>OX415251.1:2799170-7599170 GCA_948329865.1 Linaria vulgaris
CTTAACGGTCCCTACTAATATTCATACTTAAAAATCGATTTTTTTTATTGATGTTGTTGTGTTTGTGATTGTAAGCAACCAAAGTCATTGTAACATATAAATTGAAGTATTATATGATTGCAAAACCAACCTTATAGTAGATTAGTTGTGAAGTAATAGATTAATTGCGATTGATCGAGTTATTAACGTTCAAGATATATTTCACAAATGTACAACAAATTAATTATCATTAGTTAGTTGTAATTGTTATCCGTGTTTATGATTTACTTCACAAACGTTAGCATAGATACGATTATGAGGCATAATCATTAGATCAAGTATTCATTAATTATACGTATATATGTAGATCGAATTAATTTGTCATTATGTCATTCGTCGTACAAAATAGTAGGAGAATCTTCAAAGCGGCCCGTTCTCCTTTTATAATGTTTGGATATACAATCTGTCGTTGTACTTATTGTTATTTTAACTATTCCAATGGTTATTATGAACTAAACATACAACGCGGCACCTCGAACCATCGAAAAATTCATAATTTTGATGTATGAATATTAGTAGGGACTGCCAAGCGGTCCCTAATTCCCTAATTTGAATTAGGGACCGCTTAACGGTCCCTATTGTCAAATTAGGGACCGCTTAACGGTCCCTATTGTCAAATTAGGGACCGCTTAACGGTCCCTACTAATATTCATACTTAAAAATCGATTTTTTTTTATTGATGTTGTTGTGTTTGTGATTTTAAGCAACCAAAGTCATTGTAATATATAAATTGAAGTAATAAATGATTGCAAAACCAACCTTATAGTAGATTAGTTGTGAAGTAATAGATTAATTGCGATTGATCGAGTTATTAACGTTCAAGATATATTTCACAAATGTACAACTAATTAATTATCATTAGTTAGTTGTAATTGTGATCCGTGTTTATGATTTACTTCACAAACGTTAGCATAGATAAGATTATGAGGCATAATCATTAGATCAAGTATTCATTAATTATACGTATATATGTAGATCGAATTAATTTGTCATTATGTCATTCGTCGTACAAAATAGTAGGAGAATCTTCAAAGCGGCTCGTTTTCCTTTTATAATGTTTGGATATACAATGTGTCGTTGTACTTATTGTTATTTTAACTATTCCAATGGTTATTATGAACTAAACATACAACGCCGGCACCTCGAACCATCGAAAAATTCATAATTTGGATGTATGAATATTAGTAGGTACTACCAAGCGGTCCCTAATTTTACAATAGGGATTGCCAAGCGGTCCCTAATTCCCTAATTTGAATTAGGGACCGCTTAACGGTCCCTATTGTCAAATTAGGGACCGCTTAACGGTCCCTACTAATATTCATACTTAAAAATCAATTTTTTTTTATTGATGTTGTTGTGTTTGTGATTGTAAGCAACCAAACTCATTGTAATATATAAATTGAAGTAATAAATGATTGCAAAATCAACCTTATAGTAGATTAGTTGTGAAATAATAGATTAATTGCGATTGATCGAGTTATTAACGTTCAAGATATATTTCACAAATGTACAACTAATTAATTATCATTAGTTAGTTGTAATTGTTATCCGTGTTTATGATTTACTTCACAAACGTTAGCATAGATACGATTATGAGGCATAATCATTAGATCAAGTATTCATTAATTATACGTATATATGTAGATCGAATTAATTTGTCATTATGTCATTCGTCGTACAAAATAGTAGGAGAATCTTCAAAGCGGCCCGTTCTCCTTTTATAATGTTTGGATATACAATGTGTCGTTGTACTTATTGTTATTTTAACTATTCCAATGGTTATTATGAACTAAACATACAACGCGGCATCTCGAACCATCGAAAAATTCATAATTTTGATGTATGAATATTAGTAGGGACTGCCAAGCGGTCCCTAATTCAAATTAGGGGCTGCTTAACGGTCCCTATTGTCAAATTAGGGACCGCTTAACGGTCCCTACTATTATTCATACTTAAAAATCGATTTTTTTTTATTGATGTTGTTGTGTTTGTGACTGTAAGCAACCAAACTCATTGTAATATATAAATTGAAGTAATATATGATTGCAAAACCAACCTTATAGTAGATTAGTTGTGAAGTAATCGATTAATTGCGATTGATCGAGTTATTAACGTTCAAGATATATTTCACAAATGTACAACTAATTAATTATCATTAGTTAGTTGTAATTGTTATCCGTGTTTATGATTTACTTCACAAACGTTAGCATAGATACGATTATGAGGCATAATCATTAGATCAAGTATTCATTAATTATACGTATATATGTAGATCGAATTAATTTGTCATTATGTCATTCGTCGTACAAAATAGTAGGAAATCTTCAAAGCGGCCCGTTCTCCTTTTATAATGTTTGGATATACAATGTGTCGTTGTACTTATTGTTATTTTAACTATTCCAATGGTTATTATGAACTAAACATACAACGCGGCACCTCGAACCATCGAAAAATTCACAATTTTGATGTATGAATATTAGTAGGGACTGCCAAGCGGTCCCTAATTTTACAATAGGGACTGCCAAGCGGTCCCTAATTCCCTAATTTGAATTAGGGACCACTTAACGGTCCCTACTAATATTCATACTTAAAAATCGATTTTTTTTATTGATGTTGTTGTGTTTGTGATTGTAAGCAACCAAAGTCATTGTAACATATAAATTGAAGTAATATATGATTGCAAAACCAACCTTATAGTAGATTAGTTGTGAAGTAATAGATTAATTGCGATTGATCGAGTTATTAACGTTCAAGATATATTTCACAAATGTACAACAAATTAATTATAATTAGTTAGTTGTAATTGTTATCCGTGTTTATGATTTACTTCACAAACGTTAGCATAGATACGATTATGAGGCATAATCATTAGATCAAGTATTCATTAATTATACGTATATATGTAGATCGAATTAATTTGTCATTATGTCATTCGTCGTACAAAATAGTAGGAGAATCTTCAAAGCGGCCCGTTCTCCTTTTATAATGTTTGGATATACAATGTGTCGTTGTACTTATTGTTATTTTAACTATTCCAATGGTTATTATGAACTAAACATACAACGCGGCACCTCGAACCATCGAAAAATTCATAATTTTGATGTATGAATATTAGTAGGGACTGCCAAGCGGTCCCTAATTCCCTAATTTGAATTAGGGACCGCTTAACGGTCCCTATTGTCAAATTAGGGACCGCTTAACGGTCCCTATTGTCAAATTAGGGACCGCTTAACGGTCCCTACTAATATTCATACTTAAAAATCGATTTTTTTTTTTATTGATGTTGTTGTGTTTGTGATTGTAAGCAACCAAACTCATTGTAATATATAAATTGAAGTAATAAATGATTGCAAAATCAACCTTATAGTAGATTAGTTGTGAAATAATAGATTAATTGCGATTGATCGAGTTATTAACGTTCAAGATATATTTCACAAATGTACAACTAATTAATTATCATTAGTTAGTTGTAATTGTTATCCGTGTTTATGATTTACTTCACAAACGTTAGCATAGATACGATTATGAGGCATAATCATTAGATCAAGTATTCATTAATTATACGTATATATGTAGATCGAATTAATTTGTCATTATGTCATTCGTCGTACAAAATAGTAGGAGAATCTTCAAAGCGGCCCGTTCTCCTTTTATAATGTTTGGATATACAATGTGTCGTTGTACTTATTGTTATTTTAACTATTCCAATGGTTATTATGAACTAAACATACAACGCGGCATCTCGAACCATCGAAAAATTCATAATTTTGATGTATGAATATTAGTAGGGACTGCCAAGCGGTCCCTAATTCAAATTAGGGGCTGCTTAACGGTCCCTATTGTCAAATTAGGGACTGCTTAACGGTCCCTACTATTATTCATACTTAAAAATCGATTTTTTTTATTGATATTGTTGTGTTTGTGACTGTAAGCAACCAAACTCATTGTAATATATAAATTGAAGTAATATATGATTGCAAAACCAACCTTATAGTAGATTAGTTGTGAAGTAATAGATTAATTGCGATTGATCGAGTTATTAACGTTCAAGATATATTTCACAAATGTACAACTAATTAATTATCATTAGTTAGTTGTAATTGTTATCCGTGTTTATGATTTACTTCACAAACGTTAGCATAGATACGATTATGAGGCATAATCATTAGATCAAGTATTCATTAATTATACGTATATATGTAGATCGAATTAATTTGTCATTATGTCATTCGTCGTACAAAATAGTAGGAGAATCTTCAAAGCGGCCCGTTCTCCTTTTATAATGTTTGGATATACAATGTGTCGTTGTACTTATTGTTATTTTAACTATTCCAATGGTTATTATGAACTAAACATACAACGCGGCATCTCGAACCATCGAAAAATTCATAATTTTGATGTATGAATATTAGTAGGGACTGCCAAGCGGTCCCTAATTCAAATTAGGGGCTGCTTAACGGTCCCTATTGTCAAATTAGGGACTGCTTAACGGTCCCTACTATTATTCATACTTAAAAATCGATTTTTTTTATTGATGTTGTTGTGTTTGTGACTGTAAGCAACCAAACTCATTGTAATATATAAATTGAAGTAATATATGATTGCAAAACCAACCTTATAGTAGATTAGTTGTGAAGTAATAGATTAATTGCGATTGATCGAGTTATTAACGTTCAAGATATATTTCACAAATGTACAACTAATTAATTATCATTAGTTAGTTGTAATTGTTATCCGTGTTTATGATTTACTTCACAAACGTTAGCATAGATACGATTATGAGGCATAATCATTAGATCAAGTATTCATTAATTATACGTATATATGTATATCGAATTAATTTGTCATTATGTCATTCGTCGTACAAAATAGTAGGAGAATCTTCAAAGCGGCCCGTTCTCCTTGTATAATGTTTGGATATACAATGTGTCGATGCACTTATTGTTATTTTAACTATTCCAATGGTTATTATGAACTAAGCATACAACGCGGCACCTCGAACCATCGAAAAATTCATAATTTTGACGTATGAATATTAGTAGGGACTGCCAAGCGGTCCCTAATTCAAATTAGGGGCTGCTTAACGGTCCCTACTATTATTCATACTTAAAAATTGATTTTTTTTATTGATGTTGTTGTGTTTGTGACTGTAAGCAACCAAACTCATTGTAATATATAAATTGAAGTAATAAATGATTGCAAAACCAACCTTATACTAGATTAGTTGTGAAATAATAGATTAATTGCGATTGATCGAGTTATTAACGTTCAAGATATATTTCACAAATGTACAACTAATTAATTATCATTAGTTAGTTGTAATTGTTATCCGTGTTTATGATTTACTTCACAAACGTTAGCATATATACGATTATGAGGCATAATCATTAGATCAAGTATTCATTAATTATACGTATATATGTAGATCGAATTAATTTGTTATTATGTCATTCGTCGTACAAAATAGTAGGAGAATCTTCAAAGCGGCCCGTTCTCCTTGTATAATGTTTGGATATACAATGTGTCGTTGTACTTATTGTTATTTTAACTATTCCAATGGTTATTATGAACTAAGCATACAACGCGGCACCTCGAACCATCGAAAATTTCATAATTTTGATGTATGAATATTAGTAGGGACTGCCAAGCGGTCCCTAATTTTACAATAGGGACTGCCAAGCGGTCCCTAATTCCCTAATTTGAATTTGGGACCACTTAACGGTCCCTACTAATATTCATACTTAAAAATCGATTTTTTTTATTGATGTTGTTGTGTTTGTGATTGTAAGCAACCAAAGTCATTGTAACATATAAATTGAAGTAATATATGATTGCAAAACCAACCTTATAGTAGATTAGTTGTGAAGTAATAGATTAATTGCGATTGATCGAGTTATTAACGTTCAAGATATATTTCACAAATGTACAACAAATTAATTATCATTAGTTAGTTGTAATTGTTATCCGTGTTTATGATTTACTTCACAAACGTTAGCATAGATACGATTATGAGGCATAATCATTAGATCAAGTATTCATTAATTATACGTATATATGTAGATCGAATTAATTTGTCATTATGTCATTCGTCGTACAAAATAGTAGGAGAATCTTCAAAGCGGCCCGTTCTCCTTTTATAATGTTTGGATATACAATCTGTCGTTGTACTTATTGTTATTTTAACTATTCCAATGGTTATTATGAACTAAACATACAACGCGGCACCTCGAACCATCGAAAAATTCATAATTTTGATGTATGAATATTAGTAGGGACTGCCAAGCGGTCCCTAATTCCCTAATTTGAATTAGGGACCGCTTAACGGTCCCTATTGTCAAATTAGGGACCGCTTAACGGTCCCTATTGTCAAATTAGGGACCGCTTAACGGTCCCTACTAATATTCATACTTAAAAATCGATTTTTTTTTATTGATGTTGTTGTGTTTGTGATTTTAAGCAACCAAAGTCATTGTAATATATAAATTGAAGTAATAAATGATTGCAAAACCAACCTTATAGTAGATTAGTTGTGAAGTAATAGATTAATTGCGATTGATCGAGTTATTAACGTTCAAGATATATTTCACAAATGTACAACTAATTAATTATCATTAGTTAGTTGTAATTGTGATCCGTGTTTATGATTTACTTCACAAACGTTAGCATAGATAAGATTATGAGGCATAATCATTAGATCAAGTATTCATTAATTATACGTATATATGTAGATCGAATTAATTTGTCATTATGTCATTCGTCGTACAAAATAGTAGGAGAATCTTCAAAGCGGCTCGTTTTCCTTTTATAATGTTTGGATATACAATGTGTCGTTGTACTTATTGTTATTTTAACTATTCCAATGGTTATTATGAACTAAACATACAACGCGGCACCTCGAACCATCGAAAAATTCATAATTTGGATGTATGAATATTAGTAGGTACTACCAAGCGGTCCCTAATTTTACAATAGGGATTGCCAAGCGGTCCCTAATTCCCTAATTTGAATTAGGGACCGCTTAACGGTCCCTATTGTCAAATTAGGGACCGCTTAACGGTCCCTACTAATATTCATACTTAAAAATCAATTTTTTTTTATTGATGTTGTTGTGTTTGTGATTGTAAGCAACCAAACTCATTGTAATATATAAATTGAAGTAATAAATGATTGCAAAATCAACCTTATAGTAGATTAGTTGTGAAATAATAGATTAATTGCGATTGATCGAGTTATTAACGTTCAAGATATATTTCACAAATGTACAACTAATTAATTATCATTAGTTAGTTGTAATTGTTATCCGTGTTTATGATTTACTTCACAAACGTTAGCATAGATACGATTATGAGGCATAATCATTAGATCAAGTATTCATTAATTATACGTATATATGTAGATCGAATTAATTTGTCATTATGTCATTCGTCGTACAAAATAGTAGGAGAATCTTCAAAGCGGCCCGTTCTCCTTTTATAATGTTTGGATATACAATGTGTCGTTGTACTTATTGTTATTTTAACTATTCCAATGGTTATTATGAACTAAACATACAACGCGGCATCTCGAACCATCGAAAAATTCATAATTTTGATGTATGAATATTAGTAGGGACTGCCAAGCGGTCCCTAATTCAAATTAGGGGCTGCTTAACGGTCCCTATTGTCAAATTAGGGACCGCTTAACGGTCCCTACTATTATTCATACTTAAAAATCGATTTTTTTTTATTGATGTTGTTGTGTTTGTGACTGTAAGCAACCAAACTCATTGTAATATATAAATTGAAGTAATATATGATTGCAAAACCAACCTTATAGTAGATTAGTTGTGAAGTAATCGATTAATTGCGATTGATCGAGTTATTAACGTTCAAGATATATTTCACAAATGTACAACTAATTAATTATCATTAGTTAGTTGTAATTGTTATCCGTGTTTATGATTTACTTCACAAACGTTAGCATAGATACGATTATGAGGCATAATCATTAGATCAAGTATTCATTAATTATACGTATATATGTAGATCGAATTAATTTGTCATTATGTCATTCGTCGTACAAAATAGTAGGAAATCTTCAAAGCGGCCCGTTCTCCTTTTATAATGTTTGGATATACAATGTGTCGTTGTACTTATTGTTATTTTAACTATTCCAATGGTTATTATGAACTAAACATACAACGCGGCACCTCGAACCATCGAAAAATTCACAATTTTGATGTATGAATATTAGTAGGGACTGCCAAGCGGTCCCTAATTTTACAATAGGGACTGCCAAGCGGTCCCTAATTCCCTAATTTGAATTAGGGACCACTTAACGGTCCCTACTAATATTCATACTTAAAAATCGATTTTTTTTATTGATGTTGTTGTGTTTGTGATTGTAAGCAACCAAAGTCATTGTAACATATAAATTGAAGTAATATATGATTGCAAAACCAACCTTATAGTAGATTAGTTGTGAAGTAATAGATTAATTGCGATTGATCGAGTTATTAACGTTCAAGATATATTTCACAAATGTACAACAAATTAATTATAATTAGTTAGTTGTAATTGTTATCCGTGTTTATGATTTACTTCACAAACGTTAGCATAGATACGATTATGAGGCATAATCATTAGATCAAGTATTCATTAATTATACGTATATATGTAGATCGAATTAATTTGTCATTATGTCATTCGTCGTACAAAATAGTAGGAGAATCTTCAAAGCGGCCCGTTCTCCTTTTATAATGTTTGGATATACAATGTGTCGTTGTACTTATTGTTATTTTAACTATTCCAATGGTTATTATGAACTAAACATACAACGCGGCACCTCGAACCATCGAAAAATTCATAATTTTGATGTATGAATATTAGTAGGGACTGCCAAGCGGTCCCTAATTCCCTAATTTGAATTAGGGACCGCTTAACGGTCCCTATTGTCAAATTAGGGACCGCTTAACGGTCCCTATTGTCAAATTAGGGACCGCTTAACGGTCCCTACTAATATTCATACTTAAAAATCGATTTTTTTTTTATTGATGTTGTTGTGTTTGTGATTGTAACCAACCAAAGTCATTGTAATATATAAATTGAAGTAATAAATGATTGCAAAACCAACCTTATAGTAGATTAGTTGTGAAGTAATAGATTAATTGCGATTGATCGAGTTATTAACGTTCAAGATATATTTCACAAATGTACAACTAATTAATTATCATTAGTTAGTTGTAATTGTTATCCGTGTTTATGATTTACTTCACAAACGTTAGCATAGATAAGATTATGAGGCATAATCATTAGATCAAGTATTCATTAATTATACGTATATATGTAGATCGAATTAATTTGTCATTATGTCATTCGTCGTACAAAATAGTAGGAGAATCTTCAAAGCGGCTCGTTTTCCTTTTATAATGTTTGGATATACAATGTGTCGTTGTACTTATTGTTATTTTAACTATTCCAATGGTTATTATGAACTAAACATACAACGCGGCACCTCGAACCATCGAAAAATTCATAATTTGGATGTATGAATATTAGTAGGTACTGCCAAGCGGTCCCTAATTTTACAATAGGGATTGCCAAGCGGTCCCTAATTCCCTAATTTGAATTAGGGACCGCTTAACGGTCCCTATTGTCAAATTAGGGACCGCTTAACGGTCCCTACTAATATTCATACTTAAAAATCAATTTTTTTTTTATTGATGTTGTTGTGTTTGTGATTGTAAGCAACCAAACTCATTGTAATATATAAATTGAAGTAATAAATGATTGCAAAATCAACCTTATAGTAGATTAGTTGTGAAATAATAGATTAATTGCGATTGATCGAGTTATTAACGTTCAAGATATATTTCACAAATGTACAACTAATTAAT
This sequence comes from Linaria vulgaris, assembly GCA_948329865.1. Lineage (NCBI taxonomy): Eukaryota > Viridiplantae > Streptophyta > Magnoliopsida > Lamiales > Plantaginaceae > Linaria > Linaria vulgaris. Next base: position 2,809,084 of record OX415251.1, read on the forward strand.
TATCATTAGTTAGTTGTAATTGTTATCCGTGTTTATGATTTACTTCACAAACGTTAGCATAGATACGATTATGAGGCATAATCATTAGATCAAGTATTCATTAATTATACGTATATATGTAGATCGAATTAATTTGTCATTATGTCATTCGTCGTACAAAATAGTAGGAGAATCTTCAAAGCGGCCCGTTCTCCTTTTATAATGTTTGGATATACAATGTGTCGTTGTACTTATTGTTATTTTAACTATTCCAATGGTTATTATGAACTAAACATACAACGCGGCACCTCGAACTATCGAAAAATTCATAATTTTGATGTATGAATATTAGTAGGGACTGCCAAGCGGTCCCTAATTCAAATTAGGGGCTGCTTAACGGTCCCTACTATTATTCATACTTAAAAATTGATTTTTTTTATTGATGTTGTTGTGTTTGTGACTGTAAGCAACCAAACTCATTGTAATATATAAATTGAAGTAATAAATGATTGCAAAACCAACCTTATACTAGATTAGTTGTGAAATAATAGATTAATTGCGATTGATCGAGTTATTAACGTTCAAGATATATTTCACAAATGTACAACTAATTAATTATCATTAGTTAGTTGTAATTGTTATCCGTGTTTATGATTTACTTCACAAACGTTAGCATATATACGATTATGAGGCATAATCATTAGATCAAGTATTCATTAATTATACGTATATATGTAGATCGAATTAATTTGTTATTATGTCATTCGTCGTACAAAATAGTAGGAGAATCTTCAAAGCGGCCCGTTCTCCTTGTATAATGTTTGGATATACAATGTGTCGTTGTACTTATTGTTATTTTAACTATTCCAATGGTTATTATGAACTAAGCATACAACGCGGCACCTCGAACCATCGAAAATTTCATAATTTTGATGTATGAATATTAGTAGGGACTGCCAAGCGGTCCCTAATTCAAATTAGGGGCTGCTTAACGGTCCCTACTATTATTCATACTTAAAAATTGATTTTTTTTATTGATGTTGTTGTGTTTGTGACTGTAAGCAACCAAACTCATTGTAATATATAAATTGAAGTAATAAATGATTGCAAAACCAACCTTATACTAGATTAGTTGTGAAATAATAGATTAATTGCGATTGATCGAGTTATTAACGTTCAAGATATATTTCACAAATGTACAACTAATTAATTATCATTAGTTAGTTGTAATTGTTATCCGTGTTTATGATTTACTTCACAAACGTTAGCATATATACGATTATGAGGCATAATCATTAGATCAAGTATTCATTAATTATACGTATATATGTAGATCGAATTAATTTGTTATTATGTCATTCGTCGTACAAAATAGTAGGAGAATCTTCAAAGCGGCCCGTTCTCCTTGTATAATGTTTGGATATACAATGTGTCGTTGTACTTATTGTTATTTTAACTATTCCAATGGTTATTATGAACTAAGCATACAACGCGGCACCTCGAACCATCGAAAATTTCATAATTTTGATGTATGAATATTAGTAGGGACTGCCAAGCGGTCCCTAATTTTACAATAGGGACTGCCAAGCGGTCCCTAATTCCCTAATTTGAATTTGGGACCACTTAACGGTCCCTACTAATATTCATACTTAAAAATCGATTTTTTTTATTGATGTTGTTGTGTTTGTGATTGTAAGCAACCAAAGTCATTGTAACATATAAATTGAAGTAATATATGATTGCAAAACCAACCTTATAGTAGATTAGTTGTGAAGTAATAGATTAATTGCGATTGATCGAGTTATTAACGTTCAAGATATATTTCACAAATGTACAACAAATTAATTATCATTAGTTAGTTGTAATTGTTATCCGTGTTTATGATTTACTTCACAAACGTTAGCATAGATACGATTATGAGGCATAATCATTAGATCAAGTATTCATTAATTATACGTATATATGTAGATCGAATTAATTTGTCATTATGTCATTCGTCGTACAAAATAGTAGGAGAATCTTCAAAGCGGCCCGTTCTCCTTTTATAATGTTTGGATATACAATCTGTCGTTGTACTTATTGTTATTTTAACTATTCCAATGGTTATTATGAACTAAACATACAACGCGGCACCTCGAACCATCGAAAAATTCATAATTTTGATGTATGAATATTAGTAGGGACTGGCAAGCGGTCCCTAATTCCCTAATTTGAATTAGGGACCGCTTAACGGTCCCTATTGTCAAATTAGGGACCGCTTAACGGTCCCTACTAATATTCATACTTAAAAATCGATTTTTTTTTATTGATGTTGTTGTGTTTGTGATTTTAAGCAACCAAAGTCATTGTAATATATAAATTGAAGTAATAAATGATTGCAAAACCAACCTTATAGTAGATTAGTTGTGAAGTAATAGATTAATTGCGATTGATCGAGTTATTAACGTTCAAGATATATTTCACAAATGTACAACTAATTAATTATCATTAGTTAGTTGTAATTGTTATCCGTGTTTATGATTTACTTCACAAACGTTAGCATAGATAAGATTATGAGGCATAATCATTAGATCAAGTATTCATTAATTATACGTATATATGTAGATCGAATTAATTTGTCATTATGTCATTCGTCGTACAAAATAGTAGGAGAATCTTCAAAGCGGCTCGTTTTCCTTTTATAATGTTTGGATATACAATGTGTCGTTGTACTTATTGTTATTTTAACTATTCCAATGGTTATTATGAACTAAACATACAACGCGGCACCTCGAACCATCGAAAAATTCATAATTTGGATGTATGAATATTAGTAGGTACTGCCAAGCGGTCCCTAATTTTACAATAGGGATTGCCAAGCGGTCCCTAATTCCCTAATTTGAATTAGGGACCGCTTAACGGTCCCTATTGTCAAATTAGGGACCGCTTAACGGTCCCTACTAATATTCATACTTAAAAATCAATTTTTTTTTATTGATGTTGTTGTGTTTGTGATTGTAAGCAACCAAACTCATTGTAATATATAAATTGAAGTAATAAATGATTGCAAAATCAACCTTATAGTAGATTAGTTGTGAAATAATAGATTAATTGCGATTGATCGAGTTATTAACGTTCAAGATATATTTCACAAATGTACAACTAATTAATTATCATTAGTTAGTTGTAATTGTTATCCGTGTTTATGATTTACTTCACAAACGTTAGCATAGATACGATTATGAGGCATAATCATTAGATCAAGTATTCATTAATTATACGTATATATGTAGATCGAATTAATTTGTCATTATGTCATTCGTCGTACAAAATAGTAGGAGAATCTTCAAAGCGGCCCGTTCTCCTTTTATAATGTTTGGATATACAATGTGTCGTTGTACTTATTGTTATTTTAACTATTCCAATGGTTATTATGAACTAAACATACAACGCGGCATCTCGAACCATCGAAAAATTCATAATTTTGATGTATGAATATTAGTAGGGACTGCCAAGCGGTCCCTAATTCAAATTAGGGGCTGCTTAACGGTCCCTATTGTCAAATTAGGGACCGCTTAACGGTCCCTACTATTATTCATACTTAAAAATCGATTTTTTTTTATTGATGTTGTTGTGTTTGTGACTGTAAGCAACCAAACTCATTGTAATATATAAATTGAAGTAATATATGATTGCAAAACCAACCTTATAGTAGATTAGTTGTGAAGTAATCGATTAATTGCGATTGATCGAGTTATTAACGTTCAAGATATATTTCACAAATGTACAACTAATTAATTATCATTAGTTAGTTGTAATTGTTATCCGTGTTTATGATTTACTTCACAAACGTTAGCATAGATACGATTATGAGGCATAATCATTAGATCAAGTATTCATTAATTATACGTATATATGTATATCGAATTAATTTGTCATTATGTCATTCGTCGTACAAAATAGTAGGAGAATCTTCAAAGCGGCCCGTTCTCCTTGTATAATGTTTGGATATACAATGTGTCGATGCACTTATTGTTATTTTAACTATTCCAATGGTTATTATGAACTAAGCATACAACGCGGCACCTCGAACCATCGAAAAATTCATAATTTTGATGTATGAATATTAGTAGGGACTGCCAAGCGGTCCCTAATTCAAATTAGGGGCTGCTTAACGGTCCCTACTATTATTCATATTTAAAAATTGATTTTTTTTATTGATGTTGTTGTGTTTGTGACTGTAAGCAACCAAACTCATTGTAATATATAAATTGAAGTAATAAATGATTGCAAAACCAACCTTATACTAGATTAGTTGTGAAATAATAGATTAATTGCGATTGATCGAGTTATTAACGTTCAAGATATATTTCACAAATGTACAACTAATTAATTATCATTAGTTAGTTGTAATTGTTATCCGTGTTTATGATTTACTTCACAAACGTTAGCATATATACGATTATGAGGCATAATCATTAGATCAAGTATTCATTAATTATACGTATATATGTAGATCGAATTAATTTGTTATTATGTCATTCGTCGTACAAAATAGTAGGAGAATCTTCAAAGCGGCCCGTTCTCCTTGTATAATGTTTGGATATACAATGTGTCGTTGTACTTATTGTTATTTTAACTATTCCAATGGTTATTATGAACTAAGCATACAACGCGGGACCTCGAACCTTCGAAAAATTCATAATTTTGATGTATGAATATTAGTAGGGACCGCTTGTTTTACAATAGGGACTGCCAAGCGGTCCCTAATTCCCTAATTTGAATTAGGGACCGCTTAACGGTCCCTACTAATATTCATACTTAAAAATCGATTTTTTTTATTGATGTTGTTGTGTTTGTGATTGTAAGCAACCAAAGTCATTGTAACATATAAATTGAAGTAATATATGATTGCAAAACCAACCTTATAGTAGATTAGTTGTGAAGTAATAGATTAATTGCGATTGATCGAGTTATTAACGTTCAAGATATATTTCACAAATGTACAACAAATTAATTATCATTAGTTAGTTGTAATTGTTATGCGTGTTTATGATTTACTTCACAAACGTTAGCATAGATACGATTATGAGGCATAATCATTAGATCAAGTATTCATTAATTATACGTATATATGTAGATCGAATTAATTTGTCATTATGTCATTCGTCGTACAAAATAGTAGGAGAATCTTCAAAGCGGCCCGTTCTCCTTTTATAATGTTTGGATATACAATGTGTCGTTGTACTTATTGTTATTTTAACTATCCAATGGTTATTATGAACTAAACATACAACGCGGCACCTCGAACCATCGAAAAATTCATAATTTTGATGTATGAATATTAGTAGGGACTGCCAAGCGGTCCCTAATTCCCTAATTTGAATTAGGGACCGCTTAACGGTCCCTATTGTCAAATTAGGGACCGCTTAACGGTCCCTATTGTCAAATTAGGGACCGCTTAACGGTCCCTACTAATATTCATACTTAAAAATCAATTTTTTTTTATTGATGTTGTTGTGTTTGTGATTGTAAGCAACCAAAGTCATTGTAATATATAAATTGAAGTAATAAATGATTGCAAAACCAACCTTATAGTAGATTAGTTGTGAAGTAATAGATTAATTGCGATTGATCGAGTTATTAACGTTCAAGATATATTTCACAAATGTACAACTAATTAATTATCATTAGTTAGTTGTAATTGTGATCCGTGTTTATGATTTACTTCACAAACGTTAGCATAGATAAGATTATGAGGCATAATCATTAGATCAAGTATTCATTAATTATACGTATATATGTAGATCGAATTAATTTGTCATTATGTCATTCGTCGTACAAAATAGTAGGAGAATCTTCAAAGCGGCTCGTTTTCCTTTTATAATGTTTGGATATACAATGTGTCGTTGTACTTATTGTTATTTTAACTATTCCAATGGTTATTATGAACTAAACATACAACGCGGCACCTCGAACCATCGAAAAATTCATAATTTGGATGTATGAATATTAGTAGGTACTACCAAGCGGTCCCTAATTTTACAATAGGGATTGCCAAGCGGTCCCTAATTCCCTAATTTGAATTAGGGACCGCTTAACGGTCCCTATTGTCAAATTAGGGACCGCTTAACGGTCCCTACTAATATTCATACTTAAAAATCAATTTTTTTTTATTGATGTTGTTGTGTTTGTGATTGTAAGCAACCAAACTCATTGTAATATATAAATTGAAGTAATAAATGATTGCAAAATCAACCTTATAGTAGATTAGTTGTGAAATAATAGATTAATTGCGATTGATCGAGTTATTAACGTTCAAGATATATTTCACAAATGTACAACTAATTAATTATCATTAGTTAGTTGTAATTGTTATCCGTGTTTATGATTTACTTCACAAACGTTAGCATAGATACGATTATGAGGCATAATCATTAGATCAAGTATTCATTAATTATACGTATATATGTAGATCGAATTAATTTGTCATTATGTCATTCGTCGTACAAAATAGTAGGAGAATCTTCAAAGCGGCCCCGTTCTCCTTTTATAATGTTTGGATATACAATGTGTCGTTGTACTTATTGTTATTTTAACTATTCCAATGGTTATTATGAACTAAACATACAACGCGGCATCTCGAACCATCGAAAAATTCATAATTTTGATGTATGAATATTAGTAGGGACTGCCAAGCGGTCCCTAATTCAAATTAGGGGCTGCTTAACGGTCCCTATTGTCAAATTAGGGACCGCTTAACGGTCCCTACTATTATTCATACTTAAAAATCGATTTTTTTTTATTGATGTTGTTGTGTTTGTGACTGTAAGCAACCAAACTCATTGTAATATATAAATTGAAGTAATATATGATTGCAAAACCAACCTTATAGTAGATTAGTTGTGAAGTAATCGATTAATTGCGATTGATCGAGTTATTAACGTTCAAGATATATTTCACAAATGTACAACTAATTAATTATCATTAGTTAGTTGTAATTGTTATCCGTGTTTATGATTTACTTCACAAACGTTAGCATAGATACGATTATGAGGCATAATCATTAGATCAAGTATTCATTAATTATACGTATATATGTAGATCGAATTAATTTGTCATTATGTCATTCGTCGTACAAAATAGTAGGAGAATCTTCAAAGCGGCTCGTTTTCCTTTTATAATGTTTGGATATACAATGTGTCGTTGTACTTATTGTTATTTTAACTATTCCAATGGTTATTATGAACTAAACATACAACGCGGCACCTCGAACCATCGAAAAATTCATAATTTGGATGTATGAATATTAGTAGGTACTACCAAGCGGTCCCTAATTTTACAATAGGGATTGCCAAGCGGTCCCTAATTCCCTAATTTGAATTAGGGACCGCTTAACGGTCCCTATTGTCAAATTAGGGACCGCTTAACGGTCCCTACTAATATTCATACTTAAAAATCAATTTTTTTTTATTGATGTTGTTGTGTTTGTGATTGTAAGCAACCAAACTCATTGTAATATATAAATTGAAGTAATAAATGATTGCAAAATCAACCTTATAGTAGATTAGTTGTGAAATAATAGATTAATTGCGATTGATCGAGTTATTAACGTTCAAGATATATTTCACAAATGTACAACTAATTAATTATCATTAGTTAGTTGTAATTGTTATCCGTGTTTATGATTTACTTCACAAACGTTAGCATAGATAAGATTATGAGGCATAATCATTAGATCAAGTATTCATTAATTATACGTATATATGTAGATCGAATTAATTTGTCATTATGTCATTCGTCGTACAAAATAGTAGGAGAATCTTCAAAGCGGCTCGTTCTCCTTTTATAATGTTTGGATATACAATGTGTCGTTGTACTTATTGTTATTTTAACTATTCCAATGGTTATTATGAACTAAACATACAACGCGGCACCTCGAACCATCGAAAAATTTATAATTTGGATGTATGAATATTAGTAGGTACTGCCAAGCGGTCCCTAATTTTACAATAGGGATTGCCTAGCGGTCCCTAATTCCCTAATTTGAATTAGGGACCGCTTAACGGTCCCTACTAATATTCATACTTAAAAATCAATTTTTTTTTTATTGATGTTGTTGTGTTTGTGATTGTAAGCAACCAAACTCATTGTAATATATAAATTGAAGTAATAAATGATTGCAAAATCAACCTTATAGTAGATTAGTTGTGAAATAATAGATTAATTGCGATTGATCGAGTTATTAACGTTCAAGATATATTTCACAAATGTACAACTAATTAATTATCATTAGTTAGTTGTAATTGTTATCCGTGTTTATGATTTACTTCACAAACGTTAGCATAGATACGATTATGAGGCATAATCATTAGATCAAGTATTCATTAATTATACGTATATATGTAGATCGAATTAATTTGTCATTATGTCATTCGTCGTACAAAATAGTAGGAGAATCTTCAAAGCGGCCCGTTCTCCTTTTATAATGTTTGGATATACAATGTGTCGTTGTACTTATTGTTATTTTAACTATTCCAATGGTTATTATGAACTAAACATACAACGCGGCACCTCGAACCATCGAAAAATTCATAATTTTGATGTATGAATATTAGTAGGGACTGCCAAGCGGTCCCTAATTCAATTTAGGGGCTGCTTAACGGTCCCTATTGTCAAATTAGGGACCGCTTAACGGTCCCTACTATTATTCATACTTAAAAATCGATTTTGTTTTATTGATGTTGTTGTGTTTGTGACTGTAAGCAACCAAACTCATTGTAATATATAAATTGAAGTAATAAATGATTGCAAAACCAACCTTATACTAGATTAGTTGTGAAATAATAGATTAATTGCGATTGATCGAGTTATTAACGTTCAAGATATATTTCACAAATGTACAACTAATTAATTATCATTAGTTAGTTGTAATTGTTATCCGTGTTTATGATTTACTTCACAAACGTTAGCATAGATACGATTATGAGGCATAATCATTAGATCAAGTATTCATTAATTATACGTATATATGTAGATCGAATTAATTTGTCATTATGTCATTCGTCGTACAAAATAGTAGGAAATCTTCAAAGCGGCCCGTTCTCCTTTTATAATGTTTGGATATACAATGTGTCGTTGTACTTATTGTTATTTTAACTATTCCAATGGTTATTATGAACTAAACATACAACGCGGCACCTCGAACCATCGAAAAATTCATAATTTTGATGTATGAATATTAGTAGGGACTGCCAAGCGGTCCCTAATTTTACAATAGGGACTGCCAAGCGGTCCCTAATTCCCTAATTTGAATTAGGGACCACTTAACGGTCCCTACTAATATTCATACTTAAAAATCGATTTTTTTATTGATGTTGTTGTGTTTGTGATTGTAAGCAACCAAAGTCATTGTAACATATAAATTGAAGTAATATATGATTGCAAAACCAACCTTATAGTAGATTAGTTGTGAAGTAATAGATTAATTGCGATTGATCGAGTTATTAACGTTCAAGATATATTTCACAAATGTACAACAAATTAATTATCATTAGTTAGTTGTAATTGTTATCCGTGTTTATGATTTACTTCACAAACGTTAGCATAGATACGATTATGAGGCATAATCATTAGATCAAGTATTCATTAATTATACGTATATATGTAGATCGAATTAATTTGTCATTATGTCATTCGTCGTACAAAATAGTAGGAGAATCTTCAAAGCGGCCCGTTCTCCTTTTATAATGTTTGGATATACAATGTGTCGTTGTACTTATTGTTATTTTAACTATTCCAATGGTTATTATGAACTAAACATACAACGCGGCACCTCGAACCATCGAAAAATTCATAATTTTGATGTATGAATATTAGTAGGGACTGCCAAGCGGTCCCTAATTCCCTAATTTGAATTAGGGACCGCTTAACGGTCCCTATTGTCAAATTAGGGACCGCTTAACGGTCCCTACTAATATTCATACTTAAAAATCGATTTTTTTTTTATTGATGTTGTTGTGTTTGTGATTGTAAGCAACCAAAGTCATTGTAATATATAAATTGAAGTAATAAATGATTGCAAAACCAACCTTATAGTAGATTAGTTGTGAAGTAATAGATTAATTGCGATGGATCGAGTTATTAACGTTCAAGATATATTTCACAAATGTACAACTAATTAATTATCATTAGTTAGTTGTAATTGTTATCCGTGTTTATGATTTACTTCACAAACGTTAGCATAGATAAGATTATGAGGCATAATCATTAGATCAAGTATTCATTAATTATACGTATATATGTAGATCGAATTAATTTGTCATTATGTCATTCGTCGTACAAAATAGTAGGAGAATCTTCAAAGCGGCTCGTTCTCCTTTTATAATGTTTGGATATACAATGTGTCGTTGTACTTATTGTTATTTTAACTATTCCAATGGTTATTATGAACTAAACATACAACGCGGCACCTCGAACCATCGAAAAATTCATAATTTGGATGTATGAATATTAGTAGGTACTGCCAAGCGGTCCCTAATTTTACAATAGGGATTGCCAAACGGTCCCTAATTCCCTAATTTGAATTAGGGACCGCTTAACGGTCCCTATTGTCAAATTAGGGACCGCTTAACGGTCCTTACTAATATTCATACTTAAAAATCAATTTTTTTTATTGGTGTTGTTGTGTTTGTGATTGTAAGCAACCAAACTCATTGTAATATATAAATTGAAGTAATAAATGATTGCAAAATCAACCTTATAGTAGATTAGTTGTGAAATAATAGATTAATTGCGATTGATCGAGTTATTAACGTTCAAGATATATTTCACAAATGTACAACTAATTAATTATCATTAGTTAGTTGTAATTGTTATCCGTGTTTATGATTTACTTCACAAACGTTAGCATAGATACGATTATGAGGCATAATCATTAGATCAAGTATTCATTAATTATACGTATATATGTAGATCGAATTAATTTGTCATTATGTCATTCGTCGTACAAAATAGTAGGAGAATCTTCAAAGCGGCCCGTTCTCCTTTTATAATGTTTGGATATACAATGTGTCGTTGTACTTATTGTTATTTTAACTATTCCAATGGTTATTATGAACTAAACATACAACGCGGCACCTCGAACCATCGAAAAATTCATAATTTAGATGTATGAATATTAGTAGGGACTGCCAAGCGGTCCCTAATTTTACAATAGAGACTGCCAAGCGGTCCCTAATTCCCTAATTTGAATTAGGGACCGCTTAACGGTCCCTACTAATATTCATACTTAAAAATCGATTTTTTTTATTGATGTTGTTGTGTTTGTGATTGTAAGCAACCAAAGTCATTGTAATATATAAATTGAAGTAATAAATGATTGCAAAACCAACCTTATAGTAGATTAGTTGTAAAGTAATAGATTAATTGCGATTGATCGAGTTATTAACGTTCAAGATATATTTCAAAAATGTACAACTAATTAATTATCATTAGTTAGTTGTAATTGTTATCCGTGTTTATGAGTTAATTCACAAACGTTAGCATAGATACGATTATGAGGCATAATCATTAGATCAAGTATTCATTAATTATACGTATATATGTATATCGAATTAATTTGTCATTATGTCATTCGTCGTACAAAATAGTAGGAGAATCTTCAAAGCGGCCCGTTCTCCTTGTATAATGTTTGGATATACAATGTGTCGTTGTACTTATTGTTATTTTAACTATTCCAATGGTTATTATGAACTAAGCATACAACGCGGCACCTCGAACCATCGAAAAATTCATAATTTTGATGTATGAATATTAGTAGGGACTGCCAAGCGGTCCCTAATTCAAATTAGGGGCTGCTTAACGGTCCCTACTATTATTCATACTTAAAAATTGATTTTTTTTATTGATGTTGTTGTGTTTGTGACTGTAAGCAACCAAACTCATTGTAATATATAAATTGAAGTAATAAATGATTGCAAAACCAACCTTATACTAGATTAGTTGTGAAATAATAGATTAATTGCGATTGATCGAGTTATTAACGTTCAAGATATATTTCACAAATGTACAACTAATTAATTATCATTAGTTAGTTGTAATTGTTATCCGTGTTTATGATTTACTTCACAAACGTTAGCATATATACGATTATGAGACATAATCATTAGATCAAGTATTCATTAATTATACGTATATATGTAGATCGAATTAATTTGTCATTATGTCATTCGTCGTACAAAATAGTAGGAAATCTTCAAAGCGGCCCGTTCTCCTTTTATAATGTTTGGATATACAATGTGTCGTTGTACTTATTGTTATTTTAACTATTCCAATGGTTATTATGAACTAAACATACAACGCGGCACCTCGAACCATCGAAAAATTCACAATTTAGATGTATGAATATTAGTAGGGACTGCCAAGCGGTCCCTAATTTTACAATAGGGACTGCCAAGCGGTCCCTAATTCCCTAATTTGAATTAGGGACCGCTTAACGGTCCCTACTAATATTCATACTTAAAAATCGATTTTTTTTATTGATGTTGTTGTGTTTGTGATTGTAAGCAACCAAAGTCATTGTAATATATAAATTGAAGTAATAAATGATTGCAAAACCAACCTTATAGTAGATTAGTTGTAAAGTAATAGATTAATTGCGATTGATCGAGTTATTAACGTTCAAGATATATTTCAAAAATGTACAACTAATTAATTATCATTAGTTAGTTGTAATTGTTATCCGTGTTTATGATTTAATTCACAAACGTTAGCATAGATACGATTATGAGGCATAATCATTAGATCAAGTATTCATTAATTATACGTATATATGTATATCGAATTAATTTGTCATTATGTCATTCGTCCTACAAAATAGTAGGAGAATCTTCAAAGCGGCCCGTTCTCCTTGTATAATGTTTGGATATACAATGTGTCGTTGTACTTATTGTTATTTTAACTATTCCAATGGTTATTATGAACTAAGCATACAACGCGACACCTCGAACCATCGAAAAATTCATAATTTTGATGTATGAATATTAGTAGGGACTGCCAAGCGGTCCCTAATTCAAATTAGGGGCTGCTTAACGGTCCCTATTGTCAAATTAGGGACCGCTTAACGGTCCCTACTATTATTCATACTTAAAAATCGATTTTTTTATTGATGTTGTTGTGTTTGTGACTGTAAGCAACCAAACTCACTGTAATATATAAATTGAAGTAATAAATGATTGCAAAACCAACCTTATAGTAGATTAGTTGTAAAGTAATAGATTAATTGCGATTGATCGAGTTATTAACGTTCAAGATATATTTCAAAAATGTACAACTAATTAATTATCATTAGTTAGTTGTAATTGTTATCCGTGTTTATGATTTAATTCACAAACGTTAGCATAGATACGATTATGAGGCATAATCATTAGATCAAGTATTCATTAATTATACGTATATATGTATATCGAATTAATTTGTCATTATGTCATTCGTCGTACAAAATAGTAGGAGAATCTTCAAAGCGGCCCGTTCTCCTTGTATAATGTTTGGATATACAATGTGTCGTTGTACTTATTGTTATTTTAACTATTCCAATGGTTATTATGAACTAAGCATACAACGCGGCACCTCGAACCATCGAAAAATTCATAATTTTGATGTATGAATATTAGTAGGGACTGCCAAGCGGTCCCTAATTCAAATTAGGGGCTGCTTAACGGTCCCTACTATTATTCATACTTAAAAATTGATTTTTTTTATTGATGTTGTTGTGTTTGTGACTGTAAGCAACCAAACTCATTGTAATATATAAATTGAAGTAATAAATGATTGCAAAACCAACCTTATACTAGATTAGTTGTGAAATAATAGATTAATTGCGATTGATCGAGTTATTAACGTTCAAGATATATTTCACAAATGTACAACTAATTAATTATCATTAGTTAGTTGTAATTGTTATCCGTGTTTATGATTTACTTCACAAACGTTAGCATATATACGATTATGAGGCATAATCATTAGATCAAGTATTCATTAATTATACGTATATATGTAGATCGAATTAATTTGTCATTATGTCATTCGTCGTACAAAATAGTAGGAAATCTTCAAAGCGGCCCGTTCTCCTTTTATAATGTTTGGATATACAATGTGTCGTTGTACTTATTGTTATTTTAACTATTCCAATGGTTATTATGAACTAAACATACAACGCGGCACCTCGAACCATCGAAAAATTCACAATTTAGATGTATGAATATTAGTAGGGACTGCCAAGCGGTCCCTAATTTTACAATAGGGACTGCCAAGCGGTCCCTAATTCCCTAATTTGAATTAGGGACCGCTTAACGGTCCCTACTAATATTCATACTTAAAAATCGATTTTTTTTATTGATGTTGTTGTGTTTGTGATTGTAAGCAACCAAAGTCATTGTAATATATAAATTGAAGTAATAAATGATTGCAAAACCAACCTTATAGTAGATTAGTTGTAAAGTAATAGATTAATTGCGATTGATCGAGTTATTAACGTTCAAGATATATTTCAAAAATGTACAACTAATTAATTATCATTAGTTAGTTGTAATTGTTATCCGTGTTTATGATTTAATTCACAAACGTTAGCATAGATACGATTATGAGGCATAATCATTAGATCAAGTATTCATTAATTATACGTATATATGTATATCGAATTAATTTGTCATTATGTCATTCGTCGTACAAAATAGTAGGAGAATCTTCAAAGCGGCCCGTTCTCCTTGTATAATGTTTGGATATACAATGTGTCGTTGTACTTATTGTTATTTTAACTATTCCAATGGTTATTATGAACTAAGCATACAACGCGGCACCTCGAACCATCGAAAAATTCATAACTTTGATGTATGAATATTAGTAGGGACTGCCAAGCGGTCCCTAATTCAAATTAGGGGCTGCTTAACGGTCCCTATCGTCAAATTAGGGACCGCTTAACGGTCCCTACTATTATTCATACTTAAAAATCGATTTTTTTATTGATGTTGTTGTGTTTGTGACTGTAAGCAACCAAACTCATTGTAATATATAAATTGAAGTAATAAATGATTGCAAAACCAACCTTATAGTAGATTAGTTGTAAAGTAATAGATTAATTGCGATTGATCGAGTTATTAACGTTCAAGATATATTTCAAAAATGTACAATTAATTAATTATCATTAGTTAGTTGTAATTGTTATCCGTGTTTATGATTTACTTCACAAACGTTAGCATATATACGATTATGAGGCATAATCATTAGATCAAGTATTCATTAATTATACGTATATATGTAGATCGAATTAATTTGTTATTATGTCATTCGTCGTACAAAATAGTAGGAGAATCTTCAAAGCGGCCCGTTCTCCTTGTATAATGTTTGGATATACAATGTGTCGTTGTACTTATTGTTATTTTAACTATTCCAATGGTTATTATGAACTAAGCATACAACGCGGGACCTCGAACCTTCGAAAAATTCATAATTTTGATGTATGAATATTAGTAGGGACTGCCAAGCGGTCCCTAATTCAAATTAGGGGCTGCTTAACGGTCCCTATTGTCAAATTAGGGACCGCTTAACGGTCCCTACTATTATTCATACTTAAAAATCGATTTTTTTTATTGATGTTGTTGTGTTTGTGACTGTAAGCAACCAAACTCATTGTAATATATAAATTGAAGTAATAAATGATTGCAAAACCAACCTTATAGTAGATTAGTTGTGAAATAATAGATTAATTGCGATTGATCGAGTTATTAACGTTCAACATATATTTCACAAATGTACAACTAATTAATTATCATTAGTTAGTTGTAATTGTTATCCGTGTTTATGATTTACGTCACAAACGTTAGCATAGATACGATTATGAGGCATAATCATTAGATCAAGTATTCATTAATTATACGTATATATGTAGATCGAATTAATTTGTCATTATGTCATTCGTCGTACAAAATAGTAGGAGAATCTTCAAAGCGGCCCGTTCTCCTTGTATAATGTTTGGATATACAATGTGTCGTTGTACTTATTGTTATTTTAACTATTCCAATGGTTATTATGAACTAAGCATACAACGCGGCACCTCGAACCATCGAAAAATTCATAATTTTGATGTATGAATATTAGTAGGGACTGCCAAGTGGTCCCTAATTCCCTAATTTGAATTAGGGACCGCTTAACGGTCTCTATTGTTAAATTAGGGACCGCTTAACGGTCCCTACTAATATTAATACTTAAAAATCGATTTTTTTTATTGATGTTGTTGTGTTTGTGATTGTAAGCAACCAAAGTCATTGTAATATATAAATTGAAGTAATAAATGATTGCAAAACCAACCTTATAGTAGATTAGTTGTGAAGTAATAGATTAATTGCGATTGATCGAGTTATTAACGTTCAAGATATATTTCACAAATGTACAACTAATTAATTATCATTAGTTAGTTGTAATTGTTATCCGTGTTTATGATTTACTTCACAAACGTTAGCATAGATACGATTATGAGGCATAATCATTAGATCAAGTATTCATTAATTATACGTATATATGTAGATCGAATTAATTTGTCATTATGTCATTCGTCGTACAAAATAGTAGGAGAATCTTCAAAGCGGCTCGTTCTCCTTGTATAATGTTTGGATATACAATGTGTCGCTGTACTTATTGTTATTTTAACTATTCCAATGGTTATTATGAACTAAGCATACAACGCGGCACCTCGAACCATCGAAAAATTCATAATTTTGATGTATGAATATTAGTAGGGACTGCCAAGCGGTCCCTAATTCAAATTAGAGGCTGCTTAACGGTCCCTATTGTCAAATTAGGGACCGCTTAACGGTCCCTACTATTATTCATACTTAAAAATCGATTTTTTTTTATTGATGTTGTTGTGTTTGTGACTGTAAGCAACCAAACTCATTGTAATATATAAATTGAAGTAATAAATGATTGCAAAACCAACCTTATACTAGATTAGTTGTGAAATAATAGATTAATTGCGATTGATCGAGTTATTAACGTTCAAGATATATTTCACAAATGTACAACTAATTAATTATCATTAGTTAGTTGTAATTGTTATCCGTGTTTATGATTTACTTCACAAACGTTAGCATAGATACGGTTATGAGGCATAATCATTAGATCAAGTATTCATTAATTATACGTATATATGTAGATCGAATTAATTTGTCATTATGTCATTCGTCGTACAAAATAGTAGGAAATCTTCAAAGCGGCCCGTTCTCCTTTTATAATGTTTGGATATACAATGTGTCGTTGTACTTATTGTTATTTTAACTATTCCAATGGTTATTATGAACTAAACATACAACGCGGCACCTCGAACCATCGAAAAATTCATAATTTTGATGTATGAATATTAGTAGGGACTGCCAAGCGGTCCCTAATTTTACAATAGGGACTGCCAAGCGGTCCCTAATTCCCTAATTTGAATTAGGGACCGCTTAACGGTCCCTACTAATATTCATACTTAAAAATCGATTTTTTTTATTGATGTTGTTGTGTTTGTGATTGTAAGCAACCAAAGTCATTGTAATATATAAATTGAAGTAATATATGATTGCAAAACCAACCTTATAGTAGATTAGTTGTGAAGTAATAGATTAATTGCGATTGATCGAGTTATTAACGTTCAAGATATATTTCACAAATGTACAACTAATTAATTATCATTAGTTAGTTGTAATTGTTATCCGTGTTTATGATTTACTTCACAAACGTTAGCATAGATACGATTATGAGGCATAATCATTAGATCAAGTATTCATTAATTACACGTATATAGGTAGATCGAATTAATTTGTCATTATGTCATTCGTCGTACAAAATAGTAGGAGAATCATCAAAGCGGCCCGTTCTCCTTTTATAATGTTTGGATATACAATGTGTCGTTGTACTTATTGTTATTTTAACTATTCCAATGGTTATTATGAACTAAACATACAACGCGGCACCTCGAACCATCGAAAAATTCATAATTTGGATGTATGAATATTAGTAGGTACTGCCAAGCGGTCCCTAATTTTACAATAGGGATTGCCAAGCGGTCCCTAATTCCCTAATTTGAATTAGGGACCGCTTAACGGTCCCTATTGTCAAATTAGGGACTGCTTAACGGTCCCTACTAATGTTCATACTTAAAAAGCAATTTTTTTTTATTGATGTTGTTGTGTTTGTGATTGTAAGCAACCAAACTCATTGTAATATATCAATTGAAGTAATAAATGATTGCAAAATCAACCTTATAGTAGATTAGTTGTGAAATAATAGATTAATTGCGATTGATCGAGTTATTAACGTTCAAGATATATTTCACAAATGTACAACTAATTAATTATCATTAGTTAGTTGTAATTGTTATCCGTGTTTATGATTTACTTCACAGACGTTAGCATAGATACGATTATGAGGCATAATCATTAGATCAAGTATTCATTAATTATACGTATATATGTAGATCGAACAAATTTGTCATTATGTCATTCGTCGTACAAAATAGTAGGAGAATCTTCAAAGCGGCCCGTTCTCCTTTTATAATGTTTGGATATACAATGTGTCGTTGTACTTATTGTTATTTTAACTATTCCAATGGTTATTATGAACTAAACATACAATGCGGCACCTCGAACCATCGAAAAATTCATAATTTTGATGTATGAATATTAGTAGGGACTGCCAAGCGGTCCCTAATTCCCTAATTTGAATTAGGGACCGCTTAACGGTCCCTATTGTCAAATTAGGGACCGCTTAACGGTCCCTACTAATATTCATACTTAAAAATCGATTTTTTTTTATTGATGTTGCTGTGTTTGTGATTGTAAGCAACCAAAGTCATTGTAATATATAAATTGAAGTAATAAATGATTGCAAAACCAACCTTATAGTAGATTAGTTGTGAAGTAATAGATTAATTGCGATTGATCGAGTTATTAACGTTCAAGATATATTTCACAAATGTACAACTAATTAATTATCATTAGTTAGTTGTAATTGTTATCCGTGTTTATGATTTACTTCACAAACGTTAGCATAGATACGATTATGAGGCATAATCATTAGATCAAGTATTCATTAATTATACGTATATATGTAGATCGAATTAATTTGTCATTATGTCATTCGTCGTACAAAATAGTAGGAGAATCTTCAAAGCGGCCCGTTCTCCTTTTATAATGTTTGGATATACAATGTGCCGTTGTACTTATTGTTATTTTAACTATTCCAATGGTTATTATGAACTAAACATACAACGCGGCACCTCGAACCATCGAAAAATTCATAATTTGGATGTATGAATATTAGTAGGTACTGCCAAGCGGTCCCTAATTTTACAATAGGGATTGCCAAGCGGTCCCTAATTCCCTAATTTGAATTAGGGACCGCTTAACGGTCCCTATTGTCAAATTAGGGACCGCTTAACGGTCCCTACTAATATTCATACTTAAAAATCAATTTTTTTTATTGATGTTGTTGTGTTTGTGATTGTAAGCAACCAAACTCATTGTAATATATAAATTGAAGTAATAAATGATTGCAAAATCAACCTTATAGTAGATTAGTTGTGAAATAATAGATTAATTGCGATTGATCGAGTTATTAACGTTCAAGATATATTTCACAAATGTACAACTAATTAATTATCATTAGTTAGTTGTAATTGTTATCCGTGTTTATGATTTACTTCACAAACGTTAGCATAGATACGATTATGAGGCATAATCATTAGATCAAGTATTCATTAATTATACGTATATATGTAGATCGAATTAATTTGTCATTATGTCATTCGTCGTACAAAATAGTAGGAGAATCTTCAAAGCGGCCCGTTCTCCTTTTATAATGTTTGGATATACAATGTGTCGTTGTACTTATTGTTATTTTAACTATTCCAATGGTTATTATGAACTAAACATACAACGCGGCACCTCGAACCATCGAAAAATTCATAATTTTGATGTATGAATATTAGTAGGGACTGCCAAGCGGTCCCTAATTCCCTAATTTGAATTAGGGACCGCTTAACGGTCCCTATTGTCAAATTAGGGACCACTTAACGGTCCCTACTAATATTCATACTTAAAAATCAATTTTTTTTTTATTGATGTTGTTGTGTTTGTGATTGTAAGCAACCAAACTCATTGTAATATATAAATTGAAGTAATAAATGATTGCAAAATCAACCTTATAGTAGATTAGTTGTGAAATAATAGATTAATTGCGATTGGTCGAGTTATTAACGTTCAAGATATATTTCACAAATGTACAACTAATTAATTATCATTAGTTAGTTGTAATTGTTATCCGTGTTTATGATTTACTTCACAAACGTTAGCATAGATACGATTATGAGGCATAATCATTAGATCAAGTATTCATTAATTATACGTATATATGTAGATCGAATTAATTTGTCATTATGTCATTCGTCGTACAAAATAGTAGGAGAATCTTCAAAGCGGCCCGTTCTCCTTTTATAATGTTTGGATATACAATGTGTCGTTGTACTTATTGTTATTTTAACTATTCCAATGGTTATTATGAACTAAACATACAACGCGGCACCTCGAACCATCGAAAAATTCATAATTTGGATGTATGAATATTAGTAGGTACTGCCAAGCGGTCCCTAATTTTACAATAGGGATTGCCAAGCGGTCCCTAATTCCCTAATTTGAATTAGGGACCGCTTAACGGTCCCTATTGTCAAA
Source organism: Linaria vulgaris (assembly GCA_948329865.1). Lineage (NCBI taxonomy): Eukaryota > Viridiplantae > Streptophyta > Magnoliopsida > Lamiales > Plantaginaceae > Linaria > Linaria vulgaris. The sequence goes on from OX415251.1 coordinate 2,829,804, forward strand.
TTAGGGACCGCTTAACGGTCCCTACTAATATTCATACTTAAAAATCAATTTTTTTTATTGATGTTGTTGTGTTTGTGATTGTAAGCAACCAAACTCATTGTAATATATAAATTGAAGTAATAAATGATTGCAAAACCAACCTTATACTAGATTAGTTGTGAAATAATAGATTAATTGCGATTGATCGAGTTATTAACGTTCAAGATATATTTCACAAATGTACAACTAATTAATTATCATTAGTTAGTTGTAATTGTTATCCGTGTTTATGATTTACTTCACAAACGTTAGCATAGATACGGTTATGAGGCATAATCATTAGATCAAGTATTCATTAATTATACGTATATATGTAGATCGAATTAATTTGTCATTATGTCATTCGTCGTACAAAATAGTAGGAAATCTTCAAAGCGGCCCGTTCTCCTTTTATAATGTTTGGATATACAATGTGTCGTTGTACTTATTGTTATTTTAACTATTCCAATGGTTATTATGAACTAAACATACAACGCGGCACCTCGAACCATCGAAAAATTCATAATTTTGATGTATGAATATTAGTAGGGACTGCCAAGCGGTCCCTAATTTTACAATAGGGACTGCCAAGCGGTCCCTAATTCCCTAATTTGAATTAGGGACCGCTTAACGGTCCCTACTAATATTCATACTTAAAAATCGATTTTTTTTATTGATGTTGTTGTGTTTGTGATTGTAAGCAACCAAAGTCATTGTAATATATAAATTGAAGTAATATATGATTGCAAAACCAACCTTATAGTAGATTAGTTGTGAAGTAATAGATTAATTGCGATTGATCGAGTTATTAACGTTCAAGATATATTTCACAAATGTACAACTAATTAATTATCATTAGTTAGTTGTAATTGTTATCCGTGTTTATGATTTACTTCACAAACGTTAGCATAGATACGATTATGAGGCATAATCATTAGATCAAGTATTCATTAATTACACGTATATAGGTAGATCGAATTAATTTGTCATTATGTCATTCGTCGTACAAAATAGTAGGAGAATCATCAAAGCGGCCCGTTCTCCTTTTATAATGTTTGGATATACAATGTGTCGTTGTACTTATTGTTATTTTAACTATTCCAATGGTTATTATGAACTAAACATACAACGCGGCACCTCGAACCATCGAAAAATTCATAATTTGGATGTATGAATATTAGTAGGTACTGCCAAGCGGTCCCTAATTTTACAATAGGGATTGCCAAGCGGTCCCTAATTCCCTAATTTGAATTAGGGACCGCTTAACGGTCCCTATTGTCAAATTAGGGACTGCTTAACGGTCCCTACTAATGTTCATACTTAAAAAGCAATTTTTTTTTATTGATGTTGTTGTGTTTGTGATTGTAAGCAACCAAACTCATTGTAATATATCAATTGAAGTAATAAATGATTGCAAAATCAACCTTATAGTAGATTAGTTGTGAAATAATAGATTAATTGCGATTGATCGAGTTATTAACGTTCAAGATATATTTCACAAATGTACAACTAATTAATTATCATTAGTTAGTTGTAATTGTTATCCGTGTTTATGATTTACTTCACAGACGTTAGCATAGATACGATTATGAGGCATAATCATTAGATCAAGTATTCATTAATTATACGTATATATGTAGATCGAACAAATTTGTCATTATGTCATTCGTCGTACAAAATAGTAGGAGAATCTTCAAAGCGGCCCGTTCTCCTTTTATAATGTTTGGATATACAATGTGTCGTTGTACTTATTGTTATTTTAACTATTCCAATGGTTATTATGAACTAAACATACAATGCGGCACCTCGAACCATCGAAAAATTCATAATTTTGATGTATGAATATTAGTAGGGACTGCCAAGCGGTCCCTAATTCCCTAATTTGAATTAGGGACCGCTTAACGGTCCCTATTGTCAAATTAGGGACCGCTTAACGGTCCCTACTAATATTCATACTTAAAAATCGATTTTTTTTTATTGATGTTGCTGTGTTTGTGATTGTAAGCAACCAAAGTCATTGTAATATATAAATTGAAGTAATAAATGATTGCAAAACCAACCTTATAGTAGATTAGTTGTGAAGTAATAGATTAATTGCGATTGATCGAGTTATTAACGTTCAAGATATATTTCACAAATGTACAACTAATTAATTATCATTAGTTAGTTGTAATTGTTATCCGTGTTTATGATTTACTTCACAAACGTTAGCATAGATACGATTATGAGGCATAATCATTAGATCAAGTATTCATTAATTATACGTATATATGTAGATCGAATTAATTTGTCATTATGTCATTCGTCGTACAAAATAGTAGGAGAATCTTCAAAGCGGCCCGTTCTCCTTTTATAATGTTTGGATATACAATGTGCCGTTGTACTTATTGTTATTTTAACTATTCCAATGGTTATTATGAACTAAACATACAACGCGGCACCTCGAACCATCGAAAAATTCATAATTTGGATGTATGAATATTAGTAGGTACTGCCAAGCGGTCCCTAATTTTACAATAGGGATTGCCAAGCGGTCCCTAATTCCCTAATTTGAATTAGGGACCGCTTAACGGTCCCTATTGTCAAATTAGGGACCGCTTAACGGTCCCTACTAATATTCATACTTAAAAATCAATTTTTTTTATTGATGTTGTTGTGTTTGTGATTGTAAGCAACCAAACTCATTGTAATATATAAATTGAAGTAATAAATGATTGCAAAATCAACCTTATAGTAGATTAGTTGTGAAATAATAGATTAATTGCGATTGATCGAGTTATTAACGTTCAAGATATATTTCACAAATGTACAACTAATTAATTATCATTAGTTAGTTGTAATTGTTATCCGTGTTTATGATTTACTTCACAAACGTTAGCATAGATACGATTATGAGGCATAATCATTAGATCAAGTATTCATTAATTATACGTATATATGTAGATCGAATTAATTTGTCATTATGTCATTCGTCGTACAAAATAGTAGGAGAATCTTCAAAGCGGCCCGTTCTCCTTTTATAATGTTTGGATATACAATGTGTCGTTGTACTTATTGTTATTTTAACTATTCCAATGGTTATTATGAACTAAACATACAACGCGGCACCTCGAACCATCGAAAAATTCATAATTTTGATGTATGAATATTAGTAGGGACTGCCAAGCGGTCCCTAATTCCCTAATTTGAATTAGGGACCGCTTAACGGTCCCTATTGTCAAATTAGGGACCACTTAACGGTCCCTACTAATATTCATACTTAAAAATCAATTTTTTTTTTATTGATGTTGTTGTGTTTGTGATTGTAAGCAACCAAACTCATTGTAATATATAAATTGAAGTAATAAATGATTGCAAAATCAACCTTATAGTAGATTAGTTGTGAAATAATAGATTAATTGCGATTGGTCGAGTTATTAACGTTCAAGATATATTTCACAAATGTACAACTAATTAATTATCATTAGTTAGTTGTAATTGTTATCCGTGTTTATGATTTACTTCACAAACGTTAGCATAGATACGATTATGAGGCATAATCATTAGATCAAGTATTCATTAATTATACGTATATATGTAGATCGAATTAATTTGTCATTATGTCATTCGTCGTACAAAATAGTAGGAGAATCTTCAAAGCGGCCCGTTCTCCTTTTATAATGTTTGGATATACAATGTGTCGTTGTACTTATTGTTATTTTAACTATTCCAATGGTTATTATGAACTAAACATACAACGCGGCACCTCGAACCATCGAAAAATTCATAATTTGGATGTATGAATATTAGTAGGTACTGCCAAGCGGTCCCTAATTTTACAATAGGGATTGCCAAGCGGTCCCTAATTCCCTAATTTGAATTAGGGACCGCTTAACGGTCCCTATTGTCAAATTAGGGACCGCTTAACGGTCCCTACTAATATTCATACTTAAAAATCAATTTTTTTTATTGATGTTGTTGTGTTTGTGATTGTAAGCAACCAAACTCATTGTAATATATAAATTGAAGTAATAAATGATTGCAAAATCAACCTTATAGTAGATTAGTTGTGAAATAATAGATTAATTGCGATTGATCGAGTTATTAACGTTCAAGATATATTTCACAAATGTACAACTAATTAATTATCATTAGTTAGTTGTAATTGTTATCCGTGTTTATGATTTACTTCACAAACGTTAGCATAGATACGATTATGAGGCATAATCATTAGATCAAGTATTCATTAATTATACGTATATATGTAGATCGAATTAATTTGTCATTATGTCATTCGTCGTACAAAATAGTAGGAGAATCTTCAAAGCGGCCCGTTCTCCTTTTATAATGTTTGGATATACAATGTGTCGTTGTACTTATTGTTATTTTAACTATTCCAATGGTTATTATGAACTAAACATACAACGCGGCACCTCGAACCATCGAAAAATTCATAATATTGATGTATGAATATTAGTAGGGACTGCCAAGCGGTCCCTAATTCCCTAATTTGAATTAGGGACCGCTTAACGGTCCCTATTGTCAAATTAGGGACCACTTAACGGTCCCTACTAATATTCATACTTAAAAATCAATTTTTTTTTTATTGATGTTGTTGTGTTTGTGATTGTAAGCAACCAAACTCATTGTAATATATAAATTGAAGTAATAAATGATTGCAAAATCAACCTTATAGTAGATTAGTTGTGAAATAATAGATTAATTGCGATTGGTCGAGTTATTAACGTTCAAGATATATTTCACAAATGTACAACTAATTAATTATCATTAGTTAGTTGTAATTGTTATCCGTGTTTATGATTTACTTCACAAACGTTAGCATAGATACGATTATGAGGCATAATCATTAGATCAAGTATTCATTAATTATACGTATATATGTAGATCGAATTAATTTGTCATTATGTCATTCGTCGTACAAAATAGTAGGAGAATCTTCAAAGCGGCCCGTTCTCCTTTTATAATGTTTGGATATACAATGTGTCGTTGTACTTATTGTTATTTTAACTATTCCAATGGTTATTATGAACTAAACATACAACGCGGCACCTCGAACCATCGAAAAATTCATAATTTTGATGTATGAATATTAGTAGGGACTGCCAAGCGGTCCCTAATTTTACTATAGGGACTGCCAAGCGGTCCCAAATTCAAATTAGGGACCGCTTAACGGTCCCTACTAATATTCATACTTAAAAATCGATTTTTTTTTATTGATGTTGTTGTGTTTGTGATTGTAAGCAACCAAACTCATTGTAATATATAAATTGAAGTAATAAATGATTGCAAAATCAACCTTATAGTAGATTAGTTGTGAAATAATAGATTAATTGCGATTGATCGAGTTATTAACGTTCAAGATATATTTCACAAATGTACAACTAATTAATTATCATTAGTTAGTTGTAATTGTTATCCGTGTTTATGATTTACTTCACAAACGTTAGCATAGATACGATTATGAGGCATAATCATTAGATCAAGTATTCATTAATTATACGTATATATGTAGATCGAATTAATTTGTCATTATGTCATTCGTCGTACAAAATAGTAGGAGAATTTTCAAAGCTGCCCGTTCTCCTTTTATAATGTTTGGATATACAATGTGTCGTTGTACTTATTGTTATTTTAACTATTCCAATGGTTATTATGAACTAAACATACAACGCGGCACCTCGAACCATCGAAAAATTCATAATTTTGATGTATGAATATTAGTAGGGACTGCCAAACGGTCCCTAATTTTACAATAGGGACTGCCAAGCGGTCCCAAACTCAAATTAGGGACCGCTTAACGGTCCCTAATGTCAAATTAGGGACCGCTTAACGGTCCCTACTAATATTCATACTTAAAAATCGATTTTTTTTATTGATGTTGTTGTGTTTGTGATTGTAAGCAACCAAACTCATTGTAATATATAAATTGAAGTAATAAATGATTGCAAAATCAACCTTATAGTAGATTAGTTGTGAAATAATAGATTAATTGCGATTGATCGAGTTATTAACGTTCAAGATATATTTCACAAATGTACAACTAATTAATTATCATTAGTTAGTTGTAATTGTTATCCGTGTTTATGATTTAATTCACAAACGTTAGCATAGATACGATTACGAGGCATAATCATTAGATCAAGTATTCATTAATTATACGTATATATGTAGATCGAATTAATTTGTCATTATGTCATTCGTCGTACAAAATAGTAGGAGAATCTTCAAAGCGGCCCGTTCTCCTTGTATAATGTTTAGATATACAATGTGTCGCTGTACTTATTGTTATTTTAACTATTCCAATGGTTATTATGAACTAAGCATACAACGCGGCACCTCGAACCATCGAAAAATTCATAATTTTGATGTATGAATATTAGTAGGGACTGCCAAGCGGTCCCTAATTCAAATTAGGGGCTGCTTAACGGTCCCTATTGTCAAATTAGGGACCGCTTAACGGTCCCTACTATTATTCATACTTAAAAATCGATTTTTTTTATTGATGTTGTTGTGTTTGTGATTGTAAGCAACCAAACTCATTGTAATATATAAATTGAAGTAATAAATTATTGCAAAACCAACCTTATACTAGATTAGTTGTGAAAGAATAGATTAATTGCGATTGATCGAGTTATTAACGTTCAAGATATATTTCACAAATGTACAACTAATTAATTATCATTAGTTAGTTGTAATTGTTATCCGTGTTTATGATTTACTTCACAAACGTTAGCATAGATACGATTATGAGGCATAATCATTAGATCAAGTATTCATTAATTATACATATATATGTAGATCGAATTAATTTGTCATTATGTCATTCGTCGTACAAAATAGTAGGAAATCTTCAAAGCGGCCCGTTCTCCTATTATAATGTTTGGATATACAATGTGTCGTTGTACTTATTGTTATTTTAACTATTCCAATGGTTATTATGAACTAAACATACAACGCGGCACCTCGAACCATCGAAAAATCATAATTTTGATGTATGAATATTAGTAGGGACTGTCAAACGGTCCCTAATTTTACAATAGGGACCGCTTGGCGGTCCCTAATTCCATAATTTGAATTAGGGACCGCTTAACGGTCCCTACTAATATTCATACTTAAAAATCGATTTTTTTTTATTGATGTTGTTGTGTTTGTGATTGTAAGCAACCAAAGTCATTGTAATATATAAATTGAAGTAATATAAGATTGCAAAACCAACCTTATAGTAGATTAGTTGTGAAATAATAGATTAATTGCGATTGATCGAGTTATTAACGTTCAAGATATATTTCACAAATGTACAACTAATTAATTATCATTAGTTAGTTGTAATTGTTATCCATGTTTATGATTTACTTCACAAACGTTAGCATAGATACGATTATGAGGCATAATCATTAGATCAAGTATTCATTAATTATACGTATATATGTAGATCAAATTAATTTGTCATTATGTCATTCGTCGTACAAAATAGTAGGAGAATCTTCAAAGCGGCCCGTTCTCCTTTTATAATGTTTGGATATACAATGTGTCGTTGTACTTATTGTTATTTTAACTATTCCAATGGTTATTATGAACTAAACATACAACGCGGCACCTCGAACCATCGAAAAATTCATAATTTTGATGTATGAATATTAGTAGGGACTGCCAAGCGGTCCCTAATTCAAATTAGGGGCTGCTTAACGGTCCCTATTGTCAAATTAGGGACCGCTTAACGGTCCCTACTATTATTCATACTTAAAAATCAATTTTTTTTTATTGATGTTGTTGTGTTTGTGATTGTAAGCAACCAAACTCATTGTAATATATAAATTGAAGTAATAAATGATTGCAAAACCAACCTTATACTAGATTAGTTGTGAAAGAATAGATTAATTGCGATTGATCGAGTTATTAACGTTCAAGATATATTTCACAAATGTACAACTAATTAATTATCATTAGTTAGTTGTAATTGTTATCCGTGTTTATGATTTACTTCACAAACGTTAGCATAGATACGATTATGAGGCATAATCATTAGATCAAGTATTCATTAATTATACGTATATATGTAGATCGAATTAATTTGTCATTATGTCATTCCTCGTACAAAATAGTAGGAAATATTCAAAGCGGCCCGTTCTCCTTTTATAATGTTTGGATATACAATGTGTCATTGTACTTATTGTTATTTTAACTATTCCAATGGTTATTATGAACTAAACATACAACGCGGCACCTCGAACCATCGAAAAATTCATAATTTTAATGTATGAATATTAGTAGGGACTGTCAAGCGGTCCCTAATTTTACAATAGGGACCGCTTGGCGGTCCCTAATTCCCTAATTTGAATTAGGGACCGCTTAACGGTCCCTACTAATATTCATACTTAAAAATCAATTTTTTTTTATTGATGTTGTTGTGTTTGTGATTGTAAGCAACCAAAGTCATTGTAATATATAAATTGAAGTAATATAAGATTGCAAAACCAACCTTATAGTAGATTAGTTGTGAAATAATAGATTAATTGCGATTGATCGAGTTATTAACGTTCAAGATATATTTCACAAATGTACAACAAATTAATTATCATTAGTTAGTTGTAATTGTTATCCGTGTTTATGATTTACTTCACAAACGTTAGCATAGATACGATTATGAGGCATAATCATTAGATCAAGTATTCATTAATTATACGTATATATGTAGATCGAATTAATTTGTCATTATGTCATTCGTCGTACAAAATAGTAGGAGAATCTTCAAAGCGGCCCGTTCTCCTTTTATAATGTTTGGATATACAATGTGTCGTTGTACTTATTGTTATTTTAACTATTCCAATGGTTATTATGAACTAAACATACAACGCGGCACCTCGAACTATCGAAAAATTCATAATTTTGATGTATGAATATTAGTAGGGACTGCCAAGCGGTCCCTAATTCCCTAATTTGAATTAGGGACCGCTTAACGGTCCCTATTGTCAAATTAGGGACCGCTTAACGGTCCCTACTAATATTCATACTTAAAAATCGATTTTGTTTTATTGATGTTGTTGTGTTTGTTATTGTAAGCAACCAAAGTCATTGTAATATATAAATTGAAGTAATAAATGATTGCAAAACCAACCTTATAGTAGATTAGTTGTGAAGTAATAGATTAATTGCGATTGATCGAGTTATTAACGTTCAAGATATATTTCACAAATGTACAACTAATTAATTATCATTAGTTAGTTGTAATTGTTATCCGTGTTTATGATTTACTTCACAAACGTTAGCATAGATACGATTATGAGGCATAATCATTAGATCAAGTATTCATTAATTATACGTATATATGTAGATCGAATTAATTTGTCATTATGTCATTCGTCGTACAAAATAGTAGGAGAATTTTCAAAGCGGCCCGTTCTCCTTTTATAATGTTTGGATATACAATGTGTCGTTGTACTTATTGTTATTTTAACTATTCCAATGGTTATTATGAACTAAACATACAACGCGGCACTTCGAACCATCGAAAAATTCATAATTTTGATGTATGAATATTAGTAGGGACTGCCAAGCGGTCCCTAATTTTACAATAGGGACTGCCAAGCGGTCCCAAATTCAAATTAGGGACCGCTTAACGGTCCCTAATGTCAAATTAGGGACCGCTTAATGGTCCCTACTAATATTCATACTTAAAAATCGATTTTTTTTATGGATGTTGTTGTGTTCGTGATTGTAAGCAACCAAACTCATTGTAATATATAAATTGAAGTAATAAATGATTGCAAAATCAACCTTATAGTAGATTAGTTGTGAAATAATAGATTAATTGCGATTGATCGAGTTATTAACGTTCAAGATATATTTCACAAATGTACAACTAATTAATTATCATTAGTTAGTTGTAATTGTTATCCGTGTTTATGATTTAATTCACAAACGTTAGCATAGATACGATTACGAGGCATAATCATTAGATCAAGTATTCATTAATTATACGTATATATGTAGATCGAATTAATTTGTCATTATGTCATTCGTCGTACAAAATAGTAGGAGAATCTTCAAAGCGGCCCGTTCTCCTTGTATAATGTTTGGATATACAATGTGTCGCTGTACTTATTGTTATTTTAACTATTCCAATGGTTATTATGAACTAAGCATACAACGCGGCACCTCGAACCATCGAAAAATTCATAATTTTGATGTATGAATATTAGTAGGGACTGCCAAACGGTCCCTAATTCAAATTAGGGGCTGCTTAACGGTCCCTATTGTCAAATTAGGGACCGCTTAACGGTCCCTACTATTATTCATACTTAAAAATCGATTTTTTTTTATTGATGTTGTTGTGTTTGTGATTGTAAGCAACCAAACTCATTGTAATATATAAATTGAAGTAATAAATGATTGCAAAACCAACCTTATACTAGATTAGTTGTGAAAGAATAGATTAATTGCGATTGATCGAGTTATTAACGTTCAAGATATATTTCACAAATGTACAACTAATTAATTATCATTAGTTAGTTGTAATTGTTATCCGTGTTTATGATTTACTTCACAAACGTTAGCATAGATACGATTATGAGGCATAATCATTAGATCAAGTATTCATTAATTATACGTATATATGTAGATCGAATTAATTTGTCATTATGTCATTCGTCGTACAAAATAGTAGGAAATCTTCAAAGCGGCCCGTTCTCCTATTATAATTTTGGATATACAATGTGTCGTTGTACTTATTGTTATTTTAACTATTCCAATGGTTATTATGAAATAAACATACAACGCGGCACCTCGAACCATCGAAAAATTCATAATTTTGATGTATGAATATTAGTAGGGACTGTCAAGCGGTCCCTAATTTTACAATAGGGACCGCTTGGCGGTCCCTAATTCCCTAATTTGAATTAGGGACCGCTTAACGGTCCCTACTAATATTCATACTTAAAAATCGATTTTTTTTTATTGATGTTGTTGTGTTTGTGATTGTAAGCAACCAAAGTCATTGTAATATATAAATTGAAGTAATATAAGATTGCAAAACCAACCTTATAGTAGATTAGTTGTGAAATAATAGATTAATTGCGATTGATCGAGTTATTAACGTTCAAGATATATTTCACAAATGTACAACTAATTAATTATCATTAGTTAGTTGTAATTGTTATCCGTGTTTATGATTTACTTCACAAACGTTAGCATAGATACGATTATGAGGCATAATCATTAGATCAAGTATTCATTAATTATACGTATATATGTAGATCAAATTAATTTGTCATTATGTCATTCGTCGTACAAAATAGTAGGAGAATCTTCAAAACAGCCCGTTCTCCTTTTATAATGTTTGGATATACAATGTGTCGTTGTACTTATTGTTATTTTAACTATTCCAATGGTTATTATGAACTAAACATACAACGCGGCACCTCGAACCATCGAAAAATTCATAATTTTGATGTATGAATATTAGTAGGGACTGCCAAGCGGTCCCTAATTCAAATTAGGGGCTGCTTAACGGTCCCTATTGTCAAATTAGGGACCGCTTAACGGTCCCTACTATTATTCATACTTAAAAATCGATTTTTTTTTATTGATGTTGTTGTGTTTGTGATTGTAAGCAACCAAAGTCATTGTAATATATAAATTGAAGTAATAAATGATTGCAAAACCAACTTTATACTAGATTAGTTGTGAAATAATAGATTAATTGCGATTGATCGAGTTATTAACGTTCAAGATATATTTCACAAATGTACAACTAATTAATTATCATTAGTTAGTTGTAATTGTTATCCGTGTTTATGATTTACTTCACAAACGTTAGCATAGATACGATTATGAGGCATAATCATTAGATCAAGTATTCATTAATTATACGTATATATGTAGATCGAATTAATTTGTCATTATGTTATTCGTCGTACAAAATAGTAGGAGAATCTTCAAAGCGGCCCGTTCTCCTTTTATAATGTTTGGATATACAATGTGTCATTGTACTTATTGTTACTTTAACTATTCCAATGGTTATTATGAACTAAACATACAACGCGGCACCTCGAACCATCGAAAATTTCATAATTTGGATGTATGAATATTAGTAGGTACTGCCAAGCGGTCCCTAATTTTACAATAGAGATTGCCAAGCGGTCCCTAATTCCCTAATTTGAATTAGGGACCGCTTAACGGTCCCTATTGTCAAATTAGGGACCGCTTAACGGTCTCTACTAATATTCATACTTAAAAATCAATTTTTTTTTATTGATGTTGTTGTTTTGTGATTGTAAGCAACCAAACTCATTGTAATATATAAATTGAAGTAATAAATGATTGCAAAATCAACCTTATAGTAGATTAGTTGTGAAATAATAGATTAATTGCGATTGATCGAGTTATTAACGTTCAAGATATATTTCACAAATGTACAACTAATTAATTATCATTAGTTAGTTGTAATTGTTATCCGTGTTTATGATTTACTTCACAAACGTTAGCATAGATACGATTATGAGGCATAATCATTAGATCAAATATTCATTAATTATACGTATATATGTAGATCGAATTAATTTGTCATTATGTCATTCGTCGTACAAAATAGTAGGAGAATCTTCAAAGCGGCCCGTTCTCCTTTTATAATGTTTGGATATACAATGTGTCGTTGTACTTATTGTTATTTTAACTATTCCAATGGTTATTATGAACTAAACATACAACGCGGCACCTCGAACTATCGAAAAATTCATAATTTTGATGTATGAATATTAGTAGGGACTGCCAAGCGGTCCCTAATTCCCTAATTTGAATTAGGGACCGCTTAACGGTCCCTATTGTCAAATTAGGGACCGCTTAACGGTCCCTACTAATATTCATACTTAAAAATCGATTTTGTTTTATTGATGTTGTTGTGTTTGTTATTGTAAGCAACCAAAGTCATTGTAATATATAAATTGAAGTAATAAATGATTGCAAAACCAACCTTATAGTAGATTAGTTGTGAAATAATAGATTAATTGCGATTGATCGAGTTATTAACGTTCAAGATATATTTCACAAATGTACAACTAATTAATTATCATTAGTTAGTTGTAATTGTTATCCGTGTTTATGATTTACTTCACAAACGTTAGCATAGATACGATTATGAGGCATAATCATTAGATCAAGTATTCATTAATTATACGTATATATGTAGATCGAATTAATTTGTCATTATGTCATTCGTCGTACAAAATAGTAGGAGAATTTTCAAAGCGGCCCGTTCTCCTTTTATAATGTTTGGATATACAATGTGTCGTTGTACTTATTGTTATTTTAACTATTCCAATGGTTATTATGAACTAAACATACAACGCGGCACTTCGAACCATCGAAAAATTCATAATTTTGATGTATGAATATTAGTAGGGACTGCCAAGCGGTCCCTAATTTTACAATAGGGACCGCTTGGCGGTCCCTAATTCCATAATTTGAATTAGGGACCGCTTAACGGTCCCTATTGTCAAATTAGGGACCGCTTAACGGTCTCTACTAATATTCATACTTAAAAATCAATTTTTTTTATTGATGTTGTTGTTTTGTGATTGTAAGCAACCAAACTCATTGTAATATATAAATTGAAGTAATAAATGATTGCAAAATCAACCTTATAGTAGATTAGTTGTGAAATAATAGATTAATTGCGATTGATCGAGTTATTAACGTTCAAGATATATTTCACAAATGTACAACTAATTAATTATCATTAGTTAGTTGTAATTGTTATCCGTGTTTATGATTTACTTCACAAACGTTAGCATAGATACGATTATGAGGCATAATCATTAGATCAAATATTCATTAATTATACGTATATATGTAGATCGAATTAATTTGTCATTATGTCATTCGTCGTACAAAATAGTAGGAGAATCTTCAAAGCGGCCCGTTCTCCTTTTATAATGTTTGGATATACAATGTGTCGTTGTACTTATTGTTATTTTAACTATTCCAATGGTTATTATGAACTAAACATACAACGCGGCACCTCGAACTATCGAAAAATTCATAATTTTGATGTATGAATATTAGTAGGGACTGCCAAGCGGTCCCTAATTCCCTAATTTGAATTAGGGACCGCTTAACGGTCCCTATTGTCAAATTAGGGACCGCTTAACGGTCCCTACTAATATTCATACTTAAAAATCGATTTTGTTTTATTGATGTTGTTGTGTTTGTTATTGTAAGCAACCAAAGTCATTGTAATATATAAATTGAAGTAATAAATGATTGCAAAACCAACCTTATAGTAGATTAGTTGTGAAGTAATAGATTAATTGCGATTGATCGAGTTATTAACGTTCAAGATATATTTCACAAATGTACAACTAATTAATTATCATTAGTTAGTTGTAATTGTTATCCGTGTTTATGATTTACTTCACAAACGTTAGCATAGATACGATTATGAGGCATAATCATTAGATCAAGTATTCATTAATTATACGTATATATGTAGATCGAATTAATTTGTCATTATGTCATTCGTCGTACAAAATAGTAGGAGAATTTTCAAAGCGGCCCGTTCTCCTTTTATAATGTTTGGATATACAATGTGTCGTTGTACTTATTGTTATTTTAACTATTCCAATGGTTATTATGAACTAAACATACAACGCGGCACTTCGAACCATCGAAAAATTCATAATTTTGATGTATGAATATTAGTAGGGACTGCCAAGCGGTCCCTAATTTTACAATAGGGACTGCCAAGCGGTCCCAAATTCAAATTAGGGACCGCTTAACGGTCCCTAATGTCAAATTAGGGACCGCTTAATGGTCCCTACTAATATTCATACTTAAAAATCGATTTTTTTTATGGATGTTGTTGTGTTCGTGATTGTAAGCAACCAAACTCATTGTAATATATAAATTGAAGTAATAAATGATTGCAAAATCAACCTTATAGTAGATTAGTTGTGAAATAATAGATTAATTGCGATTGATCGAGTTATTAACGTTCAAGATATATTTCACAAATGTACAACTAATTAATTATCATTAGTTAGTTGTAATTGTTATCCGTGTTTATGATTTAATTCACAAACGTTAGCATAGATACGATTACGAGGCATAATCATTAGATCAAGTATTCATTAATTATACGTATATATGTAGATCGAATTAATTTGTCATTATGTCATTCGTCGTACAAAATAGTAGGAGAATCTTCAAAGCGGCCCGTTCTCCTTGTATAATGTTTGGATATACAATGTGTCGCTGTACTTATTGTTATTTTAACTATTCCAATGGTTATTATGAACTAAGCATACAACGCGGCACCTCGAACCATCGAAAAATTCATAATTTTGATGTATGAATATTAGTAGGGACTGCCAAACGGTCCCTAATTCAAATTAGGGGCTGCTTAACGGTCCCTATTGTCAAATTAGGGACCGCTTAACGGTCCCTACTATTATTCATACTTAAAAATCGATTTTTTTTTATTGATGTTGTTGTGTTTGTGATTGTAAGCAACCAAACTCATTGTAATATATAAATTGAAGTAATAAATGATTGCAAAACCAACCTTATACTAGATTAGTTGTGAAAGAATAGATTAATTGCGATTGATCGAGTTATTAACGTTCAAGATATATTTCACAAATGTACAACTAATTAATTATCATTAGTTAGTTGTAATTGTTATCCGTGTTTATGATTTACTTCACAAACGTTAGCATAGATACGATTATGAGGCATAATCATTAGATCAAGTATTCATTAATTATACGTATATATGTAGATCGAATTAATTTGTCATTATGTCATTCGTCGTACAAAATAGTAGGAAATCTTCAAAGCGGCCCGTTCTCCTATTATAATTTTGGATATACAATGTGTCGTTGTACTTATTGTTATTTTAACTATTCCAATGGTTATTATGAACTAAACATACAACGCGGCACCTCGAACCATCGAAAAATTCATAATTTTGATGTATGAATATTAGTAGGGACTGTCAAGCGGTCCCTAATTTTACAATAGGGACCGCTTGGCGGTCCCTAATTCCCTAATTTGAATTAGGGACCGCTTAACGGTCCCTACTAATATTCATACTTAAAAATCGATTTTTTTTTATTGATGTTGTTGTGTTTGTGATTGTAAGCAACCAAAGTCATTGTAATATATAAATTGAAGTAATATAAGATTGCAAAACCAACCTTATAGTAGATTAGTTGTGAAACAATAGATTAATTGCGATTGATCGAGTTATTAACGTTCAAGATATATTTCACAAATGTACAACTAATTAATTATCATTAGTTAGTTGTAATTGTTATCCGTGTTTATGATTTACTTCACAAACGTTAGCATAGATACGATTATGAGGCATAATCATTAGATCAAGTATTCATTAATTATACGTATATATGTAGATCAAATTAATTTGTCATTATGTCATTCGTCGTACAAAATAGTAGGAGAATCTTCAAAACGGCCCGTTCTCCTTTTATAATGTTTGGATATACAATGTGTCGTTGTACTTATTGTTATTTTAACTATTCCAATGGTTATTATGAACTAAACATACAACGCGGCACCTCGAACCATCGAAAAATTCATAATTTTGATGTATGAATATTAGTAGGGACTGCCAAGCGGTCCCTAATTCAAATTAGGGGCTGATTAACGGTCCCTATTGTCAAATTAGGGACCGCTTAACGGTCCCTACTATTATTCATACTTAAAAATCGATTTTTTTTTATTGATGTTGTTGTGTTTGTGATTGTAAGCAACCAAAGTCATTGTAATATATAAATTGAAGTAATAAATGATTGCAAAACCAACTTTATACTAGATTAGTTGTGAAATAATAGATTAATTGCGATTGATCGAGTTATTAACGTTCAAGATATATTTCACAAATGTACAACTAATTAATTATCATTAGTTAGTTGTAATTGTTATCCGTGTTTATGATTTACTTCACAAACGTTAGCATAGATACGATTATGAGGCATAATCATTAGATCAAGTATTCATTAATTATACGTATATATGTAGATCGAATTAATTTGTCATTATGTTATTCGTCGTACAAAATAGTAGGAGAATCTTCAAAGCGGCCCGTTCTCCTTTTATAATGTTTGGATATACAATGTGTCATTGTACTTATTGTTACTTTAACTATTCCAATGGTTATTATGAACTAAACATACAACGCGGCACCTCGAACCATCGAAAATTTCATAATTTGGATGTATGAATATTAGTAGGTACTGCCAAGCGGTCCCTAATTTTACAATAGAGATTGCCAAGCGGTCCCTAATTCCCTAATTTGAATTAGGGACCGCTTAACGGTCCCTATTGTCAAATTAGGGACCGCTTAACGGTCTCTACTAATATTCATACTTAAAAATCAATTTTTTTTTATTGATGTTGTTGTTTTGTGATTGTAAGCAACCAAACTCATTGTAATATATAAATTGAAGTAATAAATGATTGCAAAATCAACCTTATAGTAGATTAGTTGTGAAATAATAGATTAATTGCGATTGATCGAGTTATTAACGTTCAAGATATATTTCACAAATGTACAACTAATTAATTATCATTAGTTAGTTGTAATTGTTATCCGTGTTTATGATTTACTTCACAAACGTTAGCATAGATACGATTATGAGGCATAATCATTAGATCAAATATTCATTAATTATACGTATATATGTAGATCGAATTAATTTATCATTATGTCATTCGTCGTACAAAATAGTAGGAGAATCTTCAAAGCGGCCCGTTCTCCTTTTATAATGTTTGGATATACAATGTGTCGTTGTACTTATTGTTATTTTAACTATTCCAATGGTTATTATGAACTAAACATACAACGCGGCACCTCGAACCATCGAAAAATTCATAATTTTGATGTATGAATATTAGTAGGGACTGCCAAGCGGTCCCTAATTCCCTAATTTGAATTAGAGACCGCTTAACGGTCCCTATTGTCAAATTAGGGACCGCTTAACGGTCCCTACTAATATTCATACTTAAAAAGCGATTTTTTTATTGATGTTGTTGTGCTTGTGATTGTAAGCAACCAAACTCATTGTAATATATAAATTGAAGTAATAAATGATTGCAAAATCAACCTTATAGTAGATTAGTTGTGAAATAATAGATTAATTGCGATTGATCGAGTTATTAACGTTCAAGATATATTTCACAAATGTACAACTAATTAATTATCATTAGTTAGTTGTAATTGTTATCCGTGTTTATGATTTACTTCACAAACGTTAGCATAGTTACGATTATGAGGCATAATCATTAGATCAAGTATTCATTAATTATACGTATATATGTAGATCGAATTAATTTGTCATTATGTCATTCGTCGTACAAAATAGTAGGAGAATTTTCAAAGCGGCCCGTTCTCCTTTTATAATGTTTGGATATACAATGTGTCGTTGTACTTATTGTTATTTTAACTATTCCAATGGTTATTATGAACTAAACATACAACGCGGCACTTCGAACCATCGAAAAATTCATAATTTTGATGTATGAATATTAGTAGGGACTGCCAAGCGGTCCCTAATTTTACAATAGGGACTGCCAAGCGGTCCCAAATTCAAATTAGGGACCGCTTAACGGTCCCTAATGTCAAATTAGGGACCGCTTAATGGTCCCTACTAATATTCATACTTAAAAATCGATTTTTTTTATGGATGTTGTTGTGTTCGTGATTGTAAGCAACCAAACTCATTGTAATATATAAATTGAAGTAATAAATGATTGCAAAATCAACCTTATAGTAGATTAGTTGTGAAATAATAGATTAATTGCGATTGATCGAGTTATTAACGTTCAAGATATATTTCACAAATGTACAACTAATTAATTATCATTAGTTAGTTGTAATTGTTATCCGTGTTTATGATTTAATTCACAAACGTTAGCATAGATACGATTACGAGGCATAATCATTAGATCAAGTATTCATTAATTATACGTATATATGTAGATCGAATTAATTTGTCATTATGTCATTCGTCGTACAAAATAGTAGGAGAATCTTCAAAGCGGCCCGTTCTCCTTGTATAATGTTTGGATATACAATGTGTCGCTGTACTTATTGTTATTTTAACTATTCCAATGGTTATTATGAACTAAGCATACAACGCGGCACCTCGAACCATCGAAAAATTCATAATTTTGATGTATGAATATTAGTAGGGACTGCCAAACGGTCCCTAATTCAAATTAGGGGCTGCTTAACGGTCCCTATTGTCAAATTAGGGACCGCTTAACGGTCCCTACTATTATTCATACTTAAAAATCGATTTTTTTTTATTGATGTTGTTGTGTTTGTGATTGTAAGCAACCAAACTCATTGTAATATATAAATTGAAGTAATAAATGATTGCAAAACCAA
This sequence comes from Linaria vulgaris, assembly GCA_948329865.1. Classification (NCBI taxonomy): domain Eukaryota; kingdom Viridiplantae; phylum Streptophyta; class Magnoliopsida; order Lamiales; family Plantaginaceae; genus Linaria; species Linaria vulgaris. The sequence goes on from OX415251.1 coordinate 2,849,227, forward strand.
CCTTATACTAGATTAGTTGTGAAAGAATAGATTAATTGCGATTGATCGAGTTATTAACGTTCAAGATATATTTCACAAATGTACAACTAATTAATTATCATTAGTTAGTTGTAATTGTTATCCGTGTTTATGATTTACTTCACAAACGTTAGCATAGATACGATTATGAGGCATAATCATTAGATCAAGTATTCATTAATTATACGTATATATGTAGATCGAATTAATTTGTCATTATGTCATTCGTCGTACAAAATAGTAGGAAATCTTCAAAGCGGCCCGTTCTCCTATTATAATTTTGGATATACAATGTGTCGTTGTACTTATTGTTATTTTAACTATTCCAATGGTTATTATGAACTAAACATACAACGCGGCACCTCGAACCATCGAAAAATTCATAATTTTGATGTATGAATATTAGTAGGGACTGTCAAGCGGTCCCTAATTTTACAATAGGGACCGCTTGGCGGTCCCTAATTCCCTAATTTGAATTAGGGACCGCTTAACGGTCCCTACTAATATTCATACTTAAAAATCGATTTTTTTTTATTGATGTTGTTGTGTTTGTGATTGTAAGCAACCAAAGTCATTGTAATATATAAATTGAAGTAATATAAGATTGCAAAACCAACCTTATAGTAGATTAGTTGTGAAACAATAGATTAATTGCGATTGATCGAGTTATTAACGTTCAAGATATATTTCACAAATGTACAACTAATTAATTATCATTAGTTAGTTGTAATTGTTATCCGTGTTTATGATTTACTTCACAAACGTTAGCATAGATACGATTATGAGGCATAATCATTAGATCAAGTATTCATTAATTATACGTATATATGTAGATCAAATTAATTTGTCATTATGTCATTCGTCGTACAAAATAGTAGGAGAATCTTCAAAACGGCCCGTTCTCCTTTTATAATGTTTGGATATACAATGTGTCGTTGTACTTATTGTTATTTTAACTATTCCAATGGTTATTATGAACTAAACATACAACGCGGCACCTCGAACCATCGAAAAATTCATAATTTTGATGTATGAATATTAGTAGGGACTGCCAAGCGGTCCCTAATTCAAATTAGGGGCTGATTAACGGTCCCTATTGTCAAATTAGGGACCGCTTAACGGTCCCTACTATTATTCATACTTAAAAATCGATTTTTTTTTATTGATGTTGTTGTGTTTGTGATTGTAAGCAACCAAAGTCATTGTAATATATAAATTGAAGTAATAAATGATTGCAAAACCAACTTTATACTAGATTAGTTGTGAAATAATAGATTAATTGCGATTGATCGAGTTATTAACGTTCAAGATATATTTCACAAATGTACAACTAATTAATTATCATTAGTTAGTTGTAATTGTTATCCGTGTTTATGATTTACTTCACAAACGTTAGCATAGATACGATTATGAGGCATAATCATTAGATCAAGTATTCATTAATTATACGTATATATGTAGATCGAATTAATTTGTCATTATGTTATTCGTCGTACAAAATAGTAGGAGAATCTTCAAAGCGGCCCGTTCTCCTTTTATAATGTTTGGATATACAATGTGTCATTGTACTTATTGTTACTTTAACTATTCCAATGGTTATTATGAACTAAACATACAACGCGGCACCTCGAACCATCGAAAATTTCATAATTTGGATGTATGAATATTAGTAGGTACTGCCAAGCGGTCCCTAATTTTACAATAGAGATTGCCAAGCGGTCCCTAATTCCCTAATTTGAATTAGGGACCGCTTAACGGTCCCTATTGTCAAATTAGGGACCGCTTAACGGTCTCTACTAATATTCATACTTAAAAATCAATTTTTTTTTATTGATGTTGTTGTTTTGTGATTGTAAGCAACCAAACTCATTGTAATATATAAATTGAAGTAATAAATGATTGCAAAATCAACCTTATAGTAGATTAGTTGTGAAATAATAGATTAATTGCGATTGATCGAGTTATTAACGTTCAAGATATATTTCACAAATGTACAACTAATTAATTATCATTAGTTAGTTGTAATTGTTATCCGTGTTTATGATTTACTTCACAAACGTTAGCATAGATACGATTATGAGGCATAATCATTAGATCAAATATTCATTAATTATACGTATATATGTAGATCGAATTAATTTATCATTATGTCATTCGTCGTACAAAATAGTAGGAGAATCTTCAAAGCGGCCCGTTCTCCTTTTATAATGTTTGGATATACAATGTGTCGTTGTACTTATTGTTATTTTAACTATTCCAATGGTTATTATGAACTAAACATACAACGCGGCACCTCGAACCATCGAAAAATTCATAATTTTGATGTATGAATATTAGTAGGGACTGCCAAGCGGTCCCTAATTCCCTAATTTGAATTAGAGACCGCTTAACGGTCCCTATTGTCAAATTAGGGACCGCTTAACGGTCCCTACTAATATTCATACTTAAAAAGCGATTTTTTTATTGATGTTGTTGTGCTTGTGATTGTAAGCAACCAAACTCATTGTAATATATAAATTGAAGTAATAAATGATTGCAAAATCAACCTTATAGTAGATTAGTTGTGAAATAATAGATTAATTGCGATTGATCGAGTTATTAACGTTCAAGATATATTTCACAAATGTACAACTAATTAATTATCATTAGTTAGTTGTAATTGTTATCCGTGTTTATGATTTACTTCACAAACGTTAGCATAGTTACGATTATGAGGCATAATCATTAGATCAAGTATTCATTAATTATACGTATATATGTAGATCGAATTAATTTGTCATTATGTCATTCGTCGTACAAAATAGTAGGAGAATTTTCAAAGCGGCCCGTTCTCCTTTTATAATGTTTGGATATACAATGTGTCGTTGTACTTATTGTTATTTTAACTATTCCAATGGTTATTATGAACTAAACATACAACGCGGCACCTCGAACCATCGAAAAATTCATAATTTTGATGTATGAATATTAGTAGGGACTGCCAAGCGGTCCCTAATTCAAATTAGGGGCTGCTTAACGGTCCCTATTGTCAAATTAGGGACCGCTTAACGGTCCCTACTATTATTCATACTTAAAAATCGATTTTTTTTTATTGATGTTGTTGTGTTTGTGATTGTAAGCAACCAAAGTCATTGTAATATATAAATTGAAGTAATAAATGATTGCAAAACCAACTTTATACTAGATTAGTTGTGAAATAATAGATTAATTGCGATTGATCGAGTTATTAACGTTCAAGATATATTTCACAAATGTACAACTAATTAATTATCATTAGTTAGTTGTAATTGTTATCCGTGTTTATGATTTACTTCACAAACGTTAGCATAGATACGATTATGAGGCATAATCATTAGATCAAGTATTCATTAATTATACGTATATATGTAGATCGAATTAATTTGTCATTATGTTATTCGTCGTACAAAATAGTAGGAGAATCTTCAAAGCGGCCCGTTCTCCTTTTATAATGTTTGGATATACAATGTGTCATTGTACTTATTGTTACTTTAACTATTCCAATGGTTATTATGAACTAAACATACAACGCGGCACCTCGAACCATCGAAAATTTCATAATTTGGATGTATGAATATTAGTAGGTACTGCCAAGCGGTCCCTAATTTTACAATAGAGATTGCCAAGCGGTCCCTAATTCCCTAATTTGAATTAGGGACCGCTTAACGGTCCCTATTGTCAAATTAGGGACCGCTTAACGGTCTCTACTAATATTCATACTTAAAAATCAATTTTTTTTTATTGATGTTGTTGTTTTGTGATTGTAAGCAACCAAACTCATTGTAATATATAAATTGAAGTAATAAATGATTGCAAAATCAACCTTATAGTAGATTAGTTGTGAAATAATAGATTAATTGCGATTGATCGAGTTATTAACGTTCAAGATATATTTCACAAATGTACAACTAATTAATTATCATTAGTTAGTTGTAATTGTTATCCGTGTTTATGATTTACTTCACAAACGTTAGCATAGATACGATTATGAGGCATAATCATTAGATCAAGTATTCATTAATTATACGTATATATGTAGATCAAATTAATTTGTCATTATGTCATTCGTCGTACAAAATAGTAGGAGAATCTTCAAAACGGCCCGTTCTCCTTTTATAATGTTTGGATATACAATGTGTCGTTGTACTTATTGTTATTTTAACTATTCCAATGGTTATTATGAACTAAACATACAACGCGGCACCTCGAACCATCGAAAAATTCATAATTTTGATGTATGAATATTAGTAGGGACTGCCAAGCGGTCCCTAATTCAAATTAGGGGCTGCTTAACGGTCCCTATTGTCAAATTAGGGACCGCTTAACGGTCCCTACTATTATTCATACTTAAAAATCGATTTTTTTTTATTGATGTTGTTGTGTTTGTGATTGTAAGCAACCAAAGTCATTGTAATATATAAATTGAAGTAATAAATGATTGCAAAACCAACTTTATACTAGATTAGTTGTGAAATAATAGATTAATTGCGATTGATCGAGTTATTAACGTTCAAGATATATTTCACAAATGTACAACTAATTAATTATCATTAGTTAGTTGTAATTGTTATCCGTGTTTATGATTTACTTCACAAACGTTAGCATAGATACGATTATGAGGCATAATCATTAGATCAAGTATTCATTAATTATACGTATATATGTAGATCGAATTAATTTGTCATTATGTTATTCGTCGTACAAAATAGTAGGAGAATCTTCAAAGCGGCCCGTTCTCCTTTTATAATGTTTGGATATACAATGTGTCATTGTACTTATTGTTACTTTAACTATTCCAATGGTTATTATGAACTAAACATACAACGCGGCACCTCGAACCATCGAAAATTTCATAATTTGGATGTATGAATATTAGTAGGTACTGCCAAGCGGTCCCTAATTTTACAATAGAGATTGCCAAGCGGTCCCTAATTCCCTAATTTGAATTAGGGACCGCTTAACGGTCCCTATTGTCAAATTAGGGACCGCTTAACGGTCTCTACTAATATTCATACTTAAAAATCAATTTTTTTTTATTGATGTTGTTGTTTTGTGATTGTAAGCAACCAAACTCATTGTAATATATAAATTGAAGTAATAAATGATTGCAAAATCAACCTTATAGTAGATTAGTTGTGAAATAATAGATTAATTGCGATTGATCGAGTTATTAACGTTCAAGATATATTTCACAAATGTACAACTAATTAATTATCATTAGTTAGTTGTAATTGTTATCCGTGTTTATGATTTACTTCACAAACGTTAGCATAGATACGATTATGAGGCATAATCATTAGATCAAATATTCATTAATTATACGTATATATGTAGATCGAATTAATTTATCATTATGTCATTCGTCGTACAAAATAGTAGGAGAATCTTCAAAGCGGCCCGTTCTCCTTTTATAATGTTTGGATATACAATGTGTCGTTGTACTTATTGTTATTTTAACTATTCCAATGGTTATTATGAACTAAACATACAACGCGGCACCTCGAACCATCGAAAAATTCATAATTTTGATGTATGAATATTAGTAGGGACTGCCAAGCGGTCCCTAATTCCCTAATTTGAATTAGAGACCGCTTAACGGTCCCTATTGTCAAATTAGGGACCGCTTAACGGTCCCTACTAATATTCATACTTAAAAAGCGATTTTTTTATTGATGTTGTTGTGCTTGTGATTGTAAGCAACCAAACTCATTGTAATATATAAATTGAAGTAATAAATGATTGCAAAATCAACCTTATAGTAGATTAGTTGTGAAATAATAGATTAATTGCGATTGATCGAGTTATTAACGTTCAAGATATATTTCACAAATGTACAACTAATTAATTATCATTAGTTAGTTGTAATTGTTATCCGTGTTTATGATTTACTTCACAAACGTTAGCATAGATACGATTATGAGGCATAATCATTAGATCAAGTATTCATTAATTATACGTATATATGTAGATCAAATTAATTTGTCATTATGTCATTCGTCGTACAAAATAGTAGGAGAATCTTCAAAACGGCCCGTTCTCCTTTTATAATGTTTGGATATACAATGTGTCGTTGTACTTATTGTTATTTTAACTATTCCAATGGTTATTATGAACTAAACATACAACGCGGCACCTCGAACCATCGAAAAATTCATAATTTTGATGTATGAATATTAGTAGGGACTGCCAAGCGGTCCCTAATTCAAATTAGGGGCTGCTTAACGGTCCCTATTGTCAAATTAGGGACCGCTTAACGGTCCCTACTATTATTCATACTTAAAAATCGATTTTTTTTTATTGATGTTGTTGTGTTTGTGATTGTAAGCAACCAAAGTCATTGTAATATATAAATTGAAGTAATAAATGATTGCAAAACCAACTTTATACTAGATTAGTTGTGAAATAATAGATTAATTGCGATTGATCGAGTTATTAACGTTCAAGATATATTTCACAAATGTACAACTAATTAATTATCATTAGTTAGTTGTAATTGTTATCCGTGTTTATGATTTACTTCACAAACGTTAGCATAGATACGATTATGAGGCATAATCATTAGATCAAGTATTCATTAATTATACGTATATATGTAGATCGAATTAATTTGTCATTATGTTATTCGTCGTACAAAATAGTAGGAGAATCTTCAAAGCGGCCCGTTCTCCTTTTATAATGTTTGGATATACAATGTGTCATTGTACTTATTGTTACTTTAACTATTCCAATGGTTATTATGAACTAAACATACAACGCGGCACCTCGAACCATCGAAAATTTCATAATTTGGATGTATGAATATTAGTAGGTACTGCCAAGCGGTCCCTAATTTTACAATAGAGATTGCCAAGCGGTCCCTAATTCCCTAATTTGAATTAGGGACCGCTTAACGGTCCCTATTGTCAAATTAGGGACCGCTTAACGGTCTCTACTAATATTCATACTTAAAAATCAATTTTTTTTTATTGATGTTGTTGTTTTGTGATTGTAAGCAACCAAACTCATTGTAATATATAAATTGAAGTAATAAATGATTGCAAAATCAACCTTATAGTAGATTAGTTGTGAAATAATAGATTAATTGCGATTGATCGAGTTATTAACGTTCAAGATATATTTCACAAATGTACAACTAATTAATTATCATTAGTTAGTTGTAATTGTTATCCGTGTTTATGATTTACTTCACAAACGTTAGCATAGATACGATTATGAGGCATAATCATTAGATCAAATATTCATTAATTATACGTATATATGTAGATCGAATTAATTTATCATTATGTCATTCGTCGTACAAAATAGTAGGAGAATCTTCAAAGCGGCCCGTTCTCCTTTTATAATGTTTGGATATACAATGTGTCGTTGTACTTATTGTTATTTTAACTATTCCAATGGTTATTATGAACTAAACATACAACGCGGCACCTCGAACCATCGAAAAATTCATAATTTTGATGTATGAATATTAGTAGGGACTGCCAAGCGGTCCCTAATTCCCTAATTTGAATTAGAGACCGCTTAACGGTCCCTATTGTCAAATTAGGGACCGCTTAACGGTCCCTACTAATATTCATACTTAAAAAGCGATTTTTTTATTGATGTTGTTGTGCTTGTGATTGTAAGCAACCAAACTCATTGTAATATATAAATTGAAGTAATAAATGATTGCAAAATCAACCTTATAGTAGATTAGTTGTGAAATAATAGATTAATTGCGATTGATCGAGTTATTAACGTTCAAGATATATTTCACAAATGTACAACTAATTAATTATCATTAGTTAGTTGTAATTGTTATCCGTGTTTATGATTTACTTCACAAACGTTAGCATAGTTACGATTATGAGGCATAATCATTAGATCAAGTATTCATTAATTATACGTATATATGTAGATCGAATTAATTTGTCATTATGTCATTCGTCGTACAAAATAGTAGGAGAATTTTCAAAGCGGCCCGTTCTCCTTTTATAATGTTTGGATATACAATGTGTCGTTGTACTTATTGTTATTTTAACTATTCCAATGGTTATTATGAACTAAACATACAACGCGGCACCTCGAACCATCGAAAAATTCATAATTTTGATGTATGAATATTAGTAGGGACTGCCAAGCGGTCCCTAATTCAAATTAGGGGCTGCTTAACGGTCCCTATTGTCAAATTAGGGACCGCTTAACGGTCCCTACTATTATTCATACTTAAAAATCGATTTTTTTTTATTGATGTTGTTGTGTTTGTGATTGTAAGCAACCAAAGTCATTGTAATATATAAATTGAAGTAATAAATGATTGCAAAACCAACTTTATACTAGATTAGTTGTGAAATAATAGATTAATTGCGATTGATCGAGTTATTAACGTTCAAGATATATTTCACAAATGTACAACTAATTAATTATCATTAGTTAGTTGTAATTGTTATCCGTGTTTATGATTTACTTCACAAACGTTAGCATAGATACGATTATGAGGCATAATCATTAGATCAAGTATTCATTAATTATACGTATATATGTAGATCGAATTAATTTGTCATTATGTTATTCGTCGTACAAAATAGTAGGAGAATCTTCAAAGCGGCCCGTTCTCCTTTTATAATGTTTGGATATACAATGTGTCATTGTACTTATTGTTACTTTAACTATTCCAATGGTTATTATGAACTAAACATACAACGCGGCACCTCGAACCATCGAAAATTTCATAATTTGGATGTATGAATATTAGTAGGTACTGCCAAGCGGTCCCTAATTTTACAATAGAGATTGCCAAGCGGTCCCTAATTCCCTAATTTGAATTAGGGACCGCTTAACGGTCCCTATTGTCAAATTAGGGACCGCTTAACGGTCTCTACTAATATTCATACTTAAAAATCAATTTTTTTTTATTGATGTTGTTGTTTTGTGATTGTAAGCAACCAAACTCATTGTAATATATAAATTGAAGTAATAAATGATTGCAAAATCAACCTTATAGTAGATTAGTTGTGAAATAATAGATTAATTGCGATTGATCGAGTTATTAACGTTCAAGATATATTTCACAAATGTACAACTAATTAATTATCATTAGTTAGTTGTAATTGTTATCCGTGTTTATGATTTACTTCACAAACGTTAGCATAGATACGATTATGAGGCATAATCATTAGATCAAGTATTCATTAATTATACGTATATATGTAGATCAAATTAATTTGTCATTATGTCATTCGTCGTACAAAATAGTAGGAGAATCTTCAAAACGGCCCGTTCTCCTTTTATAATGTTTGGATATACAATGTGTCGTTGTACTTATTGTTATTTTAACTATTCCAATGGTTATTATGAACTAAACATACAACGCGGCACCTCGAACCATCGAAAAATTCATAATTTTGATGTATGAATATTAGTAGGGACTGCCAAGCGGTCCCTAATTCAAATTAGGGGCTGCTTAACGGTCCCTATTGTCAAATTAGGGACCGCTTAACGGTCCCTACTATTATTCATACTTAAAAATCGATTTTTTTTTATTGATGTTGTTGTGTTTGTGATTGTAAGCAACCAAAGTCATTGTAATATATAAATTGAAGTAATAAATGATTGCAAAACCAACTTTATACTAGATTAGTTGTGAAATAATAGATTAATTGCGATTGATCGAGTTATTAACGTTCAAGATATATTTCACAAATGTACAACTAATTAATTATCATTAGTTAGTTGTAATTGTTATCCGTGTTTATGATTTACTTCACAAACGTTAGCATAGATACGATTATGAGGCATAATCATTAGATCAAGTATTCATTAATTATACGTATATATGTAGATCGAATTAATTTGTCATTATGTTATTCGTCGTACAAAATAGTAGGAGAATCTTCAAAGCGGCCCGTTCTCCTTTTATAATGTTTGGATATACAATGTGTCATTGTACTTATTGTTACTTTAACTATTCCAATGGTTATTATGAACTAAACATACAACGCGGCACCTCGAACCATCGAAAATTTCATAATTTGGATGTATGAATATTAGTAGGTACTGCCAAGCGGTCCCTAATTTTACAATAGAGATTGCCAAGCGGTCCCTAATTCCCTAATTTGAATTAGGGACCGCTTAACGGTCCCTATTGTCAAATTAGGGACCGCTTAACGGTCTCTACTAATATTCATACTTAAAAATCAATTTTTTTTTATTGATGTTGTTGTTTTGTGATTGTAAGCAACCAAACTCATTGTAATATATAAATTGAAGTAATAAATGATTGCAAAATCAACCTTATAGTAGATTAGTTGTGAAATAATAGATTAATTGCGATTGATCGAGTTATTAACGTTCAAGATATATTTCACAAATGTACAACTAATTAATTATCATTAGTTAGTTGTAATTGTTATCCGTGTTTATGATTTACTTCACAAACGTTAGCATAGATACGATTATGAGGCATAATCATTAGATCAAATATTCATTAATTATACGTATATATGTAGATCGAATTAATTTATCATTATGTCATTCGTCGTACAAAATAGTAGGAGAATCTTCAAAGCGGCCCGTTCTCCTTTTATAATGTTTGGATATACAATGTGTCGTTGTACTTATTGTTATTTTAACTATTCCAATGGTTATTATGAACTAAACATACAACGCGGCACCTCGAACCATCGAAAAATTCATAATTTTGATGTATGAATATTAGTAGGGACTGCCAAGCGGTCCCTAATTCAAATTAGGGGCTGCTTAACGGTCCCTATTGTCAAATTAGGGACCGCTTAACGGTCCCTACTATTATTCATACTTAAAAATCGATTTTTTTTTATTGATGTTGTTGTGTTTGTGATTGTAAGCAACCAAAGTCATTGTAATATATAAATTGAAGTAATAAATGATTGCAAAACCAACTTTATACTAGATTAGTTGTGAAATAATAGATTAATTGCGATTGATCGAGTTATTAACGTTCAAGATATATTTCACAAATGTACAACTAATTAATTATCATTAGTTAGTTGTAATTGTTATCCGTGTTTATGATTTACTTCACAAACGTTAGCATAGATACGATTATGAGGCATAATCATTAGATCAAGTATTCATTAATTATACGTATATATGTAGATCGAATTAATTTGTCATTATGTTATTCGTCGTACAAAATAGTAGGAGAATCTTCAAAGCGGCCCGTTCTCCTTTTATAATGTTTGGATATACAATGTGTCATTGTACTTATTGTTACTTTAACTATTCCAATGGTTATTATGAACTAAACATACAACGCGGCACCTCGAACCATCGAAAATTTCATAATTTGGATGTATGAATATTAGTAGGTACTGCCAAGCGGTCCCTAATTTTACAATAGAGATTGCCAAGCGGTCCCTAATTCCCTAATTTGAATTAGGGACCGCTTAACGGTCCCTATTGTCAAATTAGGGACCGCTTAACGGTCTCTACTAATATTCATACTTAAAAATCAATTTTTTTTTATTGATGTTGTTGTTTTGTGATTGTAAGCAACCAAACTCATTGTAATATATAAATTGAAGTAATAAATGATTGCAAAATCAACCTTATAGTAGATTAGTTGTGAAATAATAGATTAATTGCGATTGATCGAGTTATTAACGTTCAAGATATATTTCACAAATGTACAACTAATTAATTATCATTAGTTAGTTGTAATTGTTATCCGTGTTTATGATTTACTTCACAAACGTTAGCATAGATACGATTATGAGGCATAATCATTAGATCAAATATTCATTAATTATACGTATATATGTAGATCGAATTAATTTATCATTATGTCATTCGTCGTACAAAATAGTAGGAGAATCTTCAAAGCGGCCCGTTCTCCTTTTATAATGTTTGGATATACAATGTGTCGTTGTACTTATTGTTATTTTAACTATTCCAATGGTTATTATGAACTAAACATACAACGCGGCACCTCGAACCATCGAAAAATTCATAATTTTGATGTATGAATATTAGTAGGGACTGCCAAGCGGTCCCTAATTCCCTAATTTGAATTAGAGACCGCTTAACGGTCCCTATTGTCAAATTAGGGACCGCTTAACGGTCCCTACTAATATTCATACTTAAAAAGCGATTTTTTTATTGATGTTGTTGTGCTTGTGATTGTAAGCAACCAAACTCATTGTAATATATAAATTGAAGTAATAAATGATTGCAAAATCAACCTTATAGTAGATTAGTTGTGAAATAATAGATTAATTGCGATTGATCGAGTTATTAACGTTCAAGATATATTTCACAAATGTACAACTAATTAATTATCATTAGTTAGTTGTAATTGTTATCCGTGTTTATGATTTACTTCACAAACGTTAGCATAGTTACGATTATGAGGCATAATCATTAGATCAAGTATTCATTAATTATACGTATATATGTAGATCGAATTAATTTGTCATTATGTCATTCGTCGTACAAAATAGTAGGAGAATTTTCAAAGCGGCCCGTTCTCCTTTTATAATGTTTGGATATACAATGTGTCGTTGTACTTATTGTTATTTTAACTATTCCAATGGTTATTATGAACTAAACATACAACGCGGCACCTCGAACCATCGAAAAATTCATAATTTTGATGTATGAATATTAGTAGGGACTGCCAAGCGGTCCCTAATTCAAATTAGGGGCTGCTTAACGGTCCCTATTGTCAAATTAGGGACCGCTTAACGGTCCCTACTATTATTCATACTTAAAAATCGATTTTTTTTTATTGATGTTGTTGTGTTTGTGATTGTAAGCAACCAAAGTCATTGTAATATATAAATTGAAGTAATAAATGATTGCAAAACCAACTTTATACTAGATTAGTTGTGAAATAATAGATTAATTGCGATTGATCGAGTTATTAACGTTCAAGATATATTTCACAAATGTACAACTAATTAATTATCATTAGTTAGTTGTAATTGTTATCCGTGTTTATGATTTACTTCACAAACGTTAGCATAGATACGATTATGAGGCATAATCATTAGATCAAGTATTCATTAATTATACGTATATATGTAGATCGAATTAATTTGTCATTATGTTATTCGTCGTACAAAATAGTAGGAGAATCTTCAAAGCGGCCCGTTCTCCTTTTATAATGTTTGGATATACAATGTGTCATTGTACTTATTGTTACTTTAACTATTCCAATGGTTATTATGAACTAAACATACAACGCGGCACCTCGAACCATCGAAAATTTCATAATTTGGATGTATGAATATTAGTAGGTACTGCCAAGCGGTCCCTAATTTTACAATAGAGATTGCCAAGCGGTCCCTAATTCCCTAATTTGAATTAGGGACCGCTTAACGGTCCCTATTGTCAAATTAGGGACCGCTTAACGGTCTCTACTAATATTCATACTTAAAAATCAATTTTTTTTTATTGATGTTGTTGTTTTGTGATTGTAAGCAACCAAACTCATTGTAATATATAAATTGAAGTAATAAATGATTGCAAAATCAACCTTATAGTAGATTAGTTGTGAAATAATAGATTAATTGCGATTGATCGAGTTATTAACGTTCAACATATATTTCACAAATGTACAACTAATTAATTATCATTAGTTAGTTGTAATTGTTATCCGTGTTTATGATTTACTTCACAAACGTTAGCATAGATACGATTATGAGGCATAATCATTAGATCAAATATTCATTAATTATACGTATATATGTAGATCGAATTAATTTATCATTATGTCATTCGTCGTACAAAATAGTAGGAGAATCTTCAAAGCGGCCCGTTCTCCTTTTATAATGTTTGGATATACAATGTGTCGTTGTACTTATTGTTATTTTAACTATTCCAATGGTTATTATGAACTAAACATACAACGCGGCACCTCGAACCATCGAAAAATTCATAATTTTGATGTATGAATATTAGTAGGGACTGCCAAGCGGTCCCTAATTCCCTAATTTGAATTAGAGACCGCTTAACGGTCCCTATTGTCAAATTAGGGACCGCTTAACGGTCCCTACTAATATTCATACTTAAAAAGCGATTTTTTTATTGATGTTGTTGTGCTTGTGATTGTAAGCAACCAAACTCATTGTAATATATAAATTGAAGTAATAAATGATTGCAAAATCAACCTTATAGTAGATTAGTTGTGAAATAATAGATTAATTGCGATTGATCGAGTTATTAACGTTCAAGATATATTTCACAAATGTACAACTAATTAATTATCATTAGTTAGTTGTAATTGTTATCCGTGTTTATGATTTACTTCACAAACGTTAGCATAGTTACGATTATGAGGCATAATCATTAGATCAAGTATTCATTAATTATACGTATATATGTAGATCAAATTAATTTGTCATTATGTCATTCGTCGTACAAAATAGTAGGAGAATTTTCAAAGCGGCCCGTTCTCCTTTTATAATGTTTGGATATACAATGTGTCGTTGTACTTATTGTTATTTTAACTATTCCAATGGTTATTATGAACTAAACATACAACGCGGCACCTCGAACCATCGAAAAATTCATAATTTTGATGTATGAATATTAGTAGGGACTGCCAAGCGGTCCCTAATTTTACAATAGGGACTGCCAAGCGGTCCCAAATTCAAAATAGGGACCGCTTAACGGTCCCTAATGTCAAATTAGGGACCGCTTAATGGTCCCTACTAATATTCATACTTAAAAATCGATTTTTTTTATTGATGTTGTTGTGTTCGTGATTGTAAGCAACCAAACTCATTGTAATATATAAATTGAAGTAATAAATGATTGCAAAATCAACCTTATAGTAGATTAGTTGTGAAATAATAGATTAATTGCGATTGATCGAGTTATTAACGTTCAAGATATATTTCACAAATGTACAACTAATTAATTATCATTAGTTAGTTGTAATTGTTATCCGTGTTTATGATTTAATTCACAAACGTTAGCATAGATACGATTACGAGGCATAATCATTAGATCAAGTATTCATTAATTATACGTATATATGTAGATCGAATTAATTTGTCATTATGTCATTCGTCGTACAAAATAGTAGGAGAATCTTCAAAGCGGCCCGTTCTCCTTGTATAATGTTTGGATATACAATGTGTCGCTGTACTTATTGTTATTTTAACTATTCCAATGGTTATTATGAACTAAGCATACAACGCGGCACCTCGAACCATCGAAAAATTCATAATTTTGATGTATGAATATTAGTAGGGACTGCCAAACGGTCCCTAATTCAAATTAGGGGCTGCTTAACGGTCCCTATTGTCAAATTAGGGACCGCTTAACGGTCCCTACTATTATTCATACTTAAAAATCGATTTTTTTTTATTTGATGTTGTTGTGTTTGTGATTGTAAGCAACCAAACTCATTGTAATATATAAATTGAAGTAATAAATGATTGCAAAACCAACCTTATACTAGATTAGTTGTGAAAGAATAGATTAATTGCGATTGATCGAGTTATTAACGTTCAAGATATATTTCACAAATGTACAACTAATTAATTATCATTAGTTAGTTGTAATTGTTATCCGTGTTTATGATTTACTTCACAAACGTTAGCATAGATACGATTATGAGGCATAATCATTAGATCAAGTATTCATTAATTATACGTATATATGTAGATCGAATTAATTTGTCATTATGTCATTCGTCGTACAAAATAGTAGGAAATCTTCAAAGCGGCCCGTTCTCCTATTATAATTTTGGATATACAATGTGTCGTTGTACTTATTGTTATTTTAACTATTCCAATGGTTATTATGAACTAAACATACAACGCGGCACCTCGAACCATCGAAAAATTCATAATTTTGATGTATGAATATTAGTAGGGACTGTCAAGCGGTCCCTAATTTTACAATAGGGACCGCTTGGCGGTCCCTAATTCCCTAATTTGAATTAGGGACCGCTTAACGGTCCCTACTAATATTCATACTTAAAAATCGATTTTTTTTTATTGATGTTGTTGTGTTTGTGATTGTAAGCAACCAAAGTCATTGTAATATATAAATTGAAGTAATATAAGATTGCAAAACCAACCTTATAGTAGATTAGTTGTGAAATAATAGATTAATTGCGATTGATCGAGTTATTAACGTTCAAGATATATTTCACAAATGTACAACTAATTAATTATCATTAGTTAGTTGTAATTGTTATCCGTGTTTATGATTTACTTCACAAACGTTAGCATAGATACGATTATGAGGCATAATCATTAGATCAAGTATTCATTAATTATACGTATATATGTAGATCAAATTAATTTGTCATTATGTCATTCGTCGTACAAAATAGTAGGAGAATCTTCAAAACGGCCCGTTATCCTTTTATAATGTTTGGATATACAATGTGTCGTTGTACTTATTGTTATTTTAACTATTCCAATGGTTATTATGAACTAAACATACAACGCGGCACCTCGAACCATCGAAAAATTCATAATTTTGATGTATGAATATTAGTAGGGACTGCCAAGCGGTCCCTAATTCAAATTAGGGGCTGCTTAACGGTCCCTATTGTCAAATTAGGGACCGCTTAACGGTCCCTACTATTATTCATACTTAAAAATCGATTTTTTTTTATTGATGTTGTTGTGTTTGTGATTGTAAGCAACCAAACTCATTGTAATATATAAATTGAAGTAATAAATGATTGCAAAACCAACTTTATACTAGATTAGTTGTGAAATAATAGATTAATTGCGATTGATCGAGTTATTAACGTTCAAGATATATTTCACAAATGTACAACTAATTAATTATCATTAGTTAGTTGTAATTGTTATCCGTGTTTATGATTTACTTCACAAACGTTAGCATAGATACGATTATGAGGCATAATCATTAGATCAAGTATTCATTAATTATACGTATATATGTAGATCGAATTAATTTGTCATTATGTTATTCGTCGTACAAAATAGTAGGAGAATCTTCAAAGCGGCCCGTTCTCCTTTTATAATGTTTGGATATACAATGTGTCATTGTACTTATTGTTACTTTAACTATTCCAATGGTTATTATGAACTAAACATACAACGCGGCACCTCGAACCATCGAAAATTTCATAATTTGGATGTATGAATATTAGTAGGTACTGCCAAGCGGTCCCTAATTTTACAATAGAGATTGCCAAGCGGTCCCTAATTCCCTAATTTGAATTAGGGACCGCTTAACGGTCTCTACTAATATTCATACTTAAAAATCAATTTTTTTTTTATTGATGTTGTTGTTTTGTGATTGTAAGCAACCAAATTCATTGTAATATATAAATTGAAGTAATAAATGATTGCAAAATCAACCTTATAGTAGATTAGTTGTGAAATAATAGATTAATTGCGATTGATCGAGTTATTAACGTTCAAGATATATTTCACAAATGTACAACTAATTAATTATCATTAGTTAGTTGTAATTGTTATCCGTGTTTATGATTTACTTCACAAACGTTAGCATAGATACGATTATGAGGCATAATCATTAGATCAAATATTCATTAATTATACGTATATATGTAGATCGAATTAATTTATCATTATGTCATTCGTCGTACAAAATAGTAGGAGAATCTTCAAAGCGGCCCGTTCTCCTTTTATAATGTTTGGATATACAATGTGTCGTTGTATTTATTGTTATTTTAACTATTCCAATGGTTATTATGAACTAAACATACAACGCGGCACCTCGAACCATCGAAAAATTCATAATTTTGATGTATGAATATTAGTAGGGACTGCCAAGCGGTCCCTAATTCCCTAATTTGAATTAGAGACCGCTTAACGGTCCCTATTGTCAAATTAGGGACCGCTTAACGGTCCCTACTAATATTCATACTTAAAAAGCGATTTTTTTATTGATGTTGTTGTGCTTGTGATTGTAAGCAACCAAACTCATTGTAATATATAAATTGAAGTAATAAATGATTGCAAAATCAACCTTATAGTAGATTAGTTGTGAAATAATAGATTAATTGCGATTGATCGAGTTATTAACGTTCAAGATATATTTCACAAATGTACAACTAATTAATTATCATTAGTTAGTTGTAATTGTTATCCGTGTTTATGATTTACTTCACAAACGTTAGCATAGTTACGATTATGAGGCATAATCATTAGATCAAGTATTCATTAATTATACGTATATATGTAGATCGAATTAATTTGTCATTATGCCATTCGTCGTACAAAATAGTAGGAGAATCTTCAAAGCGGCCCGTTCTCCTTTTATAATGTTTGGATATACAATGTGTCGTTGTACTTATTGTTATTTTAACTATTCCAATGGTTATTATGAACTAAACATACAACGCGGCACCTCGAACCATCGAAAAGCTCATAATTTTGATGTATGAATATTAGTAGGGACTGCCAAGCGGTCCCTAATTTTACAATAGGGACTGCCAAGCGGTCCCAAATTCAAATTAGGGACCGCTTAACGGTCCCTAATGTCAAATTAGGGACCGCTTAACGGTCTCTACTAATATTCATACTTAAAAATCGATTTTTTTTATTGATGTTGTTGTGTTTGTGATTGTAAGCAACCAAACTCATTGTAATATATAAATTGAAGTAATAAATGATTGCAAAATCAACCTTATAGTAGATTAGTTGTGAAATAATAGATTAATTGCGATTGATCGAGTTATTAACGTTCAAGATATATTTCACAAATGTACAACTAATTAATTATCATTAGTTAGTTGTAATTGTTATCCGTGTTTATGATTTACTTCACAAACGTTAGCATAGATACGATTATGAGGCATAATCATTAGATCAAGTATTCATTAATTATACGTATATATGTAGATCGAATTAATTTGTCATTATGTCATTCGTCGTACAAAATAGTAGGAGAATCTTTAAAGCGGCCCGTTCTCCTTTTATAATGTTTGGATATACAATGTGTCATTGTACTTATTGTTATTTTAACTATTCCAATGGTTATTATGAACTAAACATACAACGCGGCACCTCGAACCATCGAAAAATTCATAATTTTGATGTATGAATATTAGTAGAGACTGCCAAGCGGTCCCAAATTCAAATTAGGGACCGCTTAACGGTCCCTAATGTCAAATTAGGGACCGCTTAACGGTCCCTACTAATATTCATACTTAAAAATCGATTTTTTTTATTGATGTTGTTGTGTTTGTGATTGTAAGCAACCAAACTCATTGTAATATATAAATTGAAGTAATAAATGATTGCAAAACCAACCTTATACTAGATTAGTTGTGAAATAATAGATTAATTGCGATTGATCGAGTTATTAACGTTCAAGATATATTTCACAAATGTACAACTAATTAATTATCATTAGTTAGTTGTAATTGTTATCCGTGTTTATGATTTACTTCACAAACGTTAGCATAGATACGATTATGAGGCATAATCATTAGATCAAGTATTCATTAATTATACGTATATATGTAGATCGAATTAATTTGTCATTATGTCATTCGTCGTACAAAATAGTAGGAAATATTCAAAGCGGCCCGTTCTCCTTTTATAATGTTTGGATATACAATGTGTCATTGTACTTATTGTTATTTTAACTATTCCAATGGTTATTATGAACTAAACATACAACGCGGCACCTCGAACCATCGAAAAATTCATAATTTTAATGTATGAATATTAGTAGGGACTGTCAAGCGGTCCCTAATTTTACAATAGGGACCGCTTGGCGGTCCCTAATTCCCTAATTTGAATTAGGGACCGCTTAACGGTCCCTACTAATATTCATACTTAAAAATCGATTTTGTTTTATTGATGTTGTTGTGTTTGTTATTGTAAGCAACCAAACTCATTGTAATATATAAATTGAAGTAATAAATGATTGCAAAATCAACCTTATAGTAGATTAGTTGTGAAATAATAGATTAATTGCGATTGATCGAGTTATTAACGTTCAAGATATATTTCACAAATGTACAACTAATTAATTATCATTAGTTAGTTGTAATTGTTATCCGTGTTTATGATTTACTTCACAAACGTTAGCATAGTTACGATTATGAGGCATAATCATTAGATCAAGTATTCATTAATTATACGTATATATGTAGATCGAATTAATTTGTCATTATGCCATTCGTCGTACAAAATAGTAGGAGAATCTTCAAAGCGGCCCGTTCTCCTTTTATAATGTTTGGATATACAATGTGTCGTTGTACTTATTGTTATTTTAACTATTCCAATGGTTATTATGAACTAAACATACAACGCGGCACCTCGAACCATCGAAAAACTCATAATTTTGATGTATGAATATTAGTAGGGACTGCCAAGCGATCCCTAATTTTACAATAGGGACTGCCAAGCGGTCCCAAATTCAAATTAGGGACCGCTTAACGGTCCCTAATGTCAAATTAGGGACCGCTTAACGGTCTCTACTAATATTCATACTTAAAAATCGATTTTTTTTATTGATGTTGTTGTGTTTGTGATTGTAAGCAACCAAACTCATTGTAATATATAAATTGAAGTAATAAATGATTGCAAAATCAACCTTATAGTAGATTAGTTGTGAAATAATAGATTAATTGCGATTGATCGAGTTATTAACGTTCAAGATATATTTCACAAATGTACAACTAATTAATTATCATTAGTTAGTTGTAATTGTTATCCATGTTTATGATTTACTTCACAAACGTTAGCATAGTTACGATTATGAGGCATAATCATTAGATCAAGTATTCATTAATTATACGTATATATGTAGATCGAATTAATTTGTCATTATGCCATTCGTCGTACAAAATAGTAGGAGAATCTTCATAGCGGCCCGTTCTCCTTTTATAATGTTTGGATATACAATGTGTCGTTGTACTTATTGTTATTTTAACTATTCCAATGGTTATTATGAACTAAACATACAACGCGGCACCTCGAACCATCGAAAAGCTCATAATTTTGATGTATGAATATTAGTAGGGACTGCCAAGCGGTCCCTAATTTTACAATAGGGACTGCCAAGCGGTCCCAAATTCAAATTAGGGACCGCTTAACGGTCCCTAATGTCAAATTAGGGACCGCTTAACGGTCCCTACTAATATTGATACTTAAAAATCGATTTTTTTTATTGATGTTGTTGTGTTTGTGATTGTAAGCAACCAAACTCATTGTAATATATAAATTGAAGTAATAAATGATTGCAAAATCAACCTTATAGTAGATTAGTTGTGAAATAATAGATTAATTGCGATTGATCGAGTTATTAACGTTCAAGATATATTTCACAAATGTACAACTAATTAATTATCATTAGTTAGTTGTAATTGTTATCCGTGTTTATGATTTACTTCACAAACGTTAGCATAGATACGATTATGAGGCATAATCATTAGATCAAGTATTCATTAATTATACGTATATATGTAGATCGAATTAATTTGTCATTATGTCATTCGTCGTACAAAATAGTAGGAGAATCTTTAAAGCGGCCCGTTCTCCTTTTATAATGTTTGGATATACAATGTGTCGTTGTACTTATTGTTATTTTAACTATTCCAATGGTTATTATGAACTAAACATACAACGCGGCACCTCGAACCATCGAAAAATTCATAATTTTGATGTATGAATATTAGTAGGGACTGCCAAGCGGTCCCAAATTCAAATTAGGGACCGCTTAACGGTCCCTAATGTCAAATTAGGGACCGCTTAACGGTCCCTACTAATATTCATACTTAAAAATCGATTTTTTTTATTGATGTTGTTGTGTTTGTGATTGTAAGCAACCAAACTCATTGTAATATATAAATTGAAGTAATAAATGATTGCAAAATTAACCTTATAGTAGATTAGTTGTGAAATAATAGATTAATTGCGATTGATCGAGTTATTAACGTTCAAGATATATTTCACAAATGTACAACTAATTAATTATCATTAGTTAGTTGTAATTGTTATCCGTGTTTATGATTTACTTCACAAACGTTAGCATAGATACGATTATGAGGCATAATCATTAGATCAAGTATTCATTAATTATACGTATATATGTAGATCGAATTAATTTGTCATTATGTCATTCGTCGTACAAAATAGTAGGAGAATCTTCAAAGCGGCCCGTTCTCCTTTTATAATGTTTGGATATACAATGTGTCGTTGTACTTATTGTTATTTTAACTATTCCAATGGTTATTATGAACTAAACATACAACGCGGCATCTCGAACCATCGAAAAATTCATAATTTTGATGTATGAATATTAGTAGGGACTGCCAAGCGGTCTATAATTCAAATTAGGGGCTGCTTAACGGTCCCTATTGTCAAATTAGGGACCGCTTAACGGTCCCTACTATTATTCATACTTAAAAATCGATTTTTTTATTGATGTTGTTGTGTTTGTGATTGTAAGCAACCAAACTCATTGTAATAAATAAATTGAACTAATAAATGATTGCAAAATCAACCTTATAGTAGATTAGTTGTGAAATAATAGATTAATTGCGATTGATCGAGTTATTAACGTTCAAGATATATTTCACAAATGTACAACTAATTAATTATCATTAGTTAGTTGTAATTGTTATCCGTGTTTATGATTTAATTCACAAACGTTAGCATAGATACGATTATGAGGCATAATCATTAGATCAAGTATTCATTAATTATACGTATATATGTAGATCGAATTAATTTGTGATTATGTCATTCGTCGTACAAAATAGTAGGAGAATCTTCAAAGCGGCCCGTTCTCCTTGTATAATGTTTGGATATACAATGTGTCGCTGTACTTATTGTTATTTTAACTATTCCAATGGTTATTATGAACTAAGCATACAACGCGGCACCTCGAACCATCGAAAAATTCATAATTTTGATGTATGAATATTAGTAGGGACTGCCAAGCGGTCCCTAATTCAAATTAGGGGCTGCTTAACGGTCCCTATTGTCAAATTAGGGACCGCTTAACGGTCCCTACTATTATTCATACTTAAAAATCGATTTTTTTATTGATGTTGTTGTGTTTGTGACTGTAAGCAACCAAACTCATTGTAATATATAAATTGAAGTAATAAATGATTGCAAAACCAACCTTATACTAGAATAGTTGTGAAATAATAGATTAATTGCGATTGATCGAGTTATTAACGTTCAAGATATATTTCACAAATGTACAACTAATTAATTATCATTAGTTAGTTGTAATTGTTATCCGTGTTTATGATTTACTTCACAAATGTTAGCATAGATACGATTATGAGGCATAATCATTAGATCAAGTATTCATTAATTATACGTATATATGTAGATCGAATTAATTTGTCAGTATGTCATTCGTCGTACAAAATAGTAGGAGAATCTTCAAAGCGGCCCGTTCTCCTTTTATAATGTTTGGATATACAATGTGTCGTTGTACTTATTGTTATTTTAACTATTCCAATGGTTATTATGAACTAAACATACAACGCGGCACCTCGAACCATCGAAAAATTCATAATTTTGATGTATGAATATTAGTAGGGACTGCCAAGCGGTCTATAATTCAAATTAGGGGCTGCTTAACGGTCCCTATTGTCAAATTAGGGACCGCTTAACGGTCCCTACTATTATTCATACTTAAAAATCGATTTTTTTATTGATGTTGTTGTGTTTGTGATTGTAAGCAACCAAACTCATTGTAATAAATAAATTGAAGTAATAAATGATTGCAAAATCAACCTTATAGTAGATTAGTTGTGAAATAATAGATTAATTGCGATTGATCGAGTTATTAACGTTCAAGATATATTTCACAAATGTACAACTAATTAATTATCATTAGTTAGTTGTAATTGTTATCCGTGTTTATGATTTAATTCACAAACGTTAGCATAGATACGATTATGAGGCATAATCATTAGATCAAGTATTCATTAATTATACGTATATATGTAGATCGAATTAATTTGTGATTATGTCATTCGTCGTACAAAATAGTAGGAGAAGTTTCAAAGCGGCCCGTTCTCCTTGTATAATGTTTGGATATACAATGTGTCGCTGTACTTATTGTTATTTTAACTATTCCAATGGTTATTATGAACTAAGCATACAACGCGGCACCTCGAACCATCGAAAAATTCATAATTTTGATGTATGAATATTAGTAGGGACTGCCAAGCGGTCCCTAATTCAAATTAGGGGCTGCTTAACGGTCCCTATTGTCAAATTAGGGACCGCTTAACGGTCCCTACTATTATTCATACTTAAAAATCGATTTTTTTATTGATGTTGTTGTGTTTGTGACTGTAAGCAACCAAACTCATTGTAATATATAAATTGAAGTAATAAATGATTGCAAAACCAACCTTATACTAGAATAGTTGTGAAATAATAGATTAATTGCGATTGATCGAGTTATTAACGTTCAAGATATATTTCACAAATGTACAACTAATTAATTATCATTAGTTAGTTGTAATTGTTATCCGTGTTTATGATTTACTTCACAAATGTTAGCATAGATACGATTATGAGGCATAATCATTAGATCAAGTATTCATTAATTATACGTATATATGTAGATCGAATTAATTTGTCAGTATGTCATTCGTCGTACAAAATAGTAGGAAATCTTCAAAGCGGCCCGTTCTCCTTTTATAATGTTTGGATATACAATGTGTCGTTGTACTTATTGTTATTTTAACTATTCCAATGGTTATTATGAACTAAACATACAACGCGGCACCTCGAACCATCGAAAAATTCATAATTTTGATGTATGAATATTAGTAGGGACTGCCAAGCGGTCCCTAATTTTACAATAGGGACCGCTTGACGGTCCCTACTAATATTCATACTTAAAAATCGATTTTGTTTTATTGATGTTGTTGTGGTTGTGATTGTAAGCAACCAAAGTCATTGTAATATATAAATTGAAGTAATATATGATTGCAAAACCAACCTTATAGTAGATTAGTTGTGAAGTAATAGATTAATTGCGATTGATCGAGTTATTAAAGTTCAAGATATATTTAACAAATGTACAACTAATTAATTATCATTAGTTAGTTGTAATTGTTATTCGTGTTTATGATTTACTTCACAAACGTTAGCATAGATACGATTATGAGGCATAATTATTAGATCAAGTATTCATTAATTATACGTATATATGTAGATCGAATTAATTTGTCATTATGTCATTCGTCGTACAAAATAGTAGGAAATCTTCAAAGCGGACCGTTCTCCTATTATAATGTTTGGATATACAATGTGTCGTTGTACTTATTGTTATTTTAACTATTCCAATGGTTATTATGAACTAAACATACAACGCGGCACCTCGAACCATCGAAAAATTCATAATTTTGATGTATGAATATTAGTAGGGACTGCCAAGCGGTCTATAATTCAAATTAGGGGCTGCTTAACGGTCCCTATTGTCAAATTAGGGACCGCTTAACGGTCCCTACTATTATTCATACTTAAAAATCGATTTTTTTATTGATGTTGTTGTGTTTGTGATTGTAAGCAACCAAACTCATTGTAATATATAAATTGAAGTAATAAATGATTGCAAAATCAACCTTATAGTAGATTAGTTGTGAAATAATAGATTAATTGCGATTGATCGAGTTATTAACGTTCAAGATATATTTCACAAATGTACAACTAATTAATTATCATTAGTTAGTTGTAATTGTTATCCGTGTTTATGATTTACTTCACAAACGTTAGCATAGATACGATTATGAGGCATAATCATTAGATCAAGTATTCATTAATTATACGTATATATGTAGATCGAATTAATTTGTCATTATGTCATTCGTCGTACAAAATAGTAGGAGAATCTTTAAAGCGGCCCGTTCTCCTTTTATAATGTTTGGATATACAATGTGTCGTTGTACTTATTGTTATTTTAACTATTCCAATGGTTATTATGAACTAAACATACAACGCGGCACCTCGAACCATCGAAAAATTCATAATTTTGATGTATGAATATTAGTAGGGACTGCCAAGCGGTCCCAAATTCAAATTAGGGACCGCTTAACGGTCCCTAATGTCAAATTAGGGACCGCTTAACGGTCCCTACTAATATTCATACTTAAAAATCGATTTTTTTTATTGATGTTGTTGTGTTTGTGATTGTAAGCAACCAAACTCATTGTAATATATAAATTGAAGTAATAAATGATTGCAAAATTAACCTTATAGTAGATTAGTTGTGAAATAATAGATTAATTGCGATTGATCGAGTTATTAACGTTCAAGATATATTTCACAAATGTACAACTAATTAATTATCATTAGTTAGTTGTAATTGTTATCCGTGTTTATGATTTACTTCACAAACGTTAGCATAGATACGATTATGAGGCATAATCATTAGATCAAGTATTCATTAATTATACGTATATATGTAGATCGAATTAATTTGTCATTATGTCATTCGTCGTACAAAATAGTAGGAGAATCTTCAAAGCGGCCCGTTCTCCTTTTATAATGTTTGGATATACAATGTGTCGTTGTACTTATTGTTATTTTAACTATTCCAATGGTTATTATGAACTAAACATACAACGCGGCACCTCGAACCATCGAAAAATTCATAATTTTGATGTATGAATATTAGTAGGGACTGCCAAGCGGTCTATAATTCAAATTAGGGGCTGCTTAACGGTCCCTATTGTCAAATTAGGGACCGCTTAACGGTCCCTACTATTATTCATACTTAAAAATCGATTTTTTTATTGATGTTGTTGTGTTTGTGATTGTAAGCAACCAAACTCATTGTAATAAATAAATTGAAGTAATAAATGATTGCAAAATCAACCTTATAGTAGATTAGTTGTGAAATAATAGATTAATTGCGATTGATCGAGTTATTAACGTTCAAGATATATTTCACAAATGTACAACTAATTAATTATCATTAGTTAGTTGTAATTGTTATCCGTGTTTATGATTTAATTCACAAACGTTAGCATAGATACGATTATGAGGCATAATCATTAGATCAAGTATTCATTAATTATACGTATATATGTAGATCGAATTAATTTGTGATTATGTCATTCGTCGTACAAAATAGTAGGAGAATCTTCAAAGCGGCCCGTTCTCCTTGTATAATGTTTGGATATACAATGTGTCGCTGTACTTATTGTTATTTTAACTATTCCAATGGTTATTATGAACTAAGCATACAACGCGGCACCTCGAACCATCGAAAAATTCATAATTTTGATGTATGAATATTAGTAGGGACTGCCAAGCGGTCCCTAATTCAAATTAGGGGCTGCTTAACGGTCCCTATTGTCAAATTAGGGACCGCTTAACGGTCCCTACTATTATTCATACTTAAAAATCGATTTTTTTATTGATGTTGTTGTGTTTGTGACTGTAAGCAACCAAACTCATTGTAATATATAAATTGAAGTAATAAATGATTGCAAAACCAACCTTATACTAGAATAGTTGTGAAATAATAGATTAATTGCGATTGATCGAGTTATTAACGTTCAAGATATATTTCACAAATGTACAACTAATTAATTATCATTAGTTAGTTGTAATTGTTATCCGTGTTTATGATTTACTTCACAAATGTTAGCATAGATACGATTATGAGGCATAATCATTAGATCAAGTATTCATTAATTATACGTATATATGTAGATCGAATTAATTTGTCAGTATGTCATTCGTCGTACAAAATAGTAGGAGAATCTTCAAAGCGGCCCGTTCTCCTTTTATAATGTTTGGATATACAATGTGTCGTTGTACTTATTGTTATTTTAACTATTCCAATGGTTATTATGAACTAAACATACAACGCGGCACCTCGAACCATCGAAAAATTCATAATTTTGATGTATGAATATTAGTAGGGACTGCCAAGCGGTCTATAATTCAAATTAGGGGCTGCTTAACGGTCCCTATTGTCAAATTAGGGACCGCTTAACGGTCCCTACTATTATTCATACTTAAAAATCGATTTTTTTATTGATGTTGTTGTGTTTGTGATTGTAAGCAACCAAACTCATTGTAATAAATAAATTGAAGTAATAAATGATTGCAAAATCAACCTTATAGTAGATTAGTTGTGAAATAATAGATTAATTGCGATTGATCGAGTTATTAACGTTCAAGATATATTTCACAAATGTACAACTAATTAATTATCATTAGTTAGTTGTAATTGTTATCCGTGTTTATGATTTAATTCACAAACGTTAGCATAGATACGATTATGAGGCATAATCATTAGATCAAGTATTCATTAATTATACGTATATATGTAGATCGAATTAATTTGTGATTATGTCATTCGTCGTACAAAATAGTAGGAGAATCTTCAAAGCGGCCCGTTCTCCTTGTATAATGTTTGGATATACAATGTGTCGCTGTACTTATTGTTATTTTAACTATTCCAATGGTTATTATGAACTAAGCATACAACGCGGCACCTCGAACCATCGAAAAATTCATAATTTTGATGTATGAATATTAGTAGGGACTGCCAAGCGGTCCCTAATTCAAATTAGGGGCTGCTTAACGGTCCCTATTGTCAAATTAGGGACCGCTTAACGGTCCCTACTATTATTCATACTTAAAAATCGATTTTTTATTGATGTTGTTGTGTTTGTGACTGTAAGCAACCAAACTCATTGTAATATATAAATTGAAGTAATAAATGATTGCAAAACCAACCTTATACTAGAATAGTTGTGAAATAATAGATTAATTGCGATTGATCGAGTTATTAACGTTCAAGATATATTTCACAAATGTACAACTAATTAATTATCATTAGTTAGTTGTAATTGTTATCCGTGTTTATGATTTACTTCACAAATGTTAGCATAGATACGATTATGAGGCATAATCATTAGATCAAGTATTCATTAATTATACGTATATATGTAGATCGAATTAATTTGTCAGTATGTCATTCGTCGTACAAAATAGTAGGAAATCTTCAAAGCGGCCCGTTCTCCTTTTATAATGTTTGGATATACAATGTGTCGTTGTACTTATTGTTATTTTAACTATTCCAATGGTTATTATGAACTAAACATACAACGCGGCACCTCGAACCATCGAAAAATTCATAATTTTGATGTATGAATATTAGTAGGGACTGCCAAGCGGTCCCTAATTTTACAATAGGGACCGCTTGACGGTCCCTACTAATATTCATACTTAAAAATCGATTTTGTTTTATTGATGTTGTTGTGGTTGTGATTGTAAGCAACCAAAGTCATTGTAATATATAAATTGAAGTAATATATGATTGCAAAACCAACCTTATAGTAGATTAGTTGTGAAGTAATAGATTAATTGCGATTGATCGAGTTATTAAAGTTCAAGATATATTTAACAAATGTACAACTAATTAATTATCATTAGTTAGTTGTAATTGTTATTCGTGTTTATGATTTACTTCACAAACGTTAGCATAGATACGATTATGAGGCATAATTATTAGATCAAGTATTCATTAATTATACGTATATATGTAGATCGAATTAATTTGTCATTATGTCATTCGTCGTACAAAATAGTAGGAAATCTTCAAAGCGGACCGTTCTCCTATTATAATTTTGGATATACAATGTGTCGTTGTACTTATTGTTATTTTAACTATTCCAATGGTTATTATGAACTAAACATACAACGCGGCACCTCGAACCATCGAAAAATTCATAATTTTGATGTATGAATATTAGTAGGGACTGCCAAGCGGTCTATAATTCAAATTAGGGGCTGCTTAACGGTCCCTATTGTCAAATTAGGGACCGCTTAACGGTCCCTACTATTATTCATACTTAAAAATCGATTTTTTTATTGATGTTGTTGTGTTTGTGATTGTAAGCAACCAAACTCATTGTAATAAATAAATTGAAGTAATAAATGATTGCAAAATCAACCTTATAGTAGATTAGTTGTGAAATAATAGATTAATTGCGATTGATCGAGTTATTAACGTTCAAGATATATTTCACAAATGTACAACTAATTAATTATCATTAGTTAGTTGTAATTGTTATCCGTGTTTATGATTTAATTCACAAACGTTAGCATAGATACGATTATGAGGCATAATCATTAGATCAAGTATTCATTAATTATACGTATATATGTAGATCGAATTAATTTGTGATTATGTCATTCGTCGTACAAAATAGTAGGAGAATCTTCAAAGCGGCCCGTTCTCCTTGTATAATGTTTGGATATACAATGTGTCGCTGTACTTATTGTTATTTTAACTATTCCAATGGTTATTATGAACTAAGCATACAACGCGGCACCTCGAACCATCGAAAAATTCATAATTTTGATGTATGAATATTAGTAGGGACTGCCAAGCGGTCCCTAATTCAAATTAGGGGCTGCTTAACGGTCCCTATTGTCAAATTAGGGACCGCTTAACGGTCCCTACTATTATTCATACTTAAAAATCGATTTTTTTATTGATGTTGTTGTGTTTGTGACTGTAAGCAACCAAACTCATTGTAATATATAAATTGAAGTAATAAATGATTGCAAAACCAACCTTATACTAGAATAGTTGTGAAATAATAGATTAATTGCGATTGATCGAGTTATTAACGTTCAAGATATATTTCACAAATGTACAACTAATTAATTATCATTAGTTAGTTGTAATTGTTATCCGTGTTTATGATTTACTTCACAAATGTTAGCATAGATACGATTATGAGGCATAATCATTAGATCAAGTATTCATTAATTATACGTATATATGTAGATCGAATTAATTTGTCAGTATGTCATTCGTCGTACAAAATAGTAGGAGAATCTTCAAAGCGGCCCGTTCTCCTTTTATAATGTTTGGATATACAATGTGTCGTTGTACTTATTGTTATTTTAACTATTCCAATGGTTATTATGAACTAAACATACAACGCGGCACCTCCAACCATCGAAAAATTCATAATTTTGATGTATGAATATTAGTAGGGACTGCCAAGCGGTCTATAATTCAAATTAGGGGCTGCTTAACGGTCCCTATTGTCAAATTAGGGACCGCTTAACGGTCCCTACTATTATTCATACTTAAAAATCGATTTTTTTATTGATGTTGTTGTGTTTGTGATTGTAAGCAACCAAACTCATTGTAATAAATAAATTGAAGTAATAAATGATTGCAAAATCAACCTTATAGTAGATTAGTTGTGAAATAATAGATTAATTGCGATTGATCGAGTTATTAACGTTCAAGATATATTTCACAAATGTACAACTAATTAATTATCATTAGTTAGTTGTAATTGTTATCCGTGTTTATGATTTAATTCACAAACGTTAGCATAGATACGATTATGAGGCATAATCATTAGATCAAGTATTCATTAATTATACGTATATATGTAGATCGAATTAATTTGTGATTATGTCATTCGTCGTACAAAATAGTAGGAGAATCTTCAAAGCGGCCCGTTCTCCTTGTATAATGTTTGGATATACAATGTGTCGCTGTACTTATTGTTATTTTAACTATTCCAATGGTTATTATGAACTAAGCATACAACGCGGCACCTCGAACCATCGAAAAATTCATAATTTTGATGTATGAATATTAGTAGGGACTGCCAAGCGGTCCCTAATTCAAATTAGGGGCTGCTTAACGGTCCCTATTGTCAAATTAGGGACCGCTTAACGGTCCCTACTATTATTCATACTTAAAAATCGATTTTTTATTGATGTTGTTGTGTTTGTGACTGTAAGCAACCAAACTCATTGTAATATATAAATTGAAGTAATAAATGATTGCAAAACCAACCTTATACTAGAATAGTTGTGAAATAATAGATTAATTGCGATTGATCGAGTTATTAACGTTCAAGATATATTTCACAAATGTACAACTAATTAATTATCATTAGTTAGTTGTAATTGTTATCCGTGTTTATGATTTACTTCACAAATGTTAGCATAGATACGATTATGAGGCATAATCATTAGATCAAGTATTCATTAATTATACGTATATATGTAGATCGAATTAATTTGTCAGTATGTCATTCGTCGTACAAAATAGTAGGAAATCTTCAAAGCGGCCCGTTCTCCTTTTATAATGTTTGGATATACAATGTGTCGTTGTACTTATTGTTATTTTAACTATTCCAATGGTTATTATGAACTAAACATACAACGCGGCACCTCGAACCATCGAAAAATTCATAATTTTGATGTATGAATATTAGTAGGGACTGCCAAGCGGTCCCTAATTTTACAATAGGGACCGCTTGACGGTCCCTACTAATATTCATACTTAAAAATCGATTTTGTTTTATTGATGTTGTTGTGGTTGTGATTGTAAGCAACCAAAGTCATTGTAATATATAAATTGAAGTAATATATGATTGCAAAACCAACCTTATAGTAGATTAGTTGTGAAGTAATAGATTAATTGCGATTGATCGAGTTATTAAAGTTCAAGATATATTTAACAAATGTACAACTAATTAATTATCATTAGTTAGTTGTAATTGTTATTCGTGTTTATGATTTACTTCACAAACGTTAGCATAGATACGATTATGAGGCATAATTATTAGATCAAGTATTCATTAATTATACGTATATATGTAGATCGAATTAATTTGTCATTATGTCATTCGTCGTACAAAATAGTAGGAAATCTTCAAAGCGGACCGTTCTCCTATTATAATTTTGGATATACAATGTGTCGTTGTACTTATTGTTATTTTAACTATTCCAATGGTTATTATGAACTAAACATACAACGCGGCACCTCGAACCATCGAAAAATTCATAATTTTGATGTATGAATTTTAGTAGGGACTGTCAAGCGGTCCCTAATTTTACAATAGGGACCGGTTGGCGGTCCCTAATTCCCTAATTTGAATTAGGGACCGCTTAACGGTCCCTACTAATATTCATACTTAAAAATCGATTTTTTTTTATTGATGTTGTTGTGTTTGTGATTGTAAGCAACCAAAGTCATTGTAATATATAAATTGAAGTAATATAAGATTGCAAAACAAACCTTATAGTAGATTAGTTGTGAAATAATAGATTAATTGCGATTGATCGAGTTATTAACGTTCAAGATATATTTCACAAATGTACAACTAATTAATTATCATTAGTTAGTTGTAATTGTTATCCGTGTTTATGATTTACTTCACAAACGTTAGCATAGATACGATTATGAGGCATAATCATTAGATCAAGTATTCATTAATTATACGTATATATGTAGATCAAATTAATTTGTCATTATGTCATTCGTCGTACAAAATAGTAGGAGAATCTTCAAAGCGGCCCGTTCTCCTTTTATAATGTTTGGATATACAATGTGTCGTTGTACTTATAGTTATTTTAACTATTCCAATGGTTATTATGAACTAAACATACAACGCGGCACTTCGAACCATCGAAAAATTCATAATTTTGATGTATGAATATTAGTAGGGACTGCCAAGCGGTCCCTAATTCAAATTAGGGGCTGCTTAACGGTCCCTATTGTCAAATTAGGGACCGCTTAACGGTCCCTACTATTATTCATACTTAAAAATCGATTTTTTTTATTGATGTTGTTGTGTTTGTGATTGTAAGCAACCAAACTCATTGTAATATATAAATTGAAGTAATAAATGATTGCAAAACCAACTTTATACTAGATTAGTTGTGAAATAATAGATTAATTGCGATTGATCGAGTTATTAACGTTCAAGATATATTTCACAAATGTACAACTAATTAATTATCATTAGTTAGTTGTAATTGTTATCCGTGTTTATGATTTACTTCACAAACGTTAGCATAGATACGATTATGAGGCATAATCATTAGATCAAGTATTCATTAATTATACGTATATATGTAGATCGAATTAATTTTTCATTATGTCATTCGTCGTACAAAATAGTAGGAGAATCTTCAAAGCGGCCCGTTCTCCTTTTATAATGTTTGGATATACAATGTGTCGTTGTACTTATTGTTATTTTAACTATTCCAATGGTTATTATGAACTAAACATACAACGCGGCACCTCGAACCATCGAAAAATTCATAATTTTGATGTATGAATATTAGTAGGGACTGCCAAGCGGTCCCAAATTCAAATTAGGGACCGCTTAACGGTCCCTAATGTCAAATTAGGGACCGCTTAACGGTCCCTACTAATATTCATACTTAAAAATCGATTTTTTTTATTGATGTTGTTGTGTTTGTGATTGTAAGCAACCAAACTCATTGTAATATATAAATTGAAGTAATAAATGATTGCAAAATCAACCTTATAGTAGATTAGTTGTGAAATAATAGATTAATTGCGATTGATCGAGTTATTAACGTTCAAGATATATTTCACAAATGTACAACTAATTAATTATCATTAGTTAGTTGTAATTGTTATCCGTGTTTATGATTTACTTCACAAACGTTAGCATAGATACGATTATGAGGCATAATCATTAGATCAAGTATTCATTAATTATACGTATATATGTAGATCGAATTAATTTGTCATTATGTCATTCGTCGTACAAAATAGTAGGAGAATCTTCAAAGCGGCCCGTTCTCCTTTTATAATGTTTGGATATACAATGTGTCGTTGTACTTATTGTTATTTTAACTATTCCAATGGTTATTATGAACTAAACATACAACGCGGCACCTCGAACCATCGAAAAATTCATAATTTTGATGTATGAATATTAGTAGGGACTGCCAAGCGGTCTATAATTCAAATTAGGGGCTGCTTAACGGTCCCTATTGTCAAATTAGGGACCGCTTAACGGTCCCTACTATTATTCATACTTAAAAATCGATTTTTTTATTGATGTTGTTGTGTTTGTGATTGTAAGCAACCAAACTCATTGTAATAAATAAATTGAAGTAATAAATGATTGCAAAATCAACCTTATAGTAGATTAGTTGTGAAATAATAGATTAATTGCGATTGATCGAGTTATTAACGTTCAAGATATATTTCACAAATGTACAACTAATTAATTATCATTAGTTAGTTGTAATTGTTATCCGTGTTTATGATTTAATTCACAAACGTTAGCATAGATACGATTATGAGGCATAATCATTAGATCAAGTATTCATTAATTATACGTATATATGTAGATCGAATTAATTTGTGATTATGTCATTCGTCGTACAAAATAGTAGGAGAATCTTCAAAGCGGCCCGTTCTCCTTGTATAATGTTTGGATATACAATGTGTCGCTGTACTTATTGTTATTTTAACTATTCCAATGGTTATTATGAACTAAGCATACAACGCGGCACCTCGAACCATCGAAAAATTCATAATTTTGATGTATGAATATTAGTAGGGACTGCCAAGCGGTCCCTAATTCAAATTAGGGGCTGCTTAACGGTCCCTATTGTCAAATTAGGGACCGCTTAACGGTCCCTACTATTATTCATACTTAAAAATCGATTTTTTTATTGATGTTGTTGTGTTTGTGACTGTAAGCAACCAAACTCATTGTAATATATAAATTGAAGTAATAAATGATTGCAAAACCAACCTTATACTAGAATAGTTGTGAAATAATAGATTAATTGCGATTGATCGAGTTATTAACGTTCAAGATATATTTCACAAATGTACAACTAATTAATTATCATTAGTTAGTTGTAATTGTTATCCGTGTTTATGATTTACTTCACAAATGTTAGCATAGATACGATTATGAGGCATAATCATTAGATCAAGTATTCATTAATTATACGTATATATGTAGATCGAATTAATTTGTCAGTATGTCATTCGTCGTACAAAATAGTAGGAAATCTTCAAAGCGGCCCGTTCTCCTTTTATAATGTTTGGATATACAATGTGTCGTTGTACTTATTGTTATTTTAACTATTCCAATGGTTATTATGAACTAAACATACAACGCGGCACCTCGAACCATCGAAAAATTCATAATTTTGATGTATGAATATTAGTAGGGACTGCCAAGCGGTCCCTAATTTTACAATAGGGACCGCTTGACGGTCCCTACTAATATTCATACTTAAAAATCGATTTTGTTTTATTGATGTTGTTGTGGTTGTGATTGTAAGCAACCAAAGTCATTGTAATATATAAATTGAAGTAATATATGATTGCAAAACCAACCTTATAGTAGATTAGTTGTGAAGTAATAGATTAATTGCGATTGATCGAGTTATTAAAGTTCAAGATATATTTAACAAATGTACAACTAATTAATTATCATTAGTTAGTTGTAATTGTTATTCGTGTTTATGATTTACTTCACAAACGTTAGCATAGATACGATTATGAGGCATAATTATTAGATCAAGTATTCATTAATTATACGTATATATGTAGATCGAATTAATTTGTCATTATGTCATTCGTCGTACAAAATAGTAGGAAATCTTCAAAGCGGACCGTTCTCCTATTATAATTTTGGATATACAATGTGTCGTTGTACTTATTGTTATTTTAACTATTCCAATGGTTATTATGAACTAAACATACAACGCGGCACCTCGAACCATCGAAAAATTCATAATTTTGATGTATGAATTTTAGTAGGGACTGTCAAGCGGTCCCTAATTTTACAATAGGGACCGGTTGGCGGTCCCTAATTCCCTAATTTGAATTAGGGACCGCTTAACGGTCCCTACTAATATTCATACTTAAAAATCGATTTTTTTTTATTGATGTTGTTGTGTTTGTGATTGTAAGCAACCAAAGTCATTGTAATATATAAATTGAAGTAATATAAGATTGCAAAACAAACCTTATAGTAGATTAGTTGTGAAATAATAGATTAATTGCGATTGATCGAGTTATTAACGTTCAAGATATATTTCACAAATGTACAACTAATTAATTATCATTAGTTAGTTGTAATTGTTATCCGTGTTTATGATTTACTTCACAAACGTTAGCATAGATACGATTATGAGGCATAATCATTAGATCAAGTATTCATTAATTATACGTATATATGTAGATCAAATTAATTTGTCATTATGTCATTCGTCGTACAAAATAGTAGGAGAATCTTCAAAGCGGCCCGTTCTCCTTTTATAATGTTTGGATATACAATGTGTCGTTGTACTTATAGTTATTTTAACTATTCCAATGGTTATTATGAACTAAACATACAACGCGGCACTTCGAACCATCGAAAAATTCATAATTTTGATGTATGAATATTAGTAGGGACTGCCAAGCGGTCCCTAATTCAAATTAGGGGCTGATTAACGGTCCCTATTGTCAAATTAGGGACCGCTTAACGGTCCCTACTATTATTCATACTTAAAAATCGATTTTTTTTATTGATGTTGTTGTGTTTGTGATTGTAAGCAACCAAACTCATTGTAATATATAAATTGAAGTAATAAATGATTGCAAAACCAACTTTATACTAGATTAGTTGTGAAATAATAGATTAATTGCGATTGATCGAGTTATTAACGTTCAAGATATATTTCACAAATGTACAACTAATTAATTATCATTAGTTAGTTCTAATTGTTATCCGTGTTTATGATTTACTTCACAAACGTTAGCATAGATACGATTATGAGGCATAATCATTAGATCAAGTATTCATTAATTATACGTATATATGTAGATCGAATTAATTTTTCATTATGTCATTCGTCGTACAAAATAGTAGGAGAATCTTCAAAGCGGCCCGTTCTCCTTTTATAATGTTTGGATATACAATGTGTCGTTGTACTTATTGTTATTTTAACTATTCCAATGGTTATTATGAACTAAACATACAACGCGGCACCTCGAACCATCGAAAAATTCATAATTTTGATGTATGAATATTAGTAGGGACTGCCAAGCGGTCCCAAATTCAAATTAGGGACCGCTTAACGGTCCCTAATGTCAAATTAGGGACCGCTTAACGGTCCCTACTAATATTCATACTTAAAAATCGATTTTTTTTTATTGATGTTGTTGTGTTTGTGATTGTAAGCAACCAAACTCATTGTAATATATAAATTGAAGTAATAAATGATTGCAAAATCAACCTTATAGTAGATTAGTTGTGAAATAATAGATTAATTGCGATTGATCGAGTTATTAACGTTCAAGATATATTTCACAAATGTACAACTAATTAATTATCATTAGTTAGTTGTAATTGTTATCCGTGTTTATGATTTACTTCACAAACGTTAGCATAGATACGATTATGAGGCATAATCATTAGATCAAGTATTCATTAATTATACGTATATATGTAGATCGAATTAATTTGTCATTATGTCATTCGTCGTACAAAATAGTAGGAGAATCTTCAAAGCGGCCCGTTCTCCTTTTATAATGTTTGGATATACAATGTGTCGTTGTACTTATTGTTATTTTAACTATTCCAATGGTTATTATGAACTAAACATACAACGCGGCACCTCGAACCATCGAAAAATTCATAATTTTGATGTATGAATATTAGTAGGGACTGCCAAGCGGTCTATAATTCAAATTAGGGGCTGCTTAACGGTCCCTATTGTCAAATTAGGGACCGCTTAACGGTCCCTACTATTATTCATACTTAAAAATCGATTTTTTTATTGATGTTGTTGTGTTTGTGATTGTAAGCAACCAAACTCATTGTAATAAATAAATTGAAGTAATAAATGATTGCAAAATCAACCTTATAGTAGATTAGTTGTGAAATAATAGATTAATTGCGATTGATCGAGTTATTATCGTTCAAGATATATTTCACAAATGTACAACTAATTAATTATCATTAGTTAGTTGTAATTGTTATCCGTGTTTATGATTTAATTCACAAACGTTAGCATAGATACGATTATGAGGCATAATCATTAGATCAAGTATTCATTAATTATACGTATATATGTAGATCGAATTAATTTGTGATTATGTCATTCGTCGTACAAAATAGTAGGAGAATCTTCAAAGCGGCCCGTTCTCCTTGTATAATGTTTGGATATACAATGTGTCGCTGTACTTATTGTTATTTTAACTATTCCAATGGTTATTATGAACTAAGCATACAACGCGGCACCTCGAACCATCGAAAAATTCATAATTTTGATGTATGAATATTAGTAGGGACTGCCAAGCGGTCCCTAATTCAAATTAGGGGCTGCTTAACGGTCCCTATTGTCAAATTAGGGACCGCTTAACGGTCCCTACTATTATTCATACTTAAAAATCGATTTTTTTATTGATGTTGTTGTGTTTGTGACTGTAAGCAACCAAACTCATTGTAATATATAAATTGAAGTAATAAATGATTGCAAAACCAACCTTATACTAGAATAGTTGTGAAATAATAGATTAATTGCGATTGATCGAGTTATTAACGTTCAAGATATATTTCACAAATGTACAACTAATTAATTATCATTAGTTAGTTGTAATTGTTATCCGTGTTTATGATTTACTTCACAAATGTTAGCATAGATACGATTATGAGGCATAATCATTAGATCAAGTATTCATTAATTATACGTATATATGTAGATCGAATTAATTTGTCAGTATGTCATTCGTCGTACAAAATAGTAGGAAATCTTCAAAGCGGCCCGTTCTCCTTTTATAATGTTTGGATATACAATGTGTCGTTGTACTTATTGTTATTTTAACTATTCCAATGGTTATTATGAACTAAACATACAACGCGGCACCTCGAACCATCGAAAAATTCATAATTTTGATGTATGAATATTAGTAGTGACTGCCAAGCGGTCTATAATTCAAATTAGGGGCTGCTTAACGGTCCCTATTGTCAAATTAGGGACCGCTTAACGGTCCCTACTATTATTCATACTTAAAAATCGATTTTTTTATTGATGTTGTTGTGTTTGTGATTGTAAGCAACCAAACTCATTGTAATAAATAAATTGAAGTAATAAATGATTGCAAAATCAACCTTATAGTAGATTAGTTGTGAAATAATAGATTAATTGCGATTGATCGAGTTATTAACGTTCAAGATATATTTCACAAATGTACAACTAATTAATTATCATTAGTTAGTTGTAATTGTTATCCGTGTTTATGATTTAATTCACAAACGTTAGCATAGATACGATTATGAGGCATAATCATTAGATCAAGTATTCATTAATTATATGTATATATGTAGATCGAATTAATTTGTGATTATGTCATTCGTCGTACAAAATAGTAGGAGAATCTTCAAAGCGGCCCGTTCTCCTTGTATAATGTTTGGATATACAATGTGTCGTTGTACTTATTGTTATTTTAACTATTCCAATGGTTATTATGAACTAAGCATACAACGCGGCACCTCGAACCATCGAAAAATTCATAATTTTGATGTATGAATATTAGTAGGGACTGCCAAGCGGTCCCTAATTCAAATTAGGGGCTGCTTAACGGTCCCTATTGTCAAATTAGGGACCGCTTAACGGTCCCTACTATTATTCATACTTAAAAATCGATTTTTTTATTGATGTTGTTGTGTTTGTGACTGTAAGCAACCAAACTCATTGTAATATATAAATTGAAGTAATAAATGATTGCAAAACCAACCTTATACTAGAATAGTTGTGAAATAATAGATTAATTGCGATTGATCGAGTTATTAACGTTCAAGATATATTTCACAAATGTACAACTAATTAATTATCATTAGTTAGTTGTAATTGTTATCCGTGTTTATGATTTACTTCACAAACGTTAGCATAGATACGATTATGAGGCATAATCATTAGATCAAGTATTCATTAATTATACGTATATATGTAGATCAAATTAATTTGTCATTATGTCATTCG
This sequence comes from Linaria vulgaris, assembly GCA_948329865.1. NCBI lineage: Eukaryota > Viridiplantae > Streptophyta > Magnoliopsida > Lamiales > Plantaginaceae > Linaria > Linaria vulgaris. The sequence continues at coordinate 2,889,999 of OX415251.1, forward strand.
TCGTACAAAATAGTAGGAGAATCTTCAAAGCGGCCCGTTCTCCTTTTATAATGTTTGGATATACAATGTGTCGTTGTACTTATAGTTATTTTAACTATTCCAATGGTTATTATGAACTAAACATACAACGCGGCACCTCGAACCATCGAAAAATTCATAATTTTGATGTATGAATATTAGTAGGGACTGCCAAGCGGTCCCTAATTCAAATTAGGGGCTGCTTAACGGTCCCTATTGTCAAATTAGGGACCGCTTAACGGTCCCTACTATTATTCATACTTAAAAATCGATTTTTTTTTATTGATGTTGTTGTGTTTGTGATTGTAAGCAACCAAACTCATTGTAATATATAAATTGAAGTAATAAATGATTGCAAAACCAACTTTATACTAGATTAGTTGTGAAATAATAGATTAATTGCGATTGATCGAGTTATTAACGTTCAAGATATATTTCACAAATGTACAACTAATTAATTATCATTAGTTATTTGTAATTGTTATCCGTGTTTATGATTTACTTCACAAACGTTAGCATAGATACGATTATGAGGCATAATCATTAGATCAAGTATTCATTAATTATACGTATATATGTAGATCGAATTAATTTGTCATTATGTCATTCGTCGTACAAAATAGTAGGAAATCTTCAAAGCGACCCGTTCTCCTTTTATAATGTTTGGATATACAATGTGTCGTTGTACTTATTGTTATTTTAACTATTCCAATGGTTATTATGAACTAAACATACAACGCGGCACCTCGAACCATCGAAAAATTCATAATTTTAATGTATGAATATTAGTAGGGACTGTCAAGCGGTCCCTAATTTTACAATAGGGACCGCTTGGCGGTCCCTAATTCCCTAATTTGAATTAGGGACCGCTTAACGGTCCCTACTAATATTAATACTTAAAAATCGATTTTTTTTTATTGATGTTGTTGTGTTTGTGATTGTAAGCAACCAAAGTCATTGTAATATATAAATTGAAGTAATATAAGATTGCAAAACCAACCTTATAGTAGATTAGTTGTGAAATAATAGATTAATTGCGATTGATCGAGTTATTAACGTTCAAGATATATTTCACAAATGTACAACTAATTAATTATCATTAGTTAGTTGTAATTGTTATCCGTGTTTATGATTTACTTCACAAACGTTAGCATAGATACGATTATGAGGCATAATCATTAGATCAAGTATTCATTAATTATACGTATATATGTAGATCGAATTAATTTGTCATTATGTCATTCGTCGTACAAAATAGTAGGAGAATCTTCAAAGCGTCCCGTTCTCCTTGTATAATGTTTGGATATACAATGTGTCGATGCACTTATTGTTATTTTAACTATTCCAATGGTTATTATGAACTAAGCATACAACGCGGCACCTCGAACCATCGAAAAATTCATAATTTTGATGTATGAATATTAGTAGGGACTGCCAAGCGGTCCCTAATTCAAATTAGGGGCTGCTTAACGGTCCCTACTATTATTCATACTTAAAAATTGATTTTTTTTATTGATGTTGTTGTGTTTGTGACTGTAAGCAACCAAACTCATTGTAATATATAAATTGAAGTAATAAATGATTGCAAAACCAACCTTATACTAGATTAGTTGTGAAATAATAGATTAATTGCGATTGATCGAGTTATTAACGTTCAAGATATATTTCACAAATGTACAACTAATTAATTATCATTAGTTAGTTGTAATTGTTATCCGTGTTTATGATTTACTTCACAAACGTTAGCATATATACGATTATGAGGCATAATCATTAGATCAAGTATTCATTAATTATACGTATATATGTAGATCGAATTAATTTGTTATTATGTCATTCGTCGTACAAAATAGTAGGAGAATCTTCAAAGCGGCCCGTTCTCCTTGTATAATGTTTGGATATACAATGTGTCGTTGTACTTATTGTTATTTTAACTATTCCAATGGTTATTATGAACTAAGCATACAACGCGGCACCTCGAACCATCGAAAATTTCATAATTTTGATGTATGAATATTAGTAGGGACTGCCAAGCGGTCCCTAATTTTACAATAGGGACTGCCAAGCGGTCCCTAATTCCCTAATTTGAATTTGGGACCACTTAACGGTCCCTACTAATATTCATACTTAAAAATCGATTTTTTTTATTGATGTTGTTGTGTTTGTGATTGTAAGCAACCAAAGTCATTGTAACATATAAATTGAAGTAATATATGATTGCAAAACCAACCTTATAGTAGATTAGTTGTGAAGTAATAGATTAATTGCGATTGATCGAGTTATTAACGTTCAAGATATATTTCACAAATGTACAACAAATTAATTATCATTAGTTAGTTGTAATTGTTATCCGTGTTTATGATTTACTTCACAAACGTTAGCATAGATACGATTATGAGGCATAATCATTAGATCAAGTATTCATTAATTATACGTATATATGTAGATCGAATTAATTTGTCATTATGTCATTCGTCGTACAAAATAGTAGGAGAATCTTCAAAGCGGCCCGTTCTCCTTTTATAATGTTTGGATATACAATGTGTCGTTGTACTTATTGTTATTTTAACTATTCCAATGGTTATTATGAACTAAACATACAACGCGGCACCTCGAACCATCGAAAAGCTCATAATTTTGATGTATGAATATTAGTAGGGACTGCCAAACGGTCCCTAATTTTACAATAGGGACTGCCAAGCGGTCCCAAATTCAAATTAGGGACCGCTTAACGGTCCCTAATGTCAAATTAGGGACCGCTTAACGGTCCCTACTAATATTCATACTTAAAAATCGATTTTTTTTATTGATGTTGTTGTGTTTGTGATTGTAAGCAACCAAACTCATTGTAATATATAAATTGAAGTAATAAATGATTGCAAAATCAACCTTATAGTAGATTAGTTGTGAAATAATAGATTAATTGCGATTGATCGAGTTATTAACGTTCAAGATATATTTCACAAATGTACAACTAATTAATTATCATTAGTTAGTTGTAATTGTTATCCGTGTTTATGATTTACTTCACAAACGTTAGCATAGATACGATTATGAGGCATAATCATTAGATCAAGTATTCATTAATTATACGTATATATGTAGATCGAATTAATTTGTCATTATGTCATTCGTCGTACAAAATAGTAGGAGAATCTTCAAAGCGGCCCGTTCTCCTTTTATAATGTTTGGATATACAATGTGTCGTTGTACTTATTGTTATTTTAACTATTCCAATGGTTATTATGAACTAAACATACAACGCGGCACCTCGAACCATCGAAAAATTCATAATTTTGATGTATGAATATTAGTAGGGACTGCCAAGCGGTCCCAAATTCAAATTAGGGACCGCTTAACGGTCCCTAATGTCAAATTAGGGACCGCTTAACGGTCCCTACTAATATTCATACTTAAAAATCGATTTTTTTTATTGATGTTGTTGTGTTTGTGATTGTAAGCAACCAAACTCATTGTAATATATAAATTGAAGTAATAAATGATTGCAAAATCAACCTTATAGTAGATTAGTTGTGAAATAATAGATTAATTGCGATTGATCGAGTTATTAACGTTCAAGATATATTTCACAAATGTACAACTAATTAATTATCATTAGTTAGTTGTAATTGTTATCCGTGTTTATGATTTACTTCACAAACGTTAGCATAGATACGATTATGAGGCATAATCATTAGATCAAGTATTCATTAACTATACGTATATATGTAGATCGAATTAATTTGTCATTATGTCATTCGTCGTAGGAGAATCTTCAAAGCGGCCCGTTCTCCTTTTATAATGTTTGGATATACAATGTGTCGTTGTACTTATTGTTATTTTAACTATTCCAATGGTTATTATGAACTAAACATACAACGCGGCACCTCGAACCATCGAAAAATTCATAATTTTGATGTATGAATATTAGTAGGGACTGCCAAGCGGTCCCTAATTCAAATTAGGGGCTGCTTAACGGTCCCTATTGTCAAATTAGGGACCGCTTAACGGTCCCTACTATTATTCATACTTAAAAATCGATTTTTTTTATTGATGTTGTTGTGTTTGTGATTGTAAGCAACCAAACTCATTGTAATATATAAATTGAAGTAATAAATGATTGCAAAATCAACCTTATAGTAGATTAGTTGTGAAATAATAGATTAATTGCGATTGATCGAGTTATTAACGTTCAAGATATATTTCACAAATGTACAACTAATTAATTATCATTAGTTAGTTGTAATTGTTATCCGTGTTTATGATTTACTTCACAAACGTTAGCATAGATACGATTATGAGGCATAATCATTAGATCAAGTATTCATTAATTATACGTATATATGTAGATCGAATTAATTTGTCATTATGTTATTCGTCGTACAAAATAGTTGGAGAATCTTCAAAGCGGCCCGTTCTCCTTTTATAATGTTTGGATATACAATGTGTCATTGTACTTATTGTTACTTTAACTATTCCAATGGTTATTATGAACTAAACATACAACGCGGCACCTCGAACCATCGAAAAATTCATAATTTGGATGTATGAATATTAGTAGGTACTGCCAAGCGGTCCCTAATTTTACAATAGAGATTGCCAAGCGGTCCCTAATTCCTTAATTTGAATTAGGGACCGCTTAACGGTCCCTATTGTTAAATTAGGGACAGCTTAACGGTCCCTACTAATATTCATACTTAAAAATCAATTTTTTTTTTATTGATGTTGTTGTTTTGTGATTGTAAGCAACCAAACTCATTGTAATATATAAATTGAAGTAATAAATGATTGCAAAATCAACCTTATAGTAGATTAGTTGTGAAATAATAGATTAATTGCGATTGATCGAGTTATTTACGTTCAAGATATATTTCACAAATGTACAACTAATTAATTATCATTAGTTAGTTGTAATTGTTATCCGTGTTTATGATTTACTTCACAAACGTTAGCATAGATACGATTATGAGGCATAATCATTAGATCAAATATTCATTAATTATACGTATATATGTAGATCGAATTAATTTGTCATTATGTCATTCGTCGTACAAAATAGTAGGAGAATCTTCAAAGCGGCCCGTTCTCCTTTTATAATGTTTGGATATACAATGTGTCGTTGTACTTATTGTTATTTTAACTATTCCAATGGTTATTATGAACTAAACATACAACGCGGCACCTCGAACCATCGAAAAATTCATAATTTTGATGTATGAATATTAGTAGGGACTGCCAAGCGGTCCCTAATTCCCTAATTTGAATTAGAGACCGCTTAACGGTCCCTATTGTCTAATTAGGGACCGCTTAACGGTCCCTACTAATATTCATACTTAAAAAGCGATTTTTTTTATTGATGTTGTTGTGCTTGTGATTGTAAGCAACCAAACTCATTGTAATATATAAATTGAAGTAATAAATGATTGCAAAATCAACCTTATAGTAGATTAGTTGTGAAATAATAGATTAATTGCGATTGATCGAGTTATTAACGTTCAAGATATATTTCACAAATGTACAACTAATTAATTATCATTAGTTAGTTGTAATTGTTATCCGTGTTTATGATTTACTTCACAAACGTTAGCATAGTTACGATTATGAGGCATAATCATTAGATCAAGTATTCATTAATTATACGTATATATGTAGATCGAATTAATTTGTCATTATGTCATTCGTCGTACAAAATAGTAGGAGAATCTTCAAAGCGGCCCGTTCTCCTTTTATAATGTTTGGATATACAATGTGTCGTTGTACTTATTGTTATTTTAACTATTCCAATGGTTATTATGAACTAAACATACAACGCGGCACCTCGAACCATCGAAAAGCTCATAATTTTGATGTATGAATATTAGTAGGGACTGCCAAACGGTCCCTAATTTTACAATAGGGACTGCCAAGCGGTCCCAAATTCAAATTAGGGACCGCTTAACGGTCCCTAATGTCAAATTAGGGACCGCTTAACGGTCCCTACTAATATTCATACTTAAAAATCGATTTTTTTTATTGATGTTGTTGTGTTTGTGATTGTAAGCAACCAAACTCATTGTAATATATAAATTGAAGTAATAAATGATTGCAAAATCAACCTTATAGTAGATTAGTTGTGAAATAATAGATTAATTGCGATTGATCGAGTTATTAACGTTCAAGATATATTTCACAAATGTACAACTAATTAATTATCATTAGTTAGTTGTAATTGTTATCCGTGTTTATGATTTACTTCACAAACGTTAGCATAGATACGATTATGAGGCATAATCATTAGATCAAGTATTCATTAATTATACGTATATATGTAGATCGAATTAATTTGTCATTATGTTATTCGTCGTACAAAATAGTAGGAGAATCTTCAAAGCGGCCCGTTCTCCTTTTATAATGTTTGGATATACAATGTGTCATTGTACTTATTGTTACTTTAACTATTCCAATGGTTATTATGAACTAAACATACAACGCGGCACCTCGAACCATCGAAAAATTCATAATTTGGATGTATGAATATTAGTAGGTACTGCCAAGCGGGCCCTAATTTTACAATAGAGATTGCCAAGCGGTCCCTAATTCCCTAATTTGAATTAGGGACCGCTTAACGGTCCCTATTGTTAAATTAGGGACAGCTTAACGGTCCCTACTAATATTCATACTTAAAAATCAATTTTTTTTTTATTGATGTTGTTGTTTTGTGATTGTAAGCAACCAAACTCATTGTAATATATAAATTGAAGTAATAAATGATTGCAAAATCAACCTTATAGTAGATTAGTTGTGAAATAATAGATTAATTGCGATTGATCGAGTTATTTACGTTCAAGATATATTTCACAAATGTACAACTAATTAATTATCATTAGTTAGTTGTAATTGTTATCCGTGTTTATGATTTACTTCACAAACGTTAGCATAGATACGATTATGAGGCATAATCATTAGATCAAATATTCATTAATTATACGTATATATGTAGATCGAATTAATTTGTCATTATGTCATTCGTCGTACAAAATAGTAGGAGAATCTTCAAAGCGGCCCGTTCTCCTTTTATAATGTTTGGATATACAATGTGTCGTTGTACTTATTGTTATTTTAACTATTCCAATGGTTATTATGAACTAAACATACAACGCGGCACCTCGAACCATCGAAAAATTCATAATTTTGATGTATGAATATTAGTAGGGACTGCCAAGCGGTCCCTAATTCCCTAATTTGAATTAGAGACCGCTTAACGGTCCCTATTGTCTAATTAGGGACCGCTTAACGGTCCCTACTAATATTCATACTTAAAAAGCGATTTTTTTTATTGATGTTGTTGTGCTTGTGATTGTAAGCAACCAAACTCATTGTAATATATAAATTGAAGTAATAAATGATTGCAAAATCAACCTTATAGTAGATTAGTTGTGAAATAATAGATTAATTGCGATTGATCGAGTTATTAACGTTCAAGATATATTTCACAAATGTACAACTAATTAATTATCATTAGTTAGTTGTAATTGTTATCCGTGTTTATGATTTACTTCACAAACGTTAGCATAGTTACGATTATGAGGCATAATCATTAGATCAAGTATTCATTAATTATACGTATATATGTAGATCGAATTAATTTGTCATTATGTCATTCGTCGTACAAAATAGTAGGAGAATCTTCAAAGCGGCCCGTTCTCCTTTTATAATGTTTGGATATACAATGTGTCGTTGTACTTATTGTTATTTTAACTATTCCAATGGTTATTATGAACTAAACATACAACGCGGCACCTCGAACCATCGAAAAGCTCATAATTTTGATGTATGAATATTAGTAGGGACTGCCAAACGGTCCCTAATTTTACAATAGGGACTGCCAAGCGGTCCCAAATTCAAATTAGGGACCGCTTAACGGTCCCTAATGTCAAATTAGGGACCGCTTAACGGTCCCTACTAATATTCATACTTAAAAATCGATTTTTTTTATTGATGTTGTTGTGTTTGTGATTGTAAGCAACCAAACTCATTGTAATATATAAATTGAAGTAATAAATGATTGCAAAATCAACCTTATAGTAGATTAGTTGTGAAATAATAGATTAATTGCGATTGATCGAGTTATTAACGTTCAAGATATATTTCACAAATGTACAACTAATTAATTATCATTAGTTAGTTATAATTGTTATCCGTGTTTATGATTTACTTCACAAACGTTAGCATAGATACGATTATGAGGCATAATCATTAGATCAAGTATTCATTAATTATACGTATATATGTAGATCGAATTAATTTGTCATTATGTCATTCGTCGTACAAAATAGTAGGAGAATCTTCAAAGCGGCCCGTTCTCCTTTTATAATGTTTGGATATACAATGTGTCGTTGTACTTATTGTTATTTTAACTATTCCAATGGTTATTATGAAATAAACATACAACGCGGCACCTCGAACCATCGAAAAATTCATAATTTTGATGTATGAATATTAGTAGGGACTGCCAAGCGGTCCCAAATTCAAATTAGGGACCGCTTAACGGTCCCTAATGTCAAATTAGGGACCGCTTAACGGTCCCTACTAATATTCATACTTAAAAATCGATTTTTTTTATTGATGTTGTTGTGTTTGTGATTGTAAGCAACCAAACTCATTGTAATATATAAATTGAAGTAATAAATGATTGCAAAATCAACCTTATAGTAGATTAGTTGTGAAATAATAGATTAATTGCGATTGATCGAGTTATTAACGTTCAAGATATATTTCACAAATGTACAACTAATTAATTATCATTAGTTAGTTGTAATTGTTATCCGTGTTTATGATTTACTTCACAAACGTTAGCATAGATACGATTATGAGGCATAATCATTAGATCAAGTATTCATTAATTATACGTATATATGTAGATCGAATTAATTTGTCATTATGTCATTCGTCGTACAAAATAGTAGGAGAATCCTCAAAGCGGCCCGTTCTCCTTTTATAATGTTTGGATATACAATGCGTCGTTGTACTTATTGTTATTTTAACTATTCCAATGGTTATTATGAACTAAACATACAACGCGGCACCTCGAACCATCGAAAAATTCATAATTTTGATGTATGAATATTAGTAGGGACTGCCAAGCGGTCCCTAATTCCCTAATTTGAATTAGAGACCGCTTAACGGTCCCTATTGTCTAATTAGGGACCGCTTAACGGTCCCTACTAATATTCATACTTAAAAAGCGATTTTTTTTATTGATGTTGTTGTGCTTGTGATTGTAAGCAACCAAACTCATTGTAATATATAAATTGAAGTAATAAATGATTGCAAAATCAACCTTATAGTAGATTAGTTGTGAAATAATAGATTAATTGCGATTGATCGAGTTATTAACGTTCAAGATATATTTCACAAATGTACAACTAATTAATTATCATTAGTTAGTTGTAATTGTTATCCGTGTTTATGATTTACTTCACAAACGTTAGCATAGTTACGATTATGAGGCATAATCATTAGATCAAGTATTCATTAATTATACGTATATATGTAGATCGAATTAATTTGTCATTATGTCATTCGTCGTACAAAATAGTAGGAGAATCTTCAAAGCGGCCCGTTCTCCTTTTATAATGTTTGGATATACAATGTGTCGTTGTACTTATTGTTATTTTAACTATTCCAATGGTTATTATGAACTAAACATACAACGCGGCACCTCGAACCATCGAAAAGCTCATAATTTTGATGTATGAATATTAGTAGGGACTGCCAAACGGTCCCTAATTTTACAATAGGGACTGCCAAGCGGTCCCAAATTCAAATTAGGGACCGCTTAACGGTCCCTAATGTCAAATTAGGGACCGCTTAACGGTCCCTACTAATATTCATACTTAAAAATCGATTTTTTTTATTGATGTTGTTGTGTTTGTGATTGTAAGCAACCAAACTCATTGTAATATATAAATTGAAGTAATAAATGATTGCAAAATCAACCTTATAGTAGATTAGTTGTGAAATAATAGATTAATTGCGATTGATCGAGTTATTAACGTTCAAGATATATTTCACAAATGTACAACTAATTAATTATCATTAGTTAGTTATAATTGTTATCCGTGTTTATGATTTACTTCACAAACGTTAGCATAGATACGATTATGAGGCATAATCATTAGATCAAGTATTCATTAATTATACGTATATATGTAGATCGAATTAATTTGTCATTATGTCATTCGTCGTACAAAATAGTAGGAGAATCTTCAAAGCGGCCCGTTCTCCTTTTATAATGTTTGGATATACAATGTGTCGTTGTACTTATTGTTATTTTAACTATTCCAATGGTTATTATGAAATAAACATACAACGCGGCACCTCGAACCATCGAAAAATTCATAATTTTGATGTATGAATATTAGTAGGGACTGCCAAGCGGTCCCAAATTCAAATTAGGGACCGCTTAACGGTCCCTAATGTCAAATTAGGGACCGCTTAACGGTCCCTACTAATATTCATACTTAAAAATCGATTTTTTTTATTGATGTTGTTGTGTTTGTGATTGTAAGCAACCAAACTCATTGTAATATATAAATTGAAGTAATAAATGATTGCAAAATCAACCTTATAGTAGATTAGTTGTGAAATAATAGATTAATTGCGATTGATCGAGTTATTAACGTTCAAGATATATTTCACAAATGTACAACTAATTAATTATCATTAGTTAGTTGTAATTGTTATCCGTGTTTATGATTTACTTCACAAACGTTAGCATAGATACGATTATGAGGCATAATCATTAGATCAAGTATTCATTAATTATACGTATATATGTAGATCGAATTAATTTGTCATTATGTCATTCGTCGTACAAAATAGTAGGAGAATCTTCAAAGCGGCCCGTTCTCCTTTTATAATGTTTGGATATACAATGTGTCGTTGTACTTATTGTTATTTTAACTATTCCAATGGTTATTATGAACTAAACATACAACGCGGCACCTCGAACCATCGAAAAATTCATAATTTTGATGTATGAATATTAGTAGGGACTGCCAAGCGGTCCCTAATTCAAATTAGGGGCTGCTTAACGGTCCCTATTGTCAAATTAGGGACCGCTTAACGGTCCCTACTATTATTCATACTTAAAAATCGATTTTTTTTATTGATGTTGTTGTGTTTGTGATTGTAAGCAACCAAACTCATTGTAATATATAAATTGAAGTAATAAATGATTGCAAAATCAACCTTATAGTACATTAGTTGTGAAATAATAGATTAATTGCGATTGATCGAGTTATTAACGTTCAAGATATATTTCACAAATGTACAACTAATTAATTATCATTAGTTAGTTGTAATTGTTATCCGTGTTTATGATTTAATTCACAAACGTTAGCATAGATACGATTATGAGGCATAATCATTAGATCAAGTATTCATTAATTATACGTATATATGTAGATCGAATAAATTTGTCATTATGTCATTCGTCGTACAAAATAGTAGGAGAATCTTCAATGCGGCCCGTTCTCCTTGTATAATGTTTGGATATACAATGTGTCGCTGTACTTATTGTTATTTTAACTATTCCAATGGTTATTATGAACTAAGCATACAACGCGGCACCTCGAACCATCGAAAAATTCATAATTTTGATGTATGAATATTAGTAGGGACTGCCAAGCGGTCCCTAATTCAAATTAGGGGCTGCTTAACGGTCCCTATTGTCAAATTAGGGACCCCTTAACGGTCCCTACTATTATTCATACTTAAAAATCGATTTTTTTATTGATGTTGTTGTGTTTGTGACTGTAAGCAACCAAACTCATTGTAATATATAAATTGAAGTAATAAATGATTGCAAAACTTACCTTATACTAGAATAGTTGTGAAATAATAGATTAATTGCGATTGATCGAGTTATTAACGTTCAAGATATATTTCACAAATGTACAACTAATTAATTATCATTAGTTAGTTGTAATTGTTATCCGTGTTTATGATTTACTTCACAAATGTTAGCATAGATACGATTATGAGGCATAATCATTAGATCAAGTATTCATTAATTATACGTATATATGTAGATCGAATTAATTTGTCAGTATGTCATTCGTCGTACAAAATAGTAGGAAATCTTCAAAGCGGCCCGTTCTCCTTTTATAATGTTTGGATATACAATGTGTCGTTGTACTTATTGTTATTTTAACTATTCCAATGGTTATTATGAACTAAACATACAACGCGGCACCTCGAACCATCGAAAAATTCATAATTTTGATGTATGAATATTAGTAGGGACTGCCAAGCGGTCCCTAATTTTACAATAGGGACCGCTTGACGGTCCCTACTAATATTCATACTTAAAAATCGATTTTGTTTTATTGATGTTGTTGTGGTTGTGATTGTAAGCAACCAAAGTCATTGTAATATATAAATTGAAGTAATATATGATTGCAAAACCAACCTTATAGTAGATTAGTTGTGAAGTAATAGATTAATTGCGATTGATCGAGTTATTAACGTTCAAGATATATTTCACAAATGTACAACTAATTAATTATCATTAGTTAGTTGTAATTGTTATTCGTGTTTATGATTTACTTCACAAACGTTAGCATAGATACGATTATGAGGCATAATCATTAGATCAAGTATTCATTAATTATACGTATATATGTAGATCGAATTAATTTGTCATTATGTCATTCGTCGTACAAAATAGTAGGAGAATCTTCAAAGCGGCCCGTTCTCCTTTTATAATGTTTGGATATACAATGTGTCGTTGTACTTATTGTTATTTTAACTATTCCAATGGTTATTATGAACTAAACATACAACTCGGCACCTCGAACCATCGAAAAATTCATAATTTGGATGTATGAATATTAGTAGGTACTGCCAAGCGGTCCCTAATTTTACAATAGGGATTGCCAAGCGGTCCCTAATTCCCTAATTTGAATTAGGGACCGCTTAACGGTCCCTATTGTCAAATTAGGGACCGCTTAACGGTCCCTACTAATATTCATACTTAAAAATCAATTTTTTTTTATTGATGTTGTTGTGTTTGTGATTGTAAGCAACCAAACTCATTGTAATATATAAATTGAAGTAATAAATGATTGCAAAATCAACCTTATAGTAGATTAGTTGTGAAATAATAGATTAATTGCGATTGATCGAGTTATTAACGTTCAAGATATATTTCACAAATGTACAACTAATTAATTATCATTAGTTAGTTGTAATTGTTATCCGTGTTTATGATTTACTTCACAAACGTTAGCATAGATACGATTATGAGGCATAATCATTAGATCAAGTATTCATTAATTATACGTATATATGTAGATCAAATTAATTTGTCATTATGTCATTCGTCGTACAAAATAGTAGGAGAATCTTCAAAGCGGCCCGTTCTCCTTTTATAATGTTTGGATATACAATGTGTCGTTGTACTTATAGTTATTTTAACTATTCCAATGGTTATTATGAACTAAACATACAACGCGGCACCTCGAACCATCGAAAAATTCATAATTTTGATGTATGAATATTAGTAGGGACTGCCAAGCGGTCCCTAATTCAAATTAGGGGCTGCTTAACGGTCCCTATTGTCAAATTAGGGACCGCTTAACGGTCCCTACTATTATTCATACTTAAAAATCGATTTTTTTTTTATTGATGTTGTTGTGTTTGTGATTGTAAGCAACCAAACTCATTGTAATATATAAATTGAAGTAATAAATGATTGCAAAACCAACTTTATACTAGATTAGTTGTGAAATAATAGATTAATTGCGATTGATCGAGTTATTAACGTTCAAGATATATTTCACAAATGTACAACTAATTAATTATCATTAGTTAGTTCTAATTGTTATCCGTGTTTATGATTTACTTCACAAACGTTAGCATAGATACGATTATGAGGCATAATCATTAGATCAAGTATTCATTAATTATACGTATATATGTAGATCGAATTAATTTGTCATTATGTCATTCGTCGTACAAAATAGTAGGAAATCTTCAAAGCGGCCCGTTCTCCTTTTATAATGTTTGGATATACAATGTGTCGTTGTACTTATTGTTATTTTAACTATTCCAATGGTTATTATGAACTAAACATACAACGCGGCACCTCGAACCATCGAAAAATTCATAATTTTGATGTATGAATATTAGTAGGGACTGCCAAGCGGTCCCTAATTTTACAATAGGGACCGCTTGACGGTCCCTACTAATATTCATACTTAAAAATCGATTTTGTTTTATTGATGTTGTTGTGGTTGTGATTGTAAGCAACCAAAGTCATTGTAATATATAAATTGAAGTAATATATGATTGCAAAACCAACCTTATAGTAGATTAGTTGTGAAGTAATAGATTAATTGCGATTGATCGAGTTATTAACGTTCAAGATATATTTCACAAATGTACAACTAATTAATTATCATTAGTTAGTTGTAATTGTTATTCGTGTTTATGATTTACTTCACAAACGTTAGCATAGATACGATTATCAAGCATAATCATTAGATCAAGTATTCATTAATTATACGTATATATGTAGATCGAATTAATTTGTCATTATGTCATTCGTCGTACAAAATAGTAGGAGAATCTTCAAAGCGGCCCGTTCTCCTTTTATAATGTTTGGATATACAATGTGTCGTTGTACTTATTGTTATTTTAACTATTCCAATGGTTATTATGAACTAAACATACAACGCGGCACCTCGAACCATCGAAAAATTCATAATTTGGATGTATGAATATTAGTAGGTACTGCCAAGCGGTCCCTAATTTTACAATAGGGATTGCCAAGCGGTCCCTAATTCCCTAATTTGAATTAGGGACCGCTTAACGGTCCCTATTGTCAAATTAGGGACCGTTTAACGGTCCCTACTAATATTCATACTTAAAAATCAATTTTTTTTTATTGATGTTGTTGTGTTTGTGATTGTAAGCAACCAAACTCATTGTAATATATAAATTGAAGTAATAAATGATTGCAAAATCAACCTTATAGTAGATTAGTTGTGAAATAATAGATTAATTGCGATTGATCGAGTTATTAACGTTCAAGATATATTTCACAAATGTACAACTAATTAATTATCATTAGTTAGTTGTAATTGTTATCCGTGTTTATGATTTACTTCACAAACGTTAGCATAGATACGATTATGAGGCATAATCATTAGATCAAGTATTCATTAATTATACGTATATATGTAGATCAAATTAATTTGTCATTATGTCATTCGTCGTACAAAATAGTAGGAGAATCTTCAAAGCGGCCCGTTCTCCTTTTATAATGTTTGGATATACAATGTGTCGTTGTACTTATTGTTATTTTAACTATTCCAATGGTTATTATGAACTAAACATACAACGCGGCACCTCGAACCATCGAAAAATTCATAATTTTGATGTATGAATATTAGTAGGGACTGCCAAGCGGTCCCTAATTCAAATTAGGGGCTGCTTAACGGTCCCTATTGTCAAATTAGGGACCGCTTAACGGTCCCTACTATTATTCATACTTAAAAATCGATTTTTTTATTGATGTTGTTGTGTTTGTGACTGTAAGCAACCAAACTCATTGTAATATATAAATTGAAGTAATAAATGATTGCAAAACCAACCTTATACTAGAATAGTTGTGAAATAATAGATTAATTGCGATTGATCGAGTTATTAACGTTCAAGATATATTTCACAAATGTACAACTAATTAATTATCATTAGTTAGTTGTAATTGTTATCCGTGTTTATGATTTACTTCACAAATGTTAGCATAGATACGATTATGAGGCATAATCATTAGATCAAGTATTCATTAATTATACGTATATATGTAGATCGAATTAATTTGTCAGTATGTCATTCGTCGTACAAAATAGTAGGAAATCTTCAAAGCGGCCCGTTCTCCTTTTATAATGTTTGGATATACAATGTGTCGTTGTACTTATTGTTATTTTAACTATTCCAATGGTTATTATGAACTAAACATACAACGCGGCACCTCGAACCATCGAAAAATTCATAATTTTGATGTATGAATATTAGTAGGGACTGCCAAGCGGTCCCTAATTTTACAATAGGGACCGCTTGACGGTCCCTACTAATATTCATACTTAAAAATCGATTTTGTTTTATTGATGTTGTTGTGGTTGTGATTGTAAGCAACCAAAGTCATTGTAATATATAAATTGAAGTAATATATGATTGCAAAACCAACCTTATAGTAGATTAGTTGTGAAGTAATAGATTAATTGCGATTGATCGAGTTATTAACGTTCAAGATATATTTCACAAATGTACAACTAATTAATTATCATTAGTTAGTTGTAATTGTTATCCGTGTTTATGATTTACTTCACAGACGTTAGCATAGATACGATTATGAGGCATAATCATTAGATCATTTATTCATTAATTATACGTATACATGTAGATCGAATTAATTTGTCATTATGTCATTCGTCGTACAAAATAGTAGGAGAATCTTCAAAGCGGCCCGTTCTCCTTTTATAATGTTTGGATATACAATGTGTCGTTGTACTTATTGTTATTTTAACTATTCCAATGGTTATTATGAACTAAACATACAACGCGGCACCTCGAACCATCGAAAAATTCATAATTTGGATGTATGAATATTAATAGGTACTGCCAAGCGGTCCCTAATTTTACAATAGAAATTGCCAAGCGGTCCCTAATTCCCTAATTTGAATTAGGGACCGCTTAACGGTCCCTACTAATATTCATACTTAAAAATCAATTTGTTTTTATTGATGTTGTTGTGTTTGTGATTGTAAGCAACCAAAGTCATTGTAATATATAAATTGAAGTAATAAATGATTGCAAAATCAACCTTATAGTAGATTAGTTGTGAAATAATAGATTAATTGCGATTGATCGAGTTATTAACGTTCAAGATATATTTCACAAATGTACAACTAATTAATTATCATTAGTTAGTTGTAATTGTTATCCGTGTTTATGATTTACTTCACAGACGTTAGCATAGATACGATTATGAGGCATAATCATTAGATCATTATTCATTAATTATACGTATATATGTAGATCGAATTAATTTGTCATTATGTTATTCGTCGTACAACATAGTAGGAGAATCTTCAAAGCGGCCCGTTCTCCTTTTATAATGTTTGGATATACAATGTGTCGTTGTACTTATTGTTATTTTAACTATTCCAATGGTTATTATGAACTAAACATACAACGCGGCACCTCGAACCATCGAAAAATTCATAATTTGGATGTATGAATATTAGTAGGTACTGCCAAGCGGTCCCTAATTTTACAATAGGGATTGCCAAGCGGTCCCTAATTCCCTAATTTGAATTAGGGACCGCTTAACGGTCCCTATTGTCAAATTAGGGACCGCTTAACGGTCCCTTCTAATATTCATACTTAAAAATCAATTTTTTTTTATTGATGTTGTTGTGTTTGTGATTGTAAGCAACCAAACTCATTGTAATATATAAATTGAAGTAATAAATGATTGCAAAATCAACCTTATAGTAGATTAGTTGTGAAATAATAGATTAATTGCGATTGATCGAGTTATTAACGTTCAAGATATATTTCACAAATGTACAACTAATTAATTATCATTAGTTAGTTGTAATTGTTATCCGTGTTTATGATTTACTTCACAGACGTTAGCATAGATACGATTATGAGGCATAATCATTAGATCAATTATTCATTAATTATACGTATACATGTAGATCGAATTAATTTGTCATTATGTCATTCGTCGTACAAAATAGTAGGAGAATCTTCAAAGCGGCCCGTTCTCCTTTTATAATGTTTGGATATACAATGTGTCGTTGTACTTATTGTTATTTTAACTATTCCAATGGTTATTATGAACTAAACATACAACGCGGCACCTCGAACCATCGAAAAATTCATAATTTGGATGTATGAATATTAATAGGTACTGCCAAGCGGTCCCTAATTTTACAATAGGGATTGCCAAGCGGTCCCTAATTCCCTAATTTGAATTAGGGACCGCTTAACGGTCCCTACTAATATTCATACTTAAAAATCAATTTGTTTTTATTGATGTTGTTGTGTTTGTGATTGTAAGCAACCAAAGTCATTGTAATATATAAATTGAAGTAATAAATGATTGCAAAATCAACCTTATAGTAGATTAGTTGTGAAATAATAGATTAATTGCGATTGATCGAGTTATTAACGTTCAAGATATATTTCACAAATGTACAACTAATTAATTATCATTAGTTAGTTGTAATTGTTATCCGTGTTTATGATTTACTTCACAAACGTTAGCATAGTTACGATTATGAGGCATAATCATTAGATCAAGTATTCATTAATTATACGTATATATGTAGATCGAATTAATTTGTCATTATGTCATTCGTCGTACAAAATAGTAGGAGAATCTTCAAAGCGGCCCGTTCTCCTTTTATAATGTTTGGATATACAATGTGTCGTTGTACTTATTGTTATTTTAACTATTCCAATGGTTATTATGAACTAAACATACAACGCGGCACCTCGAACCATCGAAAAATTCATAATTTTGATGTATGAATATTAGTAGGGACTGCCAAGCGGTCCCTAATTCAAATTAGGGGCTGCTTAACGGTCCCTATTGTCAAATTAGGGACCGCTTAACGGTCCCTACTATTATTCTTACTTAAAAATCGATTTTTTTTATTGATGTTGTTGTGTTTGTGATTGTAAGCAACCAAACTCATTGTAATATATAAATTGAAGTAATAAATGATTGCAAAATCAACCTTATAGTAGATTAGTTGTGAAATAATAGATTAATTGCGATTGATCGAGTTATTAACGTTCAAGATATATTTCACAAATGTACAACTAATTAATTATCATTAGTTAGTTGTAATTGTTATCCGTGTTTATGATTTACTTCACAAACGTTAGCATAGATACGATTATGAGGCATAATCATTAGATCAAGTATTCATTAATTATACGTATATATGTAGATCGAATTAATTTGTCATTATGTGATTCGTCGTACAAAATAGTAGGAGAATCTTCAAAGCGGCCCGTTCTCCTTTTATAATGTTTGGATATACAATGTGTCATTGTACTTATTGTTATTTTAACTATTCCAATGGTTATTATGAACTAAACATACAACGCGGCACCTCGAACCATCGAAAAATTCATAATTTTGATGTATGAATATTAGTAGGGACTGCCAAGCGGTCCCAAATTCAAATTAGGGACCGCTTAACGGTCCCTAATGTCAAATTAGGGACCGCTTAACGGTCCCTACTAATATTCATACTTAAAAATCGATTTTTTTTATTGATGTTGTTGTGTTTGTGATTGTAAGCAACCAAACTCATTGTAATATATAAATTGAAGTAATAAATGATTGCAAAATCAACCTTATAGTAGATTAGTTGTGAAATAATAGATTAATTGCGATTGATCGAGTTATTAACGTTCAAGATATATTTCACAAATGTACAACTAATTAATTATCATTAGTTAGTTGTAATTGTTATCCGTGTTTATGATTTACTTCACAAACGTTAGCATAGATACGATTATGAGGCATAATCATTAGATCAAGTATTCATTAATTATACGTATATATGTAGATCGAATTAATTTTTCATTATGTCATTCGTCGTACAAAATAGTAGGAGAATCTTCAAAGCGGCCCGTTCTCCTTTTATAATGTTTGGATATACAATGTGTCGTTGTACTTATTGTTATTTTAACTATTCCAATGGTTATTATGAACTAAACATACAACGCGGCACCTCGAACCATCGAAAAATTCATAATTTTGATGTATGAATATTAGTAGGGACTGCCAAGCGGTCCCTAATTCAAATTAGGGGCTGCTTAACGGTCCCTATTGTCAAATTAGGGACCGCTTAACGGTCCCTACTATTATTCTTACTTAAAAATCGATTTTTTTTATTGATGTTGTTGTGTTTGTGATTGTAAGCAACCAAACTCATTGTAATATATAAATTGAAGTAATAAATGATTGCAAAATCAACCTTATAGTAGATTAGTTGTGAAATAATAGATTAATTGCGATTGATCGAGTTATTAACGTTCAAGATATATTTCACAAATGTACAACTAATTAATTATCATTAGTTAGTTGTAATTGTTATCCGTGTTTATGATTTAATTCACAAACGTTAGCATAGATACGATTATGAGGCATAATCATTAGATCAAGTATTCATTAATTATACGTATATATGTAGATCGAATTAATTTGTCATTATGTCATTCGTCGTACAAAATAGTAGGAGAATCTTCAAAGCGGGCCGTTCTCCTTGTATAATGTTTGGATATACAATGTGTCGCTGTACTTATTGTTATTTTAACTATTCCAATGGTTATTATGAACTAAGCATACAACGCGGCACCTCGAACCATCGAAAAATTCATAATTTTGATGTATGAATATTAGTAGGGACTGCCAAGCGGTCCCTAATTCAAATTAGGGGCTGCTTAACGGTCCCTATTGTCAAATTAGGGACCGCTTAACGGTCCCTACTATTATTCATACTTAAAAATCGATTTTTTTATTGATGTTGTTGTGTTTGTGACTGTAAGCAACCAAACTCATTGTAATATATAAATTGAAGTAATAAATGATTGCAAAACCAACCTTATACTAGAATAGTTGTGAAATAATAGATTAATTGCGATTGATCGAGTTATTAACGTTCAAGATATATTTCACAAATGTACAACTAATTAATTATCATTAGTTAGTTGTAATTGTTATCCGTGTTTATGATTTACTTCACAAACGTTAGCATAGATACGATTATGAGGCATAATCATTAGATCAAGTATTCATTAATTATACGTATATATGTAGATCGAATTAATTTGTCAGTATGTCATTCGTCGTACAAAATAGTAGGAAATCTTCAAATCGGCCCGTTCTCCTTTTATAATGTTTGGATATACAATGTGTCGTTGTACTTATTGTTATTTTAACTATTCCAATGGTTATTATGAACTAAACATAAAACGCGACACCTCGAACCATCGAAAAATTCATAATTTGGATGTATGAATATTAGTAGGTACTGCCAAGCGGTCCCTAATTTTACAATAGGGATTGCCAAGCGGTCCCTAATTCCCTAATTTGAATTAGGGACCGCTTAACGGTCCCTATTGTCAAATTAGGGACCGCTTAACGGTCCCTACTAATATTCATACTTAAAAATCAATTTTTTTTTATTGATGTTGTTGTGTTTGTGATTGTAAGCAACCAAACTCATTGTAATATATAAATTGAAGTAATAAATGATTGCAAAATCAACCTTATACTAGAATAGTTGTGAAATAATAGATTAATTGCGATTGATCGAGTTATTAACGTTCAAGATATATTTCACAAATGTACAACTAATTAATTATCATTAGTTAGTTGTAATTGTTATCCGTGTTTATGATTTACTTCACAAACGTTAGCATAGATACGATTATGAGGCATAATCATTAGATCAAGTATTCATTAATTATACGTATATATGTAGATCGAATTAATTTGTCATTATGTGATTCGTCGTACAAAATAGTAGGAGAATCTTCAAAGCGGCCCGTTCTCCTTTTATAATGTTTGGATATACAATGTGTCGTTGTACTTATTGTTATTTTAACTATTCCAATGGTTATTATGAACTAAACATACAACGCGGCACCTCGAACCATCGAAAAATTCATAATTTTGATGTATGAATATTAGTAGGGACTGCCAAGCGGTCCCAAATTCAAATTAGGGACCGCTTAACGGTCCCTAATGTCAAATTAGGGACCGCTTAACGGTCCCTACTAATATTCATACTTAAAAATCGATTTTTTTTATTGATATTGTTGTGTTTGTGATTGTAAGCAACCAAACTCATTGTAATATATAAATTGAAGTAATAAATGATTGCAAAATCAACCTTATAGTAGATTAGTTGTGAAATAATAGATTAATTGCGATTGATCGAGTTATTAACGTTCAAGATATATTTCACAAATGTACAACTAATTAATTATCATTAGTTAGTTGTAATTGTTATCCGTGTTTATGATTTACTTCACAAACGTTAGCATAGATACGATTATGAGGCATAATCATTAGATCAAGTATTCATTAATTATACGTATATATGTAGATCGAATTAATTTGTCATTATGTCATTCGTCGTACAAAATAGTAGGAGAATCTTCAAAGCGGCCCGTTCTCCTTTTATAATGTTTGGATATACAATGTGTCGTTGTACTTATTGTTATTTTAACTATTCCAATGGTTATTATGAACTAAACATACAACGCGGCACCTCGAACCATCGAAAAATTCATAATTTTGATGTATGAATATTAGTAGGGACTGCCAAGCGGTCCCTAATTCAAATTAGGGGCTGCTTAACGGTCCCTATTGTCAAATTAGGGACCGCTTAACGGTCCCTACTATTATTCATACTTAAAAATCGATTTTTTTTATTGATGTTGTTGTGTTTGTGATTGTAAGCAACCAAACTCATTATAATATATAAATTGAAGTAATAAATGATTGCAAAATCAACCTTATAGTAGATTAGTTGTGAAATAATAGATTAATTGCGATTGATCGAGTTATTAACGTTCAAGATATATTTCACAAATGTACAACTAATTAATTATCATTAGTTAGTTGTAATTGTTATCCGTGTTTATGATTTAATTCACAAACGTTAGCATAGATACGATTATGAGGCATAATCATTAGATCAAGTATTCATTAATTATACGTATATATGTAGATCGAATTAATTTGTCATTATGTCATTCGTCGTACAAAATAGTAGGAGAATCTTCAAAGCGGCCCGTTCTCCTTGTATAATGTTTGGATATACAATGTGTCGCTGTACTTATTGTTATTTTAACTATTCCAATGGTTATTATGAACTAAGCATACAACGCGGCACCTCGAACCATCGAAAAATTCATAATTTTGATGTATGAATATTAGTAGGGACTGCCAAGCGGTCCCTAATTCAAATTAGGGGCTGCTTAACGGTCCCTATTGTCAAATTAGGGACCGCTTAACGGTCCCTACTATTATTCATACTTAAAAATCGATTTTTTTATTGATGTTGTTGTGTTTGTGACTGTAAGCAACCAAACTCATTGTAATATATAAATTGAAGTAATAAATGATTGCAAAACCAACCTTATACTAGAATAGTTGTGAAATAATAGATTAATTGCTATTGATCGAGTTATTAACGTTCAAGATATATTTCACAAATGTACAACTAATTAATTATCATTAGTTAGTTGTAATTGTTATCCGTGTTTATGATTTACTTCACAAACGTTAGCATAGATACGATTATGAGGCATAATCATTAGATCAAGTATTCATTAATTATACGTATATATGTAGATCGAATTAATTTGTCAGTATGTCATTCGTCGTACAAAATAGTAGGAAATCTTCAAAGCGGCCCGTTCTCCTTTTATAATGTTTGGATATACAATGTGTCGTTGTACTTATTGTTATTTTAACTATTCCAAAGGTTATTATGAACTAAACATACAACGCGGCACCTCGAACCATCGAAAAATTCATAATTTTGATGTATGAATATTAGTAGGGACTGCCAAGCGGTCCCTAATTTTACAATAGGGACCGCTTAACGGTCCCTACTAATATTCATACTTAAAAATCGATTTTGTTTTATTGATGTTGTTGTGTTTGTGATTGTAAGCAACCAAAGTCATTGTAATATATAAATTGAAGTAATATATGATTGCAAAACCAACCTTATAGTAGATTAGTTGTGAAGTAATAGATTAATTGCGATTGATCGAGTTATTAACGTTCAAGATATATTTCACAAATGTACAACTAATTAATTATCATTAGTTAGTTGTAATTGTTATCCGTGTTTATGATTTACTTCACAAACGTTAGCATAGATACGATTATGAGGCATAATCATTAGATCAAGTATTCATTAATTATACGTATATATGTAGATCGAATTAATTTGTCATTATGTCATTCGTCGTACAAAATAGTGGGAGAATCTTCAAAGCGGCCCGTTCTCCTTTTATAATGTTTGGATATACAATGTGTCGTTGTATTTATTGTTATTTTAACTATTCCAATGGTTATTATGAACTAAACATACAACGCGGCACCTCGAACCATCGAAAAATTCATAATTTTGATGTATGAATATTAGTAGGGACTGCCAAACGGTCCCTAATTCAAATTAGGGGCTGCTTAACGGTCCCTATTGTCAAATTAGGGAACGCTTAACGGTCCCTACTATTATTCATACTTAAAAATCGATTTTTTTTATTGATGTTGTTGTGTTTGTGATTGTAAGCAACCAAACTCATTGTAATATATAAATTGAAGTAATAAATGATTGCAAAATCAACCTTATAGTAGATTAGTTGTGAAATAATAGATTAATTGCGATTGATCGAGTTATTAACGTTCAAGATATATTTCACAAATGTACAACTAATTAATTATCATTAGTTAGTTGTAATTGTTATCCGTGTTTATGATTTAATTCACAAACGTTAGCATAGATACGATTATGAGGCATAATCATTAGATCAAGTATTCATTAATTATACGTATATATGTAGATCGAATTAATTTGTCATTATGTCATTCTTCGTACAAAATAGTAGGAGAATCTTCAAAGCGGGCCGTTCTCCTTGTATAATGTTTGGATATACAATGTGTCGCTGTACTTATTGTTATTTTAACTATTCCAACGGTTATTATGAACTAAGCATACAACGCGGCACCTCGAACCAGCGAAAAATTCATAATTTTGATGTATGAATATTAGTAGGGACTGCCAAGCGGTCCCTAATTCAAATTAGGGGCTGCTTAACGGTCCCTATTGTCAAATTAGGGACCGCTTAACGGTCCCTACTATTATTCATACTTAAAAATCGATTTTTTTATTGATGTTGTTGTGTTTGTGACTGTAAGCAACCAAACTCATTGTAATATATAAATTGAAGTAATAAATGATTGCAAAACCAACCTTATACTAGAATAGTTGTGAAATAATAGATTAATTGCGATTGATCGAGTTATTAACGTTCAAGATATATTTCACAAATTTACAACTAATTAATTATCATTAGTTAGTTGTAATTGTTATCCGTGTTTATGATTTACTTCACAAACGTTAGGATAGATACGATTATGAGGCATAATCATTAGATCAAGTATTCATTAATTATACGTATATATGTAGATCGAATTAATTTGTCAGTATGTCATTCGTCGTACAAAATAGTAGGAAATCTTCAAATCGGCCCGTTCTCCTTTTATAATGTTTGGATATACAATGTGTCGTTGTACTTATTGTTATTTTAACTATTCCAATGGTTATTATGAACTAAACATACAACGCGACACCTCGAACCATCGAAAAATTCATAATTTGGATGTATGAATATTAGTAGGTACTGCCAAGCGGTCCCTAATTTTACAATAGGGATTGCCAAGCGGTCCCTAATTCCCTAATTTGAATTAGGGACCGCTTAACGGTCCCTACTAATATTCATACTTAAAAATCAATTTTTTTTTATTGATGTTGTTGTGTTTGTGATTGTAAGCAACCAAACTCATTGTAATATATAAATTGAAGTAATAAATGATTGCAAAATCAACCTTATACTAGAATAGTTGTGAAATA
Source organism: Linaria vulgaris (assembly GCA_948329865.1). Lineage (NCBI taxonomy): Eukaryota > Viridiplantae > Streptophyta > Magnoliopsida > Lamiales > Plantaginaceae > Linaria > Linaria vulgaris. The sequence continues at coordinate 2,915,756 of OX415251.1, forward strand.
ATAGATTAATTGCGATTGATCGAGTTATTAACGTTCAAGATATATTTCACAAATGTACAACTAATTAATTATCATTAGTTAGTTGTAATTGTTATCCGTGTTTATGATTTACTTCACAAACGTTAGCATAGATACGATTATGAGGCATAATCATTAGATCAAGTATTTATTAATTATACGTATATATGTAGATCGAATTAATTTGTCATTATGTGATTCGTCGTACAAAGTAGTAGGAGAATCTTCAAAGCGGCCCGTTCTCCTTTTATAATGTTTGGATATACAATGTGTCGTTGTACTTATTGTTATTTTAACTATTCCAATGGTTATTATGAACTAAACATACAACGCGGCACCTCGAACCATCGAAAAATTCATAATTTTGATGTATGAATATTAGTAGGGACTGCCAAGCGGTCCCAAATTCAAATTAGGGACCGCTTAACGGTCCCTAATGTCAAATTAGGGACCGCTTAACGGTCCCTACTAATATTCATACTTAAAAATCGATTTTTTTTATTGATGTTGTTGTGTTTGTGATTGTAAGCAACCAAACTCATTGTAATATATAAATTGAAGTAATAAATGATTGCAAAATCAACCTTATAGTAGATTAGTTGTGAAATAATAGATTAATTGCGATTGATCGAGTTATTAACGTTCAAGATATATTTCACAAATGTACAACTAATTAATTATCATTAGTTAGTTGTAATTGTTATCCGTGTTTATGATTTAATTCACAAACGTTAGCATAGATACGATTATGAGGCATAATCATTAGATCAAGTATTCATTAATTATACGTATATATGTAGATTGAATTAATTTGTCATTATGTCATTCGTCGTACAAAATAGTAGGAGAATCTTCAAAGCGGCCCGTTCTCCTTGTATAATGTTTGGATATACAATGTGTCGCTGTACTTATTGTTATTTTAACTATTCCAATGGTTATTATGAACTAAGCATACAACGCGGCACCTCGAACCATCGAAAAATTCATAATTTTGATGTATGAATATTAGTAGGGACTGCCAAGCGGTCCCTAATTCAAATTAGGGGCTGCTTAACGGTCCCTATTGTCAAATTAGGGACCGCTTAACGGTCCCTACTATTATTCATACTTAAAAATCGATTTTTTTATTGATGTTGTTGTGTTTGTGACTGTAAGCAACCAAACTCATTGTAATATATAAATTGAAGTAATAAATGATTGCAAAACCAACCTTATACTAGAATAGTTGTGAAATAATAGATTAATTGCGATTGATCGAGTTATTAACGTTCAAGATATATTTCACAAATGTACAACTAATTAATTATCATTAGTTAGTTGTAATTGTTCTCCGTGTTTATGATTTACTTCACAAACGTTAGCATAGATACGATTATGAGGCATAATCATTAGATCAAGTATTTATTAATTATACGTATATATGTAGATCGAATTAATTTGTCATTATGTGATTCGTCGTACAAAGTAGTAGGAGAATCTTCAAAGCGGCCCGTTCTCCTTTTATAATGTTTGGATATACAATGTGTCGTTGTACTTATTGTTATTTTAACTATTCCAATGGTTATTATGAACTAAACATACAACGCGGCACCTCGAACCATCGAAAAATTCATAATTTTGATGTATGAATATTAGTAGGGACTGCCAAGCGGTCCCAAATTCAAATTAGGGACCGCTTAACGGTCCCTAATGTCAAATTAGGGACCGCTTAACGGTCCCTACTAATATTCATACTTAAAAATCGATTTTTTTTATTGATGTTGTTGTGTTTGTGATTGTAAGCAACCAAACTCATTGTAATATATAAATTGAAGTAATAAATGATTGCAAAATCAACCTTATAGTAGATTAGTTGTGAAATAATAGATTAATTGCGATTGATCGAGTTATTAACGTTCAAGATATATTTCACAAATGTACAACTAATTAATTATCATTAGTTAGTTGTAATTGTTATCCGTGTTTATGATTTAATTCACAAACGTTAGCATAGATACGATTATGAGGCATAATCATTAGATCAAGTATTCATTAATTATACGTATATATGTAGATTGAATTAATTTGTCATTATGTCATTCGTCGTACAAAATAGTAGGAGAATCTTCAAAGCGGCCCGTTCTCCTTGTATAATGTTTGGATATACAATGTGTCGCTGTACTTATTGTTATTTTAACTATTCCAATGGTTATTATGAACTAAGCATACAACGCGGCACCTCGAACCATCGAAAAATTCATAATTTTGATGTATGAATATTAGTAGGGACTGCCAAGCGGTCCCTAATTCAAATTAGGGGCTGCTTAACGGTCCCTATTGTCAAATTAGGGACCGCTTAACGGTCCCTACTATTATTCATACTTAAAAATCGATTTTTTTATTGATGTTGTTGTGTTTGTGACTGTAAGCAACCAAACTCATTGTAATATATAAATTGAAGTAATAAATGATTGCAAAACCAACCTTATACTAGAATAGTTGTGAAATAATAGATTAATTGCGATTGATCGAGTTATTAACGTTCAAGATATATTTCACAAATGTACAACTAATTAATTATCATTAGTTAGTTGTAATTGTTCTCCGTGTTTATGATTTACTTCACAAACGTTAGCATAGATACGATTATGAGGCATAATCATTAGATCAAGTATTCATTAATTATACGTATATATGTAGATCGAATTAATTTGTCAGTATGTCATTCGTCGTACAAAATAGTAGGAAATCTTCAAAGCGGCCCGTTCTCCTTTTATAATGTTTGGATATACAATGTGTCGTTGTACTTATTGTTATTTTAACTATTCCAATGGTTATTATGAACTAAACATACAACGCAGCACCTCGAACCATCGAAAAATTCATAATTTTGATGTATGAATATTAGTAGGGACTGCCAAGCGGTCCCTAATTTTACAATAGGGACCGCTTAACGGTCCCTACTAATATTCATACTTAAAAATCGATTTTGTTTTATTGATGTTGTTGTGTTTGTGATTGTAAGCAACCAAAGTCATTGTAATATATAAATTGAAGTAATATATGATTGCAAAACCAACCTTATAGTAGATTAGTTGTGAAGTAATAGATTAATTGCGATTGATCGAGTTATTAACGTTCAAGATATATTTCACAAATGTACAACTCATTAATTATCATTAGTTAGTTGTAATTGTTATCCGTGTTTATGATTTACTTCACAAACGTTAGCATAGATACGATTATGAGGCATAATCATTAGATCAAGTATTCATTAATTATACGTATATATGTAGATCGAATTAATTTGTCATTATGTCATTCGTCGTACAAAATAGTAGGAGAATCTTCAAAGCGGCCCGTTCCCCTTTAATAATGTTTGGATATACAATGTGTCGTTGTACTTATTGTTATTTTAACTATTCCAATGGTTATTATGAACTAAACATACAACGCGGCACCTCGAACCATCGAAAAATTCATAATTTTGATGTATGAATATTAGTAGGGACTGCCAAGCGGTCCCTAATTCAAATTAGGGGCTGCTTAACGGTCCCTATTGTCAAATTAGGGACCGCTTAACGGTCCCTACTATTATTCATACTTAAAAATCGATTTTTTTTATTGATGTTGTTGTGTTTGTGATTGTAAGCAACCAAACTCATTGTAATATATAAATTGAAGTAATAAATGATTGCAAAATCAACCTTATAGTAGATTAGTTGTGAAATAATAGATTAATTGCGATTGATCGAGTTATTAACGTTCAAGATATATTTCACAAATGTACAACTAATTAATTATCATTAGTTAGTTGTAATTGTTATCCGTGTTTATGATTTAATTCACAAACGTTAGCATAGATACGATTATGAGGCATAATCATTAGATCAAGTATTCATTAATTATACGTATATATGTAGATCGAATTAATTTGTCATTATGTCATTCGTCGTACAAAATAGTAGGAGAATCTTCAAAGCGGCCCGTTCTCCTTGTATAATGTTTGGATATACAATGTGTCGCTGTACTTATTGTTATTTTAACTATTCCAATGGTTATTATGAACTAAGCATACAACGCGGCACCTCGAACCATCGAAAAATTCATAATTTTGATGTATGAATATTAGTAGGGACTGCCAAGCGGTCCCTAATTCAAATTAGGGGCTGCTTAACGGTCCCTATTGCCAAATTAGGGACCGCTTAACGGTCCCTACTATTATTCATACTTAAAAATCGATTTTTTTATTGATGTTGTTGTGTTTGTGACTGTAAGCAACCAAACTCATTGTAATATATAAATTGAAGTAATAAATGATTGCAAAACCAACCTTATACTAGAATAGTTGTGAAATAATAGATTAATTGCGATTGATCGAGTTATTAACGTTCAAGATATATTTCACAAATGTACAACTAATTAATTATCATTAGTTAGTTGTAATTGTTATCCGTGTTTATGATTTACTTCACAAACGTTAGCATAGATACGATTATGAGGCATAATCATTAGATCAAGTATTCATTAATTATACGTATATATGTAGATCGAATTAATTTGTCAGTATGTCATTCGTCGTACAAAATAGTAGGAAATCTTCAAAGCGGCCCGTTCTCCTTTTATAATGTTTGGATATACAATGTGTCGTTGTACTTATTGTTATTTTAACTATTCCAATGGTTATTATGAACTAAACATACAACGCGGCACCTCGAACCATCGAAAAATTCATAATTTTGATGTATGAATATTAGTAGGGACTGCCAAGCGGTCCCTAATTTTACAATAGGGACCGCTTAACGGTCCCTACTAATATTCATACTTAAAAATCGATTTTGTTTTATTGATGTTGTTGTGTTTGTGATTGTAAGCAACCAAAGTCATTGTAATATATAAATTGAAGTAATATATGATTGCAAAATCAACCTTATACTAGAATAGTTGTGAAATAATAGATTAATTGCGATTGATCGAGTTATTAACGTTCAAGATATATTTCACAAATGTACAACTAATTAATTATCATTAGTTAGTTGTAATTGTTATCCGTGTTTATGATTTACTTCACAAACGTTAGCATAGATACGATTATGAGGCATAATCATTAGATCAAGTATTCATTAATTATACGTATATATGTAGATCGAATTAATTTGTCATTATGTGATTCGTCGTACAAAATAGTAGGAGAATCTTCAAAACGGTCCGTTCTCCTTTTATAATGTTTGGATATACAATGTGTCGTTGTACTTATTGTTATTTTAACTATTCCAATGGTTATTATGAACTAAACATACAACGCGGCACCTCGAACCATCGAAAAATTCATAATTTTGATGTATGAATATTAGTAGGGACTGCCAAGCGGTCCCAAATTCAAATTAGGGACCGCTTAACGGTCCCTAATGTCAAATTAGGGACCGCTTAACGGTCCCTACTAATATTCATACTTAAAAATCGATTTTTTTTATTGATGTTGTTGTGTTTGTGATTGTAAGCAACCAAACTCATTGTAATATATAAATTGAAGTAATAAATGATTGCAAAATCAACCTTATAGTAGATTAGTTGTGAAATAATAGATTAATTGCGATTGATCGAGTTATTAACGTTCAAGATATATTTCACAAATGTACAACTAATTAATTATCATTAGTTAGTTGTAATTGTTATCCGTGTTTATGATTTAATTCACAAACGTTAGCATAGATACGATTATGAGGCATAATCATTAGATCAAGTATTCATTAATTATACGTATATATGTAGATCGAATTAATTTGTCATTATGTCATTCGTCGTACAAAATAGTAGGAGAATCTTCAAAGCGGCCCGTTCTCCTTGTATAATGTTTGGATATACAATGTGTCGCTGTACTTATTGTTATTTTAACTATTCCAATGGTTATTATGAACTAAGCATACAACGCGGCACCTCGAACCATCGAAAAATTCATAATTTTGATGTATGAATATTAGTAGGGACTGCCAAGCGGTCCCTAATTCAAATTAGGGGCTGCTTAACGGTCCCTATTGTCAAATTAGGGACCGCTTAACGGTCCCTACTATTATTCATACTTAAAAATCGATTTTTTTATTGATGTTGTTGTGTTTGTGACTGTAAGCAACCAAACTCATTGTAATATATAAATTGAAGTAATAAATGATTGCAAAACCAACCTTATACTAGAATAGTTGTGAAATAATAGATTAATTGCGATTGATCGAGTTATTAACGTTCAAGATATATTTCACAAATGTACAACTAATTAATTATCATTAGTTAGTTGTAATTGTTATCCGTGTTTATGATTTACTTCACAAACGTTAGCATAGATACGATTATGAGGCATAATCATTAGATCAAGTATTCATTAATTATACGTATATATGTAGATCGAATTAATTTGTCAGTATGTCATTCGTCGTACAAAATAGTAGGAAATCTTCAAAGCGGCCCGTTCTCCTTTTATAATGTTTGGATATACAATGTGTCGTTGTACTTATTGTTATTTTAACTATTCCAATGGTTATTATGAACTAAACATACAACGCGGCACCTCGAACCATCGAAAAATTCATAATTTTGATGTATGAATATTAGTAGGGACTGCCAAGCGGTCCCTAATTTTACAATAGGGACCGCTTAACGGTCCCTACTAATATTCATACTTAAAAATCGATTTTGTTTTATTGATGTTGTTGTGTTTGTGATTGTAAGCAACCAAAGTCATTGTAATATATAAATTGAAGTAATATATGATTGCAAAATCAACCTTATACTAGAATAGTTGTGAAATAATAGATTAATTGAGATTGATCGAGTTATTAACGTTCAAGATATATTTCACAAATGTACAACTAATTAATTATCATTAGTTAGTTGTAATTGTTATCCGTGTTTATGATTTACTTCACAAACGTTAGCATAGATACGATTATGAGGCATAATCATTAGATCAAGTATTCATTAATTATACGTATATATGTAGATCGAATTAATTTGTCATTATGTGATTCGTCGTACAAAATAGTAGGAGAATCTTCAAAGCGGCCCGTTCTCCTTTTATAATGTTTGGATATACAATGTGTCGTTGTACTTATTGTTATTTTAACTATTCCAATGGTTATTATGAACTAAACATACAACGCGGCACCTCGAACCATCGAAAAATTCATAATTTTGATGTATGAATATTAGTAGGGACTGCCAAGCGGTCCCAAATTCAAATTAGGGACCGCTTAACGGTCCCTAATGTCAAATTAGGGACCGCTTAACGGTCCCTACTAATATTCATACTTAAAAATCGATTTTTTTTATTGATGTTGTTGTGTTTGTGATTGTAAGCAACCAAACTCATTGTAATATATAAATTGAAGTAATAAATGATTGCAAAATCAACCTTATAGTAGATTAGTTGTGAAATAATAGATTAATTGCGATTGATCGAGTTATTAACGTTCAAGATATATTTCACAAATGTACAACTAATTAATTATCATTAGTTAGTTGTAATTGTTATCCGTGTTTATGATTTAATTCACAAACGTTAGCATAGATACGATTATGAGGCATAATCATTAGATCAAGTATTCATTAATTATACGTATATATGTAGATCGAATTAATTTGTCATTATGTCATTCGTCGTACAAAATAGTAGGAGAATCTTCAAAGCGGCCCGTTCTCCTTGTATAATGTTTGGATATACAATGTGTCGCTGTACTTATTGTTATTTTAACTATTCCAATGGTTATTATGAACTAAGCATACAACGCGGCACCTCGAACCATCGAAAAATTCATAATTTTGATGTATGAATATTAGTAGGGACTGCCAAGCGGTCCCTAATTCAAATTAGGGGCTGCTTAACGGTCCCTATTGCCAAATTAGGGACCGCTTAACGGTCCCTACTATTATTCATACTTAAAAATCGATTTTTTTATTGATGTTGTTGTGTTTGTGACTGTAAGCAACCAAACTCATTGTAATATATAAATTGAAGTAATAAATGATTGCAAAACCAACCTTATACTAGAATAGTTGTGAAATAATAGATTAATTGCGATTGATCGAGTTATTAACGTTCAAGATATATTTCACAAATGTACAACTAATTAATTATCATTAGTTAGTTGTAATTGTTATCCGTGTTTATGATTTACTTCACAAACGTTAGCATAGATACGATTATGAGGCATAATCATTAGATCAAGTATTCATTAATTATACGTATATATGTAGATCGAATTAATTTGTCAGTATGTCATTCGTCGTACAAAATAGTAGGAAATCTTCAAAGCGGCCCGTTCTCCTTTTATAATGTTTGGATATACAATGTGTCGTTGTACTTATTGTTATTTTAACTATTCCAATGGTTATTATGAACTAAACATACAACGCGGCACCTCGAACCATCGAAAAATTCATAATTTTGATGTATGAATATTAGTAGGGACTGCCAAGCGGTCCCTAATTTTACAATAGGGACCGCTTAACGGTCCCTACTAATATTCATACTTAAAAATCGATTTTGTTTTATTGATGTTGTTGTGTTTGTGATTGTAAGCAACCAAAGTCATTGTAATATATAAATTGAAGTAATATATGATTGCAAAATCAACCTTATACTAGAATAGTTGTGAAATAATAGATTAATTGCGATTGATCGAGTTATTAACGTTCAAGATATATTTCACAAATGTACAACTAATTAATTATCATTAGTTAGTTGTAATTGTTATCCGTGTTTATGATTTACTTCACAAACGTTAGCATAGATACGATTATGAGGCATAATCATTAGATCAAGTATTCATTAATTATACGTATATATGTAGATCGAATTAATTTGTCATTATGTGATTCGTCGTACAAAATAGTAGGAGAATCTTCAAAGCGGCCCGTTCTCCTTTTATAATGTTTGGATATACAATGTGTCGTTGTACTTATTGTTATTTTAACTATTCCAATGGTTATTATGAACTAAACATACAACGCGGCACCTCGAACCATCGAAAAATTCATAATTTTGATGTATGAATATTAGTAGGGACTGCCAAGCGGTCCCAAATTCAAATTAGGGACCGCTTAACGGTCCCTAATGTCAAATTAGGGACCGCTTAACGGTCCCTACTAATATTCATACTTAAAAATCGATTTTTTTTATTGATGTTGTTGTGTTTGTGATTGTAAGCAACCAAACTCATTGTAATATATAAATTGAAGTAATAAATGATTGCAAAATCAACCTTATAGTAGATTAGTTGTGAAATAATAGATTAATTGCGATTGATCGAGTTATTAACGTTCAAGATATATTTCACAAATGTACAACTAATTAATTATCATTAGTTAGTTGTAATTGTTATCCGTGTTTATGATTTAATTCATAAACGTTAGCATAGATACGATTATGAGGCATAATCATTAGATCAAGTATTCATTAATTATACGTATATATGTAGATCGAATTAATTTGTCATTATGTCATTCGTCGTACAAAATAGTAGGAGAATCTTCAAAGCGGCCCGTTCTCCTTGTATAATGTTTGGATATACAATGTGTCGCTGTACTTATTGTTATTTTAACTATTCCAATGGTTATTATGAACTAAGCATACAACGCGGCACCTCGAACCATCGAAAAATTCATAATTTTGATGTATGAATATTAGTAGGGACTGCCAAGCGGTCCCTAATTCAAATTAGGGGCTGCTTAACGGTCCCTATTGTCAAATTAGGGACCGCTTAACGGTCCCTACTATTATTCATACTTAAAAATCGATTTTTTTATTGATGTTGTTGTGTTTGTGACTGTAAGCAACCAAACTCATTGTAATATATAAATTGAAGTAATAAATGATTGCAAAACCAACCTTATACTAGAATAGTTGTGAAATAATAGATTAATTGCGATTGATCGAGTTATTAACGTTCAAGATATATTTCACAAATGTACAACTAATTAATTATCATTAGTTAGTTGTAATTGTTATCCGTGTTTATGATTTACTTCACAAACGTTAGCATAGATACGATTATGAGGCATAATCATTAGATCAAGTATTCATTAATTATACGTATATATGTAGATCGAATTAATTTGTCAGTATGTCATTCGTCGTACAAAATAGTAGGAAATCTTCAAAGCGGCCCGTTCTCCTTTTATAATGTTTGGATATACAATGTGTCGTTGTACTTATTGTTATTTTAACTATTCCAATGGTTATTATGAACTAAACATACAACGCGGCACCTCGAACCATCGAAAAATTCATAATTTTGATGTATGAATATTAGTAGGGACTGCCAAGCGGTCCCTAATTTTACAATAGGGACCGCTTAACGGTCCCTACTAATATTCATACTTAAAAATCGATTTTGTTTTATTGATGTTGTTGTGTTTGTGATTGTAAGCAACCAAAGTCATTGTAATATATAAATTGAAGTAATATATGATTGCAAAATCAACCTTATACTAGAATAGTTGTGAAATAATAGATTAATTGCGATTGATCGAGTTATTAACGTTCAAGATATATTTCACAAATGTACAACTAATTAATTATCATTAGTTAGTTGTAATTGTTATCCGTGTTTATGATTTACTTCACAAACGTTAGCATAGATACGATTATGAGGCATAATCATTAGATCAAGTATTCATTAATTATACGTATATATGTAGATCGAATTAATTTGTCATTATGTGATTCGTCGTACAAAATAGTAGGAGAATCTTCAAAGCGGCCCGTTCTCCTTTTATAATGTTTGGATATACAATGTGTCGTTGTACTTATTGTTATTTTAACTATTCCAATGGTTATTATGAACTAAACATACAACGCGGCACCTCGAACCATCGAAAAATTCATAATTTTGATGTATGAATATTAGTAGGGACTGCCAAGCGGTCCCAAATTCAAATTAGGGACCGCTTAACGGTCCCTAATGTCAAATTAGGGACCGCTTAACGGTCCCTACTAATATTCATACTTAAAAATCGATTTTTTTTATTGATGTTGTTGTGTTTGTGATTGTAAGCAACCAAACTCATTGTAATATATAAATTGAAGTAATAAATGATTGCAAAATCAACCTTATAGTAGATTAGTTGTGAAATAATAGATTAATTGCGATTGATCGAGTTATTAACGTTCAAGATATATTTCACAAATGTACAACTAATTAATTATCATTAGTTAGTTGTAATTGTTATCCGTGTTTATGATTTAATTCACAAACGTTAGCATAGATACGATTATGAGGCATAATCATTAGATCAAGTATTCATTAATTATACGTATATATGTAGATCGAATTAATTTGTCATTATGTCATTCGTCGTACAAAATAGTAGGAGAATCTTCAAAGCGGCCCGTTCTCCTTGTATAATGTTTGGATATACAATGTGTCGCTGTACTTATTGTTATTTTAACTATTCCAATGGTTATTATGAACTAAGCATACAACGCGGCACCTCGAACCATCGAAAAATTCATAATTTTGATGTATGAATATTAGTAGGGACTGCCAAGCGGTCCCTAATTCAAATTAGGGGCTGCTTAACGGTCCCTATTGTCAAATTAGGGACCGCTTAACGGTCCCTACTATTATTCATACTTAAAAATCGATTTTTTTATTGATGTTGTTGTGTTTGTGACTGTAAGCAACCAAACTCATTGTAATATATAAATTGAAATAATAAATGATTGCAAAACCAACCTTATACTAGAATAGTTGTGAAATAATAGATTAATTGCGATTGATCGAGTTATTAACGTTCAAGATATATTTCACAAATGTACAACTAATTAATTATCATTAGTTAGTTGTAATTGTTATCCGTGTTTATGATTTACTTCACAAACGTTAGCATAGATACGATTATGAGGCATAATCATTAGATCAAGTATTCATTAATTATACGTATATATGTAGATCGAATTAATTTGTCAGTATGTCATTCGTCGTACAAAATAGTAGGAGAATCTTCAAAGCGGCCCGTTCTCCTTTTATAATGTTTGGATATACAATGTGTCGTTGTACTTATTGTTATTTTAACTATTCCAATGGTTATTATGAACTAAACATACAACGCGGCACCTCGAACCATCGAAAAATTCATAATTTTGATGTATGAATATTAGTAGGGACTGCCAAGCGGTCCCTAATTTTACAATAGGGACCGCTTAACGGTCCCTACTAATATTCATACTTAAAAATCGATTTTGTTTTATTGATGTTGTTGTGTTTGTGATTGTAAGCAACCAAAGTCATTGTAATATATAAATTGAAATAATATATGATTGCAAAACCAACCTTATAGTAGATTAGTTGTGAAGTAATAGATTAATTGCGATTGATCGAGTTATTAACGTTCAAGATATATTTCACAAATGTACAACTAATTAATTATCATTAGTTAGTTGTAATTGTTATCCGTGTTTATGATTTACTTCACAAACGTTAGCATAGATACGATTATGAGGCATAATCATTAGATCAAGTATTCATTAATTATACGTATATATGTAGATCGAATTAATTTGTCATTATGTCATTCGTCGTACAAAATAGTAGGAGAATCTTCAAAGCGGCCCGTTCCCCTTTAATAATGTTTGGATATACAATGTGTCGTTGTACTTATTGTTATTTTAACTATTCCAATGGTTATTATGAACTAAACATACAACGCGGCACCTCGAACCATCGAAAAATTCATAATTTTGATGTATGAATATTAGTAGGGACTGCCAAGCGGTCCCTAATTCAAATTAGGGACCGCTTAACGGTCCCTAATGTCAAATTAGGGACCGCTTAACGGTCCCTACTAATATTCATACTTAAAAATCGATTTTTTTTATTGATGTTGTTGTGTTTGTGATTGTAAGCAACCAAACTCATTGTAATATATAAATTGAAGTAATAAATGATTGCAAAATCAACCTTATAGTAGATTAGTTGTGAAATAATAGATTAATTGCGATTGATCGAGTTATTAACGTTCAAGATATATTTCACAAATGTACAACTAATTAATTATCATTAGTTAGTTGTAATTGTTATCCGTGTTTATGATTTAATTCACAAACGTTAGCATAGATACGATTATGAGGCATAATCATTAGATCAAGTATTCATTAATTATACGTATATATGTAGATCGAATTAATTTGTCATTATGTCATTCGTCGTACAAAATAGTAGGAGAATCTTCAAAGCGGCCCGTTCTCCTTGTATAATGTTTGGATATACAATGTGTCGCTGTACTTATTGTTATTTTAACTATTCCAATGGTTATTATGAACTAAGCATACAACGCGGCACCTCGAACCATCGAAAAATTCATAATTTTGATGTATGAATATTAGTAGGGACTGCCAAGCGGTCCCTAATTCAAATTAGGGGCTGCTTAACGGTCCCTATTGTCAAATTAGGGACCGCTTAACGGTCCCTACTATTATTCATACTTAAAAATCGATTTTTTTATTGATGTTGTTGTGTTTGTGACTGTAAGCAACCAAACTCATTGTAATATATAAATTGAAGTAATAAATGATTGCAAAACCAACCTTATACTAGAATAGTTGTGAAATAATAGATTAATTGCGATTGATCGAGTTATTAACGTTCAAGATATATTTCACAAATGTACAACTAATTAATTATCATTAGTTAGTTGTAATTGTTATCCGTGTTTATGATTTACTTCACAAACGTTAGCATAGATACGATTATGAGGCATAATCATTAGATCAAGTATTCATTAATTATACGTATATATGTAGATCGAATTAATTTGTCAGTATGTCATTCGTCGTACAAAATAGTAGGAGAATCTTCAAAGCGGCCCGTTCTCCTTTTATAATGTTTGGATATACAATGTGTCGTTGTACTTATTGTTATTTTAACTATTCCAATGGTTATTATGAACTAAACATACAACGCGGCACCTCGAACCATCGAAAAATTCATAATTTTGATGTATGAATATTAGTAGGGACTGCCAAGCGGTCCCTAATTTTACAATAGGGACCGCTTAACGGTCCCTACTAATATTCATACTTAAAAATCGATTTTGTTTTATTGATGTTGTTGTGTTTGTGATTGTAAGCAACCAAAGTCATTGTAATATATAAATTGAAATAATATATGATTGCAAAACCAACCTTATAGTAGATTAGTTGTGAAGTAATAGATTAATTGCGATTGATCGAGTTATTAACGTTCAAGATATATTTCACAAATGTACAACTAATTAATTATCATTAGTTAGTTGTAATTGTTATCCGTGTTTATGATTTACTTCACAAACGTTAGCATAGATACGATTATGAGGCATAATCATTAGATCAAGTATTCATTAATTATACGTATATATGTAGATCGAATTAATTTGTCATTATGTCATTCGTCGTACAAAATAGTAGGAGAATCTTCAAAGCGGCCCGTTCCCCTTTAATAATGTTTGGATATACAATGTGTCGTTGTACTTATTGTTATTTTAACTATTCCAATGGTTATTATGAACTAAACATACAACGCGGCACCTCGAACCATCGAAAAATTCATAATTTTGATGTATGAATATTAGTAGGGACTGCCAAGCGGTCCCTAATTCAAATTAGGGGCTGCTTAACGGTCCCTATTGTCAAATTAGGGACCGCTTAACGGTCCCTACTATTATTCATACTTAAAAATCGATTTTTTTTATTGATGTTGTTGTGTTTGTGATTGTAAGCAACCAAACTCATTGTAATATATAAATTGAAGTAATAAATGATTGCAAAATCAACCTTATAGTAGATTAGTTGTGAAATAATAGATTAATTGCGATTGATCGAGTTATTAACGTTCAAGATATATTTCACAAATGTACAACTAATTAATTATCATTAGTTAGTTGTAATTGTTATCCGTGTTTATGATTTAATTCACAAACGTTAGCATAGATACGATTATGAGGCATAATCATTAGATCAAGTATTCATTAATTATACGTATATATGTAGATCGAATTAATTTGTCATTATGTCATTCGTCGTACAAAATAGTAGGAGAATCTTCAAAGCGGCCCGTTCTCCTTGTATAATGTTTGGATATACAATGTGTCGCTGTACTTATTGTTATTTTAACTATTCCAATGGTTATTATGAACTAAGCATACAACGCGGCACCTCGAACCATCGAAAAATTCATAATTTTGATGTATGAATATTAGTAGGGACTGCCAAGCGGTCCCTAATTCAAATTAGGGGCTGCTTAACGGTCCCTATTGCCAAATTAGGGACCGCTTAACGGTCCCTACTATTATTCATACTTAAAAATCGATTTTTTTATTGATGTTGTTGTGTTTGTGACTGTAAGCAACCAAACTCATTGTAATATATAAATTGAAGTAATAAATGATTGCAAAACCAACCTTATACTAGAATAGTTGTGAAATAATAGATTAATTGCGATTGATCGAGTTATTAACGTTCAAGATATATTTCACAAATGTACAACTAATTAATTATCATTAGTTAGTTGTAATTGTTATCCGTGTTTATGATTTACTTCACAAACGTTAGCATAGATACGATTATGAGGCATAATCATTAGATCAAGTATTCATTAATTATACGTATATATGTAGATCGAATTAATTTGTCAGTATGTCATTCGTCGTACAAAATAGTAGGAAATCTTCAAAGCGGCCCGTTCTCCTTTTATAATGTTTGGATATACAATGTGTCGTTGTACTTATTGTTATTTTAACTATTCCAATGGTTATTATGAACTAAACATACAACGCGGCACCTCGAACCATCGAAAAATTCATAATTTTGATGTATGAATATTAGTAGGGACTGCCAAGCGGTCCCTAATTTTACAATAGGGACCGCTTAACGGTCCCTACTAATATTCATACTTAAAAATCGATTTTGTTTTATTGATGTTGTTGTGTTTGTGATTGTAAGCAACCAAAGTCATTGTAATATATAAATTGAAGTAATATATGATTGCAAAATCAACCTTATACTAGAATAGTTGTGAAATAATAGATTAATTGCGATTGATCGAGTTATTAACGTTCAAGATATATTTCACAAATGTACAACTAATTAATTATCATTAGTTAGTTGTAATTGTTATCCGTGTTTATGATTTACTTCACAAACGTTAGCATAGATACGATTATGAGGCATAATCATTAGATCAAGTATTCATTAATTATACGTATATATGTAGATCGAATTAATTTGTCATTATGTCATTCGTCGTACAAAATAGTAGGAGAATCTTCAAAGCGGCCCGTTCTCCTTTTATAATGTTTGGATATACAATGTGTCGTTGTACTTATTGTTATTTTAACTATTCCAATGGTTATTATGAACTAAACATACAACGCGGCACCTCGAACCATCGAAAAATTCATAATTTTGATGTATGAATATTAGTAGGTACTGCCAAGCGGTCCCTAATTTGACAATAGGGACCGTTAAGCGGTCCCTAATTCAAATTGAATTAGGGACCGCTTAACGGTCCCTATTGTCAAATTAGGGAACGCTTAACGGTCTCTACTAATATTCATACTTAAAAATCAATTTTTTTTATTGATGTTGTTGTGTTTGTGATTGTAAGCAACCAAACTCATTGTAATATATAAATTGAAGTAATAAATGATTGCAAAATCAACCTTATACTAGAATAGTTGTGAAATAATAGATTAATTGCGATTGATCGAGTTATTAACGTTCAAGATATATTTCACAAATGTACAACTAATTAATTATCATTAGTTAGTTGTAATTGTTATCCGTGTTTATGATTTACTTCACAAACGTTAGCATAGATACGATTATGAGGCATAATCATTAGATCAAGTATTCATTAATTATACGTATATATGTAGATCGAATTAATTTGTCATTATGTGATTCGTCGTACAAAATAGTAGGAGAATCTTCAAAGCGGCCCGTTCTCCTTTTATAATGTTTGGATATACAATGTGTCGTTGTACTTATTGTTATTTTAACTATTCCAATGGTTATTATGAACTAAACATACAACGCGGCACCTCGAACCATCGAAAAATTCATAATTTTGATGTATGAATATTAGTAGGGACTGCCAAGCGGTCCCTAATTCAAATTAGGGACCGCTTAACGGTCCCTAATGTCAAATTAGGGACCGCTTAACGGTCCCTACTAATATTCATACTTAAAAATCGATTTTTTTTATTGATGTTGTTGTGTTTGTGATTGTAAGCAACCAAACTCATTGTAATATATAAATTGAAGTAATAAATGATTGCAAAATCAACCTTATAGTAGATTAGTTGTGAAATAATAGATTAATTGCGATTGATCGAGTTATTAACGTTCAAGATATATTTCACAAATGTACAACTAATTAATTATCATTAGTTAGTTGTAATTGTTATCCGTGTTTATGATTTACTTCACAGACGTTAGCATAGATACGATTATGAGGCATAATCATTAGATCAAGTATTCATTAATTATACGTATATATGTAGATCGAATTAATTTGTCATTATGTCATTCGTCGTACAAAATAGTAGGAGAATGTTCAAAGCGGCCCGTTCTCCTTTTATAATGTTTGGATATACAATGTGTCGTTGTACTTATTGTTATTTTAACTATTCCAATGGTTATTATGAACTAAACATACAACGCGGCACCTCGAACCATCGAAAAATTCATAATTTTGATGTATGAATATTAGTAGGGACTGCCAAGCGGTCCCTAATTCAAATTAGGGGCTGCTTAACGGTCCCTATTGTCAAATTAGGGACCGCTTAACGGTCCCTACTATTATTCATACTTAAAAATCGATTTTTTTTATTGATGTTGTTGTGTTTGTGATTGTAAGCAACCAAACTCATTGTAATATATAAATTGAAGTAATAAATGATTGCAAAATCAACCTTATAGTCGATTAGTTGTGAAATAATAGATTAATTGCGATTGATCGAGTTATTAACGTTCAAGATATATTTCACAAATGTACAACTAATTAATTATCATTAGTTAGTTGTAATTGTTATCCGTGTTTATGATTTAATTCACAAACGTTAGCATAGATACGATTATGAGGCATAATCATTAGATCAAGTATTCATTAATTATACGTATATATGTAGATCGAATTAATTTGTCATTATGTCATTCGTCGTACAAAATAGTAGGAGAATCTTCAAAGCGGCCCGTTCTCCTTGTATAATGTTTGGATATACAATGTGTCGCTGTACTTATTGTTATTTTAACTATTCCAATGGTTATTATGAACTAAGCATACAACGCGGCACCTCGAACCATCGAAAAATTCATAATTTTGATGTATGAATATTAGTAGGGACTGCCAAGCGGTCCCTAATTCAAATTAGGGGCTGCTTAACGGTCCCTATTGTCAAATTAGGGACCGCTTAACGGTCCCTACTATTATTCATACTTAAAAATCGATTTTTTTATTGATGTTGTTGTGTTTGTGACTGTAAGCAACCAAAATCATTGTAATATATAAATTGAAGTAATAAATGATTGCAAAACCAACCTTATACTAGAATAGTTGTGAAATAATAGATTAATTGCGATTGATCGAGTTATTAACGTTCAAGATATATTTCACAAATGTACAACTAATTAATTATCATTAGTTAGTTGTAATTGTTATCCGTGTTTATGATTTAATTCACAAACGTTAGCATAGATACGATTATGAGGCATAATCATTAGATCAAGTATTCATTAATTATACGTATATATGTAGATCGAATTAATTTGTCATTATGTCATTCGTCGTACAAAATAGTAGGAGAATCTTCAAAGCGGCCCGTTCTCCTTGTATAATGTTTGGATATACAATGTGTCGCTGTACTTATTGTTATTTTAACTATTCCAATGGTTATTATGAACTAAGCATACAACGCGGCACCTCGAACCATCGAAAAATTCATAATTTTGATGTATGAATATTAGTAGGGACTGCCAAGCGGTCCCTAATTCAAATTAGGGGCTGCTTAACGGTCCCTATTGTCAAATTAGGGACCGCTTAACGGTCCCTACTATTATTCATACTTAAAAATCGATTTTTTTATTGATGTTGTTGTGTTTGTGACTGTAAGCAACCAAACTCATTGTAATATATAAATTGAAGTAATAAATGATTGCAAAACCAACCTTATACTAGAATAGTTGTGAAATAATAGATTAATTGCGATTGATCGAGTTATTAACGTTCAAGATATATTTCACAAATGTACAACTAATTAATTATCATTAGTTAGTTGTAATTGTTATCCGTGTTTATGATTTACTTCACAAACGTTAGCATAGATACGATTATGAGGCATAATCATTAGATCAAGTATTCATTAATTATACGTATATATGTAGATCGAATTAATTTGTCAGTATGTCATTCGTCGTACAAAATAGTAGGAAATCTTCAAAGCGGCCCGTTCTCCTTTTATAATGTTTGGATATACAATGTGTCGTTGTACTTATTGTTATTTTAACTATTCCAATGGTTATTATGAACTAAACATACAACGCGGCACCTCGAACCATCGAAAAATTCATAATTTTGATGTATGAATATTAGTAGGGACTGCCAAGCGGTCCCTAATTTTACAATAGGGACCGCTTAACGGTCCCTACTAATATTCATACTTAAAAATCGATTTTGTTTTATTGATGTTGTTGTGTTTGTGATTGTAAGCAACCAAAGTCATTGTAATATATAAATTGAAGTAATATATGATTGCAAAACCAACCTTATAGTAGATTAGTTGTGAAGTAATAGATTAATTGCGATTGATCGAGTTATTAACGTTCAAGATATATTTCACAAATGTACAACTAATTAATTATCATTAGTTAGTTGTAATTGTTATCCGTGTTTATGATTTACTTCACAAACGTTAGCATAGATACGATTATGAGGCATAATCATTAGATCAAGTATTCATTAATTATACGTATATATGTAGATCGAATTAATTTGTCATTATGTCATTCGTCGTACAAAATAGTAGGAGAATCTTCAAAGCGGCCCGTTCTCCTTTTATAATGTTTGGATATACAATGTGTCGTTGTACTTATTGTTATTTTAACTATTCCAATGGTTATTATGAACTAAACATACAACGCGGCACCTCGAACCATCGAAAAATTCATAATTTTGATGTATGAATATTAGTAGGTACTGCCAAACGGTCCCTAATTTTACAATAGGGATTGCCAAGCGGTCCCTAATTCCCTAATTTGAATTAGGGACCGCTTAACGGTCCCTATTG
The DNA here is from genome assembly GCA_948329865.1 of Linaria vulgaris. Taxonomy (NCBI): domain Eukaryota; kingdom Viridiplantae; phylum Streptophyta; class Magnoliopsida; order Lamiales; family Plantaginaceae; genus Linaria; species Linaria vulgaris. Next base: position 2,936,066 of record OX415251.1, read on the forward strand.
TCAAATTAGGGACCGCTTAACGGTCCCTACTAATATTCATACTTAAAAATCAATTTTTTTTATTGATGTTGTTGTGTTTGTGATTGTAAGCAACCAAACTCATTGTAATATATAAATTGAAGTAATAAATGATTGCAAAATCAACCTTATACTAGAATAGTTGTGAAATAATAGATTAATTGCGATTGATCGAGTTATTAACGTTCAAGATATATTTCACAAATGTACAACTAATTAATTATCATTAGTTAGTTGTAATTGTTATCCGTGTTTATGATTTACTTCACAAACGTTAGCATAGATACGATTATGAGGCATAATCATTAGATCAAGTATTCATTAATTATACGTATATATGTAGATCGAATTAATTTGTCATTATGTGATTCGTCGTACAAAATAGTAGGAGAATCTTCAAAGCGGCCCGTTCTCCTTTTATAATGTTTGGATATACAATGTGTCGTTGTTCTTATTGTTATTTTAACTATTCCAATGGTTATTATGAACTAAACATACAACGCGGCACCTCGAACCATCGAAAAATTCATAATTTTGATGTATGAATATTAGTAGGGACTGCCAAGCTGTCCCAAATTCAAATTAGGGACCGCTTAACGGTCCCTAATGTCAAATTAGGGACCGCTTAACGGTCCCTACTAATATTCATACTTAAAAATCGATTTTTTTTATTGATGTTGTTGTGTTTGTGATTGTAAGCAACCAAACTCATTGTAATATATAAATTGAAGTAATAAATGATTGCAAAATCAACCTTATAGTAGATTAGTTGTGAAATAATAGATTAATTGCGATTGATCGAGTTATTAACGTTCAAGATATATTTCACAAATGTACAACTAATTAATTATCATTAGTTAGTTGTAATTGTTATCCGTGTTTATGATTTACTTCACAAACGTTAGCATAGATACGATTATGAGGCATAATCATTAGATCAAGTATTCATTAATTATACGTATATATGTAGATCCAATTAATTTGTCATTATGTCATTCGTCGTACAAAATAGTAGGAGAATCTTCAAAGCGGCTCGTTCTCCTTTTATAATGTTTGGATATACAATGTGTCATTGTACTTATTGTTATTTTAACTATTCCAATGGTTATTATGAACTAAACATACAACGCGGCACCTCGAACCATCGAAAAATTCATAATTTTGATGTATGAATATTAGTAGGGACTGCCAAGCGGTCCCTAATTCAAATTAGGGGCTGCTTAACGGTCCCTATTGTCAAATTAGGGACCGCTTAACGGTCCCTACTATTATTCATACTTAAAAATCGATTTTTTTTATTGATGTTGTTGTGTTTGTGATTGTAAGCAACCAAACTCATTGTAATATATAAATTGAAGTAATAAATGATTGCAAAATCAACCTTATAGTAGATTAGTTGTGAAATAATAGATTAATTGCGATTGATCGAGTTATTAACGTTCAAGATATATTTCACAAATGTACAACTAATTAATTATCATTAGTTAGTTGTAATTGTTATCCGTGTTTATGATTTAATTCACAAACGTTAGCATAGATACGATTATGAGGCATAATCATTAGATCAAGTATTCATTAATTATACGTATATATGTAGATCGAATTAATTTGTCATTATGTCATTCGTCGTACAAAATAGTAGGAGAATCTTCAAAGCGGCCCGTTCTCCTTGTATAATGTTTGGATATACAATGTGTCGCTGTACTTATTGTTATTTTAACTATTCCAATGGTTATTATGAACTAAGCATACAACGTGGCACCTCGAACCATCGAAAAATTCATAATTTTGATGTATGAATATTAGTAGGGACTGCCAAGCGGTCCCTAATTCAAATTAGGGGCTGCTTAACGGTCCCTATTGTCAAATTAGGGACCGCTTAACGGTCCCTACTATTATTCATACTTAAAAATCGATTTTTTTATTGATGTTGTTGTGTTTGTGACTGTAAGCAACCAAACTCATTGTAATATATAAATTGAAGTAATAAATGATTGAAAAACCAACCTTATACTAGAATAGTTGTGAAATAATAGATTAATTGCGATTGATCGAGTTATTAACGTTCAAGATATATTTCACAAATGTACAACTAATTAATTATCATTAGTTAGTTGTAATTGTTATCCGTGTTTATGATTTACTTCACAAACGTTAGCATAGATACGATTATGAGGCATAATCATTAGATCAAGTATTCATTAATTATACGTATATATGTAGATCGAATTAATTTGTCAGTATGTCATTCGTCGTACAAAATAGTAGGAAATCTTCAAAGCGGCCCGTTCTCCTTTTATAATGTTTGGATATACAATGTGTCGTTGTACTTATTGTTATTTTAACTATTCCAATGGTTATTATGAACTAAACATACAACGCGGCACCTCGAACCATCGAAAAATTCATAATTTTGATGTATGAATATTAGTAGGGACTGCCAAGCGGTCCCTAATTTTACAATAGGGACCGCTTAACGGTCCCTACTAATATTCATACTTAAAAATCGATTTTATTTTATTGATGTTGTTGTGTTTGTGATTGTAAGCAACCAAAGTCATTGTAATATATAAATTGAAGTAATATATGATTGCAAAACCAACCTTATAGTAGATTAGTTGTGAAGTAATAGATTAATTGCGATTGATCGAGTTATTAACGTTCAAGATATATTTCACAAATGTACAACTAATTAATTATCATTAGTTAGTTGTAATTGTTATCCGTGTTTATGATTTACTTCACAAACGTTAGCATAGATACGATTATGAGGCATAATCATTAGATCAAGTATTCATTAATTATACGTATATATGTAGATCGAATTAATTTGTCATTATGTCATTCGTCGTACAAAATAGTAGGAGAATCTTCAAAGCGGCCCGTTCTCCTTTTATAATGTTTGGATATACAATGTGTCGTTGTACTTATTGTTATTTTAACTATTCCAATGGTTATTATGAACTAAACATACAACGCGGCACCTCGAACCATCGAAAAATTCATAATTTTGATGTATGAATATTAGTAGTTACTGCCAAGCGGTCCCTAATTTTACAATAGGGATTGCCAAGCGGTCCCTAATTCCCTAATTTGAATTAGGGACCGCTTAACGGTCCCTATTGTCAAATTAGGGACCGCTTAACGGTCCCTACTAATATTCATACTTAAAAATCAATTTTTTTTATTGATGTTGTTGTGTTTGTGATTGTAAGCAACCAAACTTATTGTAATATATAAATTGAAGTAATAAATGATTGCAAAATCAACCTTATAGTAGATTAGTTGTGAAATAATAGATTAATTGCGATTGATCGAGTTATTAATGTTCAAGATATATTTCACAAATGTACAACTAATTAATTATCATTAGTTAGTTGTAATTGTTATCCGTGTTTATGATTTACTTCACAAACGTTAGCATAGATACGATTATGAGGCATAATCATTAGATCAAGTATTCATTAATTATACGTATATATATAGATCGAATTAATTTGTCATTATGTCATTCGTCGTACAAAATAGTAGGAGAATCTTCAAAGCGGCCCGTTCTCCTTTTATAATGTTTGGATATACAATGTGTCGTTGTACTTATTGTTATTTTAACTATTCCAATGGTTACTATGAACTAAACATACAACGCGGCACCTCGAACCATCGAAAAATTCATAATTTTGATGTATGAATATTAGTAGGGACTGTCAAGCGGTCCCTAATTCCCTAATTTGAATTAGAGACCGCTTAACGGTCCCTATTGTCAAATTAGGGACCTCTTAACGGTCCCTACTAATATTCATACTTAAAAAGCGATTTTTTTTATTGATGTTGTTGTGCTAGTGATTGTAAGCAACCAAAGTCATTGTAATATATAAATTGAAGTAATAAATGATTGCAAAATCAACCTTATAGTAGATTAGTTGTGAAATAATAGATTAATTGCGATTGATCGAGTTATTAACGTTCAAGATATATTTCACAAATGTACAACTAATTAATTATCATTAGTTAGTTGTAATTGTTATCCGTGTTTATGATTTACTTCACAAACGTTAGCATAGTTACGATTATGAGGCATAATCATTAGATCAAGTATTCATTAATTATACGTATATATGTAGATCGAATTAATTTGTCATTATGTCATTCGTCGTACAAAATAGTAGGAGAATCTTCAAAGCGGCCCGTTCTCCTTTTATAATGTTTGGATATACAATGTGTCGTTGTACTTATTGTTACTTTAACTATTCCAATGGTTATTATGAACTAAACATACAACGCGGCACCTCGAATCTTCGAAAAATTCATAATTTGGATGTATGAATATTAGTAGGTACTGCCAAGCGGTCCCTAATTTTACAATAGAGATTGCCAAGCGGTCCCTAATTCCATAATTTGAATTAGGGACCGCTTAACGGTCCCTATTGTCAAATTAGGGACCGCTTAACGGTCCCTACTAATATTCATACTTAAAAATCAATTTTCTTTTTATTGATGTTGTTGTTTTGTGATTGTAAGCAACCAAACTCATTGTAATATATAAATTGAAGTAATAAATGATTGCAAAATCAACCTTATAGTAGATTAGTTGTGAAATAATAGATTAATTGCGATTGATCGAGTTATTAACGTTCAAGATATATTTCACAAATGTACAACTAATTAATTATCATTAGTTAGTTGTAATTGTTATCCGTGTTTATGATTTACTTCACAAACGTTAGCATAGATACGATTATGAGGCATAATCATTAGATCAAGTATTCATTAATTATACGTATATATGTAGATCGAATTAATTTGTCATTATGTCATTCGTCGTACAAAATAGTAGGAGAATCTTCAAAGCGGCCCGTTCTCCTTTTATAATGTTTGGATATACAATGTGTCGTTGTACTTATTGTTATTTTAACTATTCCAATGGTTATTATGAACTAAACATACAACGCGGCACCTCGAACCATCGAAAAATTCATAATTTTGATGTATGAATATTAGTAGGGACTGCCAAGCGGTCCCTAATTCCCTAATTTGAATTAGAGACCGCTTAACGGTCCCTACTAATATTCATACTTAAAAATCGATTTTTTTTTTGATGTTGTTGTGCTTGTGATTGTAAGCAACCAAAGTCATTGTAATATATAAATTGAAGTAATAAATGATTGCAAAATCAACCTTATAGTAGATTAGTTGTGAAATAATAGATTAATTGCGATTGATCGAGTTATTAACGTTCAAGATATATTTCACAAATGTACAACTAATTAATTATCATTAGTTAGTTGTAATTGTTATCCGTGTTTATGATTTACTTCACAAACGTTAGCATAGTTACGATTATGAGGCATAATCATTAGATCAAGTATTCATTAATTATACGTATATATGTAGATCGAATTAATTTGTCATTATGTTATTCGTCGTACAAAATAGTAGGAGAATCTTCAAAGCGGCCCGTTCTCCTTTTATAATGTTTGGATATACAATGTGTCGTTGTACTTATTGTTATTTTAACTATTCCAATGGTTATTATGAACTAAACATACAACGCGGCACCTCGAACCATCGAAAAGCTCATAATTTTGATGTATGAATATTAGTAGGGACTGCCAAGCGGTCCCTAATTTTACAATAGGGACTGCCAAGCGGTCCCAAATTCAAATTAGGGACCGCTTAACGGTCCCTAATGTCAAATTAGGGACCGCTTAACGGTCCCTACTAATATTCATACTTAAAAATTGATTTTTTTATTGATGTTGTTGTGTTTGTGATTGTAAGCAACCAAACTCATTGTAATATATAAATTGAAGTAATAAATGATTGCAAAATCAACCTTATAGTACATTAGTTGTGAAATAATAGATTAATTGCGATTGATCGAGTTATTAACGTTCAAGATATATTTCACAAATGTACAACTAATTAATTATCATTAGTTAGTTGTAATTGTTATCCGTGTTCATGATTTACTTCACAAACGTTAGCATAGTTACGATTATGAGGCATAATCATTAGATCAAGTATTCATTAATTATACGTATATATGTAGATCGAATTAATTTGTCATTATGTCATTCGTCGTACAAAATAGTAGGAGAATCTTCAAAGCGGCCCGTTCTCCTTTTATAATGTTTGGATATACAATGTGTCGTTGTACTTATTGTTATTTTAACTATTCCAATGGTTATTATGAACTAAACATACAACGCGGCACCTCGAACCATCGAAAAGCTCATAATTTTGATGTATGAATATTAGTAGGGACTGCCAAGCGGTCCCTAATTTTACAATAGGGACTGCCAAGCGGTCCCAAATTCAAATTAGGGACCGCTTAACGGTCCCTAATGTCAAATTAGGGACCGCTTAACGGTCCCTACTAATATTCATACTTAAAAATTGATTTTTTTATTGATGTTGTTGTGTTTGTGATTGTAAGCAACCAAACTCATTGTAATATATAAATTGAAGTAATAAATGATTGCAAAATCAACCTTATAGTACATTAGTTGTGAAATAATAGATTAATTGCGATTGATCGAGTTATTAACGTTCAAGATATATTTCACAAATGTACAACTAATTAATTATCATTAGTTAGTTGTAATTGTTATCCGTGTTCATGATTTACTTCACAAACGTTAGCATAGTTACGATTATGAGGCATAATCATTAGATCAAGTATTCATTAATTATACGTATATATGTAGATCGAATTAATTTGTCATTATGTCATTCGTCGTACAAAATAGTAGGAGAATCTTCAAAGCGGCCCGTTCTCCTTTTATAATGTTTGGATATACAATGTGTCGTTGTACTTATTGTTATTTTAACTATTCCAATGGTTATTATGAACTAAACATACAACGCGGCACCTCGAACCATCGAAAAATTCATAATTTTGATGTATGAATATTAGTAGGGACTGCCAAGCGGTCCCTAATTCAAATTAGGGGCTGCTTAACGGTCCCTATTGTCAAATTAGGGACCGCTTAACGGTCCCTACTATTATTCATACTTAAAAATCGATTTATTTTATTGATGTTGTTGTGTTTGTGACTGTAAGCAACCAAACTCATGGTAATATAAAAATTGAAGTAATAAATGATTGCAAAACCAACCTTATACTAGAATAGTTGTGAAATAATAGATTAATTGCGATTGATCGAGTTATTAACGTTCAAGATATATTTCACAAATGTACAACTAATTAATTATCATTAGTTAGTTGTAATTGTTATCCGTGTTTATGATTTACTTCACAAACGTTAGCATAGATACGATTATGAGGCATAATCATTAGATCAAGTATTCATTAATTATACGTATATATGTAGATCGAATTAATTTGTCAGTATGTCATTCGTCGTACAAAATAGTAGGAAATCTTCAAAGCGGCCCGTTCTCCTTTTATAATGTTTGGATATACAATGTGTCGTTGTACTTATTGTTATTTTAACTATTCCAATGGTTATTATGAACTAAACATACAACGCGGCACCTCGAACCATCGAAAAATTCATAATTTTGATGTATGAATATTAGTAGGGACTGCCAAGCGGTCCCTAATTTTACAATAGGGACCGCTTAACGGTCCCTACTAATATTCATACTTAAAAATCGATTTTGTTTTATTGATGTTGTTGTGTTTGTGATTGTAAGCAACCAAAGTCATTGTAATATATAAATTGAAGTAATATATGATTGCAAAACCAACCTTATAGTAGATTAGTTGTGAAGTAATAGATTAATTGCGATTGATCGAGTTATTAACGTTCAAGATATATTTCACAAATGTACAACTAATTAATTATCATTAGTTAGTTGTAATTGTTATCCGTGTTTATGATTTAGTTCACAAACGTTAGCATAGATACGATTATGAGGCATAATCATTAGATCAAGTATTCATTAATTATACGTATATATGTAGATCGAATTAATTTGTCATTATGTCATTCGTCGTACAAAATAGTAGGAGAATCTTCAAAGCGGCCCGTTCTCCTTTTATAATGTTTGGATATACAATGTGTCGTTGTACTTATTGTTATTTTAACTATTCCAATGGTTATTATGAACTAAACATACAACGCGGCACCTCGAACCATCGAAAAATTCATAATTTTGATGTATGAATATTAGTAGGGACTGCCAAGCGGTCCCTAATTCAAATTAGGGGCTGCTTAACGGTCCCTATTGTCAAATTAGGGACCGCTTAACGGTCCCTACTATTATTCATACTTAAAAATCAATTTTTTTTATTGATGTTGTTGTGTTTGTGATTGTAAGCAACCAAACTCATTGTAATATATAAATTGAAGTAATAAATGATTGCAAAATCAACCTTATAGTAGATTAGTTGTGAAATAATAGATTAATTGCGATTGATCGAGTTATTAACGTTCAAGATATATTTCACAAATGTACAACTAATTAATTATCATTAGTTAGTTGTAATTGTTATCCGTGTTTATGATTTAATTCACAAACGTTAGCATAGATACGATTATGAGGCATAATCATTTGATCAAGTATTCATTAATTATACGTATATATGTAGATCGAATTAATTTGTCATTATGTCATTCGTCGTACAAAATAGTAGGAGAATCTTCAAAGCGGCCCGTTCTCATTGTATAATGTTTGGATATACAATGTGTCGCTGTACTTATTGTTATTTTAACTATTCCAATGGTTATTATGAACTAAGCATACAACGCGGCACCTCGAACCATCGAAAAATTCATAATTTTGATGTATGAATATTAGTAGGGACTGCCAAGCGGTCCCTAATTCAAATTAGGGGCTGCTTAACGGTCCCTATTGTCAAATTAGGGACCGCTTAACGGTCCCTACTATTATTCATACTTAAAAATCGATTTATTTTATTGATGTTGTTATGTTTGTGACTGTAAGCAACCAAACTCATGGTAATATATAAATTGAAGTAATAAATGATTGCAAAACCAACCTTATACTAGAATAGTTGTGAAATAATAGATTAATTGCGATTGATCGAGTTATTAACGTTCAAGATATATTTCACAAATGTACAACTAATTAATTATCATTAGTTAGTTGTAATTGTTATCCGTGTTTATGATTTACTTCACAAACATTAGCATAGATACGATTATGAGGCATAATCATTAGATCAAGTATTCATTAATTATACATATATATGTAGATCGAATTAATTTGTCATTATGTCATTCGTCGTACAAAATAGTAGGAGAATCTTCAAAGCGGCCCGTTCTCCTTTTATAATGTTTGGATATACAATGTGTCGTTGTACTTATTGTTATTTTAACTATTCCAATGGTTATTATGAACTAAACATACAACGCGGCACCTCGAACCATCGAAAAATTCATAATTTGGATGTATGAATATTAGTAGGTACTGCCAAGCGGTCCCTAATTTTACAATAGGGATTGCCAAGCGGTCCCTAATTCCCTAATTTGAATTAGGGACCGCTTAACTGTCCCTATTGTCAAATTAGGGACCGCTTAACGGTCCCTAATAATATTCATACTTAAAAATCAATTTTTTTTATTGATGTTGTTGTGTTTGTGATTGTAAGCAACCAAACTCATTGTAATATATAAATTGGAGTAATAAATGATTGCAAAATCAACCTTATAGTAGATTAGTTGTGAAATAATAGATTAATTGCGATTGATCGAGTTATTAACGTTCAAGATATATTTCACAAATGTACAACTAATTAATTATCATTAGTTAGTTGTAATTGTTATCCGTGTTCATGATTTACTTCACAAACGTTAGCATAGTTACGATTATGAGGCATAATCATTTGATCAAGTATTCATTAATTATACGTATATATGTAGATCGAATTAATTTGTCATTATGTCATTCGTCGTACAAAATAGTAGGAGAATCTTCAAAGCGGCCCGTTCTCCTTTTATAATGTTTGGATATACAATGTGTCGTTGTACTTATTGTTATTTTAACTATTCCAATGGTTATTATGAACTAAACATACAACGCGGCACCTCGAACCATCGAAAAATTCATAATTTTGATGTATGAATATTAGTAGGGACTGCCAAGCGGTCCCTAATTCCCTAATTTGAATTAGAGACCGCTTAACGGTCCCTATTGTCAAATTAGGGACCGCTTAACGGTCCCTACTAATATTCATACTTAAAAAGCGATTTTTTTTTTTTGATGTTGTTGTGCTTGTGATTGTAAGCAACCAAAGTCATTGTAATATATAAATTGAAGTAATAAATGATTGCAAAATCAACCTTATAGTAGATTAGTTGTGAAATAATAGATTAATTGCGATTGATCGAGTTATTAACGTTCAATATATATTTCACAAATGTACAACTAATTAATTATCATTAGTTAGTTGTAATTGTTATCCGTGTTTATGATTTACTTCACAAACGTTAGCATAGATACGATTATGAGGCATAATCATTAGATCAAGTATTCATTAATTATACGTATATATGTAGATCGAATTAATTTGTCAGTATGTCATTCGTCGTACAAAATAGTAGGAGAATCTTCAAAGCGGCCCGTTCTCCTTTTATAATGTTTGGATATACAATGTGTCGTTGTACTTATTGTTATTTTAACTATTCAAATGGTTATTATGAACTAAACATACAACGCGGCACCTCGAACCATCGAAAAATTCATAATTTGGATGTATGAATATTAGTAGGTACTGCCAAGCGGTCCCTAATTTTACAATAGGGATTGCCAAGCGGTCCCTAATTCCCTAATTTGAATTAGGGACCGCTTAACTGTCCCTATTGTCAAATTAGGGACCGCTTAACGGTCCCTAATAATATTCATACTTAAAAATCAATTTTTTTTATTGATGTTGTTGTGTTTGTGATTGTAAGCAACCAAACTCATTGTAATATATAAATTGGAGTAATAAATGATTGCAAAATCAACCTTATAGTAGATTAGTTGTGAAATAATAGATTAATTGCGATTGATCGAGTTATTAACGTTCAAGATATATTTCACAAATGTACAACTAATTAATTATCATTAGTTAGTTGTAATTGTTATCCGTGTTCATGATTTACTTCACAAACGTTAGCATAGTTACGATTATGAGGCATAATCATTTGATCAAGTATTCATTAATTATACGTATATATGTAGATCGAATTAATTTGTCATTATGTCATTCGTCGTACAAAATAGTAGGAGAATCTTCAAAGCGGCCCGTTCTCCTTTTATAATGTTTGGATATACAATGTGTCGTTGTACTTATTGTTATTTTAACTATTCCAATGGTTATTATGAACTAAACATACAACGCGGCACCTCGAACCATCGAAAAATTCATAATTTTGATGTATGAATATTAGTAGGGACTGCCAAGCGGTCCCTAATTCCCTAATTTGAATTAGAGACCGCTTAACGGTCCCTATTGTCAAATTAGGGACCGCTTAACGGTCCCTACTAATATTCATACTTAAAAAGCGATTTTTTTTTTTTTGATGTTGTTGTGCTTGTGATTGTAAGCAACCAAAGTCATTGTAATATATAAATTGAAGTAATAAATGATTGCAAAATCAACCTTATAGTAGATTAGTTGTGAAATAATAGATTAATTGCGATTGATCGAGTTATTAACGTTCAAGATATATTTCACAAATGTACAACTAATTAATTATCATTAGTTAGTTGTAATTGTTATCCGTGTTTATGATTTACTTCACAAACGTTAGCATAGATACGATTATGAGGCATAATCATTAGATCAAGTATTCATTAATTATACGTATATATGTAGATCGAATTAATTTGTCAGTATGTCATTCGTCGTACAAAATAGTAGGAGAATCTTCAAAGCGGCCCGTTCTCCTTTTATAATGTTTGGATATACAATGTGTCGTTGTACTTATTGTTATTTTAACTATTCCAATGGTTATTATGAACTAAACATACAACGCGGCACCTCGAACCATCGAAAAATTCATAATTTTGATGTATGAATATTAGTAGGGACTGCCAAGCGGTCCCTAATTCCCTAATTTGAATTAGAGACCGCTTAACGGTCCCTATTGTCAAATTAGGGACCGCTTAACGGTCCCTACTAATATTCATACTTAAAAAGCGATTTTTTTTTTTTGATGTTGTTGTGCTTGTGATTGTAAGCAACCAAAGTCATTGTAATATATAAATTGAAGTAATAAATGATTGCAAAATCAACCTTATAGTAGATTAGTTGTGAAATAATAGATTAATTGCGATTGATCGAGTTATTAACGTTCAAGATATATTTCACAAATGTACAACTAATTAATTATCATTAGTTAGTTGTAATTGTTATCCGTGTTTATGATTTACTTCACAAACGTTAGCATAGATACGATTATGAGGCATAATCATTAGATCAAGTATTCATTAATTATACGTATATATGTAGATCGAATTAATTTGTCAGTATGTCATTTGTCGTACAAAATAGTAGGAAATCTTCAAAGCGGCCCGTTCTCCTTTTATAATGTTTGGATATACAATGTGTCGTTGTACTTATTGTTATTTTAACTATTCCAATGGTTATTATGAACTAAACATACAACGCGGCACCTCGAACCATCGAAAAATTCATAATTTTGATGTATGAATATTAGTAGGGACTGCCAAGCGGTCACTAATTTTACAATAGGGACCGCTTAACGGTCCCTACTAATATTCATACTTAAAAATCGATTTTGTTTTATTGATGTTGTTGTGTTTGTGATTGTAAGCAACCAAAGTCATTGTAATATATAAATTGAAGTAATATATGATTGCAAAACCAACCTTATAGTAGATTAGTTGTGAAGTAATAGATTAATTGCGATTGATCGAGTTATTAACGTTCAAGATATATTTCACAAATGTACAACTAATTAATTATCATTAGTTAGTTGTAATTGTTATCCGTGTTTATGATTAACTTCACAAACATTAGCATAGATACGATTATGAGGCATAATCATTAGATCAAGTATTCATTAATTATACATATATATGTAGATCGAATTAATTTGTCATTATGTCATTCGTCGTACAAAATAGTAGGAGAATCTTCAAAGCGGCCCGTTCTCCTTTTATAATGTTTGGATATACAATGTGTCGTTGTACTTATTGTTATTTTAACTATTCCAATGGTTATTATGAACTAAACATACAACGCGGCACCTCGAACCATCGAAAAATTCATAATTTGGATGTATGAATATTAGTAGGTACTGCCAAGCGGTCCCTAATTTTACAATAGGGATTGCCCAGCGGTCCCTAATTCCCTAATTTGAATTAGGGACCGCTTAACGGTCCCTATTGTCAAATTAGGGACCGCTTAACGGTCCCTAATAATATTCATACTTAAAAATCAATTTTTTTTATTGATGTTGTTGTGTTTGTGATTGTAAGCAACCAAACTCATTGTAATATATAAATTGGAGTAATAAATGATTGCAAAATCAACCTTATAGTAGATTAGTTGTGAAATAATAGATTAATTGCGATTGATCGAGTTATTAACGTTCAAGATATATTTCACAAATGTACAACTAATTAATTATCATTAGTTAGTTGTAATTGTTATCCGTGTTCATGATTTACTTCACAAACGTTAGCATAGTTACGATTATGAGGCATAATCATTTGATCAAGTATTCATTAATTATACGTATATATGTAGATCTAATTAATTTGTCATTATGTCATTCGTCGTACAAAATAGTAGGAGAATCTTCAAAGCGGCCCGTTCTCCTTTTATAATGTTTGGATATACAATGTGTCGTTGTACTTATTGTTATTTTAACTATTCCAATGGTTATTATGAACTAAACATACAACGCGGCACCTCGAACCATCGAAAAATTCATAATTTTGATGTATGAATATTAGTAGGGACTGCCAAGCGGTCCCTAATTCCCTAATTTGAATTAGAGACCGCTTAACGGTCCCTATTGTCAAATTAGGGACCGCTTAACGGTCCCTACTAATATTCATACTTAAAAAGCGATTTTTTTTTTTGATGTTGTTGTGCTTGTGATTGTAAGCAACCAAAGTCATTGTAATATATAAATTGAAGTAATAAATGATTGCAAAATCAACCTTATAGTAGATTAGTTGTGAAATAATAGATTAATTGCGATTGATCGAGTTATTAACGTTCAAGATATATTTCACAAATGTACAACTAATTAATTATCATTAGTTAGTTGTAATTGTTATCCGTGTTTATGATTTACTTCACAAACGTTAGCATAGTTACGATTATGAGGCATAATCATTAGATCAAGTATTCATTAATTATACGTATATATGTAGATCGAATTAATTTGTCATTATGTCATTCGTCGTACAAAATAGTAGGAGAATCTTCAAAGCGGCCCGTTCTCCTTGTATAATGTTTGGATATACAATGTGTCGCTGTACTTATTGTTATTTTAACTATTCCAATGGTTATTATGAACTAAGCATACAACGCGGCACCTCGAACCATCGAAAAATTCATAATTTTGATGTAGGAATATTAGTAGGGACTGCCAAGCGGTCCCTAATTCAAATCAGGGGCTGCTTAACGGTCCCTATTGTCAAATTAGGGACCGCTTAACGGTCCCTACTATTATTCATACTTAAAAATCGATTTTTTTTGTTGATGTTATTGTGTTTGTGACTGTAAGCAACCAAACTCATGGTAATATATAAATTGAAGTAATAAATGATTGCAAAACCAACCTTATACTAGAATAGTTGTGAAATAATAGATTAATTGCGATTGATCGAGTTATTAACGTTCAAGATATATTTCACAAATGTACAACTAATTAATTATCATTAGTTAGTTGTAATTGTTATCCGTGTTTATGATTTACTTCACAAACATTAGCATAGATACGATTATGAGGCATAATCATTAGATCAAGTATTCATTAATTATACATATATATGTAGATCGAATTAATTTGTCATTATGTCATTCGTCGTACAAAATAGTAGGAGAATCTTCAAAGCGGCCCGTTCTCCTTTTATAATGTTTTGATATACAATGTGTCGTTGTACTTATTGTTATTTTAACTATGCCAATGGTTATTATGAACTAAACATACAACGCGGCACCTCGAACCATCGAAAAATTCATAATTTGGATGTATGAATATTAGTAGGTACTGCCAAGCGGTCCCTAATTTTACAATAGGGATTGCCAAGCGGTCCCTAATTCCCTAATTTGAATTAGGGACCGCTTAACGGTCCCTATTGTCAAATTAGGGACCGCTTAACGGTCCCTAATAATATTCATACTTAAAAATCAATTTTTTTTATTGATGTTGTTGTGTTTGTGATTGTAAGCAACCAAACTCATTGTAATATATAAATTGGAGTAATAAATGATTGCAAAATCAACCTTATAGTAGATTAGTTGTGAAACAATAGATTAATTGCGATTGATCGAGTTATTAACGTTCAAGATATATTTCACAAATGTACAACTAATTAATTATCATTAGTTAGTTGTAATTGTTATCCGTGTTCATGATTTACTTCACAAACGTTAGCATAGTTACGATTATGAGGCATAATCATTTGATCAAGTATTCATTAATTATACGTATATATGTAGATCGAATTAATTTGTCATTATGTCATTCGTCGTACAAAATAGTAGGAGAATCTTCAAAGCGGCCCGTTCTCCTTTTATAATGTTTGGATATACAATGTGTCGTTGTACTTATTGTTATTTTAACTATTCCAATGGTTATTATGAACTAAACATACAACGCGGCACCTCGAACCATCGAAAAATTCATAATTTTGATGTATGAATATTAGTAGGGACTGCCAAGCGGTCCCTAATTCCCTAATTTGAATTAGAGACCGCTTAACGGTCCCTATTGTCAAATTAGGGACCGCTTAACGGTCCCTACTAATATTCATACTTAAAAAGCGATTTTTTTTTTTGATGTTGTTGTGCTTGTGATTGTAAGCAACCAAAGTCATTGTAATATATAAATTGAAGTAATAAATGATTGCAAAATCAACCTTATAGTAGATTAGTTGTGAAATAATAGATTAATTGCGATTGATCGAGTTATTAACGTTCAAGATATATTTCACAAATGTACAACTAATTAATTATCATTAGTTAGTTGTAATTGTTATCCGTGTTTATGATTTACTTCACAAACGTTAGCATAGTTACGATTATGAGGCATAATCATTAGATCAAGTATTCATTAATTATACGTATATATGTAGATCGAATTAATTTGTCATTATGTCATTCGTCGTACAAAATAGTAGGAGAATCTTCAAAGCGGCCCGTTCTCCTTTTATAATGTTTGGATATACAATGTGTCGTTGTACTTATTGTTATTTTAACTATTCCAATGGTTATTATGAACTAAATATACAACGCGGCACCTCGAACCATCGAAAAATTCATAATTTTGATGTATGAATATTAGTAGGGACTGCCAAGCGGTCCCTAATTCAAATTAGGGGCTGCTTAACGGTCCCTATTGTCAAATTAGGGACCGCTTAACGGTCCCTACTATTATTCATACTTAAAAATCGATTTTTTTTATTGATGTTGTTGTGTTTGTGATTGTAAGCAACCAAACTCATTGTAATATATAAATTGAAGTAATAAATGATTGCAAAATCAACCTTATAGTAGATTAGTTGTGAAATAATAGATTAATTGCGATTGATCGAGTTATTAACGTTCAAGATATATTTCACAAATGTACAACTAATTAATTATCATTAGTTAGTTGTAATTGTTATCCGTGTTCATGATTTACTTCACAAACGTTAGCATAGTTACGATTATGAGGCATAATCATTAGATCAAGTATTCATTAATTATACGTATATATGTAGATCGAATTAATTTGTCATTATGTCATTCGTCGTACAAAATAGTAGGAGAATCTTCAAAACGGCCCGTTCTCCTTTTATAATGTTTGGATATACAATGTGTCGTTGTACTTATTGTTATTTTAACTATTCCAATGGTTATTATGAACTAAACATACAACGCGGCACCTCGAACCATCGAAAAATTCATAATTTTGATGTATGAATATTAGTGGGGACTGCCAAGCGGTCCCTAATTCAAATTAGGGGCTGCTTAACGGTCCCTATTGTCAAATTAGGGACCGCTTAACGGTCCCTACTATTATTCATACTTAAAAATCGATTTTTTTTATTGATGTTGTTGTGTTTGTGATTGTAAGCAACCAAACTCATTGTAATATATAAATTGAAGTAATAAATGATTGCAAAATCAACCTTATAGTAGATTAGTTGTGAAATAATAGATTAATTGCGATTGATCGAGTTATTAACGTTCAAGATATATTTCACAAATGTACAACTAATTAATTATCATTAGTTAGTTGTAATTGTTATCCGTGTTTATGATTTAATTCACAAACGTTAGCATAGATACGATTATGAGGCATAATCATTAGATCAAGTATTCATTAATTATACGTATATATGTAGATCGAATTAATTTGTCATTATGTCATTCGTCGTACAAAATAGTAGGAGAATCTTCAAAGCGGCCCGTTCTCATTGTATAATGTTTGGATATACAATGTGTCGCTGTACTTATTGTTATTTTAACTATTCCAATGGTTATTATGAACTAAGCATACAACGCGGCACCTCGAACCATCGAAAAATTCATAATTTTGATGTATGAATATTAGTAGGGACTGCCAAGCGGTCCCTAATTCAAATTAGGGGCTGCTTAACGGTCCCTATTGTCAAATTAGGGACCGCTTAACGGTCCCTACTATTATTCATACTTAAAAATCGATTTATTTTATTGATGTTGTTGTGTTTGTGACTGTAAGCAACCAAACTCATGGTAATCTAAAAATTGAAGTAATAAATGATTGCAAAACCAACCTTATACTAGAATAGTTGTGAAATAATAGATTAATTGCGATTGATCGAGTTATTAACGTTCAAGATATATTTCACAAATGTACAACTAATTAATTATCATTAGTTAGTTGTAATTGTTATCCGTGTTTATGATTTACTTCACAAACATTAGCATAGATACGATTATGAGGCATAATCATTAGATCAAGTATTCATTAATTATACATATATATGTAGATCGAATTAATTTGTCATTATGTCATTCGTCGTACAAAATAGTAGGAGAATCTTCAAAGCGGCCCGTTCTCCTTTTATAATGTTTTGATATACAATGTGTCGTTGTACTTATTGTTATTTTAACTATGCCAATGGTTATTATGAACTAAA
This sequence comes from Linaria vulgaris, assembly GCA_948329865.1. NCBI lineage: Eukaryota > Viridiplantae > Streptophyta > Magnoliopsida > Lamiales > Plantaginaceae > Linaria > Linaria vulgaris. The sequence continues at coordinate 2,954,369 of OX415251.1, forward strand.
CATACAACGCGGCACCTCGAACCATCGAAAAATTCATAATTTGGATGTATGAATATTAGTAGGTACTGCCAAGCGGTCCCTAATTTTACAATAGGGATTGCCAAGCGGTCCCTAATTCCCTAATTTGAATTAGGGACCGCTTAACGGTCCCTATTGTCAAATTAGGGACCGCTTAACGGTCCCTAATAATATTCATACTTAAAAATCAATTTTTTTTATTGATGTTGTTGTGTTTGTGATTGTAAGCAACCAAACTCATTGTAATATATAAATTGGAGTAATAAATGATTGCAAAATCAACCTTATAGTAGATTAGTTGTGAAACAATAGATTAATTGCGATTGATCGAGTTATTAACGTTCAAGATATATTTCACAAATGTACAACTAATTAATTATCATTAGTTAGTTGTAATTGTTATCCGTGTTCATGATTTACTTCACAAACGTTAGCATAGTTACGATTATGAGGCATAATCATTTGATCAAGTATTCATTAATTATACGTATATATGTAGATCGAATTAATTTGTCATTATGTCATTCGTCGTACAAAATAGTAGGAGAATCTTCAAAGCGGCCCGTTCTCCTTTTATAATGTTTGGATATACAATGTGTCGTTGTACTTATTGTTATTTTAACTATTCCAATGGTTATTATGAACTAAACATACAACGCGGCACCTCGAACCATCGAAAAATTCATAATTTTGATGTATGAATATTAGTAGGGACTGCCAAGCGGTCCCTAATTCCCTAATTTGAATTAGAGACCGCTTAACGGTCCCTATTGTCAAATTAGGGACCGCTTAACGGTCCCTACTAATATTCATACTTAAAAAGCGATTTTTTTTTTTGATGTTGTTGTGCTTGTGATTGTAAGCAACCAAAGTCATTGTAATATATAAATTGAAGTAATAAATGATTGCAAAATCAACCTTATAGTAGATTAGTTGTGAAATAATAGATTAATTGCGATTGATCGAGTTATTAACGTTCAAGATATATTTCACAAATGTACAACTAATTAATTATCATTAGTTAGTTGTAATTGTTATCCGTGTTTATGATTTACTTCACAAACGTTAGCATAGTTACGATTATGAGGCATAATCATTAGATCAAGTATTCATTAATTATACGTATATATGTAGATCGAATTAATTTGTCATTATGTCATTCGTCGTACAAAATAGTAGGAGAATCTTCAAAGCGGCCCGTTCTCCTTTTATAATGTTTGGATATACAATGTGTCGTTGTACTTATTGTTATTTTAACTATTCCAATGGTTATTATGAACTAAATATACAACGCGGCACCTCGAACCATCGAAAAATTCATAATTTTGATGTATGAATATTAGTAGGGACTGCCAAGCGGTCCCTAATTCAAATTAGGGGCTGCTTAACGGTCCCTATTGTCAAATTAGGGACCGCTTAACGGTCCCTACTATTATTCATACTTAAAAATCGATTTTTTTTATTGATGTTGTTGTGTTTGTGATTGTAAGCAACCAAACTCATTGTAATATATAAATTGAAGTAATAAATGATTGCAAAATCAACCTTATAGTAGATTAGTTGTGAAATAATAGATTAATTGCGATTGATCGAGTTATTAACGTTCAAGATATATTTCACAAATGTACAACTAATTAATTATCATTAGTTAGTTGTAATTGTTATCCGTGTTCATGATTTACTTCACAAACGTTAGCATAGTTACGATTATGAGGCATAATCATTAGATCAAGTATTCATTAATTATACGTATATATGTAGATCGAATTAATTTGTCATTATGTCATTCGTCGTACAAAATAGTAGGAGAATCTTCAAAACGGCCCGTTCTCCTTTTATAATGTTTGGATATACAATGTGTCGTTGTACTTATTGTTATTTTAACTATTCCAATGGTTATTATGAACTAAACATACAACGCGGCACCTCGAACCATCGAAAAATTCATAATTTTGATGTATGAATATTAGTGGGGACTGCCAAGCGGTCCCTAATTCAAATTAGGGGCTGCTTAACGGTCCCTATTGTCAAATTAGGGACCGCTTAACGGTCCCTACTATTATTCATACTTAAAAATCGATTTTTTTTATTGATGTTGTTGTGTTTGTGATTGTAAGCAACCAAACTCATTGTAATATATAAATTGAAGTAATAAATGATTGCAAAATCAACCTTATAGTAGATTAGTTGTGAAATAATAGATTAATTGCGATTGATCGAGTTATTAACGTTCAAGATATATTTCACAAATGTACAACTAATTAATTATCATTAGTTAGTTGTAATTGTTATCCGTGTTTATGATTTAATTCACAAACGTTAGCATAGATACGATTATGAGGCATAATCATTAGATCAAGTATTCATTAATTATACGTATATATGTAGATCGAATTAATTTGTCATTATGTCATTCGTCGTACAAAATAGTAGGAGAATCTTCAAAGCGGCCCGTTCTCATTGTATAATGTTTGGATATACAATGTGTCGCTGTACTTATTGTTATTTTAACTATTCCAATGGTTATTATGAACTAAGCATACAACGCGGCACCTCGAACCATCGAAAAATTCATAATTTTGATGTATGAATATTAGTAGGGACTGCCAAGCGGTCCCTAATTCAAATTAGGGGCTGCTTAACGGTCCCTATTGTCAAATTAGGGACCGCTTAACGGTCCCTACTATTATTCATACTTAAAAATCGATTTATTTTATTGATGTTGTTGTGTTTGTGACTGTAAGCAACCAAACTCATGGTAATCTAAAAATTGAAGTAATAAATGATTGCAAAACCAACCTTATACTAGAATAGTTGTGAAATAATAGATTAATTGCGATTGATCGAGTTATTAACGTTCAAGATATATTTCACAAATGTACAACTAATTAATTATCATTAGTTAGTTGTAATTGTTATCCGTGTTTATGATTTACTTCACAAACGTTAGCATAGATACGATTATGAGGCATAATCATTAGATCAAGTATTCATTAATTATACGTATATATGTAGATCGAATTAATTTGTCAGTATGTCATTCGTCGTACAAAATAGTAGGAAATCTTCAAAGCGGCCCGTTCTCCTTTTATAATGTTTGGATATACAATGTGTCGTTGTACTTATTGTTATTTTAACTATTCCAATGGTTATTATGAACTAAACATACAACGCGGCACCTCGAACCATCGAAAAATTCATAATTTTGATGTATGAATATTAGTAGGGACTGCCAAGCGGTCCCTAATTTTACAATAGGGACCGCTTAACGGTCCCTACTAATATTCATACTTAAAAATCGATTTTGTTTTATTGATGTTGTTGTGTTTGTGGTTGTAAGCAACCAAAGTCATTGTAATATATAAATTGAAGCAATATATGATTGCAAAACCAACCTTATAGTAGATTAGTTGTGAAGTAATAGATTAATTGCGATTGATCGAGTTATTAACGTTCAAGATATATTTCACAAATGTACAACTAATTAATTATCATTAGTTAGTTGTAATTGTTATCCGTGTTTATGATTTAGTTCACAAACGTTAGCATAGATACGATTATGAGGCATAATCATTAGATCAAGTATTCATTAATTATACGTATATATGTAGATCGAATTAATTTGTCATTATGTCATTCGTCGTACAAAATAGTAGGAGAATCTTCAAAGCGGCCCGTTCTCCTTTTATAATGTTTGGATATACAATGTGTCGTTGTACTTATTGTTATTTTAACTATTCCAATGGTTATTATGAACTAAACATACAACGCGGCACCTCGAACCATCGAAAAATTCATAATTTGGATGTATGAATATTAGTAGGTACTGCCAAGCGGTCCCTAATTCCCTAATTTGAATTAGGGACCGCTTAACGGTCCCTATTGTCAAATTAGGGACCGCTTAACGGTCCCTAATAATATTCATACTTAAAAATCAATTTTTTTTATTGATGTTGTTGTGTTTGTGATTGTAAGCAACCAAACTCATTGTAATATATAAATTGGAGTAATAAATGATTGCAAAATCAACCTTATAGTAGATTAGTTGTGAAATAATAGATTAATTGCGATTGATCGAGTTATTAACGTTCAAGATATATTTCACAAATGTACAACTAATTAATTATCATTAGTTAGTTGTAATTGTTATCCGTGTTTATGATTTACTTCACAGACGTTAGCATAGATACGATTATGAGGCATAATCATTAGATCAATTATTCATTAATTATACGTATATATGTAGATCGAATTAATTTGTCATTATGTCATTCGTCGTACAAAATAGTAGGAGAATCTTCAAAGCGGCCCGTTCTCCTTTTATAATGTTTGGATATACAATGTGTCGTTGTACTTATTGTTATTTTAACTATTCCAATGGTTATTATGAACTAAACATACAACGCGGCACCTCGAACCATCGAAAAATTCATAATTTGGATGTATGAATATTAGTAGGTACTGCCAAGCGGTCCCTAATTTTACAATAGGGATTGCCAAGCGGTCCCTAATTCCCTAATTTGAATTAGGGACCGCTTAACGGTCCCTATTGTCAAATTAGGGACCGCTTAACGGTCCCTACTAATATTCATACTTAAAAATCAATTTGTTTTTATGGATGTTGTTGTGTTTGTGATTGTAAGCAACCAAACTCATTGTAATATATAAATTGAAGTAATAAATGATTGCAAAATCAACCTTATAGTAGATTGGTTGTGAAATAATAGATTAATTGCGATTGATCGATTTATTAACGTTCAAGATATATTTCACAAATGTACAACTAATTAATTATCATTAGTTAGTTGTAATTGTTATCCGTGTTTATGATTTACTTCACAAACGTTAGCATAGATACGATTATGAGGCATAATCATTAGATCAAGTATTCATTAATTATACGTATATATGTAGATCGAATTAATTTGTCATTATGTCATTCGTCTTACAAAATAGTAGGAGAATCTTCAAAGCGGCCCGTTCTCCTTTTATAATGTTTGGATATACAATGTGTCGTTGTACTTATTGTTATTTTAACTATTCCAATGGTTATTATGAACTAAACATACAACGCGGCACCTCGAACCATCGAAAAATTCATAATTTTGATGTATGAATATTAGTAGGGACTGCCAAGCGGTCCCTAATTCCCTAATTTGAATTAGAGACCGCTTAACGGTCCCTATTGTCAAATTAGGGACCTCTTAACGGTCCCTACTAATATTCATACTTAAAAAGCGATTTTTTTATTGATGTTGTTGTGCTTGTGATTGTAAGCAACCAAAGTCATTGTAATATATAAATTGAAGTAATAAATAATTGCAAAATCAACCTTATAGTAGATTAGTTGTGAAATAATAGATTAATTGCGATTGATCGAGTTATTATCGTTCAAGATATATTTCACAAATGTACAACTAATTAATTATCATTAGTTAGTTGTAATTGTTATCCGTGTTTATGATTTACTTCACAAACGTTAGCATAGTTACGATTATGAGGCATAATCATTAGATCAAGTATTCATTAATTATACGTATATATGTAGATCGAATTAATTTGTCATTATGTCATTCGTCGTACAAAATAGTAGGAGAATCTTCAAAGCGGCCCGTTCTCCTTTTATAATGTTTGGATATACAATGTGTCGTTGTACTTATTGTTACTTTAACTATTCCAATGGTTATTATGAACTAAACATACAACGCGGCACCTCGAACCATCGAAAAATTCATAATTTCGATGTATGAATATTAGTAGGTACTGCCAAGCGGTCCCTAATTTTACAATAGAGATTGCCTAGCGGTCCCTAATTCCCTAATTTGAATTAGGGACCGCTTAACGGTCCCTATTGTCAAATTAGGGACCGCTTAACGGTCCCTACTAATATTCATACTTAAAAATCAATTTTTGTTTTATTGATGTTGTTGTTTTGTGATTGTAAGCAACCAAACTCATTGTAATATATAAATTGAAGTAATAAATGATTGCAAAATCAACCTTATAGTAGATTAGTTGTGAAATAATAGATTAATTGCGATTGATCGAGTTATTAACGTTCAAGATATATTTCACAAATGTACAACTAATTAATTATCATTAGTTAGTTGTAATTGTTATCCGTGTTTATGATTTACTTCACAAACGTTAGCATAGATACGATTATGAGGCATAATCATTAGATCAAGTATTCATTAATTATACGTATATATGTAGATCGAATTAATTTGTCATTATGTCATTCGTCGTACAAAATAGTAGGAGAATCTTCAAAGCGGCCCGTTCTCCTTTTATAATGTTTGGATATACAATGTGTCGTTGTACTTATTGTTATTTTAACTATTCCAATGGTTATTATGAACTAAACATACAACGCGGCACCTCGAACCATCGAAAAATTCATAATTTTGATGTATGAATATTAGTAGGGACTGCCAAGCGGTCCCTAATTCAAATTAGGGGCTGCTTAACGGTCCCTATTGTCAAATTAGGGACCGCTTAACGGTCCCTACTATTATTCATACTTAAAAATCGATTTGTTTTTTTGATGTTGTTGTGTTTGTGATTGTAAGCAACCAAACTCATTGTAATATATAAATTGAAGTAATAAATGATTGCAAAATCAACCTTATAGTAGATTAGTTGTGAAATAATAGATTAATTACGATTGATCGAGTTATTAACGTTCAAGATATATTTCACAAATGTACAACTAATTAATTATCATTAGTTAGTTGTAATTGTTATCCGTGTTTATGATTTAATTCACAAACGTTAGCATAGATACGATTATGAGGCATAATCATTAGATCAAGTATTCATTAATTATACGTATATATGTAGATCGAATTAATTTGTCATTATGTCATTCGTCGTACAAAATAGTAGGAGAATCTTCAAAGCGGCCCGTTCTCCTTGTATAATGTTTGGATATACAATGTGTCGCTGTACTTATTGTTATTTTAACTATTCCAATGGTTATTATGAACTAAGCATACAACGCGGCACCTCGAACCATCGAAAAATTCATAATTTTGATGTAGGAATATTAGTAGGGACTGCCAAGCGGTCCCTAATTCAAATCAGGGGCTGCTTAACGGTCCCTATTGTCAAATTAGGGACCGCTTAACGGTCCCTACTATTATTCATACTTAAAAATCGATTTTTTTTATTGATGTTGTTGTGTTTGTGACTGTAAGCTACCAAACTCATGGTAATATATAAATTGAAGTAATAAATGATTGCAAAACCAACCTTATACTAGAATAGTTGTGAAATAATAGATTAATTGCGATTGATCGAGTTATTAACGTTCAAGATATATTTCACAAATGTACAACTAATTAATTATCATTAGTTAGTTGTAATTGTTATCCGTGTTTATGATTTACTTCACAAACATTAGCATAGATACGATTATGAGGCATAATCATTAGATCAAGTATTCATTAATTATACATATACATGTAGATCGAATTAATTTGTCATTATGTCATTCGTCGTACAAAATAGTAGGAGAATCTTCAAAGCGGCCCGTTATCCTTTTATAATGTTTGGATATACAATGTGTCGTTGTACTTATTGTTATTTTAACTATTCCAATGGTTATTATGAACTAAACATACAACGCGGCACCTCGAACCATCGAAAAATTCATAATTTGGATGTATGAATATTAGTAGGTACTGCCAAGCGGTCCCTAATTTTACAATAGGGATTGCCAAGCGGTCCCTAATTCCCTAATTTGAATTAGGGACCGCTTAACGGTCCCTATTGTCAAATTAGGGACCGCTTAACGGTCCCTACTAATATTCATACTTAAAAATCAATTTTTTTTATTGATGTTGTTGTGTTTGTGATTGTAAGCAACCAAACTCATTGTAATATATAAATTGAAGTAATAAATGATTGCAAAATCAACCTTATAGTAGATTAGTTGTAAAATAATAGATTAATTGCGATTGATCGAGTTATTAACGTTCCAAATATATTTCACAAATGTACAACTAATTAATTATCATTAGTTAGTTGTAATTGTTATCCGTGTTTATGATTTACTTCACAGACATTAGCATAGATACGATTATGAGGCATAATCATTAGATCAATTATTCATTAATTATACGTATATATGTAGATCGAATTAATTTGTCATTATGTCATTCGTCGTACAAAATAGTAGGAGAATCTTCAAAGCGGCCCGTTCTCCTTTTATAATGTTTGGATATACAATGTGTCGTTGTACTTATTGTTATTTTAACTATTCCAATGGTTATTATGAACTAAACATACAACGCGGCACCTCGAACCATCGAAAAATTCATAATTTGGATGTATGAATATTAGTAGGTACTGCCAAGCGGTCCCTAATTTTACAATAGGGATTGCCAAGCGGTCCCTAATTCCCTAATTTGAATTAGGGACCGCTTAACGATCCCTATTGTCAAATTAGGGACCGCTTAACGGTCCCTACTAATATTCATACTTAAAAATCAATTTGTTTTTATTGATGTTGTTGTGTTTGTGATTGTAAGCAACCAAACTCATTGTAATATATAAATTGAAGTAATAAATGATTGCAAAATCAACCTTATAGTAGATTAGTTGTGAAATAATAGATTAATTGCGATTGATCGAGTTATTAACGTTCAAGATATATTTCACAAATGTACAACTAATTAATTATCATTAGTTAGTTGTAATTGTTATCCGTGTTTATGATTTACTTCACAAACGTTAGCATAGATACGATTATGAGGCATAATCATTAGATCAAGTATTCCTTAATTATACGTATATATGTAGATCGAATTAATTTGTCATTATGTCATTCGTCGTACAAAATAGTAGGAGAATCTTCAAAGCGGCCCGTTCTCCTTGTATAATGTTTGGATATACAATGTGTCGCTGTACTTATTGTTATTTTAACTATTCCAATGGTTATTATGAACTAAGCATACAACGCGGCACCTCGAACCATCGAAAAATTCATAATTTTGATGTAGGAATATTAGTAGGGACTGCCAAGCGGTCCCTAATTCAAATCAGGGGCTGCTTAACGGTCCCTATTGTCAAATTAGGGACCGCTTAACGGTCCCTACTATTATTCATACTTAAAAATCGATTTTTTTTATTGATGTTGTTGTGTTTGTGACTGTAAGCTACCAAACTCATGGTAATATATAAATTGAAGTAATAAATGATTGCAAAACCAACCTTATACTAGAATAGTTGTGAAATAATAGATTAATTGCGATTGATCGAGTTATTAACGTTCAAGATATATTTCACAAATGTACAACTAATTAATTATCATTAGTTAGTTGTAATTGTTATCCGTGTTTATGATTTACTTCACAAACGTTAGCATAGTTACGATTATGAGGCATAATCATTAGATCAAGTATTCATTAATTATACGTATATATGTAGATCGAATTAATTTGTCATTATGTCATTCGTCGTACAAAATAGTAGGAGAATCTTCAAAGCGGCCCGTTATCCTTTTATAATGTTTGGATATACAATGTGTCGTTGTACTTATTGTTATTTTAACTATTCCAATGGTTATTATGAACTAAACATACAACGCGGCACCTCGAACCATCGAAAAATTCATAATTTGGATGTATGAATATTAGTAGGTACTGCCAAGCGGTCCCTAATTTTACAATAGGGATTGCCAAGCGGTCCCTAATTCCCTAATTTGAATTAGGGACCGCTTAACGGTCCCTATTGTCAAATTAGGGACCGCTTAACGGTCCCTACTAATATTCATACTTAAAAATCAATTTTTTTTATTGATGTTGTTGTGTTTGTGATTGTAAGCAACCAAACTCATTGAAATATATAAATTGAAGTAATAAATGATTGCAAAATCAACCTTATAGTAGATTAGTTGTAAAATAATAGATTAATTGCGATTGATCGAGTTATTAACGTTCAAAATATATTTCACAAATGTACAACTAATTAATTATCATTAGTTAGTTGTAATTGTTATCCGTGTTTATGATTTACTTCACAGACGTTAGCATAGATACAATTATGAGGCATAATCATTAGATCAATTATTCATTAATTATACGTATATATGTAGATCGAATTAATTTGTCATTATGTCATTCGTCGTACAAAATAGTAGGAGAATCTTCAAAGCGGCCCGTTCTCCTTTTATAATGTTTGGATATACAATGTGTCGTTGTACTTATTGTTATTTTAACTATTCCAATGGTTATTATGAACTAAACATACAACGCGGCACCTCGAACCATCGAAAAATTCATAATTTGGATGTATGAATATTAGTAGGTACTGCCAAGCGGTCCCTAATTTTACAATAGGGATTGCCAAGCGGTCCCTAATTCCCTAATTTGAATTAGGGACCGCTTAACGATCCCTATTGTCAAATTAGGGACCGCTTAACGGTCCCTACTAATATTCATACTTAAAAATCAATTTGTTTTTATTGATGTTGTTGTGTTTGTGATTGTAAGCAACCAAACTCATTGTAATATATAAATTGAAGTAATAAATGATTGCAAAATCAACCTTATAGTAGATTAGTTGTGAAATAATAGATTAATTGCGATTGATCGAGTTATTAACGTTCAAGATATATTTCACAAATGTACAACTAATTAATTATCATTAGTTAGTTGTAATTGTTATCCGTGTTTATGATTTACTTCACAAACGTTAGCATAGATACGATTATGAGGCATAATCATTAGATCAAGTATTCCTTAATTATACGTATATATGTAGATCGAATTAATTTGTCATTATGTCATTCGTCGTACAAAATAGTAGGAGAATCTTCAAAGCGGGCCGTTCTCCTTTTATAATGTTTGGATATACAATGTGTCGTTGTACTTATTGTTATTTTAACTATTCCAATGGTTATTATGAACTAAACATACAACGCGGCACCTCGAACCATCGAAAAATTCATAATTTTGATGTATGAATATTAGTAGGGACTGCCAAGCGGTCCCTAATTCCCTAATTTGAATTAGAGACCGCTTAACGGTCCCTATTGTCAAATTAGGGACCTCTTAACGGTCCCTACTAATATTCATACTTAAAAAGCGATTTTTTTATTGATGTTGTTGTGCTTGTGATTGTAAGCAACCAAAGTCATTGTAATATATAAATTGAAGTAATAAATAATTGCAAAATCAACCTTATAGTAGATTAGTTCTGAAATAATAGATTAATTGCGATTGATCGAGTTATTAACGTTCAAGATATATTTCACAAATGTACAACTAATTAATTATCTTTAGTTAGTTGTAATTGTTATCCGTGTTTATGATTTACTTCACAAACGTTAGCATAGTTACGATTATGAGGCATAATCATTAGATCAAGTATTCATTAATTATACGTATATATGTAGATCGAATGAATTTGTCATTATGTCATTCGTCGTACAAAATAGTAGGAGAATCTTCAAAGCGGCCCGTTCTCCTTTTATAATGTTTGGATATACAATGTGTCGTTGTACTTATTGTTACTTTAACTATTCCAATGGTTATTATGAACTAAACATACAACGCGGCACCTCGAACCATCGAAAAATTCATAATTTGGATGTATGAATATTAGTAGGTACTGCCAAGCGGTCCCTAATTTTACAATAGGGATTGCCAAGCGGTCCGTAATTCCCTAATTTGAATTAGGGACCGCTTAACGGTCCCTATTGTCAAATTAGGGACCGCTTAACGGTCCCTACTAATATTCATACTTAAAAATCAATTTGTTTTTATTGATGTTGTTGTGTTTGTGATTGTAAGCAACCAAACTCATTGTAATATATAAATTGAAGTAATAAATGATTGCAAAATCAACCTTATAGTAGATTAGTTGTGAAATAATAGATTAATTGCGATTGATAGAGTTATTAACGTTCAAGATATATTTCACAAATGTACAACTAATTAATTATCATTAGTTAGTTGTAATTGTTATCCGTGTTTATGATTTACTTCACAAACGTTAGCATAGTTACGATTATGAGGCATAATCATTAGATCAAGTATTCATTAATTATACGTATATATGTAGATCGAATTAATTTGTCATTATGTCATTCGTCGTACAAAATAGTAGGAGAATCTTCAAAGCGGCCCGTTCTCCTTTTATAATGTTTGGATATACAATGTGTCGTTGTACTTATTGTTATTTTAACTATTCCAATGGTTATTATGAACTAAACATACAACGCGGCACCTCGAACCATCGAAAAACTCATAATTTTGATGTATGAATATTAGTAGGGACTGCCAAGCGGTCCCTAATTTTACAATAGGGACTGCCAAGCGGTACCAAATTCAAATTAGGGACCGCTTAACGGTCCCTAATGTCAAATTAGGGACCGCTTAACGGTCCCTACTAATATTCATAATTAAAAATCGATTTTTTTTATTGATGTTGTTGTATTTGTGATTGTAAGCAACCAAACTCATTGTAATATATAAATTGAAGTAATAAATGATTGCAAAATCAACCTTATAGTAGATTAGTTGTGAAATAATAGATTAATTGCGATTGATCGAGTTATTAACGTTCAAGATATATTTCACAAATGTACAACTAATTAATTATCATTAGTTAGTTGTAATTGTTATCCGTGTTTATGATTTACTTCACAGACGTTAGCATAGATACGATTATGAGGCATAATCATTAGATCAATTATTCATTAATTATACGTATATATGTAGATCGAATTAATTTGTCATTATGTCATTCGTCGTACAAAATAGTAGGAGAATCTTCAAAGCGGCCCGTTCTCCTTTTATAATGTTTGGATATACAATGTGTCGTTGTACTTATTGTTATTTTAACTATTCCAATGGTTATTATGAACTAAACATACAACGCGGCACCTCGAACCATCGAAAAATTCATAATTTGGATGTATGAATATTAGTAGGTACTGCCAAGCGGTCCCTAATTTTACAATAGGGATTGCCAAGCGGTCCCTAATTCCCTAATTTGAATTAGGGACCGCTTAACGGTCCCTATTGTCAAATTAGGGACCGCTTAACGGTCCCTACTAATATTCATACTTAAAAATCAATTTTTTTTATTGATGTTGTTGTGTTTGTGATTGTAAGCAACCAAACTCATTGTAATATATAAATTGAAGTAATAAATGATTGCAAAATCAACCTTATAGTAGATTAGTTGTGAAATAATAGATTAATTGCGATTGATCGAGTTATTAACGTTCAAAATATATTTCACAAATGTACAACTAATTAATTATCATTAGTTAGTTGTAATTGTTATCCGTGTTTATGATTTACTTCACAGACGTTAGCATAGATACGATTATGAGGCATAATCATTAGATCAATTATTCATTAATTATACGTATATATGTAGATCGAATTAATTTGTCATTATGTCATTCGTCGTACAAAATAGTAGGAGAATCTTCAAAGCGGCCCGTTCTCCTTTTATAATGTTTGGATATACAATGTGTCGTTGTACTTATTGTTATTTTAACTATTCCAATGGTTATTATGAACTAAACATACAACGCGGCACCTCGAACCATCGAAAAATTCATAATTTGGATGTATGAATATTAGTAGGTACTGCCAAGCGGTCCCTAATTTTACAATAGGGATTGCCAAGCGGTCCCTAATTCCCTAATTTGAATTAGGGACCGCTTAACGGTCCCTATTGTCAAATTAGGGACCGCTTAACGGTCCCTACTAATATTCATACTTAAAAATCAATTTTTTTTATTGATGTTGTTGTGTTTGTGATTGTAAGCAACCAAACTCATTGTAATATATAAATTGAAGTAATAAATGATTGCAAAATCAACCTTATAGTAGATTAGTTGTGAAATAATAGATTAATTGCGATTGATCGAGTTATTAACGTTCAAAATATATTTCACAAATGTACAACTAATTAATTATCATTAGTTAGTTGTAATTGTTATCCGTGTTTATGATTTACTTCACAGACGTTAGCATAGATACGATTATGAGGCATAATCATTAGATCAATTATTCATTAATTATACGTATATATGTAGATCGAATTAATTTGTCATTATGTCATTCGTCGTACAAAATAGTAGGAGAATCTTCAAAGCGGCCCGTTCTCCTTTTATAATGTTTGGATATACAATGTGTCGTTGTACTTATTGTTATTTTAACTATTCCAATGGTTATTATGAACTAAACATACAACGCGGCACCTCGAACCATCGAAATATTCATAATTTGGATGTATGAATATTAGTAGGTACTGCCAAGCGGTCCCTAATTTTACAATAGGGATTGCCAAGCGGTCCCTAATTCCCTAATTTGAATTAGGGACCGCTTAACGGTCCCTATTGTCAAATTAGGGACCGCTTAACGGTCCCTACTAATATTCATACTTAAAAATCAATTTGTTTTTATTGATGTTGTTGTGTTTGTGATTGTAAGCAACCAAACTCATTGTAATATATAAATTGAAGTAATAAATGATTGCAAAATCAACCTTATAGTAGATTAGTTGTGAAATAATAGATTAATTGCGATTGATCGAGTTATTAACGTTCAAGATATATTTCACAAATGTACAACTAATTAATTATCATTAGTTAGTTGTAATTGTTATCCGTGTTTATGATTTACTTCACAAACGTTAGCATAGATACGATTATGAGGCATAATCATTAGATCAAGTATTCCTTAATTATACGTATATATGTAGATCGAATTAATTTGTCATTATGTCATTCGTCGTACAAAATAGTAGGAGAATTTTCAAAGCGGGCCGTTCTCCTTTTATAATGTTTGGATATACAATGTGTCGTTGTACTTATTGTTATTTTAACTATTCCAATGGTTATTATGAACTAAACATACAACGCGGCACCTCGAACCATCGAAAAATTCATAATTTTGATGTATGAATATTAGTAGGGACTGCCAAGCGGTCCCTAATTCCCTAATTTGAATTAGAGACCGCTTAACGGTCCCTATTGTCAAATTAGGGACCTCTTAACGGTCCCTACTAATATTCATACTTAAAAAGCGATTTTTTTATTGATGTTGTTGTGCTTGTGATTGTAAGCAACCAAAGTCATTGTAATATATAAATTGAAGTAATAAATAATTGCAAAATCAACCTTATAGTAGATTAGTTCTGAAATAATAGATTAATTGCGATTGATCGAGTTATTAACGTTCAAGATATATTTCACAAATGTACAACTAATTAATTATCATTAGTTAGTTGTAATTGTTATCCGTGTTTATGATTTACTTCACAAACGTTAGCATAGTTACGATTATGAGGCATAATCATTAGATCAAGTATTCATTAATTATACGTATATATGTAGATCGAATTAATTTGTCATTATGTCATTCGTCGTACAAAATAGTAGGAGAATCTTCAAAGCGGCCCGTTCTCCTTTTATAATGTTTGGATATACAATGTGTCATTGTACTTATTGTTACTTTAACTATTCCAATGGTTATTATGAACTAAACATACAACGCGGCACCTCGAACCATCGAAAAATTCATAATTTGGATGTATGAATATTAGTAGGTACTGCCAAGCGGTCCCTAATTTTACAATAGGGATTGCCAAGCGGTCCGTAATTCCCTAATTTGAATTAGGGACCGCTTAACGGTCCCTATTGTCAAATTAGGGACCGCTTAACGGTCCCTACTAATATTCATACTTAAAAATCAATTTGTTTTTATTGATGTTGTTGTGTTTGTGATTGTAAGCAACCAAACTCATTGTAATATATAAATTGAAGTAATAAATGATTGCAAAATCAACCTTATAGTAGATTAGTTGTGAAATAATAGATTAATTGCGATTGATCGAGTTATTAACGTTCAAAATATATTTCACAAATGTACAACTAATTAATTATCATTAGTTAGTTGTAATTGTTATCCGTGTTTATGATTTACTTCACAGACGTTAGCATAGATACGATTATGAGGCATAATCATTAGATCAATTATTCATTAATTATACGTATATATGTAGATCGAATTAATTTGTCATTATGTCATTCGTCGTACAAAATAGTAGGAGAATCTTCAAAGCGGCCCGTTCTCCTTTTATAATGTTTGGATATACAATGTGTCGTTGTACTTATTGTTATTTTAACTATTCCAATGGTTATTATGAACTAAACATACAACGCGGCACCTCGAACCATCGAAATATTCATAATTTGGATGTATGAATATTAGTAGGTACTGCCAAGCGGTCCCTAATTTTACAATAGGGATTGCCAAGCGGTCCCTAATTCCCTAATTTGAATTAGGGACCGCTTAACGGTCCCTATTGTCAAATTAGGGACCGCTTAACGGTCCCTACTAATATTCATACTTAAAAATCAATTTGTTTTTATTGATGTTGTTGTGTTTGTGATTGTAAGCAACCAAACTCATTGTAATATATAAATTGAAGTAATAAATGATTGCAAAATCAACCTTATAGTAGATTAGTTGTGAAATAATAGATTAATTGCGATTGATCGAGTTATTAACGTTCAAGATATATTTCACAAATGTACAACTAATTAATTATCATTAGTTAGTTGTAATTGTTATCCGTGTTTATGATTTACTTCACAAACGTTAGCATAGATACGATTATGAGGCATAATCATTAGATCAAGTATTCCTTAATTATACGTATATATGTAGATCGAATTAATTTGTCATTATGTCATTCGTCGTACAAAATAGTAGGAGAATTTTCAAAGCGGGCCGTTCTCCTTTTATAATGTTTGGATATACAATGTGTCGTTGTACTTATTGTTATTTTAACTATTCCAATGGTTATTATGAACTAAACATACAACGCGGCACCTCGAACCATCGAAAAATTCATAATTTTGATGTATGAATATTAGTAGGGACTGCCAAGCGGTCCCTAATTCCCTAATTTGAATTAGAGACCGCTTAACGGTCCCTATTGTCAAATTAGGGACCTCTTAACGGTCCCTACTAATATTCATACTTAAAAAGCGATTTTTTTATTGATGTTGTTGTGCTTGTGATTGTAAGCAACCAAAGTCATTGTAATATATAAATTGAAGTAATAAATAATTGCAAAATCAACCTTATAGTAGATTAGTTCTGAAATAATAGATTAATTGCGATTGATCGAGTTATTAACGTTCAAGATATATTTCACAAATGTACAACTAATTAATTATCATTAGTTAGTTGTAATTGTTATCCGTGTTTATGATTTACTTCACAAACGTTAGCATAGTTACGATTATGAGGCATAATCATTAGATCAAGTATTCATTAATTATACGTATATATGTAGATCGAATTAATTTGTCATTATGTCATTCGTCGTACAAAATAGTAGGAGAATCTTCAAAGCGGCCCGTTCTCCTTTTATAATGTTTGGATATACAATGTGTCATTGTACTTATTGTTACTTTAACTATTCCAATGGTTATTATGAACTAAACATACAACGCGGCACCTCGAACCATCGAAAAATTCATAATTTGGATGTATGAATATTAGTAGGTACTGCCAAGCGGTCCCTAATTTTACAATAGGGATTGCCAAGCGGTCCCTAATTCCCTAATTTGAATTAGGGACCGCTTAACGGTCCCTACTAATATTCATATTTAAAAATCAATTTGTTTTTATTGATGTTGTTGTGCTTGTGATTGTAAGCAACCAAAGTCATTGTAATATATAAATTGAAGGAATAAATAATTGCAAAATCAACCTTATAGTAGATTAGTTCTGAAATAATAGATTAATTGCGATTGATCGAGTTATTAACGTTCAAGATATATTTCACAAATGTACAACTAATTAATTATCATTAGTTAGTTGTAATTGTTATCCGTGTTTATGATTTACTTCACAAACGTTAGCATAGTTACGATTATGAGGCATAATCATTAGATCAAGTATTCATTAATTATACGTATATATGTAGATCGAATTAATTTGTCATTATGTCATTCGTCGTACAAAATAGTAGGAGAATCTTCAAAGCGGCCCGTTCTCCTTTTATAATGTTTGGATATACAATGTGTCATTGTACTTATTGTTACTTTAACTATTCCAATGGTTATTATGAACTAAACATACAACGCGGCACCTCGAACCATCGAAAAATTCATAATTTGGATGTATGAATATTAGTAGGTACTGCCAAGCGGTCCCTAATTTTACAATAGGGATTGCCAAGCGGTCCCTAATTCCCTAATTTGAATTAGGGACCGCTTAACGGTCCCTACTAATATTCATATTTAAAAATCAATTTGTTTTTATTGATGTTGTTGTGTTTGTGATTGTAAGCAACCAAACTCATTGTAATATATAAATTGAAGTAATAAATGATTGCAAAATCAACCTTATAGTAGATTAGTTGTGAAATAATAGATTAATTGCGATTGATCGAGTTATTAACGTTCAAGATATATTTCACAAATGTACAACTAATTAATTATCATTAGTTAGTTGTAATTGTTATCCGTGTTTATGATTTACTTCACAAACGTTAGCATAGTTACGATTATGAGGCATAATCATTAGATCAAGTATTCATTAATTATACGTATATATGTAGATCGAATTAATTTGTCATTATGTCATTCGTCGTACAAAATAGTAGGAGAATCTTCAAAGCGGCCCGTTCTCCTTTTATAATGTTTGGATATACAATGTGTCGTTGTACTTATTGTTATTTTAACTATTCCAATGGTTATTATGAACTAAACATACAACGCGGCACCTCGAACCATCGAAAAACTCATAATTTTGATGTATGAATATTAGTAGGGACTGCCAAGCGGTCCCTAATTTTACAATAGGGACTGCCAAGCGGTACCAAATTCAAATTAGGGACCGCTTAACGGTCCCTAATGTCAAATTAGGGACCGCTTAACGGTCCCTACTAATATTCATACTTAAAAATCGATTTTTTTTATTGATGTTGTTGTATTTGTGATTGTAAGCAACCAAACTCATTGTAATATATAAATTGAAGTAATAAATGATTGCAAAATCAACCTTATAGTAGATTAGTTGTGAAATAATAGATTAATTGCGATTGATCGAGTTATTAACGTTCAAGATATATTTCACAAATGTACAACTAATTAATTATCATTAGTTAGTTGTAATTGTTATCCGTGTTTATGATTTACTTCACAAATGTTAGCATAGATACGATTATGAGGCATAATCATTAGATCAAGTATTCATTAATTATACGTATATATGTAGATCGAATTAATTTGTCATTATGTCATTCGTCGTACAAAATAGTAGGAGAATCTTCAAAGCGGCCCGTTCTCCTTTTATAATGTTTGGATATACAATGTGTCGTTGTACTTATTGTTATTTTAACTATTCCAATGGTTATTATGAACTAAACATACAACGCGGCACCTCGAACCATCGAAAAATTCATAATTTGGATGTATGAATATTAGTAGGTACTGCCAAGCGGTCCCTAATTTTACAATAGGGATTGCCAAGCGGTCCCTAATTCCCTAATTTGAATTAGGGACCGCTTAACGGTCCCTATTGTCAAATTAGGGACCGCTTAACGGTCCCTACTAATATTCATACTTAAAAATCAATTTTTTTTATTGATGTTGTTGTGTTTGTGATTGTAAGCAACCAAACTCATTGTAATATATAAATTGAAGTAATAAATGATTGCAAAATCAACCTTATAGTAGATTAGTTGTGAAATAATAGATTAATTGCGATTGATCGAGTTATTAACGTTCAAAATATATTTCACAAATGTACAACTAATTAATTATCATTAGTTAGTTGTAATTGTTATCCGTGTTTATGATTTACTTCACAGACGTTAGCATAGATACGATTATGAGGCATAATCATTAGATCAATTATTCATTAATTATACGTATATATGTAGATCGAATTAATTTGTCATTATGTCATTCGTCGTACAAAATAGTAGGAGAATCTTCAAAGCGGCCCGTTCTCCTTTTATAATGTTTGGATATACAATGTGTCGTTGTACTTATTGTTATTTTAACTATTCCAATGGTTATTATGAACTAAACATACAACGCGGCACCTCGAACCATCGAAATATTCATAATTTGGATGTATGAATATTAGTAGGTACTGCCAAGCGGTCCCTAATTTTACAATAGGGATTGCCAAGCGGTCCCTAATTCCCTAATTTGAATTAGGGACCGCTTAACGGTCCCTATTGTCAAATTAGGGACCGCTTAACGGTCCCTACTAATATTCATACTTAAAAATCAATTTGTTTTTATTGATGTTGTTGTGTTTGTGATTGTAAGCAACCAAACTCATTGTAATATATAAATTGAAGTAATAAATGATTGCAAAATCAACCTTATAGTAGATTAGTTGTGAAATAATAGATTAATTGCGATTGATCGAGTTATTAACGTTCAAGATATATTTCACAAATGTACAACTAATTAATTATCATTAGTTAGTTGTAATTGTTATCCGTGTTTATGATTTACTTCACAAACGTTAGCATAGATACGATTATGAGGCATAATCATTAGATCAAGTATTCCTTAATTATACGTATATATGTAGATCGAATTAATTTGTCATTATGTCATTCGTCGTACAAAATAGTAGGAGAATTTTCAAAGCGGGCCGTTCTCCTTTTATAATGTTTGGATATACAATGTGTCGTTGTACTTATTGTTATTTTAACTATTCCAATGGTTATTATGAACTAAACATACAACGCGGCACCTCGAACCATCGAAAAATTCATAATTTTGATGTATGAATATTAGTAGGGACTGCCAAGCGGTCCCTAATTCCCTAATTTGAATTAGAGACCGCTTAACGGTCCCTATTGTCAAATTAGGGACCTCTTAACGGTCCCTACTAATATTCATACTTAAAAAGCGATTTTTTTATTGATGTTGTTGTGCTTGTGATTGTAAGCAACCAAAGTCATTGTAATATATAAATTGAAGTAATAAATAATTGCAAAATCAACCTTATAGTAGATTAGTTCTGAAATAATAGATTAATTGCGATTGATCGAGTTATTAACGTTCAACATATATTTCACAAATGTACAACTAATTAATTATCATTAGTTAGTTGTAATTGTTATCCGTGTTTATGATTTACTTCACAAACGTTAGCATAGTTACGATTATGAGGCATAATCATTAGATCAAGTATTCATTAATTATACGTATATATGTAGATCGAATTAATTTGTCATTATGTCATTCGTCGTACAAAATAGTAGGAGAATCTTCAAAGCGGCCCGTTCTCCTTTTATAATGTTTGGATATACAATGTGTCATTGTACTTATTGTTACTTTAACTATTCCAATGGTTATTATGAACTAAACATACAACGCGGCACCTCGAACCATCGAAAAATTCATAATTTGGATGTATGAATATTAGTAGGTACTGCCAAGTGGTCCCTAATTTTACAATAGGGATTGCCAAGCGGTCCGTAATTCCCTAATTTGAATTAGGGACCGCTTAACGGTCCCTATTGTCAAATTAGGGACCGCTTAACGGTCCCTACTAATATTCATACTTAAAAATCAATTTTTTTTATTGATGTTGTTGTGTTTGTGATTGTAAGCAACCAAACTCATTGTAATATATAAATTGAAGTAATAAATGATTGCAAAATCAACCTTATAGTAGATTAGTTGTGAAATAATAGATTAATTGCGATTGATCGAGTTATTAACGTTCAAGATATATTTCACAAATGTACAACTAATTAATTATCATTAGTTAGTTGTAATTGTTATCCGTGTTTATGATTTACTTCACAAATGTTAGCATAGATACGATTATGAGGCATAATCATTAGATCAAGTATTCATTAATTATACGTATATATGTAGATCGAATTAATTTGTCATTATGTCATTCGTCGTACAAAATAGTAGGAGAATCTTCAAAGCGGCCCGTTCTCCTTTTATAATGTTTGGATATACAATGTGTCGTTGTACTTATTGTTATTTTAACTATTCCAATGGTTATTATGAACTAAACATACAACGCGGCACCTCGAACCATCGAAAAATTCATAATTTGGATGTATGAATATTAGTAGGTACTGCCAAGCGGTCCCTAATTTTACAATAGGGATTGCCAAGCGGTCCCTAATTCCCTAATTTGAATTAGGGACCGCTTAACGGTCCCTATTGTCAAATTAGGGACCGCTTAACGGTCCCTACTAATATTCATACTTAAAAATCAATTTTTTTTATTGATGTTGTTGTGTTTGTGATTGTAAGCAACCAAACTCATTGTAATATATAAATTGAAGTAATAAATGATTGCAAAATCAACCTTATAGTAGATTAGTTGTGAAATAATAGATTAATTGCGATTGATCGAGTTATTAACGTTCAAAATATATTTCACAAATGTACAACTAATTAATTATCATTAGTTAGTTGTAATTGTTATCCGTGTTTATGATTTACTTCACAGACGTTAGCATAGATACGATTATGAGGCATAATCATTAGATCAATTATTCATTAATTATACGTATATATGTAGATCGAATTAATTTGTCATTATGTCATTCGTCGTACAAAATAGTAGGAGAATCTTCAAAGCGGCCCGTTCTCCTTTTATAATGTTTGGATATACAATGTGTCGTTGTACTTATTGTTATTTTAACTATTCCAATGGTTATTATGAACTAAACATACAACGCGGCACCTCGAACCATCGAAATATTCATAATTTGGATGTATGAATATTAGTAGGTACTGCCAAGCGGTCCCTAATTTTACAATAGGGATTGCCAAGCGGTCCCTAATTCCCTAATTTGAATTAGGGACCGCTTAACGGTCCCTATTGTCAAATTAGGGACCGCTTAACGGTCCCTACTAATATTCATACTTAAAAATCAATTTGTTTTTATTGATGTTGTTGTGTTTGTGATTGTAAGCAACCAAACTCATTGTAATATATAAATTGAAGTAATAAATGATTGCAAAATCAACCTTATAGTAGATTAGTTGTGAAATAATAGATTAATTGCGATTGATCGAGTTATTAACGTTCAAGATATATTTCACAAATGTACAACTAATTAATTATCATTAGTTAGTTGTAATTGTTATCCGTGTTTATGATTTACTTCACAAACGTTAGCATAGATACGATTATGAGGCATAATCATTAGATCAAGTATTCCTTAATTATACGTATATATGTAGATCGAATTAATTTGTCATTATGTCATTCGTCGTACAAAATAGTAGGAGAATTTTCAAAGCGGGCCGTTCTCCTTTTATAATGTTTGGATATACAATGTGTCGTTGTACTTATTGTTATTTTAACTATTCCAATGGTTATTATGAACTAAACATACAACGCGGCACCTCGAACCATCGAAAAATTCATAATTTTGATGTATGAATATTAGTAGGGACTGCCAAGCGGTCCCTAATTCCCTAATTTGAATTAGAGACCGCTTAACGGTCCCTATTGTCAAATTAGGGACCTCTTAACGGTCCCTACTAATATTCATACTTAAAAAGCGATTTTTTTATTGATGTTGTTGTGCTTGTGATTGTAAGCAACCAAAGTCATTGTAATATATAAATTGAAGTAATAAATAATTGCAAAATCAACCTTATAGTAGATTAGTTCTGAAATAATAGATTAATTGCGATTGATCGAGTTATTAACGTTCAACATATATTTCACAAATGTACAACTAATTAATTATCATTAGTTAGTTGTAATTGTTATCCGTGTTTATGATTTACTTCACAAACGTTAGCATAGTTACGATTATGAGGCATAATCATTAGATCAAGTATTCATTAATTATACGTATATATGTAGATCGAATTAATTTGTCATTATGTCATTCGTCGTACAAAATAGTAGGAGAATCTTCAAAGCGGCCCGTTCTCCTTTTATAATGTTTGGATATACAATGTGTCATTGTACTTATTGTTACTTTAACTATTCCAATGGTTATTATGAACTAAACATACAACGCGGCACCTCGAACCATCGAAAAATTCATAATTTGGATGTATGAATATTAGTAGGTACTGCCAAGTGGTCCCTAATTTTACAATAGGGATTGCCAAGCGGTCCGTAATTCCCTAATTTGAATTAGGGACCGCTTAACGGTCCCTATTGTCAAATTAGGGACCGCTTAACGGTCCCTACTAATATTCATACTTAAAAATCAATTTTTTTTATTGATGTTGTTGTGTTTGTGATTGTAAGCAACCAAACTCATTGTAATATATAAATTGAAGTAATAAATGATTGCAAAATCAACCTTATAGTAGATTAGTTGTGAAATAATAGATTAATTGCGATTGATCGAGTTATTAACGTTCAAGATATATTTCACAAATGTACAACTAATTAATTATCATTAGTTAGTTGTAATTGTTATCCGTGTTTATGATTTACTTCACAAACGTTAGCATAGTTACGATTATGAGGCATAATCATTAGATCAAGTATTCATTAATTATACGTATATATGTAGATCGAATTAATTTGTCATTATGTCATTCGTCGTACAAAATAGTAGGAGAATCTTCAAAGCGGCCCGTTCTCCTTTTATAATGTTTGGATATACAATGTGTCGTTGTACTTATTGTTATTTTAACTATTCCAATGGTTATTATGAACTAAACATACAACGCGGCACCTCGAACCATCGAAAAACTCATAATTTTGATGTATGAATATTAGTAGGGAGTGCCAAGCGGTCCCTAATTTTACAATAGGGACTGCCAAGCGGTACCAAATTCAAATTAGGGACCGCTTAACGGTCCCTAATGTCAAATTAGGGACCGCTTAACGGTCCCTACTAATATTCATACTTAAAAATCGATTTTTTTTATTGATGTTGTTGTATTTGTGATTGTAAGCAACCAAACTCATTGTAATATATAAATTGAAGTAATAAATGATTGCAAAATCAACCTTATAGTAGATTAGTTGTGAAATAATAGATTAATTACGATTGATCGAGTTATTAACGTTCAAGATATATTTCACAAATGTACAACTAATTAATTATCATTAGTTAGTTGTAATTGTTATCCGTGTTTATGATTTACTTCACAAATGTTAGCATAGATACGATTATGAGGCATAATCATTAGATCAAGTATTCATTAATTATACGTATATATGTAGATCGAATTAATTTGTCATTATGTCATTCGTCGTACAAAATAGTAGGAGAATCTTCAAAGCGGCCCGTTCTCCTTTTATAAAGTTTGGATATACAATGTGTCGTTGTACTTATTGTTATTTCAACTATTCCAATGGTTATTATGAACTAAACATACAACGCGGCACCTCGAACCATCGAAAAATTCATAATTTTGATGTATGAATATTAGTAGGGACTGCCAAGCGGTCCCTAATTCAAATTAGGGGCTGCTTAACGGTCCCTATTGTCAAATTAGGGACCGCTTAACGGTCCCTACTATTATTCATACTTAAAAATCGATTTTTTTTATTGATGTTGTTGTGTTTGTGATTGTAAGCAACCAAACTCATTGTAATATATAAATTGAAGTAATAAATGATTGCAAAATCAACCTTATAGTAGATTAGTTGTGAAATAATAGATTAATTGCGATTGATCGAGTTATTAACGTTCAAGATATATTTCACAAATGTACAACTAATTAATTATCATTAGTTAGTTGTAATTGTTATCCGTGTTTATGATTTAATTCACAAACGTTAGCATAGATACGATTATGAGGCATAATCATTAGATCAAGTATTCATTAATTATACGTATATATGTAGATCGAATTAATTTGTCATTATGTCATTCGTCGTACAAAATAGTAGGAGAATCTTCAAAGCGGCCCGTTCTCCTTGTATAATGTTTGGATATACAATGTGTCGCTGTACTTATTGTTATTTTAACTATTCCAATGGTTATTATGAACTAAGCATACAACGCGGCACCTCGAACCATCGAAAAATTCATAATTTTGATGTATGAATATTAGTAGGGACTGCCAAGCGGTCCCTAATTCAAATCAGGGGCTGCTTAACGGTCCCTATTGTCAAATTAGGGACCTCTTAACGGTCCCTACTATTATTCATACTTAAAAATCGATTTTTTTTATTGATGTTGTTGTGTTTGTGACTGTAAGCAACCAAACTCATGGTAATATATAAATTGAAGTAATAAATGATTGCAAAACCAACCTTATACTAGAATAGTTGTGAAATAATAGATTAATTGTGATTGATCGAGTTATTAACGTTCAAGATATATTTCACAAATGTACAACTAATTAATTATCATTAGTTAGTTGTAATTGTTATCCTTGTTTATGATTTACTTCACAAACATTAGCATAGATACGATTATGAGGCATAATCATTAGATCAAGTATTCATTAATTATACGTATATATGTAGATCGAATTAATTTGTCAGTATGTCATTCGTCGTACAAAATAGTAGGAAATCTTCAAAGCGGCCCGTTCTCCTTTTATAATGTTTGGATATACAATGTGTCGTTGTACTTATTGTTATTTTAACTATTCCAATGGTTATTATGAACTAAACATACAACGCGGCACCTCGAACCATCGAAAAACTCATAATTTTGATGTATGAATATTAGTAGGGACTGCCAAGCGGTCCCTAATTTTACAATAGGGACTGCCAAGCGGTACCAAATTCAAATTAGGGACCGCTTAACGGTCCCTAATGTCAAATTAGGGACCGCTTAACGGTCCCTACTAATATTCATACTTAAAAATCGATTTTTTTTATTGATGTTGTTGTATTTGTGATTGTAAGCAACCAAACTCATTGTAATATATAAATTGAAGTAATAAATGATTGCAAAATCAACCTTATAGTAGATTAGTTGTGAAATAATAGATTAATTACGATTGATCGAGTTATTAACGTTCAAGATATATTTCACAAATGTACAACTAATTAATTATCATTAGTTAGTTGTAATTGTTATCCGTGTTTATGATTTACTTCACAAATGTTAGCATAGATATGATTATGAGGCATAATCATTAGATCAAGTATTCATTAATTATACGTATATATGTAGATCGAATTAATTTGTCATTATGTCATTCGTCGTACAAAATAGTAGGAGAATCTTCAAAGCGGCCCGTTCTCCTTTTATAAAGTTTGGATATACAATGTGTCGTTGTACTTATTGTTATTTCAACTATTCCAATGGTTATTATGAACTAAACATACAACGCGGCACCTCGAACCATCGAAAAATTCATAATTTTGATGTATGAATATTAGTAGGGACTGCCAAGCGGTCCCTAATTCAAATTAGGGGCTGCTTAACGGTCCCTATTGTCAAATTAGGGACCGCTTAACGGTCCCTACTATTATTCATACTTAAAAATCGATTTTTTTTATTGATGTTGTTGTGTTTGTGATTGTAAGCAACCAAACTCATTGTAATATATAAATTGAAGTAATAAATGATTGCAAAATCAACCTTATAGTAGATTAGTTGTGAAATAATAGATTAATTGCGATTGATCGAGTTATTAACGTTCAAGATATATTTCACAAATGTACAACTAATTAATTATCATTAGTTAGTTGTAATTGTTATCCGTGTTTATGATTTAATTCACAAACGTTAGCATAGATACGATTATGAGGCATAATCATTAGATCAAGTATTCATTAATTATACGTATATATGTAGATCGAATTAATTTGTCATTATGTCATTCGTCGTACAAAATAGTAGGAGAATCTTCAAAGCGGCCCGTTCTCCTTGTATAATGTTTGGATATACAATGTGTCGCTGTACTTATTGTTATTTTAACTATTCCAATGGTTATTATGAACTAAGCATACAACGCGGCACCTCGAACCATCGAAAAATTCATAATTTTGATGTATGAATATTAGTAGGGACTGCCAAGCGGTCCCTAATTCAAATCAGGGGCTGCTTAACGGTCCCTATTGTCAAATTAGGGACCTCTTAACGGTCCCTACTATTATTCATACTTAAAAATCGATTTTTTTTATTGATGTTGTTGTGTTTGTGACTGTAAGCAACCAAACTCATGGTAATATATAAATTGAAGTAATAAATGATTGCAAAACCAACCTTATACTAGAATAGTTGTGAAATAATTGATTAATTGTGATTGATCGAGTTATTAACGTTCAAGATATATTTCACAAATGTACAACTAATTAATTATCATTAGTTAGTTGTAATTGTTATCCTTGTTTATGATTTACTTCACAAACATTAGCATAGATACGATTATGAGGCATAATCATTAGATCAAGTATTCATTAATTATACGTATATATGTAGATCGAATTAATTTGTCAGTATGTCGTTCGTCGTACAAAATAGTAGGAAATCTTCAAAGCGGCCCGTTCTCCTTTTATAATGTTTGGATATACAATGTGTCGTTGTACTTATTGTTATTTTAACTATTCCAATGGTTATTATGAACTAAACATACAACGCGGCACCTCGAACCATCGAAAAATTCATAATTTTGATGTATGAATATTAGTAGGGACTGCCAAGCGGTCCCTAATTTTACAATAGGGACTGCAAAGCGGTCCCTAATTCCCTAATTTGAATTAGGGACCGCTTAACGGTCCCTACTAATATTCATACTTAAAAATCGATTTTGTTTTATTGATGTTGTTGTGTTTGTGATTGTAAGCAACCAAAGTCATTGTAATATATAAATTGAAGTAATATATGATTGCAAAACCAACCTTATGGTAGATTAGTTGTGAAGTAATAGATTAATTGCGATTGATCGAGTTATTAACGTTCAAGATATATTTCACAAATGTACAACTAATTAATTATCATTAGTTAGTTGTAATTGTTATCCGTGTTTATGATTTACTTCACAAACGTTAGCATAGATACGATTATGAGGCATAATCATTAGATCAAGTATTCATTAATTATACGTATATATGTAGATCGAATTAATTTGTCATTATGTCATTCGTCGTACAAAATAGTAGGAGAATCTTCAAAGCGGCCCGTTCTCCTTTTATAATGTTTGGATATACAATGTGTCGTTGTACTTATTGTTATTTTAACTATTCCAATGGTTATTATGAACTAAACATACAACGCGGCACCTCGAACCATCGAAAAATTCATAATTTGGATGTATGAATATTAGTAGGTACTCCCAAGCGGTCCCTAATTTTACAATAGGGATTGCCAAGCGGTCCCTAATTCCCTAATTTGAATTAGGGACCGCTTAACGGTCCCTATTGTCAAATTAGGGACCGCTTAACGGTCCCTACTAATATTCATACTTAAAAATCAATTTTTTTTATTGATGTTGTTGTGTTTGTGATTGTAAGCAACCAAACTCATTGTAATATATAAATTGAAGTAATAAATGATTGCAAAATCAACCTTATAGTAGATTAGTTGTGAAATAATAGATTAATTGCGATTGATCGAGTTATTAACGTTCAAGATATATTTCACAAATGTACAACTAATTAATTATCATTAGTTAGTTGTAATTGTTATCCGTGTTTATGATTTACTTCACAGACGTTAGCATAGATACGATTATGAGGCATAATCATTAGATCAATTATTCATTAATTATACGTATATATGTAGATCGAATTAATTTGTCATTATGTCATTCGTCGTACAAAATAGTAGGAGAATCTTCAAAGCGGCCCGTTCTCCTTTTATAATGTTTGGATATACAATGTGTCGTTGTACTTATTGTTACTTTAACTATTCCAATGGTTATTATGAACTAAACATACAACGCGGCACCTCGAACCATCGAAAAATTCATAATTTGGATGTATGAATATTAGTAGGTACTGCCAAGCGGTCCCTAATTTTACAATAGGGATTGCCAAGCGGTCCCTAATTCCCTAATTTGAATTAGGGACCGCTTAACGGTCCCTATTGTCAAATTAGGGACCGTTTAACGGTCCCTACTAATATTCATACTTAAAAATCAATTTGTTTTTATTGATGTTGTTGTGTTTGTGATTGTAAGCAACCAAACTCATTGTAATATATAAATTGAAGTAATAAATGATTGCAAAATCAACCTTATAGTAGATTAGTTGTGAAATAATAGATTAATTGCGATTGATCGAGTTATTAACGTTCAAGATATATTTCACAAATGTACAACTAATTAATTATCATTAGTTAGTTGTAATTGTTATCCGTGTTTATGATTTACTTCACAAACGTTAGCATAGATACGATTATGAGGCATAATCATTAGATCAAGTATTCATTAATTATACGTATATATGTAGATCGAATTAATTTGTCATTATGTCATTCGTCGTACAAAATAGTAGGAGAATCTTCAAAGCGGCCCGTTCTCCTTTTATAATGTTTGCATATACAATGTGTCGTTGTACTTATTGTTATTTTAACTATTCCAATGGTTATTATGAACTAAACATACAACGCGGCACCTCGAACCATCGAAAAATTCATAATTTTGATGTATGAATATTAGTAGGGACTGCCAAGCGGTCCCTAATTCCCTAATTTGAATTAGAGACCGCTTAACGGTCCCTATTGTCAAATTAGGGACCTCTTAACGGTCCCTATTAATATTCATACTTAAAAAGCGATTTTTTTATTGATGTTGTTGTGCTTGTGATTGTAAGCAACCAAAGTCATTGTAATATATAAATTGAAGTAATAAATAATTGCAAAATCAACCTTATAGTAGATTAGTTCTGAAATAATAGATTAATTGCGATTGATCGAGTTATTAACGTTCAAGATATATTTCACAAATGTACAACTAATTAATTATCATTAGTTAGTTGTAATTGTTATCCGTGTTTATGATTTACTTCACAAACGTTAGCATAGTTACGATTATGAGGCATAATCATTAGATCAAGTATTCATTAATTATACGTATATATGTAGATCGAATTAATTTGTCATTATGTCATTCGTCGTACAAAATAGTAGGAGAATCTTCAAAGCGGCCCGTTCTCCTTTTATAATGTTTGGATATACAATGTGTCGTTGTACTTATTGTTATTTTAACTATTCCAATGGTTATTATGAACTAAACATACAACGCGGCACCTCGAACCATCGAAAAATTCATAATTTGGATGTATGAATATTAGTAGGTACTGCCAAGCGGTCCCTAATTTTACAATAGGGATTGCCAAGCGGTCCCTAATTCCCTAATTTGAATTAGGGACCGCTTAACGGTCCCTATTGTCAAATTAGGGACCGCTTAACGGTCCCTACTAATATTCATACTTAAAAATCAATTTTTTTTATTGATGTTGTTGTGTTTGTGATTGTAAGCAACCAAACTCATTGTAATATATAAATTGAAGTAATAAATGATTGCAAAATCAACCTTATAGTAGATTAGTTGTGAAATAATAGATTAATTGCGATTGATCGAGTTATTAACGTTCAAGATATATTTCACAAATGTACAACTAATTAATTATCATTAGTTAGTTTTAATTGTTATCCGTGTTTATGATTTACTTCACAGACGTTATCATAGATACGATTATGAGGCATAATCATTAGATCAATTATTCATTAATTATACGTATATATGTAGATCGAATTAATTTGTCATTATGTCATTCGTCGTACAAAATAGTAGGAGAATCTTCAAAGCGGCCCGTTCTCCTTTTATAATGTTTGGATATACAATGTGTCGTTGTACTTATTGTTACTTTAACTGTTCCAATGGTTATTATGAACTAAACATACAACGCGGCACCTCGAACCATCGAAAAATTCATAATTTGGATGTATGAATATTAGTAGGTACTGCCAAGCGGTCCCTAATTTTACAATAGGGATTGCCAAGCGGTCCCTAATTCCCTAATTTGAATTAGGGACCGCTTAACGGTCCCTATTGTCAAATTAGGGACCGCTTAACGGTCCCTACTAATATTCATACTTAAAAATCAATTTGTTTTTATTGATGTTGTTGTGTTTGTGATTGTAAGCAACCAAACTCATTGTAATATATAAATTGAAGTAATAAATGATTGCAAAATCAACCTTATAGTAGATTAGTTGTGAAATAATAGATTAATTGCGATTGATCGAGTTATTAACGTTCAAGATATATTTCACAAATGTACAACTAATTAATTATCATTAGTTAGTTGTAATTGTTATCCGTGTTTATGATTTACTTCACAAACGTTAGCATAGATACGATTATGAGGCATAATCATTAGATCAAGTATTCATTAATTATACGTATATATGTAGATCGAATTAATTTGTCATTATGTCATTCGTCGTACAAAATAGTAGGAGAATCTTCAAAGCGGCCCGTTCTCCTTTTATAATGTTTGGATATACAATGTGTCGTTGTACTTATTGTTATTTTAACTATTCCAATGGTTATTATGAACTAAACATACAACGCGGCACCTCGAACCATCGAAAAATTCATAATTTTGATGTATGAATATTAGTAGTGACTGCCAAGCGGTCCCTAATTCAAATTAGGGGCTGCTTAACGGTCCCTATTGTCAAATTAGGGACCGCTTAACGGTCCCTACTATTATTCATACTTAAAA
The DNA here is from genome assembly GCA_948329865.1 of Linaria vulgaris. Taxonomy (NCBI): domain Eukaryota; kingdom Viridiplantae; phylum Streptophyta; class Magnoliopsida; order Lamiales; family Plantaginaceae; genus Linaria; species Linaria vulgaris. The sequence continues at coordinate 2,987,002 of OX415251.1, forward strand.
ATCGATTTTTTTTATTGATGTTGTTGTGTTTGTGATTGTAAGCAACCAAACTCATTGTAATATATAAATTGAAGTAATAAATGATTGCAAAATCAACCTTATAGTAGATTAGTTGTGAAATAATAGATTAATTGCGATTGATCGAGTTATTAACGTTCAAGATATATTTCACAAATGTACAACTAATTAATTATCATTAGTTAGTTGTAATTGTTATCCGTGTTTATGATTTAATTCACAAACGTTAGCATAGATACGATTATGAGGCATAATCATTAGATCAAGTATTCATTAATTATACGTATATATGTAGATCGAATTAATTTGTCATTATGTCATTCGTCGTACAAAATAGTAGGAGAATCTTCAAAGCGGCCCGTTCTCCTTGTATAATGTTTGGATATACAATGTGTCGCTGTACTTATTGTTATTTTAACTATTCCAATGGTTATTATGAACTAAGCATACAACGCGGCACCTCGAACCATCGAAAAATTCATAATTTTGATGTATGAATATTAGTAGGGACTGCCAAGCGGTCCCTAATTCAAATTAGGGGCTGCTTAACGGTCCCTATTGTCAAATTAGGGACCGCTTAACGGTCCCTACTATTATTCATACTTAAAAATCGATTTTTTTTATTGATGTTGTTGTGTTTGTGACTGTAAGCAACCAAACTCATTGTAATATATAAATTGAAGTAATAAATGATTGCAAAATCAACCTTATAGTAGATTAGTTGTGAAATAATAGATTAATTGCGATTGATCGAGTTATTAACGTTCAAGATATATTTCACAAATGTACAACTAATTAATTATCATTAGTTAGTTGTAATTGTTATCCGTGTTTATGATTTACTTCACAAACGTTAGCATAGATACGATTATGAGGCATAATCATTAGATCAAGTATTCATTAATTATACGTATATATGTAGATCGAATTAATTTGTCAGTATGTCATTCGTCGTACAAAATAGTAGGAAATCTTCAAAGCGGCCCGTTCTCCTTTTATAATGTTTGGATATACAATGTGTCGTTGTACTTATTGTTATTTTAACTATTCCAATGGTTATTATGAACTAAACATACAACGCGGCACCTCGAACCATCGAAAAATTCATAATTTTGATGTATGAATATTAGTAGGGACTGCCAAGCGGTCCCTAATTTTACAATAGGGACTGCCAAGCGGTCCCTAATTCCCTAATTTGAATTAGGGACCGCTTAACGGTCCCTACTAATATTCATACTTAAAAATCGATTTTGTTTTATTGATGTTGTTGTGTTTGTGATTGTAAGCAACCAAAGTCATTGTAATATATAAATTGAAGTAATATATGATTGCAATACCAACCTTATAGTAGATTAGTTGTGAAGTAATAGATTAATTGCGATTGATCGAGTTATTAACGTTCAAGATATATTTCACAAATGTACAACTAATTAATTATCATTAGTTAGTTGTAATTGTTATCCGTGTTTATGATTTACTTCACAAACGTTAGCATAGATACGATTATGAGGCATAATCATTAGATCAAGTATTCATTAATTATACGTATATATGTAGATCGAATTAATTTGTCATTATGTCATTCGTCGTACAAAATAGTAGGAGAATCTTCAAAGCGGCCCGTTCTCCTTGTATAATGTTTGGATATACAATGTGTCGCTGTACTTATTGTTATTTTAACTATTCCAATGGTTATTATGAACTAAGCATACAACGCGGCACCTCGAACCATCGAAAAATTCATAATTTTGATGTATGAATATTAGTAGGGACTGCCAAGCGGTCCCTAATTCAAATTAGGGGCTGCTTAACGGTCCCTATTGTCAAATTAGGGACCGCTTAACGGTCCCTACTATTATTCATACTTAAAAATCGATTTTTTTTATTGATGTTGTTGTGTTTGTGACTGTAAGCAACCAAACTCATTGTAATATATAAATTGAAGTAATAAATGATTGCAAAACCAACCTTATACTAGAATAGTTGTGAAATAATAGATTAATTGCGATTGATCGAGTTATTAACGTTCAAGATATATTTCACAAATGTACAACTAATTAATTATCATTAGTTAGTTGTAATTGTTATCCGTGTTTATGATTTACTTCACAAACGTTAGCATAGATACGATTATGAGGCATAATCATTAGATCAAGTATTCATTAATTATACGTATATATGTAGATCGAATTAATTTGTCATTATGTCATTCGTCGTACAAAATAGTAGGAGAATCTTCAAAGCGGCCCGTTCTCCTTTTATAATGTTTGGATATACAATGTGTCGTTGTACTTATTGTTATTTTAACTATTCCAATGGTTATTATGAACTAAACATACAACGCGGCACCTCGAACCATCGAAAAATTCATAATTTTGATGTATGAATATTAGTAGTGACTGCCAAGCGGTCCCTAATTCAAATTAGGGGCTGCTTAACGGTCCCTATTGTCAAATTAGGGACCGCTTAACGGTCCCTACTATTATTCATACTTAAAAATCGATTTTTTTTATTGATGTTGTTGTGTTTGTGATTGTAAGCAACCAAACTCATTGTAATATATAAATTGAAGTAATAAATGATTGCAAAATCAACCTTATAGTAGATTAGTTGTGAAATAATAGATTAATTGCGATTGATCGAGTTATTAACGTTCAAGATATATTTCACAAATGTACAACTAATTAATTATCATTAGTTAGTTGTAATTGTTATCCGTGTTTATGATTTAATTCACAAACGTTAGCATAGATACGATTATGAGGCATAATCATTAGATCAAGTATTCATTAATTATACGTATATATGTAGATCGAATTAATTTGTCATTATGTCATTCGTCGTACAAAATAGTAGGAGAATCTTCAAAGCGGCCCGTTCTCCTTGTATAATGTTTGGATATACAATGTGTCGCTGTACTTATTGTTATTTTAACTATTCCAATGGTTATTATGAACTAAGCATACAACGCGGCACCTCGAACCATCGAAAAATTCATAATTTTGATGTATGAATATTAGTAGGGACTGCCAAGCGGTCCCTAATTCAAATTAGGGGCTGCTTAACGGTCCCTATTGTCAAATTAGGGACCGCTTAACGGTCCCTACTATTATTCATACTTAAAAATCGATTTTTTTTATTGATGTTGTTGTGTTTGTGACTGTAAGCAACCAAACTCATTGTAATATATAAATTGAAGTAATAAATGATTGCAAAATCAACCTTATAGTAGATTAGTTGTGAAATAATAGATTAATTGCGATTGATCGAGTTATTAACGTTCAAGATATATTTCACAAATGTACAACTAATTAATTATCATTAGTTAGTTGTAATTGTTATCCGTGTTTATGATTTACTTCACAAACGTTAGCATAGATACGATTATGAGGCATAATCATTAGATCAAGTATTCATTAATTATACGTATATATGTAGATCGAATTAATTTGTCAGTATGTCATTCGTCGTACAAAATAGTAGGAAATCTTCAAAGCGGCCCGTTCTCCTTTTATAATGTTTGGATATACAATGTGTCGTTGTACTTATTGTTATTTTAACTATTCCAATGGTTATTATGAACTAAACATACAACGCGGCACCTCGAACCATCGAAAAATTCATAATTTTGATGTATGAATATTAGTAGGGACTGCCAAGCGGTCCCTAATTTTACAATAGGGACTGCCAAGCGGTCCCTAATTCCCTAATTTGAATTAGGGACCGCTTAACGGTCCCTACTAATATTCATACTTAAAAATCGATTTTGTTTTATTGATGTTGTTGTGTTTGTGATTGTAAGCAACCAAAGTCATTGTAATATATAAATTGAAGTAATATATGATTGCAATACCAACCTTATAGTAGATTAGTTGTGAAGTAATAGATTAATTGCGATTGATCGAGTTATTAACGTTCAAGATATATTTCACAAATGTACAACTAATTAATTATCATTAGTTAGTTGTAATTGTTATCCGTGTTTATGATTTACTTCACAAACGTTAGCATAGATACGATTATGAGGCATAATCATTAGATCAAGTATTCATTAATTATACGTATATATGTAGATCGAATTAATTTGTCATTATGTCATTCGTCGTACAAAATAGTAGGAGAATCTTCAAAGCGGCCCGTTCTCCTTGTATAATGTTTGGATATACAATGTGTTGCTGTACTTATTGTTATTTTAACTATTCCAATGGTTATTATGAACTAAGCATACAACGCGGCACCTCGAACCATCGAAAAATTCATAATTTTGATGTATGAATATTAGTAGGGACTGCCAAGCGGTCCCTAATTCAAATTAGGGGCTGCTTAACGGTCCCTATTGTCAAATTAGGGACCGCTTAACGGTCCCTACTATTATTCATACTTAAAAATCGATTTTTTTTATTGATGTTGTTGTGTTTGTGACTGTAAGCAACCAAACTCATTGTAATATATAAATTGAAGTAATAAATGATTGCAAAACCAACCTTATACTAGAATAGTTGTGAAATAATAGATTAATTGCGATTGATCGAGTTATTAACGTTCAAGATATATTTCACAAATGTACAACTAATTAATTATCATTAGTTAGTTGTAATTGTTATCCGTGTTTATGATTTACTTCACAAACGTTAGCATAGATACGATTATGAGGCATAATCATTAGATCAAGTATTCATTAATTATACGTATATATGTAGATCGAATTAATTTGTCAGTATGTCATTCGTCGTACAAAATAGTAGGAAATCTTCAAAGCGGCCCGTTCTCCTTTTATAATGTTTGGATATACAATGTGTCGTTGTACTTATTGTTATTTTAACTATTCCAATGGTTATTATGAACTAAACATACAACGCGGCACCTCGAACCATCGAAAAATTCATAATTTTGATGTATGAATATTAGTAGGGACTGCCAAGCGGTCCCTAATTTTACAATAGGGACTGCCAAGCGGTCCCTAATTCCCTAATTTGAATTAGGGACCGCTTAACGGTCCCTACTAATATTCATACTTAAAAATCGATTTTGTTTTATTGATGTTGTTGTGTTTGTGATTGTAAGCAACCAAAGTCATTGTAATATATAAATTGAAGTAATATATGATTGCAATACCAACCTTATAGTAGATTAGTTGTGAAGTAATAGATTAATTGCGATTGATCGAGTTATTAACGTTCAAGATATATTTCACAAATGTACAACTAATTAATTATCATTAGTTAGTTGTAATTGTTATCCGTGTTTATGATTTACTTCACAAACGTTAGCATAGATACGATTATGAGGCATAATCATTAGATCAAGTATTCATTAATTATACGTATATATGTAGATCGAATTAATTTGTCATTATGTCATTCGTCGTACAAAATAGTAGGAGAATCTTCAAAGCGGCCCGTTCTCCTTGTATAATGTTTGGATATACAATGTGTCGCTGTACTTATTGTTATTTTAACTATTCCAATGGTTATTATGAACTAAGCATACAACGCGGCACCTCGAACCATCGAAAAATTCATAATTTTGATGTATGAATATTAGTAGGGACTGCCAAGCGGTCCCTAATTCAAATTAGGGGCTGCTTAACGGTCCTTATTGTCAAATTAGGGACCGCTTAACGGTCCCTACTATTATTCATACTTAAAAATCGATTTTTTTTATTGATGTTGTTGTGTTTGTGACTGTAAGCAACCAAACTCATTGTAATATATAAATTGAAGTAATAAATGATTGCAAAACCAACCTTATACTAGAATAGTTGTGAAATAATAGATTAATTGCGATTGATCGAGTTATTAACGTTCAAGATATATTTCACAAATGTACAACTAATTAATTATCATTAGTTAGTTGTAATTGTTATCCGTGTTTATGATTTACTTCACAAACGTTAGCATAGATACGATTATGAGGCATAATCATTAGATCAAGTATTAATTAATTATACGTATATATGTAGATCGAATTAATTTGTCAGTATGTCATTCGTCGTACAAAATAGTAGGAAATCTTCAAAGCGGCCCGTTCTCCTTTTATAATGTTTGGATATACAATGTGTCGTTGTACTTATTGTTATTTTAACTATTCCAATGGTTATTAGGAACTAAACATACAACGCGGCACCTCGAACCATCGAAAAATTCATAATTTTGATGTATGAATATTAGTAGGGACTGCCAAGCGGTCCCTAATTTTACAATAGGGACTGCCAAGCGGTCCCTAATTCCCTAATTTGAATTAGGGACCGCTTAACGGTCCCTACTAATATTCATACTTAAAAATCGATTTTGTTTTATTGATGTTGTTGTGTTTGTGATTGTAAGCAACCAAAGTCATTGTAATATATAAATTGAAGTAATATATGATTGCAATACCAACCTTATAGTAGATTAGTTGTGAAGTAATAGATTAATTGCGATTGATCGAGTTATTAACGTTCAAGATATATTTCACAAATGTACAACTAATTAATTATCATTAGTTAGTTGTAATTGTTATCCGTGTTTATGATTTACTTCACAAACGTTAGCATAGATACGATTATGAGGCATAATCATTAGATCAAGTATTCATTAATTATACGTATATATGTAGATCGAATTAATTTGTCATTATGTCATTCGTCGTACAAAATAGTAGGAGAATCTTCAAAGCGGCCCGTTCTCCTTTTATAATGTTTGGATATACAATGTGTCGTTGTACTTATTGTTATTTTAACTATTCCAATGGTTATTATGAACTAAACATACAACGCGGCACCTCGAACCATCGAAAAATTCATAATTTGGATGTATGAATACTAGTAGGTACTGCCAAGCGGTCCCTAATTTTACAATAGGGATTGCCAAGCGGTCCCTAATTCCCTAATTTGAATTAGGGACCGCTTAACGGTCCCTAATGTCAAATTAGGGACCGCTTAACGGTCCCTACTAATATTCATACTTAAAAATCAATTTTTTTTTATTGATGTTGTTGTGTTTGTGATTGTAAGCAACCAAACTCATTGTAATATATAAATTGAAGTAATAAATGATTGCAAAATCAACCTTATAGTAGATTAGTTGTGAAATAATAGATTAATTGCGATTGATCGAGTTATTAACGTTCAAGATATATTTCACAAATGTACAACTAATTAATTATCATTAGTTAGTTGTAATTGTTATCCGTGTTTATGATTTACTTCACAAACGTTAGCATAGATACGATTATGAGGCATAATCATTAGATCAAGTATTCATTAATTATACGTATATATGTAGATCGAATTAATTTGTCATTATGTCATTCGTCGTACAAAATAGTAGGAGAATCTTCAAAGCGGCCCGTTCTCCTTGAATAATGTTTGGATATACAATGTGTCGCTGTACTTATTGTTATTTTAACTATTCCAATGGTTATTATGAACTAAGCATACAACGCGGCACCTCGAACCATCGAAAAATTCATAATTTTGATGTATGAATATTAGTAGGGACTGCCAAGCGGTCCCTAAGTCAAATTAGGGGCTGCTTAACGGTCCCTATTGTCAAATTAGGGACCGCTTAACGGTCCCTACTATTATTCATACTTAAAAATCGATTTTTTTTATTGATGTTGTTGTGTTTGTGACTGTAAGCAACCAAACTCATTGTAATATATAAATTGAAGTAATAAATGATTGCAAAACCAACCTTATACTAGAATAGTTGTGAAATAATAGATTAATTGCGATTGATCGAGTTATTAACGTTCAAGATATATTTCACAAATGTACAACTAATTAATTATCATTAGTTAGTTGTAATTGTTATCCGTGTTTATGATTTACTTCACAAACGTTAGCATAGATACGATTATGAGGCATAATCATTAGATCAAGTATTCATTAATTATACGTATATATGTAGATCGAATTAATTTGTCAGTATGTCATTCGTCGTACAAAATAGTAGGAAATCTTCAAAGCGGCCCGTTCTCCTTTTATAATGTTTGGATATACAATGTGTCGCTGTACTTATTGTTATTTTAACTATTCCAATGGTTATTATGAACTAAGCATACAACGCGGCACCTCGAACCATCGAAAAATTCATAATTTTGATGTATGAATATTAGTAGGGACTGCCAAGCGGTCCCTAATTCAAATTAGGGGCTGCTTAACGGTCCCTATTGTCAAATTAGGGACCGCTTAACGGTCCCTACTATTATTCATACTTAAAAATCGAATTTTTTTATTGATGTTGTTGTGTTTGTGACTGTAAGCAACCAAACTCCTTGTAATATATAAATTGAAGTAATAAATGATTGCAAAACCAACCTTATACTAGAATAGTTGTGAAATAATAGATTAATTGCGATTGATCGAGTTATTAACGTTCAAGATATATTTCACAAATGTACAACTAATTAATTATCATTAGTTAGTTGTAATTGTTATCCGTGTTTATGATTTACTTCACAAACGTTAGCATAGATACGATTATGAGGCATAATCATTAGATCAAGTATTCATTAATTATACGTATATATGTAGATCGAATTAATTTGTCAGTATGGCATTCGTCGTACAAAATAGTAGGAAATCTTCAAAGCGGCCCGTTCTCCCTTTATAATGTTTGGATATACAATGTGTCGTTGTACTTATTGTTATTTTAACTATTCCAATGGTTATTATGAACTAAACATACAACGCGGCACCTCGAACCATCGAAAAATTCATAATTTTGATGTATCAATATTAGTAGGGACTGCCAAGCGGTCCCTAATTTTACAATAGGGACTGCCAAGCGGTCCCTAATTCCCTAATTTGAATTAGGGACCGCTTAACGGTCCCTACTAATATTCATACTTAAAAATCGATTTTGTTTTATTGATGTTGTTGTGTTTGTGATTGTAAGCAACCAAAGTCATTGTAATATATAAATTGAAGTAATATATGATTGCAATACCAACCTTATAGTAGATTAGTTGTGAAGTAATAGATTAATTGCGATTGATCGAGTTATTAACGTTCAAGATATATTTCACAAATGTACAACTAATTAATTATCATTAGTTAGTTGTAATTGTTATCCGTGTTTATGATTTACTTCACAAACGTTAGCATAGATACGATTATGAGGCATAATCATTAGATCAAGTATTCATTAATTATACGTATATATGTAGATCGAATTAATTTGTCATTATGTCATTCGTCGTACAAAATAGTAGGAGAATCTTCAAAGCGGCCCGTTCTCCTTTTATAATGTTTGGATATACAATGTGTCGTTGTACTTATTGTTATTTTAACTATTCCAATGGTTATTATGAACTAAACATACAACGCGGCACCTCGAACCATCGAAAAATTCATAATTTGGATGTATGAATACTAGTAGGTACTGCCAAGCGGTCCCTAATTTTACAATAGGGATTGCCAAGCGGTCCCTAATTCCCTAATTTGAATTAGGGACCGCTTAACGGTCCCTAATGTCAAATTAGGGACCGCTTAACGGTCCCTACTAATATTCATACTTAAAAATCAATTTTTTTTTATTGATGTTGTTGTGTTTGTGATTGTAAGCAACCAAACTCATTGTAATATATAAATTGAAGTAATAAATGATTGCAAAATCAACCTTATAGTAGATTAGTTGTGAAATAATAGATTAATTGCGATTGATCGAGTTATTAACGTTCAAGATATATTTCACAAATGTACAACTAATTAATTATCATTAGTTAGTTGTAATTGTTATCCGTGTTTATGATTTACTTCACAAACGTTAGCATAGATACGATTATGAGGCATAATCATTAGATCAAGTATTCATTAATTATACGTATATATGTAGATCGAATTAATTTGTCATTATGTCATTCGTCGTACAAAATAGTAGGAGAATCTTCAAAGCGGCCCGTTCTCCTTGAATAATGTTTGGATATACAATGTGTCGCTGTACTTATTGTTATTTTAACTATTCCAATGGTTATTATGAACTAAGCATACAACGCGGCACCTCGAACCATCGAAAAATTCATAATTTTGATGTATGAATATTAGTAGGGACTGCCAAGCGGTCCCTAATTCAAATTAGGGGCTGCTTAACGGTCCCTATTGTCAAATTAGGGACCGCTTAACGGTCCCTACTATTATTCATACTTAAAAATCGATTTTTTTTATTGATGTTGTTGTGTTTGTGACTGTAAGCAACCAAACTCATTGTAATATATAAATTGAAGTAATAAATGATTGCAAAACCAACCTTATACTAGAATAGTTGTGAAATAATAGATTAATTGCGATTGATCGAGTTATTAACGTTCAAGATATATTTCACAAATGTACAACTAATTAATTATCATTAGTTAGTTGTAAATGTTATCCGTGTTTATGATTTACTTCACAAACGTTAGCATAGATACGATTATGAGGCATAATCATTAGATCAAGTATTCATTAATTATACGTATATATGTAGATCGAATTAATTTGTCAGTATGTCATTCGTCGTACAAAATAGTAGGAAATCTTCAAAGCGGCCCGTTCTCCTTTTATAATGTTTGGATATACAATGTGTCGCTGTACTTATTGTTATTTTAACTATTCCAATGGTTATTATGAACTAAGCATACAACGCGGCACCTCGAACCATCGAAAAATTCATAATTTTGATGTATGAATATTAGTAGGGACTGCCAAGCGGTCCCTAATTCAAATTAGGGGCTGCTTAACGGTCCCTATTGTCAAATTAGGGACCGCTTAACGGTCCCTACTATTATTCATACTTAAAAATCGAATTTTTTTATTGATGTTGTTGTGTTTGTGACTGTAAGCAACCAAACTCCTTGTAATATATAAATTGAAGTAATAAATGATTGCAAAACCAACCTTATACTAGAATAGTTGTGAAATAATAGATTAATTGCGATTGATCGAGTTATTAACGTTCAAGATATATTTCACAAATGTACAACTAATTAATTATCATTAGTTAGTTGTAATTGTTATCCGTGTTTATGATTTACTTCACAAACGTTAGCATAGATACGATTATGAGGCATAATCATTAGATCAAGTATTCATTAATTATACGTATATATGTAGATCGAATTAATTTGTCAGTATGGCATTCGTCGTACAAAATAGTAGGAAATCTTCAAAGCGGCCCGTTCTCCCTTTATAATGTTTGGATATACAATGTGTCGTTGTACTTATTGTTATTTTAACTATTCCAATGGTTATTATGAACTAAACATACAACGCGGCACCTCGAACCATCGAAAAATTCATAATTTTGATGTATCAATATTAGTAGGGACTGCCAAGCGGTCCCTAATTTTACAATAGGGACTGCCAAGCGGTCCCTAATTCCCTAATTTGAATTAGGGACCGCTTAACGGTCCCTACTAATATTCATACTTAAAAATCGATTTTGTTTTATTGATGTTGTTGTGTTTGTGATTGTAAGCAACCAAAGTCATTGTAATATATAAATTGAAGTAATATATGATTGCAAAACCAACCTTATAGTAGATTAGTTGTGAAGTAATAGATTAATTGCGATTGATCGAGTTATTAACGTTCAAGATATATTTCACAAATGTACAACTAATTAATTATCATTAGTTAGTTGTAATTGTTATCCGTGTTTATGATTTACTTCACAGACGTTAGCATAGATACGATTATGAGGCATAATCATTAGATCAATTATTCATTAATTATACGTATATATGTAGATCGAATTAATTTGTCATTATGTCATTCGTCGTACAAAATAGTAGGAGAATCTTCAAAGCGGCCCGTTCTCCTTTTATAATGTTTGGATATACAATGTGTCGTTGTACTTATTGTTACTTTAACTATTCCAATGGTTTTTATGAACTAAACATACAACGCGGCACCTCGAACCATCGAAAAATTCATAATTTGGATGTATGAATATTAGTAGGTACTGCCAAGCGGTCCCTAATTTTACAATAGGGATTGCCAAGCGGTCCCTAATTCCCTAATTTGAATTAGGGACCGCTTAACGGTCCCTATTGTCAAATTAGGGACCGCTTAACGGTCCCTACTAATATTCATACTTAAAAATCAATTTGTTTTTATTGATGTTGTTGTGTTTGTGATTGTAAGCAACCAAACTCATTGTAATATATAAATTGAAGTAATAAATGATTGCAAAATCAACCTTATAGTAGATTAGTTGTGAAATAATAGATTAATTGCGATTGATCGAGTTATTAACGTTCAAGATATATTTCACAAATGTACAACTAATTAATTATCATTAGTTAGTTGTAATTGTTATCCGTGTTTATGATTTACTTCACAAACGTTAGCATAGATACGATTATGAGGCATAATCATTAGATCAAGTATTCATTAATTATACGTATATATGTAGATCGAATTAATTTGTCATTATGTCATTCGTCGTACAAAATAGTAGGAGAATCTTCAAAGCGGCCCGTTCTCCTTTTATAATGTTTGGATATATAATGTGTCGTTGTACTTATTGTTATTTTAACTATTCCAATGGTTATTATGAACTAAACATACAACGCGGCACCTCGAACCATCGAAAAATTCATAATTTGGATGTATGAATATTAGTAGGTACTGCCAAGCGGTCCCTAATTTTACAATAGGGATTGCCAAGCGGTCCCTAATTCCCTAATTTGAATTAGGGACCGCTTAACGGTCCCTATTGTCAAATTAGGGACCGCTTAACGGTCCCTACTAATATTCATACTTAAAAATCAATTTGTTTTTATTGATGTTGTTGTGTTTGTGATTGTAAGCAACCAAACTCATTGTAATATATAAATTGAAGTAATAAATGATTGCAAAATCAACCTTATAGTAGATTAGTTGTGAAATAATAGATTAATTGCGATTGATCGAGTTATTAACGTTCAAGATATATTTCACAAATGTACAACTAATTAATTATCATTAGTTAGTTGTAATTGTTATCCGTGTTTATGATTTACTTCACAAACGTTAGCATAGATACGATTATGAGGCATAATCATTAGATCAAGTATTCATTAATTATACGTATATATGTAGATCGAATTAATTTGTCATTATGTCATTCGTCGTACAAAATAGTAGGAGAATCTTCAAAGCGGCCCGTTCTCCTTTTATAATGTTTGGATATACAATGTGTCGTTGTACTTATTGTTACTTTAACTATTCCAATGGTTATTATGAACTAAACATACAACGCGGCACCTCGAACCATCGAAAAATTCATAATTTGGATGTATGAATATTAGTAGGTACTGCCAAGCGGTCTCTAATTTTACAATAGGGATTGCCAAGCGGTCCCTAATTCCCTAATTTGAATTAGGGACCGCTTAACGGTCCCTACTAATATTCATACTTAAAAATCAATTTGTTTTTATTGATGTTGTTGTGTTTGTGATTGTAAGCAACCAAACTCATTGTAATATATAAATTGAAGTAATAAATGATTGCAAAATCAACCTTATAGTAGATTAGTTGTGAAATAATAGATTAATTGCGATTGATCGAGTTATTAACGTTCAAGATATATTTCACAAATGTACAACTAATTAATTATCATTAGTTAGTTGTAATTGTTATCCGTGTTTATGATTTACTTCACAAACGTTAGCATAGATACGATTATGAGGCATAATCATTAGATCAAGTATTCATTAATTATACGTATATATGTAGATCGAATTAATTTGTCATTATGTCATTCGTCGTACAAAATAGTAGGAGAATCTTCAAAGCGGCCCGTTCTCCTTTTATAATGTTTGGATATACAATGTGTCGTTGTACTTATTGTTATTTTAACTATTCCAATGGTTATTATGAACTAAACATACAACGCGGCACCTCGAACCATCGAAAAATTCATAATTTTGATGTATGAATATTAGTAGGGACTGCCAAGCGGTCCCTAATTCCCTAATTTGAATTAGAGACCGCTTAACGGTCCCTATTGTCAAATTAGGGACCTCTTAACGGTCCCTACTAATATTCATACTTAAAAAGCGATTTTTTTATTGATGTTGTTGTGCTTGTGATTGTAAGCAACCAAAGTCATTGTAATATATAAATTGAAATAATAAATAATTGCAAAATCAACCTTATAGTAGATTAGTTGTGAAATAATAGATTAATTGCGATTGATCGAGTTATTAACGTTCAAGATATATTTCACAAATGTACAACTAATTAATTATCATTAGTTAGTTGTAATTGTTATCCGTGTTTATGATTTATTTCACAAACGTTAGCATAGTTACGATTATGAGGCATAATCATTAGATCAAGTATTCATTAATTATACGTATATATGTAGATCGAATTAATTTGTCATTATGTCATTCGTCGTACAAAATAGTAGGAGAATCTTCAAAGCGGCCCGTTCTCCTTTTATAATGTTTGGATATACAATGTGTCGTTGTACTTATTGTTACTTTAACTATTCCAATGGTTATTATGAACTAAACATACAATGCGGCACCTCGAACCATCGAAAAATTCATAATTTGGATGTATGAATATTAGTAGGTACTGCCAAGCGGTCCCTAATTTTACAATAGGGATTGCCAAGCGGTCCCTAATTCCCTAATTTGAATTAGGGACCGCTTAACGGTCCCTATTGTCAAATTAGGGACCGCTTAACGGTCCCTACTAATATTCATACTTAAAAATCAATTTGTTTTTATTGATGTTGTTGTGTTTGTGATTGTAAGCAACCAAACTCATTGTAATATATAAATTGAAGTAATAAATGATTGCAAAATCAACCTTATAGTAGATTAGTTGTGAAATAATAGATTAATTGCGATTGATCGAGTTATTAACGTTCAAGATATATTTCACAAATGTACAACTAATTAATTATCATTAGTTAGTTGTAATTGTTATCCGTGTTTATGATTTACTTCACAAACGTTAGCATAGATACGATTATGAGGCATAATCATTAGATCAAGTATTCATTAATTATACGTATATATGTAGATCGAATTAATTTGTCATTATGTCATTCGTCGTACAAAATAGTAGGAGAATCTTCAAAGCGGCCCGTTCTCCTTTTATAATGTTTGGATATACAATGTGTCGTTGTACTTATTGTTATTTTAACTATTCCAATGGTTATTATGAACTAAACATACAACGCGGCACCTCGAACAATCGAAAAATTCATAATTTTGATGTATGAATATTAGTAGGGACTGCCAAGCGGTCCCTAATTCAAATTAGGGGCTGCTTAACGGTCCCTATTGTCAAATTAGGGACCGCTTAACGGTCCCTACTATTATTCATACTTAAAAATCGATTTTTTTTATTGATGTTGTTGTGTTTGTGATTGTAAGCAACCAAACTCATTGTAATATATAAATTGAAGTAATAAATGATTGCAAAATCAACCTTATAGTAGATTAGTTGTGAAATAATAGATTAATTGCGATTGATCGAGTTATTAACGTTCAAGATATATTTCACAAATGTACAACTAATTAATTATCATTAGTTAGTTGTAATTGTTATCCGTGTTTATGATTTAATTCACAAACGTTAGCATAGATACGATTATGAGGCATAATCATTAGATCAAGTATTCATTAATTATACGTATATATGTAGATCGAATTAATTTGTCATTATGTCATTCGTCGTACAAAATAGTAGGAGAATCTTCAAAGCGGCCCGTTCTCCTTGTATAATGTTTGGATATACAATGTGTCGCTGTACTTATTGTTATTTTAACTATTCCAATGGTTATTATGAACTAAGCATACAACGCGGCACCTCGAACCATCGAAAAATTCATAATTTTGATGTATGAATATTAGTAGGGACTGCCAAGCGGTCCCTAATTCAAATTAGGGGCTGCTTAACGGTCCCTATTGTCAAATTAGGGACCGCTTAACGGTCCCTACTATTATTCATACTTAAAAATCGATTTTTTTTATTGATGTTGTTGTGTTTATGACTGTAAGCAACCAAACTCATTGTAATATATAAATTGAAGTAATAAATGATTGCAAATCCAACCTTATACTAGAATAGTTGTGAAATAATAGATTAATTGCGATTGATCGAGTTATTAACGTTCAAGATATATTTCACAAATGTACAACTAATTAATTATCATTAGTTAGTTGTAATTGTTATCCGTGTTTATGATTTACTTCACAAACGTTAGCATAGATACGATTATGAGGCATAATCATTAGATCAAGTATTCATTAATTATACGTATATATGTAGATCGAATTAATTTGTCAGTATGTCATTCGTCGTACAAAATAGTAGGAAATCTTCAAAGCGGCCCGTTCTCCTTTTATAATGTTTGGATATACAATGTGTCGTTGTACTTATTGTTATTTTAACTATTCCAATGGTTATTATGAACTAAACATACAACGCGGCACCTCGAACCATCGAAAAATTCATAATTTTGATGTATGAATATTAGTAGGGACTGCCAAGCGGTCCCTAATTTTACAATAGGGACTGCCAAGCGGTCCCTAATTCCCTAATTTGAATTAGGGACCACTTAACGGTCCCTACTAATATTCATACTTAAAAATCGATTTTGTTTTATTGATGTTGTTGTGTTTGTGATTGTAAGCAACCAAAGTCATTGTAATATATAAATTGAAGTAATATATGATTGCAATACCAACCTTATAGTAGATTAGTTGTGAAGTAATAGATTAATTGCGATTGATCGAGTTATTAACGTTCAAGATATATTTCACAAATGTACAACTAATTAATTATCATTAGTTAGTTGTAATTGTTATCCGTGTTTATGATTTATTTCACAAACGTTAGCATAGATACGATTATGAGGCATAATCATTAGATCAAGTATTCATTAATTATACGTATATATGTAGATCGAATTAATTTGTCATTATGTCATTCGTCGTACAAAATAGTAGGAGAATCTTCAAAGCGGCCCGTTCTCCTTTTATAATGTTTGGATATACAATGTGTCGTTGTACTTATTGTTATTTTAACTATTCCAATGGTTATTATGAACTAAACATACAACGCGGCACCTCGAACCATCGAAAAATTCATAATTTGGATGTATGAATACTAGTAGGTACTGCCAAGCGGTCCCTAATTTTACAATAGGGATTGCCAAGCGGTCCCTAATTCCCTAATTTGAATTAGGGACCGCTTAACGGTCCCTAATGTCAAATTAGGGACCGCTTAACGGTCCCTACTAATATTCATACTTAAAAATCAATTTTTTTTTATTGATGTTGTTGTGTTTGTGATTGTAAGCAACCAAACTCATTGTAATATATAAATTGAAGTAATAAATGATTGCAAAATCAACCTTATAGTAGATTAGTTGTGAAATAATAGATTAATTGCGATTGATCGAGTTATTAACGTTCAAGATATATTTCACAAATGTACAACTAATTAATTATCATTAGTTAGTTGTAATTGTTATCCGTGTTTATGATTTACTTCACAAACGTTAGCATAGATACGATTATGAGGCATAATCATTAGATCAAGTATTCATTAATTATACGTATATATGTAGATCGAATTAATTTGTCATTATGTCATTCGTCGTACAAAATAGTAGGAGAATCTTCAAAGCGGCCCGTTCTCCTTGAATAATGTTTGGATATACAATGTGTCGCTGTACTTATTGTTATTTTAACTATTCCAATGGTTATTATGAACTAAGCATACAACGCGGCACCTCGAACCATCGAAAAATTCATAATTTTGATGTATGAATATTAGTAGGGACTGCCAAGCGGTCCCTAATTCAAATTAGGGGCTGCTTAACGGTCCCTATTGTCAAATTAGGGACCGCTTAACGGTCCCTACTATTATTCATACTTAAAAATCGATTTTTTTTATTGATGTTGTTGTGTTTGTGACTGTAAGCAACCAAACTCATTGTAATATATAAATTGAAGTAATAAATGATTGCAAAACCAACCTTATACTAGAATAGTTGTGAAATAATAGATTAATTGCGATTGATCGAGTTATTAACGTTCAAGATATATTTCACAAATGTACAACTAATTAATTATCATTAGTTAGTTGTAATTGTTATCCGTGTTTATGATTTACTTCACAAACGTTAGCATAGATACGATTATGAGGCATAATCATTAGATCAAGTATTCATTAATTATACGTATATATGTAGATCGAATTAATTTGTCAGTATGTCATTCGTCGTACAAAATAGTAGAAAATCTTCAAAGCGGCCCGTTCTCCTTTTATAATGTTTGGATATACAATGTGTCGTTGTACTTATTGTTATTTTAACTATTCCAATGGTTATTATGAACTAAACATACAACGCGGCACCTCGAACCATCGAAAAATTCATAATTTGGATGTATGAATACTAGTAGGTACTGCCAAGCGGTCCCTAATTTTACAATAGGGATTGCCAAGCGGTCCCTAATTCCCTAATTTGAATTAGGGACCGCTTAACGGTCCCTAATGTCAAATTAGGGACCGCTTAACGGTCCCTACTAATATTCATACTTAAAAATCAATTTGTTTTTATTGATGTTGTTGTGTTTGTGATTGTAAGCAACCAAACTCATTGTAATATATAAATTGAAGTAATAAATGATTGCAAAATCAACCTTATAGTAGATTAGTTGTGAAATAATAGATTAATTGCGATTGATCGAGTTATTAACGTTCAAGATATATTTCACAAATGTACAACTAATTAATTATCATTAGTTAGTTGTAATTGTTATCCGTGTTTATGATTTACTTCACAAACGTTAGCATAGATACGATTATGAGGCATAATCATTAGATCAAGTATTCATTAATTATACGTATATATGTAGATCGAATTAATTTGTCATTATGTCATTCGTCGTACAAAATAGTAGGAGAATCTTCAAAGCGGCCCGTTCTCCTTTTATAATGTTTGGATATACAATGTGTCGTTGTACTTATTGTTATTTTAACTATTCCAATGGTTATTATGAACTAAACATACAACGCGGCACCTCGAACAATCGAAAAATTCATAATTTTGATGTATGAATATTAGTAGGGACTGCCAAGCGGTCCCTAATTCAAATTAGGGGCTGCTTAACGGTCCCTATTGTCAAATTAGGGACCGCTTAACGGTCCCTACTATTATTCATACTTAAAAATCGATTTTTTTTATTGATGTTGTTGTGTTTGTGATTGTAAGCAACCAAACTCATTGTAATATATAAATTGAAGTAATAAATGATTGCAAAATCAACCTTATAGTAGATTAGTTGTGAAATAATAGATTAATTGCGATTGATCGAGTTATTAACGTTCAAGATATATTTCACAAATGTACAACTAATTAATTATCATTAGTTAGTTGTAATTGTTATCCGTGTTTATGATTTAATTCACAAACGTTAGCATAGATACGATTATGAGGCATAATCATTAGATCAAGTATTCATTAATTATACGTATATATGTAGATCGAATTAATTTGTCATTATGTCATTCGTCGTACAAAATAGTAGGAGAATCTTCAAAGCGGCCCGTTCTCCTTGTATAATGTTTGGATATACAATGTGTCGCTGTACTTATTGTTATTTTAACTATTCCAATGGTTATTATGAACTAAGCATACAACGCGGCACCTCGAACCATCGAAAAATTCATAATTTTGATGTATGAATATTAGTAGGGACTGCCAAGCGGTCCCTAATTCAAATTAGGGGCTGCTTAACGGTCCCTATTGTCAAATTAGGGACCGCTTAACGGTCCCTACTATTATTCATACTTAAAAATCGATTTTTTTTATTGATGTTGTTGTGTTTATGACTGTAAGCAACCAAACTCATTGTAATATATAAATTGAAGTAATAAATGATTGCAAATCCAACCTTATACTAGAATAGTTGTGAAATAATAGATTAATTGCGATTGATCGAGTTATTAACGTTCAAGATATATTTCACAAATGTACAACTAATTAATTATCATTAGTTAGTTGTAATTGTTATCCGTGTTTATGATTTACTTCACAAACGTTAGCATAGATACGATTATGAGGCATAATCATTAGATCAAGTATTCATTAATTATACGTATATATGTAGATCGAATTAATTTGTCAGTATGTCATTCGTCGTACAAAATAGTAGGAAATCTTCAAAGCGGCCCGTTCTCCTTTTATAATGTTTGGATATACAATGTGTCGTTGTACTTATTGTTATTTTAACTATTCCAATGGTTATTATGAACTAAACATACAACGCGGCACCTCGAACCATCGAAAAATTCATAATTTTGATGTATGAATATTAGTAGGGACTGCCAAGCGGTCCCTAATTTTACAATAGGGACTGCCAAGCGGTCCCTAATTCCCTAATTTGAATTAGGGACCGCTTAACGGTCCCTACTAATATTCATACTTAAAAATCGATTTTGTTTTATTGATGTTGTTGTGTTTGTGATTGTAAGCAACCAAAGTCATTGTAATATATAAATTTAAGTAATATATGATTGCAATACCAACCTTATAGTAGATTAGTTGTGAAGTAATAGATTAATTGCGATTGATCGAGTTATTAACGTTCAAGATATATTTCACAAATGTACAACTAATTAATTATCATTAGTTAGTTGTAATTGTTATCCGTGTTTATGATTTATTTCACAAACGTTAGCATAGATACGATTATGAGGCATAATCATTAGATCAAGTATTCATTAATTATACGTATATATGTAGATCGAATTAATTTGTCATTATGTCATTCGTCGTACAAAATAGTAGGAGAATCTTCAAAGCGGCCCGTTCTCCTTTTATAATGTTTGGATATACAATGTGTCGTTGTACTTATTGTTATTTTAACTATTCCAATGGTTATTATGAACTAAACATACAACGCGGCACCTCGAACCATCGAAAAATTCATAATTTGGATGTATGAATACTAGTAGGTACTGCCAAGCGGTCCCTAATTTTACAATAGGGATTGCCAAGCGGTCCCTAATTCCCTAATTTGAATTAGGGACCGCTTAACGGTCCCTAATGTCAAATTAGGGACCGCTTAACGGTCCCTACTAATATTCATACTTAAAAATCAATTTTTTTTTATTGATGTTGTTGTGTTTGTGATTGTAAGCAACCAAACTCATTGTAATATATAAATTGAAGTAATAAATGATTGCAAAATCAACCTTATAGTAGATTAGTTGTGAAATAATAGATTAATTGCGATTGATCGAGTTATTAACGTTCAAGATATATTTCACAAATGTACAACTAATTAATTATCATTAGTTAGTTGTAATTGTTATCCGTGTTTATGATTTACTTCACAAACGTTAGCATAGATACGATTATGAGGCATAATCATTAGATCAAGTATTCATTAATTATACGTATATATGTAGATCGAATTAATTTGTCATTATGTCATTCGTCGTACAAAATAGTAGGAGAATCTTCAAAGCGGCCCGTTCTCCTTGAATAATGTTTGGATATACAATGTGTCGCTGTACTTATTGTTATTTTAACTATTCCAATGGTTATTATGAACTAAGCATACAACGCGGCACCTCGAACCATCGAAAAATTCATAATTTTGATGTATGAATATTAGTAGGGACTGCCAAGCGGTCCCTAATTCAAATTAGGGGCTGCTTAACGGTCCCTATTGTCAAATTAGGGACCGCTTAACGGTCCCTACTATTATTCATACTTAAAAATCGATTTTTTTTATTGATGTTGTTGTGTTTGTGACTGTAAGCAACCAAACTCATTGTAATATATAAATTGAAGTAATAAATGATTGCAAAACCAACCTTATACTAGAATAGTTGTGAAATAATAGATTAATTGCGATTGATCGAGTTATTAACGTTCAATATATATTTCACAAATGTACAACTAATTAATTATCATTAGTTAGTTGTAATTGTTATCCGTGTTTATGATTTACTTCACAAACGTTAGCATAGATACGATTATGAGGCATAATCATTAGATCAAGTATTCATTAATTATACGTATATATGTAGATCGAATTAATTTGTCAGTATGTCATTCGTCGTACAAAATAGTAGAAAATCTTCAAAGCGGCCCGTTCTCCTTTTATAATGTTTGGATATACAATGTGTCGTTGTACTTATTGTTATTTTAACTATTCCAATGGTTATTATGAACTAAACATACAACGCGGCACCTCGAACCATCGAAAAATTCATAATTTGGATGTATGAATACTAGTAGGTACTGGCAAGCGGTCCCTAATTTTACAATAGGGATTGCCAAGCGGTCCCTAATTCCCTAATTTGAATTAGGGACCGCTTAACGGTCCCTAATGTCAAATTAGGGACCGCTTAACGGTCCCTACTAATATTCATACTTAAAAATCAATTTTTTTTATTGATGTTGTTGTGTTTGTGATTGTAAGCAACCAAACTCATTGTAATATATAAATTGAAGTAATAAATGATTGCAAAATCAACCTTATAGTAGATTAGTTGTGAAATAATAGATTAATTGCGATTGATCGAGTTATTAACGTTCAAGATATATTTCACAAATGTACAACTAATTAATTATCATTAGTTAGTTGTAATTGTTATCCGTGTTTATGATTTACTTCACAAACGTTAGCATAGATACGATTATGAGGCATAATCATTAGATCAAGTATTCATTAATTATACGTATATATGTAGATCGAATTAATTTGTCAGTATGTCATTCGTCGTACAAAATAGTAGGAAATCTTCAAAGCGGCCCGTTCTCCTTTTATAATGTTTGGATATACAATGTGTCGTTGTACTTATTGTTATTTTAACTATTCCAATGGTTATTATGAACTAAACATACAACGCGGCACCTCGAACCATCGAAAAATTCATAATTTTGATGTATGAATATTAGTAGGGACTGCCAAGCGGTCCCTAATTTTACAATAGGGACTGCCAAGCGGTCCCTAATTCCCTAATTTGAATTAGGGACCGCTTAACGGTCCCTACTAATATTCATACTTAAAAATCGATTTTGTTTTATTGATGTTGTTGTGTTTGTGATTGTAAGCAACCAAAGTCATTGTAATATATAAATTGAAGTAATATATGATTGCAATACCAACCTTATAGTAGATTAGTTGTGAAGTAATAGATTAATTGCGATTGATCGAGTTATTAACGTTCAAGATATATTTCACAAATGTACAACTAATTAATTATCATTAGTTAGTTGTAATTGTTATCCGTGTTTATGATTTATTTCACAAACGTTAGCATAGATACGATTATGAGGCATAATCATTAGATCAAGTATTCATTAATTATACGTATATATGTAGATCGAATTAATTTGTCATTATGTCATTCGTCGTACAAAATAGTAGGAGAATCTTCAAAGCGGCCCGTTCTCCTTTTATAATGTTTGGATATACAATGTGTCGTTGTACTTATTGTTATTTTAACTATTCCAATGGTTATTATGAACTAAACATACAACGCGGCACCTCGAACCATCGAAAAATTCATAATTTGGATGTATGAATACTAGTAGGTACTGCCAAGCGGTCCCTAATTTTACAATAGGGATTGCCAAGCGGTCCCTAATTCCCTAATTTGAATTAGGGACCGCTTAACGGTCCCTAATGTCAAATTAGGGACCGCTTAACGGTCCCTACTAATATTCATACTTAAAAATCAATTTTTTTTTATTGATGTTGTTGTGTTTGTGATTGTAAGCAACCAAACTCATTGTAATATATAAATTGAAGTAATAAATGATTGCAAAATCAACCTTATAGTAGATTAGTTGTGAAATAATAGATTAATTGCGATTGATCGAGTTATTAACGTTCAAGATATATTTCACAAATGTACAACTAATTAATTATCATTAGTTAGTTGTAATTGTTATCCGTGTTTATGATTTACTTCACAAACGTTAGCATAGATACGATTATGAGGCATAATCATTAGATCAAGTATTCATTAATTATACGTATATATGTAGATCGAATTAATTTGTCATTATGTCATTCGTCGTACAAAATAGTAGGAGAATCTTCAAAGCGGCCCGTTCTCCTTGAATAATGTTTGGATATACAATGTGTCGCTGTACTTATTGTTATTTTAACTATTCCAATGGTTATTATGAACTAAGCATACAACGCGGCACCTCGAACCATCGAAAAATTCATAATTTTGATGTATGAATATTAGTAGGGACTGCCAAGCGGTCCCTAATTCAAATTAGGGGCTGCTTAACGGTCCCTATTGTCAAATTAGGGACCGCTTAACGGTCCCTACTATTATTCATACTTAAAAATCGATTTTTTTTATTGATGTTGTTGTGTTTGTGACTGTAAGCAACCAAACTCATTGTAATATATAAATTGAAGTAATAAATGATTGCAAAACCAACCTTATACTAGAATAGTTGTGAAATAATAGATTAATTGCGATTGATCGAGTTATTAACGTTCAATATATATTTCACAAATGTACAACTAATTAATTATCATTAGTTAGTTGTAATTGTTATCCGTGTTTATGATTTACTTCACAAACGTTAGCATAGATACGATTATGAGGCATAATCATTAGATCAAGTATTCATTAATTATACGTATATATGTAGATCGAATTAATTTGTCAGTATGTCATTCGTCGTACAAAATAGTAGAAAATCTTCAAAGCGGCCCGTTCTCCTTTTATAATGTTTGGATATACAATGTGTCGTTGTACTTATTGTTATTTTAACTATTCCAATGGTTATTATGAACTAAACATACAACGCGGCACCTCAAACCATCGAAAAATTCATAATTTGGATGTATGAATACTAGTAGGTACTGGCAAGCGGTCCCTAATTTTACAATAGGGATTGCCAAGCGGTCCCTAATTCCCTAATTTGAATTAGGGACCGCTTAACGGTCCCTAATGTCAAATTAGGGACCGCTTAACGGTCCCTACTAATATTCATACTTAAAAATCAATTTTTTTTATTGATGTTGTTGTGTTTGTGATTGTAAGCAACCAAACTCATTGTAATATATAAATTGAAGTAATAAATGATTGCAAAATCAACCTTATAGTAGATTAGTTGTGAAATAATAGATTAATTGCGATTGATCGAGTTATTAACGTTCAAGATATATTTCACAAATGTACAACTAATTAATTATCATTAGTTAGTTGTAATTGTTATCCGTGTTTATGATTTACTTCACAAACGTTAGCATAGATACGATTATGAGGCATAATCATTAGATCAAGTATTCATTAATTATACGTATATATGTAGATCGAATTAATTTGTCAGTATGTCATTCGTCGTACAAAATAGTAGGAAATCTTCAAAGCGGCCCGTTCTCCTTTTATAATGTTTGGATATACAATGTGTCGTTGTACTTATTGTTATTTTAACTATTCCAATGGTTATTATGAACTAAACATACAACGCGGCACCTCGAACCATCGAAAAATTCATAATTTTGATGTATGAATATTAGTAGGGACTGCCAAGCGGTCCCTAATTTTACAATAGGGACTGCCAAGCGGTCCCTAATTCCCTAATTTGAATTAGGGACCGCTTAACGGTCCCTACTAATATTCATACTTAAAAATCGATTTTGTTTTATTGATGTTGTTGTGTTTGTGATTGTAAGCAACCAAAGTCATTGTAATATATAAATTGAAGTAATATATGATTGCAAAACCAACCTTATAGTAGATTAGTTGTGAAGTAATAGATTAATTGCGATTGATCGAGTTATTAACGTTCAAGATATATTTCACAAATGTACAACTAATTAATTATCATTAGTTAGTTGTAATTGTTATCCGTGTTTATGATTTACTTCACAAACGTTAGCATAGATACGATTATGAGGCATAATCATTAGATCAAGTATTCATTAATTATACGTATATATGTAGATCGAATTAATTTGTCATTATGTCATTCGTCGTACAAAATAGTAGGAGAATCTTCAAAGCGGCCCGTTCTCCTTTTATAATGTTTGGATATACAATGTGTCGTTGTACTTATTGTTATTTTAACTATTCCAATGGTTATTATGAACTAAACATACAACGCGGCACCTCGAACCATCGAAAAATTCATAATTTGGATGTATGAATACTAGTAGGTACTGCCAAGCGGTCCCTAATTTTACAATAGGGATTGCCAAGCGGTCCCTAATTCCCTAATTTGAATTAGGGACCGCTTAACGGTCCCTAATGTCAAATTAGGGACCGCTTAACGGTCTCTACTAATATTCATAATTAAAAATCAATTTTTTTTTATTGATGTTGTTGTGTTTGTGATTGTAAGCAACCAAACTCATTGTAATATATAAATTGAAGTAATAAATGATTGCAAAATCAACCTTATAGTAGATTAGTTGTGAAATAATAGATTAATTGCGATTGATCGAGTTATTAACGTTCAAGATATATTTCACAAATGTACAACTAATTAATTATCATTAGTTAGTTGTAATTGTTATCCGTGTTTATGATTTAGTTCACAAACGTTAGCATAGATACGATTATGAGGCATAATCATTAGATCAAGTATTCATTAATTATACGTATATATGTAGATCGAATTAATTTGTCATTATGTCATTCGTCGTACAAAATAGTAGGAGAATCTTCAAAGCGGCCCGTTCTCCTTGTATAATGTTTGGATATACAATGTGTCGCTGTACTTATTGTTATTTTAACTATTCCAATGGTTATTATGAACTAAGCATACAACGCGGCACCTCGAACCATCGAAAAATTCATAATTTTGATGTATGAATATTAGTAGGGACTGCCAAGCGGTCCCTAATTCAAATTAGGGGCTGCTTAACGGTCCCTATTGTCAAATTAGGGACCGCTTAACGGTCCCTACTATTATTCATACTTAAAAATCGATTTTTTTTATTGATGTTGTTGTGTTTGTGACTGTAAGCAACCAAACTCATTGTAATATATAAATTGAAGTAATAAATGATTGCAAAACCAACCTTATACTAGAATAGTTGTGAAATAATAAATTAATTGCGATTGATCGAGTTATTAACGTTCAAGATATATTTCACAAATGTACAACTAATTAATTATCATTAGTTAGTTGTAATTGTTATCCGTGTTTATGATTTACTTCACAAACGTTAGCATAGATACGATTATGAGGCATAATCATTAGATCAAGTATTCATTAATTATACGTATATATGTAGATCGAATTAATTTGTCAGTATGGCATTCGTCGTACAAAATAGTAGGAAATCTTCAAAGCGGCCCGTTCTCCCTTTATAATGTTTGGATATACAATGTGTCGTTGTACTTATTGTTATTTTAACTATTCCAATGGTTATTATGAACTAAACATACAACGCGGCACCTCGAACCATCGAAAAATTCATAATTTTGATGTATGAATATTAGTAGGGACTGCCAAACGGTCCCTAATTTTACAATAGGGACTGCCAAGCGGTCCCTAATTCCCTAATTTGAATTAGGGACCGCTTAACGGTCCCTACTAATATTCATACTTAAAAATCGATTTTGTTTTATTGATGTTGTTGTGTTTGTGATTGTAAGCAACCAAAGTCATTGTAATATATAAATTGAAGTAATATATGATTGCAAAACCAACCTTATAGTAGATTAGTTGTGAAGTAATAGATTAATTGCGATTGATCGAGTTATTAACGTTCAAGATATATTTCACAAATGTACAACTAATTAATTATCATTAGTTAGTTGTAATTGTTATCCGTGTTTATGATTTACTTCACAGACGTTAGCATAGATACGATTATGAGGCATAATCATTAGATCAATTATTCATTAATTATACGTATATATGTAGATCGAATTAATTTGTCATTATGTCATTCGTCGTACAAAATAGTAGGAGAATCTTCAAAGCGGCCCGTTCTCCTTTTATAATGTTTGGATATACAATGTGTCGTTGTACTTATTGTTACTTTAACTATTCCAATGGTTTTTATGAACTAAACATACAACGCGGCACCTCGAACCATCGAAAAATTCATAATTTGGATGTATGAATATTAGTAGGTACTGCCAAGCGGTCCCTAATTTTACAATAGGGATTGCCAAGCGGTCCCTAATTCCCTAATTTGAATTAGGGACCGCTTAACGGTCCCTATTGTCAAATTAGGGACCGCTTAACGGTCCCTACTAATATTCATACTTAAAAATCAATTTGTTTTTATTGATGTTGTTGTGTTTGTGATTGTAAGCAACCAAACTCATTGTAATATATAAATTGAAGTAATAAATGATTGCAAAATCAACCTTATAGTAGATTAGTTGTGAAATAATAGATTAATTGCGATTGATCGAGTTATTAACGTTCAAGATATATTTCACAAATGTACAACTAATTAATTATCATTAGTTAGTTGTAATTGTTATCCGTGTTTATGATTTACTTCACAAACGTTAGCATAGATACGATTATGAGGCATAATCATTAGATCAAGTATTCATTAATTATACGTATATATGTAGATCGAATTAATTTGTCATTATGTCATTCGTCGTACAAAATAGTAGGAGAATCTTCAAAGCGGCCCGTTCTCCTTTTATAATGTTTGGATATATAATGTGTCGTTGTACTTATTGTTATTTTAACTATTCCAATGGTTATTATGAACTAAACATACAACGCGGCACCTCGAACCATCGAAAAATTCATAATTTGGATGTATGAATATTAGTAGGTACTGCCAAGCGGTCCCTAATTTTACAATAGGGATTGCCAAGCGGTCCCTAATTCCCTAATTTGAATTAGGGACCGCTTAACGGTCCCTATTGTCAAATTAGGGACCGCTTAACGGTCCCTACTAATATTCATACTTAAAAATCAATTTGTTTTTATTGATGTTGTTGTGTTTGTGATTGTAAGCAACCAAACTCATTGTAATATATAAATTGAAGTAATAAATGATTGCAAAATCAACCTTATAGTAGATTAGTTGTGAAATAATAGATTAATTGCGATTGATCGAGTTATTAACGTTCAAGATATATTTCACAAATGTACAACTAATTAATTATCATTAGTTAGTTGTAATTGTTATCCGTGTTTATGATTTACTTCACAAACGTTAGCATAGATACGATTATGAGGCATAATCATTAGATCAAGTATTCATTAATTATACGTATATATGTAGATCGAATTAATTTGTCATTATGTCATTCGTCGTACAAAATAGTAGGAGAATCTTCAAAGCGGCCCGTTCTCCTTTTATAATGTTTGGATATACAATGTGTCGTTGTACTTATTGTTACTTTAACTATTCCAATGGTTATTATGAACTAAACATACAACGCGGCACCTCGAACCATCGAAAAATTCATAATTTGGATGTATGAATATTAGTAGGTACTGCCAAGCGGTCCCTAATTTTACAATAGGGATTGCCAAGCGGTCCCTAATTCCCTAATTTGAATTAGGGACCGCTTAACGGTCCCTATTGTCAAATTAGGGACCGCTTAACGGTCCCTACTAATATTCATACTTAAAAATCAATTTGTTTTTATTGATGTTGTTGTGTTTGTGATTGTAAGCAACCAAACTCATTGTAATATATAAATTGAAGTAATAAATGATTGCAAAATCAACCTTATAGTAGATTAGTTGTGAAATAATAGATTAATTGCGATTGATCGAGTTATTAACGTTCAAGATATATTTCACAAATGTACAACTAATTAATTATCATTAGTTAGTTGTAATTGTTATCCGTGTTTATGATTTACTTCACAAACGTTAGCATAGATACGATTATGAGGCATAATCATTAGATCAAGTATTCATTAATTATACGTATATATGTAGATCGAATTAATTTGTCATTATGTCATTCGTCGTACAAAATAGTAGGAGAATCTTCAAAGCGGCCCGTTCTCCTTTTATAATGTTTGGATATACAATGTGTCGTTGTACTTATTGTTATTTTAACTATTCCAATGGTTATTATGAACTAAACATACAACGCGGCACCTCGAACCATCGAAAAATTCATAATTTTGATGTATGAATATTAGTAGGGACTGCCAAGCGGTCCCTAATTCCCTAATTTGAATTAGAGACCGCTTAACGGTCCCTATTGTCAAATTAGGGACCTCTTAACGGTCCCTACTAATACTCATACTTAAAAAGCGATTTTTTTATTGATGTTGTTGTGCTTGTGATTGTAAGCAACCAAAGTCATTGTAATATATAAATTGAAATAATAAATAATTGCAAAATCAACCTTATAGTAGATTAGTTGTGAAATAATAGATTAATTGCGATTGATCGAGTTATTAACGTTCAAGATATATTTCACAAATGTACAACTAATTAATTATCATTAGTTAGTTGTAATTGTTATCCGTGTTTATGATTTACTTCACAAATGTTAGCATAGTTACGATTATGAGGCATAATCATTAGATCAAGTATTCATTAATTATACGTATATATGTAGATCGAATTAATTTGTCATTATGTCATTCGTCGTACAAAATAGTAGGAGAATCTTCAAAGCGGCCCGTTCTCCTTTTATAATGTTTGGATATACAATGTGTCGTTGTACTTATTGTTACTTTAACTATTCCAATGGTTATTATGAACTAAACATACAACGCGGCACCTCGAACCATCGAAAAATTCATAATTTGGATGTATGAATATTAGTAGGTACTGCCAAGCGGTCCCTAATTTTACAATAGGGATTGCCAAGCGGTCCATAATTCCCTAATTTGAATTAGGGACCGCTTAACGGTCCCTATTGTCAAATTAGGAACCGCTTAACGGTCCCTACTAATATTCATACTTAAAAATCAATTTGTTTTTATTGATGTTGTTGTGTTTGTGATTGTAAGCAACCAAACTCATTGTAATATATAAATTGAAGTAATAAATGATTGCAAAATCAACCTTATAGTAGATTAGTTGTGAAATAATAGATTAATTGCGATTGATCGAGTTATTAACGTTCAAGATATATTTCACAAATGTACAACTAATTAATTATCATTAATTAGTTGTAATTGTTATCCGTGTTTATGATTTACTTCACAAACGTTAGCATAGTTACGATTATGAGGCATAATCATTAGATCAAGTATTCATTAATTATACGTATATATGTAGATCGAATTAATTTGTCATTATGTCATTCGTCGTACAAAATAGTAGGAGAATCTTCAAAGCGGCCCGTTCTCCTTTTATAATGTTTGGATATACAATGTGTCGTTGTACTTATTGTTATTTTAACTATTCCAATGGTTATTATGAACTAAACATACAACGCGGCACCTCAAACCATCGAAAAATTAATAATTTGGATGTATGAATATTAGTAGGTACTGCCAAGCGGTCCCTAATTTTACAATAGGGATTGCCAAGCGGTCCCTAATTCCCTAATTTGAATTAGGGACCGCTTAACGGTCCCTATTGTCAAATTAGGGACCGCTTAACGGTCCCTACTAATATTCATACTTAAAAATCAATTTGTTTTTATTGATGTTGTTGTGTTTGTGATTGTAAGCAACCAAACTCATTGTAATATATAAATTGAAGTAATAAATGATTGCAAAATCAACCTTATAGTAGATTAGTTGTGAAATAATAGATTAATTGCGATTGATCGAGTTATTAACGTTCAAGATATATTTCACAAATGTACAACTAATTAATTATCATTAGTTAGTTGTAATTGTTATCCGTGTTTATGATTTACTTCACAAACGTTAGCATAGATACGATTATGAGGCATAATCATTAGATCAAGTATTCATTAATTATACGTATATATGTAGATCGAATTAATTTGTCATTATGTCATTCGTCGTACAAAATAATAGGAGAATCTTCAAAGCGGCCCGTTCTCCTTTTATAATGTTTGGATATACAATGTGTCGTTGTACTTATTGTTATTTTAACTATTCCAATGGTTATTATGAACTAAACATACAACGCGGCACCTCGAACCATCGAAAAATTCATAATTTTGATGTATGAATATTAGTAGGGACTGCCAAGCGGTCCCTAATTCCCTAATTTGAATTAGAGACCGCTTAACGGTCCCTATTGTCAAATTAGGGACCTCTTAACGGTCCCTACTAATATTCATACTTAAAAAGCGATTTTTTTATTGATGTTGTTGTGCTTGTGATTGTAAGCAACCAAAGTCATTGTAATATATAAATTGAAATAATAAATAATTGCAAAATCAACCTTATAGTAGATTAGTTGTGAAATAATAGATTAATTGCGATTGATCGAGTTATTAACGTTCAAGATATATTTCACAAATGTACAACTAATTAATTATCATTAGTTAGTTGTAATTGTTATCCGTGTTTATGATTTACTTCACAAACGTTAGCATAGTTACGATTATGAGGCATAATCATTAGATCAAGTATTCATTAATTATACGTATATATGTAGATCGAATTAATTTGTCATTATGTCATTCGTCGTACAAAATAGTAGGAGAATCTTCAAAGCGGCCCGTTCTCTTTTTATAATGTTTGGATATACAATGTGTCGTTGTACTTATTGTTACTTTAACTATTCCAATGGTTATTATGAACTAAACATACAACGCGGCACCTCGAACCATCGAAAAATTCATAATTTGGATGTATGAATATTAGTAGGTACTGCCAAGCGGTCCCTAATTTTACAATAGGGATTGCCAAGCGGTCCATAATTCCCTAATTTGAATTAGGGACCGCTTAACGGTCCCTATTGTCAAATTAGGGACCGCTTAACGGTCCCTACTAATATTCATACTTAAAAATCAATTTGTTTTTATTGATGTTGTTGTGTTTGTGATTGTAAGCAACCAAACTCATTGTAATATATAAATTGAAGTAATAAATGATTGCAAAATCAACCTTATAGTAGATTAGTTGTGAAATAATAGATTAATTGCGATTGATCGAGTTATTAACGTTCAAGATATATTTCACAAATGTACAACTAATTAATTATCATTAATTAGTTGTAATTGTTATCCGTGTTTATGATTTACTTCACAAACGTTAGCATAGTTACGATTATGAGGCATAATCATTAGATCAAGTATTCATTAATTATACGTATATATGTAGATCGAATTAATTTGTCATTATGTCATTCGTCGTACAAAATAGTAGGAGAATCTTCAAAGCGGCCCGTTCTCCTTTTATAATGTTTGGATATACAATGTGTCGTTGTACTTATTGTTATTTTAACTATTCCAATGGTTATTATGAACTAAACATACAACGCGGCACCTCAAACCATCGAAAAATTCATAATTTGGATGTATGAATATTAGTAGGTACTGCCAAGCGGTCCCTAATTTTACAATAGGGATTGCCAAGCGGTCCCTAATTCCCTAATTTGAATTAGGGACCGCTTAACGGTCCCTATTGTCAAATTAGGGACCGCTTAACGGTCCCTACTAATATTCATACTTAAAAATCAATTTGTTTTTATTGATGTTGTTGTGTTTGTGATTGTAAGCAACCAAACTCATTGTAATATATAAATTGAAGTAATAAATGATTGCAAAATCAACCTTATAGTAGATTAGTTGTGAAATAATAGATTAATTGCGATTGATCGAGTTATTAACGTTCAAGATATATTTCACAAATGTACAACTAATTAATTATCATTAGTTAGTTGTAATTGTTATCCGTGTTTATGATTTACTTCACAAACGTTAGCATAGATACGATTATGAGGCATAATCATTAGATCAAGTATTCATTAATTATACGTATATATGTAGATCGAATTAATTTGTCATTATGTCATTCGTCGTACAAAATAGTAGGAGAATCTTCAAAGCGGCCCGTTCTCCTTTTATAATGTTTGGATATACAATGTGTCGTTGTACTTATTGTTATTTTAACTATTCCAATGGTTATTATGAACTAAACATACAACGCGGCACCTCGAACCATCGAAAAATTCATAATTTTGATGTATGAATATTAGTAGGGACTGCCAAGCGGTCCCTAATTCCCTAATTTGAATTAGAGACCGCTTAACGGTCCCTATTGTCAAATTAGGGACCTCTTAACGGTCCCTACTAATATTCATACTTAAAAAGCGATTTTTTTATTGATGTTGTTGTGCTTGTGATTGTAAGCAACCAAAGTCATTGTAATATATAAATTGAAGTAATAAATAATTGCAAAATCAACCTTATAGTAGATTAGTTGTGAAATAATAGATTAATTGCGATTGATCGAGTTATTAACGTTCAAGATATATTTCACAAATGTACAACTAATTAATTATCATTAGTTAGTTGTAATTGTTATCCGTGTTTATGATTTACTTCACAAACGTTAGCATAGTTACGATTATGAGGCATAATCATTAGATCAAGTATTCATTAATTATACGTATATATGTAGATCGAATTAATTTGTCATTATGTCATTCGTCGTACAAAATAGTAGGAGAATCTTCAAAGCGGCCCGTTCTCCTTTTATAATGTTTGGATATACAATGTGTCGTTGTACTTATTGTTACTTTAACTATTCCAATGGTTATTATGAACTAAACATACAACGCGGCACCTCGAACCATCGAAAAATTCATAATTTGGATGTATGAATATTAGTAGGTACTGCCAAGCGGTCCCTAATTTTACAATAGGGATTGCCAAGCGGTCCCTAATTCCCTAATTTGAATTAGGGACCGCTTAACGGTCCCTATTGTCAAATTAGGGACCGCTTAACGGTCCCTACTAATATTCATACTTAAAAATCAATTTGTTTTTATTGATGTTGTTGTGTTTGTGATTGTAAGCAACCAAACTCATTGTAATATATAAATTGAAGTAATAAATGATTGCAAAATCAACCTTATAGTAGATTAGTTGTGAAATAATAGATTAATTGCGATTGATCGAGTTATTAACGTTCAAGATATATTTCACAAATGTACAACTAATTAATTATCATTAGTTAGTTGTAATTGTTATCCGTGTTTATGATTTACTTCACAAACGTTAGCATAGTTACGATTATGAGGCATAATCATTAGATCAAGTATTCATTAATTATACGTATATATGTAGATCGAATTAATTTGTCATTATGTCATTCGTCGTACAAAATAGTAGGAGAATCTTCAAAGCGGCCCGTTCTCCTTTTATAATGTTTGGATATACAATGTGTCGTTGTACTTATTGTTACTTTAACTATTCCAATGGTTATTATGAACTAAACATACAACGCGGCACCTCGAACCATCGAAAAATTCATAATTTGGATGTATGAATATTAGTAGGTACTGCCAAGCGGTCCCTAATTTTACAATAGGGATTGCCAAGCGGTCCCTAATTCCCTAATTTGAATTAGGGACCGCTTAACGGTCCTATTGTCAAATTAGGGACCGCTTAACGGTCCCTACTAATATTCATACTTAAAAATCAATTTGTTTTTATTGATGTTGTTGTGTTTGTGATTGTAAGCAACCAAACTCATTGTAATATATAAATTGAAGTAATAAATGATTGCAAAATCAACCTTATAGTAGATTAGTTGTGAAATAATAGATTAATTGCGATTGATCGAGTTATTAACGTTCAAGATATATTTCACAAATGTACAACTAATTAATTATCATTAGTTAGTTGTAATTGTTATCCGTGTTTATGATTTACTTCACAAACGTTAGCATAGATACGATTATGAGGCATAATCATTAGATCAAGTATTCATTAATTATACGTATATATGTAGATCGAATTAATTTGTCATTATGTCATTCGTCGTACAAAATAGTAGGAGAATCTTCAAAGCGGCCCGTTCTCCTTTTATAATGTTTGGATATACAATGTGTCGTTGTACTTATTGTTATTTTAACTATTCCAATGGTTATTATGAACTAAACATACAACGCGGCACCTCGAACCATCGAAAAATTCATAATTTTGATGTATGAATATTAGTAGGGACTGC
Source organism: Linaria vulgaris (assembly GCA_948329865.1). Classification (NCBI taxonomy): domain Eukaryota; kingdom Viridiplantae; phylum Streptophyta; class Magnoliopsida; order Lamiales; family Plantaginaceae; genus Linaria; species Linaria vulgaris. The sequence continues at coordinate 3,022,997 of OX415251.1, forward strand.
CAAGCGGTCCCTAATTCCCTAATTTGAATTAGAGACCGCTTAACGGTCCCTATTGTCAAATTAGGGACCTCTTAACGGTCCCTACTAATATTCATACTTAAAAAGCGATTTTTTTATTGATGTTGTTGTGCTTGTGATTGTAAGCAACCAAAGTCATTGTAATATATAAATTGAAGTAATAAATAATTGCAAAATCAACCCTATAGTAGATTAGTTGTGAAATAATAGATTAATTGCGATTGATCGAGTTATTAACGTTCAAGATATATTTCACAAATGTACAACTAATTAATTATCATTAGTTAGTTGTAATTGTTATCCGTGTTTATGATTTACTTCACAAACGTTAGCATAGTTACGATTATGAGGCATAATCATTAGATCAAGTATTCATTAATTATACGTATATATATAGATCGAATTAATTTGTCATTATGTCATTCGTCGTACAAAATAGTAGGAGAATCTTCAAAGCGGCCCGTTCTCCTTTTATAATTTTTGGATATACAATGTGTCGTTGTACTTATTGTTATTTTAACTATTCCAATGGTTATTATGAACTAAACATACAACGCGGCACCTCGAACCATCGAAAAACTCATAATTTTGATGTATGAATATTAGTAGGGACTGCCAAGCGGTCCCTAATTTTACAATAGGGACTGCCAAGCGGTCCCAAATTCAAATTAGGGACCGCTTAACGGTCCCTAATGTCAAATTAGGGACCGCTTAACGGTCCCTACTAATATTCATACTTAAAAATCGATTTTTATTATTGATGTTGTTGTGTTTGTGATTGTAAGCAACCAAACTCATTGTAATATATATAAATTGAAGTAATAAATGATGGCAAAATCAACCTTATAGTAGATTAGTTGTGAAATAATAGATTAATTGCGATTGATCGAGTTATTAACGTTCAAGATATATTTCACAAATGTACAACTAATTAATTATCATTAGTTAGTTGTAATTGTTATCCGTGTTTATGATTTAATTCACAAACGTTAGCATAGATACGATTATGAGGCATAATCATTAGATCAAGTATTCAGTAATTATACGTATATATGTAGATCGAATTAATTTGTCATTATGTCATTCGTCGTACAAAATAGTAGGAGAATCTTCAAAGCGGCCCGTTCTCCTTGTATAATGTTTGGATATACAATGTGTCGCTGTACTTATTGTTATTTTAACTATTCCAATGGTTATTATGAACTAAGCATACAACGCGGCACCTCGAACCATCGAAAAATTCATAATTTTGATGTATGAATATTAGTAGGGACTGCCAAGCGGTCCCTAATTCAAATTAGGGGCTGCTTAACGGTCCCTATTGTCAAATTAGGGACCGCTTAACGGTCCCTACTATTATTCATACTTAAAAATCGATTTTTTTATTGATGTTGTTGTGTTTGTGACTGTAAGCAACCAAACTCATTGTAATATATAAATTGAAGTAATAAATGATTGCAAAACCAACCTTATACTAGATTAGTTGTGAAATAATAGATTAATTGCGATTGATCGAGTTATTAACCTTCAAGATATATTTCACAAATGTACAACTAATTAATTATCATTAGTTAGTTGTAATTATTATCCGTGTTTATGATTTACTTCACAAACGTTAGCATAGATACGATTATGAGGCATAATCATTAAATCAAGTATTCATTAATTATACGTATATATGTAGATCGAATTAATTTGTCATTATGTCATTCGTCGTACAAAATAGTAGGAGAATCTTCAAAGCGGCCCGTTCTCCTTTTATAATGTTTGGATATACAATGTGTCGTTGTACTTATTGTTATTTTAACTATTCCAATGGTTATTATGAACTAAACATACAACGCGGCACCTCGAACCATCGAAAAATTCATAATTTTGATGTATGAATATTAGTAGGGACTGTCAAGCGGTCCCTAATTCCCTAATTTGAATTAGGGACCGCTTAACGGTCCCTATTGTCAAATTAGGGACCTCTTAACGGTCCCTACTAATATTCATACTTAAAAATCGATTTTTTTTTATTGATGTTGTTGAGTTTGTGATTGTAAGCAACCAAAGTCATTGTAATATATAAATTGAAGTAATAAATGATTGCAAAACCAACCTTATAGTAGATTAGTTGTGAAGTAATAGATTAATTGCGATTGATCGAGTTATTAACGTTCAAGATATATTTCACAAATGTACAACTAATTAATTATCATTAGTTAGTTGTAATTGTTATCCGTGTTTATGATTTACTTCACAAACGTTAGCATAGTTACGATTATGAGGCATAATCATTAGATCAAGTATTCATTAATTATACGTATATATGTAGATCGAATTAATTTGTCATTATGTCATTCGTCGTACAAAATAGTAGGAGAATCTTCAAAGCGGCCCGTTCTCCTTTTATAATGTTTGGATATACAATGTGTCGTTGTACTTATTGTTACTTTAACTATTCCAATGGTTATTATGAACTAAACATACAACGCGGCACCTCGAACCATCGAAAAATTCATAATTTGGATGTATGAATATTAGTAGGTACTGCCAAGCGGTCCCTAATTTTACAATAGGGATTGCCAAGCGGTCCCTAATTCCCTAATTTGAATTAGGGACCGCTTAACGGTCCCTATTGTCAAATTAGGGACCGCTTAACGGTCCCTACTAATATTCATACTTAAAAATCAATTTGTTTTTATTGATGTTGTTGTGTTTGTGATTGTAAGCAACCAAACTCATTGTAATATATAAATTGAAGTAATAAATGATTGCAAAATCAACCTTATAGTAGATTAGTTGTGAAATAATAGATTAATTGCGATTGATCGAGTTATTAACGTTCAAGATATATTTCACAAATGTACAACTAATTAATTATCATTAGTTAGTTGTAATTGTTATCCGTGTTTATGATTTACTTCACAAACGTTAGCATAGTTACGATTATGAGGCATAATCATTAGATCAAGTATTCATTAATTATACGTATATATGTAGATCGAATTAATTTGTCATTATGTCATTCGTCGTACAAAATAGTAGGAGAATCTTCAAAGCGGCCCGTTCTCCTTTTATAATGTTTGGATATACAATGTGTCGTTGTACTTATTGTTACTTTAACTATTCCAATGGTTATTATGAACTAAACATACAACGCGGCACCTCGAACCATCGAAAAATTCATAATTTGGATGTATGAATATTAGTAGGTACTGCCAAGCGGTCCCTAATTTTACAATAGGGATTGCCAAGCGGTCCCTAATTCCCTAATTTGAATTAGGGACCGCTTAACGGTCCTATTGTCAAATTAGGGACCGCTTAACGGTCCCTACTAATATTCATACTTAAAAATCAATTTGTTTTTATTGATGTTGTTGTGTTTGTGATTGTAAGCAACCAAACTCATTGTAATATATAAATTGAAGTAATAAATGATTGCAAAATCAACCTTATAGTAGATTAGTTGTGAAATAATAGATTAATTGCGATTGATCGAGTTATTAACGTTCAAGATATATTTCACAAATGTACAACTAATTAATTATCATTAGTTAGTTGTAATTGTTATCCGTGTTTATGATTTACTTCACAAACGTTAGCATAGATACGATTATGAGGCATAATCATTAGATCAAGTATTCATTAATTATACGTATATATGTAGATCGAATTAATTTGTCATTATGTCATTCGTCGTACAAAATAGTAGGAGAATCTTCAAAGCGGCCCGTTCTCCTTTTATAATGTTTGGATATACAATGTGTCGTTGTACTTATTGTTATTTTAACTATTCCAATGGTTATTATGAACTAAACATACAACGCGGCACCTCGAACCATCGAAAAATTCATAATTTTGATGTATGAATATTAGTAGGGACTGCCAAGCGGTCCCTAATTCCCTAATTTGAATTAGAGACCGCTTAACGGTCCCTATTGTCAAATTAGGGACCTCTTAACGGTCCCTACTAATATTCATACTTAAAAAGCGATTTTTTTATTGATGTTGTTGTGCTTGTGATTGTAAGCAACCAAAGTCATTGTAATATATAAATTGAAGTAATAAATAATTGCAAAATCAACCTTATAGTAGATTAGTTGTGAAATAATAGATTAATTGCGATTGATCGAGTTATTAACGTTCAAGATATATTTCACAAATGTACAACTAATTAATTATCATTAGTTAGTTGTAATTGTTATCCGTGTTTATGATTTACTTCACAAACGTTAGCATAGTTACGATTATGAGGCATAATCATTAGATCAAGTATTCATTAATTATACGTATATATGTAGATCGAATTAATTTGTCATTATGTCATTCGTCGTACAAAATAGTAGGAGAATCTTCAAAGCGGCCCGTTCTCCTTTTATAATGTTTGGATATACAATGTGTCGTTGTACTTATTGTTACTTTAACTATTCCAATGGTTATTATGAACTAAACATACAACGCGGCACCTCGAACCATCGAAAAATTCATAATTTGGATGTATGAATATTAGTAGGTACTGCCAAGCGGTCCCTAATTTTACAATAGGGATTGCCAAGCGGTCCCTAATTCCCTAATTTGAATTAGGGACCGCTTAACGGTCCCTATTGTCAAATTAGGGACCGCTTAACGGTCCCTACTAATATTCATACTTAAAAATCAATTTGTTTTTATTGATGTTGTTGTGTTTGTGATTGTAAGCAACCAAACTCATTGTAATATATAAATTGAAGTAATAAATGATTGCAAAATCAACCTTATAGTAGATTAGTTGTGAAATAATAGATTAATTGCGATTGATCGAGTTATTAACGTTCAAGATATATTTCACAAATGTACAACTAATTAATTATCATTAGTTAGTTGTAATTGTTATCCGTGTTTATGATTTACTTCACAAACGTTAGCATAGTTACGATTATGAGGCATAATCATTAGATCAAGTATTCATTAATTATACGTATATATGTAGATCGAATTAATTTGTCATTATGTCATTCGTCGTACAAAATAGTAGGAGAATCTTCAAAGCGGCCCGTTCTCCTTTTATAATGTTTGGATATACAATGTGTCGTTGTACTTATTGTTACTTTAACTATTCCAATGGTTATTATGAACTAAACATACAACGCGGCACCTCGAACCATCGAAAAATTCATAATTTGGATGTATGAATATTAGTAGGTACTGCCAAGCGGTCCCTAATTTTACAATAGGGATTGCCAAGCGGTCCCTAATTCCCTAATTTGAATTAGGGACCGCTTAACGGTCCTATTGTCAAATTAGGGACCGCTTAACGGTCCCTACTAATATTCATACTTAAAAATCAATTTGTTTTTATTGATGTTGTTGTGTTTGTGATTGTAAGCAACCAAACTCATTGTAATATATAAATTGAAGTAATAAATGATTGCAAAATCAACCTTATAGTAGATTAGTTGTGAAATAATAGATTAATTGCGATTGATCGAGTTATTAACGTTCAAGATATATTTCACAAATGTACAACTAATTAATTATCATTAGTTAGTTGTAATTGTTATCCGTGTTTATGATTTACTTCACAAACGTTAGCATAGTTACGATTATGAGGCATAATCATTAGATCAAGTATTCATTAATTATACGTATATATGTAGATCGAATTAATTTGTCATTATGTCATTCGTCGTACAAAATAGTAGGAGAATCTTCAAAGCGGCCCGTTCTCCTTTTATAATGTTTGGATATACAATGTGTCGTTGTACTTATTGTTACTTTAACTATTCCAATGGTTATTATGAACTAAACATACAACGCGGCACCTCGAACCATCGAAAAATTCATAATTTGGATGTATGAATATTAGTAGGTACTGCCAAGCGGTCCCTAATTTTACAATAGGGATTGCCAAGCGGTCCCTAATTCCCTAATTTGAATTAGGGACCGCTTAACGGTCCTATTGTCAAATTAGGGACCGCTTAACGGTCCCTACTAATATTCATACTTAAAAATCAATTTGTTTTTATTGATGTTGTTGTGTTTGTGATTGTAAGCAACCAAACTCATTGTAATATATAAATTGAAGTAATAAATGATTGCAAAATCAACCTTATAGTAGATTAGTTGTGAAATAATAGATTAATTGCGATTGATCGAGTTATTAACGTTCAAGATATATTTCACAAATGTACAACTAATTAATTATCATTAGTTAGTTGTAATTGTTATCCGTGTTTATGATTTACTTCACAAACGTTAGCATAGATACGATTATGAGGCATAATCATTAGATCAAGTATTCATTAATTATACGTATATATGTAGATCGAATTAATTTGTCATTATGTCATTCGTCGTACAAAATAGTAGGAGAATCTTCAAAGCGGCCCGTTCTCCTTTTATAATGTTTGGATATACAATGTGTCGTTGTACTTATTGTTATTTTAACTATTCCAATGGTTATTATGAACTAAACATACAACGCGGCACCTCGAACCATCGAAAAATTCATAATTTTGATGTATGAATATTAGTAGGGACTGCCAAGCGGTCCCTAATTCCCTAATTTGAATTAGAGACCGCTTAACGGTCCCTATTGTCAAATTAGGGACCTCTTAACGGTCCCTACTAATATTCATACTTAAAAAGCGATTTTTTTATTGATGTTGTTGTGCTTGTGATTGTAAGCAACCAAAGTCATTGTAATATATAAATTGAAGTAATAAATAATTGCAAAATCAACCTTATAGTAGATTAGTTGTGAAATAATAGATTAATTGCGATTGATCGAGTTATTAACGTTCAAGATATATTTCACAAATGTACAACTAATTAATTATCATTAGTTAGTTGTAATTGTTATCCGTGTTTATGATTTACTTCACAAACGTTAGCATAGTTACGATTATGAGGCATAATCATTAGATCAAGTATTCATTAATTATACGTATATATGTAGATCGAATTAATTTGTCATTATGTCATTCGTCGTACAAAATAGTAGGAGAATCTTCAAAGCGGCCCGTTCTCCTTTTATAATGTTTGGATATACAATGTGTCGTTGTACTTATTGTTACTTTAACTATTCCAATGGTTATTATGAACTAAACATACAACGCGGCACCTCGAACCATCGAAAAATTCATAATTTGGATGTATGAATATTAGTAGGTACTGCCAAGCGGTCCCTAATTTTACAATAGGGATTGCCAAGCGGTCCCTAATTCCCTAATTTGAATTAGGGACCGCTTAACGGTCCCTATTGTCAAATTAGGGACCGCTTAACGGTCCCTACTAATATTCATACTTAAAAATCAATTTGTTTTTATTGATGTTGTTGTGTTTGTGATTGTAAGCAACCAAACTCATTGTAATATATAAATTGAAGTAATAAATGATTGCAAAATCAACCTTATAGTAGATTAGTTGTGAAATAATAGATTAATTGCGATTGATCGAGTTATTAACGTTCAAGATATATTTCACAAATGTACAACTAATTAATTATCATTAGTTAGTTGTAATTGTTATCCGTGTTTATGATTTACTTCACAAACGTTAGCATAGTTACGATTATGAGGCATAATCATTAGATCAAGTATTCATTAATTATACGTATATATGTAGATCGAATTAATTTGTCATTATGTCATTCGTCGTACAAAATAGTAGGAGAATCTTCAAAGCGGCCCGTTCTCCTTTTATAATGTTTGGATATACAATGTGTCGTTGTACTTATTGTTACTTTAACTATTCCAATGGTTATTATGAACTAAACATACAACGCGGCACCTCGAACCATCGAAAAATTCATAATTTGGATGTATGAATATTAGTAGGTACTGCCAAGCGGTCCCTAATTTTACAATAGGGATTGCCAAGCGGTCCCTAATTCCCTAATTTGAATTAGGGACCGCTTAACGGTCCTATTGTCAAATTAGGGACCGCTTAACGGTCCCTACTAATATTCATACTTAAAAATCAATTTGTTTTTATTGATGTTGTTGTGTTTGTGATTGTAAGCAACCAAACTCATTGTAATATATAAATTGAAGTAATAAATGATTGCAAAATCAACCTTATAGTAGATTAGTTGTGAAATAATAGATTAATTGCGATTGATCGAGTTATTAACGTTCAAGATATATTTCACAAATGTACAACTAATTAATTATCATTAGTTAGTTGTAATTGTTATCCGTGTTTATGATTTACTTCACAAACGTTAGCATAGATACGATTATGAGGCATAATCATTAGATCAAGTATTCATTAATTATACGTATATATGTAGATCGAATTAATTTGTCATTATGTCATTCGTCGTACAAAATAGTAGGAGAATCTTCAAAGCGGCCCGTTCTCCTTTTATAATGTTTGGATATACAATGTGTCGTTGTACTTATTGTTATTTTAACTATTCCAATGGTTATTATGAACTAAACATACAACGCGGCACCTCGAACCATCGAAAAATTCATAATTTTGATGTATGAATATTAGTAGGGACTGCCAAGCGGTCCCTAATTCCCTAATTTGAATTAGAGACCGCTTAACGGTCCCTATTGTCAAATTAGGGACCTCTTAACGGTCCCTACTAATATTCATACTTAAAAAGCGATTTTTTTATTGATGTTGTTGTGCTTGTGATTGTAAGCAACCAAAGTCATTGTAATATATAAATTGAAGTAATAAATAATTGCAAAATCAACCTTATAGTAGATTAGTTGTGAAATAATAGATTAATTGCGATTGATCGAGTTATTAACGTTCAAGATATATTTCACAAATGTACAACTAATTAATTATCATTAGTTAGTTGTAATTGTTATCCGTGTTTATGATTTACTTCACAAACGTTAGCATAGTTACGATTATGAGGCATAATCATTAGATCAAGTATTCATTAATTATACGTATATATGTAGATCGAATTAATTTGTCATTATGTCATTCGTCGTACAAAATAGTAGGAGAATCTTCAAAGCGGCCCGTTCTCCTTTTATAATGTTTGGATATACAATGTGTCGTTGTACTTATTGTTACTTTAACTATTCCAATGGTTATTATGAACTAAACATACAACGCGGCACCTCGAACCATCGAAAAATTCATAATTTGGATGTATGAATATTAGTAGGTACTGCCAAGCGGTCCCTAATTTTACAATAGGGATTGCCAAGCGGTCCCTAATTCACTAATTTGAATTAGGGACCGCTTAACGGTCCCTATTGTCAAATTAGGGACCGCTTAACGGTCCCTACTAATATTCATACTTAAAAATCAATTTGTTTTTATTGATGTTGTTGTGTTTGTGATTGTAAGCAACCAAACTCATTGTAATATATAAATTGAAGTAATAAATGATTGCAAAATCAACCTTATAGTAGATTAGTTGTGAAATAATAGATTAATTGCGATTGATCGAGTTATTAACGTTCAAGATATATTTCACAAATGTACAACTAATTAATTATCATTAGTTAGTTGTAATTGTTATCCGTGTTTATGATTTACTTCACAAACGTTAGCATAGTTACGATTATGAGGCATAATCATTAGATCAAGTATTCATTAATTATACGTATATATGTAGATCGAATTAATTTGTCATTATGTCATTCGTCGTACAAAATAGTAGGAGAATCTTCAAAGCGGCCCGTTCTCCTTTTATAATGTTTGGATATACAATGTGTCGTTGTACTTATTGTTACTTTAACTATTCCAATGGTTATTATGAACTAAACATACAACGCGGCACCTCGAACCATCGAAAAATTCATAATTTGGATGTATGAATATTAGTAGGTACTGCCAAGCGGTCCCTAATTTTACAATAGGGATTGCCAAGCGGTCCCTAATTCCCTAATTTGAATTAGGGACCGCTTAACGGTCCCTATTGTCAAATTAGGGACCGCTTAACGGTCCCTACTAATATTCATACTTAAAAATCAATTTGTTTTTATTGATGTTGTTGTGTTTGTGATTGTAAGCAACCAAACTCATTGTAATATATAAATTGAAGTAATAAATGATTGCAAAATCAACCTTATAGTAGATTAGTTGTGAAATAATAGATTAATTGCGATTGATCGAGTTATTAACGTTCAAGATATATTTCACAAATGTACAACTAATTAATTATCATTAGTTAGTTGTAATTGTTATCCGTGTTTATGATTTACTTCACAAACGTTAGCATAGATACGATTATGAGGCATAATCATTAGATCAAGTATTCATTAATTATACGTATATATGTAGATCGAATTAATTTGTCATTATGTCATTCGTCGTACAAAATAGTAGGAGAATCTTCAAAGCGGCCCGTTCTCCTTTTATAATGTTTGGATATACAATGTGTCGTTGTACTTATTGTTATTTTAACTATTCCAATGGTCATTATGAACTAAACATACAACGCGGCACCTCGAACCATCGAAAAATTCATAATTTTGATGTATGAGTATTAGTAGGGACTGCCAAGCGGTCCCTAATTCCCTAATTTGAATTAGAGACCGCTTAACGGTCCCTATTGTCAAATTAGGGACCTCTTAACGGTCCCTACTAATATTCATACTTAAAAAGCGATTTTTTTATTGATGTTGTTGTGCTTGTGATTGTAAGCAACCAAAGTCATTGTAATATATAAATTGAAGTAATAAATAATTGCAAAATCAACCCTATAGTAGATTAGTTGTGAAATAATAGATTAATTGCGATTGATCGAGTTATTAACGTTCAAGATATATTTCACAAATGTACAACTAATTAATTATCATTAGTTAGTTGTAATTGTTATCCGTGTTTATGATTTACTTCACAAACGTTAGCATAGTTACGATTATGAGGCATAATCATTAGATCAAGTATTCATTAATTATACGTATATATATAGATCGAATTAATTTGTCATTATGTCATTCGTCGTACAAAATAGTAGGAGAATCTTCAAAGCGGCCCGTTCTCCTTTTATAATGTTTGGATATACAATGTGTCGTTGTACTTATTGTTATTTTAACTATTCCAATGGTTATTATGAACTAAACATACAACGCGGCACCTCGAACCATCGAAAAACTCATAATTTTGATGTATGAATATTAGTAGGGACTGCCAAGCGGTCCCTAATTTTACAATAGGGACTGCCAAGCGGTCCCAAATTCAAATTAGGGACCGCTTAACGGTCCCTAATGTCAAATTAGGGACCGCTTAACGGTCCCTACTAATATTCATACTTAAAAATCGATTTTTATTATTGATGTTGTTGTGTTTGTGATTGTAAGCAACCAAACTCATTGTAATATATATAAATTGAAGTAATAAATGATGGCAAAATCAACCTTATAGTAGATTAGTTGTGAAATAATAGATTAATTGCGATTGATCGAGTTATTAACGTTCAAGATATATTTCACAAATGTACAACTAATTAATTATCATTAGTTAGTTGTAATTGTTATCCGTGTTTATGATTTAATTCACAAACGTTAGCATAGATACGATTATGAGGCATAATCATTAGATCAAGTATTCAGTAATTATACGTATATATGTAGATCGAATTAATTTGTCATTATGTCATTCGTCGTACAAAATAGTAGGAGAATCTTCAAAGCGGCCCGTTCTCCTTGTATAATGTTTGGATATACAATGTGTCGCTGTACTTATTGTTATTTTAACTATTCCAATGGTTATTATGAACTAAGCATACAACGCGGCACCTCGAACCATCGAAAAATTCATAATTTTGATGTATGAATATTAGTAGGGACTGCCAAGCGGTCCCTAATTCAAATTAGGGGCTGCTTAACGGTCCCTATTGTCAAATTAGGGACCGCTTAACGGTCCCTACTATTATTCATACTTAAAAATCGATTTTTTTATTGATGTTGTTGTGTTTGTGACTGTAAGCAACCAAACTCATTGTAATATATAAATTGAAGTAATAAATGATTGCAAAACCAACCTTATACTAGATTAGTTGTGAAATAATAGATTAATTGCGATTGATCGAGTTATTAACCTTCAAGATATATTTCACAAATGTACAACTAATTAATTATCATTAGTTAGTTGTAATTATTATCCGTGTTTATGATTTACTTCACAAACGTTAGCATAGATACGATTATGAGGCATAATCATTAGATCAAGTATTCATTAATTATACGTATATATGTAGATCGAATTAATTTGTCATTATGTCATTCGTCGTACAAAATAGTAGGAGAATCTTCAAAGCGGCCCGTTCTCCTTTTATAATGTTTGGATATACAATGTGTCGTTGTACTTATTGTTATTTTAACTATTCCAATGGTTATTATGAACTAAACATACAACGCGGCACCTCGAACCATCGAAAAATTCATAATTTTGATGTATGAATATTAGTAGGGACTGTCAAGCGGTCCCTAATTCCCTAATTTGAATTAGGGACCGCTTAACGGTCCCTATTGTCAAATTAGGGACCGCTTAACGGTCCCTACTAATATTCATACTTAAAAATCGATTTTTTTTTATTGATGTTGTTGAGTTTGTGATTGTAAGCAACCAAAGTCATTGTAATATATAAATTGAAGTAATAAATGATTGCAAAACCAACCTTATAGTAGATTAGTTGTGAAGTAATAGATTAATTGCGATTGATCGAGTTATTAACGTTCAAGATATATTTCACAAATGTACAACTAATTAATTATCATTAGTTAGTTGTAATTGTTATCCGTGTTTATGATTACTTCACAAACGTTAGCATAGATACGATTATGAGGCATAATCATTAGATCAAGTATTCATTAATTATACGTATATATGTAGATCGAATTAATTTGTCATTATGTCATTCGTCGTACAAAATAGTAGGAGAATCTTCAAAGCGGCCCGTTCTCCTTTTATAATGTTTGGATATACAATGTATCGTTGTACTTATTATTATTTTAACTATTCCAATCGCTATTATGAACTAAACATACAACGCGGCACCTCGAACCATCGAAAAATTCATAATTTTGATGTATGAATATTAGTAGGGACTGCCAAGCGGTCCCTAATTTTACAATAGGGACTGCCAAGCGGTCCCAAATTCAAATTAGGGGCTGCTTAACGGTCCCTATTGTCAAATTAGGGACCGCTTAACGGTCCCTACTAATATTCATACTTAAAAATCGATTTTTTTTTATTGATGTTGTTGTGTTTGTGATTGTAAGCAACCAAACTCATTGTAATATATAAATTGAAGTAATAAATGATTGCAAAATCAACCTTATAGTAGATTAGTTGTGAAATAATAGATTAATTGCGATTGATCGAGTTATTAACGTTCAAGATATATTTCACAAATGTACAACTAATTAATTATCATTAGTTAGTTGTAATTGTTATCCGTGTTTATGATTTACTTCACAAACGTTAGCATAGATACGATTATGAGGCATAATCATTAGATCAAGTATTCATTAATTATACGTATATATGTAGATCGAATTAATTTGTCATTATGTCATTCGTCGTACAAAATAGTAGGAGAATCTTCAAAGCGGCCCGTTCTCCTTTTATAATGTTTGGATATACAATGTGTCGTTGTACTTATTGTTATTTTAACTATTCCAATGGTTATTATGAACTAAACATACAACGCGGCACCTCGAACCATCGAAAAACTCATAATTTTGATGTATGAATATTAGTAGGGACTGCCAAGCGGTCCCTAATTTTACAATAGGGACTGCCAAGCGGTCCCAAATTCAAATTAGGGACCGCTTAACGGTCCCTAATGTCAAATTAGGGACCGCTTAACGGTCCCTACTAATATTCATACTTAAAAATCGATTTTTATTATTGATGTTGTTGTGTTTGTGATTGTAAGCAACCAAACTCATTGTAATATATAAATTGAAGTAATAAATGATGGCAAAATCAACCTTATAGTAGATTAGTTGTGAAATAATAGATTAATTGCGATTGATCGAGTTATTAACGTTCAAGATATATTTCACAAATGTACAACTAATTAATTATCATTAGTTAGTTGTAATTGTTATCCGTGTTTATGATTTAATTCACAAACGTTAGCATAGATACGATTATGAGGCATAATCATTAGATCAAGTATTCAGTAATTATACGTATATATGTAGATCGAATTAATTTGTCATTATGTCATTCGTCGTACAAAATAGTAGGAGAATCTTCAAAGCGGCCCGTTCTCCTTGTATAATGTTTGGATATACAATGTGTCGCTGTACTTATTGTTATTTTAACTATTCCAATGGTTATTATGAACTAAGCATACAACGCGGCACCTCGAACCATCGAAAAATTCATAATTTTGATGTATAAATATTAGTAGGGACTGCCAAGCGGTCCCTAATTCAAATTAGGGGCTGCTTAACGGTCCCTATTGTCAAATTAGGGACCGCTTAACGGTCCCTACTATTATTCATACTTAAAAATCGATTTTTTTATTGATGTTGTTGTGTTTGTGACTGTAAGCAACCAAACTCATTGTAATATATAAATTGAAGTAATAAATGATTGCAAAACCAACCTTATACTAGATTAGTTGTGAAATAATAGATTAATTGCGATTGATCGAGTTATTAACCTTCAAGATATATTTCACAAATGTACAACTAATTAATTATCATTAGTTAGTTGTAATTATTATCCGTGTTTATGATTTACTTCACAAACGTTAGCATAGATACGATTATGAGGCATAATCATTAGATCAAGTATTCATTAATTATACGTATATATGTAGATCGAATTAATTTGTCATTATGTCATTCGTCGTACAAAATAGTAGGAGAATCTTCAAAGCGGCCCGTTCTCCTTTTATAATGTTTGGATATACAATGTGTCGTTGTACTTATTGTTATTTTAACTATTCCAATGGTTATTATGAACTAAACATACAACGCGGCACCTCGAACCATCGAAAAATTCATAATTTTGATGTATGAATATTAGTAGGGACTGTCAAGCGGTCCCTAATTCCCTAATTTGAATTAGGGACCGCTTAACGGTCCCTATTGTCAAATTAGGGACCGCTTAACGGTCCCTACTAATATTCATACTTAAAAATCGATTTTTTTTTATTGATGTTGTTGAGTTTGTGATTGTAAGCAACCAAAGTCATTGTAATATATAAATTGAAGTAATAAATGATTGCAAAACCAACCTTATAGTAGATTAGTTGTGAAGTAATAGATTAATTGCGATTGATCGAGTTATTAACGTTCAAGATATATTTCACAAATGTACAACTAATTAATTATCATTAGTTAGTTGTAATTGTTATCCGTGTTTATGATTACTTCACAAACGTTAGCATAGATACGATTATGAGGCATAATCATTAGATCAAGTATTCATTAATTATACGTATATATGTAGATCGAATTAATTTGTCATTATGTCATTCGTCGTACAAAATAGTAGGAGAATCTTCAAAGCGGCCCGTTCTCCTTTTATAATGTTTGGATATACAATGTATCGTTGTACTTATTATTATTTTAACTATTCCAATCGCTATTATGAACTAAACATAGAACGCGGCACCTCGAACCATCGAAAAATTCATAATTTTGATGTATGAATATTAGTAGGGACTGCCAAGCGGTCCCTAATTTTACAATAGGGACTGCCAAGCGGTCCCAAATTCAAATTAGGGGCTGCTTAACGGTCCCTATTGTCAAATTAGGGACCGCTTAACGGTCCCTACTAATATTCATACTTAAAAATCGATTTTTTTTTATTGATGTTGTTGTGTTTGTGATTGTAAGCAACCAAACTCATTGTAATATATAAATTGAAGTAATAAATGATTGCAAAATCAACCTTATAGTAGATTAGTTGTGAAATAATAGATTAATTGCGATTGATCGAGTTATTAACGTTCAAGATATATTTCACAAATGTACAACTAATTAATTATCATTAGTTAGTTGTAATTGTTATCCGTGTTTATGATTTACTTCACAAACGTTAGCATAGATACGATTATGAGGCATAATCATTAGATCAAGTATTCATTAATTATACGTATATATGTAGATCGAATTAATTTGTCATTATGTCATTCGTCGTACAAAATAGTAGGAGAATCTTCAAAGCGGCCCGTTCTCCTTTTATAATGTTTGGATATACAATGTGTCGTTGTACTTATTGTTATTTTAACTATTCCAATGGTTATTATGAACTAAACATACAACGCGGCACCTCGAACCATCGAAAAACTCATAATTTTGATGTATGAATATTAGTAGGGACTGCCAAGCGGTCCCTAATTTTACAATAGGGACTGCCAAGCGGTCCCAAATTCAAATTAGGGACCGCTTAACGGTCCCTAATGTCAAATTAGGGACCGCTTAACGGTCCCTACTAATATTCATACTTAAAAATCGATTTTTATTATTGATGTTGTTGTGTTTGTGATTGTAAGCAACCAAACTCATTGTAATATATAAATTGAAGTAATAAATGATGGCAAAATCAACCTTATAGTAGATTAGTTGTGAAATAATAGATTAATTGCGATTGATCGAGTTATTAACGTTCAAGATATATTTCACAAATGTACAACTAATTAATTATCATTAGTTAGTTGTAATTGTTATCCGTGTTTATGATTTAATTCACAAACGTTAGCATAGATACGATTATGAGGCATAATCATTAGATCAAGTATTCAGTAATTATACGTATATATGTAGATCGAATTAATTTGTCATTATGTCATTCGTCGTACAAAATAGTAGGAGAATCTTCAAAGCGGCCCGTTCTCCTTGTATAATGTTTGGATATACAATGTGTCGCTGTACTTATTGTTATTTTAACTATTCCAATGGTTATTATGAACTAAGCATACAACGCGGCACCTCGAACCATCGAAAAATTCATAATTTTGATGTATGAATATTAGTAGGGACTGCCAAGCGGTCCCTAATTCAAATTAGGGGCTGCTTAACGGTCCCTATTGTCAAATTAGGGACCGCTTAACGGTCCCTACTATTATTCATACTTAAAAATCGATTTTTTTATTGATGTTGTTGTGTTTGTGACTGTAAGCAACCAAACTCATTGTAATATATAAATTGAAGTAATAAATGATTGCAAAACCAACCTTATACTAGATTAGTTGTGAAATAATAGATTAATTGCGATTGATCGAGTTATTAACCTTCAAGATATATTTCACAAATGTACAACTAATTAATTATCATTAGTTAGTTGTAATTATTATCCGTGTTTATGATTTACTTCACAAACGTTAGCATAGATACGATTATGAGGCATAATCATTAGATCAAGTATTCATTAATTATACGTATATATGTAGATCGAATTAATTTGTCATTATGTCATTCGTCGTACAAAATAGTAGGAGAATCTTCAAAGCGGCCCGTTCTCCTTTTATAATGTTTGGATATACAATGTGTCGTTGTACTTATTGTTATTTTAACTATTCCAATGGTTATTATGAACTAAACATACAACGCGGCACCTCGAACCATCGAAAAATTCATAATTTTGATGTATGAATATTAGTAGGGACTGTCAAGCGGTCCCTAATTCCCTAATTTGAATTAGGGACCGCTTAACGGTCCCTATTGTCAAATTAGGGACCGTTTAACGGTCCCTACTAATATTCATACTTAAAAATCGATTTTTTTTTATTGATGTTGTTGAGTTTGTGATTGTAAGCAACCAAAGTCATTGTAATATATAAATTGAAGTAATAAATGATTGCAAAACCAACCTTATAGTAGATTAGTTGTGAAGTAATAGATTAATTGCTATTGATCGAGTTATTAACGTTCAAGATATATTTCACAAATGTACAACTAATTAATTATCATTAGTTAGTTGTAATTGTTATCCGTGTTTATGATTACTTCACAAACGTTAGCATAGATACGATTATGAGGCATAATCATTAGATCAAGTATTCATTAATTATACGTATATATGTAGATCGAATTAATTTGTCATTATGTCATTCGTCGTACAAAATAGTAGGAGAATCTTCAAAGCGGCCCGTTCTCCTTTTATAATGTTTGGATATACAATGTATCGTTGTACTTATTATTATTTTAACTATTCCAATCGCAAACATACAACGCGGCACCTCGAACCATCGAAAAATTCATAATTTTGATGTATGAATATTAGTAGGGACTGTCAAGCGGTCCCTAATTTTACAATAGGGACTGCCAAGCGGTCCCAAATTCAAATTAGGGGCTGCTTAACGGTCCCTATTGTCAAATTAGGGACCGCTTAACGGTCCCTACTAATATTCATACTTAAAAATCGATTTTTTTTTATTGATGTTGTTGTGTTTGTGATTGTAAGCAACCAAAGTCATTGTAATATATAAATTGTAGTAATAAATGATTGCAAAATCAACCTTATAGTAGATTAGTTGTGAAATAATAGATTAATTGCGATTGATCGAGTTATTAACGTTCAAGATATATTTCACAAATGTACAACTAATTAATTATCATTAGTTAGTTGTAATTGTTATCCGTGTTTATGATTTAATTCACAAACGTTAGCATAGATACGATTATGAGGCATAATCATTAGATCAAGTATTCATTAATTATACGTGTATATGTAGAGCGAATTAATTTGTCATTATGTCATTCGTCGTACAAAATAGTAGGAGAATCTTCAAAGCGGCCCGTTCTCCTTGTATAATGTTTGGATATACAATGTGTCGCTGTACTTATTGTTATTTTAACTATTCCAATGGTTATTATGAACTAAGCATACAATGCGGCACCTCGAACCATCGAAAAATTCATAATTTTGATGTATGAATATTAGTAGGGACTGCCAAGCGGTCCCTAATTCAAATTAGGGGCTGTTTAACGGTCCCTATTGTCAAATTAGGGACCGCTTAACGGTCCCTACTATTATTCATACTTAAAAATCGATTTTTTTTATTGATGTTGTTGTGTTTGTGACTGTAAGCAACCAAACTCATTGTAATATATAAATTGAAGTAATAAATGATTGCAAAACCAACCTTATACTAGATTAGTTGTGAAATAATAGATTAATTGCGATTGATCGAGTTATTAACGTTCAAGATATATTTCACAAATGTACAACTAATTAATTATCATTAGTTAGTTGTAATTGTTATCCGTGTTTATGATTTACTTCACAAACGTTAGCATAGATACGATTATGAGGCATAATCATTAGATCAAGTATTCATTAATTATACGTATATATGTAGATCGAATGAATTTGTCATTATGTCATTCGTCGTACAAAATAGTAGGAAATCTTCAAAGCGGCCCGTTCTCCTTTTATAATGTTTGGATATACAATGTGTCGTTGTACTTATTGTTATTTTAACTATTCCAATGGTTATTATGAACTAAACATACAACGCGGCACCTCGAACCATCGAAAAATTCATAATTTTGATGTATGAATATTAGTAGGGACTGCCAAGCGGTCCCTAATTTTACAATAGGGACTGCCAAGCGGTCCCTAATTCCCTAATTTGAATTAGGGACCGCTTAACGGTCCCTACTAATATTCATACTTAAAAATCGATTTTTTTTTATTGATGTTGTTGTGTTTGTGATTGTAACCAACCAAAGTCATTGTAATATATAAATTGAAGTAATATATGATTGCAAAACCAACCTTATAGTAGATTAGTTGTGAAGTAATAGATTAATTGCGATTGATCGAGTTATTAACGTTCAAGATATATTTCACAAATGTACAACTAATTAATTATCATTAGTTAGTTGTAATTGTTATCCGTGTTTATGATTTACATTCACAAACGTTAGCATAGATACGATTATGAGGCATAATCATTAGATCAAGTATTCATTAATTATACGTATATATGTAGATCGAATTAATTTGTCATTATGTCATTCGTCGTACAAAATAGTAGGAGAATCTTCAAAGCGGCCCGTTCTCCTTTTATAATGTTTGGATATACAATGTGTCATTGTACTTATTGTTATTTTAACTATTCCAATGGTTATTATGAACTAAACATACAACGCGGCACCTCGAACCATCGAAAAATTCATAATTTGAATGTATGAATATTAGTAGGTACTGCCAAGCGGTCCCTAATTTTACAATAGGGATTGCCAAGTGGTCCCTAATTCCCTAATTTGAATTAGGGACCGCTTAACGGTCCCTATTGTCAAATTAGGGACCGCTTAACGGTCCCTACTAATATTCATACTTAAAAATCAATTTTTTTTATTGATGTTGTTGTGTTTGTGATTGTAAGCAACCAAACTCATTGTAATATATAAATTGAAGTAATAAATGATTGCAAAATCAACCTTATAGTAGATTAGTTGTGAAATAATAGATTAATTGCGATTGATCGAGTTATTAACGTTCAAGATATATTTCACAAATGTACAACTAATTAATTATCATTAGTTAGTTGTAATTGTTATCCGTGTTTATGATTACTTCACAAACGTTAGCATTGATACGATTATGAGGCATAATCATTAGATCAAGTATTCATTAATTATACGTATATATGTAGATCGAATTAATTTGTCATTATGTCATTCGTCGTACAAAATAGTAGGAGAATCTTCAAAGCGGCCCGTTCTCCTTTTATAATGTTTGGATATACAATGTATCGTTGTACTTATTATTATTTTAACTATTCCAATCGCTATTATGAACTAAACATACAACGCGGCACCTCGAACCATCGAAAAATTCATAATTTTGATGTATGAATATTAGTAGGGACTGCCAAGCGGTCCCTAATTTTACAATAGGGACTGCCAAGCGGTCCCAAATTCAAATTAGGGGCTGCTTAACGGTCCCTATTGTCAAATTAGGGACCGCTTAACGGTCCCTACTAATATTCATACTTAAAAATCGATTTTTTTTTATTGATGTTGTTGTGTTTGTGATTGTAAGCAACCAAACTCATTGTAATATATAAATTGAAGTAATAAATGATTGCAAAATCAACCTTGTAGTAGATTAGTTGTGAAATAATAGATTAATTGCGATTGATCGAGTTATTAACGTTCAAGATATATTTCACAAATGTACAACTAATTAATTATCATTAGTTAGTTGTAATTGTTATCCGTGTTTATGATTTACTTCACAAACGTTAGCATAGATACGATTATGAGGCATAATCATTAGATCAAGTATTCATTAATTATACGTATATATGTAGATCGAATTAATTTGTCATTATGTCATTCGTCGTACAAAATAGTAGGAGAATCTTCAAAGCGGCCCGTTCTCCTTTTATAATGTTTGGATATACAATGTGTCGTTGTACTTATTGTTATTTTAACTATTCCAATGGTTATTATGAACTAAACATACAACGCGGCACCTCGAACCATCGAAAAATTCATAATTTTGATGTATGAATATTAGTAGGGACTGCCAAGCGGTCCCTAATTCCCTAATTTGAATTAGAGACCGCTTAACGGTCCCTATTGTCAAATTAGGGACCTCTTAACGGTCCCTACTAATATTCATACTTAAAAAGCGATTTTTTATTGATGTTGTTGTGCTTGTGATTGTAAGCAACCAAAGTCATTGTAATATATAAATTGAAGTAATAAATAATTGCAAAATCAACCCTATAGTAGATTAGTTGTGAAATAATAGATTAATTGCGATTGATCGAGTTATTAACGTTCAAGATATATTTCACAAATGTACAACTAATTAATTATCATTAGTTAGTTGTAATTGTTATCCATGTTTATGATTTACTTCACAAACGTTAGCATAGTTACGATTATGAGGCATAATCATTAGATCAAGTATTCATTAATTATACGTATATATGTAGATCGAATTAATTTGTCATTATGTCATTCGTCGTACAAAATAGTAGGAGAATCTTCAAAGCGGCCCGTTCTCCTTTTATAATGTTTGGATATACAATGTGTCGTTGTACTTATTGTTATTTTAACTATTCCAATGGTTATTATGAACTAAACATACAACGCGGCACCTCGAACCATCGAAAAACTCATAATTTTGATGTATGAATATTAGTAGGGACTGCCAAGCGGTCCCTAATTTTACAATAGGGACTGCCAAGCGGTCCCAAATTCAAATTAGGGACCGCTTAACGGTCCCTAATGTCAAATTAGGGACCGCTTAACGGTCCCTACTAATATTCATACTTAAAAATCGATTTTTATTATTGATGTTGTTGTGTTTCTGACTGTAAGCAACCAAACTCATTGTAATATATAAATTGAAGTAATAAATGATTGCAAAACCAACCTTATACTAGATTAGTTGTGAAATAATAGATTAATTGCGATTGATCGAGTTATTAACGTTCAAGATATATTTCACAAATGTACAACTAATTAATTATCATTAGTTAGTTGTAATTATTATCCGTGTTTATGATTTACTTCACAAACGTTAGCATAGATACGATTATGAGGCATAATCATTAGATCAAGTATTCATTAATTATACGTATATATGTAGATCGAATTAATTTGTCAGTATGTCATTCGTCGTACAAAATAGTAGGAAATCTTCAAAGCGGCCCGTTCTCCTTTTATAATGTTTGGATATACAATGTGTCGTTGTACTTATTGTTATTTTAACTATTCCAATGGTTATTATGAACTAAACATACAACGCGGCACCTCGAACCATCGAAAAATTCATAATTTTGATGTATGAATATTAGTAGGGACTGCCAAGCGGTGCCTAATTTTACAATAGGGACTGCCAAGCGGTTGAATTAGGGACCGCTTAACGGTCCCTACTAATATTCATACTTAAAAATCGATTTTTTTTTATTGATGTTGTTATGTTTGTGATTGTAAGCAACCAAAGTCATTGTAATATATAAATTGAAGTAATATATGATTGCAAAACCAACCTTATAGTAGATTAGTTGTGAAGTAATAGATTAATTGCGATTGATCGAGTTATTAACGTTCAAGATATATTTCACAAATGTACAACTAATTAATTATCATTAGTTAGTTGTAATTGTTATCCGTGTTTATGATTTACTTCACAAACGTTAGCATAGATACGATTATGAGGCATAATCATTAAATCAAGTATTCATTAATTATACGTATATATGTAGATCGAATTAATTTGTCATTATGTCATTCGTCGTACAAAATAGTAGGAGAATCTTCAAAGCGGCCCGTTCTCCTTTTATAATGTTTGGATATACAATGTGTCGTTGTACTTATTGTTATTTTAACTATTCCAATGGTTATTATGAACTAAACATACAACGCGGCACCTCGAACCATCGAAAAATTCATAATTTTGATGTATGAATATTAGTAGGGACTGTCAAGCGGTCCCTAATTTTACAATAGGGACTGCCAAGCGGTCCCAAATTCAAATTAGGGGCTGCTTAACGGTCCCTATTGTCAAATTAGGGACCGCTTAACGGTCCCTACTAATATTCATACTTAAAAATCGATTTTTTTTTATTGATGTTGTTGTGTTTGTGATTGTAAGCAACCAAAGTCATTGTAATATATAAATTGAAGTAATAAATGATTGCAAAATCAACCTTATAGTAGATTAGTTGTGAAATAATAGATTAATTGCGATTGATCGAGTTATTAACGTTCAAGATATATTTCACAAATGTACAACTAATTAATTATCATTAGTTAGTTGTAATTGTTATCCGTGTTTATGATTTAATTCACAAACGTTAGCATAGATACGATTATGAGGCATAATCATTAGATCAAGTATTCATTAATTATACGTGTATATGTAGAGCGAATTAATTTGTCATTATGTCATTCGTCGTACAAAATAGTAGGAGAATCTTCAAAGCGGCCCGTTCTCCTTGTATAATGTTTGGATATACAATGTGTCGCTGTACTTATTGTTATTTTAACTATTCCAATGGTTATTATGAACTAAGCATACAATGCGGCACCTCGAACCATCGAAAAATTCATAATTTTGATGTATGAATATTAGTAGGGACTGCCAAGCGGTCCCTAATTCAAATTAGGGGCTGTTTAACGGTCCCTATTGTCAAATTAGGGACCGCTTAACGGTCCCTACTATTATTCATACTTAAAAATCGATTTTTTTTATTGATGTTGTTGTGTTTGTGACTGTAAGCAACCAAACTCATTGTAATATATAAATTGAAGTAATAAATGATTGCAAAACCAACCTTATACTAGATTAGTTGTGAAATAATAGATTAATTGCGATTGATCGAGTTATTAACGTTCAAGATATATTTCACAAATGTACAACTAATTAATTATCATTAGTTAGTTGTAATTGTTATCCGTGTTTATGATTTACTTCACAAACGTTAGCATAGATACGATTATGAGGCATAATCATTAGATCAAGTATTCATTAATTATACGTATATATGTAGATCGAATTAATTTGTCATTATGTCATTCGTCGTACAAAATAGTAGGAAATCTTCAAAGCGGCCCGTTCTCCTTTTATAATGTTTGGATATACAATGTGTCGTTGTACTTATTGTTATTTTAACTATTCCAATGGTTATTATGAACTAAACATACAACGCGGCACCTCGAACCATCGAAAAATTCATAATTTTGATGTATGAATATTAGTAGGGACTGCCAAGCGGTCCCTAATTTTACAATAGGGACTGCCAAGCGGTCCCTAATTCCCTAATTTGAATTAGGGACCGCTTAACGGTCCCTACTAATATTCATACTTAAAAATCGATTTTTTTTTATTGATGTTGTTGTGTTTGTGATTGTAACCAACCAAAGTCATTGTAATATATAAATTGAAGTAATATATGATTGCAAAACCAACCTTATAGTAGATTAGTTGTGAAGTAATAGATTAATTGCGATTGATCGAGTTATTAACGTTCAAGATATATTTCACAAATGTACAACTAATTAATTATCATTAGTTAGTTGTAATTGTTATCCGTGTTTATGATTTACATTCACAAACGTTAGCATAGATACGATTATGAGGCATAATCATTAGATCAAGTATTCATTAATTATACGTATATATGTAGATCGAATTAATTTGTCATTATGTCATTCGTCGTACAAAATAGTAGGAGAATCTTCAAAGCGGCCCGTTCTCCTTTTATAATGTTTGGATATACAATGTGTCATTGTACTTATTGTTATTTTAACTATTCCAATGGTTATTATGAACTAAACATACAACGCGGCACCTCGAACCATCGAAAAATTCATAATTTGAATGTATGAATATTAGTAGGTACTGCCAAGCGGTCCCTAATTTTACAATAGGGATTGCCAAGTGGTCCCTAATTCCCTAATTTGAATTAGGGACCGCTTAACGGTCCCTATTGTCAAATTAGGGACCGCTTAACGGTCCCTACTAATATTCATACTTAAAAATCAATTTTTTTTATTGATGTTGTTGTGTTTGTGATTGTAAGCAACCAAACTCATTGTAATATATAAATTGAAGTAATAAATGATTGCAAAATCAACCTTATAGTAGATTAGTTGTGAAATAATAGATTAATTGCGATTGATCGAGTTATTAACGTTCAAGATATATTTCACAAAGGTACAACTAATTAATTATCATTAGTTAGTTGTAATTGTTATCCGTGTTTATGATTTACTTCACAAACGTTAGCATAGATACGATTATGAGGCATAATCATTAGATCAAGTATTCATTAATTATACGTATATATGTAGATCGAATTAATTTGTCATTATGTCATTCGTCGTACAAAATAGTAGGAGAATCTTCAAAGCGGCCCGTTCTCCTTTTATAATGTTTGGATATACAATGTGTCGTTGTACTTATTGTTATTTTAACTATTCCAATGGTTATTATGAACTAAACATACAACGCGGCACCTCGAACCATCGAAAAATTCATAATTTTGATGTATGAATATTAGTAGGGACTGCCAAGCGGTCCCTAATTCCCTAATTTGAATTAGAGACCGCTTAACGGTCCCTATTGTCAAATTAGGGACCTCTTAACGGTCCCTACTAATATTCATACTTAAAAAGCGATTTTTTATTGATGTTGTTGTGCTTGTGATTGTAAGCAACCAAAGTCATTGTAATATATAAATTGAAGTAATAAATAATTGCAAAATCAACCCTATAGTAGATTAGTTGTGAAATAATAGATTAATTGCGATTGATCGAGTTATTAACGTTCAAGATATATTTCACAAATGTACAACTAATTAATTATCATTAGTTAGTTGTAATTGTTATCCGTGTTTATGATTTACTTCACAAACGTTAGCATAGTTACGATTATGAGGCATAATCATTAGATCAAGTATTCATTAATTATACGTATATATGTAGATCGAATTAATTTGTCATTATGTCATTCGTCGTACAAAATAGTAGGAGAATCTTCAAAGCGGCCCGTTCTCCTTTTATAATGTTTGGATATACAATGTGTCGTTGTACTTATTGTTATTTTAACTATTCCAATGGTTATTATGAACTAAACATACAACGCGGCACCTCGAACCATCGAAAAACTCATAATTTTGATGTATGAATATTAGTAGGGACTGCCAAGCGGTCCCTAATTTTACAATAGGGACTGCCAAGCGGTCCCAAATTCAAATTAGGGACCGCTTAACGGTCCCTAATGTCAAATTAGGGACCGCTTAACGGTCCCTACTAATATTCATACTTAAAAATCGATTTTTATTATTGATGTTGTTGTGTTTCTGACTGTAAGCAACCAAACTCATTGTAATATATAAATTGAAGTAATAAATGATTGCAAAACCAACCTTATACTAGATTAGTTGTGAAATAATAGATTAATTGCGATTGATCGAGTTATTAACGTTCAAGATATATTTCACAAATGTACAACTAATTAATTATCATTAGTTAGTTGTAATTATTATCCGTGTTTATGATTTACTTCACAAACGTTAGCATAGATACGATTATGAGGCATAATCATTAGATCAAGTATTCATTAATTATACGTATATATGTAGATCGAATTAATTTGTCAGTATGTCATTCGTCGTACAAAATAGTAGGAAATCTTCAAAGCGGCCCGTTCTCCTTTTATAATGTTTGGATATACAATGTGTCGTTGTACTTATTGTTATTTTAACTATTCCAATGGTTATTATGAACTAAACATACAACGCGGCACCTCGAACCATCGAAAAATTCATAATTTTGATGTATGAATATTAGTAGGGACTGCCAAGCGGTGCCTATTTTTACAATAGGGACTGCCAAGCGGTTGAATTAGGGACCGCTTAACGGTCCCTACTAATATTCATACTTAAAAATCGATTTTTTTTTATTGATGTTGTTATGTTTGTGATTGTAAGCAACCAAAGTCATTGTAATATATAAATTGAAGTAATATATGATTGCAAAACCAACCTTATAGTAGATTAGTTGTGAAGTAATAGATTAATTGCGATTGATCGAGTTATTAACGTTCAAGATATATTTCACAAATGTACAACTAATTAATTATCATTAGTTAGTTGTAATTGTTATCCGTGTTTATGATTTACTTCACAAACGTTAGCATAGATACGATTATGAGGCATAATCATTAAATCAAGTATTCATTAATTATACGTATATATGTAGATCGAATTAATTTGTCATTATGTCATTCGTCGTACAAAATAGTAGGAGAATCTTCAAAGCGGCCCGTTCTCCTTTTATAATGTTTGGATATACAATGTGTCGTTGTACTTATTGTTATTTTAACTATTCCAATGGTTATTATGAACTAAACATACAACGCGGCACCTCGAACCATCGAAAAATTCATAATTTTGATGTATGAATATTAGTAGGGACTGTCAAGCGGTCCCTAATTCCCTAATTTGAATTAGGGACCGCTTAACGGTCCCTATTGTCAAATTAGGGACCGCTTAACGGTCCCTACTAATATTCATACTTAAAAATCGATTTTTTTTTATTGATGTTGTTGAGTTTGTGATTGTAAGCAACCAAAGTCATTGTAATATATAAATTGAAGTAATAAATGATTGCAAAACCAACCTTATAGTAGATTAGTTGTGAAGTAATAGATTAATTGCGATTGATCGAGTTATTAACGTTCAAGATATATTTCACAAATGTACAACTAATTAATTATCATTAGTTAGTTGTAATTGTTATCCGTGTTTATGATTACTTCACAAACGTTAGCATAGATACGATTATGAGGCATAATCATTAGATCAAGTATTCATTAATTATACGTATATATGTAGATCGAATTAATTTGTCATTATGTCATTCGTCGTACAAAATAGTAGGAGAATCTTCAAAGCGGCCCGTTCTCCTTTTATAATGTTTGGATATACAATGTGTCGTTGTACTTATTATTATTTTAACTATTCCAATCGCTATTATGAACTAAACATACAACGCGGCACCTCGAACCATCGAAAAATTCATAATTTTGATGCATGAATATTAGTAGGGACTGCCAAGCGGTCCCTAATTTTACAATAGGGACTGCCAAGCGGTCCCAAATTCAAATTAGGGGCTGCTTAACGGTCCCTATTGTCAAATTAGGGACCGCTTAACGGTCCCTACTAATATTCATACTTAAAAATCGATTTTTTTTTATTGATGTTGTTGTGTTTGTGATTGTAAGCAACCAAAGTCATTGTAATATATAAATTGAAGTAATAAATGATTGCAAAATCAACCTTATAGTAGATTAGTTGTGAAATAATAGATTAATTGCGATTGATCGAGTTATTAACGTTCAAGATATATTTCACAAATGTACAACTAATTAATTATCATTAGTTAGTTGTAATTGTTATCCGTGTTTATGATTTAATTCACAAACGTTAGCATAGATACGATTATGAGGCATAATCATTAGATCAAGTATTCATTAATTATACGTGTATATGTAGAGCGAATTAATTTGTCATTATGTCATTCGTCGTACAAAATAGTAGGAGAATCTTCAAAGCGGCCCGTTCTCCTTGTATAATGTTTGGATATACAATGTGTCGCTGTACTTATTGTTATTTTAACTATTCCAATGGTTATTATGAACTAAGCATACAATGCGGCACCTCGAACCATCGAAAAATTCATAATTTTGATGTATGAATATTAGTAGGGACTGCCAAGCGGTCCCTAATTCAAATTAGGGGCTGTTTAACGGTCCCTATTGTCAAATTAGGGACCGCTTAACGGTCCCTACTATTATTCATACTTAAAAATCGATTTTTTTTATTGATGTTGTTGTGTTTGTGACTGTAAGCAACCAAACTCATTGTAATATATAAATTGAAGTAATAAATGATTGCAAAACCAACCTTATACTAGATTAGTTGTGAAATAATAGATTAATTGCGATTGATCGAGTTATTAACGTTCAAGATATATTTCACAAATGTACAACTAATTAATTATCATTAGTTAGTTGTAATTGTTATCCGTGTTTATGATTTACTTCACAAACGTTAGCATAGATACGATTATGAGGCATAATCATTAGATCAAGTATTCATTAATTATACGTATATATGTAGATCGAATTAATTTGTCATTATGTCATTCGTCGTACAAAATAGTAGGAAATCTTCAAAGCGGCCCGTTCTCCTTTTATAATGTTTGGATATACAATGTGTCGTTGTACTTATTGTTATTTTAACTATTCCAATGGTTATTATGAACTAAACATACAACGCGGCACCTCGAACCATCGAAAAATTCATAATTTTGATGTATGAATATTAGTAGGGACTGCCAAGCGGTCCCTAATTTTACAATAGGGACTGCCAAGCGGTCCCTAATTCCCTAATTTGAATTAGGGACCGCTTAACGGTCCCTACTAATATTCATACTTAGAAATCGATTTTTTTTTATTGATGTTGTTGTGTTTGTGATTGTAACCAACCAAAGTCATTGTAATATATAAATTGAAGTAATATATGATTGCAAAACCAACCTTATAGTAGATTAGTTGTGAAGTAATAGATTAATTGCGATTGATCGAGTTATTAACGTTCAAGATATATTTCACAAATGTACAACTAATTAATTATCATTAGTTAGTTGTAATTGTTATCCGTGTTTATGATTTACATTCACAAACGTTAGCATAGATACGATTATGAGGCATAATCATTAGATCAAGTATTCATTAATTATACGTATATATGTAGATCGAATTAATTTGTCATTATGTCATTCGTCGTACAAAATAGTAGGAGAATCTTCAAAGCGGCCCGTTCTCCTTTTATAATGTTTGGATATACAATGTGTCATTGTACTTATTGTTATTTTAACTATTCCAATGGTTATTATGAACTAAACATTCAACGCGGCACCTCGAACCATCGAAAAATTCATAATTTGAATGTATGAATATTAGTAGGTACTGCCAAGCGGTCCCTAATTTTACAATAGGGATTGCCAAGTGGTCCCTAATTCCCTAATTTGAATTAGGGACCGTTTAACGGTCCCTATTGTCAAATTAGGGACCGCTTAACGGTCCCTACTAATATTCATACTTAAAAATCAATTTTTTTTATTGATGTTGTTGTGTTTGTGATTGTAAGCAACCAAACTCATTGTAATATATAAATTGAAGTAATAAATGATTGCAAAATCAACCTTATAGTAGATTAGTTGTGAAATAATAGATTAATTGCGATTGATCGAGTTATTAACGTTCAAGATATATTTCACAAAGGTACAACTAATTAATTATCATTAGTTAGTTGTAATTGTTATCCGTGTTTATGATTTACTTCACAAACGTTAGCATAGATACGATTATGAGGCATAATCATTAGATCAAGTATTCATTAATTATACGTATATATGTAGATCGAATTAATTTGTCATTATGTCATTCGTCGTACAAAATAGTAGGAGAATCTTCAAAGCGGCCCGTTCTCCTTTTATAATGTTTGGATATACAATGTGTCGTTGTACTTATTGTTATTTTAACTATTCCAATGGTTATTATGAACTAAACATACAACGCGGCACCTCGAACCATCGAAAAATTCATAATTTTGATGTATGAATATTAGTAGGGACTGCCAAGCGGTCCCTAATTCCCTAATTTGAATTAGAGACCGCTTAACGGTCCCTATTGTCAAATTAGGGACCGCTTAACGGTCCCTACTAATATTCATACTTAAAAATCGATTTTTTTTTATTGATGTTGTTGTGTTTGTGATTGTAAGCAACCAAAGTCATTGTAATATATAAATTGAAGTAATAAATGATTGCAAAATCAACCTTATAGTAGATTAGTTGTGAAATAATAGATTAATTGCGATTGATCGAGTTATTAACGTTCAAGATATATTTCACAAAATGTACAACTAATTAATTATCATTAGTTAGTTGTAATTGTTATCCGTGTTTATGATTTACTTCACAAACGTTAGCATAGATACGATTATGAGGCATAATGATTAGATCAAGTATTCATTAATTATACGTATATATGTAGATCGAATTAATTTGTCATTATGTCATTCGTCGTACAAAATAGTAGGAGAATCTTCAAAGCGGCCCGTTCTCCTTTTATAATGTTTGGATATACAATGTGTCGTTGTACTTATTGTTATTTTAACTATTCCAATGGTTATTATGAACTAAACATACAACGCGGCACCTCGAACCATCGAAAAATTCATAATTTTGATGTATGAATATTAGTAGGGACTGCCAAGCGGTCCCTAATTCCCTAATTTGAATTAGAGACCGCTTAACGGTCCCTATTGTCAAATTAGGGACCGCTTAACGGTCCCTACTAATATTCATACTTAAAAATCGATTTTTTTTTATTGATGTTGTTGTGTTTGTGATTGTAAGCAACCAAAGTCATTGTAATATATAAATTGAAGTAATAAATGATTGCAAAATCAACCTTATAGTAGATTAGTTGTGAAATAATAGATTAATTGCGATTGATCGAGTTATTAACGTTCAAGATATATTTCACAAATGTACAACTAATTAATTATCATTAGTTAGTTGTAATTGTTATCCGTGTTTATGATTTAATTCACAAACGTTAGCATAGATACGATTATGAGGCATAATCATTAGATCAAGTATTCATTAATTATACGTGTATATGTAGATCGAATTAATTTGTCATTATGATATTCGTCGTACAAAATAGTAGGAGAATCTTCAAAGCGGCCCGTTCTCCTTGTATAATGTTTGGATATACAATGTGTCGCTGTACTTATTGTTATTTTAACTATTCCAATGGTTATTATGAATTAAGCATACAATGCGGCACCTCGAACCATCGAAAAATTCATAATTTTGATGTATGAATATTAGTAGGGACTGCCAAGCGGTCCCTAATTCAAATTAGGGGCTGCTTAACGGTCCCTATTGTCAAATTAGGGACCGCTTAACGGTCCCTACTATTATTCATACTTAAAAATCGATTTTTTTTATTGATGTTGTTGTGTTTGTGACAGTAAGCAACCAAACTCATTGTAATATATAAATTGAAGTAATAAATGATTGCAAAACCAACCTTATACTAGATTAGTTGTGAAATAATAGATTAATTGCGATTGATCGAGTTATTAACGTTCAAGATATATTTCACAAATGTACAACTAATTAATTATCATTAGTTAGTTGTAATTGTTATCCGTGTTTATTATTTACTTTCACAAACGTTAGCATAGATACGATTATGAGGCATAATCATTAGATCAAGTATTCATTAATTATACGTATATATGTAGATCGAATTAATTTGTCATTATGTCATTCGTCGTACAAAATAGTAGGAGAATCTTCAAAGCGGCCCGTTCTCCTTTTATAATGTTTGGATATACAATGTGTCATTGTACTTATTGTTATTTTAACTATTCCAATGGTTATTATGAACTAAACATACAACGCGGCACCTCGAACCATCGAAAAATTCATAATTTGGATGTATGAATATTAGTAGGTACTGCCAAGCGGTCCCTAATTTTACAATAGGGATTGCCAAGCGGTCCCTAATTCCCTAATTTGAATTAGGGACCGCTTAACGGTCCCTATTGTCAAATTAGGGACCGCTTAACGGTCCCTACTAATATTCATACTTAAAAATCAATTTTTTTTATTGATGTTGTTGTGTTTGTGATTGTAAGCAACCAAACTCATTGTAATATATAAATTGAAGTAATAAATGATTGCAAAATCAACCTTATAGTAGATTAGTTGTGAAATAATAGATTAATTGCGATTGATCGAGTTATTAACGTTCAAGATATATTTCACAAATGTACAACTAATTAATTATCATTAGTTAGTTGTAATTGTTATATGTGTTTATGATTTACTTCACAAACGTTAGCATAGATACGATTATGAGGCATAATCATTAGATCAAGTATTCATTAATTATACGTATATATGTCGATCGAATTAATTTGTCATTATGTCATTCGTCGTACAAAATAGTAGGAGAATCTTCAAAGCGGCCCGTTCTCCTTTTATAATGTTTGGATATACAATGTGTCGTTGTACTTATTGTTATTTTAACTATTCCAATGGTTATTATGAACTAAACATACAACGCGGCACCTCGAACCATCGAAAAATTCATAATTTTGATGTATGAATTTTAGTAGGGACTGCCAAGCGGTCCCTAATTCCCTAATTTGAATTAGAGACCACTTAACGGTCCCTATTGTCAAATTAGGGACCGCTTAACGGTCCCTACTAATATTCATACTTAAAAATCGATTTTTTTTTTATTGATGTTGTTGTGTTTGTGATTGTAAGCAACCAAAGTCATTGTAATATATAAATTGAAGTAATAAATGATTGCAAAATCAACCTTATAGTAGATTAGTTGTGAAATAATAGATTAATTGCGATTGATCGAGTTATTAACGTTCAAGATATATTTCACAAATGTACAACTAATTAATTATCATTAGTTAGTTGTAATTGTTATCCGTGTTTATGATTTACTTCACAAACGTTAGCATAGATACGATTATGAGGCATAATGATTAGATCAAGTATTCATTAATTATACGTATATATGTAGATCGAATTAATTTGTCATTATGTCATTCGTCGTACAAAATAGTAGGAGAATCTTCAAAGCGGCCCGTTCTCCTTTTATAATGTATGGATATACAATGTGTCGTTGTACTTATTGTTATTTTAACTATTCCAATGGTTATTATGAACTAAACATACAACGCGGCACCTCGAACCATCGAAAAATTCATAATTTTGATGTATGAATATTAGTAGGGACTGCCAAGCGGTCCCTAATTCCCTAATTTGAATTAGAGACCGCTTAACGGTCCCTATTGTCAAATTAGGGACCGCTTAACGGTCCCTACTAATATTCATACTTAAAAATCGATTTTTTTTATTGATGTTGTTGTGTTTGTGATTGTAAGCAACCAAAGTCATTGTAATATATAAATTGAAGTAATAAATGATTGCAAAATCAACCTTAAAGTAGATTAGTTGTGAAATAATAGATTAATTGCGATTGATCGAGTTATTAACGTTCAAGATATATTTCACAAATGTACAACTAATTAATTATCATTAGTTAGTTGTAATTGTTATCCGTGTTTATGATTTAATTCACAAACGTTAGCATAGATACGATTATGAGGCATAATCATTAGATCAAGTATTCATTAATTATACGTGTATATGTAGATCGAATTAATTTGTCATTATGATATTCGTCGTACAAAATAGTAGGAGAATCTTCAAAGCGGCCCGTTCTCCTTGTATAATGTTTGGATATACAATGTGTCGCTGTACTTATTGTTATTTTAACTATTCCAATGGTTATTATGAACTAAGCATACAATGCGGCACCTCGAACCATCGAAAAATTCATAATTTTGATGTATGAATATTAGTAGGGACTGCCAAGCGGTCCCTAATTCCCTAATTTGAATTAGAGACCGCTTAACGGTCCCTATTGTCAAATTAGGGACCGCTTAACGGTCCCTACTAATATTCATACTTAAAAATCGATTTTTTTTTTATTGATGTTGTTGTGTTTGTGATTGTAAGCAACCAAAGTCATTGTAATATATAAATTGAAGTAATAAATGATTGCAAAATCAACCTTATAGTAGATTAGTTGTGAAATAATAGATTAATTGCGATTGATCGAGTTATTAACGTTCAAGATATATTTCACAAATGTACAACTAATTAATTATCATTAGTTAGTTGTAATTGTTATCCGTGTTTATGATTTAATTCACAAACGTTAGCATAGATACGATTATGAGGCATAATCATTAGATCAAGTATTCATTAATTATACGTGTATATGTAGATCGAATTAATTTGTCATTATGATATTCGTCGTACAAAATAGTAGGAGAATCTTCAAAGCGGCCCGTTCTCCTTGTATAATGTTTGGATATACAATGTGTCGCTGTACTTATTGTTATTTTAACTATTCCAATGGTTATTATGAACTAAGCATACAATGCGGCACCTCGAACCATCGAAAAATTCATAATTTTGATGTATGAATATTAGTAGGGACTGCCAAGCGGTCCCTAATTCCCTAATTTGAATTAGAGACCGCTTAACGGTCCCTATTGTCAAATTAGGGACCGCTTAACGGTCCCTACTATTATTCATACTTAAAAATCGATTTTTTTTATTGATGTTGTTGTGTTTGTGACTGTAAGCAACCAAACTCATTGTAATATATAAATTGAAGTAATAAATGATTGCAAAACCAACCTTATACTAGATTAGTTGTGAAATAATAGATTAATTGCGATTGATCGAGTTATTAACGTTCAAGATATATTTCACAAATGTACAACTAATTAATTATCATTAGTTAGTTGTAATTGTTATCCGTGTTTATGATTTACTTTCACAAACGTTAGCATAGATACGATTATGAGGCATAATCATTAGATCAAGTATTCATTAATTATACGTATATATGTAGATCGAATTAATTTGTCATTATGTCATTCGTCGTACAAAATAGTAGGAGAATCTTCAAAGCGGCCCGTTCTCCTTTTATAATGTTTGGATATACAATGTGTCATTGTACTTATTGTTATTTTAACTATTCCAATGGTTATTATGAACTAAACATACAACGCGGCACCTCGAACCATCGAAAAATTCATAATTTGGATGTATGAATATTAGTAGGTACTGCCAAGCGGTCCCTAATTTTACAATAGGGATTGCCAAGCGGTCCCTAATTCCCTAATTTGAATTAGGGACCGCTTAACGGTCCCTATTGTCAAATTAGGGACCGCTTAACGGTCCCTACTAATATTCATACTTAAAAATCAATTTTTTTTATTGATGTTGTTGTGTTTGTGATTGTAAGCAACCAAACTCATTGTAATATATAAATTGAAGTAATAAATAATTGCAAAATCAACCTTATAGTAGATTAGTTGTGAAATAATAGATTAATTGCGATTGATCGAGTTATTAACGGTCAAGATATATTTCACAAAGGTACAACTAATTAATTATCATTAGTTAGTTGGAATTGTTATCCGTGTTTATGATTTACTTCACAAACGTTAGCATAGATACGATTATGAGGCATAATCATTAGATCAAGTATTCATTAATTATACGTATATATGTAGATCGAATTAATTTGTCATTATGCCATTCGTCGTACAAAATAGTAGGAGAATTTTCAAAGCGGCCCGTTCTCCTTTTATAATGTTTGGATATACAATGTGTCGTTGTACTTATTGTTATTTTAACTATTCCAATGGTTATTATGAACTAAACATACAACGCGGCACCTCGAACCATCGAAAAATTCATAATTTTGATGTATGAATATTAGTAGGGACTGCCAAGCGGTCCCTAATTCCCTAATTTGAATTAGAGACCGCTTAACGGTCCCTATTGTCAAATAAGGGACCGCTTAACGGTCCCTACTAATATTCATACTTAAAAATCGATTTTTTTTTATTGATGTTGTTGTGTTTGTGATTGTAACCAACCAAAGTCATTGTAATATATAAATTGAAGTAATAAATGATTGCAAAATCAACCTTATAGTAGATTAGTTGTGAAATAATAGATTAATTGCGATTGATCGAGTTATTAACGTTCAAGATATATTTCACAAATGTACAACTAATTAATTATCATTAGTTAGTTGTAATTGTTATCCGTGTTTATGATTTACTTCACAAACGTTAGCATAGATACGATTATGAGGCATAATCATTAGATCAAGTATTCATTAATTATACGTATATATGTAGATCGAATTAATTTGTCATTATGTCATTCGTCGTACAAAATAGTAGGAGAATCTTCAAAGCGGCCCGTTCTCCTTTTATAATGTTTGGATATACAATGTGTCGTTGTACTTATTGTTATTTTAACTATTCCAATGGTTATTATGAACTAAACATACAACGCGGCACCTCGAACCATCGAAAAATTCATAATTTTTATGTATGAATATTAGTAGGGACTGCCAAGCGGTCCCTAATTCCCTAATTTGAATTAGAGACCGCTTAACGGTCCCTATTGTCAAATTAGGGACCGCTTAACGGTCCCTACTAATATTCATACTTAAAAATCGATTTTTTTTTATTGATGTTGTTGTGTTTGTGATTGTAAGCAACCAAAGTCATTGTAATATATAAATTGAAGTAATAAATGATTGCAAAATCAACCTTATAGTAGATTAGTTGTGAAATAATAGATTAATTGCGATTGATCGAGTTATTAACGTTCAAGATATATTTCACAAATGTACAACTAATTAATTATCATTAGTTAGTTGGAATTGTTATCCGTGTTTATGATTTACTTCACAAACGTTAGCATAGATACGATTATGAGGCATAATCATTAGATCAAGTATTCATTAATTATACGTATATATGTAGATCGAATTAATTTGTCATTATGTCATTCGTCGTACAAAATAGTAGGACAATCTTCAAAGCGGCCCGTTCTCCTTTTATAATGTTTGGATATACAATGTGTCGTTGTACTTATTGTTATTTTAACTATTCCAATGGTTATTATGAACTAAACATACAACGCGGCACCTCGAACCATCGAAAAATTCATAATTTTGATGTATGAATATTAGTAGGGACTGCCAAGCGGTCCCTAATTCCCTAATTTGAATTAGAGACCGCTTAACGGTCCCTATTGTCAAATTAGGGACCGCTTAACGGTCCCTACTAATATTCATACTTAAAAATCGATTTTTTTTTATTGATGTTGTTGTGTTTGTGATTGTAACCAACCAAAGTCATTGTAATATATAAATTGAAGTAATAAATGATTGCAAAATCAACCTTATAGTAGATTAGTTGTGAAATAATAGATTAATTGCGATTGATCGAGTTATTAACGTTCAAGATATATTTCACAAATGTACAACTAATTAATTATCATTAGTTAGTTGTAATTGTTATCCATGTTTATGATTTACTTCACAAACGTTAGCATAGATACGATTATGAGGCATAATCATTAGATCAAGTATTCATTAATTATACGTATATATGTAGATCGAATTAATTTGTCATTATGTCATTCGTCGTACAAAATAGTAGGAGAATCTTCAAAGCGGCCCGTTCTCCTTTTATAATGTTTGGATATACAATGTGTCGTTGTACTTATTGTTATTTTAACTATTCCAATGGTTATTATGAACTAAACATACAACGCGGCACCTCGAACCATCGAAAAATTCATAATTTTTATGTATGAATATTAGTAGGGACTGCCAAGCGGTCCCTAATTCCCTAATTTGAATTAGAGACCGCTTAACGGTCCCTATTGTCAAATTAGGGACCGCTTAACGGTCCCTACTAATATTCATACTTAAAAATCGATTTTTTTTTATTGATGTTGTTGTGTTTGTGATTGTAAGCAACCAAAGTCATTGTAATATATAAATTGAAGTAATAAATGATTGCAAAATCAACCTTATAGTAGATTAGTTGTGAAATAATAGATTAATTGCGATTGATCGAGTTATTAACGTTCAAGATATATTTCACAAATGTACAACTAATTAATTATCATTAGTTAGTTGTAATTGTTATCCGTGTTTATGATTTAATTCACAAACGTTAGCATAGATACGATTATGAGGCATAATCATTAGATCAAGTATTCATTAATTATACGTGTATATGTAGATCGAATTAATTTGTCATTATGATATTCGTCGTACAAAATAGTAGGAGAATCTTCAAAGCGGCCCATTCTCCTTGTATAATGTTTGGATATACAATGTGTCGTTGTACTTATTGTTATTTTAACTATTCCAATGGTTATTATGAACTAAGCATACAATGCGGCACCTCGAACCATCGAAAAATTCATAATTTTGATGTATGAATATTAGTAGGGACTGCCAAGCGGTCCCTAATTCAAATTAGGGGCTGCTTAACGGTCCCTATTGTCAAATTAGGGACCGCTTAACGGTCCCTACTATTATTCATACTTAAAAATCGATTTTTTTTATTGATGTTGTTGTGTTTGTGACTGTAAGCAACCAAACTCATTGTAATATATAAATTGAAGTAATAAATGATTGCAAAACCAACCTTATACTAGATTAGTTGTGAAATAATAGATTAATTGCGATTGATCGAGTTATTAACGTTCAAGATATATTTCACAAATGTATACTAATTAATTATCATTAGTTAGTTGAAATTGTTATCCGTGTTTATTATTTACTTTCACAAACGTTAGCATAGATACGATTATGAGGCATAATCATTAGATCAAGTATTCATTAATTATACGTATATATGTAGATCGAATTAATTTGTCATTATGTCATTCGTCGTACAAAATAGTAGGAGAATCTTCAAAGCGGCCCGTTCTCCTTTTATAATGTTTGGATATACAATGTGTCATTGTACTTATTGTTATTTTAACTATTCCAATGGTTATTATGAACTAAACATACAACGTGGCACCTCGAACCATCGAAAAATTCATAATTTGGATGTATGAATATTAGTAGGTACTGCCAAGCGGTCCCTAATTTTACAATAGGGATTGCCAAGCGGTCCCTAATTCCCTAATTTGAATTAGGGACCGCTTAACGGTCCCTATTGTCAAATTAGGGACCGCTTAACGATCCCTACTAATATTCATACTTAAAAATCAATTTTTTTTATTGATGTTGTTGTGTTTGTGATTGTAAGCAACTAAACTCATTGTAATATATAAATTGAAGTAATAAATGATTGCAAAATCAACCTTATAGTAGATTAGTTGTGAAATAATAGATTAATTGCGATTGATCGAGTTATTAACGTTCAAGATATATTTCACAAATGTACAACTAATTAATTATCATTAGTTAGTTGTAATTGTTATCCGTGTTTATGATTTACTTCACAAACGTTAGCATAGATACGATTATGAGGCATAATCATTAGATCAAGTATTCATTAATTATACGTATATATGTCGATCTAATTAATTTGTCATTATGTCATTCGTCGTACAAAATAGTAGGAGAATCTTCAAAGCGGCCCGTTCTCCTTTTATAATGTTTGGATATACAATGTGTCGTTGTACTTAATGTTATTTTAACTATTCCAATGGTTATTATGAACTAAACATACAACGCGGCACCTCGAACCATCGAAAAATTCATAATTTTGATGTATGAATATTAGTAGGGACTGCCAAGCGGTCCCTAATTCCCTAATTTGAATTAGAGACCGCTTAACGGTCCCTATTGTCAAATTAGGGACCGCTTAACGGTCCCTACTAATATTCATACTTAAAAATCAATTTTTTTTATTGATGTTGTTGTGTTTGTGATTGTAAGCAACCAAACTCATTGTAATATATAAATTGAAGTAATAAATGATTGCAAAATCAACCTTATAGTAGATTAGTTGTGAAATAATAGATTAATTGCGATTGATCGAGTTATTAACGTTCAAGATATATTTCACAAAGGTACAACTAATTAATTATCATTAGTTAGTTGTAATTGTTATCCGTGTTTATGATTTACTTCACAAACGTTAGCATAGATACGATTATGAGGCATAATCATTAGATCAAGTATTCATTAATTATACGTATATATGTAGATCGAATTAATTTGTCATTATGTCATTCGTCGTACAAAATAGTAGGAGAATCTTCAAAGCGGCCCGTTCTCCTTTTATAATGTTTGGATATACAATGTGTCGTTGTACTTATTGTTATTTTAACTATTCCAATGGTTATTATGAACTAAACATACAACGCGGCACCTCGAACCATCGAAAAATTCATAATTTTGATGTATGAATATTAGTAGGGACTGCCAAGCGGTCCCTAATTCCCTAATTTGAATTAGAGACCGCTTAACGGTCCCTATTGTCAAATTAGGGACCGCTTAACGGTCCCTACTAATATTCATACTTAAAAATCGATTTTTTTTTTATTGATGTTGTTGTGTTT
This sequence comes from Linaria vulgaris, assembly GCA_948329865.1. NCBI lineage: Eukaryota > Viridiplantae > Streptophyta > Magnoliopsida > Lamiales > Plantaginaceae > Linaria > Linaria vulgaris. The sequence continues at coordinate 3,064,444 of OX415251.1, forward strand.
GTGATTGTAAGCAACCAAAGTCATTGTAATATATAAATTGAAGTAATAAATGATTGCAAAATCAACCTTATAGTAGATTAGTTGTGAAATAATAGATTAATTGCGATTGATCGAGTTATTAACGTTCAAGATATATTTCACAAATGTACAACTAATTAATTATCATTAGTTAGTTGTAATTGTTATCCGTGTTTATGATTTACTTCACAAACGTTAGCATAGATACGATTATGAGGCATAATCATTAGATCAAGTATTCATTAATTATACGTATATATGTAGATCGAATTAATTTGTCATTATGTCATTCGTCGTACAAAATAGTAGGAGAATCTTCAAAGCGGCCCGTTCTCCTTTTATAATGTTTGGATATACAATGTGTCGTTGTACTTATTGTTATTTTAACTATTCCAATGGTTATTATGAACTAAACATACAACGCGGCACCTCGAACCATCGAAAAATTCATAATTTTGATGTATGAATATTAGTAGGGACTGCCAAGCGGTCCCTAATTCCCTAATTTGAATTAGAGACCGCTTAACGGTCCCTATTGTCAAATTAGGGACCGCTTAACGGTCCCTACTAATATTCATACTTAAAAATCGATTTTTTTTTATTGATGTTGTTGTGTTTGTGATTGTAAGCAACCAAAGTCATTGTAATATATAAATTGAAGTAATAAATGATTGCAAAATCAACCTTATAGTAGATTAGTTGTGAAATAATAGATTAATTGCGATTGATCGAGTTATTAACGTTCAAGATATATTTCACAAATGTACAACTAATTAATTATCATTAGTTAGTTGTAATTGTTATCCGTGTTTATGATTTAATTCACAAACGTTAGCATAGATACGATTATGAGGCATAATCATTAGATCAAGTATTCATTAATTATACGTGTATATGTAGATCGAATTAATTTGTCATTATGATATTCGTCGTACAAAATAGTAGGAGAATCTTCAAAGCGGCCCGTTCTCCTTGTATAATGTTTGGATATACAATGTGTCGCTGTACTTATTGTTATTTTAACTATTCCAATGGTTATTATGAACTAAGCATACAATGCGGCACCTCGAACCATCGAAAAATTCATAATTTTGATGTATGAATATTAGTAGGGACTGCCAAGCGGTCCCTAATTCCCTAATTTGAATTAGAGTCCGCTTAACGGTCCCTATTGTCAAATTAGGGACCGCTTAACGGTCCCTACTATTATTCATACTTAAAAATCGATTTTTTTTATTGATGTTGTTGTGTTTGTGACTGTAAGCAACCAAACTCATTGTAATATATAAATTGAAGTAATAAATGATTGCAAAACCAACCTTATACTAGATTAGTTGTGAAATAATAGATTAATTGCGATTGATCGAGTTATTAACGTTCAAGATATATTTCACAAATGTACAACTAATTAATTATCATTAGTTAGTTGTAATTGTTATCCGTGTTTATGATTTACTTCACAAACGTTAGCATAGATACGATTATGAGGCATAATCATTAGATCAAGTATTCATTAATTATACGTATATATGTCGATCGAATTAATTTGTCATTATGTCATTCGTCGTACAAAATAGTAGGAGAATCTTCAAAGCGGCCCGTTCTCCTTTTATAATGTTTGGATATACAATGTGTCGTTGTACTTATTGTTATTTTAACTATTCCAATGGTTATTATGAACTAAACATACAACGCGGCACCTCGAACCATCGAAAAATTCATAATTTTGATGTATGAATATTAGTAGGGACTGCCAAGCGGTCCCTAATTCCCTAATTTGAATTAGAGACCGCTTAACGGTCCCTATTGTCAAATTAGGGACCGCTTAACGGTCCCTACTAATATTCATACTTAAAAATCGATTTTTTTTTATTGATGTTGTTGTGTTTGTGATTGTAACCAACCAAAGTCATTGTAATATATAAATTGAAGTAATAAATGATTGCAAAATCAACCTTATAGTAGATTAGTTGTGAAATAATAGATTAATTGCGATTGATCGAGTTATTAACGTTCAAGATATATTTCACAAATGTACAACTAATTAATTATCATTAGTTAGTTGTAATTGTTATCCGTGTTTATGATTTACTTCACAAACGTTAGCATAGATACGATTAGGAGGCATAATCATTAGATCAAGTATTCATTAACTATACGTATATATGTAGATCGAATTAATATGTCATTATGTCATTCGTCGTACAAAATAGTAGGAAATCTTCAAAGCGACCCGTTCTCCTTTTATAATGTTTGGATATACAATGTGTCGTTGTACTTATTGTTATTTTAACTATTCCAATGGTTATTATGAACTAAACATACAACGCGGCACCTCGAACCATCGAAAAATTCATAATTTTGATGTATGAATATTAGTAGGGACTGCCAAGCGGTCCCTAATTTTACAATAGGGACTGCCAAGCGGTCCCTAATTCCCTAATCTGAATTAGGGACCGCTTAACGGTCCCTACTAATATTCATACTTAAAAATCGATTTTTTTTTATTGATGTTGTTGTGTTTGTGATTGTAAGCAACCAAAGTCATTGTAATATATAAATTGAAGTAATATATGATTGCAAAACCAACCTTATAGTAGATTAGTTGTGAAGTATTAGATTAATTGCGATTGATCGAGTTATTAACGTTCAAGATATATTTCACAAATGTACAACTAATTAATTATCATTAGTTAGTTGTAATTGTTATCCGTGTTTATGATTTACTTCACAAACGTTAGCATAGATACGATTATGAGGCATAATAATTAGATCAAGTATTCATTAATTATACGTATATATGTAGATCGAATTAATTTGTCATTATGTCATTCGTCGTACAAAATAGTAGGAAATCTTCAAAGCGACCCGTTCTCCTTTTATAATGTTTGGATATACAATGTGTCGTTGTACTTATTGTTATTTTAACTATTCCAATGGTTATTATGAACTTAACATACAACGCGGCACCTCGAACCATCGAAAAATTAATAATTTTGATGTATGAATATTAGTAGGGACTGCCAAGCGGTCCCTAATTTTACAATAAGGACTGCCAAGCGGTCCCTAATTCCCTAATTTGAATTAGGGACCGCTTAACGGTTCCTACTAATATTCATACTTAAAAATCGATTTTTTTTTATTGATGTTGTTGTGTTTGTGATTGTAAGCAACCAAAGTCATTGTAATATATAAATTGAAGTAATATATGATTGCAAAACCAACCTTATAGTAGATTAGTTGTGAAGTAATAGATTAATTGCGATTGATCGAGTTATTAACGTTCAAGATATATTTCACAAATGTACAACTAATTAATTATCATTAGTTAGTTGTAATTGTTATCCGTGTTTATGATTTACTTCACAAACGTTAGCATAGATACGATTATGAGGCATAATAATTAGATCAAGTATTCATTAATTATACGTATATATGTAGATCGAATTAATTTGTCATTATGTCATTCGTCGTACAAAATAGTAGGAGAATCTTCAAAGCGGCCCGTTCTCCTTTTATAATGTTTGGATATACAATGTGTCGTTGTACTTATTGTTATTTTAACTATTCTAATGGTTATTATGAACTAAACATACAACGCGGCACCTCGAACCATCGAAAAATTCATAATTTTGATGTATGAATATTAGAAGGGACTGCCAAGCGGTCCCTAATTCCCTAATTTGAATTAGAGTCCGCTTAACGGTCCTTATTGTCAAATTAGGGACCGCTTAACGGTCCCTACTATTATTCATACTTAAAAATCGATTTTTTTTATTGATGTTGTTGTGTTTGTGACTGTAAGCAACCAAACTCATTGTAATATATAAATTGAAGTAATAAATGATTGCAAAACCAACCTTATACTAGATTAGTTGTGAAATAATAGATTAATTGCGATTGATCGAGTTATTAACGTTCAAGATATATTTCACAAATGTACAACTAATTAATTATCATTAGTTAGTTGTAATTGTTATCCGTGTTTATGATTTACTTCACAAACGTTAGCATAGATACGATTATGAGGCATAATCATTAGATCAAGTATTCATTAATTATACGTATATATGTCGATCGAATTAATTTGTCATTATGTCATTCGTCGTACAAAATAGTAGGAGAATCTTCAAAGCGGCCCGTTCTCCTTTTATAATGTTTGGATATACAATGTGTCGTTGTACTTATTGTTATTTTAACTATTCCAATGGTTATTATGAACTAAACATACAACGCGGCACCTCGAACCATCGAAAAATTCATAATTTTGATGTATGAATATTAGTAGGGACTGCCAAGCGGTCCCTAATTCCCTAATTTGAATTAGAGACCGCTTAACGGTCCCTATTGTCAAATTAGGGACCGCTTAACGGTCCCTACTAATATTCATACTTAAAAATCGATTTTTTTTTATTGATGTTGTTGTGTTTGTGATTGTAACCAACCAAAGTCATTGTAATATATAAATTGAAGTAATAAATGATTGCAAAATCAACCTTATAGTAGATTAGTTGTGAAATAATAGATTAATTGCGATTGATCGAGTTATTAACGTTCAAGATATATTTCACAAATGTACAACTAATTAATTATCATTAGTTAGTTGTAATTGTTATCCGTGTTTATGATTTACTTCACAAACGTTAGCATAGATACGATTAGGAGGCATAATCATTAGATCAAGTATTCATTAACTATACGTATATATGTAGATCGAATTAATATGTCATTATGTCATTCGTCGTACAAAATAGTAGGAAATCTTCAAAGCGACCCGTTCTCCTTTTATAATGTTTGGATATACAATGTGTCGTTGTACTTATTGTTATTTTAACTATTCCAATGGTTATTATGAACTAAACATACAACGCGGCACCTCGAACCATCGAAAAATTCATAATTTTGATGTATGAATATTAGTAGGGACTGCCAAGCGGTCCCTAATTTTACAATAGGGACTGCCAAGCGGTCCCTAATTCCCTAATCTGAATTAGGGACCGCTTAACGGTCCCTACTAATATTCATACTTAAAAATCGATTTTTTTTTATTGATGTTGTTGTGTTTGTGATTGTAAGCAACCAAAGTCATTGTAATATATAAATTGAAGTAATATATGATTGCAAAACCAACCTTATAGTAGATTAGTTGTGAAGTAATAGATTAATTGCGATTGATCGAGTTATTAACGTTCAAGATATATTTCACAAATGTACAACTAATTAATTATCATTAGTTAGTTGTAATTGTTATCCGTGTTTATGATTTACTTCACAAACGTTAGCATAGATACGATTATGAGGCATAATAATTAGATCAAGTATTCATTAATTATACGTATATATGTAGATCGAATTAATTTGTCATTATGTCATTCGTCGTACAAAATAGTAGGAAATCTTCAAAGCGACCCGTTCTCCTTTTATAATGTTTGGATATACAATGTGTCGTTGTACTTATTGTTATTTTAACTATTCCAATGGTTATTATGAACTTAACATACAACGCGGCACCTCGAACCATCGAAAAATTAATAATTTTGATGTATGAATATTAGTAGGGACTGCCAAGCGGTCCCTAATTTTACAATAAGGACTGCCAAGCGGTCCCTAATTCCCTAATTTGAATTAGGGACCGCTTAACGGTTCCTACTAATATTCATACTTAAAAATCGATTTTTTTTTATTGATGTTGTTGTGTTTGTGATTGTAAGCAACCAAAGTCATTGTAATATATAAATTGAAGTAATATATGATTGCAAAACCAACCTTATAGTAGATTAGTTGTGAAGTAATAGATTAATTGCGATTGATCGAGTTATTAACGTTCAAGATATATTTCACAAATGTACAACTAATTAATTATCATTAGTTAGTTGTAATTGTTATCCGTGTTTATGATTTACTTCACAAACGTTAGCATAGATACGATTATGAGGCATAATAATTAGATCAAGTATTCATTAATTATACGTATATATGTAGATCGAATTAATTTGTCATTATGTCATTCGTCGTACAAAATAGTAGGAGAATCTTCAAAGCGGCCCGTTCTCCTTTTATAATGTTTGGATATACAATGTGTCGTTGTACTTATTGTTATTTTAACTATTCTAATGGTTATTATGAACTAAACATACAACGCGGCACCTCGAACCATCGAAAAACTCATAATTTTGATGTATGAATATTAGTAGGGACTGCCAAGCGGTCCCTAATTTTACAATAGGGACTGCCAAGCGGTCCCTAATTCAAATTAGGGACCACTTAACGGTCCCTAATGTCAAATTAGGGACTGCTTAACGGTCCCTATTGTCAAATTAGGGACCGCTTAACGGTCCCTACTAATATTCATACTTAAAAAATGATTTTTTTTATTGATGTTGTTGTGTTTGTGATTGTAAGCAACCAAACTCATTGTAATATATAAATTAAAGTAATAAATGATTGCAAAACCAACCTTATAGTAGATTAGTTGTGAAATAATAGATTAATTGCGATTGATCGAGTTATTAACGTTCAAGATATATTTCACAAATGTACAACTAATTAATTATTACTAGTTAGTTGTAATTGCTATCCGTGTTTATGATTTACTTCACAAACGTTAGCATAGATACGATTATGAGGCATAATCATTAGATCAAGTATTCATTAATTATACTTATATATGTAGATCGAATTAATTTGGCATTATGTCATTCGTCATACAAAATAGTAGGAGAATCTTCAAAGCGGCCCGTTCTCCTTTTATAATGTTTGGATATACAATGTGTCGTTGTACTTATTATTATTTTAACTATTCCAATGGTTATTACGAACTAAACATACCACGCGGCACCTCAAACCATCGAAAAATTCATAATTTTGATGTTCGAATATTAGTAGGGATTGCCATGCGGTCCATAATTTCCACATTAGCAGTCCCTATTTTCACATTAGGGACTGCTTAACGGATACTGTCAATAGGGACCGCCCAGGCGGTCCCTATTGTTAGTATCCGTTGTCAATAGGGACCGCCCAGGCGGTCCCTAATGTTACTATCCGTTGTCAATAGGGACCGCCCAGACGGTCCCTATTGTTAGTATCCGTTGTCAATAGGGACCGCCCAGGCGGTCCCTAATGATACTATTCGTTGTCTATAGGGACCGCTGGACGGTTCCTAATGTCAATAGCGACCGCAATGCTGTTGCTATTGACCCGTTGCCAATAGGGACCGCAATGCGGTCCCTATTGACAATTAGCGTTGTCAATAGGGACCGCAAAGCGGTCCCTATTGGCAACAGGTCAATAGCGACTGCATTGCGTTCGCTATTGACCAATGCGGTCGCTGAAGACTAGCGACCGCTTGGCGGTCGCTAATTTGCGGTCCCTAATAACCCATTTTTCTTGTAGTGAACCGTGTGCACGCAGGGACCGCGTGCAATATTCTTTATGATATAAAAAGTATTATAGTGTAATAAGTTCCTTCAGCACATTGTTAAGTTTCTAATACTAAAATAATAAGTTTCTAATACTAAAATAATATGGTCATCACATATTTATCCTAGTTCAAAAAGAATCAAGGCTATAAACCTCAACTATTTTTACAAAGTGTTGTAAATTCGTTAATACAATTTAAATATTACACATGCTCATACATGTAATATTACAACAAAATATGTAGAAGTTACTTTAACCAAATAAGTAAATACCTATTCATCAAAAAAAAAAAGTAAATACCTAATATAAGTGTGAAAGATGAAATATTATTTTAAATTATTTGACCTTATGCAAGTTTTTAAACAAACTCGTTCTCAAAAGTAATTTGATATGTTGTAGAGAAGTCCTATGTAGCAAAATTAGGCATGCCAAACGTTAATAAATAATATAGAGATATCACTATATCTCTTTTTACCCAATCTTAAGCACAAACTTCGCATAGTAAACAAAAAGAACTTCACATTCTAAATTAGTAATAGATATTAAATAACAACAGAAAATTCATCAAAAGAAAAACAAAATGTCGCAGATTAGTTCAGTAAATAAATTTAAAAAAAGTCCTTCAATTAATTGGAAGAAAAAAACTTTAAGATGCACTAATTTTACGTATTGATATCCTCTCCTTTTAAATTATGTTGTTATATTGGCTAAATTGAAATTCTCTTCTTTAATGTAGAATATATATTATGCAAACCCTTATCTAAGAAAATTTCAACTTCTACATAGGGAAAATAGAAAAAATTAAATTAAGAACAATTTACTCCTTATTGATGTTTCTGATTTCGAATAATTTATGATTAAAGGGAAAAACTGTTAAGGAGAAAAAGTTAAAAAAGTGTACGTTATTTCAAAATCAAACAAACACAAACATGATTCTAAAATATATTTTGTGCTTATCTACTAACATGATTAAGATAGAATATACCTATATCATCCAAAACCTCCTACTTATTTTACATAAATAATGAGCATACCTTTTTAGTTAATCTCCAGCAAAAAAGGAACACCTACAATGCAATTCCAAATATGAGTGTTAGTAATCCCAGAAAAAAAAAGACTAAATAATGATTTATCTACAAAAGACTAAATAATGATTTATCTACAAATAACGTTCCTTTAAATTATGTACCTTCATAAAGAAAACAATTCAAATCTCTAGTTATTCGAGAATATTAAAATCATGGACAAACATAACTAATGAACGTACGTACCTTTTAAGTTAATTTCCATATAGAAAGAAACACCTACAATACAATTCAAAATATGAGTGTTAGTTATCCAAAAAAATAAAAAATACACACACACACAAATTTAATGCTTTATCTTCAAATAACTTACCTTTTAATTTACCTTCATAAAGAAAACATTCAAATAACTTCAGTAATTTGAACACATAAAAATCACAAACATGCATGATCTAGTTTATGTTGATATACTTTTGATAAGGAAGAGGGAGAGAGACAACCGATTAAATTATTTTGGAGAGGATAGAAAGAAATGAGTTGATTTGAAGTTTTAAACGTGGGAAGTTATGAGAGAGCAATAATAAGAAACCGCTGAAGGAAAATCTTTTATTCATTCGACTTTGATTTTTTTTTTCTCTTGCTCCAAAATTTACAATACTAACCCGTTTATCTTTTTGTCAAACTAATTAGATTACTAAAAATTGTGTGAGAGGTAATTAGATAAATAAAATAAAAGTGGGAGTTTTAAATCGTGGGGGAAGTTTACTGGATAAAGAAGTGGTTATCCTATTATTATTCAAATATATTAAGCTTATCTTTTTTCTCTTTTTCTTTTTCTTTCAACGGAAGTTGAGAAAATTAGGAAGTGGGAAGTTTTGGTCCTTGGTCTGCTAACTTCTATTTTGTGAGACAAAAACCTCTTCCTTTATAGTAGTAATAGATAAACATATTAAATTCTTTCAAAAAATTAAATAAATATAATTAAAAAGTCAAATAAACAACCTATTTCATATTACAAACTTGTCTATTAATAAAAAGCAAATAATGTTCAAAACATAACACACATATATTTTAAAAGCATCTCTCTTCCAATACATTACCTAGCAATCCACAATAATTTGTAACACTTATTGACAATTCATTCATCATAACTTGTAAATTATATGCAAATATTCGTACATTAGTGTATAACATGCATATTTAACAAACCATTCACCAATTCATAAAAGATCATAGTCAAACATCATTATATTCCTTTGAATTGGGCGGTTTTCGGTTTACTTGGGTTAACCGAAATTCGGTTTTAAAAGAACTTGATTTTTTTAAACTCCTAAAGCCATTACTGAAAACTGAACCAACTCTAAAATTTCGGTTATTGTTCCGCCTAAAATTTCGGTTAACTTATAATTTTTTCGGTTGAACCGAACCGTGAACACCCCTACATGTCGTGTATGTGTTAGTGTTCGTGCATTATAGACTTAAATCTATTTGAATCTTTTTGAAGTGTTTGGCTAATGAACTAAAATTGCATAAACACTTTTTACGTTGAAAACACTTACAATCTAAAAGCTTCTATGTTAGTGGTTTTTGTTTGTGGTGGTATTTTTAAGTGAATATAAAATGATATTACAGTTTATTTTGATTTTTTTTTTAAATTTACTCAATCTAGAAATTGAAAACACTTTTACGCTTTTTGTAAATTATGAAATTTTGTTTATGGAAAAAGAGTTTACAAACACCACAAGAATAGTACAATAGAAAATTGTGCCTAAATGGAATGGAAGTAGACTTTTGAAGCAAATGTACTACTTAATAATTTTGTAATGGCCAAAAGTTGTTTATGAAAAGATAAATAAGAGAGAAGAATGGAGGACCACCAACTTCAGCTCAAAAAATAAAAGAGAAGAAACGTTATATACAATAAATATTGCGCCGAAATGGAGCTAAGCAACACTTTTGGGGCGAATGTGCTATTAACTGAAATTGTACGGGCCTAAAGTTGAATAATTAAAACAAAAAGTGGAATGGAGGTGCGGGGAATCGAACCCCGTGCCTCTCGCATGCGAAGCGAGCGCTCTACCATATGAGCTACACCCCCTTGATGGCTATCTCGTAAATGTATATTTTAAAAGAAGTGTTCAAGCTTTTAATATTAAAGTTGATTAGTACTACATAATTAGAATAGTACAACTAACTAAAGTTTTTTTTCCCATCAATTTAGGACGATTAGCCTAGTTTGGCTGACTTATTACTTTCTGTAAATTGTAATGAATTGAATTCCCTTGTATGAACTATTTGTTAACCAATTACTTTCAAATATCTTTGGCCATGTGAATACTTTTTGTAAAATATGTTTTTCCTTTTCTAAACTTTTGTGAATTCAAAGGAGCTTGTCATATTTGTTGACAAAATTGAGTGAAGACGCATCAATGTGAAGTCAATACTTGCGAGAGAGTATGCCCCATTGTGTATTCTTAATAGTGACAAGGAGATTTAAATACAACTACTAAAGAGAGTTACATAAGCTTAAGGGGTGAGCAGTTCATCGAGGAACACAATCGTCCCCTTTCTTTTCTCCCTCGCCCTCTCTATTTCAAAAATCTAGCATGAATCTCCTGTCACATTAGACCAATAATACATTTAGCTTCAATGACTTCTCCTCGGATTTTGTGTGAGTTTCCCACACTTGAGCTATTGTGTGGAACCGTACAATATCAACACCAACTAAGGACAATTACCTGAGTACCGTGAAAGAGCTTTAATGTCACGCTAAGAGAAACACGACCACATGTGTTGACACACGAGGAAAATAGTACACACAATTGCACAACACGTTGGAGGAGAGGTTGTATAGCAACTTGGATATCATTCGACTCTCCTTTTGCCTCTAAGATGTAGGCTCAAATCTTAGGGCACAAAGCTCAACGTCGCATTTGAAGGTCAAGAATTCCCAAGCAAATCTTGGGCCGAGTTTTTTCATAAACTTGAAAAAAGTAGTAAAAATCAAAAAGGAAAAGATTATTCTTTATCGAAACTGAAGTCGGACCCACATTAAGCACCATATATTTACGATCGAGCGAGTTTTATATAAACGTCGAGAAAACTAGTAAAATTCGAAAAGGAAAAGATTACTCTTCATTGAAATCGACGCCGAACCAAAATTAAAAACCCTATTTTCGATTCACATTCATCGGAAACGGAGAAAACTCGTATCCGCGTTCTCGTCTCTGTGTCCGTGCAATACATATATATATATATATATATCATCATGTCAGATCACTTGAGGTCATATCTGTGGAGAAAGAGAGTGAGAGAAACAATGGAAGACCAGAAACAACAGTTAGCACAGCAACAGCAACAACTCCTGCTGATGCAGCAGCAGATGCAACGCCGCAACGACGCCGTTTCGCGATTCCCGTCCAACATCGACGCCCACCTCCGTCCCTCTCTCCTCCAGCACCACCGCCTCCCGCAAAACCCTAACCCTAACCCTAACCCCCAAATAAACCCTAATTCCCAAAATCAACAACCTCTAATTCCCACCACCACCACCACCAACGCTCAAATTCAGAGCCCGGTGCACCAACAGCAGCAAAAAGCCGCGCTTCAATTGGCGTATCAGGACGCGTGGCGCGTCTGTCACCCCGATTTTAAGCGTCCGTTTTCGAGCCTCGAAGATGCCTGCGAGAGGTACCTTTGCCCTAATTTTAATCTGATTCAGCTGAATTTGTGTGATGATATCGATCTTTTTTTCGGTTCCGAAGGTATGGTTACATTGTATCTGATTGATGCTTCGGTGTGGTATATTGTATCTGATTTGTTATATCGACTCAGTTGAATTACGTATCGGAGTACGTTTCGATCCGCTAGGTATTGGAGTTTTTTCCTATAAGATTTCGTGCTGTTTCGATATATGTGAAAATCGTAAAAGTTGTCGGTAAAATTGATGTACGATTCATGTATCTTTTGTTTCGTTGACCTAATTATTCCCTATTTTGATTCGATTCAGCTGAATTTTGTGTAATTGTGTTGGATTTATCCGGTTTGGAATGTATGTTTGTATCGTATCTGGTTGATGTTTTGGTGTATTGGATCAGAGTTTAGGTTTCGGAGTACGTTTTGGTTACCGATAGATATTGGATTTTTTTTCCCGATAATCTTTCGTGTGTTGTTTCGATATGTATGTGAAAATTCCTAAAATTTGTCGTAGAAATCAACGTACGATTCTTGTATGTTTTGTTTCGGTAAAGTGAGAGATGCATTTTTCGAGAAAATGTGTGGTGATTTCGAACCATGGATCCGAGTTTAGGCTTTCGGGGTACATTTCAGTCTGCTAGATATTGGGGTTTTTTCAATAATCTTTCGTGTTGTTTTGATACGTATGTGAAAACTTGTCGTTAAAATTAACGTGGAATTTTTGTATGTTTCGTTTCGGTGAAGTGAAAGATGTATTTTTCGAGAAAATGTGTAGAAATGTTGATACGCTTCGGAGTACATTTTGATCCGCTAGATATTGGATTTTTTTTTTTCTATAAGATTTTGAGTTGTTTCGATATGTATGTGAAAAGCCGTAAAAAGTTGTCGTTAAATTAATGTGCGATTCTTGGATGTTTTGTTTCGGTGAAGTAAAAGATGTATTTTTCGGTAGCATGTTTGGAGATTTTGATCCATGGTGGTTTATCGATTCTTTTGTAGGCTATTGCCGTACCATGTGGTTGCGGACTATGAAGCAGAGGAGGACGACAAGATCCTCGACTCCGACTCAACGGGTCAGATACTCTCTCGCTCTCAGCAATGGGACCACAACATTGCGGCCAAAGTGTCGGAGTTCACGGCCACGTTCGAGAAGCAGGTCCTTGCTTTCAACATAATCTCGAAGAAGCGAAGTCTTGGAGAGTTCAGGACGGAGGAGAAGCTGATGATGGAGCAGTTGCTGTTGCAGGATGAGAAGCGGGCGTTGCTTGAATCGAGGGCGGCTAGGATGGAGGATTCGAGGCAGAAGGCCAGTCGGGAAACTCAGGAGGCCCAGATGCGAATGGCTGCTGCTATGGAACAGGCTCGTGTGGAGTCACAAGCTCATCATGCTGAGATGATGGCACGGGCGGCTCCGATAAGGGCAAATGCGCTTGGTCCTCGAGGTGGTAGTGGTGGTATTGATATGGGCGAGCAAGACCAGGAGGATGTTCAACATGAAGAAGCTATTAATGGATGGGGTGGCAATGCACAGAAGGATGATAAGGATGAGCCGTCGGAGGACTTTTTAAATGATGACGAGACAGATAATGGAGATACCGCGTTGCAGGGTGAGTGGCAAGGAGGAGGTGAGTTTGATTTAAATGCAAGATAGGCGTATTTAGTAACCTTTTCTGATAGAAAGAGATGTAGTTGTAACTTAAATGTGAAAGATTGTGGTGTTGGATTGTGTCGAGTTTCGGATGTATGGTTGTTGTTTTTTTGATAGATTCTGTTGTATGGACAAGATAGCATCGTTTGCAAGTTTGCTGTAGACATGTTTGTTTGTTTGTTAGTTTTATAAAAGACTTCTTTGAACAAATGACAAACTTGGAGAATTGCCTTGGGTCGACCCTTGAGGTTTTATCCTTTTTCTGCTTATTCCGGTTGAGGGGAGCATCTTCATTTAAGCTTCTGGCAATAGCTGCCTCGAGCTTTTTCCAGTGCTTGTTTTATCAGTTCTGTTCTTAACTTACGTTTTGAATTGATTGCTTATAATGCGTTGAAGTGTACATTTTTAGGAATGTGCTTAGCTTCGAGCAAACTGCTGGATGCTTTTGTTGCATCCTTCAATATGTGTTTAACTGCTCTTCGTATGAGTGTTTTTGTTCATGTCATCTCTACTTGTCTAACCGTTTATGGAATGCAACACATTTCAACTCTATTCGTTCAAAGGCTCGAAATAAGATTCATCATAAATCTTCAAAACCAGGAACTCTTAACGATATCAAACTATGACAAATTGCTGTATGATTCTTCGAAGGAGGTAAAACCCATGATTTAGAAACTGCGCGGAGGAAGAAGAAAAAGGCTAACAACTTAATATTTAACTGTCAACCAGAAAATAGACAGGATAACAAATCCACTGCTGTTTGTTCTCTCAAATTTGTAGGCGCAATTAGATATTTAAGATTCAATCATCAACAAATTGCTGCACAAAACAATTCTAAATGCATTTCTGCAGTGCCAAGGTTTTTCTTGACACAATGTCAATTTGATTGCTGCAAAATCTTTTGCCAAGTCAATTGCAGTACCGCACAAGGTACATTGCTACCCTGAACGATGAGATCGGAGAAGGAATCAATTACACAAATATATGAAATCTCTTGGTTGATGAAGTAGTGAATTGTACAAAAATAAGCAACGACGGGCAACTAGAACGCTGCTAGCCACCTGGCCTTGCGCAAGATCCGCCACCTTTTCCATTTTGGTGGTAGCTTTAACTGCTTTCTGGATATTTGCTTTGGTAATCTCCTTTAGGCTTTTATCACTTGACTCTGATAGCAACGGATCCTTACATCTTTCCTTTTCAACATCTGTTTTCATCAACAAGCTATATCTTAAGAATGTAGCAGCTGCACATATCGTTGGACGACTTTAAGATGATCCAAGTATAACTTATACAATCTTTTCCAGCTCGGAGAATTCGACATCTCATTAGATCCACGACCACTCAAATTCCAGACAAAAACAGGAGTAACATATGCTTTCTCTAATAGCCACAGCAAATCAAAAGAATAAGAAGTAATGGTACCTGAAGAGCCAAGATTTTGGCTTGAGATCAGATTTCTTTGCAGAATGGATATTTGCTCGTTCCACACGGCTGTTCAAAGCAGTTACACGAAAGGAAAATTAACTGTATCGGGGCAAAATGCTGCAAAATCAACAAAGATTAAGGGGCTTGTACACACAAAGGTCTGGTCACCACCAACCATTTTGCACACTCAGTATAAGAGTAATGTTGTCAACGTAAAGAACGTGTTCGAGAAGGCCCTTCCACTTTGAAAGCTTCATTTACTTCCTGCTCAGGTAAGGTTCAGAGTTTCAGCGCCTCATCGGTTGTTACTGCTGTAACTCTGTGAATTCCTTCGCCAATTCCTTCCTCTGACAAAAGAGTGAAAGCTTTTGCTTCCCGTGTATTTGATATATAAAAAAAATAATTCTGAAGTTCATTAAGGTAAGTAGCCTTCCATTTGTGCATACCTTTAAAGCAAAATTCAACATGTGGGTGCATGTATGATTTGGAGCGATCAGCCTCCGTTTATCGTAGTCAACCTGGTTAACCAAAATAAATTAACTCAATCTGAGAGGCAAGAAAGGTGCAACAAAAGCAGAATGACCAAAGATAGGAACTCGCACATGTATATCGTAAGGTGAGGAATGTTACCTTAGAAACTACTCAATCACCATTACACAATCTGTGAGTCTCACGAACCAATATGAAGAATGAATCCACCAAATATCGGAGCACTACTCAGTTCAAAAATGCCTTCAGGGCCTTTAAGTTCTCCAGTATCGTATATCTGAAAGAGAATAACCAAGTTACTTGTAGCATTTCTACCATATAATATGCAAGTTATATGAGTTAAAGACCCAACTGAAATAAGACCCAAATTAACGCCTGATCTGTCGAAATCACTAAAAAACGATGCATCTAAAGGCCCCTCTAATTGTGTCATATGTAGAGCCATACCACATAGCAAGCACCACAAATAAGCAATAGAAGCTCAGATTCACTTAAAATTGGTTTATAAGCAGTGAATGAAGTTTACATTAAGTTGGGATAGGGGTGGTCAACTGATCGAATCAATTTGGTTATGCCTGCTTTGCTAGACGAAAGTCCTCGCTTCAATTAAGGAAAATGCAAAACATGACAAGATCGACACTTCAAAGATCTCCGACCAAGTGCAGTTCTCTCCTAGTGCATGACTTCGTTGCTAACTGGAATATAACATAAACAGTATAACAATCATTTTACTCGAGCAGTGTTAATACAACCTCAACGACACTTAAATTTCACATCTATCTACGAGCATTTCGAGTTAAAATGACAAAAAAAAAAGATTGATCAAATTCTATTGAGACCGACTCATAGTGATTATTATATTTATCAACAATATATATAGTAGTAACCACTTAATTAACTTCATGAGAACAATCTATTACATGTTTTGTATCATTGTCATTGTGTGTGACAGACGTAACAAAAAGATTAGTTATTACTGAGGACGCAAGTTCACGCAAGGATCATATATTTTATTTATCCTATTTTGATAATACATTTTAGTTCTGTGTAACATGTCAATTGTCAAAATATGGCACGACATATATCTTTTTTCGGGCTCATTTTTCTTTTTCTTTGATCCATAATATAGTTATTTCTACCATATAATACTCCCATGCATACAATGAAAATCCATACACTAGATTATAACGACACGTCCTTTAACATGAAATGTGACTAAAATGACAATTGATACACTAGATTAGGATGACAAGTCCTTTAAAATTACATAAATATACAATAATTTCAACAGTGCATACTATTCTCTGAGGAAAAATATCATTGACCAATAATATCTATATATACCCCACAATTTTGTATTTTTTGCCTCTTTTCCCTTTTCTTTTTTCCCACTTTTCAATCACATGGGCCAGAAATGTACAACGCTAACGCGTTGGATCAATCATGCAACCATTGGGCCACGTCTGTATTTTGTCTTTTTGAACCACAATGAATGAATGGTAATTGGTAAACATTATTGGTCCCCTCAAATATTTTGAATGTCATATATTATCATATTGTAATTACTAAATAATAATTACAATGAATAATTATCACTATTTCACCAACTAAAAAATCAATATTCACGTATAATTGTTAGAGAAGACGACAATTCAATACAATATCAGTATATTTGCTAAAAAAGAAGACCAGCTCTTCAGATTGGACTGATTTCTTTTATCATAAGATGTTACTTGTCATAAGCTACATAACGAAACCATAAATGTCTATTATATTTACAAACTTGAGTTTTTTAAATGAGACGTTAAATTAGTTTAGGAACGAAGACAATACCGTCTCAATGGGACTATATTGAGTCGCACGTCTCTCGTTGGCATGTTAAGAGGTATAAATTAATATGCGTGGTAGCATATTCTCCTCGAATGCAAGTAGTTTCCTTGTGTAGGAATATTCTTGAATCGAAGGTGTGTTTCTTTACGACGTTATTATTGACTCATGCGTCGTTTTTTCATTAAAAATATCAAGAATTAGAACCAATTAGGTTCTTGGAACGAATATCCTATGCATTATTAGGGGACCATGTAAGTACACACATATCTTTTCAAGTTGCACACCACATGGTGCATTTCCTTCACAATTCCTCTTCCACACCACAACCTGGCCCTCTATAAATTGAACAGTTTTTATGTACTAACAACTTCATCAAATCTGCATATTTTCATACTATAATACATACTCTTCATTAAACATTATCACACAAGAGAGAAAAAGAGGAGAACATATTGATATTACATCAAGAGACAAAAATGGCAGCAGTAGCTGATGTTTGCAGTGGAGAGCTCACAAAGGCCAGAGGTAGAAATCCATTCTTGTTTACACTGTCGAAAAGGGGCGATACTAATGAAAAGGTCGAAGAGATCAACGTGCCAAAAAACGGGTCGTTTTCTTCTTCGTCATCAGCTAGTTTAATGAAGGAAAAAAACGAGGAGACTATGCTGGAATCGACGTTGTTTTTGCTCATGGACCGGTTTACACCGAGCTAAAAACGAAGAATAAATGATGTGTCGGAAAGAGTCTTTAAGTTATGTAAATAATGTTTTTTCTTGCAAGTATGTATCATGTAAATTTCAATTGATTGAGATTAAGTGTACTGTTGTTGTAGTTTTTTTTTTTTTTTTTTTTTTGTGTTATGTATAAGAATGTTTTCTCGTAAATTCTTGTAATATTTAAGCTGTTAATGTTTCGATTTATCAAGAAAGAGCATTTTCGTATCAAAAAAAAAAAAAGATGAGCATTTAAAAAAGCATGTGCGTTGATTCAAGATTCCAATAAAATGCATTCTTAAAGAGTGTTAATCCAAAACAAAATCAAGACTTCGATACTTAATAGTGGTGACAAATGGATTCAAATAAAGAACATTGCCAATCAATGAAATTGCTTAATCATTGTACTTGCAACAGTATTTATCTTGTTTTAATTTACAATCCGATAACCATCGCATTTAAGTGGACCGATGATACAAAAGAGCGTCATGAGAAATTTGTGAGGTAGTAGGAAAGTTTGATATATCTTTGTTGAGACATGGGTCATAGACCTTTCTTCGTGATGATCCCTTATACACTTATTTGTGTCACTTTGTGTGTCACTCCGTGTGATGATGACACGTGTCTTGAATCTTAATACATGTAGGGTGTAGGGTGAATGATCACATGACACAAAAGTAGCACACGATGTCTTTGTATCTTTCTTCTTGCCCATTTGTCGTGTCTAAATAACGTCTGTGTGACACGTGATGACTACACATTTGTAGGATATAGTTAAATGTAACAGGCCACGAGACTCACGAGATTAGGATGATAAGTCCTTTTAAATATTGCAGACTAGTCTAAACTGTTACAATAATTTCAACATTTTCATCCAAGTTTATATGAAGAAATATAAAGTATCACTGACCAATAATAATAATATCTAATATATATCCCCCACATTTTCTGCCCTTTCCACTTTTCTTTTTCTCTTTTTTCTTTTCAATTCCAGACCTTTTCACATGGGTCATAAACCTAGGGGTGTTATGGGCCGGGGTCCCGCCGGGACGGGACCCCGGCCCACCGGGATTCACCGGGACGGGAGCTGCGTGACAGCTCCCGTTTCCTCCCGCCGGGAACACTGTTCCCGGCGGCCGGGATTCCCGCCGGGACGGGAGGAATCCCGAGTCCCGGCGGACAGTTTGCTGCTTTGGGTGTGTGTATTGCGTGAGTGTATGTGTGACAGTGAGAGTGAGACTATGTGTGTGTGTCTGAGAGACTGTGTGTTAGTGAGTGTAAGAAAGAAAAAAATAACAGTATATGTACAAGAACAAGAAAGAGTACTCCACTCAACATAATAAAAAATAACAACTCCCACTAACACGACAATCCATTACTAATGCATACTCCACACCAGTTTTTTATTATTATTTTCCCATACTCCCATCAAATTTTTATTATTATTTTCCCATACTCCCACTCAAACAAAACTTATTATATCTTAAAAGTCAGCTTCTCCACCAACTGAATAGAAGCCCCCTACCTTTCTTCTTTATCTGTGTGAGACGTGAGCTTGTTAAGCTGAAAACAAAAAAAAATGAGGGCTAACGGAAAAAAAAATAAATCGCATATTGCCTCCCCGGGATCCCGCGGGAGGTAACGGGATCCGGTTTGGATCCCGTTCCCTCCCGGCGGGAGCCAGACCGGGAGCATTTTCCCGGTCTGGCCGGGAAGGGAACGAGCCGGGTTTTCCCCGGCTCGGGGAAAACTCGGCCGGTCGGGTCGGACTCCAAAGTCCCGACCCGGCCCAAACACCCCTACATAAACCTACAACGTGCTGGATCGTCAATCATGCAAACACTTGGGCCAGGTATGAACTGAATGGTAAACCTCATACATTATTGGTCCCCTAAAAAAAAGAAGAAAATATTTTATTTTTTACCATAGAACCTCAAAATTACATTATTGTAATTACTAGATCAATTTTTTTTGTCAAAATTACAACTCAATTCCCCTTGAAAACAATATGTAATAGTTCAAAATCCAAATCAATTATTGTTACTATTAATTAATATAAACATTTGAAGCTAACAACTAACACAAATAACCTTTTAAACGTAATTCCATGCATATTAAATTATCTTTTCATCTAAAACTCAAGGTTATAAAGATTTCAAATTTATTGATTTGCATGCTTTTAACGCATGGTACCATATTTTCTTCCAACGTAAGAAGTTTCTTAAACTTGTTTTTTTTTTCTCCAAATACGAAATTTCGAATGTGTATTTCTTTACGACGTTATTATTGACTGGTACGTCATATTTTCATACAAAAAATCAGGAAATTGGAACCAATTTAGGTTCTTGGAATATCCTATATATTATTAGGGGACCATGTAATTACAGAGAGATCTTTCAAGTTGCGCACCACATGGTGCATTTCCTTAACAGTTCCTTATTCACACCACATCCTCTATAAATAGAACAATTTTTATATGTCCTTAAATGATAAATCTTTATATTTCATATTGTAATTCATATATTTTATCAAACATTATTACACAAGAGAAAAAAAGAAGAGAAGAACATATTATAACAAGAAGGACGAATTATCAAAAATGCCCGATAAGTTTGGCCTTTAACTTGAAATGCCTGATTTTCCCAGACCTGTTGAAAATGCCCGTTAAGTTCTAACTTTTCTAACAAAAATGCTCGATTTGAAAAATCGGACATTTTATCCGACGTGGCATCCGAATCAAAGAGGCGCGCTGCTGAATCAAAGAATCGCGCCCGGCACCTAATTTTTTTTGTCCGAAAAAACGTTTCTAAAAATTTCTAAAAAATGTAAAAACAAATAAAAATAAAATACATTAAAAAAAAATGTCATCATCTTCTCAAGTTCCGATTCGAGTTCCGATTTCAGATTTGAGTTCCGACCGATTCGAGTACCACCATCCTGCCGGAGTTTTCGAAATGTAAATCCGACGGCGTCAGTCGACGCCGCCACCGCTGCAACGGCGAGTTGCAGCGGTGTGGTGGTGGGGGGGGGGGTCGCGATCTGACCGAGGGGGGGGGGGGGGGGCGCCGTTGCAGTGGTGACGGGGGGAACGCCGTTGCAGTGGTGCAGTGTGTTGGGGGGGGGGGGGGGGTGTCGCGATCTGAACATGATGATGATGGTTTTTTAATTTTTTTTTGGTTGAATTGTTTATTATTATTATATATATGTTTATATCTTTATTATTATTAACATATATATACATTAGTTACATATATATAACGAGAAACGTTTTTCAGATAGTGAACAGTGAACGCGACTTTTTGATTAGGCAGCCACGTAAGTTTTTTTGTCCGAAAATTTTATTCGGGCATTTTTGGTTGAACTTTTAAAACTTAACGGGTATTTTCAGCAGGTTTGGAAAAATCGGACATTTCAAGTTAAAGGCCAAAGTTATCGGGCATTTTTGATAATTTGTCCTAACAAGAAACAACAATGGCAGCAGTAGCTGATGTTTGCACAAAGGCCAGAGCTAGAAATCCTTTCTCGTTTACATCGTTGAAATGGGAGGATGCTCGTGATAAACTTGAAGAGACGAAAGGATCGAATAAAGGGCCGTTTTCTTCTTCGTCGTTAGCTGGTTTGAAGTCACCGGCCAAGGTAAAGAACGAGGAGACTATGTTAGAATCGACGTTGTTTTTGCTCATGGACCGGTTCACACCAAGCTAAGAACGAAGAAACAAAATGTGGAAAAGATCTTCAAAACATGAAATCATGTGTTTCTTAGTATATATTATGTAAATTTTGATTGATTGAGATAGTTTCTAAAGTTGTTTTTATTGTTGTACGATTAAGAATCTTTTCTAGGAATACAAGTAGTATTGAAGCACTGCTCACTGAGGTATTCTCTTTTCTGTCAAGATTTCTCAACATATAGGACATACTATGTTAATCCAAGGTTTTATTACAATACATCTTATTTTACGAGTGTTAATTCATGCCCAAACACGAACTTAATTGTCGTTAATGGATCCAAATTCTCATTTTTACGCTTACTATTCTGGTGAAAACAATCGTGTTCGGGTAGATGCGTGTTCAACACCACGTCGAACACATCAAATAGTAAGAATTTGTTTTACAAATTTATGTCGATGTGTTCGTGTCATGTCCATCATAACACAAACATTTACAGCTCCACAAGATTCTCACATGTGTACCATCAATTAGCTAACAAATGAACAATGATAAGAATTAACAGAGTAGAATCACAAATCTAATTCAATGAAAGAATTTTATTAACCTTATATTTGTAGAGAGTTATTACATATCTTCACACAAAACTTTACAACTCCATCAAAACATATCTGGTAACAAATGATTAGCATAATGCCACAACCTTATTATTTGAACTATGGTACATTTAATTTTGCAAGTTTAGTTACATAAGTACAAAAAACAACTTTTTCTGCCAACGTAACTACAGCGAAGTGCTCGACTCCATGCTCTCTGTCGAAGAAGTGCTCGTCTCCCACCTCTCTGTCGAATCTTCGGCCACGTTAATGAGATGCCTCCCGTCGTTCCACTTCAGAATCTCCCTACCGTATCTCAGAACTCTATCAACGCTATTGCCCTTCAATCCCGTAACACGAGACACAAACAACTTTTGTCCCGTTAAGGAATCGAACAGCCTCTTGAACTTCACGGCCATATAATGGAAAGCTCGTTCAGCCAGAGTCCGGTTGTTATTAGTATTGGCAGTGCGCGGGTGGTGGCTGATGAATGGAGCAAAATCTTCAAACCACCCACACCGTGTTAGTGGAGCACTCTCGATCTTTTCCTCGAGAAGATCGAATTTGTTGAGGATGAGAAGAAAATCTTTGTTGACAAGGGTCGAATGAGTGACGATGTTTTCAAATAGTTTCTTGGTCGCCATCATCTTGTTTGTGCCTACACCGTTTAAGTCTTCAAAACATTCATCATATTCTATCAAGGAAATGCAAAAGATAACAAGGTCGACATCTTCAGACATCTCCAACCACTTGCGATTCTCTCCAAGGCTGCTCGTCTGAACTCCAATGAGTTGGTAGCTGCATAGGAAAACAATCAACGAAAAACCAAACACGTTCCTATCACGTGCAACAATATAAGGCAATGCAGCGTTTTTGAAGTTTTTATACCACATTTCTGTAATTATTAAATAGTATGAAAGTTTCTGTAATTAGTTAAAATTTACGAGATTCAAGAACTGACCTTATTGAGGGTTCATTCTGATCTAAAGGTTTCATATAACCATCCAGAGAAGACTTTGGAAAAGAAAAATCCATGGCTGCAACACCATTCGACGAAATGATGCCCTCCGTGTACAATATATCCATTTCAGAAGGCTTGTAGTCCATTCGTAAAATCTCAAAAGCCTTTTGTAGCCAAAAGAAAAAAGCAACAATCATAAATGCAATTAATGCATTATAAAGAACGATCATAAAGCAAATACTTACTCGACCCAAGAAGTAATTAGCTACTCTAGGTAGCATGTTTAGTTCGTTTCTCCTGTTGTACGTGGCTTGAAAAGCTTTATCCTTCCACAACTCCTCGGCCATAGGCGAATACTCTCGTATAGGGGCTGGGAAAATGGCTTCGAGGTTGCCCGGCAATATTATTTGTAGTAGCCATGTTGCATATGATTTCAACCTTGGACTTAGGGAATAGATATTATTTTCGTCAACCTGGTCGGATTTCCCTGTCACCAACAATGATATTAGAATCAGAGGATTGTAACAAAGACACCTACATAATTTCAACTGGTCATGGAATTTGCACGTTCAGACATAAACGCGTGCTTGTTATTAATCAGAAACCATAAACAAATATTTCTGACCTGAAGGACCAGGTTCATCAGTTTGCCGTCTCTTAATTTCAGCCGCATAATCTTCTTCGAAATGCTCGAGCCCTTCAAGAAGAATGCTTATGTAACTATACAGATTCTTCTGGATCACGAACTTGATGCTTTGCTTCTCATCTTCTGAGAAAGGAACGTCATACAAAATTCTGGCCTGTACCACAACCAAATTGTTAACCAATATTTCAGTTACATTTTCGTGTTCCAGTGGGTTAAATAAAGAAGCTAAAGATAATTTGTGAATCATCGTGGAAGCATTACTTATTCTTGAATCTTGCATATTAAGATAGAAACGTTTTGATAAAAAGGTTCGGTGAAGCAAATTAATCCTTAAACAAATCGAAGCACATAACGCTAGCAATACCAAACGAATTGCAATCTTTAAGCTTCTCGTTCAAAAGTTCATCAAAGGTTCACCAGATACAATATCACGAATCAAACTATGACTTACCTGTTTAAATATGGTACCCGTTCCAGATTTATCACAACCGACCAGGAGAAGTTTTTTCATGATTCTCTGTTCTAAGTCCTTTGACTTAAGGCTACTCGTTCCCTTGCCAACCGGCAGAGAGAGAGCACGGCATACTAACCTGACTCTTATCTGAAAAACGAGAAAAAGAAATCAACATTATTTACAATTGAAAACAAGGAGCAAGATGCATCAAACGAGGAAAGCCTTGACGGCAGAAATGGAAAGCAGAAATCGAACTAACCTTCTCCCATAATTTTCCCATCACGTAATTCATACCCTCGAGCTGGTAAGATCCATCTGAAGTAACCCAAAAATGAGGATTTCCTTTACAGTAGACTCCAGCAGCCTGCAAAAACTTGTCGACATTTCAATATTCGCCTGACAGTAAAAAAATAAAAACAAAACAAACACGCATCAAGAAAGATTAAGCTCTATTACCTGCAACATCACGAGCTCTGGTTTAGTGATCACTCGATTATTTATCATTACGTTAGTGTTTCCGTTGCTGGCATTTTGCCTTATTGGATAACCAACTGTTAAATCGCCCGTAATGATCTGCAAAGGCTTCTCCCCTTCCTGCTCAATTAAGCCCAAAATGGATATAAAGATTAAATTTTTAGAAAGAACTATAAGTTGGGAGAAAGTCCTCACCTTTCCCCAGAATCCGACACTTTATCGTAGCCATTACCTCCCTGCAGGTTTAAGTTTTTTAGGAGGATTCGGACAGTTCTGCAACGTAAACAACTCATCAAAAGACAAAGCCTTGTCGTTCACGTACACAATAATGAGCTCCCTACCATCAAGAGGCTTTCCATTAACGAAAATAGATTCTGGTAGCGTACTCTCAACATCATTGACAACCGATTCAATAGAGCTGAAATCTGATGATCGAGAACTGGCAGTACTAATGCTCGGTGCATGGCAGAGTTCCCGAATCTCTTCTCGTTTAAGAGTAGCAACAAAAATAAATCGAGATCCGACTCATCATGAGAACCACCCCACTGATCTCTGAGCTTCTCGCACGATTTGTGAAATCCCTACCAAAAAAGAACAAAAGAAAAAGAGGAAGGAAAAATAATCATTCAAAAGGAGAACCACAGAGACTCGGAATATTATTATATTATGGGGAAAAGAAAAATTGAAACAACACAAGCCCTGTTTGCCATTTACAGTTCGATTCAAATAATTTGGGTATTGTAGCATCATCATATCAGACGGCCGGGTTTTGAGGAATTTACCTTTTTAATAATTGGGTATTTGACTACTAGGAGCTAGTTATTAATCAGGTATACATGCAAATTTTCCTAAAGTGACTTTGGAATTAAGCTTAAAAACTTATAAAGTTTGCTGTTTGGTAGTAAAACAAATATAGAACTTCATGACTAACATGATACAATGTGATTCTTATTTTTTATGCCTTAATAACATGTCTAATTCAATGGCAACAAATTCAAAGGAGAAGTTATATATACATATATATAGTTTACATACCCGAAAATCCTCTGTTTCTATTCTCCTCCCTCTCCTGCTTCCTTGCCATCTTCTTCTTCATCATTTTCTTCTCCTTTTCATCATCGCCACCCCTCAAGAATTAGGCGAAAATCCTCATTCCCAAAGTTCCGCTGTTCCTCTTGAATTGCTATTGCCGAGGCAACGACTGTTTTTTTGCAATTATTCACCCTAATTGATTGAAGAGTTGCTATATCTGCAAAGCCCAATGGAATCTCTTCTAACACATCCATATAGTCAAGAGCAAGGCTTTCAAGGCATGGGAAATGGGTGCCCTCTGCTGTCCAGTGCACGAGATCACAAAAGAACACTCTCAAGACTTTTAGGCGAAGGAATTGACCCTCAACTGGATTCCACTCCTCTCCATTAAAGTACCACTGCAATGTAAGCTTCTCAAGATTGGGCAATGGCCCAATCTTTGTTGCAATATCCTCCCAATATAAACCACAACACGCTAAAGTCAACTTCTTGAGTGATGTCGAGAACTTGAGGTTCTGCAGCAAATCACTCCTAGTAGCCCAGTTAGGTACAAATTTGCAGTGTAGTGATTGAAGTTTATGTAGATGATGAAAATTCTTGATACAATAATATGACAAGCCTGTGTCATTAGGATAGTAAACTACTTTCAATTTCTTGACATTGGGGATCATCCTCAGGACCTCTTCAGTACACCTGAAGTCTTTGATATATGTCTTTGATATATGAGAGTGTCTGTAAGTTTCTTAGCACAAAGTCGTGATAACCCTTTGTTCTGTCACTCGGAGGATCTGGGAGAGAAATATGTTCCACCATGAAATGCTTAAGTTGGGACATCTCCCAAATTTTAGATGGTGCAACTTCTGTCGTCTTGTGAATTTTGATAACTAGTGTCTGTAGATTCCAAAAACAGTCTATCTGGTCAGGAATTCTGAGTGCAAAGAAATTAAGGTACCGCGAATTCATTGAACATGTAACTCTATCGCGATAAGAATTATTCACCCTGCATGTCCTCAACAACTTGGAATTATAGGACGTCATTGACTCCGTTGTAAAACTTAACACTGTGCGGGGCAAAGTAGCACAATAAATCTTTGGCGATTTTTTTTTGTATGTTGCGCTAGAATGAATAGAAATTCGACGTTCTAAGCCTTGGGAATCTCCATAATGCACCGTACTGTTGCTGACACAGAAAAACCCCTCTCTATGAGCTTCTCTCAAACACAAATCCCTCAATAGATCGTGAATGTTGCAAGTTTTCAAATTACCTATAGATCCCAATTTAACAAAAATGAGATTTCTGCCAATTAGATCTTTCAAACAATCTTCCGCAACCTCTTCCAAGCTTTTTTCCCTGTTAGGTTTTAGAAATCCTTCAGCAACCCATAATTTGATAAGCTCGGGAACACGAATCTCGTAGTCTTCAGGAAAAACTCCCATATAAAGAAAACATGGCTTTAAGTAAATAGGCAAATGGTTATAACTTAAAGATAATGTTTTTAAGCAACCTTGGTCGTCCTCAAAGTTTATGGAGGTGTTTATATTGTTTGCTACATACCCCCAGTAATCTTGGGTCATCTCCGATTTAGCAAGAAGTCCCCCAATTACAGTAATTGACAGAGGGAGCCCTTTGCAGCATTTGGCAATCTTCTTTCCAATTTCCTCCAGTTCAAGAGGGCAACATTCTCTATCGAAAACCTTTCTGCAAAGTAGCCTCCAACTTGTATCATCATCCAAAAGATTCATTGGATAAATATCTGAAGGAGCAACATAATTAGCCACATTTGACAGCCTAGAAGTTACCATGATACGGCTTCCATTGTCGTTTTTAGGGAAGGACGTTTTTAATTGATCCCAAGCATCAATATCCCAAATATCATCAATTATGATCAAGTATCTCCTGCCTGACAAATGTTTGTATAACTTTTCCACTAACTGGTAACATTCAATATTTTCCTTTTCTTTGTTATTCATTTGATCACCAATCCTAAGTGCAAGGCCTAATAGGATTTCTCGCGTATCGTATGCTTGAGATATGGTAATCCAACCGCGGATATCAAAGTATTCCATAACATACGCATTATCATAAACATGTTTAGCAAGTGTAGTCTTACCGATGCCGCCCATTCCGGTGATTGGAAGAATTTGGAGACAAGATCCTCCCTGTCCAGTTAGCTTATTCATAATTTCATTCAACTTGTCGTCAAACACCACCGTCGTAGTATCCTTTGCCGCGGCAGCAGATCTAGGAGAGCCAACCGGAACTGGAACTGGAACTAAATCTTTACGTTGATGATCAACTCTACTGTTTTTCTTAATCATCATCACCTCTTTTGTGATAGAATCCATAAACCTTATCACTTCAGGCAGGTGGCAGAGGTGATTGTAACTCTTTTTCTTCGCTAATCGAGCTTCGATACCATCAACTATATGGGATTCAATGATATCTTCAGCTCGATAGGCCGCATAGGTGATTCGCCTCTCGAGATTTGCTTGTTCTTGTTCGGTAAGTACTCCACGGGGATTACAATATTCGAGAAAAACTTGCAAGAAATAAGCATTTTCTTGCAGAGATTGGATTTGTAGCAGTTGTTCGGCAGTAAAAGTTGGTTTTTGAGCATGGTGGACATGGATTTGATCAATGAGATTCGTAAAAGAAACAAGAGCTGCATAAGTCGCCATGTCCCGCTCTCTGTATTCTTCCTCACAGTTTAATTTCTCTGAAATTCTGAATAAAAAGAAATGTTGTTGACTAATTAAACTCAATAATAGGGGTGTTGTACCGAAAAGGGTTTTTGGTACGAAACACATGTACCGAGCTCTCGGTACAGAAAAGTTATACTAATAACTTAAAAAGCATTTTTCTTTTTTTTTTCTTTAATAAAAGGATACATATTTTTGTTACAGCAAAATTAAGATAAAAACATTAGGTAGAGATGCTTCGTGCTAATAAATAATTTTAAAAGATGGAATGATGAATATAATACATGAATATGAACAAAATATATCTACCATATCCATTAAAAATATAATATCGAGTACACACATAATTCTATGACTTAGATATATAACATTAATTAAGTTTGTACTATCTGAGTTTTTATAGATTTAGTATTATATACTAAATCGTAAAATTGTGTTTGTGACATAGTAATTAAGTTTGATTTATAAATATATTAATCAAAATCAACAAATACACGCAATTAGTCCGGAAAAAAATAAGTGCATAACATGTGCTATGTTCTCGATAGTTCGTAATCCACAATTGCACACAACTCGCGACACACGCTTATTTAGTGTAACATAATATCCGGTGAAAGAAAAAATAGAAACGTGTTGTTTTGAAACTTTTGCTTAATAGTATTTTCCTCCACTAAGATTTATTTAGCACGTTTTGTAACACCTTTTTTTTTCAATAAACTCGATATAACACACTTATTTAGTATAACATGATATCTAATGAAAGAAAAAGTAAAATTGGAGTAGTTTTAAAACTTTTGATTAATAGTATTTTCCTCCCCTAAAGTTTATTTAACACGTTTTGTAACACCGTTTTTTATGAAACTTGACGCAACACACTTATTTAGTATAACATAATATCCAGCGAAAGAAAAAGTAGATTCAGAGTTGTTTTGAAACTTTCGCATAATTTTATTTTCTAAAGTTTATGTAACGTGTTTCATAACTCCATTTTAGATGAAACCCAACGGAATACACCTACTTATTATATAATAATATCCGGTCAAAGAAAAAGTGAAATTGGAGCTATTAAACGTTTACGTAATTTGACATCGTTTTGGCTTCAACTTGAAGGAATGATAGTAGTGTTTTGGGTTTGGGGTTAAGAGTTTTGGGGTTGGGGTGTGTGAGTGTTTTCGTTTGAAGGTTTAATTTGGCATGTTTTGTAAGTCTGTTTTTGATGAAACTCGATGGAACACACTTATTTAGTATAATATAGTATATGGTGAAAGAAAAAGTAAATTCGGAGTTGCTCTGAACTTTTGCTTCTTAATATTTTCATCTCCTAAAGTTTAATTAATTCGTTTCATAATTCTGCTTTTTGATAAAACTCGATGTAACACACATATTTAGTATAAAATAATAAGACGAATTATTATTTATGCCCTGTATGTTTCCAGTTTTTTTGAAAATGCCCATTATGTTTTCAATTATATGAAAATGCCCTGTAACTATGCCTTTTTTGTATAAACTGCCATTTGAGTGCCACATGTGTATTTCGGGCGACGTGGCATCCACGTGGAAAAACGTCTAGCCACATCATTTTTGAAACGCCCACGTGGTAACAACTCCATCAAAACTTTACACAAAACTTTACAACTCCATCATTTTTGTAGAGAGTTCATACATATCTTCACACAAAACTTTACAACTCCATCAAAACATATCTGGTAACAAATGATTAGCATAATGCCACAACCTTATTATTTGAACTATGGTACATTTAATTTTGCAAGTTTAGTTACATAAGTACAAAAAACAACTTTCTTTTGCCTACATAGCTACAGCGAAGTGCTCAACTCCATGCTCTCTGTCGAAGAAGTGCTCGTCTCCCAGCTCTCTGTCGAATCTTCGGTCACGTTAATGAGATGCCTCCCGTCGTTCCACTTCAGAATCTCCCTACCGTATCTCAGAACTCTATCAACGCTATTGCCCTTCAATCCAGTAACACGAGACACAAACAACTTTCGTCCCGTTAAGGAATCGAACAGCCTCTTGAACTTCACGGCCATATAATGGAAAGCTCGTTCAGCCAGAGGCGGGTTGTTATTACTATTGGCAGTGCGCGGGTGGTGGCTGATGAAGGGAGCAAAATCTTCAAACCACTCACACCGTGTTAGTGGAGCACTCTCGATCTTTTCCTTGAGAAGATCGAATTTGTTGAGGATGAGAAGAAAATCTTTGTTGACAAGGGCCGAATGAGTGACGATGTTTTCAAATAGTTTCTTGGTCGCCATCATCTTGTTTGTGCGTACACCGTTTAAGTCTTCAAAAGATTCATCATATTCTATCAAGGAAATGCAAAAGATAACAAGGTCGACATCTTCAGACATCTCCAACCACTTGTGATTCTCTCCAAGTCTGCTCGTCTGAACTCTAATGAGTTGGTAGCTGCATAGGAAAACAATCAACGAAAAACCAAACACATTCCTATCTCGTGCACCAATATAAGGCAATGCAGCGTTTTTGAAGTTTTTATACTACATTTCTGTAATTATTAAAATAGCATGAAAAGTTTCTGTAATTAGTTTAAATTTACGAGATTCAAGAACTGACCTTATTGAGGGTTCATTCTGATCTAAAGGTTTCATATAACCATCCTGAGAAGACTTTGGAAAAAAAAAATCCATCGCTGCAACACCATTCGACGAAATGATGCCCTCTGTGTACAATATATCCATTTCAGAAGGCTTGTAGTCCATTCGTAAAATCTCAAAAGCCTTTTTGTAGCCAAAAGAAGAAAGCAACGATCATAAGTGCAATTAACGCATTATGAAGAACGATCATAAAGCAAATACTTACTCGATCCAAGAAGTAATTAGCTACTCTAGGTAGCATGTTTAGTTCGTTTCTCCGGTTGTACGTGGCTTGAAAAGCTTTATCCTTCCACAACTCCTCGACCATAGGCGAATACTCTCGTATAGCGGCTGGGAACATGGCTTCGAGGTTGCCCGACAACATTATTTGTAGTAGCCATGTTGCATATGATTTTAACCTTCGACTTAGGGAATAGATATTATTTTCGTCAACCTGGTCGGATTTCCCTGTCACCAATAACGATATTAGAATCGGAGGATTGTAACAAAGACACCTACATAATTTCAACTGGTCATGGAATTTGCACGTTCAGACATACGCGCGTGCTTGTTATTAATTAGAAACCATAAACAAATATTTCTGACCTGAAGGACCAGGTTCATAAGCTTGCCGTCTCCTCATTTCAGCCGCAGAATCTTCTTCGAAATGCTCGAGCCCTTCAAGAAGAATGCTTATGTAACTATACAGATTCTTCTGGATCATGAACTTGATGCTTTGCTTCTCATCTTCTGAGAAAGGAACGTCATACAAAATTCTGGCTTGTACCACAACCAAATTTTTAACCAATATTTCAGTTACATTTTCGTGTTCCAGTGGGTTAAATAAAGAAGCTAAAGATAATTTGTGAATCATCGTGAAAGCATTACTTATTCTTGAATCTTGCATATTAAGATAGAAACGTTTTGATTAAAAGGTTCGGTGAAGCAAATTAATCCTTAAACAAATCGAAGCACATAACGTTAGCAATACCAAACGAATTGCAATCTTTAAGCTTCTCATTCAAAAGTTCATCAAAGGTTCACCAGATACAATATCACGAATCAAACTATGACTTACCTGTTTAAATATGGTACTCGTTCCAGATTTATCACAACCGACTAGGAGAAGTTTTTTCATGATTCTCTGTTCTAAGTCCTTTGACTTAAGGTTACTCGTTCCATTTCCAACATTTTCACCCAAACTTGTAGAATTCGAAGGGAACGGCAGAGAGAGAGCACGGCATACTAACCTGACTCTTATCTGAAAAACGAGAAAAAGAAATCAACATAATTTACAATTGAAAACAAGGAGCAAGATGCATCAAACGAGGAAAGCCTTGACGGCAGAAATGGCAAGCAGAAATCGAACTAACCTTCTTCCATAATTTGCCCATCACGTAATGGAAACCCTCGAGCTCGTAAGATCCATCTGAAGTAACCCAAAAATGAGGATTCCCCTCACAGTGGATTCCAGCAGCCTGCAAAAATTTGTCAACATTTCAATATTCGCCTGACATTAAAAAAAAAAAAAAAAAAGCAAAAACAAACACGCATCAAGAAAGATTAAGCTCTATTACCTTCAACATCAGGAGCTCTGGTTTAGTGATCTCTCGATGGTTTATCATTACGTTAGTGTTTCCGTTGCTGGCATTTTGCCTTATTGGATAACCAACTGGTAAATCCGCCGTAATGATCTGCAAAGGTTTCTCCCCTTCCTGCTCGATTAAGCCCAAATATGATATAACGATTAAATTTTTAGAAACAACTATATATAAGTGGGGAGAAATTAAAGTTCGCACCTTTCCCCAGAATCCCGACACTTTATCGTACCAATACCTCCCTGCAGGTTTAAGTTTTTTAGGAGGATTCAGACAGTTGTGCAACGTAACCAACTCATCAAAAGACAAAGCCTTGTCGTTCACGTACAAAATAATGAGCTCCCTACCATCAAGAGGCTTTCCATTAACGAAAATAGATTCTGGTCGCGTACTCTCAACATCATTGACAACCGATTCAATAGAGCTGAAATCTGATGATCGAGAACTGGCAGTACTGATGCTCGGTGCATGGCAGAGTTCCCAAATCTCTTCTCGTTGAAGAGTAGCAGCAACAAGCCTCTCCCAATTATCATGCGTCCGTAACATCCTGGTAATATTACTAATATTGATATACTAGTAGAATTCTCGATAATAATAATGACAATATCGAAAATGAGCATCTTCATTCACCCTAAAGGGATTATGACTGTTGACACGCAAAAGTCAAGTCAACTTTTCATCTCAATGTGACTGATGATAAGAAAAAGGATTCCTTAAAGACCATAAGGACTTTTCCTTTCCGAGTCAAGTGCCAAACATTTTTTCACTCTCCTATAATACACTACTCAAAATCCACAACTCAAAAACACGATATTACGATCAAAAACAAATTACTCTCTCAAATAAAAAGTCAGTACTAATAGACTACTCGAAATTCCCAACTTAAAAACATGAAATTATGATAGTTCAAACATGTTGGAGATTATACATAAATAAAGAAACTCTACCATCTCTAACAACTTAAACTTTTAGATAAGATGATAAACTCAATATGGTAACAGAGCTCAGGCCAAAGAATTATCAAAAAATGTGTCACGTGACAGACATTATAAAAATATTTATAGCTTAGACGTGAGGAGTTGTATTGGAAATCATACATAAATAAAGAAAAACCTATCCTCTCTAACAACTTTTAAATAAAACGGCAACTTCAATAAAACACAAACTACTCTTCCATCATAAGACATTATCTCGTAAAAAGTAACATATTTTATTGTAAAATTAGAAAAAAAATTAGCAAATAACCTCATTCAATAGTCGTTTAATCTACACGTGCTGAATTTGATCACAAAAATAATTTGATTTATATTGTATTTGTTTGATACATAGAAATATTAATTGTGTTTAAAGTAATGCATGCCTTTTATCATATTTGTAAAGAAAGGCATTAGTTTCTCATATGGAAAAACATAAATACAATGTAGACTAAAAACATATATCTAGTTTAAATAGCTCTAAAAAAATTATAAAATAGTCTATAATAATATTTACCTTGATGAATATATATTTGATAAAAATGCAATGCATATCCTTGGTTTTTAATACTTTATCAAAAATGAGTATTAGTAGATTTTTCGTTAGAGAACTAAAAGCTAAATAAAAAAAAGTCTCTAGTATATATGCAGTAATCTTCTTAAAAATCCCCCAAAAAATAGAAAAATAGACACTTATTTTCCTTACTTACTATCTCGATTCTTTCTCCTCTTATTTCTTCCTTATTGTACCTGGACATTACTGTCTCACTACTTCAAATTCAAAACTAAAATTACAAGAGCTCAAACAGACCAATACCAGAGTTTGCGGACGGAAGAGTCGGATCAGTAAGCTGAACAACGGGACTCGATTTCCACTCCACATGCGCTTTCTCCTCGAAGAACTTGATGAATGCTTTCTCACCTTGTTAGTAGCCATTAATGACTCGATTGCCACAGCATTTAAGTGGGCCAATACAAGTGAAGAGCGTGATAAGAAATTTGTAAAGCAGTAGGGGAAGTTTGATCGATATATCTACATTGAGGCATGGATTCCAAATCTTTCTTTATTGAGGATCTTTTATGTCATTTTTTCGTTTCACTTTGTATTATGATAATAACACGTATTTTGGATCTTAATAAAATTAATACATATAGGATGAACGATCATATGACACAAAAACTGACACATACAAAGTGGTTTAGAAGATCCATTGTGCGCGTGAGACATGTTCAACTTCACATTTATCGACTGATAATTAAATGTACATGAGAGTTATTTTTTCGCTAATCAATATGGATCATTCTTCCTATATTTTTTTCGTACATATAACAAAATCTCACAAATCTCATTAAATTGCTCCATTCAACGGCATAAGTCAAATTCTTTTGACCATAAATCCTCCGGCCAATGAATAAAATGATAACAACGATGACAACAAGTCTAAAGTGTACAAAATTTCAACAGTTTCATAATAGTTTTTATGAAGAAATATAAAGTATCATTGATCAATAATAATTATGCATATATACTCCCCGAGTTATTGCTCCATAACCTTTGGACCATGAAAAAATTATTGATACATTCTTCTACAGAAGATAAAAAAAAATTTGTATACAGGAAACCATGGAAACTAGAAGGCATCAAGGCACTACTTTTCTGAAGAATGCTACAAGTACACCATGGAAACTAGAAGTTCCCAAATCCATCAAACGACAACGTGAGGGACGTAAAACATACAATAGTCATGCCCTTCAAAATTTCTTGAACTTAACTGGTACATATAAATAAATCTGTATATCTTGTGTGATATGCAGTACAAACATTGAATATGTACATATGAGAGGGAAGTCATCACTCCTCAAGGCCGGAATTTTGATATACACGCTACGAGGATAGTGGTGGTAACTGGCCTACCCTTTCGGGGTGGAAGACAACTGCACATAATCCAAAACATACAGCAACGGCCGCCATAACCATTATAAGCGGTCGTGATGTGAATACTGTTCTTATTAATGAAGGACGGCAAGACTTTCCTGGTCTTGCATTACAGTCAACAGTCATGACTGTTAGATTTCTGTTATTTGACTGAATTCCTCTTCTTTGTTATTCATAATACAAGTATTTAAAGATACATATTTGGACAAGAAATTAATTACATAGACTAGGTGTGGACTTTATGTATAGTAGGTGTGGACTTTATATGAAGAAAGGTAGGGGTCTGATTACTCGTAGGGGTCAGATTACTCATCTGTTGACATCCCCCCTCAAATTGATGGCGGTCGTCAACCAACATCAATTTCCCAATAAGAAACTCATGGCGTACGCGACACAAAGCTTTCGTAAACACATCAGCAGTCTGATGCTCAGTCGAGATATGTGGAAGAGTGATGATATTGTTATCAAAAGCCTCCCTGATAGAATGACAATCCACCTCAATATGCTTGGTACGCTCGTGAAACACTGAATTAGTGGCGATTTGAATTGCACTAGTATTGTCGGCATGTAGCGGAGTAGATAAATCTTGAGGAAAACCAAGCTCAGCTAATAGACCGCGTATCCAAATAATTTCGGAGCAAGCAGATGACATAGCACGATATTCAGACTCCGTAGAGGATTTGGAAACACGATATTGTTTCTTACTTTTCCATGATACAAGAGAGTTACCAATAAACATACACCAACCCGAAATAGAACGTCGAGTGTCCGAGCAACCAGCCCAATCTGCATCACTGTAAGCGGTCAAACTAATAGGAGTATTGATAGGGAAGAATAGACCACGAGTACAAGAACCCTGTAGGTAACGAATAATACGACGAACACCAGCCAAGTGTAGGTGAGTCGGAGCCTGCATAAACTGACTTACTTGTTGAACAGCAAAAGCAATATCTGGCCGAGTAATGGTCAAGTAATTGAGACTCCCTACCAACTGTCGATAGACAGAAGGATCAGAAAGAAACTCACCATTCTCACGTTGATACTTAATATTGACTTCTAACGGCGTATCAACCGATCGACCATCTTGAAGACCAGCCATCTTAATTAACTCTTGAGTGTACTTATGCTGATTTAAGAAAATACCAGCGTCGGTGGAATGTACCTCCAAACCCAAGAAATAATGCAAATGACCCAAGTCTTTCATTTGGAAAGAGTTTTGAAGGTGTGTCTGAAGATTAGAGATCATGCGAACATCATTTCCTGTAATAACAATATCATCCACATAAACTAGAAGAAAAACAATCCCAGTAGAAGACTTGCATAGGAACAACGAGGAGTCATAACGACTTTGCACAAAGGAGAAGCGAAGAAGAGTAGCCCGAAACTTTTCAAACCAAGCACGTGGAGCCTGTTTGAGACCATATAAA
Source organism: Linaria vulgaris (assembly GCA_948329865.1). Classification (NCBI taxonomy): domain Eukaryota; kingdom Viridiplantae; phylum Streptophyta; class Magnoliopsida; order Lamiales; family Plantaginaceae; genus Linaria; species Linaria vulgaris. Next base: position 3,101,786 of record OX415251.1, read on the forward strand.
GAGCGTTTAAGCTTGCAAACATCTTGAGATGGGACTAAGAACAACCCTGGTGGTGGAGCCATACACATCTCTTCTTTAAGGTCACCATGTAAAAAGGCATTCTTGACATCCATTTGCAATAAAGGCCATCCTTTCGAAGCAGAGATAGCCAAAATGAGGCGGACAGTGGTCATTTTAGCAACTGGAGCAAACGTCTCATCATAATTGATCCCATATTCCTGTTTGTTGCCAAGTGCCACTAAACGTGCTTTATAACGATCAAGTGACCCATCAGAACGTAACTTTATAGAGTAAACCCATTTGCAACCAATAGGCTTAACATTGGCAGGACAAGAAACAATGTCCCAAGTGTGATTTTCTTGAAGAGCCTGAAGCTCCTCTCGAATTGCTTTCTCCCAACACGCTTCTTTAACCGCCTGTGAGTAAGAATTAGGCACTGATATAGAAGTCAAAGTTGCAGAATAACCATACCGATCAGGAGGACGATTTCCACGAGTAGATCGTCGAAGAGCAACTGGAGCAGGTTCTGGATCAGGATCAGGGAGGGGTGGCGATGGGGGGGCCTGTCGTCGCTGATAAACAATGCCTGGTTTAAAACGCTCCACCGATGTAGATAAATCCTCAAAAGACGGAAGCTGAATGGTGTTAGTAGATATAACCTGTTGTTGAAAATAATACTCATGTTCTAAGAAAGTGACGTTTCTGGATATGCGGATGCGGTTAGAAACACCATCATAACATATAAACCCTTTGTGAACACTGCTATATCCCAAATATGCACATCGCACAGATTGGGCAGAAAGTTTATGTCGATCATGTGGAGGTAGTAAAAGAAAACAAACACAACCAAATGCTCGGAGACTACTGTAATCTGGTAATTTCTTAAAAAGACGATAAAAAGGTGACTCCAAATTTAATCGCTGAGAGGGTAAGCGATTAATGAGATACACAGCAGTGGTTAAAGCTTCTACCCAGAAAACCGAAGGAACAGATGATTCTATGAGTAACGTACGAACCACATCTAACAAATGACGATTCTTACGTTCTGCCAATCCATTTTGTTGACGTGTGTAAGGACATGATTTCTGCGAGATAATTCCTTTTTCTTGTAGAAAATCTTGAAAGGATTTAGATATATACTCACCACCATTATCAGAACGAAGGATTCTAATGGTGGCTGAAAATTGAGTATCAATGTAAGCCAAAAATCTCTGAAAAATAGTGAACACCTCTAATTTGGAACGAAGGAAATATATCCAAGTAAAACGACTGTAATCATCAATAAAAGTCACAAAATACTTATATTGACCATGAGATATAACAGGAGAAATTCCCCAAACATCGGTATGAATAATTTCAAAACATTCCATAGCACGACTACCAGTTGTAGGAAAAGGTAGAGTTTTACTTTTGCCCATAAGACAAGCAGGACAATCAAAAATAATGGGAAAATATTCTTTAGCCCCTAACATGTCATGTCGTAACATATGAGATAAAATCACATTATTCGGATGTCCTAATTTCCTATGCCAGTCCTCTGACTTATTTCTAACCTTCGTGCATGCCAAAGACAAGGAACGAGGAACAGAAAATTGCAATGGAAACATTCGCCCCACTTTAGGCCCCCTCGCTACCACCGTCCCCGACACCTGATCCTGCACAATACAACCATTATGAGAGAAATGTACGGTACACTTGTTATCTACTAATTGTCCAACAGAAATCAAATTAGTAGATAATGCTGGAGATATAAATACGTCACGGAAAGAGGGACCAAGATCACCAATTGCTTGAATAGGAAGAACAGACCCATTAGCAATCTCAATAGTTTGCGTACCAGAATATTTCCTCAAATTATGCAATAAGTGTGAAGAACCTGTCATGTGATTAGAAGCACCAGAATCGACTAACCAGGGATCGGAAACAATTTTACCTTGACCTTGAAGTCCTAGTGCCGAGAATGCTGAAAGAATCATTTGTTGAACCATTTCTGGAGTAAGAGCGGTTGGAGTCGGAGTAGGAACTAGAGGGTGACTCAGAGGAGCAGCAACCTGAAAGGCCTGGACACGACGAGTTGCGGGACGAGTACGCCAGTCTTGGATGAGATGCCCATTTTTCTTACAGTACTTACAGAATATCTTGGTGCAAGTGCGGGCAATATGACCAATCTCCTCACATTTGTAGCACTTTCTCGTGTCTGGTCCTTTGTGACCTCCTTGGGCGGCATATGCAACATTCATCACCTGTGAAGTCTCAGAAGAAATTGTCATACTAGCATGTGTAGCCAATCTTTTGTTCCTCGCGAAGTAATGCGCCAAGACATACGTCCAAAGAAGGAACTGGATCTCTGTTGAGTAGGCCCCCACGAACAATTTCAAATTCCGAGCGCAATTTCATTAAGAATTGATCACGCTTGGTGTCCTCATGGACTGCTTGAAGAGCTGGGAGAGCTTCCTGTGGTACCTTGCTATACAGTATGCCAGAATACTCGCTCCACAGAGTAATAAAGCCAGAATAATATTGTTCAATATTGAGGTTACCTTGACTATAGGTGGAGATATCAAGCTCCAACTGAAAACGCCGAGCAGTATTATCTTGATAGTATATGCGACGCAAATACTCCCACATGTCCTTCGCCGTGTCAAAAGATCGAAAATTATTTACCGTATGAGTTTCAATCGACGCAAGGAGCCAAGAGATTATTTTAGCATCTTTTGTCTCCCATTGCGAAAATGCCTTGGCTTCGGTGGGTTTCACACAAGTTCCATCAATGTGTCCCCAAAGTTCTTTCCCTTTCAAAAACATTTTAAATTGAAATTCCCAAGCGGCATAATTCCGCCCGGTAAATTTAACGGAAAACCCTTCAATACTCATTACAACGCAAAGAAATAATCACCAAGCCTTAATATCCAAACTGCAGTGCCAAATTGCAACAAACAAACCAAATAGAGTGGAAAGTGCAAATAGGCCGAACTTAAAACTAAACTTGCAAATAACCAAAATGCAAATACCTGATAACGCGCAACACCACGCAAATAAGCCGCCGTCTTCCGCCGCTTCGTCACGACCAAACCTAGGTCAGAACACCGCTCCGTTATCGTAGAGATGGAAGCCGTGAAATCGAGCAGTACGTCGCTCAAGCCGGAAAACAACCGGTCTCCAAGAATCGCAAAAAAACAATCGAGCTGTGCGTCGCTCAATCTGGAAAACAGCCGGACTCTTAATAAACCACCGCTGGATAGACTCGTCGTCTAAGGGTAGAATCGCTGGAGAAAAACGAATTCCCGCCTTCGAAGAAGAAAGGTGAAAAAAAAAATTCAAGCTTTATTAATTTGATGGCTCGATACCATGTTAGATTTCTGTTATTTGACTGAATTCCTCTTCTTTGTTATTCATAATACAAGTATTTAAAGATACATATTTGGACAAGAAATTAATTACATAGACTAGGTGTGGACTTTATGTATAGTAGGTGTGGACTTTATATGAAGAAAGGTAGGGGTCTGATTACTCGTAGGGGTCAGATTACTCATCTGTTGACAATGACAACTTCTCTGTTTAGAAGTGGCACTGTTGCACCTTCGTCTGCAGAGAGCGTACAATTTCTGAATCCTAGTAAACTTTTCACCGGTTTCTGCACAGAGCATAAACAGGAAAGGAAATAGATACCTTCTGTAAGTTATAAGGACTGAACATCAGAAAACAATAGTATTGAAGTAGGAAACTTGGTGTAAGAGCATGTTGAAAAGCAAGTCAACAAATGACCATGCTTACAAATTTGTTTTTTCACATATTACTTCAATTTGACGACAGAAGTAAAATTCAAATTCAATTTCCAGTCTTATAATAATTTCCAAGACTTCAGTTAATATCTGTAAATATTCAAACTTCAATGTATCCTATTTGTGTCATTCAGTTAATTTTCATGGGTGCTTTTGTAGTTGCAGGCACGTTCGTTGTATTAAACCAAAGTACCAAACCACAAGGGATGTAACTGTAAACATTCTTATAATAAAATCAAACATCAGAACCTTATGTTATGGCAGTTCAAGGCTAGTAATATTTAATGCCCCTACCTGATTAGAAACTACACGATGATTGTCTTGTTGAGAGCTTTGACAGCACAAACTTCCATTTGATGCAGTCTCTACTGATAAATCTTTTTCTGATGATCTACGATCAAGTATACTTTGTGCAACATTCATTTTTTTTTCATAATAACTCCATGTCAGCATCCCTAAGGACGGCACCCAAATTCGTATCCATTGCAGATCTCAAGGAGCACAACACTCTCTCCAAAACTACAGATGACTCCTTTTCAATCAAAAACTCTAATAGATGATTAAATCTTTGCACGTGAGAAGAAGTCAGTTATTGTTCCGATGCAGGTTTCTTTAGCAACCATGCGACGTCCAAAATAAACTCCGAGAATTGCACTTGTCTTGAAGAAAAAACCTCACAATCTGGTCCTGGGGAGGAAAGAGTTATCCCAAACTTTTGTTGCAAGGTCTCCATTTCTGCACAAGTTTCTTTGTCGCTGACAAGAATTGGAATGAAGTTGGATAAACCAGACTGGTTTTCAACCTGCAGAGGAATGTGACAACTATACGAATGTGACTTTTACTATACGAATTACCCATTCTACTTATGACAACTACAGACTTAAATTCTATATCAGCTCCCGATAAATAATGATGACACTTTTATTTTGGTTTAAAAGAACTAATTCAAACTGATGGAGGAAGATGAGTTAGTATTTGGAAGTAAATCACACGCAGAAACATATTTCATCACTTTCTGTTCTGGTAAACCCCATACAAAACAAAACATATACACGCATAATAACTGTAGCCCCAAATGTGCCAACCACAAGCAAAAGTAAAAGGACCATGAAAGTCAAAGTTCATATTTCTTAGCGGCTATTGCGCCACTCAGAGTACTTAGCATGCAGAAGGACACACTCATACCACACTAACCACGAACTACGTATTTTACAGATATTATTGCAATACACAACCTGGAAAAGGTATTTCGTTTCCTTTAACAAGTACAATTTGAGGGGAAGCTTTCTTATAGAATGGAGTTATACTAACAGAGGGGTACATTTCAAATGTCCTTTTCCATACATTAAATAATGATATTCATTTTATATTCTTTACATTTTTTTCATACAGAGAACTCAATGTGTCATAAGAAGTGCAAAAAAGAAATCGCTACATTTAGACCTCAATACACGACAAAGTGTTCTAAAAAATTGATGGAACTGATACCAAATTACCAAGGAAGGGACAGGCCAAAGGTCAAAGTAAGTCTAACATAATCTCACCTCAAGAAACACATATATATTCAACAATTTGCTGGTTGGAACCGTTAGCTTCTTCTTTCCTACAACACCTGGATGAAACAGAAATCTTGTACGGCAAGTATCGTCCAGCAAATGCAATAAGAATCCTGCCATGATCACAAGACAATTTAATTTTAATAGAACATGACGTAATAATATGCTCTCAGCAACATGAACTTTACACAAAATGATGGTTGCAAAATTAAGTTATATGTATGTTAAGCATGAAGTAAACCATCTCTTACACCATGAAGCCTACTGTCGATTAGCTTTGAAAAAGTAACAAACTAAAATGCGCATTCCAATATTTTAAGGACAGAACCATTATCGTTGATATGGATTAAAATGTACCCCTACAAACAAATCTATCTTTTGTTTAGCTCAGTTAAAATTCTTCTCGTTCGCAGTTTTATCAGCTCTAACTCTTTTACTTTACAGTTGAATTTATTAACCTACCGATCGTGCCCAGCCAGGTTGCTTTTTTCTCTTATTTCATTTGGAATGTTTCATTTACTCTTGATTTTAAGTCTAATAACTTGATCTTCCTATATTATCTGAATATTTTTGGAAATATTTTTGAAACTTATAGAACACCTATTTTTCACGTTTCGTGATGTTTCAAGTGGAGTCAATAGTTATCCAACCATTGGAATAGTTTTGTTATTAGACTGAACTTTGAAGGGTGAATATGTTATTACGCCCATTGCTAATTATGAATAAACCGCCTTTGCATTTGAATGGTGTTTGTGTCCATTGCAATAAGTCTTTCCTAGAATTATTCTTATTTGTACGTTACGTAACAAGGAACACGAGTTGGTTTTAGGGTCATTCCGTAACTTTGGTCTCTTTTACGTTGTTGGGGCTGAATTTCTGTGACTGATTTTTCATTCTTGGGAGCTGGTAAGAGGTCTGCTTGGAAAGATTAAGAGGAATGTGAAAGAATAGTCGTTTGATGAAACAATGAGAGTTCTTTCTTTCAATTTGCATTTAGGTGTGGGGATTGCTTTGTGATTGTAATCAATGTTTTGTTTCATCACCCTCTTAAGTGGTGAAAAAATAATTTTCGGTTCAAGCTGAACTGATATGTTGTGATACTTTTGATAGTGCAAAGTCATAGAAATAGTGATCCAGTAACAGTACTCATTTATTTTGTGCTTACTTGTTGAAAATGAGAAATAATAAATTCTACATTTTGATTACTTAATGATGTGGTACCATATTGATTATTTTGGTACATCTTGTGTATGTAATATACTTACACATGCTCTGTACTTATTGAGGAAAAGATAGATATTGTGTTCAAATGAAATCGAGTAATATATAAAAGAACACTTGCATAATTATGTAAACCTCACATATAACTTTAATACTCAACTGAGAACTTCAATAAGAAATTATCACATAACATTCTATAATACGTTCATTGGTTAAGAAAATAGATCAAATTTGCTAATGTTACCGACAACTTTCAAAAGTCTGGGAATCGCCTTGGTCCAACTAAGAAAGACATGAGAACGTTTGGACATAAAGTGAAGATCTGTTGCTTCTAAAACTCTCCTTCTACTCTTATGATATTTAGACTTTGAAGTATATCCTAAAAGGTATGAGAGCACTTGCAATTTGGCGCCTTAATCAGTTGCCTACTCGTCGTATGGCACATAACCATAAAACACCAAAAAATGAATGAAAGTCATCGAGAAAGGTAGCAATCCTTGTGCCGGAAAGTGGAGAAGCAGACCCATTCGGCCATTCCTATTGATTTGTTTCAATCCGAACGAAACGCACAGCTACCCCTAAGGATATCAGATCAAAATTCAACAACTCCCAAGTTTATCAAAATTCAGACTCTTCTGTTGCTGACTTCTTATGGTTGGATATGCCGTAAGAGTGATCCAATTAATATACTTTTAGCATATCGTGTATTGAAATAAGAGATGTCATGTTAGGTGTCTACTGAACTAATTTATCACTTCTAGTATATTGTTTGTGCAGTATATTGCGTCATGAATATTTCTAAGTATTAACTACAAAAAAAGAGAAGAACATATTATAACAAGAAACAACAATGGCAGCAGTAGCTGATGTTTGCACAAAGGCCAGAGCTAGAAATCCATTCTTGTTTACATCGTTGAAATGGGAGGATGCTCGTGATAAACTCGAAGAGATGAAAGGATCGAATAAAGGGTCGTTCTCTTCTTCGTAGTTAGCTGGTTTGAAGTCACCGGCCAAGGTAAAGAACGAGGAGACTATGTTAGAATCGACGTTGTTTTTGCTCATGGACCGGTTCACACCAAGCTAAGAACGAAGAAACAAAATGTGGAAAGGATCTTCAAAACATGAAATCGTGGGTTTCTTAGTATATATTATGTAAATTTTGATTGATTGAGATAGTTTCTAAAGTTGTTTTTATTGTTGTACGATTAAGAATCTTTTCTAGAAATACAAGTAGTATTGAAGCACTGCTCACTGAGGTATTCTCTTTTCTGTCAAGATTTCTCAACATATAGGGCACACTATGTTAATCCAAGGTTTTATTACAATACATCTTATTTTACGAGTGTTAATTCATGCCCAAACACGAACTTAATTGTCGTTAATGGATCCAAATTCTCATTTTTACGCATACTATTCTGGTGAAAACAATCTTGTTCGTATAGATGCGTGTTCAACACCATGTCGAACACATCAAATAGTAAGAATTTGTTTTATAAATTTATGTCGATGTGTTCGTGTCATGTCCACGCATCATAACACAAACATTTACAGCTCCACAAGATTCTCACGTGTACCATCAATTAGCTAACAAATGAACAATGATAAGAGTTAACAGAGTAGAATCACAAATCTAATCCAATGAAAGAATTTTATTAACCTTATATTTGTACAGAGTTCTTACATATCTTCACACAAAACTTTACAACTCCATCAAAACATATCTGGTAACAACTGATTAGCATAATGCCACAACCTTCTTATTTGAACTATGGTACATTTAATTTTGCAAGTTTAGTTACATAAGCACAAAAAACTACTTTTTTTTTGCCTACGTAGCTACAGCGAAGTGCTCGACTCCATGCTTTCTGTCGAAGAAGTGCTCGTCTCCCAGCTCTCTGTCGAATCTTCGTTCACGTTAATGAGATGCTTCCACTTCAGAATCTCCCTACCGTATCTCAGAACTCTATCAACGCTATTGCCCTTCAATCCCGTAACACGAGACACAAAACAACTTTCGTCCCGTTAAGGAATCGAACAGCCTCTTGAACTTCACGGCCATATAATGGAAAGCTCGTTCAGCCAGAGGCGGGTTGTTATTACTATTGGCAGTGTGCGGGTGGTGGCTGATGACTGGAGCAAAAATCTTCAAACCACTCACACCGTGTTAGTGGAGCACTCTCGATCTTTTCCTCGAGAAGATCGAATTTGTTGAGGATGAGAAGAAAATCTTTGTTGACAAGGGGTCGAATGAGTGACGATGTTTTCAAATAGTTTCTTGGTCGCCATCATCTTGTTTGTGCATACACCGTTTAAGTCTTCAAATCATACTCTATCAAGGAAATGCAAAAGATAACAAGGTCGACATCTTCAGACATCTCCATAATTTCAACTGGTCATGGAATTTGCACGTTCAGACATAAACGCGTGCTTGTTATTAATCAGAAACCATAAACAAATATTTCTGACCTGAAGGACCAGGTTCATCAGCTTGCCGTCTCCTCATTTCAGCTGCATAATCTTCTTTGAAATGCTCGAGCCCTTCAAGAAGAATGCTTATGTAACTATACAGATTCTTCTGGATCATGAACTTGATGCTTTGCTTCTCATCTTCTGAGAAAGGAACATCATACAAAAATCTGGCCTGTACCGCAACCAAATTGTCAACCAGTATTTCAGTTACATTTTCGTGTTCCAGTGAGTTAAATAAAGAAGCTAAAGATAATTTGTGAATCATCGTGAAAGCATTACTTATTCTTGAATCTTGCATATTAAGATAGAAACGGTTTGATAAAAAGGTTCGGTGAAGCAAATTAATCCTTAAACAAATCGAAGCACATAACGCTAGCAATACCAAACGAATTGCAATCTTTAAGCTTCTCGTTCAAAAGTTCATCAAAGGTTCACCAGATACAATATCACGAATCAAACTATGACTTACCTGTTTAAATATGGTACTCGTTCCAGTTTTATCACAACCGACTAGGAGAAGTTTTTTCATGATTCTCTGTTCTAAGTCCTTTGACTTAAGGCTACTCGTTCCCTTGCCAACCGGCAGAGAGAGAGCACGGCAGACTAACTTGACTCTTATCTGAAAAACGAGAAAAAGAAATCAACATAATTTACAATTGAAAACAAGGAGCAAGATGCATCAAACGAGGAAAGCCTTGACGGCAGATATGGCAAGCAGAAATCGAACTAACCTTCTCCCATAATTTGCCCATCATGTAATTCATACCCTCGAGCTGGTAAGATCCATCTAAAGTAACCCAAAAATGAGGATTTCCTTTAGAGTAGACTCCAGCAGCCTGCAAAAATTTGTCAACATTTCAAGACTTGCCCGACAGTAAAAAAAAAAAGAAAAGTAGCAAAAACAAACACGCATCAAGAAAGATTAAGCTCTATTACCTGCAACATCACGAGCTCTGGTTTAGTGATCACTCGCTTATTTATCATTACATTAGTGTTTCCTTTGCTGGCATTTTTCCTTATTAGATAACCAACTGGTAAATCGGCCGTAATGATCTGCAAAGGCTTCTCCCCTTCCTGCTCGATTAAGCCCAAAATGGATATAAAGATTAAATTTTGAGAAAGAACTATAAGTTGGGAGAAAGTCCTCACCTTTCCCCAGAATCCCGACAGTTTATCGTACCGATACCTCCATGCAGGTTTAAGTTTTTTAGGAGGATTCGGACAGTTCTGCAACGTAACCAACTCATCAAAAGACAAAGCCTTGTCGTTCACGTACACAATAATGAGCTCCCTACCATCAAGAGGCTTTCCATTAACGAAAATAGATTATGGTCGCGTACTCTCAACATCATTGACAACCGATTCAATAGAGCTGAAATCTGATGATCGAGAACTGGCAGTACTAATGCTCGGTGCATGGCAAAGTTCCCGAATCTCTTCTTGTTTAAGAGTAGCAGCAAAAATAAATCGAGATCCGACTCATCATGAGAACCACCCCACTGATCTCTGAGCTTCGTGCACGATTTGTGAAATCCCTACCAAAAAAGAACAAAAGAAAAACAGGAAGGAAAAATAACCATTCAAAAGGAGAAGTTATATGTAAATATATATAGATATATATAGTTTACATACCCGAAAATCCTCTGTTTCTATTCTCCTCCCTCTCCTGCTTCCTTGTCATCTTTCTTCTTCATCATTTTCTTCTCCTTTTCCTATTCCATCTTCTTCATCGCCACCCCTCAAGAATTAGGCGAAAATCCTCATTCCCAAAGTTCCGCTGTTCCTCTTGAATTGCTATTGCCGAGGCAACAACTGATTTGTTGCAATCTTGCACCCGAATTGATTGAAGAGTTGCTATATCTGCGAAGCCCAATGGAATCTCTTCTAAAAAGTACATCTCCTGAAGAACAAGGCTTTCAAGGCATGGGAAATGGGTGCCCTCTGCTGTCCAGCGCACGAGATTACAATAGAACATTCTCAAGACTTTTAGGCGAAGGAATTGGCCCTCAACTGGACTCCACTCCTCTCCTTTAAAGCTTTTGAACAATTTAAGCTTCTCAAGATTGGGCAATGGCCCAATCTTTGTTGCCATATCCTCCCAATCTAAACCACAGTCCAATAAAGTCAACTTCTTGAGTGATGTTGAGAACCCGAGGTTCTGCAGCAAATCACTCCTAGTAGCCCAAGACATAAAGTCGCAGTGTAGCGATTGAAGTTTATGTAGATGTTTAAGATTCTTGATACAATAATGTGACAAGCCTTTCTCATGTTGAAAATAATGTACTTTCAATTTCTTGATATTGGGGATCCTCCTCACGACCTCTTCAGTACACCGGAAGCTGTCGACATATGAGAGTGTCTGTAAGTTTCTTAGCACAAAGTCATCATGACCCTTTGTTCTGCCACTCGGAGGATTTGGGAGAGAAATATATGTTACCATTAAATGCCTCAGTTGGGGTATCTCCCATATTTCAGATGGTACAACTCTTTCCAATTGGTGATCTCTGATAACTAGTGTTTGTAGATTCCAGAAACAGTCTATCTTGACAGGAAATCTGAGGTCATAGAAATTAACATACCGCGAGTTCTTTGAACACAAAATGATACCCCTGTGCTCTTTGTGTATCCTCAACAACTTGGAATTATAGGACGTCGTTGACTCCGTTGTAAAACTTAACACTGTGCGGGGCAAAGTAGCACAAGAAATCTTTGGCGATTTGTTTTTGTATGTTGCGCTAGAATGAATAGCAATTCGACGTTCTAAGCCTTGGGAATCTCCATAATGCACCGTACTGTTGCTGACACAGAAAAGCCCCTCTCTATGAGCTTCTCTCAAACACAAATCCCTCAATAGATCGTGAATGTTGCAAGTTTTCAAATTACCTATAGATCCCAATTTAACAAAAATGAGATTTCTGCCAATTAGATCTTTCAAACAATCTTCCGCAACCTCTTCCAAGCTTTTTTCCCTGTTAGGTTTTAGAAATCCTTCAGCAACCCATAATTTGATAAGCTCGGGAACACGAATCTCGTAGTCTTCAGGAAAAACTCCCATATAAAGAAAACATGGCTTTAAGTAAATAGGCAAATGGTTATAACTTAAAGATAATATTTTTAAGCAACTTTGGTCGTCCTCAAAGTTTATGGAGGTGTTTATATTGTTTGCAACATACCCCCAGTATTCTTGGGTCATTTCCGATTTAGCAAGAAGTCCCCCAATCACAGCAATTGACAGAGGGAGCCCTTTGCAGCGTTTGGCAATCTTCTTTCCGATTTTCTCTAGTTCAAGAGGACAACATTCTCTATCGAAAATCTTTCTGCAAAGTAGCCTCCAACTTTTATCATCATCCAAAAGATTCATTTGATAAATATCTGAAGAAGCAACATAATTAGCCACATTTGACAGCCTAGAAGTTAGCACGATACGACTTCCGTGGTCGTTTCTTGGAAAGGACGCTTTTATTTTATCCCATGCATCAATATCCCAAATATCATCAATTATGATCAAGTATCTCCTGCCTGACAAATGTTTGTATAAATTTTCCACTAATGGGTAATCTTCACTGCCATCTAGATGAACTCCTATATGAACTCCTATCATATGTGCAAGGCCTAATAGGATTTCTCGTGTATCGTATGCTTGAGATATCGTAATCCAACCACGGATATCAAAGTATTCCATAACATACGCATTATCATAGGCATGTTTAGCAAGTGTAGTCTTACCAATACCGCCCATCCCGATGATTGGAAGAATTTGGAGACCAGATCCTCCATGTCCAATTAGCTTAGCCAAAAATTCATTCAACTTGTCGTCAAACACCACCGTCGTAGTATCCTTTGCCGCGGCAGCAGATCTAGGAGAGCCAACCGGAACTGGAACTAAATCTTTACGTTGATGATCAATATACACTCCTCCTCTGCTGTTTTTCTTAATCATCATCACATCTTTTGTGATAGAATCCATAAACCTTATCACTTCAGGCAGGTGGGACATGCGGTGATTGTAACTCTCTGTCTGCCGGAGTCCAGCCTCAATATCATCAATTACATGAAGTTCAATGATATCTTCAGCTCGATAGGCCGCATCAGCGATTCGCCTCTCAAGATCTTCTTGTTCTTGTTCGGTAAGTACTCCGCCACCGAGATTATAATTTTCGAGAAAATCTTGCAAGAAATAAGCCTTTTCTTGCAGAGATTGGACGTGTAGCAGTTGTTTGGCAGTAAAAGTTGGCTTGCGTGCATGGTAGAGATGGATCTGATCAATGGTATTCGTAAGAGAAACAAGAGCTGCATAAGTCGCCATGTCTCTCTCTGTCTCTCTCTATTCTTCCTCACAGTTTAATTTCTCTGAAATTCTGAATCAAAAAAATGTTGTTAGACTAATTAAACTCAATAGTACGTACATGTGAACATGATGACTCAATGCCACACACAACACAACTTGATTCTTATTTTAAAACTCAGATGTGAGCTTGAGCCCCCAATGTTTACAACTTAATAATTATTTTAAGACTATGATGAGCCCCCAATGTCTTGTACATTAAAATATGAAAAGAGTCCAAATCCAAAACCACATCCATAATTAATATAATTCTTTTGCATGCTTAATAATTCCACATTCTCACCTACTTTATCCTTAATCAGCCCCACCGTTAAATCATCATACCAACTTTATTTTCCCTCCAATTCTCGTCTGTTGTTGAGCTCTTACTTTTGGCGGTGGCAGCATTATTATGTGTTGTGGGCTGGAGCGCCCAATGTTTACAACTTTATACTTATTTTAAGACTATGATGAGCTGGAGCTCTTGATTACTTCAACATTCACAAAATAAAAAGCAATTCTTTTTTAAATCCGTATTATTATTATACTGAACTTTTAATAATGTAATATTCTTATAGTTTCCAACTTTCCATGATGACTCTCATTCAACTTTCACAAAATAAAAGCAATTCTTTTTTGCGGCAAATAATGTAATATGCAAAAAGTTCACCACGACTTGTTTTTTTTTGGATGATTTTTGCATGATGAGTATTTCAACAAATTTTAACAAGTTTTTTCTCTGTAAGAAACAGATGGACAGAATTACCAGTGTAAATCTTTTTAAATTTTTTTTTTTGTTGAAAGATGCATTGGATGTGGGAAAAACATTCGTTTGGTCCAATAAGTTGGCACCCTCACGCATTTGGTCCCGTAAGTTGGCACCTCACGCAATTGGTCCCGTAAGTTGGTAAAAGTACTCAATGTTAGTCCCGTAAGTTGGCACCCCACGCCATTGGTCCCGTAAGTTGGCACCCCACGTAATTTTAGTCCCGTAAATTGGCACCCCACGCAATTGGTCCCGTAAGTTAGCACCCCACTCGATTTTAGTCCCGTAAGTTGGCACCCCACGCAATTTTAAGTTCATGTATAACGTTTTGAAGTTTAATATAGTGTTTATAATTTCAAATTTTATTAATTAATTGATTACATGGCGTCTAGGTGGTATGCCATGTAATTAGGTATTTTTTTTTTTGGTCAAAATCCATAAGTTTTGAGTCAAACGATGAACAAATCAGCAAAATCCAGTGACTTTATTGAGCTCAGGCGGAGGTAGGACTAAAATTGAGTATTTTTACCAACTTACGGGACCAATTGCGTGGGGGTGCCAACTTACGGGACTAAAATTGAGTATTTTTACCAACTTACGGGGCCAACTGCGTGGGGTGCCAACTTACAGGACTAAAATTGCGTGGGGTGCCAACTTACGGGACCAATTGCGTGAGGTGCCAACTTACGGGACCAAATACGTGAGGGTGCCAACTTATGGGACCAAACGAAATTTTTTCCCCATTGGATGTTGAAACCGGAAGACCTGTGGAATGTCCATTGCAGATTCTGGAAATTGCAATCAGAAACAGATATCAAGACTAAGATTGTTAGGTTCACTTGTACTTTGTTATGGTTTTTCCATGTTGTATCCATTGGTTTGAAGCTAGGGAGTAGATACCGAATCCAATGTTTTTTCTTCCCTCCCTCTCCTGTCTGTGTGGCCACAGTGTGGGGCCGTGTGCACGCAGAAACATAGATGCTCCTACTTCCATTAATAACAAGCCTTACAATGTTCAATGGAACTTTTTGCATTGCTTTTGTAATATGGATATTGGTGACAGATGTGTTTAATCTTGTTACATGCGGTTATACAGTACACAAGGTGGTGTGATACTGTGATGAATCTGTGTCCTGTTTCCCATTTCATTATAGCAGAAGTCTTCAGTATATTGACATATTCGCCTACTAGAGATGAAACTTCGCTATGTTTGGATTCGTTTGAGTTTGATATTTTAAATAAGTTTATATAATGCAATCTAATTATAATTTACAAATTCTTAAGCAACTAATTTAACCAGAGGAAACTGTGGCCAGGTTGGAAATCTATTTGCTTTATTATTTTGGACAAATTATAAAAATGAAATTACCATGTCTATTCAATTCTTCGTGATTAGTCTAATGTTCAAAGGAGGTTTCAAAATATATTCTGATTTTTAATATTCAACAAGTTGAAGCATTTAAAATAGAAAGTACTCACAAGAGCGAAAATAAATATGGATTTATTCAAACTACAAATCCATGCGAAAAATCGTTTATTTTGGCTAGTTACAAATCGGGATTGGCACCCCCACACTGTAAATTGCAGGCTAGGGATTCAAAGCAACTGCAAAAACGTTATAACATTAGCAAGCCACGACACTACGGTCTAAGTCAACTTTATTCACTCAAATCCGAAACCTATCTTTTAAAACTGAATCAATCTATGTTATAATGAAATGCTATAACTATGTTATAAAGAGCACTAATCAATCTACTTCTGAATGCTGAATGTAAGCTACACTAAAATTATGTACAAGTTAAATCCAGGAGAGGCGGTTTATGAAACTTAGGTGGGTATGAGCGCCAATATTTGGTTCCTGATGATGCCCATGCACTTTTGGATTTTAGTATACACAGGAAGGTTTTGCAAACTGCGGGGCTGTAAGTTTGTGACAACATAATCAAGTATCTGTGCTATGTCTGATGGAGGGAACTGCCGTTCGGTGCACTTCTGCAATTCAAAATGTAAATTCGTATTGGATGCATAAGAGAAAAGAAAAGTAGGCTCAAGCTTATTCATAAGAGAGATGCAACACATTTAGTGACAGAGGGACCTTGTATACTAATACTCACCTGAATCATGAGCAAAGTCGCAACACATTTAGCGATCAGCTCTGAAGGAATTTGCGTCTGATACTAGTATCAGATGCATTAGTCGATTTGGTACGAGGTGCCTGCAACAATTATAATTTAAGAAAAGAAAAGATACTGGAAAATAGAAGTATCATAAGAAATAAATAGTTAGTAATGATCTTACGTCTGACACATGAGAATCATCAGATGGAAGCCGCGCTTCAATTGGCGTATCAGGACTCGTGGCGCGTCTGTCACCCCGATTTTAAGCGTCCGTTTTCGAGCCTCGAAGATGCCTGCGAGAGGTACCTTTGCCCTAATTTAAGTCTGATGCAGCTGAATTTGTGCGATGATATCGATCTTTTTTTGGGTTCCGAATGTATGTTTACATTGTATCTGATTGATGCTTCGGTGTGGTATATTGTATATGATTTGCTATATCGACTCAGTTGAATTACGTATCGGAGTACGTTTCGATCCGCTAGGTATTAGAGTTTTTTCCTATAAGATTTCGTGCTGTTTCGATACGTATGTGAAAATCATAAAAGTTGTCGTTAAAATTGATGTACGATTCATGTATCTTTTGTTTCGGTGACCTAATTTTGCCCTATTTTGATTTGATTCAGCTGAATTTTGTGTAATTGTGTTGGATTTATCCGGTTTGGAGAATGTTTGTATCGTATCTGGTTGATGCTTTGGTGTGTTGGATCAGAGTTTAGGTTTCGGTACGTTTTGGTTACGGTCCGATAGATATTGGATTTTTTTTTCCGATAATCTTTCGTGTGTTGTTTCGATATGTATGTGAAAATTCCTAAAATTTTTCGTTGAAATCAACGTACGATTCTTGTATGTTTTGTTTTGGTGAAGTGATAGATGCATTTTTCGAGAAAATGTGTGGAGATTTCGAACCATGGATCCGAGTTTAGGCTTTCGGAGTACATTTCAGTCTGCTAGATATTGGGGTTTTTTCAATAATCTTTCGTGTTGTTTTGATAATATATGACAATTTGTCGTTAAAATTAACGTGGAATTTTTGTATGTTTCGTTTCGGTGAAGTGGAAGATGTATTTTTCGAGAAAATGTGTAGAAATGCTGATACGTTTCGGAGTACATTTTGATCCGCTAGATATTGGTTTTTTTTTTCTATAAGATTTTGAGTTGTTTCGATATGTATGTGAAAATCCGTAAAAAGTTATTGTTAAATTACTGTGCGATTCTTGAATGTTTTGTTTCGGTGAAGTAAAAGATGTATTTTTCGGTAGAATGTTTGGAGATTTTGATCCATGGTGGTTTATCGATTCTTTTGTAGGCTATTGCCGTACCATATGGTTGCGGACTATGAAGCAGAGGAGGACGACAAGATCCTTGACTCGGGCTCAACGGGTTAGATACTCTCTCGCTCTCAGCAATGGGACCACAACATTGCGGCCAAAGTGTCGGAGTTCACGGCCACGTTCGAGAAGCAGGTCCTTGCTTTCAACATAATCTCGAAGAAGCAAAGTCTTGGAGAGTTCAGGGCGGAGGAGAAGCTGATGATGGAGCAGTTGCTGTTGCAGGATGAGAAGCGGGCGTTGCTTGAATCGAGGGCGACTAGGATGGAGGATTCGAGGCAGAAGGCCAGTCGGGAAACTATGCGAATGGCTGCTGCTATGGAACAGGCTCGTGTGGAGTCACAAGCTCATCATGCTGGATGGCACAGGCGGCTCCGATAACGGCAAATGCGCTTGGTCCTCGAGGTGGTAGTGGTGGTATCAATATGGGCGAGCAAGACCAGGAGGATGTTCAACATGAAGAAGCTATTAATGGATGGGGTGGCAATGCGCAGAAGGATGATAAGGATGAGCCATCGGAGGACTTTTTAAATGATGACGAGACAGATAATGGAGATACCGCGTTGCAGGGTGAGTGGCAAGGAGGAGGTGAGTTTGATTTAAATGCAAGATAGGCTTATTTAGTAACCTTTTCTGATAGAAAGAGATGTAGTTGTAACTTAAATGTGAAAGATTGTGGTGTTGAATTGTGTCGAGTTTCGGATGTATGGTTGTTGTTTTTTTTATAGATTCTGTTGTATGGACAAGATAGCATCGTTTGCAAGTTTGCTGTAGACATGTTTGTTTGTTTGTTAGTTTTATAAAAGACTTCTTTGAACAAATGACAAACTTGGAGAATTGCATTGGGTCGACCCTTGAGGTTTTATCTTTTTCTGCTTATTCCGGTTGAGGGGAGCATCTTCATTTAAGCTTCTGGCAATAGCTGCCTCGAGCTTTTTCCAGTGCTTGTTTTATCAGTTCTGTTCTTAACTTACGTATTGAATTGATTGCTTATAATGCGTTGAAGTGTACAATTTTAGGAATGTGCTTAGCTTCGAGCAGACTGTTGGATTCTTTTGTTGCATCCTTCAATATGTGTTAAACTGCTCTTCGAATGAGTGTTTTTGCTCATGTCATCTCTACTTGTCTAACCGTGTACGGAATGCAACACCTTCAACTCTACTTGTTCAAAGACTCGAAATAAGATTCATCATAAATCTTCAAAACCAGGAACGCTTAACGATATCAAACTATGACAAATTGCTGTATGATTCTTCAAAGGAGGTAAAAACCATGATTTAGAAACTGCGCAAGGAAGAAGAAAAAGGCTAACATCTTAATATTTAACTGTCAACCAGAAAATAGACAGGATAACAAATCAACTGCTGTTCGTTCTCTCAAATTTGTAGGCGCAATTAGATATTTAACATTCAATCATCAACAAATTGCTGCACAAAACAATTCTAAAGGCATTTCTGCAGTGCCAAGGTTTTTCTTGACACCATGTCAATTTGATTGCTGCAAAATCTTTTGCCTAGTCAATTGCAGTATCTCACAAGATACATCGCTACCCTGAACGATGGGATCGGAGAAGGAATCAATTACACAAATATATGAAATCTCATGGTTGATGAAGTAGTGAATTGTACAAAAACAAGCAACGATGGGCAACTAGAACGCTGCTAGCCACCTGGCCTTGCGCAAGATCCGCCACCTTTTCCATTTCGGGCAGCTTTAACTGCTTTCTGGATATTTTCTTCGGTAATCTCCTTTAGGCTTTTTATCACTTGACTCTGATAGCATCGGATCCTTACATCTTTCCTTTTCAACATCTGTTTTCATCAATGAGCTATATCTTAAGAATGTAGCAGCTGCACATATCGTAGAATAACTTGTACAATCTTTTCCAGCTCGGAGAATTCGACATCTCATTAGATCCACGACCACTCAAATTCCAGACAAAAATCAGGTGTAGCATAGGCCTTCTCTAATAGCCACAGCAAATCAAAAGAATAAGAAGTAATGGTACCTGAAGAGCCAAGATTTTGGCTTGAGATCAGATTTCTTTGCAGAATGGGTACTTACTCGTTCCACACGGCTATTCAAAGCAGTTACACAAAAGGAAAATTAACTGTATCAGGGAAAAATACTGCAAAATCAACAAAGATTAAGCGGCTTGTACACACAAAGGGCTGGTCACCGCCAACCATTTTGCACACTCAGTATAAGAGTAATGGTGTCAACGACAAGAACCTATTCGAGAAGGCCCTAATTGCATATGTAGAGCCATACCACATAGTAAGCAATAGAAGCTTAGATTCACTTAAAATTGGTTTATAAGCAGTGAAGTTTACATTAAGTCAGGATGGGTGTGCACAACAGATAAAATCAACTTGGTTATGCTTGCTTTGCTAGACGAAAGTGCTCGCTTCAATTAAGGAAAATGGAAATGCAAAACATGACAAGATCGACACTTCAAAGATCTCCGACCACGTGCAGTTCTCTCCTAGACTACTTGTATAAACCTTACCCAGGTGCATGACTTTGTTGCTAACTGGGATATAACATAAACAGTATAACAATCATTTTTCTCGATCTATTGAGCCCGACTCATAGTGATTATTATATTTATCAACAATATATATAGTAGTAACCGCATAATTAACTTCATCAGAACAACCTATTACATGCTTTGTGTCATTGTGCGTGATTTGTTAGTTGTTACTGAGGTCGCAAGTTCACGCAAGGATCATATATTTTATTTATCCTATTTTGATAATACATTGTAGTACTGTGTAACATGTCAATTGTTAAAATATGGCACATCATATATACAAAGTGGCATACAATAGTGGAATAATAGATCATTTCCCGACTAGGATGAAAAGTCTTTTAAAATTGAAATAAATGTATAATAATTTCCACATTGGCATACTATTTTCTAAGAAAAAATATCATTGACCATTAATATCTTAAATACCCCACCAATTTGTAATTTTTTGCCTCTTTTTCCTTTTCTTTTTCCTTTTTTCCACATGGGCCAGAAATGTACAACGCTAAGGCGTTGGATCAATCATGCAACCATTGGGCCACGTATGTGTTTTGTCTTTTTGAACCATAATGAATGAATGGTAATTGATTAGCATTATTGGTCCCCTCAAATATTTTGAATGTCATATATTACCATATTGTAATAATTACTACATAATAATGACAATGAATAATTATCACTCGTTTCACCGATTTAAAAGTCAATATTCACATATGTCATAATTGTTAGACGAGACGACAATTCAATACGATATTAGTACACTTGCTAAAAAAAGACCAGTTGTTTAGATTCGACTGTTACCCTAAACGATGTTACTTGTCAGATTAACAAACGAATATAACATTCTGAAAGAGAGTTGTTAAAAGCATATAACAAAATCATAAATGTCTATTATATTTACAAACTTGAGTTTTTTAAATGAGACGTTAAATTAGTTTCGGAACGAAGACAATACCGTCTCAACGGGACTATATTGAGTCGCACGTCTCTCGTTGGCATGTTAAGAGGTATAAATTAATATGCGTGGTAGCATATTCTCCTCGAATGCAAGTAGTTTCCTTGAGTAGGAATATTCTTGAATCGAAGGTGTGTTTCTTTACGATGTTATTATTGACTCATGCGTAATTTTTTCATTAAAAATATCAAGAATTAGAACCAATTAGGTTCTTGGAACGAATATCTTATGCATTATTAGGGGACCATGTAAGTACACACATATCTTTTCAAGTTGCACATCACATGGTGCATTTCCTTCACAATTCCTTTTTCACACCACACCTGGCCTCTATATGTAGAACATTTTTTATGTATTAACAACTTCATCAATTCTGCATATATTCATACTATAACACATGATTTTCATTAAACATTTTTTTTTTTGAAAGATGGAGTTTCGGCAGTCAACAACCACCGAAACTCAAATTTTATTAAAACAAAAATAGCAGAGCAATGTCAACAAAATCTATAATTTTCCCTATTACAAGAATCAACATTAACAAAATCAGCAATAAACGATGGACATGACGTCCACCACTCCACTCCTTGATGCCTTGCCCCATGGTTTGCCAATGCGTCTGCCGCTTTGTTACCCTCTCGAAAAATATGAGAAACCCGAAATTGAATCATGTTAAGGAATTGCAAACAGTTGGACCACTGACTTCGCATGTCCCATGGAACTTTGTCAGATTTAGCCATAAGTAAATTAACCACATAGGCAGAGTCGCTTTCAAGCCAAAGATAATTCCACTCGTTTTCCTTAGCTTTGTCGACCGCAAGCATCGCTGCCCATAGTTCCGATTCAAAAGCAAATACATGCTCAAGCTTTGCTGCAAAAGCCCCCAAAGGAAAACCACGAGAGTTCCTAAAAATCCCCCCGCGCCCCCATCTCCCGGCGTGCCAAAGGAGCACCCATCTGTATTACATTTAATCCATTCCGCGAGTGGAGGATGCCATCGAACCGAGATAATCCTAGGCGCTTTTCTTGGCAACAGTGACATGCCAAATAGTTTGAGGATTCTCAGATCTTCCCTTGAATTTGCTGAACCAATTTTGAAAAACTCCACCTCTTTTATACATCTCCAGAGGTGGCAAAGAAGATGAGAAATATCGGGCGCAAGGTCCTCAAAGACACATTTGTTTCTCGTGGCCCAAATAAGCGAAATACTCGAGGTCACTGCTGTTGTCCAAAGAGCTCGCACCTGTGTGCTAAAGTGCGCTTTAGCAGCTGTTAAGAGAAGCTTGTGGAGGTCCCCTGATGTATCTACTCGGCATCTAAATACTCCAGCGATGGCTTCCCATATAGTTGCAGCGAATGAACAGCGAACAAAAGTATGTGACAATGTTTCTACGTGTGTTCGGCAAAATCTGCATATTGATGCGAAAGAGAAACCTTTTCGCATGAGGACGTCTTCGGTTGGGATGTACCCAAGTGCAGCACGCCAACAGATAATAGAGCGCGACAGAGGAAGGAAACCTTTCCAAATAAATTTTTGCCAAGCAATAGAAGCACTGTTGGATGAACAATATTTGGTATAAGCACTACGCACATGAAAGTCTCCATTTGTGCTCAAGGACCAAACACAAATATCTTTGTCACCCTCAAGGAATTTATGTGCCTGAATAACCTCTCGAAGATATGTAGGAATTGACGTAGGAAGGTTCCATTGATTATTTTTAAAGAAATCAATAACCTTATCATGAAGGGCGTGTCTATCCGCTCTATCTATCTCCAATCTATCAGCAACACATGGATATATCCAGTTATCATTCCAAAAGTTGCAAGTTGATTTTTTACCCGTTAACCATCGAATGGATGCATAAACAAGATCTGCACCATGGCGTAATGAGCACCAAATGGAAGAGGATATGTATGTCTCTTTTATCTGAGCAACGCCACTAAAGATTCGTTTCTTTAAAAGGCTTAGAGGGTATGCTTCTGTATTGATGAATTTCCAGCAAAGCTTGGCTAATAAAGCCTTGTTCAAGCTTCTTAATTCCTTAACTCCGAGCCCCCCCTCTGCAATGGGAGAGCAACATTTTTTCCACGGCACCGTTACCAATTTTCTCGTATCAATGGACCCCGACCAGATGAAGTTGCGGATCGCTCGCTCCATACGGGATAATAACTCTTGCGTCCAAGCATATATAGAAAATGAGTGTATAAAAGAGCTTTCCATGTAGCATCGACCAGAGTTCACCAAAGTTACTCGTCCAGCAGTAGATAGCATCGACCCTTTCCATGTAGCAAATTTGCTTAGAAGTTTATCCGCAATGGGCTGCAACCAGCTCTTTCTCGGGCTTCCTTTAAAAAGAGGGACTCCAAGGTACATGAAAGGACAGTGAATTTCTTTGAGGTTTAAGGAGTTAACAATATTCATTCGTCTAGAATCTATAATATGTTTCCCAAAGCATACCCCCGATTTTCCCCAATTCACGTGTTGGCCTGAAAGTGCTGCATATGTGTCAAAGATTTTCCCTACCATCTTAACATTCTGTTTTGTAGCAGCTACAAAGAGAAGAGCGTCATCTGCGTACAAAAGGTGTGAGGTGAACCTTTGTGTAGCCGTGTAATTCATGTCACTTGTTGTATATTTCTCAATGAATACTTTAGTACAAAGGCTTTCCTATATATACACATCTACACGCAGTAATCCAGCCACTAATTAGTTACATACAAAGGAATGAAATCTGTCTAACTAAATAAGGAAACTATATGATTAGATAAAGAAGGAAACAATATAATGAAGATCCGTGAGATAATCTTGATTGACATCCCCCCTCAAATTGATGCTGATTTGTCATGAAGCATCAATTTGTTAATCAAAAACTAATGTCGTGGTCGTGAAAGCGCCTTTGTAAATATATCTGCTAGTTGAAACTCAGTAGATATATGAGGAAGAGTTATCATGTTATTGCTGTAAGCTTCTCTGATTGAGTGGCAATCCACCTCTATGTGCTTTGTGCGTTCGTGGAATACTGGATTCGCAACAATTTGAATGGCGCTAGTGTTATCAGCATGAAGTGAAGTAGGATTTTGCTGAGCAAAACCAAGTTCAGCAAGCAGCCCACGAAGCCAAATAATCTCTGAACAAGCAGCAGACATTGCACGATATTCAGACTCGGTGGATGACTTTGAGACGCGGTCTTGCTTCTTACTTTTCCATGAAACAAGAGAATCACCTAAGAACATGCACCAACCAGTAACGGAGCGACGTGTATCAGAACAACCCGCCCAATCAGCATCGCTATAAGCCACTAAGTTAATAGGTGCCCCCGCATGAAAGAACAGTCCACAGTTGGAAGTCCCTTTAAGGTAGCGAAGAATACGTTTAACCGCTGCAAAGTGGACATCACGAGGGGCATTCATAAACTGGCTGACTTGTTGGACCGCAAAGGAAATATCTGGTCTAGTAATGGTCAAGTAATTCAAACTTCTAACCAGTTGACGATAAATAGACGGATCCGACAGGAGTTCACCCTCTTGCGTTGAATATTTGAGATTTACCTCAAGAGGTGTCGTAGCACCATTCCCATCTTGAAGACCGGCCAACTTGAGTACATCCTGTGTATACCGATGTTGATGCAAAGCTATACCAGATGGCGTAGAATCAACCTCGAGGCCCAAGAAATAAGTAAGCGGGCCAAGATCTTTCATATGAAAAGATGACTGGAGATGATGCTTTAATTTGTCAATTAAGCTTGCATCTGTTCCAGTGATGATGATATCGTCAACGTATACTAACAGAACAACAATGCCATAAGACGCCCGACGAAAAAATAGGGAACAATCAGAATGACTTTGGGTGAAGTGGAAAGCAAGAAGTGTAGCACGAAATTTGTCAAACCAAGCACGGGGAGCTTGTTTCAACCCATACAAAGATCGTCGCAAACGACAAACTTCAGATGAAGGTTTGGAGAACAGCCCTGGAGGAGGGACCATATATATTTCCTCTTTTAGATCTCCATGCAAAAAGGCATTCTTCACGTCCATTTGTCGAAGAAGCCACCCTTGAGATGCCGCAATAGCCAATACTGTCCGAACGGTTGTCATCTTTGCCACAGGAGCAAAAGTTTCCTCATAATTCACTCCAAATTCTTGCCTATTACCCAAAGCAACCAACCTTGCCTTATAACGCTCCAACGAACCATCAGAACGAAATTTTAGAGTATATACCCATTTGCACCCAATAGGTTGGACATGGGAGGGACATGGAACGATATCCCATGTATGGTTCTCTTCAAGAGCGCGAAGTTCCTCTTCCATGGCGTTCTGCCAACATGCTTGAGTAGCGGCTTGTGAATAAGAAGAAGGCACAATAGGACTATTTGTAATAGCAACTGAAGAAAAACCATACCTTTGTGGTGGTCGAAGCACTCTACTAGAACGTCTAAGTGTTGGTGCATCATGATCAGGTAACGGATCTGGATCAGGTGTCGGTTCAGGTGTAGGAGGGGGCGGATCTGGATTAGATGTCGGTTCAGGTGTAGGAGGGGGTGGTGCGAGTGGGGAACGACGCGTATACACCAATCCTGGCTTAAAGCGAGAAACAAACTCTTGCTCGAATTGTGGTAACGTTGCATAGGGATCCTCTGAAGTAACATTAGATTGGAAGAAGAACACGTTTTCAAAGAAGATAACATTTCGAGACACACGAGTTCTGCGAGCAATAGGATTATAACACACAAATCCCTTATGAGAAGCACTGTACCCCATAAACGCACACTTAACAGATTGGGCCCCAAGTTTATGGTGCTCAAGAGGTGGTAAGTGAACAAAACAAACACAACCAAACGTATGAAGAGACGTATAATCTGGATTTTTCCCAAATAACCGAAGATAAGGACTGTCATAGTCAATAACCTGCATGGGAAGGCGATTAATCAAGTAGACAGCCGTAGATAAGGCTTCAACCCAGAACTTAGGTGGCGTAGATGACTCAAGGAGTAACACTCTAACTACATCCAATAGATGCTGATTTTTTCTTTCCGCCACGCCATTCTGTTGAGGAGTATAAGGACAAGAACGTTGGGATAAGATCCCCTTGCTTTCCATAAATTCCTGAAATTCGCTTGTCATATACTCACCTCCTGAATCTGATCGCAACACTTTCAATGTGGTAGAGAATTGGGTATCTAGATATGCAACAAATTTCTTAAACACAGAGAATACCTCATTTTTGTGCTTTAAGAAATAAATCCATGTGAATCGACTATAATCATCAATGAATGTAACGAAATATCGGAATTTAGTATGAGAAATAACAGGACTTATACCCCATACATCTGAATGAATAACATCAAAACATTGAGAGGCACGATTTCCATGTAGTGGGAATGGAAGAGATTTACTTTTTCCAAGACGACAAGTAGTACACTCAGTCGATAAATCACAAGAAGTAAATAGCTCTTTATTACCCAAACAACCATTCTTTATTAGATGTGACAAAATAGTAGAATTAGGATGACCCAATCTCTTATGCCAAATATCACTATTACATTGCACCACACTAGAAGCTAATCCAACTACACTAGGAGCAGTAAACTGTAGAGGAAAGAGTCGTCCCACTTTAGGCCCCCTCGCGATCACCTTCCCCGAGACCTGATCCTGCACAAGACAACCACCACTCGAAAAATGAACGTTAAAATTTTCATCAATTAATTGACCAACAAAAATCAGATTGGTAGAAAGTCAAGGTGACACAAACACATTAGACAGAAAATGATTCAAACGACCAATAGCAGTAATTGGTAACGTGCTTCCATTTGCTATTTGAATGTGGTCAGATTCTTCATATTTACGAATGTCAGTAAGTCCCTCTGTACCACCTGTCATATGATTAGATGCACCAGAGTCCATGAGCCAAGGTTGTTTAATTGTATTTGTGTTACCTTGTAAACCGCAGGCAGAAAGAGCTGCCACAATCATTTTGTTGCATCTGCTCTGGAGTGAGTGACGTTGATGCTGATGTGGTAGAACTTGATGGTGTAGTATCAGCAACATTGGCTCGGTGAGCACGTGTCTGATTATTTTGAGGACGAGTTGGACAATTTCGGATCAGGTGTCCCGACTGTTTACAATAATTACAGGACCTTTTTGGGCAATTCCGAGCAATATGCCCAACCTCATTGCAGCTAAAACATGCTCTGGACGTATCATTCTTTCTTCCTTGCGCAGCATAAGCAACATTTGAAGCTTCATGAATACTTGTATTAGTCATCCCCTGAAGTGTGTTCAACCGTTGCTCCTCACGAAGCAACTCACCCAAACATATTTCCAAAGAGGGAACAGGATCACGATTTAACAAGCTTCCACGAACAGTTTCAAACTCGGGACGAAGCTTCATTAAAAACTGACCGCGTTGGCTGGTAGCATGTACCATACGTATAGCCGCAAGAGCTTATTGGGGAACCTTAGCAGTCACAATACCAGAATATTCGTTCCACAGGTTTAGAAAAGTAGAATAGTATTGTCCAACTGATAAGGTACCTTGAGTGTAAGAGGCTAATTCCAACTCCAGTTGAAAGCGACGAGCAGAGTTGTCCTGATAGTAAATGCGCTTAAGGTATTCCCATATGTCCTTGGCCGTGGAATAAGAACGCAAGTCCTTTATCATATGGGTCTCAATGGAACCCAATAACCAGGAAATAACTTTAGCATCATTATTTTCCCATTGAACGAGATTTTTGGGATCTGTTGGTGCAACAGTGGTGCCATCGAGATGTCCCCACAAAGCTTTGCCCTTTACGTACATTCGAAATTGAAACTCCCACGTAGAAAAATTCTTCCCATCAAAACGAACTAAAACATTAGTTTCAGACATGTTGAAAAATATATATTACTGGTATATATATTCAACAAGATAGGCTGGACCACACAAACGAAGAAGCAGACCACACGATCTGCACACAAAGAAAAATCAACACCGAATACGATTGTCTTCTCCGCTACAATCGCCGAATTCACCGCGTTTCCACACCAACCAGCTATGTTCACCACCGCAAAACGTCGCGCACAACACCGGAAAAAAAAGAACCTGTACTCGACCACCACGACTGGGTTGAGTACACCGACACAACAATGGAATCCCGATTGAGAAGGGATTTTGAAAAAAATGACTGCAAAGGATATCTAAGTTTGGCTCGATACCATATCACTTGTTGTATATTTCTCAATGAATACTTTAGTACAAAAGCTGTCCTATATATACACATCTACACGCAGTAATCCAGCCACTAATTAGTTACATACAAAGGAATGAAATCTGTCTAACTAAATAAGGAAACTATATGATTAGATAAAGAAGGAAACAATATAATGAAGATCCGTGAGATAATCTTGATTGACAATTCATAGGCTGCAATTTCTTGTCTTCAACGAACTTCGTTATAAGTCTACTTAGAAAATCCTCCGCAATGACGAATAAAAGTGGGGAAAGTGGGTCTCCTTGTCGAACCCCACGTTTGCAACCAAAATAACCAATCGCTTCTCCATTATGCAGAATAGACAGACGGGAAGAAGAGAAAATTTCCGTAATCCAGTCGCGAAATTTCTGTGAGAATCCGAATGCCTCAAGCACAGTAGTGACGAAATCCCAATCCATGGTATCAAATGCTTTGCGAATGTCCACTTGTAGTGCCATATTCCCACCAAAGACTTTCTTATCTAAACAATTTACACCTTCCGACGCCGTGGCAATGCAGTGTGATATGTCCCGTTCTTTCACAAAACCAAATTGGTTGGGTGAAATAATCCTAGAAGCAATTCCAGAGAGGCGATTGGCCAAGATTTTAGTGATGATCTTGAAACAAAAATTGCTTAGGACAATCGGCCTATAATTCTCGATGTGCAGAGCATCTTTTACTTTTGGTAAAAGAATCATAAAACTCGAGTTTAAACCCGTGGTAAGTTTTCCATTTTGGAAAAAGTATTGCACGCAGCGACATGTATCCTCCCCAACAATGTCCCAAAAAGCCTGAAAAAATTTGCCGGTGAAGCCATCGGGTCCTGGAGCGCTACTCCCATCCATAGAGAGCACTATTTTGTGAATCTCTTCATCTGAAGGAAGGCATGTGAGAGCATTATTCTCTGAGTCCTCCACAATACTCGGAACCACAGATTTAATAAGATTAGTATCCAGGGAGATATTATTTTCAACACTGAAAATATCTTCAAAGTACCGAGAGACAAAGTTAGATATTTCTTCCGCTTCAATGGACAAAGAATCGTTAATCATAAGGCAGTGTAATCCGGATTTGGCCATTTTAATGTTTGCTGCCTGGTGAAAAAAAGATGAATTCCTATCTCCCGCTGCCAACCACTTGTTTCGACTTTTTTCTTTGAGGTATATCTCCTGCTGCTTGAGCGCTAAATCCAGGTCCGCGTGAGCCTTCCCTTCACGTGCAATATTTTCATCCATATCTCCATTCTCTGATATTTCCTGTTGGATATTTCCAAGAGTTGTTTCTGCCATTGAAATATTAGTATTAAGGAAGCCAAAAACATTTTTGTTCTAGCCTTTAAGAACTCCCCGTAGCACCTTAAGCTTAAGCGACAACGCCTGCATTGGGGACATGCCAGAAACCTGAATCCAATTTTCTTGAATGCATTGTCTAAGGCCTGGATGTGTCAACCACATGGTCTGAAATCTGAACCTAGCTCTGGACTTAGATGTGTTCCCTCGACAAGTAATCATTATTGGGCAATGATCAGATTTATGGCGCGGTAGTGCAGCACACGAAACTGAATTCCATGAGCTTAAGCATAGTGTGTTAACTAAAGCTCTGTCCAGCCAACACTCGACCCTTTTCTTTTTACAACAACCATCAGACCATGTGTATTTTGCGCCCAAAAGCGGAACATCCAGAAGTCCACAATCATCAGAGAACTCTCTAAATTCACGACAAGGTAGTGAAGCCGGAGGGCGTCCCGATTTTTCGTGTGAACCTTTAACTGCATTAAAGTCTCCAATAGCCATCCACGGAAGATTATTTTGTTGCGAGAAATTATTGAGCTCTGTGAAAAGTCCTCGACGGCCCACCAAACTAGTGCTTGCATATATGCAAGAAAAAGCGTGAATTGAACCATTGACCATTAACGAGAAAGTAATGTGTTGCCTATTGCTTATAACATTGTGGGGGAATCCAAACTAGACTTTTGTAGGACCCAGAGGGAAGGGAGATTCCTGTCGTTTGTACTAATCAATGTCAATCCAAGAGCCTGCCAATATCTAGCAGGAACTGAATCAAAGGACGTCATTGGTTCATTAAACATTATTACACAAGAGAGAAAAAAAGAGGCGAACATATTTATATTACATCAAGAAACAAAAATGGCAGCAGTAGCTGATGTTTGCAGTGGAGAGCTCACAAAGACCAGAGGTAGAAATCCATTCTTGTTTACACTGTCGAAAAGGGGCGATACTCAAGAAAAGGTCGAAGAGATCAATGTGCCAAAAAAAGGGTCGTTTTCTTCTTCGTCGTCAGCCAGTTTAACGAAGGAAAAGAACGAGGAGACTACGTTGGAATCGACGTTGTTTTTGCTCATGGACCGGTTTACACCGAGCTAAAAACGAAGAAATGAAGCGTGGAAAGAGTCTTTAAGTTATGTAAATATATAATGTTTTTTCTTGTAAGTATGTGTGATGTAAATTTCAATTTATTATTGGGCTTCAGTTTTCTTTCGTTGTTATTTCTTTTTTACTATGTACAAGAATGTTTGCTGTAATTACAGTTAATGTTTAAGATTTCAACTAAGAAAGCATGTTTGTTGTTCAAGATTTCAATAATGCATTCTCAAAGAGTGTTAATCCGAGCAAAATCAAGACTTTGATACTTAATAGTGTGACAAATGGATTCAAATGAAGAACATTGACAATTAATTAGATTGCTTTATAGGAGTTCAAACGTGGAAATGGTTCTTAAATATCTTCGGAGGGGTTTGCGACTTTCATTTGTCATATTTGACAAATTCTTAACAAGAAGCCATAATCATGATGCTTGCAATAGTATTTATCTCGTTATTATTTACAATCAGATAACCATCACAATTAAGTGGGCTGATGATACAAAAGAGTGTCATTAGAAATTTGTGAAATCGTAGAAAAGTTCAATATACCTTTGTCGAGCCATGAGTCATAGACCTTTTCCGTGATGATCTCTTATGCCACTTATTTGTGTTACTAAAACGTGTCATGAGAAATTTATAAAATCGTAGGAAAGTTTGATATATCTTTATCAAGGCATGGGTCATAAACCTTTCTTTCACGATGATCTCTTATGCCACTTATTTGTGTTACTTTGTATGTCACTATGTGTGACGATGACACGTGTCTTGAATCTTAATACATGTAGGGTGAATGATCACATGACTCAAAAGTAGCACACAAAAGTTGCTTTAAATGATCCATTGTGTCTTTCTCATCCGTTTGTCGTGTCTAAATAATGTCTGCGTGGCTCGTGACGACTTCACATTTTTCGGAGATAGCTAAATGTACGCAATAGGCCAGAATATGGTACATGAGACTTACTTTTTTGTTTTTGCTAGTATGGATCAAAAAGAAAATGAGAAAATGATATGCATATATGATTGGAGTATAAAACAGAAGAGATTGTAATTAGAAGACAAAATATATTATTTCTTGTTATGACCATATTGATCAAATCTCATTCACAGGCTCCATACTTATACATATGAGGGCTCCATTTTTGGCACTAATTTGTGCAGAGTTACATCACATTTCCTCCAATAAAATATACAGAATATAATAATTAAGGGAAGTATTGCAATCATTTCCTTTACGGATTGATAGATTGAGTGATTTGTATCTTCTCTTTATCTTGAATGGTGCCTAATATATTGTTTCCAGTTGGAGTTTGGGATTTTTTGTCAATACCCTCCCGCAAATTGTGTCACGGGTGGAGGCACAATTTGGTTCGAAAGTAATTCATAGACGCCTTGGATGTTGGTTTAGTAAACATGTCAGCAACTTGATGATTAGTAGGAACGTATTTGGTTACTAGTCGACCGAGTGCAACTTGTTCTCGTACAAAATGGTAGTCCAACTCGATATGCTTGATGCGGCTATGGAGGACATGATTAATGGACATAAATAAAGCACTCATATTATCACAAAACAAAATAGGAGGATTACGGATTGGAACAGTTAGGTCTTGTAAGAGAAAGGTCAGCCACTTGAGTTCAGCAGTTGTATGAGCCATGGCTCGATATTCAGCTTCAGTGCTTGAACGAGAGACTGTCCTTTGCTTTTTCGCACACCAAGACATGATATTATTTCCTAAGAACGTACAATAGCCTGTTGTTGATCGTCTTGTGATGGGACATCCAGCCCAATCTGCATCGGAGTAAGCATACAGATCAAGTGTAGAGTGTGAATTAAACATTAGACCCAAATGAATAGTGCCTTTAACATAACGAAGGATTCTTCGAACCATTTTAAGATGAGATTCAGTAGGTGAGTGCATGTATTGAGAGACATAATTAACACTATATGATAAGTCAGGGCGAGTGAGTGTCAAGTATTGCAAGGCACCTACAATGCTTCGAAAATGAGCTGGATCATTTAAAGTGGAATCATATGTGTGATCATTGCATTTTACCTCAATCGGTGTGCTCATTGGTTGACAATCAAGCATATTACTTCGTTCTAGAATCGTTAAAGCATAATGAGTTTGAGAAAGATGTAACCCTGAAACAGTAGGCGTGATTTCAATTCCAAGAAAGTGATGTAGAGGTCCAAGATCCTTCATGGCGAACTCTTTGTTAAGAATGACTACAAAATCATCGATAAATTTGGAGTTGGATCCTGTTAAGAGCATGTCATCTACATAGAGGAGTAAGATTAATGTTCCTTGTGCGCAATGAAGTATAAAAAGTGAAGGATCAGCAAGACTACAATAAAATCCCTTAAGGAGTAAAAACTGACTGAATCTATCAAACCAAGCTCGTGGAGCTTGTTTTAAGCCATACAAAGCTCGATGTAATTTGCATACATGGTTAGGAAATTGTAAATCAGTCATACCTGGGGGTTGCTCCATAAAGATAGTTTCCGTAATAAGACCATGAAGGAAAGCATTTTTAACATCAAGTTGACGAATGGACCAACCCCGATTAAGCGCAACAGAAATTACCATACGAATGGTACTTGGTTTGATGACAGGAGAGTATGTTTCATTATAGTCGACACCATCTATTTGAAGGAAGCCTTTAGCTACTAAACGTGCTTTAAGACGATCAAGTTTACCATCGGCTTTAAGCTTGATTTTAAATACCCATTTACAACCAATAACATGCATAGAGGGTGTGCGTGGAACAAGTGACCAAGTTTTATTATGATGCAAGGCACCTAGTTCATCTTTCATTGCTTCAAACCATCCTGCATGAGCAAGAGCTGATTTATAACTTTTAGGTTCTCGAGGAACAGTTTGTGTGAGTATCGTCAAGGCATACTTGGGGTTAGGTTTAAGAATTCCAGCCTTTGAACGAGTAACCATGGGATGCAACATAGAATTTTCATGTACTAACTCACTGGAAGAATCTGAAATATTTTCTTGAGAATCATTATTGGGTGAATCTGTTGGTATAATATTATCCATAGGAGTGACATTAAGTCCAGGCAAAGAAGTTGTATTTTCATGGTCAGATGCATGTTCATGATTGGATGCATGTTCAAAAGATGCATGTTCATGATTGGATGCATGTTCAGAAGATGTATGTTCATTGTTAGATGCAGGGGAGTATAATTCAGTAGGTTCTTGTGGGGCTTCTTGAGTACTACTGACCAGGGGGTAAGATGTAGAGCTGCTATGATTATTTAATGTTTGAGTAATAGATACAAAGGGTTCATGCGTGATGGATGAGCTATGAAGATTAGTAGTTGTTGGTTTAGTGATTGAGAAATTTTTAATCCATTCATCAAATATTTTATTTAATTGGGAAGTTGATGGTTGTAAGGATGTCATGGATTTGTATGGAAATGAAGATTCATCAAAAACTACATGTCGAGACATTATCGTTTTTTGGCTAAGAGGATGATAACATTTATATCCTTTGTACTGATTTCTATAACCTATAAAGACACAACATAAGGTTTTGGGATCAAATTTGTTATTTTTAGTGTCCCATGTGTAAGGAAAACATTTTGAACCAAAAACTCGTAAACAGGCATAGTCGGGATTCAAACCATATAACTGATGATAAGGCGTATCATACTTTATTGAAGAGCTAGGTAGGCAATTTATTAAATAATCAGCAGTAGAGAAAGCATCAACCCAACATTTTAAAGGTAAGCCCGAATGGAAAAGCATTGTCATACCAAGTTCTCTAATAAAACGATGTCTGCGTTCTACCATGCCGTTTTGTTCCGGAGTGTAGGGGCACGAAATATGATGTACAATACCTTCAGTTTGGAAATGTTTAGCTAATTTGTTGTTTATAAATTCTCCTCCACCATCTGAGTTGAAGACTTTTATTTTCTTATTGAATTGCCTGTAAACATATTTCTCAAAAGCAAGAAAAGCATCCACAAAGTCAGATTTATGTTTAAGTGGTACCAACCAAGTGAACCGAGAATAGTCATCCACAATACAAGCATAATATTTAAAATGGCCAATTGAAATAACTGGAGAGGGTCCCCAAAGATCACAATGAACTTTGTCAAAGATGGAACTACTAGAACTTGAAGTCATGCTAAACGGAAATTTGCTTAATTTGCCTAATTGGCAACTATCACAGAGAGATTGTTCTTTGTTGCATCCAACAACATTAATTAGGCCTTTATTTTTTAGTAAGTGAAGTGAAGATACTTGTGGGTGTCCAAGACGTTGATGCCAAACATTTGCAGAGACAGATCGAAATCTATGAGAAAAATGAGCTTCGTGACTTTGTGGAAGAGTGTATAAATCACCCTTGCGTTTTCCAGTAATCAGTACCTGTCCTGTTTCCCTGCTCTTAACAAAAAAACCAGTGTTGTTAAATTCCAAATTCAATGGAAACTGATCAGTGAGTTGGCTAACCGATAACAAGTTCTTTTTAAGTGATGGTACTAGCAACACATCTTTTAAAGGCAATTGAATATTTTTTTGTTTGATTTTTGTCTCGCCTATTCCAGTAATGGGAAGAGATGAACCATCTCCAATTAAAACACAATCTGATGTTAAGTGTTTTTGTAAATTTGTTAACATACCTGTATGACCTGTCATGTGTTGGGATGCTCCTGTATCAGTGGTCCATTCAGTATCGGCTATGGTATTGTCTAATGTTAGCGCAACTAATGCTTGGGGGATTTCCTTTGTCCTTTCTTTCCCAAGAAGATACCACCAACATATTTTAGCAATATGTCCTTTCCCATTGCAGTGTTGGCAAACCTCATTTTCATACATTGCTCTTTGTTCTGGTGTCATTCTTTTGCAACCTGGTGGGGGTGGACATCGCATAGACCCGGACTGACCTTGTGGCTTAATAAAATGGTTTTGCTGGTTTTCCATCGGATATGAGTGCTTGAAGTTTAGTTGATGATTGGGAATTGGCTGTGAAACATTTTGATAATTTTGTTGATTTTCCCAATTCATTGATCTATAGCCTTGTTGAAGAGCAGGGTTTGTCATTACGTGGCTCGAAGTTTGAGCTTGAAATCCTCGACCTACTGAATTAAAATTGATAGGTCGATGTTGGCGCTGACCTACAAATGCAAATGCATTTTTTGATATTTCTTTTGACGAATCAGAAAACATCTCACTCAACGCTTCATGATTTCGCAAATGATTAAGGAGTTCGGTGAAACTCGGCCTTGGTGCCTTGAGCATTGTTGTTGTAAAATCGAGAAATGAAGGGCCAAGGCTTGTACAAAGCATGAAAACCTTATATTCGTCAGCAATAGCGTGTCCAATTGCACCAAGCGAGTCAGTGATGCTCTTGAATTGACGAACATGGTCTGAGACTGGAGTACTAGGATCACGTCGAAGCGTCATGAGTTGTTGTCTAAGGGAATAAGCTCTTTCTTGCGATTTTTGAGCATAAGAATTCTCTAGTGCAGTCCATACACCATGAGTAGAATCAACGCCGAGTATTACAGACACTGCATCGGAGGTCATTGTACTTATCAGCCATCCCCTAAGCATTCGATCGATCTTTTTCCACACTGTATATTCAGGATTTTGTGATGTTACAGTTCCTGTTTCACTGTTTGATTGAATAGTTTGTTGTGGAATATTACCACTAATGTGATCAGTCAGATCATGAGCTTCAACAAGTGCTAAAGCCTGCTCACGCCATATAGGATAATTAGATTGCTCAAGCCTTTGTGTAATGAAATTGGAGACTGTGATATTGAGATTGGCCATGGGAAAGGCTGAATATGAAAAAAAAAAACTTTGGCCTTTGAGAGAAAAAAAATTGAATTACAATGAGTACTTTTAAAAATGAAGAGGTTTATTATACTGTTGATCACCAGTGGTTCTGGTACCAAAAAAGAAAATGAGAAAATGATATGCATATATGATTGGAGTATAAAACAGAAGAGATTGTAATTAGAAGACAAAATATATTATTTCTTGTTATGACCGTATTGATCAAATCTCATTCACAGGCTCCATACTTATACATATGAGGGCTCCATTTTTGGCACTAATTTGTGCAGAGTTACATCACATTTCCTCCAATAAAATATACAGAATATAATAATTAAGGGAAGTATTGCAATCATTTCCTTTACGGATTGATAGATTGAGTGATTTGTATCTTCTCTTTATCTTGAATGGTGCCTAATATATTGTTTCCAGTTGGAGTTTGGGATTTTTTGTCAATAGATCATTCTTCCTACATCTTTTCGTTGCACATACCATAATGAAAACTCTCACTAACTTGCTTCATTTAAACTCATAATTCAAACTCTTTTGGCCATCGAAATAAAATGATTAAAACGATTCACCAGATTAGGATGACACGTCCTTTGAAGTGAATTATTGCAGACTAGTCTAAATTGTACAATAATTTCAACATTTTCATTCTAGTTTTTATGAAGAAAAATAAATTATCATTGACCAATAATTTCTCTATATATATATATATATATATATATATATATCTCCCCACATTTTCTGCCCTTTTCCCTTATCCTTTTTCTTTTCAATTCCAGACTTTTTCACATGGGTCATAAACTACAACGTGCTGGATCGGCAATCATGCAAACACTTGGGCCAGGTATGAAGTATATATAATTTGTCGTTTTGAACTAAAATGAATGAATGATAAACCTCATATATTATTGGTCCCCTCAAAAAATTAAAATCTTTGTTTTTGACCATGGAACCTCAAAAGTCTTGAAAGCTCTATATACCACATTCTAATTACTAAATCGAGATCATAGTGAAATTTACCACTCATTTACCCTAAAAGATGCCAAGTTAATAGTTCCAAACTTATTGTTAGTTACTCAAGTATATAATTGAAGCTGACAACTACCATATCAAATAATCTTTTACCGTTGATCAAATATCCGTTCATGTTCGTGATGTTATGTTGAGCTTGACACGTAACACTTTTTTTTTAAATGATGCATGTGTGGTTCGAGATTAGAACGTCAAACATCTTTTCAGCTTAACTTTGGTACCATATTATATTGTTACCATATATAAAATTCAAGCTTGTAAAGAATTTAGACATTTATTGAGTTATATGTAAGTTCTAACACCGTCCTTCACGCATGCCACCACAAGAAGTTTCTTAAATTTGTTGCTTTCTGAATTGGAATATTTCGAATGTGTGTTTCTTTACGACGTTTATATTGACTCATACGTCATATTTTCATACAAAATATCAGGAAATTGAAACCAATTTACGTTCTTGGAATATCCTATGCATTATTAGAGGACCATGTTGTTACAGAGAAATCTTTGCAAGTTGCACACCACATGGTGCATTTCCTTAACAGTTCCTTATTCACACCACACCCTCTATAAATAGAACAATTTTTAGGTCCTTAAATCTTTATATTTTCATATTGTAATTCATATCTTTTATCAAACATTATTACACAAGAGAAAAAAAAAAGAAGAGAAGAACATTATTATAACAAGAAACAACAATGGCAGCAGTAGCTGATGTTTGCACAAAGGCCAGAGCTAGAAATCCATTCTCGTTTACATCGTTGAAATGGGAGGATGCTCCTGATAAACTTGAAGAGATGAAAGGATCGAATAAAGGGTCGTTTTCTTCTTCGTCGTTAGCTGGTTTGAAGTCACCGGCCAAGGTAAAGAACGAGGAGACTATGTTAGAATCGACGTTGGTTTTGCTCATGGACCGGTTCACACCAAGCTAAGAACGAAGAAACAAAATGTGGAAAGGATCTTCAAAACATGAAATCATGTGTTTCTTAGTATATATTATGTAAATTTTGAGTGATTGAGATAGTTTCTAAAGTTGTTTTTATTGTTGTACGATTAAGAATCTTTTCTAAAAATACACGTATTGAAGCACTGCTCACTGAGGTATTCTCTTTTCTGTTAAGATTTCTCAACATATAGGACATACTATGTTAATCCAAGGTTTTATTACAATACATCTTATTTTACGAGTGTTAATTCAGGCCCAAACACGAACTTAATTGTCCTTAATGGATCCAAATTCTCCTTTTTACGCTTACTATTCTGGTGAAAACAATCTTGTTCGTGTAGATGCATGTTCAACACCATGTCGAACACATCAAATAGTAAGAATTTGTTTTACAAATTTATGTCGATGTGTTCGTGTCATGTCCACGCATCATAACACAAACATTTACAGCTCCACAAGATTCTCACGTGTACCATCAATTAGCTAACAAATGAACAATGATAAGAATTAACAGAGTAGAATCACAAATCTAATTCAATGAAAGAATTTTATTAACCTTATATTTGTAGAGAGTTCTTACATATCTTCACACAAAACTTTACAACTCCATTAAAACATATCTGGTAACAAATGATTAGCATAATGCCACAACCTTATTATTTGAACTATGGTACATTTAATTTTGCAAGTTTAGTTACATAAGTACAAAAAACAACTTTTTTTGCCAACGTAGCTACAGCGAAGTGCTCGAATCCATGATCTCTGTCGAAGAAGAGCTCGTCTCCCAGCTCTCTGTCAAATCTTCGTTCACGTTAGTGAGATGCCTCCCGTCGTTCCACTTCAGAATCTCCTTACCGTATCTCAGAACTCTATCAACGCTATTGCCCTTCAATCCCGTAACACGAGACACAAACAACTTTCGTCCCGTTAAGGAATCGAACAGCCCCTTGAAGTTCACGGCCTTATAATGGAAAGCTCGTTCAGCCAGAGGCGGGTTGTTATTAGTATTGGCAGTGCGCGGGTGGTGGCTGATGAATGGAGCAAAATCTTCAAACCACTCACACCGTGTTAGTGGAGCAGTCTCGATCTTTTCCTCGAGAAGATCGAATTTGTTGAGGATGAGAAGAAAATCTTTGTTGACAAGGGTCGAATGAGTGACGATGTTTTTAAATAGTTTCTTGGTCGCCATCATCTTGTTTGTGCGTACACCGTTTAAGTCTTCAAAACATTCATCATATTCTATCAAGGAAATGCAAAAGATAACAAGGTCGACATCTTCAGACATCTCCAACCACTTGCGATTCTCTCCAAGGCTGCTCGTCTGAACTCTAATGAGTTGGTAGCTGCATAGGAAAAGAATCAACGAAAAACCAAACACGTTCCTATCTCGTGCACCAATATAAGGCAATGCAGCGTTTTTGAAGTTTTTATACCACATTTCTGTAATTATTAAAACAACATGAAAAGTTTCTGTAATTAGTTTAAATTTACGAGATTCAAGAACTGACCTTATTGAGGGTTCATCCTGATCTAAAGGTTTCATATAACCATCCTGAGAAGACTTTGGAAAAGAAAAATCCATCGCTGCAACACCATTCGA
This sequence comes from Linaria vulgaris, assembly GCA_948329865.1. Classification (NCBI taxonomy): domain Eukaryota; kingdom Viridiplantae; phylum Streptophyta; class Magnoliopsida; order Lamiales; family Plantaginaceae; genus Linaria; species Linaria vulgaris. The sequence continues at coordinate 3,141,825 of OX415251.1, forward strand.
CGAAATGATGCCCTCCATGTACAATATATCCATTTCAGAAGGCTTGTAGTCCATTCGTAAAATCTCAAAAGCCTTTTGTAGCCAAAACAATAAAGCAACGATCATAAATGCAATTAATGCATTATGAAGAACGATCAAAAAGCAAATACTTACTCGATCCAAGAAGTAATTAGCTACTATAGGTAGCATGTTTAGTTCGTTTCTCCTGTTGTACGTGGCTTGAAAAGCTTTATCCTTCCACTACTCCTCGACCATAGGCGAATACTCTCGTATGGCGGCTGGGAAAATGGCTTCGAGGTTGCCCGACAGCATTATTTGTAGTAGCCATGTTGCATATGATTTCAACATTGGACTTAGGGAATAGATATTATTTTCGTTAACCTGGTCAGATTTCCCTGTCACCAATAACGATATTAGAATCGGAGGATTGTAACAAAGACACCTACATAATTTCAACTGGTCATGGAATTTGCACGTTCAGACATAAACACGTGCTTGTTATTAATCAGAAACCATAAACAAATATTTCTGACCTGAAGGATCAGGTTCATCAGCTTGTCGTCTCCTCATTTCAGTTGCATAATCTTCTTCGAAATGCTCGAGCCATTCAAGAAGAATGCTTATGTAACTATACAGATTCTTCTGGATCATGAACTTGATGCTTTGCTTCTCATCTTCTGAGAAAGGAACGTCATACAAAATTCTGGCCTGTACCGCAACCAAATTGTTAACCAATATTTCAGTTACATGTTCGTGTTCCAGTGGGTTAAATAAAGAAGCTAAAGATAATTTGTGAATCATCGTGAAAGCATTACTTATTCTTGAATCTTGCATATTAAGATAGAAACGTTTTGATAAAAAGGTTCGGTGAATATGAAAGAAACAATAAAGATCAGAAGGCATTACATGAAGCTACATTACAAGAATGAAGCAAATGGAAGTCTGCAACATTGCAGAAGACAACTGGCAGACAATGGCAGAAAGTGAGCTGATAAAGTGTAGAATAAAGTAGCCAATAAAAAAGATCACATGGATGCCAAGATCTGCAATAGGGTGCCACTAACTTAGGAGAAGAAAGAAGAACAAGGCTGGAAGAATCTTAAGGAACAAGTGGAATGTTTTTATAGTATTATGCCCATCATTACCTTTTGTATATACATATTGAAAGTGTAAGATGTTCGGATATAAATGTTGGATGGATGTTGTGCCAACATAATCACAACATTGAAACCCGAAACATTGTTCGAAAATTCGAATTATTACACATAATCTTCATTCTTAAAGTTCTATCAATGGCATTCTTTTCTTATCAGTTACATGATTTTGATATGGTATCAGAGCAAAATTGTACTGCAATTCCGCAGCAGTAAAGCTTCTGAAATCATTTGATTTCATTACTCCTCACCCCTTTTTCTTTTCATTCTCTTTTCTATCTATTATCATGTCTGGAAATACATTAGCTCATGTTGTGTCAGAACAAACACAATCAGGAGACTCACAAAGAACAAACGCATCTTATCATAACAATAGTCACCATGAGGATCCATCTGATCCTCTCTACCTGCATCATGGTGAGAATCCATCTCATTGTCTGGTTAGTCAAAAATTGACAACACAGAATCACCATAAGTGGAGCAGAGCTATGTATGTAGCCTTGTTAACCAAAAACAAGTTGGGATTCATCAATGGAACCATCCCAGAACCACCAATCACAGATCCATCATATGGAAAATGGATCAGATGCAATTACACTGTCCTTGGATGGATTACAGCATCCCTTTCATCTGATCTTTCAGACTTCACACTCTTTGGAGACTCAGCTTTCAAAGTGTGGAATGATATCAAGCGCAAATTTGCAAAAACAAGCAACAACAGGATCTACATGCTGGAACAACAACTCATCAACACCAAACAGGAAGGTAAATCTGTCAGTCTTTATTTTGCTAATCTCAAAGCCATATGGGATGAAATAAACAATTATGATGAACATTTGATCTGTGCAAATTCTGAATGTGGTGTGCTGATTGGAATGAGAAAGAAGTCAGAAAGTAAGAAGATCATGCAATTCCTTATGGGGTTAGATGAGCCTTTTGGACAAGTTAGAAACCAAGCACTGCTCAGAGACCCTATGCCTGAGTTAGATGATGTTTTCAACTTGGTTCTACAAGAGGAGGCAAATTTTGAGTTGTCAAATAAATCTATGAACACTGATATGGCTGCTATGAATATAAATAGATTTACACAGGGACAACAAGGGTTATATGGAGCTCCAAAGGCTGCTGCTATACAAAGCTATCCACAGAAACAAGGATACAAGCCTTGGAACAAACAAGGAGCAGGAAAACAGAAACCTATATGTGCTAAGTGTGGAAAGAACAACCATACAATTGACTCTTGTTTTGAGATCTATGGTTATCCTCCTGGTCACAGGTACTCAAAATTTAAACCTAATATTTCCAACCCCAGAATGCATGTAAATCAGACCACACATGCTGTTGATCAAGAGGCAAGCAAGAATGCTCAAATCTCACAAGAACAATTTCAGTACCTCTGCAACTTACTTCAAACTGGTAATGGTGATGGTATGATCAATCAGGTTTCAAAATCCACTACTTCTCATCTTAGTGAAAACTCAGGTAGATATTTTGTTTCCAGCTCAATTCTTTTCAATTCTGTTCTTTCAAATAAACACAGCAAGCTAAGATCTATATGGATATTAGACTCTGGGGCTACTAATCATGTAGTATGCTCACCTCATCTCCTCACTCATAAATATGTTCTGCAAGACAGTCAGGTCCAATTACCAAATGGAACTAATGTCATTGCATCTCATATGGGACCAGTAAAGATAAATGAAAAGATAACTTTGAGCAATGTTCTATGTGTTCCTGATTTTCATTTCAATCTGATATCAGTTAGAAAATTGATATCTGATTCCAACAGCTTCCTCACTTTTCAATCCAATATCTGTTTTATCCAGGACCTCAACACCAATGAGGTGATTGGGATTGCTAAGGAAGAGCAGAACCTGTATTGGATGTCCATGAACGAAGATTCACAAGCTTCTGTTTTGATTTCATCTGTGATCAATCCTTCCATGCTATGGCATCTCAGATTAGGCCATCCTTCTATTGATTTACTGTCTTTAATAGATTCTAAAGAAATTCAATTTCCTAAGAAGTTTGAAAATGTGGCCTGTGACACATGTCATTTGGCAAAACAACACAGAACTCCCTTTGTTATTAATTCTCATAGAGCCAATGCATGCTTTGATTTGATTCATGTTGACATATGGGGACCATACAGTGTACAATCTCTAAATGGCTCAAATTACTTTCTTACAATTGTTGATGACCACAGTAGATTCACTTGGGTGTTCCTATTGCATAACAAAGGACAAGCCAAAACACTTCTAAAAAATTTCATACAGTTGATCACCAATCAGTTTAACACTTCTTTAAAAATCATAAGGTCTGATCAAGGATTGGAGTTTGACATGCCAGAATATTATGCTGACAAGGGTATCATTCACCAGAAATCTTGTGTCTATACACCTCAACAAAACTCAGTTGTTGAAAGAAAACATAGACATCTCCTTAATGTGGCAAGATCCTTAAGATTACAAGCAAAATTGTCCTACAAATTCTGGGGACATTGTGTTACCACTGCTGCTTACTTAATTAACAGAACACCAACACCTTTGCTGCATAATCTTACTCCTTTTCACTTACTGTATTCCAAAGCTCCAAATTACTCCCACTTAAAGGCCTATGGTTGCCTGTGTTATGCAACAAAACTTCCCAAACCTCACAATAAATTTCATCCCAGAGCCTCTAAATGCATATTCATAGGCTATCCAGCCAATATTAAGGGATACACACTGTATGATCTCCACACAAAGCATGTTTTTACATCAAAAGATGTTGTATTCTATGAAGATTCTTTTCCTTACAGCAAAAATTCAGAACATGATTCTATGTTCCCTATTGTTGATAACACTGACAATTTTGACATGGATGAATTTGTTGTCTCTACTCCCATTCCTCACATCACCACTGACACATCTTTATCCCCACAAATAGCTCCTTCATCATCTTCTGTCCCACTCCCAGATGACAGTACAAATCCTCATCCTCCTGCTTCACCTCAACATTCTGATGAGGACCTTCCCTCTTCACTTCCCATCGGTGTACCAACTAGTCCTATTCTTAGAAGGTCTATTCGACCGAAAAGAACTCCTATTCATCTTCAGGATTACCAATACAGGATAGCTCAAGCCACTGCATCTCATCATTCTCCTGGTTCTAAAGTTCAGATGACAGGTATTGACAGTCTCACTGATTTCTCCTTTGCTGCCTTATCTCCTGCTTATCTCTCATATGTCTTGTCAACTGCCTCTAATCCTGAGCCTACATGTTTTGATCATGCCATTACTAATCCTGTTTGGAAAGAAGCCATGAAAACTGAATTACAGGCTCTTCAAGACAACAAAACCTGGACTTTGCAACCTTTACCTCCTGGTATTAAGCCTATAGGATGTAGATGGGTGTACAAAGTTAAGTTTACTTCTACAGGTGATGTTGAGAGATACAAGGCTCGTTTGGTTGCAAAAGGTTACAATCAACAAGAAGGTTTGGATTACTTTGAGACCTTTTCTCCAGTAGCAAAAATGACCACTATCAGATGTCTTCTTGCTTATGCAGCATCCAATCAATGGTCATTGTCCCAGTTGGATGTCAACAATGCCTTCCTATATGGTGATCTCCAAGAAGAGGTATACATGACACCACCTCCTGGTCTTGCTACTGAGGGGGAGAACACAGTCTGCAAGATGCACAAGTCTTTATATGGACTCAAACAGGCATCTCGACAGTGGAATCAAAAGTTAACATCTGTCATTCTCACTCAAGGTTTTAAACAATCTTCATGTGATCACTCTCTCTTCACAAAGCATTCAAAGTCAGGCACTACTGTCATTCTGATATATGTTGATGACATAATTATTGGAGGAAACAATGATCAAGAAATTTGCTCTCTGAAATTGTTCTTAAATCAACAGTTCAAGCTAAAAGACGTAGGTCCTTTAAAATTCTTCTTGGGGATTGAAGTTGCAAGAAGTAATAAAGGAATATACCTATGTCAAAGACAATATGCTTTGGAGATCATACATGACAGTGGACTCATAGGAACCAAACCAGCTGGTTTTCCACAAGAGCAAGATATCAAATTCACACAAGAAGGAGAACACATGAAGGATCCTACAACTTTTAGAAGATTGATTGGTAGGCTTCTTTATTTAGGAGTAACAAGGCCTGATATATCTTATGCAGTCCAGACCTTGAGCCAGTTTATGAGTAATCCCAAAGAAGAACACATGAAGGGAGCATTAAGAATTGTGAAGTATCTCAAGAGAGCACCAGCACAAGGACTGCTGTTTCCAAGCAACAACAATCTAACAATCAAAGCATACTGTGATGCAGATTGGGGAGCTTGTATTGATAGCAGGAAGTCAATAACTGGATATTGTGTATTCATTGGGGAAGCCTTAGTGTCATGGAAGTCCAAGAAACAGGCAACAGTGTCAAGATCCTCAGCAGAAGCTGAGTATAGAGCCATGGCCACAACTGTGTGTGAGTTAGGATGGATGAAAAATTTAATGGCAGACCTTGGATATGATCACAGTAATCATATGCTTCTTTTCTGTGATAATCAGGCAGCTATTCATATAGCTAACAATCCTGTTTATCATGAGAGAACAAAGCATATAGAAATAGATTGCCATGTAGTGAGAGAGAGGTTACAGCAAGGAATAATAAAGTTGATTCATGTATCAACATGAACTCAACTGGCATACATATTTACTAAGGCATTGGGAATGAAGAGATTTCATGAGCTGCTGGACAAGATGGGAATATATAACATATATTCTCATCTTGGGGGGGAGTATGAAAGAAACAATAAAGATCAGAAGGCATTACATGAAGCTACATTACAAGAATGAAGCAAATGGAAGTCTGCAACATTGCAGAAGACAACTGGCAGACAATGGCAGAAAGTGAGCTGATAAAGTGTAGAATAAAGTAGCCAATAAAAAAGATCACATGGATGCCAAGATCTGCAATAGGGTGCCACTAACTTAGGAGAAGAAAGAAGAACAAGGCTGGAAGAATCTTAAGGAACAAGTGGAATGTTTTTATAGTATTATGCCCATCATTACCTTTTGTATATACATATTGAAAGTGTAAGATGTTCGGATATAAATGTTGGATGGATGTTGTGCCAACATAATCACAACATTGAAACCCGAAACATTGTTCGAAAATTCGAATTATTACACATAATCTTCATTCTTAAAGTTCTATCAATGGCATTCTTTTCTTATCAGTTACATGATTTTGATAGTGAAGCAAATTAATCCTTAAACAAATCGAAGCACATAACGCTAGCAATACCAAACGAATTGCAATCTTTAAGCTTCTCGTTCAAAAGTTCATCAAAGGTTCACCAGATACAATATCACGAATCAAACTATGACTTACCTGTTTAAATATAGTACTCGTTCCAGATTTATCACAACCGACTAGGAGAAGTTTTTTCATGATTCTCTGTTCTAAGTCCTTTGACTTAAGGTTACTCGTTCCCTTGTCAACCGGCAGAGAGAGAGCACAGCATACTAACCTGACTCTTATCTGAAAAACGAGAAAAATAAATCAACATAATTTACAATTGAAAACAAGGAGCAAGATGCATCAAACGAGGAAAGCCTTGACGGAAGAAATGGCAAGCAGAAATCGAACTAACCTTCTCCCTTAATTTGCCCATCACGTAACTCATACCCTCGAGCTGGTAAGATCCATCTGAAGTAACCCAAAAATGAGGATTTCCTTTAGAGTAGACTCCAGCAGCCTGCAAAATCACGAGCTCTGGTTTAGTGATCACTCGATTATTTATCATTACGTTAGTGTTTCCGTTGCTGGCATTTTGCCTTATTGGATAACCAACTGCTAAATCGCCGGTAATGATCTGCAAAGGCTTCTCCACTTCCTGCTCGATTAAGCCCAAATATGATATAACGATTAAATTTTATAGAAAGAACTATAAGTTGGGAGATTGTCCGCACCTTTCCCCAGAATCCCGACACTTTATCGTACCAATACCTCCCTGCAGGTTTAAGTTTTTTAGGAGGATTCGGACAGTTCTGCAACGTAAACAACTCATCAAAAGACAAAGCCTTGTCGTTCACGTACACAATAATGAGCTCCCTACCATCAAGAGGCTTTCCATTAACGAAAATAGATTCTGGTAGCGTACTCTCAACATCATTGACAACCGATTGAATAGAGCTGAAATCTGATGATCGAGAACTGGCAGTACTAATGCTCGGTGCATGGCAGAGTTCCCGAACCTCTTCTCGTTTAAGAGTAGCAGCAAAAATAAATCGAGATCCGACTCATCATGAGAACCACCCCACTGATCTCTGAGCTCCGTGCACGATTTGTGAAATCCCTACCAAAAAAGAACAAAAGAAAAACAGGAAGGAAAAATAATCATTCAAAAGGAGAACCACAGAGACTCGGAATATTATTATATTATGGGGAAAAGAAAAATTGAAACAACACAAGCCCTGTTTGCCATTTACAATTCGATTCATATATATAATTAGGTTAAAAATATGCTTTGCTTCCTTTTATATATATAATTGGGTATTGTAGCATCATCATATCAGACGGCCGGGTTTTGAGGAATTTACCTTTTTAATAATTGGAATTAAGCTTACCGAAAATCCTCTGTTTCTATTCTCCTCCCTCTCCTGCTTCCTTGTCATCTTCTTCTTCTTCTTCATCGACGCTAGACTGATACTCACTGGAAGTCCCCTCATTTTCCTCATCTTCCTCATCTTCGTCCTGGTCCTATGAATATTTATATTCACCCTCAACAATTAGGCGAAAATCCTCATTCCCAAAGTTCCGATGTTCCTCTTGAATTGTTATTGCCGAGGCAATTACTGATTTCTTGCAATTTTTCACCCTAATTGATTGAAGAGTTGCTACATCTGCAAAGCCCAATGGAATCTCTTCTAAATCCCAAATACACTCAAGAACAAGCCTTTCAAGGCATGGGAAATGGGTGCCCTCTGCTGTCCAGTGCACGACACCACAAAAGAACACTTTCAAGACTTTTAGACGAAGGAATTGACCCTCAACTGGATTCAACTCCTCTCTATTAAAGCACCACTGCAATGTAAGCTTCTCAAGATTGGGCAATGGCCCAATCTTTGTTGCAATATCCTCCCAATATAAACTACAGCTCGTTAAAGTCAACTTCTTGAGTGATGTCGAGAACTTGAGGTTCTGCAGCAAATCACTCCTAGTAGCCCAGCCATTCAAGTCGCAGTGTAGTGATTGAAGTTTATGTAGATGTTCAAGATTCTTGATACAATAATGTGACAAGCCTTTGTCATTATCATAGTAAACTACTTTCAATTTCTTGACATTGGGGATCATCCTCAGGACCTCTTCAGTACACCTCAAGTCTTCGATAACATAGAGTGTCTGTAAGTTTCTTAGCACAAAGTCGTCATGACCCTTTGTTCTGCCACTCGGAGGATCTGAAAGAGAAACACTATTCACCATTATATGCCTAAGTTGGGGCATCTCCCAAATTTCAGATGGTGCAACTCTTGTCTTGTAAGTTTTGATAACTAGTGTCTGTAGATTCCAGAAACAGTCTATGTGCTCAGGAATTCTGAGGTTACGGAAATTAAGGTACCGCGAATTCATTGAACATGTAACTCCATCGCGAGAAGAATTATCCACCCTGCATATCCTCAACAACTTGGAATCGATTGACGGCATTAACTTCGGTGTAAAACTTAACACTGTGCGGGGCAAAGTAGCACAAGAAATCTTTGGCGAATATTTTTCGTATGTTGCGCTAGAATGAATAGCAATTCGACGTTCTAAGCCTTGGGAATCTCCATAATGCACCGTACTGTTACTGACACAGAAAAACCCCTCTCTACGAGCTTCTCTCAAACACAAATCCCTCAATAGATCATGAATGCTGCAAGTTTTCAAATTACCTGTAGTTCCCAGTTTAATAAAAATAAGATTTCTGCCAATTAGATCTTTCAAACAATCTTCTGCTACCTCTTCCAAGCTTTTTTCCCTGTTAGGTTTTAGAAATCCTTCAGCAACCCATAGTTTGATAAGCTCGGGAACACGAATCTCGTAGTCTTCTGGAAACACTCCCATATAAAGAAAACATGGCTTTAAGTAAATAGGCAAATGGTTATAACTTAAAGATAATATTTTTAAGTAACTTTGGTCGTCCTCAAAGTTTATGGAGGTGTTTATATTGTTTGCAACATACGCCCAGTATTCGTGGGTCATTTCCGATTTAGCAAGAAGTCCCCCAATCACAGCAATTGACAAAGGGAGCCCTTTGCAGCGTTTGGCAATCTTCTTTCCGATTTCCTCCAGTTCAAGAGGACAACATTCTCTATCGAAAACCTTTCTGCAAAGTAGCGTCCAACTTGTATCATCATCCAAAAGATTCATTCGATAAATATATGAAGAAGCAACATAATTAGCCACATTTGACAGCCTAGAAGTTAGCACGATACGACTTCCGTGGTCGTTTCTTGGAAAGGACGCTTTTATCTTATCCCATGCATCAATATCCCAAATATCATCAATTATGATCAAGTATCTCCTGCCTGACAAATGTTTGTATAACTTTTCCACTAATTGGTAATTTTCACTGCCATCTATATGAACTCCTATCGTAAGTGCAAGGCCTAATAGGATTTCTCGCGTATCGTATGCTTGAGATATCGTAATCCAACCACGGATATCAAAGTATTCCACAACATACGCATTATCATAAACATGTTTAGCAAGTGTAGTCTTACCGATACCGCCCATTCCTATGATTGGAAGAATTTGGAGACAAGATCCTCCCTGTCCAATTAGCTTAGCCAAAATTGGATTCAACTTTTCGTCAGGAGGAGCTTTAGGTCACCCATCATGGACTGGGAATACCTCTTCCCGGAAATTGTATCCCGCCGTTCAGCCCCTCCGTCAATCATTTACAACCCAAGTACCCAATCACAAATTGAGCGCCCTAACCGCCCTTCAATCCAGAAATCATATGCTGCAGCACTCAACCCGCCTTCACCCCCAATAATTCGATCTCCCGATGGAGGCAAAGTTTTCGATGTCGGTGGATATTACGCCGTCAAAATTTCCCAACAGGCCTACAAGCAACGACTGGATTCTTGCAAATTTTCGCTAATTGCTAGAGTTACTCTCTCAAAAGGGCAGACACCGTGGCGCCAACAGGATCTGAAGTTGAAGCTCACCAAAATTTGGGGCCTCAGTACAGATTGGCGTTTTATCTCCATTGGAAAGGGCTTCTATCATATCATTCTCAATTCCGAGTCCAAATTACAGTCCATCTGGAGTCGTGGAGCCATATCACTTAAACCCGGAATTCTTCGTCTCATGCCTTGGTCCCCGGGTTTTGATCCTTACGCACAAAAATCTACGTCGACACAGGTCTGGGTTCGTTTATATAATCTTCCATGGGAATATTGGGACAAGAAAATTCTAGCAGAGATTGCGCGTGGTATTGACATCCCGTTGAAATTTGATAAAAACACGCTTGAGGGGGAATTCGGTCACTTTGCGCGAATACTAGTAGATATTGATCTACAAAAACCAATTCAGGAGACTCTACGAGTAGACACAGATGAATCAAAAATTTGGGTGCGCCTCGAATATGAGGATTTACCGGAGCTTTGTTCTACATGCAAATCCATTGGACATTCTTCGTTAAATTGCAGAAGAAACACAAAAAATAGTGACCAGCCAGAGGGCATTAAAGATGCCCGTGCTCCCTCGAGAGGGAGATTACGAAATAGAACTACATGGCAGAGAAAAGTCAAGGAATTAGATATTCCAGTTCCACGCATCTTTGATCGCGTCAGGGAGGATGTTTATAGCCCGGAGAAGGAGACACATCCGTTGAGAGATATGGAGAAAGAATCAGGAGAACTACCACTAGCAACTGAACATATCTCAGATCAAACGACTGAATCTGAGAAAGAGCAACATCAATTGCTAATTACAAATATGGAGCAATCCCTAGAAAACATGGAGGTCGTAGAAAATGAAACAGCAATGGAGGAAATAACAAATGCAGCCGAACAATTCATTGGCGCTGCTAATACTCATGATTCCCAATTGGGGAAGGAACTTAGCTCATGGGCATATCTAGTTGAGGAAGAAAATGAAGTGTGGACCACCGCTTCGGGGAAGAAAAATCAAAGGGAAGACCAAATTGTTCGGGAGAAACGAGCAATTCGGAAGCCCCCGAGGTATACTCCATGATTGTTCTTTACTGGAATTGTCGGGGTTTTGCTAACCTCGAAACACAACGAGTGCTATTTAATTATTGTACGAGGTACTCCCCAGATTTATTATGTTTGGCAGAACCAATGACGTCCTTTGATTCAGTTCCTGCTAGATATTGGCAGGCTCTTGGATTGACATTGATTAGTACAAACGACAGGAATCTCCCTTCCCTCTGGGTCCTACAAAAGTCTAGTTTGGATTCCCCCCACAATGTTATAAGCAATAGGCAACACATTACTTTCTCGTTAATGGTCAATGGTTCGCTTCACGCTTTTTCTTGCATATATGCAAGCACTAGTTTGGTGGGCCGTCGAGAAATTTTCACAGAGCTCCATAATTTCTCGCAACAAAATAATCTTCCGTGGATGGCTATTGGAGACTTTAATGCAGTTAAAGGTTCACACGAAAAATCGGGACGCCCTCCAGCTTCACTACCTTGTCGTGAATTTAGAGAGTTCTCTGATGATTGTGGACTTCTGGATGTTCTGCTTTTGGGTGCAAAATACACATGGTCTGATGGTTGTCGTAAAAAGAAAAGGGTCGAGTGTTGGCTGGACAGAGCTTTAGTTAACACACTATGCTTAAGCTCATGGAATTCAGTTTCGTGTATTGCACTACCACGCCATAAATCTGATCATTGCCCAATAATGATTACTTGTCGAGGGAACAAATCTAAGTCCAGAGCTAGGTTCAGATTTCAGACCATGTTGTTGACACATCCAGGCCTTAGACAATGCATTCAAGAAAATTGGATTCAGGTTTCTGGCATGTCCCCAATGCAGGCGTTGTCGCTTAAGCTTAAGGTGCTACGGGGAGTTCTTAAAGGCTGGAACAAAAACGTTTTTGGCTTCCTTAATACTAATATCTCAATTGCAGAAACAACTCTTGGAAATATCCAACAGGAAATATCAGAGAATGGAGCTACGGATGAAAATATTGCACGTGAAGGGAAGGCTCACGCGGACCTGGATTTAGCGCTCAAGCAGCAGGAGATATACCTCAAAGAAAAAAGTCGAAACAAGTGGTTGACAGCGGGAGATAGGAATTCATCTTTTTTTCACCAGGCAGCAAACATTAAAATGGCCAAATCCGGATTACACTGCCTTATGATTAACGATTCTTTGTCCATTGAAGCGGAAGAAATATCTAACTTTGTCTCTCGGTACTTTGAAGATATTTTCAGTGTTGAAAATAATATCTCCCTGGATACTAACCTTATTAAATATGTGGTTCCGAGTATTGTGGAGGACTCAGAGAATAATGCTCTCACATGTCTTCCTTCAGATGAAGAGATTCACAAAATAGTGCTCTCTATGGATGGGAGTAGCGCTCCAGGACCCGATGGCTTCACCGGCAAATTTTTTCAGGCTTTTTGGGACATTGTTGGGGAGGATACATGTCGCTGCGTGCAATACTTTTTCCAAAATGGAAAACTTACCACGGGTTTAAACTCGAGTTTTATGATTCTTTTACCAAAAGTAAAAGATGCTCTGCACATCGAGAATTATAGGCCGATTGTCCTAAGCAATTTTTGTTTCAAGATCATCACTAAAATCTTGGCCAATCGCCTCTCTGGAATTGCTTCTAGGATTATTTCACCCAACCAATTTGGTTTTGTGAAAGGACGGGACATATCACACTGCATTGCCACGGCGTCGGAAGGTGTAAATTGTTTAGATAAGAAAGTCTTTGGTGGGAATATGGCACTACAAGTGGACATTCGCAAAGCATTTGATACCATGGATTGGGATTTCGTCACTACTGTGCTTGAGGCATTCGGGTTCTCACAGAAATTTCGTGACTGGATTACGGAAATTTGCTCTTCTTCCCGTCTGTCTATTCTGCATAATGGAGAACCGATTGGTTATTTTGGTTGCAAACGTGGGGTTCGACAAGGAGACCCACTTTCCCCACTTTTATTCGTCATTGCGGAGGATTTTCTAAGTAGACTTATAACGAAGTTCGTTGAAGACAAGAAATTGCAGCCTATGAATTACACGGCTACACAAAGGTTCACCTCACACCTTTTGTACGCAGATGACGTTCTTCTCTTTGTAGCTGCTACAAAACAGAATGTTAAGACGATAGGGAAAATCTTTGACACATATGCAGCACTTTCAGGCCAACACGTGAATTGGGGAAAATCGGGGGTATGCTTTGGGTGAATATTGTTAACTCCTTAAACCTCAAAGAAATTCACTGTCCTTTCATGTACCTTGGAGTCCCTCTTTTTAAAGGAAGCCCGAGAAAGCGCTGGTTGCAGCCCATTGCGGATAAACTTCTAAGCAAATTTGCTACATGGAAAGGGTCGATGCTATCTACTGCTGGACGAGTAACTTTGGTGAACTCTGTTATTCAAAGCTCTTTTATACACTCATTTTCTATATATGCTTGGCCGCAAGAGTTATTATCCCGTATGGAGCGAGTGATCCGCAACTTCATCTGGTCGGGGTCCATTGATACGAGAAAATTGGTAACGGTGCCGTGGAAAAAATGCTACTCTCCCATTCAAGAGGGGGGGCTCGGAGTTAAGCAATTAAGAAGCTTGAACAAGGCTTTATTAGCCAAGCTTTGCTGGAAATTCATCAATACAGAAGCATACCCTCTAAGCCTTTTAAAGAAACGAATCTTTAGTGGCGTTGCTCAGATAAAAGAGACATACATATCCTCTTCCATTTGGTGCTCATTACGCCATGGTGCAGATAGATAGAGCGGATAGACACACCCTTCATGATAAGGTTATTGATTTCTTTAAAAATAATCAATGGAACCTTCCTACGTCAATTCCGACATATCTTCGAGAGGTTATTCAGGCGCATAAATTCCTTGAGGGTGAAAAAGATATTTGTGTTTGGTCCTTGAGCACAAATGGAGACCTTCATGTGCGTAGTGCTTATACCAAATATTGTTCATCCAACAGTGCTTCTATTGCTTGGCAAAAATTTATTTGGAAAGATTTCCTTCCTCCGTCGCGTTCTATTATTTGTTGGCGTGCTGCACTTGGGTACATCCCAACCGAAGACGTCCTCATGCGAAAAGGTTTCTCTTTCGCATCAATATGCAGATTTTGCCGAACACACGTAGAAACAGTGTCACATACTTTTGTTCGTTATGGGAAGCCATCGCTGGAGTATTTAGATGCCGAGTAGATACATCAGGGGACCTCCACAAGCTTCTCTTATCAGCTGCTAAAGCGCACTTTAGCACACAGGTGCGAGCTCTTTGGACAACAGCAGTGCCCTCGAGTATTTCGCTTATTTGGGCCACGAGAAACAAATGTGTCTTTGAGGACCTTGCGCCTGATATTTCTCATCTTCTTCGCCACCTCTAGAGATGTATAAAAGAGGTGGAGTTTTTCAAAATTGGTTCAGCAAATTCAATGGAAGATCTGAGAATCGTCAAACTATTTGGCATATCACTGTTGCCAAGAAAAGCGCCTTGGATTATCTCGGTGCGATGGCATCCTCCACTCGCGGAATGGATTAAATGTAATACATATGGATGCTCCTTTGGCACGCCGGGAGATGGGGGCGCGGGGGGGATTTTTAGGAACTCTCGTGGTTTTCCTCTGGGGGCTTTTGCGGCAAAGCTTGAGCATGTATTTTCTTTTGAATCGGAACTATGGGCAGCGATGCTTGCGATCGACAAAGCTAAGGAAAACGGGTGGAATTATCTTTGGCTTGAAAGCGACTCTGCCTATGTGGTTAATTTACTTATGGCTAAATCTGACAAAGTTCCATGGGACATGCGAAGTCAGTGGTCCAACTGTTTGCAATTCCTTAACATGATTCAATTTCGGGTTTCTCATATTTTTCGAGAGGGTAACAAAGCGGCAGACGCATTGGCAAACCATGGGGCAAGGCATCAAGGAGTGGAGTGGTGGATGTCATGTCCATCGTTTACTGTTGATTTTGTTAATGATGATTCTTGTAATAGGGAAAATTATAGATTTTGTTGACATTGCTCTGCTATTTTTGTTTTAATAAAATTTGAGTTTCGGTGGTTGTTGACTGCCGAAACTCCATCTTTCAAAAAAAAAAAAAAAAAAAAACACCAACGTCGTATCCTTTGCCGCGGCAGCAGATCTAGGAGAGCCAACCGGAACTAAATCTTTACGTTGATGATCAATATACAGTACTCTGCTGTTTTTCTTAATCATCATCACCTCATAATAGGATTTCTCGCGTATCGTATGCTTGAGATATCGTAATCCAACCGCGGATATCAAAGTATTCCATAACATACGCATTATCATAAACATGTTTAGCAAGTGTAGTCTTACCAATACCGCCCATTCCTATGATTGGAAGAATTTGGAGACAAGATCCTCCCTGTCCAGTTAGCTTATCCATAATTTCATTCAAATTGTCGTCAAACACCACCGTCGTATCCTTTGCCGCGGCAGCAGATCTAGGAGAGCCAACCGGAACTGGAACTAAATCTTTACGTTGATGATCAATATACAGTACTCTGCTGTTTTTCTTAATCATCATCACCACTTTTGTGATAGAATCCATAAACCTTATCACTTCAGGCAGGTGGCAGAGGTGATTGTAACTTATTGTCATCGAGAATCGATCCTGGATGTAATCAACCATATGATATTCAATGATATCTTCAGCTCGATAAGCCGCATCCGCGATTCGCCTCTCGAGATTTGCTTGTACTTGTTCAGTAAGTTCTCCAGGGGGATTACAATTTTCGAGAAAATCTTGCAAGAAATAAGCCTTTTCTTGCAGTTGTTTGGCACTAAAAGTTGGTTTTCGGACATGGTAGAGATGGATCTGATCAATGAGATTTGTAAGTGAAACGAGAGCTGCATAAGTCGCCATCTCTCTCTCTCTCTCTCTCTCTCTCTCTCTCTCTCTCTCTCTCTCTCTCTCTCTCTCTCTATTCTTCCTCACAGATTAATTTCTCTGAAATTCTGAATAAAAAAAAATGTTGTTGACTAATTAAACTCAATAGTACTACATGTGAACATGATGACTCAAAATGCCACACACAACACAACTTGATTCTTATTTTAAAACTCAGATGTGAGCTGGAGCCCCCAATGTTTACAACGTGATACTTATTTTAAGACTATGATGAGCTGGAGCTCTTACAACTAATCTTTACTGCTTCAACATTCAGTCATTCACAAAATAAAAACAATTCTTTTTTAAATCTGTATTATTATTATACTGAACTTTTAATAATGTAATATATTCTTATAGTTTCCAACTTTCCATGATGACTCTCATTCAACTTTCACAAAATAAAAAGTAATTCTTTTTGGCGGCAAATAATGTAATATGCAAGAAGTTCACCAAGACTTTGGTTTTTTTTGGATGATTTTTGCATGACGAGTGTATTTCAACAAATTAACTCCTTATGTCTGTAATTTTAACAAGTTTTTTCTCTGTAAGAAACAGATGGACAGAATTACCAGTGTAAATCTTTTTTAAATTTTTTTTTTTTGTTGAAAGATGCATTGGATATTGATACCGGGAGACCAGTGGAATGTCCGATTGCAGATTCTGGAAATTGGTCGCTACGGAAATATATCAACCCCGAAGGATTTCTGGAAATTGCAATCAGAAACAGATATCAAGACTAAGCTTGTTAGGTTCACGTGTACTTTGTTATGGTTTTTCCATGTTGTATCCATTGGTTTGAAGCTAGGGAGCAGATACTGAATCCAATGTTTTTTCTTCCCTCCCTCTCCTGTCTGTGTGGCCACGATGTGGGGCCGTGCGCACGCAGAAACATAGATGCTCCTACTTCCATTAATAACGAGCCTTACAATGTTCAATGGAACTTTTTGCATTGTTTTTGTAATATGGATATTGGTGACAGATGTGTTTAATCTTGTTACATGCGGGGTGTGCGGTTATACAGTACACAAGGTGGTGTGATACTGTGATGAATCTGTGTCCTGTTTCCCATTTCATTATAGCAGAAGTCTTCAGTATATTGACATATTCGCCTACTAGAGATGAAACTTCGCTATGTTTGGATTCGTTTGAGTTTGATATTTTAAATAAGTTTATATAATGCAATCTAATTATAATTTACAAATTCTTAAGCAACTAGTTTAACCAGAAGAAACTCTGGCCAGGTTGGAAATCTATTTGCTTTATTATTTCGGACAAATTATAAAAATGGCAATAAAATTACCATGTCTATTCAATTCTTCGTGATTGGTCTAATGTTCAAAGGAGGTTTCAAAATATATTCTGATTTTTAATATTCAACAAGTTGAAGCATTTAAAATAGAAAGTACTCACAACACAGATGCCAAGTCAAATTCAGAGCTTTCCCCAAGAACGAAAATAATATGGATTTAATCCATGCGAAAAATCGTTTATTTTGGCTCGTTACAAATCGGGATTGGCCCCACACTGTAAATTGCCGGCAAGGGATTCAAAGCAACTGCAAAAACGTTATAACATTAGCAAGCCACGACACTACGGTCTAAATCAACTTTCTTCACTCAAATCCGAAACCTATCTTTTAAAACTGGACTCAGTTCATACAATGAAATAGTATAACTATGTTATAAAGAGCACAAATCAATCTACTTCTGAATGCTGAATGTAAGCTCCACTAAAATTAAAATCCAGTTTGTCACCAGAAGAAAGC
The DNA here is from genome assembly GCA_948329865.1 of Linaria vulgaris. NCBI lineage: Eukaryota > Viridiplantae > Streptophyta > Magnoliopsida > Lamiales > Plantaginaceae > Linaria > Linaria vulgaris. The sequence goes on from OX415251.1 coordinate 3,159,866, forward strand.
TTTACGTATTCTTTGGCTACACCATTTACCCTCATGTCATTAAAATTCTCAAAAACTTATCAACAGCAACCGTGTGTCTTCCAAACAGTGCCGGCATATTCTCAAAAGGATTTGCGGGCACAGGGGCGAAGCCAGAATTTTTTAGGAGGGGGGGCGAGATTACGCTAAAAAAATATACGAGATATTATTGATTTTTTTTTTAAAAAAAAAATTGCTCTTGAGATAAGGGACATATTTAGTAAATAAGATGGCTCTAAAGCTTGAAATCTAATATATGTGTTGATGAAGCGGCTCATTCTCTTTAAAATCAGTCTTTTACCATCATGAGAAGTTTTTTTTTTCTTTCTAAATAATGAATATAAGCTCCCAAGAGGATCGTGCGAGCCAGTATTTTACTACTTCTTCTTAAAATAGATTTTAATCTCTTTTTCTTACTCATCGACTTGTATATAAATTTTTTATTAATCAGCTAATAGGATGGTACTTCATTATATGCAGTTTAAAAGGGATATTTTACTATTATTTTATAGATTACTCATCTTACTTTGTACGAAATAAATAATGGATATAAAAGGCATTCTCTAACTAAGATAATGCAATTATAAAACTAAATATCAAATTCTAAGTCTAATAGAACTCATAACACTTATTTGTATAAATATACATGATACATCAAGGACATATTTCAAAAAGGAAGAATTGAACAAAGACTTGTTATTTGGGTGATATTTTTTAATAAATAATTTAAAGTGTGATTCATTTTTCTGTGCAATTAAATAAGTGTGGCAGATTAAGATATATTTATACTTTTCAAGGGCTTTACACTTAAAATGGACGATCGGTACAAAACAATAAATAGGTGGGCCATTTTATAATGGGATAAAAGCATCAAACCCCCTAACCTATGGGGTGATTTGCGCTTTGGTCCTTAAACTAAGTTTATCAGCGCTTTGCTCCCTAAACTATAGGTTGTCTGTGCGATTTGGTCCTTTTTTGCATTTCGGGCAATTTTCGGCCATTTTTGGTCTGAATATTTCCCTCTACCCGACTCATATGTGTTGTACTAGATGTATAATAGTAGTTGGTGAAAAAAAAAAGACAAGAAAATACCTCAAAGTGAGGAATATTCCGGCCACAAAAAGACCATGACGGCACTACGGGATTTGCCCATTTTTGGCAATTTTCGGCCATTTTGGGCCGGAATATTCTCCTCTACCCGACTCATATGTGTTGTACTAGATGTATAATGATAGTTGGTGAAAAAAAAAGACAAAAAAACACCTCAAAGTGAGGAATATTTTGGCCACAAAAAATCGAAAATGCAAAAAAGGACCAAATCGCACAGACACCCTATAGTTTAGGGAGCAAAGCGCTGATAAACTTAGTTTAAGGACCAAAGCGCAAATCACCCCATAGGTTAGGGGGTTTGATGCTTTTATCCCTTTTATAATATAAGAATTGTTAAAAATAAAGAGAATAGTGGGCCATTTGTTGGATCAAATCCCTTGGAGGTGGGGTGGGGGCAAAAAACAAACCAGTTGCAGCAAAATCATAGATTTTTATATACAAACTTACTACTAATCTAGCAATTAGGCAGAAGTTTGGGGGTGCATGTGGGTGGCTTCGCCGCTGTGCGGGCATGCAATCGATGTCCTGCCCACGTGAAAAATGCCATAGAGGAAATAAGTGATGGAAGTAAAAGGATAAGAGAATTTATTGACTTAAGGATGCAGGTTAAAAGTGCTAAAGGAATGATAAATGCTAAGGCATAAGATTCTTCCACACAATCTGCTGCTTCAGATTTTCTCATAAAATGCATCAAACACCTCAACTCAAAGATATAACTGAAAGAAAACTTTGCAGATAAATTATTTAGATGAATGAGATTCAGATATGCAACTATCTGGAAAAAGACAACCATCAGATGTGAAGTATCTGAATTAACATTTCATTTAATCGGGGTGACAAATTAAAATGGATGACAGGCTAACCAGCATGTAACTATATATGACAAGATATGGTTTCAAGAGTCGATGCTTTATAGACCTTACAAAATGCAGAAAATGCATGGAAAAAAAAAAGATCTATCAAGGAAGGAAATGTAAATCATGATTAAACATTTGCATGTTCTAACAGCTCTAACAAATAGGCATACCCATTCAAATCTAACTTGAAATTGGCTACTTCCCATGCATTAAATCAAAGATACCAAACTTCACCACCAGAGAAAAGAATTAGCGGAAAACATGAAACTTTCCAAGAAGTGCTAAAAGAATGTAACGCGTGCATGAAAAAGGCATGGATTGAAAGCTCATACTAATCTAAAAATCTTCATGTAGCATTCAGAATAATCCAATGACAATCAACCTTGAAAGATTAAGATGCCAGTTAAAAAACGGATGCTAACATCCTCAAATTGTAGAACATCAAAAATTCGATGAGACAGAGGAGCTCAAGTCGAGTTAAGAAAAATTACCATGACAAATTCAACACCTATGTCGTGACTATCAAATTGAATCCTACACCTGGAGTGATCAACCGTTAGAACACTTCCGTCATGGATTTCTCTTGTTTTTGGATGGATGGCAATGACACGCTGCCCCACTGATAAAGGCCTCGCGAGGTCAGTAGGTAGTCCTTCTCCAACACCTTAACGTAGGTCAGTGTAATGCTTTCGGACGGAATCTCTATACTTGTTAAGTTTCTCTTTTTCTTCCTTCAGGAACTGCCCCGAAAATCTCCGCGGTTTACCAAGAGAACTGATTTATAATTAAATAATAATGTGGTGTTAATGAGCTTTCTGTCAAGATTCTGATGGTCAACAGAAAAATTAAATTGAGGGAAAATTACAGCTGCATGAGGTATGGTCTAATCACATGAACTTTTTGCGCAGTAAAAAATACTCTTTGAAATTTTCAGAAAAAGTACTTCACAAACGGAATCCCCTAAATTTTAAATAAGACACATACACTGTTGAGGTTTTTAAGTTCCCGTATTTTTAGTATTTTTAAAGCTTCCAGGGGTTGAAGCAATTCAATTGGAACAGTTTCAAGTATGGGGTGGTATAACGCAAACGGAACGATGGGAGTTGCTGCAAGAATGTGTTCACTCAAAAGAATAGAACAAGTAGAATGCAACTCTTCACAAGAAGATAAACAAAGTATCAAATAGCACGAAGAAGAGTACCTCAATTCCTGGAGAATCAGTTAGGTGCACATCAGGGTGAGCTTCAGTCCTCTGAATCTGTAAACGTGTATCAGAGTTAGCTTACAGCCATGAAAATTGGAGTCACAACGATAACAAGCAAAGAAAGAGAAGCCGCATGTCTTTCCCACTTTAGATGGTTGCTTCTGTTTTTTTCTTGATGTTTTTGTCATAATCTGACGAGTATCCTCATTAACTTGCGGATCACGGATAATGTCAAAACTTGACTTTCCAGGTTTGGTTGTTCTACTGGAAGCAACTTCAAAGCTTGAAATACGACCTTTCATTCGTACCCCTGAGGATCTGCGTTTTTCTATTTGCTGGTTCTCTAGCACAGCTTCTAATGATGCAGATTCATCAACATGGTCCTCTTCAGCTTTAAACTGTGACTCTGATGAAAGAAAAATAGTTCCATAATCTATGAGTAAAAAATGTAGATTCGTAATGCGAATGCTAAAGTGAAAAGACAAGAAAACAAATAACAATTCTTGAGTAGCATACTCGTAATATCAGAGCTAAAGATAGGAATTTGGATCTTCTTATATACAACTCATATACTTCAGACTTGGGTCCAACAATGAACAAAGACATACTTACTCGAAATGAAAATAAATAAAAATAATATATAATTTGTCAACGGACATAATAGTTATTATATATTTAATAGTTGATATATCATTATTAGAGTCACGGGTTGGTATATCATTATTAGAGTCACGGGTGATACGTGAGTCTTGATGAATTCACCACCTACCTTAGGTTCAATTTCATGTATATATACACATTATATAGAATATAGAATATTGACATGGTATCGAGTCATCAACTCGGCAGTACCTGTTTTTTTTCCCTTTTCGTTTCTGTTTGAGTTTTGGAGGAAGAACTCTCCGCTTCAATTGCACACGGTTGTGCGCGCCGACGGATTGGATTCGACGTCACTGGAGGTAGAACTCTCCGCTTCTGGGAATTCCGGCGACGAGTGAACAACCGGCTCCTTCTTCTTCTTCTTCGACGCAGTGGTTGAGGCGTCTTCCTTTTCAGCGACGAATAGGGGCTGAATCGATCGCGAGTGTCGAGCGATCCTACTGTTCCAATTCTCAATTCTGGACGGTAACAGGTGGTTTGCAATTTGTTCATCTTGGTTAATTGCACCTTTTTCCTTTTGTGGATATTTGCAAATTGGTTATTTGCATATTAGGGTGAATTTTTTGCTTGTTCAATTTGGGATTACATTTGAGATTTGGTGGATTTTTTTTTCTTAAGTTATAATGGTTTCTGAAGGATTTTCGATTAAATTTACTGGACAAAATTATGTCGCATGGGAATTTCAATTAAAAGGCAAAGAACTCTGGGGACATATTGATGGGACTTCTGTGATTCCCACGGAATCCAAAGCACTTTTACAATGGGAAATAAAAGACGCTCGCATAATGTTTTGGCTCCTTGGGTCTCTTGAAACCCATATGGTGAATAATTTGCGCTCTTTTGGCACTGCGAAGAAAATGTGGGAACATTTGAGACGTATATACCATCAAGATAATACTGCCCACCATTTTCAATTGGAGCTTGAAATCTCAACGTATGGTCAAGGTAACCTTAACATTGAAATGTATTATTCTTGTTTTCTTAATCTATGGAGCAGTATTCTGGTATACTCTATAGCAAGGTGCCACATGAGGCTCTCCCCGCCCTTCAGGCAGTCCATGAAGATACTAGACGTGGTCAATTCTTAATGAAGTTGCGACCGGAATTTGAAACTGTTCGTGATGCCCTGCTAAACAGAGATCCAGTTCCCTCTTTGGACACGTGTCTTGGCGAATTACTGCGAGAGGAGCAACGATTGGCGACAAATGCAAATATGGCAATTCCTTCCGAGATCTCAGAGGTGATGAATGTTGCTTATGCCGCACAAGGGAGTAGCAAAGGACCAGATACCAGAAAATGTTATAAATGCCAGGAGATTGGTCATATTTCTCGCACTTGCACAAAACTGATTTGCACAAAGATGATTTGCAAGTATTGTAAGAAAAATATCATTGACCAATAATATTTGTATATACCCCACAATTTTGTATTTCTTGCCTCTTTTCCCTTTTCTTTTTTCCCACTATTCAATCACATGGGCCAGAAATGTACAACGCTAACGCGTTGGATCAATCATGCAACCATTGGGCCACGTCTGTATTTTGTCTTTTTGAACCACAATGAATGAATGGTAATTGGTAAACATTATTGGTCCCCTCAAATATTTTGAATGTCATATATTATCATATTGTAATTACTAAATAATAATTACAATGAATAATTATCACTATTTCACCAACTAAAAACTCAATATTCACGTATAATTGTTAGAAGAGACGACAATTCAATACGATATTAGTATATTTGCTAAAAAAGAAGACCAACTCTTCAGATTGGACTGATTCCTTTTATCATAAGATGTTACTTGTCATAAGCTACATAACAAAACCATAAATGTCTATTAAATTTTCAAACTTGATTTTTTTAAATGAGATGTTAATTTAGTTTCGGAACGAAGAAAATACTGTCTTAACGGGACTATATTGAGTCGCACGTCTCTCGTTGGCATGTTAAGTTATAACTTAATATGCGTGGTAGCATATTCTCCTCGAATGCAAGTGGTTTCCTTGAGTAGGAATCACTACAACAATACTTCTATATACCAGGCCTATATGGGAGGCGATTACGGGCCACGAACAATAGTATGTAACATAGAAGGCGAATTAAGGCCTACAGAGATTCAGAAGGCCCAAATTCGCCTCCTATCTCATTAAAGCTGACACACCCGTCAACTAAACAAAACCGATCCAACTAAATCCTGCCACGTGGTGGGAGGCGAATATATGCCTCCCATAATTCATAAATAAAATAAAAATTAATATTTAAAATCCCGGTCAACTTGTTTTAAAAAAATTAAAAATTATAATGTGGTGGGAGGCGACTAACTGCCTCTCATTTTTAAAAAAAAAATTAAAAAATTAAAAAAAATTTATAACTAAGCGTCACATAATTCGTAAATAAAATAAAAAAATTATATATATAATTAATTAATGATCAAACTTGTTTTAAAAAAAAATTATAATGTAGTGGGAGGCGACTAATTGCCTCCCAATTTTAAAAAAAAAATTTGTTTTAATACGGCTCCAAAAAGAGTCAGTACATAGTTTCAAATTTCCAGAACTCCAAAACTACAAAACTAAAAAAAATTCATCCAAATACCAATACCTATCCAAATTCATCCAACTATCCTGCCAATACATCAATATATTACAAATTACAAGTCAATAACCAAATTACACAACAAATAAGCCCAATTCAATAACCAAATACCAACGATTCTAATATAATAAGTCCATAACCGAGTCATACAAGAACGGCAAATAACACCAAAATAACAAGTCAACCAAATCCATAATACATGCCTAAACTTTAAATTAAACATTGTTCAACAATTAACGAGTTCTAATAGGAATGTGGACAAGTCTCACTAGCAACAGGTGACATGTCCGAGTGGTAATCTCCTGTCACTGGAACATGAACAGGCCCGATAGGTGATGATCCTGCATTTGATGGTCCAGTGGATGATGCTCCAACAAATGATGATGCTCCAACAGGTGATTGTGTGGCTTCATGTTCAGTTGATGGTGCTGGTGATGGTGTTGGTGCTGGTTGACGTTCCTCAAATAGACGAGCAAATTCGACGAGAATCTGTATACCTTGCAACACGAACATGGCCTTCACCAGTTGCTTTAAGGACTGGTGCTCCTCTGCTTGTTTAGCAATTTGTTCGTCCTTTGCGGCATTTGCTTCAATCAAACATGCTATTTCCATGGTTTGCTTTTCAAGCAACGCTTCGTACCTGTTCATATGCCAGAATTTAGGCTTCGCCCTTGTCTCAAAGCCGACAAACTCTGGGTCGCCACACTTTAAAAGACCAGGAACAAAATTTCTTCTTTGCACCATCAACAGCACGCAACTAGGCGACTTTATTCAACGGTTGCCACTTTGTCATATCAGCAGTGTGCTCCAGTATAGACTCTCGTAGATACTTCAACTGTCCAATTCAGATCATATCAAATACCAACCAGATCATATCAGATCAAATGCAACATAGTAGTCTATCAAAAATGCAATATTATGACTTCAAAATTCCAGCAAGGAAATCTATATTACATACTTTATACTTTATCACTTTATCAGATCAAACACAAACATTGAATCAAATCCACAAAGTGCAACAAGACCCAGCATTTTGAATACCTCAAATGGTCACCAAACAGTAACGGTTAATGTTCGACGCATATCCATCTGGAAACTTGATTCCACTCACCCATTCGCACACCTTTCGCTTTTCATATTTATTTAAGCAGTACTTTGCCTTCTTCTTGGTCCACTGGCCGTTACGTGCAAGTATCGGAAATAATTCACTTATGGTTGTCCAATCTTTCAAATCCTTTCGCGAATTCAAAGTATCCTTCGTTTTATCTGGGTCGTCCATCACTGTATTTTTTATGTTGTCGAAGAAGTTTTTTTCACAGTGCATTACGTCCAGATTGTAACGGATAAGATTTGACTCCCAATAAGGAAGTTCCCAAAATATGCTACGTCGAATCCAGTTGTGGTCCGTGCCAAAACCCTCCACAAATTCTCCACTGGCTCCGTATTCAATTGGAGGTAGATAGCTAACCTCATCTTTCATTTCTAGACCCGATCTTCGAAGTTGTGGTGCGTCGAATTCGACCATACCCTTTTTGAAATTAGTAGTGTTGGAACGAAACGGATGATTATGAGGCAGAAACCGGCGATGACAATCGAACCAACATGGTTTCTTTCCATGTTCAAGATGAAAAGACTTTGTTTGCTTCATACAATACGGGCAAGATAGCTTACCGTGCGTACTCCACTGGGATAACATTCCTTAAGCTGGAAAATCACTAATCGTCCACATCAAATGCGCTCTCATTACAAAATTCTGCTTCCGAAATGAATAAAAAGTTTGAGCTCCAATACTCCACAACTAACGGAGTTCATCGATTAGGGGTCGTAGCATCAAGTCAAGGTTCTTTCCAGGGCTCATTGGTCCAGGGATCAACAAAGACAAAAATATATATTCTTGCCTCATGCACATATCAGGAGGTAGATTGTAGGGTGTCACAAAAACTGGCCAACAAGAGTATGAATTACCAAAGCTTCCCCACGAACCCATCTGTGCAAAGACCAAGCCTAACATTTCTGGGCTCGGCGGCATAATCTAGATACTCTTCATCAAAAGATTTCCACGCCTTGCCAGCAGCTGGGTGAATCATCTTATCGTTTTGTCCTCGACATTTCAGATGCCAGGTCATGTGTTGTGACGTGGCTCGTGACATATACAACCTCTGCAATCGAGATGTCAAAGGAAAGTACCACAATTTCTTTTTGGAAATGCGTTTGGCCCTTGGATTTGAACTCTCTCCGGCCTCGAATCTGTTTGCTTTGCACACCGGACATTGAGTGCAACTGCTAGCTTCGGACTGCCCGTAGTACAAGAAACAATTATTCTCACATATGTCGTAAGTCTTCTTTTCTAGGAAAAACCATTTTAATACGCGCTTCATCCCTCTAACATCCTCTGGAATTTTTTCGCGATCCTCCAGAGTCAACACTTTGTGCAATTGTTTTAGCCATTTGTTACAACTAACTTCAGCCGTGTTATGCAGAATCTTATATGTCATAAACTGGGACACAAATTCCAAAGCCGTTTCACAACTGCCGGTACTTATTCGCGCCTCTGATTGTCGCAATAATTCATAAAAGTCTCTTGCCTCGCGGTTTGGCACCTCCTCTACCTCTTCAGTAACGACCACCAAACACATCGTCGACAATTTCTCTAATACAACCACCAAAACTTTGACGATGAGGTGATTTCATTGGGATATAAGAACTCGACGACCCAAATGCGTTACCAAAGGACTCACCGTGAGCTACCCAAACATAATAATCTGGGAGAAAACCCCGTTCATAAAGATCAAACTTAATTTTGTCTGTTGTATGATATTTAGTGTTACAACATTTTCTGCAAGGGCACTTAACTTTGCCCCGATTGAGCAAATTAGTCTGAGAAGATGCATATTCTACAAACCTATCAACACCATCTATTACAAAACTCTTGTTGAGATAACCACCGCTATGCAATCTATCGTACATCCAACTCCGATCTTCGTTATTGTACATTTTAGATCTACACCAACAATCACATATATAATGAATAGCTTTTCTAGGATTTAATATGTAATATATTGGAATATAATGATGTATCTTGCAAATTAATTTTGTTTGTATTTTTTATTTATATGTCATAGTATTTAATAAATGTACCTAATTAATTTGATGATATTATATGAATCACATCATTTTATTATGTTAATGATTATTTTTTGAATAAATATATATGTGAAACAACACATCTGCCACATACTGAAACATACTAAAATATAATGAAACATACTAAAAAAAGGTCTATTACATAATCAATATTGCCCGTTCTCCTAGCTATACCACATGTTAATTATAAAACTCCAAAAATAATTGTCAAATACTCACCACGTCAACATTTTTTAATTTTTTTTTAAAATAATTAAAACATGAATACTAATTACTTTAAATAAAAAATAAATATTAAAGCAATAAACATTACTAACTCTATTTACCACAATATTAAACCAAGGTAATAATAAAAAATAATGTAATGTATTGATAAACTCGTAATTAAAGACTGGAAAAGAAACAACATTACATACCTCTTAAAGTTCGAATTCTGCAGATCTAATGAAACATATATAATTTCGATGTTTTGTTACAAAACAAGAGGCAATTTATGAAGTTTTTTTCTTCTTGTTTAATACGTGCAACAATGGAAGAGAATAGAATCTAAAAATGGTTGAGTGAAGCAAAGGAGGAGAATTGCGTGCAATAATAGAGTTGCTTTTGGTAGAAGGTGATTAATCCACTTCTAAGGGTCAATGTTACAATTTTCATATATATATTTTTTTTTATTTTGGAGGCGAATTTTCGCCTCCCATCAACAAAATCACAATCAGCGTGACACTACGATCTACACATCTGTACCGTTAAATTTTCTCGATGCTCACATCTGGACCGTTAGATTTCCACTATCTTGGTCAAAGATTGAAGGCGATTTTTCGCCTCCCACCTCTGATAAAAATTATAAATATGCCATTTTCCCTCGTAACATTCACAACATTCATTATCTTCCCACCTTTCCTTCAACTTTCCCCACCCAAAAATTACAAATACACTTCTTTTGCTAGTTTTTACAAATTATAGCACATTTCAATTTGTGGCATGTTACAAGAGTAATGCAAGATGAAGATGGAGTTTGTATTTTTTTTTTTTTTTTATAGCTAGCTAGTTTATTCAACACCACAATAAATAGCTTTTTAGGATTTAATATGTAATATATTGGAATATAATAATGTATCTTGTAAATTAATTTCGTTTGAATTTTTCTATTTACATGTCATAGTATTTAATAAATGTAACTAATTAATTTGATGATATTATATGAATCTCATTATTTTATTATGTTAATGATTATTTTTTGAATAAATATATATGTTTGTAAATTAAACATGTAGTGTATTTTTAATTTTTAATTTAAAATATAATTCTTTCACTATCACAAAAGAATTGGAACAATTTTGGGGGAATATGAAATTTGTTGAAAATTTTAAGCGGCAAAAGTAAAAAAAGAAATTGAGGGAATGAAATTTAGTAAAAATAATGAAGCGGCAAATTTTGCCGCTTTTTTATTTTAAATAAAAATAAAAGAAGGGAGGCGATAGATCGCCTCCCACCACATCAACATTTTTTTTAAAAAAATAATTAAAACGTGAATTGTTCTTATTATTTTAAATAAAAATAAATTACAGGAAATCGCCTCCCACCACGTCAACATTGTTATTTTTTTAAAATAATTAAAACATGAATATTAATTATTTTAAATGAAAATAAATACAGGAGGCGATAGATCGCCTCCCACCACGTCATCACTGCTGATGACCCCACATATTCCACGCGCCTTCACACTACAGAAGGCAACTAATTGCCTCCCATCTAGTAAAAGGCCCCCATATAAGTGGCAACCTGTTGCTGGTACGCAATCTCCTCCTATCCTTTATATAGGAGGCGATTTTGATGATATAGGAGGCCATTCCGCGCCTCCTATATGGAAGTATTCTTGTAGTGAATATTCTTGAATCGAAGGTATGTTTCTTTACAACGTTATTATTGACTCGTACGTAGTTTTTTCATTAAAATATCAAGAATTAGAATCAATTAGGTTCTTGGAACGAATACCCTATGCATTATTAGGGGACCATGTAAGTACACACATATCTTTTCAAGTTGCACATCACATGGTGCATTTCCTTCACAATTCCTTTTTCACACCACACTTGGCCTCTATAAATAGAACAATTTTTATGTACTAACAACTTCATCAATTCTGCATATATTCATACTATAATACATAATTTTCATTAAACATTATTACAAAAGAGAAAAAAAGAGGCTAACATATTTATATTACATCAAGAAACAAAAATGGCAGCAGTAGCTGATGTCTGCAATGGAGAGCTCACAAAGACCAGAGGTAGAAATCCATTCTTATTTACGCTGTCGAAAATGGGAGATACTCATGAAAAGGTGGAAGAGATCAACGTGCCAAAAAAAGGGTCGTTTTCTTCTTCGTCGTCAGCCAGTTTAACGAAGGAAAAGAACGAGGAGACTACGTTGGAATCAACGTTGTTTTTGCTCATGGACCGGTTTACACCGAGCTAAAAAGGAAGAAATGAAGCGTGGAAGGAGTCTTTAAGTTATGTAAATAATGTTTTTTCTTGTAAGTATGTGTGATGTAAATTTCAATTTATTATTGGGCTTAAGTTTTCTTTCGTTGTTATTTCTTTTTTACTATGTACAAGAATGTTTTCTGTAATTACAGTTAATGTTTAAGATTTCAACTAAGAAAGCATGTTTGTTGTTCAAGATTTCAATACAATGCATTCTCAAAGAGTGTTAATCCGAGCAAAATCAAGACTTTGATACTTAATAGTGTGACAAATGGATTCAAATGAAGAACATTGAAAATTAATTAGATTGCTTTATAGGAGTTCAAACGTGGAAATAGTTCTTAAATATCTTCGGAGGGGTTTGCGACTTTCATTTGTCATATTTGACAAATTCTTAACAAGAAGCCATAATCATGATGCTTGCAATAGTATTTATCTCGTTATTATTTACAATCAGATAACCATCACGTTTAAGTGGGCTGATGATACAAAAGAGTGTCATGAGAAATTTGTGAAATCGTAGGAAAATTCGATATACCTTTGTCGAGCCATGAGTCATAGACCTTTTCCGTGATGATCTCTTATGCCACTTATTTGTGTCATTAAAGAGTGTCATGAGAAATTTGTAAAATCCTAGGAAAGTTTGATATATCTTTATCAAGGCATGGGTCATAGACCTTTCTTTCACGATGATCTCTTATTCCACTTATTTGTGTTACTTTGTGTATCACTATGTGTGATGATGACACGTGTCTTGAATCTTAATACATGTATGGTGAATGATCACATGATACAAAAGTAGCACACAAAAGTTGCTTTAAAGGATCCGTTGTGTCTTTCTCGTCCGTTTATCGTGTCTAAACAATGTCCGTGTGGCTTGTGACGACTTCACATTTTTCGGAGATAGCTAAATGTACGCAATAGGCCAAAATATGGTACGTGAGACTTACTTTTTTGTTTTTGCTAGTATGGATCATTCTTAGCTTCCTACATCTTTTCGTTGCACATACCATAATGAAAACTCTCAGTAACTTGCTTCATTTAAACTCATAATTCAAACTCTTTTGGCCATCGAAATAAAATGATTAAAACGATTCACCAGATTAGGATGACACGTCCTTTGAAGTGAATTATTGCAGACTAGTCTAAATTGTACAATAATTTCAACATTTTCAAACTAGTTTTTATAAGAAATAAAATATCATTGACCAATAATATCTATATCTATATATATCCCCACATTTTCTGCCCTTTTCCCTTCTCTTTTTTTTTTTCTTTTCAATTGCAGACTTTTTCACATGGGCCATAAACCTACAACGTGCTGGATCGGCAATCATGCAAACACTTGGACCATGTATGAAGGATATTTCGAATCTTTCGAATGTGTGTTTCTTTACGACGTTTATATTGACTCATACGTCATATTTTCATACAAAATATCAGGAAATTGGAACCAATTTAGGTTCTTGGAATATCCTATGCATTATTAGAGGACCATGTTGTTACAGAGAAATCTTTGCAAGTTGCACACCACATGGTGCATTTCCTTAACAGTTCCTTATTCACACCACACCCTCTATAAATAGAACAATTTTTATGTCCTTAAATCTTTATATTTTCATATTGTAATTCATATCTTTTATCAAACATTATTACACAAGAGAAAAAAAGAAGAGAAGAACATATTATAACAAGAAACAACAATGGCAGCAGTAGCTGATGTTTGCACAAAGGCCAGAGCTAGAAATCCATTCTCGTTTACATCGTTGAAATGGGAGGATGCTCGTGATAAACTTGAAGAGATGAAAGGATCGAATAAAGGGTCATTTTCTTCTTCGTCGTTAGCTGGTTTGAAGTCACTGGCCAAGGTAAAGAACGAGGAGACTATGTTAGAATCGACGTTGTTTTTGCTCATGGACCGGTTCACACCAAGCTAAGAACAAAGAAACAAAATGTGGAAAGGATCTTCAAAACATGAAATCATGTGTTTCTTAGTATATATTATGTAAATTTTGATTGATTGGGATAGTTTCTAAAGTTGTTTTTATTGTTGTACGATTAAGAATCTTTTCTAGAAATACAAGTAGTATTGAAGCACTGCTCACTGAGGTATTCTCTGTTCTGTCAAGATTTCTCAACATATATTAGGGCATACTATGTTAATCCAAGGTTTTATTACAATACATCTTATTTTACGAGTGTTAATTCATGCCCAAACACGAACTTAATTGTCGTTAATGGATCCAAATTCTCATTTTTACGCTTACGTACTATTCTGGTGAAAACAATTTTGTTCGTGTAGATGCGTGTTCAACACCATGTCGGACACATCAAATAGTAAGAATTTGTTTTACAAATTTATGTCGATGTGTTCGTGTCATGTCCACGCATAATAACACAAACATTTACAGCTCCACAAGATTCTCACGTGTACCATCAATTAGCTAACAAATGAACAATGATAAGAATTAACAGAGTAGAATCACAAATCTAATTCAATGAAAGAATTTTATTAACCTTATATTTGTAGAGAGTTCTTACATATCTTCACACAAAACTTTACAACTCCATCAAAACATATCTGGTAACAACTGATTAGCATAATGCCACAACCTTATTATTTGAAGTACATCTAATTTTGCAAGTTTAGTTACATAAGTACAAAAAACAATTTTTTTTTGCCTACGTAGCTACAGCGAAGTGCTCGACTCCATGCTCTCTGTCGAAGAAGTGCTCGTCTCCCAGCTCTCGGTCGAATCTTCGTTCACGTTAATGAGATGCCTCCGTGTACAATATATCCATTTCAGAAGGCTTGTAGTCCATTCGTAAAATCTCAAAGCCTTTTGTAGCCAAAAGAAGAAAGCAACGATCATAAATGCAATTAACACATTATGAAGAGCGATCATAAAGCAAATACTTACTCGATCCAAGAAGTAATTAGCTACTCTAGGTAGCATGTTTAGTTCGTTTCTCCTGTTGTACGTGGCTTGAAAAGCTTTATCCTTCCACAACTCCTCGACCATAGGCGAATACTCTCGTATAGCGGCTGGGAAAATGGCTTCGAGGTTGCCCGGCAACATTATTTGTAGTAGCCATGTTGCATATGATTTCAACCTTGGACTTTGGGAATAGATATTATTTTCGTCAACCTGGTCGGATTTCCCTGTCACCAATACGCGATATTAGAATAGGAGTATTAACAAAGATACTTATGTAATTAAATTTCAACTGGTTATGGGATTTGCACGTTCAGACATAAACGCGTGCTTGTTATTACATCAGAAACCACACTATCATATCAAACGAGTATTTCTGACCTGAAGGACAAGGTTCATCAGCTTGTCGTCTCCTCATTTCAGCCGCATAATCTTCTTCGAAATGCTCGAGCCCTTCAAGAAGAATGCCGATGTAAATATACAGATTCTTCTGGATCTTGAACTTGATGCTTTGCTTCTCATCTTCTGAGAAAGGAACGTCATACAAAATTTTGGCCTGTACCGCAACCAAATTGTTAACCAATATTTCAGTTACATTTTCGTGTTCCAGTGGGTTAAATAAAGAAGCTAAAGATAATTTGTGAATCATCGTGAAAGCATTACTTATTCTTGAAAAATGCATATTAAGATAGAAACGTTTTGATAAAAAGGTTCGGCTAAGCGAATTAATCCTTAACCAAATCGAAGCACATAACGCTAGCAATACCAAACGAATTGCAATCTTTAAGCTTCTCGTTCAAACGTTCATCAAAGTTTCACCAGATACAATATCACGAATCAAACTATGACTTACCTGTTTAAATATGGTACTTGTTCCAGATTTATCACAACCAACTAGGAGAAGTTTTTTTTCCATGATTCTCTGTTCTAAGTCCTTTGACTTAAGGTTACTCGTTCCCTTGCCAACCGGCAGAGAGAAAGCACGGTATACTAACCTGACTCTTCTCTGAAAAACGAGAAAAAGAAATCAACATAATTTACAATTGAAAACAAGGAGCAAGATGCATCAAACGAGGAAAGCCTTGACGGAAGAAATGGCAAGCAGAAATCGAACTAACCTTCTCCCTTAATTTGCCCATCACATAATTCATACCCTCGAGCTGGTAAGATCCATCTGAAGTAACCCAAAAATGAGGATTTCCTTTAGAGTAGACTCCAGCAGCCTGCAAAATCACGAGCTCTGGTTTAGTGATCACTCGATTATTTATCATTACGTTAGTGTTTCCGTTGCTGGCATTTTGCCTTATTGGATAACCAACTGCTAAATCTTCCGTAATAATCTGCAAAGGCTTCTCCCCTTCCTGCTCGATTAAGCCCAACATGGATATAAAGATTAAATTTTTAGAAAGAACTATAAGTTGGGAGAAAGTCCTCACCTTTCCCCAGAATCCCGACACTTTATTGTACCAATACCTCCCTGCAGGTTTAAGTTTTTTAGGAGGATTCGGACAGTTGTGCAACGTAACCAACTCATCAAAAGACAAAGCCTTGTCGTTCACGTACACAATAATGAGCTCCCTACCATCAAGAGGCTTTCCATTAACGAAAATAGATTCTGGTCGCGTACTCTTAACATCATTGACAACCGATTCAATAGAGCTGAAATCTGATGATCGAGAACTGGCAGTACTAATGCTCGGTGCATGGCAGAGTTCCTGAACCTCTTCTCGTTTAAGAGTAGCAGCAACAATAAATCGAGATCCGACTCATCATGAGAACCACCCCACTGATCTCTGAGCTTTGTGCACGATTTGTGAAATCCCTACCAAAAAAGAACAAAAGAAAAACAGAATGGAAAAATAATCATTCAAATGGAGAACCACAGAGACTCGGAATATTATTATATTATGGGGAAAAGAAAGATTGAAACAACACAAGCCCTGTAAATGCCATTTACAGTTCGATTCATATATATATATAATTGGGTTAAAAATATGCTTTGGTTCCTTTTATATAATATAATTGGGTATTGTAGCATCATCATATCAGACGGCCGGGTTTTGAGGAATTTACCTTTTTAATAATTGGGTATTAAGCTTACCGAAAATCCTCTGTTTCTATTCTCCTCCCTCTCCTGCTTCCTTGTCATCTTCTTCTTCTTCTTCATCGACGCTAGACTGATACTCACTGGAAGTCCCCTCATTTTCCTCATCTTCCTCATCTTCGTCCTGGTCCTCTGAATATTTATATTCACCCTCAACAATTAGGCGAAAATCCTCATTCCCAAAGTTTCGCTGTTCCTCTTGAATTGCTATTGCCGAGGCAATTACTGATTTCTTGCAATTTTTCACCCTAATTGATTGAAGAGTTGCTATATCTGCAAAGCCCAATGGAATCTCTTCTAAATCCCAAATACACTCAAGAACAAGCCTTTCAAGGCATGGGAAATGGGTGCCCTCTGCTGTCCAGTGCACGACACCACAAAAGAACACTTTCAAGACTTTTAGACGAAGGAATTGACCCTCAACTGGATTCCACTCCTCTCCATTAAAGCACCACTGCAATGTAAGCTTCTCAAGATTGGGCAATGGCCCAATCTTTGTTGCAATATCCTCCCAATATAAACTACAGCTCGTTAAAGTCAACTTCTTGAGTGATGTCGAGAACTTGAGGTTCTGCAGCAAATCACTCCTAGTAGCCCAGCCATTCAAGTCGCAGTGTAGTGATTGAAGTTTATGTAGATGTTCAAGATTCTTGATACAATAATGTGACAAGCCTTTGTCATTATCATAGTAAACTACTTTCAATTTCATGACATTGGGGATCATCCTCAGGACCTCTTCAGTACACCTCAAGTCTTCGATAACATAGAGTGTCTGTAAGTTTCTTAGCACAAAGTCGTCATGACCCTTTGTTCTGCCACTCGGAGGATCTGAAAGAGAAACACTATTCACCATTATATGCCTAAGTTGGGGCATCTCCCAAATTTCAGATGGTGCAACTCTTGTCTTGTAAGTTTTGATAACTAGTGTCTGTAGATTCCAGAAACAGTCTATGTGCTCAGGAATTCTGAGGTTACGGAAATTAAGGTACCGCGAATTCATTGAACATGTAACTTCATCGCGAGAAGAATTATCCACCCTGCATATCCTCAACAACTTGGAATCGATTGACGGCATTAACTTCGGTGTAAAACTTAACACTGTGCGGGGCAAAGTAGCACAAGAAATCTTTGGCGAATATTTTTCGTATGTTGCGCTAGAATGAATAGCAGTTCGACGTTCTAAGCCTTGGGAATCTCCATAATGCACCGTACTGTTACTGACACAGAAAAACCACTCTCTACGAGCTTCTCTCAAACACAAATCCCTCAATAGATCATGAATGCTGCAAGTTTTCAAATTACCTGTAGTTCCCAGTTTAACAAAAATGAGATTTCTGCCAATTAGATCTTTCAAACAATCTTCTGCTACCTCTTCCAAGCTTTTTTCCCTGTTAGGTTTTAGAAATCCTTCAGCAACCCATAGTTTGATAAGCTCAGGAACACGAGTCTCGTAGTCTTCTGGAAAAACTCCCATATAAAGAAAACATGGCTTTAAGTAAATAGGCAAATGGTTATAACTTAAAGATAATATTTTTAAGTAACTTTGGTCGTCCTCAAAGTTTATGGAGGTGTTTATATTGTTTGCAACATACGCCCAATATTCTTGGGTCATTTCCGATTTAGCAAGAAGTCCCCCAATCACAACAATTGACAGAGGGAGCCCTTTGCAGCGTTCGGCAATCTTCTTTCCGATTTCCTCCAATTCAAGAGGACAACATTCTCTATCGAAAACCTTTCTGCAAAGTAGCGTCCAACTTGTATCATCATCCAAAAGATTCATTTGATAAATATCTGAAGAAGTAACATAATTAGCCACATTTGACAGCCTAGAAGTTAGCACGATACAACTTCCGTGGTCGTTTCTTGGAAAGGACGCTTTTATCTTATCCCATGCATCAATATCCCAAATATCATCAATTATGATCAAGTATCTCCTGCCTGACAAATGTTTGTATAACTTTTCCACTAATTGGTAATTTTCACTGCCATCTATATGAACTCCTATCGTAAGTGCAAGGCCTAATAGGATTTCTCGCGTATCGTATGCTTGAGATATCGTAATCCAACCACGGATATCAAAGTATTCCACAACATACGCATTATCATAAACATGTTTAGCAAGTGTAGTCTTACCGATACCGCCCATTCCTATGATTGGAAGAATTTGGAGACAAGATCCTCCCTGTCCAATTAGCTTAGCCAAAATTTCATTCAACTTTTCGTCAAACACCAACGTCGTATCCTTTGCCGCGGCAGCAGATCTAGGAGAGCCAACCAGAACTGGAACTAAATCTTTACGTTGATGATCAACTCTGCTGTTTTTCTTAATCATCATCACCTCTTTTGTGATAGAATCCATAAACCTTATCACTTCAGGCAGGTGGCAAAGGTGATTGTAACTTATTGTCATCGAGAATCGATCCTGGATGTAATCAACTATATGATATTCAATGATATCTTCAGCTCGATAAGCCGCATCCGCGATTCGCCTCTCGAGATTTGCTTGTACTTGTTCAGTAAGTTTTCCAGGGGGATTAAAATTTTCGAGAAAATCTTGCAAGAAATAAGCATTTTCTTGCAGAGATTGGATGTGTAGCAGTTGTTGGGTAGTAAAAGTTGGTTTGCGGGCATGGTAGAGATGGATCTGATCAATGGTATTCGTAAGAGAAACAAGAGCTGCATAAGTCGCCATGTCTCTCTCTCTTCTTCCTCACAGTTTAATTTCTCTGAAATTCTGAATCACAAAATGTTGTTGACTAATTAAACTCAATAGTACGTACATGTGAACATGATGACTCAAAATGCCATACACAACACAACTTGATTCTTATTTTAAAACTCACATGTAGCTGGAGCCCCCAATGTTTACAACGTGATACTTATTTAATTAAGACTATAATGAGCTGGAGCTCTTACACCTAATCTTGACTACTTCAACATTCACAAAATAAAAAGCAATACTTTAAATCCGTATTATTATACTGAACTTTTAATAATGTAATATTCTTATAGTTTCCAACTTACCATGATGACTCATTCAACTTTCACAAAATAAAAAAGCAATTCTTTTTTGCGGCAAATTATGTAATATGCAAAAAAGTTCACCACGACTTGGTTTTTTTTGGTTGATTTTTGCATGATGAGTATTTCAACAAATTAACTCCTAATGTCTGTAATTTTAACAAGTTTTTTCTCTGTAAGAAACAGATGGACAGAATTACAGTGTAAATCTTTTTAATTTTTTTTTATTTGTTGAAAGATGCATTGGATTTTGAAACCGGGAGACCTGTGGAATGTCCGATTGAAGGATTTCTGGAAATTGCAATCAGAAACAGATATCAAGACTAAGCTTGTTAGGTTCACTTGTACTTTGTGGTTATACAGTACACAAGGTGGTGTGATACTGTGATGAATCTGTGTCCTGTTTCCCATTTCATTATAGCAGAAGTCTTCAGTATATTGACATATTCGCCTACTAGAGATGAAACTTCGCTATGTTTGGATTCGTTTGAGTTTGATATTTTAAATAAGTTTATATAATGCAATCTAATTATAATTTACAAATTCTTAAGCAACTAATTTAACCAGAGGAAACTGTGGCCAGGTTGGAAATTTATTTGCTTTATTATTTTGGACAAGTTATAAAAATGACAATAAAATTACCATGTCTATTCAATTCTTCGTGATTAGTCTAATGTTCAAAGGAGGTTTCAAAATATATTCTGATTTTTGCCCTATTTTGATTCGATTCAGCTGAATTTTGTGTAATTGTGTTGGATTTATCCGGTTTGGAATGTATGTTTGTATCGTATCTGGTTGATGCTTTGGTGTGTTGGATCAGAGTTTAGGTTTCGGTACGTTTTGGTTACGGTCGGATAGATATTGGATTTTTTTTTTCCGATAATCTTTCGTGTGTTGTTACGATATGTATGTGAAAATTCCTAAAATTTGTCGTTGAAATCAGCGTACGATTCTTGTATGTTTTGTTTCGGTGAAGTGAGAGATGCATTTTTCGAGAAAATGTGTGGAGATTTCGAACCATGGATCCGAGTTTAGGCTTTCGGAGTACATTTCAGTCTGCTAGATATTGGGGTTTTTTCAATAATCTTTCGTGTTGTTTTGATACATATGTGAAAATTTGTCGTTAAAATTAACGTGGAATTTTTGTATGTTTCGTTTCGGTGAAGTGGAAGATGTATTTTTCGAGAAAATGTGTAGAAATGTTGATACGTTTCGGAGTACATTTTGATCCGCTAGATATTGGATTTTTTTTTCTATAAGATTTTGAGTTGTTTCGATATGTATGTGAAAATCCGTAAAAAGTTATTGTTAAATTAATGTGCGATTCTTGAATGTTTTGTTTCGGTGAAGTAAAAGATGTATTTTTCGGTAGAATGTTTGGAGATTTTGATCCATGGGGGTTTATCGATTCTTTTGTAGGCTATTGCCGTACCATGTGGTTGCGGACTATGAAGCAGAGGAGGACGACAAGATCCTCGACTCGGACTCAACGGGTCAGATACTCTCTCGATCTCAGCAATGGGACCACAACATTGCGGCCAAAGTGTCGGAGTTCACGGCCACGTTCGAGAAGCAGGTCCTTGCTTTCAACATAATCTCGAAGAAGCGAAGTCTTGGAGAGTTCAGGACGGAGGAGAAGCTAATGATGGAGCAGTTGCTGTTGCAGGATGAGAAGCGGGCGTTGCTTGAATCGAGGGCGGCTAGGATGGAGGATTCGAGGCAGAAGGCCAGTCGGGAAACTCAGGAGGCCCAGATGCGAATGGCTGCTTCTATGGAACAGGCTAGTGTGGAGTCACAAGCTCATCATGCTGAGATGATGGCACGGGTGGCTCCGATAAGGGCAAATGCGCTTGGTCCTCGAGGTGGTAGTGGTGGTATCGATATGGGCGAGCAAGACCAGGAGGATGTTCAACATGAATAAGCTATTAATGGATGGGGTGGCAATGCGCAGAAGGATGATAAGGATGAGCCGTCGGAGGACTTTTTAAATGATGACGAGACAGATAATGGAGATACCGCGTTGCAGGGTGAGTGGCAAGGAGGAGGTGAGTTCGATTTAAATGCAAGATAGGCTTATTTAGTAACCTTTTCTGATAGAAAGAGATGTAGTTGTAACTTAAATGTGAAAGATTGTGGTGTTGGATTGTGTTGAGTTTCGGATGTATGGTTGTTGTTGTTTTGATAGATTCTGTTGTATGGACAAGATAGCATCGTTTGCAAGTTTGCTGTAGACATGTTTGTTTGTTTGTT
Organism: Linaria vulgaris; assembly: GCA_948329865.1. Lineage (NCBI taxonomy): Eukaryota > Viridiplantae > Streptophyta > Magnoliopsida > Lamiales > Plantaginaceae > Linaria > Linaria vulgaris. The sequence continues at coordinate 3,182,254 of OX415251.1, forward strand.
AGTTTTATAAAAGACTTCTTTGAACAAATGACAAACTTGGAGAATTGCATTGGGTCGACCCTTGAGGTTTTATCTTTTTCTGCTTATTCCGGTTGAGGGGAGCATCTTCATTTAAGCTTCTGGCAATAGCTGCCTCGAGCTTTTTCCAGTGCTTGTTTTATCAGTTCTGTTCTTAACTTACGTATTGAATTGATTGCTTATAATGCGTTGAAGTGTACAATTTTAGGAATGTGCTTAGCTTCGAGCAGACTGTTGGATTCTTTTGTTGCATCCTTCAATATGTGTTAAACTGCTCTTCGAATGAGTGTTTTTGCTCATGTCATCTCTACTTGTCTAACCGTGTACGGAATGCAACACCTTCAACTCTACTTGTTCAGACTCGAAATAAGATTCATCATAAATCTTCAAAACCAGGAACGCTTAACGATATCAAACTATGACAAATTGCTGTATGATTCTTCAAAGGAGGTAAAAACCATGCTTAACGATATCAAACTATGACAAATTGCTGTATGATTCTTCAAAGGAGGTAAAAACCATGATTTAGAAACTGCGCGAAGGAAGAAGAAAAAGGCTAACATCTTAATTTTTAATTGTCAACCATAAAATAGACAGGATAACAAATCCACTGCTGTTCGTTCTCTCAAATTTGTAGGCGCAATTAGATATTTAAGATTCAATCATCAACAAATTGCTGCACAAAACAATTCTAAAGGCATTTCTGCAGTGCCAAGGTTTTCCTTGACACCATGTCAATTTGATTGCTGCAAAATCTTTTGCCAAGCCAATTGCAGTATCTCACAAGATACATCGCTACCCTGAACGATGGGATTGGAGAAGGAATCAATTACACAAATATATGAAATCTCATGGTTGATGAAGTAGTGAATTGTACAAAAACAAGCAACGATGGGCAACTAGAACGCTGCTAGCCACCTGGACTTGCGCAAGATCCGCCACCTTTTACATGACGTGAGATTATTATTTTTTGACTCGGATGATGGTAGCATTTATAACCTTTATACTTGTTACTATATCCTACAAATACACACAACACACTTTTAGGATCAAATTTATTTTGTTTAGAATCCCAAGTGTACGGAAAGCATTTTGATCCAAAAACTCGTAAACAAGAGTAATCAGAATGTGATTTATGTAGCTTGTGATAAGGTGTGTCAAAGCTTATTGAAGAACTTGGTAATCGATTTAGTAAATAGACAGCAGTGGTAAATGCTTCAACCCAAAATTTCAGTGGTAAACCTGAGTGAAATAGCATTGTCATACCTAGTTCTCGAATAACACGATGTCGCCGTTCGACCATACCAGTTTGCTCAGGAGTATAAGGGCAAGAAATGTGATGTATAATACCTTCATTTTGAAAATGAGTTGCCAATTTCTTATTGACGAATTCCCCGCCTCCGTCAGAGTGAAAAACTTTAATTTTTTTCTGAAATTGTCTGTCAACATATTTCTCAAAGGCAAGGTAAACGTCAATAAGTTCAGACTTATACTTGAGAGGAATTATCCATGTATAACGGGAGTAATCATCCACAAAACATGCATAGTAACGAAAATTACCAGTTGAAACTACCGGGGAAGGTCCCCACAAATCACAATGTATCTTATCAAAAATAGAAGTGCTAGAGTTTTGAGAAAATTTAAATGGCAGCTTGCTTAACTTCCCTAATGGGCAGCTATCACAAAACTTTTCTTTATTAGAGTCTATAACATCAATAAGACCTTTATTTTTAAGCAATTTAATTGATGATTGTTGAGCGTGACCAAGCCGTTGATGCCACACATCCTTGGATGCTGAACGAAATCTGTGTGAAAAAAATGCCTTTGGAGGATCTGGAATAACATAAAGATCACCCTTGCGATGTCCTGTAATCAGTACTTGTCCTGTGTTCCGGTCCTTAATATCAAAGCCAACATTAGTAAATTCAAAATTTAAGGGAAGTTGATCAGTGAGTTGACTGACAGATAACAGATTCTTTTTCAATGAGGGCACAAGAAGAACATTAGTTAAGTCTAGTTGAATATTTTTTGGTTAATTTTTGAATCACCAATGCCTTGAATAGGAATGGATGAGCAATCACCAATTAAAACATAGTCTGGACCATAGTATTGACGGAAATCAGAGAGCATACCTTTGTTGCTAGTCATGTGTTGGGAGGCTCCAGTGTCCATAGTCCATTCAGTATCAACTACAGAAGTATCGAGGGTTAAGGCCGCCAAAGCTTGAGGAAGTTGGTTCCTCTTTTCCTTGTCAAGAAGGTACCACCAACATATTTTTGCAACATGACCTTTGTTGTTGCAGTGTTGACAGATCTCACGTTCGTACAATTTTCTTTCTTCCGGTGTCATCCTTTTGCATCCAGGGGGTGGCGGGCGTCTCGTTTTTCCATCTTGTTCTGGCCATCCTGGTCCATATTGTTTGTTTTGTTGCTGAGCAACTTGCTGATTTTGTTGGTAACCTGCCACGTAAGTGTAACGATTTTGAGGATATTGACTAGAGTAACTACCTGGAACAATGTGTTGGTTGCCCATAGCCTGATGATTCGAATTTGTTGGGCCTGATAACTGTGCCGAAAACCCGCGACCAGCCGAGGAGAACTCGTGTGGTCTGTTGCGTCTTTGTCCGAGAAACGCGTATTGTGCATTTTCTTCTTTTGCAGAACTTGATCCTCCACCAAAGAGATCGGTCAACATCTCATGATTGCGCAAATTATTCAAAAGTTCTGCGAAGTTTGGTCTTGGAGCCTTAAGCATCGTTGTACTAAAATCTAAGTACGCTGGTCCGAGACTCGTACATAGTAAGAAAACTTTATCGCCATCAGGGACCGAGTGTCCAATTGCTGCTAATGAGTCAGAGATCCCCTTGAAGATTCGAACATGCTCTGATATTGGAGTTGACGGGTCTTTACGAAGAGTCATGAGTTGTTGTCGTAGCGAGTACGCACGTTCTTGAGAATTTTGCGCGAATGAGTCTGCAAGAGCATCCCATACTCCTTTAGTTGTTTCAATTCCAAGAATAACTGAAACGGCTTCTGGAGTCATGGTACTGATTAACCAACCACGTAGTATCCGATCTGATTTTTTCCATACGATGAACGCTGGATTTTCTCTTAACGGTGCTTCGTTTGCAGCATTTTCGGTTTCAGGATTTTGAAGAACTGATGGTGGCGAATTTCCAGTAATATGATCGAATAGATCTTGCGACTCGATGAGGGCCAAAGCCTGCTCCCTCCAAATTGGGTAATTACTTTGTTCTAATCTTTGGGTGATGAAATTACTGACATTGATGTTGATCATGGCTTTTTTTTTTTTTTTTGTGAGTGTATGGGTGAGCTTTTAGAAGAATGGCAAATGGAGATTTTTTTTTTTCTTTTAGCTGGAGAGTTGATCACCAGAGGCTCTAGATACCTTAAAGAAAAAAGGATTTTGAATGATTAATTGTATACTGAATGTGAGAAACAGAGAATAAGAAACGGTTGACCAACTCTATGTTTTCACTGCTAGTTCTTTTTTTTGTATTTCTGCATACATTCTACAACAATTTCCACTAGTATATATAGTTGGCAAGGTGTGGTAGTCTTCATGGAGTGATTGATACACAATCAGATCTTTCCCTTTTTTTTCTTTCTTCCAACGGTAACTCTTGCGGCAACTTTGCATAAATATTGCAACTCATCCCTGATTTTTTGGTAATACTTCAATATCACGTTCATTACCATTTATGTAGATTTGGTTTATTTTTGGCAATTGTTCCCCTGCATCTTTGTCCATAATTGAAGGCTTTTGAGTGGGTGGTTTAATACGCATGTCCCATGGAACTTTGTCAGATTTAGCCATAAGTAAATTAACCACATAGGCAGAGTCGCTTTCAAGCCAAAGATAATTCCACCCGTTTTCCTTAGCTTTGTCGACCGCAAGCATCGCTGCCCATAGTTCCGATTCAAAAGCAAATACATGCTCAAGCTTTGCCGCAAAAGCCCCCAGAGGAAAACCACGAGAGTTCCTTAAAATCCCCCCCGCGCCCCCATCTCCCGGCGTGCCAAAGGAGCACCCATCTGTATTACATTTAATCCATTCCGCGAGTGGAGGATGCCATCGAACCGATATAATCCTAGGCGCTTTTCTTGGCAACAGTGACATGCCAAATAGTTTGAGGATTCTCAGATCTTCCATTGAATTTGCTGAACCAATTTTGAAAAACTCCACCTCTTTTATACATCTCCAGAGGTGGCGAAGAAGATGTGAATATCGGGCGCAAGGTCCTCAAACACACATTTGTTTCTCGTGGCCCAAATAAGCGAAATACTCGAGGTCACTGCTGTTGTCCAAAGAGCTCGCACCTGTGTGCTAAAGTGCGCTTTAGCAGCTGATAAGAGAAGCTTGTGGAAGTCCCCTGATGTATCTACTCGGCATCTAAATACTCCAGCGATGGCTTCCCATATAGTTGCAGCGAATGAACAGCGAACAAAAGTATGTGACACTGTTTCTACGTGTGTTCGGCAAAATCTGCATATTGATGCGAAAGAGAAACCTTTTCGCATGAGGACGTCTTCGGTTGGGATGTACCCAAGTGCAGCACGCCAACAGATAATAGAGCGCGACGGAGGAAGGAAATCTTTCCAAATAAATTTTTGCCAAGCAATAGAAGCACTGTTGGATGAACAATATTTGGTATAAGCACTACGCACATGAAAGTCTCCATTTGTGCTCAAGGACCAAACACAAATATCTTTGTCACCCTCAAGGAATTTATGTGCCTGAATAACCTCTCGAAGATATGTAGGAATTGACGTAGGAAGGTTCCATTGATTATTTTTAAAGAAATCAATAACGTTATCATGAAGGGCGTGTCTATCCGCTCTATCTATCTCCAATCTATCAGCAACACATGGATATATCCAGTTATCATTCCAAAAGTTGCAAGTTGATTTTTTACCCGTTAACCATCGAATGGATGCATAAACAAGATCTGCACCATGGCGTAATGAGCACCAAATGGAAGAGGATATGTATGTCTCTTTTATCTGAGCAACGCCACTAAAGATTCGTTTCTTTAAAAGGCTTAGAGGGTATGCTTCTGTATTGATGAATTTCCAGCAAAGCTTGGCTAATAAAGCCTTGTTCAAGCTTCTTAATTCCTTAACTCCGAGCCCCCCCTCTGCAATGGGAGAGCAGCATTTTTTCCACGGCACCGTTACCAATTTTCTCGTATCAATGGACCCCGACCAGATGAAGTTGCGGATCGCTCGCTCCATACGGGATAATAACTCTTGCGGCCAAGCATATATAGAAAATGAGTGTATAAAAGAGCTTTGAATAACAGAGTTCACCAAAGTTACTCGTCCAGCAGTAGATAGCATCGATCCTTTCCATGTAGCAAATTTGCTTAGAAGTTTATCCGCAATGGGCTGCAACCAGCGCTTTCTCGGGCTTCCTTTAAAAAGAGGGACTCCAAGGTGTTAGCATATTATATTTGTATATATTGTGTTAAGGGTAGTTTAGTATTTTCATAGTCTTGTATATATATGTCTTATTGTAAACCCTAGTCTAATTACACATTCATTCTTTGTCTTGTAAGATCCATTTTTGTCTTGTAAGATTATGTTATCTTCATGAATGTTATCATGGTATAAGAGCCAAATCTTTGCCCAAACCGGTAGGCAAACACGACACCACGCCGAAATTTTTTTGGGTTTTTCGTCTTTGTATTGCTACTGGTTTCTGGTAATCCGCTGCACTCTCTGAACTTGTTGGTGTGTTAATTTCGATTTTGATTTGGTGCAATTTCTGTTCGATTTGTTGCTCCAATTCTGTTTCTGGGTTAGTCTTGCTTTGTTTATTGCTGCAATTCTCGATTTCTATTATCATGACGGGAGGGGATGACTCGTTGCAGTCGATTAGTGTTCGTTTTGATGGGAAAAACTATGGGTATTGGAGTTATGTTATGAAAAACTTTCTAAAAGGGAAGAAGATGTGGAATTATATTTCTGGTGTTTTGGTTGCTCCTAAGTCAGATGATGCTAATTTTGTTGAGTTATTGGATGTGTGGGATACCAATAATTCTAAAATTATTACTTGGATTAACAATTCAGTTGAGCATAAGATTGGTACTCAGTTAGCTAAGTTTGATACTGCGAAAGAAGTTTGGGACCATTTGGAGAGGTTGTATGTGAGGTCCAACTTTGCTGTTCAATATCAACTTGAAGGGGAAATTCGTGCTCTTACACAGGGCGATCGAAGTGTTCAAGAGTTTTATTCTGAGATGACAAACTTTTGGGATCAGTTGGCTATGACAGAATGCGCTGAACTGAGAGCATTCGGTCCGTATATTGAAAGGCGAGAACAACAACGTTTGGTTCAACTGTTGTACAATCTCCGCTCTGAGTATGAAGGCATCCGTGGGTCAATTCTGCACCGTACTCCTTTGCCTTCAGTTGATTCAGTTGTGCATGAATTGTTAGCTGAAGAAACCCGCCTCAAGACTCAAATTGAGAAGTCCATTCCTGTTGGTTCTGTTTTGGTTACTCAACCTAGTCATACCAGATCTAAACAAAAGAGTTATGATAAGGATGAGTGTCGCTATTGTCATGAAAAGGGTCATTGGAAGAATCAGTGTCCTTTATTGAACCAGAAAGGCAAACCACAACAGGAATATGGAAAGAGGCCAAGTGACAAACCTTCATATTCACAGAATCTTCGTTTTGGAGGACAACCTAATACAGCTGCTGTCATGCCTACATTGGATCCAGCTTCTGTCGATTCATCTTTGTCAGACAACGCATCTTTGGTTAATCTATTGCAGAACCTTCTTCAGGCAAACAAAAACCAGTCTCCACCATATGCTATGTCTGCTCCATCCACATCAGGTAGAAACTCGTCCTTATGGGTGTTGGATTCTGGAGCATCTCATCACATGTCTCCTGATCGCAACTCATTTGTATCTATGTCTCATGTGTTACCACCTACATCTGTTATGACTGCTGATAGCACTCCTATGCCAGTAGTAGGTGTTGGTACAATTCAAACAGAAAATCTCTCACTACCTGATGTTTATTGTATTCCTAAATTGGCTATGAATCTTATTTCTGTTGGTCAATTGTGTGATCGTGGTCTTGATGTTCACTTTTCCTCTACTTCTTGTCATGTGCAGGATCCGAAATCAAAGAGAATACTTGGGACTGGAAGTAGAGAGGGGGGACTTTATGTTTTGGATGGCATGAAGGTTGATGGTCAGTTTGCAGCTACGAGTATTGATCTATCTACCTTTCATTTGAATTCTTCTTCTTCGAAGTTTTACGTATGGCACTCTAGACTAGGTCATGTATCTGGATCTTGTCTGCGTTTTTTATGTAATAGTGGTGTTTTGGGAGACTTGCAGTCTCAGGATATTTCTGATTGTAGTGGATGTAAACTTGGGAAATTTTCTGCAAAACCCTTTAATCACAGTACATCCACTTCTTTTGCACCATTTGATTTGATTCATTCTGATGTTTGGGGACCTGCCCCTACTCCTACAAAGGGGGGGTCACGATATTATGTCTCTTTCATTGATGACTATACTCGTTATTGTTGGGTTTACTTGATGAAAAATCGTTCTGAATTCATTGATGTTTATGCTCACTTTGCTGCATATGTGAAAACTCAACACTCTAAAGTCATAAAATGTTTTAGATCTGATTTGGGTGGGGAATATACGAGTAATGCACTCTCTGACACTCTTCTTAGGGATGGTACTGTGCACCAATCATCTTGTACAGACACACCTCAACAAAATGGTGTGGCTGAAAGAAAACATAGGCATATTGTTGAAACGGCACGTTCTATGCTTTTGTCTGCTAGTGTACCTAGTGAGTATTGGGGTGAAGCAGTTCTCACTGCTGTTTATATCATAAATAGAGTTCCAACTCCTAAGAACGCAGGTATCTCTCCATATGCTAAGTTATTTGGTCAAACTCCTGATTATTCTCATTTGCGGGTTTTTGGGTCCACATGTTTTGTTCTTCGTCCACATGTTGAGCGAACTAAGTTGTCTTCACGTGTTGCAATATGTGTCTTTTTGGGATATGGAAATGGTCAGAAGGGTTATCGGTGTTATGATCCAGTTGCTAGAAAATGTTATGTTTCTCCTCATGTTCACTTTATTGAGCATATTCCATATTTTTCCATTCCGAGAAGCTCCCATAATGTGACACGGTCTGATATTATTCACATTGACCCATTTACTCTTGATGTTTCTGATATTGGAACTAATGATCCAACTGGTGAGAATATTGGTATTGGTGATGTTGTTGGGGATGACAATATTGGCGTTGGTGATGGAGATGACTTGGGTGCTGCTGAAGAGTTACCCCCTCATGTCCCTTCTCTTACGATTTCGGATCCAGCTCAGGAGCGGTATCCCAGGCGTACTCGTAAGTCTACTCAACTGCCTGATTTCATTTACTCTTGTTATTCTCAGCCTTTTGTTTCATTTTTGGCATCTGTTTGGCCACTTTGTGAGCCTACCTCTTATTCTGAGGCGGCACAAGATATTGTTTGGCAAGAGGCTATGGCTGAGGAACTATCAGCTTTGAACAAAAATCACACGTGGGACTTGGTTCCTCTTCCTGTAGGGAAAAAGTCAATTGGTTCTCGATGGGTCTATAAAATTAAAACCAAAGCTGATGGTTCAGTTGAGCGATATAAGGCTCGTCTAGTGGCAAAAGGATTTGCTCAACAATATGGCATGGATTATGAGGAGACATTTGCTCCTGTAGCTAAGATGACATCTGTCAGAGTTCTTATTGCAGTTGCATCAGTACGACAATGGTATATTTCACAGATGGATGTGAAAAATGCATTCTTGAATGGTGATTTACATGAGGAAGTGTACATGACACCTCCTCCGGGTGTTCCTCATGACAAAGGGCAGGTGTGTAGACTTAAGAAAGCATTATATGGGCTTAAGCAAGCTCCAAGAGCTTGGTTTGAGAAGTTTTCTACAGCTGTTTGTTCTCTTGGCTTCTCTTCTAGTCCTAATGATTCAGCCTTATTTGTTAAATGCAGTTCTGTTGGTCGCATAATGCTTTTACTGTATGTTGATGATATGATTATTACAGGTGACGATGTTGAGGGTATTAAGGTGTTGAAACACACCTTATCTCATTTGTTTGATATGAAGGATTTGGGTCCTCTTCGTTACTTTTTAGGTATTGAAGTCGCCTCATCTCCAAAGGGCTATCTTTTGTCTCAGTCGAAGTATACTTCAGATATTTTAGAGCGAGCTCGTCTTACAGACACTCGTGTTGCTGCTACTCCTTTAGAGGTAAATGTTCGTTATACTCCTACTGGCGGTACACTTCTTCCAGATCCCACTTTGTACAGGTCTATTGTTGGTAGTTTGGTATACTTGACTATTACCCGATCGGATATTGCTTATGCGGTCCATATTGTTAGTCAGTTTGTTGCTGCACCTACCTCTGATCATTGGGCTGCTGTTACTCGCATTCTTCGTTATCTTCGTGGTACTATTTATCAGAGTATATTGTTTCCTTCAAGTTCTTCATTAGAACTTCGAGCATATACAGATGCAGACTGGGCTAGTGATCCATCCGATCGAAAATCTACCACTGGATACTGTATTTTTCTAGGTGATTCTCTCATCTCTTGGAAAAGCAAGAAACAAGATGTTGTTTCTCGTTCTTCTACCGAGGCAGAGTATCGTGCTATGGCTTCCACCACAACTGAACTTGTTTGGTTACGACGGTTGTTAGGTGATATGGGGGTGTTGTTGTCATCCCCCACACCCATGTATTGTGATAACAAAAGTGCTGTTCAGATTGCTCATAACTCTGTTTTTCATGAGCGTACTAAACATATTGAGATCGATTGTCATGTGACTCGACATCATTTTCAGCATGGTATTATCTCTCTACCGTTCATCTCGTCTTCGATGCAGTTGGCTGACTTCTTTACGAAGGCACATACGATTCAGCGACACAACTTCTTTGTTGGCAAACTCTCGTTACTTATTGCAGTACCTTCTCGAGTTTGAGGGGGGATGTTAGCATATTATATTTGTATATATTGTGTTAAGGGTAGTTTAGTATTTTCATAGTCTTGTATATATATGTCTTATTGTAAACCCTAGTCTAATTACACATTCATTCTTTGTCTTGTAAGATCCATTTTTGTCTTGTAAGATTATGTTATCTTCATGAATGTTATCACAAGGTACATGAAAGGACAGTGAATTTCTTTGAGGTTTAAGGAGTTAACAATATTCATTCGTCTAGAATCTATAATATGTTTCCCAAAGCATACCCCCGATTTTCCCCAATTCACGTGTTGGCCTGAAAGTGCTGCATATGTGTCAAAGATTTTCCCTACCGTCTTAACATTCTGTTTTGTAGCAGCTACAAAGAGAAGAGCGTCATCTGCGTACAAAAGGTGTGAGGTGAACCTTTGTGTAGCTGTGTAATTCATAGGCTGCAATTTCTTGTCTTCAACGAACTTCGTTATAAGTCTACTTAGAAAATCCTCCGCAATGACGAATAAAAGTGGGGAAAGTGGGTCTCCTTGTCGAACCCCACGTTTGCAACCAAAATAACCAATCGCTTCTCCATTATGCAGAATAGACAGACGGGAAGAAGAGAAAATTTCCGTAATCCAGTCGCGAAATTTCTGTGAGAATCCGAATGCCTCAAGCACAGTAGTGACGAAATCCCAATCCATGGTATCAAATGCTTTGCGAATGTCCACTTGTAGTGCCATATTCCCACCAAAGACTTTCTTATCTAAACAATTTACACCTTCCGACGCCGTGGCAATGCAGTGTGATATGTCCCGTCCTTTCACAAAACCAAATTGGTTGGGTGAAATAATCCTAGAAGCAATTCCAGAGAGGCGATTGGCCAAGATTTTAGTGATGATCTTGAAACAAAAATTGCTTAGGACAATCGGCCTATAATTCTCGATGTGCAGAGCATCTTTTACTTTTGGTAAAAGAATCATAAAACTCGAGTTTAAACCCGTGGTAAGTTTTCCATTTTGGAAAAAGTATTGCACGCAGCGACATGTATCCTCCCCAACAATGTCCCAAAAAGCCTGAAAAAATTTGCCGGTGAAGCCATCGGGTCCTGGAGCGCTACTCCCATCCATAGAGAGCACTATTTTGTGAATCTCTTCATCTGAAGGAAGGCATGTGAGAGCATTATTCTCTGAGTCCTCCACAATACTCGGAACCACAGATTTAATAAGGTTAGTATCCAGGGAGATATTATTTTCAACACTGAAAATATCTTCAAAGTACCGAGAGACAAAGTTAGATATTTCTTCCGCTTCAATGGACAAAGAATCGTTAATCATAAGGCAGTGTAATCCGGATTTGGCCATTTTAATGTTTGCTGCCTGGTGAAAAAAAGATGAATTCCTATCTCCCGCTGCCAACCACTTGTTTCGACTTTTTTCTTTGAGGTATATCTCCTGCTGCTTGAGCGCTAAATCCAGGTCCGCGTGAGCCTTCCCTTCACGTGCAATATTTTCATCCGTAGCTCCATTCTCTGATATTTCCTGTTGGATATTTCCAAGAGTTGTTTCTGCCATTGAAATATTAGTATTAAGGAAGCCAAAAACGTTTTTGTTCCAGCCTTTAAGAACTCCCCGTAGCACCTTAAGCTTAAGCGACAACGCCTGCATTGGGGACATGCCAGAAACCTGAATCCAATTTTCTTGAATGCATTGTCTAAGGCCTGGATGTGTCAACCGCATGGTCTGAAATCTGAACCTAGCTCTGGACTTAGATGTGTTCCCTCGACAAGTAATCATTATTGGGCAATGATCAGATTTATGGCGCGGTAGTGCAGCACACGAAACTGAATTCCATGAGCTTAAGCATAGTGTGTTAACTAAAGCTCTGTCCAGCCAACACTCGACCCTTTTCTTTTTACGACAACCATCAGACCATGTGTATTTTGCGCCCAAAAGCGGAACATCCAGAAGTCCACAATCATCAGAGAACTCTCTAAATTCACGACAAGGTAGTGAAGCCGGAGGGCGTCCCGATTTTTCGTGTGAACCTTTAACTGCATTAAAGTCTCCAATAGCCATCCACGGAAGATTATTTTGTTGCGAGAAATTATTGAGCTCTGTGAAAAGTCCTCGACGGCCCACCAAACTAGTGCTTGCATATATGCAAGAAAAAGCGTGAAGCGAACCATTGACCATTAACGAGAAAGTAATGTGTTGCCTATTGCTTATAACATTCTGGGGGAATCCAAACTAGACTTTTGTAGGACCCAGAGGGAAGGGAGATTCCTGTCGTTTGTACTAATCAATGTCAATCCAAGAGCCTGCCAATATCTAGCAGGAACTGAATCAAAGGACGTCATTGGTTCATTAAACATTATTACACAAGAGAGAAAAAAAGAGGTGAACATATTTATATTACATCAAGAAACAAAAATGGCAGCAGTAGCTGATGTTTGCAGTGGAGAGCTCACAAAGACCAGAGGTAGAAATCCATTCTTGTTTACACTGTCGAAAAGGGGCGATACTCATGAAAAGGTCGAAGAGATCAATGTGCCAAAAAAAGGGTCGTTTTCTTCTTCGTCGTCAGCCAGTTTAACGAAGGAAAAGAACGAGGAGACTACGTTGGAATCGACGTTGTTTTTGCTCATGGACCGGTTTACACCGAGCTAAAAACGAAGAAATGAAGCGTGGAAAGAGTCTTTAAGTTATGTAAATATATAATGTTTTTTCTTGTAAGTATGTGTGATGTAAATTTCAATTTATTATTGGGCTTCAGTTTTCTTTCGTTGTTATTTCTTTTTTACTATGTACAAGAATGTTTGCTGTAATTACAGTTAATGTTTAAGATTTCAACTAAGAAAGCATGTTTGTTGTTCAAGATTTCAATAATGCATTCTCAAAGAGTGTTAATCCGAGCAAAATCAAGACTTTGATACTTAATAGTGTGACAAATGGATTCAAATGAAGAACATTGACAATTAATTAGATTGCTTTATAGGAGTTCAAACGTGGAAATAGTTCTTAAATATCTTCGGAGGGGTTTGCGACTTTCATTTGTCATATTTGACAAATTCTTAACAAGAAGCCATAATCATGATGCTTGCAATAGTATTTATCTCGTTATTATTTACAATCAGATAACCATCGCAATTAAGTGGGCTGATGATACAAAAGAGTGTCATTAGAAATTTGTGAAATCGTAGGAAAGTTCAATATACCTTTGTCGAGCCATGAGTCATAGACCTTTTCCGTGATGATCTCTTATGCCACTTATTTGTGTTACTAAAAAGTGTCATGAGAAATTTATAAAATCGTAGGAAAGTTTGATATATCTTTATCAAGGCATGGTTCATAAACCTTTCTTTCACGATGATCTCTTATGCCACTTATTTGTGTTACTTTGTATGTCACTATGTGTGACGATGACACGTGTCTTGAATCTTAATACATGTAGGGTGAATGATCACATGACTCAAAAGTAGCACACAAAAGTCGCTTTAAATGATCCATTGTGTCTTTCTCATCCGTTTGTCGTGTCTAAATAATGTCTGCGTGGCTCGTGACGACTTCACATTTTTCGGAGATAGCTAAATGTACGCAATAGGCCAGAATATGGTACATGAGACTTACTTTTTTGTTTTTGCTAGTATGGATCATTCTTCCTACATCTTTTCGTTGCACATACCATAATGAAAACTCTCACTAACTTGCTTCATTTAAACTCATAATTCAAACTCTTTTGGCCATCGAAATAAAATGATTAAAACGATTCACCAGATTAGGATGACACGTCCTTTGAAGTGAATTATTGCAGACTAGTCTAAATTGTACAATAATTTCAACATTTTCATTCTAGTTTTTATGAAGAAAAATAAAATATCATTGACCAATAATTTCTATATATATATATATATATATATATATATATCCCCACATTTTCTGCCCTTTTCCCTTATCCTTTTTCTTTTCAATTCCAGACTTTTTCACATGGGTCATAAACTACAACGTGCTGGATTGGCAATCATGCAAACACTTGGGCCAGGTATGAAGTATATATAATTTGTCGTTTTGAACTAAAATGAATGAATGATAAACCTCATATATTATTGGTCCCCTCAAAAAATTAAAATCTTTGTTTTTGACCATGGAACCTCAAAAGTCTTGAAAGCTCTATATACCACATTCTAATTACTAAATCGAGATCATAGTGAAATTTACCACTCATTTACCCTAAAAGATGCCAAGTTAATAGTTCCAAACTAATTGTTAGTTACTCAAGTATATAATTGAAGCTGACAACTACCATATCAAATAATCTTTTACCGTTGATCAAATATCCGTTCATGTTCGTGATGTTATGTTGAGCTTGACACGTAACACTTTTTTTTTTTAAATGATGCATGTGTGGTTCGAGATTAGAACGTCAAACATCTTTTCAGCTTAACTTTGGTACCATATTATATTGTTACCATATATAAAATTCAAGCTTGTAAAGAATTTAGATATTTATTGAGTTATATGTAAGTTCTAACACCGTCCTTCACGCATGCCACCACAAGAAGTTTCTTAAATTTGTTGCTTTCTGAATTGGAATCTTTCGAATGTGTGTTTCTTTACGACGTTTATATTGACTCATACGTCATATTTTCATACAAAATATCAGGAAATTGGAACCAATTTAGGTTCTTGGAATATCCTATGCATTATTAGAGGACCATGTTGTTACAGAGAAATCTTTGCAAGTTGCACACCACATGGTGCATTCCCCTAACAGTTCCTTATTCACACCACACCCTCTATAAATAGAACAATTTTTATGTCCTTTATATATTTTCATATTGTAATTCATATCTTTTATCAAACATTATTACACAAGAGAAAAAAAGAAGAGGAGAACATTTTATAACAAGAAACAACAATGGCAGCGGTAGCTGATGTTTGCACAAAGGCCAGAGCTAGAAATCCATTCTCGTTTACATCGTTGAAATGGGAGGATGCTCCTGATAAACTTGAAGAGATGAAAGGATCGAATAAAGGGTCGTTTTCTTCTTCGTCGTTAGCTGATTTGAAGTCACCGGCCAAGGTAAAGAACGAGGAGACTATGTTAGAATCGACGTTGTTTTTGCTCATGGACCGGTTCACACCAAGCTAAGAACGAAGAAACAAAATGTGGAAAGGATCTTCAAAACATGAAATCATGTGTTTCTTAGTATATATTATGTAAATTTTGATTGATTGAGATAGTTTCTAAAGTTGTTTTTATTGTTGTACGATTAAGAATCTTTTCTAGAAATACAAGTAGTATTGAAGCACTGCTCACTGAGGTATTCTCTTTTCTGTCAAGATTTCTCAACATATAGGACATACTATGTTAATCCAAGGTTTTATTACAATACATCTTATTTTACGAGTGTTAATTCATGCCCAAACACGAACTTAATTGTCGTTAATGGATCCAAATTCTCATTTTTACGCTTACTATTCTGGTGAAAACAATCTTGTTCGTGTAGATGCGTGTTCAACACCATGTCGAACACATCAAATAGTTAGAATTTGTTTTACAAATTTATGTCGATGTGTTCGTGTCATGTCCACGCATCATAACACAAACATTTACAGCTCCACAAGATTCTCACATGTGTACCATTAATTAGCTAACAAATGAACAATGATAAGAATTAACAGAGTAGAATCACAAATCTAATTCAATGAAAGGATTTTATTAACCTTATATTTGTAGAGAGTTCTTACATATCTTCACACAAAACTTTACAACTCCATCAAAACATATCTGGTAACAAATGATTAGCATAATGCCACAACCTTATTATTTGAACTATGGTACATTTAATTTTGCAAGTTTAGTTACATAAGTACAAAAAACAACTTTTTTTTGCCTACGTAGCTACAGCGAAGTGCTCGACTCCATGCTCTCTGTCGAAGAAGTGCTCGTCTCCCAGCTCTCTGTCGAATCTTCGTTCACGTTAATGAGATGCCTCTCGTCGTTCCACTTCAGAATCTCCCTACCGTATCTCAGAACTCTATCAAAGCTATTGCCCTTCAATCCCGTAACACGAGACACAAACACCTTTCGTCCCGTTAAGGAATCGAACAGCCTCTTGAACTTCACGGCCATATAATGGAAAGCTCGTTCAGCCAGATATTACTATTGGCAGTGTGCGGGTGGTGGCTGATGACTGGAGCAAAATCTTCAAACCACTCACACCGTGTTAGTGGAGCACTCTCGATCTTTTCCTCGAGAAGATCGAATTTGTTGAGGATGAGAAGAAAATCTTTGTTGACAAGGGTCGAATGAGTGACGATGTTTTCAAATAGTTTCTTGGTCGCCATCATCTTGTTTGTGCGTACACCGTTTAAGTCTTCAAAACATTCATCATATTCTATCAAGGAAATGCAAAAGATAACAAGGTCGACATCTTCAGACATCTCCAACCACTTGCGATTCTCTCCAAGGCTGCTTGTCTGAACTCTAATGAGTTGGTAGCTGAAAACAATCAACGAAAAACCAAACACGTTCCTATCTCGTGCACCGATATAAGGCAATGCAGCGTTTTTGAAGTTTTAATATCACATTTCTGTAATTATTAAAACAGCATGAAAAGTTTCTGTAATTAGTTTAAATTTACGAAATTCAAGAACTGACCTTATTGAGGGTTCATTCTGATCTAAAGGTTTCATATAACCATCCTGAGAAGACTTTGGAAAAGAAAACTCCATCGCTGCAACACCATTCGACGAAATGATGCCCTCCGTGTACAATATATCCATTTCAGAAGGATTGTAGTCCATTCGTAAAATCCCAAAAGCCTTTTGTAGCCAAAAGAAGAAAGCAACGATCATAAATGCAATTAACGCATTATGAAGAACGATCATAAAGCAAATACTTACTCGATCCAAGAATTAATTAGCTACTCTATGTAGCATGTTTAGTTCGTTTCTCCTGTTGTACGTGGCTTGAAAAGCTTTATCCTTCCACAACTCCTCGACCATAGGCGAATACTCTCGTATAGCGGCTGGGAAAATGGCTTCGAGGTTGCCCGACAACATTATTTGTAGTAGCCATGTTGCATATGATTTCAACCTTGGACTTAGGGAATAGATATTATTTTCGTCAACCTGGTCGGATTTCCCTGTCACCAATAACGATATTAGAATCGGAGGATTGTAACAAAGACACCTACATAATTTCAACTGGTCATGGAATTTGCACGTTCAGACATAAACGCGTGCTTGTTATTAATCAGAAACCATAAACAAATATTTCTGACCTGAAGGACCAGGTTCATCAGCTTGCCGTCTCCTCATTTCAGCCGCATAATCTTCTTCGAAATGCTCGAGCCCTTCAAGAAGAATGCTTATGTAACTATACAGATTCTTCTGGATCATGAACTTGATGCTTTGCTTCTCATCTTCTGAGAAAGGAACGGCATACAAAATTCTGGCCTGTACCGCAACCAAATTGTTAACCAATATTTCAGTTACATTTTCGTGTTCCAGTGGGTTAAATAAAGAAGCTAAAGATAATTTGTGAATCATCGTGAAAGCATTACTGATTCTTGAATCTTGCATATTAAGATAGAAACGTTTTGATAAAAAGGTTCGGTGAAGCAAATTAATCCTTAAACAAATCGAAGCACATAACGCTAGCAATACCAAACGAATTGCAATCTTTAAACTTCTTGTTCAAAAGTTCATCAAAGGTTCACCAGATACAATATTACGAATCAAACTATGACTTACCTGTTTAAATATGGTACTCGTTCCAGATTTATCATAACCGACTAGGAGAAGTTTTTTCATGATTCTCTGTTCTAAGTCCTTTGACTTAAGGTTACTCGTTCCCTTGCCAACCGGCAGAGAGAGAGAACGGCATACTAACCTGACTCTTATCTGAAAAACGAGAAAAATAAATCAACATAATTTACAATTGAAAACAAGGAGCAAGATTCATCAAACGAGGAAAGCCTTGACGGCAGAAATGGCAAGCAGAAATCGAACTAACCTTCTCCCATAATTTGCCCATCACGTAATTCATACCCTCGAGCTGGTAAGATCCATCTGAAGTAACCCAAAAATAAGGATTTCCTTTACAGTAGACTCCAGCAGCCTGCACAAATTTGTCAACATTTCAAGACTCGCCCGACAGTAAAAAAAAAAAAAAAGCAAAAACAAACACGCATCAAGAAAGATTCGGCTCTATTACCTGCAACATCACGAGCTCTGGTTTAGTGATCACTCGATTATTTATCATTAAGGTTAGTGTTTCCGTTGCTGGTATTTTGCCTTATTGGATAACCAAATGCTAAATCGCCCGTAATGATCTGCAAAGGCTTCTCCCCTTCCTGCTCGATTAAGCCTAAATGGATATAAAGATTAAATTTTTAGAAACAACTATAAGTGGGGAGAAAGTTCGCACCTTTCCCCAGAATCCCGACACCTTATCGTACCAATACCTCCCGGGTTTAAGTTTTTTAGGAGGATTCGGACAGTTCTGCAACGTAAACAACTCATCAAAAGACAAAGCCTTGTCGTTCAAGTACAAAATAATGAGCTCCCTACCATCAAGAGGCTTTCCATTAACGAAAATAGATTCTGGTAGCGCACTCTCAACATCATTGACAACCGATTCAATAGAGCTGAAATCTGATGATCGAGAACTGGCAGTACTAATGCTCGGTGCATGGCAGAGTTCCCGAATCTCTTCTCGTTTAAGAGTAGCAACAAAAATAAATCGAGATCCGACTCATCATGAGAACCACCCCACTGATCTCTGAGCTTCGCGCACGATTTGTGAAATCCCTACTGAAAAAGAACAAAAGAAAAACAGGAAGGAAAAATAATCATTCAAAAGGAGAATCACAGAGACTCGGAATATTATTATATTATGGAGAAAAGAAAAATTGAAACAACACAAGCCCTGTTTGCCATTTACAGTTCGATTCATATATATATATATATATATATATATATATATATAACTGGGTTAAAAATCTTGGTTCCTTTCATCATTGGATAACCAACTGCTAAATCGCCCGTAATGATCTACAAAGGCTTCTCCCCTTCCTGCTCGATTAAGCCCAAAATGGATACAAAGATTAAATTCGGACAGTTGTGCAACGTAACCAACTCATCAAAAGACAAAGCCTTGTCTTTCACGTACATAATAATGAGCTCCCTACCATCAAGAGGCTTTCCATTAACGAAAATAGATTCTGGTCGCGTACTCTCAACATCATTGACAACCGATTGAATAGAGCTGAAATCTGATGATCGAGAACTGGCAGTACTAATGCTCGGTGCATGGCAGAGAATCTCTTCTCGAGTAAGAGTAGCACCAAAAATAAATCCAGATCCGACTCATCAAGAGAACTACCCACACTGATCTCTGAGCTTCGCGCACGATTTGTGAAATCCCTACCAAAAAAGAACAAAAGAAAAACAGGAAGGAAAAATAATCATTCAAAAGGAGAACCACAGAGACAACACAAGCCCTGTTTGCCATTTACAGTTCGATTCATATATATATAATTGGGTTAAAAATCTTGGTTCCTTTTGTAGCATCATCATATCAGACGGCCGGGTTTTGAGGAATTTACCTTTTTAATAATTGGGTATTTGCCTACTAGGAGCTAGTTATTAATCAGGTATATATGCAAATTTTCCTAAAGTGACTTTGAAATTAAGCTTAAAAATTTATAAAGTAATTTGCTGTTTGGTAGTAAAACAAAATATAATAGAACTTCATGACTAACATGATACAATGTGATTCTTATTTTTTATGCCTTAATAACATGTCTAATTCAATGGCAACAAATTCAAAGTAGAAGTTATATATATATATATATATATATATATATATATATAGTTTACATACCTAAAATCCTCTCCTCTCCTGCTTCCTTGTCATCTTCTTCTTCTTCATCATTTTCTTCTCCTTTTCCTATTCCATCTTCTTCATCGCCACCCTTCAAGAATTAGGCGAAAATCCTCATTCCCAAAGTTCCGCTGTTCCTCTTGAATTGCTATTGCCGAGGCAACAACTGATTTGTTGCAATTATTCACCCTAATTGATTGAAGAGTTGCTATATCTGCAAAGCCCAATGGAATCTCTTCCAACACATCCATATAGTCAAGAGCAAGGCTTTCAAGGCATGGGAAATGGGTGCCCTCTGCTGTCCAGTGCACGAGATCACAAAAGAACACTCTCAAGACTTTTAGGCGAAAGAATTGACCCTCAACTGGATTCCACTCCTCTCCATTAAAGCCGCTCCACAATGTAAGCGTCTGAAGATTGGGCAATGGCCCAATCCTTTCTGCAATATCCTTCCAATCTAAACCACAGTCCTGTAAAGGCAACTTCTTGAGTGATGTTGAGAACCCGAGGTTCTGCAGCAAATCACTCCTAGTAGCCCAGTCATGCACAAAGTGGCACGCTAGTGATTGAAGTTTATGTAGATGTTGAAGATTCTTGATACAATAATATGACAAGCCTGTGTCATTAGGATAGTAAACTACTTTCAATTTCTTGACATTGGGGATCATCCTCAGGACCTCTTCAGTACACCTCAAGTCTTTGATATATGAGAGTGTCTGTAAGTTTCTTAGCACAAAGTCGTCATAACCCTTTGTTCTGTCACTCGGAGGATCTGGGAGAGAAATATACTCCACTATGAAATGCTTAAGTTGGGACATCTCCCAAATTTTAGATGGTGCAACTTCTGTCTTCTGAGTTTTGATAACTAGTGTTTGTAGATTCCAGAAACAGTCTATCTGGTGGTCAGGAATTCTGAGGTAACATAAATTAAGGTACCGCAAATTCATTAAACATGTAACTCTATCGCGAGAAGAATCATTCACCCTGCATGTCCTCAACAACTTGGAATCGATTGACGTCATTAACTCCGGTGTAAAACTTAACACTGTGCGGGGCAAAGTAACACAAGAAATCGAAGAATCATTCACCCTGCATGTCCTCAACAACTTGGAATCGATTGACGGCATTAACTCCGGTGTAAAACTTAACACTGTGCGGGGCAAAGTAACACAAGAAATCTTTGGCGATTTTTTTTTGTATGTTGCACTAGAATGAATAGCAATTCGACGTTCTAAGCCTTGGGAATCTCCATAATGCACCGTATTGTTACTGACACAGAAAAACCCCTCTCTATGCGCTTCTCTCAAACACAAATCCCTCAATAGATCGTGAATAATGCAAGTTTTCAAATTACCTATAGATCCCAATTTAACAAAAATGAGATTTCTGCCAGTTAGATCTTTCAAACAATCTTCTGCTACCTCTTCCAAGCTTTTTTCCCTGTTAGGTTTTAGAAATCCTTCAGCAACCCATAACATGATAAGCTCAGAAACACGAATCTCGTAGTCTTCTGGAAAAACTCCCATATAAAGAAAGCATGGCTTTAAGTAAATATGCAAATGGTTATAACTTAAAGATAATATTTTTAAGCAACTTTGGTCGTCCCCTAAGTTTATGAAGGTGTTTATATTGTTTGCAACATACCTCCAGTATCCTGGGGTCATTTTCGATTTAGCAAGAAGTCCCTCAATCACAACAATTGACAGAGAGAGCCCTTTGCAGCTTTTGGCAATCTTCTTTCCGATTTCCTCTAGTTCAAGAGGACAACATTCTCTATCGAAAACCTTTCTGCAAAGTAGCCTCCAACTTTTATCATCATCCAAAAGATTCATTTGATAAATATCTGAAGAAGCAACATAATTAGCCACATTTGACAGCCTAGAAGTTACCACGATACGGCTTCCGTGGTCGTTTCTTGGAAAGGACGCTTTTATCTTATCCCATGCATCAATATCCCAAATATCATCAATTATGATCAAGTATCTTCGGCCTGACAAATGTTTGTATAACATTTCCACTAATTGGTAACATTCAATATTTTCCTTTTCACTGTCATCTATATGAACTCCTATCCTAAGGGCAAGGCCTGATAGGATTTCTCACGTATCGTATGCTTGAGATATGGTAATCCAACCACGGATATCAAAGTATTCCATAACATAAGCATTATCATAAACATGTTTAGCAAGTGTAGTCTTACCAATACCGCCCATTCCTATGATTGGAAGAATTTGGAGACAAGATCCTCCCTGTCCAATTAGCTTAGCCAAAATTTCATTCAACTTTTCGTCAAACACCAACGTCGTATCCTTTGCCGCGGCAGCAGATCTAGGAGAGCCAACCGGAACTGGAACTAAATCTTTATGTTGATGATCAACTCTGCTGTTTTTCTTAATCATCATCACCTCTTTTGTGATAGAATCCATAAACGTTATCACTTCAGGCAGGTGGGAGAGGTGATTGTAACTTATTGTCATCGAGAATCGATCCTGGATGTAATCAACTATATGATATTCAATGATATCTTCAGCTCGATAAGCCCCATCCGCGATTCGCCTCTCGAGATTTGCTTGTTCTTGTTCGGTAAGTACTCCACGGGGATTACAATTTTCCAGAAAATCTTGAAAGAAATATGCCTTTTCTTGCAGAGATTGGATGTGTAGCAGTTGTTTGGCAGTAAAAGTTGGTTTGCGGGCATGGTAGAGATGGATCTGATCAATGGTATTCGTAAGAGAAACAAGAGCTGCATAAGTCGCCATTTCTCTCACCTCTCTATTCTTCCTCATGTTAGCATATTATATTGTTATATTTGTATATTAATTGTCTTGAGGGTAGTTTAGTCTTTTTAGTTGTCTTGTATATATATGTTAATCTTGTAAACCCTAGATCTAATTCATTCATCATATTGTAAGATCCCATCTTGTCTTTGTAAGATGATGACTATATTCTTGAATGTTATCATGGTATCAGAGCCAAATCTCTGACCCAACCGGTAGGCAAACACGACACCACGCCGATCGAACTCACCGCTGCACTCTCTGAACTTGTTGGTGTGTTAATTTCGATTTCGATTTGGTGCAATTTTTGTTCGATTTCTACTGGAATTCCGTTTCTGGGTTAGTCTTGCTTTGTGTATTGCTGCAATTTTCGATTTCTGTTATCATGACGGGAGGGGATGATTCGTTGCAGTCGATTAGTGTTCGTTTTGATGGGAAGAACTATGGGTATTGGAGTTATGTTATGAAAAACTTTCTAAAAGGGAAGAAGATGTGAAATTATATTTCTGGTGTTTTGGTTGCTCCTAAGTCAGATGATGTTAATTTTGTTGAGTTATTGGATGTGTGGGATACCAATAATTCTAAAATTATTACTTGGATTAACAATTCAGTTGAGCATAAGATTGGTACTCAGTTAGCTAAGTTTGATACTGCGAAAGAAGTTTGGGACCATTTGGAGAGGTTGTATGTGAGGTCCAACTTTGCTGTTCAATATCAACTTGAAGGGGAAATTCGTGCTCTTACACAGGGCGATCGAAGTGTTCAAGAGTTTTATTCTGAGATGACAAACTTTTGGGATCAGTTGGCTATGACAGAATGCGCTGAACTGAGAGCATTCGGTCCGTATATTGAAAGGCGAGAACAACAACGTTTGGTTCAACTGTTGTACAATCTCCGCTCTGAGTATGAAGGCATCCGTGGGTCAATTCTGCACCGTACTCCTTTGCCTTCAGTTGATTCAGTTGTGTATGAATTGTTAGCTGAAGAAACCCGCCTCAAGACTCAAATTGAGAAGTCCACTCCTGTTGGTTCTGTTTTGGTTACTCAACCTAGTCATACCAGATCTAAACAAAAGAGTTATGATAAGGATGAGTGTCGCTATTGTCATGAAAAGGGTCATTGGAAGAATCAGTGTCCTTTATTGAACCAGAAAGGCAAACCACAACAGGAATATGGAAAGAGGCCAAGTGACAAACCTTCATATTCACAGAATCTTCGTTTTGGAGGACAACCTAATACAGCTGCTGTCATGCCTACATTGGATCCAGCTTCTGTCGATTCATCTTTGTCAGACAACGCATCTTTGGTTAATCTTTTGCAGAACCTTCTTCAGGCAAACAAAAACCAGTCTCCACCATATGCTATGTCTGCTCCATCCACATCAGGTAGAAACTCGTCCTTATGGGTGTTGGATTCTGGAGCATCTCATCACATGTCTCCTGATCGCAACTCATTTGTATCTATGTCTCATGTGTTACCACCTACATCTGTTATGACTGCTGATAGCACTCCTATGCCAGTAGTAGGTGTTGGTACAATTCAAACAGAAAATCTCTCACTACCTGATGTTTATTGTATTCCTAAATTGGCTATGAATCTTATTTCTGTTGGTCAATTGTGTGATCGTGGTCTTGATGTTCACTTTTCCTCCACTTCTTGTCATGTGCAGGATCCGAAATCAAAGAGAATACTTGGGACTGGAAGTAGAGAGGGGGACTTTATGTTTTGGATGGCATGAAGGTTGATGGTCAGTTTGCAGCTACGAGTATTGATCTATCTACCTTTCATTTGAATTCTTCTTCTTCGAAGTTTTACGTATGGCACTCTAGACTAGGTCATGTATCTGGATCTTGTCTGCGTTTTTTATGTAATAGTGGTGTTTTGGGAGACTTGCAGTCTCAGGATATTTCTGATTGTAGTGGATGTAAACTTGGGAAATTTTCTGCAAAACCCTTTAATCACAGTACATCCACTTCTTTTGCACCATTTGATTTGATTCATTCTGATGTTTGGGGACCTGCCCCTACTCCTACAAAGGGGGGGTCACGATATTATGTCTCTTTCATTGATGACTATACTCGTTATTGTTGGGTTTACTTGATGAAAAATCGTTCTGAATTCATTGATGTTTATGCTCACTTTGCTGCATATGTGAAAACTCAACACTCTAAAGTCATAAAATGTTTTAGATCTGATTTGGGTGGGGAATATACGAGTAATGCACTCTCTAACACTCTTCTTAGGGATGGTACTGTGCACCAATCATCTTGTACAGACACACCTCAACAAAATGGTGTGGCTGAAAGAAAACATAGGCATATTGTTGAAACGGCACGTTCTATGCTTTTGTCTGCTAGTGTACCTAGTGAGTATTGGGGTGAAGCAGTTCTCACTGCTGTTTATATCATAAATAGAGTTCCAACTCCTAAGAATGCAGGTATCTCTCCATATGCTAAGTTATTTGGTCAAACTCCTGATTATTCTCATTTGCGGGTTTTTGGGTCCACATGTTTTGTTCTTCGTCCACATGTTGAGCGAACTAAGTTGTCTTCACGTGTTGCAATATGTGTCTTTTTGGGATATGGAAATGGTCAGAAGGGTTATCGGTGTTATGATCCAGTTGCTAGAAAATGTTATGTTTCTCCTCATGTTCACTTTATTGAGCATATTCCATATTTTTCCATTCCGAGAAGCTCCCATAATGTGACACGGTCTGATATTATTCACATTGACCCATTTACTCTTGATGTTTCTGATATTGGAACTAATGATCCAACTGGTGAGAATATTGGTATTGGTGATGTTGTTGGGGATGACAATATTGGTGTTGGTGATGGAGATGACTTGGGTGCTGCTGAAGAGTTACCCCCTCATGTCCCTTCTCTTACGATTTTGGATCCAGCTCAGGAGCGGTATCCCAGGCGTACTCGTAAGTCTACTCAACTGCCTGATTTCATTTATTCTTGTTATTCTCAGCCTTTTGTTTCCTTTTTGGCATCTGTTTGGCCTCTTTGTGAGCCTACCTCTTATTCTGAGGCGGCACAAGATATTGTTTGGCGAGAGGCTATGGCTGAGGAACTATCAGCTTTGAACAAAAATCACACTTGGGACTTGGTTCCTCTTCCAATAGGAAAAAAGTCAATTGGTTCTCGATGGGTCTATAAAATTAAAACCAAAGCTGATGGTTCTGTTGAGCGATATAAGGCTCGTCTAGTGGCAAAAGGATTTGCTCAACAATATGGCATGGATTATGAGGAGACCTTTGCTCCTGTTGCTAAGATGACATCTGTCAGAGTTCTTATTGCAGTTGCATCAGTACGACAATGGTATATTTCACAGATGGATGTGAAAAATGCATTCTTGAATGGTGATTTACATGAGGAAGTGTATATGGCACCTCCTCCGGGTGTTCCTCATGACAAAGGGCAGGTGTGTAGACTTAAGAAAGCATTATATGGGCTTAAGCAAGCTCCAAGAGCTTGGTTTGAGAAGTTTTCTACAGCTGTTTGTTCTCTTGGCTTCTCATCTAGTCCTAATGATTCGGCCTTATTTGTTAAATGGAGTTCTGCTGGTCGCATAATGCTTTTACTGTATGTTGATGATATGATTATTACAGGTGACGATGTTGAGGGTATCAAGGTGTTGAAACACACCTTATCTCGTTTGTTTGATATGAAGGATTTGGGTCCTCTTCGTTACTTTTTAGGTATTGAAGTCGCCTCATCTCCATAGGGCTATCTTTTGTCTCAGTCAAAGTATACTTCAGATATTTTAGAGCGAGCTCGTCTTACAGACACTCGTGTTGCTGCTACTCCTATAGAGGTAAATGTTCGTTATACTCCTACTGGTGGCACACTTCTTCCGGATCCCACTTTGTACAGGTCTATTGTTGGTAGTTTGGTATACTTGACTATTACCCGACCGGATATTGCTTATGCGGTCCATGTTGTTTGCCAGTTTGTTGCTGCACCTACCTCTGATCATTGGGCTGCTGTTACTCGCATTCTTCGTTATCTTCGTGGTACTATTTATCAGAGTCTGTTGTTTCCTTCGAGTTCTTCCTTAGAACTTCGAGCATATACGGATGCAGACTGGGCTAGTGATCCATCCGATCGAAAATCTACCACTGGATACTGTATTTTTCTAGGTGATTCTCTCATCTCTTGGAAAAGAAAGAAACAAGATGTTGTTTCTCGTTCTTCTACCGAGGCAGAGTATCGTGCTATGGCTTCCACCACAACTGAACTTGTTTGGTTACGACGATTGTTAGGTGATATGGGGGTGTTGTTGTCATCCCCCACACCCATGTATTGTGATAACAAAAGTGCTGTTCAGATTGCTCATAACTCTGTTTTTCATGAGCGTACCAAACATATTGAGATCGATTGTCATGTGACTCGACATCATTTTCAGCATGGTGTTATCTCTCTACCGTTCATTTCTTCTTCGATGCAGTTGGCTGACTTCTTTACGAAGGCACATACGATTCAGCGACACAACTTCTTTGTTGGCAAACTCTCGTTACTTATTGCAGTACCTTCTCGAGTTTGAGGGGGGGTGTTAGCATATTATATTGTTATATTTGTATATTAATTGTCTTGAGGGTAGTTTAGTCTTTTTAGTTGTCTTGTATATATATGTTAATCTTGTAAACCCTAGATCTAATTCATTCATCATATTGTAAGATCCCATCTTGTCTTTGTAAGATGATGACTATATTCTTGAATGTTATCACCTCACAGTTTAATTTCTCTGAAATTCTGAATAAAAAAAAATGTTGTTGACTAATTAAACTCCATAGTACATGTGAACATGATGACTCAATGCCACACACAACTTGATTCTTATTTTAATTATACAAAAAGTTGACTAATTATACAAAAAATAGAACATTTGAGCATTATTACTCAAATGCCACACAACTTGATTCTTATTTTAAAACCAGGATGAGCTGGAGCTCTGTAATTTTGACAAGTTTTTTCTCTATAATAAAGAAACAGTGGACAGAATTACAGTGTAAATCTTTTTTAATTGATTTTTGGTAGTCAAGTAACTTTTTCAAATGACTCAAATATAAACTTCATCAATCGTATTAACTGCAAAAATTTAAAGCTGCCTAGCACAATATATTATTACTACATAAGAACACAAGAACAAACTTTGGACCATGAAAAAGTTATTGATACATTCTTCCACAGAAGATAAAAAAAAAAAAAAAAAAATTGTATACAGGAAACCATGGAAACTAGAAGGCACTACTTCTCTGAAGAATGCTACAAGTACACCATAGAAACTAGAAGAAGTTCCCAAATCCATCAAACGACAACTTGAGGGACGTAAAACAAGCAATACTCATGCCCTTCAAAATTTCTTGAGCTTAACTGGTACATATAAATAAATCTGTATATCTTGTGTGATATGCAGTACAAAAATTGAATATGTACATATGAGAGGGAATTCATCACTCCTCAATGCCGGAATTTTGATATACACACTACGAAGATAGCGGTGGTAACTGGCCTACCCTTTCGGGGTGGAAAACAACTGCACATAATCCAAAACATACAGCAACGGCCGCCATAACCATTATAAGCGGTCGTGATGTGAATACTCTGTTCTTATTAATGAAGGACGGCAAGACTTTCCTGGTCTTTCATTACAGTCAACAGTTATGACAACTTCTCTGTTTAGAAGTGGCACTGTTGCACCTTCGTCTGCAGAGAGCGTACAATTTCTGAATTCTAGTAAACTTTTCACCGGTTTCTGCACAGAGCATAAACAGGAAAGGAAATAGATACCTTCTGTAAGATACCTTCTGCACCGGTTTCTGCACAGAGCATAAACTAACTGCAATCTTTAAGCTTCTCGTTCAAAAGTTCATCAAAGGTTCACCAGATACAATATCACGAATCAAACTATGACTTACCTCTTTAAATATGGTACCCGTTCCAGATTTATCACAACCGACTAGGAGAAGATTTTTCATGATTCTCTGTTCTAAGTCCTTTGACTTAAGGTTACTCGTTCCATTGCCAACATTACTACCCAGACTTGTAGAATCTGAAGGGAACGGCAGAGAGAGAGCACGGCATACTAACCTGACTCTTATCTGTAAAACGAGAAAAAGAAATCAACATAATTTACAATTGAAAACAAGGAGCAAGATGCATCAAACGAGGAAAGCCTTGACGGCAGAAATGGCAAGCAGAAATCGAACTAACCTTCTTCCATAATTTGCCCATCACGTTATTCATACCCTCGAGCTGGTAAGATCCATCTGAAGTAACCCAAAAATGAGGATTTCCTTTACAGTAGACTCCAGCAGCCTGCAAAAATTTGTCAACATTTCAAGACTCGCCCGACAGTAACAAAAAAAAAAAAGAAGCAAAAACAAACACGCATCAAGAAAGATTAAGCTCTATTACCTGCAACATCACGAGCTCTGGTTTAGTGATCACTCGATTATTTATCATTACGTTAGTGTTTCCGTTGCTGGCATTTTGCCTTATTGGATAACCAACTGCTAAATCGGCCGTAATGATCTGCAAAGGCTTCTCCCCTTCCTGCTCGATTAAGCCCAAATATGATATAACGATTAAATTTTTAGAAACAACTATATATAAGTGGGGAGAAAGTTCGCACCTTTCCCCAGTATCCCGACACTTTATCGTACCAATACCTCCCTGCAGGTTTAAGTTTTTTAGGAGGATTCGGACAGTTCTGCAACGTAAACAACTCATCAAAAGACAAAGCCTTGTCGTTCACGTACACAATAATGAGCTCCCTACCATCAAGAGGCTTTCCATTAACGAAAATATATTCTGGTCGCGTACTCAAGTCTCAACATCATTGACAACCGATTCAATAGAGCTGAAATCTGATGATCAAGAACTGGCAGTACTAATGCTCGGTGCATGGCAGAGTTCCCGAATCTCTTCTCGTTTAAAGAAAAATTGAAACAACACAAGCCCTGTTTGCCATTTACAGTTCGATTCATATATATATATATATATATATATATAATTGGGGGTTAAAAATCTTGGTTCCTTTTATATATATAATAATTGGTTTTGAGGAATTTACACCTTTTTAATAATTGGGTATTTGACTACTAGGAGCTAGTTATTAATCAGGTATATTATATGCAAATTTTCCTACAGTGACTTTGGAATTAAGCTTAAAAACTTATAAAGTTTGCTGTTTGGTAGTAAAACAAAATATAATAGAACTTCATGACTAACATGATACAATGCGATTCTTATTTTTTATGCCTTAATAACATGTCTATTTCAATGGCCACAAATTCGAATTAAGGAGAATGACTATTTATCCTTAATAACATGTCTATTTATCCTTAATAACATGTCGATTCAATGGCCTTAATAACATGTCTATTTATCCTTGTCATCTTCTTCTTCATTGACACCTCAAGAATTAGGCGAAAATCCTCATTCCCAAAGTTCCGCTGTTCCTCTTGAATTGCTTTTGCCGAGGCAATGACTGATTTCTTGCAATAACTCACCCTAATTGATTGAAGAGTTGCTATATCTGCAAAGCCCAATGGAATCTCTTCTAAATCCAGAATAAACGCAAGAACAAGGCGCTCAAGGCATGGGAAATGGGTGCCCTCTGCTCTCCAGCGTTTGAGAGGACAATCGCCCAATTTCAAGACTTTTAGGCGAAGGAACCACTCCTCTCCTTTAAAGCACCACAGCAATTTATTTGTTGAAAGATGCATTGGATTTTGAAACCGGGAGACCTGTGGAATGTCCGATTGAAGGATTTCTGGAAATTGCAATCAGAAACAGATATCAAGACTAAGCTTGTTAGGTTCACTTGTACTTTGTTATGGTTTTTCCATGTTGTATCCATTGGTTTGAAGCTAGGGAGCAGATACCGAATCCAATGTTTTTTCTGCCCTCCCTCTCCTGTCTGTGTGGTTATACAGTACACAAGGTGGTGTGATACTGTGATGAATCTGTGTCCTGTTTCCCATTTCATTATAGCAGAAGTCTTCAGTATATTGACATATAATTCGCCTACTAGAGATGAAACTTCGCTATGTTTGGATTCGTTTGAGTTTGATATTTTAAATAAGTTTATATAATGCAATCTAACTATAATTTACAAATTCTTAAGCAACTAATTTAACCAGAGGAAACTGTGGCCAGGTTGGAAATTTATTTGCTTTATTATTTTGGACAAATTATAAAAATGACAATAAAATTACCATGTCTATTCAATTCTTCGTGATTAGTCTAATGTGCAAAGGAGGTTTCAAAATATATCTGATTTTTAATATTCAACAAGTTGAAGCATTTAAAATAGAAAGTACTCACAATACAGATGCCAAGTCAAATTCAGAGCTTTCCCCCAAGAACGAAAATAAATATGGATTTATTTAAACTACAAATCCATGCGAAAAATCGTTTATTTTGGCTCTTTACAAATCGGGATTGGCACCCCCACACTGTAAATTGCAGGCTAGGGATTCAAAGCAACTGCAAAAACGTTAAAACATTTAGCAAGCCACGACACTACGGTCTAAATCAACTTTCTTCACTCAAATCCGAAACCTATCTTTTAAAACTGGACTCAGTTCATACAATGAAATGGTACAACTATGTTATAAAGAGCACTAATCAATCTACTTCTGAATGCTGAATGTAAGCTCCACTAAAATTATGTACAAGTTAAATCCAGGAGAGGCGGTTTATGAAACTTAGGTGGGTATGAGCGCCAATATTTGGTTCCTGATGATGCCCATGCACTTTTGGATTTCAGTGTACACAGGAAGGTTTTGCGAACTGCGGGGCTGTAAGCTTGTGACAGCAGAATCAAGTATCTGTGCTATGTCTGATGGAGGGAACTGCCGTTCGGTGCAGTTCTGCAATTCAAAATGTAAATTCGTATTGTTCAGTAGTGAATGAAGAGTAGAAATAATTACAACTATACACCTGAAATTTGGTTAAACTAGAGATTCTACTATTTAAGCAATACCAGAAAAGAAAAGTAGGCTCAAGCTTATTCATAAGAGAGACGCAACACATTTAGTGACAGAGGGACCTTATATACTAATACTCACCTGAATCATGAGCAAAGTCGCAACACGTTTAGTGATCAGCTCTGAAGGAATTTGCGTCACAGTATCAGATGCATTAATCGATTTGGTACGAGGTGCCTGCAACTATTATAATTTAAGAAAACAAAAGATACTGGAAAATAGAAGTATCATAAGCAATAAATAGTTAGTAATGATCTTACGTCTGACACATGAGA
Organism: Linaria vulgaris; assembly: GCA_948329865.1. NCBI lineage: Eukaryota > Viridiplantae > Streptophyta > Magnoliopsida > Lamiales > Plantaginaceae > Linaria > Linaria vulgaris. The sequence goes on from OX415251.1 coordinate 3,214,231, forward strand.
ATCATCAGATTGAAGCCGCGCTTTAATTGGCGTATCAGGACGCGTCCGTTTTCGAGCCTCGAAGATGCCTGCGAGAGGTACCTTTGCCCTAATTTTAGTCTGATTCAGCTGAATTTGTGCGATGATATCGATCTTTTTTTCGGTTCCGAATGTATGTTTACATTGTATCTGATTGATGCTTCGGTGTGGTATATTGTATCTGATTTGCTATATCGACTCAGTTGAATTACGTATCGGAGTACGTTTCGATCCGCTAGGTATTGGAGTTTTTTCCTATAAGATTTCGTGCTGTTTCGATACGTATGTGAAAATCGTAAAAGTTGTCGTTAAAATTGATGTACGATTCATGTATCTTTTATTTTGGTGACATAATTTTGCCCTATTTTGATTCGATTCAGCTGAATTTTGTGTTATTGTGTTGGATTTATCCGGTTTGGAATGTATGTTTGTATCGCATCTGGTTGATGCTTTGGTGTGTTGGATCAGAGTTTAGGTTTCGGAGTACGTTTTGGTTACGGACCGATAGATATTGGATTTTTTTTTCCCGATAATCTTTCGTGTGTTGTTTCGATATGTATGTGAAATTCCTAAAATTTTTCTCGGTAGAATGTTTGGAGATTTTGATCCATGGTGGTTTATCGATTGTTTTGTAGGCTATTGCCGTACCATGTGGTTGCGGACTATGAAGCAGAGGAGGACGATAAGATCCTCGACTCCGACTCAACAGGTCAGAGACTCTCTCGCTCTCAGCAATGGGACCACAACATTGCGGCCAAAGTGTCGGAGTTCACAACCACGTTCGAGAAGCAGGTCCTTGCTTTCAACATAATCTCGAAGAAGCGAAGTCTTGGAGAGTTCAGGACGGAGGAGAAGCTGATGATGGAGCAGTTGCTGTTGCAGGATGAGAAGCGGGCGTTGCTTGAGTCGAGGGCGGATAGGATGGAGGATTCGAGGCAGAAGGCCAGTCGGGAAACTCAGGAGGCCCAGATGCGAATGGCTGCTGCTATGGAACAGGCTCGTGTGGAGTCACAAGCTCATCATGCTGAGATGATGGCACGGGCGGCTCCGATAAGGGCAAATGCGCTTGGTCCTCGAGGTGGTAGTGGTGGTATCGATATGGGCGAGCAAGACCAGGAGGATGTTCAACATGAAGAAGCTATTAATGGATGGGGTGGCAATGCGCAGAAGGATGATAAGGATGAGCCATCGGAGGACTTTTTAAATGATGATGAGACAGATAATGGAGATACCGCGTTGCAGGGTGAGTGGCAAGGAGGAGGTGAATTCGATTTAAATGCAAGATAGGCTTATTTAGTAACCTTTTCTGATAGAAAGAAATGTAGTTGTAACTTAAATGTGAAAGATTGTGGTGTTGGATTGTGTCGAGTTTCAGATGTATGGTTGTTGTTTTTTTTATAGATTCTGTTGTATGGACAAGATAGCATCGTTTGCAAGTTTGCTGTAGACATGTTTGTTTGTTAGTTTTATAAAAGACTTCTTTGAACAAATGACAAACTTGGAGAATTGCATTGGGTCGACCCTTGAGGTTTTATCTTTTTCTGCTTATTCCGGTTGAGGGGAGCATCTTCATTTAAGCTTCTGGCAATAGCTGCCTCGAGCTTTTTCCAGTGCTTGTTTTATCAGTTCTGTTCTTAACTTACGTATTGAATTGATTGCTTATAATGCGTTGAAGTGTACAATTTTAGGAATGTGCTTAGCTTCGAGCAAACTGTTGGATTCTTTTGTTGCATCCTTCAATATGTGTTAAACTGCTCTTCGTATGAGTGTTTTTGCTCATGTCATCTCTACTTGTCTAACCGTGTACGGAATGCAACACCTTCAACTCTACTCGTTCAAAGACTCGAAATAAGATTCATCATAAATCTTCAAAACCAGGCACTCTTAACGATATCAAACTATGCCAAATTGCTGTATGATTCTTCAAAGGAGGTAAAAACCATGATTTAGAAACTGCGCGAAGGAAGAAGAAAAAGGCTAACATCTTAATATTTAACTGTCAACAAGAAAATAGACAGGATAACAAATCCACTGCTGTTCGTTCTCTCAATTTTGTAGGCGCAATTAGATATTTAAGATTCAATCATCAACAAATTGCTGCACAAAACAATTCTAAAGGCATTTCTGCAGTGCCAAGGTTTTTCTTGACACCATGTCAATTTGATTGCTGCAAAATCTTTTGCCAAGTCAATTGCAGTATCTCACAAGATACATTGCTACCCTGAACGATGGGATCGGAGAAGGAATCAATTACACAAATATATGAAATCTCATGGTTGATGACGTAGTGAATTGTACAAAAACAAGCTACGACGGGCAACTAGAACGCTGCTAGCCACCTGGACTTGCGCAAGATCCGCCACCTTTTCCATTTCGGGCAGCTTTAACTGCTTTTTGGATATTTTCTTCGGTAATCTCCTTTAGGCTTTTTATCACTTGACTCTGATAGCAACGGATCCTTACATCTTTCCTTTTCAACATCTGTTTTCATCAATGAGCTATATCTTAAGAATGTAGCAGCTGCACATATCGTTGGACGACTTTATGATGATCCAAGTATAACTTATACAATCTTTTCCAGCTCGGGGAATTCGACATCTCATTAGATCCACGACCACTCAAATTCCAGACAAAAACAGGAGTAGCGTAGGCCTTCTCTAATAGCCACAACAAATCATAAGAATAAGAAGTAATGGTACCGGGAGAGCCGAGATTTTGGCTTGAGATCAGATTTCTTTGCAGAATAAGTACTTGCTCGTTCCACACGGCTATTCAAAGCAGTTACACAAAAGGAAAATTAACTGTATCAGGGCAAAATGCTGCAAAATCAACAAAGCTTAAACGGCTTGTACACATAAAGGGCTGGTCACCGCCAACCATTTTGCACACTCAGTATAAGAGTAATGTTGTCAACGTAAAGAACCTGTTCGAGAAGGCCCTAATTGTGTCATATGTAGAGCCATACCACATAGTAAGCAATAGAAGCTCAGATTCACTTTAAATTGGTTTATAAGCAGTGAAGTTTACATTAAGTCAGGATGGGTGTGCACAACAGATCAAATCAACTTGGTTATGCCTGCTTTGCTAGACGAAAGTGCTCGCTTCAATTAAGGAAAATGGAAATGCAAAACATGACAAGATCGACACTTCAAAGATCTCCGACCACGTGCAGTTCTCTCCTAGACTACTTGTATGAACCTTACCCAGGTGCATGACTTTGTTACTAACTGGGATATAACATACAGTATAACAATCATTTTTCTCAAGCAGTGTTAGTACCGCCACGACACTTAAATTTCACGTTGTATCTACGAGCATTTCGAGTTAAACGACAGAAAAAAAAGATTGATCAAATTCTATCGAGCCCGACTCATAGTGATTATTATATTTATCAACAATATATATAGTAGTAATTAACCACAGAATTAACTTCATCAGAACAACCTATTACATGCTTTGTGTCATTGTGCATGATTTATTAGTTGTTACTGAGGTCGCAAGTTCACGCAAGGATCATATATTTTATTTATCCTATTTTGATAATACATTGTAGTACTGTGTAACATGTCAATTGTCAAAATATGGCACGTCATATATATAAAGTGGCATACAGTAGTGGAATAGAAGACCATTTCCTGATTAGGATGAAAAGTCCTTTAAAATTGAAATAAATGTATAATAATTTCCACATTGGCATACTATTCTCTAAGAAAAAATATCATTAACCAATAATATCTTATATACCCCACCAATTTGTAATTTTTTGCCTCTTTTTCCTTTTCTTTTTCCACATGGGCCAGAAATGTACAATGCTAACGCGTTGGATCAATCATGCAACCATTGGGCGTTTTGTCTTTTTGAACCATAATGAATGAATGGTAATTGATTAGCATTATTGGTCCCCTCAAATATTTTGAATGTCATATATTACCATATTGTAATAATTACTGAATAATAATTACAATGAATAATTATCACTCGTTTCACCGATTTAAAAGTCAATATTCACATATGTCATATTGTTAGACGAGACGACAATTCAATACGATATTAGTACACTTGCTAAAAAAAAGACCAGTTGTTCAAATTCGACTGTTACCCTAAACGATGTTACTTGTCAGAGTAACAAACCGAATATAACATTCTGAAAGAGAGTTGTTAAAAGCATATAACAAAATCATAAATGTCTATTATATTTACAAACTTGACTTTTTTAAATGAGACGTTAAATTAGTTTCGGAACGAAGACAATACCGTCTCAACGGGACTATATTGAGTCGCACGTCTCTCGTTGGCATGTTAAGAGGTATAAATTAATATGCGTGGTAGCATATTCTCCTCGAATGCAAGTAGTTTCCTTGAGTAGGAATATTCTTGAATCGAAGGTGTGTTTCTTTACGACGTTATTATTGACTCATGCGTCGTTTTTTCATTAAAAATATCAAGAATTAGAACCAATTAGGTTCTTGGAACGAATATCGTATGCATTATTAGGGGACCATGTAAGTACACACACACATATCTTTTCAAGTTGCACACCACATGGTGCATTTCCTTCACAATTCCTCTTCCACACCACAACCTGGCCTCTATAAATTGAACAGTTTTTATGTACTAACAACTTCATCAAATTTGCATATTTTCATACTATAATACATACTCTTCATTAAACATTATTACACAAGAGAGAAAAAGAGGAGAACATATTGATATTACATCAAGAGACAAAAATGGCAGCAGTAGCTGATGTTTGCAGTGGAGAGCTCACAAAGGCCAGAGGTAGAAATCCATTCTCGTTTACACTGTCGAAAAGGGGTGATACTAATGAAAAGGTCGAAGAGATCAACGTGCCAAAAAACGGGTCGTTTTCTTCTTCGTCATCAGCTAGTTTAATGAAGGAAAAAAACGAGGAGACTGTGCTGGAATCGACGTTGTTTTTGCTCATGGACCGGTTTACACCGAGCTAAAAACGAAGAATAAATGATGTGTCGGAAAGAGTCTTTAAGTTATGTAAATAATGTTTTTTCTTGTAAGTATGTATCATGTAAATTTCAATTGATTGAGATTAAGTGCACTGTTGTTGTAGTTCTTTTTTTTTGTGTTATGTATAAGAATGTTTTCTCGTAAATTCTTGTAATATTTAAGCTGTTAATGTTTCGATTTATCAAGATAGAGCATTTTCGTATCAAAAAAAAGAAAAGAAAAAAGATGGAGCATTTAAAAAAGCATGTGCGTTGATTCAAGATTCCAATAAAATGCATTCTTGAAGAGTGTTAATCCAAAACAAAATCAAGACTTCGATACTTAATAGTGATGACAAATGGATCCAAATTCTCATTTTTACGCTTACTATTCTGGTGAAAACAATCTTACTATTCTGGTGAAAACAATCTTGTTCGTGTAGATGCGTGTTCAACACCATGTCGAACACATCAAATAGAAGAGAATTTGTTTTACAAATTTATGTCGATGTGTTCGTGTCATGTCCATCATAACACAAACATTTACAGCTCCACAAGATTCTCACATGTGTACCATCAATTAGCTAACAAATGAACAATGATAAGAATTAACAGAGTAGAATCACAAATCTAATTCAATGAAAGAATTTTATTAACCTTATATTTGTAGAGAGTTCTTAAACATCTTCACACAAAACTTTACAACTCCATCAAAACATATCTGGTAACAAATGAGTAGCATAATGCCACAACCTTATTATTTGAACTATGGTACATTTAATTTTGCAAGTTTAGTTACATAAGTACAAAAAACAACTTTTTTTGCCTACGTAGCTACAGCGAAGTGATCGACTCCATGCTCTCTATCGAAGAAGTGCTCGTCTCCCAGCTCTCTGTCGAATCTTCGTTCACGTTAATGAGATGCCTCCCGTCGTTCCACATCAGAATCTCCCTACCTTATCTCAGAACTCTATCAACGCTATTGCCCTTCAATCCCGTAACACGAGACACAAACAACTTTCGTCCCGTTAAGGAATCGAACAGCCTCTTGAACTTCACGGCCATATAATGGAAAGCTCGTTCAGCCAGAGGCGGGTTGTTATTAGTATTGGCAGTGCGCGTGTGGTGGCTGATGAATGGAGCAAAATCTTAAAACCACTCACACCGTGTTAGTGGAGCAGTCTCGATCTTTTCCTCGAGAAGATCGAATTTGTTGAGGATGAGAAGAAAATCTTTGTTGACAAGGGTCGAATGAGTGACGATGTTTTCAAATAGTTTCTTGGTCGCCATCATCTTGTTTGTGCGTACACCGTTTAAGTCTTCAAAACATTCATCATATTCTATCAAGGAAATGCAAAAGATAACAAGGCCGACATCTTCAGACATCTCCAACCACTTGCGATTCTCTCCAAGGCTGCTCGTCTGAACTCTAATGAGTTGGTAGCTGCATAGGGGGAAAAAAGTTCGTTTGGTCCCATAAGTTGGCACCTTCACGCATTTGGTCCCGTAAGTTGGCACCCCACGCAATTGCGTGGGGTGCCAACTTACGGGACCAATTGCGTGGGGTGCCAACTTACGGGACCAAATGCGTGAGTGTGCCAACTTATGGGACCAAACGAATTGTTTTCCCCTGCATAGGAAAACAATCAACGAAAAACCAAACACGTTCCTATCACATGCACCAATATAAGGCAATGCAGCGTTTTTGAAGTTTTTATACCACATTTCTGTAATTATTAAAACAGCATGAAAAGTTTCTGTACTTAATTTCATTCAACTTGTCATCAAACACCACCGTTGTATCCTTTGCCGCAGCAGCAGATCTAGGAGAGCCAACCGGAACTGGAACTAAATCTTTACGTTGATGATCAATATACAGTACTCTGCTGTTTTTCTTAATCATCATCACCTCTTTTGTGATAGAATCCATGGATCTTATCACTTCAGACAGCTGGGAGAGGTGATTGTAACTCGTTGTCTTCGAGATTCGAGCATCGATATCATCAACTATATGGAATTCAATGATATCTTCAGCTCGATAGGCCGCATCAGCAATTCGCCTCTCAAGATCTTCTTGTTCTTGTTCGGTAAGTACTCCACCACCGAGATTATAATTTTCGAGAAAATCTTGCAAGAAATAAGCATTTTCTTGCAGAGATTGGATGTGTAGCAGTTGTTCGGTAGTAAAAGTTGGTTTGCGGGCATGGTAGAGTTGGATCTGATCAATGGTATTCGTAAGAGAAACAAGAGCTGCATAAGTTGCCATCTCTCTCTCTCTCTCTCTCTCTCTCTCTCTCTCTCTCTCTATTCTTCCTCACAGTTTAATTTCTCTGAAATTCTGAATCAAAAATGTTGTTGACTAATTAAACTCAATAGTACATTTGAACATGATGACTCAATGCCACACACAACTTGATTCTTATTTTAAAACTCAGATGTGAGTTGGAGCTCTTACAGCTACCGTGACTCCTTCAATGTTTACAAAATAAAGCAACTCTCAAGAATCAGTAGATAATTATACAAAAAGTTGACTAATTATAGTTAATAGAACATTTGAGCATTATTACTCAAATGCCACACAACTTGATTCTTATTTTAAAACCAGGATGAGCTGGAGCTCTGTAATTTTGACAAGTTTTTTCTCTACAAGAAAGAAACAGATGGACAGAATTACAGTGTAAATTTTAATTGTTTTTTGGTAGTCAAGTAACTTTTTCAAATGACTCAAATATAAACTTCATCAATCGTATTAACTGCAAAAACTTAAGCTTCCTAGCACAGTATATTATTACTCCATAACCTTTGGACCATGAAAAAATTATTGATACATTCTTCTACAGAAGATAAAAAAAAAAAATTGTATACAGGAAACCATGGAAACTAGAAGGCACTAGTTTTCTGAAGAATGCTACAAGTACACCATGGAAACTAGAAGTTCCCAAATCCATCAACGACAACGTGAGGGACGTAAAACATACAATAGTCATGCCCTTCAAAATTTCTTGAGCTTAACTGGTACTAATAAATAAATCTGTATATCTTGTGTGATATGCAGTACAAACATTGAATATGTACATATGAGAGGGAAGTCATCACTCCTCAATGCCGGAATTTTGATATACACGCTACAAGGATAACAGTGGTAACTGGCCTACCCTTTCGGGGTGGAAAACAACTGCACATAATCCAAAACATACAGCAACGGCCGCCATAACCATTATAAGCGGTCGTGATGTGAATACTGTTCTTATTAATGAAGGACGGCAAGACTTTCCTGGTCTTTCATTACAGTCAACAGTCATGACAACTTCTCTGTTTAGAAGTGGCACTGTTGCACCTTAGTCTGCAGAGAGCGTACAATTTCTGAATCCTAGTAAACTTTTCACCGGTTTCTGCACAGAGCATAAACAGGAAAGGAGAGAGATACCTTGTGTAAGTTATAAGGACTGAACAGCAGAAAACAATAGTATTGATTTATTGAAGTAGGAAACTTGGTGTAAGAGCATGTTGAAAAGCAAGTCAACAAATGACCATGCTTACAAATTTGTTTGTTCACATATTACTTCAATTTGATGACACAAGTAAAATTCAAATTCAATTTCCAGTCTTATAATAATTTCCAAGACTTCAGTTAATATCTGTAAATATTCAAACTTCAATGTATCCTATTTGTGTCATTCAGTTAATTTTCATGGGTGCTTTTGTAGTTGCAGGTAAGTTCGTTGTATTAAACCGAAGTACCAAACCACAAGGGATGTAACTGTAAACATTCTTATAATAAAATCAAACATCAGAACCTTATGTTATGGCAGTTCAAGGCTAGTAATATTTAATGCCCTTACCTGATTAGAAACTACACGATGATTGTCTTGTTGAGAGCTTTGACGACAGCACAAACTTCCATTTGATGCAGTCTCTACTGATAAATCTTTTTCTGATGTTCTACGATCAAGAATACTTTGTGCAACATTCATTTTTTTCGTAATAACTCCATGTCAGCATCCCCAAGGATGGCACCCAAATTCGTATCCATTGCAGATCTCAAGGAGCACAACACTCTCTCCAAAACTACAGATGACTCTTGTTCAATCAAAAACTCTAATAGATGATTAAATCTTTGCACGTGAGAAGAAGTCAGTTGTTGTTCCGATGCAGGTTTCTTTAGCAACCATGCGACGTCCAAAATAAACTCCGAGAATTGCACTTGTCTTGAAGAAAAAACCTCACAATCTGGTCCTGGGGAGGAAAGAGATATCCCAAACTTTTGTTGCAAGGTCTCCATTTCTGCACAAGTTTCTTTGTCGCTGACAAGAATTGGAATGAAGTTGGATAAACCAGACTGGTTTTCAACCTGCAGAGGAATGGAATGAGACAACTATACGAATATGTGACTTTTACTATACGAATTACCCATTCTAGTACTTATGACAACTACAGACTTAAATTCTATATCAGCTCCCGATAAATAATGATGACACCTTTTATTTTGGTTTAAAATAACTAACTCAAACTGATGGAGGAAGATGAGTTAGTTATTAACCAACGGTCAGAATATCTTTCAATTATGGACAATGGTAAAGAAGTCCAAGAAGAGCCAAAAATAAATAAAATTCAGAATGGAAATAATATCATTGATGTTGCTGAGTCGTGACCAAATCAAGCTAATTGATTACAATGAAATCATGGATTATCTCAAGAATCATGCTCCACCGTCAAAGGCTGAATCAATGGACATTGATATAGGATATTTGTCAACACTACCATATATACAAAATATCCTTTAGTTTGTTAAGAATTATTATACATAATTTACTACCCACTGTTATGTATAAATAGCCATTGTACTATCATTAAATATATTAAGCAATGAAGCTTTCCACATAAATAAAAAGAGTTGATCACCGTTTTAACTTTTCTTGAATTCACAATGAGCACGTTTGGAAGCCACCTCTCCTTAATGGGCTTACTCTTTCTTGGGCTATTAATTGATAAACTCCATTCATAATACCAGGTTTGGATTGCCATTAGGTTTTGTCATATTTTAATTATTATTGTGTCATTCCATTAAGAAAATACCCATTTACCCTCATGTTACCACAATTGATAAACTTTGATATGAAAAACATTTTTCCCCAAATACCAATTCGTAGCTTTTCAGGCATCCAATTCTTGATGTTAATTAGTAATTAGTAAATACAAACTGCTCCCAGCCCATTAATTAGCTTCACAATTTCGTTTATCTCTACAATTGCAACCGGAATTTGCTGTAGTTGGCGGCTGAGGGACCTGCGGCGGCGACGGTCTTCTTTGCGTTTGTGGAGGCGTTTGAGTTTGGCAAGTTCTTTTTTGGATAGTTTCTTCTCTTCTAATTATCAACAATTTCTTCTCTTCTAATTATCAACCGAAATTCGCTGTAGTTGGCGGCTGAGGGATCGTCGCTGTCGATTTTCACGGCGTGCATGGTGGCACCTGCGGCGGCGGCGGTCTTCTTTGCGTTTGTGGAGGTGTTTGAGTTTGGCAAGTTCTTTTTTTGGAGAGTTTCTTCTCTTCTAATTATCAACAATTACTTACACATACCTTCTAATTATCAACAAAGTGTTGTGAGAAAATGGCTTTGAAAGAGAGAAACCATTTATCAGAATTGGATAAAGAGAAATTCGGGGAAGAAGTTTGTGGATATCAATTATCATTGATGAATGAGAAAGCAAATTCACGAGGTGATTTAGGTAATTTGATCTTAATAAGAAGGGGACACAATTAATCGGAGGGGGGGAGGTGGCGACTATTAGTAAGGGAATAAGGGCCGGATGGCCCACTTATCGGGATATTGCATTTTCAGTATGGGCCGATCCAAACGTAATATTAACCCCTTACTATTAATGAATCCGGGCCAATGGGAGCATCCAAACGTGCTCAATATACACATATGAAATATTCAAGCCTATAATTTCTTCTTGGTATCTAGAGCCAGTGGTGATCAACTTAGGCAATCTCCCAAACAAACAAACAAACAAAAGCCATGGCCAATCTCAATGTTAGTAACTTCATTACCCAAAGGTTGGAACAAGCCAATTATCCAATCTGGAGGGAGCAAGCGTTAGCCCTCATTGAATCACAAGATTTATCCGACCATATCACCGGAAAATCTCCATCTCCATTACTTAAAAACTCTGAAGATGTTTTCGTGGACAATCCAGAGTTCAAAACATGGAAAAAAGCCGATCGACTTCTGCGTGGATGGCTAATAAGCACCATGACTTCAGAGGCCGTCTCTGTCATCTTAGGAATCGAAACAACTCACGGTGTATGGGATGCGCTGGCAAATTCTTATGCACAAAATTCCCAGGAGCGTGCCTATGCACTTCGCCAACAACTCATGACACTCCGAAAAGATCCATCAATTTCCATATCTGACCATGTTCGAGTTTTTAAAGGGATCGTCGATTCGTTGGCAGCAATAGGACATTCTGTCCCCGATGATGACAAAGTCTTCCTACTGTGTACAAGTCTCGGTCCGACGTACATGGATTTCACCACCGCAATGCTAAAGACTCCAAGACCAAATTTTGCAGAGCTCTTAAACAATTTCCGCAGCCATGAAATGCTAACCGATTTATTCTCCGCAGGTTCACACTCTGGAATGAAGGAAGAAAATCCCCACTATGCATTTGTGGGACATAAAAGTAAAAGACCAAATGATTTCTCTTCAGTTGGTCGTGGTTTTTCAGCCCAACTTTCAAGACATGATATGTCTGACCTTCATCAATCAAATCACATGGCTGCTCAAAATTACCAAGTCATGAATCAACCATACAGTGGACTAGGTAACAACCATAGTGCTTATCATTCTGTTGGATCTAATCTGAATGCAGGCTACCAAAGAAACCAACAAGCAAACTTTCATCAAAATAAACTTAATGGAAATCAAGGCAGGCCTCACCAAGGTGGAAATAGTAGACGTCCTCCGCCACCAGGATGCAAGAGAATGACATCAGAAGAGAGAGCAATGTATGAAAATGAAACTTGTCAACATTGCAACAACAAAGGTCATGTTGCAAAAATCTGTTGGTGGTACTTACTCGATAAAGAAAGAAGAAAATAGCTACCTCAAGCTTTGGCGGCCTTAAAACTCGACACTACTATACCCGATACCGAGTGGACAACTGATACGGGTGCCTCACAACAAATGACAGGTAATATAAACTTGCTATCAAACATACGTAAATATACTGGCATTGATAATGTTATAATAGGTGATGGCTCGTCAATTCCTATTAAAGGTATAGGTGACACTACAATCAAGCAAAAAAACACTCAACTAGACTTAAATAATGTTTTACTTGTGCCATCATTGGAAAAGAACCTCATGTCTGTTAGCCAAACAACAGATCAGTTCCCTGTAAATTTTGAATTTGACAATTGTGGTTTTGTTGTTAAGGACATGGATACAAAACAGGTCTTAATTATGGGACATCGCAAAGGTGATCTCTATGTTATTCAAGAACCTCCAAAGGCATATTTCTCGCATAGATTTCAATCTGTCTCGGCAGATTTATGGCATCAACGTCTCGGACATCCTCAAGTATCTTCCTTAAATTTACTTAGAGCTCAAGGTTTCATAAACATTGTAGGATCAAATAAAAAACAGCACTTTTGCGATAGTTGTCAATTAGGAAAACTAAGCAAATTGCCGTTTAATATTTCAGTGAACTCTAGTACTTCTACTTTTGATAAGATTCATTGTGACTTATGGGGGCCTTCTCCAGTACTTTCAATTGGATGTTTTCGTTATTATGCATGTCTTGTTGATGAATGCTCTCGATATACGTGGATTATTCCCCTTAAACATAAGTCTGAATTTACTAATGTTTTTCTCGCTTTTGAAAAATACGACTATAGACAATTTCAGAAAAATATTAAAGTTTTTCACTCAGATGGGGGCGGACAATTCATAAATAATAAATTGATGAAACATTTTGAAAGTGAAGGCATCATTCATCATATATCTTGTCCTTATACACCTGAGCAAACAGGTATGGTTGAACGACGACATCGAATTATTCGCGAACTAGGTATGACAATGCTTTTTCACTCTGGTTTGCCACTTAAATTTTGGGTTGAATCATTTAATATTGCGGTTTATTTGTTAAATCGATTGCCTAGCTCTTCAATAAACTCTGAAACTCCATATTATAAGCTGCATGGATCACATCCCATTTACTCTTCTTTACGTGTCTTTGGATCTAAATGTTTTCCATATACATGGGATTCAAAAAAGAATAAAGTCGATCCTAAGAGTGTTCTTTGTGTTTTTATAGGTTATAGCAATCAACATAAAGGTTATAAATGTTATCATCCCGCAACTCAAAAAATCATAATTTCACGTCATGTCATCTTTGATGAGGTTACCTTTCCTTTTAAATCTATGCAGTCTCTCCCTCCAAGCAAAGCACATCTTGAAAAAAAATTTAATGATTGGTTGGATAATAGATCTTTAAATAATGTATCTTCTGATCATAAGAAATTATCTTTAACACCTGCATCACATTCTGGAATTGAAAGTATAATTAATCCTTCATTTACTTTTTCCCACAATTATGAAGCTGAACTTGAGTCTACTGTATCGTCCCCAAATCAAGCAAACATTAATCCACTTCTAGATCACACACATGCCTCACCCATTAATCAACATTCTGAAATCATCCCCTCAACCTCCTCTGCCTTTGATACACCATGTTCACCTAGAGAATCCATAGAAACTAATAATGAATCCATAGAAACTAATGAGCTCTCTAACTCAACCTCTACTGCTTCACCTCCACCTTTATCTTCACAAAGCCCTGTGCGCAGTTTTCAAATTATAGAAAATGAAACTGATCCACCGCCGAACTCTCCTTTAAACAACAATTCATCTACTGCAACCCATAACATGATTACCCGTTCGAAAACCAGCACCGTCAAGCCTAATCCAAAATATATTTTGACAGTCCAGACCCAACATATTCCTCGCGAACCTAATAATGTACGAACAACCCTTGCTCACGAGGGTTGGCGCCAAGCCATGAAAGATGAAATTGATGCTCTTCATCAAAATCACACTTGGAAGTTAGTGCCTCGGTCCCCGACAATGCATGTCATTAGTTGCAAATAGGTGTACAAAAAAAAACTAAAAGTGGATGGTTCTCTTGATCGTCTCAAGGCTCGACTTGTAGCAAAAGGCTTTCTTCAGGTAGATGGGATAGATTACAATGAAACTTATTCTCCGGTCATTAAACCAGGTACCATTCGTACGGTTATTAATGTTGCTTTAGTTAAAGGATGGTCAATTCGTCAACTTGACATAAAAAATGCCTTTCTTCACAGTCTTATTTCCGAAAACATTTTTATGGAGCAGCCCCCTGGTATGCATGATCCTCACCATCCAACTCATGTTTGCAAACTCCAACGTGCTGTGTATGGTCTTAAACAAGCACCTAGAGCTTGGTTCGATAGATTTAGTCAATTTTTATTACACAAAGGTTTCTTTTGTAGTCTAGTTGATCCTTCACTTTTTATACTTCATTGTTCGCAAGGTATACTAATTTTACTTCTCTATGTAGATGATATGCTTCTTACGGGATCAAGCACCGAGCTCATTGAAAATTTTATAGGCCTCCTCGGTAGTGAGTTTGCTATGAAGGATTTAGGACCTTTACACCATTTTCTTGGGATTGAAGTCACAAATACCTCCAATGGTTTGCATCTCTCACAAACACATTATGCTATGACCATTCTTGAACGCACCAAAATGATCGAGTGTCAACCGATGAGTACACCTATCGAGTCTAAAACTCGTGGTCTTATTGATCAATCGCCTTTGAGTGATCCTAGTTTTTTTCGTAGTATAGTTGGAGGCTTGCAATATTTAACTCTTACATGACCTGACTTAGCTTTTAGTGTCAATTACGTTTCACAATACATGCACTCACCTACCGTATCTCATCTAAAAATGATTCGCAGAATTCTAAGATATGTCAAGGGCACTATTCATTTAGGACTTATGTTCAACTCACATTCTACACTTGATCTTTGTGCTTTTTCAGATGCCGATTGGGCTAGCTGTCCAATTACTCGACGATCTGTCACAGGCTATTGCACATTTCTCGGCTCCAATCCTATTTCGTGGTGTTCAAAAAAATAGAATACTGTTTCTTGTTCTAGCACCGAAGCTGAATATCAGGCTATGGCGCATGCTACTGCTGAAATCACTTGGCTGACTTTTCTCCTCCGTGATCTTCGTGTTCCTGTGCATCATCCTCCGACTCTATTTTGTGATAATATGAGCTCTTTATACATGACGATCAACCTTGTTTTTCATGGTCGCAGTAAACATATTGAATTAGACTATCACTTTGTCCGAGAACAAGTTGCCCTTGGTCGTCTAATTACTCGATATGTCCCCACTACTCATCAAATTGCCGACATCTTCACGAAGCCTATGTCCAAGAAATCACTTCAACACTTTTCAACCAAACTGTGCCTCCAACCCCGTCACAGTTTGCGGGAGGGTATTAACCAACGATCAGAATATCTTTCAATTATGGACAATGGTAAAGAAGTCCAAGAAGAGCCAAAAATAAATAAAATTCAGAATGGAAATAATATCATTGATGTTGCTGAGTCGTGACCAAATCAAGCTAATTGATTACAATGAAATCATGGATTATCTCAAGAATCATGCTCCACCGTCAAAGGCTGAATCAATGGACATTGATATAGGATATTTGTCAACACTACCATATATACAAAATATCCTTTAGTTTGTTAAGAATTATTATACATAATTTACTACCCACTGTTATGTATAAATAGCCATTGTACTATCATTAAATATTAAGCAATGAAGCTTTCCACATAAATAAAAAGAGTTGATCACCGTTTTAACTTTTCTTGAATTCACAATATACACATATGAAATATTGAAGCATATAATTTCTTCTTTAGTATTTGGAAGTAAATCACACGCAGAAACATATTTCATCACTTTCTGTTCTGGTAAACCCCATACAAAACAAAACATATACACGCATAATAACTGTAGCCCCAAATGTGCCAACCACAGGCAAAAAGTAAAAAGGCCATGAAAGTCAAAGTTCATATTTCTTAGCGGCTATTGTGCCACTCAGAGTACTTAGCATGCAGAAGGACACTCTCATACCACACTAACCGCGAACTACGTATTTTACAGATATTATTGCAATACACAACCTGGAAAAGGTATTTCGTTTCCTTTAACAAGTACAATTTGAGGGGAAGCTTTCTTATAGAATGGAGTTATACTAAAAGAAGGGTATATTAAATAATGAGAATCATTTTATATTCTTTACATTTTTTTCATACAGAGAACTCAATGTGTCATTAGAAGTGCAAAAAGGAAATCGCTACATTTAGACCTCAATACACGACAAAGTGTTCTAAAAAATTGATGGAACTGATACCAAATTACCAAGGAGGGGACAGGCCAAAGGTCAAAGTAAGTAATCTCACCTCAAGAAACACATATATATTCAACAATTTGCTGGTTGGAACCGTTAGCTTCTTCTTTCCTACAACACCTGGATGAAACAGAAATCTTGTACGGCAAGTATCGTCCAGCAAATGCAATAAGAAACCTGCCATGATCACAAGACAATTTAATTTCAATAGAACATGACGTAATAATATGCTCTCAGCAACATGAACTTTACACAAAATGATGGTTGCAAAATTAAGTTATATGTTAAGCATGAAGTAAACCATCTCTTACACCATGAAGCCTACTGTCGATTAGCTTTGAAAAAGTAGCAAGCTAAAATGCGCATTCCAATATTTTAAGGACAGAACCATTATCGTTGATATGGATTAAAATGTACCCCTACAAACAAATCTATCTTTGGTTTAGCTCAGTTAAAATTCTTCTCGTTCGCAGTTTTATCAGCTCTAACTCTTTTACTACAGATACAGTTGAATTTATTAACCTACCGATCGTGCCCAGCCAGGTTACTTTTTTCTCTTATTTCATTTGGAATGTTTCATTTACTCTTGATTTTTAGTCTAATAACTTGATCTTCCTATATTATCTGAATATTTTTGGAAATATTTTTGAAACCTATGGAACACCTATTTTTCACGTTTCGTGATGCTTCAAGTGGAGTCAATAGTTATCCAAACATTGGAATAGTTTTGTTATTAGACTGAACTTTGAAGGGTGAATATGCTATTACGCCCATTGCGAATTATGAATAAACCGCCTTTGCATTTTAATGGTGTTTGTGTCCATTGCAATAAGTCTTCCATAGAATTATTCTTCTTTGTACGTTACGTAACAAGGAACACGAGTTGGTTTTAGGGTCATTCCGTAACTTTGGTCTCTTTTACGTTGTTGGGGCTGAATTTCTGTGACTGATTTTTCATTCTTGGGAGCTGGTAAGAGGTCTACTTGGAAAGATTAAGAGGAATGTGAAAGAATAGTCGTTGGGAAAAAGGTTCGTTTGGTCCCATAAGTTGGCACTTTCACGCATTTGGTCCCGTAAGTTGGCACCTCACGCAATTGGTCCCGTAAGTTGGCACCCCACGCAATTTTAGTCCCGTAAGTTGGCACTCCACACAATTGGTCTCGTAAGTTGGCACCCCACGCAATTGTAGTCCCGTAAGTTGGCAAACCACGCAATTTTAGTCCCGTAAGTTGTCTCCACGCAATTGAGCTCAGGCGGAGGTGGGACTGAAATTGAGTATTTTTACCAACTTACGGGACTAAAATTGCGTGGGATACCAACTTACGGGACCAATTGCGTGGGGTGCCAACTTACGGGACTAAAATTGCGTGGGGTGCCAACTTACGGGACCAATTGCGTGGGGTGCCAACTTACGGGACCAAATGCGTGAGGGTGCCAACTTATGGGACCAAACAAATTGTTTTGAAAGAATAGTCGTTTGATGAAACGATGAGAGTTCTTTCTTTCAATTTGCATTTAGGTGTGGGGATTGCTTTGTGACTGTAATCAATGTTTTGTTTCATCACCCTCTTAAGTGGTGAAAAAATAATATTCGGTTCAAGCTGAACTGATATGTTGTGATGATACTTTTGATAGTGCAAAGTCATAGAAATAGTGATCCAGTAACAGTACTCATTTATTTTGTGCTTACTTGTTGAAAGTGAGAAATAACAAATTCTACATTTTGATTACTTAATGATGTGGGACCATATTGATTATTTTTGGTACATCTTGTGTATGTAATATACTTACACATGCTCTGTACTTATTGAGGAAAAGATAGATATTGTTTTCAAATGAAATCGAGTAATATATAAAAGAACACTTAAAAGTTTTGCATAATTATGTAAACCTCACATATAACTTTAATACTCAACTGAGAACTTCAATAAGAAATTATCATATAACATTCTATAATACGTTCATTGGTTAAGAAAATAGATCAAATTTGCCAATGTTACTGACAACTTTCAAAAGTCTGGGAATCGCCTTGGTCCAACTAAGAAAGACATGAGAACCTTTGGACATAAAGTAAAGATCTGCTGCTTCTAAAACTCTCTTTCTACTCTTATGATATTTAGAGTTTGAAGTATATCCTAAAAGGTATGAGAGCACTTGCAATTTGGCGCCTTAATCAGTTGCCTACTCGTCGTATGGCACATAACCATAAAACACCAAAAAATGAATGAAAGTCATCGAGAAAGGTAGCAATCCTTGTGCCGGAAAGTGGAGAAGCAGACCCATTCCTATTGATTTGTTTCAATCCGAACGAAACGCACAGCTACCCCTAAGGATATCAGATCAAAATTCAACAACTCCCAAGTTTATCAAAATTCAGACTCTTCCGTTGCTGACTTCTTATTGTTGGATATGCCGTAAGAGTGATCCAATTAATATACTTTTAGCATATCGTGTATTGAAATAAGAGATGTCATGTTAGGTGTCTACTGAACTAATTTATCACTTCTAGTATATTGTCTGTGCAGTATATTGCGTCATGAATATTTCTAAGTATGAACTACAAAAAAAGAGAAGAACATATTATAACAAGAAACAACAATGGCAGCAGTAGCTGATGTTTGCACAAAGGCCAGAGCTAGAAATCCATTCTCGTTTACATCGTTGAAATGGGAGGATGCTCCTGATAAACTTGAAGAGATGAAAGGATCGAATAAAGGGGTCGTTTTCTTCTTCGTCGTTAGCTGGTTTGAAGTCACCGGCCAAGGTAAAGAACGAGGAGACTATGTTAGAATCGACGTTGTTTTTGCTCAAGATTTCTCTTTTCTGTCAAGATTTCTCAACATATAGGGCATACTATGTTAATCCAAGGTTTTGTTACAATACATCTTATTTTACGAGTGTTAATTCATGCCCAAACACAAACTTAATTGTCGTTAATGGATCCAAATTCTCATTTTTACGCTTACTATTCTGGTGAAAACAATCTTGTTCGTGTAGATGCGTGTTCAACACCATGTCGAACACATCAAATAGTAAGAATTTGTTTTACAAATTTATGTCGATGTGTTCGTGTCATGTCTACGCATCATAACACAAACATTTACAGCTCCACAAGATTCTCACATGTGTACCATTAATTAGCTAACAAATGAACAATGATAAGAATTAACAGAGTAGAATCACAAATCTAATTCAATGAAAGGATTTTATTAACCTTATATTTGTAGAGAGTTCTTACATATCTTCACACAAAACTTTACAACTCCATCAAAACATATCTGGTAACAAATGATTAGCATAATGCCACAACCTTATTATTTGAACTATGGTACATTTAATTTTGCAAGTTTAGTTACATAGTTCCATCAAAGCATAATGCATCCTAATTGATTGAAGAACCATAGAGTCAAGAACAAGGTGCACAAGGCATGGGAAATGGGTGCCCTCTGCTGTCCAGCGTATGAGGCAGCCGCACCATCCCAATTTCAAGTATTTTAGGCGAAGGAATTGGCCCTCAACTGGACTCCACTCCTCTCCATTAAAGCACCGCTTCAATGTAAGCTTCTCAAGATTGGGCAATGGCCCAATCCTTTCTGCAATATCCTTCCAATCAAAACCACAGCCCTTTACAGTCAACTTCTTGAGTGATGTTGAGAACCCGAGGTTCTGCAGCAAATTACTCACAGACCGCATATTCAAGTCGCACTCTAGTGATTGCAGTTTATTTAGATGTTCAAGATTCTTCAAGCAATAACGTGACACGCCATTGTAATGTTTCTTATAAATTACTTTCAATTTCTTGATATTGGGGATCCTCCTCAAAACTTCTTCAGTACACCTGAAGTCTTCGATATATGAGAGTGTCTGTAAGTTTCTTAGCACAAAGTCGTCATGACCCTTTGTTCTGCCACTCGGAGGATCTGGAAGAGAAACGAATTTTATTATTAAATGCCTAAGTTGGGGCATCTCCCAAATTTCAGATGGTGCAACTTCTATCAAACTGTTTCCCATAACTAGTGTCTGTCTATTTCAATGGCAACAAATTCGAATTAAGGAGAAATTATATATATATATATATATTTACATACCGAAAATCCTCTGTTTCTATTCTCCTCCCTCTCCTGCTTCCTTGTCATCTTCTTCTTCTTCATCATCATTTTTCTCATCTTCGTCCTCGTCCTCTGAATATTCACCCTCAAGAATTAGGCGAAAATCCTCATTCCCAAAGTTCCGCTGTTCCTCTTGAATTGCTATTGCCGAGGCAATGACTGATTTCTTGCAATTATCCACCCGAATTGATTGAAGAGTTGCTATATCTGCAAAGCCCAATGGAATCTCTTCTAACCTCTTCATAAGGTCAAGAACAAGGCTTTCAAGGCATGGGAAATGGGTGCCCTCTGCTGTCCAGCGTACAAGATCACCACAGCAATTCATTTTCAAGTATTTTAGGCGAAGGAATTGGCCCTCAACTGGACTCCACTCCTCTCCTTTAAAGCAGAACCACAATTTAAGCTTCTCAAGATTGGGCAATGGCCCAATCTTTGTTGCCATATCCTCCCAATATAAACCACACTGGTTTAAACTCAACTTCTTGAGTGATGTTGAGAACTTGAGGTTCTGCAGCAAATCACTCCTAGTAGCCCAGACATGTATAAACCAGCAATTTAGTGATTGAAGTTTATGTAGATGTTGAAGATTCTTGATACAATAATGTGACAAGCCTGAGTCATTATCATGGTAAACTACTTCCAATTTCTTGACATTGGGGATCATCCTTAGGACCTCTTCAGTACACTTAAAGTTTTTGACAAATGAGAGTGTCTGTAAGTTTCTTAGCACAAAGTCGTCATGACCCTTTGTTCTGCCACCCGGAGGATCTGGGAGAGAAAAACGATCTAACATTAAATGCCTAAGTTGGGGCATCTCCCATATTTCAAATTGTGCAACTTCTCTCACATCTCTCATAACTAGTGTTTGTAGATTCCAGAAACAGTCTATCTGGTCAGGAATTCTGAGTGCAAAGAAATTAAGGTACCGCGAATTCATTGACCGTGCAACTCTATCGCTAAGAGAATTATCCATGCTGCATATCCTCAACAACTTGGAATCAATTGACGGCATTAACTTCGGTTTAAAAGTTAACACTGTGCGGAGTAAAGAAGCACAAGAAATCTTTGGCGATTGATTTCTGTATGTTGCGCTAGAATGAATAGCAATTCGACGTTCTAAGCCTTGGGAATCTCCATAATGCACCGTACTGTTACTGACACAGAAAAACCCCTCTCTATGAGCTTCTCTCAAACACAAATCCCTCAATAGATCGTGAATGCTGCAAGTTTTCAAATTACCTGTAGTTCCCAGTTTAACAAAAATGAGATTTCTGCCAATTAGATCTTTCAAACACTCTTCTGCTACCTCTTCCAAGCTTTTTTCCCTGTTAGGTTTTAGAAATCCTTCAGCAACCCATAATTTGATAAGCTCAGGAACACGAATCTCGTAGTCTTCTGGAAAAACTCCCATATAAAGAAAACATGGCTTTAAGTAAATAGGCAAATGGTTATAACTTAAAGATAATATTTTTAAGCAACTTTGGTCGTCCTCAAAGTTTATGGAGGTGTTTATATTGTTTGCAACATACCCCCAGTATTCTTGGGTCATTTTCGATTTAGCAAGAAGTCCCCCAATCACAGCAATTGACAGAGGGAGCCCTTTGCAGCGTTTGGCAATCTTCTTTCCGATTTCCTCCAGTTCAAGAGGACAACATTCTCTATCAAAAATCTTTCTGCAAAGTAGCCTCCAACTTGTATCATCATCCAAAAGATTCATTTGATAAATATCTGAAGAAGCAACATAATTAGCCACATTTGACAGCCTAGAAGTTAGCACGATACGACTTCCGTGGTCGTTTCTTGGAAAGGACGCTTTTATCTTATCCCATGCATCAATATCCCAAATATCATCAATTATGATCAAGTATCTCCTGCCTGACAAATGTTTGTACAACTTTTCCACTAATTGGTAATCTTCACTGCCATCTATACGAACTCCTATCGTAAGTGCAAGGCCTGATAGGATTTCTCGCGTATCGTATGCTTGAGATATCGTAATCCAACCACGGATATCAAAGTATTCCATAACATATGCATTATCATAAACATGTTTAGCAAGTGTAGTCTTACCAATACCGCCCATTCCTATGATTGGAAGAATTTGGAGACAAGATCCCTGTCCAATTAGCTTAGCCATAATTTCATTCAACTTGTCATCAAACACCACCGTCCTATCCTTTGCCGCGGCAGCAGATCTAGGAGAGGCAACCGGAACTGGAACTAAATCTTTACGTTGATGATCAATATACAGTACTCTGCTGTTTTTCTTAATCATCATCACCTCTTTTGTGATAGAATTCATAAACCTTATCACTTCAGGCAGGTGGGACATGTGGTGATTGCTACTCTTTTTCGCCGAGGATCCAACACCAGTACAAGCGAATATATGGGATTCAATGATTTTCTTAAACAGGTGGGAGAGTTGATTGTAACTCGTTGTCTTCGAGATTCGAGCATCGAAACCATCAACTATATGTAATTCAATGATATCTTCAGCTCGATAGGCCGCATCAGCGATTCGCCTCTCGAGATTTGCCTGTTCTTGTTCGGTAAGTACTCCACGGGGATTACAATTTTCCAGAAAATCTTGCAAGAAATAAGCCTTTTCTTGCAGAGATTGGATCTGTCGCAGCCGTTTGGCGGTAAAAGTTGGTTTTCGGACATGGTAGAGATGGATCTGATCAATGGTATTCGTAAGAGAAACAAGAGCTGCATAAGTCGCCATGTCTCTCTCTCTCTCTATTCTTCCTCACAGTTTAATTTCTCTGAAATTCTGAATAAAAAAAATGTTGTTAGACTAATTAAACTCAATAGTACTACATGTGAACATGATGACTCAATACCACACACAACACAACACAACTTGGATTCTTATTTTAAAACTCAGATGTGAGGTGGAGCCCCCAATGTTTACAACTTGATATACTTATTTTAAGACTATGATGAGCTGGAGCTCTTACGTAGTTACGTAACGTTACAGCTAATATTGACTGCTTCAACATTCACAAAATAAAAAGCAATTCTTTTTTAAATCCGTATTATTATTATACTGAACTTTTAATAATGTTGTAATATTCTTATAGTTTCCAACTTTCCATGATGACTCTCATTCAACTTTCACAAATTAAAAGCAATTCTTTTTTGCGCCAAATTATGTAATATGCAAAAAAGTTCACCACGACTTGGTTTTTTTTGGATGATGAGTATTTCAACAAATTAACTCCTGATGTCTGTAATTTTAACAAGTTTTTTCTCTGTAAGAAACAGATGGACAGAATTACAGTGTAAATCTTTTTTACATTTTATTTTTTTTTGTTGAAAGATGCATTGGATGTTGAAACCCGGCGACCTGTGGAATGTCCGATTGCAGATTCTGGAAATTGGCCGATATGGAAATATATCAGCCCCGAAGGATTTCTGGAAATTGCAATCAGAAACAGATATCAAGACTAAGCTTGTTAGGTTCACTTGTACTTTGTTATGGTTTTTCCATGTTGTATCCATTGGTTTGAAGCTAGGGAGCAGATACAGAATCCAATGTTTTTTCTGCCCTCCCTCTCCTGTCTGTGTGGTTATACAGTACACAAGGTGGTGTGATACTGTGATGAATCTGTGTCCTGTTTCCCATTTCATTATAGCAGAAGTCTTCAGTATATTGACATATAATTCGCCTACTAGAGATGAAACTTCGCAATGTTTGGATTCGTTTGAGTTTGATATTTTAAATAAGTTTATATAATGCAACCTAATTATAATTTACAAATTCTTAAGCAACTAATTTAACCAGAGGAAACTGTGGCCAGGTTGGAAATTTATTTGCTTTATTATTTTGGACAAGTTATAAAAATGACAATAAAATTACCATGTCTATTCAATTCTTCGTGATTAGTCTAATGTTCAAAGGAGGTTTCAAAATATATTCTGATTTTTAATATTCAACAAGTTGAAGCATTTAAAATAGAAAGTACTCACAACACACACAGATGCCAAGTCAAATTCAGAGCTTTCCCCCAAGAACGAAAATAAACATGGATTTATTCAAACTACAAATCCATGCAAAAACTCGTTTATTTTGGCTCGTTACAAATCGGGATTGGCACCCCCACACTGTAAATTGCAGGCTAGGGATTCAAAGCAACTGCGAAAACGTTATAACATTAGCAAGCCACGACACTACGGTCTAAATCAACTTTCTTCACTCAAATCCGAAACCTATCTTTTAAAACTGGACTCAGTTCATACAATGAAATGGTATAACTATGTTATAAAGAGCACTAATCAATCTACTTCTGAATGCTGAATGTAAGCTCCACTAAAATTATGTACAAGTTAAATCCAGGAGAGGCGGTTTATGAAACTTAGGTGGGTATGAGCGCCAATATTTGGTTCCTGATGATGCCCATGCACTTTTGGATTTCAGTATACACAGGAAGGTTTTGCGAACTGCGGGGCTGTAAGCTTGTGACAGCAGAATCAAGTATCTGTGCTATGTCTGATGGAGGGAACTGCCGTTCGATGCACTTCTGCAATTCAAAATGTAAATTCGTATTGGTCAGTAGTGAATGAAGAGTAGAGATAATTACAACTATACACCTGAAATTTGGTTAAATTAGAGATTCTACTATTTAAGCAATACCAGAAAAGAAAAGTAGCCTCAAGCTTATTCATAAGAGAGACGCAACACATTTAGTGACAGAGGGACCTTATATACTAATACTCACATGAATCATGAGCAAAGTCGCAACACATTTAGTGATCAGCTCTGAAGGAATTTGCGTCTCAGTATCAGATGCATTAGTCGATTTGGTACGAGGTGCCTGCAACAATTATAATTTAAGAAAACAAAAGATACTGGAAAATAGAAGTATCATAAGCAATAAATAGTTAGTAATGATCTTACGTCTGACACATGAGAATCATCAGATGGAAGCCGCGCTTCAATTGGCGTATCAGGACGCGTCCGTTTTTCGAGTCTCGAAGATGCCTGCGAGAGGTACCTTTGCCCTAATTTTAGTCTGATTCAGCTGAATTTGTGCGATGATATCGATCTTTTTTTCGGTTCCGAATGTATGTTTACATTGTATCTGATTGATGCTTCGGTGTGGTATATTGTATCTGATTTGCTATATCGACTCAGTTGAATTACGTATCGGAGTACGTTTCGATCCGCTAGGTATTGGAGTTTTTTCCTATAAGATTTCGTGCTGTTTCGATACGTATGTGAAAATCGTAAAAGTTGTCGTTAAAATTGATGTACGATTCATGTATCTTTTATTTTAGTGACATAATTTTGCCCTATTTTGATTCGATTCAGCTGAATTTTGTGTTATTGTGTTGGATTTATCCGGTTTGGAATGTATGTTTGTATCGCATCTGGTTGATGCTTTGGTGTGTTGGATCAGAGTTTAGGTTTCGGAGTACGTTTTGGTTACGGACCGATAGATATTGGATTTTTTTTTTTCCCGATAATCTTTCGTGTGTTGTTTCGATATGTATGTGAAATTCCTAAAATTTGTCTCGGTAGAATGTTTGGAGATTTTGATGCATGGTGGTTTATCGATTGTTTTGTAGGCTATTGCCGTACCATGTGGTTGCGGACTATGAAGCAGAGGAGGACGACAAGATCCTCGACTCCGACTCAACGGGTCAGAGACTCTCTCGCTCTCAGCAATGGGACCACAACATTGCGGCCAAAGTGTCGGAGTTCACAGCCACGTTCGAGAAGCAGGTCCTTGCTTTCAACATAATCTCGAAGAAGCGAAGTCTTGGAGAGTTCAGGACGGAGGAGAAGCTGATGATGGAGCAGTTGCTGTTGCAGGATGAGAAGCGGGCGTTGCTTGAGTCGAGGGCGGCTAGGATGGAGGATTCGAGGCAGAAGGCCAGTCGGGAAACTCAGGAGGCCCAGATGCGAATGGCTGCTGCTATGGAACAGGCTCGTGTGGAGTCACAAGCTCATCATGCTGAGATGATGGCACGGGCGGCTCCGATAAGGGCAAATGCGCTTGGTCCTCGAGGTGGTAGTGGTGGTATCGATATGGGCGAGCAAGACCAGGAGGATGTTCAACATGAAGAAGCTATTAATGGATGGGGTGGCAATGCGCAGAAGGATGATAAGGATGAGCCGTCGGAGGACTTTTTAAATGATGATGAGACAGATAATGGAGATACCGCGTTGCAGGGTGAGTGGCAAGGAGGAGGTGAATTCGATTTAAATGCAAGATAGGCTTATTTAGTAACCTTTTATGATAGAAAGAAATGTAGTTGTAACTTAAATGTGAAAGATTGTGGTGTTGGATTGTGTCGAGTTTCGGATGTATGGTTGTTTTTTTTTTTATAGATTCTGTTGTATGGACAAGATAGCATCGTTTGCAAGTTTGCTGTAGACATGTTTGTTTGTTAGTTTTATAAAAGACTTCTTTGAACAAATGACAAACTTGGAGAATTGCATTGGGTCGACCCTTGAGGTTTTATCTTTTTTCTGCTTATTCCGGTTGAGGGGAGCATCTTCATTTAAGCTTCTGGCAATAGCTGCCTCGAGCTTTTTCCAGTGCTTGTTTTATCAGTTCTGTTCTTAACTTACATATTGAATTGATTGCTTATAATGCGTTGAAGTGTACAATTTTAGGAATGTGCTTAGCTTCGAGCAAACTGTTGGATTCTTTTGTTGCATCCTTCAATATGTGTTAAACTGCTCTTCGTATGAGTGTTTTTGCTCATGTCATCTCTACTTGTCTAACCGTGTACGGAATGCAACACCTTCAACTCTACTCGTTCAAAGACTCGAAATAAGATTCATCATAAATCTTCAAAACCAGGCACTCTTAACGATATCAAACTATGACAAATTGCTGTATGATTCTTCAAAGGAGGTAAAAACCATGATTTAGAAACTGCGCGAAGGAAGAAGAAAAAGGCTAACATCTTAATATTTAACTGTCAACAAGAAAATAGACAGGATAACAAATCCACTGCTGTTCGTTCTCTCAATTTTGTAGGCGCAATTAGATATTTAAGATTCAATCATCAACAAATTGCTGCACAAAACAATTCTAAAGGCATTTCTGCAGTGCCAAGGTTTTTCTTGACACCATGTCAATTTGATTGCTGCAAAATCTTTTGCCAAGTCAATTGCAGTATCTCACAAGATACATTGCTACCCTGAACGATGGGATCGGAGAAGGAATCAATTACACAAATATATGAAATCTCATGGTTGATGAAGTAGTGAATTGTACAAAAACAAGCTACGACGGGCAACTAGAACGCTGCTAGCCACCTGGACTTGCGCAAGATCCGCCACCTTTTCCATTTCGGGCAGCTTTAACTGCTTTTTGGATATTTTCTTCGGTAATCTCCTTTAGGCTTTTTATCACTTGACTCTGATAGCAACGGATCCTTACATCTTTCCTTTTCAACATCTGTTTTCATCAATGAGCTATATCTTAAGAATGTAGCAGCTGCACATATTGTTGGACGACTTTATGATGATCCAAGTATAACTTATACAATCTTTTCCAGCTCGGGGAATTCGACATCTCATTAGATCCACGACCACTCAAATTCCAGACAAAAACAGGAGTAGCGTAGGCCTTCTCTAATAGCCACAGCAAATCAAAAGAATAAGAAGTGAAGCGGGGTGATTTTGTCGTGCTGACTAAGCACTCCACCTCAGACTAACTCAAGCTCCGTGCTGGTGCTGAGTTAGCTTTTAAGTTCGAGAAACCTGCACTGAGAAACACGAAAAGGTGAACTAGCCGGAGGCCCCGGCGAAGGCACTCCGACGCGCAAGTCAGAAAGAAACTAGACTTCCGAAATCTAGAGAGAGAAAACTCTGACTTTGAGAGAGAAAGTAAAAATGAGAATTGTGTCTCATTTGCCTTCAAGAGAGGGGGTATTTATAGATACCTCACGGGCCTGAGGTGGGCCTAATGGGCTCGGCCCATCTTAGAGGCCTAGTCCAAGTTCTAGTATGCAACCGTGCTACCTTGCTGGCATGCAACCACGTTACCTTGCAAGTATGCAACTATGTTAACCTGCTAACCTGCAACCACGCAATTTTGTTAGTTCGGACGCTACTTCGTAACGTAAAATTCGAGCCTTCGGTTTATAATGTGGTGCGTTGGCGACTTGCGAGCTTGACACGTGTCATATACGAAAATATGGTACAACAGTATTCCCCCACTTCTTAGTGCGTTGTGAGTAATTCAAGGCACTTAGAAGTATTGTTGTCTAGAGTGTTCATGTGATTTTTTGCAACTTTCTAAGTTCTTCGGGTTTTTCTCAGAATTCTTCGAAGTTTCTGGACTGCCTTTAGTCACATATGAATTTCTCGTGGAGACTTGCGATATTTCTGACATGTCAATGCCCCTTTGTGTAATTTTATGGACCGATGGGTAGTTTTTAAAACTTCAAGAGCTATCTTGAAATTTCACACCATAGGTTGATTTTTCCACTTAATCAACATGGTTTTGGATATAGTAATATTATGAGATATATGTGTATGTACAGAATCTATATCAATCAACATGGTTTTGGATATAGTAATATTATAAGATATATGTGTATGTACAGAATCTATATCAAGTATATATTTTGAACGGATGGATTAACTATATATATATATATATATATATTATGTGTATATGCATACATACTGTGGTAACCTCATTAGTTTAATATGGAGCACGTTACTTTCGATTTGAACGATTTGAATAGCTACTAATAACCTTTAAAAGCCTCAGCTAGCCATTTTCTTCCGTTTCTCCCATTCCTCATTAAATCAAGATATCGTGCGATGATGGGTGATGAATACGTTATTTACTTTCTTCAAAAACTTAAATTTCTGGTTAGTGATCCCTCGCGTCTCCTCTTATATAAATACCAGCTTGTTTTTGCTCAACATCATCAAAACTATTTAGCAACGTTATTCCCAGAGAAAAATTCATTCGACGACGAAGGCGAGTTCACAGCGAACGGCAACGATCGGGGTTTTGAAAGCCTGCTTTCTTGTACGCGATTTAGTACGAACGCGTGCTTCATTCAACTGCACCATCGGACTCAGAACTTGCTCGCATTCCAGCGCGAGATTCAGTAGGAACACGTGCTGCATTCCACTAAGCTATCGGAGGTTCTTGCTTGCATTCGAGCACGCGATTCAGTAGGAACGCGTGCTGCATTCCACTACGCTATCGGAGGTTCTTGCTTGCATTCGAGCGCGCGATTCAGTAGGAACGCGTGCTGCATCCCACTACGTTTTCGGACTCAGAACTTGCTCAAATTCCAGCGCGCGATTCAGTAGGAACGCGTGCTGCTATTATATCCGTCGAAACAAAGGGAGGTGTTGATTAACAGAGGTGAAAGACGTCAAGTGTGTTTATTTGTTCATGTTGATTTTTGTCATGTTGCACTAGCTTTTCTTGACAGCATTTTGCTTTCAATGTAGCTGCGACGACGAACATCTCTTGATCGTCATCTTGTGCCGTATTTGCGGGTTGAAGTGGCTAGATTGAGAAGGCGAGTATCTTGCTTTCGTAAAGTTGAAGGCTTGCACAACACAATCTTTATCCCTCGTGTTCGGGCTTACGAATTTCCAGCGGTACCGCAAACGAAATTTGGTAATTATCTGTTTTGCTGAAGTTTTTCCTGTATCCGAAATGTGTGATTTATCCAAACTTGGGTCGAATTTCGAAACCTCTGATTTTCAAGGTTTAGCAAGTATCACTCCGTCTTTGGAATCCCAAGTCGAGGTAAAACAAAATGATAGTGTCGAAGATTCCGAAGATGTTTCTGATGAAGACGCAGTAAGTTTAAAGAAAACTACCTTAAAACCACATCATTTTGATATTGTTTCCGAAGTGAGGTGGAATATAAGTCGAATTAGATCAGAATTCTATATCCCTCGTGGCTATGAAATTATAATTCCTAACTCTGCAGATAGAATGGATACACCTCCTTGTGGCAGTATGACCGTTCATCTTGCAACGCTTAAATTAGGACTTCGATTTCCTCTTTCCCATGAACTTTGTGCAATCGTCAGCTTCTTTGGTTTATGCTTAAGCCAACTTAATCCCAAGGCCGTTTGTGTCATCTTATGTTTCATACTTGTCATGAAGGCGTATAATCAACCTTGTACCTACGCTGAATTTCACGAGCTTTTTTCTCTTGGTACTTCCAATCAAAAAGGGGAGGAGGGATTTTATTTTTGCATTACTAAAAAGAAACGCAAGTTTTTGAAGAATATTAGAACGCCAGGAACTAAAGGGTGGAAACATCGTTTTGTGTTTATTAAACCTCCAAAAGATGTAGTTTTCGACTTTCCAAAAGTTTGGCACCATGGTCGAGTTAAAATAGATGACACTCCGAGGTCGAACTTTGCGCCTGGATTTTTAGAGAAGCTGCCTTTGGTGACTTTTGAGCCAGATATATTGATTGAGGAATGCATCCTTAGCGCCGGTGGATTATCACCGGTGTTGTTTGATAAGGAAAAGAGAAACTTGGGTAGATGTCTTATTTTACTTTTATCTTTCCACTGTTTGATGCAATCACACTCTTATCTTTGATTCGTTTCTTGTAGGAAGATTATTGATGGCGAGATTCGAGAGATTCAATCAGGCCATGCGTAAAAAAGATGACCGTACCAAGCATGACGCACGCCCTAGGGACGAGGATCGTCGCTCGTACGAAAGAAGAGGTCCAAATGAGAGTCAAGGGACTCGTGGTGGTGCAACTCTTAGTCAAGACTTTAGGCGTCAAACTCGTGATGATGCCAGCATGGCATCTAGCGTCCCTTTAAGTGGTTCATCCATCGTTGGGGCCAGTAAGGCTTCTACCCAGAAAAGGCATGCGGGGAGCGTTGAGAAGGAGGATCGCGCTCGCGGGAAAAGACCTATGGTTCATGATGTTGACAATCAGGTTCTCCCACCGCCGCCACCTAAAGAATCTTGCAGGTTTCGAAGCATCGAGCTTGGGAAAACCTCGCTCACTTTGTTCGATAGTGTGCTCACTGATTCTGCTGCCATGGCCTCAACGATTAAGGCATGGCCATCCTTGAATCGTGATATGGTCATCCGCAAGTGGAAAGTTGCAGATATTTGTCGTGAGGTAGCTTTGCACGATACAGCGGTAATGTTTCTTTTCCAATACTCATTTATATATCTGTTTATATAAATAAATAGTATTTTTGTATTTAAACCTCAAGACGTTTTTCTTGAAATGTAGGCGACAGCGCTGAAGGAATGTCTGATGATGCTTGCTTGGGATGCCGAGGCGACCAAATTCGCGGTTGATGAGCGGTTGTCCTATGTGAAACGAGGAAATCATGAGCTTGATGCTAGCCGTGAGGATCTCAAAAAACAATTGAAGGAGGCGTCGTCTGAGGTGCATGCCGTGAGACAATCTTGGGACTCCACAAAGCAAGAACTTGAGGTGGAGAAAAATAAGGTTGCTGATCTTGCTAATGAGCTGGTGAAGGTCAAGAAAGATTTGCAAAAAGCAAAATCAGACTCGAATTATTATCTGGCCGAGAGTAAGGAGTTTGAGTCGGCACTATCTGAGCTGAAAATCCAATCTGATAAAACAACCTCTGATTTGAAACTTGAGATTGACGCGCTCATCAAAGACTTGGGAGAGAAAGATAGGCTGCTCAAAGCAGCTGAAGAGAAGTCTAAGGAAGTGAGTACCGATCTGAAACTGAGCATTGCGAGGGAGTTCATGAGGTCGCATACTTTCGCTGAAGGCATCTATTTGAGATGTGGAAACATTGTGTTTGAGGCATTTGACCTGGCGTTGGAGCAGCTGAAAACCTTGAAGATACTTGCCGAAGATTTTGATAAAAGCCTTGTGAGTGTGTGGAAGAAGGCTGATCTAACTTCCCCAGATGAGCCTGCCCCTTTGCCTTCTTTGGACGAGGATGTTTTCGAGCCGCTCATTAGGGAGGAAGACCTCTGGATTGACAAGAAGGAAGAGGTCGCAGCTACTTTTGATGAAGATCATGCCACTATGGCTTTTATCTCACAGCAAATGGAAGAGCTGGAGCATGTTCCACTCTCGCCACTACATGCTGATGTTACCTGACTAATGGCTGAGCTTGCGACCACCAGCGGTTTTGTTAACAAAGATATGGTGGAGACTGGAATGATTGATCCTAATTTTGGTGTGGCTGAGATGATGACAGATGATGGTGTTGCAGCTGAAAATCCCAAGGATGTCGCTGCTGGATGAGGAGTTCCGTTTCAAATTCGCGCTACAACTTATTGAAGACTTTTCTTGCTTTTCTTGTTCTTTGTTTTCAGTCTTCCCTAGATTTTTGAATTGCATCGTACCTTTGTTTTGCTGAATGATTTTAGTATTCATCTTCTTGTCTTTTGTAATCTGTTGTCGCCAAGACTCGTATCCTCATGCGTGGAAGTGTTGGTCCATTAGTTGGCTCTCTCAATCATTTATCGGAATTTCATCCTATTGTTTTAACAATTTCATGGTACTGTCTTTTGAATGGTATTGATTTTGATTGTTGCTCCTTTGCTTAAAATTTGTGTAATGATAGAGACTCACTGTCTCTCTTCCCTTGCGCACTTGTGTAGATGTATTCATGTAGGTGTAATGATAGAATCTTGCTGTATCTCTTCGAAAATCTGGAGCAATATGACGTGAAGCTCATGCTCAACGATGAAAGCAGATTGCAAAGCACTTTGCGCGGTCCCCCGAAAATAGCCATAACTCGCTCCACAAATTTTCAAATGACCTATGACTTATTTCATTAGAAAGAAGACTCATGAGGCTTTCTATCCATGTATGACATTTATTTTTAGTCTTCCTCAAAAGGAGCAGTTTTTCTAAGGAGTGCCGAAGAACTAGTATTTGACAGATTTCAAAGGACCTTGCGCAGTCCCACGGAAATAACCATAACTCGCTCCACAAATTTTCAAATGACCTATGGCTTATTTCATTAGAAAGAAGACTCATGAGTCTTTCTATCCATGTATGGCATTTATTTTTAGTCTTCCTCAATTGGAGCAGTTTTTCTAAGAAGTGCCGAAGAACTAGCATTTGACAGATTTCAAAGCACCTTGCGCAGTCCCACGGAAATAACCATAACTCGCTCCACAAATTTTCAAATGACCTATGGCTTATTTCATTAGAAAGAAGACTCATGAGTCTTTCTATCCATGTATGGAATTTATTTTTAGTCTTCCTCAATTGGAGCAGTTTTTCTAAGAAGTGCCGAAGAACTAGCATTTGACAGATTTCAAAGCACCTTGCGCAGTCCCACGGAAATAACCATAACTCGCTCCACAAATTTTCAAATGACCTATGGCTTATTTCATTAGAAAGAAGACTCATGAGTCTTTCTATCCATGTATGGCATTTATTTTTAGTCTTCCTCAATTGGAGCAGTTTTTCTAAGAAGTGCCGAAGAACTAGCATTTGACAGATTTCAAAGCACCTTGCGCAGTCCCACGGAAATAACCATAACTCGCTCCACAAATTTTCAAATGACCTATGGCTTATTTCATTAGAAAGAAGACTCATGAGGCTTTCTATCCATGTATGGAATTTATTTTTAGTCTTCCTCAATTGGAGCAGTTTTTCTAAGAAGTGCCGAAGAACTAGCATTTGACAGATTTCAAAGCACCTTGCGCAGTCCCACGGAAATAACCATAACTCGCTCCACAAATTTTCAAATGACCTATGGCTTATTTCATTAGAAAGAAGACTCATGAGGCTTTCTATCCATGTATGGAATTTATTTTTAGTCTTCCTCAATTGGAGCAGTTTTTCTAAGGAATCTGAGCCTTCTTTTGGCTGCATTCTGAAACTTGAAGTTGAGACTACCACCTTCTTGAAGCATTTTTTTTTTATGATTCTCTCTTATATTTCATGGTCATATAAAGGCGTCGGACCGTGCTGGTAGGACAATATTTTGAGATGTGATGAGTCTTTGAATTACAGAAGTAGATTGCTTGCTCGCCCTTGTCTCCAAATGTCTTCATTTTATCTTTATCAATATGGCTTACGCGATGGTCTCCTTTATGTGGTATCTGACCAATAGGCCCTGTAACTTGTTCGGTCCGGCAAGGCTTATGTTATGTGCCTACTTTATGGGATTCTCACCCAATAGGCTCTTCACCTAGTTTGGCTCGGTAGGGCTTACGTTATGTGCCTACTTTATGGGATTCTCACCCAATAGGCTCTTCACCTAGTTTGGCTTGGTAGGGCTGACGTTATGTGCCTACTTTATGGGATTCTCACCCAATAGGCTCTTCACCTAGTTTGGCTCGGTAGGGCTTACGTTATGTGCCTTCTATTGCTGTGGTACTGTACAATCTCCATTGTTTGTCTGATTGCGCCATCAAACGATGCGAAGTAGTATATCAATCAGTGATTTGCGGAGATATGCACAGAAAAAGCAAAGTGATGGGCCGGAAAGATTTTTTATTTATTTTAAGACTGCACTTGCGGCCACGACAAGCTGCCTACGTATCCCTTATAATTGGGAATCAAGTCGTCGTAGTTCATTAGAGTTTTAATTACACCGAGTCCCACAAGTCGGGACCTCGCTCATTCGCAAAAATTAAAGCTACTTATAAACTACGACCATTTGTATAATCAGATGCTTTTATTAATCCAATAATTATGTCTCTTGCAGATTGTCTATTGCTGGATCCTCATGTGTAGTATCGGCGCAAGTTCTGAATATTCCAAGGCCTTTTCAAAGCCTTCCCGGCCATAGAAATCAGATAGTAATATCCCTTTGCACTTGCTCGGATTACTTTGAATGGACCTTCCCATGTTGGTTGTAACTTGCCAACGTGCCTACGTGCTTCCACCCTTCGCAAAACCAAGTCGCCCACTTGGAAATCTCTAAAGCGAACCTTGCGGTCGTAAGTTTTAGCCATCACTATCTTGTTTGCTAACGAGCATTGATATGCCTCTTCTCTGACTGCTCCAATTATGTCCAAGTCCTCTCTTCTCAGTCTTGCTGCTTCTTCATGGTTGTACGTTTCCATTCTATGTGTTGTCATGCCAGCTTCAACCGGTACAACTGCCTCCGAACCGTAGACCAACAAGAAAGGAGTCTCTCCCGTTGCTCGCTTTGGTGTTGTCCTATATGCCCACAAGATGCTCGGTAATACTTCTGGCCATGTTCCCCCAATATGTGTCAGACGCTTCTGCAGATAATCTTTTAGCGTTTTGTTCGTTGACTCCACTTGCCCATTAGCTTGTGGATGCGAGACGGCGGCGAAATGTTGTTTGATTTTTAGCTCCTCGCACCAAGAAGTAATCTCTGAACCCGTGAATTGCTTCCCATTGTCCGATACTATCACTCTAGGAAGACCAAATCGGCAAATGATGTTGCGCCAAATGAATTCTATCATGTTCTTCTCTGTAATGGTTGCCAAAGCCTCAGCCTCAGCCCATTTAGAGAAATACTCAACCGCTACCACCATAAATCACTTCCCGTTCTTCGCAGCAGGGAGAGGTCCAACAATATCAATTCCCCATTGATCAAACGGGCAGGTCGCCTCCAATGGGTGCAAAAGTTGGGCTGGTACGTGACTGGAATGTGCATGTAATTGACAACTCTTACACTTCTTCACAAATTCGGTCGCATCCTTGAACAAGGTAGGCCAATAGTATCCTTGCCTCATGATCTTCTGGCCCAGGGATCTCCCGCCAGCATGATTGCCACAACATCCTCCATGTACTTCGTCCATCACATATTCAGCTTGTCTAGGGGTCAAACACCTCAACAATGGTCCCTCAAACGACCTCTTGTATAGTTCTCCATTGAAAATAACAAAGCGGGCTGAGCTGTACCTCAATCTTCTTATCGCCAATGGGTCACTTGGCATGACCCCATCTTTCAGATATCGGATAATATCATCCTTCCAACTTGGTTCTTCCATTACCGGCAAAATGAACTCCATCGCAACAGCTTTATCCATATTGCGGGTCTTACCAATGGCTGGTTTGTCGGCTGCCAGAAGCACCACTCTCCGCTCTATGTAAACATCAGTAGAGCTAGCAAATCTTGATAAGGCATCCGCCTTGATGTTTTCAGACCTCGGTATTTGGCTAAGGGTGAGCACCGTGAAAGACTCTACTTCTTCTTTCAGTTTAGCCAGGTACTTTATCATAGTCTCCTCCTTGGCTTCATACGTGCCAATGAATTGATTCGCCACCAGCTGGGAATCCGTGAACACTGCCAGATGGGTAATCCCTAGAGATTTGCACATTCCAATTCCACACTTGATCTTGCACGGTTACTTCTTCTCTTCCGAATGCTTCAGCGACGAAGTCAGCCAAGACTTGCGCTTTGATCGCCAC
Source organism: Linaria vulgaris (assembly GCA_948329865.1). Classification (NCBI taxonomy): domain Eukaryota; kingdom Viridiplantae; phylum Streptophyta; class Magnoliopsida; order Lamiales; family Plantaginaceae; genus Linaria; species Linaria vulgaris. The sequence continues at coordinate 3,251,119 of OX415251.1, forward strand.
CCTCGGTTTGTACTCAATACCATACTCACTAAGTTCGACGACCCACTTGATCAATCTTCCTGATGTTTCTGGTTTTGTCAGCACTTGCTTTAATGGCTTGTCCGTTAAAACAACAATTGGATGCGCTTGAAAGTATGGTCGCAGCTTCCTTGCTGTATGCACTACGGCAAGAGCAAATCTTTCAATCTCAATATAGTTCAACTCAGCTCCATGTAGCACTTTGCTAATATAATACACAGGTAGATGATGGTTCCCCTCTGCACGTACCAAGACAGAACTAATAGCATTGGGAGAAACTGCCAGATAAAGGTATAAAGTTTCTCCTTCGGTTGGCTTCGACAGAAGAGGTGGCGTTGCCAGATAACTCTTGAGTTGTTGAAAAGCATTCTCACATTCTTCGGTCCACTCAAAATTTCTGTTCTTTTTCAAAATTTTGAAAAAAGATAAGCTTCTTTCGGCTGCCACAAAGATAAATCGCCCAAGCGCCGTCAACCGTCCTAACAAACCTTGCACGTCTTTCACGGTGCAAGGAGATGGTAATGTCATCACAGCTTCAATCTTGTCAGGATTAGCTTCGATTCCTCTTTGATTTACCACATAGCCCAAGAACTTACCACCGTTCACGCCGAAAGTGCACTTCTTTGGATTTAGCTTCATTCCATAAAGTCGCATGATAGCAAAAGCCGCGCGCAAGTGGTTGACATGATCCTCAGCTTTAATGCTTTTCACAAGTATATCATCTATGTAGACCTCCATTGTCTTCCCGATGTGATCGTAGAACATCTTCGCTACTAGACGCTGAAAGGTGGCCCCAGCATTTTTAAGCCCAAAAGGCATCACACGATAACAAAAAACTCCTCTATCAGTCACAAAAGCCGTTTTTGACATATCGTACACGGCCATCAGAATCTGGTGAAAACCGCTTTGTGCATCTACCATGCTCAATAGAGCGCAGCCCGCCGTCGAATCTACCAACATATCAATCCTCGGCAAAGGGAAAGGATCGCATGGGCAATGCTTGTTCAGATCTGTGTAGTCTACACACATCCTCCAATCTCGATTGGCCTTAGGCACCAAGACAATATTGCTTAGCCATTCAGAGTATCGCACCTCGTAGATGTGCCTCGCTACAAGTTTTTTGTCCACCTCCTTCTCGGCAGCCAAATTCTTTTCCTTACTGAAATTTCTCTTCTTCTAGCGGATAGGTTTTGCCTGGGGGTCCACATTCAGCCTGTGTACTACTATTCTAGGGTCTATTCCCTTCAAGTCTTCATCTGTCCATGCGAAAATGTCAAAATTCTCGCATAAGCAAGCGATCATTTTCTCTTCAATCTCCTTCGGCATGCGCGTGCCAATGCGGGTCACCTTGCTTGGATCATCTCTAATAAGTGATATTTCTCGAAATTCCCCTAAGGGTTCCACCTTGTTATTTTGCGCCAACTGTGCCTTGTACTTCTTCAATCTCTTGTTCTCCTCTTCCTCCGGAATCAAGGTCTCAACACCTTCTTGCACCTCGATCTCCCTAAGGACCTTAGGCTTCTTGGCATTCTTCTGCGTCTCAGTAATGTTTACCATCGCCATATCTTGACAGATAGTGTTAAGCATATTCACTTCCTCTTTCCTACTCGGTCTTAGAGAGGCTACATATGACTTCCAAGCTTCCTTGTGATCACCTATCACTTCACCAATTCCTCCAGGAGTGGGGAACTTCATCTTTTGGTGGTAGGTAGATACTACAGCTCTGAACTCGTTCAATCCAGGTCTCCCAATAATAACGTTGTAGGTGAACGGTGTATCAACTACTAGATATTGTAGATTCCGAGTACGCCTGGTTGGATGGTCTCCAAAAGATGTTTGCAAAGTCACCACCCCAATTGGCATCACAGTTGCTCCTCCGAACCCATATAAAGGCGTTGACACTTTCCGCATGAAATTTTCACCTAACGCCATTCTTTCTAATGTCTCATAAAAGATGATGTTCGCTGAACTTCCGTTATCAACTAAGACCTTATGCATCGTATAGTTTGCAATGTCAACACTTACCACTAGAGGGCAATTTAACTGTCGTGCCTCAGCTACTTGATGGTCCAATTGTTTGCGATCCGTTTCATCAAAAGTGATAGACTCATCCAATTCTTCCACCATGGCGATCAAGGACGCGTCTCTTTGGAATACGCTACTACTCATTTTCCTCATGATTTTATCCCTCGAATGGTTGGAGTCGGCACCTGTTGGTCCTCCAGAAATCATATTAATCACTCCCCTTACTGGGAGATTTTCTTCTTCCTCACGTCTTGTAGGCACCTCAATCCTCCGCTGCTCCTCAACACGAGTAACATCATCTGTTCTTCCTCGCTTAGCCGATGGACTATCTCTTCTTTGATCTCGCACGTACTCAGCCAAGTGTCCCTCTTTAATCAACCGTTCAATTTCTGCAAAAAGGGCTCTACATTGCGATGTATCATGCCCATTTTGCTGGTGGTAGCGGCAATAGTCCTTGGATTTCTGCGTATCTTCAGTCTCTCTAAATTGTCGTGGTTTTCTCATCAATCCTCGTTGATTGGCTACGGCGTACACCTCCATTATATTTCTGTTCAGTGGGGTGTAATTCACAGGAGATCTACCTCGCCTTCTGTCACTTCTGTCTCTGTCTCGACTGTTTCGCCATGGCCTATCATTTTTGCGAGTATCATTTACCTTTTGTTTCCCCGGGTCGCGGTATTCGCCCTTGCTAATCAGATTCAACTCCTCCACTTCCATCTCTTGGCGCAACCTTTGCATAATTAGTGCAACAGTAGGGGGAGGACAACGCACAAGATCATTCGCCAACTCTCTGTTCCTCAATGTCTTGAACAAGATTCCTCGGATAGTTCTGGGTGATGGAGTTTGCACCTTCAACATCTCAACATTAAATTTCTTTGTATACTCGCGCAACGTCTCCCTCTCCCCTTGCTTCAATTGGCATAGATAGTCTGGGTCCAACGGGTCCACTGAGAGAGTAGCAAACTTAGAGAGAAACATATCACGTAGTTGTTCGTAGCTATAGATGGTTCCAGGTGATATGCGTGCAAACCATTCCTGCGCCACACCGACCAATGTTATGGCAAAAAGTTGTGCTTGAACTCTAGTATCATAGCCTCCCAGGCTTAGAATGCCATCTAGTACATGTAGGTGTGATGCCGGATCAGTGGTGCCATTGTAGTTGGGCATCTTTGGGATATCCTGGCCTCTTCCCAAGACAACCCTTCGTAACTCCTCACAGAAAGGTGAAGGTTCGGTAATCCTACCATCATTCTGATTATAACCCATCGATCTTCTTCTACCTTCTACATAACCTGTTGGAGTCATCTCATGATGGTTGTGGTGATGCTCTCTTCTAGTAGGACTAGGATATCTTCTATCATACCTCTCAGTTCTTTCGATATGTCTTTCTCTTCGAGCTCTATCATACGAGTTAACCTCATCCTCTATATCAACACGCCTTTCGCGTGGTTCAGGGGTTCTTCGTTCATCATTTAGCCTTACATGCTGAGACGCACCACGCTCGTAAGACGATCGTTGATGGGTCACCCTAGGTGATCGCGAGATTGCTGCTTCTGGCCTAGGTGAACGCCTTTGAGCTCGTCCCGCTGCATGAGTACCGCGTGAACGAGAATTTTGTGCAAGCTGATATGTCCTTGCTCGAGTCTCAAGTCGAGTAGCTGGTGCCAGTGGGACGAAAGGTGTCGCTCCTCCAAGTGTTGCTTGTAATGCTTGAATCAATTGCGCCACGTGCTGTGGCGGCAATGGGTTAATAGTCGTGCCTATGGTATGTTGTCCTGCTACCTGGGCAGCTGCCCCAAGGCCTTGTTCTGAAACAGATGTTTCGCCCCTATGCTGACTTGGGACATTATTAGCCGCCCCTTCGGCCCGTGCCGAAGGTTCTTGTTGTTGGTTGAGGGTTGTTGCATTAGCCCTTTCGGATGCTATGGTTCTAGTCATGTTTGAAAAATATGGGTGTTCCCCTCACAGTGCACTTAGCGGTTTCCCACAGACGGCGCCACTGAAGCGGGGTGATTTTGTCGTGCTGACTAAGCACTCCACCTCAGACTAACTCAAGCTCCGTGCTGGTGCTGAGTTAGCTTTTGAGTTCGAGAAACCTGCACTGAGAAACACGAAAAGGTGAACTAGCCGGAGGCCCCGGCGAAGGCACTCCGACGCTCAAGTCAGAAAGAAACTAGACTTCCGAAATCTAGAGAGAGAAAGCTCTGACTTTGAGAGTGAAAGTAAAAATGAGAATTGTGTCTCATTTGCCTTCAAGAGAGGGGGTATTTATAGATACATCACGGGCCTGAGGTGGGCCTAATGGGCTCGGCCCATCTTAGAGGCCTAGTCCAAGTTCTAGTATGCAACTGTGCTACCTTGCTGGCATGCAACCACGTTACCTTGCAAGTATGCAACTATGTTAACCTGCTAACCTGCAACCACGCAATTTTGTTAGTTCGGACGCTACTTCGTAATGTAAAATTCGAGCCTTCGGTTTATAATGTGGTGCGTTGGCGACTTGCGAGCTTGACACGTGTCATATACGAAAATATGGTACAACAAGAAGTAATGGTACCTGGAGAGCCGAGATTTTGGCTTGAGATCAGATTTCTTTGCAGAATAGGTACTTGCTCGTTCCACACGGCTATTCAAAGCAGTTAGACAAAAGGAAAATTAACTGTATCAGGGCAAAATGCTGCAAAATCAACAAAGATTAAGCGGCTTGTACACACAAAGGGCTGGTCACCGCCAACCATTTTGCACACTCAGTATAAGAGTAATGTTGTCAACGTAAAGAACCTGTTCGAGAAGGCCCTAATTGTGTCATATGTAGAGCCATACCACATAGTAAGCAATAGAAGCTCAGATTCACTTAAAATTGGTTTATAAGCAGTGAAGTTTACATTAAGTCAGGATGGGTGTGCACAACAGATCAAATCAACTTGGTTATGCCTGCTTTGCTAGACGAAAGTGCTCGCTTCAATTAAGGAAAATGGAAATGCAAAACATGACAAGATCGACACTTCAAAGATCTCCGACCACGTGCAGTTCTCTCCTAGACTACTTGTATGAACCTTACCCAGGTGCATGACTTTGTTACTAACTGGGATATAACATACAGTATAACAATCATTTTTCTCAAGCAGTGTTAGTACCGCCACGACACTTAAATTTCACGTTGTATCTACGAGCATTTCGAGTTAAACGACAGAAAAAAAAGATTGATCAAATTCTATCGAGCCCGACTCATAGTGATTATTATATTTATCAACAATATATATAGTAGTAATTAACCACAGAATTAACTTCATCAGAACAACCTATTACATGCTTTGTGTCATTGTGCATGATTTATTAGTTGTTACTGAGGTCGCAAGTTCACGCAAGGATCATATATTGTATTTATCCTATTTTGATAATACATTGTAGTACTGTGTAACATGTCAATTGTCAAAATATGGCACGTCATATATATAAAGTGGCATACAGTAGTGGAATAGAAGACCATTTCCGGATTAGGATGAAAAGTCCTTTAAAATTGAAATAAATGTATAATAATTTCCACATTGGCATACTATTCTCTAAGAAAAAATATCATTGACCAATAATATCTTATATACCCCACCAATTTGTAATTTTTTGCCTCTTTTTCCTTTTCTTTTTCCTTTTTTCCACATGGGCCAGAAATGTACAATGCTAACGCGTTGGATCAATCATGCAACCATTGGGCGTTTTGTTTTTTTGAACCATAATGAATGAATGGTAATTGATTAGCATTATTGGTCCCCTCAAATATTTTGAATGTCATATATTACCATATTGTAATAATTACTGAATAATAATTACAATGAATAATTATCACTCGTTTCACCGATTTAAAAGTCAATATTCACATATGTCATATTGTTAGACGAGACGACAATTCAATACGATATTAGTACACTTGCTAAAAAAAAGACCAGTTGTTCAAATTCGACTGTTACCCTAAACGATGTTACTTGTCAGAAAGAGAATTGTTAAAAGCATATAACAAAATCATAAATGTCCATTATATTTACAAACTTGACTTTTTTAAATGAGACGTTAAATTAGTTTCGGAACGAAGACAATACCGTCTCAACGGGACTATATTGAGTCGCACGTCTCTCGTTGGCATGTTAAGAGGTATAAATTAATATGCGTGGTAGCATATTCTCCTCGAATGCAAGTAGTTTCCTTGAGTAGGAATATTCTTGAATCGAAGGTGTGTTTCTTTACGACGTTATTATTGACTCATGCGTCGTTTTTTCATTAAAAATATCAAGAATTAGAACCAATTAGGTTCTTGGAACGAATATCCTATGCATTATTAGGGGACCATGTAAGTACACACACACATATCTTTTCAAGTTGCACACCACATGGTGCATTTCCTTCACAATTCCTCTTCCACACCACAACCTGGCCTCTATAAATTGAACAGTTTTTATGTACTAACAACTTCATCAAATTTGCATATTTTCATACTATTATACATACTCTTCATTAAACATTATTACACAAGAGAGAAAAAGAGGAGAACATATTGATATTACATCAAGAGACAAAAATGGCAGCAGTAGCTGATGTTTGCAGTGGAGAGCTCACAAAGGCCAGAGGTAGAAATCCATTCTCGTTTACACTGTCGAAAAGGGGCGATACTAATGAAAAGGTCGAAGAGATCAACGTGCCAAAAAATGGGTCGTTTTCTTCTTCGTCATCAGCTAGTTTAATGAAGGAAAAAAACGAGGAGACTATGCTGGAATCGACGTTGTTTTTGCTCATGGACCGGTTTACACCGAGCTAAAAACGAAGAATAAATGATGTGTCGGAAAGAGTCTTTAAGTTATGTAAATAATGTTTTTTCTTGTAAGTATGTATCATGTAAATTTCAATTGATTGAGATTAAGTGCACTGTTGTTGTAGTTCTTTTTTTTGTGTTATGTATAAGAATGTTTTCTCGTAAATTCTTGTAATATTTAAGCTGTTAATGTTTCGATTTATCAAGATAGAGCATTTTCGTATCAAAAAAAAGAAAAGAAAAAAGATGGAGCATTTAAAAAAGCATGTGCGTTGATTCAAGATTCCAATAAAATGTATTCTTGAAGAGTGTTAATCCAAAACAAAATCAAGACTTCGATACTTAATAGTGATGACAAATGGATCCAAATTCTCATTTTTACGCTTACTATTCTGGTGAAAACAATCTTACTATTCTGGTGAAAACAATCTTGTTCGTGTAGATGCGTGTTCAACACCATGTCGAACACATCAAATAGAAGAGAATTTGTTTTACAAATTTATGTCGATGTGTTCGTGTCATGTCCATCATAACACAAACATTTACAGCTCCACAAGATTCTCACATGTGTACCATCAATTAGCTAACAAATGAACAATGATAAGAATTAACAGAGTAGAATCACAAATCTAATTCAATGAAAGAATTTTATTAACCTTATATTTGTAGAGAGTTCTTACACATCTTCACACAAAACTTTACAACTCCATCAAAACATATCTGGTAACAACTGATAAGCATAATGCCACAACCTTAATATTTGAACTATGGTACATTTAATTTTGCAAGTTTAGTTACATAAGTACAAAAAACAACTTTTTTTTGCCTACGTAGCTACAGCGAAGTGATCGACTTCATGCTCTCTGTCGAAGAAGTGCTCGTCTCCCAGCTCTCTGTCGAATCTTCGTTCACGTTAATGAGATGCATCTCGTCGTTCCACTTCAGAATCTCCCTGCCATATCTCAGAACTCTATCAACGCTATTGCCCTTCAATCCCGTAACACGAGACACAAATAACTTTCGTCCCGTTAAGGAATCGAACAGCCTCTTGAACTTCACGGCCATATAATGGAAAGCTCGTTCAGCCAGAGGCGGGTTGTTATTACTATTGGCGGTGTGCGGGTGGTGGCTGATGACTGGAGCAAAATCTTCAAACCACTCACACCGTGTTAGTGGAGCACTCTCGATCTTTTCCTTGAGAAGATCGAATTTTTTGAGGATGAGAAGAAAATCTTTGTTGACAAGGGTCGAATTTTTTTTTTTTTTTTTTGATTTTACACTGTGTCCGCTTATGCGACTAATCCAGCCGAGCACTGTCGGGCCCTTTTTGAGGGGGCGGCTCTTCCAGCGGTGTTTTTTACATCTACAAGACTCGAATCCGAGACCTTGCTTAAGTGAACTCAAGTCCCTTACCACTTTAAGTCTTCAAAACATTCATCATATTCTATCAAGGAAATGCAAAAGATAACAAGGTCGACATCGTCAGACATCTCCAACCACTTGCGATTCTCTCCAAGGCTGCCCGTCTGAACTCTAATGAGTTGGTAGCTGCATAGGAAAACAATCAACGAAAAACCAAACACGTTCCTATCTCCTGCACCGATATAAGGCAATGCAGCGTTTTTGAAGTTTTTATACCACATTTCTGTAATTATTAAAACAGCATGAAAAGTTTCTGTAATTAGTTTAAATTTACGAGATTCAAGAATTGACCTTATTGAGGGTTCATTCTGATCTAAAGGTTTCATATAACCATCCTGAGAAGACTTTGGAAAAGAAAAATCCATCGCTGCAACACCATTCAACGAAATGATGCGCTCCGTGTACAATATATCCATTTCAGAAGTCTTGTAGTCCATTCGTAAAATCTCAAAAGCCTTTTGTAGCCAAAAGAAGAAAGCAACGATCATAAATGCAATTAACGCATTATGAAGAACGATCATAAAGCAAATACTTACTCGATCCAAGAAGTAATTAGCTACTCTAGGTAGCATGTTTAGTTCGTTTCTCCTGTTGTACGTGGCTTGAAAAGCTTTATCCTTCCACAACTCCTCGACCATAGGCGAATACTCTCGTCTAGCGGCTGGGAAAATGGCTTTGAGGTTGCCCGACAACATTATTTGTAATAGCCATGTTGCATAGGATTTCAACCTTGGACTTAGGGAATAGATATTATTTTCGTCAACCTGGTCGGATTTCCCTGTCACCAATAACGATATTAGAATCGGAGGATTGTAACAAAGACACCTACATAATTTCAACTGGTCATGGAATTTGCACGTTCAGACATAAACGCGTGCTTGTTATTAATCAGAAACCATAAACAAATATTTCTGACCTGAAGGACCAAGTTCATCAGCTTGCCGTCTCCTCATTTCAGCCGCATAATCTTCTTCGAAATGCTCGAGCCATTCAAGAAGAATGCTTATGTAACTATACAGATTCTTCTGGATCATGAACTTGATGTTTTGCTTCTCATCTTCTGAGAAAGGAACGTCATACAAAATTCTGGCCTGTACCACAACCAAATTGTTAACCAATGTTTCAGTTACATTTTCGTGTTCCAGTGGGTTAAATAAAGAAGCTAAAGATAATTTGTGAATCATCGTGAAAGCATTACTTATTCTTGAATCTTGCATATTAAGATAGAAACGTTTTGATAAAAAGGTTCGGTGAAGCAAATTAATCCTTAAACAAATCGAAGCACATAACGCTAGCAATACCAAACGAATTGCAATCTTTAAGCTTCTAATTCAAAAGTTCATCAAAGGTTCACCAGATACAATATCACGAATCAAACTATGACTTACCTGTTTAAATATGGTACCCGTTCCAGATTTATGACAATCGACTAGGAGAAGTTTTTTCATGATTCTCTGTTCTAAGTCATTTGACTTAAGGCTACTCGTTCCCCTGCCAACCGGCAGAGAGAGAGCACGGCATACTAACCTGACTCTTATCTGAAAAACGAGAAAAAAAATCAACATAATTTACAATTGAAAACAAGGAGCAAGATGCATCAAACGAGGAAAGCCTTGATGGCAGAAATGGCAAGCAGAAATCGAACTTCATGACTAACATGATACAATGTGATTCTTATTTTTTATGCCTTAATAACATGTCTAATTCAATGGCAACAAATTCAAAGGGGAAGTTATATATATATATATAGTTTACATACCCGAAAATCCTCTGTTTCTATTCTCCTCCCTCTCCTGCTTCCTTGTCATCTTCTTCTTCTTCATCATCATTTTCCTCATCTTCGTCCTCGTCCCTTGAATATTCACCCTCAAGAATTAGGCGAAAATCCTCATTCCCAAAGTTCCGCTGTTCCTCTTGAATTGCTATTGCCGAGGCAATGACTGATTTCTTGCAATTATCCACCCGAATTGATTGAAGAGTTGCTATATCTGCAAAGCCCAATGGAATCTCTTCTAACCTCTTCATAAGGTCAAGAACAAGGCTTTCAAGGCATGGGAAATGGGTGCCCTCTGCTGTCCAGCGTACAAGATCACCACAGCAATTCATTTTCAAGTATTTTAGGCGAAGGAATTGGCCCTCAACTGGACTCCACTCCTCTCCTTTAAAGCAGAACCACAATTTAAGCTTCTCAAGATTGGGCAATGGCCCAATCTTTGTTGCCATATCCTCCCAATCTAAACCACACTGGTTTAAACTCAACTTCTTGAGTGATGTTGAGAACTTGAGGTTCTGCAGCAAATCACTCCTAGTAGCCCAGACATGTATAAACCAGCAATTTAGTGATTGAAGTTTATGTAGATGTTGAAGATTCTTGATACAATAATGTGACAAGCCTGAGTCATTATCATGGTAAACTACTTCCAATTTCTTGACATTGGGGATCATCCTTAGGACCTCTTCAGTACACTTAAAGTTTTTGACAAATGAGAGTGTCTGTAAGTTTCTTAGCACAAAGTCGTCATGACCCTTTGTTCTGCCACCCGGAGGATCTGGGAGAGAAAAACGATCTAACATTAAATGCCTAAGTTGGGGCATCTCCCATATTTCAAATTGTGCAACTTCTCTCACATCTCTCATAACTAGTGTTTGTAGATTCCAGAAACAGTCTATCTGGTCAGGAATTCTGAGTGCAAAGAAATTAAGGTACCGCGAATTCATTGACCGTGCAACTCTATCGCTAAGAGAATTATCCATGCTGCATATCCTCAACAACTTGGAATCAATTGACGGCATTAACTTCGGTTTAAAAGTTAACACTGTGCGGAGTAAAGAAGCACAAGAAATCTTTGGCGATTGATTTATGTATGTTGCGCTAGAATGAATAGCAAGTCGACGTTCTAAGCCTTGGGAATCTGCATAATGCACCGTACTGTTACTGACACAGAAAAACCCCTCTCTATGAGCTTCTCTCAAACACAAATCCCTCAATAGATCGTGAATGCTGCAAGTTTTCAAATTACCTGTAGTTCCCAGTTTAACAAAAATGAGATTTCTGCCAATTAGATCTTTCAAACACTCTTCTGCTACCTCTTCCAAGCTTTTTTCCCTGTTAGGTTTTAGAAATCCTTCAGCAACCCATAATTTGATAAGCTCAGGAACACGAATCTCGTAGTCTTCTGGAAAAACTCCCATATAAAGAAAACATGGCTTTAAGTAAATAGGCAAATGGTTATAACTTAAAGATAATATTTTTAAGCAACTTTGGTCGTCCTCAAAGTTTATGGAGGTGTTTATATTATTTGCAACATACTCCCAGTATTCTTGGGTCATTTCCGATTTAGCAAGAAGTCCCCCAATCACAGTAATTGACAGAGGGAGCCCTTTGCAGCGTTTGGCAATCTTCTTTCCGATTTCCTCCAGTTCAAGAGGACAACATTCTCTATCGAAAACTTTTCTGCAAAGTAGCCTCCAACTTGTATCATCATCCAAAAGATTCATTTGATAAATATCTGAAGAAGCAACATAATTAGCCACATTTGACAGCCTTGAAGTTAGCACGATACGACTTCCGTGGTCGTTTCTTGGAAAGGACGCTTTTATCTTATCCCATGCATCAATATCCCAAATATCATCAATTATTATCAAGTATCTCCTGCCTGACAAATGTTTGTATAACTTTTCCACTAATTGGTAATTTTCACTGCCATCTATATGAACTCCTATCGTAAGTGCAAGGCCTAATAGGATTTCTCGCGTATCGTATGCTTGAGATATCGTAATCCAACCACGGATATCAAAGTATTCCATAACATACGCATTATCATAAACATGTTTAGCAAGTGTAGTCTTACCAATACCTCCCATTCCTATGATTGGAAGAATCTGGAGACAAGATCCTCCCTGTCCAATTAGCTTAGCCAAAATTTCATTCAACTTGTCGTCAAACACCAACGTCGTATCCTTTGCCGCGGCAGCAGATCTAGGAGAGGCAACCGGAACTGGAACTAAATCTTTACGTTGATGATCAATATACACTCCTCCTCTGCTGTTTTTCTTAATCATCATCACCTCTTTTGTGATAGAATCCATAAACCTTATCACTTCAGGCAGGTGGGACATGTGGTGATTGTTACTCTTTTTCTTCGAGGATCCAACACCAGTACAAGTGAATATATGGGATTCAATGATATTCTTAAACAGGTGGGAGAGCTGATAGTGAATCCCTCTCATCGAGAATCGAGCTTCGATACCATCAACTATATGGGATTCAATGATATCTTCAGCTCGATAGGCCGCATCAGCGATTCGCCTCTCAAGATCTTCTTGTTCTTGTGGGGTAAGTACTCCGCCACCGAGATTATAATTTTCCAGAAAATCTTGCAAGAAATAAGCCTTTTCTTGCAGAGATTGGATGTGTAGCAGTTGTTTGGCAGTAAAAGTTGGTCTGCGAGCATGGTAGATTTGGATCTGATCAATGAGATTCGTAAGAGAAACAAGAGCTGCATAAGTTGCCATGTTGACTAATTAATTAAACTCAATAGTACATGTGAACATGATGACTCAAAATGCCACACACAACACAACTTGATTCTTATTTTAAAACTCAGATGTGAGCTGGAGCCGCCAATGTTTACAACTTGATATACTTATTTTAAGACTATGATGAGCTGGAGCTCTTACAACTAATCTTGACTACTTCAACATTCACAAAATAAAAAGCAATTCTTTAAATCCGTATTATTATTATACTGGAACTTTTAATAATCTCATTCAACTTTCACAAAATAAAAAGCAATTCTTTTTGGCGGCAAATAATGTAATATGCAAAAAGTTCACCACGACTTGGTTTTTTTTGGATAATTTTTGTATGATGAGTATTTCAACAAATTAACTCCTGATGTCTGTAATTTTAACAAGTTTTTTCTCTGTAAGAAACAGATGGACAGAATCACTAGTGTAAATCTTTTTTAATTTTTTGTTATATGTGTGTTTGATTAGTTAGTTTCATTCAGCATGTTACGATATAGAATAAATCACGTTAAGCCCCTTAGCGTATGCTGAATACGTCTCACGAACAAAAACACGGACACGTGCCCAAAATGAACAGATAATTAACGATCCAGGTGTATACAACATACCTTAGGAGCACATTGCTACTTTTGAAATCTTATGGGGCAAAGTGAGAAACACAGTATACGAAAGGGGCTAACGTGATTTACCCCTACAATATATGTAATTCATACCTATACATTGCACAAGCTTAAGGGAGTTTCTAAACGGCTTTTAATTTTGGCATGTATTGTGGTTGCGATGTTATTTTTCGTGTTTATATGTATTCAGTGGTTTATATGTATAGGTTGGCTCACCCTGGGGGACCAATGAAGACAAATAAGGCAGCTGCTTTAGCTAAATTTCTTGAAAGGAAGCTTCAGGAGCCGAATGGGTTGGCTTCGGTTAATCCGAAGCTCGTTGAATTGGCTGTGAAGAATGCCAAACGAACAGTAGCACGCAGTATGAGTTTCTTATCTTTGTTTTAGGTTGATTTATGGTTGAAGTTTGTTTTTCGTTGTTCACTTGTTGTCCTTTGTTGGTAGAGCTTGAATGTCGTGATCGGAGTGCATAACGGTTTATATTGTGTTGGTACTTATTAGGTCAACTGATGGTAGTTATGTTCTATGACTCTATGGTTAACATTAGATTGTATGGCTTATACGTACTTTGTCGAAAGTTGAGACTTGAATGTGGCCTTAGTATTGGATAAATGATCCTTGAGCTTCTCTACATTTTTGCTTCAATAACTGAGTAAAGAATTTGCACCGTTAACTTCTCCTGATGTTTTTGATGTTTTTGTAGAGAGTTGAAGCTGAAGTTATATTTTGATTTGGTAAACAAAATCCCGTACGCAGAATCATACAAAATAAATTGTTATTCTTCGTGTTAGAATATAAATTAAATATAGAATAAATATGGTAGGTGTAGTAGGTGTAGTAGTGATTCATTCCCTATTTATGTATGCTTCATCCATATCAATCATACCAAGTTATTTTCCTTCTCTTCTATTATTACATGGTATCACAGCCAAGTTGTTATAAGAAAAAGATCCGATGACCTTACCGCCGCCACCTTCAACTCGCCGCGACGGCTACTCAAAGTTCAGATTTTTTTTCTCCCCACTTCAATTTTCTCTCTCCCCTGGTAAAAAAAAGAGAATTTTTCAGTTTTTTTTTCTCTCCCAAGCTCCAGATCTGCTGTCACCACCCGGAACCCTAAGTCCGCCTTTCGCCACTGCTTTCCGCCATTCGCCGCTGCTTTCTAGCCAAAAAAAAAATCATGAAATTTGCACTTTTAGCCATACAGTTCATAAAATTTATATTTTCAACCTTTGAGTTACTGAAAATTACACTTTCAGCCTTAAAGTTATGTAGGTTTTGCGTTTTGGTCCCTCAAGTTCTGTCACTTTGCAGTTTGACCCACAAGTTTAGTATTTTCGTCTCTTTCAGCCTTCAGTTGCTCGAATTTGTAATTTCAGACCTTCAGTTCTTGGATTTTGCAATTTCAGCTCAAAAGTCTAGTGATTTTTTTTTCTACTTTGGTCCTATGATTTGGTGTTTGTGCCATATGATTGTGGGTGTTATCCCGGTTTCCCGAGTTAGTCGTGTGAGCTAACTTGATGTTTGATTACCAAGTTAATCTTGTGAGTTAACTTGAGTCTCTAAGTTTGGAAGATTACTATTTCGAGTTGTGTTCTTGTTTTGTGTTTTTCCTTTTTGTTGTTAGTTATGCGAGCAACTCACATAATGTGTGCTCAAGGGGAGTAGGGAGTCAGTTATTGTTTCTTGTTGTCATTTTTCAGTTGACTAAATATTTGAGCTACGATCTTATGGATTGATGAGTTGCTGGTGTGGAAACACACGTTTGGGCATTAAGGATATTGATATGTGTCTTTGTTGACGCACATGTGATTCACTTTTGTTTGATTGGTATAGCCAATCATTGCGTGAGGTGTTTATCGTTAATGAAGCTAGTGATCCACGTTTGTTGATTTGTGTACCCAATCGTTGTCGTAAGGTGTTTCGATGACGTTTCTGGTGTACTTGGTGTTCCACGTTTGATTGGTATAGCCAATCGTTGCCGTAAGGTGTTTCAATGACGTTTCAGTTGGTGGAGCTAGTGATCCATATTTCTTGATTGGTGTAGCCAATCTTTGGCGTAAGGTGTTCTGACGAAGATTATATCTAAAAATGTCAAGATGGGTTAGATTTCTTGGTCACGCTCGCTTTCTATCAAGTATTGCAACTTATTATGTAGTTAAAGTTACTTTTAATTATGTGTGTTATTTGTAACAAGCTTAGAGTGTAGTACGCTCTAGCTTGAGAGGGAGTGTTAGAATATAAATTAAATATAGAATAAATATGGTAGGTGTAGTATGTGTAGTAGTGATTCATTCCATATTTATTTATGTTCTATGCATATCAATCATACCAAGTTATTTTCCTTCTCTTCTATTATTACACTTCGAAAAAGGAAGTTAGTCCTCTTGTGTGTGTTACTATATTTATGTGTTTCGTTTTCTCATTTTTATGGTGTTCACAAATATAAATCAGAGAGAAAAAAGTGAAGTTAGCATGTAGGGTATGTAAATGATGGTTTACCTTCCGTAATAACTCATTGTGAGAAAGTAGTTTATGTAGAGATAATGAAATGTTTGAATGATTTGATGGTACGGGCAAAATCCAAAAGTTAACGATTTGAGAGTGTATAGAAGGAAATCCTCAGTTTGCTAGAAGGACATTTTGAAGAAATCACAATCTTAATTCTCCTTGTGAATTATCAGGTGGGATTTCAACATCAGGAAGAATAATTCATCACGTCGATACTTTTGGAGACTCAGGTGTGCAATGAGACAGAGTTTTATTCTGCACATGGCCTTTCTCTTGTTAGTTATGTACTTTATTGACTATTTACTTGTGAATTTCACAGGGCGAAGACGCAGAGGAGTTGGAATCCTCTACGTCTAAGAAACAAACAAACAAGAAGAAAAAGAACAAAAGAAGCAAAGAACAAACAAGTGGTAGATTGTTTGTAACTTTCATTTGTGATTTAGCCTCCAATTCTTTCCCCGTGTGAGATCTTCACGTGTTTGTACAGATAGTTGATACTTCTATTGGGAATACGTTGAAAAGACCTAAAAAGAAGCTGAAACTATGATATATTTGGAAGCTGTTGGATTCAGAAATTGTTGAAAGATGCATTGGATGTTGAAACCGGGAGACCAGTGGAATGTACGATTCCAGATTCTGGAAATTGGTCGATATGGAAATATATCAGCCCCGAAGGATTTCTGGAAATTGCAATCAGAAACAGATATCAAGACTAAGCTTGTTAGGTTCACTTGTACTTTGTTATGGTTTTTCCATGTTGTATCCATTGGTTTGAAGCTAGGGAGTTGATACCGAATTGACGTAGCGGAAGCTTATAGGAAAGATATGAACGATACAAAAAAAAATCAAAAACTTGTTGATTCACGAAGAATACCAAGAAATTGATGCAAAAGAGAGAAACTCTCAAGAAATTTATTCAATAATCAACTGAATGTCTTCTTAGGGTTTATATAGAATATATACCCTAAAAGCATAACTAAAATAGGAAATAACTATTTTTTTTCAAAAAAGGAAAAAATCAAAATAAAAGCATAAACTAAAAGTGCTACTCACAAGGAACACGCTCTAACAAGCGGAATGCAATTCCGAGTTCTAGAAATAAAGATATAACTAAAACGAGAATCCATGTAGATAATTACTATGGTTCGTTGGCCCGTTTCGGATAAAGTTTGACTATTCGCGCGTCAAAAATGGACCGAGCCAAAATCAGCCTCTCAACTTGGGATGATCCCGTTTCACCATGAACTCCAACGCTTTCTCGACTGCATCATTCCCGCTGGGGTGGGATAAATTCGCCCTCGAATTTGGCACAGGCAGATCCCCATCATCATCATCAGAATTATCACCCCGAAACGGCACCAAGTGTTTGACAGCTTCAACTGATAAGCATTGGGGTTGATCTTCTCCACAATCTCTACTGGACCAAGCTTCTTTGTCGAGAGTTTGTTATACTCATGTGCTGGAATACGATCTCGAGTCAGCACTGCCCATACAAAGTCACCCACCTCAAACTCAACACTGCGCCTCTGTATATCAGCAGCACGCTTGTAATCCAAGGCAGCAGCTTGCAAGTGGTCATGAGCCTAGGAGTGCACCTACTGCAACTGTTGGATAAAATCCTCTGCCTTGCCATGCATCTTGATCGAGGCAGTCACCGGAACTAAGTCAATGGGACCCCTAGGAACGAGGCCATACACCACATGAAAAGGACTGAAACCCGAACTGCGGTTGACAGCGTGATTATGAGCAAACTCAGCTTGGCACAGTTTTTGATCCCAAGACTTATGATTATCACCCATAAGGCAACAGAACAGATCACCCAAAGAACGATTCACAACCTCGGTTTGACCATCTGTTTGTGGATGATAAACACTACTGAAATGCAGCCGTGTATTCACCATGCGCCACAAGCTACGCCAGAAATGACTAAGAAAGCGAGTGTCCCGATCAAACACAATTGACGTGGGCAACCCATGCAAACGATAAACCTCACGAAAGTACAGCAAGGCAACATTAACAGCATCAGTAGTCTTCTTGCAAGGGATAAAGTGCACCATCTTTGAGAAACGATCCACCACCACATAAATAGAATCAAATCCACGTTGAGTTCGTGGTAACCCAACAACAAAGTCTATGCTCACATCTGTCCACGGCTGTGTCGGAATAGGCAGTAGCATGTATAACCCAGCATTCGTCGCTTTACCCTTAGATAGCTGATAAACCCGACAACGCTCCACAAGCTTACCCACGTCCCTACGCAAAGTTGGCCAAAAATATGAAGCCGTCGCAAGCTGGAGGGTCCTATCATGACCCACATGACCCTCATTATGCAACTCTTGAATAATTTTCACGCGCAAACTACCCTCTGGAATGCACAACTGAGTACCTCGAAACAGAAAACCATCCACCCATGCAAATTCTGATTGTACCCCACTCTGCATATCCTGAATCACGCCAGAAAAGTATGGATCCATAGGGTACAAATCATGCAGGTTATCAAATCCAAGTACCTCGACGCGCATCTCCAAAAGCATGTTATGACGCCTACTCAACGCATCTGCAATCTTGTTCAAAGCACCAGCCTTATGCTTTATCACGAAAGTGAACTGCTGCAAGTAAGCAATCCATGAAGCATGCCGAGCAGACACTTTATCCTGAGTTCCAATGTGTTTAAGGGCATCATGATCAGTATATAAGATGAACTCCTTGTGAAAAAGGTAGTGACGCCAGTGTCGTATAGACTGAACAATAGCATAGAATTCAACATCATAAGTGCTATATCGAGACTTGGAACCAGACAACTTCTCACTAAAAAAGGCCACGGGGCGATTACCCTGACTCAACACACCACCAATTCCAACCTTTGATGCATCGCAGTGTAACTCAAATGGGCGATTGAAATCAGGTAAGACCAACACAGGATCAGTGGTCAATTTCTCCTTGATTAACTGGAATGACATATCAGCCTCGTCGGTCCACTGAAACTTACTACCGTTCATGCAATCCGTGATTGGCGCCATGATACTACTAAAGTGCGGGATAAAATGACGATAAAAAGATGCCAAACCATGAAAACTTCTAACCTCAGTGATAGTTGTGGGCCGAGGCCACTGGCTTATTGCCTCCACTTTAGATGTATCAACTGCTAACCTATCCTTCGAGACCACATATCCCAAAAACACTACATTATCAGTGAGAAACGAGCACTTCTTCACTGCAGCATAAAACTCATCCCTACGAAGCACGTTAAGAACTTCCCGAAGGTGCTGAACATGATCAACATCGTTAGCACTATAAATCAGAATATCATCGAAATAAACTACAACGAATTTACCGATGAAGGGACGAAGGGCCTAATTCATGATGCGCATGAATGTGCTTGGTGCATTGGAGAGACCAAAAGGCATAACCATCCACTCATATAACCCCTCTCTAGTCTTAAACGTTGTCTTCCATTCGTCACCTTGTATGATTAGGATCTGATGGTACCCACTCTTCAAATCCAGTTTGCTAAACACACACGCACCAGTAAGTTGGTCCAATAGATCATCCAGTCGAGGAATAGGAAAGCGATAACGTACAGTGATTTTGTTAACCGCTCTACTATCCACACACATACGCCATGTCCCATCTTTCTTTGGAGTCAGAAGGGCAGGAACAGCACAAGGACTCAAGCTCTCCCTCACGTACCCCTTAGCCAAAAGTTCCTCCACTTGCCTACGCAACTCCTCATGTTCTGTGGGACTCATCCGATAATGTGCACGATTAGGTAAAGCTACACCAGGCACCAAGTCGATTTGGTGCTGAATATCACGCAAAGGTGGTAATCCTTTCGGCAACTCGTCTGGGAAAACATCACAGAACTCATGCAACAAAGGTTGAACTGCCAACGGGACTTCGTGATCATCTTCTACCAGTTTACCCACCATCACATACACAATTCCCGACTCTTCCATCTCTGCCTCGAATCTCTTTCTGGTCAAGAAGTTGGTACCCTTCCCGCTTGACGGTGGCCCTTTATCAGGCAGCAGCACAATCTTCTTCCCGCCAAACAGAAAGCTATGAGTGTTCGCGAACCCATCATGAACTGACCGCCTATCAAATTTCCATGGCCTACCTAACAGTAGGTGGCACGCATCCATCTCTACCACATCACACAAAACATGATCCTTGTAAGTAGGTCCAATCGAAAAATTGATCTGAGCACGTTGAGATACCTCGACATCGTTTCCCCTCTTCAACCATGCCAATTTATAAGGTTTGGGATGCTTCTCAGTCTGTAAACCCAACTTCTTAATAACCTCCTCAGCCACTACATTCTCACAACTGCCAGAATCAATAACCATTCCACATACATTCCCCTCTACTGTGCATGTTGTCTGAAATATGTTGTTGCGTAGCTAGACAGTCTTGTTTTCCGTGGGAGTAATGAGGTTGCGCCTCACCACTAAAGCTTGGCCAACATCCCCAGTAACAAATTCTTCATCATCTGCTGCCTCTTCTTCGAATTCCTCATCAAAAACAGGCGGACCATCATACTCACCATTAGTTTCATCGACAAATAGTCCTCTACGTGGATTCTTAGGACACTCAGATTGCCTATGACCCGTAACTCCACAACCAAAACAACGGATACCAGCCCATGGGCGTGCTGGTTGTTGGATAGTGCCCATTTTTGGTAGCCCCGATTGCACAGTGTTACCGGGACGTGTGACTTGTTGCGAGCTACCCGATGAGTTCCCAATACTAAGAGGGTTCATGACTCTCCGCGACTGTTGCTTCTCAATATGCACTGCTCGATGGTGTGCCTCAGAGACAGAGATTGGATCATCCTGAATCTGTGGACGAAGACCACTCACATAACGTGACACCAATTGATCCTCCGTTTCCATCAAGTCGTTCCTAGTAATTAGTAAGTGGAACTCAGTGGTATAGTCACTCACATACTTCCCCCCTTGACACAAATTCTGCAACTGTTGATACATAGTACGCACATAATTGTAGGGTAAAACTATTTCTTCATATGTTTCTTCAGTTTATCCCAAGACACAAGTTTAGGTTTCCCCTGTCGAGACCTCGTCACCTTAACTTGTTGCCACCATGCCGCTGCTCTCCCCCGAAACCTAGTTGCAACGAGAGGAACACGTTTGTCCTCTAGAACATCTTTAAAGTCCAAAACCTCCTCAACTGCAGTTACCCAATCCAAGAATTCTTTTGGGTTTAACCCTCCCCGAAATTCTGGTATGTCCTCCTTAAACCCTGATTCCCAACGTGGATTGTACTCTTGGACACATTGTCTCCGAGCAAAAGGATTCTCTTCCTCTTCATCCTCGAACGATTGGTCGTCAGGTCTTGGTGTTGGAGCAGCCTGTTGTTGTGCAACCATGGCTGCCATCTGTTGCGTCAACAATTCAACTTGCTGATGTAACTGTGTGAATTCCTCACGTCTATCTTCTTCCTGACGTTTTCTGGGCGGCATAGCGAAGGAACGAACCTGGGACTGATGCCAACTGACGTAGCAGAAGCTTATAGGAAAGATAGGAATGACACACAAAAAATCAAAAGCTTGTTGATTCACGAAGAATACCAAGAAATTGATGCAAAAGAGAGAAACTCGCAAGAAATTTATTCAATAATCAACTGAATGTCTTCTTAGGGTTTATATAGAATATATACCCTAAAAGCATAACTAAAATAGGAAATAACGTTTTTTTTTTCAAAAAAGGAAAAAATCGAAATAAAAGCATAAACTAAAAGTGCTACTCATAAGGAACACGCTCCAACAAGCGGAATGCAATTCCGAGTTCTAGAAATAAAGATATAACTAAAACGAAAATTACTAAAAACGGCAAAACCGGCCTTTTCGAAGCCTAAACGAAGAAATTTGGCTAAAATCCGCTCCCTTAATGATCTTTAGATGATTACTATGGTTCGTTGGCCCGTTTCGGATAAAGTTTGACTATTCGCATGTCAAAAACGGACCGAGCCAAAATCAGCCTCTCAACTTTGGATGATCCCGTTTCACCATGAACTCCAACGCTTTCTCGACTGCATCACGAATCCAATGTTTTTCTTCCCTCCCTCTCATATCTATGTGGCCATAGTGTGGGGCCGCACGCACACAGAAACATAGATGCTCCTACTTCCATTAATGACGACCGTTACAATGTTCAATGGATTCCTTACAGGCCATAACAACTTTTCCTTTGCGAGTCAAGTGCCAAACATTTTTTTACTCTCCTATAATAAACTACTCAAAATCCACAACTCAAAAACACGATATTACAATCAAAAACAAATTACTCTCTCAAATAAAAAGTCAGTACTAATAGACAACTCGAAATTCACAACTTAAAAACATGAAATTACGATAGTTCAAACATGTTGGAGATTATACATAAATAAAGAAACGGACAAATTAATATGTGTGCCCTATAAGTTTACGCTTTTGAAGAAAATGCCCATTATCTATCGAGTTTCTTAAAATGCCCTGACTTATGCACTTTTTTTTTAAAAAATGTCCACCTGCTGCCACATCAGAAAAATCGCAGACGTGGCAGCCGATCAGGCTTAAAAGACACACGCCAATTTAAAAAACGCGACGCCACCTCAGTAATGCTAGGTTTCAACAACGACTGTGGCTCTCTTATTCCATATAAAACCCAACACTTGGCATTTTTTCACAATCAAATTTCCCCCCAATTCTCTTCTCACAGAACCCTAATTTCAAAATCCAAAATTGCCGATTTGGTTGTAGAATCGCGTCGTTTGAAAACCCTAAGAGTAGTTTTTACTAAGTCGATGCCCGAGAATTTCATTTCGTTCCTAAATCGCGACCTAAACCCTAAAATTGAACCCCGCTAGCCCTGATTCACCCACAAAAATTTTGACACAACATTAGTAGCTCAGGTGGTGTTGTACTTGTGCGATAATGTCGAAGTTGCGGTCCCCCCTTAACCATGATGCTCCCTTGCCTATTTATCGTAAATTTTTACTTCATTTTCGTTTTGTATATTTGCATGTCCGCAAGTTAATAAGAGTTTTAGTGAGTTGAAGTGCCAAAAAGTACTATTTTTATTTGACAATTGTGTGCTTAAGTAGTTTTGTGCTTAGGTGTCACTCACTGTTGACTTAGGGTTTCGTATTTTTGTTAATTATATGCTTCTTTGTGGATTTTGTGCCATATTATGCCTCCATATGGTTGGGTTTGTGGTTAACACTGCATGTGGTTCCCTCACCATTTTTGTGTGGTGTGGTGTAGTGATAATTTATAGTTCATTCTCAAAATGTGTCAAATTTAGGATGTATTTTTCCTTTCT
Source organism: Linaria vulgaris (assembly GCA_948329865.1). Lineage (NCBI taxonomy): Eukaryota > Viridiplantae > Streptophyta > Magnoliopsida > Lamiales > Plantaginaceae > Linaria > Linaria vulgaris. Next base: position 3,274,365 of record OX415251.1, read on the forward strand.
GCATATCCTAGAAGCAATTTTATAACACTAAATGTCTATTATGGAGGAAGGTTACAGTCAAATCCCTTTGACACTTATGTTGGTGGTGGAGTCATGAAGTTTGACTACTCAGACATTAAAGAGACAAACTTGGAGCTTCTCAACATTTATGCTGATAATATCAATGTTGTGGGTGATAGGAAATTCTACTGTGTTATGGAAGGGTGGTTTAAAGTCATAGAGGATGATAGGTTTTTGGGAAAAGCCCTAAAAGCTGCACTACCAACCAGGGAGTTTGATCTGTATTGTGATTTTGAGATAGATCCACCTTTTTCCAGACATGCCTCCATTACCTGATGTTGCTGTGAATGAAGTTGTTTTAGTAACACCTTGGTTGGATCATACAGTAAAGGTCAATGATGATAATATTTTAGGTAATGTTGAAATAGGAAGTGACAATGAGGATAGAAATGTGAGGGATTTGGCTGAAGCTACAACTAATGGTGACGGAAGAGAAGTAACAGGTATTGAGGTTACCAGTTTGGGAGAAAAGCTTGATCCAATCAATATAGGAGTATCTGTTTGATGCCCGCATAAAAGAAGTAAAGAGAAGTGAGTCAAACTGGGGGCTCGGAATCAACTACCGAGAACGAAGCCTAATCTTTTTTGGCTACTTGGACTAAAAGACTAAAGTGGCCCTTCATTAGAAAGTGTAAGGACGAGTCAAAGGGGCACTAGAGTACCAAATATTGTTAACTTGAATGATGAGGATGATGGATCAATGATGTCATTAGAAGACGAAAGTGATAACGATATTGAAGATGATCATGATGGAGCTATTGCCGATGGTGGTGGTAGTGCTAGAAATAAAAGTGCTTGCAATGACACAACTGGTCCGACCAATTTCAATGTTCTGACAGTGAGGATGATGAAACATATGAGGAAGAAAGTGAGGTATCAGATGATACAGAATTTGATGAAAATGTTGATGATGATATAGTTGCATCAGAGTGTATGAGTCTTATAAATCCTACTGATGGTGGAGTAGTGATTGCGGAAACTGAAGACACCATTACTGTGATGATTGAAGACATACCTAGTGATAGTGATGATGACACCTATGAGGAGGAGAGTGAGTACTCTGATGACTCAGATTTTGAAGAAAATGTTGATTTCTCTGAAGACTCAGAAGAGCATGATGGAATAAATACAGAAGGCATGAGGGCTAGTAGGAATGAAAATGCTGGCGAAAATAGAGTTGAAGTGTCTGGTGACGAAAATGATGTTGAAATTGGTGGTAATGGTAGAACATCATAGGCACAAGACAAAAGGAAGGAGATTTTGATAGAAGATTCTGAGGGTGATAGTGAAGATTCTGATTATGAAGAAGAAAGTGAGTATACAGATGAATCTGATTTCGATGACAATGTTGATGATATTGAAGAAGAAGAAAATGCGAGTGTCAGTTTCAATGCTACTATGCATCAGAATACCAATACATCAAGAAGTCCACAAGCTAATTCACAACGTAGAGAGGATTTGAATGTGTTGAACAATGAAACTACTGTTGTAAGTGAAGATGAACCAGATGTGGTTGCCAACGTTAAAAGAGTTCATGTCAATCCACTCCCTTATGAAGAAAAAGATTATGACAGTGATGACCTTGAGGTTTTTGACACTGGTGACAAATGGAACCCTACATTCAAGTTGAAAATGATCTTCTCCACCAAAGATCAACTTAGAATGGTTGTGCGCACAGATGCCATAAACAATAGAAGAAGTGTTAAGATAGAGAAGAGTGATCCAACAAGGATTTACTTCAAATGTATTCATGATGCTTGTCCATGGAGTCTACATGGACTGAAAGTTAATGGTGAGGAGACATGGCAGAGAAGACAATACAATCCAGCTCATTCATGTGGCAAAAGGTTTGGTGTAAGGAACATGAAGTCAAGATGGTTAGCATTAAATGATAAATGCATTTATTTCAGACAAGCAGGGGGGCTGATAAATGCATTAAATGATGTATTTCCATATGCAACACACAGATATTGTGTTAGACACTTGATCAGGAATGCATACAATGCTGGTTTTAGAGGGGATGATTATGAGAATGCAATCTGGGATGCGGCCTACAAGACAACTACTCCTTAGTTTGATTTGTCCATGAAGATGTTGGAAGCAAAATTGGGAGGAAACTTTGCTAGATGGTTCAATGACAAACCAGCAGAAAATTGGTCCATGTCGAAGTTTAAACCAAATTGCTGTGTTGATCTTATATTGAATAATCTGTGTGAGACGTTCAATTTTGTTATTCTACCTGCCAGAGGATTGCCAATTCTATCATTACTGGAGTGGATAAGAGAATATCTTATGGTGAAACTGACAAAGGGTAGAGAAATGTCAAGAACCAAGTGGGTGAAACAGCTTATTCCTGATCAGAATAAAGCCTTATGTCCAACCATTCAGGCCTTGGTTGCCAAAGTAGATGTTGAACATGCAGATTTTTTCCCCATAAAATCTAGTGATTATGAATTCCAAGTCAATGGGTTCGATGGTTCTTAGCACAGTGTCAATTTAAGAGACTGGAATTGCAGTTGCAGGGTATGGGAGCTGACAGGCATTCCATGTAAACATGCTGCCAATGCCATATTGTATAATAGGGAGCAAATAGCTGATTATGTGTCTGACTATTACACACTTGAGCAATACCAAAAAGTGTATAGTTTTTTCATTCATCCAGTTCCTCGAGATCAGATTTGGGGTGTTGAAGAATATATCCCTCCACTCCCTTCTAATGCTGGAAGAATGCCAGGAAGGCCAACGAAGGCAAGAAGAAGGGGGGAAGAAGAACCAAGGACTAGCAAGAACAAGAAGAAACAAGGCAAGGGCCACATGTACATTGTTGTTAAGAGTACAAGAAGGCAAGGACAGAGTAAATGTGGCAAGTGTGGCGTGCTGGGACACAATGCTAGGACTTGTGGTAAAAATAAAGAAAATGAGGCAGATGGAAGTAGTGAAAGAAGCCCTGAGGTGGACGGGGAATCATCAAGACAAGGCAGGAAGAGGAACAAAAAGAGGACCACTGAGGTAAATTTGATTGACTCTCTAAAAAATTTGTCATATTCTGTGTCAATGTCCCTTTAATGAACCTCAGTTTTGTGTCTAAATTAGAATGTTGGGATTGCACCAAATGAAGTGGAACAACAAGTGGCCAATGATCCCCCAATTGTGGATACCGAGGCAACGCCATCTTTGAGAATGAGCAAGAGGCTCAGCAATATGAATGTGACTGAACCAAATATGGTAAATTCTACAAATGAAAACTTGCAGGAATCATCAATTAATGTCAGCAGTAGAAGGAAGCTAACATTCGTAGAGGTAAATTGGAAATTTTTCCTCTTGTCATTTTTAAAACAACTATGTGTTAATAGTTACTTTGTATTATGTAGCCAATAGAAGAGGAACCACAAGATCTTCATGTTGGAGTTGAAATAGAGAATGGAGTAGAAGAACATGACAATGATGAAACTCTATTAGAGTATGTTTAATCATCAAGAACTGCTAGGAGAAGCAAAAGGATGAGGACTATTGAGGAGAATAATCTGAAGAATAATATTGTCCCAGAGATCCATGTTGCTGAAGCTTGTTCTGAACATACTATTGAGGATGATGAAAGTACTCTCTTTCAATCATCCAGGACTGCAAGAAGGAATAGAAGACTTAAAAAGAAAGGGCATATGAATGTAGCTGATGGTAATCTTCATATGAAGGTTGTTATTGAAAGACATGACCTTGATAAGCAGACTGACCAAATGATTGAAGGTGTTGAAACTACTACTGTAAGTGAAGCTGTTTAGTCATCAAGGACAACTAGGAGAAGACAAGGCAGTCAAAGAAAAAGGTCCCTCAGATTAACAAGAATATGATGCCTTCAACTCAACCTGTTGAATTAATTGTAGAGGAGTCTGGTGAGGATGTAGCAATAGATGGTTGGGTCACTACTTTGCTAAACAAGAAGCCATCAAAGGCTCCTCCAAAGATTACAGACCAACTAAGTGAGTGCTTTCAAGCTTTAGGCTCTCAGAAAGACAGGATTAATCCATATGAAGGAATCAGCAGGAAATATGTGAAGATTTCAAATTTGGCTGCTGCAATCAGCAAAATCAATGATGAGGATGAGTTGTTCCCAGAGGGAAGAAGGTTAAGCAAACAAAGAAGAAGGGTGTCAGCAGGAAAGGGAAGGAAATATTTTAGACCATTTTGGACTATGCAGTTGTGTAATAATTAAGCATTTTTTTTGGTACATTAGGATGGGTCTTTTGGTTACTACACTGTCTGTGAAGTTACATGTGTGATCATGGTTAGTAAATATTTTGTAATCTGGTATGTGCATTGGTTACCAGGTTAATTTTGTTTGTGGGTAAAATATGTCCAATGTAAAATGAGCAAAATATGCTCTGTAAACATTTATATTTTGGCAGCAAAATTGCAATCAATTAATAGAAATCCAAAGACAGACACCATGGCATGCATTAAAATGGAAAAAAAGGTTCCAAACAACACGATACTAACATCAACCAAAGAAATGCAAACGAAGGCAAAATATTACAAATTGTTCAAAACTAACATTAAAACAGACATTAAAAACCTATTCTAACTACGCCTAATCAAAAAGCCCCATGGCAAAGCGGTCAAACTTGGTGACCACTTTAATCTTCTCGATTGGAAGCTTCTTCACTTGTAGGCAGTAGCAAAATTGGTCATAATGCTGGAAACCTTCCTCAGCAAATTTCATGTCGATTGGGATGGGCTGAAATAATCAAATTTCATTAAGATATTTCGTCTCACAATTTGCAATTGAAATCATAGAGTGAGTTATGTTGAAAACTTACATTTTTCATGAACTGCACATACTTAATCGGGTGTAGCCTCACAGTACCCTTCTTGATGTTGAACTGAACTACAGGATGGGCCCAAAATCTCTGGAAAAGTTTTAGGCGGCACTTCATAATCATCAACACCTCCTTAACCATGAAAGGCGTGATCTCTTTCTTCTTGCGACTAGCTAGCATTTCAGCGATCTTTCTATGCATAACCTCAAGCTGCTCAGCAGTAAACATAACGCCTTCATCAATCAACGCAGAAAGCTTGCGCAAAATGAATCTCATGAAAGGAATCACCAAGTAATTCTGCAAAACAAAATAAGGTCAACATTAAGTGTCTTTTTGATACTGACAAAAGGGCTTTTTATAAACAGAGGATGTGAGTATCTTTCTACCTGTGTTATGTCGTAGGATTCCTTCAAGACGCTGACGTTTGAGATTGAGGCGGCCATAATATCAAGAACTTTGCTTTTGTTTGGAAGAGCGAGATGGAAATTAAAGTATGAGAATTGTGAAGAATCTGAAAGGGCTAAAACACAAATGTTAAAGGTAAATGAACAGTCTTCTTAACTATGTTATTAATCATCACACCGCTCCCCCTGACACGAGTGTCTAATCGACACTAATTGTTCAATATTTAATTAATTTTTTTCCACCACTAAGTAACAATTGCATCGATCGAAAATGGGCATTTATTCAAAACATACATAAGTTATTGGCCATATTATTATATCAATCATACTAAAAGGGTATATTTACTTTAAGAACCATACTTACAAGACATTTTTATAGTTATATCCATACTTATTGGGCATGTTTTTTGTCTATTTTAATACATATTGGGCATTTTTTCACAATACATACTTTAGGAACCATACTTACAGGGCATTTTATTAAAACTTTTCCTAAAATGATATTTTCACTTAACGAACTAATTTTAAGGCTAATAATTGATAAACACACACACACAACAGTCTGATACCCAATCTAATTACTCCGAGTTGTCTATCATATAAAACAAGACACAATAACATTCAACCAAATCACAAAACAAAATTATAAGCACACATACTTAATCAGACTTGCACAAATATTGCCAAAACAAAACAACAAAAGCAGTTGGCAAACATACTTAATCAGACTTGCATAATCGAATCTAAGCACACATACTAAGCCAATACCCAATGGCTTCAACACAACCTAACAACAATCAAACACAATATAATAATGATAAGATAACATAATCTAACCCAAACGACCAATTTCTTTTTCTGCTTAAGCATAACGTTAATTTTATCTTCTTGCTCCTTCGCGGTTCTCTCGTACAACGAACGCATAATATCGTCTTTTGATTCTTTCTTCGACGCAAGCTCTTCTTCAAGTCCCTTAACTCTAACCTGCACCCTCTCGATCCTTCTTCGCAAAATTGGAATCACAACCCTATCATATGAACAAACGGGCGGATCTTCCCAAATGCATAGTTGACATCCACGGGGCCAACGCGGACAACCGTGAAACCTTCGGCCTGGGTTACCATCGGTCATTGAGACGCGCACGACGGCGGGTCTCCCACAATTGCATACCAGATGAGAGCTCATTGTCGATTCGGACATTTTCAATTTGGGAATTGGGGTTAGGGTTCTTGGTCGATTTGGGGGAAATGACTTTGAAGAAAGATTATTAAAACCAACTGTTGTTATAAGAGAGCCAAAGTCGTTGTTGAAACCCAGCATTACTGAGGTGGCATCGCATTTTTTAAATTGGCGTGTGTCTTTTAAGCCTAATCGGCTGCCACGTCTGCGATTTTTCTGATGTGGCAGCGGGTGGGCATTTTTAAAAAAAAAAAGTGCATAAGTCAGGGCATTTTTAAAAACTCGATAGATAATGGGCATTTTCTTCAAAAACGTAAACTTATAGGGCACAAATATTAATTTGTCCATAAAGAAACGTCTACCATCTCTAACAACTTAAACTTGTAGATAAGATGGCAAACTCAATATGATAACAGAGTTCAGACCAAAGAATTATCAAAAAATGTGTCACGTAACAGACGTAATAAAAATATTTATAGCTTAGACGTGAAGAGTTGTGTTGGAGATCATACATAAATAAAGAAAGCCTATCCTCTCTAATAACTTTTAAATAAAACGGCAACTTCAATAAAACACAAACTACTATTCCATAATAAGACATTATCTCGTAAAAAGTAACCTTATTTGATTGTTTAATTAGAAAAAATTCGTAGTGATGTTAAAAAATTTAGCAAATAACCTCATTCTATAGTCTTTTAGTTTACGCGTGCTGAATTTGATCACAAAAATAATTTAATTTATATTGTATTTGTTTGATACATAGAAATATTAATCGTGTTTAAAGTAATGCATACCTTGTATCATATTTGTAAGGAAAGAAATTAGTTTCTCATATGGAAAAACATAAATACAATGTACACTAATAACATATATCTAGTTTAAATAGCTCTAAAAGAAATTATAAAATAGTCTATAATAATATTTACTTTGATGAATATATATTTGATAAAAATGCAATGCATATCTTTGGTTTTTAATACTTTATCAGAAAATAGATATTAGTAAAATTTTCGTTAGAGAACTAAAAGCTTAAAAAAAATGGCTCTAGTATGCAATAATAATCTTAAAAATCCCCCAAAAAATAGAAAAATAGACACTTATTTCCCTTACTTACTATCTCGATTCTTTCTCCTCTTATTTCTTCCTTATTGTACTATCAAAAATCGTTTTAGCCCCCGACATACGATACCTAGATACACCACGGGACATTACTGTCTCACTACTTCAAATTTAAAACTAAAATTACAAGAGCTCAAACAAACCAATACCAGAGTTTGCGGACGGAAGAGTTGGATAATTAAGCGGAACAACGGGACTCGATTTCCAGTCCACATGCGCTTTCTCCTCGAAGAACTTGATGAATGCTTTCTCACCTTGTTAGTAGCCATTAATGACTCGATTACCACCACATTTAAGTGGGCCAATACTAGTGAAGAGCGTGAGAAGAAATTTGTAAAGCCGTAGGGGAAGTTTGATCGATATATCTGCATTGAGGCATGGATTCCAAACCTTTCTTTATTGAGGATCTTCTATGCCATTTTTTCATTTCACTTTGTATGATGATAACACATGTCTTGGACCTTAATAAAATTAATACATATAGGATGAACGATCATATGGCACAAAACTGACACACACAAAATGGTGTAGAAGATCCATTTTGTATAGCTTATACGTACTTTGCCGAAAGTTGAGACTTGAATGTGGCCTTAGTATTGGATAAATGATCCTTGAGCTTATCTAGATTTTTGCTTCAATAACTAGGTAAAGAATTTGCACCGTTAACTTCTCCTGATGTTTCTGTAGAGAGTTGAAGCTAAAGTTATATTTTGATTTGGTAAACAAAATCCCGTACGCAGAATCGTACAGAATAAATTGTTATTCTTCGTGTTAGAATATAAATTAAATATAAAATAAATATGGTAGGTGTAGTAGGTGATTCTTTCCCTATTTATGTAAGCTTCATTCATATCAATCATACCAAGTTATTTTCCTTTTCTTCTATTATTACATGGTATCACAACCAAGTTGTTACAAGGAAAAGATCTGGTGACTTCAGCGCCGCCGAGGCTACTCAAAGTTCAGATTTTGTTTTCTCCCCACTTCAGTTTTCTCTCTCCCCTGGTAAAAAAAAGAGAATTTTTCAAAAAACTTTTTTTCTCCCAAGCTCCAGATTTGCCGCCACCACCCGGAACCGTAAATCCGCCGTCGCTTTTCGCCATTGTTCTCCGCCGTCGCCGCTAGTCCAGTAGTCCAGTCCAGTTACTCTGTTAATTTGTCAAATCGGGGCGGATTTGATTTGGTACAAAAAAATTTGATTCCGTAATTTTTTTTCTAGCAAAAAAAAAATTCATGAAATTTGCACTTTTAGCCATACAATTTATAAAATTTGTATTTCAGCCTTTGAGTTATTGGAAATTACACTTTCAACCTTAAAGTTCTGTGGGTTTTGCATTTTGGTCCCTCAAGTTCTGTCACTTTGTAGTTTGACCCATTAGCTTAGTATTTTCGTCTCTTTCAGCCTTCAGTTGTTGGAATTTGTAATTTCAGCCCTTCAGTTCTTGGATTTTGCAATTTCAGCCCAAAAGTCTAGTGATTTTTTTTCTACTTTGGTCCTATGATTTGGTGTTTGTGCCATATGATTGTGGGTGTTATCCCGGTTTCCCGAGTTAGTCGTGTGAGCTAACTTGATGTTTGATTACCAAGTTAATCTTGTGAGTTAACTTGAGTCTCTAAGTTTGAAAGATTACTATTTCGAGTTGTGTTCTTGTTTTGTGTTTTTCCTTTTTGTTGTTAGTTCTGCAAGCAACTCACATAATCTATTGCTCATGGGGAGTAGGGAGTTACTTATTGTTTCTTGTTGTCGTTTTTCAGTCGACTAAATATTTGAGCTATGATCTTATGGATTGATGAGTTGCTTGTGTGGAAGCACAGGTTTGGGCATTAAGGATATTGATTTGTCGTCTTTGTTGACGCACATGTGATTCGCTTTTGTTTGATTGGTATAGCCAATCGTTGCATGAGGTGTTTGTCGTCAATGGAGCTAGTGATCCACGTTTGTTGATTGGTGTACCCAATCATTGTCGTAAGGTGTTTTGATGACGTTTCTGGTGGACTTGGTGTTCCACATTTGATTGGCATAGCCAATCGTTGTCGGAAGGTGTTTCAATGACGTCTCAGTTGGTGGAGCTAGTGATCCATATTTGTTGATTGGTGTAGCCAATCTTTGCCGTAAGGTGTTCTGACAAATATTATATCCAGAAATGTCAAGATGGGTTAGAAATCTTGGTCGCGCTCGCTTTCTATCAAGTATTGTAACTTATTATGTAGTTAAAGTTACTTTCAATTATGTGTGTTATTTGTAACAAGCTTAGAGCGTAGTACGCTCTAGCTTGAGGGGGAGTGTTAGAATATAAATTAAATATAGAATAAATATAGTAGGTGTAGACGTGTAGTAGGTGTAGTAGTTATTCATTCCCTATTTATGTATGATTCATCCATATCAATCATACCAAGTTATTTTCCTTCTCTTCTATTATTACACTTCGAAAAAGGAAGTTAGTCCCCTTATGTGCGTTACTATATTTATGTGTTTCTTTTTCTCATTTTTATGGTGTTCACAAATATAAATCAGAGAGAAAAAAGTGAAGTTAGCATGTAGGGTATGTAAATGATGGTTTACCTTCCGTAATAACTCATTGTGAGAAAGTAGTTTATGTAGAGATAATGAAATGTTTGAATGATTTGATGGTACGGGCAAAATCCAAAAGTTAACGATTTGAGAGTGTATAGAAGGAAATCCTCAGTTTGCTAGAAGGACATTTTGAAGAAACCACAATCTTAATTCTCCTTGTGAATTATCAGGTGAGACTTCAACATCAGGAAGAATAATTCATCATGTCGATACTTTTGGAGACTCTGAGGTGCAATGAGACAGAGTTTTATTCTGCACATGACATTTCTCTTGTTAGTTATGTACTTTATTGACTATTTACTTCTGAATTTCATAGGGCGAAGACGCAGAGGATTGGAATCCTCTACGTCTAAGAAACAAACAAACAAGAAGAAAAAGAACAAAAAGAACAAACTATTGAATTGCCATCTCATCTAAAAGCTTAAGCTATTAAAGAGGGTAGACATTTAATATTTATATTATCTCCAACACGCCCCCTCACGTGCAGGCTGTAAATATTTTGTTACGCCTGTCACGTGACACTTTTTTTGATAATCGAGTGGCGGTGGGATTCGAACCCAGGACCTCTTGTGGCCTGAGCTCTGATACCACATTGAATTGCCGTCTCATCTAAAAGCTTAAGCTATTAGAGAGGGTATGCATTTAATATTTATATTATGTCCAACACAAACAAGTGGTAGACTGTTTGTAACTTTCATTTGTGATTTAGCCTCTAATTCTTTCCCCGTGTCAGATCTTCACGTGTTGTACATATAGTTGACACTTATGTTGGGAATACGTTGAAAAGACCTAAAAAGAAGCTGAAACTATGATATATTTGGAAGCTGTTGGATTCAGAAATTGTTGAAAGATGCATTGGATGTTGAAACCGGGAGACCAGTGGAATGTCCAATTCCAGATTCTGGAAATTGGTCGATATGGAAATATATCAGCCCCGAAGGATTTCTGGAAATTGCAATCAGAAACAGATATCAAGACTAAGCTTGTTAGGTTCACTTGTACTTTGTTATGGTTTTTCCATGTTGTATCCATTGGTTTGAAGCTAGGGAGCTGATACCGAATCCAATGTTTTTTCTTCCCTCCCTCTCATGTCTATTCGGCCACAGTGTGGGGTTGCGTGCACACAGAAACATAGATGCTCCTACTTCCATTAATGACGACTGTTACAATGTTCAATGGATTCCTTAAAGACCATAACAACTTTTCCTTTCCGAGTCAAGTGCCAAACATTTTTTTACTCTCCTATAATGCACTACTCAAAATCCACAACTCAAAAACACGATATTACAATCAAATACAAATTACTCTCTCAAATAAAAAGTCAGTACTAGTAGACAACTCGAAATTCACAACTTGAAAACATGAAATTACGATAGTTCAAACATGTTGGAGATTATACATAAATAAAGAAACGTCTACCATCTCTAACAACTTACACTTGTAGATAAGATGGCAAACTCAATATGATAACATAGTTCAGGCCAAAGAATTATCAAAAAATGTGTCACGTGACAGACGTAATAAAAAGATTTATAGCTTAGACGTGAAGAGTTGTGTTGGAGATCATACATAAATAAAGAAAGCCTATCCTCTCTAATAACTTTTAAATAAAACGACAACTTCAATAAAACACAAACTACTATTCCATAATAAGACATTATCTCGTAAAAAGTAACCTTATTTAATTGTTTAATTAGAAAAAATTTGTAGTGATGTTAAAAAAATTAGCAAATAACCTCATTCTATAGTCTTTTAATCTACGCGTGTTGAATTTGATCACAAAACTAATTTGATTTATATTGTATTTGTTTGATACATAGAAATATTAATCGTGTTTAAAGTAATGCATACCTTTTGTCATATTTGTAAGGAAAGACATTAGTTTCTCATATGGAAAAACATATATACAATGTAGACTAATAACATATATCTAGTTTAAATAGATCTAAAATAATTTATAAAATAGTCTATAATAATATTTACTTTGATGAATATATATTTGATAAAAATGCAATGCATATCTTTGGTTTTTAATACTTTATCAGAAAATAGATATTAGTAAATTTTTCGTCAGAGAACTAAAAGCTAAAAAAAAAATGGCTCTAGTATGCAATAATAATCTTCTTAAAAATCCCCTTGAAAATAGAAAAATAGACACTTATTTCCCTTACTTACTATCTCGATTCTTTCTCCTCTTATTTCTTCCTTATTGTACTATCAAAAATCTTTTTAGCCCCCGACATACAATACCTAGATATTCCACGGGACATTACTGTGTCATTACTTCAAATTCAAAACTAAAATTACAAGAGCTCAAACAAACCAATACCATAGTTTGCGGACGGAAGAGTCGGATCATTAAGCGGAACAACGGGACTCGATTTCCACTCCACGTGCACTTTCTCCTCGAAGAACTTGATGAATGTTGTCTCACCTTGTTAGTAGCCATATGACTCGATTACCACCGCATTTAAGTGGGCTAATACTAGTGAAGAGCGTGATAAGAAATTTGTAAAGCCGTAGGGGAAGTTTGATCGATATATCTGCATTGAGGCATGGATTCCAAACCTTTCTTTATTGAGGATCTTCTATGCCATTTTTTCATTTCACTTTGTATGATGATAACACATGTCTTGGATCTTAATAAAATTAATACATATAGGATGAACGATCATATGACACAAAAACTGACACACACAAAATGGTTTAGAAGATCCATTGTGCCTTTTGTCTCGTCCGTGCCTGAATAATGTCCGAGTGAGACATGTCAACTTCACATTTTATCGAAAGATAATTAAATGTAATTATTTTTTTGGCTAATCAATATGGATCATTCTTCCTGTATTTTTTCGTACATATAACAAAATCTAACAAATCTCATTAACTTGCTCCATTCAATGGCATAAGTCAAATTCTTTTGACCATAAATCCTCCGGCCAATGAATAAAATGATAAAAACGATGACTACAAGTCTAAAGTGTACAATAATTTCAACATTTTCATACTAGTTTTTATGAAGAAATATGAAACATCATTGACCAATTATACTCATGTACATATATTCCCCAATCCCAAGATTTTTTGCTCTTTTCACCCGGACTTCCAGAATCCAAATGGAACGGCAGAGAGAGAGCACGGCATATTAACCTGACTCTTCTCTGAAAAACGAGTAAAAAGAAATCAACATATTTTACAATTGAAAACAAGGAGCAAGATGCATCAAAGGAGGAAAGCCTTAACCTCAGGGGCGTATGTAGGTGAAGGCTAGGGAGGGTTGTAGCCCTCCCTAATTTGCCAACAAAAATTCAAGTAGTAGTAGTCTTATATTTAAGTCAGATGATATTCTGTAATTGTTTTCTATATATAATATAAGTTTAATATGTAATATGAACTATTCTTGACTGTGAAACCGCAATATACTAGAGAAACAAAAAGAGGCAAAGATACAGATGATTGTTCTGACTGCTCTGCTACGTGTCCGGTTTTCCTTTTGAAAACAAATCCTCTATTTTAATAAGTTAAAGAGTTTTTGGATTGTAAGAGTTATTAACAAATCCTCCTTTTGAAAGATACAAGTTGTCGTCTTCCTCCTTTTATGAACAATTAGCTCTATTTAATTGATACATATATATAGGTATTGTATTAATTTATTTCTTATTAATTCCCGCCTAATTTTGATTATATTATCTATGCGGTTTTAATACATATCTATTGCAAAAATAAGAGGGAATGTTTCTCAACATGTGCTTTATCTTATGCATTATTTGAGTTTTGAATTTGAATTTTGATCATTTTGATCAATAGTGGATTTAGCTAATTTAAGAAATGAATCTCTTTATCATTCGTAGTGCATAAGTAATACAACTTACCTATAGAAATAAGAAAAGTGTTAAAACTTATAGCTCCTCTGGTTTGATTAAATTACAAAAACTCTGCGTGTGCTATGCCTAATCAATAAATAATCCCATGTGTTATTTTAACTAGCAAAAAACTCTCATGATGTTCAAAAGTTAGAGCAAAAATCCTAGTATACTGAATTAATTCTTACATATGTATGGGAAGATCTTTATGGTACTTATTTAATCCTTAAAAAGTTCACATTGAGGTTCTATTCAATTTTTTCATCGATGTTTTACAGAAAAAACTACTTTTCACATTATCAAAACATTCATATATTTACTATGTCAATTAGTTTTATAATGCTTACACATTAAGCAAATCTAAAAGAATCATAAGTTACTAACACCAAAAATACTTTATAAGAATTTGTACGGCATAACAATCATATATTATCAACAAATCCATCCAAAAAAGATTATCGGAGGCATTTTTGCTTTAGAACTAAATGTTGAAACGATACACAAACCCTTGTGTGCATTTTGTTTTTCAAATGCCGTAAAAATGATTCAAGACAATTTTTTCTTTCATTAGGCATTCTCTTTTGATTATGTTTGTTTTTTCTTCAAAAAACAATCTTGGCTATCATTCTTGTAAAGAAAATAAATTTAGCCCCCCAAAGGTCAAATCCTGGATACACCCCAGACTAACCTCCTTCCATAATTTTCCCCTCACATAACTCATACCCTCAAGCTGGTAAGATCCATCTGAAGTAACCCAAAAATGAGGATTTCCTTTACAGTAGACTCCAGCAGCCTGCAAAAATTTGTCAACATTTCAAGACTCGCCCGACAGTTAAAAAAAAAAAAGAAGCAAAAACAAATACGCATCAAGAAAGATTAAGCTCTATTACCTGCAACATCACGAGCTCTGGTTTAGTGATCACTCGATTATTTATCATTACGTTAGTGTTTCCGTTGCTGGCATTTTGCCTTATTGGATAACCAACTGCTAAATCGGTCGTAATGATCTGCAAAGGCTTCTCCCCTTCCTGCTCGATTAAGCCCAAATATGATATAACGATTAAAGTTTTAGAAACAACTATAAGTGGGGAGAAAGTTCGCACCTTTCCCCAGAACCCCGACACTTTATCGTACCAATACCTCCCTGCAGGTTTAAGTTTCTTAGGAGGATTCGGACAGTTCTGCAACGTAACCAACTCATCAAAAGACAATGCCTTGTCGTTCACGTACACAATAATGAGCTCCCTACCATCAAGAGGCTTTCCATTAACGAAAATAGATTCTGGTCGCGTACTCTCAACATCATTGACAACCGATTCAATAGAGTTGAAATCTGATTATCGAGAACTGACAGTACTGATGCTCGGTGCATGGCAGAGTTCCCGAATCTCTTCTCGTTTAAGAGTAGCAGCAACAAGCCTCTCCCAATTATCATACGTCCGTAACATCTTGGTAATATTACTAATATTGATATACTAGTAGAATTCTCAACAATAATAATAACAATATCGAAAATGAGCATCTTCATTCACCCTAAAGGGATTATGACTGTTGACACGCAAAAGTCAAGTCAAGTTTTCATCTCAATGTGACTATGATGGTAAGAAAAAGGATCCTTAAAGACCGTAACAACTTTTCCTTTCAGAGTCAAGTGCCAAACCTTTTTTTACTCTCCTATAATACACTACTCAAAATCTACAACTCAAAAACACGATATTACGATAAAAAAACAAATTACTCTCTCAAATAAAAAGTCAGTACTAATAGACTACTCGAAATTCCCAACTTAAAAACATGAAATTACGATAGTTCAAACATGTTGGAGATTATACATAAATAAAGAAACGTTTACCATCTCTAACAACTTTAACTTTTAGATAAGATGACAAACTCAATATGGTAACAGAGCTCAGGCCAAAGAATTATCAAAAAATGTGTCACGTAACAGACGTAATAAAAATACTTATAGCTTAGACGTGAGGAGTTGTGTTGGAGATCATACATAAAGAAAAACATATCCTCTCTAACAACTTTAAAATGAAACGGCAACTTCAATAAAACACAAACTACTCTTCCATAATAAGACATTATCTCGTAAGAAGTAACCTTATTTAATTGTTTAATTAGAAAAAAATTCATAGTGATGTTAAAAAAAAATTAGCAAATAACCTCATTCTATAGTCTTTTAATCTACGCGTGCTGAATTTGATCACAAGAATAATTTGATTTATATTGTATTTGTTTAATACATAGAAATATTAATCATGTTTAAAGTAATGCATACCTTTTATCATTGTTAACAGGATGATAATTCACCTGCTTAAAATAAACAAAAAGTCAATTACTGGAATTACCAAATATATTATTATATGATTATGCGACCTACTTCCGCGATACAGGTATCACACCTCTTGGAGCACATCTCCCACACAACAAACTACTGGAGTAAAAGCCAACATGAGGAATACGAAACCAAGGCAGTCTCAAATACGAAAGCTCTCGGAACTCATACTACTTTCCAAGAAAATTAAGCTCTCGGAAAGAATGAGCCAAAGGACAACAGTCCCAGAACCTTGGCAAAAACCCTTCCTTGACTATACATTCCAAACACGAAAGCTCTCGGAACACTACTCTCAACGATCAGACTAAAAGTCAGAACTTTACAAAAATAACTCAACCAACCTCTCTGGACACTCGGAGAAAGAAGAACACCTACCCACGATAGCTTAAAACCTCTCGGAGACCAACTCACCCACACCCTCTCGGAAAATATCTTGAAACACTTACTCCAGAATACGCATCTCTCGGAATAGCACTATCATTAAAGGGAATACTCCAACTTGGCCCTCGAAGCCACCATTAGAGACAGCAAAGAAAGTAATCTACCCGTATCACAAAGAAGACCAAAGCCCTCGGAAAGGATACAGTCAGCACTCAAAGTGAACACGTTATCTTATTGGTTGAATAAGCATTGTAACACGTGTAAACATAACCACATGCATAACGACACCTGTAAACACATGCACCATGACACCTGCCCCTATCAAAACCTATATAAAGGGAGATATCAATAGAAGAAAGGGGGCAACTCAAAAACGAGACTCGGAAATGTAAGAAAATCCACTCGGAAGAAAGAATGAAGTATAGTCAATAAAAGGAAGGAAGATTCTTGTCCATTTTTCCTTCTCGGGATGATAGCATTTAGCCTTTGAACCACGGGCAAAGGCGTTCCAATCTTAATAAATAATTCAGTTAATAGGGAATAATTCTAAACTCGTTAACAAAATGGCGCCGTCTGTGGGAACCGCACAAGATTTGTCTCCAGGAACATCCAAATTCGAAGGAGAAGCAGGTGCTACAGTAATAGCACAGTTACGCCCCAAAGATAAGTATCCTTCTTTCACTTGTTATATTAGGAATTAGATTATAGTATCTTCGTAAAGAGATCTTAAGATTTTATAATTTTAAATACTTGGGAAAAGAAAAGGACAGAGAACAGGAACCCGGGTGAGTATCTCCGAGAGCAATTACTCTAGGAAACCTCACTCATACTCTCTCATCGAAGGCTTTTTGAAAGTCTAAATAAGTAAAAGAGAAAGGTATGAACAAGTCTACTAGGAATGATTCTTTGAAAGGACGTGAAAATATTCGCCATACTCTAAGCATCAACGCCTACTTACGACTCTTTCCTCGAAGATAGAATTACGATTGAGCTGCCCAAAGTATACTATAATAGGCTACGAAGGCGTGCCAGGGGATACTCCTATTTAGGAAAGTATATTCCCCCAAAATTGCACTGCAAATGGACACGCTATGCTAAAAAAGTTACTTGGCCAGTAAGAGTGGGACGCTCTCTCATTTCTGTAAACTCAATCTTAAAAAAAATTCTACAATAAAAGGAAAGAAACTAAGTAGTCATAATATGCGGAAGAGTGGTGTGATTATAAACACGGAAAAGAAAAAGTTTTGTTCCAAGTAAGAAATGTTTCATTCCAAAATAATACCATTACGAGATAAAAAACAAAGTACCATTACATAAAAAGCGTTTACAAATTAAAAACTACTAAAGCTGGGGGGGTTGAGCACTCGAGGGGTCAGGGTTGACTCGGTAGTAGGAGGGATAGAAGCACCCGCTGGAGAAGGAACACCCGAGGAGATAGCCTGAACCCCAACCCGGAGAGGGGAGTCCGCTGAAGATCGCGGGAGGATAGTAGAAAGAGGCACCCGAGACGGAGATGAGGAAGTGGGAGGACGTCGAGTACTACTCTTTTGGTAGAGGTCGAAGGCTTCCTCCAAAGTTGGCCTCTTCATCTCCGCGATATTAACCACCCGCGGGTCCAAGAGGGGATTCACCTTCTGCCGTACCTGCCCGAAACACTGAAGGAATCCCCACATGGCAGATCCCGCCAAGTACCCCGCATGTTTGCTGAGGTACAGATCCCTCACTCGAATAGTAGTCTCCTCTCGGGCCTGCTTAACAGCAACATCCACCCTTTGCTGTACCTCCTCGGGGAGAAGGCCCCCCGTAGCCGGGGCCTGTGCTATCTTCGCGTTAAGAATATCCACCTGGCCCAGTACCTCCGAGAGATGTTGCTCCAACTCTTTCTGCTTGGTCTCCCAAGCCGCCTTCTCGCCCTCGAGGGAATCCACCTTATCCTTCAGCACCAGCCCAGAAGCCTCCATCTTCTTTACCGAGGAGAGAAGTTGCTTATTTTCCCCCCTCAGGTCTTGATTGTTCTGCGAGACCTTGGCAAAAGCCGCCTCGTATTTCCCCACCTTCTCCAGCAAGTTCGTATTCTCTACCTCCAGCTTACGAGACTTTTCCTCAGCCGCACTCGCCAGTTTCTGCAGCTTCTCAACCTCGAGTAACAGAAGGGGAAGCATTTTAGGTGCCTAAGAAAGCAAAGTAGAAGAATAAAGATCCTGATAAAGGATCTTAAATAAATTAGTTAGATAAAAAACTTACCAGCATGGCCACATTGTTGACACAAGCCCGGGTAAATTCCCACCCGTCTGGGGACAAGGAATTGGCGGCGGTGAGGTATCGAGTCACAGTCTCGAGTGCCTCCTGAGCATCTTCGGTGCTAGGCTCTCGTTCTGAAACAGAAGCCTTAGAAGACGAGGGCCTCTCAGAAGATACCACCCCCGGCAGTGGAACCTGAGTGACTACGGGGCTATCGGACTGGATAGCCACGAAAGGTCTCGGGGGAGGAGCACTCGCAAGCGGAGGACCCGCGGCCATAATCTCGTCCAGCAAGCTCATGGTATCGAATGCTGGAAGGTAAGCAGAGTCGGAAGGAAGTGATCCCCCTTCCAAACCAAAAAACTCTTCACCTCCTACAAAATCAGAAAGTTATCTAAGTAAAAATACCCTTTTGATTACCTAAAGCAGTTATCTAAGGCACACTCCTATAGTATTTTAAGAACACGTACCTTTCGGAGAGGTCGCCAACAGGGCGTAAGAATCCCCTGATAACTCCGACGACGAAGGTACGTGGATGACACCGGGAGCTGGTAAAGCCGTCTCCTCTATCCCAACCTCATCTTCACCATCCCCTATGGTGAATCCCCCCTTTGGACCTGCACCGGCAGAGGACACAGCTAACTCCACTTCCTCAGGGGTATCGGACGTCCCGCTAGACGACCGAGACGTAACCTCAGCAACCCTGGAAGGAGTTCCTCCTTGCTCCCCTGCTGCAACCTCAACATTCCCACCCTCTCCTAGGGTAAACTTCCCCTTCTTGCCCACCACAGCCTCACTTTCCACCATAAATGGCCGTAGGACATTCACTATCAAAGAGGTCATAAGTTAGATAAAATAAAAAGAGAAACCCGTAAGATAGTAGATAGAAGGGTAAAAGACTCACCAAATGTATCAAACCACTTCTCGGGAACAGCCAAAGGAGTCTTGATTTTGTCTATCGGGGAGATGTACTTTAATCCTGCGGTCCGATAGAGACGAATAAAGTCCTTTGACTCCACGAGAGGCTTCGCAGAGAACACCGGTGAGAATACCAGTGTGTCGTCCATCACTCTGTCAGGGAAGGTAGGCACCCTCCAAGTCATAGGTATGTCCCACGACCCCACAACTGGTTGATGAAGAAGAACTTATTCTTCCACGAGCTATGGGAGGTTACCATACCCTCGGAGATCCTGTCATCCTTGTCTCGGTGAGTAAAACAGTAAAAAGGACCTCCCCCGGGAGACTGCTTCAGCTCGAAAACAGCAAAGAACCTGTCCCTCGTACACTCGATGCCCCTCACCAGGCACCAAAACACGAACAAAGCCATTAACGAGAACGAATTTGGGGCGAGCTGACTCGGACAAAGATTGCAGTAATTGAAGATGTCGCAGTAAAAAGGCGGGAAAAAAGTGCGCAGCCCCGCCTTTAACTGTGGGTAGTACACTGTCAGGTACCCTTCAGGAGGAGCATCACCCCGGTGATGGGCCTCCGGCACCGTTATCTCGATGTTACGGCCGGAAACACCATGCTCCTTGAACAAGTTCTTGATTTCTTTCTCGGTGGCGGTGCTAGCCGTGTTACCCACCTTCTGGGTGACTCGCGGAGCGCCACCTTTCTCAGCCTTCTTCTTCATCCTCTTTGATTTCCCCGCGCCACCACTACCGCTTGCCCCCACCGCCGCAGCACTCCGCTTTCGCGAAGCCTGAAACCCTAACCCCGCCGCTCGTCCGGTACCGGAAGCAGCCGAAACCAAATTTGTGTTAGATTGCGACGCCATTAGAACAGAGTTTTTGAAAGAAGAGATGAGCAGAAATCGACTGATTGCAGAGAGAAAAGAATGCGCCTTGGGAGAAAATTCGATCAGTGTACAAGTGAAAGTAATGGGTGAAAAAGAGGGTTTTTAAACCCTACGCCCACTACACGGCTTAAATGACCACTAAGCGTGCCACGCCTCACGATTGAAAATCGTGCGTAATGACACGTCTCCTCGGTTAATGAAAGAATAACGGTCAAGACTCTTCGATTCCTGCACCCAACTTAAAGCGTGGCATTAAAATCACCACTAACTGCATTTAAGTCGTAATTAATTAAATTACAGTTAATTAAATGTCATAACATACAATTAATGCCCAAACAAATGACCTACGAAGGTGCATTTGGAAAATACGACGGGAAACACTCGGAGAGAGTATCACGATACTCCTCGCCTTTTTAAAGGCAGTGCCAAGAACGAGGGAAGTGTCGAACAAAGCACACATGTCACTGACGAGTGTTTACGACACCCCTGAAGAGTTCTACGAGGCCTCGTGAAACCCTCCCCATATACCTGATGAAATCTACGATACCAAGACTCTCGTACCCCTTAAATCTCTTAAGTTTCTAGTACAGTAGTGATAACTAACTGCACTAGAAACTGGGGGGGTTTGTTAACAGGATGATAATTCACCTGCTTAAAATAAACAAAAAGTCAATTACTGGAATTACCAAATATATTATTATATGATTATGCGACCTACTTCCGCGATACAGGTATCACACCTCTTGGAGCACATCTCCCACACAACAAACTACTGGAGTAAAAGCCAACATGAGGAATACGAAACCAAGGCAGTCTCAAATACGAAAGCTCTCGGAACTCATACTACTTTCCAAGAAAATTAAGCTCTCGGAAAGAATGAGCCAAAGGACAACAGTCCCAGAACCTTGGCAAAAACCCTTCCTTGACTATACATTCCAAACACGAAAGCTCTCGGAACACTACTCTCAACGATCAGACTAAAAGTCAGAACTTTACAAAAATAACTCAACCAACCTCTCTGGACACTCGGAGAAAGAAGAACACCTACCCACGATAGCTTAAAACCTCTCGGAGACCAACTCACCCACACCCTCTCGGAAAATATCTTGAAACACTTACTCCAGAATACGCATCTCTCGGAATAGCACTATCATTAAAGGGAATACTCCAACTTGGCCCTCGAAGCCACCATTAGAGACAGCAAAGAAAGTAATCTACCCCGTATCACAAAGAAGACCAAAGCCCTCGGAAAGGATACAGTCAGCACTCAAAGTGAACACGTTATCTTATTGGTTGAATAAGCATTGTAACACGTGTAAACATAACCACATGCATAACGACACCTGTAAACACATGCACCATGACACCTGCCCCTATCAAAACCTATATAAAGGGAGATCTCAATAGAAGAAAGGGGGCAACTCAAAAACGAGACTCGGAAATGTAAGAAAATCCACTCGGAAGAAAGAATGAAGTATAGGTCAATAAAAGGAAGGAAGATTCTTGTCCATTTTTCCTTCTCGGGATGATAGCATTTAGCCTTTGAACCACGGGCAAAGGCGTTCCAACCTTAATAAATAATTCAGTTAATAGGGAATAATTCTAAACTCGTTAACAATCATATTTGTAAAGAAAGACATTATTAGTTTCTCATATGGAATAACATAAATACAATGTAGACTAATAACATATATCTAGTTTAAATAGCTCTAAAAAAATTATAAAACAGTCTATAATAATATTTACTTTGATGAATATATATTTGATAAAAATGCAATGCATATCTTTGATTTTTAATACTTTATCAGAAAATAGATATTAGTAGATTTTTCGTTAGAGAACTAAAAGCTCAAAAAAAAAATATATGGCTCTAGTATGCAATACTAATCTTCTTAAAAATCCCCAAAAAATAGAAAAATCGACACTTATTTCCCTTACTTACTATCTCGATTCTTTTTCCTCTTATTTCTTCCTTATTGTACTTTCAAAATCTTTTTAGCCCCCGACATACGATATTTGGATACGCCACTGGACATTACTGTCTCACTACTTCAAATTCAAAAATAAAATTACAAGAGCTCAAACAAACTAATACCAGAGTTTGCGAACGGAAGAGTCGGATTATTAAGCGGAACAACGAGACTCGATTTCCACTCCACGTGCGCTTTCTCCTCAAAGAACTTGATGAATGCTTTCTCACCTTGTTAGTAGCCATTAATGACTCGATTACCACCGCGTTTAAGTGGGCCAATACTAGGGAAGAGCGTGATAAGAAATTTGTAAAGCCGTAGGGGAAGTTTGATCGATATATCTGCATTGAAGCATGGATTCCAGACCTTTCTTTATTGAGGATCTTCTATGCCATTTTTTCGTTCCACTTTGTATGATGATAACACGTATCTTGGATATTAATAAAATTAATACATATAAGATGAACGATCATATGACACAAAAACCGACACACACAAAGTAGTTTAGAAGATCCATTGTCCATTTCGTCTCGTCCGTGCCTGAATAATGTCCGCGTGAGACATGTCAACTTCACATTTTATCGAAAGATAGTTAAATGTACATGAGAGTTATTTTTTCGCTAATCAATATGGATCATTCTTCGTTTATTTTTTTCGTACATATAACAAAATCTAACAAATCTCATTAACTTGCTCCATCCAATGGAATAAGTCAAATTCTTTTGACCATAAATCCTCCGGCCAATGAATAAAATGATAACAACAAGTCTAAAGTGTACAATAATTTCAACATTTTCATACTAGTTTTTATGAAGAAATATAAAGTATCATTGACCAATAATAATTATATGCATATATACTCCCCGAGTTATTGCTCTTTTCCCTTTTTTCTTTTCAATTCCAGACTTTTTCACATGGGCCACAAACTTACAACGTGCTGGATATCGTCAATCATGAAAACACTTGGGCCAGGTACGAAGCATATATAATTTGTCGTTTTGAATTAATTAAATGAATGAATTTATGAATGATAAAAGCTCATGCATTATTGGTCCCCTCAGAAAAAAACATTATTATTATTTTTGACCATAGAACCTCAAAAGTCTTGAAAGTTCTATACACCACATTCTAATTACAAAATTGAAATCTTTGTGAAATTTACAACTAATTTCCCCTAAAAGATGCTAAGTATAATAGTTCCAATTAAACTAATTGTTAGTTTTCTTATTTAAGTATATAATTGAAGCTGACAACTACCATAGCAAATAACCTTTTAACGTTGATCAAATATATGTTCATGTTCGTGATGTTATGTTGAGCTTGACACGTAACACTTTTTTTCTTTCTAAATGATGCATGTGTAGTTGTGAGATTAGAACGTCAAACATCTTTTGAGTTTAGCTTTAGTACCATATTGTATTGTTATCTCATATAAAACTCAAACTTGTAAAGAATTTAGGCATTTATTGAGGTATATGTAAGTTCTAACATCGTCCTTCACGCGTGCCACCACAAGAAATTTCTTAAATTTGTTATTTATTGAATTGAAATCTTTCGAATGTGTGTTTCTTTACGACGTTAATATTGACTCGTACGTCGCATTTTTAAACAAAATATCAAGAAATTAGAACCAATTTAGGTTCTTGGAATATCCTATGTATTATTAGGGGACCATGTTGTAACACATAGATCTTTCCAAGTTGCAGACCACATGTGCATTTCCTTCGCAATTCCTTATTCACACCACACTCTCTATAAATCGAACACTTTTTATGTCCTTAAATCTTTATATTTTCATATTATAATTCATATCTTTTATCAAACATTATTACACAAGAGAAAAAAAGAACATATTATAACAAGAAACAACAATGGCAGCAGTAGTTGATGTTTGCACAAAGGCCAGAGCCAGAAATCCATTCTCGTTTATATCGTTGAAACGGGGGGATACACATGAAAAAATGGAAGAGATCAACGGATCGAAAAAAGGGTCTTTTTCTTCTTCATCGTTGAAGTCACCGGTGAAGGAGAAGGTCGAGGAGACCATGTTAGAATCGACGTTGTTTTTGCTCATGGACCGGTTCACACCAAGCTAAAAATGAAATGAGAAAAGAATCTTCAAAACATGTAAATCATATATTTTTTAGTATATACTATGAAAAGTTCAATTGATTGTTTTTTATTATTATTATTTTTGCATTGTATGTATAAAAAAATAAGTATAAGAATCTTTACTAGAGACATAAGTAATATTGAAGAATTTATCTAAAAAATAAAAAATGTCGAAGCATTAAAATTTCTCAAGATAGAACATTTAATTAAGCATTATGGTGATTCAAGATTTCAACACAATACAATTCTCAAAGAATGTTAATTGAAGCAAAATCAAGGATTTAACAGTGACTAGGGGATTCTAAAGATGAAAATAGATAATGGGATAGCATAAAATGAGTTCTTATCTAGTGGTTATCAATGAAGAACCATAGATGCACCGATAAGAAGAGGTGAAGCTCGTCCTATAGCAAAGGAATAGGGGACGAGGATAGAAGGTTTGGGGGACAACATGAGACTTATAAACCTAAATGAAGACGTTTTATTCGGTTGGAGCACAAGAAAAACATGATGAATTCATGTATATGACTTAACACGATCGGCGTTTGATTCATAGAGTTTAGAACAAATGTTTTGGATTAATTAAGCTTTGTTGTTGAGGCTCATAAGATTCTCACAGAGTACCAATCAATTAGCAGACAAATGAACAATGATAAGAATTAACAGGGTAGAATAAAAGAATTTTATTATCCTCATATTTGTAGATACATATCTGCACACAAAACTTCACATCTTGTAACAAAGGATTAGCATAAGCCACAACCTTATTATTTGTTGAACTATGTACATTTAATTTAGCAAGTTTACATTAGTACAAAAAAAACGACACAGTGTCGACTACGTAGCTACACCGAAGTGCTCGCGTCCATACTCTCTGTCGAATCTTCGTGATTGTTCACACTGATGATGTGCCTCTCGTCGTTCCACTTCAGAATCTCTCTACCATATCTCAAAACTTTATCAACGCTATCACCTTCCAATCCCGTAACGCGAGACACAAACAACTGTCTCCCCGTTAAGGAATCAAACAGTCTCTTGAATTTCACGGCCATATAATGGAAGGCTCGTTGAGCCAGAGGTGGATTGTTATTACTATTGGCAGTGTGAGGGTGGTGGCTGATGACGGGAGCAAAATCTTCAAACCATTCACATTGTGTTAGAGGAACACTCTCGATCTTTTCCTCAAGAAGATCAAACTTGTTGAGGACGAGAAGAAAATCTTTGTTGGCAAGGGTTGAATGAGTTACAATGTTTTCAAATAGTTTCTTGGTAGCCATCATCTTGTTTGTGCGTACACCATTCAAGTCTTCGAAATATTCGTCGTATTCTATTAAGGAAATGCAAAAGATGACGAGGTCGACATCTTCGAACATCTCCAACCACTTGCGATTCTCTCCAAGGCTGCTCGTGTGAACTCTAATGAGTTGGTAGCTGCATAGGAAAACAATGAACGATAAAACAAACACATTCCTATTTCGAGCACCAATATAATGCAATGATACTGATTACAGTCTTTATCAAGTTGTTATACTGCGTTTATGTAATTATTAAAACAGTATGAAAAGTTTCAGTCATTAGATTAAGATGTACGAGATTCGAGAACTGACCTTATTGAGGGTTCATTCTGATCTAAAGGTTCCATATAACCATCCTGAGAAGACTTTGGAAAAGAAAAATTCATCGCTGCAACTCCATTGGACGAACTGATGCCCTCCGCGTACAATATATCCATCTCAGAAGGCTCGTAGTCCATTCGTGAAATCTCAACAGCCTTTTGTATCCAAAAAATGATATGATCATGAATATACAATTAATGGTATTAGCATATTGTGAAGAACGATCATAAAGCAGATCATAAAGCAGAAATTTACCCGATCTAAGAAATAATTGGCTACTCTAGGTAGCATGTTGAGTTCGTTTCTCCGCTTGTACGTGGCTTGAAAAGCTTTATCCTTCCACAACTCCTCGACCATAGGCGAATACTCTCGTGTAGCAGCCGGGAAAATGGCTTCGAGGTTGCCAGACAACATTATTTGGAGTAGCCAAGTTGAGAATGATTTCAACCTTGGGCTTAGGGAATAGATATTCTTCTCATCAACCTCGTCGGAATTTTCTGTCACCAATAAAACGATATTAGAATCGGTGGATTGTAACAAAGACACCTTAGGTGATTTCAACTGGTTATGGGATTTGCGCGTTCAGACATAAACGCGTGCTTGTCATTACATCAGAAACCGCAATATCATATAAAAGGAGTATTTGTGTACCTGAAGGACCAGGTTCATCAGCTTGTCGTCTCCTCATTTCAGCAGCATAGTCTTCTTCAAAATGTTCGTGCCCTTCAAGAAGAATGCCTATATAACTATACAAATTCCTCTGGATCATGAACTTGATGCTTTGCTTCTCGTCTTCTGAGAAAGGAACGTCGTACAAAATTTTGGCCTGTAGCACAACAAAACCGTGAACCAATATTTCAGTAACATTTTCGTGTTTCTTGTGAGTTAAATAAAGAAGCTGATTTCTCAAAAGATAATTTGTGTATCATCGCGAAAGTGTTACTCATTACTGCACATTAAGAAAGAAACATTTTGGTTAAAGGTTCGTGAAGCGAATTCAATTCTTAACCAAATTGAAGCACATAAAACTATCCATCAAGGTTCACCGCATACATCATGGATCAGACTGACTTACCTGCTTAAATATGGTACTCGTTCCAGATTTATCCCAACCGACTAGGAGAAGTTTTTTCATGATTTTCTGTTCTAAGCCCTTCGATTTAATGTTACTCGGTCCATTGCTAACATTTTCGCCGGAATTAGCAGAATCCGAGAGGAACGGCAAAGAGAGAGCATGGCATACTAACCTAACTCTTTTCTGAAAAGCAAGAAAAGAAATCAGCATAGTTTATGAATGGAACCAGGGCAGAAATGGCAAGCAAAAGTTCGACTAACCTTCTCCCATAATTTACCCATCACGTTTTTCATACCCTCAAGCTGGTAGGATCCATCTGAAGTCACCCAAAAATGAGGATTCCCCTCACAGTGGATTCCAGCAGCCTGCAAAAATTTGATATAGAGTTGAGATTTACGATTCGTCCGACAGTAAAATAAAACATACAAACATGCATTAAGAAAGATTAAGGGCTATTCACCTGCAGCATCACGAGCTCCTGTTTAGTGATCTCTCGATTATTTATCATTACATTAGTGTTTCCATTGCTGGCATTCTGCCTTATCGGATAACCAACTGCTAAATCACCCGTAATAATCTGTAACGGCTTCTCCCCTTCCTACTTGATCAAGCCCAAAATGTTATTTCCACCATAAAAAAATTAAAAAGATTTCATTTGGAAACAAGTCTTAGTGGAAGAAAGTTCTCACCTTTCCCCAGAATCCCGACACCTTATCGTACCAATATCTCCCAGGTTTAAGTTTCTTAGGAGGATTTGGACAGTTCTGCAATGTAACCAATTCATCCAAAGACAAAGCCTTGTCGTTCACATAGATAAGATGAGGTGGCAGCTGATTTACTCCACATGATATCTCGGATTTCATAACTTGCTTAATGGCCTCATCGGTAAGCAGTTTCTTCAGCATACCAGAGCATTTCCCGAGCAATCCTCGTTTTGACTCATCAATCCGATAACCAATGCAAGCAATGCATTTTCTTCCTTCTGGCATCGACCCCATCGCTCTTAACACACACTTGCTGCAATACTTCGCACCACAGACAACACAAAGTTCCCTTTCAGAAAACCTATTTTTCTTCTTACAACGGTAGCACAATCCTTTCTTCATGTCAGGAAGAACCGGCCTCTCGGGGAAACCCTCAGGCTCGTCAAAGTCACTTCCATCCGAAGTTGCATCGGTTGATGGAAGATCACGGAACGTCACCACGGGTACTCTATTTCCGTGACCAGAAGGTTCGCCTACGCAATACTCCACACCTCCACGAGGCGAAGTTTCCAAGGTTAACTCTTTTGAAGTTGACTCTCTAGAATCAGATATTGCGAGATGCAAAGAATTATCATAGCTGACCTCAAATTCGTCGTCCAAGTCCTCGACCTCCGAGCTCTCCGACAACTGATTAGGATCGTTACGACCGTCGGAAAACCCCAATGTACCAGAGCTACAACGACTAGAACCTCCATCCAACGCATTCAGTCTCCCAACAACTCCCTCCACTACAACCAATTCACCTCCTCTACCACAACTATCCTCCACTTCACCACTAGAACTCGCGACTTTACGCGATTTCCGTACTCTTTGCTTACCATTATCAAGTCTCCTAACTATAGGTTGAATCACAGGTATGGACAAATTGCTCAACACCACAACACTATCCGCCACAGAGGCGGTCGGGATTCGACCAACATCAAGAGGAACCACTTGAGGAATCTCATGATTAACAGGAGGACCATTGTATTCTATTGCAAATGAGTAATCAACTCTATAATCACTATCACCATCATCACTAGGTAACACACTCCTCATCACACTAGTCATCCTTAAACAAAATCTACAACAATTATTGTAAAATCCAACTAAATCAATCAATAAAAAGAACCCCTTTTAAGTAATAAGCTAATTAAAAGCACAAAATGTAAATAAAAATCCAATCTTTAACTCATGATCCCCTTTTGAACTAGCTATCATCCTAACTAAATCCTCAAAATTCCAACTAAATCAAACAATGAAAAAAAAGGGATTTTTACAACAACTGAGCTAACAAATGAAGACCCTTTTAAGTATTTTATTAAGGGCACAGAAAATAAATAAAAATTCAATCTTTAATAAAAATGGGAACAAAAAAAGAAAAATAGAGGGTGACCCATTAATAATACCAGTGGTGAGATTGATGAACTTGAAGAAGAAGAAGACTTGTGCAAGACTGATGCTTGGTCAGATTTTGAAAGACCCAATTTTTGCATTTTTATTTTTATTTGATCAACGCGTTTGTGAGAAATTTGATGGACAAGTATGCTGGGAAAGAGAGAAGAAACATGTTTTTTTTTTCTCATTTTATTTGTTTGAATTAAAATAATATATTACACAGCAGGAAGCTGCTACTTCATTGACTTCTGAGTCGTGATTCCTTTTTTTTTTTTTTCAATTTTGTCTTTTCTATTTTGGCGGGTGATTGATTATTGATTTACGGTTGGTCTTTGTTTATTTACCGGATGGCTAGAGGCGGCGCATCTCAAGTGAGATCGAACAATTAATCAATCGTTGAATCCTTTTCTTTCTCTGCTCGCAATCTCTCCATCCTTTTCTTTCTCTGCTCGCAATATCTCCTTGTCTGCGACTGACATTGCTAATCAATAATAAGTTCGCATAGGAGTGAAAAGACCAATAGATATTCAGAGGCACTAAGAAAATCAATGCTTTGTCCCGAATCAAATAGAGTAATCTATCACAAAAGCAAAAGATAGATTTCTTCCGCACTTCCCTATAGCGAAGGTAAAACCTTCTTCTTTCATTGAAGAAAATAGTTCTTTTTGTCGAAGATAGGATGATAAATTGATAATTGAATATCTTAATCCATTATAATAGTTGTTCCTTACAGGGAGGCGGGTATGCACCAACATCATGACCGCTATAATTGGTGAATTAGCGACGTGGTACAACTAAGAAAAATTGTGTATATTTGATTTAAGGTTTTCATAATTTTATTGTGTATTAAGTCGTTAACTGTGCTATAAGCACCACGTTATTGCACGATATTGCACAAATAACTTCTCTAGAATTATTATGTGTTACTAGACAGAAACGGTTGTTGAATTAGTATGAGAATTTATACAGATTTAAGTTTCTCGTAATTTTGTTGTAATTGTGCATTAAGTTGATAATTACAATAAAAGCACCGCATCATTGTACAACTTTCCACAAAAATTATTATGTGCAATTTTTTATGCTAATATAAATTTCAAGTCATAAATTGAGAAAATTTGGAGCAAAAAATATCTAAAAGGTGACGGGAAACTCAACGCAAGCTAAAAACTAAAAAGAAGTATTTAAGAACAATGTTGTGTCCTTAAAAAAAAAAAAGAACAATGTTGTGTGCATTTTCTATCTTAGAATTGGAATTACAACTTCAAAAATTATTTAAATTGAATTAAATGCACTTTATACTTTTTAAGAGTTTGTAAATACTCGAAATTAAGTTTCATGAAAATAGAATAACCACTAGGTATAAATCTAAGTCACATAATCTTTCACAACATTGAAATTTTCGGCGCACCGTTCACAGGCTAGCCACTTCAGTGACCGTGCTTCGTCTTAGAACACTTTACATATTCTTAGTTCTCGCACTAAGATTTCTTAGTTTTTATATACAAATATAACGAATACTCGTAGAGAATGTGTAACGAACGAAACAAATAAGTTATTTCAAAGAAGAATCGAAAGCAAGTGCAGAACAAAACTGAGTTGAAAATCAAATAATTGGTGAAAATTGAAAGTAATTATAGACTATACCTTTGTTTTTTCACCATAATAATTTAGAAAATATTATAAGAAATTAATAACCACGACTATATATTTAATAATACTCAAATATAAACAAAATCATATATCAATATTCAATATTTTATTATTTTTAATAAACGCTCTAAGGCGTTTAAAATTAATATTTTTTTTAAATTCCGCAGATTGACGCACGTGCATCCGCTTTATGTGACTTAGTGTAAAAAGGGGGAAAACACACGCTATTATTATCTCAACTTTTGGTATCTCAAAGTGAAAACAAAAATATAAGCAAAGACTAAAGTTCTAATTCATTGACTTTTGATGAGACATTTCCGTGGCTCGAATATTTTTTATTTCGCGCATCAATTATATGATGTTTCGGGAAAATGACAGCTTAAAATGTGTTCAGATTATTGCAGCATAACAACTTCTTTTAATTTTCTAGAATATACTCTTTTCATTTAATTAAACTGTGATTTTACTCTATTAAGGGGTAATTACTATGTTATATATATGTGACTTTCTTCAGTTTCTTGTGACTGTGAGAACGACTTACTCCAAGGTCAAGCTGCCAATGTTTGATATTGGGCACCGCCTCTACAATTTTTTAATCCTTGAATATTTTTTTATGGTACAAGTAAGTATATATTTTTGCCCTATTTGACTTTTACTAGTTTCGGAATTTTATTTATTTTAATACTAAAGTATTAGTTTTGTAATAAGGTAGGTAGCAATTAGGTACACACGTCATAGCAAAATTTCCGCAGATACAAAAATATAAAACAGTTAGCCTAATATATATGTGTGTGTTTCTTATGTCTAGTTTCTTTATATACCTTTTAAAAGGTTCATACTTGATTACTTCATACTTCCCATCTTCTTATGGGCCTTGTCCATTATGTTCTACAATTATTGTTTTGACGGGCTCAGTATTGGCCCAATGGGTCAATTAAAAACCATCACAAGGATCAACTATTGATATGTATTAAAACTGGCTTGTGGGTTGCATGAGCATCACGTCACCAATGCATCAATGCATAAAATATTTTCTTCGTCACAAGGCGAGTAGTGATAATTTTTCACACAATTTAAAATGCTTTGAATTTTGATTCATCATGTATTTGTGAGAGATTTTTATTTTGATATGTGAGACTACTGATAGGTACATCAATTGCATAACCATACTATTTGAAAAAAAAATGATTTTTCTTTTAGGTTTTTGAGTTAAATCAACTTGAAAATGCCTACATTTGGCTCGGTAGATCAGGTTTGTATGCATACATTGAAATTTTAATTTTGTGAATCTTTTAAGATTTGTTTGCGTGTTTTTGAAAAGGTCATAAAAATAATTCTACCTTTTTCACTATTAGTGACTTAACTGAAAGCTTAGTAAGCACAAGCTTTTAGAAATTGCATTACAACTTAGTGTTATGTGACAAGAAAGCGATATCTAGAATGAATGTGAGATGCAAATGGAAACACATCAACCAAGCTGCTGCAAAATCAGAGTACGCGGTGGTTTTGGAAAAAATGGAGCTTCGGAGATCACAAGAAAGATTGTTAATCATCTTCTCTTGTAGTTGCTAATGAAAATTCCTCCCTTCTTGCTGAATCGCGTAGGAATGCCTTTATTGCGAGCCAAAAACAAAGATGGATTCTCCTTCTATCTTCAGGGCTAGAGATGAACGAATCTCATACGCCCTAAATTGAGATCGAAACATTTTGTAGGTCTTAGAATTTCATAAAGGCGAAGCCGCAAAGTATTTTTCTGTATTACTTACTCCTTTATAAACTTTTATATATACAGATATATATGTGTGTGGAATACTAGAATTATAAGCAGCCACGTTTTAAATTTGTTCTCATTCATAAATCAGCTTTACGCTACAATTAATTAAATACATTGTAATTGAACATTCGTTATTAGTTAAGCTCTTCCATTTGTCTGAGTTCAACGAACATGTATACAAATATCTGCTTATTCATAAAAGTTTCCAATGTGTCCATTCTCTTTAAATTTCATTAATTGAGCTGTCCAATTTTTGTTATAGACTTTTTAGTGGTCCCTCCAAATTTTCGAAGGTCGGCCGAATTAATATAAATAAATATGATAATTCCTAAAGTGAGACATACATGAAAGGGACAATCTTTCAACTTTATATATAATTCAATTTTCATAATGGTGACTCATGGATATCTAACTTTCATTAGACTGCACTTATGCCATCATTTTCTTCTTTCTAAATTCATCTAATCTAATTATAAATAACAGTTATACTATATGAGATAAAGGACTCAAAATTAGCCAGTTGCAACATCAAAAGGTTAAAATGGATGCATACACGAACGACACGTGTTCCAGATATGTTGATTAAGTTGAATTCCGGTTAGTGTCGTCGAATTTTAAAGTTTGTCCAAAGCTGAAAGCTGGACGTATGAGTTTGCGTCCTAGTAAAACCATTTCGCAGATACATCGAGTCCATCGCAACTGTAACATGAGTAACAACGAATACATTGAGTTATTTATGAACATATCTATACCTTTTTTTCTAATAAAGGGATAATCCATATTTAGTATATACTTTATTTTTTTTGTTTTTAATAAGAATCTTATTATAGACTTAGCTTGAAGCATTTTCTAAGTTCTGCATTGTAGAATGACCAAAAAGAGGAAAGAACAAAAGCACATGCACATGCTCATATCGCTTTCTGCTTTTTTCCTTTGCTATCTTATGAAGTTAAGCAATATTAGTACTCACCGATATATCCAAATAAAGTTATAACACACAACCAACAGGTTACAAAAAGAAATGAAGACATGAAAATATGATAGAAAAGGTACAAAAGTCAAAAGCCTTGCAACCAATATGACCTGTACAAAATTCAACATGATTTCCTTTGCTTAAAATTAGCACTTCTCTTACAAACTGAATTCAGCAAATGCTGAAATCATAAAGTAAAAGCCAAAACCTGTTATAAATAAATAAATACAATAAAGGACAAAAAAAATAAAATCATCCTTTTTTTTTTTTGCCTTGGCAACTAAGCTTCGGGAAAAAACTAATTGGACGGCTCATGACTTTGGAATTTGTCCCCACAAACTTTGCCCACCTTTTGAATGTAATAAGCCGCCGTGTTCCTTTTATTGTCAGCATTCATCTACTCACAACCACCTCAACCACCACAACTACGGCGGCGGAAGGGCTCGACGCTAGTGGCTCTGAACCTATCTCGTTTCACGCTTACAAAAATACTTATCTAGACAAGATATCTAGTAGACGTCGTAGTTCAATATCGCTACTTTTGAAGTAGTGCGACAATATATAACCACGTCCACACGTCTATAGACTTAATCTAGGTAAGTATTTTTCGTTACTGTCTTCCACACGCCAAACCTTAATGCTCTTATCCAAACTCCCACTATACACAATCCACCTATTATCATCACATCCCTCTTCCTCGTCGTCCTCCTCGACCTCTTTCTCCACCGCCAAACACTTCACTGGCCCTTCGTGCCCGGTTAGCACCACCACGCATGAATGCACCCCACCGATATCCCTCCTCCACACGCATATACTCTTATCTGCCGAACCACTCATCACCAAAGTACCCCCCGCCGCGAGGCACAAAACCGCCATCTTATGCCCTCTCAAAACCCCGCCATACGCCATAAAATGCTTCTCCCTCTCCCAATAACTCACCAACCCGTCCGACGACCCCGCGTAAATTGCGCCAATTGGCGAGTGGCTAACCGCGAGCGACGTCACCGCATTGTCCTGTCTCAGCAACGTCTCCACGAGCATGTGCTCATTGTACTTCCCGACGCGCTCCCTCCGCCACGCCTTAACCGTCCCGTCCGCCGACCCCGTGAAGACCAAACCGTCAAAACCGACAACAACCGAATTAACCGCGTCGTCGTGCGCCACGACCGACTCCAAACACTTGAAGTCCTCGATCCTCCACACTTTAAACGTCTTATCCCACGAACCCGTGTACAACAACCCTTGCTCCACGTCAACGCCCATGCACGAAACGACGTCGTAATGCTTAATCCACGGAACGTTCTTATGCCTCCTCACTTGCACATAATTCCTCGGGTTGACCGACTTGACCAACAAATCCCGGGTCGTGGGTAATGACCCGACCCGCTTATAAGCTCCTCCTTTCCTCCTCCAAACCCGGATCCGCCCGTCTTGGTGACCCGTAAAGATCCGGTCCCCGAAAACCACGATCGCTTTCACCAACCCGCTACCGGATTTAAACCCGGAGAAATCCTCCAAGTCTTTCCAGACCCGGATATTCCTACTATCCGAACCCGTGTATAGTAAATCACCCGAAGCCGCCAACGAGTAAATATGGCCCTCTTCGCGAAAAAGCGACCCGATAAGACCCAACTTCGACCCGGGTCCATTTTCGTCGTCGTAATCCGAATCTTGGATTTGATGAATCCATGGTGACTTGAAATACGGCGATGGCTCTGTCCACGGTGACATTAGCGCGTTGTTGTACGGTGATGAGCTGGCGCTACATGGATTTGAGTTGGTGTTCGTGAAGTTTGAGGTTGACGAATTGTTGTTGTTAATGTAAGAAGGGGTGGTGGTGTCGGAGCTACTACTGTTGCGGCGTGTCGGATCGTAGTACGATTGGTTAAGGTTGTTGTCGGAAAACAGGGCGGATAGTTTTTTCCGTTGGGATTTGTTGTGGTTGTTGTTGTTTGGTTGTGGTGAAGGTGAAGCTGTATTCATTTTCTTGATCGATATGGCGGGCATTTGTTCTTTGTTGTAATAATAAAGGTGATTTTGTCGGAGTTTTCGATATTTGGGGTGTAAAATGAGAATAATGGGATTTAAAAAGATGGTTTGTTGATTTTTTTGGAAATTTGAATGTGAGAATTTAGGAAATGAGAACCATGGGATTTTTTTTTTTTTTGTGGGTGTGATTTTAAATGGAAATGGAGTGGGGAGGGGTATTTATAAAGTGAAGAGGAGGGGTGTTGGGGGCGGGGGGGGGGGGGGGTGCGGGGGTTGAGGTAAGGGTGTGTGGTGGAGGGACACGTGGTGGGGGATGATACGTGAGGTTTACGATTATGGAAAATGAAACCATGTGTTGTATAATATTTTTCTATATTCCTTTGAGTAAATTGCAATGCTAACCTTGTATTATTTTTAATCGCCTACTAAGTACATTTAGTTTTTATTAGAAAGCTAAATATTAGAAGATGCTCTTTACCACATTTTATTGATTTTATCTGCATAATGCTTTAATGGTCAAAATTGTTCAAATTAGATTTTGCATCTTTTTGTTAGAAGTCATAATACTAATTAGTTCAATAAATCAGACATAATATTTTCTTCTATGAGTAAACTATACAACTAACTTAACATCTAACAAAAAAGAGGGCTTTTTGCTTATTTTAAATTTTATAAGAGGGTATTAGCTAACTAGAAATACGTAGCGGGATTGTTTGCTGATTAAAATAGTGCGCGTATCTTTTTTGCAATTACACTGAAAATGAAAACGTGTGGTGATTGTAATTTAGTACACGGGTTTTTTTTTTCTTATCTTCTTTTTGCTGGTTTGAAAAGAATTTTTGTGAGCTAGCTAGTGTGAATTGCCAAACAATATAATTTAATAAATCCCCCAAAAAAATGTGGTGTGACTTATTTATGTTTTGAATTTTATGTACGCGGAAGTCGTACTAGTTTTGGACAAGGACGTCACCTTAAAACAAAAACATAAATAGTATGCCACGTTTAAAAAGTTACAAATAAATGTGAAATTGTGCAATTAGAGGGACAATTTTTAACTAATCTTAATCAACGTAGCAGTGAAAATTTCACAGTAACATTAAAC
This sequence comes from Linaria vulgaris, assembly GCA_948329865.1. Taxonomy (NCBI): domain Eukaryota; kingdom Viridiplantae; phylum Streptophyta; class Magnoliopsida; order Lamiales; family Plantaginaceae; genus Linaria; species Linaria vulgaris. The sequence continues at coordinate 3,311,539 of OX415251.1, forward strand.
AATTACTACGTGGTATATAATTTATATATGAATCATGATCTTCAAAAATTCTTAGTGACACTCACACGCTACGTGCGACATTTGATTCTAGAAGAAGACGTGGAAAGCACATGAACAATTACAAATATGTCAGACAATTAACTACTTTTCTTTTTTGCTTAAGGCGAAATATTAGACTAATTGGGCAAGTTTGTACATTTGGGAGATGAAAGAGTTGACCACTTGACCTTTGACCTTTTGTATTTTTGTTTTGCTAATTGGTGATCTACTTTTCCCATTTGGGAACGTACGTACGTGACGAAACATTTCTTTACGTAAAATATGATTAACAGTTTGTTAAAGTGATTTTAGTGGCGTATTTAAATAATAATATGGTATTCATGTCTGAGGAGTGGAGGCAATAATTTATGTATTATAAATTAATTAACAGCTATTGAGGTAATAATCGGAAACAGTGAGGATAAGGAACGGAGTATATATGTCATTACATCATGTTTTAAAATCAAGAAATTAATATACGTGGATAGAAGCTTTGCGTAAGTACCTACAAAAGTGTCCTATAATAATATATACAATGATTCAGTTTCTCCAATGATGTTGATTAAACTGTAATTATTAATTTGGTGTGGATATATTTTATTTTGTGTATTAATTTGGTGTGGATATACTTTATCTTGTGTATGGTACTTGGCAGAGCTGTTAAAGACATAATTTCAACCAGAACCAATCTCCGCACTAGAGGTGTTATTCAGAGCGGCGACATTGTAAAATGTCCTTTGTGTGACTTGGAAGAAGAAACGACAAATCACTTATTTTGTAGATGTTTGGTTTCTTCTCGAATCTGGATTCAGATCTTTAAGTGGTTTCGTTTGGTTTCGGTGCTTCCTGGAAGCCTTCTTGATTTTTACCAATACTTTAAGTACTCCTTCCCGGGGAATAAAGGAAGAAGATAATGGTGTTATTGCTGGTATTATACTATATGGGTGATTTGGTCAATTCGAAATAAAAGGTGCTTCAAAAACTAGCAGATTTGTATTGAAAGAACTCTTGAAACCATTAAATTGAAAGTTTGGAGTTGGGTCAAGGTAAAAGACAAGGATTTCCAGTATTCATTTGGCGATTGTCATAGCTTTCCTCTATGTTGTTTGTAATTTGTTGATTGAGCGACCGCATGCTCTTTTTGTTATTTTTTGGTTCACGAACTCTTTGTACTTTTGGGGTTTTCTTAACTCCACCTCTCTTTTCTATTTAATATAGTTCTTTTTTCTGATAAAAAAAAGTAGCCACATGTTATCCAAACAATTGAACAATTTTTTATATTCGCATAATCAACTACGTACGATTGTAGCAATTGACTAACTAAGCACAAATCGCCTAAAAGCACCGATAGATCAGTAGGTCGACATTATTGCTAGCTAGTAGACCACTGATAGGTCACGCACATATCAATTGCTCAAATCTACAACTACGAGTTGGTTATCACGTCAATATTCTAAAACTTATCGAGACAGAAATCAGACTTTAAACTTGCATCCACGTTCTATTACAACTTGTATGGTACATATAGTTCACTAATAAATGACTTTTAAAGAAAGTTACAAGTATGAAAGTGTTAAATACTCGTCATTTTTTAGCAAACTCAGTAATTAATTAATTAGCAAACATTAGCGATTTAAGCCGACCTGCATGTAAATAAAAGTGAGCAGCATTATATTTTAGGCATCCATGGTTTTCTTTCGATTCAAGGTCGAAAAATGAAGTATTTCATACCATTTCCATTTCACATGAATCAAGAAAGTCAACGATTCGTATTTTACAGGTGAGAAAATAAGGCAGCGATAGTGACCGATCCAATAATCAAGCCGCCACGTTTCTTGATTATGTTCGCAGGATCTTAGTTATTTATTTTTTTGGATCACACAAAATGTTGATTATTGAATATTTTAATAGGTAATGATACTTGAAGGATAATTAAATGGCTAATGGGATTAAGCCACGCTAATCAGTATCATTGGGGCTAATGAGATGCAGCCACATTATACGTGCAACCCTAAACCGCACGTCACCTTATCGTTTGCCAATGATCAGCTCAAAACTTTCGGACAAGCACAGGTGAAAATGTCAACGAGTCATAACTAACAAATCAAGAAATATTGGCGTTTACATAGACAATATATACACACATATATAAATAAAAAATTCATTAGAGTCGCTTCAGCCTTCACGTACTAAATAACATTTACACTCCGTATATTGAAATATGGTACTATGAATCATCGTCACCATTAGCCTTCACATATGATCGATCTATAACGATATTTTCTTTTGGTGTTCATCGAAATCAAGTGTACGCGGCGTAGTTATTAGCATTGGAAACAGTTGTGTCGATGGGCTCTATTATGTCGACATGTCACATTCCTATACATGCAAGCTTTAATTTTTATGTTGTATCTGACACGTGATTTTTTTTATATATATGTGAGTGGGTGTGAAATTTAAATCGAATAGGATTTCCTTGGCATAAAGTATAATAAACACTACGAAAATTTATTGTTTTATCTCCAAGTGGTTAAAACTAACTAGATGATGTACGTGAATAAGCTATGTTGCACAGACACGGACAGGGCAGGACACGAACATAGACACGAGAATACGAATACGGTGACACATATTTTTTTAAATCTCGGCACGGCTGGGACACGCTATATTTTTTTAATATTAAAATATATTAAGTATCACTAATAAACTTATAGATTAATTTCTTTAAACCCTAGGAAAAACTCATAACCTACATAAATTCAAATAAAATTATCACTTATTACTCACTAGTTATAATTAGCCAAAACAAAGTTCAAATAAAACACCCATTTAAGTTTAACTATCGGGTGTCAAACATAAATATAAAACTAAAATAAATTAATAATAATACTAAAAAACATAAATACTACTCAAACCAAATCATGCATTAATTAAAAATCATCACGTTTAGTCCTTTTACTTAGTTATTTAAGTTTTTAACACTTTGTTTTTTTAACTCTTTTATCTTTTATTTTGACAATTTAAAATATTATTTAAATAAAATTTATAACATAAACAATTAAAATATACAATTTCTCTTGAACAAGTTTAAAACAAGTTGGAGACACCCTTAATATGTGTCGGACACTCATCAAACACGGCAACCTTAAGTGTCCGACACGAGTGTCGGATTAATTTTTATTTATGTTAATTGAGACACGCCACGTGGCGTGTCGGAAGAGTGTCAGTGTCGGTGTCGGGTGTCGGATACGTGTTGGACACATACACAGTTGATATTTGGAAGTGTCGGTGCATCATAACGAAGAATCATACAGGTCACTAAGCTTGCTAGGTAATGGAACTTCATGTTCATCATTTGGTAACAAAATCAAGTGAAATCGATTCACTCATCATGTCCCCTCTCTTAACGTGTCAAATTAAAGATACATTTTAACGGGGCACACTGCTAATGATGTTCAATGACCTCACTTATTAATTAATATTATCTCAAACAATATTTCTTTCCTTTAAATAACTCGAGGGGGTTAATGTGCATGCGCATAATCTCTCCTATATTTTCAAAAACTTTGCACTAAATTCTGTTAATTATAACAAAGATACACGATATACCATATATGTTAATTAAATCATAAATATCAATGTTATTGATCCCGTGTTTAAAAGGAAATATTTATTGCTTAGCTAAAATATGAAAGAGTTTAGTGCATGGTTTTTGATATCAAAAGAAGAATCGATGCATATTTAATTATAACAATTTGATGTCAGGTTTTCTATATATATTGAGTATGTGCTTGCTTGTAATATTAAAAATGGATTTAATTAGTGCCAGTTTCAAAAAATATATAGAAATTTTATAAAATTTCGAAAGATGCTTTAGTCGATTTAATTAGTAGAAAAGTTCAGAAAACGAAAACAAATATTATATAACGCTAAAATCATGCCAATCGCTAGTCGTTACTCGTTCGAACTTCGAATCTCCATCAATTTATTTTTATTTAAATTGCTGCTGGTAGGTACAGATAACAGTGAATAGGTATTGCGTACTATGATTAAAGATTATAATAACAATACAAGTTAAATTAATTAAACAAACATTCAGAACAACCATTGACTTTTGAAATTAAAGAGGGCTATCGACTTAGAATCTGGACCACGTGTATCAGTGTATGGGGGATTTGGTAATATAGTTTTTGATCATCATATAATTATAATAACTAAATCAATTTATAGTCTCCAACTGTCGCATTGTCATTGTTGTTTCGTACGAGATTGGTTTTAATTTGCATTTCACACATTATGGGCAGAAAAAAAATGGCAAGTTTGTCACCTGTAGATGAACAGTTTTATTTAATTTTTTTGTCTCGTTGTTGGGTGGCATTTTCTGGCTTAGCTAAAATTATTTGTGATAGGCATTTTACGTGGCCCTATATGGAAAATGACTTGCAAAGAAGGTATATCGAATGGTCACAAAAGTTTCTTTAATTTTAGCACTATTTAATTTAAGCCATATGAAATTACACTAAAAGATATATAAAAAGTACAAATGAGGTCAAGATATTCTTTAGAAGATATGCTTTAGAAATATAAAAAGATATGCTTTATGCCAATCATACACAATTCATGTAGTTAGTTTATAAGAGCAAATGGCAAATTACCCCATGTATTATATGAAATAGCCACTGTTAGGGCCGATTCTTCTTTAGGATGGACTCTAAACCATTGCGGCCCATGTCACATCTTTATTGATATTGTTTTGTTTAACATTATTAAGATAGAGTTAATCTGATTTAGTAATTATCTTAAAGATATTTGTTTTATCTCAAAAGATACAGTATAATCTAAATCATGATTTTCATTCCTAATCTCTTTATTGCATCTGGATTAATAAGCATGCAGGTTCATCAAAGAATCCTAGAAGATCATTCGGAATCCCCCGAATAAGGAAGGATAGCCTTCGATCCACCAGAACAGCTGGCGTGCTCATCTTACTTGGAAAGAAGATTACCAGCGGATTGCAACCGAAGATTCGAGAGAAGATTCTGGTGCGCCTATATAAAGAGAAGACGCGAGACCTCTAGGAGACACTTTGAAAAAGATATTAAGCAGTCAGTCTTGTATCGAGTCATTTGGTGAAGAACATTAAGTCAGAGGGTCTCTGGAGTAGCTTAGTGTGTCTTCGATTCAATCGTGTTTCTGAAAACAAGTTAAGGGTTAGGTATTGCAACTGCATATGTTAGAGGGAGTCTAGTATATGAGTTGATTTAAATCCTTCATTGTAATTCTTAAGTAGGAAACAGATTGAGTCAAACTTTGGGTTAAAGCCCCGTGGACTAGGACCATTTGGACCGAACCACGTTAAAAATCTCTTGTGTTCTTTACTGTTTATGCTTTACTGTTTTTCGCAATTGCAACTAGAAAAACTATTTCAAACTTTAAAGAACTATAGTCTGATATACTTCAGTGTACAGTTGCAACTATTGCTAAGTGCAACTGGACGCAATTACAAGTATTGCAGACACTAAGATCTTACAATTGGCATCAAGAGTCGGTCACTATCCTCACATAGTGCAGATTCTGGTCTAAAGATCTTTGTTTTGTTTAATTGATTTACCTATGGAAGAAATAAGGGAAGGTCTGTCGACCATCAAGCCACCAATGCTGACGGCCACGAACTATTCCTACTGGAAGAATCGCATGCAAAACTTCATAAAACAACAGGATCAGAAGGCCTGGAAAAGTATTCTAAAAGGGTGGACCCCATCGACAGATGATCAAGGACGAGTGAAATCCGAGCTGGAATGGACCGATGCTGAAGAACTCTTAGCAAACTACAACTCTACAGCCTTAAATATTATTTTAGTTGCTGTTGATTATGACCAATATAAGAGTATCTCTAACTGTGAAATTGCTAAAGATGCTTGGCAGGCTATTGAGAATGCACATCAAGGAAATGACAAAGTGCGCGCATCCAAGTTGCAACCACTTAATGACCAGTTTAACTATGTACGCATGGAAGAAACGGATACCATCGCTCAGTTCCATTCCAAACTCAGGCATCTCGCTAGTGAAGCTACCATCCTTGGAGCGGACTTCCCTGAATCTAGGATCGTGCTAAAACTGCTAGGATCTCTCCCTGGAAGGTTTGCAATGAAAGTCTCAGCCATTGAAGAAGCGAAAGATGTTAACACACTACCTCTGGCTGATCTCATGGGATCACTGACCGCATGGGAAATGAAACTCAAAAGAGAAGGAAACACCATATCCAAAGGAGTTGCACTTCAGGCCAGTCTTCCACAGCACAGTTCCAACTCTGAGCTAGAGCAATCCCTAGCACTCCTCACAAAGAAGTTCAACAGGATGAACAAACGTTGGAATAGAGGTAACCCTTCAAACCCAGTTGTAAGTCCCTCTGATGTATCTAATAATAAGTCTTCCGCTACTAATAGACTTGACAACAAGAGGTCTGGAAAAGGTATTCAGTGCAGGGAATGTCAGGATTTTGGACACATACGGGCAGATTGTGCAAATCTCCTCGAGAAAAACAAAAACTGTGCATTACTAGCCTGGAGTGAGGACGAATCTGATAACAGTGAAGATGATACAGAAGAAGCCACTGACATTGCGTTCTCATCATTCATTCCCTCTAGAGCCAACATGGGAGTTGTAGTCCTTAGCTCAACAGACTCCGACAGCGACTCAGTTGACAGTGACGAGTTGGAACTCACAGATAATGTGGAGGCAATCTGCAAAAGAAACTATGATCTGGAAGCCCAACTCAGAATCGTATCAATCTTCGGCAGCTCTGTGAAAATGAACAACAGAATTCTTGAACTCGAAAGAAAAGTTATCGCGCTTACCTTGGAAAGAGATCATCTATCCACCGATCTAGACTCAGCACTCAAAGCCCACAAGGCACTAGTTGAAGTGTGCGATCTCACCAAGAAAGAACTGGACGCTCTGGCCAAGAATGTGAAGTTACTCACACCAGGCACAAAAAATTTAGAAAAAGTTCTGGACGCCCAGAAAGTTGCAACTGGGAGAACAGAAGTAGGATTTGCTAATCCCACTTCACCTAAGTTTCTGGGTAATACCAAAATATCCATTTCCAAGAAGAAAAGGATACCCAAAGGAGTTGAAATTCCCTTCAACTATCCCAACACCAACAATCAGGTACGTGTCAGTTGTAATCTGCCAGTAACTGTATCTGACCAGAATTCCGTAAACAGGTTTGCAAAAGGAAGGTTCATTCCTACCTGTCACCACTGCGGAGTCCAAGGGCACATCCGTCCCTACTGCTTTCAACTATGGACACCTCAGAACACTCCCTCCCTCACCGTTCTCGAATTACAAAAGAAGAAAAGAAGAAACCAAGGAAAGAAGAAAACCATACTAGATACACCCACAGTGGCAACTGTCGTACCATCACAACAAGCTTGGGTTAAGAAACCTTCTAACCTCCTTACATGTCTTACTTCTTGTAACTCTACCTCTCAACGAGGTTCTTACTCTAACTCTTGGTACTTTGATAGCGGATGCTCTAGGCACATGACCGGAAATAAGGACATCCTAAGCAACTATGTGCATGAACAGAAAGGGGATGTTGTTTTTGGTGATGGAAACCGAGGAAAGATAATGGGGAGAGGAACCCTAAGTATAACAGGCTTTCCCAAACTTAAAGATGTTCTTTACGTTGATGGACTATGTGCAAATCTGATTAGTATTAGTCAACTCTGTGACGATGATCTCTTTGTTCACTTTACCAAAGATGAATGTGTGGTGGTAGATCAATCTCAAAATAGAGTTTTGAAAGGATTAAGGAGCACTAAGAACTGTTATACTATGACTAACTGTAAAGCTGTCTGCAGGTCACTCACTTGCAACTTGAGCAAAGAATCTATTGCAGAATTATGGCACCAACAGCTTGGACACCTCAATTACAAGTCACTGGGACAGCTCTTCAACAATCAAAGTGTGAGAGGACTGCCAAATCTTGGAACAAAGCCGATTGGGAAGTGTGGTTCATGCCTTGAAGGAAAACAGACAAGAGCAAGTCATAGCGAGTTGCAACACATGCCATCGGTAAGAGTTCTGGAACTACTACACATGGATCTTGTGGGACCAATTCAAAAGGAAAGCATTTCTGGTAAGCGTTACATTTTTGTATGTGTTGATGATTTCTCAAGATACACCTGGGTTGAATTTCTTAAAGACAAAAATGAATCCTTTGTTTTCTTCAAAAAACTGTGCAACACGGTTGCAACTGAAAAGGATCTAACTATTAAAAGAATTCGAAGTGATCATGGCAGAGAATTTGAAAATTCAAGCTTCGTTGAATTCTGTTCTGATAAGGGTATATTCCACGAATACTCATCCCCCATCACACCACAACAAAATGGGGTTGTTGAAAGGAAGAACAGGACACTCGTTGAAATGGCAAGAGTTATGCTAAACTCAAAGAAACTGGCCATCAAGTTCTGGGCTGAGGCAGTAAACACTGCATGCTATGTCATTAACCGAGTTTACCTACGTCCAGGTACAACTAAAACTGCCTATGAACTCTGGAAAGGTAAAAGACCAAACGTCCAACATTTCCATGTGTTTGGTTGTGCTTGCTATATTTTGAATGACAGGGAACCTAGAGGAAAATTTCAATCAAAATCTGATCTAGGAATCTTTGTTGGGTACTCACGATACAGTCATTCTTATCGCGTATTCAACTTGCGCACTCAAACTGTAGTTGAGTCATCTAATGTTGAATTTGACGATTACAGGGACTTTGCCACTACATCATCTGAAGCTCGGATCACTGAATTAACAAATGTTGATGATGAGGAGGAATCACATCGACCATACAAACTTTCACCTCCAGGTGCAACAGCCACAGATAATCAGGAACCTGAGATCACTTCTATGGGTACAGTCCCAACAGAAATCGTTCCCACTGTAGTAATGCAAACAGGGAACCTGGAAGCTCCACCACACATCAGGAAAAACCACCCACCAGAAGCGGTCATTGGGGACATAAGTGACGGGATAAGAACGCGAGACATCCCTCGTAAGAGATATGATCAAATGGTGCGCTTCGTGAGTTACACCTCTAAGATAGAACCCAAGAATGTAAAGGAAGCACTGTTGGAAGAAGCTTGGATTGAAGCCATGCAAGAGGAACTAAACCAATGTATGGACACTTGTCCCTCGACCAGACAAAGTGAACATCATTGGCACCAAATGGGTATCCAAGAACAAGACCGACGAATTGGGAAATATAGTGCGCAACAAAGCAAGACTGGTTGCACAGGGATACACTCAAGTCGAAGGAGTCGACTATGACGACACATTTGCCCCAGTTGCAAGACTAGAATCCATTCGTCTTCTTCTCGCAGTTGCATGTGGGCTGCACTTCAAACTCTTCCAGATGGATGTTAAGAGTGCATTCTTGAATGGATATTTAAACGAAGAGGTGTTCGTCGAACAACCTAAAGGATTCACAGATCCACATTTTCTAGACCATGTGCTGAAATTGAAAAGAGCACTGTATGGATTAAAGCAAGCCCCACGGGCATGGTATGAAAGACTCACCGTTCATCGCCTTGGAAAAGGATACACAAGAGGAAGTGTGGATAGAACTCTGTTCTATAAACATTTTGGAACTCACATTCTCATTGCTCAAATCTATGTAGATGATATCGTGTTTGGATCTACATCCCAGGATGAGTTGCAACACTTCATTACTGTTATGAAAAATGAATTTGAAATGAGCATGGTCGGTGAACTAACCTATTTTCTTGGTTTACAGGTCAAGCAGCAAAGTGATGGAATCTTCATATCCCAGACGAAGTATGCTAAGAATCTAGTCAAACGTTTTGGCCTTGAACATGCTAAGCCTATGAAAACTCCTATGGGATCTACCGATCGCCTCAGCAAAGATGAGAGTTGCAACTCAGTGGATCCCAGTCTTTATCGAAGCATGATATGAAGCCTACTATACCTCACTGCTAGCAGACCTGATATTTGCTTCAGTGTTGGAGTGTGTGCACGATATCAGGCCAACCCGAAAGAATCTCATCTCAAGGTTGTCAAAAGGATTATCCGTTACATCTCTGGTACAACAGATTTTGGTCTTAGTTACAACTTTAATGATAACCTGTCTCTTGCAGGTTACAGCGATGCAGATTGGGCAGGATGCACTGATGATCGGAAGAGTACCACAGGAGGATGCTTCTATGTGGGAACAAATCTTGTGTCCTGGTTTAGTAAGAAACAACACTCAATAACCTTTTCTACAGCTGAAGCCGAATACATCGCTGCTGGGAGCAGTTGCACCCAACTGGTGTGGATGAAACAAATGCTGGAAGATTACGGTATCTTGCAGAATGAAATACTTCTCTATTGTGATAATACAAGTGCCATCAACATCTCAAAAAATCTTGTTCAACACTCTCGTACTAAACACATTGATATTAGATATCATTATATTCGGGAACTAGTTGAGGCTAAAACTATTGAGTTACGACATGTGTGCACTGACCTTCAACTTGCAGATATATTTACCAAGGCTCTGGATGTGTCACGCTTTGAGCACCTTCGCAAGTCGTTAGGGCTCTGCCTTATGTGAATTGCAACACGAACATGGTTGCAATTGAGGGTGACCAGTGCCTGATCTTCTGACCTGTTACTGTTCTCAGGCAGTCACCTTTGTTGTACACTTAGTTATATTAAAAAAAAAAGGGAAATTTTTTGGTGAGTGAAAGAATTTCCCTTTCTTAGTTGCAACTGGAAAAAGCTACCTGACCTAGAAGCAGCAAGTGTGAAAGCTAGCAATTCGTACCTCACGCTTCTCCTCATTGCAAAGAGCTACCTTGCTCACAAATGCGTTAGTGTGAAAGCTACCTGTTGTTCACTGCTTTTTGTTAAGTTGCAACTGAGTTTCATTCAATAAACTATCTAGACAACTGCATGGGTATGGTAACATGACGGTTTTCTTCACTGCTTGCCTCGATTCTCGCGTTGCTGTGCTCAATTCTACTTAACTTGTTGGAGCCCTAACTACGCGTGATTGGGCCTCTCAGAGTGACCCATTATGAGCCTTGCTTGGCAAGTGGTTATGATTTGCATCGTGCGTATCTTAATTGTTGTCACCCTATCTTTTCCGTTTAAATACATATCTATCGTGTGAAAAGTTTTTGGGCTTGTTAGGTTTTGGTGTTTTTCCCTCCAAAATTTCTAGGGTTTTAGAGAAGACCTATTTTATCCTGAGTTGTCCTCCTATATTCTTGTCTTCCACAAATCTCACGTTTTACTCTCTCTCTCTCTCTTCTACTTAGTTCTTTCAGGATGGGAGGCTCTGCTCGCAAACCAGCCAATACCTTCTCCGAGGAACCCCTTGACCTTCCTCCTCTTCAGACAATTCATCCACCCTCTTCTCCTATGGCTCCTGCAACTGCAGTATAATCTAAATCATGATTTTCATTCCTAATCTCTTTATTGCATCTGGACTAATAAGCATGCAGGTTCATCAAAGAATCCTAGAAGATCATTCGGAATCCCCCGAATAAGGAAGGATAGCCTTCGATCCACCAGAACAGCTGGCGTGCTCATCTTACTTGGAAAGAAGATTACCAGCGGATTGCAACCGAAGATTCGAGAGAAGATTCTGGTGCGCCTATATAAAGAGAAGACGCGAGACCTCTAGGAGACACTTTGAAAAAGATATTAAGCAGTCAGTCTTGTATCGAGTCATTTGGTGAAGAACATTAAGTCAGAGGGTCTCTGGAGTAGCTTAGTGTGTCTTCGATTCAATCGTGTTTCTGAAAACAAGTTAAGGGTTAGGTGTTGCAACTGCATATGTTAGAGGGAGTCTAGTATATGAGTTGATTTAAATCCTTCATTGTAATTCTTAAGTAGGAAACAGATTGAGTCAAACTTTGGGTGAAAGCCTCGTGGACTAGGACCATTTGAACCGAACCACGTTAAAAATCTCTTGTGTTCTTTACTGTTTATGCTTTACTGTTTTTCGCAATTGCAACTGGAAAAACTGTTTCAAACTTTAAAGAACTATAGTCTGATATACTTCAGTGTACAATTGCAACTATTGCTAAGTGCAACTGAACGCAATTACAAGTATTGCAGACACTAAGATCTTACAGGCACGTTACCTCCTTGTAATTTTAAAATAGGTGAATTACCCACTATAATCTAAAAATTAGTGCACAAGTCGAATTTTTCATATATTTGTACTTGTACTTTGTCAAATTTTATTATTCAAATATCAATTTTTGTATTTTAGTAAAATATATCATCCTTTTGTAATTTAAAGTAAAAAAACAATTCAAAAAGGGATAATTATAGTTACACCCCCTGAAATTTGGTGTAATTACTAAGACCTCACATCTAACAAATAATTGTAAGAATGATTACAACTGCACTTCTTGAGGTTTGGTGTAATTACAAAAACCTCCCCTCTAACTAGTAATTGTAAAAGCTTTTTCAACTTTGCCCTTGATAAATTTTATTGTTTAAATAAATTTAAATCTCTTGTTTAAAGTACTTGATATTTTATTTAATTTCAAGATCTTGAACGTAATATTAGATAATTTAATAACTGAATAAAAAGTATTAAAGAATACTAAATTAATTTTATTCATTCTCAGTTTCTCACGTATATTTAATTTTGTTACTCATTATTTCTTGACGAAAAAAACCTTATTTGTGCGAGAATAAAAGATAAACCCATATGTCATAGTGGTAGAAAATATTAATTGTAATTTTATATTACAAAATAATTTCTTTAATAATAAATATTGTTTAATGTAGTTTTAAAGATATTCCTAACAATTGTTTAAAAGTGGAGATAATTACATTTAAAAAGATATATTTTATTGAAGAAATTATGTGTATTATGAAATTACAATTAATATTGTTTATCTTTTATTCTCTTACCAATAGGTTTTTCTCGTCAAGAAATGTTGAGTAATAAAATTTAATATTTTTTATAAGAGCAATAAAATTAAATATATGTGAGAATAATTAAAATTAATTTAGTGTATTTTTAAAACTTTTTTATTCAGTAATTAATTTATTTAAGATTACACGCAAGCTCTTGAAATTAAATAAATATCAAGTATTTTCAACAAGGCATTTAAAATTTATTTAAACAATATAATTGATCAAGGGCAAAGTTGGAAATGCATATACAATTACTAGTTAGAGGGGAGGTCTTTGTAATTACACCAAACCTCAGAGGGTGTAATTGTAATCATCCCTTATAATTGAGGGGATGTCATTGTAATTACTCAAACCTCAAGGGAGGTTTTTGTAATTACACCAAACTTCAGGGGGTGTACCTGTAGGTATCCCTTAAAAATTAGTTTTCTAAGAGGAAATGATAAGAACAAACTAATACCACTCTCACTTTTTGGCAAGTGAGTTACACCTTATTCTATAAAGAAGTATATTGCACCATTTTAAGATTACATGGGGGTAATATGCATATTTATTTTTTACAAGGGGGTAATGCGCCTCTTTTCCACATTGCAGAGGTACTGTGCCAAAATCCAATTTATAACGACATGTAAATTCATATGCGTGTTTGTAAGATTCTTTAAACGCTCAATTTGCAGTAGATGAAAGCGGACAATATATAGAGATGAAGGTTACGCGAGACAATGTATAAACATAGAGGACCAATCAATTGTTGACGGTGGGAAGCTTCAAGGAAGCTTCCCATTGGCTGCCAACCACCCCTATTAAAAGGGTGGTAATGAATATGGATGGGGAGGCAGCCGATCCCTCCCCATTTGTGCCTATAAATAGCAATGTGTTGCTATTGGAAAATCACACCTCAAAATGTAGTGTTTAGTGTTCTCTCCTAATTCTTTCGTAGTATATTTATATACAGGTGCGGGGTGTAAGTTAGGGAATGTTACTAATATAAAGGCTCGTTTGAGGGGTCGTTCGGGTTGAATGAAAATTATGTAGTTGTACAAATTTTCTACATAGTGGATTTTGCTCGGGTCCCCGTGGTTTTTTCTCCGGTTTTGGAGTTTCCACGTTAAATCCTTGTGTTGTTACTATCGTCAATATTTTATTCGTGTAGCTTCGTAATTACCTCATGGGCAAATCCTGGAGGCGGTATTTGAGGCGGTTCAAATACCCAACATCAAAGCCATCTACTTAACTAAAACGAATAAAGAGGAAAGTTTTGTGTGTCAAATTTGACGTGTTTCTCTTCTGATCCGCGCATATAACTTATCTGATTAATTGGTAAAGATAACTTAAATACATAGGATAACTCTTGTTAATGTGGGTAGGCTGCTGAAAGTTTTCATTTTTGGCCGATTCTCAAATTTGATGAGCTACAAAAAAGTCTGAGTAAACTTCGTATCTAATGATTAATTTATTATAAGCTCTAGCAATTAAATATAGTGTAGAGTGCACATGTCAGATTAAACAATGTCCAACAGTTTAAAGCTATTACTCTATGATTATGAGTTCGTGACGAGTGAGGAAGAAATCCACAATGTTGGATATTTGATTTATTTAATAATAATGTCATTACTCGTTAAACTATTATATCAGCGAGTTGAGGAGTTTTGTAAATCAGAATACCACAAAGTAAACTCCCGGAAAGAGATAGTTCGTCTTAGCTGACATGATTTCAAGGTTCTCAGGTAATTGGTGGGGTCAGAATGGTCCCACTTAATAACCAATTACATTTGACATAACCGCATTTACAATACTCATTTCTACTCACACCACAACTCCGCCTCCAACGGTAAATAAATAATAACGTCGTTACTACTATCAACATAGATTTACGCATCGAAATTATGAGACATAAATAATAAATTATTTATACCTCTGTAAGTCGATAGTAGTGTCCATTTTATCTCGTCACCCGACAGTAAAACCTTCGCGTTTCTCGATCTCGGCGGTAGAATATATTACTAGAATAATATTCACCCGATCCACGAACTAAAAACTTCGACGATCAAAAACTACACGAACTAATATATATTTATTATATATATTAGTGAAAGAGAGATATATATATTGAGAAGGAGAAGAATGCTTGTATTGGATTGTTTTTGAACATCACCCGGGCATGCCTTTTATAGGCTCTAAATTCAGACAAGGAATTAAATTTCCAGCCCAAACCCATTCCCTTCTCAACTCTCAATCTCTCAACTTACTGTTGAGAATGAATAATAGCCAACATGCCCACATGGGCGTGATTGACAACATCTCCCACTCGCACATAGTGGGCACAACCCAATCGTGCATCTCTCAGTGTACTTTTATTGTCTTCATACTAGTTAATAGTTCGTGCGACCACTGAGAACACCTGCAAGTTCGGGAGTTCTACACCAAATTTTCTGTGAAAGAAAATCGGCGTAGCACAATCTCTAAGTCTTCTCGATATGCCCTAGACTTATTTGATCGCATCAGTTTAAAGAATGCCTAATCCCTCAAGAGCTTGAAACTCAAGGCCATACATTAACTTCGATCTCTCATGATATGGTCCATAACAACTTCGCATACTTAATGCGCAATTGTTCGTTAACGATGGACCGCTATCACGGATGTTGTGTCAAATAGTCTTCCTTAGCCTTCATGTCAATCGATTTTGGTTTGACTGCTTTCCCATAATGCTTCTTTAGACTGAATCAATCATGGTCATAAATAACGCTCTAAAGCCATCATTAAATCCTCGATGTCATGACATAGTCAAAAGTCAATAAGGACACTATCTGATATGTAACTCACACAGTGAGAAAACAGAGAATAATTCACTCACTATTACAAACGGTCGTCCAAGCACATGTAGTATGAAACACATGTTGCGGTGGAATACACTTTATTCATAAAAGAGTGTATGTCTATCGACACCGCACATATCTTAGCCTAATCACACCCTAGTGACTAGCTTGAGTCCATCACTCGTCCGCTTCGCATAGTAACGAATAGATCTCACTTCTGGCTTACTACACAGGCTACACAGATTTTGGTAGAAATCTATGTTCGATCCTTAACATCAAAGATCTCATCTTAGTATCAAACTAAGGCTATGTATACTTGTATCAACCTCTCAACTCATCTTCTGCAAACACAAGTAAGGGATACATTTATCTCATCTCTGCTCGCTCGCCTAGCGCCAGAGGCGATCGCTCGTGTGAGAGAGCCGATCACGCCTGTTGAGATACTTCAGTGTGTGTATTAACAGAAATGCTATATGGAACCAAACTTGAAATGAACATCATATTGCATTAATATCCAAATGAAGTAAACAAATTAAAGTCAACTAAAACAATCTACGCAATCCCAAATTTCTAACATGAGTCTGAAAGACATCTCTAGCTATATGTTTGGTTATTGGATCAGCAACCATGTGAGTCGTAGATATGTATTTTAGGACTACTTCATTTCTCGTAATCATGTCCCGTATGTAGTGAAACCTTAGATCAATGTGTTTAGTTTTTCCATAATACTTCGAATCCTTTGCATGGGCCAAACACCAGTTACAATATTTAAGTGTGCAAGAAATCTTCTCAACCAAACAGCTTATTGCATTGCTGCAGAACATGCTATGTACTCAGCTTCCATAGTGGACAATGCTATACAAGGTTGTTTCTTGCTACTCCAAGTATTGGCGCCATTGTTCAGCAAGAATACGTACCCAGACATGGATTTACGCTCATCAAAGTCGTTGCCCCAATTAGCATCACTATAACCTTGTAGCTGCAAATCTGAACCTTGATAGCAAAGGACATAGCCCATTGTTCCTTTCAGATATCTAATAATCCTCTTGACTCCTTTCCAATGAGCAACTCCTAGGTTCGACTGGAATCTGCTTACTAGCCCGACTGCAAAGTAAATATCTGGGCGAGTATACATCATTGCATACATCAAGCTACCAACGACACTAGCATAAGGAACACGAGCCATTTGCTCTTTCTCGGATTGAGTCGTAGGACACATTTCTTGGCATAAGCTCTCACCTTTGGCGATAGGGGTGTCGACAGGTTTGCAGTTTTGCATCTGGAAGCGCTCTAGAACCTTCTTTAAGTAAGTCTGTTGGGACAAACTAAGAAGTTTCTTGGAGCGATCTCTAGAGATCTTACCTCCCAGAATGTATTCTGCTTCACCCATGTCTTTCATTTCAAAGTTTGAAGACAACCACTCTTTAGTGGCGACAATCATCCATTTGTCATTACCTGCCAACAGAATATCATCAACGTACAATGATAATATTTTGAAACTCTCTTTGGACCGTTTGACATACACACAATGGTCTTCTTCAATCATCGTAAACTCATTCGTAAGAATAGCTCAATGAAATCTTAAGTACTATTGTCTAGATGATTGTTTAAGACAATAAATGGATCTTTTAAGCTTTCATCTTTGTGTTCTTGATCCTTGACCTCAAACCCTACTGGTTGATCCATATAGATCTCTTAATCTAGTTATCCATTGAGAAATACTGTCTTTACGTCCATCTGGTAGAGCTCCAGGTTAACGTGAGCTACCATAGCTAAGATTAGGTGAATCGAGGCAAACCTCACAACTGAAGAGAAGGTTTCCTCGTAGTCTACACCTTCTTGTTGGCTATATCCTTTCGCAACTAATCGAGCCTTATACCTGACTTGCATTTAAGCTTGAGAACCCATTTGGTCCCTATAGTTTTATGCCCAGACGGTAGATCGACCAAGTCCTAGACTTGGTTTGTCCTCATAGACTTCATCTCATCTTTCATTGCCTTTAACCATTCTTCTTTAACAGGGTATGCAAGAACTTCCTTGAAATTCTTAGGTTCTCCATCATCCTGCGGAGCCACCATAAAAGCTTCCCCTTCAATCTCAAAATGACGATGGGGTATACTTTTACGTGAGCTTCTACGCAGCTGAGAGACTTGTGATTTCTATACAAGTGGAACGCTCCTACTCGCATTCAAGTCGCTCCCACTGTCCCTAGGAGTGAAGATTTTCTTCTTCATTCTCAACTTGGCGACTTTGGGGTCACTTTCTCTGAAATCTCTTGGGGTTCTAGACTCCTATCAACATTACCATTGTTAGGGAATTCATTTTTCAATGAAGTCCACATCTCGTGACTCAATTTCAGTTACATTACCATCCTCACGTCTCCAAGCATAACATAGCCCTTAGAGTGTTCAGAATATCTTATAAAGATACACTTATTTCCTTTTGGACCTAGTTTTCCATACCTATGAGAACTGCTGAGAACGTATCCCATAGAACCCCAAGGACGCAAGTTACTCAGATTTGTTTCTCGCCTGTCCATAGTTCGTAGGAGGCGAAATTAACTGACTTAGAGGGCACTCGCTTAAGAATGTAGGCAGCAGTTAGAAGAGCGTCACCCCAAAAAGATATTGGGAGACTGGCATGCACCATCATTGACCTAACCATCTCGAGAAGTGTTCGATGCATTCTCTTCTCTACACCATTTTGCTGCGGAGAGTAAGGCATCCTCAACTGTCTCTTGATTCTTCTTTCATCACAGAGCCTTTTGAACTGCTCAGATAAATATTCACGACCACGGTCAATTCAAAAAGACTTAATGCTCGAATTCAATTGATTCTTTACCATTGCCATATATTGTCTAAAGCACTAAAATGCTTTTGACTTATGGGAGATCAAGTATACATGATCGTATCATGAATAATCATCTATAAATGTAATGAAGTAGACACCACCGTCTCTTGCCCTCACATTCATTGGTCCACATATATCAGAATGAATAAGTTGCAAAGGAAAAGATGATCTTTTGGCCTTACTGAATGGTTTTATTTTTGCCTTCCCTATCAGACAGTGTTGGCATGTGGGAAGAGAGACATTAGCGAGATTTCCTAATAGGCCTTCTAGAGCTAATCTTGCCATCCGATCTTCACCTATATGACCGAGTCTAGCATGTCACACGTTAGAATCTGCATTATTCGAAACAACATATAGAACAATAGATTCATCGATGATAGGGTAATTCAAATCCATTATTACAAAACCATCACGAATAAAACCACGTCCGTACAAAGCGTTCCCAAGAAATATGAAAGCATTATAGTTTTCAAATACAAAGCGAAAACCAAGTTTTAACTACGTAACCAAAGAAAGTAATTTTTTTCGAATATCTGGGGCATGCAAAACATCATGTAGTAAAAGAGTGCGTCTGTTGCGCAGATCAAGCTTGTGCGTGTTGATGCCCAACACCGCAATGCTAGCTCCATTTCCTACTTTGATGTATCGACTGCCGACAGGTACTCAGCGGTACTCTACGTATCCAATTCTATCCCGAGCTATGTGCTCGGTTACCTCAGAGTCTACAATCCACGTAGGAGAGCTATGAGCAACCATAACATGACTAGTTACATAAGCACTTAGGAAGAAATTAGAAAGTACCGTATTCTGCCCAGTGCATTCGCGAGCAAAATGACCTTCTTTGTTATAGTTGAAGCATACCCCATTGGTAGCTTTCGTACCACCACGCTTGCCCCTTTTACGGCGCTGGTTGGTGTTGGAGTTCTTCTGGAAGACTAAGCCACATAAACTGAACTATTAACATTAGCTGCCTCTAGGCGCTCGGCTTAAAGTTCTAAATGACGTGCCACATCATCAAATGTTTTGATGTGTTCATTGTACGTCATATTTTGGCTCATACTCTCCGAGGAGCCAGGAAGTGAACGAATCACCGCCTGAACCTGCTATTCATCAGTCAACTCATTCCCTGTAGACTTTAGTTCACGAATCATAGATGACATCGTCCTGAGATGCTGCTTCATGTTGTGGTCAGAGCGCATCTTGTACGTGTCAAATTTTATCGTTAAACCACAAAGTTTGGTGGCCGACGTATCACCATATCTTGTTTTCACAGCATTCCATAATTCTTTCGCCGTGCCGTAATTTTCAAATTCACCAATTACATCATTGTGCATGCTACTTAACATGTAAAGCGCGTACACCGATCCTTTTTCACCCAGTTGTCGTAGGCGACAAGGTCTCATTGGTGCCTTTCAAGATTTTCAGCAGTACGGGCACCTTCACTAAGAGCCTCAATTGAATGGGTAAGAGTCTCTAGGACCTCTTGCTCGTTCAGGACATACTGAATCTTACGATGCCAGATGTCGTATCTTTCCCCATCCAATTTGTCTCCCTTGTTCAAATCAACAATGATTCCCTTCAACGCCATCTCCACTACATAAATGGACAAAATAATTTCCCGCATTTATCTAAGATGAAATAAGAATAATTAATACATCGAAAAATCGCTAAGCTTCAGAATCATCTCTTGCGCCACATTGTCCAATTATAATTATTTAATTTAATATTCGCGCAAATTAACTTATAAGAGACAAAACTCGGACAACCCTTCGGCGCGAAATAGTGTGCATGATGAGCTGGGGAAATACTCATCATTATCATGCTTTTACATTTGTTTACTTGATTATTCTTGATATTTTTGTGGTATTTTTATGTTTATTTTCATGTTTAATTGGTTGAAATATGATTTGTCAATAAAGAACCAAAACTTTAAAAATTCACCGACACCAGTGTATATAGATTTATGTTTGGTTCTATATATCACTGGAAAGATGCATGTGTCTAGTTTCCAACGCAACAAGCGGTTTGTGATGTCAACATCTGGTACATAAGTTATAACCAAAACGGTGAAGCTGCACAAAGCTGAAACGTACATATGCAACTCGTGCGCTCGATGATCGTCGGATGAAAATGGCTAATCAATGGTCTATATTCAGTCTTGCAATCTTTCAAATGGAAGACTCTAGAGTGTCATGAATCATGTGATTCATAATTCATCAATTATATGACAATTTTGGACCATTGGATCAAAACGGAATGAACGGTCGAGATGTCGTCTTATATTGTCAGTTCAACTATAAATAGACGTCACATTTTCCATATTAGAACACACCAATATTCTTCATTCTCTCTTCAGTTAGTAGTCTTTCTATAGTAGTAGTATTCTCTAGTAGTTTATAATTTTGGAGGAGTAATTCAGAGTTTGTACGGGGTAGTCCACCAGAGGCTTTACGAAAGTAAAAATTTGTAACGATCTCTAAACTCTCTTTACTTTATGATGTTATATTTATCTTATAGTCTTGTTCTATATTCCATTATGTGCTAACTTTACTTTGCTGGGATAGAGACGTAGCCTAATTACGATGATCTAATCTAAATTAAACGTATTGTTACGATGTCAAAATAGTTGGTGTATTTATTTGTGAATATAATGCTTCTAAAATTCTGGCCAACTTTTGGATGAACTAAGGATCGAATTGAGACCGAGATGAGATTTTCGTGAAATAGCTCTGAAGTAAATACTGTGAATTCTCAATAGAATAGAAATATATCTATCGTTTTCACGTGGTTGATAAAATCATCACCGAACATACATGTGCACATCTTCGTAACTAGATGCATTTTCTAGTTGTAAAGCTGTAGAATTTATGTATAACTTGAGAAAGAGTACATAAAGCATACATGGTGATAAACAACAACAATTTTGAACGTGAAACTCATAACAATATACATAATTAAAGTTATATCAGACTAATGACGGTGAAATCATGATTCTCAGCTCTTCTCTCATTGTCTACTCTTATTTATTGATATACCCTTGTTACACTATTGTCTCAATGCACTACTTTGTTAAAAGTTTTTATATGTTAATCTTTTCGCATGAACAATTTGAAATTCGTTTTCTCAAATAAATTAAGATTTAATCAATTTTGGTAATTAATTATTTATTCCTCGTGGGATCGACAACCCTATCATTCACTTTAATACTTGTTACGATTTCGTGCACTTGCGAATTTAACCACAACAAGTTTTTGGCGCTGTTGCCGGGGAATATAATTAAATAATATCAATACCAGTTAACCCTAATGTTAATTTGAGATTATGTCGTATATGTGTTAATATTTTACTGTAGTAAAAAAAAGTAACCTTGGTAAAAAAACGTTTGGTTGCTCGCAAGTTTTTTATTTTTTGTGACGGTAAATAATTATTTTTTTACTGTGGTAGTTTTTTTTACTGTTGTTGTTTTTCTGTTTTCTTTCAAAATTGAGAAAAATAAAAAGTCAAAAAGAGTTACATGGAGCAAGAACTCAACACTTTTACCTTTTGATCCTGAAATTGAAAAAACTTTACAAATATTGCGTAGGATAGAAAAGGGTAAAAGCAAAATGAGTGGACTAATAGAAAATGAATCAAAAGCCTTGCAGGACTACGATGTTCCAACAATCTTAGGTGCCAACACAAGCATTCAAAAGCCGTCAATTGCTGCAAATAATTTTAAAATTAAACCAGCAATTATTCAGATGATCCAAACATCGGTTCAATTTTGTGGACTCCCGAGTGAAGATCCTAATGCACATATAGCTATGTTTTTAGAATTATGTGATACTTTTAAACACAATGGAGTTTCATAAGATGATATCAAGTTGAGACTATTCCCATTCTCATTACGGGACAAGGCGAAAAACTGGCTCAATTCACTTCCTCAAGGTAGTATCACTTCCTGGGAAGAATTAACACAAAAATTTCTAGCTAAGTTCTTTCCCCCAGCTAAAACAACAAAAATGAGGAATGAAATCACTCAGTTTGTGCAACATGACATGGAGAATATGTACGAAGCATGGAAAAGGTACAAGAAAATGCTCAGGAAGTGCCCTCACCATGGACTTCCCAAATGGTTGCAAGTTCAAACATTCTACAATGGGTTGAGTGGAAACACTAGAACCTTAGTAGATGCGGCTGCAGGAGGAGCTTTAATGGCATTAACCACAGAGGATGCCTATCAACTATTGGAGGAAATGGCGTCGAACAATTACCCATGGCCTTCTAAACGATAGAAAAGATTGGTTGGTGTGCACGAGATAGATGTTATCACATCATTAACAACACAAGTTGCTACTCTCACCAAACAACTGGGAACAATGAGGGTAAATGCCATTCAGTCCACATCAACAACATGTGATTTTTGTGGAAACTCACATTCAACTGCCAACTGCCATTTGGTAAGCAATTCAAAAAATTCTGCTCCAAATGAAGAAACAAATTTTGTGTCAAATTTTAACAGGCCGCAGAATAATCCATATTCCAACACTTATAACCCTGGATGGAGGAACCACCCTAACCTCTCTTGGAGCAACAACCAGAACCATATCAGGCCTCCCCATGGATTTCCACTACACGATGAAAAGAAACCTTCCCTGGAGGACATTGTCACTCAGCTAGCCACTACCACAAACCAATTAGCCTCAAGAACTGACCAATTCATCAATGAAACCAAGCAACAGTTCCAAAACCAAGGTGCATCAATCAGAAAATTAGAAGTACAAATGGGTACACTTGCCACCACCCTAGCTGAAAGAGCACAAGGAGAATTGCCGAGCAACACATAAACCAACCCTCGAGAACATGTGCAGGCAATTACACTCAAAAGTGGAAAAGTGTTACCAAAACCTGTTGCATCACAAGAAGAGAAGTTTCATATACATGAACAGGGACATGAAGCTGAGCTAAAGAAAACTTCCGCCGAGGCGCGACCACCAAATGTTCAAGAAATCCCATTTCCACAAAGATTGAAGAAAACTAAATTGGATAAGCAATTTTCTAAATTTCTTGATATCTTTAAAAAAACTGCACATTAACATTCCATTTGCAGATGCTCTTGAACAGATGCCCAACTATGTCAAATTCATGAAAGAATTTTTATCAAATAAGAGAAAGTTGGAAGAACATGAAACTGTATGCCTAACCGAGGAGTGCAGTGCCATTCTATAGAAGAAATTGCCACCAAAGCTCAAAGATTCAGGGAGTTTTACAATTCCTTGTGTAATTGAGAATGGCTTTTTGGCCCATTGTGTGACTTAGGTGCAAGCATTAACCTGATGCCTCTTTCTGTGTACATGAAGTTGGAAGTTGGAGAAGCCAAACCAACCACCGTATCCCTTCAACTAGCAGATGGATCAATCAAGTATCCTAGAGGTATGGTTGAAGATGTATTGGTTAAAGTGGATAAGTTTATCTTCACTGCAGATTTTATCGTATTGGACATGGAACAAGATCATGATATTCCAATCATTGTTGGTCGCCCATTCCTTGCTACTGGGAGAACTCTAATTAATGTGCAAAAATGAGAACTTACAATGAGAGTGCAAGATGAACAAATCACCTTAAATGTCTTCAAGGCTATCAAATTCCCATCAGAAGCTGATAGTTGTTTCAAGATTGACATTCTCGACAAGATGGTTGAACAAGTGTTCGACAAAAGCCACTTGGAGGATTCACTCGAGGTATGTCTTATAAAAGAAGAGATAGATTTTGATAATGATGAGAACCACAAACCAATGGAGGAGAACTATAAACCAATTGTTGAACATCAATGCCGCTTGAATCCCAATATGAAGGAAGTTGTAAAGGCTGAAGTATTAAAGCTTCTGGATGCTAGAATTATTTACCCAATTTCAGATAGCTCATGGGTGAGTCCAATACATGTTGTGCCCAAGAAAGGAGAAATGACTGTAGTGAAGAACGAACACAATGAAGATATTCCCACAAGAACAGTCACTGGATGGAGGGTGTGCATTGACTATTGTAAACTAAATAAGGTAACCCGCAAAGATCAATTTCCTTTACCCTTCATTGATCAAATGTTGGATCGACTTGCAGGTCACCCTTATTACGGTTTTCTTGATGGTTATTCTGGATATAATCAACGAAAAATTTCAGGAACATATCCAACGTTTGCCCGCTTTTACAGTTTACGATCGAACGTTTTATTTTTTACACTTTGCGGTCCAACGTTTCATTCCGGTGACAGTTTACGGTCTAACCTTTAATTCCGCCCAAAAACTTCACTTTTCAGCCATATGACATCACGCTGACATCATTAGAATGGGCAATTTAGTTATTTTACATATTAGGGGGTGTAGTGCAATATATATAATTAATTTATACACCCTAAATTTTATTTTATTATACATTTTACATTTTTCAGTTTTTATTTTTTTTGTTACTTCAAAAATATTCAAAAAATTAAAAACTAATAAACTTTAACTCATCTAAAACAAAGTAAATTCTTTTTGTTTACAAGTTTAATAGTAAATATTATCAATTTTTTTTGAAGAAAATATGTCTTCAAATGAAATTATATTTTTAAAAATTAAAACTTTTCAACAAACTTAATTAGTAATTTTTTAATCATGATTTTTTTAAGTTTAATTTATTAATTAGTTGATAATTTAAAACTGAAAAAAATAAACTTCATCTTCTCCAACCCACCCGCCCCACCCCACTCCACACCCACCAAATCCACCACCACCAAACCCCAAATTCACCTCAAATCGACCTAACTCCATCATCCTCGCACTTCCATGGACTCGATTTTCGATTTTATGGGCTTTTTGGTGGCGATTTTTGAACGAGGGTTTGGTGGTGGTGGATTTTAAATCTCCAAAATCAAAAATCGAGTTCATGGAAGTGTGAGGGTGATGGAGTTAGGTCGATTTGAGGTGGATTTGGGGTTTGGTGGTGGTGGATTTGGTGGGTGTGGAGTGGGGTCGGTGGGAGAAGATGAAGTTTTTTTTTTTTTTTTTTCAGTTTTAAATTATCAACTAATTAGTAAATTAAACTGAAAAAAATCATGATTAAAAAATTACTAATTAAGTTTGTTGAAAAGTTTTAATTTTTAAAAATATAATTTCATTTGAAGACACATTTTCTTCAAAAAAAATGATAATATTTACTATTAAACTTGTAAACAAAAAGAATTTACTTTTTTTAGATGAGTTAAAGTTTATTAGTTTTTAATTTTTTGAATATTTTTTAAGAAACAAAAAATAAAAACTGGAAAATGTAAAATGTATAATAAAATAAAATTTAGGTGTATAAATTAATTATACATATTGCACTACACCCCCTAATATGTAAAATAACTAAATTGCCCCTTCTAATGATGTCAGCGTGATGTCATATGGCTGAAAAGTGACGTTTTTGGGCGGAAATAAGGCAAAATTAAAGGTTAGACCGTAAACTGTCACCGGAATGAAACGTTGGACCGCAAAGTGTAAAAAATAAAATGTTGGATCGTAAACTGTAAAAGTGGGCAAACGTTGGATATGTTCCTGAAATTTTCCCTATAATCAAATACCCATTGTACCGGAGGATCAAGAGAAAACAACTTTCACTTGCCCATATGGTACATTTGTATTTAGAAGAATGCATTTTGGTCTTTGTAATGTCCCTGCTACTTTTCAAAGGTGATGTCTATTTTTTCTGACATGGTGAAAAAATTCATTGAGGTTTTCATGGACGATTTTCATGTCTTTGGTATATCATTTGATGACTGTTTGACTAACTCGTCTTTAGTATTGAAGAGATGTGAAGAAACAAACTTGATCTTGAATTGGGAAAAGTGTCACTTCATGGTACAAGAAGGAATTGTCCTTGGAAACCATATGTCTGCCAGAGACATTCAAGTTGATCAAGCCAAGATTGAGGTAATCGAAAAACTTTCACCTCCTACATCAGTAAAAGGTATTCGTAGTTTTCTTGGACATGCAGGATTTTACAAGCGTTTCATCAAGGATTTTTCTCAAGTCACAAAACCTTTGTGCGACTTGTTGACAAATGAATCCACTTTCATATTTGATGAAGAATGTCACGAAACTTTCAACTTGCTGAAAAAGAAGCTAACAGAAGCACCCGTAATTTCCACTCCCGATTGGAATCTTCCATTCAAACTGATGTGTGATGCAAGTGATTATACTATTGGAGTAGTGATGGGCCAAAGAAAGAACAAAGTCTTACATGTGATCTACAATGCCAGTCGAACACTAAGTGATGCTCAAATAAATTATGCAACAACAGAGAAGGAGTTATTAGCAATTGTTTTTGCATTTGATAAATTTCGTTCATATTTGATTGGTTCTGAAGTAATTGTGTACACAGAGCATTCTGCAATCAAGTACTTGCTTGCAAAGAAAGATGTAAAACCAAGGTCGATTCGATGGATCCTGCTTCTTCAAGAATTTGACGTAGAAATTCGTGACAAAAAAAGGCTCAAAAAATGTTATCGCAGATCATCTATCACGATTGAAAGTTAAAGAAGCACATGAACTTCAACCAATCAATGAAGAATTCCCTGATGAGAGGCTATACGCTATGCAAACAACCAATGCTCCATGGTACACTGATATTGTCAATTACCTTGCATGCAATATTATTCCACCTGAATTAACTTACTAGCAGAAGAATAATTTTCTTTCCAAAGTCAAACATTTTTTGTGGGATGATCCATACCTCTACAAGCACTGCCGTGATCAACTTTTAAGAAGATGTGTTCCGGAAGAAGAAATTGTTGAGGTATTACAACACTGTCATTCTTCAGAATATGAAGGACATTATGGTGGAACAAGAACTGCAGCGAAGGTACTTCAGTGTGAACTTTATTGGCCAACTTTGTTTAAAGATGCTCATATTTTTGTTAGTTCGTGTGATCGATGTCAAAGGACTGGAAATATTTCAAGATGTAATGAAATGCCCTTGAATAATATTCTTGAAGTTGAATTATTTGATGTTTGGAGCATTGACTTCATGGGACCATTTCCTTCGTCATACAACAACAAATACATTTTGGTAGCAGTTGACTATGTCTCAAAGTGGGTGGAAGCCATTGCTTTACCAACTAACAATGCCAAGGTGGTGATCAATTTTCTTCAAAAATACATATTCACCCGATATGACACACCCAGAACAATCATCAGTGATGGAGGTAAACACTTCCTTAACCACTACTTTGAATCTTTATTGGCTAAATATGGAGTACGCCAAAAAGTTGCAACTGCTTATCATCCGCAAACCAGTGGCCAAGTGGAAATCTCAAACAGGGAAATAAAGTGAATATTGGAGAAAACAGTGAATTCTTCAAGAAGAGATTGGGCCAAAAAACTTGATGATGCACTTTGGGCTTATCGCACTGCTTACAAAACTCCAATTGGTATGTCACCATATCATTTAGTTTTTGGAAAAAGCTTGTCACTTGGCGGTCGAATTTGAACACAAAGCTTATTGGGTTGTGAAAAGCCTGAACATGGATATGAAACTGACTGGAGAAAAGAGAATGCTACAACTCAATGCTTTGTAAGAATTCAGAAATGAAACTTATGAAAATGCCAAAATCTACAAATAGAGAACAAGGCGATGGCATGACAAACGCATTCTACAACGTGATTTTGAGCCTGGTCAATAAGTACTTTTGTATAACTCACGTCTTCGAATTTTTTCTGGAAAGTTGAAATTAAGATGGTCTGGCCCATTTACAATCACGGAAGTCTTTCCATACGGAGCTGTTGAAATTCAAAACAATGACAAGGAATCATTCAAAGTTAACCGGCAAAGATTGAAGCACTACATTGGAGGCGAATTTGAGAGACAGAAATCATCTATGACTCTACATAATCCCACTTGAGTCATTATCAGAAGTCAAGTCGATGACTATAAATCAAGCGTTGTTTGGGAGGCAACCTATATTAATTATTTCTTTTTTATTGTTATTTTCAGTTGTATTATATATATGCTATTTTTTCTCTTTTATGTTCTTTACAGTTAACGTGGAAGCAACTAGTGTCGTCTTGGGAATCTGACGTTAAAAGACCATGTTTGCCAATTTTTAAGAAAATTGGATGGGAAGCCAATCCTCAACTCATAGAAAGCATTTATGCCGTTTCTAGACGTAAAACCAAAGGAATATGTGAGCCACAATCACAACTACTATTTTCCTATCAGGTGACATCGTTTTTATTATTGCTTATGTTTGTTTCTTTGGTTTTAGACATTAGGGGCAATGTCTCATCTAAGTTTGGGGGACGTTTTTGATTGTGATGGCTTCTATTATCTTTATTTTTATATATAAAAAAACAAAAACAAAAATTTGTATCTTTACTTCACATAATTGCTCAGATTATGGATCAATGATGAGAAAAATCGATACTTATGGTGGTTTTTGTGATGATGATGAGCATGATATACTATGTGAACAACATGTCGTTTAACCTATGTTTGAGCATGCCTATCTTCATATACACTTTTCACACATTGATTTGCATTGGTGGTTGATCATACTTGGAGAACGGTTATTGAGATAAGTAAACTAAGGGAGATACACTCGAGCTTCATAAATAATTGATCACCTCTTGAAGTAAAATCGTTGATGATGATTCACTATAGAAATGATTTAGGCCATATTTTCTTTAACACGTTTGAGTCTTTCAAGTCATACCTTCACAAATAAAATAATCGCCAGAACCACTCTAAGCCTTTTTAAAGCCTTATTTTTTATGAGCCCATTTACCTACCCCGTGTAGCCATAAACAGTTATCCTACCCTTCTAGAGACTGAATTGCATTCAGGAACTTGAAATGGAAGGAAATATGTGCAAGAAATATGTTGAAAAAAATGAAAAAAAAGAAAAAACAACAAAAAAGAAAAAGAAAAAGTGAAATATGGAGATCACCCCTGAGGTACATATCAAAATGAATACGTTTGGGGGAAATATGAAATGTTGTGAAGAAAGAAAATGAGAAAGAACCGAAGTGCAAGAGATTTCAGAATGTAATATCTTACGTCTCTAGCTCTGCTTTTACTTGTTTTTCAGTGAGCCCATACACGAGCCTAATGTTACAAGCTGAAAAAGTTCTATTGATCTTTAGTGAATCTTATTCAGATTAGCGGAGAGATGGTGTGAAAGTTATACATATGGAATTAGGATAATTAACTTTGGTGAACTTGTTTTGATGAACTTACCCAAGTAAACTCAATAATCATTGCATTTATTGTTCACACACGTTGCAGATGGAGATTTGTTTGTAAAAACTTGATTAACCGCCATGTTGTAAACGAGTGTGTCATTGCTCTGATTCTTTGCATTCTCATCAAACAGTAAAGAAACTCTCAGAATTGATCCATGATTTAAATGATAATGTGAAATAATTTTTTATTCTGTCTTTGTTTTAGTTTTTTTGAGTCTAGGAATGTTGCATTGTTTGCTTCATGCATTTTGCTCGAGGACAAGCAAATGAACAAGTTTGGGGGTGTGATGAGCTTGGGAAATACTCATCATTATCATGCTTTTACACTTGTTTACTTGATTATTCTTGATATTTTTGTGGTATTTTTATGTTTGTTTTCATGTTTAGTAGGTTGAAATATGATTTGTCAATAAAGAACCAAAACTTCAAAAATTCCCCGACACATGTGTATATTGATTTATGTTTGGTTATATATATCACTAGAAAGCCACATGTGTCTAGTTTCCAATGCAACAAGCGGTTTTTGATTCCGACATCTGGTGCAGAACTTATAACTAAAATGGTGAAGCTACGCAAAGCTGAAACGTACATATGCAACTCGCGCGCTCGATGATCGTCGAATGAAAATGGCTAATCAATGGTCTATATTCAGTCTTGCAAGCTTTTAAATGGAAGACTCTAGAGTATCATGAATCATGTGATTCATAATTCATCAATTATATGACAACTTTCGACCAAGGATCAAAACGGGATGAACGGTCGAGATGTCGTCTTATGTTGTCAGTTCAACTATAAATAGACGTCACATTTTCCATATTAGAACACACCATTCTTCTTCATTCTCTCTTCACTTAGTAGTCTTTCTATAGTAGTAGTATTCGCTGGTAGTTTGTAATTTTGGAGGAGTAATTCAGAGTTTGTACGGGGAGTAAAAATCTGTAACGATCTCTAAACTCTTGTTACTTTTCTCCATTTACTCTATGATGTTATATTTATCTTATAGTCTTGTTCTATATTCTATTATGTGCTAAATTAATTTTGTTAGGATAGTGACGTAGCCTAATTACGATGATCTAGTCTAAATTAAATGCATTATTACGATATCAAAATAGTTGGTGTATTTATTTGTGAATATAATGCTTCTAAAATTCTGGCCAACTTTTGGATGAACTAAGGATCGAATTGAAACCTAGAGGAGATTTTCGTGAAATAGCTCTAAAGTAAATACCGTGAATTATCAATACAATAGAAATATTTCTATTGTTTTCACGTGATTGATAAAATCACCACCGAACATACATGTGCACATCTTCGTAACTAGACGCATTTTCTAGTTGTAAAGCTGTAGAATTTATGTATAACTTGAGAAATAGTACATAAAGCATAAATGTTGATAACCAACAACAATTTTGAACGTGAAACTCGTAACAATATGCTTAATTAAAGTTAGATCAGACTAATGACGGTGAAATCAGGATTCCCAGCTCTTCTCTCTTTGTCTACTCTTATTTATTGATATACCCTTGTTATACTATTGTCTCGACGCCCTACTTTGTTAAAAGTTTTTACATGTAGTTAGTAAATTATTAATCTTTTCGCTTGAACAATCTGAAATTCGATTTCTCAAATAAATTAAGAGTTGATGAATTTTGGTAATTAATTATTTATTTCTCGTGGGATCGACAACCCTATTTATTACTTTATTACTCGTTACGATTCTGTGCACTTGCAAATTTAACCATAACAGTTCACTATAATCCCAAATTACATTTCTCTATATATATAATTAGCAACATAATTAAATAAACAATTTTGTTTTATTTATTTAATTCTAACACCGGGTATCGTACGACGTAGGACCAAAAAAAAAGGAGGGCCGCCCGGTTCGCCCGAAGTAGCTTGCAGGCTGCTATATAGGCAGAACTGGCCCGACCAAGGCGCCGGTTCACCGGTCGAATCGATCGAACTGGCCGGTCCAGGACGGGTTCCAAAACACCGGTAATAGTGCTTGTATGTTGTTCTTTTCTGCTGAAATGGGGGACTATTTATAGTGTTAGTCCGATGGGTCTTTAGCCAATGGGGGCCGATCTTGCCGTCTTTACTCTGAGTAGTGCTGGTAGCCAATGGCGTGAATATCTTCTGCGCAAATGGAGGTCGTCTGTCAGAAGGTGGCCAATGGCGTGAGTTGACTGTAGTTCGCCTGAGCGTATAATAATGATTTCTGCTCCAATGGTCTTCGAGGGTGATACTAAGCCAATGCATGGAAACCAGTCTGCTCCAATCATTGATCTGCATCGATAAGATTTGGTGCATTCTGTCCCAATGAATGATTCGGACCAATATGATGTTGTCTTACCTCATAATTAAGGTGGTTGGGAGCTAGGTTGAATGATGATGGTTGGCGCGTCCTCCGATTCGGGTCGTGGACTATGGTCTGCCTGGATGGTCGAGCGACCTTTTGGGTCACTTGCTCTGAAAAAACCCCGGGGGTCTTTCTTCGTTGTTGTAGGGTGGGCGAGTTGTCTCGTTTAGTCGGAATATTTGTGGGTCTTGACTTCTCCTTACAATCACTCGTGTCCTTATAGTTTATTATGTGCTCATTTTTCCTCGATATTTGGCTAAGTGTTGGAAACCGCCTTCTTGGAAGATCCGAAATGACCTAGCGAGAAGTGTTCGTTCCTCGGTCTGAGGGTTCCAGGGTCTTTCCTCATGGGTACCCGAATTCGGACTGACACTGGGTTGTGGGAATGATGTGTCCAAGCCTTTGGGTCCATACCGTATACCCTTCGAGGGGCGTTGGTCTGACGAGACTCGGGAGTACCTTCTCCGGGTGTGTAGACCGAGTACCCTCTGAGGGGTGTTAGCTGGTCATGACCCGGAGTACCTTCTCCGAAGCCCGAACCTTTTGCCCCTGTTTAGGTAGAGGTTGGTCGTGACCTGGATGTATCCTTCCACTATGGTGGTTAGTCGTTTTTGTGGGGTACACTTTTTTTGCCCCCGTCCGATAGCGGGGAAGATTATGCATCATCAATATATATATATATATATATATATACAAACTTATAATGACCAATTTGTTTATTCTTCTTAAGCTTATATATAAGAGATTAAAACCCATTTGTATACAGCTTTCAGCAAATTTCATATACGATATCCTGTCTTGATTCATAGTTCCTTTGTACGTAATGGAGGCTTCAAAAGGTCATTAACGTGTTAATAGTAGATTTTGACACGACACAATATTAATGGCACCATATTCAACGTTTATTTGGCGAGTTTAATGTAACACGTAAACACGTGTTCCTATATGTGTAAAAGGACTAAAAGCTTTTTATCGATCCATGACTAATTAAGCACACCTTTTCTTTCAATGTAAAGGGCACAGGTTAATGGCGTCTGAAATTAAAGAGATAAATTATTTTATTAATTACAATTTACAAGAATGGCTGCTCTTTAATCATAATTAAGAATGCGATCTTAATTAATGGTTTAATTAATTGTGAGTTAGTTAATAAATAGAGATGTATGAACAGATCTACGACAGAAGTATTAAGAATAACTTATCTTTTTGATGAGCGTACGATAGATTAAGATTCGTAAAGTCGACCTCCTTTTTCGATTGCCAACTTAAAGAAGAAACTAATTACAGTTCTAATAGAACTTGCTTAACTTTGGGAGACGATTTTCCGGTTCATCAAAGTAAACTACAAAAAAATGGGGTCATTCACGACCGTCCGGACGGTCGCGAATGACCCATTTGCGGCCGCGGATGACCATCCGCGACCGGCGAGCGGTCGCCGATGACCTGTCGCGGATAAGGCGGTGCATAGGCAAGAGTTTCTCGCCTATGGCATCCGCGACCGCCTAGCGATCGCGGGAAGTGCCCGCGACCGCCTAGCGATCGCGGGAAGTGCCCGCGACCGGCAAGCGGTCGTGGCATCATTCGCGACGGCTCGGTGATCGCCGGTGCTAGCGACCGCCGGGCTAGTTCCGATTCTCTTGATTGAGGTTGATATGGGTTCATGCGAGCTCCTAGTCATTTCAAGGTACCTTGGATGGGGTCAGAGCTAACAGCTATGGAATTCCCGGGGCTGGTAGCAGTCTCAATTCTCATATGCTTAACACGTGGGGGAGCTAAGGATTTCATACCTTCTTTTTTTCTATCTTTCTTCTCGCCGACCGAGGCGGGGCGCTCTTAAGCCGTTTCAGGAAGGGAAGGGGCCATCTACTACAAAATAATACCTTTCGGACGTTGCCACCGCTCAATCCACCCCTGCAGAATGTTGGTATTCAAGAGACGGAAACTATGTCAAGAAGGCGGAACTAGGAATAAGAACAGGGACCCACGTCGAGCCATCCTGACGGACGAGCAGCATCAATTGAATCGGCAGACACAAAGACAAAGACATAGACGAGCTAACATGTAAAGTAGTGGAATGGAAAAGGATGGTAGCCCACCCAGGACAGCACATAAAGGGTTTGAACACGAGGCTGCAAGCGCTGCGGGCGGAACAGGAAGAGCACTGTTGGCTGACGGTCACGGATGACCGCCAAATCTTGTAGTGGTATATACTAATGAGGAACACAATAAAACATTCTCAATCAACAAAGATTGAGCAATAGTTCAATTAATCATTTCCTTTTCTTTGTGATACATGTAAATTAACTCTAATGCCAATGTTAATAAATGTTTCCTTTCTCTCTTTTAAAAAAAAAAAAAAAAAAACAAACAAACCCGTCATTTGCAAGTTAATATATAGTATCGAAAATATCTCAGGGGTGCAACACAAGGAAAATAAAAAGAGTTGAACACTGATTATAATATATAGGATATAGATCGGTTAATTACAATTAATGAACATACCTAGTTCTATATATCATTCGTTGAAATCAGTGAGCTACAAAAGCACAATCTCAAATAATTTGTATCATGAAACTTATATTAATTAATAAATATTATATTTTCAAAACACTTTCAGATATATATAACAGAAAGTTTTACATTCTACAAGCGTGAAATATTTATTTTTTTCCTATTACAAAACTTGAACTTTTAATTATCATAAATTGATTGGTAATAATGTCTACAAGATGGGAACACGTGTTGCATGAATATAATTCCATTCTGAAATGCGTTTAGTTAGCGTACCAAACGTCTCAGAAATTACTAAAACGACACTTCAGCTGCAATTTTCTTAGAATCCATGAATAATGATCCATAATGTAAGATGATTCAATTGGACACATCTAGTAATTTCCAAAAGAAGATAAAAATGAATAGTAGTTGCACCTGAGATACCAAATGTCGAGTGATCATTTGTTTAAGTACGTTATCACCACAATGAATCAATCACAAACATTTTCTGTGACACTTATGACAATGAAAGGCCAGTAATTATGGTTGGTCAATTATGATCGAAGTTTTGAAATGAATGAAGTTCCGTAAACTTAATTGAGTTTGTGATCATAAGCAACTTTCTCTATTGACCAACGGTCGAGGTACTAGACAATGGTCGGGACACGTGAGCTGATAAATCATTTTAGGGTACTGTCAAAATCTCCAATTAGTGAGCGAATTCTGTAAAATCAACAGAGTTTTGTTGAATTAACTTAGTATGCTATTTTTGGATTTGACACCTGAAAATAGTAATAACTTAACATAATAGACACAAATAATATATCACGATCTTACGATCAACCAATATTGCTAGGACCAACAATCGGATGAACCATCGTGTAGTCTCAAAAGTTACATGACAATATGACTCAATTGACAGACTATGCGGTCTCTCATGACCCTAGTTTCATGAAACCCTGACAATTTTAAAAACCGTAGATTATTCGTCGAGATTTTGGGAGTTGATTGTGAATATATATACACTCTTACGACATGTGGACCAAAGGTGTACATAATCTTTATCCTAAGTTTAAAGCTCGTACGATCATAAGCTGCCATGAGTTGTCCGACCGTTGGATCATAAGTTACAACATTAGTTACTTATGCATTGAATGTACGATAGAGTTACAATATAATTTATATACACTAATATAGCCTGGAAACTTGAAACCATGGAAACATCATTAAAACCCATGGAAACGTCATGTCATGACGCCAGCTATGATCGTGGCTTTCAACTCCTAAAATCTTTGTGTTTTCTTGCTTTTTGTTTGTGTGTGGTTTTCTTGTAATCGTATCGATGCGCAACAAGTCATATCTAGAGCATCAAGTTCAATGGGAGCAGTTACGATGGAAGGGGGAAAATCATCAATCAAGAAGTTTGGGCCTGATTTCGGGTTTTAGAGGATGCAAATCAAGGATTACTTGTACAGTAAAGATCAGTGGAAATCTTTGAATGATAAACCGGCAGACATAATAGAAAAAGTTTGGAAGTTTCTGGACAGGAAGATGATGAGCGCGACGAGGTTATCGTTGTCACAAAACGTGGCGTTTTATACAACAAAGGGAACGACTACGAATGGCGAGCTGAAGGTTATGGCAGATATGTTTGAGGAGCCATCATCGACCAATAAAGGAAATTTGATGTGTCGTCTGTTTCATCCTCAAATGACAGAGAACACCAGGGCGTCTGATCATCTGAACGAATTTAGTTTAATTACACAACAACTAAGTTCCCTGAATATCGAGTTTGATGACGGAGTTAAAGCCCTAATTTTGTTGTCTTCTATACTGTAGAGGTGGAGTGGGATAGTAACGACTGTTAGTGCCTCCGCGGGAAGGGTAAAGCTGGAGTTTGACAAGGTTAGAGATCGGATGGTTAGTGAAGAAATTCGCATGAGAGAATCAGGTAACTGGTCGGGAAATTCTTCAGGTTCAGTTTTGAGTACAGAATCCAGAGGCAGATCAGAAAAGAAAATTTTAAATTCGAATCGGGGTAGATCGAAATCGAGAAAAAGAAAGTCAAAGAAGGACAAGAGTTCTATTGAATGCTAGAACTGCAGGAAAAAAGGTCATTACAAATCTAATTGTAGAGGACCGAAGAAAGATGATAATTCAGCGAACACCACCACTAAAGAGATTAGTGATACACTAATTCTAAGCATATGCAGTGCAATAGAGTCTTAGGTTTTTGATTCTGGAGCATCGTTTCATGCTTGTTCTAACAACAACGTAATGGAGAATTATGTTGTTGGAAAATTTAAAAGGGTCTTTCTAGGCGATAATTTCCCTTTGGATGTTGTGGGAAAGAGAGATATTCGAGTTAAATCTTCTAAGGGATGTGTTTGGACAATGCTTGTTGTGAGACACATTCCTTGCCTTAAGAGAAATCTGATATCTATATGGTTGTTGGATGATGATGGTTACGATCTTAACTTTGGTTCATGTGCTTGAAAAATAACCAAAGGAGGCATGATGGTGGCTCGGGGTTTCAAAAAGGTCACTTTGTATATAACTGACATCAACCAGGATAGAATTGGAATTGCCGATGCACATGGTGATGCTTATTTGTGACATTGTCGACTTGGGCACATGAGTGAGAAAGGGATGAAGCATTTTTGTACGTATGGTAAGCTATCGGGCTTGAAAACAGTTGATATGGGTCTCTTTGTGGACTGTGCTTGGAAAACAGAAACATGTTAGTTTCTCCAAAGGTGGCAGAACTATTAAGGAACGGAAGTTGGAGCTGGTGCATAGTGATATGTGGGACCAACACATGTCACATCTCTCGGTGGGGCTTCGTATTACTTGACTCTCATTGATGGCGCCACAAGAAAGTTATGAGTACATTTCTTGAAACATAATTCTGAAGCATTTGAGGTTTTCATGAAGTGGAGAGCACCTGTTGAAACCGAAACTGGTTGGAGTGTGAAGTGTCTTAGATCTGGCAATAGTGGAGAGTATAAGCTTACAGAGTTAAGGAGTATTGTGCAAAGAATGTCGTTCACATGGAAAAGACAGTTAGAGGAACACCGCAAAAGAATTGGGTTGCAGCTCGTATGAACAAAACGGTGAATGAGAAGGCTAGATGCATGAGGTTGAAGTGTGAGTTGCCACCGCGCGATGTTTTGGGCAGATGCAGTTAACATTGCAACTTTCTTGATCAATTGAGGACCATCGGTTCCTTTGGAAGGCATTCTAGAGGAAGCTTGAAGTGGATTGATTTACACCAATCTTACCTAAGAGTATTTGGATGTGTTTCTTATGTTCCTATTGATGCTACTTCTAGGAGTAAGTTAGATGCAAAGTCTGTGAAGTGTACGTTCACTAGATATGATGGTGATGATTATGGGAATCGATTTTGGGATGACCAAAATAGAAGGGTAATTCGTAGCCGAGATGTCGTGTTTCATGAACAAGTTTTGTACAAAGACAGGTTAGGTGCATCAAACACTGTGAGTCTTGAAACTCGGATAGAGGACCCAAAAACTGTGGGATTGGATATCTTCAATTCTGATGTGGACAAGATTATGGATGGTGAGAAGGCTAATGCAGAAGAGCCACGTACTCCAGAACCTACTTTGAGGAGATCAAGTAGGGAACATCATGCTCATGAGAGGTATTCCCCTACCTTACATTATTTATTGTTAACTGGTAATGGTGAGCCAGAGTGTTATGCAGAGGCAGTGAAAAGTGTTGATTCAAGCAAGTGAGAGCTTGCAATGGATGATGAGATGAATTCCTTGAAGTCGAATAACACGTAGGATCTTGTTGAGCTCCCAAAAGGAAAAAAGGGGTTGCGTAACAAGGGGAAGCATATGGTAGCAAACGTTACAAGGCAATGTTGTTTGTGAAGAGTTTTCAACCAAAAGAAAAGGTTGATTACACTGACATCTTTTCTTCCGTGGTGAAGTTGACAACTGTTAGGATGGTTTTGAGCATAGTTGCAATGGAGAATTTATTGTTGGAGCAGATGAATGTGAAGATAAATTTCCTTCATGGTGATCTTGAAGAAGACATTTACATGCAGCAACGAGAAAGGTATGTTCTTGAGGGTAACATTGAGCTAGTTTGCCAGTTGGAGAAGAGCTTGTATGGTATGAAACAAGCCCCGAGTCAATGGTAAATGAAGTTTGATGGCTTCATGCGTGAGATTGGCTATGGTAGATGCAATGTTGATCATTGTTGTTACATTATGAGGCTTGATAGCATCTTTATTATTTTGGTATTATACGTTGATGACATGTTGATGCAGGTTTCTGTGTTAAAGAAGTGAACAAGTTGAAGAAGAACTATCTGAACGTTTTGCCATAAAAGATCTTGGCAAGGCAAACCAAATCTTGGGCATGCGTATTTTACAGGACAAGGTGTCAGGGAAGTTGTATCTTTCACAAGCTGAATATATTGGGAATGTTCTTAAGAGATTCAACATGGATGGTGCAAAGCTGGTAAGTACTCCTTTTGGTAGTCAATTTAAGTTATCTAAGAAGGAGTCACCTAGCAGTGAGTGGGATCGTGCTAAAATGATAAAAATTATGTATGCGTTGGTAGTGGGTAATATTATGTATGCAATGGTGTGTATGAGGCCAGACATTGCACATGTAGTGGGAGTTGTGAACAGATATATGAGCAATCCGAGAAAACATTAATAGAAAGCAATGAAGTGGATTCTGGGGTACTTGAGGGGTACTTAGACATGACGTTGTGTGTTGAAGGATCGAACACAAATCTATCTGGCTACGTTGATGATGATTTGACAAGTGATCTTGATATGAGAAAGAGTTCTACGAGGTATGTGTTTACTTTTGGTGGTACTGCAATTTCTTGGGGTTCAAAGTTGCAGAAGATTGTGGCGTTATCTACTACAAAAGCTGAGTATGTGGCGGTAACAAAAACCATCAAGGAGACAGTATGGTTACAATGTTTTCTGAGTGAATTGAGAAAATGGCAAAGTAATAGCATTCTCTACAGCGATAGT
Source organism: Linaria vulgaris (assembly GCA_948329865.1). Classification (NCBI taxonomy): domain Eukaryota; kingdom Viridiplantae; phylum Streptophyta; class Magnoliopsida; order Lamiales; family Plantaginaceae; genus Linaria; species Linaria vulgaris. The sequence continues at coordinate 3,351,295 of OX415251.1, forward strand.
CAAAGTGTTATTTTCTTCGCGAAGAATCTCGCGTTTCATTTGAGAACAGAGTATATTGAGTTGAAGTTTCACTACATACGGTATATCTTGGAGATGAGGATTTTGCAGCTTGTGAAGATTCGAGGTACTGAAAATCTTGTTGATATGTTGACTACGATTGTGACCTTAGAGAAGTTGAAGCTTTTTGTGGCTTCAACTCGCCTTGGAATATGAAGAAATTTGAGGATTGGCGTTTCCAGAGCTGGTGGATTCCTATAATGGTGGTTCATGATGATGGCATAGATGACCGTGATGGAGGTCTTCGTTCGTGGGATCAGTCTAGGTGGTTCAGCCTCCAAGTGGGAGATTGTTAGGATTGTGGAGCCTAAACGATCAAGATGTGAAACTAGGATGAGGCACTATGAGGCATGATCGCGCCTGAGTGGCGCTGCGTGCATAGTCCTTCCAGAGACTGGCTCTACTAGGGTCGTGCTGCGGTGCAGGTCGTGCCACAGTTTTGGCCCAACTCAATTCTGATGCCCTAGCAGCTATAAATATGTAATTTGGACGTTTTTTGTAGAGTGCGCCAGATATATATATATATGTATATATATAGAGAGATAAATATAAGAGAGAGAAACACTTGTGAGATTGAGAGACTTTGTGAGAGATTTTTCTTAATATATGAGGCACAATGTGTTTTATTTGTAATCGGAAATCGCTCATCATCATCATAGAGAAAATCTTGGCTTGGTATCGCCTCCAGAGGTAGTCATAGATGAACTGGATAAACAAATCCTCATGTTTTCTTGCTTTTCTTTTGTGTATAACTTTCTATTTATGGTATCACTAGCAACAATTTCAAAAGTTTCAAGGTGGCCTGGTACCTCATCATTACACAAACAAGAGATTCCTACCAAAAGATGTTGAAACAAAGACAAATGCAAGGCACACACATGGGTGGGGTCAAAATCTTTTTGGATCCCGGGCTATAATTAACTTAAATAAATATGTATGTATATAATAAAATGTGTAAAGTGGAGTGAAAAATATTTACAGTTTGCTACAAAATATTAAAACTATACATGTTAAATAAAGTTGTTAACGAAGTTAAACTCTACAATTCTATGAAAAAATAAATTAATTAATCAATAGCACTTGTAAACAAGCTATTAGAAATATACATGTAACTCTTTTAATTAAAATATTTTATTTTTGGTACTAGAAGAAAAAAACTTAATATAATATAAAAAAAGATTTAATAATCTTATTTTATAACCCTAACAAAATAATAAGTTTAGTATAAATACACATGACTATCATCTACTAGAAAATAAAGTTAAACAATAAGATTTATTATACTCCTTGTATAAATATAATTTAGTTCAACGTGTTAAATGTCTCAAGGTTTAATGTTGAAGGTTTGAGAGAAAGATGGGTATTTTTTAAACCGTATATGAGTTTAATGATGGACTTTTTTTTTTTACATTTGATGATGGACTGAGATTATTTGGAGATATTGACTTTGTTAGTTATTTGGGCTAATAAGGAAAATCCAACCAAAAATAAATAAAAAAATTACTACTTAGTTTCCAACCAATGACCTATGAAATGCAACGTTAACACTGTTACCTATGAACCATGATCATAATTTGTTAGATCCTTGTCGAGTGGACCGTCAAATGCTAGAGGGTCAAGCCTTGGAGAGAAACATTAATATGATGGAAGGAGATCGAGAAATGGTAGTTCCAGGACGAGACTCAAGTGTTTTAGAGTTCTCATGTGTAAGGAGCGTCACCTATTTGATGGGGGAGTATTTCGCGAGCAGTCAAACTTTTACCTGATTCGACGATCAGGAGGTCGCATTATCCAACCAGCGGGTGCCAGGCACGCAAAGCAGACCAAATAACGCATGCGCCACGTGCACAAGGACCTCTCACTTTGACTGACTGATCTAACAACCAGAGTTTTGGGGTCGCTCTAGATTTTTTGCAACACTTATGCTCTATCATGTAATAAGCCAACTTTGGATTCTCCCTTGTATATAATGTTAGACTTATCTAGAACGTGGCTAGGATTGACCAACTCATTTTATTAAAAAGAGTGTAGATTCTTTATTTAGCCTTTAGAACCGTTAGACTAGATTGATCCAAGCCATTCATTGAGCTCAACTCCTTGTATATATACTACATGACTTTTCACCTTTTAAGACATCACAGAAAACTTTTAATACATCAAGAAAAACTTTCCAGCTCAATTGAGTTTTCTTTTCTTTTTATATGAATACCTATTACCCTAGCCCTCAGGTTGGCTCTGCCCCTGACACACACGCACAATCGAGATTTCAATTAATTCTAAATTGAAATTTGGTCATGATTCCAACGGGAAAAAATCGAAACTAGTCCTTTATTGTGTCCTAGTAACAGTTTTGGTCCTTTATTGTGTCCTTGTTTTATTTTGGTCATTTATTGTGTATTTCACTACAATTTTGGTCCTTAGGAAGAAGTCAGAGTCGAAAATATCACGTGGGAGCACTTGTCGGCCAAAATAAAAACTTTTTTAATTCCCACATGCAAATTCACATGTGGGAACGCTGGTTTCAATTTTTTTTATTTTTTTATTTAAAATTCTGACCCGGCCAACCCGATTTGACCGGGTTATCCGGATCGGACCGGTCAAAATTTTAAATAAAAAAATTAAAATTGTTGTTCCAACATGCGAATATGTTTGTGGAAAATTCAAAAAAACTGAATTGAGGGCAACACATGCTCGTACATGACATTTTCGGCTGAGATTCCATCTGAAGGACCAAAATTGTACTGAAACACACAATAAAGGACCAAAATAAAACAATGACACAATAAAGGACGAAAACTGTAACTAAGACACAATAAAGGACCAATTTCGATTTTTTCCCTGATTCCAACATTCAAGGTTGGCAAGTCTAGCTTCTTGGTAGATATAATTGAATTGGTTCTATTGCGCTTATATTTAATAATCATAACCTAAAACAAACTAACATATAAATAATAATAATTATAACTAAAAAATATAAAGACAAAACTAAATGCGAAAAAATAAATAAAACTAAGTTGATTGAGTTAGTACCTTTAACTATAGCCTACTTTGACGATGGTGGAAACATCCTCAGCATAGCTGCTGGTTATTTGGCTAGCATGTAGGAGTCCAAGAGGTTTGAACCCCTTCAGTTGGAGTGTCTTCCTTTCCAAGCAAATCTCCACCAATGCCACTAATTTAGTAATATGAAGTACTTTGAAAAACTTACACAACCCTAGCGATAATTCTCTCACATTATACAAGTTTACTAGATAGTTTCTTTTCTTGTGTAGAATGTGAGCTTCTTTGTCTAGTAGTCTCTCTAATTGTAGTTTCTCTAACCGGAAAAAGGAATAAGGACAAGTGAAACTGTGACAAGTGTTGATGAGTTCTAAATATAAATATAAATAAGCAATAATTAAGCTAATTGTCACATCCTTAGACTTTGGGTATCGATGGAAGGACATGACCAAATGGTGCCGTCTAGGTTCGGAGCCCAGATGAAGTTAAGTTGAGTATCTCATTAGCTTAGATTACCCTTTCTTGTCCTCATGATTTTGTAGGTTAGAATTTTCCAAGTTCCATAGAAACTCAAGCACCATTGTTTGAGAAACGATATCGGTGCTAAGATACAATATTAAACTTTGTCACGCATCTACTTTGCGTTCTTGTTTTACTTACTATTTCGACAATAGCACATTTTAGCAAGTAAATAAGATTAAGTAAAAGTGATCTTAGATATTTCAATATTAAAAGATTAGATGAAACCCAAATCATTTACGGAGCTTATTAGCATGTGTATATATACACTCCTTACCAGGGGTTCACCCAAGATTTGGAGATTGAGCGACCAGTCATAAAGTGTCCTGAATTATTCCAACCGTGTTATCTTAAGCAACAATTTTGATGCGTTACGCGTCGAATGGAGTATTCTACGCTAGAGATACTTCCAACCTAGTCTCATGCTATTATTTCGAGAAAAAAAACTGAAATAATACTCTCAACAGTTAATTAGTTTCACGCGATGACAAAAGAATATACAAGTACTACAAAATTATGTTTCAAAGTAAATTATCGAGGGTAGAAATAGAGCCATAGATTTCCACACCTTTCATCCTACCAGAATGTCTTCTTGGTCGAAGAGCCATTTTAGGGATTTTAACTGTTTTGGTCTCATATGCTGACTTTTTTTTTTGTCCCATAACTTGACAGACCTCGATTTTGGTCACTCAACTTGGCACCTAACTCGATTTTGGTCCCATGGTCAACCATCCGCCCAATTCTGCCATGAAAAGCATATGTGGCATCCGTTGACTGCCACATTACCTATTTTGACCCATTTTCTGGGCCCATCTGCAGACATGTCATACACGTGGCGTCGACGTGTTTAATTAAAAAAAGATGAATTAAAAGTAGTATTAATTTCAATAATAGAAATACTAAAAATATGTATTCTTTTCATAATTCAAGAATATATTTAAGTTATTATATATTATCTAAATTGTAAAAAAATTCATTATACAATTTTAATTTGAATAACTTAGTTCTCAATAACTAACTTAAACCCCTATCCACCACCACCGCCGCCACCATCTTCATCTAAGCCAACCATCTCTAAATGGTGGGGTAGACGCGGTGACGGTGTTGGGTAGAGGAGAGAGAGCAGCGTAAGGGGCGGCGACAATGGAGAGGAGAGAGCAGCGGAGCGGGTGGGGGTGGGGTGAGGTGGGTTGTAGAAGAAGATGATTTTTTTTAAAATTATAAATTAATATTATTAACTTTTAAATTATTTGTTATATTAGTATTTAACAATGATTTTTTTTAAAAAAATCTAAGAATGAATTAATTAATTATTTTGATGTTCTTTATATGGGAATTGTTCAAATAAAACTGTTAACATCTTTTGAGGAATATAAAATCAACATTATCAAAAAAAAGATAATCAACATTATTTTAAAAAAATTATCTTGAATTTTCTCATATTGAGTAATAATAAAATATCTGTTAACGGGTTTGGAATTATTCCCTATTTAACGGAAGATATTTATTTGGGTCGAAACGCCCTGTCCGTGATTCAGAGGCAACGCGAGATGGACATAATGAGATTAATTGCAAGAATATTCCCTTCCTTTATTCACTGAACATTTCCTCCTCTTTTTATCTTACGTATCTGAGTGATAGCTTGTAGTAAATAGGCTTAGTTACTTCAGCTTGTCTTCTTCTACTGATCACCTCCCTTTATATAGACTTTGGTAGGGGTAGGTGTCATTGTGCATGTGTTTTGGTAAGGACAGGTGTTGTTGTTACCTTGATACAAGTGTGAAAATTAGGATAAGGTTTGTCGTTTATCTACTAAGTGCTGACTGGATTAGCTTTGGTGTCTTCTGATATCTCCGAGGGCTTCTGATGTAGACTGTTTCTGATAGAGCTATTCTTCCGAGGGCTTTTGTTTTTCCTTCTTGATTCGGGTATTTTCTTCAACAGTCAGGAGTGATCTCTAAGGGTGGAAATGTGATCTCCGAGGACTTGGTGTGACTTCCGAGGACTGTGATTTTGTGTCCGAGGGCTGTTTTTGCCTTACTGAAAGTGAGATTTCTTCATCAGAGTGCTCGGACTGTATTCACTGGGTGTTCATGTATTGACCTTTTCCAAAATTGGGTTCTCGGATAAGTCCGAGTGTTGCCTTTTCCGAGGAGCGTTCAGCAAGGAAGTTTTCTTGTAAGTTCATAGGACTCGGGGTCCCTCTTGGTCCCTCTTGGCGCATTTGGTGGATATCGGAGTCATACGGGTTCATCGGGGTTTGCTCTTTTTCCGATGCCGTGTTGATATCTGTTTTTCATTCACCGTTTGACTTTCCAAGGGACGCTTATGTTTCTCCTCGGGTGCTCTTATAAACCTTTTCGGGTCAGTGACCGAGAGGTAGGGCAGTCCTCCGAGGGGTTTTCCTTATAGGTACATCTCATCGGAAGTACTCGTGACAATTGTATTGTCCACATATTGTTTTTTCCGAGTAGGAGTGATCTCCTTTATTTTATTTTTTAGGGTTAACACTAGCCCCCCCAAATTTCGATTGTCCTCGTAGAGACAAGCGGAATTTTAAATCATCGTCCTCAGTGAGGTGAGGGGTTATTTTTTGCTTAGTGTCCCTATATTTATTTTTTCCTTTTTTGATATTTATTCAATATGTATATATATCCAGAATTTATAAGGATTTTACCTGAATACCCTTAGGGTATCGTTATTAGGCACGCGGAGATCTCGGGGCGCAGGTGACGGAGTGGGGTTTGACCAGCTTTGAAAATTGAAATATCTGACCGTTGGTAACGGTCAGAATAGTGATGGTGTGGCGTGATCAGGTGGCGGTTACGTGGAGCCTTAAACAAGTTCCACGTCTTAAAGATTTTTTGACCGTTTGTTGTCTCCGGCTATAAATAGGGACACTGTTAACCTTTTTTCTTCATTCTTCCAATTCATCTTTGCAATAACTTTTTCTCAGAGCAAAAAATTCTCCTCTTCGTCTTTTGTTCTTCAAATTCCCAGCAGATTTACTCGCTCTTCTTCTCCTTTTCGGAAACATCCCTTTATTATTACACCAATGGCTTCTTCCACCAACACTGATCCCATCGCCGCCGCTACCTCCTCTGCAGTCACTGCTCCGATTGACTCTTCTACGAGTGTGAGGGGTATTCCGGTGGGAGTTATTACTCGCAAACGTAAGGGAGAAATTGCTGCGGCTGCTGAAGGCGGTGCCACTTCTTCGAAGAAACCTAGGGTTCCCAAATCAAAGGAACCGCCTCTTCGAACTTTTGCTAAGGTGGAAAAGACGAAGAATATTGCTACTCGTAAGCAGGTAGCGGATCTGTTTACCTCCACCGGAGTCCTTCAGAAAAATATGGTCTTCCGACTTCCGACGAAGGATGAGAGGGCATGCTATCCTCCTCCGGGTATGTTGACAGTATTCTTTGCTCAGGTGAAGTACGGGTGGCGCTCGTTTATGTCCCCTTTTTTCTGTGAGCTCTTTAAAATTTGTAATATCAGCCCAAGTCAGATGGTACCGAATGGATTTGCTGCTATCTGTATTTACGTATTTTGGTGCCACGTGAATGGGCTAGAGTGTTCGGTGGATCACTTTCTTTCGATCTTTGACGTGGCGGTATCACCCGGGGGGTATCCTTTCTATAACGTTCGTCATCGGGACAACTCGGGGGATTCCACGAAGAGGATCTTGGGGGCTGCTATTACCTCACATAGTGTCTGGAAGAACAGATACTTCTTCGTGGGACCTGTCAACGGTGAGTGGGATGTGCCCTTTGATTGGCGAGAGGGTACTACTCCCGTGCACGCTCTGGATCAGGAGGCGGTGTTATCTCCTATAATTTCTCAGCACAAATTGATGGAATCAGAGGACTTCACCATGTTGTACGAGACTTCTGGTCTTCACTACGTAATTTTTACCGACAACGCAGTGGAACGTCCTTTGTCTTTATCTCCCGAGGCGAGGAGTTTCTTTCGTAAGTCTCTTCATTCGTTCTTTTACTCTTTTATTCTTCCTCCGAGTACCGTGATAAATTGTGCTTATACATGTTATTGGTGGGATGATGCAGGGGATGTCATGGCAAACTATTACCTGCAGTCGAGTCCGAGGGAGCCTACTCCTAGTGGTGTCTCTGAGATACCAGAGGAGGGTGATCACGAGGAGGAGGAGGTTAATGCTCCCGAGAGTAGGCATATGGGTTCAGAGAAGGGTGAATTCCACGAGGACCATTCTCTTCTATGCATGGATGCGATGGGGGTCGTCAGGAGCGCTGTTCCCTTGCGCCAAGTAGCTCCTGTTTCTTGGGATTTGGCTTTAGTGCCCGTTTCCAAATCGGAGTCAGGGAATTTACCTGCTTTAGAATCTAATATAGGGATTTCTCCGAGAGGTTCCGAGGAGGGTATCTTTCCGAGTGGTGCGGAGGATGAATCTGCTCGGAAGGATACTGAAGTAATAGACCTGTCTTCCGAGGATCATTCTCCTAAACTTCCGACAGTTCCTGAATCCGCTCCTCGGGGTAAGTTTTCACGAGTTTTTACTGAGATTTTCATATCTTTATCTGCAATATTTGCTGATGTGTTGACACCTTTTCTTTTGATGTAGTGGCTATGGATAAAGGGAAAGCTCCGATGGTAGAAGAGTCTTCATTATATGGTGAGTATCCATTATTTGCCTTCTTTCTATAATTTTTTCTAGTTTCATTCTTTCTCTTACTGTCAGTTTGTATCTTTTGTAGAGGAGGACTTTCTGGCCCAATTCAGCATTCCCGAGCAAGAAGGTTTACGAGGGGACTCCGAAGACACCCAAGGGGAGTTTGATCCTTCTTCAGAGGACCGAGATTTGAAGGAAGGGATTCTGCAATCACTATTGGGAAAGACCAGCCCCTCAACAACAGTAGGTGGTTCACGGGCCATATTTACAAATTCAGAAGTGACGACTCCCGTAAAGGATACGACTCCTCCGAGGGGACATGTCCCGGTGACTTTGTCTCCGAGGGGTCATACATTCCAAGAGCCTATTCCTCCCAGCGGGTCCGGGGGGGAATTTTCATCTCGTTCAGTGGGGGAGGCTTATCAAGATATCCTCCGATTTTTCGCCTCCTCCAGTTCAGCACCCGCCGAGGGGTATCAATTTTTGTACACCAGTCTTAACTGGTTGGGGCTCATGGTAAGCTTCTCTACATTAGTCTTCTGAAATTACACAATACATCTCTGTTGAATCTTTTATTGTTGACTTTTCTGTAGATTGGAAAGACTCGGGAGGCAGTTACTGCCGTTGAAGAGCGCGGTCGGAAAGATATAGAGGATTTAGAAGCACTCCGGGCACAATTGGCACCTCTCTTAGTCCGGGATAAAGAGAGTCAAACTAGGGAGGACCTTCTTCAAACAAAGATTTCCGACTACGAGTTTGCTCTCAATGAATCAGAGAAGGCGAGGGCGAATTTGCAAGGTAGTTTAAGTGCTGCCGAGTCCGCTTATAGGAAGATGGAGAAGGAAAGGAAAGACTCCGAGGGGGTCTTTACTGCTCGTATTGCAGCTCTCGAGAAGGCGGTGGCGGACGGGAATGAGAGAGAGAGAGTTCTCCAGGAGACACTGGGCCAAGTTACTGATAGGGCAGAGTCAGCCGAGGGGAAGTTAGCAAATTTTCTTTCTCCCGAGGACGTGCAGGCTAAGGTGGATGCAGCTGTTCAGTTTGCCCAACGAGAGATCTCACGGCAGCAATCAGGAGCATCCGAGGCGCCTTCTCACGAGCTCTTGATGGGTCATCTTCTGTGGGGTTATTTGGAGTGTGCGAAGGTGGCGAAATCTTTGATAAGGTCGGATGTTAACTTCTCCAAGTCTTTCGATCTTCGCAAGTTAAAGAAGCCAACTCCCGACGACTGCCATTATTTTGTGGGGAGGTTTGGGGGTTTGCTATCCTCTCGGGATTCTCCGACACCATCTCCAATGCGCTCCGCCACGAGTCCGAGTCCGAGGGCTAGCGGTTCCGGGGGAGTATTTTCTCCAATTTCTCGTCTTGCTCCATTGGGTACTTCAGCCGAGGAGACAACTTCTTCCCTTCCTCCTTCCACGGGGGCTTAGTCTTGTTCTTTGTAATTTTTTACTTTTAGTTTTTTTTTTTTTAAATAAATATTCCTTGTGCTTATTATCCCTTCCGAGGGCTTTTTGGTTTAAATCAATAAATATTTTGTGCAATCTTCCTATTCTATATTTTATCTCCACTGTTTAATTAAGATGGATAATGATAATTCTTATAAGGTTGCTGACTAAGTAAAATTTCTAAGTAGGAGGTGTTGCTTTGCATGGTTAAATAGGGTACGTGTCATTCTTAATCAAAAAGTTTTTCAACACGTGTCCCTTAGTTAACCTAATAAGAGCTTAAGCTTCTAATTTTAACTCTTGGCTTAAAGAGTATATATGCATGGAAGATCTTTACCAATTCCGCACTTATTTCCTACTCCTTACGAGTTTATTCATAATTGCAAGTACGAGGATAGTGCTTACCAAATAAGATGATGCCTCCTTATTATAGAAGAAGTGGTTCGAATCCATCTTGCAGTTCTTCTCGGGATACCGCTCGGGGTCCTTCTGGATCATCAAGAGTTCCTCCGAGGGACAATTTATCCGAAAATCAGGCGACACTTGGTGCTAGTTCCTCTCTCGGGGTAGCTCGTAGGCTTCCATCTACAAATTCACGGAGGATCAATCATATCAGGGAGATATTCATGAGTAGGGAGCCATATCCTTTGGCGGATGAGTCTTCGGAGTTCGATTTGATTCCTCTTAATCCATCTCGATTAATAGGCAGAGGACGTGTAGGATCTACCACGAGTACAGAATGTGAGAACTCGGTAAGATCTCTTTTTAGTGGCTATAACCTTGATTTCGAAGATTATGACATACTAGTGCCTTCCCCGGGCCATAGGGCTTACGCACCCCCCTCAGGTTACATGACCGTTTATACCGAACAGATGCGTTGTGGTTTACGGACCTTTTTCCATCCCTTTTTCCAAATACTCTTTCGGTATTGGCAGGTGTGTCCGAGTCAGTTAACACCAAGTTCCTATAGTCATTTGGTGGGATACGTCCTTCGTAGTGAGCTTTTAAACCTTCCGATGTCCCCTTATCGGGTGGGGACAATATTTACCCTTCAACCTTGCTCAGAGGGGACTCCCTTTTTTAGCTTGACCTATCGGGACAAGGAAAATATCTTCGCTCGTGTATCCAGTTCCCACTCTAGTAGAGGGGATTGGAGGCGGAGATTTTTCTTTGTCCGTCCGAGAGGCCAGTCAGCCAGATCGTGGGGTGTACCCATCCGATGGGGTCTGGGGTATATCGCACCCAACACCGAAACACGAGGACAAGTGAGGGAGATATTGCTTCACTCGGGACTTTTCTCTGGTTCATATGACATATCTGGGCTATTGGATTTCCCCGAGGCTCTGATTTTGGCAGGTTTACAAGAGGGGGTGGAAGGATGCACTCCTGCTTCTCGTCCTCTTCACAGTAACTTTCATTTTCGTAAGTTCTACTAATCATTCTCTAGTTTATAAACTTTATTGGTGTCCTCGGATCGTTTTCCTACTGACATCTTTTGCAGGAGCGGAGATGGGAGCTTTTTCTCTCGGGTCTTCTAATGACGTTTTCTTGGGGAGAGCATTGCATGGTATTCCCGGGGTGACGAAGGTTGGCGATTCTCCTCCCCTCGTAAGTGAGGCAATGGTTGAAATTTCCTCGGAGGAGGAGGAACCCGTTGCAGCCCCCCCAGTCAGTTATATAACTCCTTCTGGATCGTCGGATCTGATAGCAACTCTTTCTCAAACGGATTATCACATGAGTCCCATAGTATCACAGCCCATTCCTCATAATTCTACCGTAGTAAATGTATTAGAGGAGTATCTTCACTCTTCTAGTACAGAGGATATGCAGCCCCGGCAAGATATCCCTGGTCGTATTCCTGCACCACCGCCCGAGGAGCACCCTTCCCTCGGGAGAACTCTTCCCCCCGAGGGTAATCAGGATGTTTCTCCTCTCGGATCAGCAGTGGGATTTTGCCGAAACTTTCTTAGTGGGTTATTGAACGTAACAGATTGTGAGCTGATAAAAACCCTTTCGGTACCCGTTCTCCAAGATTTAGCCTGCAAAGACCTGTGTGAGGTATCTATTCATTTTGTTTAATACTAACCTGTCTTCTGGTCTGATGCCCTTCGCTTTGTGTTTTGAGCAGATTTATATGGTGTTGGACGCCCTCGGGTCTTACGGGAGTTCTTCCTCAGATCCGGGTTTAGTATACCGTCGTCGGGATGAGTTAGAGCGAGGTCTCTTAGAAGCGCAAGTGGAGATAGCCCATTTGAAGGAAGTTCATGAGTCCTCTCAGGATACTCATATTCATATGTTACAATCCGAGAAGGATAAGGCGTGGGAGTTAGAACGCCAATTAGTGCTTGAAAGAGCCCGCGTATCGAATTTAGGGAGGAGAATTGAGGAGTTACGTGGCCAAATGCGGTCCTCGGAGGAGCAACTAACGCAGGTTATCTTGGAGAGAGATGCCTTGAGTCAGCAACTGCTAGGGATAACTCGTTCTCATGCGGTAGAAGTGGTTATGGCCCGAGTCCAAGCTGTGTTGGAGGTGGTGGGCCCATCCAGTCTTCGTGAATCTCTTCGAGGTGAGATGCGTGACTTGGTGCACATAGGCTATAAGTTGTGCCAAGATGCCATACAAGCTTTACCAGAGTTCCCCTCGGGCTTGCTCCTTCCTGAACTCAACATTCGTCAAGTCTCCGAGGAACTTTCTCCTTCACCTATTAGAGATTTTACAGTCGGAACTGTGTTCTTGGATGATCCAGTCTCTCTTTCCGAGGAGCAGCGCCAAAGACTTATCCAAGAGGGGAAACGTCCTATGGGAGGGTCTTAGCTTGTTGAAAAATAGTATACAACTTAGTTCATAATACAGAGGGTATTTAACGTTATTGGGTTGTCTTGATGTCTCATATGTATAGCCATCATTTTGCCAGACAACTCTAGTTTCTTTTGTACTGTACCCCCTCATATATGAACGCTCTTTTTATTCATGTATAACTATTACATTAAGCATAATACTTTCTAAGGTTACTTGCGTTCCACGTGTTGCGAAGTATTGCCTCCTCGGAGTTAGCAAGCCGATAAGTCGCCGGTCCCACGATTTCCACTATCTTGTAGGGTCCTTCCCATCGTGGATCTAGTTTACCCACATTCTTGGAGGCCCCTACTCGTTTCATCACTAAATCTCCAACTTGAAAGGTTCGGAATCTTACCTTGGTATTATAATATCGTGACATCCGAGCCTTGTACTCTTCCATTCGGAGGGCTACTCGGGTTCTTTTTTCTTCGAGAAGGTCAAGGGCGAGGGCTAAATTTGAGCCATTGGCCACTTCTTCGTATTCCTTGACTCGCCAACTTTCTATAGAGACCTCCGAGGGTAAAACAGCTTCACACCCGTAGGATAAACTAAAAGGGGTTTCGCCCGTAGCGACACTTTGCGTGGTCCGATAGGCCCATAATATCCCAGGTATCTCCTCAACCCACTTAGCTTTATGCCAATCAAGCCGGGCCTTCATGTTCTTCAAGAGGGTTCTGTTGGTTCTTTCTACTTGGCCATTTGCTTGAGGGTATCCCACGGAGGCAAAGCGATGTTTTATCTCCCAATGATCACACCATTTTTGCAATCCTTGATCAGTAAACTGCAAACCGTTGTCACTTACCAGGCTCCTAGGGACACCAAAGCGACAAATAATATTTCTCCAGAGAAAATTGATGACGGCCCCCGCGGTTACCCTAGCCAGGGGTTCCGCTTCCACCCATTTGGTGAAGTAATCAACAGCTACTAGCAGAAATTTCTTTTGGCCGGCATCAGGGACGAGGGGTCCAAGTATGTCAATACCCCACTTAGAGAATGGGCAGGGGTTCAGAGAGGGTTCCCAAGGGGCTGCGGGTAGATGGGTCCGAGGGGCGTAAGCCTGGCATGGTTTACATCTTTCGGCATGGCTTTTGCTATCTTTGGTCATCGTGGGCCAATAGTAGCCTTGTCGGATCAAGCGTCCAACCATGCTTTCGCCACTAGTATGGCTCCCACATACCCCCTCGTGAGTTTCTGCTAAGGCTAGATGGGCCTCTTCTTCATTAAGGCATCGAGCGTGGGGACATGAATATGTCCTTCGGAAGAGTATCCCGTCTTTGAGGAAGTATCGGAGGGTTTTTCTGAACATCATTCGCTGAATATTCTTGTCCGAGGAGTATCCCTCGGGATTCTGCAAATAGGCTTTGATAGGAGTCACCCAGCTAGATGAAGGATCTGAAACTGTGTTCACTTCTCGGCTTTCACCCTTTTCAGATTCATTGACATGCAGTAAAGTAATCTTCCGAGTATGTATTGCAGCTGTTTGTGTAGCCATCTTGGACAAAGCGTCCGCCTCTTGATTTTCTTTTCGAGGAATTTGAACTATGTCGTATTCTTCAAACCATTCGGACCTTTGGCGAACAACTCGGAGGTACTCTTGCATTCTTTCTTCTTTGGCCTCATATGACCCCTTAACTTGCTGAACAATCAGTTGAGAATCACTATGAAGGAGTACTCTTTTCATTCCCCCTTCTCTTGCGAGTCTCATACCAATAAGGAGAGCTTCATACTCGGCCTCATTGTTAGAGAGGGGGTAATCTATTCTAACTGCAAAATGGAGTCTTTCCTCCTCTCCTTCTTGATTTACCAAAAATATTCCGGCCCCCCCATGGGTACTCACCGAGGATCCATCTACATATACGTGCCATCGTGGCTCCTTTTCCTCGGATCCAACGCCCGTGAGTTCTGTTACAAAGTCCGCCAGAACTTGCGCTTTGATTGACGGTCTCGGAGCATAGGAAATATCGTACTCAGTAAGCTCTACAGCCCATTTTATCATTCTCCCTGATGATTCCGGCTTATTAAGAATTGCCCTCAGGGGATGCTTAGTAAGCACGGTAATTGGGTGGGATAAAAAGTAGGGGCGTAGCTTACGAGCCGTAGTAACCAATGCTAGAACGAGTTTCTCAGTTAGGGTATATCGGGTTTCGGCTCCGAGGAGAGTTTTGCTAACGTAATATACCGGGTGATGTTCTCCATCTTGTTCTTTGACTAGGACAGCGCTAATAGCCTCTTCTCCGACCGATAAATACAGAAACAACTCTTCTTGGGGTACAGGTTTTACCAGCAAAGGTGGTTTCAACATGTACCTTTTTAAGTCTTCGAGAGCTTCCTCGCATTGGGGGGTCCACTGAAATTCCTTGATATTCCGAAGTACCTTGAAGAAGGGAAGCCCTTTTTCTGCGGACTTGGAGACAAACCGACTCAACGAGGCCATTCTTCCAGTCAGCTTTTGGACATCTTTTACCGTCCTCGGGGTAGGTAACCCCATGATAGCTTCTGCTTTTTCGGGGTTTACTTCAATTCCCTTCTCCGTAACCATAAATCCCAAAAATTTTCCTCCTCGGATACCAAAAGAACACTTCTGAGGGTTAACCTTCATGCCAAAGTTGTTCATAATGACCAACGCTTTTCGTAGGTCCTCGGGATGTTCTTCAGCAGTGTTACTTTTAACTACAGTATCATCTACATAAACCTCTACTGATTTCCCAATAAGTCCTGAGAACATAAGGCTTACTAACCGTTGATAGGTAGCTCCGGCATTCTTTAATCCAAAGGGCATGACTAGATAACAAAAGGTGCCTGCATCCGTGATAAAGCTGGTCTTGTCTTGATCAATAGCCGCCATCGGGATTTGGTTGTACCCTTGATCTCCATCTAAAGTTGATAGTAGCGCACATCCTGCGGTAGAATCAACTAGCTGATCTATGATCGGTAAAGGATAACAATCCTTGGGGCATGCTTCATTGAGGTTAGTAAAGTCAACACACATTCGCCATCTTCCTCCGTGCTTGGGAACTAGCACGACATTAGCCAACCACTCGGGGTAAATAACTTCTCGTATTTGCTTTAATTGGAGAAGGCGTTGTATTTCCGAGCGGATGATCTTGTTGCGCTCGGGGCCCATTTTCCTCTTTTTCTGTTGGACAGGTTTAGCTCCAGGCTTTACATTAAGAAAATGTTGACATACCTTGTTGCTGATTCGTCCGGGCGATCCCCCTTCCCACGCAAAGAGGTGATGAAATTGTTTGAGAAGAGAAATCAATTGGCCTTCTATGATTGGAGCCATATGGGTGCCCATTTTGATTACTTTCTCGGGGCTTCCTTCTACTAATTCCACCATTTTTAATTCTTCCACAGGTTGGACTCGTGTTTCCTCGGTTCTACACTTTTTGTTATTTCCGAGTGAAGGTCCGTCCTCTTCTGAGGGAATGGCATTCATGCAGCATTCTCTAGCTTTTGATTGACTTCCTCGGACTTCTCCGATTCCCGAGGAGGTGGGGAATTTCACCTTAAGATGCAAAGTAGAAGGAATAGCATCAAAGGCCCGAATAGATGGTCTTCCGCAGATCACATTATACGTTCGCGAAGAAGCCTCCACTACCCAAAACTTAATAGATTCCGTTCTCCGAAGGGCTCCTTTCCCCCACGACATTGGAAGAGTAACAGTTCCGAGGGTTTGACAAGCTTCCCCTGAGAATCCTACTAACGGGACCTCAGCGGTTTCCAACGTTTCTTGTTTCAATCTCATAGCGAGATAGGTCGGTAGGAAGAGTACATCCACAGAGCTGCCCGTATCTATGAGGATACGTTGGATTTCATACCCGTAAATGACGGCAGATATAACCAAGGGATCTTCGTGAGGGTATATTACATCTGTAAGGTCCTCGGGTCCGAAAGTGATACTAGGCAGCTGTGACCCTTGAATGGAGCAGACAGCTAATCCTTGCTCTGCTCGTCGGGCTTCTTTCAAATATTTCTTCTTTTTGCCCTGAGGTGCCATGGAGATTTCACCCCCTTCAATCATATTGATCGTTCTCCCTGTTGGGGGGTTGTCTTTGTAAGAGTTAGGTGGAGGAGGCAAACTCTGATACCCTGTCGTTTTCTCTCGCGAATTTCGCCGACGGTCTTTACTTCTCTCTTGGGGTCGGAGACGTCTAGTGGTCCCCTCTCGTGACTTCCGGCTAGGCGTCCTTTCTTCCCTTTCTTGCTCTTCCTCTTCCCTTCGTGATCTCTTCCAAACATTTGCTTTGGGCTCTTCAGGGTTATTTTCCTTAAGGTAGTTCTTCAAGTACCCTATCTCCAATAGGCGAAGCACCTCTAAACGAAGGGTAGTACATTCTTCCGTAGTGTGCCCGTAAGTTTTATGGTACTTACAATATTTCCCAGTATCCTTGTCTCGGTTAGGAAATTTAGTCGGTCTGGGCCAGTGCAACTCGTTGCTACCCCTCATTATGTTGAGCACTTCTGGTGGAGTAACAGTCATCGGAGGTAAGTGCACGGGTCGGAGGAATTTCTTAACCACTCCTCCTTCATCTTTGCGTTGAGGAGGTTTTCCTTCCTTACTTTTTTCTTTGACCTTTGCTTCTTTCTCGGCACGCTCTAAGTGTTCACTATCCTCCTGCTCCATCTGCTTCTTTGTTCCCTCGGCTTCTTCCATCAAAATATGTACTTCCGCCTTTTGCATTAACTCATTCATATCCGTGATACGATTTCCCATAAGGTATCTAAAGAAATCCCCCGCTCGGAGTCCCTGAGTTAATATATCCGCCATAATGGTCGGGCTAACATTTGGAACATCGAGTGCTTCATCCGTGAAGCGCTTTATATATTCTCGCAAGGGTTCATCCTTCTTCTGTTTAATAGTAAAAAGATGCGTAGCAGATTTAGGGTACCTTCGGTTGCAGGCGAATTGTCGTACAAACAAATGAGCTAGTCGGTCAAAGCTCGTGATGGAACAAGGTGGAAGATGAGTAAACCAGGCTTGGGCCCGCCCTCCAAGGGTAACAGGGAATACGCGACATAACACATGATCAGGAGCGGAAGAGAGGTCCATTCCTGCCAGGTATTGATGGACGTGATCTTGTGGGTCCCTTCCATCAGCTTCTCCGGTATATAGCGGGATATTAACAGGTCGCATCCCCGAGGGGATAGAATCTGAAGCAATTTCGGGAATGAAAGGAGAGGTCTTGAATGTAGGATCTTCCTCGGGAGCCATGGTTTTCTTGAGATCACCTAATTCTTTTCGTAAATCATCCATCATTCCCCATAAGGAATGTTCAACCTCTCCTCGATACTCTGAGGGGCGAGAAATTTCTACCTGACCCCTCACGGGAGTCCTTTCACGACATACATATCTTCGAGGACTTTGTCGGGGTGTCTGTCGCCAAGGATTCCAATTTGGGTTCCACGTCCTCGGAGGTGCATCTTCTTCCGAGGGGAAATCTTCGTTCTCGGAGAGCACAGGGGACGTGCGTCCGGGGGGATCATCCCTCCAGGGTGTTCTTTCAGCATATATAAGTCTTTCATAAACAGATCGGGGAATACTAATAAAATCTCTTGTACCTGGTTCATAATTGGACAAAGTTTCTTCTGAGTCGTTGTTCGGGACATGAAGGTTGTCATTTTCGAAAAGACCATCCATCCTAGCTGACGTGTGCCTGAATTCTCTCGAGGACATATGTTGTGACGTTCCCACAGACGGCGCCACTTTGTTAACGGGTTTGGAATTATTCCCTATTTAACGGAAGATATTTATTTGGGTCGAAACGCCCTGTCCGTGATTCAGAGGCAACGCGAGATGGACATAATGAGATTAATTGCAAGAATATTCCCTTCCTTTATTCACTGAACATTTCCTCCTCTTTTTATCTTACGTATCTGAGTGATAGCTTGTAGTAAATAGGCTTAGTTACTTCAGCTTGTCTTCTTCTACTGATCACCTCCCTTTATATAGACTTTGGTAGGGGTAGGTGTCATTGTGCATGTGTTTTGGTAAGGACAGGTGTTGTTGTTACCTTGATACAAGTGTGAAAATTAGGATAAGGTTTATCGTTTATCTACTAAGTGCTGACTGGATTAGCTTTGGTGTCTTCTGATATCTCCGAGGGCTTCTGATGTAGACTGTTTCTGATAGAGCTATTCTTCCGAGGGCTTTTGTTTTTCCTTCTTGATTCGGGTATTTTCTTCAACAGTCAGGAGTGATCTCTGAGGGTGGAAATGTGATCTTCGAGGACTTGGTGTGACTTCCGAGGACTGTGATTTTGTGTCCGAGGGCTGTTTTTGCCTTACTGAAAGTGAGATTTCTTCATCAGAGTGCTCGGACTGTATTCACTGGGTGTTCTTGTATTGACCTTTTCCAAAATTGGGTTCTCGGATAAGTCCGAGTGTTGCCTTTTCCGAGGAGCGTTCAGCAAGGAAGTTTTCTTGTAAGTTCATAGGACTCGGGGTCCCTCTTGGTCCCTCTTGGCGCATTTGGTGGATATCGGAGTCATACGGGTCCATCGGGGTTTGCTCTTTTTCCGATGCCGTGTTGATATCTGTTTTTCATTCACCGTTTGACTTTCCAAGGGACGCTTATGTTTCTCCTTGGGTGCTCTTATAAACCTTTTCGGGTCAGTGACCGAGAGGTAGGGCAGTCCTCCGAGGGGTTTTCCTTATAGGTACATCTCATCGAAAGTACTCGTGACAATTGTATTGTCCACATATTGTTTTTTCCGAGTAGGAGTGATCTCCTTTATTTTATTTTTTAGGGTTAACAATATCATAACGAATGGGAAAATAATCTGCTAGTCATCTTCTTTAGTTTTTTTTTTCACATGGGTGCCATGTGTACAAGTGGGCCCAGAAAATGGGTCAAAATAAGTAAGGTTGCAATCAAAGAGTGCCACATATGCGTTTCACGACAGAATTGGACGGTGGGACCAAAATCGAAAAAATCAATTTATAGGAACAAGACAGTTAAAATCCCGCCATTTTACTAATCAGGGCACATGAAGCAAAAAGACTTGCTCAAATGATGTTTTCTTCTCTAAAATGTAATAACGTTTTCATTTTTGACTCTATCGGAACAAAACACTTCTCAAGCAAACAACAGTTTCTACTTTCTTATATGTTTCCAAACCGAAACTCGAGTCCGTTAAAACAGATTTGATCGAATATTCGACCAGGGCCAAATAAACTATTATCAAATTACTTTGAGGCCCAAAAAGAAAGCCCAAATGACTTGTCTTCTTCAACAAGACTTCATTTCCAACAGTTGAAGCTCAGCTTTAGCTTTAGCTTCAGCTCAGAGTGAAAAATAATCGAAATACAGTTCAACAAACAGTTACAAATACTGAAAATTCGTACAGTAATGGAGTTTTACCTCGAAGAAGGAAAGCAATTGGATCCTAATTGCTCGACATTGATTGTGGTATGTAAAATTAGGGTTTTGAAATTCAAATAAATTCCTTAATTTGTTTTTTCTGTTTTAAGCTTTTGATTAAAGTGTTTTAATGTCGTTACGTGTTGAATTTTGAAGCCGGCGCTTTCGGTTGGAAATGTAGGCCAGCTGGCAGTTGATCTGTTGGTGTCGTCGCTAAAAGCTGAGAGAGTCGGGTATTTGGATGATCCGAATGTGCTTCCGTGCGTCGGTAACGACGCGTATTCAGCCTCGGTTCCTGGAACGCTGGCGCTTCCTCTCGAAGGTAGTTTTTCGATTGTGTGTGTGTTTAGGTTCGTAGACGAATGTTTTGCGTTGTTGAGTTTGATTGGTTTGCTGATTTTTGGCAGCTTATGAGTCGTCCTCTGCTGCGTTGGCGCTTGTACAGCAGCGGTCGCCTGTTATTAAGGTGGTGATGTTTTACGAATTCAGTTTATTGAGCTTATGCTTGTTCGTAATTCTTGCAACTGAGTTTATTAAGCAAAACGGCTGTTAGACATCGTTATATACATGTGAAACGTATATCATATGAGCCTACCGTTGTTTTGCGTTCGAGATTGCTTGGGACCCGTATGTCACTAGCTTGGACATTTGCTTAAAGACTAGTGGACACTAAATGATATTGAGATTTATGAAATAGGAGATTTGCATGCAATGAACGCTAATGTTTCAGACAGTCTTGTTGTTATTTGTCCTCATGGTAGTTTTATGATGGATAGGAAACGACGAATCTGCCTTGTACTCAAAATTGATTGCTAAAATATGCTCGTTTACAGTGATATGTTATGCAGGATGGGTGGATGAGTTCTGTATTATTGACAATTAGATTGTTTGCTTTCCGCTCAGGGCTCAACTTTAAAATCAACAAGCTAGTAATTTTTATCAATGAATGAATGCATGCAGGGCATCATAATCTATAAATTGGATATAGTCTTGCATCTGTAGACTAAAAGTAGAGTTATAGGTAGATTTAAAACATATCCCCGACAATTAGGTGATGGAGGAAGTCGTGGTGTTGAGATCTCTCTTACCGAAAATAGGCCTTGAATTTGTTTGTTTAATTTTGATTTGCTGACTCTATTTTTTACCTCAATGTTCCTCGATGCATATATCACGGATTTTTCATGTCATTTGCCTTCTTTCCAGTCTTAGTTGAAAAGGGTGTGATTTTTAATTTCTTGCAACCTTGGGTTCTTTCAATTCCAAATTAGTGGCAATTATGTTTTAACTCTTATTAAAAGTAACGTCTCAGATGGCTTGGTGAAGCAGGGTATGATGATGGACTATGCTAAGAACCTTGCTAATTTTGCGGCTGCTAATGGAAAGAAACACATTATAATCCTCTCCAGTCTGGATTTTGGGCGATGGAGAAACATTGATATGTCCAGGTACTTAATCAACTATTTTTACCTCAGATATAATTGTAAATTTACTCCAAGTACATTGCTGGCTGCTTACTATTCTCTGGTGTTATGTATCAGCGGTTTGCCCATACACTACTTAGCTAGCTCTAATGTGGATGGGGTTGACGAAGATTGTGAAAAGCTTGGGTGGAATAGACTGCAAAATTACAATCCGACTCAACGGACGTGGCAGTACCTCAGTACTTTAGCTGAAGATGGGTCAAACTCTGATGAGGATTTGCCTTTTGAAGAACCAGAAGATGAAGATTATTTGCCAAGCCTGCCCTTTGGTGCACTTTTTTCATGCTTCAAGGTTTTGAATTTTCTTCAATTATGTACCCTGAACGATCATATAACGAGCAATTATATTTATGACATGCAACTTCTACTTGTTTCAACAGTATGTTTGTTTAGTATGATAATTTTGCTGGGTTGGGTTAGCGCCTTGTCAAGATTTTGACACAATAAGAATGATTAGGACGCTCTTATGCAATTGAATATATTTACGTTCTAAAATTATCTTTCAAAGGTGTCCACAGTCTAGATCTTCGTGGAGTCTTTTTCTATGCACAATTATCCGGTTGAGAATAAAAAAGCAGATTTTTTTCATGTTAAATTGGCTGTTAATTTCATTGGATAAAGTTACTGATAAACAAGGTTTTGGTGTAGTCAGCCCAGACATTACACTTCCTATTCTCTGCGGTCTAATCTGAAAACTAACATTATTGTTGTCATCTTGTGGTTGCTATGCTACAAGCTAAACGTCTGATATAAACTTTTGAATCTTTTTCCATGTGGATAGGCCAAGGGTTTGAAAGTTACTTGTTTACTTTGTTACTGCTCGGAGGGCGACAATATACCGGAAGCTTTCTCTTTAGCTGAGGCTACAAGCAAACTTATGGGTCTGAACCAGACTAAAGGTGAGCTAACTTAAATTTACACCCTTACCATTCGTCCTGTTCTCTACTATAACTCCACTTTTCTCCTTTGTTTGTTGGCTTCCTTCGCTAAATGTGCGTGTTTTTATCCGGGTATGATGCTTGTCAGCTCATTTTAGTGTATTGATAACCATAAGTAAAATTGAGCTGGAATTAATTAAAGAACTACCACTTCGATGTTCCTTAACCACCGAATTCATTGATTTCGTCTTCTGGGTGATCATGCCCTGGAGTGAAAGTTTTGATTTTGAATTATTGAGTTTGGTTGAAGGGTTTGGTGTTCTTCCAGTTCAGTGGATTGCCTTTTTTGGGTTTTTCATTTATGTGTCTTTGTGATGGAATCCTCCATCTGCTACTGTATTACTGCAGTGCCTTACCCAAGTTTAAAGGCTTATACCTTTGCACAATACCGTAATTATGTCAGCTAGAAACCCCATTTCAGTGTGGCATGAAATAATCATAGCTTATAAAATGGCTTATGTTCTGGTTCATCATTTGGGTTTTAAGCATGAGTAGCTTTAATCTTATCCTTTAGGCCGATGTGGTACATTTTCTGAAAAAGACTCACTTCCCCTTTCATAATTCTCCAGGCACCGAAGTTGGTAATTGGATAATACCATTCTCATGGCAGAGTGTGTATGGCCCCCCAGCAGACATGTCTCTCTTCTAGACCGATGCTGGTTGTTTTATGCTGCGTTTGGGTGGAAGAAATTCGAGAGCCACGCTGATCAAGAGTCTTAGAGCACCCGTGGAAGGAGAACGGAAATTTGGAGTCACGTATCAAATTCTGGTCTTTAGTCCTTGTAATTCACTATTTAAATCTTCTTAAATGTTTTAGGAAATACTATCATAGTATTACCTGATGAAAGTATTTCTAGATTATCTTAGTTTGATGAGATAAATATATTTGGGTGGCTTGTTGTTCCTGTTGGCCGGGGTTGGGAAATCCAAGCAAGTGATTTTGGGGCTTCTGTGATTTGGATTTGTATAACCACATGAACACATCTTAAAAAGTAAGCAGTATTATAGATCAGTTGGCTTAAATTCAAATTCAAATATATGAACACATTATCAAAATTGAAGATTGATAATCTATTATATCAGTTATCCACGTGAATAGTTGATGTGCCATGTGTTTATAAATCATAATAAAATCAAATGAACTCGGGTAGGTGTTTAATGTAATTATACGGTCTGTTGGTTTATTTCGGCTAGTTAATCATACAACAAGAAATATGGGTATCACTCGGGCTTATCAAGAGCCCACACGTTTTGGGTTTTTAAGGTGTTAGGTCCAAACAACGTATTCATTATTTGCTTGAAATTGTTTTCGTCGAAAGTATGCAACGTTTACAGGTTATTTTTCATGCAAAACTCAATATATTAAATTAATAATCATGCGTTTGGGGCCTTGAGATTTAGTTTTTTCTTTTGAAGTTTCTAATATTATATTTTCAAAAACCGTGTGAGATACACTTTAAATTAATCGGCTCTCTATGCTTTTTATGACTTCAAAAAAAATTACATAAAAGGGTTGTTTTTTTGGCGATGTTGTATGGATATCCTACCAACGCGGTGGAAATTGACAAGGAGACGGGTTTGCGTGGAAACACAGTGTGTCGTTTGCAACTCGGGGGTGGAAACTATTCGACATTGCTTATTTGATTGTCCGTTTGCAAGGCAAGTGTGGGCACTTTCAAATATACCCGTGAGCGCGTGGTTGGGTGAGGCCGAACTATTATGTGATTGGCTACTTCGGATCTTCAAGACATGTTCGGTTCGGATGCGCAGCATGATGGTGACAATTTGTTGGGCGTTATGGGGAAACAGGAATAGCGTGTTAGCGAGAGATAGAGCGCGACGATCGGATGAGGTGGTTATGTTCGCATGCGCTTACGTATCCACATGGACGGAGTCAGGGGCGGATACAGAGGGGGTGCAGTGGGTGCAGCTGCACCCCCTCATTTTTTTAATTCTTTTAATTACTAGTATATATTATCATGTAAGGACCTCTAATTTCATCCAATTTACACTAGTATATATAATCTCGCACCCCCTCATTATAAATCCTGCTTCCGCCCCTGGACGGAGTATAACGGTAGAAAAGGACATGTTTTGGTGCGCGAGGGGGAATGGCAAGCTCCGACGGGGGACGTGATCAAAGTTAATTTTGACGGGGCTCAATTCTCTAACGAAGGGGCTATTGGCTTAGGGATGGTCGCACACGATAAGGAAGGGATTATGGTAGCGTGGAGACAGCGTCGCCTAACGTCCTTTGTGAATTCATCGGGTTTTGAAGCATTGGCAGCCTTGGAAGCGGTTCGGTGGGCGGTGGGCATGGGTTGGCGCGAGGTGCTCTTTGAAGGGGATTGTCTCAATATTGTGCACGATGTGTTACATAATACGGTGGGCGATATCAATGTGGTGAATGTGGTGCGTGATATTAGGGAGTTGTTTCGCATACATACGGGGTTTTTCATCCGGTGGGTGGGAAGGGAATCAAATTCAGTTGCTCATGCTCTTGCTAGGAGTGCGATTCATGATGCGGATGGATTTGAGGAGTAGTCCTAGGGGAGTTGATAGTTAGTTGTTTGTTGGGCTTTGTGGCGCTTTCTTGTGTTTTTTAGCGTTGATTCAGATGTTTGACACCTTGTAACTGGAGGTGGTTTTTTGAAGAGTTATACAATGGCATGTTTGATTAAAAAAAAAAAAATCTATTTATACTTCAAAACAAGTAAAAAGGGTTCATGTAAATTTCAAACCCAATGATCTATTATTATAGGCAACTGCAAGCGATATTTGCTTTATTGTCTGGTTGGACAAAAAACATAAAAACCTCTTCAAAGACAATCTATTTAGCCATGTGTCCTCGGTCGTATTAAAAACAGAAACATGCCATCATAGATGAAATAACATTCAAAGTTTACAGAAAGTTGATCAGAAACAAATCACACATTTCAAAATGAATCGGGGCGACAAGGTTTTATCAGCAAATAATAGAAGGGAATTTAACTATTTTCTAGTTTCTAAGGTTGTTTTCAGTCCCTGGTCATTGGATACTAATCAAGTCTGATCTAGTCATCTAACCTTATCATTGAACAGCAGTCGTTGAATAGTAGCCATTCAAATGTTTTGAGGGTTATGTAATAAAAACAAAATGATTTGGTCTTGTAATGAGCTATAAAGTTGAATAAACGTTTTAATACCAATCTCCATATCAATCATTTATCATTTTGTTATGAAAACTTAACACACCCTCTACTATCTCAAATCTGGAAATGTTTGAAATCTCGTTTATTATATTCTTCACCACACATGTAAATGTAATTCCCGTTAATCCAAGAATTTCAGGTCAAGGGCACTTTTAGTTATAATTCTCAATCGTCACTTACCAAATTAATCCTAAAGTCGTATTCGTTTATTCTTTTCAGATATGTATCACATGTCAATAGTAGCTTTTGTGTTGTACACGGATAATTTTATGTAGTTATGGGAGGCTGAACCTGTTTGCCGTAACACTTTAATTCGGCCTCAATGATTCTATTGACAATTCTGCTAGAGAAAATTACTAAAAAGATCTCAACTAAGTTATTCGAATATCTCCACACACAAACACACACACACACACACACACACACACACATATATATCTATCTATATATATATATATATATATACGTTCAATAGAGATGGGGTGTAAGTAAGACTGATTAACGTCGTTTTAGAGTGTATTGAAACAGTTTTAATTCAAGATGAAATGCACTTGAGACATGCACATCATATTACCCCAAGAGCGGCTACGGCATAGAACTTTCAACAAATAAATCTTAGACTCGGCCGTAAGGCAGATCAGTAACAAACGAACGTTCAGAGCACAAAATAACAAAGTTGAGCGATAGCAAAGCACATTTTTGATGAGGGTATATCAAATAAGGAACGATGATCGAACTCTGAATGGTTTAGGTTATAATAATGAAACGTTTTGCTTGTACGAGTACTTATAAGTGACTAGCTTCGAGATTTGCGCCAGATTTAGGACACTCTTTCGGTTGATCAATCCGGTTGATCATATAATATCCTAGCTAGTTCTCCTTCATCAACCGCTAGCTTAATTTGTCACTAACTTTTAGATATAAAGCCCTTAAAAGTACGTCGCGTGTCATGACCTATTATAGTTCATCAACGACCAACGCCATTTTCGTTGTATAGCTTCCATTCGATAAACATTAATACAAGTTCAACTATTAATTCCACCCTTTATTAGTAGGCAATGATACAATAGTCCATACTTTACAGTCACATCCACGTTGGTGCCCCATTCGTGTGACTATCGCCAACGTCTTTATATATATATATATATATATATATATATATATATGTTAAAATAATAGCTTTAATCTGTCTTACTTCAAAAATAATTGAAAATAGTCTAAAGTTTCCTGATGTTTACCTTTGAAATCCATCTTCAAATGAAGCACGTTATCGACTTTATATTAATTTAATAATACTTCTAGTAAAACCTATTCGAAATCGTTTTGAACTAGTATAAGTTGTAATAGTTTTAAAAAATTAAATTACAGCACGTTGTGAATTTGCCAGCATTCTAGTGTGTTATTGTATTAATATACTTTGCCAGCATTGTAGGAAATAAAAATTTTAATGTACACCCCTAAGATGTGGTATAATAAGTTACACAAACATCACCTACCTTCTATATGGTTCAAAAAGTACACCTTGAAATTTAATAAAACATATTTCACATGCCACATGAGGTTTCAATTGTTACATTTACGCCCTCAATGTTTGAACCGAGTAGCTTCTAGAGGCAGAAGCAAATCCAAATGAACCTATCCAATTCATCATGAAAATATGATCAATTCGAATAAAACATTGTTGATCGATCAATTCGTTTAGTAGGACATAGGTAGAGATCATTTTGAATTAAAGGATAATTTCCTGAAACGCCACTGAAACATCGGTATAAGTAAACAAGGAAGTGCGTTCGAGCTTTAGTGCTCCTCTTATGATGGAATTGTGAAAGCATTTTTTGGAGTTGCGTTGAATTACGAAGCAATATGCTATTTTGAAACTTCAAGGGGCGCCACCATAATTATTCAAAGAATGGGAAAATCATGTAATTAGACCAAACTTAACGGACCGCATTGCAATTATCCTTCAATTTATCATCAACAAAATTTATGTTCAACAACTGACGGATCAACGAAATCTAACTAGGTTTCAACTATTCAAACTTACACAAATAATATAATAAAAATACTCCACAATTCTATATAAACCCCAACATTTCATCAACAATCATCATTCATCTCCATATTTTCCCATAAAAGAAATGTCTTCAATTAACTCAAACAAAACCTCTTCATCATCCAACACACTTCCAATTAAAGAAATCCCTGGTGATTATGGCCTACCATTTATTGGACCAATAAAAGATCGTTTAGATTTTTACTATCACAAAGGTGGCATGGACGAGTTTTTTCGTTCTCGCATGAACAAATACAACTCCACTGTTTTTCGAATGAACGCTCCACCAGGCCCGTTCAATGCCAAAAATCCGAAAGTGATCGTACTTCTCGACGCCGTGAGCTTCCCGATCCTCTTTGACACCTCGATAGTCGAGAAAAAGAACATTTTCACGGGTACGTTCATGCCCTCGACACACTTTACGGGCGGATACCGCGTTTGTGCCTATCTTGATCCTTCTGAACCAAAGCACGAAATATTAAAAAGGTACTTATTGACGTTGCTAGCGAGGTGGCACAAGCAGCTAATACCGAATTTTAGAGATTCAGTAACTAGGATGTTCGATGAGATCGAAAATGAGTTGGCGGATAAAGGCGAAGCGAGTTTCAATCCTATAAGCGATAAAATGTCGTTTGATTTTTGGTTTCGTTTGTTCGCTAACAAGAGCTCGTATGATACGAGTGTCGGAGGGAATGGGAACTCGAGTTTGGATCGTTGGTTGTTTTTTCAACTAGCGCCTTTGGTCACATTAGGGTTGAAGTATTTGCCAAATTGCGTGGAGGATTTGTTGCTACACACTTTCCCACTTCCTTCTTTTTTAGTGAAAAAAGGGTATGAGGATGTTCGTGACTCATTCGATGAGGCGGCCGGAGATTTACTCGACGAGGCGGAGAGGGAAGGTATAAGTAGGGGGGAGGCCTCAGAAAACTTAATGTTCATCACAGGGTTTAATTCCTATGGTGGCACTAAAGTTCTTTTCCCCGCTTTGATAAAATACGTCGGCCTTGCGGGGCCAAGGTTGCACAGTCGCCTTGTCGAGGAAATCCGCACGATAGTTAAACACGAGGGAGGGGTAACTCTAATGGCGATCGAAAAAATGAATTTAACCAAATCGGTCGTGTACGAGGCTTTGAGAATCGAACCACCGGTTCAATTTCAATATGGTAAGGCGAAAGACGACGTGACGATTTGTAGTCACGAAGCATCTTACATGATTAAAAAAGGAGAGATGATTTTCGGGTACCAACCAATTGCGACCAAGGATTCCAAGGTTTTTACGGACCCTAACACGTTTGTCCCCGACCGGTTTCTAGGGGAGGGGGAGGATTTGATCAAGTACGTTTATTGGTCGAACGGGAGGGAGACCGACACCCCGACCGCTAATGACAAGCAATGCCCGGCTAAGGATTTGGTGGTGCTATTGGCTAGGATGATGGTGGTGGAATTTTTTCTAAGGTATGATACATTTAGTGTTGAGGCGGGGAGACTTCTCTTAGGGTCATCCGTCACGTTCAAGTCGGTTACTAAGGCCACATGATCAATTTATAATTCCAAGCCGTTAAATTCTGATTATTTGCTGTGATTCATTTGTTTATATGTTTTGTTTAATGAATAAATTGTTTGTATGTGTAGTTGACTTGTGACAAATAGTGGCTTCAAATTAATAAATGAAAAGATGTAATGGCTGTGTAATAGCTATGTAACTATGTTGCACGAATACTATGAAACTGTGACTTTGTATCATGTTCAATACTTCTTGTTTATATTATATTCTGAGACATCATATCGAATCTTTGATGATATTTTTTGACGTAGCATGCACAATTCGATTACTCGTGCCTTTGAATGCATTGTACATAATTTTTTAAAATTTTAAGATTAAATCGTTTGTATTAATATATTATATAGATATTCAACACAAGTATGAATATATTAAAGCAAATGTTTGGATCCATATTTTCATAATAATTCACGTTGTGGTACACTTGTCGTAACCGTATTATGTACGGTATCCATATTCATGCAGTATATATTCATATGTATTAATGGAAAGATTAGTGACTAATGTAATTTGGTTAAATTCAACTAAGGTGACAACTAACGTAATTTGGTTAAATTCAACTATGGTGACAATAAAGTTTGTGTATAGTATAAAGAAATTTAGAAGCTTGTATTTAATTATTATTTTAGTTTAACCAAAAATGATGTTAATGTACGACTGTCGTATTGATAGTGAGCCCGATCAAATAAGTAAAACCTCGTGCAACAACAAATACCTAACATTGGAAGATTCGGTTCTTTTGTTGGATATATATAATTTTTTAAATTATCTTTTGGAAACAATTATGCCACAAGCTAAGTCTTAAGGGTTGGTGGTAGAGACACTTCCGATATTTACACCAAGTTGACGAAAGAAATTAGCCAATATTATGTTTGCTAAAGCCATCATATTAGTTTAAAATTGAGATTATATACTGAAGTCCAAATGATAATAATAATTTAGACAAAATAAATTACATACCACGTCTACAAAACATCAACGTTTATCATATCCATAAAAAAAAACAAATGTTCAGACGTGATAAGATTTCCGTTTATTTTATTCTACACATGAACACGAAAGAGACTAAAAGTAAGCGTATGAATAATTATATATTGCTGAAAAAAAAAATATTTAAGCTTTTGTCCCTTTGGCTTCATTGTATAGCTGATCAATGCAGTCCTGCGATATTCCAAAAAAAAAAAAATGATTTAGGAGAGACCAAATGACAATTTTTTAAAAGCAAAAAAACAAAAAAACAAAATAGTAAGTCATTGAAATTTGAATTCTTCAGTACGGATAATACTCTGTAATAGGCAAATTCAACGAAAGAATAATAACATACCTTGTAATGCTTAAGCAACTGTGGCCTCTTGAGTTTAAACGTTGGAGTAACCAAATCTCGCTCGATGTCGAAAGGGATCGTCTCTAAATGAATCGCTCTCAGCATTTCGAATCCTCGTAGCTAAAAGAAAACAATAACGACACATAACTAAACATTGCGTTGCACGTATGGAATGCAACAAAAGAAACAGAAATCGTGCAAGCGTACATTGTGTCGTTTAGCAGTTGTGTTGAGCTCGTCTAACACGTATTTCCTGGCATTAGTGTTTCCACACAGAGTCTGGAAATCTCCCTTCTCTCCATTACTCGCTGCCCAATCCTCGAGCAATTTACGATCTGGAACAACGACCGCTACCAAAAACGACTCGAAACTGTTGCCGTATACCCAAATCTACAGCGAAGTTTAAGAAAGAAAATTTAAGGTACTTAGTGACAAACCTATGTTATGTTCTATTGAAACGTAGCTTAACGCCGTTCAACTTACTGATGTTACGAGGGGGCACCGTGAGTACGTGCTCTCGAGCATTTCAACAGCGACGTATTCGCCTTGTGACAGCTTGAATATATTCTTTTTTCTGTCGATAATTTTCAGAGCCCCATTCGGCTGCCACTCACCAATATCACCTACAATACAAGGTGTTCTCGTTTAAGTTCATGAAACGGTATAATCGGGAACTTCATTTGACTTTCAAACAAAAATCTACCTGTATGAAACCATCCATCGACAACAACCTCATTTGTAAGATCCGGACGCTTATTGTAACCCGAGAACAACGTGTTTCCCCTCAGACAAATCTCACCTCGTGGGACAGAGGACAGCGCGTCGTATCTCATGTCAGGCACGGATTCAAGCCTCGCTTCTATGGTTGTCATAGGTACACCTACCGATCCCATCATAGGAAACACGTTGACTATGGAAGTGAAACATCCCCCGCAAGATTCCGTTAGGCCTACGTGATAGTAACTCGAAAAAATTAGCAAACCATGACGAGATTTTGTCAAATATGAGGAAAAATCCCTTACCATATCCTTGCGATAAGACACAACAGCATGTCACTCGCAAAAACTCCTCAATGTGGTTCGGCAGAGGTGCGGCTCCAGATAACAAAAGACGAACTCGTCCTCCAAATGCTAGTTTAATCTAAATAAGAAAGCATTTGTTATAAGAATAGTTAGAGAAGGGAATTCAATTATTCGAAATCAGTTAACAAGCTAACCTTGTCGAAGACCAGTTTGTCCATCAGTGGAGATGCTTCATGTTGCTTTAATCCCTTCTCCAGATTCCTTAATTTACTGTGAAAGTGTATATGCGTTAAATCGGACACAAACAACTTATAGCCTTAAGTCGAGGTTCAAGATAACACGTACTAGTTGTACGCAAGATGGTATAAAGACTTCTTTATCGTACCACCCGCCGAAATTTTATCCATTATGCCTGAATGAAAAACATCGTATGAGAGAAAGATATATCAATGGCAAAGCTTAAATATAAGCATGTACAAGAATCTATATACCTGCATAGATTCGATCGTAAACTCGTGGAACTCCGCTGAATATGGTTGGTTTTAACACAACAAGATCCTCAAACAAAAATCTGATATCCTGTGAAAACGATAAAAGACCCGCTTTAGCAGTTATCAACAGAACATCCAAATCCATCCAAAAAATAGTGCCTAGCGAGATATCTATCTTACCGCTTGCCAAAACCCAATCGAGGAACCGCTGTATATACAATTACTCTCCATAATTTGATCATATACGTGCGCCAGTGGAAGAAATGAAAAATAAACATCCTCTCCTGTAAACTGCATCACAAAAATCGGAACGTTTAAAACAAAAACACCAAGAATGATTTGTCGATCAATCAGAAAATGAGAACCGATATTTACCACTTTGTCAGTCTCGTAAAGAAGCTGATTCACAGACAAGACCTCTGCTATGAAAGCACCGTTACTTATAATGACTCCTTTTGGTTCGCCCGTTGTTCCACTCGTGTACATTATCGTACATATGTCAGTCTTACTTTTGGGAGGAACGTCCCCATCCGAATTTCCCTACAAATACGAGGATAACAATAAAATCACGAGAATAAATTAGCACCTAAAAGCTGAAATAGCAACGTGCTAAGAGTATATAGATCGACTGAAAGCTTCTTCTTACAAGCAAAGCAAACTCTTCCCAAGAAAAACAAGAAACGCCTAGTTCCTCGGCAGCCTCCTTTTGGCTGTCGGAAATCTTTCCGAAGCTGACAATAGCTTAAGAGACGAATAGCACTTATAATTAGGTAATGAGAAACATGGAACTCATTATAACGTAAGGAGAGATGATAATTGACATACTCTTTAAATTTGATGCACAATTGGGGAGACATGTTAGTATCTGCATGGCGATACAGACATTGGATTAATTAGATAAACAAGAATTCCTTGAATAGAATCTTAAACTCATCTGACAGGTAAAATAAAGACTTTCTACTGGAATCTGAGGCGAAGGATGCAATTCAGGTAAATGGCCAGCCACCAAGTCTAACGAATTAGTACCAAACAACAGTCGGACATAGCTAAAAGAATACTCGTGAGCTCAATTAACCTTTTACGAGCTAGATTTAGAACTAATAATCATGTTTTAACTCACGCGGATGAAGGTCATACGAAACAAGCTTGAGGTCAGAAGCCTAGAAAAAACACTCTACTCGACTCAGAACGAGTGGAGAATGAGAATTTGTTTTAATTTCAAGTGATTTTGGTTTGATCGATATAGCCTACCAATATGAGATTAGGCTTAGTGGTAATTCTAAAATGGTTGAACAGGAACGACATAGTTAAGTACGAGTATATAACATGGAAAAGTCAAAACGAGTAAATTCATCGAATATAAGACATAAGAGCGATATTACATTTTTTTTCATGCAAGCATAAAGATCAAAAAAACAGAATATTACAGCAGGTAGCTTGGCTTCTTGTACAAAAGCTATAGAAACTTCAGCATGGTTAATGATGAACTCCACTGCATTTGCGCCTGCAATTTACACAGTGAAGCACAATAGCAATATCAACATCGACATACATAGTACGTACGACAAATACGTACAAAACGTACACCTACACAGAAATTGAAATGTAGTAACATACCAAGGGAATCATAAAGTGGTACGTATGTAATTGCTTGGCTAGTACAAGCCTGTCGATTAAACAAGTAATCAATATGATCAATGTAAATAAAGAAAATGTAAGTAAAACGAGAAAAAGGCCAAGTTCGACGAACTATATTTACCTCCATTGCCATAATCCATTCAGGGCAATTAGCTCCATATATGCCACATTTGTCTCCCTAGTTAACATGCTACCAAATTAGATATGTAACAATTTCACATGAAATCAATAAGTTACTAACACAAAATGTAAATATAAACAAAGAAACTAACACAAAAGTACTAACCGGATTTACACCACGACGTCGTATAGCTGATCCAATCTTAAGTGTTGCATCGTAAGCTTGTTCATATGTTAGCCAACTGTATCCACCAGCCTGCCATTGTAATGCGGAATTAATTTTATTGAACTTAGTTTAGTATTAATTGTTAGTTATATAAACAAGGTATAATAGGAGAAATTATGTAAGGATAAATCACATAAGCCCCTTAGTCGAATGTTGTGTTTTTTACTTTGCACCCTAACTTTTAAAAATTAGCAATGTGCCTCCAAGGTACTGATAATACTTCGTGGACCTTTGATGACACGTTATTTTGGACACATGTTCACATTTCTGTTTGTGAGATTTAGTATAGGGGACATTCAACATACGTTAGGAGGCGCACTGCTATTTTGAAATCTTAGGAGGCAAAGTGAGATACTAATCTAGCTAAAATTAAAGAAAATAAATAACTCAAAATTGTACCTTCCCATCTATAATATGACGGCGACCAAGCATTGGATTTGTGGGATTCTTTTTCACGGATTCACTGTGACAGAAATTAGAAAATAATTAAAATAGAATTCATTTCATCTTAGAGATTATAGGCTTTCAAATCTTTATCGTTAATTTATTTTCATCAACAAATTGGCCCATTAGCTCAGTTGGTTAGAGCGTCGTGCTAATAACGCGAAGGTCGCAGGTTCGAGACCTGCATGGGCCATCTTTTAATATTTTACAAAATACGGAAAATAGTCAAAATTGCAAACACCTCCCTACGTTATTATTAATTGGCATATTACCTCCTTTTTTTTTTAATAATTGGAATATACCTTCCCAACACTCTTAATTGATGTACAACTGATAACAGAATTTTTCTATTGAAGCCCATAGGTTGGTAGCATTGCTAAAATTAAATTTATAAACATTAATCTAGATACATACAAATTTACTTCAAGTTGTTAAAAATGGAATTATTGTACCTATTATTTTCATTATATAACCTAAAACATTTTCAGCAATATAATAAGATTAACTGTATTTCGTTTGACAGAAACACATAATAAACAAGATTTCATACCTCTAAAAACGTGACTTAGTTATAGGTAAAGCAAATAGAAACTGTTACGAAAAAAATGTTATTTGCCAATTTTGGAATTTTACAGAGATATTTGCGAACAAAAACTATACATGAAAATAACTGTCCAATTATCAAATAACTATCATATATTAAACCTGTCAACCAAAGCAAGGATCAAAACATCTAAATATTTCCTAAAATGCTCCTTTGTTCAACAAAAAAACATCAAAGTATTTTTCACATGCATGATGCATCCCAAGTTTTCGAAACCACAACAAAAAGATATTGAAACATTACGAAAATTTATAATACTTATCAAAGTAAAACATATATCGAAATCGAAACTTTAATGTACCTAAAGAACTCCCATGGAGACTCCATTCCTTGAGGCACGTCCATCAATCCATCTTTAGCATAAACACATCTATAAACTGGCCCCACTGATGGCTTCCCATTGGCTGCTTCTCTTCCTTCCTCAACTTTCACACAATAATCCCCCATTAATTAAATACCAAACACCGATCTCAATAACTATATAAAAAGTGTTACTATTTTTTCAAAAAAAATTGACAAAATGTGTATCAATTGAACACTTAACTTTTGATTTAGTTTTGTGGCTTATAACACAGAGAAAAAGAGTGAAAGGGAGTTGAGAGTTGAAGGAGAAGCAATAAATGAAATTTGGTGGTAGACAGATATATATACGTACATATATAATAATATAATTTCATCGGTCACAACTAATATTTGTAGCCTTCATTATTATTCGGTGTCTTTTATTTCTTTTTGGTACGGTGCTTTAATTAAGATAAGAAAATTACAAATTTCATTTATGGGGGTAGGTGATGATTCATGGAAAATAATTGTTATGCATTCATACTATAGTAACACATATGAAGTTGGTCGATTTTTTTCTAACAAACGTGATTGAATTGTAGCAATATGCATGTGATTCTCATAATATTTGTATCATTTGAAATGGATTCTAAACTGAGTTACTATATAAAGTTGTGTTGAATAAACCTGTCATTGTTAATATTTAACAACTCTATTTATTATTTTTGGCGCAAATTAAAGTCAAATTGTCAATGAATGCCGAAAAGTTAGATGAGAGGTCGAGAGATAAGATATATATAGAAGAAAAAAAAGTTCAGTCAAAAGTTTATCCACAATGGCTACATTGGTTTCAATTTTCAATCATGAGTTCACTAACAAAATA
Organism: Linaria vulgaris; assembly: GCA_948329865.1. Lineage (NCBI taxonomy): Eukaryota > Viridiplantae > Streptophyta > Magnoliopsida > Lamiales > Plantaginaceae > Linaria > Linaria vulgaris. The sequence continues at coordinate 3,387,424 of OX415251.1, forward strand.
TCAAATTACACAAGAAATCTGAATATTGTCAACTCATTTTGTGTTTACGCTTATTGAAATGAGAGTGGTCTTTAATTTTGACTTTTAAAATAGAAACGTGGTCTAAATTATTTCTATAATTCTGTCACGTTATAGATTTACTTTGATGTATTTTCACTTTAAAATATGTCCACTAATAATACATAATCATACATATAGTTCTTTGAAATAAATTATAATTGAATTTTAAAAAAAAAATTGTGCTAGCTCGCTTGTCTCTGTGTGCAGCCTTATTTTTTCAATTTCACTATTTAACAATTGTCTTTTCCCTGGCCACTTAGAAGTTATCTCACGAAATTTACAGAATAACTCTTAAAATACTTTCATCACATTTGAAAATTAGAAGTACGATCAAAACCGCTTCCTTTTATAGTATATATATATATATATATATATATATGGGAAAAAAATCACATACCCCTATCCTGCAAAATCACTTATCTTCTATCCTATTTTTTTTATCACTTATCCTCTATCAAATTCTAATCTCATTACATTCCCCCAAGACGAAATTAACCCATTAATCTCTTCAAATTAACACAAAAAATCCCAATTTCGTCTATTCAAGTGGCCTAGTTTCAGTTTTCCCAAAAAAAAAAATCACAAATTCAAATTAGGGTTCATAAAATCGACGAAATTGATGAATTCTAACTCCCACATTTGTCGTTGCGAGCGCGGGGCAGCTCAAAAAATATCATGAACTAATCTTAATCCCGTAAGAATGTTTGTTACATTCTCCAAAAATCGGGTAAAGCCTCAATTTCAAGCTCTCTTTTTTCGTGTAATCTTATTTTAAATTACTCCAATTAAGTTTGTAATGTTTGTTTTCACAGCAAAATGGGTCGTATGAGTATTGGTTGTGGATTGACCCACCCATGTGCAAGAGACGGGTTATTGGATTTGGGGATTTAGGGTTTTCTGAATTTGGGGAAAAACATTATAAGTGTTGATTTGAGTGAATTGGAGGGCATTCTCCATTGTAATGTGTCGGGGTATTTGAATGGAAGAAATTGCCCCTGATTAGTGTGGCACACGAGCCGCACGTGGACAATTTGGAGATATTAATGGGTTAATTTCGTCTTGGGGAGATTGTAATGAGATTAGAATAGGATATGGAGGTAAGTGATAAAAAACAAATAGGTGATAAGTGCTTTTGGGGCAATAGGATATGTGGTATGTGATTTTTTCCACACACACACACACACACATATATATATGTGTGTGTGTGTGTGTGTGTGTTGGAAATGGCGTTATTTTATTTCTATTATTGGGCCTGCTTTCACTTCTAAAAGGCTTTCTATCTATCATTCTGAATTATAAGCCCATCTTCTTTAATCATTCTTTAATTGACTTTGTATTCCAAATTGACCTGAATTCCCCTTTTTTCGTTTCTAACGGATTGAATTTCAACACCAGCAATACCTATTTCTTCTCCTGGTCACAAGCAATTAGGTGATCGTGCTGGAGATAAGATTTGTTTTGTGCCTATATATGTGTGAGCTGGTGAAACCTTTGAGACACAGAAAAATTCTTCAATTAACACTCTTATTAAGACACTTTATATTTGAGTTCTTGAGGTTCTGGATTGCACTTGATTGATCTCCAATTTCTCCGCCTACGAGTGCACGTTACTGGGGAAAGCTGCGTTAACCTTGGGAAGCGACCGGCGTAAATACTTGCACCGTTGGGTTCGCTGAAATCGCTTTTAAGGCAGTGGTTATTCACGGCCCAGCAATTTGCTCGATAAGTTGTTCCGTTCTTGAGTTTTGTTCACATAGTCTTTTCAATTTCTAGTAAATCTTTCCAACAATTTAAAAGCGATTTCGTTTCTGGTTGAAATGGCTATTTCTTGGAACAAAACTTTGCCTGATTTATCAAAGCTTGAACCTATAGATGGAACTAATTACAAACGTTGGTCTCAAAAATTGATGATCTTATTTGAACAACTTAACATAGATTATGTGTTGTTTATGGATTCGGCCCCTAACAATATTATCAGCCCCGTTGCCACGCCTGTAAGAACCTCATTTTCTGATATCACACCTCCTGTTACACCCCCTACTGCCTCTACTAAGACAGTGAATGAAGAAAATAAGAAAAAGTTTGAAAAAGACAAAAAGGCTGTTAGGGGACACCTTCTGAACCATATGTCAAACTCTCTCTTTGATTTGTATGTCATTCACAAATCCTCTAAAGTTATTTGGGACTTACTGGAAAAGAAGTATGGTGCAGATGATGCAGGAAAAAGAAAATATGTTGTGGGAAAATGGCTGCAATTTCAGATGGTTGATGACAAACCTATTATGGAGCAAGTTCATGCTTATGAGAACCTGACTCTTGGCGTGCTCAACGAAGGAATGAAAATGTGTGAAATCTTGCAAGCAAATGTTCTACTGGAAAAATTCCCACCTTCTTGGAGTGATTACAGAAATCAACTGAAGCACAAGAAAAAGGACTTTACCTTGTAGGAGTTGATCGGTCATATGCGAACTGAGGAGGCCAATCGTCTTAAAGATAAGCAACTCTCTTCCTCTGTTTATATTCCTAAAGCTAATCTTGTTGTTACTGATGACAGTTCTGCTAGAGAAACATTCAAACATGGTCACAGAAACGGTAACAACCAGGGCAACAATAAGGAGAAATACAAAAGACAGAATCATGTGAAAAAAAGTGGCAGCAAAATAGAAAAAGATAAGGTGCAGTGCTACGTATGTGGAAAAGCTGGTCATAAAGCCAATAAATGCTACCACCGCCATGGAAGAAAAAATGCAAATGGAAAAGCTAACAACAAAACCACAAATAGAGCAAACCTCGTTGAGTCAGATGAAATCATCGTTGCGATTGTTGTGGAAGCAAATATGGTGGAGAACAAAATTGACTGGGTGCTGGACTCTGGAGCTTCAAGACACCTTTGCACCAATAAAGAATTGTTCCATGATTTTGAAGAAGGTGTAGAAGGAGAATGCGTCTACATGGGCAACCAAAGCGTCGCTGGAGTCTTCGGTAAAGGGAAAATCTTCCTTAAATTTACTTCTGGAAAGACTTTAGCTTTGAGAAACATACTTTATGTTCCTTCTCTGCGTAGAAATTTAGTTTCTGGTTATTTACTTAATAAGGCTGGTCTGAAAATTGTCATAGAAGCTGATAAAGTAGTCCTGACTAAGAATGAAGAATTTGTGGGGAAAGGGTATGCAGCTGATGGTCTCTTTGTGCTGAACATTGTTCCTAAAATTGCTAATGAAAGTTCTTTTGCTTATATTGTTGAGTCTATTAATTTGTGGCATGGTAGACTTGGTCACGTGAACATAGCATCTATGAAAAGGTTTAAAAAATTAAACTTAATATCTGCTGTGAACATGAACGAGTTTTCCAAATGTTTTGTTTGTGTAGAAGCTAAATATGCTAAGAAACCTTTCAAATCTGTTGAAAACAGAAAACTCAACTTTTGGAATTAATTCATACAAACTTGGCTGATTTTAAAAACACTTCAAGTAAAGGCGGCAAGAAATACTATGTGATCTTTATAGATGACTTTTCTAGATATACGAAGGTTTATCTTTTGAGATCCAAAGATGAAACCGAAGAAATGTTCTTTAAATATAAGTCAGAAGTGGGAAATCAATTGAACAGAAAAATAAAAAGGATTAGGTCTGATAGAGGAGGCGAATATTGTAGTATATACTTTAAGGAACTATGTGAAAAGTATAGAATCGTTCATGAACAAAGTGCACCAAATACTCCTCAACAAAACGGTATAGCCGAGAGAAAAAATAGAACTCTTAAAGATATGATGAACGCCATGCTTATAAGCTCAGGTGTTAACGGTATCTTCGTCGTGCCTGGTAGCTTTGACGAAGAGCATAACAGATTGTTCGAAACGCCGATCCTGACCCGAGGAGATTGTTGGTTTTTATTGATTTGCGGCTGGACTCGGATATTTTCCGAGATGCCTACGTATCCCCCGATTGGGAATCAAGCCACTCGTAGTTCTTGTTTTTGGCGTTGGATATTTGGTGTTTGTCGCTTTTATCGATTGAATTGGTTTTGTATTTGTTGGAGGGGTTGCCCTCGTGAAATTATAAGAGAGAGAGGTCTGAGGGGGTGGAGAGAAGGAGTTCTCCTCCTGTAGATAACATAAGTTGTCTTTTTCTTCTATTGCTCTTGTCCCATTTTATAGAAGTCCGGTCTTGCTCTCCAAGTTTGGGATCTTATTATTTTAATATTAGTTATTTTCTGTTATTATCTGTTCTTGTTATTTATCTGTTGCATGTGAGCCTTTTGCGTGGTGATAATATGAGTGATGTGGCTTTTTCCATTGTGTGCCACTTGTTTTAAAGTTATGCCACCACGTGCCGCAAGATGTGTCATGGGTTATGACTTGTGTAGTACGAGTATTTGCGAATACGGGTTATTTTATCGGAACTAATACAAAATTGTATGTGTAATAATATATCGAGTCGTGATTTACGATATACGAATAGTATAATTTTTAACGAAGTAAACTGGTATTTAAACCGTGTTATAATGCGATGTCGTTTATGAATATAAATCATATAATAATATACTATATAAAACATATAATAATATACCATATAAGGTATATACCACGTAATTTTGGTAATCGAATTATCAGGTTTAGCCGATAATATGTGGGGAGAAGCAGTGTTATCTGCTTGTTATATTCTTAATAGAGTTCCACATAAAAAGGTAGATAAAACTCCATATGAGTTATGGAGAGGTTTTGCACAAAATCTGAATATTTTAAAAGTGTGGGGGTGCCTCGCTAAGGTGGGTTCGCTATGATTCAGTGTTTATTGGTTATGCACAAAATTCTGCTTCTTATCGATTTATGTGCCTAAATGATAATTCAATTTCTGAATCCCGAGATGCTGAATTCTTTGAACATGTGTTTCCTCTAAAGAAATCTATGAATAACTGTGAGCATGTACCTGTTAATCCAGTTACTATACATGTATCTTTGCCTACTTATTCTTCTGTTGAACATGTTGAACCTAGAAAAAGTAAAAGGCAAAGAATCGAAAAGAATTTTGGACCAGACTTTGTCTCTACTTTCTTGACTGAACACACTGATAAAATAGATGAACATGTGGTTGCTTTCTTGATTGGTGAAGATCTTAAAACTTATAAAGAAGCAATAACATCTATAGATGCTAGTTTTTGGATATAAGCAATCAAAAGTGAGCTAGATTCTATTTTAACTAATCATACTTGGGACTTAGTAAACTTACCTAAAGGGTGCAAACCTATTAGATGTAAGTGGATCTTTAAGAAAAAGTTGAGGCCTAATGGTACTATTGATAAATTTAAGGCTAGGGTAGTGGTAGTAGGATGTGCCCAAAGAAAGGACATTGATTATTTCGACACGTATTCTCCGGTCACTAAAATTGCTACTATTAGAACCTTAGTTGCATTAGCTACTATTCATGACTTAGTAGTGCATCAGATGGATGTGAAAACTGCTTTTTTAAATGGCGACTTAGAGGAGGAAATTTATATGGAACAACCCGAGGGCTTTGAATTATATTTTCAGGTCAAGAAAACAAAGTGTGTAAGCTGAAAAAATCCCTTTATGGTCTTAAACGAGCTCCAAAACAATGGCATGAAAAATTTGATCATATTTTAGTGACTAATGGTTATATGGTAAATACTTCGAATTCTTGTCTTTATTCAAAAATGCTTGGATCAGATTGTGTAATCATATGTCTTTATGTAGATGACATGTTAATTTTTGGTACTAATATTGATATGGTCAATGAAACCAAAATGTTTTTGTCTTCTCATTTTGATATGAAAGATTTAGGAGAAGCCGACGTTATTCTTGGGGTTAAACTGGCAAAAACAGAACATGTTTTTTCTATATGTCAATCTCATTATGTAGAGAAAATATTAGAGAGATTTAACTGTCTTGATGTATTGCCCGTAAGAACTCCCTATGATCCGAGCATACACCTTAAAAAGAATAAAAAGGGACAGTGTTTCTCAATCTGAGTATGCAAAAATCATAGGTAGCGTGATGTTTCTTATGAATTGTACTCGTCCTGATATAGCTTATGCAGTTAGTAGATTGAGTCGTTACACTCACAATCCTAGCAATGAACATTGGAATGCACTATATCGTTTACTTAAATATTTGAAAGGAAGTGCAGATTGGGGATTGCATTTTAACAAGTTTCCTGCTGTTTTGGAAGGTTTTTGTGTCGCTAATTGGGTAACTGATAATGATGAAGAGAGTTCTACTAGTGGTTATATTTTTACTCTAGGTGGAGGAGCTCTTTCTTGGAAATCCTCTAAACAGACTTGCATTGCTCGCTCCCCAATGGAGTTCGAATTCATTTCCCTTGAGTTAGCTGGTCAAGAGGCAGAATGGCTCAAGAACATGCTAGCAGATGTACCTTTGTGGGATAAATCTAGTGTTCCAGTTTCACTACATTGTGATTCACAAGCGGCTATCGGAATTTCCAAGAACAACTTTTATAACGGTAAACGAAGACACATTCGCATAAGACACAGTGTTGTTAGACAATTATTAAAGAATGGAGTCATTTCTTTGAATTATGTGAGATCCGAAAGAAACTTGGTTGATCCTTTTACAAAAGGTTTAACTAGAAAGGTAGTTTTTGATTCTTCAAGAGGGATGGGTCTAAAACCTTGTTCTTAGGAATACATGTGGTTGATACTTTTTTCTTTATGGTCAAACGAAGCTATATTTATTCTTATGATGCTTTTCTTCTTGTAAATTACTTTTATTGAGTCACAAGCTGTTTATGAAGCTATAACTCGTTTTTGGGTGGTCCTAATGAGACGGACTTGATAACTTTATTAATATTGTGAGGCTGAGCATATATAGGCTCTTAATGTATCCATAACCTTGATGGGTGGTGCTAATGAGATGCACTTGATGGATGCACCTATGTGAGTGTAGAGGTTTGGCCGCTTCTTATGAAAGACTTGTTGAAATCTTTCTAGAGCACTCATTAGTCCCAAGGTGTGCGCATGGCCATTAAAGGCGCTGTTTACTGTATCGCGAAGATCTTTTAAGTTAAGGGTTTTGATGCGTGTTGTGGGGGTCTCAAACAATGTACTTAAAGTTCAAGAGTACTTCACTTCATGTATTTGTTTGTTTCCTCACTTCACTATGTATTAATTCAATCGACAGATATTAATGCATAAGCCTTCTGCTCTTTTGTCTGTCCAGAACTTCAGAACTCAATAATCTTTACTCGCCATTTGTGGGGGACTGTTGGAAATGGCGTTATTTTATTTCTATTATTGGGACTGCTTTCACTTCTAAAAGGCCTTCTATCTATCATTCTGAATTATAAGCCCGTCTTCTTTAATTGGCTTAGTATTCAAAATTGACCTGAATTCCCCTTTTTTCGTTTCTAACGGATTGAATTTCAACACCAGCAATACCTATTTCTTCTCCTGGTCACAAGCAAGTAGGTGATCGTGCTGGAGATAAGATTTGTTTTGTGCCTATATATGTGTGAGCTGGTGAAACCTTTGAGACAGAAAAATTCTTCAATTAACACTCTTATTAAAACACTTTATATTTGAGTTCTTGAGGTTCTGGATTACACTTGATTGATCTCCAATTTCTCCAGCTACGAGTGCACGTTACTGGGGAAAGCTGCGTTAACCTTGGGAAGCGACCGGCCTAAATACTTGCACCGTTGGGTTCACCGAAATCGCTTTTAAGGCAGTGGTTATTCACGGCGCAGCAATTTACTCGATAAGTTGTTCCGTTCTTGAGTTTTGTTCACATAGTCTTTTCAATTTCTAGTAAATCTTTCCAACAATATATATATATATATATATATAATATTGCGTCTCCGCCATACCATATCAATTATGGGTAAAATGTGTATTATTGTATTTGTAGTGTATTTGTGATCGTAGTTCCCATATTTTTATACCACATCAATTATAACCATAAAATACGTGTTGTTGTATTTGTACTGTAGTCGTGATTGAAGTTCCCATGTCAATGTATCCATATTCGTGTAACATAACTTTTAATTCGTATTAAATTGATACTTATTCTCTTTGGCAAAACCTTATTTTTTCTGAGAAGTCTAGCTATATAATAAAGTAGGTTATGATTTCCAATCATTCATGGTTGGCTCCTCATAATTTAATTAGTACTAAATATGCTAAACGATTAGCAAGCAAACTGAACGTGCAAAACTTGAACTTAATTATACAATTGTTCGTGTTCAAGCACAAGTCAAATAAACACCGACAAAACCGTCAAAGATTAATTGCGTGATATGGTTTTTTTAATGTATAATAGTCCTAACTCCTAACAACACACATTATTATCCTATTTGCATGTTACGTTTGGGATATTTTCTTGAGTTTGCGCTACGTTGATGTTGAATATAATTATAATTAAATGAATTGCATGCGGTCCCTAACTTTTCTTTAGGAGCTATATTGTCCAAAAAATTGAACTCTCTCTTTTTTGTTTATTAACTATTTGGCTTCATTTCTCTTAACTATAAATTATAATGCATGCGTACGTATATAATTTTGTCATGATACCATTTCAATATATATATATATATATATATATATATATATCCATGCTTAGTTCTCATTATATATATATATATATACACTTAGTGTGCAATTAATTTAATATGGATTTAAAGAACAAGAAACTGTGCCTAACCTCGGCACCATTCCGTAGCTTGGATAGTTGGATATATTATTACAAAGCGTGACAGGCCTACCCCATACAATTAGAAGTTACAACACAAAATTTGAAAAATATTGAAATAGGCATTATATTGTTGATAGTTGATACAAGTTATATTGTATACTCATGTAATCATTTCTAAACAATTTGACTGCACCTGATTAGAAAGTCGAATAATTTATAGTCTAAAACGTTGGCGCCACAAATATATCACAATGTCTTAATCATATATAACTTGTAACCTTGTATGATAATCAATCATACAAACACCGATCACATGATATCAGCATGAAATTGTTAGTGCAGTCAAAAGTTATACAAACTTCACTACATCACAATCGCATTATATATGCCTATTGTAGAATCCAGTAATATAAAGCCATACACAAATGATTAAGTGTTATATATATTGTAGTGCTAAGGCAAACTCTTAGGACCCCCAAGGTAGCATTCTAGCTAGTGCTAACATGTCCATTTTGCAACTTCAAATTCAACCCATATTCATAGTGCTCCACTAAAAACTTGTCTCGTTCCCACACCACCATCACAATCGATACCACCACCACCGCTACCACCACCATCGTTACCGCCACAATGTCAACCAATAGTCCTCAATCATCACTTCACCACAATCAAAAACACCTTCAAATATCGAGTGGACCGCCAATCATCCCATTTACATTCCAATTCCAATCGTTAATACTATATGCATTCTAGGTCGAAGACAAATAGCAAGTTCGTAGCCTAAAAACTACTTACAATTAAGACCAAATTTTAAATTCACCACATTCCACAAAATCACACAAACCAAAATGCCACATTAATGATCATCAAAATTCAAAACACCACAACTCCCAAAATTCCAAAATTATTAATAAAACCTTGTAAATAATTAATGTACATCACCAACCTACTTACACCCCTACAAAAAAAAAGAAAAAAAAAAGAACCTACCCCTAAAAAAACCCATTAATTTTACCTGCACCCCACCCCCACCCCCACCCCTCCCCCATTTAATGCCTTCATCAGACTCCACAGACAAGCCATTAAATTCCCCCACAAGGGTACACTCTTCCACACACAGACCAGCATTAAATTCCCGCCCCTCCACGTGTCACAATCCTCACCGTCTATTATATCTCTCTGGCGACAGCAACGCCTCCGGATCACCGCTCCTCAGCCTGCTCCGCCGCGCCGACTCCGATAACGGAAAAAAACCGCTCGTACTCCGCCGCCGGAAAAAATTCGGCGATTTCATTCCTCTATAGTACCGAAACGAGAAAACCCTAGGTTTTGACAAAGAGCTGAAAGGCGAGGGGCGTTTGCTCCAGAAGCTGCCACCGCCGCCGCCAACGGCGGCGGCAGAGGCGGCGGAGCGGCGGTACCTCCACGGCGAAGCTGTCAAAGTCAGCCTCTCCGATCCCAAATTCCGCTCGTAACCAAACGAGTACGACCTCTTCAACAGAAAATCGCGCCTGTTGCAAAATCCGTCCTCTAACTGAATCTGTTCAATTTCCGTTACTAACGCCGTTAGCGGTTCGACTTCCGTTTCGATCTCCGTTTCAATTTCCGTTAACGCGTTTTCGATGATTATATCGTCTATACTCGGCCTGATCCTCGCCGCCATCAACGGCGTGAACAGCGGCGAGTCCGGACGGAATATTCCGGCGCGGCAGAGCGGGCAATTCGCGTGAGATCTGAGCCACACGTCGATGCAGTCCACGTGGAAGGCGTGGCTGCAGATCGGTAGCGTCCGTACGTAATCGTGCTCCTCGAATTCGAGCAAACAGACGGCGCAGTCGTGGTAGCCGCTTTTCCGGTGGTGGATGGAGAGAGGTATGGTTTTGATTACGGAGTCGTCGAGGCCGTACGGGGATAACACGTGGAAGGACTGATCGAACGGATACGGCGGCGATTGGATGGAGGGGGAGGGTGGGGAGCGGCGGCGGCGGTGTCGCCACCGTCTGTAGCGGCGGTAGTTGTGGAGGAGGTGGCGGGAGAGGAGGCGCGAGTAGGTGATTATTACGAAGGCGGTGGCGATGGTGACGACCATGGCGATTAGCGGCGGAGAGAAGTCCACCGGTAATTTCGACGGCGGCGGAGGTGCGGTGGTGACGGATGCAGTTGAGGATGCGTGAAATTGAGGAGGAGTTGACGGTGACGGTGACGGTGACGGTGTTGGTGTCGATGAAGGGGATATACGGTGGCGGAGCATGGTGGTTTGACGGTGGTGGGAAAAATGGGAAATTACTGAATTTGATTGACTGACTGACTGACTTTAGTGAGCTGGTGGTGATGATGTTCAGTTAGTTATTACTGAATTTCATGCCGCGAGTTTAGTTTTTCAATTGGTGTTTGATTGGAGAATTGCAAAACGCGCCCCTTATTATGTATAGTTTTCAAAAAGGGCCACTCTATGTTTTCTCCATTAGCACCCATACAATAAAATGTAAATTCTAATTTGACAACGAAAGGAAAAGACTTTATGGCTCAAGCATATTGATTTCTTGGAGGGATTCTCTAATTAAGAAGGACCAATCACCCTTAATCTTATTGGGGATCGAATATTATCGAGAACGTGCTACTCAATTAGAGCAAACAAAGATCGAGAATTCAAGTGATCGAGTAGCCTGATTCATTTGTGGTTAGAGAGTTTACTTCAACAATTTGACACTACAAGCTTGTAGGACTATGCATTTGGATAGAATCAAATTCATAGTATTATTCGATTTTATTCTTGGGAAAACAAAGATCGAATTGGGTCAAATTAGAATTTGATCTAATACGATTCAAAAACATTTGATTTCAATTTATTTTTCTTTTTCACTCTTGTTATAGATTTAAAGAACCAATACTATATAATATCATTGTTTTGCATTTAAATTAAAGAAAATATGAATTAAAACATAGTTATTTGTTATTGTTATATTTAAATTAACCCAAATGCGATATTTTATTATTACTTTATTAGTGTTATATGTATGTTATTATTATTTCTGAATTTAATCTAATCTATTATTATATATTCATTTTTTTTAAAATAAGGTGATTAATCGACAAGAAATGAATAAAGCGGGACTGATCCTAGGACAAAAACGTAAAAAATGGACCAAATATTAGTTTCGGCTTTTGGATTAGATCATTGATTAATTTTTGAACGATTCGCACCGATCCATTATGCACATACGTACTAGCTTGGATGATGGACTTTTGAGTTAGAATTACAAATCGGTTGCATTATGAAAAAAAAACTAAGTAACATAGTTTACATAAAACGGAGTTTTTGGCTTTGAGCAACGTTATTCTAGAGTATCACGCATAAAAACAACAAAGTAAAATATATGAAGATTTTTTTCTCGTAAAGAAGACACTGCATGAAATGCAAGAGCATTTGTGTATAAAACTACTTATGGAGTGCTTTAGCAATTAAACATAACACACGGGTGGTTTGTGCATATAACTCGTTTTGTTTGCTGTGTGGGCATGGTGTGCGTTTAGTTTGGTGTGCATGGACCAAAATCACGTGGTTTCCACGTGACAACTAATTGCATGGTAATATGGTGATCTCGTAGCGTTTTAATTGCATTAAGTTTGATAGTTAGTTATAATTGGATTAAGCTGTCAGATCATTGAGCGGTTTTTGTTTTTTGATGAAACAATATAAAAAATTATTGTTTAGTGTTTTTGAAAAACTTAATGAAATGTTCATTTAATTATTCCAACATTAAGTGACATGTTGTCAATACTTTTGTAAGAATTTATGCATCAGCTAATTCTTGTTTTAATTTTGCATACATGTGTGTGAGTATTGCTTATTGAGTATAATAACTATTATTGTCATTTTCAAATTAATCACTATGCTTAGTTATTATTATCATTACCACCTTCTTAAATCATCACCCTACATAAACATGGTTGTCATAAAAGAAATAATAACTATATGGAACATTACATTTGTACTGCTGGCCACTGGTCCACAAGATTGACCATTGCTTCTTATCAAATCCCCATAAGACTGATTACTTCTAGATCCAATTAAATTAAATTAATTTAATATAACCTATAATTGAGATCCCATTCACATTTTATTTAATTGACTAGTAGATACTTTGACCACCTGAAATACTGAATAATCAGATCTAAGTGGGCCTAAACTGAAATCCAGATCATGGATCCCAACCTGATCAAATATCTTTCTATTACATCCACCAGTATTAGTTTAAAATAGATAATATATCACTTTTAATCTCACAAAATTACTCGGCGTCACATTTAGTACACGCAACATTACTTTTCAATGAAACCATTTTTGAAATATGTAATTACACTTGATCCCACTCGAATACTAAAATCAAAAGTTGTGCTAATTTTCACCATCTTGATCTCAAGTATTGTATGTTCTAGGTGATTGATTGTACACCCTCAATATTGTTTTTGAGCTCTTTGCACCTAAAAATCGTGAGAATGCAAATTATTATATGGGGTTAGCAATCAATCAAACTAATGAGACGCCCGATTCTCCATCTCAAACGTTGTTAATACATTGTACCTTAAGAACAATTAAACCCAATACTCCTAAGAGTAGTTTACTCAGTGAAGTGTTGTTAACTGTTTAAATTAGTATGTATTCTGGGAAGATTTATGGATTGGTGATGTTACCTTGAGGGTGAGATTTGAGAGATTTTTCTCAATTCTCTCGACAAAGGTAAGACTCTTGCGGAGTTGGGCATTTGGTCGAATGGAGTGTGGGAATGGAGATTAAGCTGGAGGAGGAGGTTCTTTGAATGGGAAAAACAAGAGGTTACAATGCTCCTCCAACTTATTCAACAATTACAACCATTACAAGGCAGGAGCGATAGGTGGAGATGGAAACTTGAGCCATCGGTGGAATATTCTGTGAGATCGACATATTCAAAGATAATGTCACCTGGAAGTGGGGAAGTCTCTGATTTTTTTTCCAGATTTTCTGGAGGTACTCAGCTCCTTCGAAAATGGGTATCCTTGCATGGTACCACACCTTTTTCGTTATTTTGAAGCACCACACCTCTTTTCTCCAGAATTTTGGAAAGGTATTTGGTGCATTGTTGTTTGGGTTATTTGGTCCTCAAGGAATAAAATTATTTTCGACGGTAAACGTGACAGTATTTTTCAACTCGTGGAAACAATCAAGGTTAAGGCGTGGAGTTGGGTGAAGGCCAACGTAATGTCTTTTCCTTTTTCTTTTCCAGATTGGTGTATTGCATTTGTTGTTTGTATGTCCTTTGTTTGATTTCAGGGATAGTTGAAGAGTCTGTTTGTATCCTGTGGGTTAAGCACCCCTTGTGATTTTTTTTCACTTAATAAAATTGTTTTTTCTGGTGATAAAGAAAAGTATGTCTTCTTGTTGGTATCAAGTAGTAGGGGTGTATGCGGGCGGATATTTGCGGGTTGCAACAAAAAAACACACCATACCCACTTATAGCGGGTTACCAATTTCTTCAACCATGGCGGGTTGGGCGGGTTGGCGGACGAGTGGCGGGTTATAACACAATCAAATATACATAATCAATTCCATAAGAAATACATATATTATAACTTCTTTATATATAATACTACTCATCGATTTACTAATATATAAATATATATATACACAAAAAATATTTACATTGATATTTGCATTAGCAATTGTGGAATAAAGGATTTAGCATGGTATATTCAGAATAAATTATAAAAAAGCACTCTCATTAACATAAAGTAAATATATTCATAGTAATTTTCATTACACATGTTCATAGTTTGATGGTCTATTATCATTATGGTTCTACTTATGCATCAAAGTGACGAGAAATAACAATTCACACAAAATAAATATTTTTCTTTTGTAAAATAAGTTTGATAGGTAACTTAGAATTCTTATAATAAACAAATGAGCGGGTGGCGGGCGGGTGACAAGGTAAACCTACCGCCCGACCGACATTGAGCGGGTTGATACAAAAATCGACCCACCTACATGTACAAAAAAATAAAATCATGACGGGTGCGGGTGAGTGATGGCGAGTGTGAGCGGGTCGGGCGGATGAGCGGATTTTTGTACACCCCTATCAAGTAGTTTATTTAATAAACCTTCTATATGGGCCAACTCAAACCAACTACATGTCCATCACTCAAACATCGTTAATGCGCGTTAATCATTGTTGGTCATGTGTCTCACCCGACCAATCCTTGGAGACCCATTTGCTTCACAAGATACTCGTGCACAAGGCTTAAAATTGAGTTTAAGGAGTCAAAATAGACATTTGTCGTGATATGCCCTAGTTCATAACACCTCTCGAGCGTGAGAGTGAGAGGCATTGCCGACCCAAGGTGAACCTCTATTTCCTTAGATATCGATCGTTGCTAACTCTAGAAATCTTTATTAATGTGAGAAACGACGAATGAATGATTGTATAGAGGAATTACAAGCCTTCATAATAAGTACAACGAGGATCATACAAAAGGGGCCAGGATCCGAAGTAAAGGGGTCTCGAGGCGACACGACCACCGGTCTACACATCCTTTACAAAATTCATCTTCACTAAAACTTGGTATCTATCTATATGTTTTAGCGAGAATTCAGGGATAAAAAATTGTTTTGTCCATTAAGTTGGTTACCTCACAAAAAATGCCCATTATTTTGGCAGTCCACCAAAGATGTCCATTAAGTTGGCTTTTTCCACCAATTTTGTCCTTGACCCCCCAATTGCGGTTGTTTTCGGCGAAAATCGCTGATGTGGCACCCTTTGACTGCCTGACTTCAATTTTGATCCCAATTGTTTTTTAAAAAAAAAAATTTCCGCTTGGATATGCCACATGTATTATTTTTTTTAATATTATTAAGAATATTCATGGACTGAAATTGCAGTTTAATTATTTATTAAGGACTGATATGCAATTTTATCATCTTCTTCATCACACAACAACTACAGGCCCGCGCCTCCTCTTCAAAAATCTGCAGCGCCTACCAATTTCGCCTCCTATTCATCCACCATGTTCTCGAGATCTTCATTAATGGCGATTGAAATTAAGGAATCCAAGTCCTCGTTGGGGAGTTGGTACTTGAGGACGAGGGAGTGGTTGTGGAGTAGGGTTTTGGAGAGGCGGTTATGGAGGTCGAAGAGGGAGGCGTTTGTGCGGTCGATGACAATGATGCGGGTGTCGCCGCCGATGTAGTAGAGGGATATGTGGCGTCCGTAGCTGCATATGAGGCGGAGCTTTGAGGGCGGAGGAGGGTCGGCATCGTAGGAGTCGGTCCGGTGGGAACGTGGAGAGGAGTCGACGGAATCCGCCTTGGTGGTGGTGGCGGAGAGCGGTGGTTGTGATGGTGGTGGTGCCTCCATTAGAGAGAGAAAGTGAGGGAGAGAGAGGGGATTTTCAACGTTTTGGTCCCTTAAGTTGGCTTCAACGCGATTTTGGTCCCATAAGTTGGCAGGCCTCGATTTTGATCCCATAACTTGGCGTAAGGACTCGATTTTAGTCTCTTGGTCAACCCTTCTCCAAATCTAGCCGTTAAAAGCCTACGTGGCACCGTTTGACCGCTTGGGTGGCAATTTTGACTGGTTTAAATCGAACGTGGCTAAAAAAAATTAAATAAAAAAATTAAAAAAACGCAACGGTTCGATTTTCAATTAGAAATATCAACCGTCCCGCGTCTCTTCATTCACTCAACAACAAACAAGCACTTGCCCCAAAAATTTCAGAGCACAATTTGTCCTTAATCCTTCTATATGGGTCAAGCCCAACCAACTACATGTCCATCGTTCAAAGTTCAAACATCGTTAATGCGCGTTAATCATTGCTGGTCATGTGTCTCACTCGACCAACCATTGGAAATCCCTTTGCTTCACAAGATACTCGTGCACAAGGCTTAAAATTGGGTTTAAGGAGTCGAAATAGACCTTTGCAGTGATTTGCCCTAGTTCCTAACACCTCGCGAGCGTGAGAGTGAGAGGCATTACCGAACCAAGGTGAACCTCTAATTCCCTAGATACCGATCGTTGCCCAACTCTAAAAATCTTTATTAATGTGAGAAACGACAAATGAATGATCGGATGGAGAAATTAAAAGCATGCATAACGAGTACAACGAGAAGATCATACAGAAGGGGCCAGGACCCGAAGAAAGGGGGTTCTCGATGGGTCGGGTCGTACGACACGACCATCGGTCTACACGTGTCCTTTACAAAATATCGACCCGACCATCGGTCTACACGTGTCCTTTACAAAATATCTTCACTAAAACTAAAAGAGGTATCTATCTAATATCTATATGTTATCAAGAGAGTTCAAGAGAGTGATGAAATGGGCTTTACTTAGATCCTATAAAAGCCCAAACAACCTACCAAATCAGTCCAACAACTATTTCCCTTACACCAACATTTTTTCAAACACAAAATCACATATATTCTGTTTAAGAAAAGAAGAGGGGTTAGGGTTTTAGATCAGCAGAGAGAAAAATGTTTCCCGGTATGTTCATGCGAAAGCCCGACAAATCGGCGGCGCTCCGGCAGCTGAAGAGCCACGTGGCGATGTTCGGCGTTTGGGTCGCCGTCATTCGTGTCACGCCGTACGTCCTCAACTACTTCTCCGATCATAACGATGAGCTGAAGCTTGAGCTCTAATCTAATTCGTCACCTTGAAGGTAATTGAATCGATTAATTTGTGTGCAATTATTTATTTATTTATTTATTGTGCATGAATAATTCGCAATTTGATGTTGGGATATTTTTATTCAGTTTTGTAAATTATCTGATTGTAGTGAAAGTAGCACAATTATGACTAGTAAGCATAACATTTGATTAATACACTGTGAGATTAGTCTTACCGGAGTCGGTGTGGTGTTATCTGCTCTAAGTAGTAGTTTAATATTGAGTGATTGAAGGTGATTCTCGTTTGATTCGTGTATTCGGTTCGTTGTGATTCATGCGTTTGATTCGTTGTGGTTCCCCTTTGATTAATTTAGGACAGCCTGGTTCTTCTTTTCAGTAACTAACAGTGAGTCTAAGTTGCCGTTATTTGGGTCAAATATTATGTTCTTCTCACTAATTTCCCAATAAAAACGAGGAGCTCAAGCTTGAGCTTTAGTCTAATATGTCAGCTGGTTGTGAAGGTAATAAAATTGATTAATGTGTGATGTTTAATTGGGCGTGAATATTTTGTAGTTTGATGTTAAGATACTTGGATTTGATGAAGTTGCTTAATTTTTGCTCTTGGCTCTTACTTTGCCTTGCTGTTGTAATTGTGTTATTGTAGTGGAAACTAGCAGAGTTTTGATAAGTAAGCATGAGACTTGATTAGTTTTGATTGGATGTTTTTTGTGACATAATGTGAAGTCAAAGATTATGCAATACTCTGTGGTTAATCTTTAGCTCGGTTGGTTTTGTCGATATTGTTATCTGCTCAAAATTGTAGCTTGACATTGAGTAATTGAAGGTGATTCTTGTTGGATTGATGTGTTTGACTAGATGTGATATTTCTCGGTTAATGAATCTGGGAATTTCAACTTTAATCTTCTCGGCTAGAGCAAAAATGCTATGCTACGAGATGTTACGAAAGAAGCTGATCAATTGATCATTCTGTCAAAAAATTAATCTTTCCCTAGTTTTCTGTTGTGTGAAAGCTAATCATCATTGCTGGTCATTAATTTGGTAAGAAATAGTGACAATTTACGCTGTTTGGGAATTCTGACTTTGTTTTCACTCTTTGACAATGCTACATGGTATTGTGTCTTTCTGATAAGGAGTCTGTGAGATGTTGGTATTTCCACGACTTTATTCTCAATGAAAAATGTGATGAAGTAATCATTTGTAGCTATAAAGTTGAAATGTACGAGGTGAAATGTTTGGTATTTAATCAAATGGTTGTTGTATGTATATGCATATACATAGAAGTGAAATTATATTCAATTCGTAGACAAGTTCTAAAGAAGAAACGTGTTGGTCTGTTTAATGGGAATATTGAGTTTCTTTATGAGCAAGTGTTGAACTAATTCATAATATCTCTGTGATTTATGTACAACTCCTAACGTGTTCTTTATGAGCAAGAGTTTGGTATGCATAGTTACAAACGCGTGTTTTAGGTTATTTAGGTGTAGTTTGTGAATTTATAGTTGATTTACGTCTTGTGTTCTTTTAAGGTTATCTTAGTGTAGTGTATAGTTTGTGTTTGGTCAAATTATATACTTTCAAATGAACATTGATGAGTTGTTAACCGATGTACCATTTTTTGTTTATAACCCATGATTGTAACGACCTAACCTACCCGTTTGCTACCTCTAATTCATCATAGTAATGACAACTATTAATTCGTGCTTTGTGGTCTTCTCGCAGCTCAACGCACATGCAACTGTAAGGCTGGAGCACACTCCATTTTTGGAACTATGAATTCACGAGGAAGATAAATTTGTTTCACATGCAGTCTTAGTAATCCGTTTGGTTGTAAGAGATGCTATGGAAACTTATTTCATGTTGTCTTAGTTGTTCTTCATGATACTGATATTATAATTTGTTGCTACTTTGTGTATGTTTAGACACTTTTGTTAGTTTGTTTACAATTTTGTGCACAAATATTGTTAAATTAAATTTTAACAGTACGAAATGGATAACCAAAGAGCATTATTTGTATAAAGTAAAGATAACCGTGGTGCCAAGTTCAATGGATAACCAAAATTCCACGTGTATTTTCTAATATGTTGTGATTATTATACCAAACTTTCTAAAAGATAACATCAGTACCATTTAATAATATGCTTTGTGCAGAACTAGATAACTATACATTATCGTACAACACCTTTTTTCTTTTTATGAATAAGATCGTACAACATATAGTTATGCTATTGGAAATATGTCGGCAGCATCATGCCCACAAAAATAAAAAGTTATTAGACATTTGTACGATGACCACTCACACGGATACGGGAATACGTATTCGACACGATACGGACATGGCGACACGAATTTTTAAAAATTACATAATTCGACACGGCATGGACCCGTAAAAAATTTAATATTTTTTTATTTATTTTTATCAATATAAATCCAAGAACATGAAAAGAATACATGTGTAAATTTTACCTAGAAGTGTAAAGTGATGAATATAAAGAAAATAAAGGTTATGTAAAACAAAAATAAAGAAAACAAGAAGAAAAGAAAAGAAAAAGAAGAACCACCTTGATTGGAAATTTGGACTCACTAAAAGTGCAGAGGTGCGTCGCGTTCAACAAAAGAGAAGAAAAACTGAATTTATTTAATTGTTTTTCAGCCTTCTTTTAATTTCTTGGTGTTTAATAATGAAAACACGCAGATCGCCATTGTTGTGTGCAGATTTGTGTGTAAGAGAGATAAGAGAGAACGAGAGAGAAAGCAGCTAGGGTTTCTGTATTGTGCAGAAATTAAAATGAATTCATTAAATTGGAAAAAATACTAAAAAGAGTATTTATACTTTACAATATGGAGGGTCCGACCCGCTCCCATGAATGAGACCCGCGAAGTAAAGTGAAATTACATAGGGGACCCTAGACAAATACAGAATAGTATAAAAAGCCAAAAACAGATTATCTTAAGATCCCCCCTCAAGATGAGCGTGGATATCAATCAAGCCCATCTTGGATGTCATGCGGCCAAAGGGAAGAAGCGATAACGGTTTGGTAAGGACGTCGGCCACCTGTTGAGTGTTACTAATGTGGACCATTTTGAGCAGGCCCAAGTTGACTTTTTCGCGAACAAAATGGCAGTCGATCTGGATATGTTTGGTGCGTTCGTGATGGACGGGGTTGATGGCAATGCAGTAGGCGCTGCGACTGTCAGTGAATAATAAAGGAGTGGGGGGCGGAGGGACAGCGAAGTCGTGGAGCAGCTGAGTCAGCCACAAGATTTCACATGTGGTGGAGGCGACAGCGCGGTACTCCGCCTCTGTGGAAGATCGGCTCACCGTGGGCTGTTTCTTCGATTTCCAAGACACGAGCGAGTGTCCGATGTAAATGGCAAACCCTGTAATGCTGCGGCGGGTGTCGGGGCAGCCGGCCCAGTCGCTATCACAGAAGGACTTCAAATGAATAGGTGAGTCAACCGGGTAGAAGAGTCCTTTGCCTGGATTTGTCTTGAGATAGCGAAGGACCCGGTGGGCCGCAGTGAGATGAGAGACAGTGGGCCTCGCCATGTGCTG
The DNA here is from genome assembly GCA_948329865.1 of Linaria vulgaris. Lineage (NCBI taxonomy): Eukaryota > Viridiplantae > Streptophyta > Magnoliopsida > Lamiales > Plantaginaceae > Linaria > Linaria vulgaris. The sequence continues at coordinate 3,408,361 of OX415251.1, forward strand.
AGAAAGGCACTGTACACTAAAAGAGATGTCAGGCCGAGTAATAGTTAAATACAATAGACGGCCCACGAGACGACGATAAACGGTAGGATCAGGTAAGAGAGAATCAGCATTTGACACAAGTTTAGAGGAGTGATCCATGGGAGTAGAGCATGGTTTGCAAGCAATGTACCCTGATTCACTTAGGATATCCAGGGCGTATTTCCTTTGGCATAGTGATATGCCTTTGTGACTTCGTGCAATTTCAATACCTAAGATATATTTAAGAGTGCCTAGATCTTTAATAGTAAAAGCATCATCAAGGTGTTTCTTTAAGGACTGAATCTCAGTAAGGTCATTACCAGTTAAAATAATGTCATCGACATAGACACATAAAGCAGTAAAAGAGTTGGAAACCTTTTTCACATATAGGGAACTGTCAGAAACAGTTTGGGTGTAACCAAAAGAAAGAAGACAAGTAGTGAGTTTTTGAAACCATTGCCGAGAGGCCTGTTTTAAGCCATAGATACTTTTCTTTAAAAGACAGACTCTGGTGTCACCAGGAGAACAATAGCCAGGGGGAGGGTCCATGTAAATCTCTTCAAACAAATCACCATGTAAAAAAGCGTTATTGACATCTAACTGATGCAAATACCATTTTTGGGAAGCAGCCAAAGCAAGTAAGACCCTAACAGTAGTAATCTTGGCAACCGGGGAGAAGGTGTCAAAATAGTCTAACCCCTCCTCCTGGGTATAGCCTTTGGCAACAAGGCGTGCCTTATACCGTTCAACAGATCCATCAGACTTGTGTTTGATTTTAAATACCCACTTACATCCAACAGTATGATGATGAGGGGGTAAGTCAGTGAGGACCCATGTGTGTGTCTGTTCTAAAGCATGTAATTCAGACTGCATAGCAAGCTGCCATTCTCTGATTTTGCTAGCCTGTGAATAGGATTTTGGTTCACAAGCAGCAGAGATGGCAGCAGTGAAGACTCTATGGGTCTGACCAAGTTGGGAAGTAGACACATAGAACTCTATAGGGTATCTCACAGTGGCTTGGTTACTAGACTTATTTAAAGAAACAGGTAAGTCACATTCATAAACATTTAAATATGCAGGAGGAACAGATGGTCTAGCAGATTTTCTAACAACAGGATGATCAGATAAAGTAACAGGAGGATCAGATAAAGGAGCATGCAAATCATCAGTAGGAGAAAAAGTAGGAGAAGAAATACTGTAGCTCTCAGAGTCAGTGAGAGGGGCAGGGGACTGATGCAGGTCCATAGGACTATAAAGGTCTGGAGTACCAATACCAGAGCTGGAGGGTGGGCCAGGTGAAGCAGGTGCAACAGGAGGTGGAGCTGGTGGATCAGGAGGAGCCACAAGCACAGGTGCAGGAGGAATGGTGCCCTGCAAAACAACAAAAGAATCTGGGCCAATATCTGTATTCGCTTTTGGAGAATCAGTGAGGGGTGAGTCTGCAGATTTAAAGGGAAATATATGCTCATAAAAAATAACATTTCGAGACACAATAAAAGTGTGTGTGTCAAGATTTAGGAGAATATAGCCCTTGGTGCCCCTTGGGTAACCTAGAAAAACACATTTTTGCGCCCGGGGGTCAAATTTGGTCCTATTAGCAGTAAGTGTGGAAGCAAAACATAAACACCCAAAAACTTTAAGTAAGGAATAGTCTGGACTTCTGCCAAAAAGCTTCTCATATGGAGTTTTGTTACCTAAAACAGAAGAGGGTAACCTATTTATAATGAAAGCAGCAGTAGAGATGCAAGTAGTCCAATATTTAATAGGGACATTAGACTGAAATTTCAAAGACCTAGCCACTTGTAAAAGGTGTTGGTGCTTTCTTTCAACCAGCCCATTTTGTTGGGGGGTTTCAACACAACTCTTTTGGTGTTCAATACCAAGATTTTCATAAAAACCTTTTAAGATAAATTCAGTCCCATTGTCTGTCCTAATGGCTTTAATTTTCTTAGAAAATTGAGTTTCAACAAGGGAATAGAATTTAGACAAAAGAGAATGCACTTCAGACTTATGCTTCATGAAAAAGATCCAAGTAGTTCTTGAAAAATCATCCACTATTGTAAGAAAAAACCTGTTATCATCATAAGAGGGGGCAGAGAAGGGCCCCCAAACATCACAATGAATTAAGTCAAAAGGGGCAACAGATTGAGACAAACTCACAGGAAAGGAAAGTTTCCTTTGCTTAGCATAATGACAGGTATCACATGGTGTCTTAGCATGAGAATGAGACACAGAAAGAACTGGTATGCTAGACAGTTTATTAACAGAAGTATGACCAAGCCTTAAGTGCCACAGATTGGCATCAGAAACAATGTTCTTTGGAAAAACAGCAGAATTACAAGAATTCAAAAAAGTGTTATTTTTGTCCAGAAAGTAAAGTCCCTGTTCCTCTTTAGCAAAACCAATCATCCTCTGCATGTGGATGTCCTGCAACATACACATGGAGGGGAGGAAGTGCAAGTAAACATTTGAAAATTTTATCAATTTGGAAACCGAAAGCAAGTTGTATTTGAAGGCAGGGACATAAAAAGCATCCTTTAAAAAAATGTTATCATTGAATCTGATGTCAGCTTTGGCAGTGGCAATGGTCACATTATTATTAGGTAGATAAATAGGCACATGAACAGATGGAGCATTTTGGAAAAAGTGTGGCTCACAGATCATATGATCAGTGGCACCTGTATCTAACAACCAAGGCCTATTAATGCAAGGGGAAGGAGTAGAGGGTAAAGAGAATATACCACCATCAGAGGAAGCTGAGGCAACTGAGTGTGGAGCAGATGCTGCTGGGCCAGAGGCAGAGGTGGAAGCCTGGTGATTCTGGGCATAGGCAATGAACTGGTCAAACAGGGCCCTGGTGCTGAAGTCCAGAGGGGCAGTCAGAGTCTGAGGTTGAGAGGATGGTTGGGGGGCTTGAGAAGCCGCATTAGCCGAAGGACCAGCTTGAGAAGAAGGGTGTCTTCTGCCCCGAGGACCCTCCCAATCAGGGGGGTAACCAATCAACTGGAAGCAGCTGTCAACGCTATGTCCATTAAACCCACAATGGGTGCACCTGACCTTCTTCTTGTCCTTTTTACCAGTGGACTGGGGATATCTAGAGCTACTGGGGCCAGTGGGATGGGGGGGTGGTTTGGGTGTAAAACCTTGGGGGTTGTGAGATCGGGTGAACATGGCAAGAGGGTCAGTGACAGGGGGAGCAGTGTGTAAGGAGCGTTGGTTTTCTTCTTGAAGTAGCATGCCATACACAGTGGAAAGGGAGGGCAAGGGGGAAATCAAGAGTATCTGACTACGCAAAGGGGCATAAGAGTCATTGAGACCAATAAGAAAAGACAGAACGCAATCAGATTGTTGGAGGTTGAGCATGGTCTGGTTTGTATTACAGGTACACATACCACAATTACAGGCCACAATAGGGCGCTGGCTAACATATTCGTCCCAGAGCATGCGAAAGCTGTTATAGAATTGTGTGACAGGCTGATTACCTTGAGAGATCGTGGCGAGCGACTTCTGTAAGTGAAAGACACGCGCACCGTCGGTACGCGCATAGCGTGTGCGCAGCTCGGTCCAAACATCAAAGGCGATGGTGTAGTACAGTAGGGTTTGACGAATCTCATAGATGATAGAGTTGAGAATCCACGAGAGGACCAAATTGTTCGCCCTAACCCAACACACGCGCAGGACCGGATCGGAGGGCATGGGGAGCGAGCCGTCAATGAAGCAGATCTTATTCTTGATGTTGAGGGCCATCTCAATGCCCTTACACCAGGCGATGTAGTTGGTGCCGTTCAATTTGTCACCGACAATGGATGCGCCATTCAGATCGTGAGATCCGAGGAAATAGACCGAGGTAGAGTCCTCGCTAGGGTTCTTCACAGCGCTGGTTACAGATCCAGACGTGGAAGACTCAGTAGAAGGGGTAGTCATCGCGAATTGATGAAATTAGGGTTTATAGAAAGGGGGAAGAGAGATTAACAGGAAGGGGGTGGAGGAGACAGCGGAAGCTTGGTTAATCTGGCTCTGATACCATGAAAACACGCAGATCGCCATTGTTGTGTGCAGATTTGTGTGTAAGAGAGATAAGAGAGAACGAGAGAGAAAGCAGCTAGGGTTTCTGTATTGTGCAGAAATTAAAATGAATTCATTAAATTGGAAAAAATACTAAAAAGAGTATTTATACTTTACAATATGGAGGGTCCGACCCGCTCCCATGAATGAGACCCGCGAAGTAAAGTGAAATTACATAGGGGACCCTAGACAAATACAGAATAGTATAAAAAGCCAAAAACAGATTATCTTAAGAAATAATTTAGTAAAATACATTTTTAGGAGTTGATTTTAACCCATTGATAACATGTAATAGAAACCCAAACGTGTCATAGAAGTGTCGGACACGCATAAGAAATGTGTCCGACACGCGTGTCTTAATATTTCTTTAAAATAAAAATTAAAGACACGCCACGTGGCGTATCAGACACGTATCTGAGGCGTGTCCGAGGCGTATCGGTGTCCTCCACGTGTCCGACACAGTATTTTTTTGAATTTTGAAGTATCCGTGCATCATAGGGTATAATATATCCTCATACGTGGGGTATAAAAATTGTTATTTGATGTGATTCTAAATTTGGATTTTTTGATTACTAAAGCTCATTACCTATTCAAAAATTTATATTTCAGTAAGACGGGAGACCGACTACTCATTTCAAAGACAACGTTCGAAAGAAGCTCTTTACTAACCAAAGAAAGTCACATCCACATTAACAAACATTGCAATAAAAAATTGAATTTCTTGAATCCCACTTTCTTAAGTTTCGTGGAGAAATCCAAACCATGCACTCACATGGGGTGTGGGCCCCACACAGGTGGGGCCCACCAGTATGTGAGAGACTGGGCATTGCACCCACTGGGTAGCCAAGAAAAAATCGTGTAAACATAACACAGACAACCATAGGAGGCATCCCATAAAGTAACAAAACAGTTCTCTCCACCACAAAACAATTCTCTCATTTTCTCTCACCAACTTGGCTTCTCCAACTGATACTCAAAAGCAAATATAAACTGTTGCATTAAAATATAAAGGACAAACTCCATATGCTACACGCTCCTCTGGCTCAAAGGGAGCAAGGAGGAGGGGGTCATATTGTACGGTGTTCGACTCTAACAACGGGAAAGGGACAAAAGCCGTTCGTGCTCCTTGACCCCGCGAGGGTAACGGGAGGGTGGTCATACGGAGTTCGACTCTAGCAAAAATAGAGACGGAAAATTGAACGTGAGAATTTCGCGCGATTGGTGTATTAAGCTATGAAAGGTGTTCAAGGGTCTATAGGAACAAGTGCTAGCTTGGGTTTGAGAATAGGCCAAGTGATCTTCTCTTCATCGTCTCTTTTCTTCATGTCTTGGGGAGTTGGATTCTATAGCTATACATCCTTCTGGTAATCTTTTTTCAAAACTTGATTATGATACATGAAGGCAGTTTATATTTGCATCATAACAACAACAAGGGATAATTGCTTCAAAACCACTTGAGTTTGGTCTATTCAATAACCAATCCTTCGTGGGATATTCTTTGAAGTTTTATAAACATGTACAAATATTTTATCTGTTCATAATTTGTTTCAAACTTTAAGTAATGGGGCTTGGTATATCGACTAAGCGAATTGTGTCAAGTCAAACACGTAAATTCTTTTTCATTCACTAACTTTCTCTTCCATTTCCGAATGTTGATTCTGCCAGCTTCTTGGTAACAGTCATGGGCTTACACATTCCTTGGAGTTTCACATTAGCACTTCTTGATGCATACTCCATTTTTGCAAAATGCCCGTTGCCTCACTCGGGAGTTCTCCGTGTTGTCGTTCTTGGAGATTCGGTAATCTAATCTCCAGTTCTTTGATTATATGTTGAGTACATACTGTAACAAAGTTTTGTTCTCTCAGATACTAGCGATTCTCACGCTAGCAGCAGCTAGCTCGACAGCTAGCATTCTCGACGTTCTGCTCAAAGCTGATGTCTCGTTCTGTCGCCCAATTCTCTGCGAAAGATATAAGCTTTCTGTCGCGATGGCGTTCTTGTCGTGGATTCCTTCGCTAATCTCAGCTCTAGCCAATCTCTGGATACTTCCTACATTGTGATGCTAATCAAGTTTGCAGCAAGTCGATTGTATACGCCGACTAGAAGATTATATCTTCAGACAAGTTCTAATGCAGCAGAACTTATCTGACCAGATAATCATCCGAAAAGTTAGGCAGTTGATTCATCGAGAAATTTGTACGTTATGACGAATTCACTCTGATCCAAGCTGTAAATTCTATATACTCATCGAAATGTCAAGAAATGTACATACAGATCAGAATCTACTTCTCTTAAGAAAATTTTTAACTGAGCATTTCTTGCCTTAGTTTACTTGCCATTGCTTCATTCCCTTGTTTCCTATATCCGTTGATCAACAGGTTATACAAATCTGAATCCGGTTTAAAGCCTTTCCTTACCTTCTCCTCCTGAAGCGTTAACGCCTCATCCATTTCTCCATCATCGCACAAACCACGTATCAACCTTTTGTAGTTCTCCTTCTCCATGACGGCCCCATGTTCTTTAACGGCATCCTCCAAAACTCCAGTGCCTCTGAAACTTTCTATCACCCAAATTGTTCTAACAATTATATTTACAGTTGAGCTCTGTGGGGTAAAACTTTTATTACACACATCCTTCCTTATACACCATCATTGCAGAATCAACATCCATAATCTCACAATATCCACTTATAAGATGCTCGTAGGTGATTGAAGTCGTCTCCATGCCACTTGTCACCATTTCTCTATATATCTCAGCCTCGCAACCTCTCCAACGCCACAAAATCCACCGATAATCGTATTGTATGCTCCCGTATCACGCTTCAACTCTTTACTCTCCATTTCCTTCCATGCCCTCACGGCATCCTCCATTCGTCCCTCGTCACAACACATTGAAACTATACACATTCGGCTCGCAACGGACTATTTCCATTTCTTCCCACCCCTCCTCCACCTTATCCACCAACTCCAAACACATAATAACTGAATAAAATCTTTTAGTTTGCCCTTTTTCATTTCTCGCAAATCTTTGGTTGTCTTTGGCTAAAAAAGTATTTCCAAAACTTACTTTTATTCAACACCACAATTCCTTGGATATTGTTCAACTTCCAAAGTTAGATTACAATCTAGGCCGAGAACTATTTCAGTACAAGATACATCATGCTATACCAAAAGTACGAGAAGTATAATATACGTTATTTCATTATTAAACACTCGACAAAGTACATCTTTCTCGGGTTGTCTATCGACAAAAGACTAGTACCAGCCGCATCTTTCATTTCTCGGGTCGTGCAGTGGCTCAGTCTGGAGCTATGCTTTGTAGCCAAAAGGAGCCGTGGAGCACATCCGACGCAAGGGTGCGAGAAAATCTCCATTGTCGTTAAAGGTTAAAGAAGTTGAAGCTTTAAGATGCGACGACAAGGCTTCTGTAATTCTCTTCCTCAAATTCGGAGGACATGGGTAGTTCCAAACAACTTGCCTCAATTGTACGGCATTCTTCACGAAAAACTTTGCCAATTTAACCATTCCACGCATCGACTCCTGGAAGCAGCTTAACTTGACTATCTCCAAGTGAGATAAAATGCATGACGGCACACATCCTTCAGCATCATAATCACGATATTCCCATAGATTCTGAAAGAAAAAAAGAAAGATAAAGCCGGAAATATCCTAAATTTTGTGGGTGAATATAGATATAAATCATAAAAACAAAAAACCAAAACAAAATGGCTTACCACTGTTATCTCCAGAACCTTCAGAAATGGAATAGCACGAAGCAACTCGAATAACTCTTCGCTATTACCACTAGGATATGATAGAACTAGTCGTTCCATGTGGTAAAACTTGGGAAGAAGATTGCCGTGCCTTGAGTGGGCAATAGCCTAGGAGAAAATATCGAAAAGAGAAAGCAAAAGTCAGTTCTTTTAAATAAAAAAGAGGAATATCAAAACAAGGACTTAGCCATGCTATTAGTTCTTAATTTTGATGGGATACATAATATATGGCTGCATCAAAATGTCAATTTAAGCATATACGTGAACATTGAGCTAGAATAAGAAGTAGTACCTTTCCGACAAAGCCAGACAACTCCAATTCTTTTAGACTAGTTAGCTCTTTGAGTAACTTCCGAATTTGCAATCCACTCGGTTCAAGTAGGTGGAGTTTCTCTTTTGTGTTACTATTTTGCAGATATGCAGAAACGGCTTTCGATCCGCCAGACAGAACGATGCTTTCAGGTATCATACCATAAGATTTGAACTTCACAAGCCTGGTTCCAATAATGTTGATAGAGAAGTCCTTCACTCCCACACTAGTGTAATCGGAATCGGTCTCAGAGGAAAAACTAGTCAATTTGGGGGCATAAATCTCCACAACCCCTACATTTAACCATGTGCATCGACTTAATTCAAAAGTCTTGAGAACTGGGAAGGTGAACTTCACGCGATCAGAATTAGAGAGTTCAATCAAGATCTTCATGTTTGCGAGCTTCAAAGTAGTCAGGTAAGGAAAGTTCATCTCTGCGGGGACAACTTTAAACGTGCAGGGCACGAGGAGCTCCAAATTCTTGAGGGAATCGCGATTCAGAATGTCAAGAGGCAAATCCATGTTTGCTACACGATAGAATATGCGTAAAGAATGGAAATCACGACTCAATGCAGTAGTTATCCACGTCTCCAGGCAACGCAAGTCGTACTTTTTGTAACACGAGAGACTGAAATATTGCAGCTTGAGCGACAGACTGAGAATCCTCTCCACAAAGTTGACGAAATTAGCTTTCTTGGTCTCGTTTCCAAATATTTCCAAGTCAGACAGATGAATTTCGCGTGTAGAAGTCCACTTGTATTCCCAAGATTTCGACAGAACCGATGTCCTCACGGCATCCTTGGTGGGTAGGCGAGACAGAATGCGAGATAGAACGCAATCGGGTAAATCAGTGATGTAATCGTGGTCTTCGTCAAGATCAGGTTTTTTACGATCAGGAATCCTCGTCCGACTTATTTCCGTGCTCGATATACTCATCATAACATATGCTAACTCAACCAAATCAATCAACCTGACATAATTGACACAGAGAAACCAACATACATTAAAAAGATACTAATATGTTATATCACCACAAAAATCAAATCAAATCAAACAATAGCATCAGTTGGAAAAATAAATCAAGAACACACACACACACACACACACAAAAATCAAGAATATTTACACTGCCAAATTAAATGCCGCTAATTATTGGATTCCCACAAAGATTAAAGCTTTTTCAAATTACAAATCAAAACCCCACCAAGGTCTATTATTACTCCTTGCAGACAGGAAATGGAAAAGCTAGAAACTGATAAAAGAAAACTCACAGTAGCAGCTCGTCTTTCACTGAAATATTTGCACTTTTGGAAGTCCTTGTAAAGTTGTCCCTTGGCAGCGTATTCCAGAATCAAGTAAACCCGTTTCTGCAGTTATAATGCAACATATAAGCCTAGTTTCAAGTTACTTGTCCATTTATAAACTATAGAGCCTGATCATAAAAATAACCGTATAATGGCAGAATGTTAGGATGCCTAAGATGACTCTTCTGTATTTCAACTTGAGACTGCTTCAGCTGGCTTTTAAACAAAACCTTTCAGTGCCACAATGTGATTGCTCTGCTTGATTTAATTTTCATTTCGACAACTAATATCATACATTCAATAAATAAACCAGCAAGATAATTCGAGATTCGTATTGTAGGATGAAAAGATCACCACTAATTAGAAAGGCACTGACCCTCTTTTCCCTAGCGAGATACACGTGTCCAAACTTTCCCCGGCCGATGTCAAAGTCATTAAGTGTCCACCTCTTTTTCTCAGCTGCAGTGCTCTCACCAGGAGCCTATTAAGTAAACAAAATAACAAGTAGTCTTAAAGACATGAAACCGAATCCCCTTTACAAAAATCGGCACCAACAGGATTCATGTACACAACACGAAACGAAACTCAAGTAATTAAAGTTCAGTAAAGAGTAGGCAATAAAACATATCTACACGTAAAGATCGAAAAAAAGGGATCCGATTTCGACAATGTGTGTAAGAACTAATAAACACAGCACATTCAATTCACTACAATTGTCAAACATCACAATTCGTGTTCGCATAAGAATCTGTTAGGGCCGTGCGTCTCACACCCTGACCCGATCGGCCCATTCATTATCTTTGTTGATATTGTTTTGTTTAAATTATTAGAATTTAGTTAAATCTAATATGGTAATTATCTTGAAGAATATTGGCTTATCTTGAAAGATATATAATCATCTAAATCCTGATATACCTTCCTTATCTCTTTATTGTACTTGGACTAATAAGCGTGCAGATTCATTATAAGATTCATGAAGATCGGTTGGAATCCTCTTGATAAGGAAGGGCAGTCTCGCGAACAGCTGGCGTGCTCTTCTTACTTGGAAAGAAGATCGCCAGTGGATTGCAACTGAAGATTCGAGAGAAGATTCTGGTGCGCCTATATAAAGAGATGACTCGAGATCATTATGAGGCACTTTGAAAAAGATATTAAGCAATCAGTCTTGTATCGAGTCATTGGTGAAGAACACTAAGTCAGAGTGTCTCTGGAGTAGCTTAGTGTGTCTTCGATTCAATCGTGTTTCTGAAAACAAAGCTAAGGGTTAGGTGTTGCAACTGCATATGTTAGAGGGAGTCTAATATATGAGTTGATTTAAATCCTTCATTGTAAGTCTTAAGTAGGAAACAGTTTGAGTCAAACTTTGGGTGAAAGCCCCGTGGACTAGGACCATTTGGACCGAACCACGTTAAAAACCTCTTGTGTTCTTTATTGTTTATGTTTTACTGTTTTTTCGCAATTGCAACTGCAAAAACTGTCTTCAAACGTTAAAGAACTATCATCTGTTGTACTTAAGTGTACAGTTGCAACTATTGCTCAGTGCAACTGGACACAATTACGAGTATTGCAGATTCTAAGATCTTTCAATTGGTATCAGAGCGGGTCACTATATTTACATAGTGTAGATTCTGGTCTAAAAGATCTTTGTTTTATTTAAATTGATTTACTTATGGAAGAAATGAGGGAAGGTCTGTCGACCATTAAGCCACCGATGCTAACGGCCACGAACTACTCCTACTGGAAGAATCGCATGCGAAACTTCATAAAACAACAGGATCAGAAGGCCTGGAAGAGCATTCTAAAAGGGTGGACCCCACCGACAGATGATCAAGGACGCGTGAAATCCGAGCTGGAATGGACCGATGCTGAAGAACTCTTAGCAAACTACAACTCTACAGCTTTAAACATTGTTTTAGTTGCTGTTGACTATGACCAGTATAAGAGTATATCTAACTGTGAAATTGCAAAAGATGCTTGGCAGGCTATCGAGAATGCACATCAAGGAAATGACAAAGTACGTGCATCCAAGTTGCAACCACTCAATGACCAGTTCAACTATGTACGCATGGAAGAAACGGATACCATCGCTCAGTTCCATTCCAAACTTAGGCATCTCGCGAGTGAAGCCACCATCCTTGGAGCGGACTTCCCTGAATCTAGGATCGTGCTTAAACTTCTAGGATCTCTCCCTGGAAGGGTTGCAATGAAAGTCTCAGCCATCGAAGAAGCAAAAGACTTCAACACACTACCCCTGGCTGACCTCATGGGATCCCTAACCGCATGGGAAATGAAACTCAAGAGAGAAGGAGACACCATTTCCAAAGGAGTTGCACTTCAGGCCAGTCTTCCACAGAACAGTCCCAACTCAGAATTGGAGCAATCCTTAGCACTCCTCACTAAGAAGTTCAACAGAATGAACAAACGTTGGAGTAGAGGTAACCCTTCAAACCCAGTTGTAAGTCCCTCTGATTTACCTAATAATAAGCCTTCCGTTGCTAATAGACTTGACAACAAAAGGTCTGGAAAGGGTATTCAATGCAGGGAATGCCAAGGCTTTGGACGCATAAGGGCAGACTGTGCAAATCTGCTCGAGAAAAACAAAAGTCGTGCTCTACTTGCATGGAGTGAGGACGAATCTGATGACAGTGAAGATAACACAGAAGAGATCGATGACATTGCATTTTCATCGTTCATTCCCCTTAGAGCCAACATGGGAGTTACAATTCGCAGCAACTCTGACTCCGATTGTGACTCATTTGACAATAACGAGTTGGAACGTACAGAGGATATGGAGTCAATCTGCAGAAGAAACTCCGAATTGGAGGCCCAACTCAAGATTGTGTCTACTTTTGGCAGCCCTGTGAGAATGAACAACAGAATCCTAGAACTCGAAAGAAAGGTTCTCGCCCTCTCCTTGGAGAGAGACCTCATGTCCGCTGATCTGGAATCAGCTCTTAAAGCCCACAAAGCACTTGTTGAAGTATGCGATCTCACCAAGAAGGAATGGGACACACTGGCAAAGAATGTGAAGCTGCTCACACCAGGCACAAAAAATTTGGAAAAAGTTCTGGACACCCAGAAAGTTGCAACTGGGAAAACCGGAGTAGGATATGTTGACTCCACTTCACCAAAGTTTCTGAGGAATACCAAGATATCCGTGTCCAACAGGAAGAGGATACCCAAGGGATTTGAAATTCCGTTCGACTATTCCAACACCAACGATCAGGTACGTGTCAGTTGCAATTTGCCAGCAACAGTATCTGACCGAAATTCTGTGAACAGGTATGCAAGAGGAAGATTCATTCCTATCTGCCACCACTGCGGAGTCCAAGGACACATTCGTCCCTACTGCTATCAACTATGGACATCTCAGGACACACCCTCCATCATTGTTCCCGAAGTACAGAAGAAGAAGAGGAGAAATCAAAGAAAGAAGAAGATCATTCCGGATGCCCCCACGGTTGCAACTGTCGTGCCACCTCGACAAGTTTGGGCTAAGAAATCTTCTAACCCTCTTATTTGTCTTACTGCTTGCAACTCTACCTCTCAAGAAAGATCCTACTCTAACTCTTGGTACTTTGATAGCGGTTGCTCTAGGCACATGACAGGAAATAAGGACATCCTAATTAACTTTGTACATGACCGAAAGGGCGATGTTATTTTCGGTGATGGAAACAGAAGGAGAATAATGGGGAAAGGAACCCTAAGTGTTAAAGGCTTTCCCAAACTAAAAGATGTTCACTATGTTGATGGACTGTGTGCAAATCTCATTAGTATTAGTCAGTTGTGTGACGATGATCTCTTTGTTCACTTTACCAAAGATGAATGTGAAGTTGTAGATCAATTTCAAAATATTGTCTTGAAAGGACTAAGAAGTACTGAGAATTGTTACACTATGACTAACTGTAAAGCTACTTTCAGGTCACTTACCTGCAACTCGAGCAAAGAATCTGTTGCAGAATTATGGCACCAACGGCTTGGCCACCTCAATTACAAGTTCCTGGCACAGCTCTTCAACAATCAAAGTGTGAGAGGATTACCAAAGCTTGGAGCAAAGCAAATTGGAAAATGTGGCTCATGCATTGAAGGAAAACAGACAAGAATAAGCCATAGTGAGTTGCAACACATACCATCGGTAAGAATTCTGGAATTGCTACACATGGATCTTGTGGGACCCATGCAAAAGGAAAGCATCTCCGGTAAGCGTTACATTTTTGTATGTGTTGATGATTTCTCGAGATACACTTGGGTAGAATTCCTAAAAGACAAAAATGAATCCTTTGTATTCTTCAAAAAACTGTGCAACACTGTTGCAACTGAGAAGGATCTAACTGTCAAAAGAATCAGAAGTGATCATGGTAGGGAGTTTGAAAATTCAAGCTTCGCTGAATTCTGCTCTGACAAGGGCATATTTCATGAATACTCTTCCCCCATCACACCACAACAAAATGGGGTTGTTGAAAGGAAGAACATGACACTAGTTGAAATGGCTAGAGTCTTGCTCAACTCAAAAAAATTAGCCATCAAATTCTGGGCTGAAGCAGTGAACATTGCATGCTATGTCATTAACCGCGTTTACCTACGACCAGGTACAACTAAAACTGCCTATGAACTCTGGAAAGGTAAAAGACCAAATGTCCAACACTTTCATATCTTTGGTTGCGCCTGCTACGTTCTAAATGATAGGGAACCTAGAGGAAAGTTTCAATCCAAATCTGATCTAGGAATTTTTGTTGGGTACTCACGGCATAGTCATGCTTATCGCGTATTTAATATGCGCACTCAAACTGTGGTTGAATCATCTAATGTTGAGTTTGACGATTACAGGGACTTTGCAACCACATCATCTGAAGCTCGGATCACTGAACTGACAGAGGCTGATGATGAGGAGGAATCACACCGCCCACACAAGATTTCACCACCAGTTGCAACTGATACAGTTACCCAGCAACCTGAGGATAATCCAACGGATACAGTTCCAACAGAGACGGACCCTATCACTGCAGTACAGGGAGAGAACCCACAAGCACCACCACACATCAGGAGGAACCACCCACCTGAAGCTATCATTGGGGACATAGGTGACGGGATAAGAACGCGAGATATCCCTCGAAGGAGATATGACCAAATGGTGCGGTTTGTGAGCTACACCTCGAAGATTGAACCCAAGAACATAAAGGAAGCACTACTGGAAGAAGCTTGGATAGAGGCCATGCAAGAGGAACTGAATCAATTTGAACGGAATGATGTTTGGACACTTGTCCCTCGCCCAGACAAAGTAAACATCATCGGCACCAAATGGATATTCAAGAACAAGACCGACGAATTGGGAAATATTGTGCGCAACAAAGCAAGATTAGTTGCACAGGGATACACGCAAGTCGAAGGAGTCGACTACGACGACACATTTGCCCCAGTTGCAAGACTAGAGTCCATTCGTCTTCTTCTCGCAGTTGCATGCGGGTTGCATTTCACACTTTTCCAGATGGATGTTAAGAGTGCATTTCTGAATGGATACTTGAACGAAGAGGTGTTTGTCGCACAACCGAAAGGATTCACCGATCCCCACTTTCCTGACCATGTGCTGAAGTTAAAAAGAGCACTTTATGGCTTGAAGCAAGCCCCACGGGCGTGGTATGAAAGACTCACCGTGTACCTTCTTGAAAAGGGATACACGAGAGGAAGTGTAGACAGAACCCTGTTCTATAAACACTTTGGAACAAACATTCTTATTGCCCAAATTTATGTAGATGATATCGTGTTTGGGTCTACATCTCGGGATGAGTTGCAACACTTCATTTCTATTATGAAAAATGAGTTTGAAATGAGCATGGTTGGTGAACTCACCTATTTTCTTGGTTTGCAGGTAAAACAGCAAAATGATGGAATATTCATATCACATGCGAAGTACGCTAAGAATCTTGTCAAGCGTTTTGGCCTTGAACATGCCAAACCTATGAAAACCCCCATGGGCTCTACAGATCGTCTTAGCAAAGATGATAGTTGCAACTCGGTGGACCCCAGTCTTTACCGAAGCATAATAGGAAGTCTATTGTATCTCACTGCTAGCAGACCTGACATTTGCTTCAGCGTTGGAGTATGTGCAAGATATCAGGCCAACCCGAAAGAATCTCATCTCAAGGCAGTCAAGCGAATTATTCGCTACATCTCTGGTACAGTAGATTTCGAGCTCAGTTACAACTTCAATGATAATCTATCTCTTGCAGGATACAGTGATGCAGATTGGGCAGGATGTGCTGATGATCGAAAGAGTACTACAGGAGGATGCTTCTACCTAGGAGCAAATCTTGTGTCCTGGTTCAGCAAGAAGCAACACTCAATCACATTGTCCACAGCCGAAGCTGAATACATCGCTGCTGGGAGCAGTTGCACCCAACTGGTTTGGATGAAACAAATGCTAGAAGATTACGGTATCTCCCAAAATGAAATACTACTCTATTGTGATAATACAAGTGCCATTAACATCTCTAAAAATCCAGTCCAGCATTCTCGCACTAAACACATCGATATTCGATATCACTATATTAGGGAACTGGTTGAGGCTAAAACTATTGAGCTACGACATGTGTGCACTGACCTTCAACTTGCAGATATTTTTACCAAAGCTCTGGATGTGACACGTTTTGAGCACCTTCGCAAGTCGTTAGGGCTCTGCCTCTTGTGAATTGCAACAGGAACCCGGTTGCAACTGAGGATGACCAGTGTCTGACCTTCTGCCTATTACTGATCTCAGACAGTCTCCTCATGTTTGGTTGTTGTAATCTTACAAAAAAAAAAAAAAAGGGAACGGAGGGCTTCGCTCATAAGTTGCAACTGGAAAAAGCTACCTGACCTAGAAGCAGCAAGTGTGAAAGCTAGCAATTCTTATCCCACGCGACTACTCATTGCAAAGAGCTACCTTGCTCACAAATGTGTCAGTGTGAAAGCTACCAGTTGTTCACATCTCTGTACTTTAGTTGCAACTGTGTTTTTTTTAAACCTCACTTGGCGAGACTGAATTGGATCGGTAAATGGATAGATTCTCTCCACTGGTTACCTTGGTTCTCGTGTTGCTGTATTTAATTCTACATACACGCCGGAGCCCTAATTACTTGTGATTGGGCCTCACTGGGTGTCACATTGTGAGTCCAAGTTTCTTTTGCAAGTTGGTTAGGACATGTATCATACGCGTATCTTATGTTGATTTTATCCCTATCCTTTCCCCATTCATGATTTCGTATCATGTGTCAAGTGTATCTAGGGCAGATTTCGTCTTAATGGGCCTCTGTTTTCCCTCCTAAATTTCTAGGGTTTTCACATTCCCTCTTTATTTATTCGTCTCCTACTTGCTACACTAACCACAAATCTCACTTTCTCTCTCTGCCTTGTTTAGCATTCGTTCTTTTTCAGATGGGTGGATCTGCCAGAAAGCCAGCCGCTACCTTCTCCGAGGAACCCATTGATATGGATCCCCTACAATCGATTCCTCCGTCACCACCCCAGGCCCCACGTGCGACTGACGATGATGAAGCGGACTCTCCGTTTGCTGAGGAGACCACTCCACCACCACAGGCTGCTGCTCCGGCCACAGACAAATCCACAGCCGGTCCCTCCTCCACCCCTCAACCGGAGCCGGATGAAGCACGGACAATCCCCACTGCTGCCGCTCCTTCTGGGGTTACAACCAGAAAGCGTACCAAGGTACCCATTCGTCAGCCCCCCCGACTCCGCCGTTTGCACAAAATCTCTGAACAATCTGCCTATGAGGAGGATTCCGCTGATGAAGATATTCCGGAGGTGAACCCTGAGCCTCCCAAAAAGAAGGCTAAGTCCAATGCCCCCACCAAGAAGAAAACCCAATCCTCTACCCCTCAAAGAAAATCCGCACCGGTTGTGCCCGAGTCTACCTTCGCTCTTCCCGATGTTGCTCCTGCCTCCGCCTCCTTGAAAGCTGCTAGGGCTCACTCTCAGCGTTTCTACACCACTGACGCAGAAGCCAGAATGCTGGAAATTCGCAAGCGTCCTATGGTTGTGGAACGACCGTTGGACCTCAAGTCCTATGAAGAGACTGGGGTACTGGAACTCCTTGAAAAGCGCGGGTGGTTAGTTGCAACTCAGAACGCCACCAACTACAACAAAGCCCTGGCGCAAGAGTTTTATGCTAACCTCACGACCCAGCTCGATGCGGAAGGGTCACTACAGCGCCATGTCATCTATCTTCGGGGAAGTGTCTGCCCTTTTACTGCTGAGCTTCTGTCCCAGGCCATGGAGGCACCAGTCGTGGACACAGCCGGGAAATCTGAGTTGCGACTAGAGAGAAACATGGACAAAGTTGCATACGAGCTGACTGGGGGATCAATCCGTGTGTGGCCCCAAGACCCGTTTCCTACCAGCTCACTCACCAGCCGATACAACCTGCTGTTCCGCATCCTTGTCAGCCACTGGCTTCCTTGCACGCAAACCTCCAACATCCGCCTTGAGGTTGCCAGTGTGTTGTTTCGTGTTGGCACAGGAGTTGCAATTGACCTGGGCACACTTGTGTTCGAGCGCATTTATCGGGGTACCTTTCCCAATTTCCATCTCTCACTTGGGTTCCCTGCCCTCATTTACAGGTACTTTGCCTCCAGGCATCCCTCCATTATGCTGGATAAAGAAGACCTTCTCGAGTGTCCGGTCATGCGTGCCAGCACTAAAATTCTGAACAAACCGCCACCCTTCCCAGCTGCAACTGGACCATCCAACAAGAAGCAGTCCAGCTCCATTCCAGACGCCTCTGCCAGTCTTGATGGAGTGCACCTAGAACTATCCAGGTTGAGCAACCTGGTGGCTGAGCTGGTTCAGGCCAATGAGGAGTTGCGCACTTCGATGGCACTTCAAACCTCCAAACTTGACTGTTTGTTGCAACACGCTGGTCTCCGCTCTGGGCCTGGTGAATCATCTGGGCATGGTACCTATTGATTTGTTGTTTCAAAAAGGGGGAGATTTTGTGTTCAGGGGGAGTTGTTCAATTTTCACTAAACAATTTCTATCTTGATTTAGACGTTTTTGGTTTTTGGTTTTTGGCGGAAGGTTGCACTGCTGTTGCAACCAGTACTTTTCTACTCTTCACTTTACTCTTCTGCTCGTACTACTTGGTTTTAAATGCAGACTAACCTTTGTGCAGATTGGTAAATAATTTTGACAAAACAAATCAAATGGGGAGATTGTTAGGGTCGTGCGTCTCACACCCTGACCCGATCGGCCCATTCATTATCTTTGTTGATATTGTTTTGTTTAAATTATTAGAATTTAGTTAAATCTAATATGGTAATTATCTTGAAGAATATTGGCTTATCTTGAAAGATATATAATCATCTAAATCCTGATATACCTTCCTTATCTCTTTATTGTACTTGGACTAATAAGCGTGCAGATTCATTATAAGATTCATGAAGATCGGTTGGAATCCTCTTGATAAGGAAGGACAGTCTCTCGAACAGCTGGCGTGCTCTTCTTACTTGGAAAGAAGATCGCCAGTGGATTGCAACTGAAGATTCGAGAGAAGATTCTGGTGCGCCTATATAAAGAGATGACTCGAGATCATTATGAGGCACTTTGAAAAAGATATTAAGCAGTCAGTCTTGTATCGAGTCATTGGTGAAGAACACTAAGTCAGAGTGTCTCTGGAGTAGCTTAGTGTGTTTTCGATTCAAT
Source organism: Linaria vulgaris (assembly GCA_948329865.1). NCBI lineage: Eukaryota > Viridiplantae > Streptophyta > Magnoliopsida > Lamiales > Plantaginaceae > Linaria > Linaria vulgaris. The sequence goes on from OX415251.1 coordinate 3,427,523, forward strand.
CGTGTTTCTGAAAACAAGCTAAGGGTTAGGTGTTGCAACTGCATATGTTAGAGGGAGTCTAGTATATGAGTTGATTTAAATCCTTCATTGTAAGTCTTAAGTAGGAAACAGTTTGAGTCAAACTTTGGGTGAAAGCCCCGTGGACTAGGACCATTTGGACCGAACCACGTTAAAAACCTCTTGTGTTCTTTATTGTTTATGTTTCACTGTTTTTCGCAATTGCAACTGCAAAAACTGTCTTCAAACGTTAAAGAACTATCATCTGTTATACTTAAGTGTACAGTTGCAACTATTGCTCAGTGCAACTGGACACAATTACGAGTATTGCAGATTCTAAGATCTTTCAGAATCAATACAGCAAGTAACAAAAAAAAATGAAAAAGGGGGAAAATGCGAAAACCTAAATACACACAAAATCAAAATCTCAACATAATTGAAACGTACGCTTCAAAATCTTCAACTACAAATTCATGAAAAGAAACCCTAACACACAAATTTAATTACAAAATTCGTTTATTCGTTACCTTGTTTTCTTGTTGAGAGTAATTAATGAAAAATTCTCAGTGAAAAAATGAAATAGAGAATTTTGGCAAGTTTTCCCTCCCAAATATAAATTTATGAAGACCAAAATACCCTTATAGTTATTTTGTGTAATTTCAAATTTTAGTTTTACCATATTCTTCTATATTTTTATAAGAATAAAAGGCATATACATACATACATATACATCATAAATTCCTATTTCATTTTAATTTTAACTTAATTTTATAAGATTGATGTGTTGCTTTAGATTAGCAGGACCCCGGGGCTGATTAATTAGGTTAAGGAAAATACGATGCGACTAAAGCGGAATTACTCTAACCTGACAGGTAGTTACTATCTATTTCGGCTACAGAGCAAGGCAAGGTTAGATGCTAGTTTGCTTAAGACTTGGAGTTCCCCTGTCTCTATCTCTATTTTTTCTTGTTAAAGAGAGGTCCCATATTGTTTTAAGTGACAGTCCGATCGATCTTAAAGCTACGAGTTCAAGGTGTCGTTGGTTGAACCAATAGGGGCTCTGGCAGAAGATTGGTCTTTTGTTCTTATTCTCTCCTCGTCTTTGACTCCATCATATTCATATATCAAGATCGACTTCAACTCATGCATCGGTTTACCGAAATCACCTCAGCTCTCCCACTCCTTTCTATTCAAAAGATTTCGTCCTCTCTTCTTTCGTGAGTGGGTATAGTACTTTCCTTCCTGGGATTACGACAGTTGCAGATCAAGAAAGGGGCTTACGACCACATAAAAAGAATTTTTGATTTAAAATGGGAGTGGGCGAACCGGTAATCGAAAAAAGAACCGTTGACAACGAAAAAGACAAATGGAACTCTGGGATTAAGATAAATCTCCAGGAAAAAGAAAATCATAGGTTTTTTAAACAATTTAGGAGTTGTGTTTGTTCGCGAGAATGGATTCCTTGTCAAGTCTTTTATAATAGTTTGAATATAGAAATGAGAGATTAAGTTTATATTTTGTATAAATTTTAACTTAATTTTGTATTTTTTGATAGTTTAAAATGTAGAAATTAGAGATATATTCTTTTTGTTTTATAGTAAAATGGGAGTATAACCCTTGCTTGGTTTACATATCCCTACATAGGGGAGTAAAATCTTACTTCTAACATCACAATGAGGTATTTGCCTAATTTACTTTTCTCAGAGAGGTGATTTGCGAATTGATAACACGGGGAGGAAATTTGCTATAAACCACTTTTAAGTTTGAAAATATCTTCTATTATTATATATATTTTCTACTTATTTATTTGTTTTATACTTTATCGGGTATTTAGTAATTAATATTCAAACAGGAGGTACATATATGTATTTTTCCTTATAAGACTAGAACTTCTTCTTTTTTTCTTTTCTTTGATTGTGAAGTGAAAACTTGTAAGTTGAAGCAATACTCGGCAAACTCTTCAATTAATCAAACTAAGTTAATCATATATGGCAAACATACACTTTGAAGTATAAACACTTGTATTCGCAATAAGTTGAAATAATTGCATATAAAAGTTGTCGTATTTTTCATATGTTAATTATACCAATACTTTCGAAAGTATAATTTGATTACTTGATTAAAAAAAATTATTTCAACATAATTAATTTGGTCTTATCTCGTCCACGTAATAAAACACCGTAAAATAATTATAACTAGAACACGAATATCCCAAAATAATGCTAATGCAATATTGATAATGGACTAACTTGGTCCGAAACACCTATTACAAGATTACTAAGTATTACAGTGAAATTACAAGTAAAATGATGCGTATCGAACGAGTCGCGTTCGATGCTGTAGTGTCGAACAGAGGATGTTCGATGCCAATAATGTTGAGTATATGCTCTGTAGATTTGTCGTAAGTCGAACAGACTTGGTTCGATGCTGAGGTCTATGTCGAATGATCGGATGTTCGATGCTGGGCTGAGTATCGAATGGTTGTATGTTCGATGCTGGGCTGAGTATCGAATGGTTAGATGTTCGATGCTTAGCCGTAATTCGATGTGTCCAGAATAGCCAATGAGAAGGCGAGGGGCGGGGTATTTATAAGCCCGTCCCGCGGAACCCGTATATTGGTCATTAAATGCGCATCGAACAGTGGTGGTTCGATGCTGACTCCGCATCGAACATAGCCTGTTCGATGCGTTATTTCGTGGGTTGGGCTTGCTGGGCCGTCCCAATATAAGATATTGGGCCAATTCATAAATATCTCTATCACATAGTCTCCCCAGTTTGGGAGACGTTGTCGAATAGAGAACGTCTTCCAAATTCAAAAATATTGCTTTGGTTTGTTGGCCGGCGTATATAATTGTTATTTGACATACGTCTAAATTCATTCCCTCGATTGGAAACGGTTCTCGGCATAGAGCGGGTTCCAATCTTTTTGTACTGGTTAGGAATATTCTTAATCATTTATTTTTTCTGAGTGGACCCCGCTACGCATGGTCCGTAATGCCTGAGTTAAAAGTGATGCCACGCATCGCACAAGGCGTGTTCGAAGTGGTTTGTCATGAGCATCGAACAGATTGTGTTCGATGCGATTGTTCGATGCGCTGCTGGAATGGGCCTTTTCGCGCCATATATAAAGGGGTGAATACTGGAGAAGGCTCATTTCTCTTCGAGCCAATTTACGCACAAACGTAAGTAGCATCGAACAAGCGTTGTTCGATGTTGCCAGGCATCGAACATGCTTTGTTCGATGCGGGAAGCATCGAACAACATGCGTTCGATATCATGCCTTAGAAAGTTTTTTATGTTTATCTCAGCATTAAATTTTTCTGCCTTTCCGATAATAATAATTTGTTATTGATTTTCAGGCAAATCGACGATCAATTTCTATCGCTTTCGCTTTTGCCTACCCAATCAAGGTAAATTAGGCATTGTTATTGTAATCGCGTTTATAATGTTCAATTACCGACTATTTTTAGATATGCCACGGTAGTGGTACGAGTCGTGAATGTGACCTATCCGTGCATAGTCAGCTTTTTTTTTGTTTCTTTTTATTTTATTTCAGTTCTTTCTCGACCACAATGGTGAGTAGCGAATCATTTTCTGGGAGCGAGTCGAGTAGCGGCTCTAGCTCCGGATCACAGGACTTAGTGGTGGGCCCTTCCAATGCTCCCGCGGGTTCAAATGAATATGAGCTAATTGACTTAGAGACTACTGATGTACTTGCGGGTAATAACACCGCAGCTAATGCTGAGCGGGATGCTCCTCCGAATGTCGATGATGATACATCAGCATCGTCAACTTTAGATAACCGCGCATCTAGCGAGGCCAACGAGGAGGCAGAGTACATCAATAGGGAGTTTAATGACAATGCCAAAATTGCAGGGATGGCGTACCATATGTATGCGTTGCGCCTGCAACATAGTCGCAAAAAATTACGCGAAAAATTCGCTATACCAAATAGGTATAAGATAGTTATTCCTGGTCCCAATGACCATATGCATACCCCACCACCCGGGAACATTACTGTTTTTGTGGGGCAATTGCTGAATGGTTTGAGGTTCCCTATCCCAGTTGAATTAAAGATGCTCCTGAGGAAAATCGATCTTGTCCCGGCGCAGCTAACGCCGAATTTGTTCGGTAATATGCTGGGGTTTATCATTGTGCTGAAGGCATTACGCGAGCCTTCAAGTCCAAATGAATTTTACGCCTTGTTCGAGATTGCAAAGCGGGAGGAAGGATTTTATCACGTTAAAGCTAAACGCTTATGCAAATTCTTGAATGTCGAGGCTACCGGGTACGGAAAATTCTGGAAAAGACGATATTTTATATCGAGGAGAGCTACGAGGGTGAATTCAGAGCTTATCGCCGTGAATGGTACACTGGGTCAAAAGTGGCAATTCCCCCCGGTATTAGTGTGCCTTCATGGGATTGTGAGTTCATCCTGAACCTAGTACGCCATCACCAGTTTGATGTTAAAAAACTAGTTGAGAGCAGAGTTTTGTCTTTAGCTGGTCTATCCCCGGTTCCATATAACAGAAGAATGACACTCGGTATATTATGCATTTAAAATTGCTCTGATATGTTTCTGCTAATTATAAAATTGATCTGACCGATGAAAATTTTTTGCAGTGAAATTTATCATGGATCGACATGCTAGGATAAATCAGGCCCTCGCTGCCGAACAAGTGAGCTCCCAGGCAACAGCAGCTGGAGCGATTCCTCCCCCGCGAAAGAGGAAGAGCAAAGGGAAAAAGGCGGCTGCCGAGCCTTCGGCTTCTATGCAAGTCGATTCCCAGGATGATCCTTTCGAGGATATTCTTGGCGAGAATCAAGATGCTGCTTCTGGCGCTGACTTCAGTCATGCAGGAGGTTCAGAGAGTACTGCGGTAGGGCAGGGAGAAGAGACTGAAGCTCCCTTGCAAACAAAGAGGAGAAGGGTTCATCATGCCCGTTCTCAAACTAGGGCTTCTGTTCCCCCCGCTGCACCAACTCCAGGCCCAACCACTGAGGCTTGCATTAGTCAGGGTCCCCGCACTCGCGCCGGCGGGTATGAGCTTTCTGAAAGCATGGCGATAGACGCCTTGAAAGTTCTCCTTCTGAATCTTGTCGTTCCGCATCCCGTGTCTGCGGAAGAGCGGAGGATTGTGGAGCCTAACACGCTCCACATGCTGACAGCGGTAAGATGTTTTTTTCCTTTATTAATGTTATCCTTTATGAGTTTTTCGAACATTAACTCTTCACTTATTGCATTTATAAGGTGCCGGTATAGTGGATGCCATGTTCGCGGCATTGATTCGGACTCACGAGGTGGCTGCGGCTGGGCAGCCACGTGGCCCTATGGACTCCATGGGTGGAGAATCCGAGGCCCTTAGAGCTGCTTTAGCTGCGAAGGATAAAGCCTTGGAGACGGTCCGATCTTATGCTGCAAAAGCGAATGAGGATCGGAACGCAACGAAAGAGGCGGTGGAGCATTCTAAGCAACTCCAATTGCAAGTGTCCAATCTTTCTGCCAGCAAACTGGAGCTGGAGAAAAGGATTGCCGAACTTGAATTGGAGGTGGCGACTGAGAGATCGAAGGCCGATCTTGCCGATGAAATTGGCTATGCCCGCGGATTGAGCAAGGTAAAGAATTTTACTCCTCTGCCTGCTTTATTATTTATTTGGCATTCCATAATTTTTATTTGCTTGCATAGGTGTCTGCTCAACAGAGGGTGGAGATTGCTGAGGCATTTCTCCGGAGCAAAACCTTCGAGGAGATTAGCGCTCGGAGATGCTCTCGTGCGGCTCGCAATGCTCAGATTCTGACCGTCCATCAGTTTTATAGCACCAAACATGTGCGTGGGCACTTCGACCCTTCCTGGCTCGATCTTTCATTGGGGCCTAATAGAGAGATTCTGCCGCCCGCTGCGAATGATCAACCAGCTTCTCTAGATGAGTTCGCTGTGCTTCTCGAGAGTGACAACCTCATTAATCGGGGAATATCTTCGCCGCTGCAGATGTTGCTCGTCTATCCTTCTACCGATGACGAGGACGACGCTGATACTTAAACATGTTGGTATTCATTTCGGTCTGTATGAACAATTTTTAATTTGCTATTTTCGTGGCGCTGCGTCGCCTTCTGATGCTTTTGAACTAATTTGATTTTTCATGAATTGTTTGGCTATTTGCTTCGACTTCCACCGTTATTTGCCTGATCTAAGGCTCATTATCGTCGCATTTTCTTCTGTTATCATTGCTCTTTACTTTATTTTGACAACATGAGCGTTATTTTACAATCATGAATTCTTTCATTTCGCTTCGAGGTGTAAAAACGTCATCCAATTTGATTGAATTAGAACCATTTAGGTCGCGGTATCTCTCGCCATGGTAGACAGAGCGTCCGAGCCTATTTAGATTATTTTAGGGATTGCAGTATTTCGTGCCTCTCTGGGCAGAGTGTCCGTCCCTTTTTAAGTTGTTTTAGGGAATACGGTATTTCATGCTTCTTTGGGCAGAGTGTCCGTCCCTTTTAAGTTATTTTAGGGAATACGGTATTTCGTACCTCTTTGGGCAGAGTGTCCGTCCCTTTTTAAGTTGTTTGAGGGAGTGCGGTATCTCGTGCCGCTTTGGATAGAGTCTCCGTCCCTTTAGGAAGTGGGGTATCTCGTGCCGTTTTAGACAGAGTCTCCGTCCCTTTTTAGGTTGTTTGAGGGAGTGCGGTATCTCATGCCGCTTTGGACAGAGTCTCCGTCCCTTTAGGAAGTGCGGTATTTCCGTCCCTTTAGGAAGTGCCGTCCCTTTTTATTATATAGAGATTTGCGGTCCCTCGTGCCATGGTAGACAGAGCCTCCGTCCCTTTTTTGTTATATAGAGATTTGCGGTCCTTCGTGCCATGGTAGACAGAGCCTCCGTCCCTTTTTCACTTATTAAGGAATGCGGTTCCTCGTGCCATAGTAGACAGAGCCTCCGTCCCTTTTAGTGATTTAGGGAGTGCGGTTCCTCGTGCTTGTGTTAGACAGAGCCTCCGTCCCTCTTAAGTAATATTTAGTTATGCAGTACGTGTGAGATAGTTTTGTGAAAACGGTTTTTCGTCGAGATAAATTTAATTAATGGGAGTAGAGCGAAGCTTGGTTGAATAGCTCGGTCTACTTTTTCCCAATTTTAGCCCTTGGGCTCAAGTCTTCAGCGTACCTGTTTTAGGTTATTACATAGCCTGCCTCTCAAGCTCTTCATGGCTGAGAGAACGAATGAATGTTGTTCAAAACTGTTCAGGGTGCTAAAAACCTGCAAAAATTTGTATCGGAGCTCCTTAATCAATATGCTCCATCCGCATGGGGGCCAAGGCCTCCACTGCTTCTTGTTCCTGTTGTGGCCATGAACGAAGCGAGTTCACATAACATTTCCATCCTTCGATGTGATCTGCGATCACTTCGCCTGTACCTGCAGGAGTAGGAAATTTTACCATCTGATGGTAAGTCGAGGGCAGTGCCCGGAATGCATTCAAAGCGGGCCTTCCTAGGATGCCGTTGTATGCAAAATGCATGTCGACAATGACATAGTTTGTCAGCAGTGTTTTCATTTGTGGCGCAGTTCCCAAGGAGGTCGGAAGCACAAGCATTCCGTGGGGCACAATCTCCGGGCCTCCAAAACCGCTCAATGAAGTTCACACATGTTCTAAGGCTCCGCCATTCAGCCCCATTTTGTCCAAGGTAGAGCTGGACAAAATGTTGACCGAGCTGCCTGCATCAACATTTTTGTAATACCGAAATTGGCTATATCCACCGTTATTACCAATGGGGAATCCAAATTTGCCGTTTGAATGGTCTCGAGTCTCAGCTTTTGCAGATTTGTTGTTGAGAATGTGATATCTTCGTGCGACATTTCCTCGATTCTCATGATGTTCGCCATGCTGACAAAGTAATCGCTTAGAACGAGCCTCGAAATCTTCTTTTGGCCGTTGGTTGAATCTGCCCCTCCAGGACCTCCTGATATCATGTTAATCATGCATTTTCTTATGTTATCATTTCCACTTTGTCAATCGCTTCAATAGTGGTGGGCTTGTTTCTGATCAGTTCACCTCCAAACGCAGTGTTGTTAGTTGCCTGGAAGAGAATGCTCATTACCATCTCTCCGCTTGGGTTGTCTACCCTAAGCAGCTCCACGTTGAAACGACTCATGAGGTCCTTCAAATTTTCGCTAGCGCCTTGCTTTATGGCGTAGAGGTGGGAGTGATCCAAAACCATTCTGGCCTGACTCGAGAACTGATCTTTGAACATAGTCATGAGTTGCTTGTAGGATTTGATGGATCCTGGTGTGATTCGGGTAAACCAATCCATCGCCACTCCTGACAATGTGGTTGCGAATATTCTGGCCTGCATATTCTCTTTGAAGCCATACAAAGACAGTTTCCTGTCCAAGTGGAACAAATGATCGTGGGGATCCGTTTTCCCATCGTAAGTTTTTAGTTCAGGGACCTTATTTCTCTATCCCAAGATCTCAGCTTCGATCTCAGCAGAAAACGGGCTGCTTCTCAATGCACTTTCCCGCGGCTCTAACCGGCCTTCAATTGCGGCTCTTTCCTTCTCAAGCCTTTCCAGCTTCCTTGTCATATCATCATATTCTCTCTTGGAGTCGTGATTCCTCTTTTGTTTTTGCATGTTGGCCTCATTGCGCCTTTTCGATTGTACCTCAATCGATTTTTGCTTCTCCCTTTGGTCCTGACGAACCGATTTTTCCCATCTCTGCTCTTCTTCGGAGACAGGTTTGCTCCTTCTGTGGCTTTGACGCGTCTTTTCCTTTTCAGCTTCCTTTGAAGCCCGGGCTACTGCTGCTCGCTCATCTGCAGCTTCCGCCTGCGCTGCTGGTGCGGCTGGCTGCGGTAGCTGCATTTGTGCCATAAACTCATAGTGGTCTTCACCACATCAACGATATCTTCTATGGTTAAGATTTGGGCTGACACAGATGATACGGTAGCCCCTCTTGCACCAGCATCTCCTCTCGGAGCTTCTTCTACGTGTACCTCCCTTCTGGCAGGTGTCGGCACTCCTACAGGCACAGTCGCTGGTTGCTCATACTCTGGGGTCGTATGGCTTGCAGTCACCCCATCTACTTCCTCATTTGCTCTTTCTAAACGTTTGCTTCTGGAACGGGTAGTTACTTTCGATGCCATATCTAGTAAATTGTAAAATGTGGTGTTCCCACAGACGGCGCCAATAATTTGGTCTTATCTCGTCCACATAATAAAACACCGTAAAATGATTATAACTAGAACACGAATATCCCAAAATAATGCTAATCCAATATTGATAATGGACTAACTTGGTCAGGAACACCTATTACAAGATTACTAGGTATTACAGTGAAATTACAAGTAAAATGATGCGTATCGAACGAGTCGCGTTCGATGCTGTAGTGTCGAACAGAGGATGTTCGATGCCAATAATGCTGAGCATATGCTCTGTAGATTTGTCGTAAGTCGAACAAACTTGGTTCGATGCTGAGGTATATGTTGAATGACTAGATGTTCGATGCTGGGCTGAGTATCGAACGATTGTATGTTCGATGCTGAGCTGAGTATCGAATGGTTGTATGTTCAATGATGGGCTGAGTATCGAATGGTTAGATGTTCGATGCTTAGCCGTGATTCGATGTGTCCAGAATAGCCAATGAGAAGGCCAGGGGCGGGGTATTTATAGGCCCGTCCCGCGGGACCTGTATATTGGTCATTAAATGCGAATCGAACAGTGGTGGTTCAATGCTGACTCCGCATCGAACATAGCCTGTTCGATGCGTTGTTTCGTGGGCTGGACTTGCTGGGCCGGCCCAATATAAGATATTGGTCCAATTCATAAATATCCCTATCAATAATCAATCACTCGTTTTAAAGATAAAGTTCGATGGAAAGTCTTTACTAACCAAGTAAAAACAAATCCACATTTACAAACGTTGCAATCATGAAAACCGTTGAGTATGTTGAAATCCACTCCATAAGTTTCGTGGACAAATCCAAACCATGAGTGTAACATAGCACAGACAACAACACAACAAAACAGAAGAAACAAGGCATCACATAAAGTAATAAAACAGTTCACTCCACCACAAAACAATTCTCTCTTTTTCTTACCAACTTGGCTTCTACAACTGACACTCAAGTTCAGCTGTTCAGGTATAAACTGTTGCATTAGAATAAAAAGGGCAAACTCCACACACACTTAACGCTCCTCGGCTTTACGGGGGCTAGGGGGAGGTGGTCGTTTTGTACGGTGTTGGACTCTAACAACTACAAAGAGGCAATGGCCAGAGCGCTCCTAGATTTTACGAGGGTAACATAGGGTGGTCGAAGTGTACAGAGTTCGACTCTAGCAAGAATGAAGAGGGAAAGTTGAAGGGAAGAATTTGAACGACTGGTGCATGAAGCAATGAAAGGTGTTCAAGGGTCTATAGGAACAAGTGCTAGTTTGGGTTCGAGAATAGGCCAAATGATCTTTTCATCATCATCTCTCTTCTTCATGTCTTGGGGAGTTGGATTCTATAGCTGTACATCTTTCTGGTAATCTTTTTCAACACTTGATTATGATACAAGAAAGCAGCTTGCATCATAATAACAACAAGGGATAATTGCATCAAAACCACTCGAGTTTGGTCTAATTTCAATAACCAATCCTCAGTGAGAGGTTCTTTGAAGTTTTATAAAGATGTACAAATATTGGATCTGTTTATAATTTGATTCAAACTTCAAGTAATGGGGCATTGATATCGACTAAAAGCGAACTGTGTCGAGCCAAACACTTGAATTCATTCTATTATCACACTAACTTTCTTCCATTTCCATATGTTGATTCTGCCAGCTTCTTGGTAACAGTCATGGGCTTACACATTCCACGGAGTTTCACATTAGCACTTCTCGATGCATACTCCATTTTTGCAAAATGCCCGTTGCCTCACTGGGGAGTTCTCCGTGTTGTCGTTCTTGGAGATTCGGTAATCTAATTCCCAGTTCTTTGATTATATGCTGAGTACATACTGTAACAAAGTTTCATTGTCTCAGATACTAGCGATTCTCACGCTAGCAGCAGCCAGCTCAACGGCAAGCATTCTCGATCTTCTACTCAAAGCTGATGTCTCGTTTTGTCAACCAATTCTCAGTGAAAGATATAAGCTTTCAGTCGCGATGGCGTTCTTGTCGTGGATTCCTTCGCTTATCTCAGCTCTAACCAATCTCTGGATACTTCCTTCATTGTGATGCTGATCAAGTTCGGATGCAACAGAACTTATCTGACCAGATAATTATCGGAAAATTTAGGACAGTTGATTCATCGAGAACTTTGTACATTATGACGAATTCACTCTGATCGAAGCTGTAAATTTTATATACTCAACGAATGTCAAGAAATGTACATACATATCAGAATCTACTTCTCTTGAGAAAATTGTTAACTGAGCATTTCTTGCCTCAATTTCCTTGCCATTGCTTCATTCCCTTGTTTCGTGTATCCATTGATAAACGCGTTATACAAATCCAAATCTGGTTCAAAACCTTTCCTTACCATCTCCGCCTGAAGCGTTAACGCCTCTTCCATTTTTCCATCACCGCACAAACCATGTATCAGCTTTTCGTAGTTCTCCTTCTCCATGACGGCCCCATGTTTCTTAAACGCAGTCCTCCAAAACTCCAGCGCCTCTGAAGCTTTGTTTCTATCACAAAGTGTTCTAACAATTATATTTACAGTAGAACTCGGTGGCGTAAAACTTCTATTACACATATCCTTATACACCAGCATTGCAGAATCAACATCCCCAATCTCACAATATCCACCTACAAGATGCTCATAGGTGATCGAAGTCGTCTCCACGCCATTCGTCACCATTTCTCTATATATCTCCTCAGCCTTAGCAACCTCTCCAACACCACAAAATCCACCAATAACCGTATTATATGCCACCACATCACGCTTCAACCCTTTACTCTCTATATCCTCCCATACCCTCATCGCGTCCTCCATTCGTCCATCTTCACAATACATCGCCATTAACACGTTAAAACTATACACATTCGGTTCGCAACCGACTCTCCCCATCTCTTCCCACACCTCCTCCACCTTGTCCACCAACCCTTCTCTATAAAACCCAACCATGACAACATTAAACGTATTCGCATTCGCTTTCACACCAAACACCCCCTCCTTTCGACCCACATCACCCAAATCAAGACCAAACATCCTCCTACACAACTCATACCCAGCACAACCACCCCGACTCCTGGAAACCAATTCGATCAACGAATTACAAGTCCCGGTCCTCAAAAACACGTTTTTCGACCTCAACATCTTGTAAATACGAACCGCAAGATCGATCTTTTTCGACTCCAAACACGCTTTCACCAACAAATCAAACACAAAAGGAGCCGAATCACAAGCTCTATAACTCCTAATCAGCTCATCAAAAATCCCAACTCGATTTTCCAAATGGGATTCATTAAAAACACACATTGCCGACTTTATGATCATCAAAGCTTCGGTCTTTAACCTCGACCTCGACAAAATGTGAATAACGGTACAGTAAGAAAACAGAGTGTGCGAACAGAGCGAGTGGCGAACTGTGAAGTGGAAGAAGGTGAGGGCAAGGTGGGGATTGTTGCGGATTTGGAGGGCAATTTGGGAAAACTGAGGTGGGGTGAGTTTGTTTGTGGAGGCGAGGAGAGAGCGGAGGTGGGACCATCGGGTTTTTGACCGGTGGTGTTTGAGAATGGAAACTGCGGCGGAGATTAATGGGTCTGGTGGAAGTGGTGAGGTTGATGACGATGAGATGAAGTGGGTTTTGCTGGAAATTGATGAAAATGGGAGGGGCTTTGTGTAAATTGACTTGAAGAGCGCCATTGATGTGGTTCAGGAGTTTCGTCGAACAGGTTGTATGTGTTTCGTGAAGTGAAGAAGCTGAGGTGAACGTTGTTGTGTGGGCCACTGGGTTGGGCCGGGTGGAGGTGTTGTTACTTATTGGAGGCCCAAATTTCTGAAATCCATTATCTAGTTAGTATTTATGAAAAATACAGGTCTTTCCAAAGTCGTGAGATCACGGGTAGAGGCTAACGTGTACGTGATGTCGGAAAGATGAAAAGTTAGAATATAAGTGTAGGCGAGCAGCTATATGCTAAACACGGTTCTCTGCACAATGTCGTAAGATCGTGTAGAGGCTAAGGCATGCGTAATGTGCAAGGTTAAGGAAGTTAGAATAAATACGCTTAGGCTTAAGGTGGTTATATAATAGATACAATAGTCTCAACAACGTCGTAAGATCGTGTATGGGAGCTGAGACATGAGTTTGTGTCGGAAGGTTAAGGAAAATGGTGAGTTGAGAAGACATGCATGTTTGATGTCGATTAAAGCCGAATGAGGTTGTTGTTATTTAAGTATTCTTAAGATTTCTTGTGGTTGCGTTTTGACAAGCACAAAATGCATAACGATCTGAACACTGTTCCTCCGGAGGAAGTCATTGAAATGGATATGTTGTTGTTGCACATTGCTTGCAGGAAATCTTATTATTGAAATTAATAAATGAAATGATTTTAATTAGAAACTATAGCTTGAAATAGCTTTGGAGCAATTAGAATTGAAATGCATGTATGATATATACATTATATGTGGTCTCCCGTAATAGCCTTTTTTCGATTCAATTTTGAAAAGCATTTCGAATTATTAGTTAATATTAATTGAATAAACAGAACAATCTCAAAATTCTTTAGTTTCTAAAAAAATTATCGTGCATGCTTGCATTATCTAAAGTGTGGATACATCATATATGTCCGTACGTAAATCGTAATATACAAGTCTCATGCAAGAATATGTATTGGGTACTGAGGATAAGGTAATAATGCACGAGAATCAGAATTAATATTGTAATCTGAATATTATAAAACTTTCAGTGGTGTGTGTCATAAGAGTGGCAAAAAGGATGAGCAAGTGTATGAGATTTTCAAAAATAGGTCTAGGGAATCAGATTCATGTTGTCCTTTTTAATATTCTTTTCAAGTACAAAATTTTTATTAAACCAATGGATGCCAATTACCAATTACACTTTACCTATACAGATCACATCCAGTTTCTTGAAATATTACTGATTACATGTTCTTTTTTCTACACCAAAAGACCATAAAGAAGATGTACAAGACAAGCAAAAAAGAATGAATTCAGTTGTTTGATAGTTGCACAAACTTAATAAGTTGATGCTTTTTTATCCAACATTTGGTATATATTGACCAAAAGAATATGGATATTTTCTTTGTTCCTTTGAGTGTGTGTTTCAACTGTAAAACTTAAAGGAGTCGACTTTAATTAAATCACAGTAATGAACTACCTAACACAATTTATTATTGAGACGTCTTACACACAAGAATTTGTAAAATTTTGTTAAAGAGTTAGAGAATTTATCATCGGTGGATGTAAGAATTTGTATATGTGTGTCCACACACAAGTTTTTTTTTCATTGATTATCGTAATTGATCATTCTACATGACATACTCTATATGTGTCGAATGCAAGATCGATCCTAGTTCTCCACACTTACCTCCCATGGCTAAATGATGACTCAATTGTGTAAGCCATAAATCTGCCCCCCCCCAAAAAAAGTTCTATCGAATATCCAATTGAGAATCATGAGGTTAATTTCTAGAGAGTTGGATCGTTGATTGATCCTAAGTTCTTAATGCTCGACCACAATCAGTCATGCTCTTCTATCATGTAACTTGTTAACTTAGCATTGGAAGCCTACATTTAGTCTCGACATTAATCTCATACATGTATTTTGAATGGAGTTTATCCTAAAATAAAGCTAAAACACGATTTTTAAAAAAGCATAATTTGATAATACGTGGAGTATCTATTGTACATACGAAAATATGCAACATCAAAATCTTCGTTCTTTAAGAATGCTTAAAATCTTGATTTAGCTTGTGGAAGAAAGCTTTTAATGTAGTGAAAGTATTGTCCATCTTTTGACCCATATTCCAAGTAACATAACCAAGTTTTCATTCCACTTTTGTCAAATATTTCACGCTAAGGCATAGTTCATTCGGTCTAAAGGGAAAGAAACCCGATTACTTTATTAGCTTTAAGTAGATCAATTTATTATATATCTATCTTAATTACAGTAAAGTAGAAGCTTCTGTAATTTGTAAATAGCAAAAGTAGAAAATATTCCACTTGAAAGAGCAAATTAAAGTCGCTTCATATTAAGCTAAATGGAATTCAATTACGTTTAAGGTTAAAATATTGCAAGGTAAATTCAAAAGTGCGACGTAGGAATCTATTCTTTCATTGATGCGATATTGGTCTCCACGACACTAATAATTATATTCAAACTTTAATTTGATGCCAAATATTCCCCTTGTCTTAATATAACACGAAAATTATATATATATATATATATAATATATATGTGTGTGTGTGTGTGTGTGTTTGAATTATAACTCAAGCGGATATATTCGTATTCTTTAAAGAATTCTTTGTCAATATATACTTCAATAATAACAATATAATCTCATCAGATCACCCAAGATATTCTTTGCTAAGCTTTTGAGCAATGAAGGAATAATTTCATTGACTTGAAAACTAATTAAGTAATATTGTTAAGATAATCATCTTACCGCTCATAAAAATCATATTCTGACTTTTATTCGAAGAATACCCAACAATATATAGTTTCTTTTGAATCTCATTAATGCATGCTATCTCAAAGACATTAGTGCGCCGGCCGGTCAACCCAATGGTCGCCAAACATTCATTAATTAATGTTACATAGCTCTAATTGTTTTCTAATTATAAACTCATCATGATCTAAAACTAAAAGCATAAAAAGTACTATATTTTGATTTTGTTTATTTATGTTATTATATACTTAATAAGTGATAACCCTATAAAGTGATAAATTTCATTTACACTACTATTGTCACTGATATTCGTCCCATTCCAAGTCGATTTTTTTTTATAGCTAGGTCAATTTATGTGTAGATATTATGGGTACTTTTCTTAGCTTATTATTTATTAAAATTGTGTCTATGACTATATTACGCATTTAGTATCACATTTTCCGAATAAAATAACGAAATTATCACATAATAAAATCTAAAATCCAGACTTTGATTCGATTCCGATCTACTACGTACTATATGATCGATGACATCCGCTAAAGCATAATACTCCAATCCTTTCAACTTCAAGCAACTAAAACCCTTGTGTCCCCTGAAACAGCAAATTAAAAAAACAACATAGAGACAAGAAGTAATCCACTTGAAAGTTGCAAAATTAACCCTTTATATTTTATAGTGATCGGAAAACTAGCTATATATAGCCCTTAACTTTATATAATTAATTTGAAAGTAATAAAGGTCCTCTAAATGTAGAAGTTTTTATTTCATTGTAAAGGCCTCTGAAATTTTAGAAATTTTAAATTTTCTCGATTTGTTGAAAATTCATAAAAAAAATATCATTGCAATATACGTGAAAAGTACTCATATGCTTCGTTTCACCGTAGAAAAAAAATAATTAAGAACAAAAATTACACAAATTCAATACCACACTTAACCCAATTAACCAATAGTCAATAGACCAACTTTACAATCTTTCCCATTTCAATAACCAATATTATACTTTAGCCAATAACCACCTTTATAAACTCTCCATCTCAAACTTTCACCACACTCCAACTCGTAAAACCAACCATGAAGTACACAGAAATCTCCCATTTTAGCCACCCGCACCACACCTTAAAATCCAACTACACATCCTCCCCCTTCAAATGCGACGGATGCAAAGAAGTCGGGATCGGGTCGCACTACGACTGCACGTCTTTATACTGCAACTTCGACCTCCACGCTCACTGCGCTGTTCCTTCCCCCTCGATCGTGCACCCGTTCTACACGAAATGTACATTCCAGTTCATGTCGCGACCGCCCGGGACGGAGGCACGTTATTGCAACGCGTGCGAGAAGGACGTGTCGGGATTTGTGTACCATTGTAATAAGTGTGGGTTCGATTTGCACCCGTGTTGTGCGAAGCTGCCGATGGTGTTGGACGATGGAGAGATTAAATTGTACTTGTACAAAAAAGTTAGTGCACCATGTCACAGGTGTGTTTATATATGCTACAATTTAATTTTTTTTGTAGTATATGATTAGCAAACCTTTTATTATGTGTGCTTTATTAGATAATATTTAGATTGAAATTGACTGGATTAGTCATGACTCATGACCAAAACTTAATAGTAACATTAATTTATGATATGTGATGATCGATATATTGTATCTCGTAAGAGAATAGAAGAGTACGTATATACAATTAATAATACAAGAAAGTTGGTGGATAATATATAATCAATAATTTTTTGTAAAAAAATGTGAAGGATGGAGGACAAATTTAAACTTCCACAATTAATGGTTTTAAGATTTTTCTGTTTGACCTTAATAGTAAATTTAGTTATACAAAGAAAATTCCATCATATATATATATATTGGGGGTGTTTGCAAAAGCTTATAAAAACTCATTCTTCCAAACTTTTACTTAAAGTCATTTAAAGCTCATTTTAACTTAAAGCAATGGGTGTTTGCAAACCTTCTCTAAAAAACTGCTTAAAGCACTTTAAATTCATTTTGTAGTGTTTGCAAATAATAAGTGATAAGCAGTTTTATAATGCAATAAGACTTAAATACCCTTAATTTTCAAGCATATAAATAATTAACATGCACCTAATTTAGACGAGTATATGTTCTAAAAAAAATTAAAAATATAACAATAAATTGTTTGATATAAACTAATCAATATTTATGATTATTACATCAAAATACACTCGATTATTCTATATTCTAATTAAATCCATGTTATTTAGAGATGTTAATTTTTTTTAATATATTTATATGTTGTGGTTAAATAAATTGGGGTCCAATATATTTTATTTTTTATCATTCGAAAGTATTGTTTAGTATTTTTTATTCTCATTATTTTCAAAGATTAGAGAAGACCTTGTTTCCTAATTCTCGGGGTATAAATGGATAT
This sequence comes from Linaria vulgaris, assembly GCA_948329865.1. Lineage (NCBI taxonomy): Eukaryota > Viridiplantae > Streptophyta > Magnoliopsida > Lamiales > Plantaginaceae > Linaria > Linaria vulgaris. Next base: position 3,445,534 of record OX415251.1, read on the forward strand.
TTGGAGGGAATTAGGAGAGAGAAACATTTAAAAAGTATTAATAATTAAAAGCTCCTTGTAGAAGCACCATTTACCCAGCTTTTGGGCTTGTGCTTTTTTTTGGCTTATTTTAAGATAAGAAGAAGCAAAAGCCCAATTTTCAAACACTAATTTATGACTTCTCTATTAAAAAAAACTCATAGCTCCTTTTAAAAGCATTTTCAAACACTATCATTATATGTTTAGCACACGAATTCTCTTCTTGATTTATTTCAATTGACTAAGATGTCACTAATCGTTATTATTTTTATGAGCTTCGTGTCATTTTGTATTATTTGATTTTGAATGAAGATCGATCTGCAGAAGTTATTAGTCTAATGTCGTCCTCGTTGTGCTCGATACGATTTCCGAGTATTCAAAACCATCTAAATTATATCTTCAAAAAAAAAACCATCTAAATTATAGGGACGAATTTCACAACTTTAGGCCTAAGGCGACTCACTTGTAAATATTTTTGTTGTAACGAAATATCTCTTATTTACCAAATATTAAATAATCAATACAATATTAGACCCTTAAACAAATACAGCATTTCTGAATTTCCATACAATTTTGTTACAAGGTGTGGGAGAAAAGGGAGGAGCTGGAGTTACAGATCATCATGCAAAAAGTACAACCTCCACGTGGCGTGCGTTAAGGAGATGCTGGTTGACAGCTGGCACGAGCTCTACGACGGTCCAGGAGGCAGTTCGTACACCGGGAGCAGGAAATTGGAGACCCGGATCCCCAGCTTGAAAGCTACGCTGCAGACGCACAATCACAAAAAAGGTAAAGGCAAAGCACAAAAATGCTGTGAGATGGCTGGTTTGGCATTGCAGTTTGTGGTGTCCGCTGTTCTAGGGGATCCCACCACCCTAATTGCCGGGCTAGTGGGTACATTAATGTCAAAGTAAACTATTAGCATTGTGTAAATATGATTAAGGCTTAAGAAGGAAATAAAAGAGAGTAAACATAAGTGATGTTGTAGTGTTGATTAATAATGAAAGTTCATCTGAAGAGCTATAAGTTACTCAATAATATTTCGTGTGTAAACTATACGTTATAACTTGGAACTATTATTTGTCTAATCCGTTAACGATTTATGTAGTTAAATAACAAAATTTTGTTTACTTGACTATATATATATTTATATAAATTCGCTTTGTAACCGTTACATGAGGTGTAAGAAGTTATTAAGGCCTTTTCTAATTGGTCAACTCACGTTGAATTATATCAATCAATAAACTCTCAACATTGGGTTGTCGTCTGTGGGGGTTGAAACAGGCGGTCCAGTGGTGGTAGTGGGGCCAAGTGGCTTGGAAATGTCTAATACATCCATACGTGAAAGAAAAACTTGCTTTGAGTTCATGTACAATTGGTCTGGAGTTATGATTGATGACCAACTTTCGTGGCAACGGGTAAGATCTGTTGATTTAGACGCATGGTCGAGCACAACATGCTCGTTCCGTTTTAGTTGTGTGAAGACTTGACCTAGATTGACCCATTGGAGTATAAGCATTTCGAGTGCTTTGATATTGTAATATTCCACGAAGCCACACGCTAAATTTGAAACATATATTTTTGTAAATAATGTGAGAGAGTAATGTAGTACACCCGGTTGCACCTCATATGCTTCTAAAGAGGTGGAGGCGGGTCTTGTAGTAGAGCAGGGGTTGTAGTCACATGAGCTGAATTTAAATGATACAATAAGATCGCAAAAGTAACATTTAAAAGGTCATAGACTCGCAGATTAATCAATTTGTCAATTCCCCTAATCTTACAGATCACATGCAATTGATGAGACACAACACCTATATATATGGCATATTTATATATTCAATTATTCAGTTACGATCAAAACTTATTTCTCTTAAGAACCCACACAAAAGCCGGAAACAAAATAAAGAAGAGATAATTTTTGAATTCATATATATGTACGTGAATTGAAACACTACAAAATTTGGGGGGTTTTCGCGACCCCCCTATGACCGCCGGGTGGTCCCCGGGTGTGACGCTCCACACCTAAGTCTAATTAGTTTAGGACGTTAACATAAATGATTAAACTATTATTTCAATTTAAGGTACTAATTAGAGTATTGTGAAAATTTTAATATAAAACTATATTAAACTTTAAAGATAGTTAAATCTTGGGGTCTTTAAGAACATAACAAAAAAGTACAAAGTTCAAGTTGCAATTGAATAATGAAGATAACAGTAGCTATTTTTCCTTTCTCTCACTTATCTTTGTTCCACTTCAATGTAAAATATATTAATGCTTACTCATCTTAAGCATGAGAAATAGGCCACGTGCAAGCCATAGGATAATCCTTCCCTTTTATAATTGTACATGCAAATCTATTATATTGGTATATAAATACACCATTCACGTATGATTTCCAGAGAAAACATAGTTGTAGCAAAATAATTTCTTTCTTTTGTTGGGCTTCAACAAGTATCAACACCAGGTAATATTTAGCTACTCCATCCCTTAATCAGTAAAATATACATGCTGGTATTGTAGATTTAAGCTTAATTAGATTCATGTAATAACCTTAATTACCTTGTATAGCTGTGAATGATGGCATGTTTAGTACACATGTGTTCTACTAATTTTATGAAGAGAAAAAAGGGAAATTACCTCTTATAACTAGTATGAGATTTAAGTTATGAGATTATTATCATGAAGTTATGAAATTTAATATTGGTACAATAGTTAATAACGAAAAACTGTAACTTGTATGATAAGGAGATATATTCACTATCCATTTAAGTTCCTTTTCATGCACTAGAAAGAGTACAAAGTTCTTATAATTACTTCTTAATTGTAGTGTTAATTGTAGTGTTAATTGTAGTGTTAGACTGATAAATTAAACTATGGACATAGGAAGAAAAAGAAAACGGAGTGTCTCCTGTATGAACTCCAAGTGAGTTGACTTGCTAGAAAATGCTAACAAGGTTTACTTACATATATATATATATATATATATATATATATATATTTTGTGAGTATATATACTGTCACCAAATAAATAAGAATTGAATTTTGAAGAAGACAATCCAGTATTTTCAATGAAAAGGATTTGGCAAGTATTACTGAGTGGTGGCATGATATTAGCAAAATCCACCTTTTAGAATTTGATCAAATTATAATGTAAGAAATAATTAAAGTAACCAAATATATATTCTTTTGTGGCTTATGAGAACTTGCAGTTAAGGTGAATAGAAAAAAGTAATTAAGCTTGAAATATTCATAGTAGTTTTGCTTACGTATGTGTAGGTGAATTTGGGGTAGAGGCACGTAGCGAGTTGGAAGCAAACAATAGCACGAACGGTTCGGACGATCTGAAAACAGGTGGGGTTAAAAAAAATCATATATTTTACCGTCGCAAGGTTATAACTTACTTATTATAGCCAAATGTGTTTTCTGAGTTATGGTTTACATTCTATTTAAAGCATGCCTATATTGTACATGTATTAGTTTCATGATTGTTAAATTAAAAGGCCACTTCATATGGCTATTATTTTGGGCCCTGACATAGAATTGTGGAATTTTCCTGGGTAGCATAGGGCTATCAGTTCAACTTTCACAGTCTAGCGCCGCTTTGAGCAAACTCTATTCTACGTCTGGGATGGGACGTCTCAGCGGGGTGAATCTGAGTTGAGGAGTGTACCTAGGCACGTCCGCATTGTTTTCCGGGTCGCTCTTGGATGGGAGGTATAAGGAAAGTAGATACAAAGCTGGATTGTTGTGACATGATTGATCTGATATGTGTTATGATATGACATGACAATTTTACGAAAATGAAATTAAATATTGTCCCAAAAATGTATTTTGTTAAAACCAATCCCTTGCTTTAAGCCCCACTCAGTTCTTTTGACTTGCCCCTATTTTTATCAAATTATATTTTAGCATAATTATCATCGAAGGGGAGTACCATGGGAGAAATATACACGAGATAGATCAAGCGTTCACTGAAAGACCATAGTTTTGGGTTGTACATAGTGTGTAGTTAGTGTGTACTATGGTTTGTAATAATCTAGACTACTTGTGAGTCGAGGCGATGTATCTTGTACAATGCACCATGACGTGTAAATGGGTATCCGGAAAATAATGTGTGCTTGGTTTAGTGAAACAAATAGCTTCCACTCTGTTATTATTTGAGTTTAGTGTATCGCCGAGTTTGGGGCGCTACACCGGGCTTTCAGCGACCGCCCGGTGCAACAGGGACCGCCTAGCGGTCCCAACAAGATTTGAGGGGTTTTCGCGTCCTTCTCTTGGTGACTCGACGACCACCCAGCGGTCTCCAACCCACTAAAGAGACCGTTGGGCGGTCCCTGGCCCAATGGCGAGAATTAGGGACCGCTCGTCAGTCCCTAAATCACTTTTAGGGACCGTCAGGCAGTCTCTAAAACAAGTATTAGGGACCGCCGAGCGGTCCCTAATAATGTTCATACCTCATTTTTTTATTTTATAGAACGATTAAGGTGCCGCGTTGTTTGTTTAGTTTATTATTATCCTAATATTAGTTAAGCGAACAAAATTACAATATTTCATACAAATTCAAACAACGTATGATAATTAGGTGTACGTATAACGTATAATAAGTTCAACATTAATAACTCTCTTAATATCATTCAATCTACTATTAAATAACTAAATTAATAGTTTTACAATCATTTGTTACTTCAATTGACATGTTATAATGAGGTTTGTTGCTAAAAATCACAAACAAAAGGAGATCGTTCCATAAAATAAAAAAAAATATATGAATATTATTAGGGACCGCCAGGCAGTCTCTAAAACAAGTATTCGGCGGTCCTTAATAATATCCATATCTCATTTTTTTGTTTTATGGAACGATTAAGCTGTCTCGTTGTTTGATTAGTTGATCATTATCCTAATAATAGTTAATAGAACAAAATTACAAGGTTTCATGCAAATTGAAACAACATATGATGATTAAGTGTACATATAACGTATAATAAGTTCAACGTTAAAAATTCTCTCAATCTCATTCAATCTACTATCAAATAACTAAATTAATAGTTTTATTATTATTTGTTACTTCAATTGACATGTTATAATGAGGTTTGTTGCTAAAAATCAAAAGCACATGAAGATCGTTCCATAAAATCAAAAAAAGAAGTATGAATATCCCTAAAACCAGTTTTAGGGACTCCTTGGCGGTCACCAAATATCTTTAGGGACCGCCCGACGGTACCTAAATTCACTGAAATAGGCGGGATTTGGGGGGGGGGGGGGGGGATTTGAAACTTTCGAAAATTCAAAAATTTCACCCTCAATACTACTATATATACCACCACTCTCCCATCTAATTTTTCAACACTCTCCAAAAAACCCAACTCCAAAATTTTTCTTCTCCTTTTTCTCTTCCTAAATCCCAAAAATAAAAATCTTTCAACAAAAACTTTCATTTCTTCTTTCTTTTTCCAAATATAAAACAAAACACTCTTCTCTCTCTCTTTTTTTTTTCTTCAAATCCCAAAACACAACCTTTCTGCTCTTTTCTTTTAACAAATGCCAAGAAAACACCCAACAATATGTTCTTCATTTATTTTTCTTCTTCTATTTTCATTGTTTTTGGTTTATTTTAATAACTATCATATAATTTTACTTTTATTTCATTATTTTCTTTGTTTTATTTTGTTAACTTTCATTTCATTTTACTTTTTTATCATGATTTTCTTTGTTTTTGTTCTTGTAAATATTTGTTGCCCATATTTATACGCAATTTATACAAAGAACTCAATAATATTCCGGTAATTTACCGGAATATTATTGGTTTTTTTTTATTCTGCCGCAGACTTTTAGGGACCACCGAGCGGTCCCCAATAATATTCATAGCATCAGGGACCGCCTAGCGGTTCCCATCTATGAATATTATTAGGGACTACCTGGCGGTCCTGATGCAATGAATATTATTAGGGACCGCCCAACGGTCCTCAATACTTATTGATACTTTGGGGACTGTTAAGTGGTCACCAAAGCCGAGAAGTCTTTAGGGACCGCCCATCGGTCTCTAATATTGCGATCGCGGAAAATGCAACCCGAGACCGCAATGTGGTCGCTGAATGGTAGGAGACCAAGGCTTTCGACGACAGCCTTTTGGGCGGTCTCTAAAGGTCTTTGGGGATTGCTTGTTGTGAAACAAGGAAAATATAATTGTGGATGGTTTACGGTGCTCTAAAGAATTCGAAATGAATATATTAACATACGAATTCAATTATGATTGTGAAAAAAATTATTTAGTTAATATCAATAATTTTTTTTAACTCCTCTCGGATCCACTTGCAAATATGTATGGATCCATGCAGACATATCGTGGATTTGAGCGAATCCATGCAGATTTAGATTTGGGTCCGTTCGGATCCAGATACGAATTCGCGCATTTTTGCATTTGGATTTGAGCATGGATTAAAGTTTCGATTTTGAAGTAGGTTTCGATCAGCTAAAAATTAGAAAAGTTTCGTAATATTTCTTGAGCTTTTTGGCATGTTTCGAAGAATTCGTAACATTGTGGTTATAGCTAACATGAAAACCGCATGTATTTTTCATTTCGAATGAGTAAAAAACAAAAATATTTTGGTACTTTTCGAGAAAACATATGGAGATTTTGATCCATGGATTCGAGGATCTAAGACTATCTCGATCCGGTGGACCCAACTCGGATCTGAATCTGTGCGGATTAAATGGTGGATATGTCTTGTGGATTCGGATTAGATATTGATTGATTCGCAGATCTGAATCCACTTTGCCAACTCTAATATAAGACATCTCAAAACATTCTTTCTAGTCCTTCTTTCATAATATGATAATTTATTGTCAAGCATGATAATTTGACAATCACGTCACATGTTTTTTTTATGTATTAGATCTAAAAATTACGAACTTGGTGATATTTCAAGACTTTGATTTGTAAAACAGCGAAGATAAAATATTTATTTCAACCTCACCTGCAGAATTGGATAATATTATCATGTTGTATCTTTTCATTGTTAGATAGCGTTATTCTGTTATATCCTTCCTTAGTTTAGAAGATATGATTCTATCCTTTATGTATATATTTTTGTATATAATATAAATACAAGTGATGAGCAATAGAAAAATTATTCACTCCCATATATTTTATAATTCTCTCACGAGATTCTTGATCCTATAATGACCAACCCTAATTTATCCGAGTAGTCCACCACGTCTGACTCATCCCTTAGCGGCAGTACCATGGATGGATCTTCATCCAACTAGTTGTTTCGTCCTGCTCGACTTGCGACAGGACCGTCCATTGATGGTCTCTCGTTGATCTCGATCAACGCTCACCAACAGCTTCCCTTGCAACTTGATGCGAACAACTATGCCTCGTGGCGTTCCCAAGTTCGACATCTCTTTTTTGGGTACGTCCTTTTTTTCTACTTGGATGGCTCAACACCTTGCCCTCCTTTTGAGTCCACACCGGAAAGCACTGCGGCGCATACGTTTTGGATGCGTCAAGATTCTCTTATCATCTCGGCCTTGTTTGGATCAGTCCATGTCCCTCTAGCTAAACTTTTCTCCAATACTAGAACGTCGCCGAGGCGTGGGAAACTCTTCAACGAACCTACGCCAATCGCTCCCACTCGAGGGTGATGCAACTTAAGGATGACCTCAACTCTCTTTGCCTAGGCTCCAAGTCCGTCGCTGAGTTTCTCTAATTGGTGAAAGGAAAAACGGATGAACTTGCCATTATCGATAACGTATAGAGACATTGTCGGACCGATCCACGCTCGTGAAAATCCCATTCAATTTTCGGAGCTCCACGACCTCCTTATTGGTCACGAGACGTACCTATGTCGTCTTGAGTCAGATGCATCCAATATTGTCGCCACGACTAACATGGATGCCTCACAACCGTGGTCAAACTTCCATGGGTCCTCTCGTGGTTGCAACGGCTCGGGTCGGGGACAGCCGCATCATCATCCAAACCGCGGATCCTTGCACCCCGCGACCCCTCGACCCTACAATCGCGCTCTTCGGGTTCGAACCGCCCTAGTATCACCTGTCAGATGTGCAAGATCTATGGTCATGGCGCAAGGACGTGTAGAAAGTTTCCACCGAGTCACACCTAGCAACATCCCCGTCGGGTTCGGCTACCCCTAACACGGATTGGCTCGTCGACTATGGGGCTACTCATTCATTAATGGTGGATCTCCAAAACCTTACCATACATTCTGAATATGAGGGTCCAGATGAGGTCTCCACGGCTGATGGCTCAGGTTTGGCTATTACTCACACTGTTTGCTCTCGTATTGTTTATCCTGATCGCACATTTATTACTATCACGGGTCAACTCTCTTGTAACGCAGCGGAATGACTTTTTGCCCGTGCGGCACACAATTTTGCGTCTCTAAACTTGTGCTACGCCTTACTGTCGAGGTTGTACACATAACCCATTATGTGATACGCCCCATAACGCCCATGCATTCGACATCCAGATACGAACGTACGCCTCAAAGGCCCACGCCTTCTGTGTGTCTCCTTAGTCTCAACGTCTCGCGCTCTCTAGCACCGATCTTAAGAATGCTTCCCTGCATCATACCGAAGGTTACGATGCTCGCCCATTTGAAAAACCATTCGGCCGTAGTCCCCTCCTTAGAGTCCTATGCCTAGACAGTGTTTGCCTCGCATGGCAGCCGTCTCGGGAGAGTACAAACATGGTGTAGTGTAATGTATGAAATTGAGATGATGTTACAAATGAAGAATTCTCTTGGTATGTCCGAGCCGATGAACTGAATGTGCACGTTATAACGTGTCGAAGTCTTTTAGTTGTAGGATATTTGGATGTTATATTTATTATATATATATGTATATATATGTATAGAGAGAGAGAGAGAGAGAGAGAGAGAGAGAGAGAGAGAGAGAGAGAGATAGAGAGAGAGGGAGAGAGGGAGAGAGAGAGGTCGTGTGCCGCAATGGGCGAGTCGTGTGGTGGTGCGTGAGGGAGATAGAGAGAGAGGAAATCGTGCGTGAGGCGTGAGAGAGAGAGAGAGAGAGAGAGAGAGAGAGAGAGAGAGAGAGAGAGAGAGAGAGAGAGAGAGAGAGAGAGAGAAATGGATTTTAGAGGTTGAAATTGAAATGAAATAAGAAATTTGTGGAAGAAATGTAGTTAATAATTTCTAATTTGACCCCATATATTTCTATATCTACCGATACTCCCTCTATATATATGTATACATTTTTTTGTTGCTCACGATGTTGAGCAAAACCTGATTGGTGGTTCTACTTTGTTAGAGATGGATGTTTCGACTGCAGCAAATATGAGGCAACAAATTCTACCACAGTGGTGATGGGTGATTCCCGTGCTGATCCTACCATTTCAGTTATTTCTTTTGTCGTTGTTATAGTGGGTGCCTCTACTCGTCTTTCTAGAGGCGTGCGACAGAAGGCAATCGCTAAACACGTTTCGTCGAAGAAGAAGAGCGAGTCCTCGTGGAGGCAGTTGTTGAGACAATAATTCATCATAAGTTAATATGCCAATAAGATTACAGTGTAGGAACAAAATGTCATACCATGAAGCAACAACTCTTTAATATTACCACGAGGATATGATAAAACTATTCATCCCATGTTGTAGTTCTTGGAAGAAGATGAATGTGCCTTGATTGGGAATACCATAGGTGAAAAAATCAAAGAGAAGACGAAAGTCGGTTCTTTTCAATAATAAAAAAAAATACAAGGACTTTTGATCCACTCAATTCAAGGAGGTAGAGTTTCTCCTTTGTGCTATTATTTCGCACAGATGCACAAACGAATTTTGATCTGCCTAACGATACTTTCAGGTATCAAGCCATAAGATTTGAACTTCAGAAGCCTGGCTCCAGTAATCTTGATAAAGAAGTCTAATAAGGTCTTATTTCGCCTGAATCACAATACAACAAGATTACAATTCGATTGATCTTGAAATAAACCAAACTATGCTAGCCTATTACAAGGAACGAGACAAGCTTTGTTCGGAACATCAAATACACGGTAAAAAGCCTAGAATGGCTAAAGTAACCCTCAATTATCGAACGAAATGCAGTTCGACACAGTGATAACTGTCGGATTCTTGAATAGTCGAACTGGTGATGGTTCGACCCAACTCTCAAACGAGGATGGAAGGATTGTTATCGATCGAACGTTGAGGCAAGTCGTTCGAATCCAATAACTCACAAACATTCGAACGACCTGGTTCAATTGAAGTACGATTGGTGAATAGTAATTAATAAGTGACGTTAATGTCGGGGAGCCGAGTATTTATAGATCTCGAAATGCTGGCCCTACTCTGCAAAAGGACAATAGCAATCGAACGTCCCGGTTCGATTGTCCAAGAACGGTCGAACCCTCCCTAGTTCGACTCTTATTTGTTTGGGCCGTAAATGGGCCAGGCCGACCCTGTTTATTTCTAGGCCACCTAAAATACTCCCGCCAAAGTCATTCACATTCCACCCCCCCCAAGTGTGCTACATTTAACCATATGCATCGACTTGGGGCAAAAGTTTTGAGAATTGGGAAGGTGAACTTTACGGAAGCATAAAGTAGTCAGGTAAGAGAAGAAAATCTCAGCACGGGACTTAAAGTCCATAATGTCACTCCTTACTAAGTTTTGATGGCATAACCATTTAACAGCGAACGAGAATTATATAAAAAAATTACAACGAAGAATCTATTTTTTTTTCTTATTAAAAGAATGAGAAATTTCGCTTGTGGTTCAGCTATAGAAAAATTTAAGAAATCTTATTATTTTTTCGCATAGAGAGAATAAAATATACGAAAGAAGGTCAAGATTGCAAAGCAGCCTTTCCCCCCTTTTAATGAGAAGATTTTAATCATTGCAAAAGCGAAAATAAATTTTAAACTTATAACGGCGCATCTGGATGCAATAGGAGTCCAAAATCTACACTATTTAATAACTGGATTAATAGATAAAATTGGATTTAGTAACAGGTTTGGATGAAAATTTCTAACCAACATTAACTCCACTAGCCGCCGTTTTTTTTAAAAGCAAGTGCAAAATGGGTCTTGCTTTTTTGATTGTTGGTATATTAAATTATCTGAGGAGTAGAGGTAAGATAGTTAATACAGGAAAATACACTACTCTGGCCCACCTTGAACGGGTTCCCATAGCTCGGTATTGGGCATCCAAATATGAGATTAAATGTTACTAATTAATTAATAAGCCTTATAAATGACAACCAAATGCGCCGTAAGTCGTAATTGCATCTTATTACTGAGCTATCACGATAAATATGAAAATAAAAAAATTAATGCAACAATATATTTAATATAGTTTTTTTTTTATTTTCTATATATACAATAGTATAGAAATAAATTTGGGGGCAAACATCATTTCAAAAAATTCGGGGCAAACATTAAATAAATAGAAAGCGCGCGCTAGGGTTTTTCTCGGCGGTGCACGGCGGCGAATGGAGGCGGAGGGGGAGTTTGTTTTTGAGACGTCAGAAGGCGTTGAAGCTATCATGAGGTTCGACGACATGGGAATAAAGGACGATCTACTGAGAGGAATTTACGAATTCGGCCTCGAGAGTCCTTCCGCCATTCAACGGCGTTCCCTTGTTCCGATCATCACCGGCCGCGACGTCATCGCTAAGGCGGAGTCCGGTGCCGGAAAGACTAACACGATCGCCATATCGGTTTGTCAGATTATCGACACCAACAAATCCGAGTAAGATTTCGTTTCATTACTTAATTGTGCTTGTTCTTTTAGTTTCCTTTTTAATGTAATGTTTGATTTCTTTCGCTATTCAATTTAGGGTCCAAGCCTTGATTCTATCACCTACAATGGAGTTGGCTTCTCAGACCGTGAACGTAATTTTGGCAATTGGTGACTATGTTAATGTTCGAGCTCACGCGTGCATTGGAGGCAAACGTGTCGGTGAAGATATTGCAAAATTAGAACACGGCGGGGTTCATGTGGTTTCTGGCACTCCTGGCAGAGTTTGTGACATGATCAAGAGGGGAGCTTTACGAACCGGAGCAATCAAATTGCTCATTCTGGTTAGTTACAATGTCCCAACACGGCCTAGTCTTTCGTGCTTTTCCTGTGTGTATGATATTTTAGATTACTCTTTTTACCAGGTTGTTAAGATTTTATTACTTTTATTTATTTATTTATTTAGGATGAGTTCGATGAAATGCTGAGCAGAGGGTTCAAGGATCAGATATGCGATGTTTACAGATATCTGCCACAAGAACTTCAGGTGATTAAATAGTTTTCTCTAGGTAGACATCGTTTTTCTGTATTTGCTGCTTTAGTGCCTATTATTTACTCGCTGTCCATGTACGGTTTAGGTTGTCTTAATCTCCGCCACCCTTCCCAATGAAATACTGGAGATAAAAAACAAATTCATGACCGATCCTGTTCGTATCCTTGTGATGCGTGATGAATTGACACTAGAGGTGAGCTTCGCTTTTTTTTTTTTTTCACTTCATGATTGTTATAAGTCAATTATCATTTGGATTACCTACTTGTGGGGAAGGGGTAAGGGGGGTGGTTTTGCAAGAAGAACAAGTCCAACGTGTAAAAAGTCATGGGCCTGATGCAAACTCATTGTGTAAGGTTTGTTATGTTATTGTTATCTTAATTTGGGCTTCTGTTGCAACAGGGAATCAAGCAATTTTTTGTTGCTGTTGAGCGAGAAGAGTGGAAATTCGACACTCTGTGGGATTTATATGGGACACTGACCATTACTCAGGCTGTCATCTTTTGTAACACGCAGAGGAAGGTAATTATATCTAAGTTAAGGTTCTTTAGTTAATTAATAATATACAATTCTCCATTATTTCTGGTGTACTTTAACTGTGCAGTTTCTCCTATGTTTTATTTGAAATTTTGGGTTACTGCGGCAATATTTTGGATATGTAGTGCCAGATAATATGGTGAAAGCATATGTTAAACAATGGGTTCTGGCTCTATAAATTTTGCCTGTGTAACGTTTTTTCCGCTTCCTATTATGTGATAGGTTGATTGGCTGACTACAAAACTGCGTGAGAATAATTTCATGGTCTCATCTATGCATGGAGATATGCCACAAAGAGAGTGTGATGCTATTATGAGAGAGTTCCGATCTGGCCTTACCCGAGTGCTCATCACTACAGATGTTTGGCCTAGGGAGCTGGATTTTCATCAGGTATATTTTTCATGTTCTTTTACTCTTTCTTTTCTTTGTCTTTTAATGTGTTGCCCTCGCCGTCAACCTAGATGTTTACCATTTATAGGAAAGATTACATATTTGTTGCTTTTCAATGGATTTGCTATAGGTTCCCATGGTGATAAACTATGATCTTCCAAACAACAGAGAGCTTTACATCCATCGTATTGGACGCTCCACACTTTTCGGGAGAAAGGTATTTTGCGTGACCTGCAACGTTCTATATGCTATACCTTGTTTTTGATATTAGATTCTACTCTCTCCTATACCATTGTTGGGTACATTTACTGAAATTCTGTGTTGCCTAATTATGTGCAGGGTGTTGCCATAAATCTTGTCAAAAGTGAAGAGGTCAGTATCCTAAGAGATATCCAGCAATGCTACAGTTGCCAATGCGATGAGATGCCAATGAACGTTGCTGATTTAGTTTAGGCGCTTCTAAGAATACTGTATGTTGATAGTATATTGTTTAGCTTGTTGAAGTTTATTTTGGACAATAGCTAGCCTGGTGTGGGTTTTAACTTTTAATCTACTAAATTCAGCTTTAGTGATAGCTTCTAAACTAAGTGTTTGTTATAGGACTAAAGTTAAATAAACTCCCAAAATCTAGCTCTAATTCTCTATTTCATTGTTTTTCACTTGATTCGGGTCATTGTATCCGGTAATTAGTGTCCCTTTGTTGGTTTTGGTGATAATTAACTTTATTGTGGTTTTAATATCATGGAAATATATGTATGTAAATCGGGTATAGTTTTGGCCATTAACCAATTAAGCAAAATCTATTTATTATGTAGAAAAAAGAAGAGATTGACAAAGAATATATATACTGCCATGCCATGTAATTAAGGGATATATTCCCATTATAATTAGATGAGATCGAATCAATTTATTCTCCATATTTATAGCGATATTATACTTTTACTTTACATCATGACATTGGCTGATATTACAAATTAGTCTTACGTTTCTCTGTGTCAAATATTTCAGGTTGATTGATTTTGGTTGAGTTAACATATATTATGATGAGTATATCAAACACTGAAAAAACTGATCTTGACGACAAACACGATTACATCAGTGATTTGCCAAATTCCGTTCTATCTCATGTTCTTTCTCACCTAGACGATAGGGAAGCTATGAGGACATTCGTTTTGTCGAAATCTTTAGAATACAAGTGGACTTCTAGACGTGAAATTAAACTTTTCGAAATGAAAATATCTCAAAATGAGACTGAGAAAGCTAATTTTGTCAACTTCGTCGAGGGGATTCTTACTCTGTTGCACAAGTTGCAAAGTTTCAGCCTCTCGTGTTACAGAAAGTACGGCTTGCGCCGCATGGAGACATGGATATCTACTGCATTGAGTCGTGATTTCCATTCATTACGCATATTCTATCATGTTCGCGTAGAAAACATGGAGTCGTCTCTTGCCCTTCTCAATTGATGTTCCCTCAAAAATTTGGAGCTTCTCATGCCCTGCACGTTTAAAGTCCCTACAGAGATGAATTTCCCTTACCTGACGATGTTGAAGCTTGCAAAGGTCAAGTTCTTGAACGAACGCTCTAATTCTTATCCCGTCAAGTTCACCTTCCCAGTTCTCAAAACTTTTGCACTAAGTCGATGCATATGGTTAAATGTAGAGCTTCTGGAGATTTATGCCCCAAAATTGACTAGTTTTTCCTCTCAGACCGATTCCGATTACGGTACTAATGCCTTCTCCATCATTCATTATTAGCTGATACGTAATACTGTGTGTATATTGTTGTATGAGTTGAGCTGTACTTGTATATCTGGTCATATAATCACACACACATATCTATATCTATATGTATGTATGTAAATATATATATTTACATACATGCATATATATCGTTTTCTATAATTTACACATAGTAGCAATAAATTCACCAAAAGGAGAGATACTGACTTTTAACATATGATTGTAATATAATATTACTTACGAAAATTAAAGGTAAATGAAAGAATTGATGGTGGGTGGTAATTACGAGAAATTATCTTATTTAAAACCCTTAGCTTCTAAACTAAGTTTTTGCTATAGGACTAAAATTAAATAAACGCCCAAAATCTAGTTCTATTTCTCTATTTCATTGTTTTTCACTTGATTCTGGTCATTGTATCCGGTAATTAGTGTCCCTCTGTTGGTTTTGGTGGTCTAATAGAGAGGTAATTAACTTTTCGTTGTTTTAATATCATGGATATATATATATATATATATATATATACGTAAATCGGGTATAGTTTTTGGCTAGTAACCAATTAAGCAAAAACTATCTATTATGTAGAAAAAATAAGAGATGGACAAAGAATAAATATACTGCCATGCATAGATTAAAGTATCGGTTTTGGAGTAGGTTTCGGTGAGCTAAAAATTAGAAACGTTTAGTAAAATTTCGAGAACTTTTCGGCATGTCTCGAAGAATTCGTAAAAATTGTGGTTATAGTTAACATGAAAACTACGTGTATTTTTCGTTTCGATAGTGTCAAAAACGAAAATATTTTGGTACTTTTCGAAGAAACGCACGGAAATTTTGATCCATGCTGTCATGCCATGTAATTAAGGGATATATTCCCATCATAATTAGATGTGATCGAATCAATATATTCTCCATAATATTTATAGCGATATTATACTTACTTTACGTGATTTGAATAATAATCAATAAGATACACCCGAGAAATTAAAATAATTATTAAGTACGAAATAAAAACATTGCAAAGAAGGTATTTTGAATATTAGACATTTTTTTTCTTTTTATTATATTATAACTATTTTCAAACTAAAAGACTTAGTCGGAAAATTGGAATCTAAATGCATACAAATCCTAAGCCCAACGCTGACAGGTATATGTGTGTGTGTATGTATTCTTGATTTGTTTTACCAACTGATGCTATTGTTTGATTTTGACTTTTTTAAGGTAAAAATGATATTACAAATTAGTTTTCAATTAATATTTCAGGTTGATTGATTTTGGTTGAGTCAACATATGTTATGATGAGTATATCAAGCACTGAAAAAACTGATCTTGATGACGGAGAACACGATTACATCAGTGATTTGCCAGATTCCGTTTTATCTCACGTTTTTTCTCGCCTAGACGATAGGGAAGCTGTGAGGACATCCATTTTGTCGAAATCTTGGGTATACAAGTGGACTTCTAGACGCGAAATTAAACTTTCCGACTTGGAAATATTTCAAAATGAGACTAAGAAAGCTAATTTTGTCAACTTTGTCGAGAGGATTCTTACTTTGTCGCACAAGTTGCAAAGTTTCAGTCTCTCGTGTTACAAACAATACGACTTGCGCCGCATGGAGACATGGATATCTACTGCATTGAGTTGTGATTTTCATTCTTTACACATATTCTATCGCTTAGCAAACCTCGACTTGCCCCTTGCCCTTCTCAATCGCTCTTCCCTCAAAGAATTGGAACTACTCATGCCCTGCACGTTTAAAGTCCATGCAGAGATGAACTTCCTTTACCTCACTACGTCGAAGCTTGCAAACGTCAAGATCTTGAATGAACTCTCTAATTCTGATCTCGTCTGTTAGGGCCCCTCACTCGGATTGGGCTAAGATCCGATCGACCCAACTTGGTTTAATTGATTTGGTTCTGTTTTAAATCATTAGGTTAAGTTAAATCTTAGATAGTAATTATCTCGATAATATTTCCATATCCTTATAAGATATTATTCTATCTTAAAGATTAACTTACATGCTATTAGATTTATCTCCTTATTATGTATGTAGACATATTTAGTAGGCATATTCGTTGGATATCTTTTATGATCATGTAGAATCTATTGGATAAGGAAAGAAGATATATTCGGGTTGCAACAGAATTATCGGCGCGCTTATCATATAAAGAAAGAAGATATTCTGCGTTGCAACTGAAGATCTGCATAAGATTCTGCCGTGCCTATATAATGAGAAGACTCGACACAATTCAAGGACACTTTGAAAAAGATAATTAGTGATTCAGACTCGTATCGAGTCAAAGTCTTTTAGAGAATAGCATTAAGTCAGAGGAACTCTGGAATAGCTTAGTGCGATCTTCGACTCAATCGAGTATACCGAATATAGTTGAGAGATTGCAACTGCAAATATTAGAGGGAGTCTAAGATTTGGGTTGATGTAAAACCTACGTTGTAATTCTTAAGTAGTGCATTGTTTGAGTCGAACTTTTGGGTGCAAACCCCGTGGACCAGGACCATTTGGACCGAACCACGTTAAAACCTTTTGTGTTTTTCACTGTTTTATGTTTAACTGTCTTTTCACAATTGCAACAGTAAAACAGCTTTCAAACATTAAAGAACTGTTATCTGTCTTACTTACGAGTGCAGTTGCAACTATTGTCAAGTGCAACTGCATCCGATTACAAGTAACATAGATATTTCAATTGGTATCAGAGCGGGTCACAATATTACATAGTGTAGATTCTGGTTTAAAGATCTTTGTTTTGTTTAAGTGTTTTTCTTATGGAGGAAATGAGGGAAGGTCTGTCGACCATAGCCACCAATGCTGACTGCAACCAGCTACTCCTGCTGGAAGAATCGCATGCAAAACTTCATCAAACAGCAAGACGGAAAGGCATGGAAAAGCATCCTAAAAGGGTGGACCCCACCAAATGACGAACAGGGAAGAGTCAAATCCGAACTGGAATGAACCGATGCAGAAGAACTCCTTGCAAATTATAACTCTACAGCTTTAAATATTATCTTAGTTGCAGTTGGTTATGACCAATATAAGAGTATTTCTAATTGTAAAATTACAAGAGATGCTTGGTAGGCTATCGAGAATGCGCACCAAGGAAATGCAGAAGTTCGGGCGTCCAAGTTGCAACTGCTGAACGGCCAGTTCAATTTCGTGCGCATGGAAAAGGCTGATACAATTGCACAGTTTCATTCCAGACTCAGGCACCTAGCAAGTGAAGCCACCATCCTTGGAGCCAACTTTCCAGAATCCAGAATTGTGCTAAAGCTTCTGGGATCCCTTCCAAGAAGATTTGCAATGAAGGTCTCAACAATTGAAGAGGCAAAAGACATCAACACTCTACCCCTCACCGCATGGGAAATGAAACTCAAGAGAAAAGGAGACACCATCTCTAAAGGAGTGGCACTGCAAGCAAATCTCCCTCAGAGCATTCCCAACACCGAACTAGTCCAATCACTGGCTCTCCTCACAAAAAGGTTCAATAAAATGAACAAACACTGGAGTAAAGGTAACTCTTCTAGCCCTGTTGCAAGTC
Source organism: Linaria vulgaris (assembly GCA_948329865.1). Lineage (NCBI taxonomy): Eukaryota > Viridiplantae > Streptophyta > Magnoliopsida > Lamiales > Plantaginaceae > Linaria > Linaria vulgaris. The sequence goes on from OX415251.1 coordinate 3,464,023, forward strand.
CATCTGATAATTTTAAAAAGACTTTCGCTACTAACAGACTTGACAACAAAAGATCCGAAAAGGGCATTCAATGCAGGGAATGCTAAGGATTTGGACACATAAGGGCAGACTTTGCGAACCTACTTGAGAAAAACAAGAATAGAGCTCTACTAGCGTGGAGCGATGACAAATCCGAAGATAATGAGGAAGACACGGAAGAAGTTGTTGATGTTGCATTCTCATCCTTCATTCCCTTCGCTAGAGTCAACATGGCTGTTGCAATCCAGAACTTAACAGAATTCGATTGCGACTCACTAGATAGTTATGATCTGGATCCAATAGACGATGTGGATGCCATCTGCAAAAGAAATTTTGAACTTGAGGCTCAACTCAAAATTGTTTCAGCCTTTGGCAGCCCAGTCAGAATAAACAACAAAATCATGGAACTTGAAAGAAAAGTTTTTCTCACTCACAAGGGAAAGAGATCCTCTATCTGCTGATCTTGACACAACCCTCAAGGCACACAAGGCACTGGAAGATGTGTGTGATCTCACTCAAAAGGAGTTGGATGCCTTAGTTAAAAGTGTGAAATTACTCACTCTAGGTACTGACAATATAGAAAAGGTTCTGGACACTCAAAAAGTTGCAACGGGGAAACTTGAGTCAGCTATATTGATCATGTCAACCCAAAGTTTCTTGGAGATACCACAATCACTATATCAAAGAAGAAACAGACACCTAAAGGAGTTGAAATTCCACCTGACTATTCTCAGATCCAACTATCTCACGATCAAGTACACCCGAGTTGTAACTCTCATATACCTGTTTCTAACTCTGTCTCTTTTGTCAGATTCCCAAGAGGACGGTTTGTTCCAACGTGTCACCACTGTGGTGTTCAAGGACATATCAGACCATACTACTACCAACTCTAGGAAACTCATCACACATCCCAGTCTGACCAGCCTGAAGTGTAGCTTAAAAAGAAAAAGAAAGATCGAAAGAAGAAGAAAATCAAGCAGAGAGCAACACCAGTTACAACTGAGAAATCAGTAAAACAAGTTTGGGTCAAAAAATCAACCAATACTCTTACATGCCTTACTACTTGCAATTCTACTTCCCAACGTGCCTTCTATTCTAACTCATGGTTCTTTGATAGTGGTTATTCCAAGCACATGACAGGAGATAAAAGCATCTTGAACAACTTCGTACATGAACGAAAGGGCGATGTGGTTTTTGGAGATGGTAACCTAGGAAAAATCCTTGGAAAAGGAACACTGAACGTGAAGGGATTCCCTAAACTCAGAGATGTCTTTTATGTTGATGGTTTACATGCTAATATCATCAGTATAAGCCAGTTGTGTGATGATGATCTCTATGTTCGCTTCACCAAAGATGAATGTGAGGTTATTGTTCAGTTTCAAAATAGGGTACTACAAGGGTTAAGAAGTACTGAAAACTGCTCGACTATGACTAACTGTAAAGCTGTTATCAGGTCACTAACTTGCAACTTTAGTGCAGACAATCTTGCAGATCTCTGGCACCAAAGGCTTGGTCACATCAACTATAAATCCCTCGCACATCTCTTCAACAACCAAGTCGTGAGGGGACTACCTAAACTTGGTCCCAAACCACTTGGCAAATGCGGCTCATGCCTTGAAGGAAAGCAGAAGAAGATCAGCCATGCAGTGTTGCAACACACCCCATCAGCAAGAATCCTAGAAACTCTTCACATGGATCTTGTAGGGCCAATCCAGAAGGAAAGTATCTCTGGTAAACGTTACATATTTGTGTGTATTGATGACTTCTCACGTTGCACTTGGGTTGAATTTCTGAAAGAGAAAATGAATATTTTGTGTTTTTCAAAAACCTTTGCAACACTGTTGCAACTGAAAAGGATTTAACAGTCAAAAGGATCCGAAGTGATCATGGGAAAGAATTTGAAAATTCCAGCTTTAACAAGTTTTGTATGGATAACGGAATATTTCATGAATACTCATCCCCAATTACACCACAACAAAATGGTGTAGTAGAAAGGAAGAACATGACACTGATTGAAATGGCTCGAGTTATGCTAAACTCGAAGAAGCTTGCTCTTAAGTTCTGGGCAGAAGCAATGAACATGGCATGCTACGTTACAAACCGTGTGTATCTACGCCCCAAGTACAACTAAGACAGTTTATGAGATCTGGAAAGGTAAACGTCCTAGTGTTCATCACTTTCACATTTTTGCTTGTGCTTGCTATTTACTCAATGACAGAGAATCGAGAGGTAAGTTCCAATCCAAATGTGACTTAGGTATCTTTGTTGGTTACTCTCGCAACAGTCACTCTTGTCGTGTGTTCAACATGCGCACTTAAATTGTTGTAGAATCATCTAATGTTGAATTTGATGATTACAGGGACTTTGCATCAACCTCTTCAGAAGTCAAAATCACGGAGCTAATTGATTCAGAGGAAGAGGATGAACCTCGAGAAATGACTTCCAGACCCACTCTATCAGTTGCAACCGACCCTGTGGAACCGCAAGTTGTAACTACCCCTGAGGTCACAGAAGTCGCTGACCCCTTGCCAGTTGTAACTACCTCTTTTTTGAAATATATGGGGGATTGTTGGGTATACTTAAAATATAAGCTTTCATATATTTAAATATATTGACTATTTCAAATATATTATCCCACATTTATTTACTTAAGAGAATTACTATCCACTCTTTTAATTGTTTGTGCATATCCATATCTTTGAAAATTGATTCTCCATGATTTAAGGAACCTCAACAATAATTAGCCGTGGTAATTTTTCTCAACTAAATGAGTGGACCGTTATTTTCAAACTATATAAATTAGAGCACGAATTGGCTGAGTAACATATATTTATTATTTTTCTACTAGTACTACTCCTAAATAATTATTTTAGAAGATCTGTTCAATCCTGGGTATTATCAAATAAATCCTTAAGGACGGTGCTTTTTGCACAACTCAAGATATTTTATTTATTTAGTGTTTTTCCATCTTTTACAACATAAAGAAGAATGGGAGTGCAATTAGAGGGGAAGCTTTTACTGAAGAGCAAGAAGCTTTAGTGACTAACTCATGGAATGTAAATCCATTAAAAAAAAACTCATGCATGGAATGTAATGAAGAAAAATGCTGGAGATTTGGGTCTCAAATTATTTTTAAGGTTGTCGAGCAATTTTTGCTATCTTTTTGTATCATATACTTTATGACATTAATAATTGAAAAGTTGTACAATGTTAATCATTGTTTACATTTTTGTCATAAGATTGCACTTGTTAATGTGAATTGCATAATCTTTGTGATTATGGAGAAACTTATTCCCCGGTAATGGATACAATTACTTTTCGATTTTTAATCAGTTTAGCTGTTTATGAAAACTTAAATATGCATCTCATGGATGTTGTCACAGCTTATCTTTATGGATCACTTGATAATGATATTTATATGAAAGTCCCTGAAGGACTTAAAATGCCTGAATCATCTTGCTCTAAACCTAGAGAAATGTACTCAATTAAATTGCAAAGATCGTTATATGGTTTAAAACAATCAGGTCGTATGTGGTACAATCGTTTGAGTAAATATTTATTGAAAGAAGGATATATAAATAATTATTTGTGTCCATGTGTTTTTATCAAGAGAACATCATCTGGTTTTGCAATTATTGCGGTTTATATAGATGATTAAATATCATTGGCACTGACAAAGAAATTCATTCAACTATGTATTATTTAAAGAATGAATTTGAAATGAAAGATCTTGGTAAAACTAAAAATTGTCTTGGTTTACAAATTGAGCATACTAAAAATGGTATATTAGTGCATCAATCTAATTATACCAAAAGGATTTTAAAACGTTTTAACATGGATAAAGCAACTCCTTTAAATCATCCTATCATTACAAGATCATTAACTAAAGACAAAGATCCCTTTCGTCCAAGTGAAGAAAATGAAGAAATTCTTAGTTCTGAAGTTCCGTATTTAAGTGCCATTGGAGCTTTAATGTATGTAGCAAATTGTACTAGACCTGATATATCATTCACTGTTAATTTATTAGTTAGATTTAGCTCATCACCTACAAAAAGGCATTGGAAAGGAATTAAACATTTATTTCGTTATCTTCAAGGAACTACGAATCTCGGTCTATTTTATCCTAACAATGTAGAACAAGAATTGTATGGTTATGCAGATGCAGGTTACCTATCAGATCCACATAAATCCAGATCTCAAACTGGATATGTATTCACGCATGGTGGAACTGCTATTTCATGGCGTTCTCAGAAACAAACACTTGTTGCAACATCATCGAATCATGCTGAGATTATTGCACTCCATGAAGCCAGCAGGGAATGTATATGGCTACGATCAATGGCACATCATATAAGAAGTACATCTGGCTTACCAATTAAAGAAGGTCATACAACACTATTTGAAGACAATTCTACATGCATTACACAGATGAAAGAAGGTTATGTCAAGAGTGATAGAACCAAACACATACACCCGAAGTATTTTGCCTACACTCAGGAACTGGAGAAGAACAAAGAAATTAATATCCAATATGTTCAATCATGTGACAATATGACAGATCTTTTTACAAAGGCACTTCATACTGTAACTTTTAAGAAACATGTTCAAAGTATCGGGATGCGTCACCTACGAGACTTATGAAGAATTTGAGATGCCAACTTGAGGGGGAGTTCACATGGCTGCACTATTTTTCCCTTATTAAGGTTTTTATCCCACTGTGTTTTTCCTTATAAGGTTTTTAACGAGGCAGCATAACACGTGAGCAAAAGACGGATACATAACAAAATTTTGATAACGGCCAAGGGGGAGTGTTATAAATGTGCATGTGGCCTTGTTGTAAATTATGGGAAGATATTATTTATTAATAATAGTATTAGTTATAAGATGATGGGGAATTAATTCTCTGGTTTTCAAATGTGCCTATAAAATGGCAAGAACCATGCATTTGCAAAGACACATAATTGAAACTAAATCTTGCTTATTCTTATACTTTCCTTTCTAAAGTTTTTGAATATATTATTACACCCCCAAAGTTTTAGTAAATCTATATATATATATATATATATATATATATACACATACACACACACAAGCATTCCTAGTAAATATATGAACAAAACTTTAATTAAATGATAACTAAATCTAATTAAAATAAATAATCATCTTTCTCGCGTCCTAGCCGTTGCCCCCATAGTTGTCAACTTGCCAACAATCCCCTATTTGTAAACTTATTTAGATATATTGCATCGCGATGTTTGAAGCACCGCAAAAAAATATAAGAAATTCTGGCTTTTGTGACAGCCCGATGACCGTCGGGTGGACACAAGGAAAAGCATCAGTAGCGACTGCCTAATGGTCGTTATATCCTAGTGGCCCACGGTAGCGACCAATGGGTGGTCGTTGCTAGATTAAGGTGACACTATTGTCGCCCTAATCCCGTGGGCCACAATTGGGTCATATCGTCGGTGGTGAAAAGTATTTTTTTCGTTACGCGGTAAATTTTAAATTTGATACAACTTTAATATCCACCATTGCTATATTCGGCATATAAAACTATAACCAAAAATACAATTTGGCACAAAAAACCACATAAAAACCAACAGCTGGTGATGATTATTTTATTTGTTAATGTAATATTAACTTGATAGTAGACTTGCTTGTTATAAACTTATTAAGGAATCGGCTCGGCATATGTAGTGCAGTGAATGGAAGTTGAACAATATTTAAGAAAAAGAGTTCTTGAAATACTTGTATTCAAATGAAATATTTGTATTCAATTATTATGTGTTTGGAGTCGGTGTACAGTTGGGCAAGAGCGATCGAGTTAGGACAAACAAACATTGAGATATCATTTGTGTAAGCTAAGGTTGACTGATGATGCACATCTTGTATGTTCTATGATGTACAAATAAATATCATTTTATGGTGTTTGGACTTTGGAGTATACTTGAGCAATATTTGTTACCATTAAAAGTTGACTGAAATTGATATATATATATATATATATATATATTAATAAATAACTTAATTGAGACATAAAACATGCACGTGCCTCTTTGACTATAAGTATGGAAATTACCTGAAATAGCATAGTCAATAGTGTTAGGGCCGTGCGTCTCACACGTATCCGGACCCTGACCCGATCGGCCCATTCACTATCTTTATTGATATTGTTTTATCAAAATTATTAAGAGTTAGTTAACATGTTTTGGTAATTATCCTAAAGGATATTGGGTTATCTTGTAGATATCTTAAAAGATTTGTTATCTTCTAAAACATGATTTTTATTCCTTATCTCTTTATTGCACTTGGACTAATAAGCATACAGGTTCATTAAGATCGGCTGGAATCCCCTTAATAAGGAAGGACAACCTCACGAATTTACAAGAACAACTGTCGTGCTCATCTTACTTGGAAAGAAGATCTCCAGTGGATTGCAACTGAAGATTTGATAGAAGATTCTGTTGCGCTTATATAAAGAGAAGACTCGAGATCGTTACAAGGCACTTTGAAAAAGATATTAAGCAGTCAGTCTTGTATCGAGTCAGTTTGTGAAGAACATTAAGTCAGAGGGTCTCTGGAGTAGCTTAGCGTGTCTTCGATTCAATCGTGTTTCTGAAAACAAGTTAAGGGTTAGGTGTTGCAACTGCATATGTTAGAGGGAGTCTAGTATATGAGTTGATTTAAATCCTTCATTGTAATTCTTAAGTAGGAAACAGTTTGAGTCAAACTTTGGGTGAAAGCCCCGTGGATTAGGACCATTTTGGACCGAACCATGTTAAAATCTCTTGTGTTCTTTACGGTTTATGTTTTACTGTTTTTCGCAATTGCAACTGCAAAAACTAACTCAAAACGTCTAAGAACTGTCGTCTGTATACTTTAGTGTACAGTTGCAACTATTGCTAAGTGCAACTGGACACAATTACACGTATTGCAGACACTAAGATCTTTCAATTGGCATCAAGAGCGGGTCACTATATTTACATAGTGTAGATTCTGGTCTAAAAGATCTTTGTTTTGTTTAAATTGATTTATCTATGGAAGAAATGAGGGAAGGTCTGTCGACCATTAAGCCACCAATGCTAACGGCCACAAACTACTCCTACTGGAAGAATCGCATGCGAAACTTCATAAAACAACAGGATCAGAAGGCCTGGAAGAGCATTCTAAAAGGGTGGACCCCACCGACAGATGATCAAGGACGAGTGAAATCCGAGCTGGAATGGACCGATGCTGAAGAACTCTTAGCAAATTACAACTCTACAGCCTTGAACATTATTTTAGTTGCAGTTGATTATGATCAATATAAGAGTATATCTAACTGTGAAATTGCAAAAGATGCTTGGCAGGCTATCGAGAATGCACATCAAGGAAATGATAAAGTACGCGCATCCAAGTTGCAACTACTCAATGACCAGTTCAACTATGTACGCATGGAAGAAACATATACCATCGCTCAGTTCCATTCCAAACTCAGGCATCTTGCCAGTGAAGCCACCATCCTTGGAGCGGACTTCCCTGAATCTAGGATCGTGCTTAAACTTCTAGGATCCCTCCCTGGAAGGTTTGCAATGAAAGTCTCAGCCATTGAAGAAGCAAAAGATGTTAACACACTACCCCTAGCTGACCTCATGGGATCCCTAACCGCATGGGAAATGAAACTCAAGAGAGAAGGAGACACCATCTCCAAAGGAGTTGCACTTCAGGCCAGTCTTCCACAGAACAGTCCCAACTCAGAATTAGAGCAATCCTTAGCACTCCTCACTAAGAAATTCAACAGAATGAACAAACGTTGGAGTAGAGGTAACCCTTCAAACCCAGTTGTAAGTCCCTCTGATTTACCTAATAATAAGCCTTCCGCTACTAATAGACTTGACAACAAAAGGTCTGGAAAGGGTATTCAATGCAGGGAATGCCAAGGCTTTGGACACATAAGGGCAGACTGTGCAAATCTGCTCGAGAAAAACAAAAGTCGTGCGTTACTCGCATGGAGTGATGACGAATCTGATGACAGTGAAGATGACACAGAAGAGATCGATGACATTGCATTTTCATCGTTCATTCCTCTCAGAGCCAACATGGGAGTTACAATTCGCAGTAATTCTGATTCCGATTGTGACTCACTTGACAATAACGAGTTGGAACTTACAGATGATATGGAGTCAATCTGCAGAAGAAACTCCGAATTGGAGGCCCAACTCAAGATTGTGTCTACTTTTTGGCAGCCCTGTGAGAATGAACAACAGAATCCTCGAACTCGAAAGAAAGGTTCTCGCCCTCTCCTTGGAGAGAGACCTCGTGTCCGCTGATCTGGAATCAGCACTTAAAGCCCACAAAGCACTTGTTGAAGTATGCGATCTCACCAAGAAGGAATTGGACACACTGGCTAAGAATGTGAAGCTGCTCACACCAGGCACAAAAAATTTGGAAAAGGTTCTGGACACCCAGAAAGTTGCAACTGGGAAAACAGGAGTAGGATATGTTGACTCTACTTCACCAAGGTTTCTTGGGAATACCAAGATATCCGTGTCCAACAGGAAGAGGATACCCAAGGGAGTTGAAATTCCCTTCGACTATTCCAACACCAACGATCAGGTACGTGTCAGTTGTAATTTGCCAGCAACAGTATCTGACCGAAAATATGTGAACATGTTTGCAAGAGGAAGATTCATTCCTATCTGCCACCACTGCGGAGTCCAAGGACACATTCGTCCCTACTGCTATCAACTATGGACATCTCAGGACACCCCCTCCATCACTGTTCCCAGAGTACAGAAGAAGAAGAGGAGAAATCAAAGAAAGAAGAAGATCATACTGGATGCACCCACAGTTGCACCTGTCGTGCCACCTCGACAAGTTTGGGCTAAGAAATCTTCTAATCCTCTTATTTGTCTTACTGCTTGCAACTCTATCTCTCAAGAAAGATCCTACTCTAACTCTTGGTACTTTGATAGTGGTTGCTCTAGGCACATGACAGGAAATAAGGACATCCTAATTAACTTTGTACATGAACGACAGGGCGATGTTATTTTCGGTGATGGAAACAGAAGAAAAATAATGGGGAAAGGAACCCTAAGTGTTAAAGGCTTTCCCAAACTAAAAGATGTTCACTATGTTGATGGACTATGTGCAAATCTCATTAGTATTAGTCAGTTGTGTGACGATAATCTCTTTGTTCACTTTACCAAAGATGAATGTGAAGTTGTAGATCAATTTCAAAATATAGTCTTGAAAGGACTAAAAAGTACTGAAAATTGTTACACTATGACTAACTGTAAAGCTACCTTCAGGTCACTCACTTGCAACTCGAGCAAAGAATCTGTTGCAGAACTATGGCACCAACGGCTTGGCCACCTCAACTACAAGTCCCTGGCACAGCTCTTCAACAATCAAAGTGTGAGAGGATTGCGAAAGCTTGGAGCAAAGCCAATTGGAAAATGTGGCTCATGCATTGAAGGAAAACAGACAAGAGCGAGCCATAGTGAGTTGCAACACATACCATCGGTAAGAGTTCTGGAATTGCTACACATGGATCTTGTGGGACCCATGCAAAAGGAAAGCATCTCCGGTAAGCGTTACATTTTTGTATGTGTTGATGATTTCTCGAGATACACTTGGGTGGAATTCCTAAAAGACAAAAATGAATCATTTGTATTCTTCAAAAATCTGTGCAACACTGTTGCAACTGAGAAGGATCTAACTGTTAAAAGAATTAGAAGTGATCATGGTAGGGAGTTTGAAAATTCAAGCTTTGTTGAATTCTGCTCTGACAAGGGCATATTTCATGAATACTCTTCCCCCATCACACCACAACAAAATGGGGTTGTTGAAAGGAAGAACATGACACTAGTTGAAATGGCTAGAGTCTTGCTCAACTCAAAAAAATTAGCCATCAAGTTCTGGGCTGAAGCAGTGAACACGGCATGCTATGTCATTAACCGAGTTTACCTACGACCAGGTACAACTAAAACTGCCTATGAACTCTGGAAAGGTAAAAGACCAAATGTTCAACACTTTCATGTCTTTGGTTGTGCCTGCTACGTTTTAAATGATAGGGAACCTAGAGGAAAGTTTCAATCCAAATCTGATCTAGGAATTTTTCTTGGGTACTCACGGTATAGTCATGCTTATCACGTATTTAATATGCGCACTCAAACTGTGGTTGAATCATCTAATGTTGAGTTTGACGATTACAGGGACTTTGCAACCACATCATCTGAAGCCCGGATCACTGAACTAACAGATGCTGATGATGAGGAAGAATCACACCGCACACACAAACCTTCACCACCAGTTGCAACTGATACAGTTAACCAGCAACCTGAGGATACTCCGAAGGATACAGTTCCAACAGAGACGAACCCTATCACTGCAGTGCAAGCAGAGGACCCACAAGCACCACCACACATCAGGAGGAACCACCCACCTGAAGCTATCATTGGGGACATAGGTGACGGGATAAGAACGCGAGACATCCCTCGAAGGAGATATGACCAAATGGTGCGGTTTGTGAGTTACACCTCGAAGATTGAACCCAAGAACATAAAGGAAGCACTATTGGAAGAAGCTTGGATAGAAGCCATGCAAGAGGAACTGAATCAATTTGAACGGAATGATGTTTGGACACTTGTCCCTCGCCCAGAAAAAGTGAACATCATCGATACCAAATGGATATTCAAGAACAAGACCGACGAATTGGGAAATATTGTGTGCAACAAAGCAAGACTAGTTGCACAGGGATACACGCAAGTCGAAGGAGTCGACTATGACGACACATTTGCCCCAGTTGCGAGACTAGAGTCTATTCGTCTTCTTCTCGCAGTTGCATGCGGGTTGCATTTCAAACTCTTCCAGATGGATGTTAAAAGTGCATTTCTGAATGGATACTTGAACGAAGAGGTGTTTGTCGAACAACCTAAAGGATTCACCGATCCACACCTTCCTGACCATGTGCTGAAATTAAAAAGAGCACTTTATGGCTTGAAGCAAGCTCCACGGGCGTGGTATGAGAGACTCACCGTGCACCTTCTTGAAAAGGGATACACGAGAGGGAGTGTTGACAGAACCCTATTCTATAAACACTTTGGAACAAACATTCTTATTGCCCAAATTTATGTAGATGATATTGTGTTTGGATCTACATCTCAGGATGAGTTGCAACTCTTCATTTCTATTATGAAAAATGAGTTTGAAATGAGCATGGTTGGCGAACTAACCTACTTTCTTGGTTTGCAGGTCAAGCAGCACAATGAAGGAATATTTATATCCCAGGCAAAGTACGCTAAGAATCTTATCCAGCGCTTTGGCCTTAATTCTGCCAAACCAATGAAAACCCCTATGGGATCTACAGATCGCCTCAGCAAAGACGAAAATTGCAACTCGGTGGACCCTTGTCTCTATCGAAGCATGATAGGAAGTCTATTGTACCTTACTGCTAGCAGACCTGACATTTGCTTCAGTGTTGGAGTATGTGCACGATATCAGGCCAATCCGAAAGAATCTCATCTCAAGGCGGTCAAGCGAATTATTCGTTACGTCTCAGGTACAACAGATTTTGGGCTCAGTTACAACTTCAATGATAATCTAGCTCTTGCAGGATACAGTGATGCAGATTGGGCAGGGTGTGCTGATGATCGAAAGAGTACTACAGGAGGATGTTTCTACCTAGGAGCAAACCTTGTGTCCTGGTTCAGCAAGAAGCAACACTCAATCACCTTATCCACAACCGAGGCTGAATACATCGCTGTTGGGAGCAGTTGCACCCAACTGGTTTGGATGAAACAAATGCTAGAAGATTATGGTATCTCTCAGAACGAAATACTTCTCTATTGTGATAATACTAGTGCCATTAACATCTCAAAAAATCCAGTTCAACACTCTCGTACTAAACACATTGATATTCGATATCATTATATTAGGGAACTGGTTGAGGCTAAAACTATTGAGTTACGACATGTGTGCACTGACCTTCAACTTGCAGATATTTTCACCAAAGCTCTGGATGTAACACGCTTTGAGCACCTTCGCAAGTCATTAGGGCTCTGCCTTATGTGAATTGCCACATGAGCCTGGTCGCAACTGAGGATGACCAGTGTCAGACCGTCTGCCTAGTACTGATCCCTGACAGTCTCCTCATGTTTGTTTGTTGTAATCTTACTAAAAAAAAAACACACACAAAAAAAAATGATGATTAGTTGCAACTGGAAAAAGCTACCTGACCTTGAAGCAGCAAGTGTGAAAGCTAGAAATTCTTATCTCACGCGTCTTCTCATTGCCAAGAGCTACCTTGCTCACAAATGTGTCAGTGTGAAAGCTACCAGTTGTTCACTTTCCGTTAGTTGCAACTGAGTGTTATCCAATGAACCCCTTGACGAGACTGAAGTGGGTTGATAGTTGGTTGGATTCTCTCCACTGGTCATCTCGGTTCCCGTGTTGCCGTGTTTAATTTTACATACTGGAGCCCTAATTACTTGTGAGTGGGCCTCACTGGGTGCCACATTGTGAGTCCAAGTTTGTTTTTGCAAGTTGTTACGTTGTGTATCTTGCGTATCTTATCTAGCTTTAACCCTATCTCTTTCCCGCTTTTGATATCCTGTATCTTGTGTAAAGCGTATCTAGGGCTTGCTAAGTGTTTATTTTTCCCTCCTAAAATTCTAGGGTTTTGGAGTATCTTATATACGTCTCCCTCCTTCTCTTACTTCCTACCACAGTTTTCACGTTTTCTCTCTCTTGTCGTCTAGATTATTTTCACAGGATGGGAGGATCTGCGCGTAAACCAGCCGCCGCCTTCTCCAAAGAGCCACTTGACCTTCCTCCTCTCCGTACCATCCACCCACCATCTCCGACAGGTGACCGACATACTTCCCATCCAACTGGGCAGCCCTCACCCCCTTCACCACCATCTTCCCCGTCTTCGCCGCGCCGATCCCCATCCCCTTTGCCGCGCTCCCCTGCTCCAACCAAAGCGCAATCCAAGGTGGAATCAGCCTCCGATGCACCCCCACCACCACCTGAGGCCACTCCCGCATCTCCTGCTGCCCCTCCTTCCTCATCTGGTATGAATACGAGGAAGCGGTCCAAGATTTTCGTCCGTCAGCCTCCTCGCCGTCGCCGCCTTCACAAGCTCGCAGACGTGCAGTCCGAATCTGACACCGATTCCGCAGACAATGCTCCTCCACCTGAACCCCCAGGAAGAAAACCAAATCCTCTGCTCCTCCAAGAAAACCCTCCCTTGTGGTGCCCGAGTCTACCTTTGTTCTTCCCGATGTTGCCCCTGCCTCTACCTCCTTGAAAGCTGCTCGGGCTCACTCTCCACGTTTCTACTCATCTGACGCAGAGGCCAAAATGGGGGAAATTCGGAAGCGCCCTATGGTTGTGGAACGGCAATTGGACCTCAAGTCCTATGAAGAGACTGGTGTGTTGGATCTCCTTCAACAACGCGGGTGGCTAGTTGCAACTCAGAACACCACCAAATACAACAAGGTCCTGGCTCAAGAGTTTTATGCTAACCTCACGACACAGCTAGATGCAGAAGGGTCTCTTCAGCGCCATGTCATCTATCTTCGGGGAAGTGTCTGCCCTTTTACTGCTGAGCTCCTGTCCCAGGCCATGGAGGCACCAGTCGTGGACACAGCCGGACAATCTGAGTTGCGACTAGAGCGCGACATGGACAAAGTTGCATACGAGCTAACTGGGGGATCAGTCCGTGTGTGGCCCCTTGACCCGTTTCCTACCAGCTCACTCACCAACCGGTACAATCTACTGTTCCACATCCTTGTCAGCCACTGGCTTCCTTGCACGCAAACCTCCAACATCCGCCCTGAGGTTGCCAGTGTGCTGTTTCGTGTTGGCACGGGAGTTGCAATTGACCTGGGAACACTTGTGTTCGAACGCATCTATCGGGGTACCTTTCCCAATTTCCATCTCTCACTTGGGTTCCCTGCCCTCATTTACAGGTACTTTGCCTCCAGGCATCCCTCCATCATGCTGGATAAAGAAGACCTTCTCGAGTGTCCGGTCATGCGTGCCAGCACTAAAATTCTGAACAAGACGCCACCCTCCCCAGCTGCAACTGGATCCTCCAAGAAGCAATCCAGCTCCATTCCCGACGCCTCTGCCAGTCTTGATGGAATGCACCTGGAACTCTCCAGGTTGAGTAACCTGGTGGCTGAGCTGGTTCAGGCCAATGAGGAGCTGCGCACTTTGATGGCCCTTCTAGCCTCCAAGCTTGACTGTCTGTTGCAACACGATGGTCTCCGCTCTGGGCCTGGTGAATCGTCTGGGCATGGTACCTCTTGATTTGTTGTTTCAAAAAGGGGGAGATTTTGTGCTCAGGGGGAGTTGTTCAATTTTTTCTTTCTTTCACTAACTCTGGACAATTTCTATCTTGATTTAGACGTTTTGGCGGAAGGTTGCACTGCTGTTGCAACTAGTACATTTTTACTCTTCGCTTTACCTTTCTGCTCGTACTACTTGGTTATAAATGCAGGCTAACCCTTGTGCAGATTGGTATATAATTTTGACAAAACAAATCAAAGGGGGAGATTGTTAGGGCCGTGCGTCTCACACGTATCCGGACCCTGACCCGATCGGCCCATTCACTATCTTTATTGATATTGTTTTATCAAAATTATTAAGAGTTAGTTAATATGTTTTGGTAATTATCCTAAAGGATATTGGGTTATCTTGTAGATATCTTAAAAGATTTGTTATCTTCTAAAACATGATTTTTATTCCTTATCTCTTTATTGCACTTGGACTAATAAGCATACAGGTTCATTAAGATCGGCTGGAATCTCCTTAATAAGGAAGGACAGCCTCACGAATTTACAAGAACAGCTGTCGTGCTCATCTTACTTGGAAAGAAGATCTCCAGTGGATTGCAACTGAAGATTTGACAGAAGATTCTGTTGCGCCTATATAAAGAGAAGACTCGAGATCGTTACAAGGCACTTTGAAAAAGATATTAAGCAGTCAGTCTTGTATCGAGTCAGTTTGTGAAGAACATTAAGTCAGAGGGTCTCTGGAGTAGCTTAGTGTGTCTTCGATTCAATCGTGTTTCTGAAAACAAGTTAAGGGTTAGGTGTTGCAACTGCATATGTTAGAGGGAGTCTAGTATATGAGTTGATTTAAATCCTTCATTATAATTCTTAAGTAGGAAACAGTTTGAGTCAAACTTTGGGTGAAAGCCCCGTGGATTAGGACCATTTTGGACCGAACCACGTTAAAATCTCTTGTGTTCTTTACGGTTTATGTTTTACTGTTTTTCGCAATTGCAACTGCAAAAACTAACTCAAAACGTCTAAGAACTGTCGTCTGTATACTTTAGTGTACAGTTGCAACTATTGCTAAGTGCAACTGGACACAATTACACGTATTGTAGACACTAAGATCTTTCAAATAGCTTAGCCGCCAATCCAAAACTAAACATCACGTGCACTTTTTTGACTGCTAGTACACAGTTAAAACGTTAAAAGTAGAGTAACTTTTTTTTTGATACATAAAGGAAGAACAAAGAAATTACATCAAATCGTTCGACAATAAATTACTAATACGTAAGGAAGGAGGGGCCTCCCAAAAGAGGACCCCTTCCATGCAACTAGTATCTAACTTAGTAAGGGCATCCGCCACTTTGTTGGCACTCTTAGGAATCCAACGAATGTTGCAAGTCCACGGCATATGTAGCAAGGTCTTACACTGATCGACAAGACTTTGAATATGTTCGGCAGGTTCTGCTTCATCTTTCACAAACTTAACCACCATCAAGGAATCGACTTCGACCTCAATTTTCTGAATTCTTCTGGTCCATGCAATCTGAAGGCCCTTAAGAAGAGCTGTAAGTTCAGTTTTATCAACAGTGGGGGCTTGAATGTGATGAACATAACCCCAACACCACCCTCCATCAGAATTGCGAAGGACACCATTTGCGGATCCAGCATTCAGGCCAATGTTCAGACCACCATCAGTATTCAACTTTACCCACTCAGAGTTAGGCTTTTGCCAAGTAGAAGAGTGATGATGAGGAAGCTGTTTCCTCCTACCTGTGAAGAGATCAAAGCTGAGTTTCTTCACCAGGAACAGTCTCCCTTGAGCATGAAATTCCTTACTGTGAAAGACCCTAGCATTTCTATGCTTCCAAGAGATCCATAGGGTAGCCAATAATATTCTGCTCCAAGGAGCATTTGGAATAAGAACATTTCTGAGTTGATGCCGCATAAGGTTCTCCTGGAGCCACTGATCATCAGAAGTAGAATCGAAGCGAGGAAGATCATCAGGATGGAGAATCAGCAACCATAGTTCTCTGGGTGCTGGACAGGCTCTGAGGAGATGAATGCCAGTTTCCTCCTGATGGTCACAAAGAGAACACATTGAAGACAATGCTGCATGTCTCTGAAACCGGACCAGATTAGTTGCAAGCCTCTCCTGAACTAGTAGCCAAAGGAAATGTTGTAACTTAAAGCTTGCATCCACTTTCCAGATCCAAGCTACTGAAGGAGATTGTCTGTCCACATATGCATGTCGTTTGTGAAATAATTTGTAAGCAGATTGGCAAGAGAATTTACCACTGGAGTTGCCATCCCAAATCAGGATATCTTCCTAATCACTGAGAGAAAGAAGCCTGGATTCAATCTCTATTTTCTTAGCAAGAGGGACACTGGATAGGAGGATAGTCCAGTTCCAATCTCCATCAACATTCAGAATATCACAAAGCCTAAGATGATATTCAGTTGGATGGATATGCACAGTATCATCAGCTAGAATGCCACTCCCCATCCAGTTATCAAACCAAAAGGAGATCCTGTTCCCTTTTCCAACTTTCCATCTCAAGTGAGGTTGCATGAGGTCCAGACACTTAATCAGGCCTTTCCAAGTAGGACTCTCTGAACCCTTAACAACATAGGAGGACATAGGTTTACCTTTTAAATATTTTGCTGTCACCAGCTCAGTCCAGATGGAAGCTTCTTGCTTGAGAACTTTCCAAGAGAGCTTAGCTAATAGAGATTCATTAGAGGTTCTAGACACTCTAATTCCCAGACCACCCTCTTTTCTAGGCTTAGTGACTTTCCTCCAGTTAACCAAATGAATCTTCTTGATATTAGGATCAGAGGACCAGAGGAAATCCCTATTGAATTGGTCCAGTTTATTACAGACAAACTCTGGAAGGAAAGAGGACTGCATCTGATAGACAGGCATGGCTGAAGAAACTGAAGTGATGAGTGTTTCTCTTCCTGCCAAAGACAAGAGTTTGCTCTTCCATGTACCAAATCTTGACATAACTCTGTCAAAAGTTTCAGCATGGTCAGCTCTAGATTGTCTGCCATGAATTAACTAGACTCCCATATACTTTCCCAGGTTAGATGTCTGTCCAAAACCAAGAGTCTCACTGAGTTGCCTTTTAATGCTGCTGCCATGAGTTTTGGAGTAAAAAACTTTGGACTTCTGGTAACTCAGTTTAAGACCAGAAGCTGCACAGAAATTGTCAAGTATTCTCCTGATGGACTGAGCAGTAGTATGATTGGCCTTGCCCAGAAGGATAATGTCATCAGCAAAGAACAGGTGAGAAAGCTTAGGGCCACCTCTACAAGGAAGAATAGGTGTCCAAGAACCTTGATCCACTGCTGAAGAAATCATGTATGACAGTCACTCAATGCATAACACAAACAAGTAGGGTGAGAGGGGGTCTCCCTGTCTAAGGCCACACTTGTGATCAAATGCATTTAGAGGGGAACCATTCCAAAGAATTCTGGTAGAGGCATGTCTGACACAGAACATAATCAAAGAGACCAGTGAATTGGGGAAGGCAAAGGCATGCAGAGTGTCTTCTAAAAAATCCCAATTGACTTTATCATATGCTTTTTCCAGATCTAGCTTCATAACCATGCTTCCAACCTTGTTCTTCTTTTTGCTTCTGAGGGAATGGAGAATCTCTTGCAACACCACAATATTATCCTAGGTGCTTCTTCCTCTGATAAAGCTGGATTGAGTAGGTCCTATGAGCTTAGGCATAAGATTGCGCAGCCTTGTAGTAATACACTTAGTGATTAACTTATATAACACATTACACAGAGCAATGGGCCTGAATTGTGTAATACTCTCTGGAGCTGGAGTTTTTGGAATAAGACAGATGAATGCCTCACAGACTTTCCTGTCAAAGGACTTGTGAATGAATGCATTCTCCACAAATGTACAGACAGAATCTTCTAACCAAGACCAACCTTTTTGATAAAAGCTGGCATTAAGACCATCAGGCCCTGGAGCTTTAAGGGGCTGCATTGCAAAGAGAGCCTCCCTAATCTCTTTTCTGTCAATCATGGCTTCCAGAGAAACTTTGTCATCAGGGTCAAGTGACAATTGCAGATCATGAACTGAAAGTATTCTAGGCTGATTAGAACACCTTGGAGGAGTCTGACCAGAGAAGAGATGACTAAAATACTCAATAGCATGCTGCTGTAGGATTGCAATATCAGACTCCCAAATACCATTCACTTTCAACTTGGAGATCTTATTTCTTTTCCTTCTCACCATGGTGGATCTATGGAAATATTTAGTGTTTCTGTCCCCCTCCTTGATCCACTTAACTCTGGATTTTTGGAGCCAGAACAACTCCTCCTGTTGCAGGACCATACTATATTCCTTCAACAGATCATCCTCCAGATTAGATAAATAAGGATTGGTTCTTAAGGATAAAGCCTTCTGGATTCCACCTAATCTGGCCCTCAGCTTCTTTTTTTTTCTAGAAAATACGTTCCCAAATCTGTCCTTGTTCCATTGATGGAGGACTGAAGGGACCTCAACAATAGCTTCCATAAGATGAGGCTTCCTCTGCCAAATGCTTTGCAGAACCTGAGCGCACTCAGGGTTGGAGAACCACATCTCCTCAAATCTGAATGGTTTCTCACCTGAAAATTTGGCTTTACCAGTGCACCAGGTGACTATGGGGTGGTGGTCAGAATAATTTCTTGGAAGTGTTTCCACCACATAGTCAGGGAAGAGGTCCATCCATTCTTGGTTAGCAAAGGCACGGTCTAGTCTTGCTTGAATCAGGGCTCCTGAGCTCCTCTTGTTGGTCCAGGTGAAACTGGGACCAGTGGAACCAAGATCATGAAGTTGACAATCAGTCATAAAGTTCCTAAAGAACTGGAGTCTATTCAAAGACCTGGTCTTGCCTCCTTTTTTCTCATGAGCAAAACTGATTTCATTGAAGTCCCCTGTGACTAGCCAAGGCATTGGAAGATGAGAAGATTGCCTTGCTAGCTCCTCAAAAGCTCTGATTTTTGCCCTCTTGCGTGGTTGAGCATAAACACCAGTAACTCTCCAACTCTCCATATCAGCAGGTCTGATAATGACACTGATAAGTTGATCATCAACATCAGTGATTTCAACCTCAACCTCATGGTTGTTCCACAACATCCAAATACCCCCAATCATACCTTCTGAGGGAGCAATCTGATAATTATTGTAGCCAAGAAAAGGCACAATATTCCATGCCATTTCCTCACTGACTCTAGTTTCAAAAATAAAGATCACAGTAGGAGAATGAGTTCTTACCAAATCTCTAAAATTTATCTGAAAATCTTCATCACCTGCACCTTGGCAATTCCAAGACACCACTTTCATTCTGGGACAAAAAAGGTGAGTAGGGAGAACAGGATTCTCAGATGGAATCCTGTTCCATAAAGCCATGAGTTGCCTCAGACTCTCTAGAACCAGTTGCCTCTGTCTGTTGTGTTCCCAAGTTGTCAAGTCCATTCTTAGCCACCAGAGATGATCCAGGTCCAGATATTCCTTTCTGTGCCAATCTATCTTCACTTCCCAGTTTGTAGGTGGGATTGATGTGACAAGAATAATCCTGTCCAGCACTCCTATGTTGGTGATTGTGCAAGGAGCCTGAAAGGTCTGATGAAATGTGTGAAACTCCCATGGATTGATCCAATCCTCGGGGTCTAGTGCATGAGCCATTCTGATCAGAGTGATGATCAAGAGCAGAAGAGTGAAGTGCAGATTCTAGAAGAGGGTTAGGAGAGTCTGATGCAAGGACTGCAAAGGAATTATGTATGCCTTCTGGAACGTTGCCACGATTTGAATAAGTGGGAGTGACTTTTGGTTTTCTCTTCAAAATAGTAACCGCTTTTCTAGTCATAGGAACCGTTCCTTTTCTCAACTGAGGGTTAAGAGTGGCAGGTAATATTCTCTTAGATTTTGTTTCCTTAATCAGAGATTCCTTAGCACTCTTCTCAGAAGGTTTCAAGGGAACTTTGTTCTTGTACTGGTTACTACCATTCCCAAAGGGAGCAGGCACATTAGAAGATCTTTGCTGTCTTTCAGAAGGACCAGATGAAGGTTTCTTCCTACGAGACACAAGCATCCAATTGCCAAATTCTTTTTCTCTAACTTTGTCAGTAAGCCACTTTTCCTTGTCTCCCACAGTTGATATTGGGGAGGTCTGTTGTTCCTCATCTCCCACAACCTTTGTTAAGTCAGAGTTACCATTGACGGGACAACCTGACTGCAAATGTCCAATTCTACCACAGGCGTAGCACAAAGAAGTAATATTTTCATAAACAACCTGATAAACGTTTCCTTCAATCCACAAACCTCGTTCCAGGGGTCTATCAGTGCGCAGTTGAACGCAAAATCTGGCAAATTTGCCTCTGGATGCAGTAAATGTATTACCATATATCTTTATAGGATCACCAATGCAAGAGGCAAGAGATTGAATCACTGCTTCTCTCAGGTATTCGACAGGAAGATTAAGGATTCTGACCCAAGATATAGTGCTAGTGAACTCATCCGTATCCGCTTTGAAATTTGGACACCATTTCCTGATTGTCATGAAGGCGCCAGCAAGCATCCAGGGGCCTTCGGACAGAATCATCTCTCTTTTCTGTTGTGTTAAACCTTTGATAACATAGGAGCCATAACCTAGATCAACTAGATCGAAATTATTCTGGAGTTTCCACATGAGGTCTAGCCTGGTTTGCAAAGCAGAAAAGTACCACGACTTTCCCCCTAATCGAATGATAATGGCATCTTCCCATTGTGCTTGCATTCGTTGCCTTAATTCCGGATCAATATGGACCTGCTTAAAAGGAATGGTAGAGTCCGCTTCCTTGACTTCTATCAAACGACGTTCTTCTGATGTTTTGAGATCATCAATGCGGACATCGTTTCTAACCGTGTGTTGGGCAACCATACCAGCATATGTTGTCTTGGGAGCGGTAGGGAAAGAAGGCACATTAGGGGTGATCCTATGGACTGGACTTTGATCATCAGAGTCATGAAGAAGTCGAGAACGTTTAAGATTTCTAGATTCGCTCGACATTTCTTTAGACGAAGTAAAAATGAAAGGACTATCAGTTGGTAAGTCAGGAGGCGGCGGTGGTGGTGGAGGAGGGACCACCGTGTCTTCCATGTCCGAACAAGCGTCGTCCATGGCCGTTGAGACGTTTGAATACAAAAAAAAGGCGGTAAAGAAAAAGCGGTTATAACTGCCGCAGAGCGTTTTTGATTTCTATAACTTACAATTTCGATTTCAATGGATTTTAAAGTAGAGTAACTTTACTTCAATTCTAAACAAAACAAATTTCTGACAAACACAACTTTTCCGGCGATTTTAATTTCCAGGTAAATTTTGAAACTTTATCTTTATGATTTCGTTTACATATTAGTAGTGAATTGAATATCATTCGTTTTCTTTTCTGTATTTTCAATCGAATGAGTCCAATAGCTTATTAATAGAAAATTAAATTACATGTAACTATTCTATTAGGAAACAGTATTAGATTTCTCCTATGATTTATTGCAATTCCTTTGATAGAGCTAATCAAACTCTAGATTGACTATGCAATTAAATCTCTGATGATGTCAATAAATGTCCATAGTTTGTTGTCTTTTATATTTATGTGAATTTTGGTATCAATAGAAATTAGTAGATGATGTCGCGCGTATGTAAAATGATTTCCAAGTGGATTGTTTCTCATCGGCGGTTTAAAATCGGCATTTATTTGGAAGATTTCGATTTTTAATTTCTCGTTACATTTTGCTTGAATTTCATTGTTTTTTGTCTTCTCTCTGCTATGTGAATTTTTTCATTTCTTCGTATTCTTAAAATCGGCATTTATTTTAGTCACATGCGTAAGAAAACATGTCATGTACTAGATGCATAGAACTCATGAGTCGTGGGTTGCTAATGAGATTACAATTGAAAGGAACCGTAATTTTGTGTGCATTTGAGTTGTCCAAATTTTAGTTGCTCATATTATGAGTTCTATGGATCCTTTTTTGTGCTTATTATTAGTTGCTTATATTATTAGTTGCTTATATTACGAGTTGTCCAAATTTTGTGCTTATTAATTTTTCTTGACCGTAACGGGTGTATAATAGAAAACAAACCAGTATTTAAAGTCGAGGCAAGAGTTGAATTCTTTCTCTTTAAAACGATATTTGCTCCGCTCGGTGCTTACGGTTTGATCGGCAATTCGTTTCCCAAGATAACTCGATTATCTCTTAATATAGCAGCACTTCAAATATTAAGAACGTCGAACTAAAGTATTGTTTTGAACTCTCGAAACAAAACAGATATAAAGAAAGAATGTTTGTTGATTGAATAAAAAATGAAGAAGTAGGGGGCCTATTTATAGTTTACGAAAGTTGTCCTTGGGGTTGACTGGACGGACATGTCTTTTCCACGTCACAACTTTCCTGCCAGATTTTACACCATTTCGGCTGACTGTGCACATATTACGATGAAAGGTGGCACTTATTCTGCTGACGGGGTGTGTAGGTGGCTATTCGCAGACTGGATTTTCCCTCCAATTTTCGCAGCAACTAGACACACTTCTTCGACCAGATTCTGACACCTAATCACGTTTAATTAATTATTAAATTTGTTGCTTATTATTTTCTGAACATTTAATTAGTTACTTAATTAAACTTTGTTCAAAAATATAAGTATTTGATAGGGAAGCCCAAGCCCAAGCTCAAGCTCAAGCCAAAGCCAAAGCCCAAGCCCACGGCCCACGACCCCGACCCCGGCCCAGGCCCGGGTTCGGGTCCGGGTCCGGTCCGGTCCGGACGGACGACGGCGGCGGCGGCGCGCGCGCGCGTGTGGGCTTGAATTGAAGGTCTTCTCCCCTTCAAAGACTAGTGGTACTCCTTGGGGCCCAAACCCTTATCACAAACAAACAACTTATTAGGTGTACTAGTTTAGCTCAAACTTTCCATGTGGGATGGTGACTTTTCACCTTCCCACCTATTTCCTTTTATTTCTTCAAGATAACTTATTTCAACTAGCTTACTTGTTCATTTAATTTCTCATTCATCCCACAATGGTTTTGAATAATTAAATATAATAGATCCATCTACACGAAACGTAGATTTCATTAAGCTAAAGAAGTTCCACTTTTATAAAGAGGAACCTACTCAAATAAATTATCAAAATCATGGAAAAGTCATACTTTTCCAACAATCCCCCACACGAATGAAAATTCAATGTGTACATTCGAGAGAGTTCAGGCGGAAAGCTTACAGCATCAGGATATGTAGCTTTTGGCTTTGAACCTTCCTTAGTTAAATACATCGGATTTACTTAGCTGATCAGTGAACGTGATGTCTTGAACCGTTCAGCTGTTGGTGTAAACCAAGACAACTGTATTCACATAGTAACTCCCCTAACAAATTTTAGTTCTCATGGTTGTGTCCGTTTTGGCCCTGGACAACTCTTGGGGTTCATAAGTGTTTTCTTATGAAGCGGCCAAACTTCACCCTTACATAGGTGATCTCCTTCCAAGAGCATCCTGTCATACTCTGCCTAATTAGGCTTAGGAATCATTAAAAGTTAAATTTAACCTTACCCTTTCTACAGGTAGCATATTTATCGTACACGAGAATGAGCTGGAGTTAGTTCCAAAATGCTATCACTGAATCCTTATAATTTCGTTGTCCCTTTGAACCAAGATCTTGGGATCTCCAATCAACATGGTTGGGTTCCATCACAAATATTCTTTAGTGTTGGGTTTTAAGCCCATTCCCCTCGATAAGCAGTATGTTTGATCTCTTGGTAGGCCTTTAGTCATCGGATCCGATAAGTTTTCCTTCGATTTTACATAATCAATGGAAATGACACCATTAGAGATCAATTGCCTTATGGTATTATGTCTACGACGAATATGTCTAGACTTACCATTGTACATGCCACTTTGTGCCCTTCCAATAGCTGCTTGGCTGTCGCAATGTATTAGAATAGCAGGCACTGGCTTATTCCAACAAGGAATGTCCTCAAAAAAGTTTCTAAGCCATTATGCTTCTTCAACAGCCTTATCCAAGGCAATAAACTCGGATTCCATCGTGGAGCGAGCTATACATGTTTGTTTTGAAGACTTCCACGACACAGCTCCACCTCCAATGGTAAAGACATAACCGCTGGTGGATTTAGTGTCATTAGAGTCTGATATCCAGTTCGCATCACTATATCCTTCTAATATAGCTGGATATCTACCGTAATGTAATCCATAATCTAAGGTGTGTTTTAAATACCTAAGTATTCTAATTAACGCCTTCCAATGATCTTTGTTTGGATTAGTCGTAAATCTACTCAATTTATTAACTAAGTAAGCAATATCCGGACGAGTGCAGTTCATGATATACATGAGACAGCCTATTATCCTGGCATATTCTACTTGAGAGACATGTTCGCCATGATTTTGCCTAAGTGTAGACTCAAATCCACTGGCGTCTTAGCCGGAGGACCGTCATATGCATTTTACTTCTTAAGTACAGTCTCAATATAATGAGATTGTGACAACACGATCCCACCTGACGTCTTAGTGATTTTAATCCCTAATATGACATCGGCGACCCCTAAGTCTTTCATGTCAAAATGTTTGGTCAACATTTTCTTGGTATTCATGACTAGGTCATGATTACTTCCCATGATTAACATGTCGTCTACGTATAGACAGACGATCACGTAATCTTTAGGTGTGCACGCATTTATCACACTCATTAATTCTGAAACCATTTGACAACATCGTTCTATCAAATTTTTCGTGCCACTGCTTTGGTGCTTGTTTAAGCCCATACAGTGACTTAATGAGTCTACACACCTTTTTCTCCTTTCCTGGAGCAACAAACCCTTCAGGTTGTTCCATGTAAATCTCTTCATCTAATTCACCATTTAGAAATGCCGTCTTGACATCCATTTGATGTATTTCCAGACCTTTCAATGCAGCAATAGCAATGAGCACTCTAATTGATGTGATCCTAGTCACATGTGAATATGTGTCGAAGAAGTCAAGACCTTCTATTTGTCTAAACCCTTTAGCTACCAATCTGGCCTTGTACTTGTCAATAGATCCATCTGTTTTATACTTTCTCTTCAGTATCCATTTGCAGCCCAAAGGTTTGCTACCCGCTGGGAGATCTACCAACTCCCATGTGTGGTTGTGCAAAATGGACTCTATTTCACTGTTGATAGCTTCTTTCCAAAAGGGAGCTTCTGGAGAGGACAAGGCTTCACTTATTGTCCTTGGTTCATTTTCTAACATATAAGTTAAAAAATCAGGACCATAGCTTTTAGCTGTTTTAGCCCTTTTACTGCGTCTAGGTTCTTCATCTTCCTGATGATTATCCTTTGCAGTTTCATAGGTTCTTTTAAGGGGACCAGATTCTTTCCTTTCTTTGCAGGGATATATGTTTTCAAAGAATACTGCATTCCTTGATTCAATGATCATGTTTTCATTAATATCAGGAATTGAAGACTTATGTATTAAGAAGCGATAGGCACTACTGTTGTGCGCATATCCAATGAATATACAGTCAACGGTCTTAGGTCCTATCTTTACTTGTTTAGGTTTAGGTACTTCTACCTTTGCTAAACACCCCCACACTTTTAAGTATTTGTAGGAAGGCTTTCGACCTTTCCATAACTCATAAGGGGTTTCGTTTCTACTTTTGTGAGGTAGCTTGTTTAGTATATGATTTGATGAGAGGATTGCATCCCCCCACAAATTCTGTGGTAAACCAGAACTGATCAACATGGCATTCATCATCTCCTTAAGAGTACGATTTTTGCGTTCAGCAATTCCATTTGATTGTGGTGAATAAGGGGCTGTAGTTTGATGAATGATGCCTGAAGAAGCACAAAATTCGTCAAATGGAGCTCTATATTCTCCACCTCTATCACTTCAGATAGTTTTTATTTGTTTGCCAAGTTGATTTTCAACCTCAAGTTTGTAGATTCTAAAAGCTTGTAAAGCTTCATCTTTACTTCTTAATAAGCATACTATGCAGTATCTTGTGCAGTCATCAATAAAAGTAATGAAGTACTTTTTACCACCTCTAGTTTGCACAAACTTTAAATCACATATATCGGTGCGAATTAAGTCTAGAGGTTCAGTGTTTCTTTCTACAGAAGGAAACGGTAGTTTGGTTAATTTGGCCTCTACACAAATTTGACATTTATTTTGAGATTCGATATTGAATGAAGGCAATAATTCTAGGCTTACTAGTTTTCGTAGAGTATTAAAGTTAACATGTCCTAATCTAACATGCCATAAATCTGAACACTCAACCAAGTAAGCAGAAGTAATAGTTTTATTATTCTTTTCGAGGTCACGTTTTACAGTCATTACATTCATCTTGTACATACGGTTGACCGCGTAACCTTTACCAACAAATTGCCCATTCTTAGTGAGCACCAATTTACCAGACTCAAACACTAGTCTAAGACCATTTGCATCAAGTGCATAACCAGATATTAAAGTTTTTCGAATATCTGGAACATGCAGTACATCAATCAAGGTAATCTCTCTGCCCGAAGTCATCTTTAGCACCACTCTTCCACTTCCGATGATGTCAGACGTTGCAGAGTTCCCCATGTACAACTTCCGGTTGTTGAATGAGTAGTATATGGAGAACATGTCTCGGTCGGAACAGACGTGGCGGGTGGCACCGGTGTCGACAAACCACTCATTTGGATGGTCTACCATGTTAGCCTCGAAGACAACTGCAGTAAGCATCAGGTCACTCATGTCGACCAGAACACCTTTGTCCTGAACCACAACAACCTGGTTGGACTGGTTCGGGTTCTGGTTGTCTTTCTTCGGAAGTCGGCAGTCTTTAGCCATGTGGTTCGGCTTTCCACAGTTGTGGCAGTTCCCTTTGAACTTATTTTTCTTCTTTTGTTGCCCTCCACCATTGCCCTGATTCTTTCTCTTCTTAGAGTTGGACTTGTGTTCCACCACGTTGGCTCTAGTCTCCATCTGCATCTGCTTTGGCTTGGCCTCAAACATTCGATTGTCTTCTTCAATCCGAAGTCTGACAATCAAGTCTTCAAGATTCATCTCCTTGCGCTTGTGCTTGAGATAGTTCTTGAACTCCTTCTAGGACGGCTGCAACTTCTCTATCATAGCAGCAACTTGGAAGGATTCACTGAGTTTCATGTCCTCTGCATCTAGGTCATGTAGGATCAGTTGCAACTCTTGAACTTGACTCGTCACCGTCTTCGAGTCGGTCATTTTAAAGTCCAGAATTTGCCGACGATGAACTTCTTCAACCCAGCATCTTCTGTTCTGTACTTCTTGTCAAGGGACGTCCAGAGTTCCTTTGACATCTTGATGGTGGAATAGACGTTGTACAGTGAGTTGTCTAATCCATTCAGGATGTAGTTCCTGCACAGAAAGTCACTTTGACTTCAAGCGTCGAAGGCAGCCCTAGGACGAGGATAAGTCACGTCTTCTGCCACCACAAAAGCCTCTTCGGTCAGCATCCTTGACAGGTTCAAGGTCGTAAGGTAGAACAACATCTTCTGTTGCCACCTTTTGAAATCAGTGCCGGAAAACTTCTCCGGCTTCTCACCGCTACTTTGGACAGGCGATATGGTCACCATTTTTCTGAAATACAACAAGCAAAATATCGTTTTAAAATCTTGATCGTAACGGGTGTATAACAGAAAACAAACCAGTATTTAAAGTCGAGGCAAGAGTTGAACTCTTTCTCTTTAAAACGATATTTGCCCCGCTCGGTGCTTACGGTTTGATCGGCAATTCATTTCCTAAGATAACTCGACTATCTCTTAATATAGCAGCACTTCAAATATTAAGAACGGCGAACTAAAGTATTGTTTTGAACTCTCGGAACAAAACAGATATAAAGAAAGAATGTTTGTTGATTGAATGAAAAATGAAGAAGTAGGGGGGCCTATTTATAGTTTACGAAAGTTGTCCTTGGGGTTGACTGGACGGACATGTCTTTTCCACGTCACAACTTTCCCGCCAGATTTTACACCACTTCGGCTGACTGTGCACCTATTACGATGAAAGGTTGCACTTATTCTGCTGACGGGGTGTGTAGGTGGCTATTCGCTGACTAGATTTTTCCTCCAATTTTCGCAGCCACTAGACACACTTATTCGACCAGATTCTGACACCTAATCACGTTTAATTAATTATTAAATTCGTTGCTTATTATTTTCTGAACATTTAATTAGTTACTTAATTAAACTTTGTTCAAAAAGATAAGTATTTGATAGGGAAGCCCAAGCCCAAGCCCAAGCCCAAGCCCAAGCTCAAGCTCAAGCCCAAGCCCACGGCCCACGACCCACGACCCCGACCCCGGCCCAGGCACGGGTCCGGTCCGGACGGACGACGGCGGCGGTGGCGCGCGCGCGCGTGTGGGCTTGAATTGAAGCATAACCCATCTAAGTCTTCTCCCCTTCAAAGACTAGTGGTACCCCTTGGGGCCCAAACCCTTATTACAAACAAATAACTTATTAGGTGTACTAGTTTAGCTCAAACTTTCCATGTGGGATGGTGACTTTTCACCTTCCCACCTATTTCCTTTTATTTCTTCAAGAT
The DNA here is from genome assembly GCA_948329865.1 of Linaria vulgaris. Taxonomy (NCBI): domain Eukaryota; kingdom Viridiplantae; phylum Streptophyta; class Magnoliopsida; order Lamiales; family Plantaginaceae; genus Linaria; species Linaria vulgaris. The sequence continues at coordinate 3,492,894 of OX415251.1, forward strand.
AACTTATTTCAACTAGCTTACTTGTTCATTTAATTTCTCATTCATCCCACAATGGTTTTGAATAATTAAATATACTAGATACATCTACACAAAACTTAGATTTCATTAAGCTAAAGAAGTTCCACTTTTATAAAGAGGAACCTACTCAAATAAATTATCAAAATCATGGAAAAGTCATACTTTTCCAACAATTTTACGACTTTTCCTAGATGGAACCTTTATTTTTTCGACATCTACACCCCGCAAGGCAGGATAACGACCCTCTTCGTTATCAGCGAGAGCGCTTCGAAGCGCTCTCGAAGGCAATCGTGCGATACATGAATCACGCATCGGTAAAGGAGGCCGTAAACATGGTTCACAAGCTATTCGATCTTAATTTGGAAAGTGGAAGGGGCCTCCTATTCAAAATAACCATGGAGGCCCAAGCCAAATCTCCTGGATATACCCATGTTTACGCTGCCATCATCGCCACGATCAACTCCAAGTACCCCGGAGTTGGCCGCCTGTTCGCATGTAGGCTGGTAATCAACATAAAAATGCGTTTGTGCTTGGAAGGCTCCCTCAGGATGTTAGGTCAGCTTATAAACCACAAGGTGGTAGATCACAATATAACAGAAGGCATGGTTTTGTCTCTGATGGAAGTTCCGAGCGTTGAAAGCATAGAAGCTGTGTACATTTTCATAAAAGAATGTGGTAAGAAGATATGCGAGCTTGAGGAAAACTACTTTGATACGTTTCTTCCAACGTTATATGAGATCTACGACTAGCAGATGAAGTTTTGGGATGAGCCTCGCTTGACACCGTTAAACAGGCTATTCAAGCAACTGCAGCTGCGGCACGAGGGATATGTTGGAGCCCTAGAAGAGCTGTATCTGATTGATGCTCGTGAGCAGGTCACTCATCACCTCACATTCGATACCCATTACAATTATGAAGTTGAACTTGGTAATCCTCGTTATTCTGTTGTTAATTTATTTATTTAAAAAAAATGTGTCGTTGTAATACATGTTATTTCTTTCTTGCAGATACATTTCAGGAAGATCCGGATTTCGAAGAAAACGAGAGGAGATTTGAAGAATTGAGAAAGGAGTTGAAGAGCAGCCTTCGGGTTATTGAAGTTAGGAATGCTTGGTCGGAAGATGATGATGATTCTGAAGGAGATTGGTGAGGTCGATGAAGTGAAGTGAGGAAGGGTACGGATTAAATGCACAACTAATAAATAGTTATTCTGTAAATAAAGGTTTGTAAATAGAGGTTGGTAAGCAGATATAGTCTGTAAGTACTAATAAGTAGGTATTCTGTAAATAAAGGTTTGTAAATAGAGGTTGGTAAGTGGATATAGGGTGTAAGTAGAGGTTTATACTGTTAGGTTACATTGTGATGATAGGCTGACATAGTGTTAAATGTCATTGGAAACTATAGTTTACTTAGCTTATTAGGTGAAGTAGTGGAAATGTAACTAGGTGAACTTACAGTCCTGATTAGTGTTATTTTGTTAATAAAGGTAAGTAGTTAATATAGTATTTATCAATTGTTTGTTAATTGTGAACCACTCAATTCCATAGTACGATTAGTTTGGTCTTAATTGTTGGATATCCAAAAGAAATAAACTAAATCCACTGAGTACATCTCGTTGTAGATACAAAATTTGAAATTATGTGCAGAATACTAAGGTCCAATCAATTTTGCAATGCGATAAATTGAGAGAATAACAGGGGAAAAACCAAGGCATAAACGAAAAAAACAAATTGTAGCTGCAATAATTTAGTTTTCAATTATTTTCCAGCGCCAGAAAGCATGAATAAAAATCAACACATTATTGTACTCTCTTTCAAAGTTCAAACATACATATCCTATGTTTGGTTTCATATTTACAAGTTCTACGGAACCTATCGACTTCAACAAAGACAAATGTCATAACGCACGAAAACAATAGCGGTTTCAATAAGCAAAGTGCATAAAGGCTGACATACAAACATTGAAAATCCAGGCTATGACCTCAACACGAAATACGGAAGATCTATAATGTCAGGAAAAATCAGGGCACTGCCAACTGAATCCTCAAAAATCTCATAATCCCTCATCTGGTATATCTTACGTATGATATGGTTATCCTATGTGACTCTTCTGCCGTTGTTTGAGCCTGTCCATTATGTACAATTCAGCAACAAACAGTATATTATGTGTAATGCTTATTGTTATTTTGTACGTGACGGTGTACAGATACACGGTACCAGGAAACAAGCATGATCGCTGTAGTGCAACGGATTGTGATCTCTTTCACCTCAACTGATTTAAGTAAAAAGTTAAAGATTCATGTAGCTTGTCTCAGAGTTTCAGGTTCAACCTATCAGACCTATACGTATAGGACCTTGTTCATAGGTTGGGTGTTATTCAAGGTGAATCGAGCAATATAATATAATCCAAGTTTGACAGACCTACCTACAAAGTTGAGCATGAAATCAAAAAGCGTATTTAGTCTCATCCTGACCCTCTATTCCCTTCTTATCGTTAACTTTCCTCATGAAGCAGACGTAGCAGCACCTTCAATAAAATGTGCAAGCAACGTAAGATTCAACAAGCTAATTCTATTGATGTACTTAAAGAGGAATGAAGAGAACATAGTAAATAGTAAATACATGGCATCATTGAAGGCCTTAAATTCTAAAAACACGTATAAGCTGCACGAATCCATTAATGCAAATAATGCTAGGCCGAATGCAAATTGTTTCGTTGTGGTCACCTACGCCAAAAAGAAGCGATTGAATTACCAACAAGTTGTTTCGTCGCATCTACTATCTAGAGTAGAGAACAGAGTCTAGACTCCATGCTTTAAATGCAATCGACCTCAATCAAATAGAATAAAGTTGGAGAAGTTACGTTACCTCCGAAAACTTAAAAGCAACCGAAAGCTCTTGTTGAAGTGGCTTATACGAAAAAGTCCCACGATTAAATGGATAACCAGTTTCTTCTCCTTGCTGCTTTTCCAAAACAATATCCGTCAATGCATGATCATGATCCCGTCTCCTTCTTTACGCTTTTCTCTCTCTTTTTAAATATAAAAGCTTCATATCTATTCTTTGACGAACATGTCGATGATTTGCTATCTTCCTAGAAATGAATAACCATTGGAGAGAAATGCCCTCATTTGTTCCTTGTTAGCTCCTTCTTTTTTGTGGCTCTTACCGACTTCCTCTGGATGAAGAGTGAGTCTAGACGGTCACGACCAGCCATATCAGGAACCTTCGATTATATTTCTCACTTATAAGATAAGAGTGTGCCCGTATTGTTTTGTCTCTCCGTTGAGATGATATGTCGTTAGACTCTATATTCCTCAATGCTAACAAGAGTTTCAACATCTACTTCCTTTTCTATCGAACACCACACCGCCTTGGAATCATTTTCTTCAAACATGAAACTCCATATTCGTTTGTTTCTCTCATGTATGTATGTGCACATTGACCATGAATTTTCCTTTTGCAAACAAAGCTCTCTGACTTCTCTTCTACTTCAGCATCAAATAGCTGGCAATACCACTTGTCATGATTTTTGTTTCGATGACCATTTTAGATCGATCGAACGGAAAAATAGAAAGAAGGGTGGAGAAAAATACAAGAACTGGGGATGAGAAATAATATATTATATATATTATTACTATTAAGATTATTATATTGGGCATTTGGGCCTATTACATTCACATAAAGATGCTTATAGCTTAGGCCCATAATTAATGGGCTTTTGACCAAGCCCAACAACAATTTTATTATCAAAATTCTTTTTTTTTTTTTGGAAACATCAACGGTTTTTTATTATCTCTCTCAAGCGTTTAGTTTAACGCATCACAAACATTGCAAGATCACATGGAAAAGGAAAACTACGCACGTCTGATGAACGCAGTTGGTAAAAACATCGCAAACCGTTGGCGATGCTAGCTGCTCGACGAACGTCCTCAAATTAATGAACTGAAACGTCGTCTTTAATATTCGGTCACGTTGATGGAGTTAGCCAGTTACCTTCAATGATCACATAATGCCACACTAAATCATATAATGCCAACATGTGTAAGTACTAGCTAGCATGGAAGCAAACATGCATAATGATAGATAATGAGTTAATGATAGCTAATGAGGCCTTGAAGCTTAACGATGCATCACACTACGTGACGAATTAGTGGAATAGTAATTGACATGTTGATTGTGCTATATTGTATCTATCGCTATACTAAACAGTTCGTGATGTTATTTGAAAGAGTTAATTATCATTTACTAGTGTATTTTTTCTTTGGTTTGCCCGCGTCTTAATTAAGGATATGTCTTATATATTGGACGTGAGTAATTTACAAGGAGAGCCTTAATTTTTTTTACAGTTAACGAGATAATTGTTCATAGTTTAAAGCTATCTAGTAAGCTGCTCACTTTAGATTGAGTACAAGAGATTTATACGATTAGGTAAATAGTTTTTTAATAGGCATTATAACTAGAATTCAAACAACATATTTTTACAAAGTTATGCAAATAATCCTAATACGAAAGATACAAAGCAATTTCCAAAGAGTTATTCCATGTACAAATTAATTGCATGATAACGTGGTGCAATCAAGAGTTAAGATCATAAATAAATTTGTTTTTTTCTCTTGAAATTTAGGTGAATAACTTTGTAGACACTTAAACTTAGTGTCTATTTAAATGAAGATACGTGAAAATAATATATTAGTTATCAATTTAATTTTCTATTTTATTTTAAATTTATAACAAATTTATTTCCAAAGTAAAGTAGTTAAATCTATTGATTATAATATATATGGTGGATAAATCAATGTCTTATTTATTAATTGAAGTTAAATTATTTAATTAAATAAAATGATGACAAATCTTACAATACCAGAAACACAAAAATACATATATTATTTAATCATAATATTTAAAGAATTAATCAAATAAATATTCATCAAATCTTGAAATGTGGAAATGATTGCAAATAAAATTAAAAGACATGAAAAAAAATTCTCCACCAACCCCCAAATCTCAAGAAATATAATTAGAAGATTCAATTAATCCAAGTCTTCCAAATCAAGATATTGTACACGCTTTCTCAACTATTCATCTCATCAGGAGATTATAGTTGAGAATATTCACCCTACAACTATAAATAGTGGTTTTCTTGAAGAAGAAAAACACAATTCAACAATCAAGCATTTGGAGTAAAGAAGCGCTGCAAATTCAAGGCGAACAATTCACCATTCTAGCATTCAGGGTAAAGAAGTTTCGCAAATCCAAGAGGAACAATTCAACACTCAATCATTTTGGAGAAAAGAAAGTAAACAGATTTCCTCCATCAAAGTTCTTCATCTTTAAGGCGTTCATCACAAAGTTCAAGAAGTTCGTTGCAAAGATTGAATGAAAAGCCCATTTCGATTCGAGAACAAGCCACGAGGCCATCCACGAACTGTTTTTGAAGATCAATTCTCCCTAAAAGAAGATTGGTGTTCATCATATCTAAACCTTTTGAAGCGAAGATCATCAAGTTCATCGCAAAAGTCCGTTTTGATTGGAGATCAAGTACCAAGACACTCGAAAAACTGTTATTGAAGATCGAAAGTCCCTTAAAGAAGATCAAAAGTACACATAGTTTAAGAAGGGAAAATTTGAGTTACCGATCCAAACTATGCCCGCTTTTCCAGTTACCTATCTAAACTTTCATTTTTTACACTTTACGGTCCAAACTTTCAATTTCGTTGCAGTCGAGTCTAAACTATTTTTCCGACCTATCTGACCACTTTGGTACTTGACAACGTTAAGATTCTGAACAAGCTTTCGGATTCTGATCCAGGAAACGTTCGTTTCCCAGTCCTCGAAACACTTGAACTAATCCGATGCATATGGTTAAATGTAAAGTTTGTGGATATTTATGCTCCCAAAATGACTAGTCTTACCTGGATGCCCGAGGTTGGTGCTGAAGTGAGTGACTATTCAATCAAGATTATTGGAGAGTCCTGTGAAGTTTAAATCTTATGGTGCCATACTTGGAAATATCGTTTTATCCAGTAGATTAGAAGTCGTTTATGCATATCTTAGAAATAATTGGCGTCGGGAAAGAGAGAAACATCAATTACTTGAAATGAGTGGATTACAATTTCGGAAGCTGCTGATAAGATTCTCAAGCTTAAAAGAGCTGGAGTTAACGGACTTTGTGCGGGAGGTAGTTTTTATTCTATGTTTGATCATATTCAGTATTCACCTCTAAATAAGCGTAAATCAGCATTTTCAGGCTGTTCCATATCAATGAAAATTAAGGTCTAATGGCTAAAAAAACTGACTTTTGTTTTCTCTCTTGGATTTTACCTAGGCTATTGCCTTATCAAGGCGCGACAATCCTTTTCCTGTTTTCTACAACATGCAACGGCTAGCTCTGGTTTTTTTTTTTTTTTTTTGTAATGACGATACTGAATCATTATTTGAGTTGCTTCATGCGACGCCGTTTCTCAAGATTCTGGAGATAAAAGCAGTAAGCTACATTGTTTTCGTTTCTTTATTTTGTTTTCTTTTTTGTTTTTGTATTCACACCATGGTTTATCTTTTTCAGCAACCTTGGAAGGATCATGATTATGATGCTGAGGAACATCTGCCAGTATGTATTGTATCTCACTTGGGAGGTATTCGAGTTTTGCTGCTTTGATGAGTTGCTGCTTTGACGAGGTGCTCAAATTGGGATCTCGGACCTGCCCCTCGTATAGTCTCAAGGCCACCAACTTTATCGCATTGCAAAATTGGTTAAGACTTTAGTATTCTGCATACAAATTTCCGAATTTCATATCTTGAATGAGATGTAACTCAGTGGATTTGGTTTCCTCCTACAATATCTGTGCCCTTCTTTACTATTAAGTTTATAACTTAAGAACAAAGGAATCATACTTTGGAATTATATTGTGTAGTATCTAACAGCACTGAATTGAATTCTCATCTTGCCCTAATAAGTTTATAACAAGCAAGTCTATAATCAAGTTAATATTATAGTAACAAATAAAATTATTTAGCATATGTTTAACAATGAACCAACATTTGAAAAACAGATTTCAAATACACACTTAGAAGAATAATTCACCATCATCATAAGTTAATAAGCAAATAAATTTGCAGCCTGGGTCAAAACCTTTTTCCCTTTCCAGTCATGTACTTAGTCTGGAGCTATGCTTTGTAGCCAAAAGGAGCCCTGGAGCACATCCGACGCAAGGGTGTGTGAAAATCTCCATTGTCGTTAAAGGTTAAGGAAGTTGAAGCTTTAAGATACGACGACAAGGCTTCTGTAATTTTCTTCTTCAAAAACGGAGGACATGGCTTGTCCCAAACAACTTTCCTCAGTTGTACTGCATTCTTCACGAAAAACTTTGCCAATTGAACCATCGCACGTGCCGACTCTTGTAAGCAGCTTAACTCGACTATCTCCAAGTGAGATACAATGCATGACGGCACACATCCCTCAACATCATAATCACGATATTCCCATAGATTCTGAAAGAAAAAAAGAACGAGTGATAATAGTGGGTGCATATAAATATAAATTATAAATACGAAAAGGAAAACGAAATGGCTTACCACTGTTATCTCCATAACCTTTAGAAATGGCGTCGCGTGAAGCAACTCGAGTAACCCTTCAGTACTACCGCTATGATATGATAGAATTAGTCGTTCCAGGTTGTAAAACTTGGGAAGAAGATTGCCGTGCCTTGATTGGACAATAGCCTAGGTGAAAAAAGCAAAAGTTAGCTCTTTTAAATATGAAAACAAGGACTTAGCCATGCTATTAGTTCTTAATTTTGATTGGATGCATAACATATATAGGCTGGCTACACGAGAATGCCAATTTAAGCATAATACTTGACTGTATATTAATTATAATAAAAAAAAAAAGTGGTGAATGTGAAGATCATTGAGCTAGAATAAGAAGTAGTACCTTTCCGACAAAGCCCGCCAACTCCAATTCTTTTAGACTAGTTAGTTCTTTGAGTAACTTCCGAATTTGCAATCCACTCGGTTCAAGTAGGTGGAGTTTCTCTGTTGCGGTACTATTTCGCAGATATGCAGAAACGACTTTTGATCCGCCAGACAGGATGATGCTTTCAGGTATCATACCATAAGATTTGAACTTGAGAAGGCTGGCTCCAATAATCTTGATGGAGAAGACATTATTAGTGTAATCGGAATCGGTCTCAGAGGAAAAACTAGTCAATTTGGGGGCATAAATCTCCAGAAGCTCTACATTTAACCATATGCATCGACTTAGTGCAAAAGTTTCGAGAACTGGGAAGGTGAACTTGACGGGATCAGAATTAGAGAGTTCATTCAAGATCTTGACGTTTGCAAGCTTCAACGTAGTGAGGTAAGGGAAGTTCATCTCTGCAGGGACTTTAAACGTGCAGGGCATGAGTAGTTCCAATTCTTTGAGGGAAGAGCGATTGAGAAGGGCAAGGGGCAAGTCGAGGTTTGCTAAGCGATAGAATATGTGTAAAGAATGAAAATCACAACTCAATGCAGTAGATATCCAAGTCTCCAAGTCGTACTGTTTGTAACACGAGAGACTGAAACTTTGCAACTTGTGCGACAGAGTAAGAATCCTCTCGACAAAGTTGACAAAATTAGCTTTCTTAGTCTCATTTTGATATATTTCCAAGTCGGAAAGTTTAATTTCGGGTATAGTAGTCCACTTGTATTCCCAAGATTTCGACAAAACGGATGTCCTCACAGCTTCCCTGCTGACTAGGCGAGAAAGAACGTGAGATAGAACGGAATCTGGTAAATCACTGATGTAATCGTGTTCTTCGTCGTCAGGATCAGTTTTTTCAGTGCTTGATATACTCATCATAACACATATGTCAACTCAACCAAAATCAATCAACCTGACATATTAATTGAAACAACAACATAAGACTAATTTGTAATATCTTTTTTACCTTAAAAAGGTCAAAATCAAACAATAGCATCAGTTGGTAAAATAAATCAAGAGTAATTTCTGGATTCCTACAAAGATTAAAGCTTTTCAAATTACAAACCAAAACCCTAATATCACAAACAATCTGATCTGGGTAAAAAAAAACACACAATAAAAATCACAAATAAGAGAGAAAACTAACCTTTTCAAGATGGTGCGCGAATATATTCAATGAATTCACAGTGAAAATCGATGCAGAGAATCTTCTTATATATAATATGAGACAGAGAGAGAGAGAAGAGAGAAAAAAGCAGTCTGCAGTCCTGTCACCGTTCGGCTTAGGAAAAATATCTAATTTAGATTCGAATTTCCGACAAAATCTTTTAGTTCGAAAATATCTATACTACAAAACCGAATAAAAAAATTGTCTAATTTTCAAAATAGCTTCTTTTAATAATTATTATTTTAATATTTCTCGGGTATTTCTTACTATGTAATTATTATTCAAATTATGTACAATATCGCTATAAATATGGAGAATAAATTCATTCGATCACATCTAATTATATTGGGGATAAATATATCCCTTAATTACATGGCATGGCAGCATATATATTCTTTGTCCATCTTAATTATTTATTCAACTGACTATAGCTCCGAATAGGTTAACAATTTTTATGATTCTTAGGAAACCATCTCTTCTTTTTTCTACATAATATAAATAGATTTTGCGCCTTTTTTTTTTTTTTTTTTATAACGCGAGAACTCTAGCCGCTATCCTTCGAGTGCGCACAAGGTAAACCCACGGGTCGTCGAAATAGATTTTGCTTAAATGCTCTATATCTTAAGACAGCTGATATATCTCGAGCAAATTCCCAAAGACCCTAAGGCCTAGTTTGTTTCCCCGGAAAATGGGGGAAAAGGAAAAAAAATAAGAAAAATGAGGGAAAACAATGTTTTCCGGGAAATTCATTAGGAAAAATAAAATATTTTACTTTATTTTCCTGTGTTTGGCTCATAATGACTTTTCAGGGAAAAGTCTTAAGCTTTTTTGTATTTCTTATAATCTAACCGTTTAAGATTCATAATTATACTTTATACTTTGAAATATGCATTAAAAGCTAAAAAAAAGTTATATTAATTTCGTTAATATTTTTATTTTTGAAGTTCTCCTTGAAACTACTTTATATAAAATATCAATAACTTGCATAACTTTATTTCATACGTACTATGATAATTATCTTTAAATATATGTATTATATATAATATAATTAAAAAAGAAAAATTTGTGCAATGGAAATAAAAATAAAACTGAGATATTTACTCACCTTGTGTAGATGAAGAAGATTGATATGTATAATTAACAAAATACAATTTAGTTTATATAAAGACTAACAAATGAAAATTTTGTTTAAATTGGTGGGAAAACAAAACTTTTTAAATTTTTAGAAGAGATTGGGAAAGTTTTGATGAAAATTTCCCACATTTTTTGTAGAAAGTGAGATAAAATTTTAAAATGGGAGATAAGATTTCACCCGGTTTCCTCTCATTTCCAAGATTTTCCCTAATTTTCCTCTATTTTCCAAGATTTCATTTCTTTTCCAGGAAAATCTTAAATTACCAAAGAGTAGGAAAAAAAGATTTTCCTTCAAAATTTTCCTTTTCCCCTATTTTTCGGGGAAACAAACTAGGCCTAAACTAAACACATAGCAAAATATTACAAAATCTCATTCTTGCCCTTCCTCTAAGACAAAAGGTTAATCATTCCTAAATTAATATCCTTAATTAAAGGAAATCTTCCAATAACTCTTCTATTTCTAGATTTAATTCTAAGAATCACACCCTTTAATAAAATCTAGAATCACAATATTTTTCTTGAAATCGTCCACAACATACTATATTTGATGAATAGATTCTCGAGCAACTTTTTTTTTTTTTTTGCTAGAAAAGAGATTAAAAAGGTCGCTAGACCATGTCCGCTAGATACAAACTAGAAATAAATTTCGGTGGCTTATCCCACACTATTTCTACGCTACTAGTGTCAATAGGAAATTTTCCAAGCTTGTCCGCTACTTTATTTTCATCTCGTGGTATCCAAGCAACCCGAGTATCCCACGGAAGTCCCAAAAGTGCTCGGCAATCCCCAATCAAATTTTCTAGGAGCGAATCAGCTGCAACACCCTCCGTTAGCCCCTTATATGCCACAAGTGAGTCTGTCTCGACGACGACACGGTGATAACGCCTATCCCATGCTAATGTGAGTCATTTCTTGATCGCTTCAAGCTCCGCTTCATCAATAGTTGGAGAGGTAAGGACAATTTTGAATCCCCACTCCCAACTTCCATCCGCCAACCGCAAGACTCCCGCTCCATACCCTCGATTTTCACCCGCAACTACACCCCCATCCGTGTTAAGCTTAACCCAACCATCATCAGGCTTCTCCCAACGCATATTTTCTACACGTAAACCGCCTCTTCTTCGGCCCCCTCGTAGCTCGTCGCTTAGGAGTTTAATTTGGAAAACACATTCTTTGGTCGTATCCATACAATTCTTGAACGCTTTCTTGTTTCTATTTTTCCAAATCACCCAAAGTCCCGCTACAAACACGAACTTCCAATCCTCCTTATTAGCAATATTGTTGGCCAACTGTTTGCATAACGCATCCCTCTTGATCCATCCGTCATCCGCCCAAGCATCAAACCGTGTTATCTCCTCGACCGCAACTATTCTCCTCCAAATCCCCTTCGCCATCCAACAATGTCGCAGCATATGCACCACATTCTCCTCCTCTCTTGAACACACTGGACATAGGTTTGATGTTGGAATTCCCATAGTCTTGCGCATAACGTTCGTGGCTAATCGATCTTGGGTTGCAAGCCACACGAAGTGCATAATTTTGTTGCTGATTTCCAGCTCCCAAATCCACTTGGTGTCGACCGTATTGTTGCTATCGGACTCCTCTTTTTCAGCAAACACTTTGTACGCGGATTGGCAAGAAAATTCGCCCTTCGAACTTGCACTCCAAATCAATTTGTCCTCTCTATCATGCAGCGTGATTTGGAACCTCAAAATTTCTGCTCTAACCTCGTCGAGAATTAAGGACCGAAGTTGATCACGCCTCCAATTACCAGCGCTATCTAAGACGTCGCGCAAGACCACGTCAACATCCCGTGGATCAATCAGACACTCTTCTTCGCTTAATTTACCTCCTCCGAGCCAGTTATCAAACCAAAAACGTATGCCACGCCCGTTTCCAATTTTCCGTCTAAGAAAAGGCTCCATTCTCGCCACACACCGAATCAAACCTTTCCAAGTAGCGCTGTCCGTTGGCCTCATTGTGTAGTCCGTAAGGCTGGTCGAATGTAAGTATTTGGCTGCCACAAGCTCCCTCCATACCGTCGCTTCCCCGCGTAAAATTCTCCAAGCTAATTTATCTAGTAAAGCCTCATTGCTTGTACGAGCAACTCTAAGGCCGAGACCCCCTTCACTTTTTGGCTTTATAACCCGCCGCCATCCCACGAGGTGAAGCTTGTGTTTAGTAATATCCGATGGCCATAGAAAATTGCGGTTGAGACGATCAAGTTGGTCACAAATATTTTCGGGAAGCCAAGATGCTTGCATATTATAAACAGGAAGGGCGGATGAGACGGACTATATAAGTGTCACACGTCCTGAAATAGTAAGAGTACGACTTTTCCAACCCGTGAAGCGTGCCATAATCCTATCCAATGTCGTGGCAAAGTCAGCCCTCGTGGTGCGGCCATGAACCAATGAGACTCCGAGATATCGCCCAAGATTTTGTGTTCACCCGAAACCCAATAGCGAACTCAAACAATTCTTGAATCCCACTCCACCTCTTTTTGAGAAAAAAACCTTGGACTTTTGATAGCTCCATTTCAAACCCGACGCCGTGCAAAATCTGTCAAGTACACCCCGAATTGCCTTCGACGTTCCCTTCGTGGCTCGACCCATTAACACAATATCATCCGCAAAAAATAAATGAGATAGTTTCGGACCTCTCCTACATGGAATAAGGGGCTGCCATGTACCCTTCTCTACCTCTTCTTGAATTAAATATGGAAGTCTCTCCACGCAAAGAACAAAAATATAGGGCGATAAAGGATCACCTTGGCGAAGACCACACACGTGAGGGAACGAGTCGAGAGGAGAACCGTTCCATAAGACTCGTGTGGAAGCGTTGCGAACGCAATACATTATGAGCTCGATTGTTTCCCTCGGAAATTCAAACGCATACAAGGTTTCCTCGAGATAGTCCCAGTTTATCTTGTCATACGCCTTCTCCAAGTCTAATTTCATGACCATGCAGCCCACTTTATTGTTTTTCTTACCCCGGATCGAATGGAGGACCTCTTGGAGAAGAAAAATATTGTCTTACGTCTTCGCCCTTTGATGAAACTCGACTGAGTTGGTGATATAATTTCGGGAATGATCTCTCGAAGTCGTGATGTCAAGCTCTTCGTGATGAACTTATAGAGGACGTTGCACAAAGCAATGGGTCGAAATTGTGTGATGTTTTCCGATTGCTGCGTTTTAGGAATAAGGCAAACGAATGCCTCGCAGAGTTTGGGGTCGAAGCTTCTTTCTCTATAAACTGTCCGAGCAAACTCCCCAACAGATTGCTGAATTATGCTCCAACTTTTTTGATAGAATACGGCCTGTAGACCATCCGGCCCCGGAGCTTTGAATGGATTCATAGAAAATATAACCTCATTCACCTCCGAATCATCAAGAGTTTCGGTCAGCCCTTTGCGGTTCTCGGGTGTGAGCTTCGCTTGATGTAACGACACGTCGAGACGAGTAGCACCACAAGGATTAAAGCTCGTCGACCCCCCCGTAAATAACTCCTCAAAATAGCTCCTCACATGCGGTTTAAGGACTGTTTCATCCGTCGACCATGCGCCCTCAATTTTCAGTGTTTTAATTTCATTCATTTTCCTTCTCAATATCGTAGAACGATGAAAAACTTTAGTGTTTCTATCGCCTTCCTTAATCCACTTCACCCTCGACTTTTGGAACCAAAATACCTCCTCTTGCCTTAGGACGTCATTATAATCCGTGATAAGTTGGCGTTCAAGATTAATCAACGCCGCGGTAAACCGTCTCGCTATAGCGCGCTGCACCCGGTCAATGCGAGCAATTAGCTTCCTGTTCTTATAAAATATATTTCCAAACCTCGTTTTATTCCAATGCTCGAGGATGTGAGGAACCTCTCTTATGACCGCGAGTATGTCTGTGCGGGAGTTCCATATATCCTTAATCAACAGCAAACACTCGGGGTGATGAAACCAAGTTGCTTCAAATTTAAACGGCCTTTTCCCCATCGGTCCTCCGACTCCTAGGCTGTCCATAATAATCGGGTGATGATCCGAGTGCACTTTGGGGAGATGGAGCAGGTCATGCTTCGAAAATAAATCCAACCAAGCTTTGTTTGCTAGTGCGCGGTCTAACCGTTATTGAATCAACTCCCCGTCATCACGTTTATTCGTCCAGGTGAATGGCGTACCCCTGAATCCCGTATCAACAAGGCTGCATCGGTCCAAAAATCCGCGAAAAAAGTTCAGTCGGCTAAGAGATCTCGTGTTGCCACCCGATTTTCATGAGAGAAACTAATTTCATTAAAATCTCCCATGACTAACCACAGAAAGGATGAGCCGTTGGCTATGTTAGCCATGCTATCAAATACGCGTACTTTGGCCGTACGTTGGGGTTGAGCATAGACCCCCGATAGTCGCCATTGATCACGTAAGTTTGGATTAATAATAGCATGTATTGCTTGACCATCCATTGACATAATCTCGACGTTCACGTCCGCCTCATTCCATAACATCCATACCCCACCTATCATGCCCCTGGTTGGAGCAAGGATGTGATTAGTAAAGCCTAAGTGAGGCGCAATATCACGTGCCCTATCTTCACTTACTTGTGTTTCTAACACAAAACAACCGATGGCCTATGAGACCGAACCAACTCGCGGAAATTACTCCAAAAATCAACATGACCCGCTCATTGACAATTCCACGATATGATCTTCATATTGACAAGGTGAATGTGGTGCGGTTCAACAGGGTAGTCAATTTCCGACCCCCTCCATGTCGATATCATCTCCCGACCTAGCTCCGTCGCTAGGACTACTTGCCGATTCATTTTTCTTTTTAAATTAGCTAACCTTAAATAAAAAATAATTAAGTATAATATATCATAGTCTATGCGAGAGGTATAATAAAATTAGTAAAATCGAAATATATTCAAACCGATACAACTAAAACTATGATGTAAAACGTTAAGAGGTTTTTATAGGTAAGCAAATAAATCATAAATTGTTTAAAGTGTTAACCAGATATTTATGTTTTTGTCCTATATTAAATAATTTGCAAGACACCACGAAATGATGTAGATTCATATGCCTCTCGTAAATTATGCCATTAATTAATTCGATACCATTCAAGTTAATACTAAGAAGTTTTTTCTTCTATAATTTGTTTATTTAAATTTTAATTCATTTGAAAAAAGATTGGGCTTTTGGAATTATATCCAACGTAAATATCATATTTGGACCAGACGTGAACCCTTTTGGAAAAATATTGGATTTCCGGTTTGAAATGCTCAATTAAATCACAAGGATAGTGGATATAGAATCTTTACTGTCATAAATTATATTACCTTAAATAAGGCAATTAAGTACTAATTAATTAAAGCTTTTAATGATTTCTTACAAGGGCAAATTAGGTATTATAATAATGTTACTCTGTATATATGTATTTTACTCTGTCTATATCATTTGTCATATCTTAATAGTTGAGACTAATAGCAAAGAACTATATCCTATTTACGTGTGTGTATATGTATGTATGTATATATATATATATATATATATATATATATATATATATATTCCCATGATATTGCATTAAGTTAATTACCTCTCTATTCGACATTTAAACCCAACAAAGGGACACTAATGATCGGATACAATGACCCTAACCAAGTGAAAAAATGATATAAAGGCAAATCTCCCGAATATTTAGAGCACGTTTAGTTACTTTTTCACTATTGAACCTATTTTGTTTTAGTTGCTATTATAAATCGGATTACTCCCTATTCAATCAGTTTTGGTTGATCACTCAACTATCCATTTTCAACAGTTTTTTCACTATAGCAATTTGCTTTGGTAGGACTGCTTATATATATGTCATGTTAACTTAAATGCATGCTTCATTTAATAGAGTATCTTTTATCTTAAGTTTCATTTTCTATCTATGTGACTTTGAACTTCGTCTTTATTTATTATTATTTTTTCAATTTTATATCATGATTTTTATCCTTTAATTGGAATGGATATCGCAGTGACTTGAAATGTGCTAAATCTGGGACCTCTTTCAACCACATTTTCCTTATTGCAATTAAGGAGGCTGTCATTCTCTCAAAAGCCAAAACTAACCCCAACCTCTTCGAAGTTATTTTTGTAACAGAATTCAACTACTATATAGTATATACATATATAGTTTTAAAGGTACACCGCTACATTTTCAGCGACATTCATAACAAATAACAAGAATGCGCATCGACATATCCTTTCACTAAATAACAAGAAAACTTTCATTAATCTTCATGCAAGTACTTCTGCAAATCGGGCATCATTTGCTTAATTAAGTCTTTGAGGCTCAACACTGCTGAATGAATATCATTACCACTACAAGACTGGGCGGTCAATAGGGACCGCCCAGTTAGTGACCTACATTAGGTCGCTCGCCTTCAGTGACCGCTGAAGGCAACAGCGACCTAATTTAGGTCACTGAAAGTCCTAATAGGCATCAGCGACCTAAATTAGGTCGCTGAAAATAACAGCGACCTAAATTAGGTCACTGAAAATAACAGCGACCTAATTTAGGTCCCTGAAAGTCCCAACCCAAATAGGGACCGCAATTAGGTCCCTATTGACACTAGTCGTTGTCAATAGGGACCTAAATGCGGTCCCTATTGCCCATATATGTGACCTAATTGCGGTCACTATTAATAATAATTAGGGACTGCAGTTAGGTCACTAATATTAAATATTGCGGTCCCTAATTATTAATAGTGACCGCAGTTAGGTCACTAATTTTAAATAGGGACCGCATCGCGGTTCCTGTTGTCTTATTAGGGACCTAAGTGCGGTCCCTACTAATATTCATCCTTCAAATTTGATTTTTTTTATTCATGTTGATGTGTTTGTAATATTCCGGAATAGTATTAATATATTGTTTAATATCTATGCTAACATTAGTGAAGTAAGGTATAAAAACGAATAACAATTACAACTAACTAGTGATGATTAGTTGTAGAATATGAAATGTATGTTGAACGTTAATAACTCGCTCAATCTCATTCAATCTATTATTTTACAACTAAACTACTATGAGGTTGGTTTGACAATCATTTATTACTTCAATTCACATGTTACAATGAGTTTGGTTGCTAGAAATCACAAACACACCAACATCAATCAAAAAAATTAAAATTTCAAGGATGAATATTAGTAGGGACCTAACTTAGGTCACTAATATGGCAACAGGGACCGCACAACGGTCCCTAAGGAAATTTAGTGACCTAACTGCGGTCCCTATTAAAAATTAGGGACCGCAGTTAGGTCACTAATATTAAACAGGGACCGCAGTGCGGTCCCTATTGCCTTATTAGGGACCTATTTGCGGTCCCTACTAATATTCATCCTTCAAATTTGATCTTTTTTTCTCATGTTGGTGTGTTTGTAATATTCCGGAAAAGTATTAGTTTATTGTTTAAGATCTATGCTAACATTAGTGAAGTAAGGTATAAAAATGAATAACAATTACAACTAACTAGTGATGATTAGTTGTAGAACATGAAATATATTTTGAACGTTAATAACTCGCTCAATGTCAATCAAACTATTAATTCATACTAAACTACTATGAGGTTGGTTTGGCAATCATTTATTACTTCAATTCACATGTTACAATGATTTTGGTTACTAAGAATCACAAACATACCAACATCAATATGACAAAATCGATTGTAAAGTATGAATATTACTAGGGACCGCATTGCGGTCCCTATTGAGTTAATAGCGACCGCAATTCGGTCCCTATTGACATTAGCGTAGTCAATAGGGACCGCATTGCGGTCCCTATTGTCCATATTTGTGACCTAATTGCGGTCCCTACTAATATTCATACTTTAAAATCGATATTTTAAGATGGTTCGAGGTGCCGCGTTGTTTGTAATAGTTCAAATAACAATAATTACAACGACGCATTGTAAATCCAAGTATTATGTGAGGAGAACAGACCGCTTTGAAGATTCTTTTACTATTTTGTACAACGAATGTCATAATGACAAACTAATCTCAATCAATCTATTAATTCACAACTAATCTACTATAAGATTGATTTTGCAATCGTTTATTACTTCAATTCACATGTTACAATGAGTTTGGTTACTAAGAATCACAAACATACCAACATCAATAAAAAAAAATCGATTGTAAAGTATGAATATTAGTAGGGACCGCAATTCGGTCTCTGTTGAGTCAATAGCGACCGCAATTCGGTCCCTATTGACATTAGCGTAGTCAATAGGGACCACATTTCGGTCCCTACTAACATTAATTGTGACCTAATTGCGGTCCCTACTAATATTCATACTTTAAAATCGATATTTTAAGATGGTTCGAGGTGCCGCGTTGTTTGTTTAGTTCATAATAACCATTGTAATAGTTCAAATAACAATAATTACAACGACGCATTGTAAATCCAAGTATTATGTGAGGAGAACGGACCGCTTTGAAGATTCTCTTACTATTTTGTACAACGAATGTCATAATGACAAACTAATTCTATATACATATGTAAGTATAATGATTGCTTGATCTAATGATTATACCTCATAATCATATCTATTCTAACATTAGTGAAATAAATCATAAAAACGAATAACAACTACAACTAACTAGTGATGATTAGTTGTAGAACATGAAATATATCTTGAACGTTAATAACTCGCTCAATCTCAATCAATCTATTAATTCACAACTAATCTACTATAAGATTGATTTTGCAATCATTTATTACTACAATTCACATGTTACAATGAGTTTGGTTACTAAGAATCACAAACATACCAACATCAATAAAAAAAAATCGATTGTAAAGTATGAATATTAGTAGGGACCGCAATTCGGTCCCTGTTGAGTCAATAGCGACCGCATTTCGGTCCCTATTGACATTAGCGTAGTCAATAGGGACCACAATTCGGTCCCTATTAAATCAATAGGGACCGCAATGCGGTCCCTAGTAATATTCATACTTTAAAATCGATGAATATTATTAGGGACCGCACATAGGTCCCTAAAATAGCAACAGGGACCGTATTGCAGTCACTAAAAAAATTTAGTGACCTAAATTGGGTCCCTAATTATTATTAGTGACCTAAATGCGGTCACTGAAATCTAAAATTTTGAAATTTAGGCAAAAATTTTAGGCGGGATTGAGGGGGAAATTTGAATTTGACGAAAATTTAAAAATTTCACCCTCCCTCTATATATACTCACCACTCTTACACATCTCATTTCATTATCTCCAAAAAACACCCAACACAAAAACACTATCTTATTTTCCAACACAAACACACTTTCTTCTTTTCTCCATAAATCACCCAACACAAAAAGTTTTCTTCTTTTTACCAACACAAATCTAAAAAACAAATCACCAACACAATCTTTCTTTTGTTTCTTTCTTTCACTTTCTTTATTTTACCACTTTCTTTTCTTACTTTTCTTTCACTTGTTGTTTTATTCATTCATTTTTTTTTCATTCATATTTTTTTTTCTATTATTAGTCATTTTGTTCATCTTTTTACATTCATTAATACTTTCATGTAATTATATAAACTTTTTCTTCATTATTTTATTGTTTTGATCTTGTTAAAATCATAATTTTACAAAAAAAACAATAATATTTTGGATTTAATCCGAAATATTATTGTTTTTTTTTTTTTTTTTCTGGGGGTCAATAGGGACCGCAATTCGGTCCCTACTAATATTCATAGATATCTATGAATATTAGTAGGGACCGAATTGCGGTCCCTGTTTTTGTTATTAGGGACCGCAATTCGGTCCCTACTAATATTCATAGAGTATCTACGAATATTAGTAGGGACCGAATTGCGGTCCCTGTTTTTGTTATTAGGGACCGCAATTCGGTCCCTATTATAAATATCAGGGACCGCATTTAGGTCCCTATTGATATTAAGTCATCAGGGACCGGAAAGCGGTCGCTGATTTTCCGGTCCCTATTGACCCTCAATAGCGACCGAATTGCGGTCCCTATTGACAAGCGACCGTGGTCAATAGGGACCGGGCAATAGCGACCCAGTGGCGGTCGCTGTTGAGCATCAGGGACCCCCAGGGGGGTCAATAGCGACCCAAATTCGGTCGCTATTGACCCCTAAATCTTGTAGTGTACTGCATGAATGCTATATTTTAACGAAAGTGATTTGGGGCGAGTTCGTATGCTGACTTGGCAGGCTGACGAAACACTTCACATCATGTTGGTTCTAGGCCACGCTGGAACCAACTTTGTCCTTTGCACACATGTACTCCAAGTGACGCGGTAAGGGTCGGATGGATCTTTGATGATTTCGGACTAGACTCGGGTTATCCCAAGCTGCCTACGTATCCCCTTGAGGGAATCAAGATGGACGTAGTTCATTAGTGATAGGTTAAGTATATAATCAGGTATAATGGTATGTCGAGTATCTCGTGGATATCGAATGTGATGTCAAAGGTGATATCTGGGATGATATCAGAAGCCTTCTATGTCGGGGATGACGTCGGGTACAATGTCGAGTGAGACGTCGATGATATATATCGATGATACATATCGGGCGTTATATCGAGGATGATATCGGGGGTCTTCGATATAGAGTGAGCAGCGTATGAGCATGATAATAGCTTACCTTGAATAGCGGAACCCGGGTATTTATAAACCTCGGGATGCGGGGATCATAGTACTATATCGAATATTACATTCGATATGTACATCGGGGGCCATCCCCGACATAGACCAAATATGGGCCTGGCCCATGGCCGGCCCAATACGGGAAATACCTATATCATGTAGTCCCCCAGTTTGGGAGTTATTATTGTAAATAATAATTCATAAACTAAAATTAAGTTTGAATCATTAGTACCTCTTGTCCCGCCAGTTCAAATGAGGAAGCTCGGATACGTGAATTCATTCAAAGATGTTGGTGGACCCCCAATGTAATTTACGTAGCATAGAGGTCCGCATTTGAATTATCGGAGAGAAGTGCTCCATGTTAGGAAACTTGTCTTTATTGGTAATTTCCTCCTCTCAGCGCCTCCTCTCAGCATGAACGCCCGATTAGGCTTATCAATTTGTAGTTGCAGTCATTCTGTTGTTTTCGTAATAAGCGGTCCATGCCTTGTTGTGGGGCCTTACCTTTGCATTTTAAGGTGAACGATGCGCAATATCCCGTAGGATTCATAGATTTTCGCCCCTTCCGGGTTCTCTCCTCTGTATCTCGGTGGACAAGGAAGTCAATATCCCGTAGGATTTGTAGATTTTTGCCCCTTTTAGGTTCTCTTCTCCATATCTCTGTGGATAGAGGATTCAATATCCCGTAGGATTGTAGATCTTCACCCCTTTCGTTGGCGTGGGGTCGCTAATTCTCTGTCATTTATCAAGGATAGAACAACATGCAATGAATATATATTGATATAAATTTCTCAAAAAGTTAGAAACTAGAAGGTGGATAGTTTTTGGTCAACTCCTTTTTATCTTGATGAGTGGGGAATGTGTTCCCTCCTCGCCTTTATTGGTAGGAGATGTCGTTGTCGAGATTTCTAAAGAAAAAAGAGACTCGTGCCGATTGGCTTGAAGTGTGTGTCGCAATATCGAAACTAAGAGTGTGAGTGGCGCTATGTCGCCTCTGCTATGCTTGTCTGATAGCCTTTAGATAATCGTAATCTTTGTTTTACTATTTTGTTTGAATATTCGATTCTTGTTTGAATTCTAGCATTTGCCTTGGGTAGATATATGTTGTCGTACATTGCATGGTAAATATGCTGGCATATCATCATAGGATATGAGATAAATCGACATGTTAAAGTATTCTCTAAATTTTCTCGTAGGATAAGAGATATTTTTACCCGTAAGGGTATTCTCTGCCTCATCCCGTCCCGTAGGATAGGGGATTTGTGTACCTGTTACGGTGTTCTCTGTCATTTTCGCTAGGATATGAGGTATCATTTACCGTTTGAGGTATTTTCTACCTTTTTTCGTAGGCGAATCGATTGATAGTAAAATGCTTGAAGTCGAGCAAGGTTGCAACGAGAGTAAAAATCATATGAAACATCATTTGGAGAAGTTAAAGCACGTCATGGCGGACTAGAGGCTCCCAGGGCAATGTTTGTAAATGACGGTTTACGTTCTCTTCCATGTAACTTAAACATGCGCTTTGTCAATCTTAAAGAGGACAAGATAGGTCATGAGCGAGAAGTCATCGTAAGGAAGGCATTCGGCTACAGTAATTGTGAATACGATGATGGACTCAGAGAAGTTTCTTGACGTTCTTAGGTATGCGCCTAATGCGCATTAGACCGTTTGCTTGCGCTACTAAGTATTGTAGGTTGGTCACCCTTTGAAAGAGTTGTATAGTTTATGATGATGCAAAGCGTAGCATATTGTGCTGCTTGGAATGATATTTTGGCTAACACTTCTTGTGCCCCAGAGCGATTTTATTTAATCAGTGCATCCTCATATATCTGAATAGTAGTTATTCATTTTGAACGTTATATTATATATCTTATAGTCGCAGTGGTATTATTAGAGATCTCATTAGCAATGAGAATTTACCGTTTGTGCTGGTTTCATTTAGGAATTGACAATATTTGTAAAGGGTAAAGTCATATCGTACCACGTAGAGTGGATTGCTTTTAAATGGATTGACCAATGTGGGTGTTAACCCTCATAGTAGATATACATGTTGTAATCATTGCGACTGCATCATGTTTTAGAATTTGGTCTTTTTCTTGACTCTTGTCTTGCACGCAATAATGAGCGTGTTTCTCATTGTAAGATTAGTCGTAATACGGTGACGGGTGTAACGCCGTTGCAATAAAATTATGGTATGAATGATTTATTCATTTAATCGCGTCATCGCACTATTTTTGAGTGTCTAGTAGTATTCTGCCATTATATAGTTGTTATCTTCAGTTTCGTCTAGCTAACTGCTTGACCTTTGGATCCTCGGGCCAGATTTAGAGGAGGCATTTGCAACGATTATATACCCTTGAGAGTCGGGGTCTCATTTTAGTGCTTTACTGCGCCTTAAGAGGCGGGGTACCACATAGGTACTTGTCTTTGTGCCGTATGAGGCGGGGATACCAAGTAGGTACTAGTCATTGTGCCTTAAGAGGCGGGGATACCATGTAGGTACATGATGTTGTAATATGGATTGTCTTTGTTCATTTCTCTCTAGATTAATACGAGCGTGTCATCTCATATTTGTGCGCAACTTTTTGCGATTCACGTGGTGTCTCAAAGCAATTTATTTATTTGTAATATATAAAAGAATACTTTGTAAGCAATCATGTATTTGATTTGTTGTCATTTCAGCTACGGTACCTCGTGGGTACATGATTTAGTGTCATTTAAGGCAGGGTACCGCGTAGGTACATGTTTTGTTGCCGTTTTAGGCAGGGTACCGCGTAGGTACAGATTTATTTGCACTTTAGGTTTGGTATCGCGTAGGTAAATATTCCTCTTGCCAATTTAGGCATGAAACTGTATATGTAGACTCTGCTCTGCCATTTATGGCATGTTACCGTGTAGGTAGATGTGACTCTTGCCATTTCTAGCATATATCCGTAAAGGTACATGTTACTCTTGTCATTTCGGGCATAATACCGCTTAGATAGTTGTTACTCTGCCATTTCTGGCATTTTACTGTATAGGTAGATGTTCATCTGCCATTTCTGGCATTTGACCGTATTGGTAGAAGTGAGGCTGTCATTTCTTGCATTTTACCTTATAGGTAGATGTGGCTCTGCCATTGCTGGTATTTTACCGTATTGGTAGAGGTGACGCTTGCCATTCCTAGCATGTATCCGTAAGGGTACACGTTACTCTTGTCATTTTGGGTATTGGTATTTCTATAACCAAGTAGCACGAAAACTTCAGTAATTCGACCAAACCTTAGGCATTGGGAATCAACCATGAAACCCAACCAAACCTTATGATACTCTGTAGTTCAGTTAAATCAAAGGCCAACAGCTCAGACGACTGTTGCTGATGCAGGGGCGTGCCTCAAACACAGAGAAACATTATATACCATAAGTCTGGTTTATGACAAACCGTGTTCTACCAACCATGACGGTGCCTTGTTACACCATATGAGTGTATTCCTTCTGCTATTTCAGCGTACAAATTTATCTCTTTTGCTCCACATCCTGCATGCATAGCAAGTATCATAAAGCCTTTCAAATAAATCAATATCTTCTATACTCGCAAAAGGCTTTAATTTGGACAAAATTCACACCTGCTCCACTAACAACGGAATTTTACGCCAATAATGATACTTTTAACTTCAATAAGATTAGGCTAGAGCACATAGCGAGAAAAAGGTCAATGGAAGATAATTAGAATAGGGATTTGTCTGATGTACCACTTGTGTACAACCACTCCCACTCACATAGAGGTGGACCCCACACACATGGGGCCCACCTCTATGTGAGTGGGGGTGGTTATGCATCAGGTGGTACATGAGAAGTTCCCGTTAGAATAAGTATGGTGTGAAAAATATTGTAGTTTGTACCAGAAAGGTCACAGTCAAGTATATGCATAGACAGTAACATTATTTATTACATACGAGAATCAACTTAAATGATTAACTTAAATCGCTTTAACCACGCCAGAGCGGAATCTCAATTCTTAATGCCCCCCACCCCAAACTTATGATCATAAATCTGTAAACAAAAATTTTAAGTTGAAAATGACTGAGAACCAGATAAAGTTGTATGTTTGTTGTCAGGCTATCCAACCTAAAAGAAGGAATCCTGGTTACATGGAGTAATTTAATAAAAAATGTGATACTAACGTTCAACATTTAGACTACAGACAAAGCAGACGTGGACTTGTATTGTGCAAGATCCCATGGTTTGTTGTCCACTGGAGGATTATATTGCCATATCATGCTAAGAACTCAAAAGTCACATGCCTAGCTATACGCTACGATATTGAAAATGGTGGAACAAAACCAACCTTCATCAAGGGGACAAGAGGAAGATGAAAAGAAGTTGGATAACACCTAGGATTTGCAATTAAACGTGCACTTTGGATCTCGAATCTAGAAATCTCTGTCCAGCCGTATACAGCTTCTTCTTGCATGCACCAGAAGAAAATGAGTCGGAGCTCAACTATAACATTATAAGTATCCAGGTAATGGTGTATACATGCTTAAATGAGAACCGTGGTGAATAAACACTAGAAGTTTGCTAATACGGTCACAGAAGAAAAAACTCCACCAGTAATTCTTGGGCTTTATGAGGCTGACTAACTAACGTTGATAATGGTACATAAGCTTTAATCCCTAACTATAACAAGAATGTACAGCAATTAAGACACAACTTTCTAAAGGTAAAGATTTAATTAGTAAATACCCGCAGACAGATCAACTAGCTTGAATCGAAGCTACTTGTGAGAGCTTTAAATATTACCTGCCAGAAGAATATAATTACTACTTTACCTAAAAAATAACAAAAGAGCCAAAGCTATCACCATATTAAGATGACCTGAGTAGTCCCATGAGGCAAACAACAGAACAGAAGTACATAACAGAACTCCGCTATCATTCTTTTGGTGTGCTTGGATCGGAGCTAGTGATCAGTAACTTCTTTTATTGTGCTCTTCATTTTCTTTTGTTTACAATGTAGGAATTGCTTCTGCGAATTAGAATTTTTGTGACTAAGAACCTGAGGACTGCTATCAACTATAACTAAAAAAGGAGGTATGATAAATTTTCAGGTTTTAAGTATAAAAATAATTAATTAATAAATCGTGCATTTGCGAATAATTTTTTGACAAAAGCAACCTCGATCAACACAGATTGAGTTCAAAGAGAATCAACACAGAAAATGCACATTTTAACAAAAACAAACATAAACTAAAATTCATTAAATAAACAATCATTAAGCGATTGTAGTGATGAATGTTTCGTGTGTGAGTGCATGATTTTTTTTGGTTTCAATTGAATTTTGACCATAAAGTTCATACTGGGCTTGTTCAAAGGACCCCATTTAAAATGGGCTAAAAGCTACAAACATTTGGATGCTAATCGGCCTTACTTATTATGCGAGGCCCAATTAAAAATAAAATAAAAGGTTATTTGTCCAAAATGAGCACATTGCTCTTAATAGGGACAAGTTGCTGTGTCCAATTTCATTATCAAGTATGAAATATTTTTGTTGGAATTGCTTAGTATCTCTCGTATTAAGATTATTTGCAAAAACTTTTGTACAAAGAAAAACAAAAAATGTTGTTTTGATTCTGGTTGTAATGCCTATTAATAATAATAATAAAAAAAAGCTATTTACCTAATCCTATATAGTTAGCTTAAAACAGTCGCGTGCTAACAGTAAAATTTTGAACGCTTCCCTTGTAAAGCACGTGTCAAATAAGACATATCCTTAAGGAGCATACCAACCAAATTAAAGAAAATACACTAGAAATGATAGACTAACTCTTTCAATTAACATCAGCGAACCATTTAATATAACGATCTAATCCGAGCATGATGTATTCGAGAAAGATAGATATATAGAAGTGAAGTTTGATGCGTGCATCGTTATTCACCTATATTCTTTCAACAATGCTGGTCTTTCACAGATTACTGAAAGTCTCATGCGTTGAACAACATCATTCATAAGGGTATTTGATCCCTCTCACTGGTTAAGTTATTCTCCATTACACTTAGTTTGTGAGCGTTAAGCTTCAAGGCCTCATTAACTATCAGTATATATGCTTTCGTGCTAGTTACGAATGTTGGCATTTGATTTTGTGTGGCATCATTGAAGGTGACTGCATCAACGTAACGGGAGCCTACAACATGCATGATATTAAAGATGTTTCAGTTCATGGAAATAATGTCTTTGAGAACATTCGTCACGCAGCTAGCTAGTATCGCCAACGGTTTGCGATGTGTTTTACCAACTGATCATCAGATGGTTGTAGTAGTTCTTTTTCTATGTGATCTTGCACTATATTTTTTTTCTCATGAAGCAGGGTGTTTTTTGTGATGTGTTAAACTAAACATTTGATATATATCTATTCTATTATATAAAGGAAGGCAACTTGTGACACCAAATTTTTGATTTCCGGTTTTAGCCTTATAATTTTAGGGTTGACACAATATCTTATTATTAAGTCCTAATCTAGCCTTAGAATTTAAGTAGAATTATTAACTATGATAATTGTGGTGATTGTGATTTAGTTTCCCAAAAATCGAAACTTTCTATATAAATTCTCTATCCTTATATATTTAATCTTTACTTATTCATGTTATTTCTTTTACTATAAAAATTAAAATGAATTCTTAATCACGCAGGGACCGTGTGCCAACGTTTCTAGTATATATATATATAAAACAGTTTATGTTTCAAAAAAAAAAAAAAGAAGAAGAATTTTGGCAATAAAATTGGTATTGGGCTTGGTCCAAAGCCCTTTAATTATTGGCCTAAGCTATAAGCATCTTAATGTGAACCAATGTGATACGCCCAATATAATAATAATAAATCAATCTAACACATCGAGCTGAGTGGTTGAAGCTAAAGCTTTTGCGACTACGATCTCTCTCTTGTTCTTTGTTTGTGTCATATGCGACTTTAGTTCTTATTTTTGGCTGATAATATTAGTTGCTACTTGCTACTTCCGTTTTCTACTTTTATATTTAAACAATATATATATATATATATATATATATAATTCTTCAAATTTTCTTTAATTTTTTGCTCAATCTAAAATGGTTGTACTTGTATTAAATTTCATCAAAACAAAAATCATGACAAGTGGTATTGCCAGCTATTTGTTGCTGAAGTAGAAAAGAAGCCAGAGAGCTTTGGTTGCAAATGGAAAATTCATTGTCACCACTCACCAGGTGTTTGATGTATTGTCAATGTGCACATACATGAGAGGAACAAATTAAATGATTCCGAGGCGGTGTTCGATGAAAAAAGGAAGTAGATGTTGAAAATCATGTTAGCATTGTAATTTTTGGGGAATATGGAGTCCAATGATCTAACGACAGACCACCAACAAGTTACGATTCTGCTACGGTTGCAAAGGAGACAAAAAACAAATACGACACTCTTATCTTATAAGCGAAGGTTCGTTGTATACATAACTAACTGGTTGGTGAAAACCATGT
This sequence comes from Linaria vulgaris, assembly GCA_948329865.1. Lineage (NCBI taxonomy): Eukaryota > Viridiplantae > Streptophyta > Magnoliopsida > Lamiales > Plantaginaceae > Linaria > Linaria vulgaris. The sequence goes on from OX415251.1 coordinate 3,521,301, forward strand.
CTGAATAAAGGATGAACCCAGTATCAAAATAAACGCACGACAGAAAGAGGTCGGGGAAGTTTATTCTCTGGGAGAATGGCAAACCATGAAGGAGACGGGATCATGATCATGCATTGACGGATATTGTTTTGGAAAAGCAGCAAGGAGAAGAAACTGGTTATCCATTTAATCGTGGGACTTTTTCGTATAAGCCACTTCAACAAGAGCTTTCGGTTGCTTTTAAGTTTTCGGAGGTAACGTAACTTCTCCAACTTTATTCTATTTGATTGAGGTCGATTGCATTTAAAGCATGGAGTCTAGACTATGTTCTCTACTCTAGATAGTAGATGCGACGAAACAACTTGTTGGTAATTCAATCGCTTCTTTTTGGCGTAGGTGACCACAACGAAACAATTTGCATTTGGCCTAGCATTGTTTGCATTAATGGATACGTGTTTTTAGAATTTAAGGCCTTCAATGATGCCATGTATTTACTATTTACTGTGTTCTCTTCATTCCTCTTTAAATACATCAATACAATTAGCTTGTTGAATCTTACGCTGCTTGCACATTTTATTGAAGGTGCTGCTACGTCTGCTTCATGTGGAAAGTTAACGATAAGAAAGGAATAGAGGGTCAGGAAGAGACTAAATACGCTTTTTGATTTCATGCTCAACTTTGTAGGTAGGTCTGTCAAACTTGGATTATATTATATTGCTCGATTCACCTTGAATAACACCCAACCTATGAACAAGGTCCTATACGTATAGGTCTGATAGGTTGAACCTGGAACTCTGAGACAAGCTACATGAATCTTTAACTTTTTACTTAAATCAGTTCAGGTGAAAGAGATCACAATCCGTTGCACTACAGCGATCATGCTTGTTTCCTGGTACCGTGTATCTGTACACCGTCACGTACAAAATAACAATAAGCATTACACATAATATACTGTTTGTTGCTAAATTGTACATAATGGACAGGCTCAAACAACGGCAGAAGCGTCACATAGGATAACCATATCATACGTAAGATATACCAGATGAGGGATTATGAGATTTTTGAGGATTCAGTTGGCCGTGCCCTGATTTTTCCTGACATTATAGATCTTCCGTATTTCGTGTTGAGGTCATAGCCTGGATTTTCAATGTTTGTATGTCAGCCTTTATGCACTTTGCTTATTGAAACCGCTATTGTTTTCGTGCTTTATGACATTTGTCTTGGTTGAAGTCGATAGGTTCCGTAGAACTTGTAAATATGAAACCAAACATAGGATATGTATGTTTGAACTTTGAAAGAGAGTACAATAATGTGTTGATTTTTATTCATGCTTTCTGGCGCTGGAAAATAATTGAAAACTAAATTATTGCAGCTACAATTTGTTTTTTTCGTTTATGCCTTGGTTTTTCCCCTGTTATTCTCTCAATTTATCGCATTGCAAAATTGATTGGACCTTAGTATTATGCACATAATTTCGAATTTTGTATCTACAACGAGATGTACTCAGTGGATTTAGTTTATTTCTTTTGGATATCCAACAATTAAGACCAAACTAATCGTACTATGGAATTGAGTGGTTCATACACAAATAATTGGTAAGTATCCTTACAATTAACAAACAATTGATAAATACTATATTAACTACTTACCTTTATTAACAAAATAACACTAATCAGGACTGTAAGTTCACCTAGTTACATTTCCACTACTTCACCTAATAAGCTAAGTAAACTATAGTTTCCAATGACATTTAACACTATGTTGTTGGGTATTTGAACCGCCTCAAATACCGCCTCCAGGATTTGCCCATGAGGTAATTACGAAGCAACACGAATAAAATATTGACGATAGTAACAACACAAGGATTTAACGTGGAAACTCCAAAACCGGAGAAAAACCACGGGGACCCGAGCAAAATCCACTATGTAGAAAATTTGTACAACTACATAATTTTCACTCAACCCGAACGACCCCCCCACAAAGCTTATTCACTTTCACCGCTCCCTAATCTACACCCCACAAGTATATAACATACTACATTGTATAATTAGAAAATACAGAAAGAAGCTCTGAATTGGGATGCTTTCCTTCAACTATGAGAATGCCTATTTATAGGCAATTCACATAGCCAAAACCGTGTATGGTTTCCTTTGGAAAACTATTGGCCAATAAATATATTGGCCAACCATCCACTACCCCCAATTAATGGGGTGACTCAGATCCAACAATCTCCACCTTGAAGATTTGATTCGTGACTCAATCAGATCTTCAAAAATATCTTCACTCCGGCCCTTGGACGATCGCACGCCCACTCCGCTTAAGAAGATTTTCATAGCTCTCGCTATCACTGCAACGCAGTCATACCTCATTTCAGAAGTACCATGCTCCACCATAAAAGCATAATCGGCCCAACGTCGAAAATAAACCCTGCTGATAAGTATGGTGCAACTCCCAACTTGGCTCCTCCGGAAGTCATCAGCCATCGACATTACTACCACACCTTGCATCTACGCCAAGTCATGCTTGTGTGAAAACTGGGACCCACTAACACCAACGCCCTGTCTCATAGCAGTCTCATGCCATCAGAACGTACCGCCACTTATAACACGTCACGCAAGTAGACAATGTTAGTTTCACCAGTGTTTGACTAAGAGTTGCTCGCCACATCAACTCGTCGTCCCGGACAATTTTCTTTTTCGTGGTCCTAGTGTCCGCACCACTCCACTAGCAATAGTATCTGCCGTGCTAGTAACACCGCTACCTATAGCAATAACTCCACCAGTTGAACCCTCGTGTAACTTTGACCAAATCAACTTCCCCGACTTGAACACTCCACAAGTCACAATTGATTTTCCCGTCAACATACGTCACGCCAAACTTTACTATATTCGTACCCCTGCTTCCGACATTGCCTCGGTGAGTTAGTGAATTTCCAGTAGATCATAATAGTACAAAGTAAACCCCCGGAAAGAGATAGCTCGTCTTTCCAGACAGGATTTCAAGGTTCCCAGGTAATTGGTGGGGTCACAACGGTCCCGCTTAATAACCAATTACCTTTGACAGAACCGCCTTTTCCAGTACATATTCACACTACATCACACCACGACTCCACCCTAGCAATATCTCCACCTCCAGCAGAACCCGGGCTCTGATACCACTTGTTGGGTATTTGAACCGCCTCAAATACCGCCTCCAGGATTTGCCCATGAGGTAATTACGAAGCAACACGAATAAAATATTGACGATAGTAACAACACAAGGATTTAACGTGGAAACTCCAAAACCGGAGAAAAACCACGGGGACCCGAGCAAAATCCACTATGTAGAAAATTTGTACAACTACATAATTTTCACTCAACCCGAACGACCCCCCACAAAGCTTATTCACTTTCACCGCTCCCTAATCTACACCCCACAAGTATATAACATACTACATTGTATAATTAGAGAATACAGAAAGAAGCTCTGAATTGGGATGCTTTCCTTCAACTATGAGAATGCCTATTTATAGGCAATTCACATAGCCAAAACCGTGTATGGTTTCCTTTGGAAAACTATTGGCCAATAAATATATTGGCCAACCATCCACTACCCCCAATTAATGGGGTGACTCAGATCCAACATATGTCAGCCTATCATTACAATGTAACCTAACAGTATAAACCTCTACTTACACCCTATATCCACTTACCAACCTCTCTATTTACAAACCTTTATTTACAGAATACCTACTTATTAGTACTTACAGACTATATCTACTTACCAACCTCTATTTACAAACCTTTATTTACAGAATAACTATTTATTAGCTGTGTATTTAAACCATACCCTTCCTCACTTCACTTCATCGACCTCACCAATCTCCTTCAGAATCATCATCATCTTCCGACCAAGCATTCCTAACTTCAATAAGCCGAAGGCTGCTCTTCAACTCCTTTCTCAATTCTTCGGATCTCTTCTCGTTTTCTTCGAAATCCGGATCTTCCTGAAATGTATCTGCAAGAAAGAAATAACATGTATTACAACGACACATTTTTTTTTTAAATAAATAAATTAACAACAGAATAACGAGGATTACCAAGTTCAAATTCATAATTGTATTGGGTATCGAATGTGAGGTGATGAGTGACCTGCTCACGAGCATCAATCAGATACAGCTCTTCAAGGGCTCCAACATATCCCTCGTGCCGCAGCTGCAGTTGCTTGAATAGCCTGTTTAACGGTGTCAAGCAAGGCTCATCCCCAAACTTCATCTGCTTGTCGTAGATCTCATATAACGTTGGAAGAAACGTATCAAAGTAGTTTTCCTGAAGCTCGCATATCTTCTTACCACATTCTTTTATGAAAATGCACACAGCTTCTATGCTTTCAATGCTCGGAACTTCCATCAGAGACAAAACCATGCCTTCTGTTATATTGCGATCTACCACCTTGTGGTTTATAAGCTGACCTAACATCCTGAGGGAGCTTTCCAAGCACAAACGCATTTTTATGTTGATTACCAGCCTACATGCGAACATGCGGCCAACTCCAGGGTACTTGGAGTTGATTGTGGCGATGATGGCAGCGTAAACATGGGTATATCCAGGAGATTTGGCTTGGGCCTCCATGGTTATTTTGAATAGGAGGCCCCTGCCACGCTCCAAATTAAGATCGAATAGCTTGTGAACCATGTTTACGGCCTCCTTTACCGATGCGTGATTCATGTATCGCATGATTGCCTTCGAGAGCGCTTCGAAGCGCTCTCGCTGATAACGAAGAGGGTCGTTATCCTGCCTTGCGGGGTGTAGATGTCGAAAAAAGAAAGGTTCCATCTAGGAAAAGTCGTAAAATTAATAAACACAAAATTTGGACAACTCGTAATATAAGCAACTAATAATATAAGCAACTAATAATAAGCACAAAAAAGGATCCATAGAACTCATAATATGAGCAACTAAAATTTGGACAACTCAAATGCACACAAAATTACGATTCCTTTCAATTGTAATCTCATTAGCAACCCACGACTCATGAGTTCTATGCATCTAGTACATGACATGTTTTCTTACGCATGTGACTAAAATAAATGCCGATTTTAAGAATACGAAGAAATAAAATAATTCACATAGCAGAGAGAAGACAAAAAACAATGAAATTCAAGCAAAATGTAACGAGAAATTAAAAATCGAAATCTTCCAAATAAATGCCGATTTTAAACCGCCGATGAGAAACAATCCACTTGGAAATCATTTTACATACGCGCGACATCATCTACTAATTTCTATTGATACCAAAATTCACATAAATATAAAAGACAACAAACTATGGACATTTATTGACATCATAACAGGTTTAATTGCATAGTCAATCAAGAGTTTGATTAGCTCTATCAAAGGAATTACAATAAATCAAAGGAGAAATCTAATACTGTTTCCTAATAGAATAGTTACATGTAATTTAATTTTCTATTATAAATAAGCTATTGGACTCATTCGATTGAAAATACAGAAAAGAAAACGAATGATATTCAATTCATTACTAATATGTAAACGAAATCATAAAGATAAAGTTTCAAAATTTACCTGGAAATTAAAATCGCCGGAAAAGTTGTGTTTGTCAGAAATTTGTTTTGTTTAGAATTGAAGTAAAGTTACTCTACTTTTAACGTTTTAACTGTGTACTAGCAGTCAAAAAAGTGCACGTGATGTTTAGTTTTGGATTGGCAGCTAAGCTATTGACTATGCTATTTCAGGTAATTTCCATAGTTATAGTCAAAGAGGCACGTGCATGTTTTATGTCTCAATTAAGTTATTTATTAATATATATCAATTTCAGTCAACTTTTAATGGTAACAAATATTGCTCAAGTATACTCCAAAGTCCAAACACCATAAAATGATATTTATTTGTACATCATAGAACATACAAGATGTGCATCATCAGTCAACCTTAGCTTACACAAATGATATCTCAATGTTTGTTTGTCCTAACTCGATCGCTCTTGCCCAACTGTACACCGACTCCAAACACATAATTAATAATTGAATACAAATATTTCATTTGAATACAAGTATTTCAAGAACTCTTTTTCTTAAATATTGTTCAACTTCCATTCACTGCACTACATATGCCGAGCCGATTCCTTAATAAGTTTATAACAAGCAAGTCTACTATCAAGTTAATATTACATTAACAAATAAATAATTATCACCAGCTGTTGGTTTTTATGTGGTTTTTTGTGCCAAATTGTATTTTTGGTTATAGTTTTATATGCCGGATATAGCAATGGTGGATATTAAAGTTGTATCAAATTTAAAATTTACCGCGTAACGAAAAAAATACTTTTCACCACCGACGATATGACCCAATTGTGGCCCACGGGATTAGGGCGACAATAGTGTCACCTTAATCTAGCAACGACCACCCATTGGTCGCTACTGTGGGCCACTAGGATATAACGACCATTAGGCAGTCGCTACTTATGCTTTTCCTTGTGTCCACCCGACGGTCATCGGGCTGTCACAAAAGCCAGAATTTCTTATATTTTTTTGCGGTGCTTCAAACATCGCGATGCAATATATCTAAATAAGTTTACAAATAGGGGATTGTTGGCAAGTTGACAACTATGGGGGCAACGGCTAGGACGCGAGAAAGATGGTTATTTATTTTAATTAGATTTAGTTATCATTTAATTAAAGTTTTGTTCATATATGTACTAGGAATGCTTGTGTGTGTGTGTGTATATATATATATATATATGTTATAGATTTAGTAAAACTTTGTGGGTGTAATAATATATTCAAGAACTTTAGAAAGGAAAGTATAAGAATAAGCAAGATTTAGTTTCAATTGTGTGTCTTTGCAAATGCATGGTTCTTGCCATTTTATAGGCACATTTGAAAACAAGAGAATTAATTCCCCATCATCTTATAACTAATACTATTATTAATAAATAATATATTCCCATAATTTACAACAAGGCCACATGCACATTTATAACACTCCCCCTTGGCCGTTATCAAAATTTTGTTATGTATCCGTCTTTTGCTCACGTGTTATGCTGCCTCATTAAAAACCTTATAAGGAAAAACCTAGTGGGATAAAAACCTTAATAAGGAAAAAATAGTGCAGCCATGTGAACTCCCCCTCAAGTTGGCATCTCAATTTTTTCATAAGTCTCGTAGGTGACGCATCCCGATACTTTGAACATGTTTCTTAAAAGTTACAGTAGGAAGTGCCTTTGTAAAAAGATCTGTCATATTGTCACATGATTGAACATATTGGATATTAATTTCTTTGTTCTTCTCCAGTTCCTGAGTGTAGGCAAAATACTTCGGGTGTATGTGTTTGGTTTGATCACTCTTGACATAACCTTCTTTCATCTGTGTAATGCATGCATAATTGTCTTCGAATAGTGTTGTAGGACCTTCTTTAATTGGTAAGCCAGATGTACTTCTTATATGATGTGCCATTGATCGTAGCCATATACATTCCGTGCTGGCTTCATGGAGTGCAATAATCTCAGCATGATTCGATGATGTTGCAACAAGTGTTTGTTTCTGAGAACGCCATGAAATAGCAGTGCCACCATACGTGAATACATATCCAGTTTGAGATCTGGATTTATGTGGATCTGATAGGTAACCTGCATCTACATAACCATACAATTCTTGTTCTGCATTGTTAGGATAAAATAGACCGAGATCCGTAGTTCCTTGAAGATAACGAAATAAATGTTTAATTCATTTCCAATGCCTTTTTGTAGGTTATGAGCTAAATCTAACTAATAAATTAACAGTGAATGATATATCAGGTCTAGTACAATTTGCTAGATACATTAAAACTCCAATGGCACTTAAATACGGAACTTCAGAACTAAGAATTTCTTCATTTTCTTCACTTGGACGAAAAGGATCTTTGTCTTTAGTTAATGATCTTGTAATGATAGGATGATTTAAAGGAGTTGCTTTATCCATGTTAAAACGTTTTAAAATCCTTTTGGTATAATTAGATTGATGCACTAATATACCATTTTTAGTATGCTCAATTTGTAAACCAAGACAATATTTAGTTTTACCATGATCTTTCATTTCAAATTCATTCTTTAAATAATACATAGTTGAATGAATTTCTTTGTCAGTGCCAATGATATTTAATCATCTACATAAACCGCAATAATTGCAAAATCAGATGATGGTCTCTTGATAAAAACACATGGACACAAATAATTATTTATATATCCTTCTTTCAATAAATATTCACTCAAACGATTGTACCACATGCGACCTGATTGTTTTAAACCATATAACGATCTTTGCAATTTAACTGAGTATATTTCTCTAGGTTTAGAGCAAGATGATTCAGGCATTTTAAGTCCTTCAGGGACTTTCATATAAATATCATTATCAAGTGATCCATAAAGATAAGCTGTGACAACATCCATGAGATGCATATTTAAGTTTTCATAAACAGCAAAACTGATTAAAAATCGAAAAGTAATTGTATCCATTACCGGGGAATAAGTTTCTCCATAATCAATCCCAGGTCTTTGAGAAAAACCTTGTGCAACAAGTCGAGCTTTGTATCTTACAATTTCATTTTTTTTCATTTCTTTTTCGAACGAAGACCCATTTGTGGCCTACAGGTCTCACGTCTTTAGGTGTGAGGACAATAGGTCCAAAAACCTTTGGTTTGTTGAGGGAATTCAATTCAACTTGCATAGCTTCTTTTCACTTAACCCAATCGTCCCGATTTTGGCATTCATCCACAGATTGTGGTTCGGGATCATCATTTTCATTCATAAGATCATAAGCAATATTATATGAAAATATTTCACTTATATTTTTCATCTCATTTCGATTCCAAATAACTCCTGAATTAACATAATTTACAGAGATCTCACTATTGGAATTTGGTTCGGTGATCTCTTGAGTTATCTCATTTGTCACATTTTCTGTTTCATCATGAATAGTTTCCTCGATAATGGAGTTAATAATATTTTCTCCTTTTCTTTTTCGAGGATTCTTGTTTTTTGAACCAACAGGACGACCACGTTTCTTACGTGCATTTATTTTGTTATTGTTGGATATGTCCTTCGGAATTTCAATCCGAGCAGGAACATTCGCAGCTGGTATATGTGATTTGGTTACCCGTTTTATATCAGTAAATGCATCAGGTAATTGATTTGCAATATCTTGAAAATGTAAAATTTTCTTAACTTCCAAATCACATTGTTTTGTTAAAATATCATAGTGTGATAAAGATGGATTATACCATGATATATCCTTTTCCAACTGCTTCTTTTCTCCCCCTAAGGTTGGGAAATTTGCCTCATTGAAATGGCAATCGGCAAAACGTGGCGTAAAGACATCACATGTTAATGGTTCAAGATACCTGATTATAGATGGTGAGTCATATCCAACATATATCCCTAACCTTCTTTGAGGTCCCATTTTTGTTCGTTGTGGTGGTGCAATCGGAACATAAACTGCACAACCAAAAATCTTTATATGGGAAATATGAGGTTCATGACCAAAAGCAAGTTGTAATGGGGAGTATTCATGATACGAGCTTGGTCTAATGCGAATTAGTGATGCAGCATGTAAAATTGCATGACCCCATACAGAAGTTGGTAATTTAGCTTTCATTAACAATGGCCTAGCAATTAATTGAAGGCGTTTAATTAATGATTCAGCTAAACCATTTTGAGTATGTACATGTGCAACACTATGTTCAACAGTAATTCCAGTTGACATACAGTAATCATTAAAAGCTTGAGATGTAAATTCACCAGCATTGTCAAGTCTGACTTTCTTGATCGTATAGTCAGGAAATTGAGCTCTTATTTTAATTATTTGAGCCAAAAATCTCGTAAATGCCATATTACGAGTAGATAATAGACATACATGTGACCATCGACTTGAGGCATCAATTAATACCATAAAATATTGAAATGGTCCACATGATGGATGAATAGGTCCACAAATATCACCTTGAATTTTTTCAAGAAATGTTGGTAATTCTGTCTTAATTTTAAGTGGTGAATGCTTTATAATTAGCTTTCCAAGAGAACATGCTTCACATGGACTAGTATTGTTCAAATTGAGTTTGGATCCTTTTAATAAATGTCCATGTGTAGTTTCAATTATCCTTCACATCATTGTTGAACCAGGATGACCTAGACGATCATGCCATAAAGTTAATAATTCAGGATTTTCACTGACTACCAAATTTGACTCGATAGCATTAATATATGTATAATGCAATCCTGATGAGAGTTTTGGTAATTTTTCAAATATATGTTGCTTTCCTGATATATACCTAATAATAAAAAGATATTTAGTTTTGTTTTCAGTTTTTGAGTTGGTATCATATCCATGACGATATATATCATTAAAACTCAACAAATTTCTTCTGGATTTAGGGACAAATAAGGCATCGTTGATGATAAATAGCGTTCCATTTGGTAAAATAAAACTAGCTTTACCAAATCCTACAATCAGGTCAGTAGGACCTGATATCGTATTGATTTTTTCCTTTGTTGGTTTTAGATATGTAAAATATTTCTTACTTGTGAGAATTGTGTGAGTTGTACCGCTATCAGGGATGCAAAAATCACCGGTATGCTCCATACTGGCTTCATGTCAAACAAGTAGAGTTAAACATGATATAACAATAAACGAAGCATATATTTGAGAAAAAGAGAAATAGTTTCATTAAGATACATAAGGAAACACAATTTAATGAAAACATAGTACATTACAAGCAGAAATCGCAAATACATATCAATTCAAAAATCACACAATAAGGAATCACGCAATGCAAATCAAATCAGGAATCACGCAGACATGAATCACATAGTTCATATCAAGCCATAGTAACATCATGGTCATCGGCGAAATCAGATGCTACCAAATAATGTGGGATTATTAGGCATTTTTTCAACAAGATTCACTTCATTTTCTTTGCCTTTACTCTCTTGGTACAATTTACAAAAATGTTTAGGTGTACGACACGTATTGGCCCAATGTCCTTTCATTCCGCAGTTAAAACAGTAACCTTCAGATTTATTATGAGCATTTTTTCTTTTATTATGATGGTTATTGTTATGGACCGTATCACTGGTCGAAGGGTTGTGATAACTACCTCGACCACGTCCACGACCACGACCACCTCTATGGCCACGACCACCTCTAGAAACATATCCTCCTCTATAACCACCCCGACCTTGATATTGGCCTCTGCCTCGGCCACCATTATTGTAATTTCCTCGTCCACGGAAGTTTGAGAAATTTATGGCATGCGCTTCTGGAAATGCTTGTGCTCCAGTTGGGCGTAGCTCAGAATTCTTAATCAATATATTATTACTATTCTCTGTCGTTAACAACACCCTCTCTAGTTCGTGATACTTAGCGTATCCGACTAGTCTGTGTTGCATTTGGATGAATATATGACTGACATGAAAAGTAGAAAGAGTGTTTTCAATCATTTTCTCATCAGTAATTTCTGTTCCGCAAGATTTTAGCGTTTGTCGGATATTATGGATGGCAGACGAGTAATCATTTACTGATGTAAAATCTTGGAACCTTAATGTGTTCCACTGATGTATGACTTTTGGAAGCATTGTTTCCCTTTGGTGGCCATACCTTTCATTCAGATTAATCCATAGCTCAGAAGGATCTGTAATATCAAGATATTCCATTTGCAGAAAATTATCTAAATGTCTACGCAGGAATATAATTGCCTCGCATCGTTGCTGGTCCATACATTCATTTTCCTCATCAATCGTTTCCGCGAGGAATTTCGCAGTAAGATGCGTTTTCACATTTGATTCCCATTGCATATAAATTTTTCCATCGACAGTGAGTTCGGTGAAATCTACTTTCGAGAGATTAGACATATTGCAGCTAAATGAACATTAAAACAAACATAATTAGGATCAAGACATTTTATTGTAATACGCAACCACACAAGCACAATTATTACAATAATACAATGTAATTATCTCATCTCTAGCCAAATCTTGAACTCAAACATTATTATGATAAAAGGGAGGAATATCATAGGGACAAACATATGAGTGTCCTCATCTACAAGCATAAACATAAAAATTGAAAGGTAAATGAGGATCAAGATCGTTGTTGTTGTAGAGATCATTTTGCAAGACGAGAGAAATAAGGTGAAGATTTGTGTGGAGTTTGAGTTATGAAATCTGCATATTTATAGAAGAAAGATATCTATAAGTAGCCGTTTTATAGCCGTTAGAAAACGATAATTTTTCTTTATTTTTGGCATGTTTTATGAACGATAATGTCTTTAATAATTTAGCAACAAAACTTAATTGTAATAACATGTAAAATAATTTACGCCGCATTAATGATATTTTAACAGGCATATGGAATAACATTACTACAAGTAAATACATATATACTTTCCGCCACATTATGTAAAAACTTTCATGGGCTTAAGGAATAAAATAATTGCAATGAATTAAGTGCGCAAATAATTTCCGCCACATTACTATGTAAAAACTTTCCACTACAAGATTTCCAGGTCTTTTGCGACCGAAAATCTGCAACCGCATTTGCGGTTGCAAGATTTGCAACCGCAATGCGGTTGCAAATTCCTGTAGGAGGGCATTTGCAACCGCATCGCGGTTGCAAATACTTTGCAACCGCGATGCGGTTGCAAATTCCTACAGGAAGGCATTTGCAACCGCATTGCGGTTGCAAATACTTTGCAACCGCGATGCGGTTGCAAAATTTGCAACCGCAATGCGGTTGCAAATTCCTATAGGAGGGTATTTGCAACCGCATCGCGGTTGCAAATACTTTGCAACCGCAATGCGGTTGCAAATTCCTATAGGAAGGCATTTGCAACCGCATTGCGGTTGCAAATTCCTATAGGAGGGAATTTGCAACCGCGATGCGGTTGCAAAAGCTAGTATTTGCAACCGCGATGCGGTTGCAAAAGATAGTATTTGCAACCGCAATGCGGTTGGTGAAAACATTCATACTTTTAAAATGCCGTTTTTTTGATGATTTGAGATACCACATTGTTATTTTGGTTGATAACTATCCTAATAATGATAAAAACAACCATAATTACAATCCTCATAACAATTTCAAGCATTATATATGTAGGACAAGCCGTGATATCTATGATTTCAAATGATAACGTTCGTATACACACATATATATAAATATCATCCCTAGATACATATAGAAATAAATGTAATGTGACAAATTTATCTAATAATTCAACCAATTAATCATATTATTAGTGAAGCAAATCATAATAACAAGAAGAAATATGATGATGAGTAGTAAATAGAACATACAATATGTTCATGCATGGTCTAATAACTCATTCGATCATTTCACATTCAATCTACTATTTCATTCCTCAGTTACTTGTTTTGTAACCATTTATTAGTTTATATCACATGTAGTATTGAAGCTTGTTGTTAAAAATCAGAAACGCATTAAGAAAGTCCCATAAAAATGCGATTTTCATGTATGAATGTTTTTTGCAACCGCAACGCGGTTGCAGAAAGAGGCTTTTGCAACCGCAAAGCGGTTGCAAAAGCTAGTATTTGCAACCGCAATGCGGTTGCAGAATGTTTTTATACTTTCTGCAACCGCGACGCGGTTGCAAAAAGTATGAAAACTTTCTGCAACCGCATTGCAGTTGCAAATTCTTATTTTTTAAAAATTTTTAAAACTTTCAGCAACCGCGCTGCGGTTGCAATTTTTCCAAATTTTTGAAAATTTGGGCGGCCTAAGGGGGGAAATTTGAATTTTCGCGAAAATTCAAATTTTCACCCTATTTTCTATATATACCCACCAACACTTCTCTTCTTTTTCCAAATCCAAAAAATCACCAACTCTTCTCTTCTTTTTCCAAATCCAAAAAATCACCAACACTTCTCTTTTTTTTTCCAAATCCAAAAAACCACTAACACTTCTCTTCTTTCTTTTTCCAAATCCAAAAAATAAAAAACAACCCAAACTTCTCTTCTTTTCTTTTCCAAATCCAAAAAATAAAAAAAACACAATCATTTCTCTTCTTTTCTTTTTCAAATCCAAAACAAATAACTCCTAACACTTCATTTTTTGCTTTTTTTTATTTCTCTTCTTCTTTATGTTTTTTTGTTCAACTTTTTTTCATTTTTTATTTCATTTTATTCATTGTTTTTCGTTATTTAATTACACTTGTTCTTGTATATTCACTATATTGATTTGTTGCCATTATCAATTTGTAATTGTAACAAAAACCAATAATATTTCGGTAAATTACCGGAATATTATTGGTTTTTTTTATTTTCGTTCGCAGGTCATTTGCAACCGCAACGCGGTTGCAAATTGTTTGAATATTTTCTGCAACCGCAATGCGGTTGCAGAAAGTCAAATAAGAATCTGCAACCGCGCTGCGGTTGCAAAATCTGCAACCGCGTCGCGGTTGCAAATTTTCTGGTCGCAAATGGGTATCTGCAACCGCGATGCGGTCGCGAATGACATGTAACCGAGGCTTTTCGAGACCACGTCATCTGCAACCGCATCGCGGTTGCAAATGACTATCTGCAACCGAATTTGGGCCTTTTGCAACCGCAAATGCGATTGCAAAAGACCCTGCAACCTTGTAGTGTTCATGGGCTTGTGGAATAATGTAAACAAGTAAAATAATTGCCACATGCACATTTATATAAGGCCACATGCACATTTACAACAAGGCCACATGCACATTTATAACAATATATATATATATATATATATATATATACATTGCATTACGTATTTATTGATATAAACATAAACTATATACCTTAGTAGTTAGTTAATACTTATTTAAACAAACAAAAGTTAGAATATAATTAGGGATATTTTTCTTAATACGTTAGTCTGAGATTTCATCTCTTTTCTAATAAATGTTATTTTGGATGGGTGCGTTAATATATTATATACACACATATTTCTAAACATGTCTTTATTAAATTGAATCTTACACCCAATCTTTTTGTTTTAGTTTTTGATTTTTTTAATTACTTAATTACTACCAGTTTATTCATAATATTTATTTTAATATTATGATGTATTAGGTAAAACACAAAGTGGTTATGCAACCAAATTAATAAGAATGTCCAGGGAATCAAACAATAGAAAACTAACTGTTCTAATTTTATTAGTAATTACTCTGATGTTTGCTCAAGTAACTAATTGTTTATTATATCAAATAAATAGGCACTATTTAAGGTTTTAAGGTATATACAATTCAATGTTTTCATAGATGAAAAATTATAGTTTACTCATGAGTTATTGTTTTTTAATAAACGAAAAAGGTAATAGGTTAAAAATGCACAAGTTTATTAAATAATTTTTTTTTTTTGCTTCCTAAGCTATATCCCTGTCCCTAGAAGAACTCTTTTATTTCAATGAATCATTGCTTTTTTATAACTAAAAGTAATAATTTTTACAAATATACTGGTTTGGAATTCAAGAACAATAAACTTTCATGTTTGTGTGAGTGCAAAGGCCCATTAGAAAATTATAGTTGGGCTGTATGCCCAATAAAAGATTAGCGGCCCAATCTCTCTTGTAATTTCATTAATTAAGAGGTGCAATTAAAGTTGTATGCACTATTTTTTATGCGTAAATCACTAGACAGTTCACAGTAGTACATTATTATACAAATCATTTTTGAACCAGCGACTGTCTCCTGTCCAAGCGGCACTACCTCTGCTCCACCAAATACGGTCAACGGGGTGGATATCGGCTTCAGTCGGTCTGGGGCTATCCCCATCTGCTCGTAGGCTTTAGAGAATATCAGGTTTGCGGAGCTCCCGCTATCCACCAACACTTTATGCACCTGATAGCCATCTACATTAATCGTGATAACCAGTGGGAAATCTAGTTTCCTCGCGGTCAAGGCCAAGGGAGTAAGCTGCTCCAAGTCTTTCTTGGTGAAGGGGATCTCCTGGTCCAAGTATGCTTCCAGCATGATTGCGTTGGTGTACCCAACATAGACTCCACCCTGAAGTTTTCTCGTTATGGTTTCTCGGCCGTGAGCCGTGTCAGCTCCCAAGCCTCCTCCGTTGATTACATTTATAACGCCTCTGCTCGGGGCATTCACAATGGCCCTACCCCGTTCCTCGGGTGCCTCAATCATTTTCTGCTTTCCTCTCCTAGGTGAGTAGTCTCTTCTAGGGGGTGAGGAATGCTCTGCTCCTCTAGCATCCTCCCTGGCGCCCCTGACAAACTTGACCAGTTTCCCTTCTTTGATCAATCTTTCGATTTCGTTTCTCACGTGTGTGCAGTCATCTGTCATGTGTCCAGGTTGGCGATGGTATGCGCAGTATTTGCCAGATGACTTCATCCCGGGAGTCGCATTCAATGGCCTGGGTTCCGTCAACCATCCGTTTCTTTTTGCCACGGCCATCACCTCTAGAATGCCTCTGTTTAACGGGGTGTACGTCCTCGGGGGCCTTTCCCTGTTGCGCTCTCTGTCTGCGCTTCTACTGGGAAACGAATCCTGACGCGTTGCCATCATTTCGTCCTCATAGACCATTTGATTTGCAAGCATGTTGATCTGTGCTATAGTGGGCTCGGTCAATTTGATTAGCTCCCTGGCGAACCTGCGATGGGTCGTACCCTTAAACAGCATCATCATGACCTGACCGCCATGTGGCTCATCTACCTTCAGTAATTCATCGTTGAACCTCTTCATATAGTCTCGGAGGCTCTCCATTTCCCTTTGCTGCACAGCGCCGAGGTGTAGCAGGTTGGTCTTCATCCTCTTTTGGCTAGAGAATTGAATCTCGAATTTCTCCCTCAACTGCTCGTAATCCGTTATGGATCTGGCCTCCAGCCGAGCGAACCAGTCCAGTGCAGCGCCCGTTAAAGTGGTGGACATGATCTTTGCCTTTATGTTCCTCGAGTAGTTGTGCAAGTTCAAAATTCTATCGACCTGATGGAGATGATCCATCGGATCACCTCTTCCGTCGTATGGCTTTATCACTGGGATCTTGTCCCCTCTTTGCAATACTTCGGCCTCTATCTCATCCAAAAACGGGGTCTTACTGCGACCCTTCCCATGATTCTGAGTCAACTTCCTTGACAATTCCGTCCTTTCGCGGTCTAGCTGTTCCATCCTTCTTGAGATTACCCGCAGTATCTCTGCGTCCTCAACCTTCGAATACGCAACCTCGGCGTGGTCGCGACTGCGTTCCATTCTCGGGACTACTTCTGCCCTCTCACGGTCCAGTCGTTCCATCTTCCTTGCTATCTCTCGATCTAGGGTCCCTGAGTCCCGTCTCTCCACCCTGTCATAAGTAGTAGGCGATATCTCTCTAAATGAGTCATGTGTATCCTCCTGTTCATCATATTCTTGCCTTGCCCTTCTCTCGCCCGCGCTGGATCCATGAGGCCTCGCTTGAGCGTCATTCGTCCTGTGTTCAGCGAGTCGTTGAAGCAAAGCCTCCAGTGTAGCGTCAAGCGCTGCCTTTACAGAGGCGTTGATCTGCGCTAGCATTTCCGGGGTTATGGCGGCGGGATGGACGGTGCTTTGTCCCGCGGGCATTGTCTCCTCATGGCCGGGAAAATCCGCATTTGGCGCTTCGGTCATTGGAATATCAGCTGCGTGGTTCTCGACGGGCGGACCCTCAGTCTCTGGTTCTGCCGCACTTGGTGCAACAAGGGTCGGACCTGCATTTGCGGCTCGCGGCGGCCTCTTGGGCCCGCGCCTTCGTTGCACTTGTGGTGGAGGCAGCTCCATCTCGGCTCGAGCCGCTGTCTGTTCTTGGTCGGTTGGGTGTTGTGGAGGCGGTGTGTCCTCGATCCTGACGCCTCTAGTCACAACTCCGCTAACTTCGGATCGGGTCCTCCTTCCTTGCATCTCAGCGTCTTTGTCCGGGAACTGGTGTTCCCACAGACGGCGCCACTTATTTGGCAATATGTCGTTTTATATATATGCGAGTCTCGGTTACAAGTGAGTGGTCCAGTAACATAACGAGCCTATCTCAAATCAGACCTACACTACGAGTCTCGTGTAGGCTTGGTCCGGAACACCTCGGATCTTCGCCTCGATGCTTGGATGGGATTGGAATATCGGTAAATAGATCGAGTGGACGTCGGTGATCGCCTTCGATGTGACGTCGAGGATGACCCCCGATGTGAGATCGGTGATGAAGTGGTATGACGTGGCACAGGCGTGCGTTGTAGTCAAGATGTCGAATTAGATATCGAAAGAGACATCGGTGATGTATTTTGATATGGCGAGTAGTAGCTGAGGGATAATAAATTACCTATTTTGTGATCCGGGCACCGCGTATTTATAGACCTCGGGATCCGGGGACCACAGTACCATATCGGTGATGATTACCGATATGACATCGAAAGTGATCCCCGATATGCTCCAAAATGGGCCTGGTTTGGGCCTGGCCCAAGATGCGGGAAATGCCCATATCAATCATCATCAAGTGGGTTAAATGGGTGCATCGGGGGTCTACGTTGCTGCTGACTAGTAGATGCATGTTCCTTTCCCGGAAGCCTCCCCCTACGACCTCCACCCCTAAATGATCCCTGATCTTTATCTGCCATCTAAATTATCTGACAAAAATATCAATATAATCGTCCCTAAACTTTACTAAATTATATGTCAACATTAAAGAAAAGTTATTCTTCACAACTCGGTCCTAATAAGAAATATAATTAATTGGAATTTCCAATCGATCTATATGTTTTCTGTTAACTCACTACATATTCGAAAATAACCCCAAAACTTCGAATTAATAATCTTATTCCTACAATAAAGTTAACATAAGCTATATTTTCTAAACTACTATATAATATTAACAATCAAATAAGAACTAAAATCATCTAATTGTACTTTATACTCTATAGTTTTCCAAACTCCCCAAATTTTTCCATTCAAACTCAATTTTTCTATTTATCATATCCCTACAAGAAAGTTTTCCAAAAATTACATTTTTGCCCTACAAATACTTTATACAACACAATTGAGTCCTAATTTTGTTTCAACACACATTTTTTAAATTATAAAGTAACCTCTAAAGTTCAATATTATAAACGAAATACTCTAGATATTTGTAAACAAGCCCAAATCTTCTAATTAATTATCTTATTCCTACAATAAACTCTAGTAAATACATTCAACACCACAAAAATTCTAAACTTTAAATTGAGACCACAACTTTCTCAAAACTACTTTATCTACCCTCAAGTTTTTTTAACTATAATTTATACCCCAAATCTTTTGTTAAACTACACATTAAGGCCTAAAATCTCAGATTTTCAAAATTAGCACAAAACTACTTTAAGAATTCAACATAACAACACAATAATCATATTCACATTAACAAATAACAACAATAATCAAAATTATCAACAATTTCAAAATCGCACAAGTGTAAATAATGGATGAAAAATAATAAAAGTTGCATCAAATTGATCATTGAGTAGAGGAGAATTGCTTACCGGTGTTTTTAGGTGATTTCTGGTGATGGTGGGGGCGGTCAACGGCGGTCCGACGAGGGTGTGTGTGTGTGTGACAGCGTGAATGGGGGCTGGCAGCTGAAGTTTTTTTTTTTATGCATCTGATTTATCTGATGCAATTGACTTTAGGGTCAATTGCATCGGATTTTTTCGATTCTATATGTCATGCATCCGAAAAATGAAAATTCGAATGCATAACTTTCCATGCTATTGCATGGTTTTGTTGTAGTGTGTTTAGTGTGGAAATATTCATATCCGATATAAATATTCAATAAAAAAATGCCTCGATCTTGTTGGTTGTATTCTTTTTGTTTAAAAAACGAAATTTAATATAATAAAAATGTATTGTTTGATTTCTCCAGAATCTATTATTGTTTAACTAACCTATATATCAAAGCAATGTTACAATAGACATTAAAGTAATAGACCTTAAGGGTCTTTTGTTGTAATTAAATTTTCTTGTTTCTCAAACTTCTGATCAAATGAAAGCTAAGTGTCCAATTGAGCTCTTATTTGATGAATTATCCAAACCTCTGTCCTGTTTGCAGTTTGTAACTCAATTTATAAATTCATATGATCACTTTCTCTTCGATCCGAAAAAAAAACAATTTATTACCATAAAGCGGCAGTGGCGTGTCAAAAAACCATCGTATTCTTTTTTCTTTTTTTCTTGTTGGTACTGTATGTATAAAAGTAAACTGATGCTAATTAATAAATATATGTAATCCAATTAATTTAATTTTTTATAGGCATTAGTTATTATTCATTACAAAACGAGTCTATTGTTGTTTGTATCTTCTATCCAGAACAAGATTTCTTAAAATACGAGACATATAAGTCAACAATCGTTGTAGTTTTTTTTGTCCAAATATGTGTTCAATAATTTGGGTGGCCAAATCAACTAATATTTAACCCCATCACTCCCACCTTCTCTAGCAGCCTATAAATTTGCGCTAATTCTACCACGGGTTTGGACACCATTGGTTTTGGACACCATTGTGAACATTAAAGAAGCAAATTATGGACATATTCTATGCCTCTCTCCTATCCCTCTTTTTAATTTGGGTTTCGTTTTCCCTCCATTTCCTCTTCAGCAACAACAAATCCCACCATAGCGCCGCCCCTCTTCCACCCGAGAAATCGGGTGGCCACTCATAGGCGAAATCCTAGAGTTCCTTTACGCCGGGTGGAAGCTAAGGGCCTCCCCAAAGAATTCTTACTCGACCACATTGCTAAACACTCCTCAAAAGTGTTTAAAACTCATCTAGTAGGAGGTGATGCTGCAGTTTTTTCGCCGCACAAATGGCAACAAATTCTTGTTTTCAAACTAAAACAAGGTCGTTGAGGTAATCATGGATCAAGGTTTCAGTTTCACTACACACTATTGTCGCCATGTATTATTAACTTAGTGATTTTTAAAAAGGTAACGAAAATCCGCATTAATTTCGTAAAAAAGTGGTATACATTACAGTGAACTTAAATAATAATCTTTATCTCTCGTCTTCGAAAAGTTTACAATATAAATGCTTATAAACATTGATCCATGCATGTAGGTTTACCAACTCAGCTAACAAGATTTTTTCCATTCTCCACACAAAGTCCTGCGAACAAAGAAGCATTAAAAATGCGAAAAATGATTCCAAACTTCTTCAAACCCAAAGCCCTTCAGCGTTATGACGGGATAATAATGGATCACGTCGCTCAAAAACACTTTGCCGACCATTGGAGAAACAGGGAAGAAATATTGGCTTACCCTTTAACAAAAAGATTACACTTTTTTGCTTGCTTGCCGACTTTTCGTCAGCGTTGAGGATCAGATCCACGTGAGCAAATTCTTCGAACTATTCAATCTTTTAGCCGTTGGTTTCATCTCGATTCCCATTGATTAGTCGAAGACACCTTTTAACAAGGAAATAAAAGCCTCAAAATTTATTGCTTGTATATTGTATATGAGAAAAGTACACATAGTAAATATAATATTTGTATATGAGAATAATGCACATATAGTAAATATAATATTTGTATATTAGAAAAATCCACATATAGTAAATATAATATTTGTATACTAGAAAAGTGCACGTAGTAATTATAAGGGAAAATTATTATTTATGCCCAATAACTTTTCCAAAAAAATATTTTTTGCCCTTTTTTTTTCGGGCCGACTTTTTCTTCCCCGTTAGTTTTAAAATTTCTATTAAAAATGCTCAATTTATCTTAAACGGGCTAAAACGCTGACGTGTCAGTCCAGTCAAATAAGCGCTCGTCCAGTCAATAAAATGCTAAAGCCACGTCGGATTTTTGAGCTCAGAAAAACGTTTTTAAGACCAAATATAACAACACTTTAACACTTAGAAAAGTTCGGACACTTATAATTTTCAGACACAGATCCACAAAACCCTAACCCCCAAATCGAAAACCCTAAAATCGTGACTATAATATTTTCTCCTCAATCGATCGAACTCGAAGTACGCGTTACAGCTACAAGATGATGAAATTGTGGCTCCCTTTGGAAATGGAAGCCCCTACACCCGATTACGGTAAGTTAAAGTAGTATTTTTCTTCTATATTTGTGCTAATGTGATTATTTGAGTTTAAACGTTAAAGTATTGTTAGTGGATGAGGAATCCGACAGCTTTTTATTGGTAGTGGTGTAAAGATTGTATTTTTGTACTTGTTATTACTATTTAAGTGGGGTATTAGGGTTTGTCCGAAAGTGCATGGTCGTGCTCTTTGATTTGTTTGGTTCTTTTGCTGCATTCCATGCTCTTTTTCGCATATTGTATTACCCTTGTGTGGTCTTAAAAGCACTTTGTTGCACTAAAAGTGTATTTTTTATGTGTTGGATATTTGACAAAAGTGTCATTTACTTTATTGCAGAATCTGGAAGTGGATACTTTAGTATATCACTTTGGTGGTGGGTTTCCCAAAGCACCCATGCATGGTGATGTATACCTAGGAGGTACTAAATGGGTGTATGACTATGTGCTGTATAAAGAGGTAAAAAGAGAATTATTGGACAAGATTGCATCTGATATAGGAGTGTGTGGTAGGAAAAAGTACTTCATGCAGTTCAATGATTATATTATTGTTGTTAGTAATGATGGTTGGTTACATAATGCATGTAAGGAAGTTTTGAAGGGTAGTAGACAGTTGGATGTTTTTTTGGTAGATCCTAATAATCAGGCTGTTGTTGTGGAGAGGGTACTTGGTGAAAGGCCAGATAATAGTAATGTTGAAGGGGAAGCTGATGTGGGAAATGGTGGTCCTGTTATTGGAGAACAAGATGCATAAAGTAAAGACAATGGTCATAGTGGTAGAGATGAACATCTTGTTAATGATGAAAATGGTGATGTGGCTCGTGAAGGTAATGTAGAGAGGATTGATAAAGGTAAGGGTATTGCTGCTGAGATACCAGAAAGTGATGAAGATGAAGATGATGATATGTATGCTGCATCTACTGAAGACTCAGCTGATGAGTTATATGAACATGTTGACATAATTGATGAAGAATATTTGAGTGATGCTGATGATGAAGATGATGTACCTGATCAAAACAATGAAGGTGTTGCAAGGAACAATGGTGTTCCTCCACCTGTTGCAAGGGACACTCGTGCTGAAGCTGCATATTGCAATGAACACAAGACTCAGATGATCTAGATATAGCACTGGTTGATCATCTTCCCGCTTGGAGAATGAATGAGACCGTTGAAGTGGAAGAAGAAACTGGTATTGGGGTGTTTTAAAAAATTGACATGTTTGACCATATATTCAAACTGAAGATGAAATTTGTCAGTAAGAAACAACTTCACTTGGCAATTCAGTCTCATGCCATCAAAGAAAGAAGGGGTCTCAAAGTCCACAATAGTGATCCAAAAAGAGTATACTACAGATGTGATCATGATGATTGTCCATGGAGGCTTCATGCTCTGAAGGTTGTAGATCAGAAGTGCTATCAAATAAGGAAGTATAATCATGTCCACACTTATGCTGAGAGTTTCTATGTGAGCAACCTCAAATCCTCATGGCTTTCTGAAAAGTTTTTGGATGTGTTCAAGACAGATCCAAAAAGAAATACCACAACTTTCTAGTTGAATTCCATCAAGGCCCTCCATGTGAATGTGACATTCAATCAATATTACAAGGCAAAGCTAACCTCCAATAGCAAGTTGGAGGGTACTCTAGCTTATCAATATTCTAAGTTGTTTGAGTACCAAACAGGTTGAGAAAAACTAATCTAGGCACCACAGTAGCCATTTGCACAGATGAGGTTGGTGGTGAGACAAGGTACAAGTGTATGTACATATGTTTCCAAACCCTGAAAGCTGGATACAAGGCAGGGTGCAAACCTTTCATTGGTGTAGATGGTGCTCACCTAAATGGTCCTAATGGAGGGATATTATTAACTGCAGTTACACTGGACCATGTTAACAACATTTTCCCAATAGCATATGTTGTTGTAGCTGTTGAGAATACTGATAATTGGATGTGGTTATTATCACTGATAACAGCATTTTCCAAAGAAAGCCAGGAGGAAGGGACTAAATGAAGCTCCCCCTGTGAAGGCAAGGAAGAATACAACTGAATTTCCAGAACCAAGTGATGCTGGTTGACAGCAAAGTACTGTGAAATGTGGGACTTGTGGCCAAAAAGGTCATAACAAGAAGACTTGTGTAAGAAGAAGAGGACATGCATCTGCAGAAGTAAGTACTAAAATGTTTACTAGTTGTTTTATTACACTTATTGTCATTTGTAATTGTCTAAAAAAAATCCTATAAATATAGGGTGCAAATACTGGATAACCTAGCAACCCTGATCATGGTACAACACAAGGATCTACCCCTCAAGCTCCACCATCTAAAGTCCAACCTGATGGTACAAACTTGCATACTGAACCAGGCTCTACCCCTCAGGTTCCACCATCTCCCCTACAACCTATTGGAGAAAACTTGCATACTGGACCAGACTCCACCCCTCAAGCTCCACCATCTCCAATGCAACCTGATGGTGAAAGCTTGCATACTGAACCTATCTCAACAAATCAATCTCCACCATCTCCCATGCATCATGGTGGTATGGGAATCAACACAACAGTGGAGCATTCATCACAAGTTGGTGAATCATCAGGGTATATCAGAGTCAGGAGAGCAAAGTCAACTTTGTATGTACCACCTGAAAATGATTTCACATTGCCCCAATATGATGTGGTGGAGAATGACTTGCCTGAAAATCTGGGCGTGGAAGTGGGTCAGACTTCCAGGTCTATATGGGAGAGGGGGGGGGGGCTAATGTTGTTGTGCCAGCTGAGAATGATACAACTTCTGTTATGCCAGATATGGTAGCTTCTGTTGTACTACCTGCGGAAAACTAGGCTGTAGATGGTGATGAATTTGACGAAGACAATCTAGATGTGGTGGATATTGACTCAATTTTCCAGACATCTAGATCATTAATGAGAAAAAAGAGAGATGGATCTAAAAAGGTAAACGGTTAAAATGCTTTTTTGTTTCTTTGTTTTTGTAATTTTTCCAACATAGAAGACTAACTAAAACTTCTTACATATAGACTGCCAATGTGAGGATTGATGGAGAGGGTGTGCTGTCACCACCACTGCCAGCCAATATAGGACCAGTTCAAAAGAACAAAAAAAGGGTAAGAGAGGAGGAGCTTGCAGCACAAGCGGCCATAGCAAGAACTACAAATCCATTTGAAGACATTGTCTGCTTGAAGGAGGGCTAGGTGACTAACTTGGTCAATAAGAGACAGAATAAACCAACACCTAAGGTCACAACCCAAATGGTAGAAAACCAGGTTGTGCTAGGCACACATGAGAGCCATTGTGATCTTGGACTTGGTACTAGCAGGAAATATGTGAAGCTGTCAAAATTAAGTACTTTTATGGCCACAAATAACAAAAGAAGCAAGAGAGGCAAGGATATGGGGAAGGAAACAGGCTAGAAGAAAGGCAGGGGGAAGAAGAACTAGATCCCACATGGAAGATGGCAATGAAGATCAGATGAAGATCATTTTTTTAGACGAATGCAAAGTGTGCTAGTATTTGGTGATGTAGTATCACCTCTGGTCACTTTGAAATTTTGAGGGCAATATTTGGTGTTGTTAGGTCTGTTTATGGCAGGATGAAATGGTCACAAAATTGATACTTTATCAAGGTCTTTATTCTATCTATGGGGAGATTTGTGTTTTGATTATTATGAAGGTTTATCAGTAGATTGGCATTTATTTTTCATTATGGGATTGCATATATTATGTGGATCATATGATTTGTTTAAATAAACCAGCAATAAATGGCACTAATAACCACATGGTCATTTTATTCATGTTGTACCAAACACTCCCAAAACAAGGGATAAAACAATACAACATATGAAATTTTAAAGTAGCAAAAACAAACACACAATAAAATCCTACTCGTATTACATTCCAAAATTCAATCCTCATCTTCTTGGTCAATGTCACTACCACCAAAACCAGCTAAATCATCATCATCCAACTCATCTGATATCTCAATCACTTCAGCCTCTTCTGGAACATCCAAGTTATAACCAGGATGGTCAATAAACTCTTCCTCTTCATATATACCTTCCTCACCAGGCAACAAAGCACATTGGTGCTCATCAAACAAGGCTTGCATATATCTTGCATTTGCAAGACCATACATTCTCAAATAGACCTCCCAGTGGGTCTCCTGGCAACAAAAGGATTATATAAATATTTGCTATTAAAGTTAAAAAAACAGGGGATATTTAAGTTAAAAAATTAACAAGCAAAAGTGGGATTTCTTGTACCACATGCTCAATCTAATAATAGGTTGGTGCAATAATAACCTCCATATCAGAATCTTCAGTGAAAACACCTAGGAGATCACAAAACCTCTTGAATAGTATATATTTCAACCTCATATCTCTGATTTTCCTCTCCAATTGCCCCTCCAATAATGGATCATGAACCAGTGTATCCAACTCGGTTTTGATTATTCTAAGACCTATCCTCGGTGCATGGATATTAGATAACCTATGCCTTCTCCCATAATTGACCAACCTATCCAAGAAAATAGTTTCTGCCATTCGAGAGAAATCAGGATCAACATAGAACAACCTAAACCGCATAGCCCCAGTGATGATCATTTTTAATATCTTATAAACGATGTATGGATTAATTTATAAAGACTTACACTATTTTATTCACATATTTATAGCCTAAATGTGTCTGTTAGTGTGAAGACTGTTACACTACTATAGGGAGAATGAATCAATCAAAAAGTTGTGACCTTTAGATAGGGGGAGGGGGAGATGAAACAAGGCAGAAATATACATGGTTGTTCAGTTCCAAGCCTTTATTAAACCATCACAAAACTTCAAACCCTTACAACCCTTAAAACAAACCATTACAACACTTTAATCGAACGAACACAATTGAACCTTAAACGACAAAATACTTACGACAACCTTAATCCAACCATTTTCAGTGCACTCATACAAATTCAATACATCTTAAACACGACAACACATAAAACCACAATGATCATTACACAGGCCCTAACCCGACCTCCAAGCTTCTTGTTCTCCATTTGAAGATGCTTCACCTTCTCTTCGAGTTCCTTATTTGTTTTGTCAAACAAACTTTGCAATTTCTCAATAGTGTGATTCGACTTCAATTCGATATCTTCTTCGAGTTTCTTGACTTTGGACTCGCTCCTTTCGATTCTCCCCAGCAAAATAGGTACAACAATCCTCCCTCTTTCACAAATAGGCGAATCTTCCCAATAAAATAACCCGTACCCGAATCTACCTTTCCAACACCCATGGAACCTTCGACCGGGATTTGCACCCGTGGTAGCCACCCGAACGACAGCGGGTCTTCTACATTTGCACTGTAGGTGCGATCTTATCGTTGATTCAGACATTTTTGTGAGTTGCAATTTGGAATCGAGTTTTCAGTTTGGGGGTTAGGTTTCTAACGGTTCAATTTGGGATTTGAAAAAAAAAATTGACTGTTAGTTAGCCAAAGAAGTGTTGTTATATTTTGTCTTAAAAACATTTTCTGAGCTCAAAAATCCGACGTGGTTGTAGCATTTTATTGACTGGACAAGTGCTTACTTGACTGGACCGACACGTCAGAGTTTTAGCCCGTCTAAGATAAATTGGCCATTTTTAATAGAATTTTTAAAACTAACGGGGCAGAAAAAGTTGGCCCGAAAAGAAAGGGCAAAAAGTATTTTTTGGCAAAGTTATTGGGCAGAAATAATAATTCCCCCTATTTATAATATTTGAATTTTCAAAAAATACACATAGTAAATAAAATATTTGTCTACTAGAAAAGTGCACATAGTTATTATAATATTTGTATTTTCAAAAAATGCACATAGTAATTACAATATATTAGAAAAGTGCACATATCCTTTTCAAAGATTGAATATCAGACTTTTCAACCGTCTTTTTCTTTTTCAGCGCGCTGAATCATTTAACTTAGATTATTTTGAATTGCAAACAAAGCCTTATTGTCTCTGGATCTGAAAACATGTGGTGTAATATTGCAAATGCATAGAGAATGCCACACACTTGTGCCATACAACCATTTTTGGAGGACAAAAGTACTTTTTCCACTTTCACGTAACATGTCACGTGAGGGTATAAAAAATAAATATTTCATTTGTTTTTTATAGGAAAATACGAGCGGGAAAAATGAATAGGCTGACGAAGGTTAAGGGGCATACCACTTATATAATTTCTAGAAGAGATAAGTTGAAAAAGGGGTAATAATATGGGAAATTTGATGATTTTATCCCTAGTAAATAACCTAATTGACAAAAAAAATATGCGCTTGCATTACACGTGCCTTTTTGACTAGTACAATTAAAAAGTATATAAAATAACATAGGTCAATAACTTAACCGCTACTCTAAAATAAACACAAGTGTGACAAACGCAAAACGTTTCTGGCGAACCTAGGGTTTTGATATTTTCGTGGTTGAAAAATCCTTTTTGAGAATCGTCTTCTCATTTACAATCATATATGACATGCTATACAAATTTATGACTAATGACTATACATATTTATAGAAATCATATACTCAGATGAATTGCTATGATAGAAATGATCACTTTGATCTTAAGATTACAATTGAGACTAGAAAACATCCTATTTATAACACCTATACTTTATATGCTACAATCATATACCACAGACCATATAGATTTACTATGGAAAATACACACCTATTTACATGAATTTTATGCTCTATAATGCATTGATACTGAAACATGACCCCTAAACATGCCACATGCCACGACAACATGTATTTCTCAAAAAACACAAGATCAACATGACCCTGGTCCGATTGTTATTTTCATTTAAAGTATACTATATATTATTAACATATGTACAATTAATATTTCATTGTTTCTAAAACCAAGTAAAAACACATAATATACTTAAATTTAAACTAAGTTGCCAATTTTTTACTGACCACTTATCAACCAACTGAAATTCAAATAAGACGCTCATTTAAATCTATTTATCAATGTCGACACCAACACAAAGCAAAGTGAAATAAAATTGGAGCTATAAAATACTTAATTACATAAGCTGAGGAAACTGAACAATTAACTAAAGATCTTGTCATGAGACGTGATTTGAAGATATTTACATTTACGTTTTACTTAGTTGTTTAAGTTTTATAAATTTATTTTCTAACCCTTTAATTGGTTATTTATAATAGTTTACAACACAAACTATTGAAATATGCAATGTATTCCATATATGTCTAAAATATGTATGACACACCTCTATCGCGTGTCTGACACTTAATTTTTATTTATTTTTTAAAGGGACACGGCATGTAGCGTGTTCGATATGTGTTTGAGGAGTGTCAAACAAGTGATAATGTTCAATGCGTGTTCAGGGGTGGACCCAGGTGTGGGCTCGCCTAGGCTCCAGCCCAGGTCAACTTTTTGCAAATCAAGTACTTTAATTTTGTTTTTATAATTTGTATTGCCCCATATAATAGTTTATTTCTTTTCTGCCAACTTTAACTAGTTTTTATACAACTAAACCCAAAATATCTACTAGTTTTTTACCCAAATAAATAAGAATTTTCCCAAAATTTACATTAGAACATACCGATCCAACATTTAACATTTTATATTGAGTTAATTTCAGCCTTATTATAAAATAAATTAGCTTGTTGTATAAACTTTGTAACATTTCTATAACATATCGTATAAATATAGATTGCAATATTTAATTTAAGAGGTGTGGTAATTATTATATGTATCTTTTTTATTAAAATAAATTATTATATGTATATTTGTATCTTGTTTATAGATTGGAAGAAAATGCATGTAAGTTTTTAGAGTAAAATTAAGAGAAAAAAAATTCAATCGAGGTAACTCTAACATGGCCTGTCTATTATTTTTTATCCCGAGTTAAATATTTTTATGGTTCAGCCCCTATGCGTGTTGAGTAGGGACACGCATATAATGTTTATAAGTGTTAATGCGTCAATAACTTATACTAGCACACACATCAATGATTGAAAATACATAGACAAACGGCATAGCCAAAAAAATTTGAGCTAAATTACCTATTAGGATCGATGGCGGAGGAGACTGCAACCTTCCACACTCGCATGCAAGTCGTCCTTTTATGTGAATAGTTCGTAAAATTCACGAGTTGGATACTTAAAGAAGTTTAGAAAAAGTGAGTTGTTGGTTGGCAATTTGGCAACGATGGGGGTAGCGGGTAGGACAAGGATGATAATTATATCTTTTAAATAAATTCTTGTTCATATAATTACTGGGAATGATTGTGTACGTATATATATATATATATATATATATATATATATATATATATATATACATTGCACTTGCATGCAGTACATATATTTATGGATATATATAAACGTAAGCTGTAACTTAGTAATAAGGTTACTTATTTAAACAAAGGTTAGAACATAACTTTCGGGGGTGTTTGGTTGCAATGATGAGAATAGATGACTGCCCTCATCTCACTTAAAACCAGTTTGGTTTGAATGATTATGCAAATGGGCTTTTTGATTTAATAGCTGAGGCCCGCTCCACAACTCTCTTTCTCAACTTAAATAATATCTACCCCCTGTTATTATTTTATCTCACTTTTTAGTCATCCAGCTCACCCGACGAAATGACTTATTTACCCATTATTCTTCAATTTTAATCTTTTTATGCAGCAACAAAACATAATTAAAAAATATAATAAAAAAAATGTAATTTAAAAAATGTAATTAAAAAATGTAATTAAAAAATGTAATTAAAAAAATGTAATTAAAAAATATAATTAAAAAAATGTAATTAAAAAACGTAATTAAAAAAATGTAATTAAAAATGTAATTAAAAAATGTAATTAAAAAATGTAATTAAAAAATGTAATTAAAAAAATGTAATTAAAAAATATAATTAAAAAAATGTAATTAAAAAATGTAATTAAAAAAATATAATTTAAAAAAATGTTTTACTTCAAATTAGTTAAGGACATAATTAATTGTGAATATTGCTTGGGAGGTGAACGTGATATTTTTTGAAAATATTTTTGGTGTATATTTTCTTAATAAAATGGGGGCAATAAGGTAATTACCTGCAATATCCAGAAATAGCCGTTGCACATAACATGAACCAAACACGTTTTATAAATCAAGATAAAATAGTAACTTTATTTAACTCTCCAACCAAACACGGTTACTGTTACGCATATGAAATAAAAGACTATTTTAACTGAGTAATAGTTAATCTATATATATAACTGTCTCTGCAACCAAAACAAATATGATTAAAGTCTTAAAAGGGGAAATAAAAGAAAGTAAATAAAAGTGATGGTTTAGTGTTGATTAATAAAGAAAGTTCATCTGAAGAGCTATAAGTTACTCATTAATATTTCGTGTGTAACTATACGTTATAACTTGGAACTGTTAATTGTCTAATCCTTTAACGATTTTTGTAGTTGAATAACAAAATATTGTTTACTTGACTATATATATTCGCATTGCAACCGTTACATGAGGTGTAAGAAGTTATTAAGGCCTCTTCTAATTGGTCAAATGACGTTGGATTGGATCGATCAATAAACTCTCGACATTGGGTTGTTGTCCGTGGATTGGGACAGGCGGTACGGTGGTACGGCGGCGATAGTGGGACAAGTGGCTTGGAAATGTCTAATACGTCCATATATACGTGAAGGAAACACTCTGGCCCCTTGCGTTCATATACGATTGGTCGGGAGTTATGACCGATGGCCAACTTTCATGGTAACTGTTAATAGGTGATGATTTGGACGCATGGTCGAGCACGACATGTCCATTCCATTCTAGTTATGTGAAGATTCCATCTTGATTGACCCAGTGGACGTATCAACATTTCGAGTGCTTTAATATTGTAATATTTAACCCGTAAGTTCATGAAGCCACACACTAAGTTCTTCTGGCGTAGCTTGACGATGAAGCCACATGCTAAGTTTGAAAGGTGCAACTGAATGAACTACATTACTCTCTCGCAAACATTCACAAAAATATATGTTCGATGTATGTAATAGAGAGGCGTAGTACATCCAGCTGCACCTCCTATGTTTCTGAAGAGGTGACATATAAAAGTTCATAGCCTGACAAATCAATTAATTTGTCAATCAATTTGTCAATTCCCAAAAAGATCTTATAGATTACATGTAATTGATGAAACACAACAACTATATATAATATATGTAGAGGAATTACGTTTGATTTTATTTTACTCTTAAGAATATGCAACAATCATACATCTAGATGTATACAAGTTGTGTAAAGAATAGATAAGGAAATATTCTAACAATAGGGTATCTACCAAAGATAGAAAAGAATAAAATCCTAACTATTATTATTTCTAATACGCCCGCAACAAGGTCTTCGTGAGGATGTCAGCTAACTGATCGTGGGTACTAATGTGAGAGACGAAGACGAGACATTTGCTAACCACGTCGCAGAAAAAATGGATGTCAATGGCAACGACGCGCTGTTTGCGTGAGCTCCAAGAAATGGGGTTGTCGCCGAGAAAAATTATGAAAGCCATGATAGAGCTACGATCAGCGGGATGTCCACCCCCAATCAGCATCCAAAAAAACAAGAAGTTTGAGCGGCGAGTTACGACGAAGAAGAAGATCGTGACCAATAGAACCCTTAAGATATTGGATATACACGCTTGACCATGGTCCAATTGGTTTCCGTTGGGACAGAAACGAACTGAGCTAAGCGATTTACAGAGAAGGCAATGTCCGGTCAGGTGAATTCTAGATATTGGAGGTCACATATTGCTTGACAGTACGTGCGAATGTCACGAGGGGTTATGTCGGATGAACTCGCGACTGGAGTGGTGGTGGCCATTGACATGGAGACTGGTTTAGCACCGGTTATGCGTTGGCGTTCCAAGACATCATTAATATATTTATGTTGCGAGAGGAGGAGACCATCGCGACACGAAATGACTTCAATGCCGAGAAAATAAGAAAGGGAGCCCAACCCAAGTCTTTTACGGCAAAGGAGGATTAAAGCTTGAGAATGATGGTGGATATAAGAGACGGGTCATTGCCGTTGAAAACAATATCATCCACGTAGACTAACAAATAGAGGCGGACTTTGTCCTTGTGAAGCAAGAAGAGGGAGCAATCCAAACGGGATTGCACAAAACCTAGAGAGACGAGGGCGCTGGGCCTCTTTGAGGCCGTAGATTGATTTTCGAAGACGACACACTTGAAAAAGAAGAGAGGAGTCAATGAAACCCGACTGTTGTTGCATGTACACAAGCTCAGAGAGAGTATCGTGGAGAAAGGCGTTGCTTACGTCAAGTTGATGAATAGGCCAAGCAAGAGTGATCGCAAGTGAGAGAATATCACGGATAGTTACGGTTTATACAACCAGACTGCAAGTTTTAGTGTAGTTAACCCCGGGACGCTGATGAAAGCCCTTGGCCACGAGACGAGCTCTATACTTGTCGATTGTTCCATCGGGGTTAAGTTTGAGTCGAAAGACCCACTTGCAACCAACGATGTTAGAGGACAGAAGTTTTGGCACAAGTTCCCAAGTACTGTGTTTGAGAAGTGCATTGATCTCTTCGGACATGGTGGTACACCACTTTGGATCATTCATGGCGGCGGTAACGGAGGTCGGCTCAACAACGGGTAGTAACTGGTGCGTACTCCCAATGATGCAAACTTGACATCCGACTGCATGCTAAAGGATGGGGGACGGGGGACGGATGTGATAGACTCCATTATTGCCCGTTCCCTTTGCCAGAGGGTCCCCCGAAGGCTGATCCTTAATGACAAAAGTGATCAGGGAAGAATTCCAACATAACATTATTGTCTGATGTGACTTTACTGATGGATAAAAGATTATGTTTGGCAGATGGTACGCATAAAACGTTAGATAAAAATAGATCACGACGTGGTAGTTTAAGAGACGAAGAACCATTTAAGTGAACCTCGTCAGTGACATCATACTTCGAGTGGTATTGGAGTTGGTTGAGATCCGGAGTCATGTTGTGGGAGGCACCCCAAGTCTGCAAGCCAATTAGTGAATGAGGAGGAGCACTGATTGGTATGAAGAGGAGGGGTGCGAGCCATGTTTGCAGTCGGGACAGTCGGATTCAGGAAGCGGTAGCACTGAGAGACTGCATGACCAACATTGTGACAGAGCTGACAAGTCACAAATTCGTGAGGTGGACCGGAGTAACCGCAACCCCGTCCTCAGTAGCCCCGACCCCTGCGCGAGTTACTTTGACCGGCGATGATTGCGGTTGTTGTGGTCGCGGTTGGAGTTTGTAAAAGACACGAAAGAGTTGGCAGAGACTACGATGGAGTTGAAATCTGATTCGAGTCGCCGGAGATTGGCCTCGTGACTCATGAGAGCACCGTGAAGTTCGAGAAACGTCATGGACAGATCCTGGAGTCGAATGGTAGCGACGATGTCCCGATGCACAATCCTCAATTCGTTATGGACATACAAGGTTATGTCATCAGCGTGGAGAGGACGGTCGATGATAGCAATCTCATCGACCTTCGACTTCACGTCTGTGAGATACTCCGTGGTGGAGCGAGAGCCAAGGGTGGTGGTGTTCAAGTGGTCCTTGAGAGCCATGACTTGCGTGCGATCTGGGCGAGCAAAAGTATGCATGGCGAGAACCCATGCTTCAGACGACGTGGTGGCGGAGTGGATTACACGCAAGAGTTCGTTGGATAGAGAACCCACAAGCGCTCCAAGTAGGAGCTGGTCTTGCTGGAACCATAGTGTATGGGCCACAACATCGGAGGAGTCGGGACAAAGAAACGTTCCTTGAAGATAACCGAGGAACTTGAGGCCATTAAGTTGCACAACAATCTACAGACACTCCGATAAGTAGTTCGTGGTCGTAATTTTGAGGGGGAAGTTTTGACTCACGGTTACAATAATGAAAGCGGAGGGTGGTGTGGGATTCGGTGGGGTGGAGATAGCGGGCAAATAAGTTACAATGCATTTTTAACATCCATGTGGCGGGGTTTTGATGATGTGAGTGCCACATATGCAAAAAAATTAAGCAGGGCAAACGGCTAACAAAGTTACAGGGCAAAAAGTAAAGTGAACAAAAGTTACATGTCATTTTTTATAATTATGCCCATATTAAACTATAGCAATTATGAACCTTGATGATATTTAAGACTTTTATTTGTGAAATAGCGAAAATAAGATGTTTATTTCATCCTCACGTGCCCTCACTTGTTGAAAGAAACACATTTAGTTATCCCCTTCAAATGATCATAATTTTCAGTTCCTTTTAATATTTCTAAAGAAGAAAAATAATCATCATCAACTTTGTTGAAGCTCCATTATACAACTAATGAACTAAAGTCCTTGAAGTCGAGGGGCGACAATTTCAACCCACCAACTCGTCCGACCCGTTTAAGATAAACGGGTTGTAAGTTAACTCATTGAATAAATCGGTTATATGGAATGAACCATATAATTAGTTATTTTAAACGGGTAACCACAGGTTATCGACAGATATCTGTTTAACCCGCTAAATTAAAAATAAAAAATAAAAATACATACTTAATTTAAAGAGGAAAAAAACAAAAATATATTGCACCTAAACCAACAGCCACAATGACAGAATCCATCACTATTCGGATCCACACTAGTAATCATGCGTCGACAATCTTCTAACGTGCACCACGTGTCCTAAATATTGTTTTATTGGGAGTTGTCGAAGGCCAGTTGAAAAAAGATAAAACCGTGTCATCAATAAAGTTCTGGATTAATGGCTCGAAATCTCATAAGAAATTTCTTTTAAGGAGTTTCGCTTATAGTTGAAAAATCATTAGGAAATACACTTTTAAATAAATCAATCAATCAACTTTGTATCAAGGCCATCTGAAATTTGAAAAACAATTTTGCAAGACCACGTGTCCACTGAGCGATGGAGCCAAAACTTAGAACTTCTTGGGGCAGTTTTAAAAATTTTCACCTCATCGAAAATCTATCATGTAAATATGTTTTTTTTTTCTTTGTGTAAACTTGAAGGTCGGTGCGGAGTAATATAATCTAGAATGACTTAATGGAAGCTTGTGTGTCCCTAGCTCGGTTAGAACTTTTTCAAACAACTTATAATCGTCGTTTGATCAAAAATAATCCACACATACATTGAGGCAGCCTATTTGTATAATTAGGTTCACCTTTGTCATTTTACAAGGCAACAAACAAACATACAATTTACAAGCACTTGTGCATTTTTGGCCAATACTTGTCTTCTTTCGTTTTCTTAGGCAACACATCACTTCCAAGGAAAGAAAAAAAGTCAAAAAAGAAAAAAGAAACGAAAAGAATATGTATTTATCATACATAACAACAACGCAAACTAAAAATACTAACCAACAAAACAAGTACAAGATTACCTAGTTCCATTTGGTACTCGTAATCGTGACATGTTCACTCCCATAGATCTGGGAGAGTTTGCCATTCGTATTGCATGGAATATTTCATTTTATATTTGAATTGGAAAGAGGGAGACAGTTGACTGTTTTAGTTCTGTATGAGATGCATTGTTATGTTGTGCCATTGTGTTTTACATGTTTGTTTTGTTGTTCGGTTTGTGTTCTTTATTGGTTTGGATTCGTCCACGAACCTTTTTGTTAATGTGGATGTGAGATTGTAATAAAGAGTTTATCCAATTTTGTGTCCTCGATTTTGTTCAAATTTAAGTTTTTTAAGTAGTTAATGAGTTTTAGTATTAAAAGAAATTACACACTGCCCCTACATAACCTCAAAGAACACACATTGGGTTACACCATAGTTAATTCTTGTTCATGCTTTGTAGATTTGTGCTGGCAAAGAGCAGCGTAATCTGAATAACATGGTGAATTTCAGAATGTAAGAAGCCCTTAGTGTAGATTTATAGTCCTTAAGGAGGTCATCGTCTAATCGATTCTACTAACTAGCACAACGCTTTTGCAGAGAAAATATTCAGAGACGGTAGATGGAAGTATAACACCTTGCTCCAATGAAGAAGGTTCATCGTGATTCTGGATTGAAGAATTTGGCTGAAGACCTGAAGTCTGAGTACGGTCGAAAAATTTATAGTGTTTCTCCTATTTGCCTGAGTAGTGCATTCTTTAATTCATTGAAGAGAACTTCCCTGTAGAGAAGAGTTCTTTGATCAGTTTATCTAGTACAGTATGGTAGTGACTCCAACTGAAGTGAATGTTTTCTTACCATGATCATGTTTTGTACTCGTGTCCTTCAAAAATAGAATGGCGGTTTGTGGTAATGTCTTTTTCTGTATATTCCACATTGTGGTAATGTCTTTTTTCTGCACATGTGAGTTAAGACGTAGTTCGAATCAATTTTGATGTGGCAATTAATATTTTCAAGAATCCAAGAGGTGAATCTGTATGTAAATTCAGTACAATATTAAAACTTTTAGCAACACGAATACAAGAGTAATCATTTCTTTCTTAAAACTCACCAGTCCCAGAGAGCATGTTGGGAGAATGATGGAGAATGTGGTAATAACTGGCTAGGCACGTGCAGTTTGTGTAGCGATTCCTTCTAGAAAACTGCCAATTTGAGCTAAGTTAGGTAAAATGGAGGGAAAGAATGACAGGAAGAAATTATATTTGTAAATGCATTTTGGTGCATAACCGAGGCAACAAGGAATACTGCCAATTTGAGCTAAGTTAGGTAAAAACAATCAGTCGTAATTGTGAAATATTTCAGCTTCAGTAGAAACGGGTTCGGATAAAGAAAGTCTTACTACGATGCCGTATTTGGAAAATCGAGCATGTTGACTAGAGATGCTTATTGCAACCTGCTTATATTTTTAAGGGCTTTTGAGCTCTGTTTATTAATTCATAAAACTATTTACCGACTCCTCGGTCATCTAGGCTGAATGCACTAATAGCTATTCCGAAGGTACAGTCGCGTTTTGCTACTAATTTTTCTAGGTGAATCAATTTAGGTGTATGGCATTTTCCAGTTGCAAGGAAAACATGTTTTTTTTTCCCAGTTAGATTTCTGTTTTTGCATTGGGACAAAGGTTTATTTGCTGGTTATGTACTTAATTAGAAGTACATTACTAATGAATGCTATTTGGAGGTTGTGAGAAACAGAAAAAAAAAAAAAAAAAAAACGTTCTTTGACCATATAAATAAATAATGCAAATCATTTAGGAACCATCAATTTTGATTTGCCTACTTTTTTTCAAAACCTCTTCTCTTACATATCGGTTGTTTCAGCACCATCACTTTTACTTGAAACCTAAATTCATTTCTTCTTTCATTTGTGTGTGTGTGTGTTGTGTTGTGTGAATAACTATATATCATGTTGGGATTTACTCTACTCTACTCAAGATAAAATCTATTGATGGGTGTCATTTAGGATTGGCCCAATATAACGTTATTGGGCCGGCCCATAAGCGAATCGAATAGGGAGAATTCGATGCGCGCATCGAATACACCTGATTCGATGCGCACATCGAACAAGGATGATTCGATGCGCCTTTCTATATTGGAATGTGGGCTCCACGGGACGGATTCTATAAATAGCCCGTCCCCTTGTATTCTGTAGAGTTTTTTTCGAGAACTGAACCTGCTCCTGACAACAAAAAGATTATATAAATATTTGCTATTAAAGTTAAAAAAAAAAAAACAGGGGATATTTAAGTTTAACAAATAACAAGCAAAAGTGGGATTTCTTGTACCACATGCTCAATCTAATAATAGGTTGGTGCAATAATAACCTCCATATCAGGACCTTCAGTGAAAACACCTAGAAGATCACAAAACCTCTTGAATAGTATATATTTCAACCTCATATCTCTGATTTTCCTCTCCAATTGCCCCTCCAATAATGGATCATGAACCAGTGTATCCAACTCGGTTTTGATTATTCTAAGACCTATCCTCGGTGCATGGATATTAGATAACCTATGCCTTCTCCCATAATTGACCAACCTATCCAAGAAAATAGTTTCTGCCATTCGAGAGAAATCAGGATCAACATAGAACAACCTAAACCGCATAGCCCCAGTGATGATCATTTTTAATATTATAAACGATGTATGGATTAATTTATAAAGACTTACACTATTTTATTCACATATTTATAGCCTAAATGTGTCTGTTGGTGTGAAGACTGTTACACTACTATAGGGAGAATGAATCAATCAAAAAGTTGTGACCTTTAGATAGGGGGAGGGGGGAGATGAAACAAGGCAGAAATGTACATGGTTGTTCAGCTCCAAGCCTTTATTAAACCATCACAAAACTTCAAACCCTTACAACCCTTAAAACAAACCATTACAACACTTTAATCGAACGAACACAATTGAACCTTAAACGACAAAATACTTACGACAACCTTAATCCAACCATTTTCAGTGCACTCATACAAATTCAATACATCTTAAACACGACAACACATAAAACCACAATGATCATTACACAGGCCCTAACCCGACCTCCAAGCTTCTTGTTCTCCATTTGAAGATGCTTCACCTTCTCTTCGAGTTCCTTATTTGTTTTGTCAAACAAACTTTGCAATTTCTCAATAGTGTGATTCGACTTCAATTCGATATCTTCTTCGAGTTTCTTGACTTTGGACTCGCTCCTTTCGATTCTCCCCAGCAAAATAGGTACAACAATCCTCCCTCTTTCACAAATAGGCGAATCTTCCCAATAAAATAACCCGTACCCGAATCTACCTTTCCAACACCCATGGAACCTTCGACCGGGATTTGCACCCGTGGTAGCCACCCGAACGACAGCGGGTCTTCTACATTTGCACTGTAGGTGCGATCTTATCGTTGATTCAGACATTTTTGTGAGTTGCAATTTGGAATCGAGTTTTCAGTTTGGGGGTTAGGTTTCTAACGGTTCAATTTGGGATTTGAAAAAAAAAATGACTGTTAGTTAGCCAAAGAAGTGTTGTTATATTTTGTCTTAAAAACATTTTCTGAGCTCAAAAATCCGACGTGGTTGTAGCATTTTATTGACTGGACAAGCGCTTACTTGACTGGACCGACACGTCAGAGTTTTAGCCCGTTTAAGATAATTTGGGCATTTTTAATAGAATTTTTAAAACTAACGGGGCAGAAAAAGTCGGCCCAAAAAAAAGAGGGCAAAAAGTATTTTTTGGCAAAGTTATTGGGCAGAAATAATAATTCCCCCTATTTATAATATTTGAATTTTCAAAAAATACACATAGTAAATATAATATTTGTCTACTAGAAAAGTGCACATAGTTATATTAATATTTGTATTTTCAAAAAATGCACATAGTAATTACAATATATTAGAAAAGTGCACATATTCTTTTCAAAGATTGAATATCAGACTTTTCAACCGTCTTTTTCTTTTTCAGCGCGCTGAATCATTTAACTTAGATTATTTTGAATTGCAAACAAAGCCTTATTGTCTCTGGATCTGAAAACATGTGGTGTAATATTGCAAATGCATAGAGAATGCCACACACTTATGCTATACAACCATTTTTGGAGGACAAAAGTACTTTTTCCACTTTCACGTAACATGTCACGTGAGGGTATAAAAAATAAATATTTCATTTGTTTTTTATAGGAAAATACGAGCGGAAAAATGAATAGGCTGACGAAGGTTAAGGGGGGCATACCACTTATATAATTTCTAGAAGAGATAAGTTGAAAAAGGGGTAATAATATGGGAAATTTGATGATTTTATCCCTAGTAAATAACCTAATTGACAAAAAAAATATGCGCTTGCATTACACGTGCCTTTTTGACTAGTACAATTAAAAAGTATATAAAATAACATAGGTCAATAACTTAACCGCTACTCTAAAATAAACACAAGTGTGACAAACGCAAAACGTTTCTGGCGGACCTAGGGTTTTGATATTTTCGTGGTTGAAAAATCCTTTTTGAGAATCGTCTTCTCATTTACAATCATATATGGCATGCTATACAAATTTATGACTAATGACTATACATATTTATAGAAATCATATACTCAGATGGATTGCTATGATAGAAATGATCACTTTGATCTTAAGATTACAATTGAGACTAGAAAACATCCTATTTATAACACCTATACTTTATATGCTACAATCATATACCACAGACCATATAGATTTATTATGGAAAATACACACCTATTTACATGAATTTTATGCTCTATAATGCATTGATACTGAAACATGACCCGTAAACATGCCACATGCCACGACAACATGTATTTCTCAAAAAACACAAGATCAACATGACCCTGGTCCGATTGTTATTTTCATTTAAAGTATACTATATATTATTAACATATGTACAATTAATATTTCATTGTTTCTAAAACCAAGTAAAAACACATAATATACTTAAATTTAAACTAAGTTGACAATTTTTTACTGACCACTTATCAACCAACTGAAATTCAAATAAGACGCTCATTTAAATCTA
The DNA here is from genome assembly GCA_948329865.1 of Linaria vulgaris. Lineage (NCBI taxonomy): Eukaryota > Viridiplantae > Streptophyta > Magnoliopsida > Lamiales > Plantaginaceae > Linaria > Linaria vulgaris. Next base: position 3,562,744 of record OX415251.1, read on the forward strand.
TTTATCAATGTCGACACCAACACAAAGCAAAGTGAAATAAAATTGGAGCTATAAAATACTTAATTACATAAGCTGAGGAAACTGAACAATTAACTAAAGATCTTGTCATGAGACGTGATTTGAAGATATTTACATTTACGTTTTACTTAGTTGTTTAAGTTTTATAAATTTATTTTCTAACCCTTTAATTGGTTATTTATAATAGTTTACAACACAAACTATTGAAATATGCAATTTATTCCATATATGTCTAAAATATGTATGACACACCTCTATCGCGTGTCTGACACTTAATTTTTATTTATTTTTTAAAGGGACACGGCATGTAGCGTGTTCGATATGTGTTTGATGAGTGTCAAACAAGTGATAATGTTCAATGCGTGTTCATGGATGGACCCAGGTGTGGGCTCGCCTAGGCTCCAGCCCAGGTCAACTTTTTGCAAATCAAGTACTTTAATTTTGTTTTTATAATTTGTATTGCCCCATATAATAGTTTATTTATTTTCTGCCAACTTTAACTAGTTTTTATACAACTAAACCCAAAATATCTACTAGTTTTTTACCCAAATAAATAAGAATTTTCCCACAATTTACATTAGAACATACAGATCCAACATTTAACATTTTAGATTGAATTAATTTCAGCCTATTTATAAAATAAATTAGCTTGTTGTATAAACTTTGTAACATTGCTATAACATATCGTATAAATATAGATTGCAATATTTAATTTAAGAGGTGCGGTAATTATTATATGTATCTTTTTTATTAAAATAAATTATTATATGTATATTTGTATCTTGTTTATAGATTGGAAGAAAATGCATGTAAGTTTTTAGAGTAAAATTAAGAGAAAAAAAATTCAATCGAGGTAACTCTAACATGGCTTGTCTATTATTTTTTATCCCGAGTTAAATATTTTTATGGTTCAGCCCTTATGCGTGTTGAGTAGGGACACGCATATAATGTTTATAAGTGTTGATGCGTCAATAACTTATACTAGCACACACATCAATGATTGAAAATACATAGACAAACGGCATAGCCAAAACAATTTGAGCTAAATTACCTATTAGGATCGATGGCGGAGGAGACTGCAACCTTCCACACTCGCATGCAAGTCGTCCTTTTATGTGAATAGTTCGTAAAATTCACGATTTGGATACTTAAAGAAGTTTAGAAAAAGTGAGTTGTTGGTTGGCAATTTGGCAACTATGAGGGTAGCGGGTCGGACAAGGATGATAATTATATCTTTTAAATAAATTCTTGTTCATATAATTACTAGGAATGATTGTGTACCTATATATATATATATATATATATATATATATATATATATATATATATATACATTGCACTTGCATGCAGTACATATATTTATGGATATATATAAACGTAAACTGTAACTTAGTAATAAGGTTACTTATTTAAACAAAGGTTAGAACATAACTTTCGGGGGTGTTTGGTTGCAATGATGAGGATAGATGACTGCCCTCATCTCACTTAAAACCAGTTTGGTTTGAATGATTATGCAAATGGGCTTTTTGATATAATAGATGAGGCCTGCTCCACAACTCACTTTCTCAACTTAAATAATATCTACCCCCCTGTTATTATTTTATCTCACTTTTTAGTCATCCAGCTCACCCGACGAAATGACTTATTTACCCCTGTTTCTTCAATTTTAATCTTTTTATGCAGCAACAAGATATAATTAAAAAATATAATAAAAAAATGTAATTTAAAAAATGTAATTAAAAAAATGTAATTAAAAATGTAATTAAAACAATGTAATTAAAAAATATAATTAAAAAACGTAATTAAAAAAATGTAATAAAAAAATTTAATTAAAAAAATGTAATTAAAAAATGTAATTATGTAATTAAAAAAATGTTTTACTTCAAATTAGTTAAGGACATAATTAATTGTGAATATTGCTTGGGAGGTGAACGTGATATTTTTTGAAAATATTTTTGGTGTATATTTTCTTAATAAAATGGGGGCAATAAGGTAATTACCTGCAATATCCAGAAATAGCCGTTGCACATAACATGAACCAAACACGTTTTATAAATCAAGATAAAATAGTAACTTTATTTAACTCTCCAACCAAACACGGTTACTGTTACGCATATGAAATAAAAGACTATTTTAACTGAGTAATAGTTAATCTATATATATAACTGTCTCTGCAACCAAACAGGTCTAAGAGCGTTTAATTGGGATTTGTTTTTTTAATAGCGTTAAATTGGGATTTGTCGAAGAGTAAGGACTCGTTTGCTTTCAAAATTAATAGTCACATGAGTGTTAATTTATCCTTATTAATAGTCTTGGCTATTATTATTAGGTTGCATGATTAGTCAAATTGATACCCTAGATTAAACCCAAAAAAAAAAAATAACCATATGTTTGTTTGGGCTAATTGACCAAATATTTATAATCTTGCCACTTATTTGTGTTTAATGACCTTCTTACCCTTATTCTAATTTTTAACTTCACCACTATATATGTATAATTATTGGATTTATGCTAATTATAAACTTGCTATTTTGAGAAAATAACACAACCATGTATAATTATTGGATTTATGCTATAATACACAAGAAGGTCACAATCAATTATTACACTAATTGCTTCTTTCCACTAACAATCGATCACGGGCGTTGGTATATAACTCCAAACACACAAAATTTGATTTGTTTGGGGTAAGATTAAACAAGAACAAGGAAAAAAAATACAATTTTAAATTATAATAATACAATAAATGGGTCTAGGATGACATATTGCATTATTGGTGATACATATATCAACCAATTTAATATGCACTGAGATTGCACTAAGATTTTTTTATTTTGTTTTATTATGTTCACATCTTATGACGGCTGAGATTGCACTAAGATTTTTTTTATTATGTTTTATTATTTTCATATCTTATGGTAGGGAGAGCATTTAACTAAAAATTATTGAACATTTTAAAATAAAAACCACAGTATGCCCAAAATTATACATTACACATATTGATCTATAAATGCACATTCTCTTCGGACAACTTTCATAAAAATACACCTTCATCGTTAAAGATTCTAGCAAATTAAATATTAATATCTATGTCTACCGTCCAACCTAGATCCCAAGCTTCTTTCTTTTACAATCGTACTTGGACCAAGGGTGTCGACATGAGCTTTATTTCGTCATTAGTTCGAGAAAAAATTCACGCATGGATCGAAATACTAGAAGACGAGAGGAATGTCGTGCGTCGGGCACAAGTTCAAATTAATGAAGCCTTTGGCACTAAATTCGGTATGCATTACTTCGTAAATCGTTTTCGAAAATTAAATCAACGCTATGATGTATTTTCATTCATTTTGTGCGCGAGTGGTGTGCATTATGATGACGTCCATAACACCGTTCACGGACATGGGTGGGTAAATATATTATATACGCACATAGTTCTAAACATGTCTTTATTAAATTGAATCTTACACCCAAGTTTTTTGTTCTATTTTTTGACTTATCACTTAATTACTACCAGTTTATTCATAACATTTCTTTTAATACTATGATGTAATAGGTAAAACACAAAGTGATCATGCAGCGTGATAAATAAGAATATCCAGGGAACCAAACAATAGAAAACTAACTATTCTATATTTTATTTGTAATTACTTTGATATTTGCTCACGTAAATTCTATTTATTATATCAAATAAATAGGCACTCATTAAGGTTTTAAGGTATATACAATTCAATGTTCTCAAAGATGTAAAATTATAGTTTACTGATGAGTTATTGTTTTTTAATAAACGAAAAAAGTATTAGGTTAAAAATGCACCGGTTTACTAAAAAAAAATGCTTCCTAACCTATATCCTGTCCTAGAAGAACTGTTTTATTTTAATGAATCATTGTTTTTTTATAAACTAAAAATAATATTTTATACAAATATACTGGTTTAGAATTGAAAAACAATATAATCAACATGCATATTTGGGTCATTGGGTGTGTCATGTGTGCATAACTGCCTTTGTTGCAGGCCCATTAAATAGTGGGCTGTATGCCCATATAAGATTAACGGCCCAATCTCTCTTCTAATTTCATTAAGAAATGTTATTAAAGTTGTAAATCATTATGTACTACTTTTTATGCCTAAATCACTAGATTGAAAGTACACTATTATACAAATCAGTTTTGAACTTGCGACTGTCTCCGCGGTTTAAAACTTATTAAATCCTTAATTAGTATTTAAAATTATTACGAAGCACTACACAATTATTTAATCAAAAAAGAAAAAAAGCACTACACAATAGTTTTAAAATCAAACAACAAAGCTAGATCATGTTGCGCAGCAATGACGGAAAGTTATAAACAACGAAAATCATGAAGATCTTTTTACGCAGTTTGTCACCAAACAACCTCTAGGGCAATTGCCATAGAGTATACACTTATTGAATTTGAATTACGAACTGAAAATTTACATAAATCAGTTCAACAACTACGAAAGTTAAATTTATCATGTTACAAAAAACCCTCAAAAATATTTGTGCTCAAGAAGCAGGTTTCATTTCATCCTTGATTGCATTTTTCAACATATCATAAGCTAAGCTCCACGCATTCTTCATTTCCTCTTACCACATTTCCGGCACTGCTTCCTTTATAGTCTCTAACAACGCGTATTTCGTGACCAACATATATATAGAAAGAATATATTTGTTTCAATATAACTCACATATCATAAGAAATGTAACATCAATTTAATCATCCTTTGAATTAATTACGTCAAGTTACATGTTCTAGACTAATTATAAACTGTTTGATAGCAACTAATACGCTCTAATTGAGACTAATTAATTGCATAATGTTGGTTTATTGGACATACCTATGTGTCATGATGTTAGATGAACTATTTTGATGATTCACTAAAATTCATGGGCGTACCTCAAAATGTTCATCAACCACCCCATACTTGAAGTGCGTAGTGCCCAAATCTTTCAGGGTCGAGTCTTTTACAGTAACCTTGCCCGATTTGCGAAGTTGCATCGCAGATTCGCATGTCTATACATTTTGTTAGGATCGTTAGTAATGGATCGAATGTGAATTACGTCTGATGGGGGTATTTCAGGATTGGGCCGGCAACAGAGTTGGGCCGGCCCATTAACGTATCGAATCTGGCCCATTCGATATCTTCTGCGCATCGAATAGCTATGATTCGATGCGCGTATCGAATTGGTATAATTCGATGCGTAAATTACAGCTGTTTTCGGGACCCACAGTGCGAGTTGCTATATATAGGGCGACTTTGAGCACTCGAGAGGAGGACCGAACTCGTATCCTGACCTGACCACATCGAATTCAGCCATTCGATACGTACCCCCATTCGATACGCTTCAAGATTCGACACGAACCAAGATTCGATACGTTCCAGTTTCTGTTGAGATTATATAGCGTTGACTCGGCATCGAACCGCCACCATTCGAGGCGCGTGTCGAACAACCGCAATTCGATGCGTTGTATACTTAGCATTATTATTGTATTTAAATCAGTGTAAGATCTGTAATAGATAGTAGGTGTTACGGACAAAGTTAGTCCGCTCGCTGTAAAAGGATTAACATTATTTTGGTTATTTATATCCCCATTGTACTGTTACTGTGTTCTATTACCGTGACGAAATAAGACCAAAATATTGGCGCCGTCTGTGGGAACACCGTAAACACTGTTTTTAGATAGAGTAGCTAGGATGGCAAGTAAGAGGCATTTGAATGTGGTTGAGAAACAGCAAACCGAGAAAAAGCCCAGAACAAAGTCAGATCCCAGACAAGATAGGCTAGAGCCTAAAAAACAGGGACAAGACAAAATAGAAAGTCAGTTGTTGAAGCAGTGGCAGGAATGCAAGATGGAACCTTTGGGAGGGTTCAAAATCGTACAACTTTTCAAAGAAAGTTCTGAAAAAATAATCAAGATTGGAGCAGAAATGGATTGGACAATAGAAGCAGCTTTGGTAGATTGTCTACGCCGCAATTCAGATATATTTGCGTGGTCTGATTCAGACCTTCAAGGGATAGACTCGAGAATCATTGTACATCATCTGAATGTAGAGAAGACTGCGAAACCGATACGGCAGAAGAAACGGAGTTTCAGCAAGGAAAAGAATGAAGCAGCTGAAAGAGAGGTGCAAGAACTCTTAGCAGCTCGACATATTTACGCCATAAGATTCTCAGAATGGTTGAGCAATATTGTGTTGGTCTTAAAAAAGGAATCTACATGGAGGATGTGTGTGGACTATACTGATTTAAACAAGCATTGCCCAAGAGATCCGTTTCCCTTGCCACGGATAGATCTACTAGTAGATTCTACAGCAGGATGTGCATTACTGAGTATGATGGATGCAAAGAGTGGTTTTCATCAAATCTTCATGGCAGTGCAAGATCAGAGTAAAACGGCATTTGTGACTGATACCGGAGTGTACTGCTATCGGGTGATGCCTTTCGGATTAAAGAATGCGGGAGCAACATTTCAGAGGTTGGTGGCTAAAATGTTTTACCATCAGATTGGGAAGTCAATGGAAGTTTATATTGACGATATGCTTGTAAAGAGTCTTAAGGCTGATGAACATGTGCGACATCTGGATGAGGCATTCACCATAATGAGGACATATGGAATGAAACTAAACCCTAAAAAATGCACTTTTGGAGTGACGGCTGGAAAGTTCCTAGGATATGTGGTAAATGAGAGAGGAATCGAGGCCAATCCGGATAAAATAAAAGCAGTGTTGGATTTGCCTTCGCCTAGGACGGTGAGAGACGTACAATGCTTGGTGGGCCGCCTGACGGCCTTGGGAAGATTTATATCAACATCTGCCGAAAAGAATCTCCCTTTCTTTAAAGTGATGAAACGGAACAAAAATTTTATCTAGACTCCGGAGTGTGAAGAGGCTTTTAGGCAAATGAAGAAATATCTAGTAAGCCCGCCATTATTGGCAAAACCGGAGGAGAATGAAATGTTGTATCTCTATCTGGCAGTATCTGCAAATGCAATCAGTACAGTACTACTCAAACAGAGAGGAGCTCAGCAACTACCAATACATTATGTGAGCAGAGTACTGCAGGGGGCGGAGAGAAATTATTTGGAGATAGAACTATTTGCATTGGCAATTGTTGTTACAGCTCGAAAGTTGAAACCGTATTTTCAATCTCATCCGATTACTGTCGTGACTGACAAACCACTGAAGCAAGTATTGGCGAAACCAGAAACCTCTGGTAGACTTGTGAAATGGGCGATTGAACTCAGTGAGTTTGGGTTGGAATTTAAGCCGCGAGTCGCGGTCAAAGCGCAAGCCTTAGCAGATTTCATGGCCGAAACCTTGGGGAACAGTGTAGTGGAGACCGCGTGTTGTATATTTTCTATATCAAACCAAGAAGGAACCAGTAGAGCGATGACGACATGGATATTGCATACTGATGGATCTGCCACAACTCACGGGGGAGGAATTGGAGTACATTTTTTGTCCCCAGAGCGGAGGGAATTTGAATTTGCCATCAGCTTGAATTACATGGTGACAAATAACGAAGCTGAATATGAAGCAATAATCGCAGGGATTAAAATGGCACTCGGACTCAACATTGAACATCTAGATGTGTTCACTGATTCGCTTCTGGTGGCAAATCATTTCTCCGGAAAATATGAAACACGCGAGGAAACTATGAAGCTATATGCCGCAAAAGTTAAAGAGTTGGCAAAGAGGTTCAAATTTTTTGATATAACTCAAATCCCCAGGGACGACAATGCCAAAGCAGATGCACTTTCTAAATTCGCAAGTTCTTCAGAAATTTTGGCAGAAAAAAGAATCACACTTATGGTTGCTGATAAACCTTCGATTGGGAAGTCAAAATATATTACCACAGAAGTCAGAGTGGAATTTATAATGACAATACAAGAGGACCCGTCTTGGAAGGATGAAATTATGATTTATCTTCAACAAGGCATTTTACCAGCGGATCCGAATGCTCAACGTAGAATGCGTTACAAGGCTTACAGGTTCACTATCAGTAATGGAGAGTTGTATAAAAGGTCTTTCGAAGGACCATTGTTAAGATGTTTGACCCCTACGCAAGCTGAATATGTCATGGAAGAGATTCACGCAGGTAGCTGCGGAAATCATTCCGGGGGCCGAGCGTTAGCTCAACGAATTTTACGTCAAGGATATTACTGGCCAACTCTACGTAAAGATGCAACAGCTTATTCGAGAAAATGTGACAGTTGCCAATACCATGCTCGCCTTATTCACAGACCGGGACGTCCACTGCAACCAATCGACGTCGCATGTCCTTTTGATCAATGGGGAATTGATATAGTTGGTCCGTTTCCACCAGGCAAAGGTCAAAAACGATATCTAATAGTGGCAGTGGAGTACTACACAAAATGGGTCGAGGCGGAACCTATAACGTCAATCACGGAGAATAATATGATCGAGTTCATCTGGAAATACATTATATGCCGTTTCGGTATACCGAGGTCCATTGTGTGTGATAACGGAACGCAATTTACTGGGAAGCACATTAAATCTTGGTTTGGGGAATTAAAGATATCACACAATCTCACGTCAGTATATCACCCACAATCCAATGGTCAAACAGAATCCACTAATAAAACATTGAAGGATTATCTTGAAAGGAGAGTCAGAGCCACAGGAAAAACGTGGCCAGCGGAGCTTCAAGGAATATTATGGGCATATAGGACGACCCCGAGAACATCGACAGGGGAAACCCCTTTCGTTCTTGTCTATGGCACTGAAGCAGTGTTGCCTGCGGAAATAGGTATGCCAACGCGCAGAATTGCTGACTATGATCCGGAACAATCAGCCAGGTTGCGACAGATGGATCTGGATATGATAGGATCCACAAGAGAGGATGCTTATCAGCGTACTGTTGCATATAAAGCTGCTATGGCCAAAAGCTATGATAAGAGAGTCCAATTCAGAAGCTTTGAAGTAGGAGATTTGGTTCTTAGAAGCCTTGCAGCTAAACAGCATATCGGGAAGCTTGAACCAAAATGGGAAGGACCTTTTAGAGTCACACGAGCAAGTTCACGAGGATATTATTATTTGGAGACTCTAAGTGGAGTTCAACAGAAACGCCCATGGAATGTGCAACATCTCAGGCGTTATTATGCATAAATAGAAGAAATTTCATTAAATATATGTTTCTTACACACACATTTACGCTGATTCTGTTTAGAAATTAAGAATAACCGAAAATCTTCATTTGTTAAATGATGCAGGGAAGAACATGACGGAGGGGTAAGAAGGCCCAAAGTGGTCCACCCCCGCATGCCAGAAGGAAGAACATGACGGAGGGGTAAGAAGGCCCAAAGTGGTCCACCCCCGCATGCCAGAAGGAAGAACATGACGGAGGGGTAAGAAGGCCCAAAGTGGTCCACCCCCGCATGCCAGAAGGAAGAACATGACGGAGGGGTAAGAAGGCCCAAAGTGGTCCACCCCCGCATGCCAGAAGGAAGAACATGACGGAAGGGTAAGAAGGCCCAAAGTGGTCCACCCCCGCATGCCAGAAGGAAGAACATGACGGAGGGGTAAGAAGGCCCAAAGTGGTCCACCCCCGCATGCCAGAAGGAAGAACATGACGGAGGGGTAAGAAGGCCCAAAGTGGTCCACCCCCGCATGTCAGAAGGAGGAATATGATGAAGGAGTAATAAGGCATAAAATGAGTCACCTCGCATGCCAAAAGGAAGAACATGGCGAAGAGATAATAAAGCCCGATGCAATTCATAACCTATGCAGGAACAACCCAATGGACATCTCAATTAGGTAAAACAATATTACCCTAACAAAACAGTCACAACTCAAAAGGCTCATAATAACTGCAAGCGAAAGCAGGATATTAATTAGGCAAAATCACAACAACGAACAAATTGATGAAATATCGAATACGGAATACGTTATAAACACCATTTGACGAATCGATGCGTATAAAAAAGCAAATAATGTCAAACGATTGAGTTATTTTCATTAAAAAGCAAAGCAACCGTTTACGAATTACAAGGTTTTGTACAAAATATGAACCTGATAACCACAAAATAATGTAGCCAAACTATTGCTACTCTTCTGATGAATGGGGGGACTCTTCACGAAGAACCAATCCCATTGAGCGTGCAAAATTGGCACAATTGCCTTGAATCTGATCTTCTGTCAGGATTAATTCCTCAGTTTGTGCCCAATTGTCAGGCAAAACAATTTCTGCTCTGTCGGCAGGATCTTCGAGTTGATACCTACTGGGAGAAATTGTACACTGGGCACTGACGGATATTCCTGGTTCACCTTTCTTGCTAGTCAGCGCAGGGGCCAGGCCACCTTGAGCAGGACATTTTATACCTACAAAAGCTGTTGAGGGACCTGAAGCCTTAGATGCGCTGCTCACCTTCTTTCTTTTAGCTGCAATTGCAGGGTGAGTATTTTTGAAATCAGTTCCTTTCGGAGGACTTCTAAGAAGAATCGTAGACCTGGAAGTTCTAGGTAACAATTCTGGCTCATTATCGCCCGAACCGAAAACATCGTGGAGAACCTTTTTAACATTTTCCGAATCGCCCGGAGAAAGGCTGGGGGCAATCTTCTCTTTACCCTTGGATACATGAGGTGATTTGGGCTTTAAAGGGCTTGAATGAGGCTTTTTTGATTTTTTACGGTCCCGCCACACCGTATAAAATGGATCGCCAGAACGAGGAGTGTGTAACTCATCATCGTCATCATCACTGTTATCTTTGGGTGTCTCCATATTTGCGTCACGCCTTACATCAAGCATGTCATTGCTAAAACCTTCTCCAAGGTATCCAAGATGCCCAACTTGACCAACGCATACGTTCATCCCATACTGCATGTCAGCAGCGCCGCGTAATAATTCCAGGCACTTACATACATTACTCTGCCTAAAATTTTCAACAACGGCACATCTATACTCTTCAGATTCAAAATACTGAATCCGACGACGCAAGTTGGAAATGGCATTTTCAGCGTCTGTATTTGAAGCCTCGAGAGAACGATTCACGCGTTTTAGGGATTCATTATCCTTTTTCAACGCATCGATTTCAGCACGCAAAGCTATTGCGTCCTCTCCCGCTTTCTTGGCCTTCACTTCGGCATCATGTTTGTCACGGATGGCCTTAGATGTTTTCAATTCTGACTCTCTGGCGCGTTTCAGTGCATTTTGGCGACTGTACTTTCCACTATTGATAGTAGTACGTAGATTGTCGACAACAGCGTTGTGTTGATTTTGCACCTCAGCTAAACCGCTATAATCTCTGCATAGCCGATAAACGGCTAAGATGACAGCAGCAAAGAAAAGGCGCCCAAAGCGAGCCAAACCTTGAAACCCCAACCGGTTGATTAAATTTCGACGATCCAATTGCGGCCACAAACTTTGCATAATTTCTCCAGCCTGCTCCTCTCTCAGTCGATATCCGCCCAATGTGGCACTCAATGATTCTGAATTTTCATCGTTAAGAAAATCATAATTACTAAGGCTTCCAGGCGGAGCAGGTCTTGGATTCCCTGAAGGTCGAGGCCTCTTGGGAGGAATGCTCTGGGCTTCGCGGGCGGATATATCCTCCTGTGATTTTCGTTTAGCAGCTTCATACCAGGGCTCATCGGTTGAGTGGGAAGAGCTTGCGGTTTCTACATTGCGTTTTTCTCTGAAATGGGGATGGGCAGCATTAAACTTAGCTAAGTTGGCAGCGATTTTATCGTCTTCTGCATCGATGTCCTCCATTATCTCAATTTGGCGGTTGGTGCCGACTCTGATACGTCCACCGGTATCGGTTGTTGTCATCACCAATCTCCTCGTAACAAAGTTTTCTTGACGTTCAAAATCACTCACTATTGGCACCCGAGTGCCCGCACTAATACCTCCAAGTCTTATGGTAGAAGGGTCCCGCGAAGATAAATTAGATGGACCCGCACCTGAAGGTTCATTTTGCTCACTTCGTTCGCCCATTCCCTGAGTACCATGAATGTTCTCAGGAGATAGAACAATTTTGCTACGACTTCGAGATTTTATACGAGCCATATCAGCCTAAAAATAAAAATTTTAATGAGTTTTCTATAAAATTAAACTATCAGTGACGTGTCGAATAGCGAAAATTCGATACGATACGTGTCGAACAGACTGCGTTCGATGCGGTCCAGAAACAAACAAAAATATTCCCTCTAGATAAAAACAAAATGTCAGACTTGTGGTCCCATATATATAGGCCCATGGGCCGCAACTGTTCTGAACGCATCGAATTTGCATAATTCGATGCACGCATCGAACGGACTACTATTCGATACCCGTAATTTCACGCATCGAACTGAAACAATTCGATGCCCTACGATTCTTAACACAAATATATTGTAAGTTTGGAAGTCGTCATTATTCTATTAACGTCTCCCAAACTGGGGGGACTATGTGATGGGGGTATTTCAGGATTGGGCCGGCAACAGAGTTGGGCCGGCCCATTAACGTATCGAATCTGGCCCATTCGATATCTTCTGCGCATCGAATAGCTATGATTCGATGCGCGTATCGAATTGGTATAATTCGATGCGTAAATTACAGCTGTTTTCGGGACCCACAGTGCGAGTTGCTATATATAGGGCGACTTTGAGCACTCGAGAGGAGGACCGAACTCGTATCCTGACCTGACCACATCGAATTCAGCCATTCGATACGTACCCCCATTCGATACGCTTCAAGATTCGACACGAACCAAGATTCGATACGTTCCAGTTTCTGTTGAGATTATATAGCGTTGACTCGGCATCGAACCGCCACCATTCGAGGCGCGTGTCGAACAACCGCAATTCGATGCGTTGTATACTTAGCATTATTATTGTATTTAAATCAGTGTAAGATCTGTAATAGATAGTAGGTGTTACGGACAAAGTTAGTCCGCTCGCTGTAAAATGATTAACATTATTTTGGTTATTTATATCCCCATTGTACTGTTACTGTGTTCTATTACCGTGACGAAATAAGACCAAAATAACGTCTAAATCTTAACACGTATATTTCAATTTTTACTTTACGAAAGAAACACAAAAGTACTATTTTTTTTTTCAAATTCATTACTATGTCACATTTCAGAAACGTATCTACAAGTTCTCTGTGTAACTTTTTTTTACTTTTTTATATTTAATAGGCCAAAACATAAATTAGAACTTTGGTCCGTGGTCAGCTTACCATGACAAAAACAGTGACGGCATGTGGTTTGAGCTTTGGATTCTGCTCCAGGGGAATGTCTGAATCATTCAAGAATGCGAAAAGATTCTTTGCTGATGGTGCAATCTCAAAGATTCTGCGATTCACATTAACAAGTCCAATCTTATGAAAAAAACTTAAAGGACGATTAAGATGCATGGTACAACTTTTCAATTATTATTGTCAAAAAGTATATGGTACAAGAAAGATAGGAAAAACTGACTACCTTAAAAAGAATTTGAGACCCAAATCCCCAGCATTTGTCTTCATAACATTCCATGATTTAGTCACTAAAGCTTCTTGCTCTTAAGTAAAAGCTTCTCCTCTAATTACACTCCCCTTCTTCTTTATGCCTTCAATATTCCAAAAAGAGACAAATGATATAATTTGTTGTGCAACATATATATATATATATATATATATATATATATGTATATATATATATATATACTAGCATAAAAGCACACGCGGGGACCGCGTGCAAAATTTTATATAGTGTAAAAAGTATTTTAGGTTTAACGCGTATTTTATAGTAATTTGTGTGACAACAAATAAATTGTATCTAATAGACGTGACTATAGATATTTAACTATTTAAATCAAAAAACGTTATTTGAGTGTATCATCCCGATCGAACTTATCATAACATTACAATACATGTCTTCTCTAAGAAAAATCTAAAGGAAAGTTCTTAAAGCTATGAATCAGGCTTAATATTCACTATAAATTTAACTTATTAGCCGAAGATGATTAGTTTTTTTCTTATTTAGTTTCAGATCCTTAATCACTTATGATTGAACTTGTATCCTTACGGAAAGTTGGGAAGCATTTTACATATATTGGTAGCAATAGAAAGAAAGAATGAGATTTATATAAGGAACAGAAAACCAAAAAAAAAAACCTATATAAGGAACCATATCTATTACATATATACTAACAATGAAAAGGGATGAAAAAATTTACTTATATAATGTAAAAGAACAATTGTATTTCTATAGTTATATTATCTCTAATATTATCATACTACCATTTTTTTTTCAAACAGTTACCCAAGTGAGATTTGAATCAACTAAAACCCCACTTGAAAGTCAGATAAAAATAAACACAAAATCTTTTAGTTTGTTTCGAATTCGTTATTTCTTAGTCTTATCTGCACATTTTCGTTTTGATTGCAAGATCTTTTTTTAGTAACTAAACTAATCTTATTAAAAAAAGTTAATATTCCGTAAATTATACAATTACTTATATTATTGTACAAACAGTAATCTTATCTTTTACTATGTATTAATGAAAGAAAAATAAATCTTATCTTGTATAATATTTTTTTATTTAGAATTATTTTTCCTATCTTATCAGTTTCTTTGATATCAGGAAATCTTCCTGAATGTAAACCATTTAAGTTTGTCGTGATCGAATGTTATTGGTCCATTAATTAATTTTTAGTGGCATATATTTGATGAATTAAGCAATATAATTAATAACAAAAATAAGAATAATAAACAATTTGAAATCGACTGAAAAAAACTGGTACCTTGAATAACCATAAATCCCTTCGAATTTTATTGTTCACACCTTTTAAAAGAATTTGTAAAAAGAAGAAGCAAGCTTTCAAACTCGTAGCGAAAAGAAGAAACAATCTATTTTCTCGTAAATGCAAGAAAATCTTTAATTATCAGAAAAAAAGAAAAAAAACACATATTCAACTAAATTTTATGGATCAATAACATAAATAAATTAAGAAAGAAGAATAAAACATAAAATTGGAAAGTAAATTGTAAAAAATCTGCAGTTTTGAAAGAAAGAAGATAAAATAGAGAACAACATGCTGAAATATAATATTAATAACATGATTATATTGTGAAATTCGAAATAAGATTTGATTAAGTAAATAAAACTTGGAGTAAAAAAGTAAATAAACCAGAATTCCATTGATGTAGATATAAACTCATCTCAATCCAGAAAAAAGGTTAGATATCTCTTAGTTTTCTGATTTCCTTTCTAATTCCGATTAGGCAACACAATATCTACGACATAATTATATGAAAAAAGGGAAAAAAAATAACACAGACAAAAGTAAATTGATGGTTGCAATCGGAATCCTTACCACATATCAAAACCTCACAATCTGCTATGCTTGATACAAATATTAGAATACCTGATCTGCACAACTAAAAAAGTAATACATTTATTAGGGAAACTATCGTCACGAAATTTGGTAAAAAAATGAGAAATAATTTCCAGAAGATGCAAAAGAAAGAAAAAAAAAGATGAGGAGATAGAAGTCGTTCCTCAATCCTCATGTTTCTTTCAAATTCAAAAAAAAATGAGGAGTTGAGTTAAAAATTAAACTACAAATCCGGAAAAGGTTGCCTAATAAGGTTACATAATTTTTAATTTCAAAATATGTTATGTTTTATAGAGAAACTTAAGGAAGTGGCTCCATTACTCAAATTCAAATTTTATCTTTTCCCCCCGAGCCGTTAGAATTAGGAGAAATTGAAGGAAATGAGTTTTAGTCTTTTTGAAAGGATTGTTAAATTTTAAATTTGAATGTTTTAGATTTCTCACAGGGAATTTAAAATTAAGAGAGTAGTGGAGTAGTTTTGGACTTGGTGTCACAAACTACCACATGTGATGTCTTTGCTTATATTAGTAATAGATTATCATTTGATGTTAATATTCTTTACAAGCTGTAGCTTATGCAATTCACTATATTTCTCGGGACCGCTATATTTCTCGGGACCGCTTAGTCGAACAAGACCACGGAAAATAGGATACATTCTGCTGAGGAGTCTTAGGAGCTAAATATTCATGAAAGATGCCTTTAGCGTTACAGTAGCTGTCAAAACAAGCATTCTCAAATTCCTTTCCATGATCAGACCTAATCTTAGACACAGTAGAACCATACAAAGTTTTGATGCTAGCACAAAGAATTTTGAACTATTCAAAAGCTTCAGATTTTTGTTTAAGAAATTTTACCCAAGAGAAATCATCTACGATAACAAAGGCATATTTCTTACCACTCAAACTACTTACCTCAATAGGACCCATTAAATTCATATGCAGCAATTCAAAACACCTACTAGTTCTAGGAGTAGCACTCTGTACCTGAAGAGGTGTATGAACAACTCTTGTTTGCTTACCTTGAGGCAATCACCACACACAAGCTTACCTGGACTGGTTAGCTTAGGCAAACCTCTTACAACATCCATTTTCTGTAGTTTCTTCAAGTTTCTATAGTGCACATGTCCCAGTTTCCTATGCCATATTGAAGCTTCATCTATCTTTGCATGGAAATAATCTGCTTCTTCCTGAGCCAGATAGTAGTTATCTTTGGATCTAGTACCTGTCATAACCAGAACATTGTCTCTATCATAAACATCACAAGACACTTTGTCAAATGTAACTAGCAGATCATCATCACAGAGCTGACTAATGCTAATTAAATTTGCTTTTAACCCATCAACCAACAGAACATCCTTAAGAGGTGGAAATCCTTCAACATTGAGTGTCCCATTTCCAATGATTTTGCCTTTGGTGCCTCCTCCATAGGTGACCGTTCCAACACTAAGGGGAATCATCTGTTTAAGATTCTCTTTGTTGCTTGTCATATGTCTTGAGCATCCACTGTCAAAGTACCACTTACCTGAAAGGCTAGAGTAAACAGCAGAGAAAACAGCATTGCACACAATCTTGATCTTAGGGCATTTCACATTTTCAATCCAAGTTTTACCTCTCTGTCCAGAACCTAATGTTGGACTAACATCTGAAGCAGTTGTTGGTTTAACATTGGACACAAAAGCTGTTTTCTTTCCACTTTCTTTCAAATATTTTTACAGAATGGCTTAATGTGGCCTGGTTGAAAACAGTATTGACAGATAAATGTAGTTTTACTTTTCACCATGTTGACTGGACCAGAACTCAATTTTGAAGATTCTTTGACAAAGCTAGTTTTAAGGTAGGAAGAATTCATATTAGAAAGGGAAGATTTCTCAACAAAATATTTCTCAACAAAACCTAGACCATTTGTACCTGTATTTCCCAAATTCAGTACCTCATCAAGTTTACAAGTTCCTGAATTCCATTTTGCAATGATCTCACTATCTTTCTTGAATTTTTCTTTTACCTCTTTCAGCTCAGCTTTTGTTTTGTCAAGACCTCTTTCATAAAGTTTCATCATGTTCTTCAAACACTCAATATCAAATTTCAAAGCTTTCTTACTTTTGATGAGCATAATGTTCTCTCTCTCAAGTTTGATGAATGTAGAATAAAGATCATCTATGATTTCCTCATGGGACTGTTCTCCATCCAAGCAGTATTCCTCCTCCAGATCAACTGAACCATGAAAACAATCAAAGTTAGTATCATCAGAATCAGAGTAAATATCAGAGTTAACCTTTAAGTCATTGTTGTCCCAATTTCCAAAGAAGGTCTCTTGTACTGTTGTTGGTTCCTCAATGTTAAAGTGACATTAGGAGCCATTGCAGTTTCTAGAATCTTCTCCTAACCAGTTAATCTGAGTGTAGAGCGCAGCGGTGTTGATTTCTTCTGAGTTTTCATCAGCACTTGATCCAGAATTCAAGTCAGCTTCATCGAAATCATCTACACAAACCCAGTGAGAGTTCCCTCTTGCACGGAGGGTGTTAGCACATTGTATTTTATTTGTAGAGTCGCAAGGCGTAATGGTCCTGGTGTAGCCCCATTTTTTTGAATAATAAAAATTGTAGTAAGTTATCCGGTATGTTTTGGGTGACATAGAAAGGAAACTACAGGAAAGATGAATCTACTTTTTTCTCCTAGCCTTACAGTTACCGCAATGATAACTTCGACCTATATGGAAATTGTAAGAAGTATATTTGTTGAATGCTATGCTTTACAGGGATGTTTAGTGAAATTTAATTATATTGTATTATATTATATTATTTACCTGATTTTTTATGCCGCACCTTCCAATATTTGGTTCATATCTGCGCGAAATATATGATCCTCTATCCATGATAATATCTTTTTATAGAATATGCTTGCTCTTCTCTTTTTTGTATCCTTTGCCTAGGCAGGTGAGGCTATTACCAATAGAAATTGTAACAATCTATTTCTTACACGTGAAAAGGATTCCTAATGCTGAGAATTTGATAGGTCTAAAAGCTAACATCAGTAGTATTGATTGAGTAATGACATGATTTTTGCATATATGGAGATGTTAAGTGCATTGTTTGGTTGTCTTCCTCATAGCTTTTGTCGCTGTGTGTTAAATTTTGCGATCTCATGATTGCTCGTGTAGTTCATGTGTGGTGTATTTCAGTTAGAATAGAACATGATTTTCAGATATATTGTTGGTCGTAGTTGTTAAGTGTTTCTCGTTTCATCCTTACCCTGCAGGTGTCTTTGAGATTTGCCATTTTCATCCCTGTGTCTTACTCGTCATTTGCATCCTTGCCCAGTTCTAGAGGTAACTTGACTTGGCTGATTACATGCGTATATTTATCTATGATTGGAGTGAATTGGATTATGCATCTGTGTTGCATTATGTTAAGTATCCAGGTAACTATGTTAAGTATCCAGGTAACTGATGTAAAGTTAGAATGGCATTAAATATGTCTCATTTAGGAATTTAGGATTCCTTGAGTAAAGTATGTGTTAATTTATTATTTGTCTACTTGGATCTTTGTTGGTTCAAAACACATCGTCTAAAATTCTTTCTACATATCATTTTTCAACTGATTTCATCCTCTATTTCTCTGTAGATGGCAGAGTGGGGCGCAAATTGGACGCCTCAGGAGGAGGAAGATCACATGGAGGCAGTCCTACACGTTAAATGAGGGAATCTGAGGCGCCTCATCAGAAAACCCATGTGGGTTGACATTCAGTTCCACGCTGGTCTCCACTTGAGATCGGTAACTGCAATTCAAGCCAAATATTACGCATTGAAAGCTGCACGAGCTAATGCAGCCCGCTATCAAGAGTTAGTAAATTAGCACGCCGTTCAGAATCCCCAGGCTCCTTACCACGTCCCACATCATGCTGCCCCTCCTGCTAATCAGAATATGCACCCTCTTGGTCCTGCTCCTCAGAATGTGAACCCTCCTCCTCCTGCTAATAAGAATATGCACCCTCCTGAAAATCTCTACTTTTCTAGTTACTCCCTACCCTCTAGTACTTTCGTGTTTGATCTTTAAAATTGCTCCTTAAACATGTAGGCCAGAAGGATAATAAACAAAATTCTAGAAGGATTAGTGACAAAATCTAATTAATAAATTAAACTCTCACAACGTGATATGCAAGTGTTGCGAGACGGTAGTTGCAAGTTCTTTCGACTTTGAAATGGTCACACGGGTATGGTTGAAAGGAGCTGAAGAGCAGCCTTTGCTTGGTTGAAGTTGGGAATGGTTTGTTAGAGAAGAAAATGGTTTGGAAGAAGACTGGTAAGGTTGATGAAGTCAAGCGACGAAGGGCGTGGTTCTAATGCAGCCAATAAGTAGACATTTTCTGGAAATAGAGGTTGGTGTAGATAGAGGTTGGCGTAGTTAGTTGTCTATACTGTTAGTTTCGTTTGGTGAATGAATGCATATAGATGATAGACCGACATATGAACGGTGTTTAAAACTATATGGTTCAAGTAACTGGGTAGAGTAGGTCTCTCCTATATATCTACCTCATTGACTATAGAGGGTAATTCACACATCGCCTCTCTTTAATTTATTTTAGCAAGACTCATACTTCATCTTTTTTACGTGGTCTCAATATCCCCTCATTTTTTGTTTAAACTGATGCAATGGTGTCTTCTTGAATGGAATGACCCATTTTCTTTCAAAACTTCTTTTTTCTTGGTTGAAAAAATCTTTTGAGTCTTCTTCTCATTTATAGAAATCATATACTCAAATGAATGGCTATGATAGTATGATCACTTTGATCTTACAATTATAAGTGAAGCCATAAAACATTCTATCTATAACACCTACTTTATATGCTACAATCATATACGAGATACCATATGATTTTATTATGAAAATAGTCACCTATTTATATGAATTTTATGCCTATAATGCACTGCTACTGAAACACGACAACATGTATTTCTTAAAAATTAGAAGATCGACATGATCAAGGTGTGGGTGTTATTTTTTTAAAAAAATATATTATATATTACTAAAATATGTTCAAGTAATATTTCTAATATAATATCCCTATTACTCGGTATCAATTAAGAACAGTTGACACTTACCATAACTATCATGCGATCTCGTGTAATTGATGGACAGTGGAAACATATAGCTTCTACAAGTTCCATCTTTACTTCCGTATCTGATTTGTTATAAGAATTAATATAAAGTTGCCTTAGAATAAAATAATATAAACAAATCGTGTAATTCTTACATAGCAAAAAAAATCGTGTAATTCTTACATAACAAAAAAAATCGTGTAATTCTTAGTAACAAATACATGGTAATTTTTTTTTTTTAAATAGCGAATAATACTCTCACCTTATACTATCATCTATATATGAATAACTAGTGATTTTTATTGTTTCACTCCTTTTTTTTAACTTATTGAAGCTCAAAATACAAAACGAACGCCAGTTGCATCCATAGCTACTAAGCTTAGTTTCAAAAAACGTATGTTTAAGTGCAATCAAATGTATACAATATCATTTCGTAAAGGCATAAAAAAAAGGCAGCTCGGTGCACGAAAGCATTCTCGCAATGCGAGGGTCTGGGAAAGAGTCCCACCGCAAGGGTGTATAAGGAGCAAGTCTTCCCTTGTCAAATTTGACAAGAAGCCGATCCTAGGACTTGAACTTGTGACCTCTCAGTCACACAGCAACACATGTATCGGTGTTGCAAATAAAATCAAAGAATATTAAGTAATCAAACATGCAAAAGATCCTTTTAAAGTCAGAACATAAGGCTATTTATAAATCAGGCAAACTAGCTATACATATTCCGTTCCAAATTGTACATCACTTTTCACAAAATAGCA
The DNA here is from genome assembly GCA_948329865.1 of Linaria vulgaris. NCBI lineage: Eukaryota > Viridiplantae > Streptophyta > Magnoliopsida > Lamiales > Plantaginaceae > Linaria > Linaria vulgaris. The sequence goes on from OX415251.1 coordinate 3,583,958, forward strand.
GAGCCTAAATTAAACCAGCAACAATCATTGGCATCTCATCGCATTGGGAACTGTAGTATTGCTCGATATTTCTCAGGATATTGACCTCTTCACTTTTCACAAGATTTATGGCAACACCCTTTCTCTCGAAACGACCCGAACATCCAATACGATGTATGTAAAGCTCTATGTTGTTTGGCAGATCATAATTTATCACCAGGGAAACTTGTTGAACATCCAGTCCTCTAGCCCAAACATCTGTCGTGATGAGCACTCGGGTAAGGCCAGATCGGAACTCTCCCATAATAGCATCACGCTCTTTTTGTGGCATATCTCCATGCATACATGACACCGTGAAATTATTCTCACGCAATTTCGCACTCAGCCAATCCACCTTCCTCTTTGTGTTACAAAAGATGATAGCCTGAGTAACGGTCAGTGTATCGTTTAAATTACATAGAGTGTCGAATTTCCACTCTTCTCTCTCAACAGCAACAAAGAATTGCTTGATCCCTTCTTGTGCCAATTCATCACGCTTGACAATGATACGAACAGGATCGGTCATGAATTTGCTTGTTATTTCCAGAATCTCTTTTGGGAGGGTGGCAGAGATTACGACAACCTGAAGTTGTGGTGGCAGATATTTGTAAACATCGTATATTTTCTCCTTGAACCCTTTGCTCAACATTTCATCAGACTCGTCGAGAATGAGCAATTTGATTGCTCTAGTTGACAAAGCTCTCCTCTTGATCATGTCTCAAACTCTGTCGGGAGTGCCAGAAACCACATGAACTCCCCCGTGTTGTAATTTTGTAATATCTTCACCGGCACTTTTTCCTCCAATGCACGCGTGAGCTCGAACATTAATATAGTCACCAATTGCCAAAATACCTTTCTCGGTCTGAGAAGCCAACTCCCTTGTAGGTGATAGAATCAACGCTTGGACCTCGGATGACTTTGGGTTGACCATATGACAAACCGATAACGCGATCATGGAAGTTTTTCCCGTACCAGACTGAGCCTGAGCGATGACGTCGCGACTGGAGATGATCGGAACAATGCCACGCTGTTGAATGGCAGAAGGCGTCTCAAAGCCGTAGTTGTATATTCCCCTCAGTAGATCAACCTTTATCCCCATCTGGTCGAACCTCGTCATAACCTCAGCACCTTCTGATGTCTCAAAAACGACCTCCTCCTCCGTTCGCCGCCGTGCTCCTCCAATCAAAGCCTCCATAATTACTGACTTGAGATTGACTAATTGGTTTTGGAGGAAAAGTAAGAATAAAAACAAAAAGGCAGAAATATCAAAATTGCCCATTATCTTTTGCCCACTTTACTTTTTGCTCGTTATCTTTTTAAGCTGCCGAAAATGCCCGCTATCTTTGCCAAAAATGCCAGATTCACTGTTCATTGCTATTTGTCCGCCAAATCATAAAATCGTGTCCTACGTGGCAAAATCGCATTTTAACGTGGTAATTTTTTTATTACACCTGGAATCTTAAAAAAAAATTAAAAAAATTAACAATTAAAAAACTTAAAAAAATAACTTGAAAAAAAATTAAAAAAAAATTCATCGTTCACACCAGTGCACTTCTCCGCTGCGTCAATTCTCCGCCGGCAGCGCCGCCGGCGCACGATTAATAGAAGAGAAAGATGCCTGGTGAAGGAGTCCCTGCAGAAGATGGATTCAATGGATTTGGAGAGAGGTTCGAGGTAAGGACGGTGCCGGTGCAGGTGGAGCGAAGATTGATTCGGGTCGGATCCACGAGATTCATGAGGTTCTGCGGCGGCGGTGCAGTGGAGAGACGACGGCGATGCAGTGGAGAGACGACGGCGATGCAGTGGAGAGACGACGGCGATGCAGTGGAGAGCACGAGATACAGTCTGCTGCTACTTACTGTACATGAAGAGACGACGGCTGTGGGGGTGGTTCTGCGACGGTGGTGCAGTGGAGAGACGACGGCAGTGGAGAGCACGAGATACAGTCTGCTGCTACTTACTGTACATGAAGAGACGACGGCTGTGGGGGTGGTTGTGTGGCGGCGATGCAGTGGAGAAGACGACCTATTTTTTTTTCTTTTCATTTTCAAGTTATTTTTTTTAAGTTTTTTAATTGTTAATTTTTTTAATTTTTTTTTTAAGATTCCAGGTGTAATAAAAAAATTTGCCACGTTAAAATGCGATTTTGACACGTCGGACACGATTTTATGATTTGGCGGACAATCTCCTCCAATGCTTTTTGCGTCGCGTGAAAATTCGCCTCCAATCTCTTTTTAATTATATAATTTATATATTCTTCATCAGTAATTTTAAAAGCAAATAATCACCTTCAATGTTTCTAAGATGTAGGTTGGAGGCGATTTTTAGCTTTTAAAAAACCAAAAATGTATATCGATAATTTATATATTGGTGGCGATCATTCGCCCCCAATCTATATTTTACGAAAAAAGAAATTAAAATAAAACAAAAATCAGATTAACGGTTGGAGGCGAGTCCTACAAAACGTTTAAAGCTTTTCCAAAAAAAAAAAGGGCAAATATTTGCCGCTTTTTTTCTTCCCCAAAATTAAATTTTTCATATTTGAATCTATTTTTTCCCCCAAAACTAAATATTTCAATCTCCACTTAAATTTTACATTTTTACATTAATAAATTATTTTGTTAGAATGTTAATAACCACACTACAAGTGCAAAATGTTATGCAAAGTATATCATTCAAAAGTAACTAAACATGTATTATATAATATGATTAGAACAAATAAAATCTAAATTACACTTTAACTTAAACAAAAAGTTTGACAATTCCTATATAACAAAAAATTTCCAAAACAAATTAATGACTAATACTAAAAACACTATTTTTGTAAGTTGGGAAATATTTATCTTGGAGAAGAGTGGGATTTGTGTAGAGAATTATGAAGAGTGGGTAATGTTGAGATTTGTGGAGGGAAATATGTGTATTTATAGGCTGGAAAAAATGTATAGCAGAAATTGGAGGCGATTTTTCGCCCTCAGACTTTGACACGGATCGACCACTTTTCGGCCAAATTTTCCTTCATGAACGGCTGAGATCGTAGGCACACGGATTATGATTTTATTTATTTTGGAGGCGAAAATTCTTCTCCGGTCAAGAAAAAAAGGTCCTATTATTGCATGGATTTACCTTCTTCAATATTATTCCACCTTTTTCAGCTCTCAATTATTCTCCTCCATTGTTGCACCATTAAAAAAAAAACCCAAACATTGAAACTATATTTTGTTGATTAGATCTCTAGAAATCAAAAGTTCTGAGGTACGTATGGTATTTTTCTTAATTTTTTTTTGTTTTTAATTACGAGTTCATCCATTGTATGTTTTCTCCATTATATATTGACTGCAATCCAACTTATAAATACTTGCGCAATTAGGGTTAATAACGTTTATTGAGGGTGGAATTTCTGGAAAAAAAAATTGTTTGTGATTGTTGATGTAGATCTACAAAATGTACAACAACGACGATCGGAGTTGGATGTACGATAGGGTGCGTAATGGGGGTTATCTAAACCAAACTTTTATAGATGGTGCTTATTGATTTTTGGAATATGTATCTTCTCAGACTAACCTGCTCAATCAAGGCAAAGTTAGGTGCCCCTGCAATAAATGTCGTAACAGTAAGTTTCATATAACAGACGATATTACATGGCATCTTTATTCACGAGGCTTTCTTCCAGATTATTATGCTTGGATAGCACATGGTGAGTTCTTTCCTAACACAACTGAGGCGTCTAGTTCTTATGTGCCAGTTCAGTCACATGTTCATGAAAGTTTTGGTGGGCGTTATAGAGAAATGGTTGACGATGCATTTGGAGGTCGCTTTGAGCATATTAACTTCAACCAGGAGGTAAATGAAGAGCCAAACCCTGAGGCAAAAGACTATTATGAACTATTGCAAAAAGCAGAGATGCTGTTAGATTGCGGCGATCAGGAAATTGTATTGGAGTTCATATCTAAGTTTATGACGGATAAGATGTTGTGTAACACTTCTGCAGCTAGTTGTGACAAATGGCTAAAGCAATTTCATACCACGCTGAGTCTGGTGAATCGCCATAAAATTTCTAAAGATGTGAAAGGGATGAAGCGGGCATTAAGATGCTCGGGCCTAGAAAAGAAAACTTATGACTTATGTAAGAAAAAATGTTTTTTGTTCTACGGGGTGTACGAAGCGAGTAGTAACACTCATTGTCCGGTGTGTAGTGAAGAAAGATTCGAGCCCACACGGAGTGCAAATCCAAGGGCCAAACGCAATCCTAAAAAGAAAGTGTGGTACTTCCTTTGACATCTCGATTGCAAATGTTGTATATGTCGCGAGCAACATCGGAACACGTGACGTGGCATCTGAAATGTCGTGGACAAAACGATACGATGATTCACCCCGTTGGTGGTGATGCATGGAAATCTTTTGATCTCAAGTATCCGGAGTATGTTATTACCATGTGCAAGCTAGAGCAAATATTCCCTCCCTCCTTCTTCGACTCAATGGAACATTTGGCTATACACCTTCCTTGGGAGGCAAAGGTTGGAGGACATGTCCAATACAGGTGGATGTATCCTTTTGAGAGGTAATATATATCTTCTTTTGTATTAGATACAAAAATTCAATGTGCGTTTATCTAATTTGTATGGATTTTTTGGTTTGCTGGTGTAACGACAAATTCTTGCTATCTCTGTGAATAAAAGACAAGAAAAGATTACAAATAATTTTTGAGTAAATTTAAAGTACAATTGTGGTTCAATCTCTATCTAATCCTCTGATTCAATTCTACAAGAACATTGTTGAAATTTGGTTGACTTGAAAGTGGATTTGATTTTGATCTCTTCCACGTGTATTTGAGTTTGAGCGTTAATCCAAGGGCTTTGAGCTTGATCTTGAATTGACGATCTACTTGACTTGATATTTGCGACGAACAATTTGATCTTCGTCTTGACTTCTTGCACTTGTTGAATGTCAATCTTCTTTAGAGGAATATTGATCTTCAAAATGCTTGGATGTTTGACAAACGCCGATGCGAGGGCTTGGCAGCTTGATCTCGGATCGAACGGAAATTTGATTTGGAATTTGATTTGAAGGTTGATGAAGATTGGTATGATCTTCGTCTTCAGTTCTTCAGTATGTTTGGGCTTTGATCTTCTTGAAGGGACTTGAATCTCCAAGAACGATTTTTCGAGGGTCTTTGTGACTTGATCTCGAATCAAACAGACTTTTGACTTGAACATTGTTGAAGAACGATATGAACTTGACTTAGATTTGTTGAATTTCTTGGAGTTTGATCTTCCTTGGCATAAGTGCAATCTTCAAAAACGGTTATTTGATGAACTTGAGACTTGATATCGGATTGAAAGGAGTTCTTTACGAAGAACACCTTGAAGATTGATGGACTTGGTGGAGAGGATTTGTTGAACTTCCTTGCTCTGACTTCTTGAAGCTTCAATTGTTGTGTTTTTGTTCTTCAAGAGCTCATCTATTTATAGTTGTAGAACCGAGCCTCCTTGCTTGTGATTGGTCGGTTTTATTTTTTTTAATATAAGCATGGATTTAATTTAGCTTGTGGTGGACTTCTTCCCCAGACCCTCGCATTGCGGGGATGCTTTCGTGCACTGGGATGTCCTTTATCAAGAAATCCTTAGAATACTTCGTATTTCCGCATGGCTTTATTTGATTGGCCAACAATTCTCCATCTTTATATTATAAATCAATTAATTAACCTATTAATAAATAGAATTTAATTTAGTAAAATTTCAAATTAAAAATTGAAATAATTAATTTAATTTATAATAATCAATTTGACACTTGTCAATATTTAATTGGAGTAGACAAAATTAATTTGTCTACAAATGCCCCCTTGCGACTTGTCACGAATAGCATTGTAAAAATGCGTCTTGAAGTGAATATGTCGCAACATATTTATTTCTGGGTCATCAATAAGATTTGATGAAATATATGTACTTCATTTGAAAAAGATCAACATTTGGGGACTTCCATGTCAATTTTCTTTAAGGGCCAAAGTGTAATTTGTGTATTAAACTATTTTTTTTTCTTATGCAATGCATGTGACACTTGACTTTTTTGTTTGCTTTTGTCCACTCCTAGCACATATATTCACATGTAGCTAGTATGTCATACTTTTTTTTATTATATTTTTTTTCTTCTTCTTCTTCTTTCTTTCCTATATAGGAACAACCATGTAGTATCTCTTATACAACAACAAAAGAGGAAAAAAATCCTTTCTCTTTCCTCTAGCTCTTCCCATGACCGCCCCTTTCACCGGAGTTTCCATGCGACGGTGATCGAGTTTCAACTCGAAAAATTCATCATCATACTCGTGAGATCAAAAGGAGCGTGTATTGTGGTAGTTTGGAGGTACTTTCTTGTGGTCACGACATCTCCATTCTCGGCTCCTTACATTTTTTTGCAAGTGCTCATCGTCTCCTCCATCTCATCCGTAGCTTCCGTTAAGCGGATTCGCCGCGTTTTTTCGACCGCCCCAATTTTCCGGCGACTTTCCGACACCACACCCTTATTGCGAATTCAAACCTCATGCTCCTCATTTGACATTTTCGTCATTTGCTTTGGACTTGTGTTTTGAGTTTGGGATTTGGAAGTGTTCTTGATTCTTGGTGTGTTCTTGAATCCCGAGAGTATCTTCGGATGCTCTTTTGCTAGGATTTGAGGCCATTGAAGACTCATACACTTTTGTGTTGTGTTCTTCTTTCCTTTTTTGTTTTTCCTTTGGATTTCTAGTTGCTTTGATTCGGTCCTCTTAGCAATCGTGTTTGCGATTCTCATCTCGTCCGTAGCTTCCGTTAAGCGGATCCGTCGCGTTTTTCCGACCGCATCCGCGCCTCCGACGAGATTCCGACGACACACCGCCGCACCTCCGCTGTCCGCCTCTCTCTCCGGTCAACGACGTGGTGGCGGCGGCAATATTGGTGCTAGGTTTAGTCATGGGGGTCAAGAACATTCCATTTCTGCGCCTCCGACGAATTTCCGTCGCTACACCACCAAGTTGACCGAAAAGATGGGGACGATCATATTTCCGGCGTCTCCTATTCTGTGTTGATAAGGTTCATGTCCCTTGCGTGTTTTTTGGTGGTTGTGGAGGTGATTTTCATCGGATTTGAGTCTTGGGGTCAGTTTTGGCTTCGGATCCAAGGGTTTTAAGCATTTTCCGTCGGTTTTCTGCTGTTTCTAACCACCTCTCCGACGCAACCTCGCCGGAAAGTGTCATTTTCATGTAGTACTCTTCGTTACGGTCAGATTGGTGGGTGGACCGACCTGAGAGCAGTTGTATCGGATCCGCATCGTCCTTTGCTCCATTCTAGTGGCTCCGGTTGAATTTTCCAACCGCAACCACGTCTCTGGCGACTTTCCGACGTCGCACCGCCGCGCCACCTCCGTCCGCCTCCGTCCAGTCAACTGTCTATAGGCGGCGGTCAACTTACAACTAGGGTTTAGTGGTGGGGCAAGAACACTCCACTACCTTGGATGTTGTGACTTAGTGGATGTGTAAGAGCACTTAGGGGACAAGAGTGCTCTTGCTTTGTCTTTGTGTCCCCCATTATGGTTGTGGCCCCTACCTCACACTTGTCATCCAATTTAGACACCTCACCTTGCAAGACAAATGTGGACCCGCGTGCCACATCAGCTGCGTTGACTAAGTCAATGTTGACCCTCGAAAAGTCAACTCCAATTCTTTAAAGACCAATGTGGGCCCAAGTGCCATATCATTATCTTTGACTCCGTCAACTGTGACTAATGAAAAGTCAACTGTCAGTCTTCCTCAAGAAAATGTTGACCGACCCTCAAATATCATCGTCCCAATTTCCGAGCCGAACTTGTACTTGTACCAATCCTTTGGACATGATAAAGTGGGACTTATGAACTCGACCCTCGTTATGATTTTGAGCTTAACTAAGTTTGGATCCAAAAAAAAAAACTTTCCTATTCCTCTCTTGTTTTACACGCCTCTTTCTTTTGTTTTTTTTTTTTTTTTGCTAATCTCGATATTTTTTTTGTAACAGGTTGCAGTGGATTTTTGAATTGGAAAGAGGGGTTATTCACACTACAATTGCAAAGAGGAAACACAACTTTCTCGTATTATTATTTCTCACCCCCTTTTTTTTTTTTTTACTCGTTTTTTTTTTTGACTCTTTTTTTTGTTGTTGTTGACAGTATACGCAAAATGGTGAAATTTGGTCGTGCCTATAATTCGAAGGGCGTTGAGACCCTAACCATCACCGGTGATAAAAATCAATCGACCCAACGGGACACAATATTGGAGGTCGGTACCCCTCTTGCCGGAATTCACACAAACCGATGGACCACTTTGATTAACACCATTAAACCCAAAGACTGGACTGAAGAGTTTCCCAAGTTCTCCAATCGATCTCTGTCGTCGTTCGTGCTCCGGTCTCCTCTACACCGGATACCAAACAATGATCTTCCTTTCGATACTTTGGGGCGACGCATTGCCAAAGGAGATGCCATGTGGGACGATGTCTTTCTTCACTTTTCCGGCGAGATTCATTATTGTCCGGGATATTGGGAGTGGACAGAAGATGTTCTTGTTCGGTGCAAGCCTACACTTACTTCCACCAACACGTACGAGCCAGTCTATGCATCCTTGTTCACGTACGAGTGCAATTTAGAAATCATAAAAGCCTTGTGCGAAGCGTGGTCACCGTCCACAAACACCCTTGTCACTTCACTTGGAGAGCTCTCAGTTTCCCTATGGGAGTTGGAACACCTTGCCGGCCTGCCCATATTTGGATCCTTATACGATGAAGTCATACCGAACGAGAGAGAACTTTTCGGCAAAGAAAAAGAAAACCATCACTTGCCGAGGTCATGCAGAGCTTTGTTCCATGCGTTTCACTTAATCCGAGCACATATTGGTGATGACGATCCTCGAGTGCCATTCAAAGAGTGGGTCAACTTTTGGTCGAAGAAAGAAGTCAAATACAAATGTCCCCCATCACGGAAGGAGAGAAAAAGCGTGCGTCGACCTCAAGCGACACACAACCCTTCCGGAAAGCTCGAACCATACAGTCGGTGGTCATCGCAAGAAGAGATCATGTTTTCACAACTCGGTATCAAAGGTTGTTGGAAGGAAGAGACATTTTTGGCCGCGCACTTAGCTTGTTGGTTGTGCATCTTTGTTCTCCCTGTAAAGGATGTTGGCTTTATCCGTCCAAGTACTTTCAAGATGGCGAGTCTTATAGCCAGCGGTCAAAGAGTATGCCTTGCCATTCCGGTGCTAGCATCGATTTACAAAGGGTTGAACTCAATATCAAGGTCTACTCAACCGTCTCAAGGGTGCCTTCCTTTTTCGATCCATTTTGTCTACGGGTGGGTGGCGCTGTACTTCAAGACTCAGTTTTCTATCCACCAAGAATCGCAAAAACCTGGAATGACGATATTTTCTAGAGAAAATGGAGCAAGGCCTTTTGATCCAAAAGAAGCTCGTAAGAGAATTCACAAAGGAGACTACACTACTTGGGCATGCAATCTTCTTCCGAACGTCAATAACGTCACACTTGTGGATTGCAGTACTCTTAGAGAAGCAGAGCATGACTATTTTATCAACCTTCGATCGTGTTATCTGACTCTGAGGCAAGGCGAAACTTTTGATGTTGAGCCCTATAGTCCACATCGATTCGGCCGACAATTTGGATATTATCAAGATGTCCCTGGCGTACTCAAAAATGACTACCGCGAAGCTTCTTTGAATGAAGGACTTCGTTTTTGGAGGTTAAGTCTTGCACAAAGGACATATTCAAAGGTTTGGATTCCCAATGATCCTCTTAACGCAAGAAGGCACTTTTCAGATAGTTATAAGTCATGGATAACCAAAACCCATATAAGCTACCTTGAAGACAATATCGACTCTTTACTTTCGCCTCAAAAGCACTTGATACTCGGTGGAGATGACAAGGTCGCACAAAGCCGTGACAACCAAATTGCTTCTCTTGGGAAGAGCTCGCGAGACGCACCACACATTGCGATAGAGGAATCAACGAAAAGAAAAAGCATTGTCAAAGAGAGCGGCAGCAGCGAAAATGGCGATCGCAACTGGAAGAGGGTTAAGAAAGGTTCAAGTATCTCGCAACCTAGAGAAATCAATTCTCCTCGCTGCCTTTCGAGCACCCCATCCGCGACATTGGACTTGGTTGTACAGGTATTGGTCAACTTTGCTCTTTATTTCCATACATATATAAATATACATGTATATGTTTCTAACTTTCGACATATTCCTTGTAGGTGGGTAAAGAGAGGATTTCTGCTTTGAAGGGTGATGAGCAACATCCTCAAAGAAGTGAAGGGTCAATGTCATGCGGTGGTACTAAACCTTCAAAAGATGACAAAGTGCATTTGAAGCCAAGAGACTCAAAGAATGGTGAGGAAAGTTCTCCACATATTGATGTCTCTGTTTTTAAGGGTGAAAGTCTATTAGAAATTCATGACAAGAGGTATCTCAACTCTTTATGGGCCGATGTTAGTGAGAGGATTGTTCGCGCACCAATTAACCAAATTTCTTATTTTAAAGATGAATTCCGCATTGTCTTTGAAAGAATGAAGTTGGTTGTAAAGGAAAAAGTTGCTCCCTTAGAGGCCTTAGTGAGCAAAGTTTTTGATCAAGCTGCTGCTTATGATGTGCGAAACTCCACAATATTGGAAAACTCATCACTTCTTCAACAAATTTCGGAAATGGAGGGCCACATATCCGATGCCAAGTCTGACAAGGAAAAGGGATCCTCACGAGTTCGGTCCACAAAAGATGAACTTCAAAGTGTTAAAAGAAGAATGAAAGACTTAAAGTCGGAGAAAGCAAGCTTGACGTCATCCTTAAAGAGCCAACAAGAGTTTCTTTGCGGTGTCGACAGTAAGATCTCTAGTTTGGAAGAGAAGATATCCGTCCTTAAAAGCACTCCTTCACTTACTAACGCGGAGATGGACGAATTGAATGTTATGAGATTGAACTTGGAGACTGCACAACTGGAGTTGGGGGATGTGACGTCTTTTGTTTGAGAGAGATTTTCTCTTTTTTTTGTTTGCTTTATTCTGTTTTGCTTTCGGATTTGTAGCGTCATCAAACTCCGAGATTTAATAAAAGACTTACCTTTATTTACCTCATTTTGAGTTTTTTTTTTATTTGTACTCATTCTAGTAGTCCACGTGTTTGTCAACAAACTGTAACGATAGATAGCGTAAGACACGAGTTCTCTACCGAAAAGAAAAAGTTCAGTTCCAACCGCCAAAGATTCCTTATCTCCAAAGACAAAGCATTGATTAGGATTCAAACTCGGTAAAGTCATCCAACGACGGCGCTTGGGGTCAAATGCTTCCCATTCGAGCAGCTAGCAGGAAACATAAATCCAATGCTCAACTACTCCATTCTGTCTCTTCAGCATGTATAACTTGCCGCTTCATGATGTTTGTTATCGGATTGGTCCGGTTGGACGAGTCAAAATCCCACCAAGCAATAAGGCCGTATCTACATGCATCAGTCATTTTTGACACTTTCTTAACATGCACGTCCTTCACCTACTCATTTTGAGTTTTTCATTTGCATTTGGCATCATGTTTCTTTCTCATGAATACTGTAACGTAACGCAACAAAACCAACTTAAGCAAATTTCATGACTGAACTTAGAAAAATTCTAAGCTGCCTACGTACCTTAATAAAAAGGATCAAGTCATAACGTAGTTCAAAGATATCAAGATTGATTTAAGGGGGTGTGCCATACACAGTTTATACTCATGCGGGCCAGGAGTATTCATTCTTTTAACCACTTTGAACAAAGTGGGGTATTTTAATCACATAAGACACCTTTAGTGGGGTAAGTTATCATTTTAACCACATATTTTACCAGTGGTGGTTGCCATCTACAGTTTATACTCATGCGGGCCAGGAGTAACATGCAGTTTAAGCTCGTGCGGCATGGAGCATACTTCAGTCATCAAGGGTAGTATTGTTTCAAGAATTTTCCATTTATAGGACCAATTCTTAATCCATCTTCGGCAACCAACTTATATGCGCCATTCGTGTACACTTCTGTGATGACATAAGGACCATCCCACTTTGAAGTGAACTTGTTTCCGGTTCGATGAGTGATAATGATGGGCCTTCTCACTGCAAGAACCAAATCACCAACTTGAAAGGAGCGTCGGTGGACCTTTTTGTTAAAAGACTTGGAGATACGAGCTTGATAGCACTCAAGTTCCTGTTGCGCTTCGTGTCTTTTCTCATCAAGAGCATCTAGTTCTTGCAAGCGCAAATGAGCATTCTCTTCTTCGGTGAGTCCTTCTTGCAGAGCTATCCTTAAAGACGGGATTTGTTGCTCAAGAGGGAGAACTGCTTCTACTCTATAGACCAATGCATACGGGGTCGCTTGAGTTGCATTCTGTGTGTAGTTCTATATGCCCATAGAGCTTCTCCAATTCTTTCATGCCAATCTTTCTTTGACTTCGCCACCACTTTCTTTAGCAAGTTGCAGAGAGTTTTGTTGAATGCTTCGGCGAGGCCATTAGAAGAAGCATAATACATGGAAGAGTTTCTTTGCTTGAATCCAAACTTTTCACACAACTTGTCTATCAAACTATTGCAAAACGGCTTTCCATTATCAGTGACGATGCATCGAGGAACTCCGTAGCGGTAAATGATATTGGTACGAATGAAGTTGACAACAGTCTCCTTTTTGACTTCTTTGAGAGGCACAGCTTCGGCCCATTTTGAGAAGTAGTCGGTTGCAGCCAAGATGTACAAGTGCCCGCCAGAAGACTTTGTCATAGGACCGACAGCGTCCAAACCCCACGAATCAAAAGGCCAAGAAGCTACAATCGGATGTAAAGGTTCAGGCGGCTGATGGATGAAGTTTGCGTAGAATTGACAAGCTTGACATCTTCGTGCATACTTCATGCAATCTAAAACCATGGTAGGCCAGTAGTAGGCCATTCTTTTGATGCGGAAATGTAACTTTGGACCAGACTGATGAGCTCCACAAATTCCGGAATGTGCTTCTTACATAGCTTGCATAGCTTCTTCTTTTCCTAGGCAGCGCAAGAAAACCCCATCAAACGAGCGCCTATAGAGTGTGTCTTAATAGAAGATGAAGCGAGCTGCACGACGCCTAATGTCGATCTTTTGCCGTACGTCATCGGGCAATTTTCCGTGCTTTAAGTAGTCCACGAATGATTGTCGCCAATCTTCAACTTCAATTTCGTATACCTCCACAGCATGACTTTCATTATTATTACCTTGCTCACCGTTATCTTCTAGAATAGGCGGAAGTACCCATTTGTGGCACACGGGTACGGACGTCTTCTCCTCTGATGTAACCAACATAGAAGCAAGTTTAGCTAATTCATCGGCTTGCCCGTTATCTTTCCTTGGCACATGCTCTACTGTAACGTCACCAAGATTTTTGATCAATCTTCTTGCATACTCAATATATGGTAGGAGCTCTGGCTTCTTAACCTCAAATTCGCCATACAATTGATTGACGACCAACTTGGAATCGCCATACACTTTTAGATGAGGTTGCCTCAGCTCAATTGCCATTTCTAACCCAAGTATCAAAGCTTGATATTCCGCAACATTGTTTGAGCAATTTTGAGTTAATGTGAAGGAATACGGCAAGACCTCTCCATTAGGCGTGAGAAAGATAACGCCGGTGCCGGCTCCATTTCTATGTGCGGCACAATCAAAGTACATTTCCCATGGAGGAGTAACTTCAACCACGAGCGCATCTTCATCGGGCAAGTCGTCCATTAACGCCCACTCGGCAGGAATAGGGTGGTCAGCTAGAAAATCTGCCAATACTTGTCCTTTCACAGCCTTTTGAGGAATATATGCAATCTCAAACTGTTGCAGCTGGAGGTACCATCTTGCAAGTCGATCAGACAACACCGGCCTTGTCATGACATACTTCAAAGGGTTTGCTCTGGATACAAGACGGATAGTATGAGCTTGAAAGTAATGCTTCAATTTCTGAATTGAGAACACAAGGGCTAGGCAAAGCTTTTCAATAGGAGTGTACTTCAACTCATTCGGCGTCATTGTTCGGCTCAGGTAATAAAGTGCATTTTCCTTCCCTTTGTCATTTTCTTGGGCGAGTAATGCCCCCACTGATCTTTCTTGGGCAGCAATATATAGGATCAAGGGACGTCCCGGCACAGGAGCGGCTAAAACGGGAGGTTTCATCAGATATGACTTGATCTGTTCAAAAGCATTGCGACAAGATTCATCCCACCTAAATGGAACGTCTTTCTTCATCAAATGACTGAAAGGTTGGCAACGACCGGCTAAATTCGAGATGAACCTTTTGAGATATGCCAATTTTCCTTGTAAACTTTTGAGTTCATGAATATTTCGTGGCTCCGGCATCTTAACTATTGCATCAATCTTGGCTTGCTCGATTTCAATGCCTCGCCGACGAACAATGAAACCAAGGAACTTTCCCGATGTTACGCCAAATGCACACTTCATAGGATTCATCCTTAATTGATACTTTCGCAATCGCGCAAAGACTTTTCGTAAGTCATCTATGTGATCTTTCCTTTCTCTCGACTTTACGACAAGATCATCTACATAACACTCAACATTCTTGTGCAACATGTCGTCGAAGATATTTTGCATTGCCCTTTGATAGGTAGCACCGGCGTTCTTCAATCCAAACGGCATCACCTTGTAGCAATATATACCCTTCGGTGTACGGAAAGCAGTCAGTTCTTCATCCCTTGGAGCCATTCGAATTTGGTTGTATCCGGAAGATCCGTCCATGAAAGACAAGGCTTCGTGTCCCATGGTAGCATCAATCATTAGTTCAGCAATCGGTAGAGGAAAGTCATCCTTAGGGCATGCTTCGTTCAAGTCTCTAAAGTCGACGCAAACCCTGATTTGTCCATTCTTCTTTCTTACCGGCACGATGCTAGAAATCCAAGTTGGGTATTTGACTTCTCTGATAAACCCGGCTTCAATGAGCTTATTAACTTCAGCTTCGAGCAATGGGACTAAGTCAGGTCTAAACCTTCTTTGGGATTGCTTGATGGGATGAACATCTTTCTTTACTGATAAGTTATGTACCGCCACATTTGGGTCCAAGCCTGGCATTTCTTTGTATGACCAAGCAAACACATCCTTTATCGTGCAACAACTCAATGTAACTTTGTTCTTCATTAGCTGCGAGCAATGCAATTATGTAAATTGGTCTTGGGTCATCGATGCTGCCCAAGTTTACCTCTTTTAACTCATCAACAGTGGCCTTGACACCCTCCTCCCACTCAATAGGCGCATCTTCGGCGTCTTCTTTAACATCTTGACGACCCTACACTCTCTTCATCTCCGTCTTTGGTCTTCGTGAGTACCACGGTTTGTAACTTGACTTTGAGAGTTTCACCACAGGACACCATCAAGTCTTCGCGGCGAGTCATTCGAGATGGGATCGGACTTTGAACTTTCTTAGAGTTTGATGACTTGAGGTTTCTCTTAGCGTGTGTCGATATATGTGGAACACTCAACCTTTTCCAATCAAATCTTTTATTTGGACCAAGCCTATCGAAGACTGTTTTATTCGGACCAAGCTTATCAAAGACTGTTTTATTCGGACCAAGTCTATCGAAGACCGACAAGTGTGGTATCTTCTCTTCACAGCCTGTTGTTGAACCCTCTACTTCGCCTATGTAGTTGGCATTAGCTCTTTTTATAGCAATACGAACTGGGTTTGGTGGCTTGTAGCCAAGGCCTACACGAATGTTTGGAATGGTATGCCCCTTTTCCTTTAGCATAACTTGTGTGGCATTGAGTCCATATGGCTTCACTGCAACAGCATCAAGAGCGAGGCCCTCCAATCGTGGTTCTTCATTAGGGTCATATCCAGCTTTAACTAGCAATTTGAAAGCTTTCGGGTCGAAGCATTGCTCAATCTTCCTTGTGGGAAATGTTCCATGCTCTGTTTCTGGTCCTTTGGATGGACGAACAAATCCTTCAAGTGGAGGAGATGGCCCTTTCTTTTCAAGTGTTGTAAGAGGAAATGTTAGTTCTTTCAAAGGCTTTGACTCAAGGGGATATCCATAAATTTTACTCTTCTCTGTGTCACTTGTGTTATCGGAGCCTTTTACATCATGCTGCTGGAGTTGCTCAGTTCCATTGAGTTTCACAGTGCTCTTTCCTTCAATATAGTATTTTGCATCTGCAAAGTGTGATTCAACATCAGAAAAGGCTTTACATCACCATGTACCTTTCTTTCGACTCCATCTTGATAATATCCAAAGCATTGGTGTAATGTTGAAGGAAACCTGCCATTTTCATGTATCCAAGGTCGACCCAATAACATGTTGTAGGATGTGTTGGATTCGATGACATAGAATAGCGTACTAGACGGCATATCTTCAATAAGAAGATCTAATCTTATGATACCAATGGCTCTTTGCCCCCCTTGGTTGAAACCTTGGATCATCAGACGACTACTTGATAGTTCATCCACCGAGATCCCTAATGTATTCAAAATGCGTAGAGGTAAGATATTGACCGCAGAGCCCCCGTCAATTAACATTCGATTGACTCTTTTCTCGCGGCTAGCCGACGACAAACAATGGTCGGTTGTGGAGCTTGGAACCTAGTAGAAGGTCTTCATCAGTGAAGCATATAGTGGACATATATTGGTTTGTGACTTGAGCAGTGTTTGAAGTAGAGTCTTCAATTTTCTCTCCTTCGTGAGTCGCATTGCATGAAACGATGATGTGGGAGTCATCTAGGCTATCAATTGGGCTTGAGAGTGCGACAAGGTTTGATGACACGACATCCTCTTCTAGCGTGATCTTTCCGTCACGAGCCAACCGCATCACCTTATCTTTGAATATGAAGCAATCATGGATTGGGTGTCCTACGAGACGGTGATATTTGTAATACTTAGGATCATCGGTGCGACCAGCCTCTTCTGGTCTCTTCATTTTAGGCAGCTCAATCAGATTAGGTTTGAGCAAATCATCAAATATGGTTGAAACGTCAGAATCGAGGAACGGGTATTGCTTTGACCGCATCTCCTTGAGTGTCGTCTTCCTTTGCCCATTAGCTTGTGAATTATTGGCCTTTTCAGATACCAAAACACCTTTTCGTTGGTCATTGCTATCATTTGTCTTGGTATGGATTCTCAACGGAGCAACATTCATCGCTATAGACTCTTTGGTAGGTGATTTGTTGAAAGATTTGCCTCATTTCCTTGCATCTTGCTTGTCATTGAATCTTCACGGATCTTGCATAGGCGGTCCATTAACTCCACTTGCCACCATACTCAGTTCCATGTCATGAGCATGAGTTGCTAACTCCTCAAACGTCCTTGGTTGTATTCCTTGAAGAATGTAACGGAGCCCCCATTTCATGCCTTGGATGCACATCTCTATAGCCGAGGTCTCGGACAACCGATCTTTGCAATTGAGACTCAAGTTTCTCCAACGGTTTATGTAATCAATCACCGGCTCTTCATCCCATTGGCGAGCATTTGTTAGTTCAATCATGCTGACGGTCCTTCTCGTACTGTAGAAGCGATTGAGGAATTCTTGCTCCAACTCATCCCAACTATCAATCGAGTTTGCTTCCAAGTCAGTGTACCAATCAAATGCATTTCCCTTCAGCGAGCGAACAAATTGCTTGACAAGATGGTCACTGTAAGTTCCGGCATTGTTGCAAGTCTCAACAAAATGAGCTACATGTTGCTTTGGGTTACCTTTGCCATCAAACTGCTGGAAATTTGGTGGTTGGTAGCCATTCGGCATCTTGAGGTTATCTATCCTTTGAGTGTACGGTTTGGAGTATGAGAATGATGATTTGAAGCTTCCGTCTAGTTTGTCCTTGATAGTTCCCATGATGAACTCCTTTAATTGATCAGCAAGGATCATGCCATTTGAAGAGACTTGGAACTCCTTGGCAATAGACTTTTCCTTCTCATTGGATAATTGCTTCATGGATGTTTCACCCTCTTCAAAGCCTCCAAACTTCAGTTCCTTTACATGACTTTCTTCCACCTTGACTTCCCTACTCAGCAATTTTTCTATCTTGGAGTCTTGGTCTTGCACATGTTTGTTCAACATTTCTATGGCTTTGGTTAACATCCCAATCTGTTCCTCCAAAGTTGTAGCACTTGTTGTCAATGCGTGCACTGTATCCAACAGAGGTGAAGAACCCGATGCGGAGTGAGGAGTTGGTGGGGAGGAGTCGCCGCTCTCAACATCCTCATCATTGTTGACGTTGTCGGAGATAAAGGAGTCCTTTCGAACAATGTCGTGGACGACTTCACTTGGCATCTTCGTGGATGGATCAGTCAATAGATCAGACAACCTTCTTGTCTTGCCTGATGCCATATGGTTGACTGGTTGTTCTTGATGAAAAGAGATGAGAGGTAGAGTAGTCCCACTAGGCGTGCCAAATTTGTAACGACAAATTCTTTCTATCTCTATGAATAAAAGACAAGAAAAGATTACAAATAATTTTTGAGTAAATTTAAAGTACAATTGTGGTTCAATCTCTATCTAATCCTCTGATTCAATTCTACAAGAACAGTGTTGAAATTTGGTTGACTTGAAAGTGGATTTGGTTTTGATCTCTTCCACGTGTATTTGAGTTTGAGCGTTAATCCAAGGGCTTTGAGCTTGATCTTGAATTGACGATCTACTTGACTTGATATTTGCGACGAACAATTTGATCTTCGTCTTGACTTCTTGCACTTGTTGAATGTCAATCTTCTTTAGAGGAATATTGATCTTCAAAATGCTTGGATGTTTGACAAACGCCGATGCGAGGGCTTGGCAGCTTGATCTCGGATCGAACAGAAATTTGATTTGGAATTTGATTTGAAGGTTGATGAAGATTGGTATGATCTTCGTCTTCAGTTCTTCAATATGTTTGGGCTTTGATCTTCTTGAAGGGACTTGAATCTCCAAGAACGATTTTTCGAGGGTCTTGTGACTTGATCTCGAATCAAACAGACTTTTGACTTGAACATTGTTGAAGAACGATATGAACTTGACTTAGATTTGTTGAATTTCTTGGAGTTTGATCTTCCTTGGCAGAAGTGCAATCTTCAAAAACGGTTATTTGATGAACTTGAGACTTGATATCGGATTGAAAGGAGTTCTTTACGAAGAACACCTTGAAGATTGATGGACTTGGTGGAGAGGATTTGTTGAACTTCCTTGCTCTGACTTCTTGAAGCTTCAATTGTTGTGTTTTTGTTCTTCAAGAGCTCATCTATTTATAGTTGTAGAACCGAGCCTCCTTGCTTGTGATTGGTCGGTTTTATTTTTTTAATATAAGCATGGATTTAATTTAGCTTGTGGTGGACTTCTTCCCCGGACCCTCGCATTGCGGGGATGCTTTCGTGCACTGAGCTGCCCTTTATCAAGAAATCCTTAGAATACATCGTATTTCTGCATGGCTTTATTTGATTGGCCAACAATTCTCCATCTTTATATTATAAATCAATTAATTAACCTATTAATAAATGGAATTTAATTTAGTAAAATTCCAAATTAAAAATAGAAATAATTAATTTAATTTATAATAATCAATTTGACACTTGTCAATATTTAATTGGAGTAGACAAAATTAATTTGTCTACAGCTGGATATATATGCGCATGCAAGTGATAAAAAAGGCCATGAAGTACAAGGCACACGTAGAAGGATCTATTGCCTAAGAGTATCTAACATCTGAGGTCACGAATTTCCTACAACACTATTTCGAGAGATCTCATGAGACACGTGCGAATCGTCTCAACATGAATGAGGTTGCACTAAATGAAGAGTTCAATGAAGAACTCTCAGTGTTCCATATGAAAGGGGAAGCGATTGGTCATGCACCGCGGAAGAGATACTTTACCAGAATAGAGTATAGCGCTGCTGAGTTATACATCCTTCTCAATTGTCCAGAAGCCGAACCATGGTTGAGGTAAGAAACGAGGGCTCACAAAATTTCAGCGGAAGAAACGAGGGTTCACGAAATTTCAGCGAAAATTTCCAAAATACCTTTCTTGTTAGATTCAAGCTCCTATTATCAACCAAGGTATGAATATGGTTGTGTTTTACCTTGCGGTTTAGGGTTTATGTGTAGTTGTGCTATAATTCGATTTTGGTTTCAATTTGTGTTGTAAATTTTGGTTTATTGTTGTCATCATCACTTGCATGCAATTATTTTGGTGTTAATTTTATAGGGGTAGTATGGAGTTATAAGTTTAGGGTTTGAGGTTCAATTTTCGAATTTGTTGCAATTTTTAGATTAAAATAATGGAATGAGCTGAAATTGTGCTATGTACTGCAGTTATAAAACCACCTTAATTAAAATAAGGGAATGAACTATGGTTGCTGAAGTGAAGGTGTCTATTTCCTCTAAATGTTTCTTTTTTTATTTCTTGTTATGCTCTGCTTTTATGTAACAAGTATATTAAGATCTGTTATGCAACTACAGTTTTGGAATGGGGAGAAATATCAACTGTTTAGTTCTTGATCCTCTGTATATGAATTTGATGATGTATATAAATGTATATTTGATGATGGCGTGTAATTTGTTTTGAATATGCTCTGTATATGTAATTTGATCAACTGTTTTGAATGTAATTTGTTTTGATGATATAATTTGTTCTTGATCCTCTGTATATGCTTTGTTTTTATGACTATACAAATGTATATTTGATGATCGTTTTGATACAGAATATGTATGTTATCTTGTAGATGGCTGGTGGTAGTCGTCCGAGAGCCAAAAAGGCTAGAAGACAAGATGTTCTGGTGTTGCTAAGGCCACAGGGTGGTTCTAGAGATGGTGGGGCTTCTACTGAGTTCTCGTAGTTCTGCGGGTGGTGGGGCTTCTACTGAGAGGTCTGGTGGTTCTGGGGATGCTAGGATTCTTGGTATACAGAGGCGTGGTGGTGGTTCTGGTGGATCTAGGGGTGGTAGGATGGCTTCTACTGAGAGGTCTGGTGGTTCTGGTGGATCTGGGATGGTGGGACTTGTACTCAGAGGCGGGGTGGTGGTAGGATGGCGTCTACGCAGAGGAGTGGTGGTTCTAGAGGATCTGGGGATGGTGGGGTGGCTTTGCATGAGAGGTCAGGTGGTTCTGGTGGTTCTAGAGGACCTGGGTGTGTTGGGATTCCTCGTACTAAGACACGCAGTGGTGGTTCTGGTGGCTCTATGGGTGGTAGGATGTCGTCCACGCAGAGGAGTGGTGGTTTGGATGGGGCATCACCCCATATGATATATGAGGGACTGGACAGTCAGCATATGGATTGCACGAGTTTGTTGAACCAATTCACTCCTCGTAACGCCTATGAATACGCCAATGACGGGGAGCGTGCCGATACCTGGTGGTATGCATTTGCAGCAGGTACTGATGAACCCACACATGTGGTTGCCGCTACAGATGCCGATGGGGTTTAACCAATATTTTGGCGGCTCAAGTCAGGCTTGTGACGAGGGAGACGTATGAGCTGGAGGTTCAGGAGTTGCAGGCTCAAGAGGTGGAGGCTCAGGAGCCCCTGCTGATTATATATCGACCCAGCTTTACTATGACACCGTTGTGGCTCAGCCAGTGGCCTTCTACGAGGCGAAATTGCAGGCAGACACTGAGGGTTTAGAGGGGGATGGCACAACCGAGGTTGTGGTTGACAGGGTATATACCTTAGAAGAGGAGTTGAGATTGTGGAGCATTTTACTCCCACAATGTTTCGAGTATAAGGGTTCGAGAAAGGGACTAGAGGTGCGAAAGGAGGAAATGTCGAGGCCTTTATTGACGTTGGCAGATGATGGGAGTTTTCAGAACCGTAAAGCACCAGCCACAGTGACCAAGTGTTTGAGGGAGGTGATGGAGAAAGCTCACACGGGTTACCCTTTTTTTTAGTGGACGAAGTTGATAATACTTGGAATATGTTCAGTGTAAGTAACATTTATTATACTTGTTAACGTTCATTATCATTTTAAAGTTTTTATATATTTAATAGTATTAAATTTTTGTTTGTCACGTAATTTGTAGAACCTTTAGGTGGGACAAAAATGACGAAGCTGCGATAAGGGAGACGTACAACAGAATGGCGCAAAGGGGCTTCTCGCGCAAGGTTACTAACTGCAAATCATTTTGGTTGAGCTACAGGCGTAGCACTGATCATGCCAAAAATCACCGCACATGGCGAATGCTGAGTGGCTTAAGAGTTACATAATATATTGGCGAGGAGCTAAACATCTGGCAAGAGCAGATTCTTCAAAGAAGAACCAAGTAATGTTTGAGGGTGTTACTTGGCTAGGCGGTTGCATTAGCACAGCTATTCATAGAGCTGAAATGGTACGTATTCTAATATTTTATACTTAATTCATATATATTTATTTGAGATGAATTTAATGTGAATAGTTCGTAAAATTCACGATTTGGATACTTAAATAAGTTTAGAAAAAGTGAGTTGTTGGTTGGCAATTTGGCAACTATGGGAGTAGCGGGTAGGACAAGGAAGATAATTATATCTTTTATATAAATTCTTGTTCATATAATTACTGGGAATGATTGTGTATCTATATATATATATATATATATATATATATATATATATATACATTGCACTTGCAGTACATATATTTATGGATATATATAAAAGTAAACTGTAACTTAGTAATAAGGGTACTTATTTAAACAAAGGTTAGAACATAACTTTCTTGTCTAAGAGCGTTTAATTGGGATTTGTTTTTTTAATAGCGTTAAATTGGGATTTGTCTAAGAGTAAGTTGGATGGGTGGGTAAATATATTATATACGCACATAGTTCTAAACATGTCTTTATTAAATTGAATCTTACACCCAAGTTTTTTGTTCTATTTTTTGACTTGTTTAAGCACTTAATTACTACCAGTTTATTCATAACATTTCTTTTAATACTATGATGTAATAGGTAAAACACAAGGTGATCATGCAGCGTAATAAATAAGAATATCCAGGGAATCAAACAATAGAAAACTAACTATTCTATATTTTATTTGTAATTACTTTGATATTTGCTCACGTAAATTCTATTTATTAATTAAATAAATAGGCACTCATTAAGGTTTTAAGGTATATACAATTCAATGTTCTCAAAGATGTAAAATTATAGTTTACTGATGAGTTATTGTTTTTTAATAAAAGAAAAAAGAACTAAAAAAAATTGCTTCCTAAGATTACTTATGAATCATTGTTTTTTTTATAAACTAAAAATAATATTTTATACAAATATACTGGTTTAGAATTGAAAAACAATATAATCAACATGCATATATTTGGGTGGTGCATAACTGCCTTTGTTGCAGGCCCATTAAACAATTGGGCTGTATGCCCATATAAGATTAACGGCCCAATCTCTCTTCTAATTTCATTAAGAAATGCAATTAAAGTTGTAAACCATAATGTACTACTTTTTATGCCTAAATCACTAGATAGAAAGTACACTATTATACAAATCAGTTTTGAACTTGCGTCTGTCTCCGCGGCTTACAACTTATTAAATCCTTAATTAGTATTTAAAATTAATACGAGGCACTAGTGCACTACACAATTATTTAATAAAAAAAGAAAAAAAAAGCACTACACAATAGTTTTAAAATCAAACAACAAAGCTAGATCATGTTGCGCAGCAATGACGGAAAATTATAAACAACGAAAAGCAATAAGAAAGATATGAAGAAAATCTTTTTACCCAGTTTGTCAACAAACAACCTCTAGGGCAATTGCCATAGAGTATACACTTATTGAATTTGAATTACGAACTGAAAATTTACATAAATCAGTTCAACAACTACGAAAGTTAAATTTATCATGTTACAAAAAACCCTCAAAAATATTTGTGCTCAAGAAGCAGGTTTCATTTCATCCTTGATTGCATTTTTCAACATATCATAAGCTAAGCTCCACGCATTCTTCATTTCCTCTGACCACATTTCCGGCACTGCTTCCTTTATAGTCTCCAACAACGCGTATTTCGTGACCTATATATATATATATATATATATATAGAAAGAATATATTTGTTTCAATATAACTCACATATCATAAGAAATGTAACATCAATTTAATCGTCCTTTGAATTAATTACGTCAAGTTACATGTTCTAGACTAATTATAAACTGTTTGATAGCAACTAATACGCTCTAATTGAGACTAATTAATTGCATAATGTTGGTTTATTGGACATACCTATGTGTCATGATGTTAGATGAACAATTTTGATGAATCACTAAAATTCATGGGCGTACCTCAAAATGTTCATCAACCACCCCATACTTGAAGTGCGTAGTGCCCAAATCTTTCAGGGTCGAGTCTTTTACAGTAACTTTGCCCGATTTGCGAAGTTGCACCGCAGATTCGCATGTCTATACATTTTGTTAGGATCGTTAGTAATGGATCGAACGTGAAATGCCTAAATGTTAACACGTATATTCCAATTTATACTTTACGAAAGAAACACAAAAGTACTATTTTTTTTTTTCAAATTCATTACTATGTCACATTTCAGAAACGTAACTACAAGTTCTCTGTGTAACTTTTTTTTTACTTTTTCATATTTAATAGGCCAAAACAGAAATTAGAACATTGGTCCGTGGTCAGCTTACCATGACAAAAACAGTGACGGCATGTGGTTTGAGCTTTGGATTCTGCTCCAGAGGAATGTCCGAATCTTTCAAGAATGCGAAAAGATTCTTTGCTGATGGTGCAATCTCAAAGATTCTGCGATTCACATTAACAAGTCCAATCTTATGAAAAAAAACTTAAATGACGATTAAGATGCATGGTACAACTTTTCAATTATTATTGTCAAAAGGTATATGATACAAGAAAGATAGGAAAACCTGACTACCTTAAAAAGAATTTGAGACCCAAATCCCCAGCATTTTTCTTCATAACATTCCATGATTTAGTCACTAAAGCTTCTTGCTCTTCAGTAAAAGCTTCTCCTCTAATTACACTCCCCTTCTTCTTTATGCCTTCAATATTCCAACAAGAGACAAATTATATAATTTGTTGTGCAACATATATATATATATATATATATATATATATATATATATATATATATATATTAAATCATTAGATGTTAATATCTCTACAAGCTTTTTAGCTTATGCAATTCACTATATTCTTAGGGACTGCTATGTTGTGGTATCCAAATCTTAATACATAAAGCGTGGACGCTTAGTCGAACAAGACCACAAAAAATAGGATACATGACCTGGTATAAATTCCACACTCCCTCACTTATCGAAAAGTGTGCATATGTGGGACAAGTAGACGAGTATATATTCAACAAAAATATGAAACCAATTGAAACTGAAACTGGAACTTACATCTTGCCACCATGGGAGTTTTGTTGACCAAAAAGGTTCCATAAGCGTTATTTTTCAGGGAGGATAAGTTGATGGATTGACGTCGATGCAAAAACACTGAGTTCGAATTTTTATATGTTGTGGTCTTTGAACAGAGGAGATGAGAATCTGCTGTAATTCCTGAAGAAAAATAAAAAGATCTTCAAGTAAAAATCTTTTACCATTAATTACAAGAATTGAGAGATAGGATCATTAAGAAAAAGCACTAACCATTACAGTATTGCATATTATTATTAGAAACGCTGCTGGTGATTTGGCAAGAGTTCATAATTGATGGATTGAAAGCCAAAGTTGAGAGAGAGAGAGAGAGAGATCAGAGGGAGGGGGTAAATTTAAGCACTAACTAAAATGTATAATATTCTTTTGTATAGTCCAAATGCAATGTATTACACTTGGAAAAGTAGAAAGTCGGTCTATTGAAATGAGATAAAAAAGGTGATTATCTTATAGATCAACAAGGGCAAGTTGAAGTGATGATGCACTACTTGACACCAATTTGAGGTTTTTTTATTATTATTTCTAATCTTATCTTGAACATAATAATAATAATTTGTAGAGGAATGTCAAGATCAACCTTAGATTGCATCTCTATATTTTAATGTACAAAAACCGCAGCACGTAAACTATTTCCTCTTAGTAGATTATAATGAGCCCACAGTTTTCATTTCATGTGTCAATCGTCAAAAACTGCAGCATACCAATAATTTGATTATTAGATCTTACATCCATACTTGTACCAGTTTTGTTGTAATATAAAACAAACAAGCATAAGATAAAAAATCAATGTGAGAGAGAAAAGAAATTAGAGAGTAAAGATAATTGAAAAGGAGAAATATGTGGGGGTTGTTTTGAGCGCACATATCCTTTATTAAAGAAAAAAAAAGGAACCACATGAAAAAAAGAAAAAGAGAGAAAAAAAAAAGATTATTTAAACACCAATTGCTCGAAGTGGGAGTTAAGCCATTTTCAATTGGACTAATTGTCACTTTGGTGAATTTTTTTTGAGTAATTTGCAGGTTTAAAATGTTGGACGAAAAAAGAGCCCAAAAGCGTGGATGAAATGCAGCTATTGCAGTAAGATGGGTCACTCCAAGAATCGATGTTTTGAACTCATTGGATATCCTGATTGGTGGCATGTTGACGATGCCAAAAAAAAAAAAAGGACATATTCGACATTTGCTGTAGTGGCTGACTGTGGGAGTAAGTCTTTTAATACTTCTAAACATTTTTTTGAATAATACATGGATAATTGACTCAGGTGCTACAGATCATATAATATTCAATTCTAGGCAAATTTCTACCATTAGCTCGTCTTTACAAAAATATGTGTCTACAACCAATGGTAATAAATCACCTATTATTGGGGATTAATCATTGTTTCTTTCTGATACATTAAAATTACAATCAGTCTTAGTTGTTCCTTCACTGAGCTATAATCTTTTGTCTGTTTCACAAATTACCAAAGCCTTATCATGTGTTGTGATTTTTTGGCCTGATTATTGTGAATTCAAGGATATAAAATCTCAACAGACGATTGGTTATGGTACTAGACATGGGATTTATATCAGTTAGATCTTTCACAATCTCGATCAAGATCAGATGAGTTACGTCAAGCTTTAGCTGTTGATATTTTTGAAAAAGAAAAATATCAAAAAGAAATTTGGACACATCATCGACGATTAGGACATGCTTCTTTCAGTTATTTGAAAAAATTATTTCCTAATCTATTTGCTAAGGCTAATGCTGATGTTTCTAGTTTCCGTTGTGAAGTTTGTGAAACTAAAAGTCACTGCACTTCCTTTTCTCCAAGTGCAAATAAAAGTCCGCTTCCGTTTATCTATTTGCTAAGGCTAACGCTGATGGTTGGGGTCAGGCAAAAGTTAACACTGTAGGGGGTGCACGCTGGTTTGTCACTTTTATTGATGACTGCACACGGATGACATGGGTGTGCTTAATGAAATCTAAAGCAGAGGTAAATCTATTATTTCAAAGATTTCATAAAATTATTGAGACGTAGTATAATGCACAAGTTAAAATTCTTCGTAGTGATAATGGAGGAGAATATTGTAAATTTTTTTCAACAATATTTAAAAATATGTGGGATCGTTCATGAAACCACTTGTCCTAATACACCTCAACAAAATGGGGTAGCAGAACGACAAAATAGGCATATGTTGGAGGTAGCTCGAGCCTCTTTAATAGGAGCTCATATGCCATTATCATATTGGGGAAAAGCACTTACCTCCGCCGCATATGTTATCAATCGTGTGCCATCAAGATTTCTTGATTTTCGTACACCACAAGAAGTCATGAATGCAACAATATTGGCTCCTAGAATTTCTAATCTACCACTACGTGCCTTTGGATGTACCACGTTTGTACATATCCATAAACATGAACGCAATAAACTCCTCGAGCATTACGATGCGTGTTTGTTGGATATGGTACAAATCAAAAAGGATATCGTTGTTATCATCCACCGACACAAAGAGTGTTTGTTAATGTGGATCTTGCTTTTCATGAAGATTCCACCTACTTTATCGTGGAGCCGAAAATTCAGGGAGAAAATAGAGACGAAATTCCGTCTCTAGATTATGATAGCACAAGTGACTTCACTTTGGAGCTTTGCTTTTCAGAGGTATAATAGAAATGAAATTCAATCTCCAGATAAAGATCAAGAGCCAATTGTCGAATCAGATCAACAAGTGGTTGAGTTGGATAACACGTAGTGCCAAGAAAATGAAAGAGCTAATTCATCTGAGTTTGAAGAATATCATGTTGATAGGCCTAACCAACCGTCATTTGAGAATGTTCCTAATTCTGAGTCATTAGGAAAATTGCCTCCACGATCCAATAGAGGTATTCCTAAGCCGACATATGAACCTAAGTTGTCAAATAGAGCCAAATATCCCATCAGTCATTATGTGTCTAACCATCGTTTGTCCAAATCAAATGTGTCATTTATGAGTCAATTATCTACTGTAACTATTCCTAACAATGTGCATGAAGCGTTAGCTGATCCCAAATGGAAAGAAGCTATGGACGAAGAGATGAAATCTTTGAAAAGAATGGAACTTGGAAAATTATTAATCTGCCACCTGGAAAGAAATCAGTCTGATGTCGATGGATTTACACAGTTAAGTATAAGACCGATGGCTCAATGGAACGCTTTAAATCAAGATTGGTTGCAAAAGGATACTCTCAGACTTATGGAATTGATTACACGGAGACTTTTGCGCATGTAGCCAAAATCAACACAGTGCGAGTCTTGTTGTCTTTAACAGCAAATTTGGGTTGGCCACTGCAGCAATATGATGTCAACAATACCTTTTTACATGGTGAATTGACTGAAGAAGTATACATGGATATTCCACCCGGGTCCATAGGAGCAGCAGTTTGTAATCAACAAGTTTGTAAGCTAAAGAAATCAACATATGAGTTGACGCAGTCTCTAAGAGCATGGTTTGGGAGATTCAAAAAATTAATGGTAGCTTTTGGCTATCAACAAAGTAACTCAGATCATACCTTATTCCTGAAGAAGCAAAGCGGTAAAGTTACTACACTTATTGTTTATGTGGACGATATGATTGTTACGGGAGATGATGAGATAGAAAGAAAGGCTCTACATAGTTACTTGTCTACAAAGTTTGAAATGAAGGATCTTGGCCCCCTGAAATATTTTCTTGGGATAGAGGTTTCTCGATCTAAAATGAGAATATTTTTATCTCAACGAAAATATACCATGGATTTGTTGAAAGAAACTAGGATGCTAGGTTGTCAACCTGCATGTACACCTGTTGCAGAAGGTTTGAAGTTGTGCTTTGAGTCGGATCAAGTGCCAGCTAATAAAGAAAGATATCAAAGGCTTGTTGGAAGATTGATGTACTTATCACATACTAGACTCGATCTAGCATATGCATTAAGCATCATTAGTCAATTCATGCATAATCCAGAAGAACAACATATGAATGCAGTTATGCAGATTTTGATATACTTAAAGGCTGCACTTGGCAATGGAATCTTATTTACGAAGAATATGGATTTTCAGGGAATTGGTGCTTATACTGATGCTGATTAGGCTGGATCTTTAGATGATAGGTGATCAACATCTGGCTATTTAACTTTCTTTGGGGGTAATCTTGTTACATGGAGAAGTAAAAAACAAAAAGTCGTTGCAAGCTCAAGTATAGAAGCTGAGTTTCGAGGTATAGCTCAATGTCTTTGTGAAACTATGTGGCTGAAACTTCTCTTGCATAATTTAGGATATCCACCTTGTCAACCAATTCGTTTGTATTGTGATAACAAAACTGCACTTGATATATCACACAATCATGTTCAACATAATCGAACAAACCATGTGGAGGTTGACAGATTCTTTATCAAAGAGAAACTTGGTGAAAACATTGTAGAGTTACCAACAATTCAATCTGAAGATCAATTGGCAGACGTACTCACAAAAGAAGTCACAATCAAGATCTATACAAATGTCTTGGCCAAGTTGGGCATGTGCGATATCTATGCACCAACTAGAGGGGGTGTGTTGAGAATTGAGACTTAGTCAAACTTAACATTAAGTTTTCTTATCTTCTCCTATCCACTGCGCATCCCTCAATTATTTCCTAACTACTAGCTAGGTTAGGAATATTTAATTATCTTGTCTAATATTGTACTTATAAATCTATGCACTATGGTTCAGACATATATCAATGAAAGATAACAATATGAATATCTCTTTCTCTTTACACTTGTTCATTTTAACAGTTATTTACAACACACGAGGGCACGCTTTCCAGATCATCATAATCATGATCCTTCCACAGTTTCTTGGAAAGATAAATCCAAAAAATATCCTTGATTAGAAGGTGAACACAAATACAAAAACAAAAACAACAACAACAACAACAACAACAACAATTGGTGTCGCCTGAAGTAACTCAAATAATAATTTAGTGTTACGACTAGAATACGACAAAGCTAGTCGTTGCATGTTGTCAAAAATTGGAAGAGGAATGTCGTGCCGTGATACGGAAATAGCGTAGGTAAAAAGCTGGAAAAACACAGTCATTTCTTTTGCAAAAAAGAAAAGTGAAGAATTGTGAATCTAATGATCATAGACACAGCAAACTCACTACCTTTCCCACAAAACATGTTAACTCCAGTTCTTTTTAGCTCGATAACCTTTGTAACAGCTTTTGAACCCGTAATCTACTAAATCCAATTCTTTGAACATCGTTCGTGTCCGGTCTATTTCTCAGATCTGCGTGAATGCCTTTTGATCCACCTGATAGAACGATATTTTCAGGTATAAAATCTTGAGATATGAATTTCGCAAGACTGTCTCCAGTGACCTGGATTGAATAGTTACTCACTCCCGCACTATATGTCGTTTCAGAGGTAAAACTAGTCATTTTAGGGGCATAAATTTCCACGAACTTCACGTTTAACCATACGCAATGTATTAGTCCAAATGTTTCGAGGACTGGAAAACTGAACTTCACTGGATGGGAACTAGAAAGCTCATTCAAAACCTTAACGTTCTCAAGTCTCAAAGTAGTTTGGTATGGAAAACGAAGCTCTGCATGGACTTTAAAAGTGCAGGGCAAGACAAGTTCCAATCTCTTCAGGGAACACCAATTGAAAAAGGCAGAACGCAAGTAGATGTTTGCTTCGGGAGAACATATCTCTAGAGAATGAGCGTTACAATTCAATGCAGTCGATATTCAAGCCTCCAGCCAACGTAAGTCGTACTTATTGTTAAATGCAAGAGTAAAATCTAGCAAATTCTGTGTTAGATGAAGTGTCCTCTCGATAAAGTTAACAAAATTAGCTTTCTTACTGTCACTACCACGAATCGAAAAATCAGAAAGTCGGATTTCATGCTTAAAGGTCCACTTGTATTCCCAATATTTCGACAAGACTGGTGTTCTCACAGCATCCTTCACAGGTAGGCGCGGCAAAATGTGAGTCAAAACACAATCTGGTAAATCACTGATGTAATCGTATTCATCACAGTCGTTTTCTCCGAACATGTTACCCGAAATTCCACCAATTTTAGCGCTTATACTCATACTTCCACCAATTAACCTGAAATTCAACAAAAAGAAAACATATACTTATGAAATCACTAAGAACTCAATGACTCTTTGTTCAATGAACTAACAATAAAAATAGCAACACATATACCCAAGTTAGTTGATGCTACTCGGAAATTATTTCATGCGACTGTTGTATTTTTGACATGGTACAACAACCACCAATACACTATAGAATCAGATTATGGGATTGCTATTTTTGATCGTCGACGCACACACTATGCCAGCAATACAACATAACAATCAAAAACAAATTCTAATCAACCAAATAACGACATAAATCCGCAAATTAAAGAGAAAACAAACATAATGTTATCCGTTACAACTTACTTAACAATTAAATATAAGCACTTTGCCTCCCAACGTTTCAAAATTGTCACATAAGGCTTTCTTATCCCACAACGAACCACTAAGCTTGATCTTAAAGATCATAGTGCTACAACTTTGAAACTTTGGGGATTTACTGTAAATTAGCCCTTTTAACTACGGTCTCATGTAACTAATGGAAATATATCTTCTACAAGTCCATCTTTACTTCCTATTTTTCTTTTTTTTGATAACTTCACTTCCTTATTTACTTATTTTAATAATAGGAGGCCATGGATTTATAAAAATGCCCATTATGTTTGTCATTTTGATAAATATGCCCAAAAGAATTTTGGGCTTCAAAAATGTCCCGTAACAATGGGTACCCTCTGCTAAAAATGTCAAATGGCTCTTATTCGGGCTATTTGGCCTATGTGGCTGCCACATCATCGCCACATGGAAATTCTTTTTGGGCATTTTCATCAAAATGGCAAACTTCATGTGCATTTTAATAATTCGTCCATTATAGAATAATAAAATTTTAGAACTACCCCTATAATTTTAAAATTGCTTTTTGCACCCCAAAACATATATTAACATTGTAATCTTCAATCAATTCCCCAAGTTGCCTTCATGATCATGATCTTCCCGAACATATTCCTCAGCGTCATAATCATGATCTTCTCAAAGTCTCTGGGGAAAAGAAAAGAAAAAGATAATGGTAAAGTGCAAAATACAGTTAATTAGTGGGCGCATACGAAAATAAAAACAAAGCGAAAACCAAGAACATAGTGACTTACTGCTCTTATCTTCAGGATCTTTAGAGACGACGTTGCGTGGAGTAACGCAAGTAATGCTTCAGTATTTCCAGTAAAAGTATATGATAGATATAGTTGTTCCATTTTGTAAAACTTCGGTTAGGAAAATGATTATTTCTTAATTTATCATTTACACATAATAGCATGAGAATGGTAAATCTAATAAAAATCGTAGGCAAAGAAGAAGAACTACCTTTATAAAAAAGCCAGTCAACTCCAATTCTTTTAAACTCGGCCATCTTGTCAACATCTCCCGAGTTTGTAATCCAATCGACTCAAGTAAGTGAAGATCCTTTATATCCTAACTATTTTCCAGCTCTGCATAAACAACTTTTGATCCACCAGATAGAACGATATTTTCAAGTTTGAAACCATAAGATACAAGGTTCGCAAGACTGTCTCCAATAATCTTGATCGAATAGTCGTTCGCTCCAGCGAGCAATCCTTACGCAACGGCAAAACTAGTCAATTTAGGGGAGTAAATTTCCACAAACTTTACATTTGACCATATGCAGAGTATTAATTCCAATGCCTTGAGGACCGGGAAATTGAGCTTCACTGTATCCGAATTAGAAAGTTAGTTCAAAATCTTAACATCCTCGAGCTTCAAAGTAGTCAGGTGAGGAAAATGAGTCTCCATAGGAACTTTAAAAGTGCAGCGCATGACAAGTCCCAATTCTCTGAGGGTATATGGGTTGAAAAAGGTAAGAGGCAAATCGATGTTTCTCTCATTATAGGATATGTGTAAAGCACGAACATCCCGACTCAATGCATCAGATATCCATGTCTCTAGGCGACGTGAGTCGCACCTATCATGACACGAAAGACTAAGACTTTGTAAATTCTGTGATAGAAGAAGTGTCCTTCGGACAATCTTAACAAAATTAGCTTTGTGAGTCTTATGATCTTCATCCGTCTCGCATATCATACAATCAGAAAGCTGAATTTCGTGCTTAAAGGTCCACTTGCGTTCCCAAACTTTCGACAAAACTGATATTCTGAAAGCATCTTTTGTGCGTAGGCGAGAAAGAATATGAGATAGAACACAATCCAGTAAATCACTAATGTAGTCGTGATCGTCTTCTTCGACAAGATCAGTTTTTTCAGAGCCGTTTATACTCATAATTCCACCAATCAACCTAGCATGGAAGGATACCAACATGTGTTAATAATGAACCTAACAACAGTAATACGTATACACAAAATTAGCTCGTGCTACTCTTAATCAAACAAATTAAAGAAATTGTTACAATTTAATAGTATTTTTCGTGATTTTTCATATAAAATAAAATGCAGAGGTAAGTTAGGGAAGAAGATGAGAAAGAGGGAGATAAAAGAGAGATAATTGAGGATTACTTTCAGAATGCCTTTCCACAAATGAGAGTCCGGCCTCATATACTGTTGCATTACAATAGAGAAAAAGACAAAACATCATGATAACTTCTCAACTAATAAAAAGTGCTAATAGCTGAACACAACATTATAAAGTGCTAAAAGAGAAGCTGATAAATGAACGGTTGATGATGAATCTCCCTCCTACTGTCCAAATCATCTTTTAGCCACTTCCCAATGCGACGCCGTCCTGCTCCAATTCGATTCTAATTCCAGATTCCCCATCTGATTCCTTTGCATTTTCTTTCAAGATAAGATTTTTAACCTTGACCTTTTCTTCTTCAATTTCTTCTTCAATTGCTAATTTCTTCTCATTAATTTCGTGTAGACTCGTGACATCACCCGTTGGTGCTGAAGATCCTTGACCGCAAGGATCAAATGTGGGGAATTGGTTTTTGATAAAGGCATAATCCACTACAAGATTCAGGGGTCTTTAGGGACCGTCAGGGCAATCCATAAAGACCTTTAGGAACCATCCAGCGGTCACCAAAAGGTGGTCGCGGATACCCTTGGTCCCCCACCCTTTGGCGGCCGCCATGCGGTCGCGGGGACAATTTTCCACGACCACACATTTAGGGACCGCCGGGCGGTCCCTAATGACTTATGGGGACCGCTGGGCGGTCACCAAAGCCCATAAGTCTTTAGGGACCGCCCGGCGGTCCCCAATAATATTCACAGCATTAGGGACTGCTCGGCGGTCCCTAAAAGTCTGCGGTAGAATAAAAAAAAACCCAATAATATTCCGAAAATGTATCGGAATATTATTGGGTTTTTTGTATAAATTGTGTCTAAATATGTGCAACAAACATTTACAAGAACAAAAACAAACAAAATAATGATAAAAAGTAAAATGAAATGAAAGTCAACAAAATAAAACAAAGAAAATAACGAAATAAAAGTAAAAATAAATGATAGTTATAAAAATAAACCAAAAACAATGAAAAATAAGAAGAAAAAAAATGAAGATCATATTATTGGTGTTTTCTTGGCATTTGTTAAAAGAAAAGAGAAGAAAGGTTGTGTATTAGGATTTGAAGAAAAAAGGTAAGAGTGTTTGTTTATATTTGGTAAAAGAAAGAAGAAATTAAAGTTTTTGTTGGATGATTTTTATTTTTGGGATTTAGGAAGAGAAAAATGAGAAGAAAAACTTTAGAGTTGGTGTTTTTGAAGAGTATTGAAAAATTGGATAGG
This sequence comes from Linaria vulgaris, assembly GCA_948329865.1. Classification (NCBI taxonomy): domain Eukaryota; kingdom Viridiplantae; phylum Streptophyta; class Magnoliopsida; order Lamiales; family Plantaginaceae; genus Linaria; species Linaria vulgaris. The sequence continues at coordinate 3,619,154 of OX415251.1, forward strand.
AGAGTGGTTGTATACATAGTATTGAGGGTGAAAATTTTGAATTTTCGGGAATTTCAAATTACACCCCCCCCCCCCCAATTCCTGCCTATTTCACTGCATTTAAGGACCGTCCGGCAGTCCCTAAAGTTGGTATTAGGGACCGCCATAATAATATTCATACTTTTTTTTTATTTTATGGAATGATCTCCGGGTGTTTTTTATTTTTAGCAACAAAAATTATTATAACATGTTAATTGAAGTAACAAATGACTATAAAACTACTAATTTCGTTCTTTAATAGTAGATTTAATGAGATTGAGAGAGTTTTCAACGTTGAACATATTATACGTTATACGTACACTTAATCATCACATGTTGTTTCAATTATATGAAACCTTTGTTCTCTTAAATATTATTAGGATATCTATCAACTAAACAAACAACGCGGCACCATAATCGTTCCGTAAAATCAAAACAAAGATGTATGAATATTATTAGGGACCGCCGGGCAGTCACCAAATATATTTAGGGACCGCCCGGCGGTCCCTAAAAGTGGCTTTAGGGACTGTTAGGCGGTCCCAAATAATATTCATACCTTTTTTTTTTTATTTTATGGAATGATCTCCGTGTGTTTTTAATTTTTAGCAACAAAATTTATAATAACATGTCAACTGAAGTAACAAATGATTATAAAACTACTAATTTCGTTCTTTAATATTAGATTGAATGAGATTGAGAGAGTTTTTAACGTTAAACCTATTATACGTTATACGTACACTTAATCATCACATGTTGTTTCAATTTGCATGAAACTTTGTGATTTTGTAATCTTAACTATTATTAGGATATCTACCAACTAAACAAACAACGCGGTGCCATATTCGTTCCGTAAAATAATAGAAAAAGAGGTATAAATATTATTAGGGACCGCCGGACGGTCACCAAATATCTTTAGGGACCGCCCAACGGTCCCTAAAAGTGGCTTTAGGGACTACCAGGCGGTCCCGAATAATATTCATACCTCTTTTTTTTTATGGAACGATCTCCATGTGTTTTTTATTTAGTAACAATATTTATTATAACATGTCAATTGAAGTAACAAATGATTATAAAACTACTAATTTCCTTATTTAATAGTAGATTGAATGAGATTGAGAGAGTTTTTAACGTTGAACATATTCTACGTTATACGTACACTTAATCGTCACATGTTCTTTCAATTTGCATGAAACCTTGTAATTTTGTTCTCTTAACTATTATTAGGATACCGATCAACTAAACAAACAACGCGGCACCATAAATATTCCATAAAAAAAAGGTATGAATATTATTAGAGACCGCCAAGCGGTCCCTAAAACCACCTTTAGGGACCACCGGGCGGTTACCAAATATCTTTGTGGGCTGAGGACCGCCCAGCAATCCCCCTTTGTGTGCTGGAGACCGCTGGGCGGTCCCCGTTGATATAGGCGATCACTGAAAACCTGGTGACCGCCTGGCGGTCACCAGTGGGGGTCACGAAAATTCCCCAAATCTTGTAGTGATCTTCCCAAGTTGCTGCATCGGTGGAGGAATTCAGCCACTGGATTAGGAGCTGAGGCACGACAACGTAGTGCCGCTTGATTATACGACGGTCCAGGACCAATAGAGGTCCAGGACCAATAGAGCTGAGGCACGATGATGATCTGCATAGGTTTTCATTATATTCTGGGCTTTAGTGAGGTTGTCTTTGATTAATTGAGTGAGCTTAATGCGTTCAGTTAAGAATTCTTTAACCCAGGGTGAGTAGATTCCAAGAAGGGACCAATAGCAAAATGATCTGGTGAGTAACCATAGAGGGCTTTAAAGGGTGACATCTGTAGACTGGAGTGGTGAGCAGTGTTGAACCAGTATTCAGCAAGAGCTAACCACGTGTGCCACTGTTTAGGTGAATCAAAAACCATCATCTTTGAGCCACTTCCTAATACGACGCCGTCCTGCTCCAATTCGATTTTAATTCCAGATTCCCCATCTGATTCCGTTTCATTTTCTTTCAAGATAAGATTTTTAACCTTGGCCTTTTCTTCTTCAATTTCTTCTTCAATTGCTAATTTCTTCTCATTAATTTCGTGTAGGCTCGTGACAGCAATCACCTTGAAAAAAGCAACCTTGATTCAACAATTTTGATTATTCAAACAAAACAGCAACCTCACTCCCACATATTACAGCAAAAATCAAATTAAGTAAACTAGGTCAACTTTGAAACCCTAATTTGGTGAGTAGAATCGCACCTCGAGTGTGTGTGTGAGAGAGAGAGAGAGAGTCGGCGAAGGGTGGTGGCTCTGACTCGCGCCGGAGTTCCAGTGTTGGGTGACAATCGGCGGAGTCCAGTTTAAACTGTGGTGGATCCAATGGAAGGATTCAACTGGATTTTCGTTTGTTATTTTTTTTCTTTTTGTAATTTTTAGCATAATGGAGCCTGCTTGGACAAACGAAATCACTTTTTTCAGTGAATGCGACCATCTAAGCATGATTTAATACTACGTCTTTATGCTAACGTGATTTTAGCAAAACTTCAACGTTTCGATGGTGAAAACATCAGTTCTTTTATTTCCAACGAAATTTTTTTAAGCATTTTTAAACGAAAATATGTGTTTTTAAGTATAGCGAGTATTTTCTCGAAGGAAGCGTGTGTTTTTTGTAGTGTGTTTTCTTTTCGTGAATTTTTGACAAAAATGTGTTATTTTATATATTAATATTAAATAGAGATCTAGCTATAATAGCCTATCAAAAAAAAAAAAGGATCTAGCTCTAATTTTTCTGTGTTTCTGTGAGATCAGTTAGCTACACATATGTGTTATTGCATGCAGTAGTGTCTTTATCAAGATGGAAATAAGTTTGAGAAATCATCTAAAAAATATAATTTTTTTGTGATCAATTTTTCATAAGGTAACAATATTGTTGACTTTGCATTTAAAGTTTTTATAATTTAATAGTTAAATGAGAATAAGAATAATCTTATATTTATTTTTGAAAAAAAAAAAAGCTTAATGGCTAGTAAAATTGTTTGTTCCACTGTTGGAACCAACATGGATCAGTGATGGATCTACTATTGGTCAAAAGAGATCGGTATGGAATCCAGTATTGTGTCTTTAAACAATGTAAACGGATAAAATGAATTTGACGGTTTGAGTTGGATATATTTTGGACCCAACATGGTGGACTCATAATTGAACAGGATTCTACTGGATCAGATCTGGATCTGGATTAGAGTGAATCCTTTCTCAGACCTAAAAAAATAACCATATTAATTTGTGATGGATGCGCTGAAAGATTTACAAATCTTGTTTAATTATCATTACCACTTCACACTTACAAAACTAAGAGATTGGGAGAGTTTTCACGGAAACTATATTGGATTTACGTTAGGATTTAATGTGTAGCCCTTTTAACTAATGCTGTATAACAAAACTATTATTTTGGATATGCTTCTTTTAAGATTTGAATAATTACAATGGCGTCCCTTACGGTTTTTCGGGTGTTTGAAACTTTGTGCAAAATCTCTAATATTTAGAGGACCAAAACAATACCCTTCGAACCCTTTTTAATTTCAAAAGACGTGTGTTTCTTTGTCTTAATAACTAAGAATTACAATCGACAAACACAATGTGTAGTTCTAATGATCCAATTTACTTTACCATTTTTTGTTTCAAAAGAAAAACTATTAGCTATCAGGCCACACATTTTCTTTTTCTGTACTATTTTAGTCTTATGGGCCAAGTCCGGCCCATTAGTATAAATATATGTTTTTGTAATATTTTGGATATTAATTCATTATTCATTCAGATAAATAATATGTCAAATATGTTCAGCTCTCGTTTCTCTCTCTGTAACCCTAGCTGCGCTTTCATCTTCACAAAACCAATATGGTATCAGAGCCTACCCAAGTTGATGTGGGTCTTGCCCACTATCTAACCCACGTGTTAGGATCCGATGCTCATTTCGGCCTACACGTGAGGGGGCGTCTTGAACTCTCAATCCCACATCGCTTGGGGAATGATCTTGGCTTCTGTTTATCTATACCCTACCCCTCTCCCTCTAATAAGGCATTTTAGAGGGAAATATGGGGGGATCTAAATTCTAAGAGTCCCTGTTTACCCTTCAACAAGGTACTCTCTCTATCACCGGGTTTTACAACGCCTTTCGTTCTATATGGGATGAATTCGTGAGCCAACAGTCAGTTGTGGCGTGCGCATGTGGACTCTGCACCTACAACATCAACAAGACGATGGTCACTTTGCAACAGACCGACTGCGTTCTCACCTTTCTGATCAGCCTGAATGAATCATATGCAGCGGTTCGCAGTCAAATCTTGTTACTATCTCCCCTGCCATCTCTTTCACGTGTGTATGCTCTTCTCTTGCAAGAAGAGTCCCAGCGTTCGCTCCACTCCTCTCCACAGCCTTTCGAGCAGATGTCCTTGTATTCCCGCCTTGGTCCTCCTCAAACTGCCTCCAGGGTCACACCGGGTGCCAACAGGTCTGTCAAACCCCCGGCTCGTGATCGGAAGAAACTGCAATGTACCTTTTGTGGGTTCACAGGCCACACCGTTGATAGGTGTTATCAGATAATCGGCTATCCGCCTGGGTGGGAAGGACCCACTGGTCGACGCAAAGCACCTCCACCCTCTGGTCCATCTGCCAATTCTGCTACCCATTCTGAGGATTTTGTCCTCCCAGAATCCTTCACTAAGTCTGCTCCGGCAACTGTCTCCAACAAGGCACTTTTTGAGCAATTTCTTGCATTCACCAAGGCTCATGAGGCTTCTCCACCCATCTCCAAGCCACACCCTGCTCCTTCCGCAGCCACTGCCACATCTATGGCTGGTATATCTCCCCGCCTCCCTGTTTTCTTAGCCTCTAATATTGACTTGCTGCATGATTATCGTGGTGTGTGGATACTTGACACTTGAGCAAATAATCATATGCTCTGTGATGCATCTTTATTTACTTCTTATGTTCCTGTGCATGTCCCTATCGCTCTACCTAATAATCATGTCACTGTTGCCACTGCTCAATCTGATATTAGACTGCAAGACAACTTTCTTTTAAAGGATGCCTTCCTTGTGCCTGACTTTACCTGTAACCTAATTTCAGTTTCCAATTTATCAAAATTTTCAAACATTGCCCTATACTTTCTCCCCTATGTATGTGTTCTGCAGGACATAGCCACGAGGATGACGATTGGTTTTGCTAAAGTTAGCAATGGTCTTTACATTTTAAATGTCAATGATTTTCAAAATAAGGCACACTGTTTTTCCTCTGTTTTCAAAGATAATTATGTTTTTGCCTTATGGCATCAAAGGTTAGGGCATCCTTCTGTCAACAAATTGTCTTGCATTCCAAATATTCGCATTTCTGATTGTAATTCTCATTCTTCTTGTGATACTTGCCATTTTGCTAAACAAAGAAGGTTATCTTTTCCTAAAAGCTCTTCATGTTCTGACATTGCTTTTGCCCTTATACACTGTGATGTGTGGGGGGCCTTTTTCTGTTCCTTCTGTTGATGGTCATCGATTTTTTCTTACAATAGTAGATGATTTCTCCAGATGTGTTTGGGTTTTCTTTATGAAACATAAATCTGAAGTTCTTACTCATTTACTTCATTTTTGTAAAATGGTTGAAACCCAGTTTTCTCTTAAAGTTAAAGTCCTTCGTTCTGATAATGGCACAGAGTTTATTTTAAAGAATTTTTACACTGATTTTGGTATTTTGCACCAAAAGAGTTGTGTTGAAACCCCTCAACAAAATGGCTTAGTTGAGCGAAAACATCAACATTTACTTCAAGTGGCTAGGGCTTCAAAATTTCAGTCTAACATCCCTCTTGAATACTGGACATACTGTGTTTCAACAGCTTCTTTCATTATTAACAGGCTTCCCTCTTCTGTTTTACATAATTTAAGCCCTTATGAAAAGCTTTTTCAAAAACCCCTTAACTATGATTTACTTAGGGTTTTTGGCTCATTGTGTTATGCTTCCACTCTTGTTTCTCATAGGAATAAATTTGATTCTCGAGCTCACAAGTGTGTTTTTCTTGGTTATCCGTATGGCACCAAAGGCTATATTTTGCTTAACATTGAAACCAGGCAGATTCTGATTTCTAGAAATGTCATTTTTATGAGCATGAATTTCCCTTTAAATATGTTGTTACACTAACCCCATGTGATTCTCCTTCTGAGAATACGCATGTTTGCCAAGACCCCTTTATTGCCTTGCAGGTTCCTCCTCCATCTGCACCAGCTTAGCTAGCTGATTTACCACATGCACCTGCTGATTCACCACCTGCCCCTGCTGCCACTCCCTCTTGTCCATATGTTCACACACCTGAAGCGGCTCGGTACCACTCTCAATCTCTCTCCTCCAGTAGCAATGACTACTCTGTTTGCAATCCCTCTTTCACTCTTACTTCTTCTCCCTTGCATGAATTTTCTGATGTTACTGTGTCTGATATACCTGCTTTGTCTGCTGATACTTCTACTACTTTGCCTGTTATGAAGTCTACCATAACTATAAATCCACCTGCTTACTTGCAACTTTATGACTGTGACTTACCTGATTGCTTGCCTACGTCTAATTCTGCCACTACATGTAAATATCCCATTAGTTCTGTGTTATCTGTTTCTAAACTGAGCTCTAATTATCGTGCTTTCACTGCTGGTATTTCTCTTATTACTGAACCACGAACTTTTAAACAGGCTATTAAATATCATGAGTGGCAACTTGCCATTACAAATGAACTTGCTGCGCTTGAGAAAACTAATACTTGGATCTTGACTGATTTTCCCCCTACACATCATTGTATTGACTGTAAATGGGTTTTTCGTGTTAAATATAAGTCGGATGGTTCTGTCAAACGTTATAAAGCTCGGTTAGTAGCCAAGGGTTATACCCAAGAGGCTGGTTTAGATTACTTTGACACTTTTTCCCCCGTTGCCAAGATTACTACTGTTTGTGTGTTACTTGCTCTTGCTGCGTCTAATAACTGGTTTTTGCATCAACTCGGTGTTAATAATGCATTTCTTCACGGTGATTTAGATGAAACTATTTACATGACTCCTCCACCCTGTTACTGTTCTCCGTCGAATACCCGGGTGTATCTTAAAAGAGTATTTATGGTTTAAAACAAGCGTCGCGGCAGTGGTATAATAAACTTACTACTTGCCTGATTTCTTTTGGCTACGTGCAAATCGTTTCCGACTGTTCTCTCTTTGTCAAGAAATGTGGTACTTCTTTTACAGCCCTCTGTGTTTACGTTGATGATATTATCCTAACGGATAACGACATTTCTGAAGTACAAATTTTAAAACGCCACTTAGATGAGGTCGCACATAGTCGTCAAGGCATTTTTCTATGCCAAAGAAAATACGCCATGGACATCTTAACTGAGTCAGGGTACATAGGGTGCAAACCCGCCACTACTCCTATGGACTGTTCGACCCGTTTACGCAAAAATGATCACCCTTTATTACCTGATGCATCTGTTTATCGTCGTTTAGTTGGTCGTCTTCTTTATCTAACTATAACTCGGCCTGATTTAGCTTTCAGCATTCAATGTTTGTCACAACATATGTGTGCCCCTACTACTTTTCATTTAGCATCTGCTCATCGGGTTCTTCGATATATTAAATCTGCCCCTGGTAAGGGCCTGTTTTATCATGTTATTTCCGAAACTCATTTAAAATCTTTTTGCGACAGTGATTGGGCAGCTTGCCCGGACACCCGCCGAAGTGTAACTGGTTACACTGTTTATATTGGCCGATCACTTGTCTCTTGGAAAGCGAAGAAGCAATCTACCGTAAGCCGCTCCTCCACGGAAGCTGAATATCAGGTGGTGGCTTCCACCACGTGTGAAATATTGTGGCTTTCCCAACTTCTCAAGGATCTTCACAATCCCTCAACTCGAACTCCTCTGCTCTTCACAGATAACTGCAGTGCCTTTTGCATCGCCATCAACCCCGTGCATCATGAGCGGACGAAACATTTACATATAGATTGCCACTTCGTCCATGAAAAGGTCCATGACGGTCACATCCGAGTCGAACACATTTCGAATGAACACCAGCTTGCTGATATACTAACGAAGCCTTTGGCACCGAAGCCTTTCTTGCACCTGACCTCCAAGATGGGCCTTCTCGATATCCACGCCTCTCTTGCGGGGGGTATTAGCTATCAGGCCGCACATTTTCCTTTTCTGTACTGTTTTAGTCTTATGGGCCAAGTCCAGCCCATTAGTTGATTAGCCCATTAGTATAAATATATGTTTTTGTAATATTTTGGATATTAATTCATTATTCATTCAGATAAATAATATGTCAAATATGTTCAGCACTCGTTTCTCTCTCTCTCTGTAACCCTAGCCGCGCTTTCATCTTCACAAAACTAATAAAAACATAAGGTGAAACACCTAATATTTTGGTTGACTAAACGTTAATCACACAAACAAAAAGAAAAAGTGGTTTCGGATAACTTGGCACTTAACCTCGTCAACTAACAAGTTTATAACATATCACGTATCACAAAAGAAAAAAAAAATGATTTTTATCTTATTGCTAATATACTCTCTTTGTTGAGACAAAAAAATCCATCTTTAAAACAAAGCGGCTTCTTATTTTAAGTAATGCTGATACTATCACGATGTCCTCGTTTTCTTCTCAATGAGTTCAATTCCTCTCTTAATTAATTACCTATACCTAGAATCAACATATGCCAAAAGTTGCCAACACTATTTTCCAGAGAATTTTTGTTTTTGCACACTCCAATGTAGATTATATTAAATAGATAAATAAATTGTAGTAGAAATCCTTCATATATCAAAGTTAAAAAAATTGTAAAAGGGGCAACAAAACTGAAAAATATCAATCCCTTTACGAGAGATGAGGTCCAAAGAAACTCAAAGATTGTATTAAAAATCGCACCGAGAACCTCGACCACGCTGAAGAAGAAAGGACGGGAGAAAAGCTTCAGGTGCGACAAAGGTTAAAGAAGTTGAAGCTTGTAGATATGGCGACAACTCTTCTCTAATTTGATTTTTAAAAAACGGACCAAGTGGATTCTTCTTCCAAACAACTTTCTTTAGTTGTACTGCATTCTTCAAGAAAAATTTAGCCAATTCGAGCATCTTATGTATCGATTTATCACAGCAACCAAACCACACCGTTTCCAAACGAGATGCAATACACAAAGGCACACGTCTCTCAGCATCATTATCATAATCTTCCCAAAGATCCTGAAAAAAGGAAAAAGATAAAGGCAAAAATACAGTTAATTCACGTGTGTGCATACAAAACGAAAATCAAAGTTACTTACGTACCGCTCTTATCTTCAGGATCTTTAAAAACGGCATTGCATGAAGTAAAGCAAGTAATGCTTCAGGATTAGCACTAAAAGTGTACGTAAGAAATAGTTGTTTCATTTTGTAAAACTTCGGAAGAGGATCGCCTCGCCTGGCCAAGGCGATAGCCTAAGGTAAAAACGAGAGAGAAAACATACAAAATGTCAGTTCTTTCTTTTAACATGGTTCTCTTAATTTTGATTTATACAGAATGGCATGAGAATCATAAACCTAATAAACATCGACATATATAGAAGAATAACTACCTGTGCCAAATAGCCTGTTAACTCCAATTCTTCTAAACTCGATAATCCTGTCAGTAGCTTCCGAATTCGGAATCCACTCACATTAAGAGAATGGAGATCATCTATTCTCCAACTATTTCTCAGATATGCATAAGCAACTTTTGATCCACCAGATAGAATGATATTTTCAGGAATAACACCGCAAGATATGACGTTCACAAGACTGTCTCCAATAATCTTGATTGGACGGTAGTTCATTTCAATATCTAATTTGCTCGAGGAGGTAAAACTAGTCAGTTTAGGGGCATAAATTTCCATAGACTTTACGTGTAACCATACGCATCCTATTAGCTCAAATGTTTCGAGGACCGGGAAATTGAACTTCAGTACTGTAGCTGAATTATAAAGTTCGTTCGTAATCTCAACCTTCTCGAGCTTCAAAGTGGTCAGGTAAGGAAAATGAGTCTCCGTAGGAACTTCAAAAATGCAGCGCATGACAAGTCCCAATTTTCTAAGGGAGTATCGGTTGAAATGGGTAAGAGGCAAGTCGAAGTTAATTGCCACATCATGATCATACAATATCTGTAAAGAACTAACATCACGACTCAATGCAGCACATATCCAGGTCCTCAGGCGACGTGATGGGTACCTATCATAACATGAAAGACTAAGACTTTGCAAATTCTGTGATAGACAAATCGCCCGTTCGACAATGTTAACGAAATTAGCTTTCTTAGTCTCATGATCGCTGAACCTCCTGCATTTCCTATCATCAGAAAGTCGAATTCCTTTGTTAAACGTCCACTTATATTTCCAATCTTTCGACAAAACTGATGTTCGCAAAGCATCCTTTGTGCATAAGCGCGAAAGAATGTCCGATAGGATAGGATCTGGTAGATTACTGAGGCGATCATGATCGTCTTCGGAGCTGTTACCTGGAATCCAACTAATTTTAGTGTTTATGATCATCACTCCACCAATCAACTTAACATGTGCAGGAGACAAACATATGTTAAAATGACTTTTAATCAACTAATAATGGAATCAAACAATACAGGAAGCATAATGTTGATGGAAAATCAATCAGTAATATACACCCAAATAAGCACTTACCAAAATCTTTATGTATATAGCCAAAATTAGCACTTATCAAATTCTATATCTATCTACATAAATATATTACCCATATCAGTAATATATATACTCAAATTAGCAAAATCTATACACATAAATATATATTACCCAAATCAGTAATATATATATACCCAAATCAGTAATATATATACCCAAATTAGCACTTATCAAAATCTCTCTCCACCCCCCCCCCCCCCCCCCCCAAATTACCTGCTGCTACTTTTACCACGCCATGGATCAAAATTTCGTGCGAAAAGTACAGAAACGTTTCCGTATTGACTCTATTGATACAAATTATACGTGTCGTTCTCATATCCGTTATAACTATAATTTTTGCAAATTCTTAGAAACATGCCGAAAAAATTTCAAACTGGTACGTCACTTTTCTAATTTTTAAAGGACCAAAATCAAAACTTTAATCCATACACTCCACTATACACACAACTTAAAGCAACCTTAAAGTCTTTTTGCAAATTACAAACTAAAACCCTAATATCACAAACGAGATGTAATTCTTAAAATACATAAATTCGAGAATATAAGAGAAATCAAACCTCTCAGAGTAATTCTTCGAAATTGTGCGGCTAGTGAACTTTCCATGACAATATACAGATTTCCTTTTTTTTTTTTTTTTGAGCGAGAGAACGAAGCTATATAAATAAGTAATGCCCCATTTTTTAGAAATATATAAAACGAAATAGAAATGATACATACAAGCAGAATCCCTAAATTAATTTGTTAATTATGTTCCTTTTAAAATACCTATCAATTTGCTCACAGAATCATGATACGATTATTCTTTCAGGTTTTTGAGATGGAAACACAATCTTTCTGTATATAAAATATAAATTATTATTTTAAAAAAGTAACTGTAATAAAAACTTAAGAGTTAAGACTTAAGAGTTAAGTCATTACATATTTGATAAAATTAAATATAGATACGAATCAAGATACATAAATAAGAAATGATGTAAACTAGGATACATTATCAATATATATAATTTTGTTACTAATAATGTGACAATAGCATTAATAAGAAAGATAGCAACACATTGTAAATCGTCTAGTACCGAAATATACTACAAAATCGAAACATTAATTCATGAGTTGATCGAAGAGAAAAAAAAAAACGATATGAAACTCGATTTGGACAAGCTAACCATAAAGAAATTCTAAGGCATGCCAAATTAACTCTGAAAAAACAAAATTAAACTCCATTTTTTTGTCAAAAAACATCTAAAACAGACGACACAAATCATCACAAAATAACCATCATTGACTTTCGATTGAAAATATACTCTCAAATCGAAACTTTACTGCATAATACTACAAGGGGCGGCGGAGACTCAAAAGATAACAAACCGAAGAGAAAAACCAATGTTGGGACTAAATTCATACAAGCCAACCATAAAGAAACTATAGAGCATGGCGGATTTCTCAGTAAAAATAAAGTGAACTAGCATTTTGTCAAAAAATGGACGAAGATGAGAAGAATCAGTACAAACCAATGATCACCAACTTTCACAATGTAACAACCCAAGTTACATAACGTATGCCAAAATAGTGGGACGAATATACAAAATGTTGAAAATAGTATTCCTACTTTCATTATTTTCCTTTTTCCTTCGTAGGTTAAGTGAAAAATGCTCGACTCATCCACACCCGTAACTGACGTTTGGTGCAGCAACAACGGACTCAAACGGTACTTCAACCCTCTCTTTCACAACACAACGCACTTCACCGTTTTCAATCACAGGGACCTTGCCAGGCGGACACTCAGTCGAACTTCCCTCTTCTTCATTTCTTTCCAGCCGAAATAAGTCTAATAGCTTAAACTGATTGTCCCGTTTCTTGAGGCGTGGCTCAAAACCAGCCAAACTCAAGATAGTGATCACCCCAACTATGGTTAGAGCTGCCTTAGCCGCCGTCCCTATCAAACTTTTAACACGATTAAACGGGCCCCGTGGCACAGGTTGTATTGAGTTTCTCTCTGATACGTGGAGATTGTTTGTCATCCCGTTTTGAGAAAATTTGTGCGTGGAAGGGAAAGAAGGGGAGGGGCGGCTCGGATACGGGGGAAGGAGAAGATCATTGTGGTCTTCTGATTCACTTGCAAAAGAAATCGCCTCGTGTATGACTTCCAAGTCCTTGCCTTTGTATTCCTTCAACTCTTTGAGCAACTTCTTTTGGCTGTACTCAATCTCAGATAAAGCTGCTTCTTTTTCATACCATTGTTGCTGCTGCAATGCCTAAATATGCAAATATAAGAGGTAAGCAAAACTTCAGCACCGTGCTTCAATAAGGCGGAATTATGAAGAGACGACGAAAATGTCAGTAGCTATCACTTTACAACGAAGAAATCAAGAAAATCCAAAGGCAACAGAACGCACCAACGGGTGAATTAAAGTGTAAACTATGTCAACATAAACTCAATTCATTAACCACGGATGGTGGTCAGCTAACACTGACGAAAAAACCAAGAAAATAATGGAGGCACTAACGAGTGAATTAAAGTGCAAATCAACTCTGACAACATAAACTCGAGTCATTAACCAACGATGGAGATTCAGAAACATGAATAATATGTCTTAACTCTCAGCACCCTACTCGCTGCTCTTGGAAAACGGAGTCGGCATTAGCATGCAAGGGAGAAGACAACTCAATATAAACTCGTCCACATTTTGGTTCTCCATGAAGCAAAAGCTACATAAGGTTCTACGACAGTCTACGCTAGCTCTAGGTTCTGATTGCAGAAACGAATCGATAAAATTAATCGATATCAAATCTTACTCCAACCACAAGCGCAAGTAAATCCATATAACCTCGTACATAATGCAAACCATAGATTCGGATTCCATTCTCACCTTAATATAGATTCTCATTTTCAAGTCTTTCATTACATACAACCATAATAATGCTAATACATACAAATAAGTTTGTTTTTACGCCCCAAAGGCTCAAGCTTCGTATCATGATCACCTCAATATAGCAACCTAATGCAAACCACTCATTCTCACCTCAACATAGCAATCTAATATAAATCGTTCATTTTTCCCGTCTTTCGTCACATACAACCCCATTTATGCCACTACATACAAACAAGTAAGCTTTTCCGCCACGAAGGCTAAAGCTTTGTATCACGATCACACATCCATACATAATTCGTGAACGATTATCAGCTAATCCGAAGCAGTTACATACAAGTTTACCAACATAAAGCTTAAAAAGCCAACCTAATCGAAACAGGGGAAGGAGAAATTTTCAAGAAATGGTAATAAAAACAGAGTACCAACAACACTTCTTTTCAATGACACATTCAAGTACCAAAAACCCACCATAAAACTTCAACATTCCAAATCCATATTACCCATTTACAGATAATTCATGAATTATAAGCAGCTAACATAAAGCTTTAAAAACTCAACCTAACTGAAACAAGGGAAGCTCAAATTTGAAGAAATGGTAATAAAAACAGAGTAACCAACAACACAAGTTTCAATTATAAATTACAAAAAAAAAAAAAAAAACCCACCAGAAAACATTAAAATCCTAAAATTTATATTATATTAAAAACCCCAAAAATCATGAAAAAAATAACCTGCAAAGAAGAAAGCTGCTCTTCAAGAGATTCAAACGCATCTCTTATACTCAACAACGTTTCTGCTTCTGTTTCTTCTGCCACGTCATCATTTTCACTATCTTTATTTTGAATGCAACTCACAATTTTGGACCTCAATTCCGAGGTTTTTGCTAATACCAGACCTATTCTATCAGCATCCATTTTCAGTAATTAAAAGAAAAAGAAAAAAGTGAACATTTTTAGCTGAGATTTGAGAAAATTGGGGAAAAGGGTAGCAGAATTTGTGAGTGAAAAGATGCAAAATGTTGTCTTTCTTTTGAAAATGGAAGATTTTTTTTTTGGTTTTATTGTGTGTGTGGTTCAGGTGGGTTTTAGGGTTGGTGCTAACATAGAGACAGAAAATTATTTGATTGGGCCATTGTTTTCTTGTGAATTTTTAGTATTTAGGATTTTTATAATATTGAAAAGTTAATTCTTTTTTTTTAATATATAGGAAGTATTTAACCAACTAAGAATATGGGAAGTGTATTTAAAGATTTTAGAGAATGAGAAAATTATTTAACCATTTTGGAATATTGATGAATTATCAAGAGTTCAAGACTCGTTTTGTTTCTTTTTGTTAATGTGAATAATTAGAATATTTGTTGTAGAAATAGCTATTTGCATTTTTCGATTTCAACGTTCCAAATGTTCGACGGATAGAACGGGTCAATCTATGCTACATTGCCCTTGATATAAGTGCACACATACATATTAGTTCAGTACCATCTGAGATACCGCAAGAGGCATTATCTCCCGCTCTCTCACAAACAGATGGATCCCACTCATGTGGAACCCATGTAGGTCCCACGTGTTTGTAAGTGCAGGAATCATGTACGTCAGACGCACGCTCGCATTAGTTTAGGGCTCAGCACAGTGAAAAAATCAACTTTGGTACCTTAACTTGTCATCTTAGCAACTTTGGTACATTAACTTGTCCATCCTCGCGTTTGGTACCCCATCTTTGCATTTTTCGTCAATTTTGGTACCCCGCGGTGGATATGCAAATTACCTCCCCAAATTCCCTACGAGTATCGTCGTTGACCCAAATAAGAGGATTTTGACCACTTTCTATCCTCAAATTCACATAACACGTGCCCAGTGAGAATTTTAACGCTTGGATAACTTGTCAATGAGAACGTGTTATGTGGACTTCAGGGATCGAAATTGGTCAAAATCCCTAAATATGGGACAACAAATTGTGCAGCTCCGCCATTGGGGTACCACTTTTGAGGAGAAATAAAAATTCAGGGTACCATTTGCGAGGCTGGACAAGTTAAGATACCAATTCTGCTATGAGACCAAGTTAAGGTACCAACGTTGATTTTTTTTCCCAACTTAGGTATCAAACTTGATTTTTTTCCTGCACAGCACACACATTTACTGATTGAAGTAAATACTTCAAATAAACGATCAAAATTAGAAAGAGAAAAGTTGAAAAAATTGCTAATATATCACTCTCAAGCCAATGCACTAAAAGTCCAAAACAAACGTTTAGACACGAACTATATCCTCCAAATCTGTAATGTACAATACTACTCTATGCATACACCAAGCCTCGCCCCGCCTCGCCTTGCCTCGGATCTACTTAAAACACGCTCTTCGAACATTGTTATTTGTGAATCGCGACGTTTTTCAGACGTGTAAGTTTTTGCATACGAACGCATGCACAATTCATCTGTCGTTCGTAGGCGGAGTCTATAAAACACGAACGAATTTTGTCGAACTGAAGATATGTCAATGTTCAAATCACTTCACTATTGAGAACAATTGGAACTCCAAATGCTTATATAGTTACCATCCGACCAACTCATTTGACAGCAAGAAACGGAATGTGAAGTTTTGAGGAACGTAATCGATCTTTTTCCACAACTTCCCTCGACAAAACTGAGAAAATTTCTTTCTTAACGAATCAGGCATTGAATATTGCACCATCTCCGCAACACCTTGTGGCGACAATCCCATTTCCTTTGCATAAGACTCCACGTTCTTCGGTACTAACAGTCTTTGTTCTTTTTGTACACTTATGTTCATCTGAATGTACTCTTCTTTCGCCATTTCTAGCTCCTGGAACACTCTCTTAGACGTATATATACGAACCTTCACAAAAAGTTAAACCTCGAATATGTCAGCAAGCTGCATTACACCATATCGTCGTTTCTTAAACAGCTAAAAAGAGTAAAAATTAACTTACTGGTGCATCCGAGTTGCACCCCGAGCAAAGTGCAAAACGCAGTCGAGGCTCTGAGTTCCTGATAGCGTACGTTTTGCGAGGATCGCAAGCTTTAAACTTTTGTTTGGTGAAGAACAAAGATTGCAGCCACTATAAGCAAGAAGACCATAAAGTCCACTCAGATTTTATTCATTCAACGAAAATGATACGAACTTATGGAAAGGACGGGAATACCTGAGATGGACGAGGCAATCGACATCTCAAGATAGAACTCTGTATCGTATCTACGCTTATCGTATGGCCTCCGACATTGTATGCAGCCTGACAGAAAGAAATATAACTTCAAAAACGGTTGAAACCGCAGATTTATAAGATACCTAAGCGTGTCACGAGTACTCGTACCTTCAGAGCTAAAGAGATCCTCTTGAGATTTCCTTGTGGAATCCCGTAAACGAGAAATGCCTGTAACATCACATAAACGAATTAGGCCTACTCTCTGCCTCGTATATAAGGTAACGACAAAGACAATGCAGAGATTTATAATATAATTCTTACGTGCATTACGAGTGCATTGTGAACGTTAATCCAGAACGCCAGCTTCTCATCGTGCTTTAGTTTCCCAGGATCAACTTGTTCCAACTTAGAAATGAGACACCTGAAAAGAGTTAACTGAAAAATGTTAATAAAAAATAAAAAAGTAAAATAGAACTCTTAAAATTGTTTAAGTATCTAAAAGATTTCAAATACCTATAGTTTTGTAACAGATCTTCGACAGAATCTAGCCTTTCGGAATCTCTAAGGATGCCGTTTACTTCAACCAAAGATCCACAAAATTCTTCAGATTCTTCAACACTGAAAGGATTATTGTTCATCCACAAACCATAAGATGACTCTTCTTCGCTGTATTTGTCATGCTGAGAATATGCAATCGCAGGTGATAAGTTTGAAACGGGATTGAGACCGTGATTGAACAAAGGAGGGTCCGCGAGATGGCAGTATATCGTTGAGATGCATTTGATCATCTCCTCGGAGAGATAATTTGGCGCGTCTGAACCAAGATACTCAGAACGAACATTTTCATTGGCGGCCTCTGCTCTCTGGTGAGATGAAAGAGTAACAAACATCGTTACACATACATTTTCGTTAAATCTCAACGAAAGTCGCAGTTAACCCTATTGCATTAAATCGAACGGGACCCGTATTGAAAGATGAACAAATAACGCTCTGATGTTTTGTACTACTACTAATGATACGAGCTGCCAGATAAACCGAGCACCTCGTAGTCTATGACATAACTGTTGAAGCCCGATTATAGTAGGACTTACCAAACGTCTCTGTAATCAAGGAAACGGTAAAAAGATGAATTTACCTCGAGCATCGATAAAGGCAGAGAATGGTACGAATCGAAAGCTCTAGCTACTGCACTCTCGTAAGGAGGCGACAATCTGAACGAACAAGCCGAATGCTGAGACAACGACGATTGGCTTCTACATATACCAGAATCCAAAAGCTGCTCTTCAGCCAAACCATCGTTGCGTTTTTCTTGTACTGCAAATGAGCTGCTGCAGCTAACGACTGAATCTTCTTGCACCGATGCTAAACTAGTTTTCCCAACTTCAGAAACCGTCCGATTGTGAGTTTTCGCTCTTTCGTCCACCTTCTGAAAAGTCGATAGCCTTTTCGTGAAACTTCTTCTGTATAATGACAGAAGAAACTTCTCCAAGTATTCAACCTCTAACTCCAACAGAGCTATTTCCTTAATCAGATTCTCAGCAGGCTAAACAAAAACAAGATTAAAATCAAAACCTTTTATACAGAAAATTTGAACAATGATTTATTAATTAAAACAAGATTTGAGTAAATAACACCAAAGTAACAACCTGAGAAAGGGATTCATAAGTATGATCATAACAAAGAGGTTGGCAGTTCAACGCCTTCTCTAGCGCGGATCGCACGGCTGTTTGGCCCTCGAGTTCTTTCCGGAGCTGCAAAATCTGTGAGGTTCGGACATGGCATAAACAACCTTAACAGAACAATGTAACAACTTTATAGTTTCTCATTACTAGCTAAAAAGGGATACCTACCTCCTCTTTTAACAAACTTTGAGCCTCCCCTGAATGCAGTTGCCTCTTCTTGTGTTCCATGTTCTTTGACTGCGCCATACGCGAATACTTAACCCGTAAACGAGCAAAATTACTCGATAAAAAATCGATCTTTTTTCCAGTTTAAGATGTAAAAGTGAATCCTTGTAGATGCTTATGCTAAATGCTCTCTTCAATCTTCACCTGTGCAATAATCAAAATATTTTACAAAAAGAAATAGTGATTCAAACAATTTTGTACTACTTTTTTACAATCATTGCACTTAGAAATCTGATTTTGTCAATGTTCACAGCTACAACAATCAAATCAAATCAAAAAAAAAAAGTACCCAATGAAGTATCAAATGCATAAAGTAGGTATTAAATGCAGATTTCTTCAAACTCTCACAAATGTACTGATGGGATTCAATAAAGGTAGAAACAAAAATACTCTGATAAGCAATAAATGCAGCAAACATATATGTTCCAACAGGAAGTGACAGGTGAATAATAAGAAACAAAAAACATTATAGAAAAATCCAAAGTATCATTAATTTTATGATAACAAAAACTCTTACAAGGGATATAGAGAACGACTACTCACTCATAAGCTTATGAACAGTTTTATTATTCTCGGAGAAAGAGACTCACCACACTCCACTTAGCACATAGATAGATAGATATAGATATATATATATATATATATATATATATATATGTGTGTGTGTGTGTGTGTCTTATTCCAAGAAAATGGCAATGCATAAAAAAATAAATGCAAAATTAATGTGTATGTATGAAGAATCCCACTTGGATATAATATATAAAGTGATGGGTTGTGAATTGTGATAAGTGCCAAGATCTAATCCAAAATGGCATGTGTAGAAGTAATATAATACATCCATATGACCATAGGTTATATATGTTATATAGATGTACAAAAATTGCAATGTATGTAATAAATAATAAAATAAAAAAGAAGTACAAATTGACTTTGTAGTATGATTGGTGTTAGCAATATAGCACCAAAAAAAAATGAGGAAAATGCTGAAAATATATAGAAATTATTAATAAAAGCCAATCATCGCTACTCACATGAGCTTTTTAGATCAGATGGCACTAGAAAGGTAGTCAATGCTTAAGTTCACGCTAAAGAATGTCGTCATGTGTTGTACATAAGATTTACAATTCGCACTTGAGGGGCGTGTTATAAATTCTTGATTCATCTAAGAATCTAGGTAAAGCCTTTAAAAAAGGTGATCGTCCTAATCTCGACAAATGACTAAGTCGATTGAGTCAAAATGATTCGAAAATCGTTGTTTTTCTCCAACAATAAGGTCTTTGAGTCTCCTATACTTTATTAAAAATTCAGGTAGAATGTTATAATAGATATAATTATAACACATTTATTGTAAGTTATAAAACACAATCTTAGAAAAAATAATATGCATATCATTTGGAGTGCGTCCTGCTGATTCATGCACACATGCGGGCAGGACTATAAATTGAAAGTTGTGACTTTCTTGTTTTTGTTTTGACTAGTCACATGTCTAAGAAAGCACCTTTGTATTAACTTTTGTATATAGTGAGGCTTTTTTATGCATCAAAAGAAGCAAATCTAGTTGGAAGCTTTTGGGTATGAAAGTATGACGAAAAAAGATTGGGTATTCTCTATCTGTTACCTTGTTAAGTTCATAGTAAATTCTAGGACAGATGAAAGGACATTATATATATATATATATATAAAAGTAGGAGTAATTACATTTGCACCCCTCAAGATTTGGTCTAACTATATCATTATTCATATTATTTGAGTACGTAGTTACATGAATTGTCCAAGAAATTTGAGGAAAATTTTGTAAGAAGACTCTATTGAGGTTTGAATTATTACAAGAAAATACACTATTTAATGAAGTTTCAAATATATTATAGATATGTTTATTAAATTTGTCATCTCATCTAAAAGCTTAAGTTGTTAGAGATGATATGCTTTTAATATTTATATATTATCTCCAACATGCCCCTCACATATATTTTTGTTACACCATCACGTGACACTTTTTGATTAATAGGTGGCGGTGGGATTCGAACACAGGACATCTTTGGCTTAGGCTCTAATACCATATTAATTTGTCATATCATCTAA
Organism: Linaria vulgaris; assembly: GCA_948329865.1. NCBI lineage: Eukaryota > Viridiplantae > Streptophyta > Magnoliopsida > Lamiales > Plantaginaceae > Linaria > Linaria vulgaris. The sequence goes on from OX415251.1 coordinate 3,639,893, forward strand.
AAGCTTAGCTTAAACTGTTAGAGAGTGTATGTTTTTAATATTTATATATTATCTCCAACAATATTTATGTAGTTGATAGAAAAGTATATTGATAAAAAAGAATAAAGACAGAAAGATTTGGTTAGCCAGGTAATAAAAGAGGCTATATTTGAGTTGGTGGAAGCAAGCAATTTTTTTTTCAAATGGTAGGGGAGGTATCTATTATTAAATTAAACATTAGGGGCGTATATGGAATTAACTGGTCCTATATGGGCTTAAATAACGAGGTTAGGTAACTAACCAAAGGTAATACGAAGATAAAATATAGAAGAGCTAAAAGAAAGATTGACTTAAAATCAAAATATTGGCTGTCGGTCACTTTACTTCCTTTGCATTTCTAGATAATTTAACCTCCATGTATTTTTTTCTTACACTTTCTTATAGGTTAAAGAGAAGTTCTACTTTTATTTCCTCTTTAACACCCCTTGATTAGTGTTTCAAAATATTATCAAAAGAAAAGGATAGCTAATCATGTTTTGACTTCATAAAGTACCATAATCTAAATATTGTAGAACTCTCTATCATAGTAAATAAAAATTATATATATTATATAATGCATTAAACAAAGAAACCAATCATGCAATATTTCATGCATGGCATGGAAACAAACACTTTACATGGTATTTGATCTTTAGCTTACCTCAAAAGGGCTGAAAGGTTAATTACGTCAAAATTAAAGGCAAAGAAGGAACACTTTTAATTGAAATGACTAATCTTGTGTGTACACTTTGCATGGCCTTAGTCTTCTCTTATCTGCAACACACAATTTCTAACAAAAAGCAGATCTAGTGCACGAGTCAATATTCATAAAACCAAAAAAGATGTAACATTTGTGTGTCACAGCTCATCTAGCTAAAGTTTATTATAAAGATACGTAACCTTTTTTATGGGACTTGGTGAAATTTTGCTTCTTAAATAAAAGCCATGTTCAACATATTTATTTTTAGATTATTATTCGTGGATTTTGGAAAGATGTTAAATCGCACAAATTATTTTGACTAGCGAGTATCTAGTGGATATTCACTTCATGGCTTATGCAGTCCTTTAAAAAATTGTCATCTTATTTAAAAACAATAGCATTTTACACCCTTAGATGATGTGAAATTAACACATTTGATGGGGGTATTTTAGGAAATGCCCAATATAAATATTGGGCCGGGCCGCGAAAATTTTTCATAAAATTGTACGTCGAACAGGAGGAATTCGATATTGAATGAGTATCAAATGCGAATGATTCGATCTAAGAGATAGATCGAATTATCCCGATTCGATACTCATTCCCCAGCTACCACTAGGGTCCGCGGGATGGGGTTTATAAATACCCCGTCCTCTGACATTCTCATGACACATTCAAGACCAGCTCTCACCTACTCAACATCGAAGCTCTTGGATATGATACTCACCATTCGATCGAGGCTCATGTATTCGATACTCAGCGTTCGATCGAAGCAACTGAATTTTTTATTCAGCAACTTCAATCGATTCTACACCGAAGCATCAAAGTTCGATACACAGCTCATTCCTATATTGAAGGATCCAGATTCGATATTGGACAACTCGCCATTTCCTGTATCAAACTTACCTGATTAGATACTCCCGAGATCGAATCTCTATAATTCGATATATTTCGAAGATACTGTAATTTCACTTGTATTGTCTAGTCAGCTTGTAATAGGTGTTCCGGACCAAGCTAATCCGATTTATATTTGATTAGCATTATTTTGGCATTTATCAGACTCACGTTGCATTGCAACAATTAACGGTGTTTTGTAATCCAGACGAAATAAGATCAAAATAACATTATATTAGCCTCATACGAAAAATAAAATTGCATTATAATTTATTATGCGCGCACTTATGTTAAAAATTGCCACATTACCTCGATGAAAATGAACAAGTATTCCCATATATAAGACTTTAAATTTTCACATGCTCAGCTCCTAATTAACACTTAGCTTGCATATATATACTGTAAGGTAGTATTTCGCAACGTAAATAAAACACAAGATGAGTAGGATTTTCTAATTTATTTTCAATATGAGGGTAAATAAATTCATTCAAACATGGTAAGGTAATTTGCTCGTTTACTTTTGTGCATGCATGATGCATGTTCAGTAAATGGAGAGGGCAATATGATTTCGTGTTGTCGTGCAATGTAAGCAGTCAATTATTGTACATTTAACATAAAAGTTTCAGTTTAATATGATATATAATATTAATCATGCTCTTACTAAAATACAAATGATTTAGCCGCTACACAAATATCAATACCACCAACTTACGAACAATACAAATTTACTTGGACAATATCCAAAAACTAATACCTTTTTGGACTCAAAAATCAATTACAGTTGTTGACTTATAGGTCTCGTATTCAAGAAATTTTGTCGCTGTTAGAAGATGCAAACAACAATAGCTTTGTTGTGTAATGGTTATTAATTAATTAGTAAATCAATTAATAATACCGATGCTAAAACAAATAATTGTGTATATAATTATTAATTAAAAACAGTCTTCTAGTAGGTCAATTTATCACTTCCCGAAAGAATCTTACAGACATCCGAGCATACCAATTTAATACACACTAAAACTAGCTCCTCCACTTGTTAAGTTGCTAATTGTCAGTAAATTATTAATTAATTAAAACACTTATTAGATAATTAATTTCAAACTCCCAAGTCGTTGAAGTTGGTGTGCTTCTTCTATATATTATTGAAAATGCAAAACCAAGAAAAACATTTGTTTGATATGAGCAATTAAGGCTGTTCTTGATTACAGTTATTTGGTGAAGACTGCCTAGAAAGTAAGTGAAACAGCAAAAGAACTTAAAATCATAAAATTAAATGATCCAAAGCATTATTTAAACATTTGGTGGCTTTAAATTTAACTTGTTATATAGAATTTGAACAAATCTATAGTCCAATTACGGAGCTTGGAACTTTATTATTTTTGTCTACGAAACTTCTTTCTAATGATGGTTACTTATTCAGCAGCAGCAGAAAATGAGATAAAGGAAGGACTGAACATACCCCGCTACAACGAGAAAATACAAAAAAAAAATCACTTATTATAAGACACATTGAAATTCCAAGACCTACCAAGGACTCCCCCCCCCCCCCCCCCCAAAGTACCTATGAAGTTGATAGCAGCCCAAAATTATGACGAGGTTGGCACTTTCGAGATCACTAAGCAACCACTATATAAGTCTCAAATGGAATTTAATATAAAAAACGAGTAGAAAAGAGTCATAAAAACCAAGAGAGTCAACAAAACATGAAGTTCTCTCTATTACAAATATCATCATTAACCAACTCTAAAATAAATGAAGAACTAGATGTATATAATAAGTCGCAAGATAAAATTAAAATTGGAATCCTACGCGAAGAATACACAATCAGAACAACCGAAAACATAGAATCATATGAGAGCTAGTTGTGTTGTTCGGCAATACAAATCACATAAAATTATAAACACGAAAAACAAAATACACAAGAATTCGTTTACCAAGAGTTCGTCTATTACTACCTCTGAAGACGATACCAAGCCAAGATTTTTCAATATATGTTTTTTTCGTAAGGTTACAATTACATGAGACGTCTATTTATATTAGGCGGGCTCTTATTACGAATTTTACATAGACTCTTTGAAATATCCTCAAAAAATAAAAAATCTCAAACCCCCGACCAACTATTACATTACATGAGTTGCATCACATAAAGTTGTTTTGTATTTACAGTATGGGATTGGCTCAACAGTATTTTCTAAGGTTGTTCAGATCAAATCGACACTAATATTCGATTTCAGTGTTGGTGAGACAAAGATTGAAATCAGGTCAATTTTAAACAATCCAATTCGATCCAAAATCAGGTCAATTTAGAACAAATCAATTCGATCTTGATTTGATTTGATCTGGTTTCGATTTTTTTTCTTGTTTTCCTTTTTGTTTTAATATTAAAGAAAAAACATGATATAACTTTTTATCTTGCATCTAAAAAGATTAATTAAAAAAAAACTTGAATTGAACATGAATATAATGAGAACTTATAACAAATTCGCATGCACTAGTGAGTTTCTCATTACAAGGTATTAAGCCAATGTATACAACATAGAAACCGCCCACGGAAAAGAGAAGAAAACAAAAAAAAACAAGTCATACTTAACACTTAGTAATTAGTAGGTGACAATTCAAGATTATACATATATATGAGATACAAAAGCTATACAACTTTAACTAGTTAAACTACAAGTCATAATAGGTAGTCGATACTTCATGTGTATACTGGACTTAAGGTTTAATACTTTACTTAATACATTAAGTTACTTAGTAGTATTTTATTAGCATTATATATATATATATATATATATATATATTATGTTTTAACTTAATGTAGTACAATATTATATATTTATTTATTTATTAAAAAGAGATGGTGATTATTCGATCCGACCTGACTTTTAACCTATGAAATCAAGGATTAAATCAAAGGGAAGTTCGATCCTAGGGCAGAAATCGAAAATCGAATCAAATACTTGATTCAATTCGATCGATTTTCCATTGATTCGATCGATCCGATTTATTCTGAACAACCTTAGTATTTTGAGGCTCCACAACATGTTGCCGCCACCGTGATTGACGAAGTAATGGAATTCATACTCTTAGTGTTGTTTATACAATTTTTAGAACGTTATGTTAGTATACTTTCTTGTATATGACCCAAACCTCAAGGAATGTTGACGTGGTTTACCAAATAAATTAGAATTAACGAGAGCAATAGTTACTACTAATATATAGAGAGAGAAGAAAAACATAAGGACGTACAATGAGTATAAATGTATGTATAATATATTCTAGATCCTCCAAGAAACTTGAGTTTTTGCAAGTAAATGTGTATGTTTTTTTCGAAGGAAAGGAGAGAGAGAGAGAAAAAAAAAAAACATTAGTTCTCTTGGCATCATAAAAAGGTCAGTGTGGTAGAAACGTCGAAAATTTTATAGAAATGCTCAAACTGTAATTTCAATTACAAGAATATAAAAATATGGATTTTATATAATTAAACTTTTGAAAACCTCAATGGTCATAAAGTCTTTTGTTTGGATTAGCTTATATTAAAATAATAAATACAATATAACAGAATCTTTTATGCCTAGATAATTGTTCACTGAGCCACCTTCCACACAAAATTCAAGGCTTAGCTACAAATAAAATAAGAAGCAGAAAGGACACTAAAGTGAACTTTCCAAAGGCAATTCTATAGCAATAAAAGTCAAAGTAAAAATGGAATTTGCAACAACCTGTGCACTATTTTGCCTTAGCTTTTTGTTACCTTTTCATTTCTTCTGAATCAACTGCCTGAAACTGATTGTCTATAAAATTAATGATTTTTTTATGATTATAAAATTAAAGATTTAATGAATGTAAGAATCAGCATTAATTATATGTGTTTATTTATTAAAAGAATATCAATTTTCACTACAAAAGTTGAGCTGGTAGATGAGTAGACAACTCTTTACATATCAAAGCTCAAACTAAAAAAGAAGTCATGGATTTCATTTTGATCACCTTCATCGAATATTACGTGTAAAAATCATCACAAAAAGACTTACAGCTTATTGTCATGAGAAGCGTTACAGAAATGTATGTTATAGTTAATAACAATTATTTGTACAATTTTAAAATTTTAGGTGAATCGACAATTCAATTACTACGATGCCTTCATGAAAAAAAGGAGTTTGATGATTGTATTGGGGCTTATAATATTTTTAGTGAAAGCATTAAACATACAAAATCAATTCCGTGCCTTGTATTTGAAAACTCGAATGTGTTCAACTCTCTTATTTGAGATTAAAGAAATCGTGATTATATAACCATTACAAGAATTTGCAGTTTTTTCTTTTTTAGTTCCACAGTAGTTAAGAGAACAAAAGTCATATATAACAAAGATTTATTATGGTATGGAGCTTAGATTGGTTATGTAAAATGCGCATGACGGGGTCAATCTAGGGCATAAATACATCGAGTATTCATCCCCGTTCGAGAACCAATATTCAAAGATCCACATGTTTGTTTATTTTTTTTTTTCAAATCCGAGCTTGTAGGTTACCTACATTTGAGTATCCATTCGTGAAGAGCACTGACGCTAGCGAGTTTCGGGTACCCTACACTCAACCTTACTTCATTGTCATACCAAATAAGTCGTGTTTCGACGAAAATTAGGAAAGGAAAAAATAAGCCAATATAGGCAAATACAAATGGACTAATGAAGCTATAAATATCCAAAAATTGATACCCGATAGGGGCGGAAAACGATATTTGAATACTTGAATCTATCCCCGATCCCGCCTCATTGCTCGTGATTCGTGAACAATCTGACTCGATCCAATCGGGAGTTTCCGATGGGCTCACGCTATAAATGGGCCCACCAAGATAAACATCTACTGGATCAAATATTGTAATGGACAATGGACCAGCAGCCCTGAGATCTGGGACTTTATGTTGTATTATAAGGCCCAGAAAGAAACAAAAATAGAACCCCACGAGCGGTAAAAGCTAATTTGCACCTTTAATTGTTTTTTTTTTTTATGGTTTTGCACCTTTAATTTTAAGTAGAGTGAATGACCGAAATTATTTTAACCCCCCAATGCAGACACCATAATTTAGTAGTCATTACATCAAGTTAATGTCAAGATCTTCAAAATTATCAATATAAAAACACTTTAGGCTCGTTCCTAATATGCTTCATAAAATCAATCAAATGAGAGAGTATAATCGAGACCTTTTTTTTAATGCATGACTCTTATGGAAACTTTGCTGCCGCATTATCTACCTCGCTAGGCCACACATCATATCGAGGGTTTACGAGATGAACTAGTCTTAGCTCTATTGATGTAGATCACTCGTCTCTCCTTAATTGACTATCTTTTCATGATACAATCTCCAATCGTTCATTTTGAGAAGTCTTCTCAAATAATTATTAGTCTAGGATCACTAGCAAATTCTTTGTCTCGCATGAAAGTTAACGGACAATGGAGTTTCTGGCCAAATTTGACGCCTCTTACCGCCCCAAAGACGGTGGACGTCGCAGCGACACTTGCCCGACTTAGCTACAACTCATTTTTTTACGATATTATATTTGTCTACTTGAACTATTATCCTCTGCTAATTAACTTGACTGAGATTTCTTTTTATAAATAAAAAAAGGAAAATCAACCTCATGAAGACTTATGTCACATACAATCATCCATAAAATTTCTCTTAAGTTATACCCAAAATTGTGTTTTAAATAGAGCATTTGTATATATGGGCCGACTCAAAAGTCGCCATTATAGGCTTAGTATAAATAGTTCTTTTCTGTATTATTTTATTCATTATGTAATTTTCTAATAATGAACAATTCGTCCGTCTCCCCTTTTCTCTATATTCCTCTCTCAAAACCCTAGCCGCTCCGATGAGTTTTCATCTTAATATGGTATCAATCGCTCGACGATCCTTCATTCCGCTGTGATAATCTGATTCTCCTTCCTCTGGTGCTTCGTTTGACATACGATTCACCATTTTCCCCCAAGTTTTGCCATACTCTGAAACCCTAGTTCTCTGTTATTTCTCTTCTTCTCCATCACAATTATGACGAACCCCTCTACTTCCTCTGCTGTCTCTGGATCTACGACCTCTGGTATAAAGAATCCGTGCGAAGACTCGATGTCGGTTTATTTTCTCGGAAATCAGAATTTCACCGGCTCCTCCATTGTTGGTGATAAATTTGTCGGCCATAACTACATCTCATGGAGTCAGGCGGTGGAGATGGCTCTTACTATCAAAAACAAGATTCGATTCATTGACGGATCCCTTCCTCAACCGCCAGAGAACGACGTTGTAACTCGCTAGTGCTGGATCCGCGCGAACAACCTGGTCCTGTCATGGCTCCTGAATTCCGTCACCAATGAAATCCGCAATACACTCTTCTACATCAAATCTGCTTACGATCTCTGGCTGGAACTCAAACTACGATATGGCCGTACCGACGGATCTAGGATTTTTCAACTCCAGAAATCACTCTTCAGTCTGACTCAAGGTAACCTCTCCGTTACAATGTTTTACAACTCCTTTCGGTCGATCTAGGATGACTATTATTAAACCTTACATTCCTTACTGCCAATAAGGAACACTGCAGGGACCTTTCTGTAAATGTCCTCCACTCCCTCAGCTCACCAACGGTAACAACGGTCAAAGATTCAACGCTGACATCAACTTCCTAGCTCAAAGTATAAATAGTTTTGTTCTGATTATTTTGTAAATTAATTCATTCAATTATTTTCTCCCTGAGAATTCTGTTACTTCTCTCAAATTGTAATCGTCAACATACATCAATGAAGATTTACAATCGGTTCTTCTTTTCATTCAAATCGTGTTCACAAGTTCAACATGGTATCAATCGCTGGATTTGATAGATCCTGATTCCGTTGCACTCTATTTCGCCTCCGGCGTCTTTTTCACCGGCGCGTTCTTCTTCTCCGGCGCGATTCTGCTCGATCGCCGTTATTTTCTTCTCCTTTCACTGGTTGTAAGTTGCTCTCTGTAAACTCCTTTTTAGCACAGTTGAAATGACTACTCCTGCGACTGATTCTACTAGTACTGGTGTTATCACTAAAAATCCGTGTGAGGATTCTGCCTCGGAATATTTCCTTGGATCTCATGATTTTACTGGTCACTCTATTGTTAGTGACAATGGCCAGAATTATGCTTCTTGGAGTAAAAGCATTATGATGGCTCTAACAATCAAAAATAAAGTGTGTTTCATTGATGGCACTTTGCCTATTCCCCCTATTACTGATCAGATTAAGAGAAATTGTTGGTTGAGAGCTGACACATTGGTTCATTCTTGGATTAAAAACTCTTGTACCAAAGAGATACATGATAGTTTGTTGTACTACACTACTGCTCTTGAAATTTGGAATGAGTTGCAGACTAGGTACTCAAGAACTGATGGTTCAAGAGTGTACCAGCTTCAGAAGATGCTGTCAACTATGTCCCAAGGAGGTTCATCTGTCACTGAGTTTTACAATATGTTTAGAACTACTTGGGATGAGTATATCAATCAAAGGCCTATCCATGTCTGTTTTTGTGGTAAATGTGTATGCAATGTCAATGCAAAGATGTCTGAACTACAACAATCTGACTCAGTTCTCAAGTGCCTCATGGGCCTCAATGAAACATTCTCTTCTCTAAGGAGTCAAATTCTCCTCATCACACCTCTGCCATCTCTCTCAAGAGTCTACTCAATGCTGCTCCAAGAGGAGAACCAGAGGGCTTTGTATGTTGTGAATTCTTCCTCAGATTCCTTGGCTATGTTCACCAAAGGAAAGCCAGAGTATGAAGGCCACCAAAAAAAACCCCAGTATACCACTCCAAACACTTATAAAGGCACCTCAGGCTACTCACAACAGCCCAACTCCAGACCTCCCAAACCATCTTTTTCTAAGGACAAGAAAAAGCTAAGATGTACTCACTGTGGTTTCAATGGGCACACAGTTGACAAGTGCTTTCAGATCATAGGGTACCCCCCTGGCTGGGATGGTCCCACTGGCAAAAGACAAGGCCCAAGATCAGCTAACCAGCTCTCCATTGAGCCACCCCCCCCCCCCCCACTGTTACTGTTCCCTCTACTGCTCCTACTGTTTCATCTGACACTAACACTTTGTTTGAGCAGTTTCTTGTTTTTCAGAAAGCCCAAGGTATGATGAAAGAGGCTTCACCAGCAGCACAACACCATTATGCAGCTGCTGCTTTTACTGGTAAATCTGTTGCCTTATCTTCACACACTGATATAGATAGAAGTAAAACTATATGGATCATTGACACAAGTGCCACTGATCATATGGTTTGTACACCCTCTTTGTTCACAAACAAGCCTCTACATACTCATATTCTTGTGCATTTACCTAACAATGCAATTACATATGCTACTCTCATAGGGAATGTCCAAATACTTCCTAACATTTTATTGACAAATGTCTTATATGTGCCTGAGTTCACATATAACTTATTATCTGTCTCTAAGCTCACTACTTCCTCTCAACTTTCCTTATTATTCATAGATACTAAATGTGTGCTGCAGGACACACTCAACAAGAAGAAGATTGGCTATGCTAGTATCATACACAACTTATATGTTCTTCAAATTTCTATCTGTAATAAGCTGATTCATTCATGTAATGCTTCTGTTAGTCAGTCTGACAATGTCCTTTGGCATCAAAGGCTTGGACATCCTTCTTTTGAGAAATTATCTTCTATCTCTCAGCTCAGTTTAAAGCATTGTAATCAGCATAACTACAGTTGTGATGTTTGCCATTTAGCTAAGCAACAAAGAAAATCTTTTCCTCAAAGTGTATCTGTAACTCAGAAAGCTTTTGATCTTATCCATTGTGATGTTTGGAGACCATACTCTACTGTTTCTATTGATGGTTATAGATTTTTTCTGACTATTGTTGATGATTATTCAAGGTGCACATGGATATATTTTCTTAAGCTTAAATCTGAAGTTAAACAACATTTGTTCCACTTTTATAATCTGGTATACACTCAGTTTAACACTAAGATCAAGTGCCTTAGAAGTGATAATGGCACAGAATTTATTCTTAAAGATTTCTATGCTTCATTGGGCATCATCCATCAAACCTCTTGTGTGGAAACTCCCCAACAAAATGGGATTGTTGAGAGGAAACACCAGCACCTCTTGCAGGTTGCTAGATCATTGAAATTCCAATCCAATGTTCCCTTACATTTATGGACTTACTGTATTGGTGCTGCAGCATTTATCATCAACAGGTTGCCTTCCAGGAAACTCAACAATAAATGCCCATATGAGGTAATGTATCAAAGGCCCCCCCTGACTACATTATTTTAAAGAGTTTTGGTTGCCTTTGCTATGCCACCACACTAGCAGCCCATAGGACAAAATTTGATGCCAGGGCTTCAAAGTGTTTCTTTCTTGGATATCCCTTTGGCACTAAGGGTTATGTTGTTATGGATCTTAACAATAACAAGATTTTTAACTCCAGAAATGTGAAGTTTTATGAACATGAATTTCCCCTTCACTTAATTGGCTCCAACACAACTACTCATGATACTGCTACTGATCCAATCTGTCAAGACTCTTTCATCAATGTGCAGGTTCCAAACTCAACATCAGAACCACCTGCTAATGCCATTCTCCCACCAACTCCAGCTCATAGTTATTCCACTGAGTTCTCTCAAAGACCTGCCACACCAGATCTTCATCACATAGCTGAAGATGAGTCCACCTCCACCTCAATACATTCAGAATTTCCAGTACATCCTGAAGCTGCTCCAGAAGACAATGTTCCAAATGATAATGTTTCTTCTGAGCTCCCCATCAGAAGATCTTCAAGGAATACTGCACCCCCAGCTTATCTACAAGCCTATGACTTCAACTTGCCAGCCTCAATACACAAGGCAAATCATGTTCAAACTACACAGGTAACAAGTATCCTATAACTGATTATCTCTCATGTAACTTACTTGGCAAGTCTCATAAGGCATTCACTGTTGCTATATCTCAAATCACTGAGCCAACATCCTACACTCAAGCTTCTAAAGATCCTAAATGGCAAGAAGCCATGAAAAAGGAATTATCTACCTTAGAACAGACTAATACTTGGAACCTTGTTTCATTACCTCCTAACCAGAACTTGATAGGTTGTAAGTGGGTCTACAAAGTGAAATATAAAGCTGATGGTTCAATAGAAAGATATAAGGCAAGGTTAGTTGCCAAGGGATACACTCAAGAAGAGGGCCTTGACTACTTTGACACCTTCTCACCAGTTGCTAAGATAACTACTGTTAAAACCATTCTAGCTGTTGCTGCTTCAAAACAGTGGTTCCTTCATCAATTAGATGTTAACAATGCATTTCTTCATGGAAATCTTGATGAAGAAATATATATGAAACCACCCCTGGTTATTGTAAGACTAATGATAAGAGAGTTTGTCTCTTAAAGAAGAGTTTGTATGGCTTAAAACAGGCCTCAAGGCAATGGTTTCATAAGTTAACTTCTTGTTTACTCACTCTTGGTTACTCTCAAACCATCTCTGACTCTTCTCTCTTTATAAAGAAAGATGATTCTTCACTCACTGCTCTATGTATATATGTAGATGATATAATCCTTGCAGGTAACAACTTATCAGAAATTAATAACATCAAGAAACAACTTGATGACAGGTTCACTATCAAAGATCTTGGCACATTGAAATACATTTTAGGTATTGAAGTGGCAAGATCTTCTTCTGGCATCTCTATATGTCAAAGGAAATATGCTTTAGACATATTACATGACTCAGGTTATCTTGGTTCAAAACCAAGCAACACTCCAATGGATTCCAAGCATAGATTAACAACTAATGATTCTGACTATCTTGCAGACCCTTCTGAGTACAGAAGACTTGTAGGTAGACTGCTGTACTTGACCATTACCAGGCCAGACTTGAGCTACAGTGTACAATGTCTATCACAGTACATGTCTAAACCAACAACCTCTCACTTAATAGCAGCACATAGAGTTTTGAGATACCTCAAAACTGCTCCAGGTAAAGGGTTATTCTACTCTTCTAAATCTGAACCTCACTTAAAATCCTATTGTGACAGTGATTGGGCTGGATGCTTGGACACAAGAAGGAGTATCACTGGATTTGCTATCTATTATGGAGACTCTCTCATCTCTTGGAAGGCAAAGAAACAACAGACCATCAGCAGATCATCTACTGAAGCTGAGTACAGAGCTCTAGCTTCAACTTGCTGTGAAATCCTATGGCTTACACAGTTGCTGTCTGATCTCAACATTCAACGGTCAAAGATTCCACTCCTATTTACAGATAACAAAAGTGCTGCTTGTATTGCAAACAACCCCGTACACCATGAATTGACAAAACATGTGCAGATTGATTGTCATTTTGTGAGGGAGAAAGTGCACAACAAAGTTTTGAAGATCATTCACATTCCAAATGAAGAACAAGTGGCTGAACATACTAACTAAGCTTCTCCCTATCCAGCTGTTCAACAAGATGATGATCAAGATGGGCATCTCCAACATCCATGCTCATCTTGCGGGGGGGTATTAAACCTTACATTCCTTACTGCCAATAAGGAACACTGCAGGGACCTTTCTGTAAATGTCCTCCACTCCCTCAGCTCACCAACGGTAACAACGGTCAAAGATTCAACGCTGACATCAGCTTCCTAGCTCAAAGTATAAATAGTTTTGTTCTGATTATTTTGTAAATTAATTCATTCAATTATTTTCTCCCTGAGAATTCTGTTACAGAGAGAAGAGAGTTTCTCTCTTAAATTGTAATCGTCAACATACATCAATGAAGATTTGCAATCGGTTTTTTTTTCATTCAAATCGTGTTCACAAGTTCAACAAATATGCCAGCCAGAGGCCAGTCGTGGCGTGTGCATGTGGTCTTTGCACATGTGATGTGAACCGCACTATGGTGCAATTACAACAAACTGATTGTGTGATGACGTTCTTAATAATTTCATCTTAATAATTTCCTAATTATACAAAACAGAATTAGTAACTCATTCTCACTTGCTCCATGCATATAGTGGTGGAACTGCCATGAAATCCAATCACTCTATCTAAAAAAAACAGTAAAAACAACACCATGTAAATCAAGGGCACATTTTTATGATATTATATTTGTCATTGAACTATTATCCTTTGTTAATTAATTTGACTGCGTTTTCTTTATAAGTAATAATTAATCAAATCGTCAACCTCATCACGATTCATGTCATCAGAATGTTGGTGATCTCTTCCATTATCAAAGTAGTCCAACTCCAACAAATCAGTGTAGTTGAATTCAGCAGCCCCATCCTCCTCATTATGATTACTAGTATTATTAGTATTGCTTTCCAATGTCAACAACAACAACGACGACGATGAAGAATCATCGATAGTAATCTTATCGACTCCACGCGAAACATTACTCCGCAGCCCTTCCAACACCACCACAAACTCCTCCAATTCGTGCAGTTCCATATTTTCAATAGCCGCGTCCCACCAAAACCCGTTTTTCATCTTACAACCACTACTCTCCATTAGGCACCTCATCTTCTCATCATCAAGTTTCTTAACAGCCTCGACATACTTCTACTACTGATCAAAGTACTATCCGATTCACAAGAAAAAGAAGAACTCACGAATCCGGGGGTTTGGCGATGGAGGCGATCAAGTAACGATTCGTTTCCAAAGGCGAACACTTTGTTTGCAGGAGATTGCGCCAAGATCGCCATCTCCGAACCGCATAAAATACTCATCTCGCTCGCTTTGCGAAATAATCCCATGCGGCGTTTTGTGAACGTAACTTGTAGGCTCGATTTCTTTTCGATTTTTTTCATCTCGATCTTCTGACGACCCATCGTTTTCTTCATCCTAGGCGACTCCATGGTGTATGCAAACAATAGTGAACTAGTTTGTACTTGTTTCGATTAAGGTAGGGAAATATTAATGTACTATATATAGATAATCGAGATATGCAAGATTAATTAATGTACTTCCTTTATTAGATATTGCCCGTCGATTTTATGTCCAAATTAGAAGTTGAAGAAGATTTCGGTCAGAGAGTCTTTTTTTCTTCGACATATATATTCGTTGTTAATATGTTGTAATAATTCATAACTTATAAGTGAGTAAATAAAACACGAGTGAATATATGCTAATGTGCAGCTTTAATTTTAGTAGAGTGAATGGCTAAAATAATTTTTAACCCCACAATGCCTGGACATCACAATTTAGTAGTCATTACATCAAGTTAGCATCAAAATCTTCAAAATTATAAAATATAAACACTTTAGATTCGTCCCTAGTATGCATCATAAAATGATTAAAATCAATCAAATGAGAGCGAGACTCTCTAATCGAGATCTTTTTTCAACGCATGACTCTAATGACATTATCTGCGTCACTAGGTCACACAACAAATTATGAGACGAGATGTACTAGTTTTAGTTCAATAGATTCAGAGTAATTCACTTCACTAGACTATCTTTTCAGGATACAGTCTCCAATAACTCAATTAAATGATCTTTCTCAAATAATTGGACTAGACTCACTATTTTCCATGCATCACATATTCTTTCTCTTAAATGATCCTAGTGGAGTCAGGCTAATGACAGTTAGATGACTCAAGAAGCCTTTAGGCCCAGCGGAAACCTTTATAACCCATGTGTCTATTTTATGTAGACACGATAATCAAAAGATAGGAGAGCACCCCTTCTTCCGAAGTTACTGGGTCATTCTGCCGAATAGCATGCTTTTCAAGCGCTTAGCTTCTGCTAGCGACGGGGCGGCAAGGCCATGTTGTTCAGTTGAAAACAATTAACGAACAATGGAGTTTCTGGCCAAATTTGACGGCTCTTACCGTTCCAGAGATGGTGGACCCAGTTTAACGACATCAAACCCGCGACACTTGTCCGACTTAGCTAGCTACAAATTTGATGGCTCTTACCGTTTCAGAGACGGTGGACCCAGTTTAACGACATCAAACTCGCAACACTTGTCCGACATAGCAAGCTACAACTCGTTTTCTTTATGATATTATATTTGTCAACTCAAAAGATTATCCATCGTGAATGAATTTGACTGCGATTTCGTTTACAAATAAAAGTTAAACAAATGAACCTCATGAAGATTCATGTCACATGCAATTATCCATAAAATCTCCTAATCATACAAAACAGAAACACACCCCTGTTTTCAACAGCTCATTTCACTGTTAACATGCATACAGACTACAGTGCACTGGTGCCACTGCCATAAAATCCAACCACTCAAATTATATATATATATATATATATATATAAAACACACCTATGAAAATCAAATTATCACATATTATCTGCAATCAAGTGGTGCATTACAAATCTTATTGGTAAAAAAGCAGAATCCGAGTGAATAGAATTCAACCAATGAGCAGAAGCCAACAAAAACAACCTGAAGGGTACATCCGTCAATTCATCCCTCACCCCGTAACAGAATCAACCAGGCCTCGTCATTTTTCCCGCCACAATTCTGTTACAGATCACTGCTCCTTATAAATACCCTCCACCTCACACACACGCCATTATTCACTCTGCAACAACAAAAAGAAAAAAAAAAAGCTCATCACTCGATCACCAACAATGGCGATTCCTCTCCGATGCCAGCTCTTGTTCCTCCTCCTCCTCCTACTCCTCATCTCTCTCTTCATCTCCGCCGTCACCGCCGTCGACACCTCCACCGCCGCCGTCTCCGCTCCATCACCGTCCACATCCTCCTTCCAGTCGCCGCTCCACACCTATCCACCAGCTCTCTTCGCCACGATCCTCTCCACTCTCGGCTTCGAGGAGCTCTCCTCCGCCGTCGCGAACATCTCCGCCGTCACTCCGCTCACGATCTTCGCTCCTTCCGACGGATCCCTCGCCTCCTGCCCTACCTGCTCGGTTTCCGTACTGCTTCAGGAGTTCTCTCTCCCAGGCCTGTATCCGCTCAAATTCCTCAAATCGCTCACGTTCGGCACCAAAATCGAGACTCTGGCGCCAAATCGGTGTCTTACTATCACTCACGACGGTAAGGAGAAGGTGTTCGTCAACGGAATTGAGGTAACTCGGCCGGATCTGTTCAATAACGGTCTTATAGTGATTCACGGTGTTACTGGATTCGTCTCGCATTTGTCGCCTCTCTCGTGTAACATTGAAAGGATGACGTCACTGTCGTTTCCTTCTGCGGCGGCGCATTCGTTTTCTGGAGTGAGTTTTTGTTGTTGAATCGGTTTAGTAGTACTGTGATTACTGTTAATTTGTTGATTAGATTAAGTAGTACTGTGATTACTGTTAATTTGTACTGTGATTACTGTAATTTGTTGATGTTGAATCGGTTTAGTTGCACTGTGATTAGTATTGATTTGTTGATTAACGTAATATACTCTGTAATTAGTACTGTGTGTGTGCGCTACGGATTTCTTCTGACGATCTCTATTGTGTCGTTCTTTTCAGAGCTCGTCGTCTCATTCGTTGATGAGGCTGATGTTGAAGGACGTGGTGTACCGACTGCAGAGTACTGAGTACAGCGTTGTGTCATTGGCGTTGCGTGTGAAGTTTCTGGAGCTCTCTGAGTTGAAATCGATGACGATCTTCGCGCTGGATGATCCTGCGATTTTCGCCGGTGGAGGAAATTTGTACTTGTCGAATTTCAGGTATCATGTTGTGCCGAACCGGCGTGTGACCGCGGCGGAGCTTGTTAGTTTGGCTCCGACAACTCTGTTGCAGACTATGCAGCCTGGTAATAACCTCGTCGTGACTACTGGCGGAGGTGGAGGTCCTCTAGCTCCGATGAAGGTCAATTATGTGAAGATTACTACTATAGATCTGATGCACAACAGTAGGATTGTGATCCACGCAATCTCGTCGCCGTTTCCGCATATGCATCATCATCAGCAGTATGAGGAGAGTGTGAGTGCTGGTTTTGGTGAGGTTCATGGCTCGAAGTGTGATTGGAGTACTGGAATGTGTGGGGGTGGTCAAGCTCATGTGCCAGCTGGCGTGCAGTCAATGCTTGATGTTGAAGATCATCACGGTCTCTGAATCTGATTTGAGGTGAGGTGTACTTTGTTCAAATGTGAATGGTTACTGTAGATTGGGAAATGATATACTGGTTATAGTGTTGGTGCTTTGTTGTGGTTGTACCTTCTGTTTGTTTGATGCCACTTGATCGAGTTGCTGTTGCTGAATAATGTGTTGTTGTGCATGTTTTGTAATCCACTGGAAATCACTGAGGACTTGTTTCTTACTGTCATCAATTGATAATTGACGTAGGTTCAGTGGTGTAATACATGTTTCAATATCGAGTTGAATGAATTGATTACGTATTGGTTAATGCTTTGGTGTTGATTCTCTGCCATTGAAGCTTTTCTTATATTTTACTTGTCGTCTTCTTCCTTGTGTATTATTTTTCAAATTGATTGGTAGCTTGATACGAACAACAAGCTGGAATAGCTCAGTTGATTAGATCGTGTGGCTGTTAACCCCAAGGTCGGAGGTTCAACCCCTCCTTCTAGCGCGAACATCTTAGAAATATCTTTTCATTCTTTTCTCTTTCTCGACAAGCACGAATTTGGAAAACAAATTATTATTGAAATTCAAACTTTATCAAAAGCTTAAATTCAATTGTAGTGGTAAAATTTGAAGCAAACACAAAGTTCGGTTATTACCGCGTACCATTCACAGGTCAGTACTAACCGCTTCGGTCCGGAATGAGTGAAAAAATTACGGGTCAATTTGACCGAGCTGAACTGACCGAAAACCTAGGTCAACCGGATCAAATCGGCCACCCGAACCGGTTAGTGACCCGGTCATTTCAATTTTCTTTTTCTCTTCTTTTTCCCTTTCAAAATAAGAAACTGACACTTTCTAGTTTAAGGGAACAAATTCTGCTAATCTCAACTAATCATAGACTGCTTATATATCTAGACATCGCAATTGAACCTACCCTACACTACCCCTTTCCTAGGATTTAGTTATGCTCAATGCTTAAGTTACAAGACAATAATAACGTAATCAAGTTCTTAAATAAAAAGGTTGATAACACGGCTCAGGTTATGTACAGACTTTAGGATTTAAATAACCTAGGTTCGTCCCCAATTAAAATAATCAATACTACAATTAGTTTCATTCTTGCAGTGCATGTACAGAATAATACAATATAACACCTACTGCTCCAATTTTCCTAGTAGAAACATTTATATGCAACATGGATCCTTTAATTACATATATTATTATTCCTTGCCTGAGGTTTGATTAAGAGGGCATAATCAATTATAACCATGTACAGTTCTAACACAATTCAATGCTCACCCGAACAATCCTACAATTAAGTATATATAGGTCATATTTGAATACCAAGATTTATCATTTTATTATATAGTAATATAAAACTGAAATCTAAACAAAAGAATCCATTCATTGCTTCTAAAAAAAAAACCCAAACCACCTAATCTACTAGGATATAATTCTAACAGCTCCCAAGACAGTTAAGGCAAATATTGAACTGTAGAGAAATAACAATACAGTAGTTTAAAGAAAAGATGGAAGTCTTTATATTACTTGTAGCATGCGAGAATGAGCGGGGCTTGAGCACTAGACCGGAAAAATGAGTAATTTGTGAAATAATAGACCCTTCTTCATTATATTAAAATAAAAATAGAAGGCTGAGAGAAAGTGAAGGGAATTGAAGGATTCATGTTGATTAATAAAGGAAGGGCGTGATTAACTATCAGTAACTAGGGCAACATAATATTTATGTGCCGAAGAGATAAGGGCTAATTTCTAGCATCCCACCTTTTTGAATTACTTAGTTATTGGACCTGTTCTATGGGAGAAGACATAACAGACCGATCCAGCAGAATGTGAAGTGGGAGATTGGAGAAACCTAAACCGGGTTGGAAGAAACTGAACACTGATGGAAGCTTTGTAGGAACTACCAGTTCAGGCAGTGCTGCTGGTGTTCTAAGATCAGAAGATGGCCTTTGGTGTTGGGGCTTCTATAAGAAGATTGCTGGCCCCACTGTGGATGAAACAAAATTGTTGGCTCTCAAACTTGGCCTGGAGATGGCTTGGAACAGGCGCATTCCGAAGCTGCAAGTAGAACTGGATTCAATGACAGTTTACAAACTGATTACAGGAGAAGGTACACCGCTGCCAAGCCTTCTGCCTTTGGTTGAGGAGTGCAAACAGCTTCTCGGCCTTCCATGGTCCTTAGAGTTCAAATGGATTTCGAGAATATGTAATGTAGTTGCGGATGCATTGACGAAAATGCATTCGTGGAGAGTGTCTTATGGGATACTCCTCCTTCTAGTTTGATTAGTTATTTAGTTGTTAAATACATGCAATAATATTGTATATATTTCCTTTTTCTACCAAAAAAAAAAGAATTACTTAGTTATTAAATTAATCTATCAAATTTATTTTACTCTTCTCATCTTATATACATGTAGGCCTTTAATGTCTTTGATGGAGGGTTCAATGAGCAGTATGAATTCTTTACAATATTGGGTTAATATGGCATTAAGTGAAAAAGAGGTAGTAACATATTAAAGTAAACCATCTCTCTATATATGTCCAACCACTACAAGAAAAATGGGTCATTACCTACCGCAAATTACCCACCGCAATTCCGTAGTTAGTCATTAGCTACGGAATTTCCGTAGCTAATGCGTATACCTACCGAATTTCCGTAGGTAACAATATTACTGACAACAATTCGGTGAGCAATATTTCTCACGACGGAAATTCCGTCGGTAGTTCGGTAGGTAAGTATCGGTAGCTACGGAAAATCCGTAGGCACATATTAGTAGCTACCGAATTTTCGTAACCAAACTTTAGGGCATCGATGGGCCACAACTGGGCCGCAACTGGGCCACACTCCTTACGGGAAATCCGTAGCTACTTAGTGAAGTACCTACCGATTTTCCGTAGGGAGGGGCTGTGGTATATAAATAAAAAAAAAACCTAACTAAAACCCTAGCCCACACACGACTCCATCAGTCGCCCCACCGCTATTGGCGACACAATTCCGTCGCCACCAACCCACGTCGCCTTCCCTCACCGCCGTCAACCCACCGGCCGTAAGTTCCCGTTTCTCTTCGTGGAAAAAAGTGATACAAATTTGAAAGAAGTAAGAAAAAAACGTACATAGAACAAGTGTGGGAGTGGAAGGATGATTTCTCAAATGGAGAGAGAATGTGTATTTATAGGGGAAAATCAAACATTACCTACCGCAATGCGGTAGGTAATTTTAACGGTAACTTCTATTACCTACGGACTGGCGGTAGGTAATAACAACGGTAACATTTATTAGCAACGGAAAAGCGGTAGGTAATATTTCTTACCGTTGACATTAGCTACCGATATTCCGTAGCTAACCTATCTTCCCGTTGACATTACCTACCGAAAGACCGTAGCTAATCATTTGAAAATCCGAGTAAACCCTTTACCCAAACCCTAACAGTACCTACCAAATATCGGTAGCTAATTTATACCCTAACAGTAGCTACCGATAGTCCGTAGCTATTGGATACATTAGCTACCGAATATCAGTAGCTACTAATATTCAAATGCTTAAATTGTGATTTTTTAACGATTATTTTAAATATAACTGATTGTTTCTTGTCAATTACATCAATAACAAGTTATAATTAACTAAATAAACATAAAATGATGATTTCATTGCGCAATCAAATGACAATATTAATGTCGGTTCAAAACAACAATGATACCTAATGTCGTTTTGTTTGGCAATAGTATATATATGTATCTATCTCCCAATAGAACGTTAAATAAAGAATGTAACTTCACATCATAAGCAATCATCACATTTCATCGATACATCATTCAACACGTCACAACGATATTTCAATCACATACGCACGAGACATGATTAAGTGTAGAGGTAAAACTAATATATACGTCACACAACAATAGAACAATCGTAATAACAACTCAATTACTATCAAATAAGTTATTTATTACTTATTATTGGTAATATTACTAAACTGAAAACATAAAGAAATCAAAATCACACAAAGAAATATACAAAATAGAAAAAATTGAACATTACCTACGGCAAAACGGTAGCTACTAATATTCAACGGACATTACCTACCAATATTCGGTAGCTACTAATATTCAACAGTTATTAGCTACCGTATGTCGGTAGCTACTAATGTTCAACGGACATTACCTACCGAAAGTCGGTAGCAACTAATATTCATCCTGATAGAACCCAGAAAATTGACAATTAGCTACCGATATTCGGTAGCTAATTTTCGAAAATTTGGGCGGCCATGCGCGGGAAATTTAAATTTTCTGAAAATTCAAAATTTTTGGCCATTACCTACCGATTTTCGGTAGCAAAACGTCGAAAATTTGGGCGGCCCAGAGCGGGAAATTCAAAATTTCCGAAAATTCAAAATTTTCAATCTCATATTATAAATACCCCTCAATTCTTCAATCTACAAAATAATCCAAACACTTCTCCAATCTAAAAACTATTCTTACCATTTCTTTATTTACAATCATCCCAACACTCTCTTCAAATCATCAAAAATCCTCACTTCTCCAATCTTAAAAACTCTCTTTTTTCCTTTATTTCTTAGTTTCTCATTTATCAACACTCTCTTCAAATCTTCACCATGTGTCTCATTTCTCAACACTCTCTTCAAAATGTTTCTAGTTTCTCAACACTCTCTTTTTTCCTTTTTTATTTAACTATCAATATTTAGTTAAGACTTTCTTCTTTTATTTAAATGCTTGATAGTGGTAAATTAACAAATCAATATTTATTTTCGTATTTTCGTGAAACAATAAACCAATAAAATTTCGGAAAATTTCCGATTTTTTTTTTAAATCTGTAAATATTATTACCTACCGCAGAACGGTAGCTAATAATATTCATGGCTTTAAATATTATTAGCTACCAATTTTTGGTAGCTAAAAGTATGAATATTAGTAGCTACCGAAATTCGGTAGGTACTAACATTCATAAAATTTGCTACCGGTTTTTGGTAGCTACTAATATTCATACTATTAGCTACCAAGATTCGGTAGGAAATGCGGGTTAAAATTGTCAAGCTAAATTGGTATGTTAGTGACAGAATTGCGGTAGCTAATTCCACAGTAGCTACCGAAACTCGGTAGGTAATGTTCAAAGTTGTGGCGACGGAAGTGCCGACGAATGTTCGGTTACGAGTGGGAGCGACGGAGAATTCGGTAGGGAATGTTATTATTACCTACCAAAATTCGGTAGCGAGTCATTAGCGACGCGATTAGTAGCTACCGAAATTTACCTACGGAATATCGGTAGGTAATGATCATTACCTACCGCATTTGGGTCTTTAGCTACCGAAAACGCGGTAGGTAAAGACCCCTTTTTCTTGTAGTGAACGCACAGGATTGAAATCAACATTTGAAGTACAATATCTTTGAATTATATAATACATAATTAACATAGAGTCCTAAATATTCATACTCATATGCTAAATAAAATAGTTAAAATAGGTTACACCTACTTACCGAGATATATATATTTACTTGAGATTACATAATAATAATAAGTCACTTACTTTATCTGTTTTTGAGATATTACAATTAAGTTAATTGAGAGAATAACATGAAAATTCTCGTGACTTAATGATATATAGCTATATTAATTACTATCAAAATAATTTAGTGAACACTTCATATATTGGTGTAAAAATATATTTAATCAAGTTGTTGAAAAAAAATCAGGATTTTACAATAAGCATTTGAATTGTATAATATCACGATTGGTTATATTAAATACCTAAGATATATATATATATATATATATATATATATATATATATATATATTATAGCACTTTAAATAAATATATTTTAAGAACACACTATTTCACGGTTCCACTAGTGGTTCGACCGTTTCAACCGTCGAACCTTGAATTATATTGAGCTTGCCGGTTCGATGTTTGGTCCGGTTCTGAAAACACTGGTACTGACAATTAACAACTATGATTTTATAATGAAAGTTTTTTTTTTATTTATTACTGTTTTAACATGAATTTATTTAGTATGATGATAATCCAAATTTAGTTATTATTCTAGCACTTTCCAAAACATGAATTTATTTAGTATGATGATAATCCTAATTTAGTTATTATTCTAGCACTTTCCATTTTTCATTACCCCCACTCACTAAATCATCTTACCATAATAAATTTAATTTTATTTTGATATAAACAATGGAAAAAAAGAATCCTAATCCCATCTCTCTCTCTCTCTCTCTCTCTCTCTCTCTCTCGATACCAGAATTTGCAGCACCGTTAAATCGAATCCGAATCCGAATCCGAAGGCTTCACTTTCTCTCTCGATCGACCGCCCGTTACAGGTAAGTTAATTTGTTTGGCCACCGAACCGATCTTACATAGGGCTTTGGAGCGTTGTCGTATTATTTCTTTCCTTTTGTATTTTGATGCGCGGTTGGGAGCGTATATTTTCTAGTTGGTGGCATTGATTATTCGTAGCCTATGTTTAGGTTGTTTGCTATCAAATCTTTTTCTTTAGATAATTTTTTGTATCTTTATCTTTTTATGTGGATGGATCAGTTGGTGTGGTTGGAGTTTAATCAATGATTATTTTTGCACACAGGACATGATTTACACAGCAATCGACACGTTTTATCTTACGGAAGAAGAGCTGAAGAACTCACATTCTAGAAAAGATGACATTGATGAAGCCACTGAAACTAATCTTAGAATCTATGGTTGTGATCTCATACAAGAGAGTGGCATATTACTTAGATTGTATCCTTTCCTTTTTGTGTTTGCTCTTCTGCTTACTTTCTCTTCAGCTCTTTACTATTGTTTCATAAATTTTGATTGAAATCCCTACGAGGTGTAATATTGATTTAAGAAGTGATTGTAAGTCATGTCTTCATTATGTTGCTCTTTTGCATTTACTGAACATGAAATACATATCTCCTTAACGAGAACCCAGACCTCAAGCTGTTATGGCCACTGGTCAGGTTCTCTTTCACCGTTTCTACTGCAAGAAGTCATTTGCCCGGTTTAATGTAAAGGTCTGTTTTATGTTTTATCTTTCCAACAATTTATAGTTTTCCCCGTATATCAACACACGTATTTTTCCCAACTTCCTTTTGCCATACCTGTACGTTGACGTGGATCTTATTTGCTTTAACTGCAGGGGGTTGCTGCTAGCTGTGTTTGGCTTGCTTCAAAGCTTGAAGAAAGTCCTAGAAAAGCAAGACATGTCCTCATTGTTTTTCACAGGATGGAGTGTAGGAGGGAGAACTTGCCCATTGAGCAACTGGAGGCGTCTTCCAAGGTTGGCTTTTTACTGTTATGTTGAAGAAGCACCATATCAAATTAACTTCACTCTATAACAAAATTCTATTATCTGGTCATTACTTCTTTAACTTATCATCTGGGTTGTAGTGGTTTTACACTTCATAACAGAATTTAGTTGGTGTATGAGCTTAATTTATCTTTTGTTTGTTGACAGAAATACGTGGATCTGAAGGTAGATTTGATCAGAACAGAAAGACATCTTCTGAAAGAGATGGGTTTCATTTGCCACGTTGAACATCCTCATAAGTTCATTTCAAATTATCTTTCTACCCTGCAAACTCCCGCTGAACTCAAACAAGAGGCTTGGAATCTTGCAAATGACAGGTATATTTTCCATTCCTATGTTTTATTGGCATGTTTCCTAGAAATTGGCAGGTTCGGGTGAACAAGTCAGTAGGTAAATTAGGATACTGGGCAGTAATGTGATATTGTTATTTGCATTTATGAGCCACTAGTGTGTGTAGCAACCAAGAATATCTCGGTTCATAATTACATTGGTTCTTGTTTGACACTTGTTGATTATTTTTTTTGCATGTTTTTGATATTGGCTTGCACTGACACGATCCTTGTAAATTACTACTCAATTATCGCATGACCTTATGTTTAATGAACAGTTTGCGTACAACCTTGTGCGTGAGATTCAAAAGTGAGGTCATTGCTTGTGGTGTTGTATATGTTGCTGCACGTAGATTTCAAGTTCCCCTACCCGAGAATCCTCCCTGGTGGAAAGCATTTGATGCGGGAAAATCTGGGATAGATGAGGTTTGCAGAGTTTTGGCGCACTTGTACAGCCTCCCAAAATCCCAATATATACCCGTATGCAAGGAAGGAGGTTCCTTTACAACATCTGATCATTTGCGGGATCTACCACATCCATCATTTCCAAAGGTGATTGTCATTCTAAGAATAATTTGATTTATATTTCAATGTGGTTGTTATTCGTGTTTTTCCCTGTCCCTCGCGTCCCTCGCATGTCTCATTCACAGTGGAAATGACTTTGGTATTCTTTTTGTCTCGTTACAATACATAGAAGAATATGATTGTTCTTTGTTGTTATGATTTTTTTTATGGAAGGGCTTTAATCCCTGCACTTTTGTGTGTAGAATGGTTCCTTGGCAGAAACAACCTCAAATGATGATAATAATAGCCGAGTACGTGAAGACATAGAAAGGGGCAGAGATAAAATCAGGGAAACGGGTCATCAACCGAGGGACAAAGGAAAAGATTTGGGAAAGGATTCTGGTGAGTGGACATACACATTCGACAACCAATTGCCTTACATAGTTTTATTCCCTTCTGCCTTTCTTCGCTGTGAACATTATCTTGTTTAGCATTTAATCACATTACACTGACCTCATTATGCAGGACACCATTATGCAGGACACCATTATGCAGGACACCAAGAGAAGTCCAAGCACCATTTATCTCGAGGTATGTATATTTTTCATGTATGTTGGTTATATGTTTGAAATTTGAACCTTGCATAACATAGTCAAATGATTATTTGCTCTAAATGGCCAGATCGTGACTACCACAGCTCTTTTTATTCATCAAGGAAGAAAGACCGTCGCAAACATAATTTCCTATACATCGACCGATGAGAAAGTATACAAAGTTACACCTTTCCGTGTGGTGTCGTGTCAGCGTGTTGCACATATTCTGCATACAGGCCTAGTGCCTTAAGAGTTGGTTTGGATTAATGTTTGGTTTTGGTTTGGCTTTTTTGCGTAGTGAACGATATTTAAGAGACATCATTAATGCTAGTGCAGTAGGAATAGCCTATGTGTAGATTAAATTTGGATGAAAGTGTTAATCGAGGAAGCAGCACTTTTTGTTTCGAATCTGCTAACTGTGTGGGTATGTAAGTTATATTACAATGAACATGAGAAATGCCTAGGCGTTACTAGTCAACACTGCCATAGAGCTGTTTCAGATTAACTTTGGTTTGGTCTTTTTGATAGTAAAAGGTGTTTGAGAGAGATCATTCATGCTTGAACAAAAAGAATTACCTCTTGATTAGATTTTGATGAAAGTATTAGCGCAAAATCAGCGGTGTTAATTTAATATGTTAATTATATGACAATGAACTTCCGAAAGGTCCAGATATCGCATAGGCATAACAAACTCAGTCCACTCCATAGACATGTTTGGGATTTATTTTATTTTGGTATCAAATATTCAACCTTAGCAGGACTGACCTTCTGTAGGATACAGACAAAATAATGGAATCCATCACCAAATGTTCTGGAGTCAACTGACCAGGTAAATGTGGGAGCATTAAAAAATGGATGACTGAAGTGTGGCTGAAGAAGAAGGAAGTTTAATCCCCAATACATACCCTTAGGGGGTGTTTGGTTTAGTAGATGAGGTGAGATGAGGGGGTTAAAATGTGTTCGGTTCGAATTTTAAAAAAAAAAAAGGGCTTGTGAAAATAGTAGCCACGGTCTCCTCGTGCGAATATTTATCATGGATTACTGAAGTATGCTCTCCCTTCTTGTGCTTTTCAACGCTATTCCACACCTTCACAACCAAAACTCATAAACCGTGAACATCACTTTTAAAGAAGTAAATTCTTTGCAATCGATGTTAAAGAGTAGAAAAGTACCTTTGATACACACGGGCAAGTCGTATTGACAATTTGAACATTCTTATCGCTCAAAACCAACATCTCATCAACAGCAGCCCCCAAAGCCGGTAGTATCACGACATCTCCCTTGTCAACAACACCGAATTGTTTCTTCCCATCCTCAATATGAATATCTTTGACATCCATATCCGTAAGCCTCTGGCAACACAAAAAGTCAACAATCGCATTATCAGTTCCTTATAGACCAATTTTATTCTTCCTACATCAATAACTAACGATCAAACACGTGCAATTTCGAGCACTAATCATATATGTTTCTTCTAACGGATGATCAACACTCAAATTCAATCGTGCCAACAATATGCGTTAAACAACACGTATACAACATCCAATCTCGCTCAATTCAAACACAATCCAGTCCGCTATTTTTGCGTGATTAAACCAAAAAAACAAACCTGATTGACAGTAGGAATATGAATAATCTCATTCGTAAGCCAAATATTCTCCGTCGGATGTACGCAATCTGCACCGCCCGCTCCACTCCCCAGCAGAATCCATACGACTCCGCTAGCTTCACCGTAACATTCCCCCACGTGTACTCAAATCCGTTCTCTTTCAACGTCTTAATAATATTACCTAACACAAATCCATCAACAAAATTCAAAATCAAAATAGGAAGAAGAACAAAAACAAAAAAGGTCAACCGTACTGGTGAACTGTTGACTCATCTGCTCGAGAGTCTCCTCCTTGTGACCGAACCCCCGGCGGTTGTAGTTTGCGCTCCGAGTGAGGTTGTGGCGGAACACCTTCGCGTCGAATTCCGTCGCGGCGGCGGAGCATCGGACGGAGGTGACAGGTTTTACCGACGACAGTGATCGTGTGTGCACGTATACAGACAGTGATCGAGAACTGCAAGTTTTTTCTTTTTTGAAAATACTTTTATCCATGACCAAAGATTCGATTTTTATCGATGTTTTTGCCATGGTTTGAGATATTCGCGACATATTTTGAATAATTCAAAAAAAAAAAAAAGATGCACTCAGAGTGAACGTGGAACTTTTGTATATTCCATTTTGAGTGAAGTTAAAAATTGAAAGTTTTTTTGAATTGAAAAAAAAAATTAAAACTTTTTGTTACGTTTTGAGAAAATATTTGAAAACTTTTGTTCGTGATAATGATTACTGCACGGTGTGGCAAATATATAAACACAAAAAGGCAGCAGAAGCCAACAAAAACAACCTGAAGGGTACATCCGTCAATCCACCCCTCACCCCCGTAACAGAATCAACCAGGCCTCGTCATTTTTCCCGCCACAATTCTGTTACAGATCACTGCTCCCTATAAATACCCCCCCCCCCCCCTCTCACACGCCATTATTCACTCTACAACAACAAAAAGAAAAAAAAAAAAAAAAAAAAAGCTCATCACTCGATCACCAACAATGGCGATTCCTCTCCGATGCCAGCTCCTGTTCCTCCTCCTCCTACTACTCCTCATCTCTCTCTTCATCTCCGCCGTCACCGCCGTCGACACCGCCGCCGTCTCCGCTCCATCACCGTCCACATCCTCCTTCCAGTCGCCGCTCCACACTTATCCACCAGCTCTCTTCGCCACGATCCTCTCCACTCTCGGCTTCGAGGAGCTCTCTTCGGCCGTCGCGAACATCTCCGCCGTCACTCCGCTCACGATCTTCGCTCCTTCCGACGGATCCCTCGCCTCCTGCCCTACCTGCTCGGTTTCCGTACTGCTTCAGGAGTTCTCTCTCCCAGGCCTGTATCCGCTCAAATTCCTCAAATCGCTGACGTTCGGCACCAAAATCGAGACTCTGGCGCCGAATCGGTGTCTTACTATCACTCACGACGGTAAGGAGAAGGTGTTCGTCAACGGAATTGAGGTAACTCGGCCGGATCTGTTCAATAACGGTCTTATAGTGATTCACGGTGTTACTGGATTCGTCTCGCATTTGTCGCCTCTCTCGTGTAACATTGAAAGGATGACGTCACTGTCGTTTCCTTCTGCGGCGGCGCATTCGTTTTCTGGAGTGAGTTTTTGTTGTTGAATCGGTTTAGTAGTACTGTGATTACTGTTAATTTGTTGATTAGATTAAGTAGTACTGTGATTACTGCAGTATACTCTGTAATTTGTACTGTGTGCGCTACGGATTTCGTCTATACATGACGATCTCTTTTGTATCGTTCTTTTCAGAGTTCGTCGTCGCATTCAGGAGTGAGTATCGTTGATAAGTGTTGTATTGGTTTAGTTGCACTGTGATTAGTATTGAATTGTTGATTACCGTGATATACTCTGTAATTAGTACTGTGTGTGCGAACTGCGACGGATTTCTTCTATACATGAAGATCTCTTTTGTGTCGGTTTTTTGCAGAGTTCGTCGTCGCATTCGTTGATGAGGCTGATGTTGAAGGACGTGGTGTACCGATTGCAGAGTACTGAGTACAGCGTTGTTTCATTAGCGCTACGTGTGAAGTTTCTGGAGCTCTCGGAGTTGAAATCGATGACGATCTTTGCGCTTGATGATCCTGCGATTTTCGCCGGTGGAGGAAATCTGTACTTGTCGAATTTCAGGTATCATGTTGTGCCGAACCGGCGTGTGACCGCGGCTGAGCTTGTCAGTTTGGCTCCGACAACTCTGTTGCAGACGATGCAGCCCGGTAATAACCTCGTCGTGACTACTGGCGGAGGTGGAGGTCCTCTAGCTCCGATGAAGGTCAATTATGTGAAGATTACTACTATAGATCTGATGCATAACAGTAGGATTGTGATCCACGGAATCTCGTCGCCGTTTCCTCACATGCATCATCATCAGCAGTATGAAGAGAGTGTGAGTGCTGGTTTTGGTGAGGTTCATGGCTCGAAGTGTGACTGGAGTACTGGAATGTGTGAGGGTGGTCAAGCTCATGTGCCAGCTGGCGTGCAGTCGATGCTTGATGTTGAAGATCATCACGGTCTCTGAATCTGATTGAGGTGAGTTGTACCTGTTCAATTGTTCATATGTGAATGTTTACCGTAGAATGGGATTTGATACTGAATTACTGGTTAGTGTTGGTGCTTTGTGTGGTTGTACCTTGTGTTAGTTTGATGCCACTTGATCGAGTTGCTGTTGTTGAATAATGAGTTGTGTATGTTTTGTGATGCACTGCCACTGGTAATCACTTGGCCTTATTGCTTACTGCTTACTGTCATCAATTGATCATTGATGTAGTTTCAGAAGGTGTGTAATGCATGATGTTTCAATATAGAGTTGAATGAACTGATTAATGCCTTTGTGTTGATTCCTTGTTATATATAGTTCTTCTATGAGTTAATTGTTATTGAAGCTTTGTTAATCTGTTAAAAGTAAATAGTGTTTGACTAACAACAAGCTGGAATAGCTCAGTTGGTTAGAGCGTGTGGCTGTTAACCACAAGGTCGGAGGTTCAACCCCTCCTTCTAGCGATATTTTGGTGTTTTACACTTTTAGATTTCTATAATTTTGGTAGAATAATTGAAGGCAGCATTGTTTGTTTCAAATCTGTTACTGAGTATATAAATTATAGTACAATGAACATGAGAAAGGCTCAAATATTGAATACAAGCCTAGTCAACACTGATTTAGAGTTGTTTTGGATTAAACTTTGGTCTGGGTTTGGTCTTTTTGAATAGTGAAAGGTGTTTGAAAGAGATCACTAATGCTTGTGCCAAAAAGAATAACCTATGTTTAGATTAAGTTTGGTGAAAGTGTTAGTGCAAAGAGCAGGGCATTTTTTGTTTCAAATCTGCCAACTGTACATTACAATCAAAATGAGTAACGCTAAGGCCCATATGTTACTTACAAAGCCTAATCAAGACTGCTATAGTCTATAGATAATGGTAGGATTCATTTTGCTTTTGCTTTGAGTCTTTTTATTAGTAAGAGATAGTTAAAAGAGTTTCTGCAAAAAGAATAACATATGTTATAGTTATCGATTAAATTTGGAAGGAAGTATTGGTGCAAAACTCAGAGGTGATTCTTTCAAATCTGTGACATGATTGTATTAATTATATCACAATGAACATCGGAAAGGCCCATATATTATTAGCATACAAGCCTAGTCAACACTGTGTCACAGACTTTTTTGGTAATTATTTTGGTTTGCTTTTAAGTCTTTTTGATCGGAAAAAGATGTTTAGAAAGAATTCATTAAATTTTTTGCCACAAGAATTATGCATTTTTAGATTAACTTCGGTTGGAAGGCCTCGAAAACATGTAAACCAGTTTTTGAAATAGTGATGTAAAAATCATGAAAAACATGAATAATTAAGTTATTACTATAGATTAACAAAATCGTAGTATTACAAGTTTTTGCTTGATGCAGCTATTCTATGAAAGAGAACAAATACAAAACCAAGAAAAATAGTAGGTCAATGACTAAAGGGTTGAAGCTTCAATTATAGTTCCCCATCTGTAAACCTCCGACTAGCGCAATTATTGCAAATCTTGATATGCACCAAGAAGCCACATCGCACCAAGAACTATAGGCAATATTGAGATGTAGTGACTAATGACCTGCAAGGACCGAACAATCAATGAAGTAATACTAAGTAGTTGTGTCTGTAACTGTCGAAAACATCAAGTATACAAAGAACAATGAAGTTCATAAGGCTAGGTCACGGTTATAACAATCAACTGCTAAAAATCTAATTACAAGAATTTTGCCTTTACCTTTCGCTACTCGTTTAGGTGAATATTTAATAAATAGTCTTCAGATTCTAACTCCTCGTGTAAGAGGGATATAGGTGGCAAATCAATCTTGTCACTGTCTTTGTTGTTATCTACTGATCTTTGGCCCTGCAAGATGCTTCTAGTTATCATTCACAGCTCAACAAGCACGCACAAAGAGTTACAGACAAATTCATATAGCACATGGTCCAACAAAAACTTGCAATTTAGGTAGCTATGAAATATTCATTCTTAGAAGGACTGACCTTCTGCAAGATGTAGACGAAATAATGGAATCCATCACCAAATGTTTTCGAGTCAACTGACCAGGTAAATGCTGGAGCACTAAAGAACGGACGCCTGAAATGTGGCTGGAGTTAATGAAAGTAAGTTTCGGTCCATCATACATACTTTTATGATTGGGCACGCGAGAGAGAGAGGCAGAGAGGGAGTTCTTTTTACCTGGCCAAAGGCGATGGAGATGAAAATGCCATTGCGTTTTAAGACTCTATGTACACCTCCAAGCATCGACATAACCTTGCTCACTGTCACAGGCTCTGGATTCCAAGGATCTCCAGAGTCGACAAACAGCACATCCTTACAATTCCAATGAATACAAGTATATAAATGCAAAAAATCAGAAAACAGTAACTTCAAACAAAATACAATACTCAATAACCCTTAAAAAGTACATTTGATTGGTGTTTTGTGCGCAAACATATGCAATGGAAGCACAAAAGAATTCGAGAACAATAGGCCATAACATGCAAAATTTACCATTGTTCCTTTCTCTATAACCACATCAAAACATTCATCCTCAAAAGGCAGGTCTAACATGTCAGCTTCCAGCACTTTAATTTCTGATAACAACAGCAAAAGCCATAATTCAATAATAATCCACTGTAGGTATCATTTTAAGCTATTGCAATTTGAAATGACAGCCCCAGACAATTTTAAACCATTTCATAGCTAAGGGATAATTAGATTTAGAATTAAAAATAGCTCGAGTCATAATATGGCGCTTGCATGATTGCTACATCATTTGGTAACAAACATATGAATCTTGAATAGGATTAATTATTTTATTAGACCCTGAACCAGTGCATCACCTATGAGGAGCATTATACAACTCATATACTAACGGGTTGGGTAGATTTAACCTGGTAAAACCCGTTGCACGGGGCTGCTTATTATACTCCTATAAGAATAATATGTTATCCAGGTGACATGTTAATAGTGCATACTGCAAGCTCATTGTAGCACCAGGTTGGACCAATCCAAGATAGGTAAAATAATCGACCTTACAAGGGTAGATTACAACCTATAGGCTAATAGAGTTATAGTAGGAGATATATCATGCTACCCAACAACTACATAATCATGCAAATACCACAATATCGAACTCCAATTATCGTAATACTACCAAACGCCTCCTTTCTGTATTACCAAATGCACCTATACCATATCGCCGTGATTATATATACCCCTCGAATGCAGTACGTGCTACCAAACGCCCCCTTACCATTGCCGGAACCCAACTTTACAAAGCCTAATAACCTCAACTTAGTCGGAAACCAGACCACGAACCTTTATAACCCTTCAAACACAACCGTTGCTTCATTTTCTGGACAGCAACCGACGACAAGTCAATGCAGGTCAGTTTCGTTATCCCGTCTTTATACAAATCCTCACACAGCTGAGAGTTTCCACATCCAATCTCCAGCACCTGTTCATTCAAACCCACATTCCATTCAAAATAAGCTAAATAAAAATCGAATCTTTTTTCTCAAAAAAATTAAGATAATATTAAAAGGAGATTTATTTTTACAGTTGAGCTGGAATTAATGTGTTGAAGAATTAGGTGACGAAAATGAGAGTAATCTTTAAACCACTCGTAATGCTCTTCGTTAGCAAACCTCTCATTCCTGCATCACAGTATAATATTTATCTTAATTTTATCAAAAAAAAAAAAAAAAGCTTAATTAATATGATAAAATTGTGGTTACTGACCAGTAATTGGGGTCGAGGTATGCAGAGGCAGTGGATGGAACGACGTCGGATTTTGTTTGATCCATTTTATTTTCAATTGGATTAAGATTTTTGTTGTGTTTGATTTTGTTGAAAAACCCTAATTTGGTTAAACCTGAGCTGGTGACTAGTAGCTGGTTAGTGCTCCAGCATACAGAAGATTGTAGCCCATGGATAAGCTAATTTTGGGGTAATAACTTAAAAGCTGGCATATGAAAGAAAAAATGAAAATAATATCAAAGTTATTTTGGGTTGAATTAATAACCTAGAGAATGGGTTAATTGCTTGAACTACTTAATTTAATTTGAATGTTTATACTATATCAATACGCCCATATTTGTTTGCTTGTCGTAGCTAATTTTCAAACAAAATAAACTAATTGAAAATAGTTTTCAATTTATGTAAATTATGTACTTACACTTTCTAAAACTAAAATGCAAGCACCACATGTAAGTACAGAATAGATTTCTACTTTCTACTACCATGATATTATATGGTGTAAGATATACACTGACCTAGCCATAAAATGAAGAGTCGAAAAGACAAGAAGGTGTGACAAACATAAATTCTTGTAGATATAATGTTATGAAGATGGTCCTCCCTCCACACTCATTGAAAAATGAAAACTCTTTTGTAACTTTCCTCATAACGCACGACTCAAACCTTTGTATCTCAAAATCTGTTAAGAAGGGAGAAATCAGTTACTTCGTCGTTGATAGTAAATTCCCGTAAACTAGTGTCCCTATAGTAAAGTCCTTATTGCTGATGAACGATCTCTAACCACAAGTTTGTGTGTCTTCAATTCAGTTCGATTTACATTTATTAGCAATTAAGTCGATCGTGATCATTGTACATGCTCAATGTCTTGTAATTGCTTACATGGTGCTCAATTAATCAATAGGAATTTTGTTTTTATAATTTAGGACTTTTTCGGTTGGTGACACTTCTTATGAGTTATAAATATTGTAAGATTAGATAAATCTCACCACATTAAGTAAATATTACATTAAGAAAAGTCTTGAAATTAAGTAAATAACATAATATTGCTAAACTATTTCTAATACCCCCATCAAGCGCGGCGTGGGGAAGACCAACTCGAAGCTTGGAACGAAAAAGTTCAAATTAAGGACGAGGCAATGCCTTTGTAAAAATATCAGCAATTTGAAGAGTCGTCGGGATGTGACGACCATCAAGACGACCCGAGGAGACCAACTCACGTACAAAATAATAATCCAAATCAATGTGCTTAGCACGCTTGTGAGCCACAGGATTCTGAGCCATGAACAAAGCACTCGCGTTATCACAAAAAAGAATTGGCACGGAGGATAAGCGAATATGAAGTTCTTGAAGAAGATTGAAGAGCCAAACCAACTCCGAAGCTGAAGTTGCAAGCGCAACGTACTCGGATCGCAGCTGAAACGAGCAATTATAGGTTGCTTCTTGGCGCTCCAAGATAGAAAATTATTGCCGAGTAAAAGAGCATAACCGTAGGTGAAGCGACGGGTATCCGGGCAACAGACCCAATCGGCATCACTATAAAGTAATGTTGGGGAAGAGGCCGCAGCAAACGTAAGACCAAAAGCTTGGGTGCCTTGAACATACCGACGGATATACTTAACGGCTTGAAAGTGATCGACTGTGGGCTGATGAAGATACTGACTCACGGTATTGACAGCATAGGACAAATCTGGACGCGTAATCGTAAGGTACTGAAGGCCACCAACCAAAGAACGATAAAGCGTGGGATCATCAAAAAGAGAATCATCATTTACAAAAGTAGAACCTGCAGCCAACGGTGTAGCCACAGAATTGGCGCCCAACATCTGTGCACGAGAAAGCAAATCATGCGCATACTTGGATTAACTTAAGAAAAGCCCATCAGAAGTATAAGTAACCTCCAAACCAAGAAAATATCCCAATTTTTCCAAGTACTTTGTGGCCAACTCAAAATCCAAACGAGCAATGAACTGAGAAATAATGGTAGAATCATTACTAGTGAAGATAATATCGTCAACATAGACGATTAAATAGAGAACAACACAACCCCGATAAAACAAGAACAATGAAGGATCTGCACGGCTGCAAGTAAAACCCAACTGCAGTAAAAAGGAACTAAGTCGTTGAAACCAAGCACGAGGTGCTTGCTTCAATCCATAAATGGCCTTATTCAAGCGACATACATGCAAAGAAAAACACGGATCAGAAAAACCAGGCGGTTGTTCCATGTAGACTGTCTCACTAAGATGGCCATGAAGAAACACATTCTTAATGTCTAACTGATGTAGCGTCCAACCTTGAATAACCACAAGAGATAAAATAACACGGACGGTTGTAGCTTTCACAACAGGACTGAAAGTGAGAGAGAAATCAAAGCCAGGAACTTGCGTAAAACCCTGTGCCACAAGTCGTGCCTTGAGGCGTTCAACAGTACCATCACAGCGAAATTTAGTACGAAAAATCCACTTACTACCAACCACATTTGCATCAGAAGGACGAGAAACCAATGACCATGTCTGATTTGAATGTAAAGCAGATAGTTCTTCTTCCATGGTGGCAAGCCATTATGGCTGCTTTAAAGCAGACTTAAACCCCCTCGGCTCAACAACAGTATAATGTAGTAATAAGTGCAGATGATGGAGAAGAAATGAGGGCATACCGTGGATTAGGACGGATAATGCCATTTTGCGCTCTGGTGCGCATGCAATGAGGGGCCGAGATGGCCTGAGGAACGGCCACAACCGCGGGTGGAGGCGAGGGAGGTGCCACCGTATCAACAGGGAGATATGATGGCTGCGGATCCGATGCAACAACAGGTAACGAGGCAGCACACGAGGGACAAGTCAAAGAGTAAGAAGCGGGCACAAGAGGCCGAACAGGAACGATAGGATTCGAAGAAGGAATGTGCATGGCAGGTTCATAGAAAGATGACACATCAAGAGATGATGGTGTAACAGTCGAAGCAAGTCCTGCAAAAGGGAAGTGGAATTCATCAAATTGAGCATGCCATGTAATGTAAACCCGAGAAGTGGAGGGATCGAGGCATTTAAAACCCTTATGCTGACTGTTGTAGCCCAAAAAAATACAAGGGAAACTGTGGGGGCTGAATTTATTATTCGTATAAGGGCGAAGATACGGAAAAACTCAACACCCAAAAGGATGAAAATTTGCATAGATAGGCGCCTCTTGGAACAATAACTGAAAAGGCGACATACCCGAGAGAGGTTTCGTCGGAACTCTATTAATAATGTAAACAACTGTACTAAACGCCACAACCCAATAACCATGCAGAACAGATGAATGATAGAGCATGGAAAGACCAAGCTCAATGATGTGGCGATGCTTACGTTCAACACGACCATTATGCGCTGGTGTATAAGGACAGGAAAAACGTTGGTGAACCCCATAATCGGCAAACAAGTGAGTTACTTTGCGGTTTGTAAATTTTGTGACATTGTCGTATTGAAAAAACTTGATACGACAATTAAATTGATTCTCAACAAAGGTTTTAAAAAGAACCAACACATCAAAGAAATCAGACTTGCGGCGCAAAGGATAGAACCACGTAAACCGGGAAAAATCATCCACAAATATAACAAAATACTTGTAACCATTAATAGAGTCAACATGAGCAGGGCCCCACAAATCACGATGAACAAGTTCAAGAACGGTCGAAGCACGTTTATTATTATCCATAAAAGCTAAACGTCGATTCTTTGCAAGCTGACAAGCAGTACAAGTAGTCGGCGAAGGCAAAACTGAAGAGACAGACAAATGACCCTTTTTATTTAATTGAGAAATAACATCAAAATTAACATGTCCTAGACGCGAATGCCACAACTCAAATGATCCATGAGCTCGATGAGTAAAAAGAGCAGCAACAAATGGTTGAGTTCCACGCTCCAAGACATATAGTTATAGACCGTGCTCACATCGACCATTTGCTAGAATTTTTCCTGTCTTGCGATTATGAAGAAGAAACGAATCATGCACAGAAATAGATTTAGCATTTAGAATCTTGGTTAACTTGCTAATAGACACAAGATTCTTAGTAATGTAAGGAGCCACCAGAACATCTAATAACTTAACATTATCATCAATGGAAAGAGAACCAATATGAGTAACATTTAATCCAGCACCATTACCCACAAAAATACGTTCGTTACCGTTATAAGGCTGAGAATCAGTCAGCTGAAACGGAGACGAGGTAATATGAGAATTTACGCTAGTGTCAAGATACCAATCGGACTGGCCAGGAGACTTGAGCGAGCAGTTCGCAGAGAAAGTCTGAGCCAAATTTGCAGACGAGTCAGAGGTTCGATCCCAGCAAACATGACACTTGTCGGCATAATGTCCTTGTTCACGACAGATTTGGCAACAAGGGACATAGTTACGGTGTCCTTGATTACCCCCTGAACGACGACCACGAGAGGATCCAGAAGCCGAGACACTACGACCATGATGACCGCGGGAACCACCACCATTAGATTTTTGATTTTCAGTAGAGGCACCGTGTGGGTGATGCGCAACAAAGGCTGTCGTTGAAGGAGCAGCGACATCATCAAGAGAGGCCTGAAAATTATTGTGACCTTCGGCTTTGGCAAGAATATCACGAAACAGCGAAAGAGGAACAAGATCAAGTTGTCCCGTGGAGAAGTTCGCATAAGTAGAGCCCAAACCGCGAAGGAACCTGTGAACTTTGTCATCATTGGCAACATGAGCACCAATAGCAGCCAGTTGATCACAAATATTGCGAAAATTCTTGACATATTCAGTAACGGATTGAGAGCCCTGCCGCATTAATTGTAATTCGTCACGAAGACGAAGTTCACGTGCCTTGTTGCGTGAACTAAAGGCGCCATGCAAAGCCTGCCAGACTCCTTGCACCGTCTCTTCATTTAAAGTCTCGGAGAGGGCTTCATCAGTCAATGTGGAGAGGATAAGGCTGAGAACGTTACGTTCAAGAGACTTTCATGCAGCATATTTGGGATTAGGAACAGGCTCTTGATGACGTAACGGGCTGGCGGAGGTAGAGGCGCTGTGAGGAATAAGCAGCGGCGGGGGATCAATTGATCCGTCAACAAAGTGAAAAAGATTATAGGATCGAAGAAGAGATTCGATCTGCTTTTTCCATAGGAGAAAATTTGTAGTGGAGAGACGCACCGTGATCATGTGGATCATGGTGGCAAACGGCAAAGACGGGGAAGATCCGTCATCGGCCATTGAGAAGAAGAGAGAAGGCAGCTTACGGTAGGGTGGTGGCTAGGGTTAGAGACCCGAAAATGATACCATGTAAGATTAGATAAATCTCACCACAATTGTGTGTGAGTTGGTAACCTCTATTTATACTAAGTAAATATTACATTAAGAAAAGTCTTAAAATTAAGTAAATAACATAATATTGCTAAACTATTTATAATAAATATTATCCGACGCGCAATGTTGAAACTTGAAACCTCAATTGTACACGAGTCATCTTAATTCTTGTAACTTTAAACTTTACCATGAAGGGTTGAACGTTGAAACCAAGTTAGTAGTAAGACCGCAAAAACTTCTCTCCTGCTAGAGATAAAAATTCTCTCTCCTGCTAGAGATCCCCTTTCACTAGGGTTTTTTTTTCCACTTCCAATTCAGCTGCATTTCCATTGTTCAATGGATTCAGACCAAACTCTTTCTCAATCCTTAGAGAAAACTAAAATCTCTGAAGATTCAGACAGCCCACCTCAACCAGACATCTCCAATCCGCCCTCTGAGCTATCCATGCTCGCATTCGTCCTCTCCGAAAACCAAGCTCATTTTAGTGGATTCAAAGCAGCCATGCTCCAAGCTTGGAAACCAAAGAGAAAGCTTACCATTCATAACCTCAGAAACAACCTTTTCTCCTGCGATTTCAGTGATAAAGACGATCTCGAGAAAGTTCTAAATTCCACTTGGTCTTTTAACAAAAGCCAAATTATTGTCAAGCACTGGCCGCCGGATCTTGCCTTGTTTGAGGTCGATTTAAACTCCGTCACAGTTTGGTGTAAAATACACCATCTCCCGCTTAGTTACATCAATGTGGAAAACGCCACAATTATTGGGAACACTATGGGCAGATTCCTATCATTGGAAAAATCTGGTCCAAACTCGTGGCGACACTCTTTCTGCATCAAAGTTGAGATCGACATAAGGAAAGCTTTGATGGACAACGTCCTATTCACTGCTACAGATGGGAAATTAATGCATGTCGAGGTCCGATACAAAAGGCTGGGCATGTTCTGTTACAGTTGTGGCCTCTTAGGACATGGTTTTTTGGAATGTAAAACCGTCCCCGATAGTGCCACCTCCCTCCGACGGTATGGCGCCTGGTTGAAGACGGATAGCACCCTCACACCAAATCCTACTTTTCAACTGAAAATGGGACTCCCAACTGCTAATCTGGGCCTCCCTCTTACAAATCTGGATCTCTCATCTTCACCTATACAAAGCAAAGGTAAAACCAAGTCTGTTGATTCTTCCAGAAATTGCAAGATTGATCCCCCTATATCCAGTGTTCAAAATCCCACAATTACCATCTCAGATGAGACCCAAAACACTACGCTCCAGATCCAATCTCGGGTTGACCGACCCGAAATACCACAAAACCATATCCTGCTAGCCGTTCAGAAATCGCCCTCGGGGAATGAGAAATCGAGTAGTCTGTTCTGTAGAGTGAACTTTTGCAACACTGAAGCTATCACTGACACCTACGAGCAGCAGGACAAAAAAACTACCATTTTAGCTCAAAATTACACGCCATCTCATTCTGCTGAACATGGCCGGCTGCAAGGGAAAAAAGCAAAACACATCAGGCTTAGTGGAAATAAAAGATGGCCCAGTGATGGTCTCTATCTGCCTGCTGAGACAAAACAACTCAAACTCACTGAAGTTGAGGAAATAAACCAGGAAAATGAGCTATCTTTATACTCCAATCTGAAAGAGGAATCAAATCGCTACACAATTATGGATGAAACCTCTAACATGGAGGTATGCTACAACTCTACAATCAGACTTTCACAGGATTCCGAAGAAATCCAAGAAACCATTGTTCTGAGGAAATATAAGAGCTTCAAGACTAAAAAGAATATCCCAAATCTTGAGATAAGCAACACGGTTCTCATTGAAGAAGTCACAGAATCTCCCAAATCCAAATCTTTCGCGGCCCCAGAGGGGGTGCAACAATGATGACGCCCACCATCCTCTCGTGGAATTGCCAGGGGATTTCAAAACCCCCGGTAGTTCGGGCCCTAAAAGGCCTACTGGAGCTCCACAAACCGGATGCGTTGTTCATTTGCGAAACAAAAACTTACCATACTCAGGTACTCCGTAACACTTTATTAGCAAATTCTTACTCCAACATGGTTTTTGTTGATCCCACTGGTCTTTCCGGTGGATTATGTTTTGCATGGCGATCTAATCTGAATGTAAATATTATTTCCTCTAGTAGATGGTTCATTCATGCTTTGATCTCTAATGATGGGGATGGTTTTCCCTACTATTTTACGGGCATTTACAGCCCTTGTAAGTCGCATGCTAAAAATAAATTCTGGCTTGATATAGCTAACTTGAGCCCTCCGCTGAATGATGCATGGCTTCTATTAGGTGATTTTAATGATATTATTAATCAAAGTGAGAAACTTGGGGGAAATCCTTTTGCTTGCTCTTCGGCCAAAAATTTTGAGTATAAGATTAATGCTCTTGATTTAGTTGATCTTGGTTTCTGTGGCAATATTTTTACTTGGAATAATAATCGAGAAGGTTTTGCTAATATAAGGCAAAGAATTGACCGTGGGCTTGCTAATCCAATTTGGTGTCTTAAATATCCTTTTGCTGATGTTTTGCACCTACCAGCCATCGAATCAGATCATTGCCCTATCTTACTCAGATTTTCCAATCCTTGCCACCAAGGTAAGCGCCCCTTTCGTTTTGAAAATATGTGGCTCACTAACAAAGATTGTTATGATGTTGTGAATGACAGCTGGAATATTAAGATTAATGCTGCTCCTTTATTCAAAATCATGGCCCAAATCCACAACACAAGAAGAGCTCTGTCAAAGTGGAACAGGAACAATTTTGGAAATTGTCACGAGCAATCTAAAAGACTCATTGAGGAAATTGAATATATCCAGAACCTCCCACAATCTCGTGAGATACTCAATAAAAATCGTGATCTCCAAAAAGAGCTTGATCTATGTAGGGAAAAAGTGGAAATATTCTGGAAGCAAAAAGCAAAGGAGAATTGGATCAAAGAAGGTGACGCTAATACCCGTTTTTTCCATCTTTCAACTGTTATCAAATCCAAGGTAAATCGCATCTCTTCTATTAAATCTGCTGAGGGTAATAATCTCACTTCTTGGGAAGACATTGGTGAGTCATTTCAGAATTTTTTCAAAAATCTTTTCACCTCCGATGTCGATCCTCATATGCCTCATTTCCCTGATAATCTTGAGGATCTTTTTCCTAATATTATTGATCATGAGGATAATATGATCCTATGTAGTATACCCCCTCCGAGGCTCATTAAGAAAATTGTTTTTGATATGGGGTCCTTTAAAAGCCCAGGTCCGGACGGTTTTTCGCCCCATTTTTATAAGAGTTTTTGGAACATTGTGGGTAAAGATGTTGTTAATGCTGTCCAGTCTTTCTTTAGAAATAAAGATATGCCTGTTGATTTTAATCATACTTTTATCACCCTCATTCCAAAGGAAACCAGGGCCTGCACTATGGATAAATATAGACCCATTGCTCTTTGTAATGTTATATATAAAATTATATCTAAAATCCTTGCTGATCGCATTAAAGGCTGCCTTGATAAATTAATATCCCCTTTTCAATTTGCTTTTGTCAAAGGTAGAATGATCCATGATAATAATATCATATCTCACGAAATCATGCACTATCTTAATTCTAAAAAGGGTAATAAAGCTTTCATGGCAGTTAAGGTTGATCTTTCGAAGGCCTATGATCGAGTAGAGTGGGATTTATTGATTCGCATTCTGAAATCTGTTGGCTTTTGTGATAAATTATGTAATTGGATTGCTAAATGTCTTAATACAGTGAGTTTTTCTATCCTTATTAATGGCATGCCTTTTGGTCGTTTTAAACCGTCTCGTGGTATCAGGCAAGGCGATCCTTTGTCACCCTATCTCTTCATCATATATGCGGAACTTCTTTCTCGCCTTATCTTTAGGGAAGAAAGAAATCATAAAATCGTCGGAATTAAAATCTCGAGAGAGAGCCCCCCTATTTCCCATCTTTTGTATGCTGACGATCTCACACTTTTTTGTAGGGCTAACGAAGACGATGCTTTGGCTTTTATGCGATGTCTTGATACTTTTGAACTTTGGGGAAGTCAGATTATTAACAGAAATAAATCTTTTGTGCACTTCAGCTCAAACACAAAACCTCATGTGAAACATCAGATTCTTGATTTATTCCTCATTCATGAATGCTCCCACAAAAATCTCCACCTTGGACTCCCTTTTTGCAAACCTCGCAGACGCAAGGAAGCCTTAAGCCTCATTCTTCAAAAAATCCAAAATCGGTTTGGAGGGTGGAAAAGCAACACTTTATCTCAAACTGGAAGGGGTACCCTTATTTCTTCGGTGGCTCAAGCTCTCCCCACTTATCTTATGGCAAACTTCATTCTTCCTGCTTCGATTTCTTCAAAGATCGATAGTATTATGATGAGATTTTGGTGGGGGGAAAACAAAAGGAAGAATATTCTGCCTCTCAAGTGTTGGGATTCTTTGTGCTTACCAAAAAAATCGGGCGGATTAGGATTTCGCAAGATGAAAGACCACAATTTAGCTCTTGTAGCTAAACTTTCGTGGAGTGTGGCCGCAA
Source organism: Linaria vulgaris (assembly GCA_948329865.1). Taxonomy (NCBI): domain Eukaryota; kingdom Viridiplantae; phylum Streptophyta; class Magnoliopsida; order Lamiales; family Plantaginaceae; genus Linaria; species Linaria vulgaris. Next base: position 3,684,057 of record OX415251.1, read on the forward strand.
ATTGCCCCTCGATGTGGGTTAATCTTTTCAGGAATAGATATGTTAAAAACAAAAACTTTCTTACGATGACTCCTGCTCGGTCTAACACTTCCTGGATAGCTCGCGACATTTTCAAATGTCGAGATCTGATTTGTAAAGGTGCACGTTTTGCTATCCATAGCAATTCTGAGATTAATACTTGGGAAGAGCCATGGATCCCTGGAATTGAATCTGGAATTCCCACTCAATTAATTTATGATGTTAACGTGACTCATCTTTTTCCCAAGGTTAAAGACCTAATCAATGAGGATGACAAGTCCTGGAACTCCTTCGTCATTAATACTTTTTTCCCTCCGGGTGTTGCGAATGAAATTTTTAAAATTCCTATCGCTCCCCCCTCGGATTCCAAAAGATTGGTTTGGTGTCCCTCCACGTCGGGGATACTCACTTCTCTTAGTGCTTACCATGTTGCTATCAAGAACCGGGTTCCTTCCACTCCGTCTTTTAATTGGGATAAACTGTGGAAAGCTAAAATCCACCCTCGACATAAGCTTTTGTGGTGGAAATGTCTGAATAACGCCCTCCCAACAAGAACTAAGCTTAATTCGATCTTCAAGATTAATGATTTGTCGTGTCCGTTCTGTCATATGGGGAATGAAACGCTTGAACATCTGTTTTTAAAATGCTCCATTTCTGAAATTCTTTGGTTTAGTTCTAAATGGAGTTTCAAATTACATACTGTTCATCATTTTTCTATTTCTGATTGGATTTCTTTTGTTCTTGAATGCAGATTTTCAGGTGTTGGTCTGGAGCAAAACAGTACGGAATTCATTATTTTTGCAGCAGTCCTTATGGACAAAATCTGGAGCCTAAGGAACAAATTGATTCATGAAGGTTCAATACAACCCATTGCTTTATCCATTCAGCAAGTTAATCAAGAAGCAACCCTTCATTTTGTTGGACAGATTGATAAACTTTTGGTGAAGCAAATTCAGCTGAAATGGAGAAAACCAAAAAAGTTTTGGACAAAAATCAATGTTGATGCATCTTTTACCGAGCAACTTTCATCTTCAGGTTTAATTTGGCGTAACCATGAAGGATCTATGATATTTGCAGCAGCAAATACTTTCCACAGCATTGATGCTACCATGGCTGAAGCACAAGCTCTTTTTGAGGCGACTTCCACTGCCAACAATTTCAAGAAAGAAAACGTTATATTTGAATCCGACTGCCTCGACATTATTCGTTGTGTCAATGATCCAAATTTAGATATTTTCTGGAGTTCAAATCATTTTGTTCTTGAGATTAGACGATTTTGGGCTCTTTGGCCGAATTGGAAATTTTTGTTTGTTAATAGGCTAAACAATCAAGCTGCGCATAACTTAGCGGCTTGGGCACGTGGGGTTAAATGGTCTGGACCCGTGCCTTTTTGTAAGATGCCCGTGGCATCATTTTGTGACGGTGGCTATCCTTTAGTAGCCCCGATGGTTTAATATATGCCGCTTATTTATCAAAAAAAAAAAAAAAAAAAACCAAGTTAGTATTTCTTTTTCTTCTTTTTTTCTATTACCACCTCGTTTCTATTCTCTCACTCTTCTTATTATTTATTGGTAATTATCCCCATGAAGGGCAAATTTCATTTACTTAAGCAAATTGTTGGGTGTTCGCTTAAACACTTTATCATCGACATAAAAAAAAAAAAAACAAAATAACAAGCCGACTTCATGAAGAAATTTCTATATAGTTATAAATTATAATATAATAATTCATATGGTGAGAACTGGAGAAGCCGCTAAGACCAGCTTCAAACATCATGTTAGATAATTACATTTATTCCTTCAACACAATATATCTAATTACACATAAAAAAAACACGCGAACTTGATTAAATATCAAGATTAAATTAATCTAATAAAGGTGACGAAACGAGGTGCACGGCATATTTGTTGACAAAATGGAATATTACTTTTGGAATGAAAATAAATGGCAGAAAATGCAGCAGAGATTGGCTAAACATTGAAATGAGTCAAGATTCAAACCTTTGACCGGAATGAGTGATACATTTTTGAAGTTGAATACTTATCATATAATGCAAGCTAAAGATAGTGTAATGGAAGCTGTAATAAGAACAATCTTATGGAGTCCTATAATTTATATATAAAAAAAATGCAAAATTGATTACTTATTGCATCATGTACATATTGCATAATTTTGTTTTATTTCTAACCATAAGTAGCGAAAGTACAGTCTATCATAAGCATTCTTCACATGGGGTTAAAACTGAAATTACATAATCCCAAAATGATCATATCCTTGTATATTGAGAGAACAATACAACAACAAACAACACCAACATCCCTTGTATATTGAGAACAATACAACAACACAACATCGCACTAGAGATTCAGTCTCGGTTTACACTTCTCCGTATCACAAAAGATCAACATGAACTAGTCGTTTCGTCCCGTCTTAAGGGAGTAATTCTGTTACAGTTTCAGTACACTGTCCAGGTGTGTTGTTTGGGGGGCACTAGAAAAGGGACGAGAACTTTCCACAACACAAAATACATAAACACGACTGTGTATATCATATATTACATTCCTTTCGATTAATCTAAGGCAGTGTAGGATCATGACCTAGTCTACGCCACTTGTAGCAGCTCCTCACGCTTTAGCTCGAAAACTTTCATTAGGGCGTCTTCAACAACCTGGACAAACACGTTTGAATAGATAAAACTGACTATGATATATAGTAACTTGCCAGATGAACGATTTGCACAGACTAAAATATTGCTGCAAGTGATCTGGTTTACAATTCATAACGAGAATCGAGCAATAAATAGATCCCTCGTGTCATTTCATTGTACGAATGTGAACAAAAAGATGTTTCAATACCTATTCTCCTGGACAAAGTTGAGAAAAATGAGAAAATCGCAGTTCAATTACCTTATCGGGTGTGGATGCACCAGATGTTATACCAATCGTAATAGGACCCTTTGGCAGCCAGTCGTCTTTCTCCACCAACTCACCATGCTGTTGAATTAAAAAAATAGGAAAATATAAGTGTGCCTAATCAGAAAGCCAGTCAATCACACGTCAGAACCAATAGTAAGCACATACCATCAATTTGTAGCTTATCTTGTTACCGGGGCCTATTCTTTTCTCACTGTCGATCCAATATGACGGAATTCCACGTTCCTCTGATATTTCTTGAAGGTGTGAAGTGTTGCTTGAGTTCCACCCACCCACAACTAGTATCAGATCTAATTTTTCGTCAACCAGTTTATACATGGCATCTTGCCTCTCCTATAATACGAGAACAGAGATCAAACAGGGACCAAGAGTTTCCGAACTGAACAGTTTTCCATCACTAAAACTAATCTAAAGAAAAAAATCTATGAATTCACAGAATAAAACATGATATAGTAAAATTTGGAGCAGGAATTTACTTGAGTTGCATCACAGATTGTGTTAAAACTCATGAAGTGGTTGTTAATATTCTCCACCCCGAACTTTTGCATCATGGTTCTTTCAACTAACTTTCCTGCAGCATGAAGAACATCAGTATCAAAAAGTTGCATACCGTAAAGTGTAAACACAGAGGAATGATGATGTAGGATAGTAACTAACCGATCTCTTCAGTTTCGCCCTTTAACATGGTAGTTTGATTAGCAATACCAGTCTTTACAAGATCTGTGTCTGGATCGAACCCTTTGGACACAGCAAACTTAAATTTCTGCAGACGAACAAATCCCTTAAGATTCCAGAACATCGCAGAATCTGTAGATACTAATGTTATGAAGAGCAAGATAACCAACCTCCAAAAATGCCTCTTTAGTCGAGCTAGATCCATCAAGTTTACCACCCAAGATGTAATCACACACATATGTTGCCTGCAAACAAAATGTCACATTCTTTAGCTATAGCAAAATAAAACGAAAGATTTAGAGATAAAAGTCTATTTAAGTGACACAAAATGAAGCGTACCTCAGCCATGTTCTTGACAATTATATACTTCCCAGCAAAAGAAGCAGTAGCCACGGTCTCCTCATGCGAATATTTACCATGGATTACTGAAGTGTGCTCTCCCTTCTTGTGCTTTTCAACGCTATTCCACACCTTCACAAACCAAAACTCATAAACCGTGAACATCACTCTTACAAAAATAATTCTCCGGAAAACACGTTAAAGAGTAGAAAAGTACCTTTGATACCCACGGGCAAGTGGTATCAACTATTTGAACATTCTTATCACTCAAAACCATCATTTCATCAACTGCAGCTCCAAATGCCGGTAGTATCACGACATCTCCCTTGTCAACAACACCGAATTGTTTCTTCCCATCCGCAATAGGAATATCTTTGACATCCATATCCGTAAGCCTCTGGCAACACAAAAAGTCAACAATCGCCTAATCAGTTCCTTTAGACCAAATTTAATCTTCCTGTATCGATTACTAACAATCCAACACCTATAATTTCGAGCACTCTGAGAGAATTTCTGCAAACATAAAATTCCGTCAACAATAAGCGTTAAAACTATGCACATACAGCAACAAATGAAGCTCAATTTAATCAAATTCAATCACAAACACGATCAAATCCGCTATTTCTCAACATGCGGAAAAACGAACAATGAACCTGATTAGCAATAGGATTACACGTGCAATTCAAAAAACACAAATTCAGCCAACAATAAGCGTTAAACAATGCGTATACAACATCCAATCTCACTCAATTCAATCGAATTCAATCAAAAACACGAACAAATCCGCTATTTTATCATCATTACATAAAAAAAAAAAAAAGACCTGATTAACAGTAGGATTATGAATAATCTCATTCGTAAGCCAAATATTCTCCGTCGGAAACTGCTTCCTCGCCTCGTACGCAATCTGCACCGCCCGCTCCACTCCCCAGCAGAATCCATACGACTCCGCTAGCTTTACGGTAACATTCCCCCACGTGTACTCAAATCCGTTCTCCTTCAACGTCTTAATAATATCACCTAACACAAATTCATCAACAAACCTCAAAATCAAAATTAGTCAACAAAATTTCAGAAGAACAAAAAATAAAAGTCAACCGTACTGGTGAACTGTTGACTCATCTGTTCGAGAGTCTCCTCCTTGTGACCGAACCCCCGGCGGTTGTAGTTTGCGCTCCGAGTGAGGTTGTGGCGGAACACCTTCGCGTCGAATTCCGTCGCGGCGGCACCGGAATCTCCGGCGGCGGCGGAGCATCGGATGTTGGAAGGTTTGCGGTGCTGCCGGAAGATTCGCGGCGGCTCCGGCGAGGCGAACTCGGTGCGGGCGGAGATGCGAGTGAACTGTAAGGAAATCGCCATTGGAGGAGCACGTTAGCGTTAGTTAGCTCGGTGCGCACGTTAGTGGAGAGCAGTATGGAAATTTGGTGTGTGTGAAATTTGTGTGTGTAAGGTTAGCTAATTTATCGTTAGTTGATGGCGCTCGTGATCCATGGACTTATATTAAATTATTGTGCTATGTGTCCATTTTATAATTTTTGTACTTTTTTAATTATTAATTTTTTTTGGTTAGTTTTTGGCATTATGCTATGGTATATATTCTTAGAAATTGTAACTTTGATGCTATTATCATTAATAAATTGCCCATGTTATATATGTTGAATTTTCAACTAGAAGAATATCCCCCTATGAGTATCGCAATTCATTCACTAAAGTCTATATCGTAAATGTAACGAAGTTTACGTTAACCGTGATAATTGGCTTACGAATGAGATTATTCATAATCCTACTGCTAATCAGGTCTGTTTTTTGATGTAATGATATTATGTAAATGTTTGGAGCATGCAATGAAAGTAAAAGTCACCGGCGAAATCAAACAAAATCTCTACCAAATCAATTATTTTAAGTGGCTAGGTTTTTTCAAAGTCATGCTAATCTGAGTTTTAATTGACTTGTATTATACACTAATCATTTATTTCAAAAAAAAAAAAAAAGCCACGGAATTAGCACGGCTTGTTTTAAATTTGTTTGGTAGCGTGAAAGAGGGAAATATGCACATGTATCAGATTAAGCTATGCCTTCATTGACTTGGAATCTTGGATTGTGGTAAATCTTTTAATTATTGCATCGTGGAATAAGATATTACACCTCATCCCCTATTTTATTGTTGATTATAATTTTACCAATAAATTATATTGTCATTTATATCGTGTCCATTTCTTTAGCTAAAACTTAGGTACAAAGGCGTGGCAAGGCCGATTATGTCTGAAATTGAATGGAACATATAACCAAAATTCTGTCAAATTGGCTACGAACTTGGAAAACATGGTCCTTTTTGATCTTTCCTAAGAGTGGGGAAAAAATCTTACGAGATATATACATATGACATAAATTTAATTGTGGCACACTGTGTAGCACACGATTTGGCATAAAAGAATTGGTAAGGAAAAGTCGCTCCCGAAATCCATTATTTTCTTTTAAGAAATTTTTGAAATTTAGCATACGAATCTTAGGTGTCATTGTTATATATACATAATAACAACTAAACTATCTTTAATACCACTTTCATCCAATATCAAACGTAAATATTCTCCATAATTTCCCCTCCAAAACAGGATATTCGAGAAAGAAACAAATTGGTAAAAAAAATTTGGTACTTTACGAGTAAAATTTTGATTCATATTTTCTACTCCGTGGCACACTGAGACATATGGCAAAATCCTAACTTTGATCCAAGTCCAATTTTTATGTAAAACTTTAGCGAAGGCGTGACAGGCCCTTGTAAGCCCGAAATTGATGGTACAAATAACAAAAGTAACAAACGAACGTTAAATTGGCAAACAAATTAAAAAACATGGGCCCCCATGATTCGCTAAAGTGTAAGGAGACAGCACAAAAAAAATTATTTGCTACCTCATCTCTTGCAATAAGATTTTATTACCGAGTTATATTATATACATGGGACATAAATTTAACGATGACACAAAATAGTGAAATACGTAGGCTTGATTTGAAATAGAAGAATTTTTCTACGAGTTATATAGATATGATCATGACACAAATTTGACGATGCACACTGAATAACACTCGATTTGGCACATCAATTTCTTATCTGTAGCAAACTGAAACATAAGGTGAAACCGTAACTTTGATCCATGCCAAAGATACATATATGTGTCTCAAAATCTTATTCAATATACATATCGTGGTAACTTTCCACTTACAACTTAATATAAATTATAAGCCACACTAGTACATCATCCTTCAAAATGATAGTCATACACAAACCTAAAGATACATTAATACTTACCTTCTCTCTTTATTGAGGAAGAATAGAAACTAACTGATCCCGACACTGGCGCCACAGAAACATTACGGTTCTCGTATTATATAGTAAATCACGTAGTTTTGTGCACACTTGGAAGCCTATTACACTAAAATATACAGTCGACCCCATCAAGAAGCCGACCTCATGCAAGGATTAGATGCAATAACACGACACAACCAAGAATAACGAAAAATATCTTCAAAGCAATCGGTTTCCAATCAACTGGAATCGAATGGTAATGATGAAAACCGTGAACATAACCTCCGTGAAAGGAACTAGAGAACATATAAGGTACACCAGATGTTGCACCATAGACCGTAGCATCGTGAAAGCCATGCACCTGAAGGTTAAAAATGGACGGTAAAGCTCCAAAAATAGTAGAGAGGGTCATATGTCCAAACCTTGCAGCTGCCATAGGCATGAATCCCATTGGGTCCATCTCGTTTTGTCGTCCGTAATTCATATCTACACGTGGAGCAGTCCGTGGTCTCTGCCCCATTGGTCGATTTGGGATCGCAACATCGGGGAGCGGTCGAGATCTAGAGTCGTAAATGCTTTTACCTCTACCGTATATAGGAACCAATTTCTCCTCGAGTACGAGAGCTTTACAAACAGGGCACTCGTGAGAATGTGAGTGAAGACGAAGCCATTGGTAAATGCAAGGCCAACAGTAAAGGTGACCACAGAGCGTCACAATTGGCTCATGCGCTAATTCGAAACAGATGTTGCACTCGAAGTTTCCTGTATCATGTGTTATGTCAGCTGCATAAGAAGCATTGATCGGTTCGCCGCTCACGAAATCCATATCTACGAGGTAGTGTCTTGTATCTGCATTTATGATTGTTTCATAAGAACAAACGAATCACTTTACTTGCAAATAACTAAGTGATGTAAAATACAACACGAAACCGCATATGAATTCAGCACAACAACCAAATTCATAGAAGATAAACGCTAGGCATCCGTATTGGGACAGGGTATTTTGTCTTGAACAACAACAACCACTCATCGGTTAATCGCTTAATCGATACGTTGAAAAATGCTCGAGTACAATCCAAACATCTTCGAAAATCGAAACAAGATAGTGCAGAACTATATCAAAGAAACAAATAGCTAAAACAAAATTAAATCAGCATATCCAGCTCAGCAACCAAATTTATGGTAGAGAAACGTTAATTATATACGCATTCATAATGGGACAATGGTGATTTTCTCTTGAAAAAGAACAACTACTCACGACTTCATCGTCTAACCAATAAGTTGGAAAAGCACAATACCAAACATCTCACAACGTAACCCAAATAGTGCAAAACTACACGATAACACAAATCGTAAACCAGAGCATACTAATCTTCTTCTCCAAAGAAACGTAAAATTCTGATAACACGTAATCCAGATCATGAAACAACCCAACTTAACCAACAACAACACACATATTACAACGTAACAGTTAGAAAATAGAAACCAAATAGTGCAAAACTACGCGATGACACGAATCGTAAACCAGAGCATGCTGATCTTCTTCACCCAAAAACACGTAAAACTCCGATAACACATATCGTAATCGAGATCAATAAAGAACCCAACTTACAACCAACCTTAACTAACAACTCAATATACTCAGCTTCATCCATAATTGCAATTAACCACAAATTAAGCTCAGTACATTAACCCCACCTCAAATTCACCAAATCCACCTCAAATTTCACATTATACAAATAATTTATTACATAAATATAAAATCGCATATAAAAAAAGCATAAACACACGTTATAACAAAACCAAAACCCTAAAAGAAAATCATCTAAGATTTACCAGATAAAGCTGAAACGGATCTAAAAAAACAGAGTAATTGAGCTCGAAATTAGGTTAAAATCAAAAAAGTTGCACGAATTCAAAAAGGGATAAATAATAATTGAGAAAATGCGAACCTTCTGTAGTGTATAGATTGGGGCGAACAGTTAGTTAGGTGAGTTGGGTGTGGGGTGGTGGGGGTGGCATGTGGCATGCGAGCCTTGAGTGTAAAGATGTTGAGTAGAGTGGTAATTTGAGGTTTTTGTAAGGGTCCAAAAGCAAATAATGAAAATTCGATAAAGACCACTACTTTAAAAAGATTACGCGTGAGGTTTCCAATGTGTCAAAATAAACCAAATAATGGAAAATTCGTTTTATAAGCTTGTCTCTCTCGGTTCGAGTTGTGTGCCTATGTGTATCATAAGGGCGTGTTTGGTTTCAGGTATTAGTTAATTCACGTATTGACAAAAATTTGTTTTAAAATGCGGATAATTTAATCCAAGTTACTTTAATATACAGTTTGGTTTTCGTGACTCATATACGAATTAATTAATATAACTTTCTTAAAAAGTGTTTGGTTTGTAATATTAACACAAAGTAAGACACATATTTACTCTTATGCCCCTCACTAACCACACAAAACGCCTTATTTTTGCCCCCGTCACTCCAGTCTCAACTGCCCCAAATTAGCTATACATCCAAACCTTATATCACAATGCTAATGTAGATTCAGTATTCACAGGTTTCGATTCTGTCAACGATAAGAAAATCCTTTAGTTTTTCGAAAGGTAAACTTTTATTCCGACAAACCCCATTTCTTAATTTCTGAGCAGTCCAATTGAAGTTTGTTTCAGGATCAATCCGGTTTGAAGATCTCGTTGGCCTGCTGTTTGAATTCGGCTCGCATTCACAGGTATATTTCAATGTACTTGGCTTTGTGTTTTAACTGTGGGTTTGGTTTTGTTTTGTGTATTTGAAATAGAAACGGAAAAGTAATGAGTTTGGTGATTTGCATGTGTCTTTTAGTTGCAAATGGTTGAATTTGTTTTCCCAAGTTATCTCTATGTGACGATTGTCCCCGTTGCGAATCAATCTCATATGTGTTACGAGCTGCGAATTTTTTCGTTTGATATGTATTGTCCTACTAGTTTTAATTAAGTTGTTCTAACAGTGTATGCGGTATTAGCGTAGTCGATTGATTGGTTTGAAAGATTTGTTTTGGTTTATGTTTTTTCTAAATTTAAATGCGTGTGTTGTAGATGATGCCTTTTCATGTTGTCCGTTGTTCGTGCGGTAGAGGAACCATGCATTTTCGTAAGGCAAGTGACACCGCCAAGTTCCCCGGACGATACTACTACATTTGTCCCTTCAACAGACAACACGATGATTTCTTCATTTGGGCTTATCAGCTCACCCACCCACGATACAATCATGTCAACCAATTTCCTGTTACAACAAACAATCACGCAAACGCCGTCAATCAGAATACCTACGCAAGTGAATCAGTCTTAGCATCACCTCCTGGACCTCATATTCACAACACTCAGACTTCCTTCCTTGACCCAAGCTCTTCTTCTATTGTGGATGAAACTCAACCTAATTTATCAGGCATATACTAGGCTTAGTCCTACAACCTAGTATGCACGGGATAAATGATCGAGTAGTCACTATAGCGGCGGTGATGTGTTTTACATATAGATCAAACTTATTACAACGTGCTAAATTTTGAACATATGAATCTTGCAAAAAAAGGTTTACTAAAGTTCTTTCTACATCTACTGGAGTGGTACTTTTTGCAAACATTACGATAAAAGTATCGCGAAAAGATAAGATATGAAAACAAAGCATAGACGTAATTTTCGACATGTTTCTTGAAATTGTGGGTTACGAAATGGGTTTCGATGCATTTTAGCTCAGTATTTTCTCCCGGAATATTATTAATAGTCGAAAACATTTTTATGTTTATCTCCAAAAAGTGAAAACGGCTCGACCAATTTCGAGTAAACGCGTTCACTAGCAAGAACTATTTAAGAAATTTCTCATCAACAACAACAACCAAGCCTATAATCCCAATAAATTGGGATAGACTAAATGAATCATGAATAAATCACGTCGAGTCGTGAACATGAATCCTCTATCTCCATATGTTTCGGTTGAGAAGCATATCTTCGTATAGATCTATGAGCTTCGTGGCATTTTGTAGACCTTCGTCCACGTCTTCTTCGAACTTGTACGATCTCTAGTCATCTGTTCTTAGTCGAGATCTTCAATGTGTCGTACCTATGCATCTATGGGTATGCGTTTAACATGCCCACACCGTCTTAAGCGATTTTCTCGCATCTTCTCATCGATGGACGCCACACCCAATTTATGCCGAATATCTTCATTGCACATTTTATCTCTCCTCGTGTTACCACACATCCACAGTAACATGCGCATCTCTATAAATACTTCGTGGATCAATGTTACATTCGGCCCGCTAAATATTGTAAATACTTCAAGATCTTTTCAACACCCTATAATTTATTTAAAACTATTTAATCACAACGAACGTGGAATATACTCGTATGTCTTGTTTCACTAGAAATCTAAAATAGAAATACTTTGGTTATTTTCCAAGAAGGTGTTTAGAGACTTCGGTCCACTGTCCACTACCTCGAACGGAAATTCTAACAGGCTAATGGGCCCGAATATTTATTAGCCGTAGTGGCACCTAATTTGTGGACCATTGGGGAGTAATTTTGTTCGTTCTAAGAACAATCAATGCAATTACACAAACATGTGCACATATCTACTCCCTTGAGGTTTTTCAATCTCACGATTTACCTAATTATGACTCTTTTTATTGCAGGAAACTTCCCAATAATAAACGACAAATATGTCACATCTCTCTTTATTTATTTTTATATATATAATGTATAATAAGATCTTTATCATATACAATAGATTGTGTATATAAGATGATCTAATCAAAGGTCAAAACATGAGTATGAGAGATTATGTAAAAAAATAAAAAAATAATAAATAATACAGTTCTTGTTGTGTCATTAAAATTATGAGATTAAGTTTATAAATTAACATTTTAATTTATAGTGTAACTTAAATTATAAGCTAAAGTTATAATCAGAAAAACAAAGTTTGGTGTTAAAATAGTTTTCTTTATATAATGGTATAGATATAGATATAGTTATATATATGTAGTTTATTAAATTATAATAAATTTTATATATTTTCTATAGTTTCAACAATAAAAGGACAAGAGACATAATCTTGTCTTTTTTCTCCCCATTTCTTATATGGGTCCACGAGTTTATGGGCCAGCTCATAAATGGGTCAGAATCGAGCATGGCCCGCCCGTCAGCTGTCTCTATGAGATATTTTGTGGTTTAAAGTCAATGTAAAATAGTCAATAATCATAATCTTTTAATTCATTTAGTTTAGGATTTTTATAACATCACGAATGCAACAACGCACTAAAATATTAATCTATTTCAAATAGAAAGACATTTTAAGTAATTACTCGCTAGGTCTTTATTGAAAAGATGAAATACAATTCACTCCTAACTTATAAAAGAATTCTGTTTTTTTTTATTAAAATATTAATTTTGTGATAGTACACCTTCTCAAATGTCTGAATATTCACGTTTTCCGTTGAGTTTTATATTCAATGATCTAACGCAAGTTCCAAGTTTTTGTTCTTAGAAACGACTTTCTTAATTCATAGAAGTCATTATAGGGTAAAATGGTGGTGATCAACTTTGACTATCCTTAACTCGTGAAGCTAGCACCAAACGTAACTTCAAGCATCGAAGACTCCAGCTGATCATGAATTAGACCTTTCACCATAATTCTTCCTTGGTTATAAACAAAGGTGCTATGAGAGAGAAAATCGTAACAAGAGAAAACAAAAGTTACAGAGAAAAAAAAAGAGAGAAAAAAGATGTTGCGCATAAACATGAGATTCTAGGGTTGGGTTTTTTTGTAATCGAGTGTGAGACTTGTTCCTCCTATTGTAATTCGTTTGTATCGTTGAATGGATTTTTCCCAACTCCAACAGTTATTACACACTATAAGTATGCTATCAAGAATTGTCATGAAATTAATAATGATCATAATTTGGAAATTTCAAGTTGTAAACTCCGAACACGATATTTATATTCTTTTCTATAATAAGAACATAATGACAGTGAACTTTTCCACAAATGGTCAATTAGTGAAACAATAAAAACTCGAGTTGCTTTTGAATAGTTATGGAAACATTTACACTTTTTCTGAAAATCACCCCTCTTTGTCACGCCTATTTAGCAAACACCCCTCCTAAAAAATAAATGAACAAGAACACATCATGCAAATTCAAAAAGTAACACACCACCCAAAAGTTAATTTTATTTATTTATTTGGTTATGCAAAATACAAAAGCAAAATAAATACAATTTTCATAAAGAAACTTTTTTCGTGCAAAAATCGCCCTCTATCTAAGTTTGATGAATAAAACACACTTTACTCTGCATTTATATGGCCTCTTTCTTAATCTATTAGAAGCTAAACTTCTCTTTTGAATTTTTCTCTTTTCGTGGTTTTGTTGAGAGGCAACGATTGGATTTTGTGGCAGTAAAAGTTTTATTTTTAATCCAAAAATGATAGAAGGTATTGCGTTTCTTGGTGTTGACTGTTGAGTAAATTGAATATTGATTTTCCTTCTTTTATCGATCGATAAACACAACTTATTTTATTTATATTGCATCATGTTGAGTGGTTTTCTCTTCTCGATGTAACATGAGTACTCTCTATACTCCAATTTTTCAACATAATTCTCTTTTATCGACTAAAAAAAGCGAAAAACTACACCTTGCTTAATAAGGTGGCAACTTGCTATTTTTTGAAATAATAAAAACTATCGATTAATTTCTTACCGTGATAATTTGTAAAGTTAGCTTAAACCAAGGGGCAATTAGCAATAAAGAAACTCATATAATAATTCTTCCTATATTTATATCACTTGTGTTGTATGATATTCCAATTTTTTATTTTTTATTTTTTATTTTTTACAATGCACACAGTGTTTCCCAAATAAGCACAAACAGTTGTTGAGCATTCAAGTGCACAAAATGAGAGGACAAAAAACAAGAAAAGAGAAATTAGCAAAAAATAGTACTTTCATTTCATTTACTCACACAACTCTCTACCACATTCCGTTTGTTTCTCCACCACCGCTCTTCCAACTGTTTGTTTAAATACCCATTAGAAAGAAAACAAAAAAAGAGAAATAAAAATCTCACCTTTACTTCAAAAGTAGAAAATCTAATGAAATAAAGAAGAATCTTGCGGTATTTCGAGGTAAAGTTTGCATCTTTACCAAATTCTTGTAGAAAAAAGAAAAACCCATTTATTATTTTTGCTTTTTTTTCTCTGTTTTTTGGGATATTTTTGGTGTTAATGTTGACATTTTGTGTTTATATAAGTTGGGTGGTTATAAAAAGTTAAGTGGGTTTTTGTTAGATTGTTTATTTAATGACTGTGGGCTCAGCTCTGCCTTTTTTTTTGTTTTTTTTTTTTGGGAAACTGAGTTATGGGTTTTATTTGTTTTTGTTTTCTTGTGTTCTTTATGAGCATTTTTTGCTGGATTAATTGGTGATATTTTGGAGCAATACGTGTGTGTGTGTGTGTGTAGAGTTTGAGAGGAAATGTATCTTGTGGCTGTAATTGTAAATGCTAGTGAAAAGCAGCTTTAATTGGCTGATGATACTTTTTCTTTATAACATGATTCAAGATTGTAAATTTGCTATTGAATTTGTGCTTTAATGATTTGTATCGAAAGGCTTAAATTCTGCTTTATGATGAGTAGTGTTACTTTCTTGCAGCTGATGGAATCCGAGGCTACTGTGAAACTAATACAAGGGCAAAGTCACCGCCCTCTTACTCCCTTCCGAGTAATACGGGGCGTTCTGTGCTTAATCTTGTTAGTCTTAACCGCATTTGTATTGTTAGTATACGGTGGCTTCTTATCAGCGATTACCTTGAGATTTTTCAGTGTACGTCTCAGTAGGAGAGCCGCGGGGTTCGTGTTCGGGAGTTGGATAGCTCTCTGGCCTTTCTGGTTCGAGAAATTGAACGGGACGAAAGTCGTTTTCTCGGGCGACAATGTTCCTCCCAAGGAACGTGTGCTGCTTATTGCGAATCATAGAACCGAAGTAGATTGGATGTACCTTTGGGATCTTGCGTTGCGAAAAGGATGCGAGGGGTGTATTAAGTATATACTAAAGAGTAGTTTGATGAAATTGCCGGTTTTTGGTTGGGTGTTTCATATCATGGAGTTTATTCCAGTGAAGAGGAAATGGGAAGCCGATGAGTTGATGATGCGGGAAATGTTATCGACTTTTAGAGATCCTCGTGATCCTCTGTGGCTTGCTGTTTTTCCGGAGGGCACAGATTTCACGTATTTTCTCTTTTAAATTTTTACTTTAACCTCTTCGAGTGCTTTACTCTTCTTTTTGTATATTAATTGACATTGTGTTTTATAGTTTCTTAAAAGTTACAACATCTTTACTTAATCAAATATAGAAGGAGATACAAACCGCCTTATTGTCGTAATAACGTGTTCAGAATTTTGGCAGCTTGTAGTCTGTGAATCTATTTCATTTCCTTGCACACTCCAAGGCTATATAATGTTCAATTTTGATTGAGAATTTTGCATTATGTATCGTATTTTATCCAGCTTTCTCATATTCTTTATGCATCTTTGCGTGCAGAGAACAGAAGTGCATTCGGAGTCAAAAGTATGCTTCTGAACACGGACTGCCTATTCTGAAAAATGTGTTGCTTCCAAAGACGAAGGGGTTTTATGCTTGTTTGGAAAATTTACGGGGCTCTTTGGATGCAGGTACTGTTTCTGCTTCGGGAAAAGCATTTGTAAAGCTGTTGTTTTTTTGAAGCTTCACTTTGAATAACGATAAAGTTCTGCAAATATTTCATTTTTCTAACAGCTAAGCTATCAATAACAAATTAACTTATCGTTCTGGTTCAATATGTGTAGTTTACGACATCACAATAGGGTACCGGCACCGCTGCCCCACGTTCATGGACAATGCCTATGGGGTTGACCCCTCTGAAGTTCACATCCATGTTCGTCGCATTCCCCTAAGCGACATCCCGACATCCGAAAAAGAGGTATCATCGTGGTTGCTCAATACATTCATCCGCAAAGATCAAATGCTGTCTGATTTTTATTCGGGAGGACATTTCCCTGGTGAAGAAGCAGAAGCCGAGCTTTCTATGGTGAAGTGTGTGGCAAACTTTGTTTTTGTATTGATTGTTACAGGAACATGTACGTATCTTACCTTTTTCTCTTCTATCTGGTTTAAGGTGTACGTTTCGTTAGTCTGTGCTTACTTGACATCAGCTACTTATTTCCACATCCGGCCTTCGCCAGTTATTTAGGAAATGTCGACGTCTTGTGGAGAATTTTATGAATGAGATTTACAGTTAGTCTTTGTTGAGACTCTTACTTGTTTCTTCATTCGATCTTTTTGTGTAGATAAATACATATATACTAGATGAACGATAATTCCTAAATTGTGGAAGGCTTGTATGAAGTTTGAGTAATTTGAGAGATCTTCAAAATTTACCAAGACGCCAGTTATGATATTTACGAATATTATAAGTTTGACTTATACCTTATGTTGGGACAAACAAAAGTCTCATTTCGGAAGAAAAACAAGAATTGCACCTGTGTAAACGAGAGTGTTAGTCCGAGCTCTACGCATTGGGCCCAAATTGGGCTGCATACAACTGTTATTAGAGCCGGTATCATGGTCCGTGTGAGCGTCCCAAAGTGGGCTATATACAACTGGTATTAGAGTCGGTATCATGGTCCGTGTGAGCGTTCCAGAGTGAATAAGAAAGATAGCTAACCACGCCACAAGTGAATCTTTGTTCGAAAGGAGTGTTGGGACAAACCACATTAACGGAGAACGAACAAACAAGGTGGTACGAACCAAGTTTAGAGGTGGCTTGGTGTTCTTTTGTTCGAGTAAAGGACAGTCGAGCAAACGAAAGATTCCAAAAATAGAATGATTGAAGAGTGAGTTTTGGCCTATGATGCACGGATACACCTAAAAAACTAGCGTACCAGTATCGGATACGTATTCGATACCGATACGCTACGGATACACTACCGATACGAATTTGATACGCCACGTGGCGTATCGGTTAATTAAAAGAAAATAAAAAATTCCTGATACGTATCCGATACATATTTGAGGCGTATCGGAATATTTTGGGTCTTTTTTATAAGTTTTTAAATTGATGGCAACATCAATAAATACCACGTACAATTAAAAATTAAAACAAAATTTTTTAATCTAATTAGTAATTAACTAGCTCATGATCATAATTCCACTTTTCTCACTTCTAATCAATTTTTCTTCTTTCTCAATCCACCTCCACCAAGACACCAAATCCATGGTTGTGGCCACCTTCTACTCACTCACCACCACCTTCATAATTCACTATATTGTTATAATCACTTTTATGAACTAATGCTTTTTGTATCAATTCTTACTTACTATGAACGTGTCATTTAATTCTTGTAATATTAATATTAATATATTTATATATATATATATATATATATATATATATATATATATATATATAGGCGTATCCTTGCCGTATCCGTATCACCTATTTTTTGAAAATCCGTATCACTATACCCGTACCGTACCGTACCGTACCGTATCCGTATCGCCGTATCGCGTACCCGTGCAACATAGGTTTTGGCATATGGACATTGTGCAATACCTCTATTTGTTTGTAGTCTCCTGGTCTGAAGCAAAAAGTAGATCCACGTAGGTTCGGCTTCAAGGTGGTCAATATATATAATACCTTCATAGAGATATAGTTCATGGTGTTTCTCTAATTATTCAAACACGTATTAAGTCAAGGTTAGGAGCTATTAATGAATTTTAGAAGGATTATATGATGTAACAAATGTCAATCGTTTAGACCAATAGTTATAGAGTTTACTTTATACCACGTAAAGCTCTAGTGTTACACAAATTGATCAAGAAATGTCGCGTGTCATACTTAAATATCTAAAACTTGTGCGGGATGATTGAAAATTGCAATGCGTAAATTCAATAAAACATAATAAAATAATAAACAGTTCTAAAACGTGTTTCTTTTTGTGTAAGTCTGAAACTCTAACTTTTCTCAATATTATTATAAAACTGATTTCAAACTTAATTTAAACTCAAATTCAAATTCTTGGTTAAGCCAGCCTCCATTTTTTGGCTTTAACTTTAAGGCACGTGATACTTTTGAGAAAAAAAAAATCCTTTACCACATTGTGGGCATGATATATTTAAAAAGTAAAGAAAAGACAATTTGCTCTATACACTTTTCTGTTTCATAACTAATTCCCCACTCCTCGGATGTCACATAAAGTGTGGATTTTTTCAAAAGAAAAAGGACGAATATTCAACAATGAAACTAATTTGATACTATTGGGTTTATTTCAGAATTATTATAGTATTATGTCATAATGAGTAAGAATCTTATTGTGAGTTCAAGTTTTCGCAACTTTTATCCACATCTCCTCGTCTTTTACAACTTCACCAATGATGCACTGACACTCCTATAAACTAGAAATTTGTTTAAAAGATTAATGTCCCCATATCCGTGTGTGTTCTTTGACATAAGTAACTTAAGAACACATATACAAATGTTTATGGTTTGTACGAGTGTTGTTTGCGTAAAGGTGTTCCGACCTAGTAGATCGTCTGCAATACTAGTTTTAACTCGATTACAACAATTAAGATTGTCGGATTAGTTCTTATGTATTAAACTGAATCGACTTAAATGGACAACTTAACAATTCACCTAAGGCGATAGTCGGTTTATCGAATGCACCAAACTTGTAAGTTTAATATGACCTAGTGCTTGTGATGCAATCGAACGAGACCGACAAACACCACAAAAATTTTGTTGCTGATCAACATACACCATCATTGTGTTCGGCGTGTTAGTACTTAGCATGATGAAGGCTGATCTAATGTAACGCGATCGACATCATACAGTCAATCATATAGTCAATACGACCATACATCATTGGTAGATTTTATACCAATCATCCTTACGAGGATACGATATGTTATAATATGCATCTATTATAATTTAGACTTAACGCTTCGCTTAGAAAAGAGCTCCCAGGCATCTAACTCTAGCAAATATACATCAGCAAAGATAATTGAAGAAAATAACAACTTGAAAGGTTCTATAATAAAGTGATTTACAATCTAAACTTTTAATAAGTCCATGATAAAAACTCATAAATATCCTTACATAAAAATTAAATAATGAATAAATAAACAGTCCCATTATTTTGTTATCACACATAATTAATCATTCTATAGTACTAAGACAAAGATCTTAGACCAAAGTTTGCTATTTTTAGCATCACCAATGCAGTATAGATCATTCACCTTAAAATCAGTAAAAACTGATGTTTTTTCAGTTATCTTTCATCTTTTCAACAACAATCTTCAATGGTTGGGATGTTTGATGATCCTCTGTAAAATGACGGTTCTAGCCCTGCGAATATCCCGGCTGCAGTTATCAGCTTGAGTCCCCAATTCCTCAATATTCTTCATGAACACATCCAGTTTTTTCCTAATCTCTTCGACACCGAGCTTCACAGCATCCTCGTTTATTGCGAATTCAGCATTTTTCAATAGGGATACCATGTCAATCTCCAACCTGTCGATTAGTACGCGAATGCTGTCCAAATCCTTGATTGTCACATAAGTACCAACAGTCATAGAATTTATAATCTCCTTTTGTCCCCTGACCGCATTTTCGTAGTTTCTCAAGAGGGAATCGATCCATTTTCCCATCGACCCTAAAGGGATCGAGGTGGCTGCAGCTAGAGCAGCCGCCACGGGGGGTGCAGCCATGGCGGCAGCCACCACAGAACATATTAAAACGGCTGCAAATGTTGCTGCAAAGATTATACTCGACACTTTCCTCCAAGCATGAATGTACCTTAACTTTTTATCAAGCTTGTTCTTTCTTAACTGCAGCCTTTCCAACATGAGCATCTGTTGTTTGTAAACAGATTGAAATGTAAGAAAAAACTCCTCGGTGAACGGATCGCCCGCCTCCTTAAAACTCCTCAACTCCTCCAACGTCTTCGAATACTTTTTATCGCTCCCTTCAACCCCGTCCTCCTCCTCAAACTGCTGGAGTGCGACTTGTATCAGCAATTGGCTGTCCCTTGCGCGTTTTAGGCATTTCTCCAACGCGGCGCAGAAGTCCAGTGTTATCAAGCTGTTCTCGAAATACTCCTCGACGAGCTCAAACAGTTCTTGGTTCTTCCAAATGTCCTTCTTGCAGTCGAGGATCACTTTTACGACTTCTTGATTCATTTCTAGGAGGCACTCTGTGACTTCTCGTAAGGACTCGAAGGATAAGGCGCGGACTTCGACTCCCGCCGCGAGGGAGTGTATAACGTTCGTGGTGCGCGTTTGGAGGGTCGTGTCGAAGGATTGCAAGTCCATGTCGAGGCGACACGCAGCCTCGTACGAGGTTAGTTCCGACGTGTAGTGGAGATTGTTGATTGTGTTTGGGACGGAAGAGGTCTCTCCTGGCTTCTTGCTTAAATGACTTCCCATAGCTTGCTTGGAAAGCTAAAAATCTGCAGAAAAAATACATATACAAAAGCAAAACAGCTTTAGAGTTCTAGATTTGCAGATTGCTTCAGATAAACACAAGACACAAGTCAATGTTGCTTCAAAGCCACAGAGAAGAAATTGATAAAGCAAAATCATAAAATTATTAAAAATAAAAAATGAGCAAAATCTAATATTTCTTCAATCCTCTAAAATCCCATCTGGAACTCCAAATTACTAAAACAAATACAATCCCCACACAACAAAACTAACTTACAAATTAAGCAGAAAAGACTTATAATCAACAAAATAATGTATTAGAGCATTTCAGCTAATTAGACAGTAATACACGAAACTAAGCAAATAAACACGAAATTACACAAAACCCACAAATCCATCAAACCTTAAACTCATAAGAACTCAACTAAAAATAGAAAAAGATTCAATCTTTACTCTTAACAAGCACCAACACCACCTCACAACCAAAGTAACAAAAGACTGCTAATCATCACAAAATTGCATTACATTATGTTATCTAATTAGGCAATAAACACAAAATTAAACAGAACCCACATAGCATTTAGCTCATAAAAGCCACCTAAAATGGTAAAGATTCAATCTTTACAATGAAAATCAGCAAAATTTGCATTACTTCACCTAATTAGACAGTTAAGCACGAAATTAAACAGAACCCACAAATCCAACAAAGCATTAAACTCATAAAAACCCACCTTAAATAGAAAAGATTCGATTTTTACTCCGAGCACAAATCAACAAGAAAATTACTGAAAATATAATTTTTTGTAAGCTGAGATTTATGTAAAAAATGGGTTGTGTAATGTGTCTTTATAAAGAGAGAGAGAGACAGAAAAGAGGAAAGTGATGTTGCTTTCTCTTTAATAAAAATACATACAAATCTGTGTACGTATATTTATAAAAATATTAAAATAATGGGAAATGTGAAGGAGGAGATAAAGATTGAGGCTGATGAGGAATGAAGAAGCTTAAAGAGAATTTAATAAAAAACCGTTAAAAGAGAGAAGAGAAAAAATGTGGTGGTGTATGATTTATCATATGATGAAGAAATAATAGCTTGCACGCATTATTGCAGAGAAGGAAAAGATTGCATATGCAAAACGCGGGAAGCAATGTCTTCTTTTATACTATATTACAAAATTTATACATCTTGTGAGTAGAATTGCAAAAAGTGCCCCCCTGTGTTGTTTTTAATTGACAAACAAATCCTTGTATAATTTTTAAATGCTTTATTCTATTGTATTTAGTTTGTTTTTATAGAAACTCATGGTCGCTATCATTTGAGTGGCAATTGTGTAAATCGGTACGTTAACGCAATAGACTGTAAGCCTCTCCAACTGAACAAATCATACTCATTTAATCATGTGTGACAGACTCAAACCTAGAAAGCATAAAATCATGCTCTTTGCGAGAATCAAAATTGACATCAAGAAAAAAAATTATTCCTCTTGACCAATCATGCCACTTGTACGTGTGTCTACCGCATTTAGACATTGTGCACGTACTTGAAACTGATGAGAAAACTCAAATTTGTTGTATTTATTTGAGCAGAAGGATCAATATATTTCTAGGCTGAGTTTTAGATACCTTTTTAAATCAATAATTTTGAACAAAAAAACTATGTTTAGGTCAGTAAAAACAAGACTCGATGACAATAAGTTTTTAGCATTGTCTCAAGAGTAAAATCTCAAAAAAACTATGAAGGAAATCATCATTGGGGGTATTTGCTAATTTCTAAATTCCACTAGGCATATTTGCTAGTTAAAAATAAATCTGGGGTTACATGAGAAATACAAACAACATTGGGGGTGCTTTGTGCAATATATAAGAATCTTTATCTACAAGAGGAAAAGAGCCATTAATTTACCAGAGGAAAGGATAATTAAAGAAAAGTTAACAGTTGTAAACGCGTAAATGGAGGAGAGTACTTCGTAAACTTTAATGTCAGTAGAAACTGTGAAACTTAAGCTCAAAGTAACTAACTAGCTAGCTCTTCTCCCGGAAAATAAGGGTAATGGGATAGATTAGTTTAATGCTTAATTATTAATAATTAAATTGTAATAATACAATTGGTAAATGTTTAAATATGATAAATATTTTCTTATGACGTGGAAATCGTAGCCGCTACCCTTTGTGGATAAGCCACATTAGGCTAACCATGTGTGAAAGATACAGTTCGAAAAAACAAATAATCAAGCGGCTCCTAGTGAGATTCAAAAACTTGATACCAAGAAAAAAAAATCGCTCATCTTTAACCAACTAAATCACCCTTGCGGGCATAGTAATCACAAATTAGTGTGAATGTGAAAAAAATAAAATATGAGTAAAATTGTGTTAATGACAAAGATGAGATGGCCGTAATTAGTAAACAACTAATGCTTATATGTTACATATTTGTTTCGAGTAAAAACTAAAAATTTCCATTTAACTATTCGACAAAGAACATTTCAAAATTTTAAGCTTTTGAAATAAGGGTTGTGTATATTATGCATGTTTGAGATATGTGTAATATATACATCCGCCATGTTATGTGTAGAAAAGGCGCGGAAAGCGTATACAATGCACGTGCAGAGACTCGTCTCACATGTGTTTTATGCGCTCTTGTAATTTGCAAATTATTTGTTACAAGATAAGATTTGACAAAGTAAAATAAAAAAGGTCAGAATAATCAAAGGTAAATTTAAGGAAAAGAGATAGCCGAAAGACGTGCGAGTTCCTTTAGAGTTTAGGACAAGCTTAATTTAAATATATCCTTATTTCATTTTAGGCGTGGTCTTTTTCTGTATACATTATCGGTTCCGCATAAGCAAAATTGTTTACTACTTTAGCATTTTGTTATGATATTATTTAAAACGTTTCAAAAAGTTTGAAGAGGTTAATTAGCGAAAGTCTAAATAATCTAATAGTATCGCATTTATATAAATTTGGGGATTTAAGATTTGAATTGGTCCACGGTAGATTTTGTGGTAACATAATTTATTTATGTATTAAAATGTGCTTCCTTATAATTTTGTGTATTTAATATTACAACTTTTTGATGATGTATGATCATGTGGTCTATACTCCACGTCTAACTAAGTGTCTATTATCCTAACATTTCAACTTTATTCTTGCATGTTTAGAGTGAGAGTGTGACTTCCCCTCGTTTTTAATTATTTTGCAACATCAACGTAGACACACACACACACACATAATACATATATATATATTAGTATATATTGTTGTATATAAATAACTTATATATTCAAAAATACTACAATTTGTTTTTGTGTGTACTTACTTTTAATGTTAAACGGCGTTTTTGATAAATATAAATTATTTAAACTTTGTCTTATTACTTTTTGTTTCATTTTTATACAATGAAATCCGCCATGCGTTCGCCACCACCCGCCTAAGTGTACTTATACAGTTATACGGTTTGAAAAATTAATGACTAGTTAAACTTGATCGGGTGGACTATTTTGCGTGCACCCATCAAAAAACGTCCGGTGCACCCCTCATCTGGGGTCTCAAATATATATGTTACTCCATTTGGAATATGGAAGAGACAACAAGAGAGATGAATACTAAGATATGTGTTTATAATTCTTCATTCATTTTCTCATTACACAAATAATTTACTTATACTAAGAAAGAAAAGATGATTAGTCAGAATCACACTTCTGCTCAATTCATCACAATTCACAAACTATCAAATCTAAACCAGGACCTACTAAGACTAAAACTAAAAGAAGTTAAATTTTATACATCACAAGTCACAACAATTCCATTCGTTATGTGTCCATATATATACATAAATGACGAATCACATTCTTACTACAAAGTTCTAACCGTGTATCCCAACTTGTATATTTTTCTCTCATCTTCAAAAATTCGTACACGAACTCGAAACTTTAATCCATGCGCAGAGCAAACCACGAACCCACATATATTTGGACCAACTCGGGTCATCTTCCAACATTGGACAGAGCAGCCATTAATTTAAAATTTCCTACACAGAACAGACTAAATTGTCGTAGTCTAGCTTTAAAATAGTGGAATAAAGCTTTGGTTTCAATATATAGTTATTTCAATTTCTAAATATTAGAAAATTTTCACTATGTTTCTAATTTTTCTTTGAAAAAACTGTGGTAACTATCATAATTGTGACCATAGATCTAGGTTTCTACGTGCATGTTTTCTTAAAAAGTGCCTTGTGTTTGAGTTTATTGAAACCAAACTACAGTTTAGTCACGGTTTTCTCAAACATATGTTAAAGAATATCTCGAACATTGCAGAAAGTTTCTTATATTTACTAGAGGACTGGAACACGAAACCGAATGCTTGTAACTTGAAATTAACGTGGAACGCTACGTTTCGATAGATTCAGAAACGAAAGCCTGCGGAAAATTTGATCGATATATGTCTAAAGCCCAATCTTTTTTTCGAACAAACAACTCCAAAAACCAAACTCACCCAAAATTAAAGATCGCAATTTATCATTGTTACATAACAGTTTATAGTTTATATATTAATAATAAGATGCACTAATGCAGTACTAATTAAAATCCACATGCATGCATGGTTACTTTGTAAAATTATAATCAAGAAAGCTGAACTATAGATATCTCGCAAAATTACCTACCTGAGCTCACGCGCCGTCGCATGACATAGGCGCTGACTTGAAAAGACAGTTCCCGTCCACCTCCGCCGTGGGTCAGCCCAAGTTGGTCTAAATATATGTTGGGTTTCTAGTTCTCTGGTTCCAAATAAAATACAATATGTCGAATACCACGTTTCTGATTATTAAAAAATAGTTATACACATATATATATATATATATATATATGTATGTCGGTGGCTAGTATAGATATATATGTTGCTTTCTTAACAAGTTTTATAATCATAAATCGGTCCGTGATCTCTTCCTATAAGTATGTTAATCCGTGTCTTCCTATAAGTATGTTAATCCGTGTCTTCCTATAAGTATGTAATTTAATTTCTTATCTAAAGTATAATTGTTTAATTAATATCACTACAACAGAATTGGCCTTTTCTGTCGGGCCCGGCGTTTTGGCCCGACGGAAAAGGCCCAATTATTACTGTCGGGCCCAATTCCGACGGTAATGGCTTATACCGTCGGCTTTGGGCCGACGGTACACATGGACTGGCTTTACCGTCGGCCCAAATCCGACGGTAAAGCCCATTCCCGTCGGGTTTGGGCCGACGGGAATGGCCCATTTAATTAAAAAAAATAAAAAAAAATAAAAAAAATGGGCTGGCTTTACCGTCGGCCCAAATCCGACGGTAAAGCCTATTCCCGTCGGGTTTGGGCCGACGGGAATGGCCCATTTAATAAAAAAAAATTAAAAAAAAAAAAGAAAAATTGATGTCAGCCTTTTCTTTTTAAATTTATATTTACATTTTCGACCCCAAAAGTATTTTAAACATTGTTCGTTCCGCATTTTTGACAAATTTTAAATGTACATATGCCTCATAAGTTTTATTAAAATAGTGGTTAAAAAAAATGGAGGTTTGATGTCGTTTTCTATCTTTTGCATAATTAGATATTCTACCCCAAATATTTTTTAAACGTCTTTCCATACTCCGATTTTGACAAAATTTTGAAGAACACTTACATTTTTAATAACATAGCATATGGTAAAAAAAAATCGACGAGAGGACTTGATTGACACTCTCTACATGTGAAAATACAATTTTAGTATGATAGAGTATACTTATATAGGGTTTAGGGTTTAGGGTTTAGAGTTGAAGATCATATAGTGTTATATTATTTATTTGCGTCTTTCGTTACTCCATTTTTGACGAGATTTGGAATAACACTTTTACTTATTGTTTAGAAAATGTTGGTGAAAGAAAAAGTGGATTTCGAGTTTTTTTGCAACTTTTGAATAATTACATTTACAACCCGAAATGTTTGTTTGCGTCTTTCGTTATTCCGTTTTTTACTATATTTTAAAGAACACTCCTACTTATGGTTTAAAAGATGTTGGTGGAAGAAAAAGTTAAATTTGAGTTGTTTTCCAACTTTTGAATAATTACATTTACAACCCGAAATGTTTGTTTGCGTCATTCGTTATTCCGTTTTTTACTATATTTTAAAGAACACTCCTACTTATGGTTTAAAAGATGTTGGTGGAAGAAAAAATTTAAATTTGAGTTGTTTTCCAACTTTTGAATAATTACATTAAATCAACGTTATTTTAAATTAAAAAGACAAACTCGGATATTAAACACGCAAAATCGTAATTCAAACACTCATACTCGAAAATTAAACACACATACTAGAAATTTAAACACTCATACTCGAAAATTAAACACACATACTCAAAATTTAAACACTCATACTCGAAAATTACACATTAATGCGACCCCGGTTATCATATCCAAGACGGACCACCGTATTCTGTATTCACGTCACTGTTCCAAGCTTGATTAGTGTAGTCTTCAGTTGGTAACTCCAAATTGTTTAGATCAATTATGGGTTCGACTTTATAACCCCTTGGACGAGCACGTCGTGGGTCATTTGGACGAGCCCCACTATAACTACCAAATCTCGTCCAAAACGAAGTAACGAAATACGATAAACAAATAAACGGGGGGTTTATGTAATTATAGAATAGTTAAAGAAATATCGGAATTAAGTTTTTTCTTTTACCAATCCTTTAAAAACACTAATTAAGCGTGTCATTCCAAATCTCGTCCAAAACGAAGTAACGAAATACGATAAACAAATAAACGGGTGATTTATGTAATTATAGAAAAGTTAAAGAAATATCCGAATTAAGTTTTTTCTTTTACCAATCCTTTAAAAACACTAATTAAGCGTGTCATTCCAAATCTCGTCCAAAACGAAGTAACGAAATACGATAAACAAATAAACGGGTGATTTATGTAATTATAGAAAAGTTAAAGAAATATCCGAATTAAGTTTTTTCTTTTACCAATCCTTTAAAAACACTAATTAAGCGTGTCATTCCAAATCTCGTCCAAAACGAAGTAACGAAATACGATAAACAAACATTATAATATAAAATACTATACCTCTCCTAAACCCTAAACCCTAAACCCTAAACCCTATAAACCCTAAACCCTATCCTTAAAACCTATACAACATAGTTCTAACTTGTATTTTCATACATAAAGGTTGTAAAACACCTTTAATCACTAATATTTTTTAACCATACACTAACATATGTAAAATAGGAGTGTTCCTCCAAATTTTGTACAAAACGGAATGTCGGAAGATGTTTAAAAAACAATTTGGGGAAGAAAGCGCAATTATACAAAAGATGCAAAACAACTTCAAATTCTGTTTTTTCTTGAACAACTATTTTCACAACACTAATGAGGCATGTAAATTCAAATTTTATCGACAAATGGAGAAGCGAAACACGTTAAAAATATATTTATGGTCAAAAATATAATTTTATTTTTGTATTGGTAAAAGAAAAAAACCTACCGACATCAGTTTTGTATTTTTTTTTTATTAAAAAATTCTGGTTGACATCCTTTTTTAATTTTATTATTATTTTTTTTTTAAAAGAAAAGGTTGACATCAATTTTTCTTTTTTTTTTATTTTTTTTTAAATTAAATGGGCCATGTCAGCGATCCGTGTGATAATTCACACGTATCGCTGACGTGGCACCCCCCACCCCCTTTTTTTTGGTTTTTTTAATTTAACCCTACTCCTTATAAATATCTATAAATATCCCTTATTCTACCCACTTAATTCATTCATTCTTTCCATTCTCCAAAAACTATCTACTTTCTCTCCCAAAAATTCTAAATAACTAACAAAAATTTATCCATATATATTCACTAACTTATAATTAGAGTTTATTATTTGTTTTATTATTTTATTTCTACTTATGTTTTATTCATTATCTAACTAATAATAACTATAAAAAACTTATATTATCAAGATTTTATTTTAAATACGAAATTTTATTTATTATAATTAATAATTTAAAAAAATTGCTCGAAAATGTGAATGTTATTATTTAAATCGATTTCTTTTAAATTAAATCGCCAAATAAACATAAAAATGTTATTTAAAATCGTTTCTTTACAAAAAAATCGCCAAAAAGTTATAAAATAATTATTTAAAATCGATTTCTTTTAAATAAATCGGAAAAAAATCATAAATCAATTATTTTAAAACGATTTCTTTTAAGTCAATTGGTTTAAATCGTTTTTTTAAATCATTTTTTTAAAGTGTTTTTTTTTTTTTTTTTTTTAAACCCTTTTCCGTCGGCTTAAAGCCGACGGTAAAGCCCTATACCGTCGGCTTTAAATCATTTTAAATCATTTTTTTTAAATCGTTTTTTTTTTTAATTTTTTTTTAATTTTTTTTAATTTTTTTAAACCCTTTTCCGTCGGCTCTAAGCCGACGGAAAAGCCCTATACCGTCGGCTATAAGCCGACGGAAAAGGGAACTATACCGTCGGTAAAAGTCCGACGGAAAAGCTCTTTACTTACGAGCTTTTTTCCGTCGGCTTTTACCGACGGCTTTTGCCGACGGAAATAACCATTTCCGTCGGAAAAGGGGCCTTTACCGACGGTTTTTGAGCCGTCGGTAAAGCCGATTTCTGTTGTAGTGTATGGAGTTAACTTACTTTTAACTTTTAATAATAAACATTTTAATATTTCTGGAAAGTATTTCAATATATACGCAAAATCAGTGAAATTCAGCTCAAGGAAATTAGTGACACTCCACCAAAAATAAATATTGCTCGGGGATTAATGGATTTAATTAAAGGGGTAAATAAAAAGAAAACTGTTACGAGTGATCAGATCTAGATCGGATGGTAGTAATTAGCAAGTTATGTAGTACGCATATGGGTTTAATTTCGAGAGTAAAATAAATTATATAGTACGAATTATTATATGGTAGATTCGTTGTTCACATAAGTGATAAGTAATAATGGGTTTATTAGCAAGTTATGTAGTACGTATATGGGTTAAAAGAATAACATCATATAACTTTTTGACTTTCTACCCAAAAAATAAATGCACTAAAATAACTTTTTTCAGGACACAGATTCATAAATATAAAAACTCTCTTCGGCTTATATTGTGCGGAATAGTATGTCTTGTTTGTTCTTATCTCAGAGTCGGAATTTAATTCAAATTTTTGTTTAACTGTTGTACTTATATATTTGTAGATTTATAGAATTGTGCACTAGATGGGGTAGTATATGATTATGATCAAGAATATTTTCTGTAACCACCCACTTCTTAAGATAATTCAATTTGATCCTCATTAGTGTCTGTTAGAAAATACTTACCTTGAATCCATCGAAAATGGTTTCAATGGATGCTCCATTTTATCGATCTTTTACCTGACTTGTTTTCATGACGTTTTCTACATGCTTTTGTACTCCAAACTAGTCTGAATTCGATCACGAACCGAAGGAATTCGATTGCCACAATCCAAGAGCCAATTTTGATGAGTTTTCATGGTGAAAAATGGCTACAAAAGCCTTCTCTTTTTACCCTGAATATTGTGTACGAAAATTAGATATTTTTCATGTGTTTATTATTATTTTCTCTCCTTAGAAAATCAGGAGATAACTTCCCTTATAAGAGGGAAGAGTTGGGAGGGAAAATGGAGAAGTTTCTCCATTTCAAATAAGAGAAACTACTGCCACCAATTTTTGATTTCAAACTAAATGGGTCGGGTCAACCCACATAGACAACCCGTATCTCAAATTCATCATCTCCCACTCGCACATGAGGGCTGGACTGATGTCCAGAAATATCATATTAACATACTCATCAATTTCATACAGGCAAATGGATCATGTGACCAGCGAGCATATTGAGCATTAACGCCATACACATGTTAAGGATATATGGCAGCTCATCTACTTAAGCCCAGTTGTACACTCGTTAATGATATACAACAACTTAACTTCTTCACCACCACGAGGACAATGTATCTCGCTATACCCCAGACTTTAGTTACTTGCATCAATCAGAGTATCTCATATTCCTTGTCATAAAAGGAGCACACTCACTAAACATTGTATCCACAATTACATTCCAAACATCAAAGTTTGACATAATTGCACGTGCGGTGAATACAAGATAGGCGCAAGTCCTAGACAGTCTTCCTTTCTAACTTTAACCTCTTACCACTAAAATGGCTGCTTTCATAGACATGCACCTCATTAACGAATTTGTCATGACTATTAGAAACATCCTAAAGTAGCAACACCAAAGTAAAGCTTCGAGAAAAAGTTAAAAAGTCATAAGGGTATAATATGAGGTCTAATAAACATCTGAGTCTCACACAATGAGGAAACAAGGATCAATTCACTCATTACTTCAACGGTCACAAAAGCACACGTGGTATGAAACACATGCTACGATGCTTTTCTTCCTTCTCGGAAGCGTATGTCACATTTAGTTGTAAATGCATCGTACATATCTGAGTTCAAGTGTCTCTAACACTTAACTTGATTTTTCTTCTTGTTAGTCCTCTATAAATGAAAATCACAAGAAAACTCACATCTGGCTATAAGACAAGTATCATGGATGGTGGGAATCCATATCGATTACTTAACATTACGATAGTAATCTCATCTTGATCATCAATCAAGGCGACATGTCAATGTAAGTATGACTTTGTATCCAAACAAAATCATAATTGTCTCATCTCTACACACTACCCAGTGTCAGAGGCAATTGCTCGTGTGAGAGAGCCAATCTTTGCTTGTCAGACATACCTTTAGACTTCGAATGTTTTTAACAAAAAATGATTACTTACATAACATTCAAGTCTCACACTCATGGACATAACTAATTGGACATCAGCTAGTCCAATTAGATAAGATTCTATGAAAACCTCGAGATACTAAGCAATCCACGAATACATCTCTAGGTTCAAGTTAAGTTACAAACTAACTATTATTAATGCATAGATAAATATTGCAAAGTCACTTCTTTCTTTGCACATATATCTTTTACAAAAGCTTTATTTTGTGATTATGTGTTTGGTCATATCACTTGAGACTCTTGTGTAAGCAATTGTTGTCACCATAGTGCACACAAACAACTCCTACTTGCCTTATTGTCTCAAATGATAAATTGTATCTCTAACCAAACACCTTATACTGTAAAACAAAGTGACACTAAGTCTCATTTAATAGGCACATAAATACACTCGTTTTCTTTCAGCTATTCTAACAAATAGCATCAGTTAGAGAAGAGCAAACCCAGAGTTCGATTTACTCTAAGTCAAAATCACCTCTCGATTAATCATTGGTGTATTTTCATTAATAGTGACTTCTTCAATTATTAAGTATGCATTATCTATAGGAGTTCGAAATCCTATATTAGCATAGTCCATATTCCATCCTTAAGAATTAGGCTATACTTATTGACCAAACCCATGTCATGACAACAATCATTGAAGATATTTAACAAATTGTAGTTTAGACATATTTCTAACTGGAGTCTTCATAGATACTAAGGCTTAAGATTTCACCATTCTCAAGAGTATTAGTTGCTCCATAATTCATTCTAAATCTTTCATACATTTGCAGATGCAAAACATCAATGCATTGGACGATTTCCGTGAATTTGAGCACGTAAGGTACATTAACCTCATGTTCACTCTTTATCTCAACGATACAAGAATGACCATCGAAATGGCTCAATCATACGCTTCATAATCTCAACCATCGGAATACTGTTAAAATAAAATAAATAGAGTTATTACTTTAAATGAACAACTCGAGTGTTTAGACAAAGACCTTAGTCTTTCATGATAAAAATAAACGAAGTCACTTCATAGTGATTCACTAGCACCAAAGTTTGATTTAAAAACAATGGTTTGACACTTTCACAATGAAAGGTAATGAGACCATCTCTAAAACGATTCTCACCAACCATAGTCAAACCAAACGCACGCCCAATAAATTTTTATCATAAAGACGAACATTATCTCAAGTGAACTTGACATATAACACCTCTCGATGTTTTTAATGCAAGTACACCCTCTAGCAAAGATCGTTTGAGATAACTTTTCGGTGAATCTTATAAACCACCATCTAAGAGATTGCTTAAGGCCATATACCACCATAAAGTCTCAGAACTCAATTTTCTATGCCTTATGAAATCTATAAACTCATATATAGATTTATATTCTCAAAATATTCATCGAGAAAAGCATCTCATGGTTCAAGTCAAGTAATTAAAAAAAAAAACTCATATATCTCAATAAATGGTAAATCAACTGATTTTTAATTTCCAAAAATCGAATAAGTTATTGTCAAAAGTACAATAGATATTCCCTTTTAAGTGAAAAATCTTATACATCTAAAGATTTATACAATCTATAAGTATAATTTTGAGAATTCATTAATTCTCAAATATCTCGCGCCTTAATCTAAAGCCAACTAGTACATGTATTTGGTTTGACCTACAGACTCGTAATTATTTCATCCCACTTATTCGGGGCAACCCTCAAGATAGGATATGGTATGACTTGTCATTTAAATTTCGTTTATCTCCTCGAGATAAAAGAAAAATATTAATGGTACTCTAATGTCGTTAGACACATACTTGAGCCCATCTGCTACAGTACTTATACTGTATTTAACTTATTCACGACGTTGACTCATTTACCCCCAATAGACTCCCACTGAAGTCATGGAGTACAAAACATGCTTGGACTTGGAAAAATGAATCAACCATGATGATTATCAACTAAACATACAAGCTTCTCATGGATTTATATCCTAAAAATAAGTTTAAGGCCTCGAATTATACAATTCTACGATTCAATTTCAGTTACCCTTACTCCACTTGTTCATGATGAACACAATGACATCATGTCAGCTGGTATATCTCGGACATACCTTTAAGATTTGGAACGTCTCTTTTCAACTCGCAATGGAAAGATCACGAACATAAGTTCATCGTCCCAATATCCTGATAAAACTGAGTCTTTAATCCAATCTTATCAAAAGTGAAGAGTAAAAGAAAATACTAAGGCGAATTATTAATCATATGGACTTTAATTAAGAAAGCATCTCCGTCTAAGGAAAGCAATCAGATAACTTAAGTCTACAATGACCTTCTCATTTATAACAGTTTCCTATTCCCTCTCATAACAACCATTTCGTAACGGTATGCGAGAAATCAAAAAACTATTAAAGAGAAGTCTTATTCATTACATATCACACACATTCTCTCCAACTTAAAGGATAATTACAATCCTACAAATCGGATTTTAACACCCAAGATACTCATGTATCTCAGATTTGTTAATAGTTAAATAGAAAAGGAATGTGCAATACCATCAACAAATGTAATGAAACTAATGGCTCCAAGCCATGCCTTTTGTATAAGTCAAATCATAGAAAATTAAAGGGAGTTATCCTCGTGGGAATTCTGTCTATATCCATCTATCAAGATGGCTATCATGTCAAGTTTTTCTATGAAGAAAATTCAAGGGTAAAACAAGAATATGGATCTCATTGGTATGCCACCATAATCTAAGTTTGTTATTACCCAATGTGACTCAGATGCGCGTATCAGGTACACAATATCAATGTTTTATTACTATCCGAAAGGCGTATTGACCGTTCTCATCAATCAATACAGTAATTGAAACATTTATATAGTCACAATTGACATTATAAGAAAGAGTCTGATGCCTAACACCACAATGTGCTATCTCTAATAAGGTTTTTGTTTTTAAACAAGACAAAACATCATTATCAAGCCAAGAACTCATTGAAGAAATATGCTTCTTTGTCTCAAGTCTAACCTCTTCATCCCGTTTTCGAAGCATGTAGGTGAAAGTTCAGAAGTCATACAACTCAAAATATATGTATTGACTCTTTCTAGGTATGCCATTGCATAACATCCTACATATTATCAACACTTATACATGAGAGTAATCAATATATTTCTTTAAGTATGATCCAGTCTCAAGTTCTTGTAAATCTAAAAATCCACATAGGACAAAGATCTATCACTCAACTATAGAGACGATACAACTTATTAGGAAATCATCTATTTAAGTGCAATTTCCCAAATGAGGCAATCCAAAAGACCAGCACTTAGAATGGAACAATTGCAAAGTTACTCCAATAGTGTTTATCCCTGATCAAACGCTTACGTTTGTTCTCAAACTATACAAATAATTTACTCATCTTTAGTCGCGTTTTAGTTCATCAGACAACCAGAACTTACAAGCTCTCCTTTTAAGTTGTTATGACCCTAGAACCAAGTAAAAGAAAAATTGAAACATCGAGTCTAACAACACAATGTTGTTTATCTCGAATTTCAATATTGGGTGACATTTGAATTTATCAATCTCAAATAAATTGAAACTCAAATGAATTGATGAAGACAATAAAATGAGGTTAAGACTCGAGCTCACCACATTATCAAAATAGACATATTAGCCAGCTACTAAACAATGATCACATTTAACTTGAACCAAAGTCCAAGTCAATATTGAATTACCAAATATGTGGTTTAGTAGTTATCTATTTTGACCAGGTATTTGAAGTACATATATGCTTCACATATAAGTGTACACCAACTACAGATCATTACATACAGGCTTCACAGAATACCATAAGCAGCGGAAGCTAATAAATTCTGTAAGCTCTTTAATCTATATCCTAAAATGAGAAGTTTGACTTATAGCTAAATGATATAACTGTCTAAGTTAATGCTCCTCCAAGCATCTAACTTGTCTTATGTCATTGTGAATCTAAAGTGATCTAATTCAAGATCAATTCACAATTAGTGCAAACAAAGCACAAGTTTGAACGATCACTATGATCTATTCGATTGCCATGATCTGTCAATCTTGAGATATCTATTATTTATGTCCATCTATTATAAATATTTGATTTTGGATTTAGCAAATCAACATTCATAACAATTCACCATAAGGTACAAAATCGAAAAGGTTACAAAGCAACCCATCATCATTTATATCATCACGTTCGTCATCATAAGTTTAATCTCTAAATCACAAAATTCACAAAGTTCTTGGTGAGAACCTCTCAAGTTCTACCAACGATAGAACTCCCATTCAACTTTGGTATATACAAGCATTTATCATGTATAAAGCAATACACTTAGATAAATAGCACTTAAGGAGATAAGTATGCATGATATATCAAAATAAAATCATGCATCTTTCACATCACATACAACTATCACGGGAAGGGAAGTAAAGACATGTTAAAAAGCTTGATTAAGCTAAACATGCTTAGGTGTATGATTAAATGTCTTCTTAAAACAATACAAACATTGAATCGTTATCGCATCACTTATTGCTTTTAGATCCCCGATCTAGATTTTAGCTAATCAAGTATGCAACAAGATTTCGTTCAAAATGTTTAACGCTTTTCAACAATCATACCGAACAATGAGCTACCAAGCTCGAGGGTTTCTTTCGAAAGATATCATATGCCAATAAAAACGTTCAAATCTCAACTCAAAAGAGAGAATTTACGACTGAGAAATGGTTACCAAACCATTATTAGGCCTTAGGGACAACTCAAAACGTTCATCATGGCATTCATTACCATACAGAAGCATTCCATTAAAAAAAAATTCTAGTTTTTCATACTTCACAAAATTATTTATGGTTCATATGAGTGCCAATTTACTCCCACTAGGCTATAACACTTAAAATATAATTTTCAGATTCCAAAGAGAAAAAAAATAGAATTTTCCCAATTTAAAAGGAATTTTCCATAATTTCCTTAACTAAAAATAACTCAAAATCGAGAAAATATATTTCTTTTTTAATCTGAAAAAAATATTTTTAATAAACCTTACATCGGAAATTTAATTTCGGAGATCAGAATGGTATAAAATTCATCAAAATCCGACCACCGTAGCCCTCACACGGGAGTAAATAAGTTTTGATGATGTGTCGCTCTATTAGCCTGTCATATCTCCCTAGCAGTTGACTGGTCAAACAGTCAGTCTAATGATGTCATCCATCGCATCACGATAATGTCACCCGTACGGTTCATCATCTTCCTTTCTTAAGAAATCCATAATTTTGGTCTTAAAATTAAAATTGGTATAACTCTCTCAATTCTAGGCCAAATTTTACGTTCTTTATATGGTTGGAAAGCTCTCGACAAGATCTATTCATAAATGTTACAATTACAACGAAAGATGTAACACAAAAAATATAGTAAATCGAGAAAGATTCTGCAACAATGTTAAGAACATATCATGCAATTCTAAGCATGTATTTGGCATGAAAAACACATACATTCATGCTTAAACATCAGGAAACGAGCCCTATACCAATGTTAGAAAATACTTACCTCGAATCCTTCGAAAATGGTTTCCATGGATGCTCCATTTTATCGATCTTTTACCCGGCTTATTTTCATGACGTTTCCTACATGCTTTTGTACTCCAAACTAGTCTGATCGAATCCGATCACGAATGGAAGGGATTCGATTGCCACAATCCAAGAGCCAATTTTGATGAGTTTTCATGGTGAAAAATGGCTACAAAAGCATTTTCTTTTTACCCTCAATATTGTGTACAAAAATTAGATATTTTTCATGTGTTTATTATTATTATTTTCTCTCCTTAGAAAATCTGGAGATAACTTCCCTTATAAGAGGGAAGAGTTGGGAGGGAAAATGGAGAAGTTTCTCCATTTCAAATAAGAGAAACTACTCCCACCAATTTTTGATTTCAAACTAAATGAGTCGGATCAGCCCACATGGACGACCCGTATCTCAAATTCATCAGTGTCAATCACAAAAAGCAAGAATCCATAGAATTAAATATCCCTATTTTTTACACAATGGGATGTGATTTAAATCTCCTTTATGTTAATGTCTAGATTGCAGTAGTCAAAGATCAAAGTTTCGGTTTAATAGGATTAGTTCTGCTAAATATTATAAACTTCTCGAATGCTTCAAAATCTTGTTCCGAAAAAATTGGGACAATTGTAGAAGTCCAAAATCAAAATTCCCACGCAGTCCTTCAAAAAGTAAGCGAAAACTTTTAATATTCCTGAATCTACCAAACAAAACATATACACAAGTATTTTTCACGTTCGTTGCAACTACGATTTTTTCAAACTTTCCGAAATATCTCGTTACTTTTTGTAAGAACTAGTGGAAATTGGAAAACTTGATCCTTGCTATAAACCCAATTTTCTTTTCAAGGAAACTGCTCCAAAAAGAAATTTATTCGCACATAGTTAATTAAAGACATGAATCTATCTACCTATATATTAATGCATTAACATAATGCAGTACTAACTAAAATCAGCAATCGTTATATTTTGTCGAGCTTCTTGTAATCAAGAAAGTTAAACAAGGCCCGAATAAATATTGAATCTCCAATTCTACCTTGATTGTGTAAAAGCTAGCCTCGTTTTCAAGATTCGTGCTCATCTCCTCGCTAAGAATCACTGAACACCAAAACCCACATGTTCGCCAAAACATGATTAATCTGACTTATTCTACAATGTATTGATTTCTAAATGGTAATTATTAACACAATTATTTGGATGTTGCTCAATCATCTGAAACGTTTTCTTTCCAACAGTTATTGTTTCATATTAGTGTTAATTACTCTCGTTTGACCATAATTATGAAACGGTTATGTCTATTGATTCATCCTTGTGTATTACCTAATAGCCATCATGGCTTTGTGATAGAGAAGCCAGAGCTTATCAGAATAAGAGAAGAAAAATCATATATTATATACACATAAGAGAAAAAAAAATTGAGGTGTACAATATACATATACATATACATATATATGAGCATAATATGTGAGAAAATAATATATTACTTTGTTAATATATTGATATGAGCAAAAGAGTAAAGTGTTGTGCGAGCTTCTGTCTTATTTTCTAATATGCAGTTAGAGATAATATTATGGCGTTATTTGCTGAGATGTTGCATCCTGGAGACGACGCGTTGTGTGCGACCCTACTGCATGTTGAGTATTACCAACTAGGAGCGTGAATCATCTTATAGAGAGTTGACATAGTACGCGCATCAGCCTAGCGTTTATACTTCACAATCGACGTGAACTGTTGGAGTTTCGGTAACATCGTCACTTTATATTTTGTTGCTAATATTCTTTAATCATCCCTCGATGTAATATTATATTTTTTATCTGTTTCTTTATTTAATTATTGTGAATTGTTAAATAGAGGAACAAGTGTGAGATCAGATGGTATAGCTAGTAAGTAGTAACTAATAAATTAGGCAATCATAACGACAAAAATAAACTAGTAAACTATATATAGGTAATGCCTACTTGTTACATGTATGAGTTTCGTAACACATACATGAGAAGGATCTGGTTATCGTAACACAATTGAACATTAATAACAATTAACAAATTTGTAGTTAATTAGACATTTGATTGCAACAGTATAATATATAATTAAGAATCACCGAACACCATGCCAAAATAATGTTTAGCATTCAATTAATAAATCATGCACTGATGTAAGTGACTTTCTAAGATGGTTTCTTAATTAAAGTTTTTTCAATACGAAACATTATTATTTATGCCTTACGTAAAATGGCAATATTTTGTCGACCAAATCAAAAGTAAAATCAATTAAAATAAGAAAAAGCCAATAAATAATAACAGCATGCATGCTTCGCCGCCACTACAATTCAACTATTTCTTAGCGAGCCTCAAATGCCACGTCATATTTGGTGACACGTGTCTGCTTTGCCTAACACATGTGTTCAAAATGATAAAGGCTACGTAAATCAATTCTTATCTCCACGTTATTTATTTAGGACGATCCTTACCTTTGCTTCTTCTTTTTACAAACGTATTATATTTATATTTGATATTGAAATATTAGTCGATTTTTTAGAAAAGTACTCTACCCATTCTTCCGCACATATGCAATTTAATTTACTATAAACACAAATACACAATGATTGCATGATAAGCATTTTGATTTAATGTAAAAAAAACGGTGGGATAAAATGTATAATGATGATAATCATAATCATATTATTGAAGGGGCTGATATAATGCAATACCATTATTAGCAAAAAAATTATAGATATCTTATGTGTGATTTAACTTTAGTCGTATGTTAATTAAAGCACGCTTGAAACTACAGACTTTGGACAAAGTGTGGATACATTAATGCTGCAATTCCTTATTCATCCCTACTATAATAATAAGAGGGGATAGCACCTCCCTATCAACCATTTTTTTCCTTTTTACCCTTATTTTTTTAATGTTAATTGCTATTTTGCCACTCAAACCAAAAAAAAAATTAACAAAGAAGTGGAGGCCGCCACTTTTGGCAGGGCCCTATTTAGCACAATTGCAAAATTGTCCTTGCAGTTTGCAGAACTGTCTTTGCAGTATTTAACTCTTTCTATTTTGTCCCAAAATTTTTTTATTATTTAATTATGGGTCCCAATATAAATTATAAAACAGTCTTTTAACATTTAATTTTCCTTATTTCTTGTCCACTATAGATTGTCAAATAGTCCTTGCAGTTTTCAACTCATTGTATCGCCTCTAAAGTTTTCTGTTACTTTACTTATGTGTCACACGGTAAGTTGTATAATAGTCCTTCATATTTTAAGTTTTCTTTTTTTTTTTTGGCCCAAAGTATTTTTTATTGGGCTCATTTCATCGTCCGTATTATTTTGCAAGTATACGTAATATGTGAAATACAAATGAAGGGTGCGCATTTCATGTGTTTATAACATATTTAATCGTCTGTGGTAAATTGCAAGACAGTCCTTTAAATTTTATTTTTTCTTTTTTTGTCCCAAAAGCTTTCTTATTTAACTCATTTCATCGTCCAACTTGTTTTGAAGTAATTAATACCTTGTGGGCTCACGCGTATTAATTGATTGGGGTCCATCTTTTGTAATATGAATTAGCAATTAATGGTTTAGGATCCGCGCACTAATAGTTGGGGGCTCGGCACGCGTTAACCGTTGGAACGCACCTAATATAAAGCGAATTAGTAATTAATGGTCTGTCGTAAATTGTTGAACTGTCATTTACGTTTTTAATTCTTTCAATTTTGCCCCAAAAATTTATACTTTTTAACGTAGTTGTCTCGTTACGATATTCTATTTTGTTTTGCAGTAATAATTACCTTGTGGATCCGTGCATATTAATCGACTGAGGTCACCTAATATAAAACAAATTAGTAATTAGTAATTTGGCGATCCGCGCGAATATGGCCATTCGGATCTAAAATTTATATAAAGAATTAATATTTAATGTTTCGAGGACCCGAGTAATAATGTATATCATTTATTTTGAATCGGATATTGTTAAAATTAGAACAAAGCTTTTAAAAATGGCACTTAGATTATTGATTACGATAAGATTAATCGCTAGGATCCGCTTACCATAGAATAAGATTAATCACTGAGGCATGCATAATAATACCATTTATTTCGAATCGGTTATCGTTAAAATCAAAATAGCATTTTTCACCATTGCGGCACTGCACATATTAATCAATTGGGGCCATTTTATTGTCAAAATAATATCAACGTGCACCGAAATACGCAACAATGATTGTACTAATTAGATGACCGGAATGAGCATACGTAATATGTAGAATACAAAAATGAAGTGTGCGCCTTTCATGTGTTTATGTCTTATTGAATCGTCAGTGACCGAACATGCCCGTGCGGAGCACGTGCCGTATCGTATTTTACTAGTTATATTATATGTTGCTACTCTCATAAGCAACACATACAATAATATATATTTCTTCGATAAGAACAAAATTACTATGACGATCAAATTATGTTTAAATTGGTCTAAGTTGAAAGCAAACCACACGTGTCGGTTCATGTTGGTCCATTAATTTTGAGGAATGTATACTCCAAATTATGACGGATTGGTTCCATTCTAGAAACATATGTAATCAAATGTTAGTTCATATTATACACTAACATTAATTAATCTACAAAATAAGTAAATATTAACTTTCAACTATTTCTATTCAATTCTAAAACTTTTCTAACTATTTTACCCAAAAAAATAACTCAACTACCAACTACTACATACTCCTATCTTATAGTGAAACGAAAGATTCAAAATGAGTAGTTTCTATATATAATAACATTATAATTTATCTTCCACTAATTAATATCCAAAGAGCGTGCGATACATTCAACATCTTTACCAATTTAATTTATTCTTAAATATAATCTTTGATGAGCACATTTAGTGTTGCACATGTTCTTTTTTTCTTTTTTCTTTAACGTAGCTCTACCCAACTATGAGTATTTAATGTACCAAATAATAATCTTCATGAATTTTCTTTGCCTATCATATTATTAATACAATAACTTAGTTACATCTTCTCAATTTTTCATCCCCCCCCCCCCAATATATAGTACTGGAACAGGAATTGTACAAAGTGAAGAGGTTATTTTCACTAAATAGAGACTTCTTCTTTTTTTTAACCGGGAAAGGCGTGAGCTTAATTTATAAAACTAATCCAAATTTATGAATATAATATTTTTCACTTATAGCTATTGGTTAATATTTTAGGGATTTTGCTCCGTATATATCATCCTCGTATTGTTTTACAGCACTAATAAAGCCGCTCGTTATATTTAGGGGCGAAGTTGAAATAGTTGAAAACCACAAGGCTATGGAATTTACATTATACGTGTTGTACATTTTCTTTTTTTCTTTAACGTAGCTCTACCCGTGCTATGAGTATTTAATGTACCAAATAATCGTCATAAATTTTATTTGCCTATCATATTATTAAAATTTTGCTCCATATATATCATCGTCATTTTATTTTACAGCACTAATAAAGTCGCTTGTTATGTTTAGGGGCGAAGGTGAAAAACTTGAAAATCACAAGGACTGTTCTACAAACAAAGAAAAATAAACGACGAAATGAGTCAAATAACATAAATTTTTGGGGCAAAAAATACGAAAATTTAAAATTTGAAGGGTCGTGTTTCAATTAACTATCGT
This sequence comes from Linaria vulgaris, assembly GCA_948329865.1. Lineage (NCBI taxonomy): Eukaryota > Viridiplantae > Streptophyta > Magnoliopsida > Lamiales > Plantaginaceae > Linaria > Linaria vulgaris. Next base: position 3,726,831 of record OX415251.1, read on the forward strand.
ACCCAAAAGCAAATCGTAGAAAATTGTAGGGGTGAAAGTGAAAGAGGCGAAAGCCACAAGGAGTATTCTACAATTTACAAGTCAAACAACAAAAACTTTCGGGGATAAATAAGAAAATCTCAAATTCAAAGGGCTGTTTTGCAATATAACTTGGGGCCCAAAAGTAAATAATAGAAAACTTTAGGGACAATACTAAAAGAGTTAAAACCCACAAGGGTTGTCGTGGTTGAATTTTTGGGGCCAAAAATACGAAAATTTAAAATTTGAAGGGTCGTGTTTCAATTAATATGGGGCCCAAAAGCAAATCGTAGAAAACTGTAGGGGCAAAAGTGAAAGAGGCGAAAGTCACGTGGAGTATTCTGCAATTTACAAGTCAAACAACAAAAACTTCCGGGGACAAAAATAAGAAAATCTCAAATTCGAAGGGCCATTTTGCAATGTAACTTGGGGCCGAAAAGTAAATAATAGAAAACTTTAGGGACAATAGTAAAAAAAGTTAAACATTACAATGATTGTCATGCAATTAACCATGACAACAACATTACCTCTTATATATTAAACGAAAAAATAATAAATAGATTGCTTAATTAACATCATACAGAAATTGAAGAACACTATCTATCTCATTGCAAAATGCGAAAAATAAAGTGAAAAAATGAAACCAGAGAATAAAACATAGCGTGCATGATTTTATTTTTTTTGTTGATTAAATATAATTTGGGGTGCCTTTTTATTTAACTCGAGATTCCAGGTCATGGTTCTTTTCGTAACAAAACGCAATATTCATTTGTCAATACAATATGCGTTGAGAGTTTTTTCCCCAATATATATGCTACAAATACAATCAAAGTAACATTACGTGATGTGACATTTGCAGATTATTTTTAAAATGATTAACATACGAGGTAAGTAAGTGCTAATAACAATGACACAAAATACCTGTTTTCTTTCAACTAATAGGAGCATAGAAGGGTGGTTTTTGCATATAACTGGACTTGAGGACTGTTAAGTAATTTGTTCGGAAATATTAAATGGAAATATTTTGACATTACCGGAGTTTTTATTTTTTTTTTGATGCAATACATTACCGGATTGAAAAGACCATCAAAACAACGGAAATTTCTTATCTAACTTTAATGTTAGAGTCCACAACCCCTATTTTGTGGGTATTGATGTGGGTCCCACACACCCCAAAAGTGTTGTGGGTCCACATCCATACCCACAAAATGAGAGTTGTGGACTCTAACCTTAATGTTAGGTAAGAGGTTCCCCAAAACAACAACATATGCAAAACAAGTCAAATAAGGCAAAACATATTATATCCAAGACAAAAGTACATCTAATATAGGGAATTTCAAAACTGTTTCTCTTTAATTTGGTATTGATCACGTTGAAGTTACATAGTAGTAAAATATTGAATTTTCGAACATTAACTAAGAAACGATTTTGAAATCCTTTACTGGTTAGTTTCATTCAAATTATACCTATTATTATAAATTGTGATTGGGCTCTAGTATGATTCGGGAAATTATTAGTTTTAGCCCCTTAGGCCTCTCTCTAAAAGTAGCCCTTTAGTTCGCTACTATTCAATTTTAGCCCATTAAATTTAGTTTGGTCCAATTTTAACCCTCCCTTCAATTTTTGCTGGAGCTAATTTTCTTTTATTATATTTTTGCCCCGTTAGTTTTTCGCCCATATTTTAACTAATCTCCAAGGACTATAATGCAATTAACCTACAAATACAACTTTAAACACACCAGATTTGAGTATTGTGATGTGATACGGTATATATCTTGTTTTGTGTAGGGGCTCAATATATTTTTTATTTTGGTTCTTTTGTGTTCATGCTAAAATACATGAAAAATCTATAAAATCATAAAGGGTTTTTGGCAAGTTACCTCCTTGTATTATGGTAAATTAGTAAGTTACCTCCATGTGAAAAATAAGTTGGCCGAATACCCCCATGTGATCTCAAGGGTTGGCATTTTACTCCCTTATGCATGGAGGTGTAGTTCACTCTCCCTTAAATGAGAGTGGGGGCTGGATTTTTTCTTTAGAAAAAGACATTTATACCCCTATTTCTTTAAAAAAAAATATATCTTGTAATTCAATATTTTAAACTATTGAAAATTGTGAAACTATATTAAAATTAAAAATAAAAAATCTAAGGTATATACATGTAATGCTTTGTTTCTTAAACTTTTTTTTATATAAAAATAAAAAAATACAGTAAAATCAAATTCGAAATTACACAAATAAAAATATTAATATTGATAAGGGTGTTGTAGTCTTTTAACAAAAAATTTATAACACAAAATTTTTCAGGGAGGTGGTGTGCCAACTTTTGAGATCATAGGGGGTTATTCGGCCAACTTATTTTTCACAGGAAGGTAACTTGCCAATTTAACATAACACATGGAGGTAATTTACCAAAAACCCAATCATAAATAATCTTAGACTAGAACTTGTACATTAACTTCATAAATAAAAACTCTAAATTTTGATCTTCAGGCTATAAAAACTCAATAAACAATATCTATGGAATCAAGAAAATTTATTTATATATGACTAGTACACATAAAATAAGTACATTTTCACACAAATAATTAAAATCTAAATAAAGAAAATTATGTGTGCTTGAACTTCAAGTATAGGCAGATTATTTGAGCGCGTAACGTGTTGTTAAATCTAATTCTGGACGAGTCATGTTACAGGTTGTGGAAAAGTTCGAACAATTTTTGAACTATTTTTTAGCTTCTATGTGAGAAATGATTAGTGAATTAAGTCAACATTGCTGGAAACCATAGTCTTGAAAGGGATCAGAAAAATAATAGTCAAAACTTATGATTTATATTTTTTGGTGCATTGTATTTCTTGGAGATAGTTAAAATATGGGGGAAAAAACTAACGGGGCAAAAATGTAATAAAAAAATATTAGCTCCACCAAAAATTGAATGGAGGATTAAAATTGGACAAAATTAAATCTAACGGGCTAAAATTGGATAGTGGCAAACTAAAGGGCTATTTTTGGAGAAAGGTCAACCTAATGGGCTAAAACTAATAATTTCCCAATATGATTCTATGTTAGTTTGAGAATTGACCTACTGAATTAGGTGGTTATTATAGCGTAATATACTCTCTGGCTAGGCACTATGAGGAAAGAGGATTGGAATCTGGCAATACCTTTCCCGGTAAGACAAACTGAGTCATCCTCCCTTTTTAATAACAAAATGAACAAAAGGAGGACTTGATCAACCTAATTCGCTTGCTAGGCAGGATATGCTCATCCTTAGAGCGGTCAAAGCTCACACACAAGAGGGAAGGAACAAAAGGTTAATTGATTTGCTGCTTGATAGGGAAGAATGAGGGAATTGTCTGATATGCATCAGGGGGCACAACTCCCCCCTCTCACAAAGAGGTTGGTCCCACATGGGTCCCACGTGTGTGGGACTCACCTCTCTGTGAGTGGAGGGAGTTGTGCCCCCTAATACACACCAGAAGTTCCCGAGAATGAGAATGGGTTATTCAAAAAAGTAATAGCGCACTGAAATGACTAAGAAGACTATTCTCTGGAAAAAAAAAAGATTCTTTTTAATATCAATTTTCATGTGAGAGAGACTTAGAGAAGCAGCTCTTTTGCTTTAAATGGCCCATTAGAGTGATAACATCAATTTTAATATTATTTTGTAATATAAATATGAAAATCTTATGGATGCGAGTAACATTATTTTCGAAGTGTATATTATGAATTGTAAAAGAAGTTATGTTAACACCAATCTTTTAATTTCCTTATCTACCCTTCAACAAACGATTAAAATTTGTTATTAGTTGGGATATAACTGTAATTTATTTATATTTATTATTATTTAAAGCTTATAATTAAAATAAACAACGTTTACTTAAATCTTCCTTATATAAATAGAAGATTAAGGTATAATTAGATTTTCTATCCATGTTTAAGTTATAATTCTTGCCATATAATTTAACTATATTACTTAAAAATAAATTAGTAATCACATGAGAACCGCATGTTCGATGTTTCTAGTGTGATAAAAAAGAATCTCTAAGTATATCGATATTGTTGTAATATAGGGACCCATTCTTTTTTCTTTTCTTTTTTCCTCGGTTGAATATAGTGTTTTCAGTACCGGACTGGACATTGGATCGGTGATCTTACTGGTTATTGATTTTATTGGTTAAATCGGTCGAACCACTGGTTCAACTGGTCAATGCAGTCAAGTAGTCAAACCTCCTTCACAAATCACAACTATATATATATATATATATATATATATATATATATATATATATATATATGCAATACAACATATCATCATCATTATTTCAAATATTACCTTCAAAATTTTGCTTTTAAGTTTCAACGGCTAATTCATAATAAATAAACACACTTCTACATTTCTACTTCCACACAATCACATCATGAATTTACAATATCAAATCATCAAATCACCAAAATATTTCATTGATGACATCCAAGACTTGAATGCAAAATCACTAAATCCAACCAACAATATCCAAATCCAAACTAAGTTCCAACGATATTGCAATATCAATAAAATAATGTCATAATATGTAAAAAGTAACATCCCAATACTCAAAAGTTTCACCATCACTTAGCAACTACCAAAATCCAACAATATCACTAAAAATTGAAATCACTCATCAACATCATGACCGTATGTCCCCATATCTCTATTTGCATCTTGAGTGCCTAGATAGAATATAAAAAAATATGAGTAATTTAAAGTAGAGAACATTTTAAAAATAAAATATACCATAAAAGTATTATACCGATTGATGGTTGAGAACTATAAGCTCTTTCGGCATTTTGTTGACTTTCTTCAAGCATTTCTTCCAACTCATTATAATGAAGTTCTTGTTTACCACTTGCATCTTCTTCAATAACCCAAGGCTCCACCTTACCAATAGACTCATAATCAATTGGATCATAGTACTTCTTTTTCACCTTTCTTCAAAATTACACCAATTTATGTAAGTTAGAAACATCTTCAAATATAAGAAAATAAACTAGATTAATTCTTATATAAAGGAATAAAAAAACATAGCATTTCTCCAAACGCAAATTGATGCACAAATATCAAATCATTTAATCTTGTATGCTCCAACCTATTCCTCTTCTTCGTGTGAATTCGCTCAAACACACTCCAATTACGCTCATATCCAGATGATGATGAAGTATGGCGTAACAGTTTAACGACAACTTTTTGCAAATTTGGCGCATCACCACCAAATATACTCCACCATACATCTTTAAAAAAAACAAATTAGTACGCAATTATGAAGATCAAAGCTGTAAAGATCCAATATAAATAACAAGCATACCTGTAAGATTATAATATTGGCCTTGCCTTCTCATTAATAATCATGTCATATATATACAAGAGTATTCTTGATGACTAAGTAAACTACCTATCAAGATAATTACCAAATATACAAAAGATATACACAATATCTATTCTAGGCAATATCTAGTCTAATACACCCCCGCAGTCGCAACGGGAGGAGGACGAACGTTGAGGCTGTCTCGAAAATCATCAAAGAGAATACGAGGGAGGCCCTTAGTGAAAATATCAGCAATTTGATAACGAGAAGGCACGTGAAGGACTCGAACGTCACCGCGAGACACATTTTCTCGCACAAAGTGAATATCCATCTCAATATGCTTGGTGCGTTGATGCTGAACTGGATTCCCCGAAAGATAAACAGCACTAACATTATCACAATAGACAAGAGTGGCACGGGAAACCGGAAAATAAAGCTCCAAAAGCAAGTTGCGAAGCCAACAGGATTCCGACACAACATTGGCAACACCACGGTATTCAGCTTCAGCACTAGAGCGGGAAAGAGTAGGTTGCCGTTTGGCTGACCAAGAAAGAAGGTTATCACCAAGATATACACAATAACCCGACGTGGAACGACGTGTGTCGGGGCAGCCCCCCCAATCAGCATCGGTGAAGGCTTTAAGTGTAGAGAGAGAGGTCGGCCGAATGTAGAGACCGAGAGCAAGTGTCCCCTGAATATAGCGCAAGACACGTTTCAGTGCTTGCATGTGAGCTTCCCGAGGATCGTGCATATAGAGATAGATTTGCTGCACAACATAAGATATATCCGGTCGGGTAAACGTCAAATACTAAGAGCACCCGCAAGAGAGCGGAAAAGGGTCGGATCTGAGCAAGGGACACTGTCGAGGGCTGCGCCAAGCTTGGACTTAGTATCAACGGGAGTGAGAGATGGCTTGCAAGAAGACATGCCAGCGCGGTCAAGGATATCCATAGAGTACTTCTGCTGAGAGAGAAATAATCCCGTAGAATCTCGAGTGACAGAAATGCCCAAGAAAAAACTTAAAGGACCTAAATCCTTCATAGCAAACTCCGAGCCGAGAGAGGCCATAATAGAATGGCGCAAGGCAGTAGTGGAGGTGATAAGGAGAATATCATCAACATACAAAAGAAGATATGCAATGTCGTTACCTCGCCGATAAATAAAGAGAGAGTGGTCGGAGGTGCTGTGGAAGAAACCCAAAGTGCGAACATAATCAGTAAACCGCTGGTACCATGCACGAGGGGCTTGCTTCAAGCCATAAAGAGATTTCTTCAAGAGACAGACGTGATCAGGGCGGGAGGAATCCCGAAAGCCGATGGGCTGATGCATATATACTGTCTCGTGAAGATGACCATGAAGAAAAGCATTCTTCACATCCAACTGATGAATGGACCATGATTTGGACACGGCAATGCTAAGAACAGTCCGTATAGTAGCGGGTTTGACCACGGGACTGAAAGTATCAGCACAATCCACTCCAACCTGTTGAGACCTGCCATCACCACAAAGAAGAGCCTTGTACCGCTCAAAGGAACCATCAGAGTTAAATTTATGACGAAAAATCCACAAAGAACGAATCATATTAACATCCCTAGGACGAGGTACTAACTCCCACGTCTTATTTTTAATAAGAGCATCAAACTCGTCAGCCATAGCCAATTTCCAATCCGGGTCAGATAAAGCGGCTACAGGGTTTCGAGGAATAGGGGAAGGGGAGAGGGTGGCTGATAAGTTGAGTGGTTGTTTTGGTTTAAAAATACCATGTTGACTGTGTGTGGTCATGGAATGAGAGGGAGTCGGGGGTGGTGGTGGGCGGGTAGCCGGGGCGGCGGTCGATATAGGTGGATGGGGTTCGGTATTGGGATGGTGGGTTGGAGAGGCCGGGGCGGGTGGAGTGTTTAGGGGGCCGTGGGGACCGTGGGGGTCGGGTGGGGCGGTCATGGGGCCGTGAGGTGGAGTAAGGATATGAGAAGTGATTAGTGGTGATAAATCACAATCGAGAAAATTATAAGAACTAGGGGAGGGGTTATTGAGTGTCGAGAACGGAAATTTACCTTCATCAAAGAGGACATGACGACACACGATTATTTTCCGACTCGAGATGTCATAGCACTTGTAACCCCTGTGGTTTGATGGAAAACCTAGGAAGACACAAGGAGTAGAGCGAGGTTGTAGTTTATTTATGAGGGGGGAAGGGATGAGCGGATAACATAAACACCCAAAAACGCGAATGTGTGCATAAGATGGATGTTTTTGATATAAAAGTTGTAAAGGCGTTTTATTACCCCAAGCGTTTAGATGGTAGTATGTTGAGTAAATATGTTGCCATTTGAAGTGCATGGTGCCAAAAAGAGGGAGGGACGGATGCATGAGCAAGAAGAGTGCGAACCATGTTATTTATTGTTCTTATTTTTCTTTCGGATTTTCCATTTTGTGAAGATGTGTAAGGACAAGAAAATCGAAATTGCATGCCATGATTCGCACAAAAATTGTGAAATAATTTGTTGTTAAATTCAGTACCATTGTCACATTGAAACGTTTTTATATTGCGTTCAAATTGAGTTTTGACAAAGTTACTAAATAAAGTAAAGGTAGGAAAAACTTGGGATTTATGGGAAAGGGGAAATGTCCACAAAAAATCAGAATAATTGTCCAAAAATAGCACATAAAACCGATGCCCAGAAGAACTCAAAACAGGTGATGACCATAAGTCACTGTGCACAATATCAAAAGGAAAATACGTAATAGAAAGCGGGGAAATAAAAGGTAGTCTAATATGCTTGCCAAGAGGACAAGAGGGACATAAGGACGTGGACTCTTTAGGACAAGAGATGGAATTTGTACGCCGTAAGCAATCAAGGATGGTTGTTCCCGGATGACCGAGGCGAGCATGCCAAAGAGAGGGAGACAGAGCGGTGAGGGCAGTATGTGGAGCAGCGGAAGGGAGTGAGGCCATTGTGGAGATGGGATAGAGATCACCAGTGCTATTGCATCTCATAAGTCGGGTGCCCGTCCATAGATCCTTCACAGAGAAACCAAAAGGATCAAATTCCACAGTCACAGAGTTATCAACAGTAAATTTCCGAACCGACACAAGATTTTTTATAATATGAGGAGCATGTAAGACATTATTTAGAGCAAGGGGTGGGAAAGGAGGAGTAAGAGCCGTATTACCGTAACCATGAATTGGGATTGATTAACCACTACCAACAGTTATGCCATGCTTGGTGCTCGTATTAAAATAGGGTGAGAGCGTACCTTGTTGGGATGTCATATGAGACGTGGCAGCGGAGTCCATATACCACGACTCATTCGGAGGGTTGAGTGAGAGCGTGTGCATGGCAGCGGCTATGTCCGTGGGGGCATATGGCTGTGTGGACTGAGCGGTGGCCGAATAGTAGGACTGGGCGGGCCGCGGGCCAAGGATGTCGGGGCTGCGCGATGCTGGTGCGCGCGGTGCGGTCGGGTACGGTGAAGGAGGGGCTGTCCAAGCTTGCCCGTAGGAGGGGTAGGGCGGATAGGGCCATTACCAAATAGGAGATGAGGCGTATGGTGCACCCCCGCGGCCCGTGTTGCGCCCGCCTCGACCGCGATAGCCGCGACCCCGACCCCTCGCACGTGGAGCACGGTTGTCACGAGATGGAGGAGGAGTTTGCTGCGTGGATCCGTCCAAGGAAGGTGGACCCGTGACAAGAGCGGTCTCGGTGGAGGTGCGGGCGGCCCGTTTGGCGAGGCTCGTTTCTTCAAGAGTAAGCATAGAACGAGCCTTGGAGAACAGTGGAAGGGGATCACTCTGCTGAATTAGAGTTGCAATACCACCGTATGTCTCGTTGAGTCCAGCCACAAGTTGGAGAACCAACCTCTGATTCGAAATGGGGGCGCCAACATTAGCAAGTTGGTCAGCAATCATCTTTAATTTTTGGCAGTAAGCCCCCACGTTTGAGAAGTCATCAAGAGTGGTGGACGAAAATTGGCTTTCAAGATGGACGGCTCTGGAGTTTTTGTTATCTTGAAAGAGTTCAGCCAAACGGACCCAAGCAGAGAGAGCGGGTGGCGTCTTTCTCGATGATCGTGTGAAGTAGATCATTCGAGATGGTGCCATAAATCCATTGAAGGACGATGGCGTCGACGCGTTTCCACATGCGTGGTTCAATGACGTCGTCAGAGGGAGGATCAGCCTCATCGGGAAAGAGGTGATCTGTGACTTCGAAGGCTCGTGCATGAATTTTGAATAATTCAGACCAAGAATTGTATTGTCCGGATTCAACATCAAGCACTATAGGAATAAAGTTACGGATGTTTGTGACCGTGAGGGCCGGTAGGATTTTAGAGGAGGAGGAGGAGTTGGTGGCGGCGGCCATGGAGGAGGCGGCGGCGGCCGATTCTTTTAGGGTTGGGGTGTCGGTAGGGTTTGTCATTGAGAGAGAGAGAGGCTTGATACCATGTAAGATTATAATATTGGCCTTGCCTTCTCATTAATAATCATGTCATATATATACAAGAGTATTCTTGATGACTAAGTAAACTACCTATCAAGATAATTACCAAATATACAAAAGATATACACAATATCTAGTCTAATAATACCTGGACGAGTATCTTTTAAATTCTTTCTTGCTAAGTCACGTCCAAAGGTTCCTTCACGCTCCCGAAACATGGTCATTTCCCTCACCAAATTCTCCAATGTAGGACAAAGCTTCTCCACCACATCATATACACATGATAAAACTGCAGTATTGTTAGCAGGACTATCATCACCATACTGAAAAATAGGATTCAACCAGTAAGATGTCGTGTGTAGATTCTTTCTTAGCATTTTATCCCACCTTGCATTAATTATGTCAACATACACTTTATATTCATGCTCTTTACCCTCCAAAACTGCCTTTACCCCATTAATTGCTTTTGACATTCCCTCATAAACAAAACCCATAGAAGGCTTCTCATCTGAATCACAAATTCGCAATAATTTATGATAGAAATCATAACTTTCACAAATTTCTCGCAATCTTATGATCCAAAATAATTCTCCTAACTTCTACACCCTTATCCTCTTTCATGAATTTCTTAAAACCTGAGTCAACCACCATTCTTGCCAAAAAAATCTTGTCGTTCACATATACTCTGCAATGATAAAAAAGTCGTGCCAAAACGAGTCGCACTAGGAACAATTATTTCAGTCCACCTAGTTTATTGCTCTAACCATGCATTAGGCCATTTACAGTTATAAACAAAACTTGTTATTCTTGTAGCAGCATGTGCTAAACTTTTAACTTTGGGAAGATCTGAAAATCCTTCAAGATTAAGCTTATGCAGTGGGCAGAACAAGGAGACCAAAACATTGACGGATACTTTTCATTGAGCAATTTTTCAGCTCTTGTATAGTTAGCTGCATTATCCGCCACCATGTGCACAACATTCTCAATGCCTACCATTTCAACAATTTTAGAAAAAAGATTGCATAATTTTTTAGAGCTTGACACTATATCTGATGCGTCGACAGACTTGACGAATGATATACCTTTTGAACACTACACCAAAAAATTGATCAAACACCTATGCCTCCTATCCGTCCAACCATCAGCCATAATAGTGCAACCACTAATAATCCACTGACTTCTAAGAGCATCAAAAGACAAACTTACTTCAGCTTTAACTTCTTGGAGCAAAGAAATTCTCAAAGCATGATAGCTAGGACCTGAATACCCATGACCTATTGCTGATATTCTCTTCATTGACTCTACAAAATGTGGAGAGTTCACATCATTTAAAGGAATACATGCATCATACCACCACTTAGCAACAGCCAAATTCACATTCTTAATCATTTCTTTACTTTGTAATTTCAACTTTATACCACGTTGAGTAGTGTCTATCTTTCCCCGCCCTTTCACATAACTTCCTATATCACTTGCCTAATGTTTCTTAGATCTACCATCTATTTCAGTTTCATTTTGAGTATCTTCTACTTCATTTTCATCACAAAGTGAAAAATATGGTCTTTTATTTTTCTTAGCCTTATCTAGCTCAGAAAGCATTCCATGAATTTGAAATTGCACTTGAGAAGGTACCTTTAGGCATTTCTTCGTTTGACCTGTGATGCCAGCAAGGTGCTGCTTCATGCGATTAATGCCCCCACCACGAATTACGTGACCACAATAAATACATCAGAGAGTCACTGCCTTTCCCTTCCCTCCTATATGAGTACAATGATTCCATGCCATATCATCTCGACGTCGAGGATTTACATTACTAGCTAATTGATCATCTTCATTATCTTGAGGTTATGTTGGTGTACTTGAAGAGTTGTTTTCCATCACCTATATCAATTTTAAACAAACTAAGCGTAATAAAGTCATAAACACAAAATCCCAATTATAGTTACTAATATTTACCTAATTTATATAAGGGTAGCATTAAAACTTGAAAGTAACAAATTATTAATATGTAATCATAATCCAATACAGAATACAATACTTCATTAATTTTGTTTCTTTACTTGTTCATCTCATTAATAACTCTCTAAAATGATCAAAAACAAATGACTATTCAGAAGTCATAACTTTTTTTTTCTAAGTGGAGAGCAAGCAACCGATCACTGATCACAGAAGTTACAAATGATCACAGAAGTTATTGAACCATCAAAAACTCAAAATCATGAAGAAACAAAAAAAAACAATTCTCTTTGAGTTTTTTTTTACATGCTCTGTTTTGTGAAAAAATTAAAGAAAGTAACAAATCAAACAATTGCAAATTTGCAACACATGAGAAACAATTAAACAAAGTAACAAACTAAACATGCTTGTTGAAGAACACTAAGCATAACATGATAAATAAGAAGTTAAGAACTAAACATGATATTAGAAATTAGAATTTAAAAGTTAAAACCCAAACACAATTCTGACATGATTTGTTTGAGGGAGGCGGCGAACGACGGCGTGAGAGTGAGAGACGGCGTGGTGTGGTGGTTTGCTTAATTTGTTAGTTTTTTTTATTTTTTCTTCTAATTTTAGGGATTTGATCATGTGACCGATCAAGACTAGAGGAAAGGGTGAGAAAGTGCAGTTGAGGGCTTGCAATACTTCTTATTATTTTTTTATATATGGTGGACTGGGCCGATCCACCAGGCCGGTTCGCCGAGTGCCAGCTCTGGGTTGGTTTTTACCGGTCCAGTCTGGTCCCAAGCAGCAGGCGATTTTTATAGGCATTTGGACCGGATCAATGGCCGGTTCCCGGCTGAACCGGTTCGACCGGTCGGTCCAGTTCAATTTTAACAACACTGATTAAATAAGGCCTTCATTAATGATAATATTGGGAGCCATTTGATATTGAATAATAGAACCATATTTTGAGGTATTATTTTTGGCTATTAAAACACTATAAGATATTTGACACGACTATTATAGGTGTATCGAGCCAGCTCGTATCTCATTGCGCAAGATGCTGTAACCTGCCAATTCACCGTTGGTTACATAATTGGAAGTCGATGTATATAAGTGTCTACTAAAAGTCATTTTAATGCGAATAACACATATCATAATATCTACCTCATATAATTGTCTTTTGCAGTCTTGGTCAGTTTAAACTTTCATGACATCATAATTTGACATCTCATAAAATACATTTGTTAGCAATGTATTATATTATTGTTATCTTAGTTATTGGTTATTTAAAAATATTGTTATTATATGTCGACCTTGAAATTATTTGAAATGCCATGATTTAACAAGTGACAATACATACCAACCACAAGCAAATTTTATAAGCCGCATTTAGTTATGACCATGTGCTAAAACCTATTGGGACATTTACTTGACCAATAAGACCAACACGTAAACTGGTCAATGTTTTGAGCAATCGTCCGACATTGACCCCCTTTTGTGTTGTTAATTGTAACTGTTGATTTTGTGTATACTTTAAAACAAGAATTATGACTCAACATACCTACACTGTTGTTCCACTCTCATCAATTCTAATCGATCTTTTTATATGTATAAAGAATTAAAATAAATTGTACACCATTCAAAATCAATTTCCGATACTTTCAGAACGAATTGCTTACAAGCCATTACTGTGTCATGTTATATTTGCACAGTTCAGTTTCTTGACCGGCAAAACTATGTCATGGTCTATGTCAAAGCAATTGACTAACGTAAGTTACTTTAAGTAAGCTGAACCAGAACTTTATGAAACCTAATTCTCGTTTGTAGTGGACCACAAGATGAGGATAATATCCATAGGGCGAATTATTATTTCTGCCCAATAACTTTGCAAAAAATTACTTTCTGCCCTTTTTTTCCCGAGCCGACTTTTTCTGCCCTGCTAGTTTTTATTTTTCTATCAAAAATGCACAATTTCAGCCATATCAGCTAAATTGTTGATGTGGCTGCCCAGTCAAGAAAGTGCTACGCCTAGTCAATAAGTTGTCACGCTACGTCATATTTTTCAGCCCAAAAAATATTTTTTGGACTAATCCTTGTAATATTAAAAATTGCACTTGCACTCCAAAATAAATTGCACTTTGCCCCCCAATATATATATATATATTTATAAATAATATAAATTTATATAATTAAAAACTTATATGTAACTATTTGGTAAAAATAATATATATAAATTAAACATATATATATATTCATTTTTTTATATCTTAAAAATATTTTAAAAATAATAAAGATTTTAATAATTTCAAAAAATTGTAAAAAACAAATAAAAATAAAATACATTAATTTAAAAAAATAAAAAATGTTATCATCTTCATGTACCCACCCGTACCACCACCCTCCTCCCCCCAACCCTGCAGCCGCCGCCGCCGGCAACTGTTCACCAGCCCGTCGCCGCGCGCCTGCACAGTTCATCACCATCCCCAATTACCTCCGCCTGATTCTTCCGTCGTACTCCTCCTCTGCTACGTCGTTGTACAGGTCATCGTACTCGTCGTGGTCTTCCTCTGCTTCGACGATGTCGTAGACCTCCGCCGGAGCTTCGGCGACATTTTTATCCATCATTTATTTCGATTCGACACTCCATAAACTCGGATTTAGGTCATCAATTTTGTTAATTGAAGTGATTAAACAAGATTTGGGAACGTCAATTGGAAGATTTATTCGCCGGCACTGTTCATCGTCGTGGGGAAGAAGAAGAAGATGATATGGTTATTTATTTATTTTTTGTTTGTTTTTTATTTTGGGGTCCAAGTGTAATTAAAAAAACTATTGGTTAAGTTGTGTAATAATTCATATTATCTTAAAAACATTTTTTCAGCAAAAAAAATCCACGTGACTATAGCAACTTATTGACTAGGCATAGCACTTTCTTAACTGGGCAGCCACATCAGCAATTTAGCTGATGTGGCTGAAATTGTGCATTTTTGATAGAAAAATGAAAACTAGCAGGGCAGAAAAAGTGGGAGCCGAAAAAAGGGCAGAAAGTAACTTTTATCAAAGTTATTGGGCAGAAATAATAATTTGCCCATATCCATAAATTCACATTTAACCGTTAACAATAAATTGTACATTTTTGGATGATTTCATAGTCATGCACTAAAATATCATTTTATTTTTAAATAATATAATCATACCCAAAGTCGATGTTGATTGATGACATTATCGCCTATTTGGAGAAGTTCCAAAATTGCAAGGAGTGATACCACTATAGGAAGAGCCAATTAATACTGAAAACTATAGTGATTTGAAAATGATTATGGACATGTACACTAACACAAACCATCAACTTGTAAAGCTGCAAATCACAATGAAGACATCCTTGAATGTTAATGAGAAGGTGACACAAACACAAATGCTTTAGATGATGGAAGTGATGATGAGTCATCAGATAACTTGTCAGGTTATTCTTCTTTTGATAATGATCGTTTTTATGTTGCAAGTGATGAGGATGAATAAATGAATGACATTATTGTGGGGGTATAGTGATCTCATGATGGGAAATTATTATGATGAGACCGATGTGTATTTTCTAATTAGTTTAAAGTAGGAGAAACATTTGATGATGCCCATCATTTTAGAATGGTTATAAAGAATTTTGTCATACGAGAAGATTTTCCTTTGGATAGAACTAAAATAAAAATAAAAATAGGGCGATGGTAAGGTGTGGAAGAGAATGGTGCAAATTGAGAATGCATGCATCTCCACTTGGTGTTGATCAAGTTACATATCAAGTCAAGTCTTCCGCTCCCGATCACGCATGTGACCCGTTTGGCAAAGGCATTAACGATGCTTCGTCAGAGTGCATAGCTGAAAAAATGAAGCTTGGATTCGAATTCAACCCTCTAATTGATATCAACATAATGGCATTGAAATTAGAGAAGAATTATGAGGTACATCCACATAATGCAAAGTTGTATAGAGCAAGGAAAAAAATAATGGAGATGATATATGGAAACCATCGAGAAAGCTACTCTATGGTACCAAATTACATTGCAACTTTAAAAGAAAAAGATCGTGATATCCTAATAGGGTTGAAGTGTGATGGTTTATATGTAACAAATCTTTTGTCCAAGTACATATTTGAAAGAATTACTGTTTATTTTCCTGCTCAGAGATATGGATTTCGATATGGTTGTAGGCCATTTATTGGGATTGATGGATACTTTTTGAAAGGTTCTTATGGAGGTCAGTTGCTTGTTGCTAAGTCACTTGATGCAAATAATGGAATTTTTTTGTTGCCATTTATGTTTGCAGGAACAGAGTCAGAATCTTCATGGAGTTATTTCTAGAGTGCCTTCAAACTTGCTTAGATGATCTATGATGTCTAACTTCCATGTCTGATAAGCAAAAAGGCATTTTAAAAGTAGTGAAGACGGCATTTCACGCGTCTTCAAATAGGTATTGTGGAGGACACGAGCACAAGAACTTTAGAGATGTTTTTCCTGGACCAAAGTTGTCAATATTGTTTTGGAGAGCAGTTAGGGCCGCAAATATAATAAATTTTGATTTGGTTATGAATGAAATTAAAGTGGTCGATCAAAAAGCATGAGAATGGTTGTTGAAATATGATTTGATGCACTGGTTTGTGCATGCATTTGATTCACGTGTGAAGTCTGAGCATGTTACAAATAATATGATAGTCTTTTAATGGTTGAATCAACAGGTATAGACAGCTTCCAAAAAATCCTTACTCTAATGGAAGAAATGAGAAGAAAATACATGAAGAGATTTAACTCAAGGTACAAAAAGGGCTTCTTGGGATTCTGAACTTCCACCCAAAATTAGAGAGGAACTTTACCGTTCAAGAAGAGTTGGACGACATTTTTAAAAAGTTTCAAATGGTGATGAGTTTAAAATTGACGATGACAGATCCTACTTGGTAAACCTCAAGGATATAACTTGTAAATGTGGAGTATATCAAATGTCTAGAATTCTTTGCAAGCATGAAATGGCTTGCATACATAATAAACAATCTGATCTGTTTGCCTATGTTAATTCATACTTCACAAGACATGCTTACTTGAAGACGTATATGGGTATGATTATCACTTTACCGGATAAAAATCATTGGCCTGTCAGTATTCATCTTTTGATGCTTCCTCATGGGCATGGAAGAGTTAAGCAAACAAATAAGGGAATATCGATTTTTAATAGAAGAAGAAAAGCACACGAACCTACAAAGAAAATAAAGAGTTCGTTGTGATTCATTGTAGAAATTGCAAATCAATGAATCGTAATTTTCGTACATGTTCCCAAATGCCATAGGCAAGGAAAAAAGAAAAAGATTTGGACAATCCAGTTCACCGGTTTGTGATTGGTTTTTTGTTTTACTTAGGGTAGTTTTTCCTTTTCGTACATTATTTTTCAAATGTAATAATAAACATAATACTTATTTGTAGGCGGAAGCTATTCAGTTCAATTCAGAAATTTTGAAGTAGGAGATTTGGTTCTTAGGAGCATTGCAGCTAAACAGCATATCGAAAAGCTTGAACCAAAATGGGAAGGGCCTTTTAGAGTCACACGAGCAAGTTCACGAGGATATTATTATTTGGAGACTCTAAGAGGAGTTCAACAGAAACGCCCATGGAATGTGCAACATCTCAGGCGTTATTACGCATAAATTGAAGAAATTTCATTAAATATATGTTTATTACCCTTTAATTTATATTGATTCTTTCAAAAATTATTAACTGAAAATTTGCATTCGTTGAATGATACAGAGAAGAACATGACGGAGGGGTAAGAAGGCCCAAAGCGGTCCACCCCCGCATGCCAGAAGGAAGAACATGACGGAGGGGTAAGAAGGCCCAAAGCGGTCCACCCCCGCATGCCAGAAGGAAGAACATGACGGAGGGGTAAGAAGGCCCAAAACGGTCCACCCCGCATGCCAGAAGGAAGAACATGACGGAGTGGTAAAAAGGCCCAAAGTGGTCCACCCCGCATGCCATAAATAAAAACAAGACGAAGGGATAAGAAGGCACAACGTGATCCATCCCCGCATGCCAAAACAGCGACATAAAGGGATCTAATCTCTCAAATAAAATATGAATGTCCTAAAGATAATAATAACAGCTCAAAGTGCTCATATTTTTCATGGCAAGTAAAATCATAATATTAGACATGCACCATAACATTAAACATCATTCTTAAACATCGGAAAAATATTCACTCAACAGCAAACAAATAAATTAAATGCTGTGTTTGGGAATAATCGCAAAGAAGCAATATAGGAGTAAACCTAAATTACATAGCTAATGTTAAACGGTTGAGTTGTTCTCATTATAGAGCAATTGATTAAAGTTACAAGACTCTATACAAAATAAAAGGCTGGTATCCACAATTCAGCTTAGCAGAATATCACTACTCATCCGATGACTGGGGGGACTCCGGACGAAGAACCACACCCACTGAACGCGAAAATTTAGCACAGTTACTTTGAATTTGATCCTCTGTGAGAATCAATTCTTTCTCTTGTGCCCAATTATCTGGCAAAACAACTTCAGTTCTTTCAGAAGGATCATGAAGTTGATATTTGTTAGGAGAAATAAGATTTTGTGCACTTAATGACGGATCAGGTACACTACTGGCCAGCACAGAAACATTGTCACCTGGAGTAGAACGAGCACCTCCTGGTAAAACTCCTTTCGCACCAGAAGTCTTAGGCGCGTTTAATTCCCTACTTCCCTTGTCCAAGGCTGCAGGGGGAACATTTTCAAAAACCGTTCTCTTTGGAGGATTTTGGAGGAAGATTGTAGACCTAGAAGTTTTCGGAGGTAATTTCGAGTCATCATCGCTTGAACCAAAGCATCGTGAAGAGCCTTTTTGATACTCTCTGAATCCTCCATAGTTGCGTTAGGACTGATTTTCTCTTTTCCCTTATGGGATTGAGGTGAGCTTGGTTTTACGGAACCTAAACCGCTCACATTCGGTTTTTTACGGTCGCGCCACACAGCATAAAATGGATCACCAGGCTTAGGAGTATGTAAATCATCATTATCATCATCACTGCTACACTCTGGGATCTCCATTTTAGAGTTACGCATTACATATAGCATATCCTTCCGGAAACCATCTTTGAGATATCCAAGATGTCCAACTTGACCAACACCGACTTCCATGCCGTATTTCATATCAACAGAACCGCGAAGTAGTTCCAAAAATTTATATACATTACTTTGCGTAAAATCTCGAACAATTGCATATTTGTAATCTTCAGATTCGAAATACTGAATTCGACGGCGCAAATTGGAAATGGCATTTTCAGCATCTGTATTTGAAGCCTGAAGAGAACAGTTTTTCCGTTTCAGGGATTCATTATCCTTTTTTAGCGCAATGATTTCAGCGCGCAGAGCATCAACATCCTCTTCTGTTTTCTTAGCCTTAACTTCGGCATCATGTATGTCGCGGGTAGCTTTCGATGCTTTTGCTTCCACCTCCTTAGCACGTTTCAGTGCATTTTGGCGACTATAATTCCCATTACGAATAGTAGTGCGAAGGTTATCGACAACACTATTATGTTGGTTTTGCACCTCGTCTAACCCGCTATAATCCCTGCATAGTCGATATACTACTAGGACGACGACAGCAAAGAATAAACGCCCAAAGCACGCCAAATCCTGATACCCCAACCGATTTATTACGTTTCGACGATCCAACTGAGGTCATAAACTCTGCATATCTCTCCAGTTTGCTCCTCTCTCAGTCTATATCCACCCAATGTGGCACTTAATGATTCTGAATTCTCATCATTGAGAAAATCGTAATTAATAAGACTTCCAGGAGGGGCAGGTCTTGGATTCCCCGAAGGTCGAGGTCGTCTTAGGGGAGGAGGCGAAATGTCCTGAGCATCCCGAGCGGATTCATCTTCCGCTAATTTTCTTTTAGCAGAAGTATACCAATCCTCATCAAATGAGCGGGAGGAGCTAGCTTCCTCTGCACTTCGCCTTTGTCTGAATGTAGGGTTAGCTGCATTAAATCTGGCCAACTCAGTGGCAATTCTCTCGTCTTCAGTATCGATATCTTCCATTATTCGGATTTGACGATTAGTCCCAACTTTTATCCGTCCACCAGTAACGGTAGGTGTTACCACCACTCTTCGCGTATCAACATTCTCGTTGCGTTCAAAATCGCTCACAATGGGCACCCGAGTGCCAGCACTAATAACACCAAGCCTTATGGTAGAATTTCTCGGGGAAGGTAAATTAGATGGGCCCGCGCCTGAGGGCTCATTTTGCTCATTTCGTTCGCTCCTTCCCTGAGCATCGTGAATATTTTCAGGTGATAGCACAATTTTGCTGCGACTTCGAGATTTTATACGAGCCATATCAGCCTAATAACAAATTTTAATATTTTTTTCTATAAAAATAAATAATCGGTAGCGTATCGAATATCGGCGATTCGATACGTACCGTGTCGAACTGACTCTGTTCGATGCGGTTCAGAAGCAAACAAAAATTCCTTCTCCGAATAAAAACAAGAAATGTCAGACATGTGGACCCTTATATATAGGCCCATGGGCCGCCACTGTTCTGAACGCATCGAATTTTCGTAATTCGATGCGCGCATCGAACTCATCAAAATTCGATGCCTGCAAACTGACACATCGAATTATTACAATTCGATGCCCATAATTTATTATGACGAATATGTTTTGAGTTTGGAAGTCGTCATCACTTTATTAACGTCTCTCAAACTGGGGGGACTATGTGATTGGGGTATTTTAGGACTGGGCCAGCAATAGGGATTGGGCCGGCCCATAAGCGTATCGAATTGACCCAATTCGATACCTTTAGCGCATCGAATAAATGTCATTCGATGCGCGCATCGAATCATACCGATTCGATGCGCTTTATACAGCTGTCTTTGGGTCCCACACAGCGAGGCTGTTATATATATCGCGATTTTGAGCATTTAGAGAGAGATCGCGATTTTGAGCATTTAGAGAGAGATCGAACTTGAGTCCAAACCTGACCACATCGAATCTCACTATTCGATACGCTCCATAATTCGAGACGTCCCTAATTCGATACGATCCAGTGTATCATAAAGGCCATATCGAATCAGCTCAGCATCGAACCAGCTACATTCGAGGCGCACATCGAACAACCACAATTCTATGCGCTAAATAATTAGTGTTATCTGTATAGTTTAAATCAGTGTAAGATCTGTAATAGATAGTAGATGTTTCGGACAAAGTTAGTCCTGTTAATTTTATTGGATTAACATTATTTTGGTTATTTATATTCCCATTGTACTGTTTTACTGTGTTCTATTACCGTGACGAAATAAGACCAAAATACAGTTGGGTTATGAAAACAATATGGAGGTACCAATTTCATTGTTCCTGACAATCAGTTTGACCTATAAAACAACATCTAAATATGTAAACCTTCAACAAACTATATTATAACTTTGAATGTTGTAGAACATATATTTTCATTCCAATTATTCAAATAATACAACATTAATACTTTCACTAGAACATTGTTACTCCCTCATAAATACACTAGTGTAAGGGATACTAGTTTCAGGAATCCATTTGTTGCCGGAAATGAACTTGACCATAGTAAATCTTCGCAGGTCCTTGCGTTGCCTTACAACTTCAAATCTTGGCAAGTTAACTCGTGTGTTAGTGGACGAACCAGGTGCGTAATTCTCAAATTTTGGATAAAACAACTTGTCCATTGTTCTATTCTCCCAGTATAACCAACCGCTTGATTGGATAATGTTATCCAAGTACGACTCCATTACTCTGACGATAGAGAAGTTGAACCATGGCCTCCCCATATATGCGTTGAAAGCGGCCCCTGATTCTCCAACCCAGGCACAACACTAAGCGTGTAGTTTTGCATTACAAAGTCAAAATCGCCGTTCATGCGGTGTTTATTCTCGGCAGTTAAGTTATAGTCCAAGGCACCCCCGAGATAATGTTGCATGATTGAAAAACAACTGAAGCATCTCCAAATAGAAATCGATTGTGCCATAGATATCGTATTCCTTAAAAAATTGTGAACTCCCTCTAACGTACATAATATTCTGTCCAAAAAAAAAGTTCATGTATCGTATGCAACATGATTGATAAAACAAGTAACAACCATCGTCTAAGAACCATCCCCAACCTAAATTTCAAGAGAGATGTTCATGGCCAAAAAGCCATTGCCTTCAACGGCTAAAGGTATACATATATATTAGAACAATGTTCAAAAAAATATGGTCGATTGAGGAATCAATGTAAATAAAAAGAATTTATAAAATTTGAGATCGAGGCTTACAAACTATGGCAATATCGAACATGAAAAATTCAAAACATGACACTTTCAAGAGATTTTTTTTACCAAGGCTCCAACGACAATGAGGGATATTTGTTTTATTTTCCCAAACAATAACACGTTCAGTGTACAAGTCAGTCTCCACGTGAATGTAATATCTCAAGTGGCTCAATGTCAGTGCGAATACCAACACTATTATGATGGTTCGAGACCGTAGCGGGATGAAGAAGTGTTGTAGTCGTTGCCTTCTCACTTCTTATGTGAGAGTCTGTGCATATAAAAGGAACTATTACAACGATCAGCACGATAAAATAAAGCATGGTTATTGCTTTAGACATTTTTAGTGAATCTTAAGTACGGATGAAATTTGAAATGAATGTTCAGTGTTTAGTGTGAGAAGAAGTGAAGTGAATCTTTAATATATAGAGAAGCATGATTTTGATAAAACAAAGCAAATGATGGTTGTTAAAACAAATAAAGTAGAAAATTAAAGAAAAGCATTGTGACATAAAGAAGGTTGTCAAAACATGTTCTTTAATTTACAATGTGAACAACAATAGTTTTAGTTTCTATACATTTACAAGATATCTCACTATATAAGGTGTTTAGAACAGGAAAAAAAATCACATATCTATATCTATATATAGTATTCTACATATATATATATATATGTGTGTGTGTGTGTGTGTTTGAATTTAATCTTATTCGCATATGTTTGTGCATTGTGATTCTCAAAAGTGTTGGTGCATCACAAAAATGAACATACAATGGAATTTTAATTTGAACGACAAATTCAAACATTTTACGAGGTTAAAACTGGGACCCATTTATACAACGTTGCTTTTGATTTGAGTAATTAACAATACCACAATGTACGTTATTCCATGCAACTTCAGTCATACTAACATTAAAAAGGGTAAAAAGCAACAACAATTACCGATTTGGTGCTAATTTCTAGTTTTTAGTCCTTTATTCCAATTCGACGATTCTTCGTGAACTTGCAGAAACTTTCAGCTGAGCGGTGCAATATTTGAAGTTTTTACGGATCTGATTGAGACAAAATCGAAGAGATTCATTGTTAAAGCTCGTCTATTATCGTTGTGAGGTTGAATACTTGTTATATTCCTGTTAAACTATCAAAACAAACACATTGTAAAAGTTTCCATTTTGGGAAACTGGTTTAAAAGTTAGTTATTCTGTTAGATATCAGTTACTGTATTTAGTAAGTTAATTGTTAGTTAGTTTTAGAAGTTAGTTTCCTTTGTTGAGAAGGAATCCGATTGAGAAGAGGATTGTTCTCACTCCTCCAGTATATATAGACACCACATCACACATCACAATTAATTAATTCACCTGTAAATTCACAAAGTACTCTCACACAGTTTGTTACAACTTTTCTTGATTATCAATAAAGATTTTGCAATGTTTCCTTTATTTTTGCTCTCTGAATCATTCTGGATTCAACAAGTTATCATGGTATCAGTTTACCAGTCTCGTTACCGATCCTAAAACTCTTCCGCCACTCCTCTCCGATCGCCGATCGCCACCGCTTCTGGTCGCCTTCTCCGGTCATCTTCCTCTGCAACTGTTTTTTGCTTTCTTCTGCAAATCCTGTCTCTGCATTGCTATGGTGTGCCATTGATTGAGATCAAATGACAGAACCAAGCGCTCCTTCAACCTCTACTACCTCTCTTCCAGTCAAGAATCCAAGTGAAGATTATGCCTCTGTCTACTTTCTTGGCACTCATGATTACACTGGTCATTCCATTGTAAGTGACAAGTTTAATGGTACTAATTACATAGCCTGGAGCAAGAGTATTGTCATGGCGTTGAGCATTAAGAATAAACTTTGTTTTGTTGATGGTTCTTTGTCCCAACCTGATGGGAGAGATGCTTCATTACTTGTTTGTTGGACTAGAGCAAACACATTAGTTCTGTCTTGGTTATTCAATTCGATTGAGAAGCCTGTGCGCCAAAGTTTGATGTATTTTGATAATCCTCGAGATTTGTGGCTTGAGTTAAAGAATAGATATGATAGGAATGATGGTTCAAGGGTTTACCAGCTACAAAAATCCCTTTCAACTATAACACAGGGATCACTCTCCATTACTGAGTATTATAACTTGTTCAGATCTCTGTGGGATGAGTTTATGAGCCAGAGGCCTATTGCTATGTGCACTTGTGGTTTGTGTACTTGTAATGTCAATAGAACAATGGTTGATATGCAGCAGTATGATTCAGTTCTCAAATTCTTAGTTGGTTTAAATGATACCTTCTCTGCAATCAGAAGCCACATTCTGCTAGTTACTCATTTGCCTGCTCTCTCTAAAGTGTTCTCTCTGTTGTTGCAAGAAGAGCAACAAAGAGATCTTTACACTCACAACACTACAGTAGATTCTTTAGCTATGTTTACTAGGCAGAAGAGTGGTCAAGATTCCTAGAGTTATCAACCACAGGGCAATCAAAGAGCCTACAACCAGACTGCACCCTCCAAGAGTTTTAAACCTCCAATGTCAAAAGAGGATAAGAAGAAGCTGCGTTGTACACGTTGTGGCTTCAATGGTCACACTGTTGACACATGTTTTCAGATACATGGTTATCCTCCTGGATGGGAAGGGCCAAAAGGAAAGAGGAAGATGCAAAACAACTCTGCTAATGCTGTTCAATCTTCTTCACATACTGAACCTTCCTCCAGTAACAAGACTCCAGCTTCTCCTGACATGGCCCTCTTTGAGCAATTCATGGCATTCAAACTGGCTCATGAACAGGCACATACTTCATCAGCTGGTCTTGATACTACTCAGCACTATGCTGCTTCAGCAGCCACTGGTATTTCTGTTCCCCTTGCTTTATCATCTCAATGCATTCAACATAGTGTTCACTCTGATAAGTGGATATTAGATACAGGGGCTACAGATCACATGATGTGTCAAATGAATTGGTTTATCACTAAACCTACTCCTATAGAGATACCTGTATATTTACCAAACAATAGCTTAACCTATGCCACATTCATTGGTTCTGTTAAACTGTTTTCTGGTATTATTCTGAATAATGTACTGTTTGTTCCTTCCTTCACATATAATCTATTGTCTATATCAAGGTTGACTTCTCACAATCACCTTGTAGTTATGTTTATGGCTTCTTCATGTCTCTTACAGGACTTCATAAACAAGAGGGTGATTTGTTTTGCTAAACTGCAAAACAACTTATATGTGCTTGAAATAAGTTCTTCATTTGCTGCTAATGTTATCTGTAACTCTACCTCTTCTAATAATATCTGGCATTTAAGACTTGGTCATGCCCCTTTAGATAAGCTGAAGAATATCTCCAATCTGTATGTCACTGGATCCACTAAAGATCACTACTGTGAAGTCTGCCATCTTGCAAAGCAGAAAAGATTGCCTTTCAATTATAGAGTAACTTGTACTTCTGCTCCTTTTGATTTGATACACTGTGATGTATGAGGTCCTTACTCTGTACCTACTATAGAAGGATTTAGATACTTTCTTACTGTAGTTGATGATTTTACTCGATGTACTTGGTTGTATCTTCTTAAACAAAAGTCAGAAGTAAAAGAGCATTTACTCAATTTCTATCACACTGTATTGAATCAATTCCTTGTTTCTATTAAAATTGTTAGAACTGATAATGGCACAAAATTCCTTTTGAAAGGATTCTATGATAAATATGGTATTGTTCACCAAACCAACTGTGTTGAAACTCCACAATAAAATGGATTGGTTGAAAGAAAACACCAACACCTCTTGCAAGTTGCAAGAGCATTAAGGTTTCAATCTAATGTTCCTTTAAACTTCTGGCATTTTTGTGTCTCTGCTGCAGCATATATCATAAATAGACTGCCCTCTAAAGCTTTGAACAACAAATCACCTTATGAAATGTTGTATAACAAACCTCCTGAATATGATTTATTAAAGAGTTTTGGATGCTTGTGCTATGCTTCCACTATTTCAGCTCACAGAACAAAATTTGATCCAAAAGCAGTACAATGTGTCTTTGTGGGATATCCAAGAGGAACTAAGGGTTATTTGCTTTATGATTTGCTACACAAAAAGACCGTCATTTCCAGAAATGTAGTATTTCATGAGCAAATATTTCCATTCCAAAATCACAGAGATAACATAAATAATACTGTTGTGGTCAACATAGAAAATACTCTTTGTACTGACCCTTTCATCAACAGATCTATACCAGTGCAAGTAGTTCCTGAGAATCCAGCTCCACAAGATTCTTCCACTCACACTGAGCCAACCACTTCAGTTGATAGTTTCAGCAACAACCAAGTGCCACACACTCCACAACATAAGCAACACATAGAAGTTGACAGTTTTATGACTCCAGGAACACTTTCTCACAGTTCTGCAGAAGTGCAACATTCTCATGTTGCACCAGGTATATCTGAACCTCCTCAGCTACATGATGAACTCCCTGCTACTAGAAAGTCATCTAGAACAATTCATACCCCAGCTTATCTCAATATATATGATTATCACCTGCCACAATCTTTGCATAAAGCTAACTGTACCTCAATTTATGCTCATGTGAGATATCCTATATCTCAGTTTTTGTCTACTTCAAACTTATCCTCTACACATAAGGCTTTCACTGCTTCACTGACTATGGCTCAAGAACCAACATCCTACACTCAAGCCAGCAAATCAGCTGAATGGATAGATGCCATGAACAGTGAAATAGAAGCATTAGTGAAGACAAGAACTTGGATACTAACTGATTTACCCCCTGGTCAGAATTTAATTGGTTGCAGGTGGGTATACAAAATCAAACATAAAGCAGATGGAACAATAGAGAGATACAAGGCAAGGCTGGTAGCAAAAGGTTACACACAAGATGAAGGATTGGATTACTTTGATACCTTCTCTCCAGTAGCCAAACTCACTACAGTTAGAGTTCTAATAGCTGTAGCTGCAGCAAAGAATTGGTTCTTAACTCAATTAGATGTTAATAATGCATTTCTTCATGGAGACTTAGATGAAGAGATATACATGAAACCACCTCCTGGATATCTCAAACAAAAAGACAGCAGAGTTTGCCTTCTAAAGAAGAGTCTTTATGGCTTGAAACTAGCCTCAAGACAGTGGCATCAAAAATTAACTTCTTGTTTAGTGTCCTATGGTTTTGTCCAGTCAATATCAGATTCTTCTTTATTCATTAAACAACTCAACACTTCATTTACTGCTTTATGTATTTATGTAGATGACATCATATTAACAGGGAATAACATTGATGAAATCAACAAAATCAAGGAACATTTAGATAACATGTTCACTATAAAAGATATGGGCTCACTAAAGTACATATTAGGCATTGAAGTAGCCAGATCACAGTCTGGCATCTCCTTATGCCAGAGAAAGTACTGCCTAGATATACTAACAGAGGCTGGATATCTTGGTTGCAAACCAAGTAGTACTCCAATGGATTACAAGCTTAAACTACTGAGCAATGATTCTAATGATTTGCCTGATCCTTCTGTATACCGCAGGTTAGTTGGAAGATTGCTTTACCTGACTATCACAAGACCAGATATCAGCTATAGTGTGCAGTGTCTAACACAACACATGACAAAGCCAACAACAAACCATCTAGCAGCAGCACACAAAGTGCTAAGGTATCTGAAAGGAACAGTAGGGAATGGAATATTTCTTTCAGCTAAATCAGACCTGCAAATCAAAGGATTCACAGATAGTGATTGGGCTGGTTGTGAGGAAAGCAGAAGGAGTATTTCAGGATATGTCATTTTTCTTGGCAATTCCATTGTTTCATGGAAATCCAAGAAGCAACCAACAGTGAGCATGTCCTCTACAGAAGCAGAATACAGAGCCCTAGCAATAGCAACCTGTGAAGTTATTTGGTTACAACAGTTACTTAAAGACTTGTCAGTTCAAACTTCTAAAATTCCTCTCTTATGCACTGATAACAAGAGTGCAGCAGCTATAGCCTTGAATCCTGTTCATCATGAAAGGACAAAACATATTCAAATATATTGCTTCTTTGTAGGAGAAAGAGTTCAACAGAAGGAGATCAAAGTGGTCCACATTGCTAACACTTCACAACTTGCTGATATATTGACAAAGCCATTGGCTCCTCAACCCTTCAAGAGCCTTACCTCCAAGCTAGGCCTTCTAAACATCCATGCCGAGCTTGCGGGGAGGGGGGGGGGGGTGTTAAACTATCAAAACAAACACATTGTAAAAGTTTCCATTTTAGGAAACTGGTTTAAAAGTTAGTTATTCTGTTAGATATCAGTTACTGTATTTAGTAAGTTAGCTGTTAGTTAGTCTTAGAAGTTAGTTTCCTTTGTTGAGAAGGAATCCGATTGAGAAGAGGATTGTTCTCACTCCTCCAGTATATATAGACACCACATCACACATCACAATTAATTAATTCACTTGTAAATTCACAAAGTACTCTCACACAGTTTGTTACAACTTTTCTTGATTATCAATAAAGATTTTGCAATGTTTCCTTTATTTTTGCTCTCTGAATCATTCTGGATTCAACAAGTTATCAATTCCCGATAAAATAACTTGTCCATTGTTCTATTCTCCAAGTATAACCAGCCGCTTGGTTGGATAATGCTATCCAAGTAAGACTCTATTACTATGATGGTAGAGAAGTTGGATCATGCCCTCTCAAATACGCGTTGAATAGCATCCTCTGATTCTCCAGCCCAGGCGCAACACTAAGCATGCAGTTTTGCTTGATAAAGCCAAAATAGTTGTTCATTTGGTGTTTATTCTAGGCAGTGAATGTTATAGTCTAAGGCACCTTGGAGAAAATGTTGCACGATTGAAATATAACCGAAGCATCTACGAAGATGAAATCGACTGTGCCGCACATATCGCATCCCTTTAAAAATTATGTACTCCCTAGGACGTATATATTGTCATGTTAGAGAAATGTGCATCTATCGTATGCAACATGACTGGCATAACTAGTAACAACCACCGTCTGTGAACCATCCCCAGCCCAATTTCAAAAGAGATGTTCATAGCCAAGAAGCCATTGCCTTCAATAGCTAAAGATAAACATATATATTAGAACAATGTTAAAAAAGATGTGGACGATCGAGGAACCAAGGAAAATATAAAGAATTTATAAAATTTGAGATGGAGGCTTACAAACTATGGCAATGTCAAACGTAGGAAATTATGAAACAAGACGATTCCTGGAGATTTTTGTTACCAAGGCTCCAACGCCAATGAGCGATATTCGTTTTGTTTTCCCAAACTATAACACGTTCATTGTACAAGTCAGGCTCCACATGAATGTAATATCTCACGTGGCTCAATGTCAGTGCGGATACCAACGCTCCGTTGATTGTTCGAGACCGTAGCGAGACGAGGAACTGTTATAATTGTTGCCTTCTCACTTCTTATGTGAGAGTGTGTGCTTGAAGAAAGAACTATTGCCACAATCATCACGATAAAATAAAGCATGGTTATTGCTCTAGCTATTCTTAGTGAATCTTAAGCAAGGATGAAATTTGAAATGAGTGTTGACTGTTGAGTGTGAAAAGAAATGAAGTGAATTTTTAATTTATAGAAAAGCATGAAGTTGATAAAACAAAGAAAATAATGGTTGTCAAAACAAATAGAGTAGAAAATTAAAGAAAAGCATTGTGACATCAGGATGGTTGTCAAAACATGTTCTTTAACGAACAACAATAGTTTTAATTTCTATACATTTACAAGATGTCTCATTATATAGGGTGTTTAGAACATGGAATTAGGTATGCAACAAGCATTACTCAATGTCAAGCTATAAAATAATTAATGGGTCATGTATATTTTCAGATGGACTAATCAAAAGTCATACAAGAAGGAAGCATGAATGTTGGTAATATAAAATCAGAACATGCATGTGAACTTTTCATCCACATAAAACAACACTAACAACAACATGTTAACATAGTTCACCATTAAAAATAGATCCCACGTGCTATTTAGAGCATTCAAACAGAGTTCATCATTTTAAATCAATAATACATGGTAAAGGGATCATAGCACATGAAATTTTAACAAACAATAGTCACACTAACACTCTACACAAGCAGTCAATGAAAAAAACACTGCCAAAACTAAAAATGAAAAAAGGTATAAACAATCTATACCTTACTTGGTGAAGAGAATCGTACTGCGCATGTCCTTGCAACCCAATCCACCCTTCAATTGAATATAATCAACATACACGAGTAAATCCAGACAAATGTCAGAATCTAAAGAGTAACGTAACCCTAATTTTTTTAAAAATTAGGGTTTTGAATCGTTCCGAAAAAGGGGAAAAAATGAAGATATGAACATGCAGTTACTAACTTAAACAAACTTACTAATTTCGATGGCTTAAATAGATGAAATTCAAATGATTATGCTCTAGAGTTTTTGCCTTTTGTGATTCGACCGGTTAGGAGTGAAAAGAGGAAATTAAGGGGTTTGGAAATTAAGAAACTTAGTAGCCAAACTTAGAAACTGAAATGCACGAGGGGTAATTTTGGTATTTCAAGTTCAAATGCGGCATAAGCCCTATAACTAATTGCGATTACTATGTGTGACCGATAGACTATGTCTTTAGTGATTGACTTTTCGGGTTATCCCTACCTACTAACATGTAACCATAATCAAACACATCCTAAGTATATAAATGGTGTTTGTATGGTAAAGATTATTACTTAAATATGAATAGAAAATCTACATATCTTAACCTTATTCTTATGTAATAGTGAATCATCGAGTAATTTTTTTCTTTTAATAAGAAGTTTGAATAATAATAAAGCTAAAATAAATTACAGTTATATCACAACTAATAAAAAGTTTAATAATATTTTGAGTGGTAAATAAAGAAATCAAAAGATCAGTGTCAACATGGATCCCTTTATAGTTTATATAATAGTATATGTGATCATGGATTATTATGAATCTATGATATAAAAGAGAATCTCTAAGTATATCGTTATTGTTGTAATACATGACGCCTTTTTTTTTTGGGTGAATAAGGCCTTCATTAAGGATAATATAGGGATCCATTTGATAGTGAATAATAGATCCATGCATATCTGGAGATATTATTTTTGGCTATTAAAACACTTAGAAGATAATTGACACGACTATAATAGGTGTATCGAGCCAACTTGTATCTCATGGCATGACATCTTATAACCTGCCAATTCTTAGTTGATCACATAATGTATAAATGTCGATGTATATAAGTGTCTACTAAAAGTCATTTAAATGCAAATAACACATATCATAGTATCTACCTAATATAACCCAACCTTGATTTTTACTTATTGTCAAACAGCTCCTCACCTCGATTACAAGTTACAAAAATAGCATGTTGGATCAAAGATGTTATGAGTATACTTTATATACTTGTTTTTTTGCAGTCTTGATCAGTTTAAACTTTCATGACATCATAATTTGACATCTCATAAAATACATTTGCTAGTATACTATATTGTTGTTATCTAAATTTTTGTTATTTAAAAATATTATTACAGTATGTCGACCTCAAATTTATTTGAAATGCCATCACTTGACAACATGCAAACTAGTCGATGTGTTGAGTTACCATCCGACGTTGACCCCCAATTGTTTTACAGTAGACGCATGGTTTTGTTTACATTTACACGATTGTCCCACTCTTTTCAATTTTAATCGCTCTTTTGCCGTGTTTAATGAATTAAAATGAATTGTATACCATCTAAATTCAATTCTCGATACTTTCAAGACTAATTGCTCACAAGTTCTTATCATGTCATGTTATATGAACACAATTCTCTTCACCAACAAAAACATCTCATGGTCTATGTCAGAAACAACATACTAGTTTTACGCGATGTATAATGAATGCATGTTATTTTGAACAAACTAAATCCAAACTGTACGAAACCTCATTTTCGTCCTTAGTTACGCAAGATGAGAATAACGTCCATAAATCACATTGGAATATCATTTCATTTTAAATAAATTAATCATACTCAAGAGTCAATGTTTTACTATAAAAAATTGACATAATTTCAACAAAAAACATTAAAATCGAATCTACTTAAAAAATATTCCCTAACTAAAACTTCCCCAAATCTAAACTCCACGAGCACGCTCCAATTTCTTCTAAAAAATAAATTATTCTTCTTCGTTGATACAGTGACAGTTAACAAGCCCTAGTTTCGTTGCCAGTTCGAACGATTCTTCTCCGGTGGAACGCGTGTTCTCACGCGCCCTGAGCTTGTTGTCCGTACTAGATCGGACTATTTATTCATCTCGCTTTTGCTGGTAAATTTGTTCGATTGATTTATGAATTTTGAATTACGGTTCCTTTTCTTTTTTTGTTTGAAATTAGTTTGTTTCTACTGTTTCCTGTGTTCAGTGCGTTGTGAATTGGTTGTGATTGGTGGAAGCTGAAGGAATTTGGCCTCTAAGTGAATTCAGTGAGATCGTAAGTTATTGCATTTTGATTTTGATACGCATTTGTAGGTTTTGTGGTTTATGTAATGTTGGTGTTGCGGTATTTTTCGCGCTAAGTGAGCTTATTAGATGGATACTCGTTTGAGTTCTCGTTGTAGTCTGTTGCTCGGTGTGATTTATTTTTGTCGGAATTTAATTTTTATTACGTTTGGCTACCGTTTAGTGCATCGTGAATTGCTTGTGATAAGTGTACGAACTTGGTGGAAGCTCAAGGAGTTTTGCGGCGAGGGGAATTTAGTGACTGATGTGGTACGATTTTTTTAAGATCGTAAGTTGCTGCATTTTTATTTTTGTTGACACACAATTATAGCTTTTGTGTTATGTGCAATGTTGATATTAGGGTTTTTTGTTTGGCTACGTAAACCTATTAGGTGGATTCTCATTGGAATGTTCGTTGCAGTATGTTCTTTGTTATGATTTGATTTTATCTGAATTTAATTTGTATTACATTTTACTACTGTTTTGGTATTCAGTACGTCATGAACTGCTTGTGATACGTGTACAAACTCGGTGGAAGCTGAAGAATTTACCTCAGAGGGAATTTAGTGACTGATGTGGACAAATGTTTTTAAGATTGTAAGTTATTGCCTTCATTTTTTTTATCTGCCTTTGTTTATGTATTGTTGACGTAGGGGTTTTACTATCAATTTTGCTTGCTAAGTAAATCTGTTAAATGGAATCTCTTATGAAATTCGTCGTAGTCTGTTCTGTTTGATGGCTCTTACAGATTTGTATTGTAGTTGTATTTGTGATTGTATGATCTCCCATTGTTATCTCTACCAAGCCATCTGGCCAACAAAGCATTACTAACCTGAATAATGACTAACTGTCGGTTTTTTGTATTCGTATATCTAATAATTATGGCTATTGTTAGCGGAAAGAAGTAAAGGACCCACTGTTTGAGGATGGTGGGAAATTTGGGAGATAGTCCTTTTATACGAGCTATTATTTTCATATCCGAGTTGTTGCAATTACTGCGTGCGCATTCACTTATCGTGGGGGTTTAAAGTTCCATGCTATGAAGAAACTAAGAAAAGATTCTCCATGAAAGGTGTATGCTTGACTCGCATTGCCAGGTGGCAAACCATCATGAAAATCTTAATTCAGCAATCCCCCCAACCCAACTCATGGGGCCACAATTCAGTTTCACCAGTGTGCATGATTGGCTACTAACTACGTTAGTATTGCTGGTGTAGCCGTGAGATTCGTGCAAATGATGTTCGCGTACTAAACCTGACTAATGACTTATTTGGATGTATTTATTCAATGTCTGCTTTAATAGAGCGTTATGTGCACCAAACTTACTTTGTGTCTACACGGTGCCAATTTTAACTTATCTTTGACACATGTCGATTTATGTGATTTTGTTTAGAATGACGCATGGAATCTGTGGCACTGTCGATTTGTCTCCATTCTCGTCAAATGCCATGTGCAAATAATACTTTTTTTGCTCTTTTTCTAGGGTGGTTTGCATCAGATATCATGGTTCCAGTTTCTTCCTCATGAATCCGATTTCATAGCGTTGTCTGATAAGAGGTGTGGCCTTTAAAATTTTTGTGGCTAATTTGGCAGTATTAGTGTTACATCAAAGGTGTTTTATAGCTAGCTTGTTAATCTAAACTGATAGTGGCAGATGTGTTATCGTTTGTTTTAATGTCTAATGCAACTTTATGATTCGTCTTAATTGGACCGTTGATGGTGAATGAGAAACATATTAACTAAGTGAAGCAGTGAATAATGGAAATCACCGATTTTAAGAATCCTTTTGTTTCTTTATCTGTTATAATCCATGCCATCATATCATGTAAGATTCTCATGTCGAGATTTACTTAACATGTGGCGATTCCTTGATTTTCTTGGGAATTAGTTGGATATGTAATGCCTCTCTGACCTCTTCTAATCATTTGTGCTTGATATTTGCAAAGTGCGGAAGTGGACCAGAAAGATGCTGCGACATCTCTGGTACTTTCAGCTCATCTGCAACTGCAGAAGGAAGGATTTCTCAGCGCATGGACTAATTCCTTTGTAGGACCCTGGGATCCTTCTCAGGGTCTCCACAACCCTGGTAAAGGTCACAGTCATTATTGCGACTGGGATGAAATGAGTCATGTTTTACTCAAGTTTACTTTATTCACAGATGAGAAGATCAAGCTTTGGCTTTTTCTCCCTGGGCAACATTCGTCTGTTGTTGAGAAGGCGCAGGCTGCTGTTACTAGATTGAGAGGTATATTGTCCTCCTGGTTATGATATAGATTAGTTACAACAGTTAAGTTTCAGTCCCGTTGCTTAAATATTACTGCATAAACCCATGGATTGTATCCTGATGAATTTGATTGCTTAAATATTATGATCTTCCATGAAAGTTCTTGCATCTGGACTTTGGGTAGCACCTGGCGACTCTGAAGAAGTTGCAGCTTCACTATCCCAGGCTCTAAGAAACTGTATTGAAAGGTTGTACTGTAATTCTTACTATTGGTTGATATGCATAAACATTAATGACCAGGTTTTTTGTTGATTTTAACAGATCTCTTAAACGGATTTCTTACGTACGTTTTGGAGATGTATTTTCAAAATATCATCCGTATAATCAGAACGAAGAACTGTTCAGGTTTGCCTACCGTTCTTATATTGGATGAGATCTATGACAAGATCGGACGGAATGAACATGATTGTTATGAAATAATGATTTTGTGCGCTTTTAACGATTTATCATAACATTTTTATAGATATTGAACACGGACTTGTACAAAAAACATGCCAGTTATGATCTAGTTCACTTAGTTTGCATTTTAGTGGAGCAATTTAACTCGATAATCTCATTTTCAGTTACTGCTAACCTGCAGTTGCACAAGACTTTTATCTGTTCAGAAATAATAGCTAAAATAAAGAAGTAACTGGAGTTAAGAATCATGTAAGTTGGCAAATAGCGCAAGAGACTTCAACACAGATTTTTCGTGATAGTCGTTGTGGAATGTGCTAGGACTTGTATGTTTAAGGGAAATATGATTGTTCAAGACAAAAAAAAGCCCATTTCGGCCCTACCTTAAGCTTTTCAATTCTCATTTGACTATTTTTGAGATACATGCTTTGTAATACTACCGTGTTCTTATGAATTTGAGTTGCTGGTAACACTCAACGCTGTATGCCTTCTGCGGGTTGCATGTACACATTTTTTCCCCTTAAACTCGCCCAATTCGTTAGTTTGCTGAATAATGCGATTCACTAGTTGAGGAGCTTCTGAATGACAGCATAAAGTTATAAATAGATGGTACTTCAAAGAAAGGCTTTACACTTCAACACTGTACTGAAATTGTGTTTGGTTCAGAAAGCTAAATAAATCATGTGAAAAATGCAAGACCACATCATATATAAATCTGCATTAGTTAGCTTAGCTTGGAAATGAAATGCTATAGATTAAATTTCCTGAATCTTCCTCTCCAATTTTTTTTTATGCAACTCTCCATTTGTTTGTAACTGTAAGGATGAATAAGAGTAGTAATCCCCTCTTGTCCTTTCTGATTCTGTTCTGCATTTTTTTATGCGATATAGAAAACGTCTTAGAAGGTCCAATATTGAATGAGGTGTGATTATTTGATCCACTTCTATTTAGTCATGATTTCATGTTACCATGCACATACTTGTGGTATCTCATGGTCTTCGTTATTTTATATATTTTTTATTTATTTTTTAATCTCAGGCATAGTATATAATTTCCAGTTTACACCATAATCCGAGTTTACACCATTATTCGTACAACTCTTCATTGACCTCTGTGTCTGACCCTTTGAATGTCTGATGTAGAAAGGTACTTCCTGAAGATGTTTTTGTTGTTGCCTTGTAGGAGGGGCCAACCTGTGGTTGAGTTCATATTTACCGCGACAGAAGAAACAATATTCGTTCATGTTATTGTATCAGCTAAGTTAGTCTCTATCTCTCTCACTTCAAATAGCTTATGTATGCATGCAACTTCTATTAGCTGTATTACACGGTGGTAGAATAATGTTTGTCACGATTGTTACGTGGATTTACCTTAGCGTGCTTTTAACTACTTTTTGAATTGTACGATTTTGTGGAAGTCTTGTAAATATTACTTGGTGCTGTATTTAATATGGGGTACGAATGTTTTTGCTTTTAGGCATGTCCGGACGCTTTCAAATTCCGACACAGAACCATTCCTCAGCCGTTCTTGTGCGGGATCAAATGACAAAATTTCTGGTAAATTAGTGCTTATATAATGTTTCAAGCTATTGTATTCCTTACATTGATGGACAAAATTTACTCTAGACACTTCATGCACGTTTATCACTGCCTGAAGGCAATGCACTTAGGGTGCTGCAGCTTCTTTAATGATTTTCTCTGAAGCTGGACACTGATGTTTTAAGAAATAGCTATATTGCTTTGCACGGCTGTATGTAGAGCGACATGGTTTGGTTGACGTCACACATATGTAACCAAACCTGATACGAATATATTGTTTTGTAACAATGCTGATACCAAACCCAAAAGTGGTTGCGCCTGGTGCTGGACATGATTTTTTGTCTTCTTTTGCGCCTTTGTGTTCGTGGTGCATGCAGGGATCCTTAATGTACTTAATTATGAAAATGTTGGCGGTTTTTTTTTATGCTTTTTAACATGGAGATGTCATTTTTATGTAATTATATTTATTATTTGCTGATGTTATGGTTTAATAACTACTGATTGATTGTTTCGGTCATCTTAGATTTTATGATGGATTATCTAGTGATTGATTGAATGCTTCTGTCACAAATAAATGATGACAGATTTTTGGATTGATTTTGTATTGATCGAGCAATAACTACGCTTGCAAATAGATTCTGTGATTGATTTTTAGTGAATTAGTTATAGATAGATGTTATATTATGCTTTGTAGTGATTGACATATTGCCTCAAGCTCTCTAGTTTGCCCAGTTTTTGAGGTTGCCCCCTCACCTATTAAACTGGGTAGTACCTCCCGCCGCCTTTTTAAACATTTAGAGACACTTCCTTGGTTGAAATCAGGGGAACCTAAGAAAATATTCAACTAGAGAGCTTGGCTACCCATAGTGAGTGTAAAATTGCATTTTACTTGTGTGATGCTGAACCTCAGAAAATTTTCAACCTCAGCTACAGTCCAGTTGGACGAGAAAAACAATTGTAGCTTTGCCCTTTACCAAGGGTTGCTGGAGTGTATCTTCTGTGGAACATTTGCTTAGACCCCACTGGAATTCGATCGAGGGGTAACTTTAGTTGTTTGAGAAAGATCACGGGGTATAGGCTCGGTTTGGAAGGTGATGGCGTAACCTTAATAATGGGGCAAAAGTCAAGGTCTTTGATGTTTTCTAACCCATTTTTTATATCTGCATGCATTTTGAAGTGTCTTATGGTTTCCAGCTTAAGAGCCTAAGGCGTTTTCACTATACAGCTAATATTTGCATTCATTCATTTTTTTTGCAGTTGTTGTCTCCCCTCATGGAATGCGTGGGAAGCTTACAGGGTATTGCCCGAGTGATCTCGTGAAGCAAGTGTATCAGAGGTCAGATGTGGCTACTCTCTTAACATACATTGTCTATTTGAGGGTATTCTGTCGCTTTAGATAATTTTGTGTTTGGCTTTCTTGCTTATATTTCCTTTTTGGACAGCTCTGCGAAGTTTAGAGGTTCAAACAGTTTTGTTGGTCTTCCCTACAATGTTATTAAAGGGTCTGGACTGCCAGGTCAAAGGAGGGGGCATAATCGCTATGTTGAAGTGACCATTGGTCGCCTGGATAAGATGGTGCCGCAAAATGGGCCCTCAAATTCTACTTTTCTTCAGCCTCATATTGGTTCCTCGGCTGTCACAGGAGGAGCTCAAAGGGGGGTGTCCGACAAGCTTCCATTTAGTGAAAAATTGTTTGTTTATCCTGCTGAGGCTGTTCTTGTCCCAGTTATGCAGACATCTTTTGCCAGATCATCGCTAAAGAGGTATTAGTATGATTGATGTAGTTTGTCCGAATTTTGATCCGCTTAACTTTCTATTTATGGGTGCGCAATATGGGTTGAGTTATGGTAGAGCGTTATGGTCAACGAGCTAAATTATTCTTCGCCATGAGCATCATACTTATCTGAAGAAGTGGACAAAGACAAACTAAGCTCAGTATAGGACATGGTTATGAGGTGCTTGCTTGTTCTAGAACACTTGGTAGATGTTTGTTTAAAGGGTCTATTTCCTGTGCTCCAGATAAAATAGTCACAATTCTTTGTGCATTAAGCATAGTTGGTTTCTTTTTCGTTTGTTGTAATAAGGCCATATCTATGCCATATCATTCCTAGGCCTGTAATTGAGTTAATGTGCTGCACGCTAAAGGTTAAAGTGGCTTCTCATTTGTTGATGCTGATCAAACTTGTATCCACTTTGAACTAACGTCTACCATGCCTTCAGATTCTGGCTGCAAAACTCGGTTGGTCCATCATTGTTGACCTCATCACTTTGTATGCATGGGTTAGTCCTGATTCTTATTGGTTATTGTCTACCTTTTGTCATGCAATCCCCGAGGTTATAGTTTCAGTTCAATACTGATTTTAATAGTGATGACATTGTTTATTTAAGGGATGGATCTTCAGTTGAACCAAGCGGAACTCAGTCACAGCCTGGCTATCGCAGCAGTAGCAACAGTAACAGTAGTAGCAATTGCAGCATAAGTAGTTCCTCCAGTGATAGTGATTGCAGGGCCTCGGGGGCTGGTGATCTCGATGCAGATGCAGACTCATTAATGTCAAGACAATCTGGTTTATCTTCTTTGGGTCAGATGCAAAATGATGGCCTCCAACTGGTATCATTTTTAAACTTGTGATTAACTGGAAAACTCCAGTAGAATTTGGTCTGGAAACTAATCTTCATGTTAGGGCATTTAGATGTTTAATCAACCTGTGATGCGCATCTCTTTGGTTCTAAGTCATGAAGGATTTAGTTTATTGCCTCGTTTATCTGAACCAGTTTTGTAAAAGATTATAATTGTCTGAGGCATTAGTGACCTTTTTCTTCACAGGGTTCTAAGAGGCCCCGAATTGGGACATCAGAGTCCTTTGGTCAAGCTGGCATGGTTTTACATCCTTCCCTGAGTGAGTATGGAATCATGGAGGCCAATAACGTCTCTGTTTCTGGGGTTGCAAATGAGCACATTGGGCCTCGTTTTGGGTGGGATGATGATGATAGAGGCGTGGGAATGGATATCGAAGCACTCCTATCAGAGTTTGGTGATTTTGGCGACTTCTTTGAGAATGATACTTTGCCAATTGGGGAGGTACCCGTCTTTCTTTCCTTACTAACACTTGATTATCGGATTCAGTGTTTAATGAGTTTCAGGTACAAGTCTCATCAATGAATTATTGTTGCTGAATTGGGTATTGTCGTACGTTTTTTGGTGTGGTTATTTGCCTCCACTTAAATGGTTGTTCATGGATATAGCGGTCTATCATCATTTTCTAAGCACCATTTGAAATAAGTCATTATCTTTTCATAATTGCTCTGACAAAAATATTCATGCTTGCTATCATTTTCACGGGGCAAGTAATTATCATCTCATTCTACGTTAAGTATAATCATCATCATTCTTGTATTTTTCTTGCATGTTGCTCTGCATGAATTACTGGTTGTTTTCTTCGGTATTCTCCAAAAAACTTACATTTGGATGTTCTCCTTGTTTTATTATGAAGCCCCCGGGGACTGCTGAGTCTCAAACGCTCATGTATCCTGCTCCTGAGACTGGAGAACAAGGTGGTAGTCCAAGCAACTCACTGATGGATGTGTCAGATCAGATGATTTTACCAGTGGGGTTTCCTAACTTTGACAGCTTTATTCACCCACCTGCCCCTACTTCTGTAGAAGATTTATCAAGCAAACACCAGGAAGCTACATCTGCTTCTGGTCAAGTAACTTGCGGTCTGCCACCCTTTAGTGGCGAGTTTGATCATATTGTCAAGGCTGAAGCACTGTTGACATTTGCTCCAGAATATGGGGCTGTGGAAACCCCCCAAAGTGAGATATCTTCGGTCATCCTCCAAAGCCCGTACATTCCAAAATCCCGCAAAGTTGATTCTGCATCAAGCACGAATAATTATGTATATTCGGCCACACCACCTTCTCCATTATGTAATGGGTCTGATGAGAAGTCCATCTTGGCTGGGAATTTAAAAGCATGTCCAGAAAGAAATGGTGTTCCTGCTGTTTCAAAGTCTAAATATTACACACTTGTTGAAAGAGGAAAACAACAAATTAATGGAACTAACATTAGCTTTTCTAAAGGTGATGGTGAAGTTGGATCATCTCAATTGTCTGCATTCAATCAATCAAATATCAAGCCTGTCTATAACAAAGCACGTGACTCTTCAAGAGACGATAATTTTCTCCACTCTTCAAGAACTGTTCTTGCTACAGAAGTTGAATGTCTTGTATGCCAGGCTTCCATGTGCAGGTTCCGGCATACACTTGTATCTTCCACCAACACGTCATCAGCAGGCTTGAATGGGTTGTCCGGGAATAGCATTCCTAACCATGCCCATCTTGATCCTAGCATTATGTCGCACAATATCTCCAGCAAACCTGACTTGAGAAAGAAAGAAATCATACCGGCTAGGCTAGCTGGTGATATAGATGGAGGAATACTAGATGGGCCCGTGAGTGCGCCGGTAGGTGTTTGGCGGTCAGTTGGCATTCCTAAAGTTCCCAAAACAAGTACCTCAAGTATGGAAGTTTCTGTGCCATACAATTCATTCATCGAAGAAAGCATGCTTTCTTACGGAGTTAGACAACCGCTTCAGGAACTTCTTGACGGTGTTGCATTACTTGTCCAGCAAGCTACTTCATTTGTTGATGTGGCCCTGGATGCCGATTGTGGGGATGGTCCTTATGGTTGGCTTGCTCTTAAAGAGCAGGGGAGGCGTGGATTCTCTTGTGGACCTTTAATGGTACATGCTGGCTGTGGAGGAGTATTGGCTTCCTGTCATTCCCTGGATATAGCAGGAGTGGAGCTGGTTGATCCGCTCTCGGTTGATGTAAGATCACCTTACTGTTTATGTTTTGTTTTCCTTCAAAAAGATTGATTGATTAGAATTTAGTATCTATATCTGTGAGGGAGTTCTCCCTTTTTTTTTTTTTTTTGGCCTTTGCATTTACTTTATATTCTCCATGCAATGTCTTCTATTACTTATTATTTTTCAGTGAAGTAAATATTGCTTTTTGGTGTGCATGAGTGTGATTTGTTTTCTGTCCTGATAGTGGTGAGGACTAGAACAACTCTTTGGTTCCTGCAGATGCTTTCTCAATTTTACAGTTGTCCTCACTGTTTTCCGATATCCTGTCTGTAGTTCATGGCAGGGCCAAGTACGTCCTCTTTGTTATGTAGGAGCATAGGGGAGTTCCTTGTGAAAGAATTTTTTATCTTGGTTTTTGTGTATAACATTTGTGTACTTCGACTAGTATTCACTAGTATCTATGATGATCGTAAACATTCGACTATGGTGGTTATTGCTTGATTATGCTTCATTGTCTGGCTTTTTGTGCTTGAGAGTAAAGGGTTGTATTATACGTCTTGGAATTTTGGGAATCCATGCCTTTAT
The DNA here is from genome assembly GCA_948329865.1 of Linaria vulgaris. Lineage (NCBI taxonomy): Eukaryota > Viridiplantae > Streptophyta > Magnoliopsida > Lamiales > Plantaginaceae > Linaria > Linaria vulgaris. The sequence continues at coordinate 3,769,004 of OX415251.1, forward strand.
ATTGCTATATCTTGAAGTGAGCATAACAAACGCACGATTGCTAATATAGCATTAATTGTGTCCACCTTTCATTTAATGCTGTTCACATTTTGTTGTTGCATTTCCTGGAACAGTACGGTGTTTTCAATGGAGTATTATCATTTTCAGGTTCAGGCATCGTTATCAATTAATTTGCTTCAGTCAGACATTAAAGCAGCTCTAAAGTCTGCATTTAGTGTTGCAGATGGTCCTCTATCTGTAACTGATTGGTGTAGGGGCAGTAGCCCATTCACTGAATCAGGAAAGACATCTGATGGATTTTCTGCAGAGTCTACTGCAAGTGCTAGTGAATGCCGGGATTCGTCTAGTGCGGTAACTCTATCTGTTGGAGAAGCCATGAGCCCATCCGTGTCTTCTACTGGTGCAGCATCTTCTGTCAAAGGTATGATTATTCATGAAGACCATTTGTGACCTGTATTACCTGTTAAACAGTTATGAAGCATTTTTATTTACCTCAGACGGAATCCGAGGCAACGAAGCAAGCTCTCTTTTGGAGTCGGAACAAGAACGTTCACGGTTTCGGCCCACACTTTCTGCAGTTCCATTTCCTTCCATACTTGTCGGGTAGGCTTGAGGCCCATGTGCTCTTGTCGTATTCTTAATCTTTTGTTTGCAGCATTATCTCAGTTAGTTAACTTGTCAAGAATGAAGAACCGACTGTTCATAGTTAGCCAAATTGGTGAACATCTTTCTGATCTTTATGATTTTTTATTTTATTTTCTTAAACATGATTTTAAATTTACTATAGAAAAGTTGTGTGGTAGTGAGGGAGGCTGCGCCAGTACTTGAAAGCATAACGCATATGTGTGTTTTACTTTGTTTATCATGAATGTGTCAATAATATGGAGGGAATGCCATGCTCTTGGCTAAGTACTAAATATTCCCTATATATGCAGGCAGAATTGAATCTGTTCCATTGAAATAAGATAACACAGAGCTGGGTTCATTCGACTAATTAGTGATCCCTAAATGATTAGCAATCTGATACTTTTGTTATTATAACTAGATCACTATAAGCTATTTAGGGAAGCTGCACAGTAGAAACTCGAGCTTTACACGCACTTGCTGCGAAAATTACGGTTAATCATTAAGTAAAACTTTATTTTTACTACGATCTTACATAGACTCCATGTAGTCGTAACTCCAGTGCTGACTTGAAATTGATATGCTAAATGATCATGATCATCAAATCAAATAAAATACCACCTAGAACCCCTGGAATTCTGAAAAGTATCAGTAAAATAGCATCACAAACTTTCTTTGTTGCTTTCTGGGACTACTTTAGAGTGCCGGGAAATAGGCTGCTGCCGTTATGATAGTGCAAACACCCGTTGCGGTTAAGTTATTTGTATAAGTTTGTACCTCTTGCTGCATTACAGCTTTGTGCTACTTATACCTCGTGTATTTCCCTCCCTAGACCAATATTTCAACAGTGACTTACACGTGACACATGGAATTACACCTAGGATGCAGTATTGTTGTTGATGTTACTCGAATTACTTCTGCTATAATCCTAAAACTTTGAGTTCAGTTGATAACTCTTGCTGCACCTTATTTTGTATTATCTTCAGCCTGTATTATTTTTGTATTTTTTTTTTTTGCTGCATTCAGTTCTTACTATACGAAATTAAGTGTAGAGAAAAATGGCATTGTATCTTGAAGTCAGGTTATATTACCGGAGATTATGGTAACATTGTTGTCTGTGATGTTAGCACAAACTAGTGTTACACTTGCCATACTTGTATGCTCTGTACGATGATCAAGGATTAACCACTTCCTATTTTCTGTTGTGCTCCTTGGTTGGGGACAGAGTCAAGTAGTGTCAGGCTTTGTATTTTAGTGGTGTACTTGTAGGCGCTGCAATCCGCTGTTAGGGCTTTGTAAGATACAAACATCTCGTGTGTTTGTAATGCAGAGGTTATTTCTTCTGCACCAGGTGCAAAATTGACGTAATTAGTCTTTTTGCTGTATTTAAACCAATATGTAGATCGTTGCAACTCGGTGTTATAATCTACTTTTTATTGCATGACGCAGAATGTTCAGTCTAAGTTATTTGTATGCAAATAGGTACCAAGATGATTGGCTCAAAACTTCTGCCAGTTCTTTACAAATTTGGGAAAAAGCTCCTCTTGAACCATATGCAACTCCGAAACATGTAAGATCTGTTGAGCTGTTAGCTAATCAGCTTTTGAGCTGCCTAATTTTATTTTTCCTTCTTTCCCGTTGTAGCTTAATTAGTTTATTATGCTTTAGCATAAAGCTGGAAACTGCTCCTCACTAGTTACATTTTTTCTTTGTTTTTTTGTGGTAGATGAACTACTATGTTGTCTGTCCAAATATTGGTCCGCTCACCACTGCTGCTTCCGACTTTTTCCTGCAACTTGGAGCTGGTTAGTCTTGTTGATTTATGTTGTTTGTTTGAGCATCTCAAAGGTCTGTATGACGTATTCATGCGGATTCTTCCGTTCCACTTGTGATTAACCTGTATTGGGGAGTATATAGAGTTTTTTATATGATGTCCTCTCTGCGGTTGTGTTTTTTTTTTTTTTTTTTTTTTTGCGAAGAAGATTAAATGGTGCCAACTTAATTTTTCAGACTGACCTTTAACCATCATTCCCCGTGATATTGCACATAATTGGTACTTTTGTAGTAAGTGAAGCACGTTGTGCTCCTCTTTAGGTCCTAATGCGTCTTCTTGCAAGGAGACCGTTTGTTATACTTTTGCAATCAATTTACTGGTTATGTTCTTTATCTAATTGTGATTCGGGTTCTTTATGATGGTATGGTTTGGGATAAGTTACATTGAATTTGTTTGTCTGGAGCGTGATTTTTGTGCCAAAGGTTTTAGTTTTAGAGACTCCTCGTTTTATATCCGCCCTTATTCATAGGTTTGATGTTTTCCACAACACGTATATCAAGCATGTAAATTTTTCGCGTGTTTATTTTATTATGGCTCTTCTGGTCCGCGTATTTCAAGCTTGAGTGCTACCTGGTATCGTTCCTTGTTCTGGATCATCTGACTTAATTGCAAATTTCCTTTTGTCTCTCACTTACAGTTTATGAAACTTGCAATCTGGGCACACATACACCCCAAAATTCTGGAAATGAGATGGAAATAGACTCTGGTAAAATATCTTCTTCTGGTCTTGTTCTGCTCGATTGCCCTCAATCAATGAAGATTGATACCAATAATACATCTACGTTGGGATCAATCAGCGATTATTTCCTCTCCCTGTCTAATGGCTGGGATCTGACTAGTTTTCTTAAGAATCTGTCCAAGGTTCTCAAAACCTTGAAGATTACTTCATCTGTCACCATGAACAGCAAGGAAGGAAATAGTGGACCATGCACTGTAAGTTGTGAATCCCATCCACATCATTTTTTTTATAGCAGATTATGTTATTTTCCTTAAAAGAAAACCATGCTCAATAATCATCAGTAAAAGTATTCTTGTGACATTTGACATTTGCTGGTGAAAACCCGTGCATGAGGCCCAACCAGTGTAACCACGAGATGGTTTTGCTTAATATTTATGATTTAACCTGCCCATGTTACATGCATGTGCCCTTCTAGGATCTGCTATGTTATCTGATATGATTTTCTTAGACCAGGACAATATATGGGTAGCTTAATTTTGTTGTTGCCCTGTTTCTTTTTCTCTTTCATTCCCTTAAGTGGGCTCGATTCAGCTTGTGAATTTGTAATTCCTTCTTATGTATGCATGCACTGTTTTTACTCTCTCCTTTAATTGGTCATATTGATTGTCGCTGTAGTTTCAAAGGAAGGGAGGGGGGTTGGCCTTAGCAATTTACTGTTCTACATACATGTTTTGTTTATTGGCTCAATGTTTCTGTTATATGAACCTGAGGTGTTGTTTGCTTTTGATGTCAGTTACGTCTTAATTAAGAAATCAATTTTTTTCCCTTTCGTTCATTGCTTTCATGATACGAATTTTAGGAGATTTTTTCTCAGTAAAAAAGTTGATATCCTTATTGTTTTATTTGGATACCAGGCATTAATCAACAAATCAATGGATATCCCATCTTTTTCATGAATTATGGTAATTTAAAATTCGTTCATTGGGCCTCTTGCTGTGCAGCAGATAAGGTGCAGTAAGATCATGTAATCTCAATCGCACTGCCGTCAACTAAATAAGTCTTTTAAGATTGCTAAAAATACAACTTATACTCTAGTAAGAAGCTTTATAGTTATTTTAGTACTAGTCATTCTAGGTTGTAGCTTTGCTGATTCATCTTGTATCATTACCTTAAAGCAAAACACTTTCTGGGCATAAAACTTGCTAATGCTCAACTTTTCAAATTGTAATTGAAATAATCATTATTCTCTTTCCTTCTTTCTGTTCTTAAAATCGCATGTGATCTGCTTATTTTTTCAGGTTGTGTATGTGGTGTGCCCTTTCCCCGAGCCACTTGCAGTTCTACAGACTGTAGTTGAGTGTTCTGTCGTCCTTGGATCACTTGTTCGATCTTCTGATAAAGAGAGGAGATCTATCGTGCACAATCAAGTCGCAAAAGCCTTGAGTAGCACTGCAGCTGTAGACGAGTCCTTATCAAATGTTTTAACTCTGGCAGGATTTAGCATCCCTAAGTTGGTATTGCAGATAGTGACAGTTGATGCCATTTTTAGAGTTACAACTCCCTCTCTTAATGAGATGATCCTTCTTAAGGAAATTGCTTTCACGGTATACAACAAAGCACGGCGTATTTCGCGAGGAGTTTCTGGTGAGACAAATCCATCTTCGGTACCAGGAAGATCCCATTCAGCCATGATGCAAATGGCATCTCCAGGTTCTAGTATGTGGAAGGACTGTGTCAGTTCTCGAATTGTGGGACCTCATCTTCAAAGAGAGGGTGAAATGGATGTGAGCATGCGACCTGGCACTTGGGATAACTCCTGGCAATCAGCAAGGGGAAGTGATACCAACAGAAATGGAGATACCTTTTCCCTGGATGAAATTCGTTGTTTGTTTGAGCCGCTCTTTATTCTCTCTGAACCCGGCTCCTTAGAGCGCGGGCTTTCTCCCTTTCTCGGGAACTCGGCTGATTTTCCGAAGCTAGGATCTGATGATTCTGCAAGTACTAGCTTCTTGCAGAGTTCAGCCTCTTCAAGCGATAATGGACCGGTTCCTCAGCTTGATTCTTTGGATTCTGATGGTTTTGGTTCTGGTCATCGGAAAACACTACCGAGTCTGCATTGCTGTTATGGATGGACTGAGGATTGGCGTTGGATGGTGAGTATATGGACGGATTCAAGAGGGGAATTGCTTGACAGCAGTGTTTATCCTTTTGGAGGAGTCAGCGGTCGACAAGACACAAAGGGTCTTCAGTCACTTTTTATCCAGATATTGCAACAAGGATGCCAGATTCTTCAAGCTTGTTCTACTGATGCTGGTTCTGCTAAGCCTAGAGATTTTGTGATTACACGAGTTGGATGCTTCTTTGAGCTCGAGTGCCAGGGTATTGAATCAGCTTTCTACTTTTACTAAATCAACTTTATACCTTTTATCCTCCAGATTGTTTTAGTGGTTTGGCGGAAAGCTTTTTCTATAGCTTCTTTGTAGTATCAGATTCAGTTTGTTTACTTCAGATAATGTCGCTTTGAGTTGTCGTTTACTTAAAGTTCTATCTCCCACCCCTGGTGGCGATTATTGTTAAGCTTATCAAGTACTATGTGTGTATTACCTTCTAATTAATCCAACAGTCTTGTAATAGTCTCAAGGTAATCAACTTATGTAATGTATACATATGCATCCTAGTCATATAAGAGTTTAAAGGAGACTTTGAGCAAACTAATTTTCATATTATAAGCCATTTGGAATTGATTTGTGGTTTTAACTTGTTTCTTCAGAGTGGCATAAAGCTTTGTATTCCGCTGGAGGTTCCGAGGTGAAAAAGTGGTCTCTACAGTTGCGGAGATCCCTTCCTGATGGAGTATCATCGGGTAGCAACGGACCTTCTTTGCAGCAGCAGGAGATGAATTTAATGCAAGATAGAACAATTCCCTCTTCATCAAATCCGTTATATTCTAAGTCATCTGCATACATGAAAGGTGGTATTGGACAATCTTCCTCCAGGAAGCAGCTATTGGGTGGACATACGTTAGACAATTCAAAAAGCTTGCTTCAGTGGGTGCAGAGCATCAGTTTCCTTTCAGTTTCAATTGATCATTCCTTGCAATTGGTGTTTCAAGCAGATTCGGCATCTCCTGGTGCGCAATTATGTTCTAGTTTAGATTAGATTTGTCTTTATCTCTTGATTTTAGGTGAATATGTTATATTTCCTTTTCCTGGTCTGGCAATAGTTGGCTGAATTTATTAAGGGGTTTTAGCACATCACTCCCTGGTGAAACAGGTAATTACCCCCTAAAAAATATTAATACGCAAATTACCCTATATGAGATGCTAAATAAGACATATTACCCCCCATGTGAAGATAAATAAGAAAGTGCGTTAAGTTAAATAGGCATATTTTACCTCCTTTTATTTGTGACAAAGGACTCCCCATGTACGTTGTCTAATCTGCCTATTTTTGTTCTATTTTTTTTTTATCTCAAGGGGGTATTACGCCCTATTCAACATAACATTGGAGGTAACTTACCTATTTTTTATCCTATGTGAGTACTGAGTAGTATCCCCTATTTAACTTTACCCAGTGGGTAATTTGCCTATTTATACTTCACAGGGTGTAATGTGCCTCATTCACTCGACATAAATGGTAAAATGCCATTAACTCTTTAACTGATGTTCCTCAAAAGCCCCATTGCTACTTGTTCTGAGTTTTAGGCATAATCACAACGTGGTTTGACCATTCAGCCTTCATCTTCCTTTCAAATGCAATAAAAATATTAATTCACTTTATTCTCTCGAGTTTCCTCGTGTGATAATTATCTTTATCTAGGTATCTCATAATCAACTAATATAATTTGTGTTCTCTGCAATGTGGGGTTCATGCCAATGCACTGTATTTATTATCCATCTCTTGAAATAGCTGTATAATTTGTGAGTCGCATTTTCTGCAGGGGCAAGCCAAGGCAGTGCCACAACAGGCCAGTCGGCTTATCTTGAAGGATATACGCCAGTGAAATCCCTCGGATCTACTTCTTCGTCCTACATTATGATTCCTTCACCAAGCATGCGTTTTCTACCTCCTGCACCCCTTCAGCTCCCCACGTGCCTCACTGCCGACTCCCCTCCTCTTGCCCACCTCCTACACAGCAAAGGATCTGCAATTCCCTTATCGACTGGGTTTGTAGTTTCAAAAGCCGTTCCTTCAATGAGGAGAGATTCCAGAACCCTGTCGAAAGAAGAATGGCCGTCAGTTCTTTCTGTTAGTTTGGTTGATTATTACGGAGGTAATAACTTCAGCCAAGAAAAAATGACGAAGGGCAGTGGTAAGCCAGCGGGAAGAGGTATAATAAGCTCTGATGCCAAGGATTATGAGGTTGAAATTCATGCAATTCTCGAATCTTTAGCAGCTGAGCTTCATGCTTTGTCCTGGATGACAGTTAGTCCAGCGTATTTGGAAAGGAGATCCGCTTTACCATTTCATTGTGATATGGTTTTGAGACTTAGAAGGCTTCTTCATTTCGCTGATAAAGAACTGTCTTGCCACCCAGATAAGGCGAGAGGGCAATAAACGAGGACTTGTGTGCATAAGTAATTATGGAAGTTTGCACATAACTTCGCTCGCTTTGTTAGCGGCGTAGACAGTGGGGGATAGAGCATGTAGATCTAATGTAGTGATAGTCAAGCTTAATGGTAAGCTGTGTGTGTACATAATGTTAAAGGTAGATATATTTTTGCATTGGTCAGGCTGAGCAGGTTAGATGGAATTTTTCATTTGGAAAGAAATTTTGTTCTATGCCAAATGTTGTTTCTCGTACCCATGGGATCGAAATTCCGGATCCATTGTATGTGTTTGTGGTTAATAACTAGAAGATTTTCAGAGTTTTTCGACATGGTCCGAAAGTGTCACGGAAATACTTCCTGTGATGAACTTAAAACGTACTACAGAATTCAAAAGATGGGCTTATTTCTGTGTTTTTCATTTACACATTCCAAAAAAAGAAAAGAAAAGAAAGTTTCATGTATGTAATTTGGCCCTTAGGATTGCTTTGATGAAATGTTAATGTCATGATGAATCATTCAAAAGCTATCACGCACACATGGATGAGAACAGTGTGGAAACTATAACGAAGCCAATTTTTCTCCCCAAATTGGAGGTCTAGCATTCTCTTCAACAGAGCACAAATTTTACACTAGCCTAGAAGAGGCTCAAAATTGAATGACATCAGGCAAAAAAAGAAGAAGAAAGCACTAAAAAACTGCGGCAAAAAGAAGAATTGGATGCAATGCTCTTTATCCTTTTTTCAGAGATTTGCTCTGTGATTTTTTCAATTGCCAAGGAGGCAAACATCCTTTGTAATGGGAGTGTAAGAACAATGATGATATAGATACTTCTCTTTCTTTATGGTTCATTGAGATTGAGGCAAAGCAGCTAAATGAGCTTCTTAGACTCTTCTTTTCGCTGTCAGAGTCCCGATAATCCGAGTCACTAGTCGTTTTAAGATTCTCCGGAAGTACGCAGTTGCAGAACAAGCCTGTAAGAGAAAAGCACATACACGATCATTCGATATGAAAAGTTAGCAAGTAGAGGTATACAAGATAATCGTGGAGTTGAATAAGGGCGACAGACCTATTCTTGCTAATCGATTCACCCATTTTGGTATTTTGATCCCCGTCAACTTGTAACACACGTCTTCGCAGAAGTGGTTGCAGTTCTTGACTACCAAGTGGTATGTATCGCCATGGTAAGTTGTCGATTGGTGCTCCATAAATTCTCTGACTTGATTGTGGTTTAAAAATGTCGTGCCCAAGAAGATCGATTTCCTAAATCTGAAGCCAGGGCATGTCCGAGGTTCGACTTCAAATATGCCACTCGTAGGATAGTCGTGCGCTCCAAAGGCATATTCAACACCATGCACTGTAAAAACAATTCAGCATTTTAGTAAAGAGAAAGCAATACAATGTAAGGTAAATATTAGAAATATCTTAAGAATCTTTGATTGCAACAGTACTGGTTTGCGATACAATTTCATTCCTTCAAAGCACAAATACGACGTACGTTCTCAGATGCAAATATGGGTTTAAAATCCTTTCTTCCGTTAGGTTTGTTTAGCAAAACTTTTGCTAAGACATGCTAATATAAGTTGCAGGTTAACGAGCCCAATGATGACGAATGAGAGTATTTCTTTTTTCTTCAGGAAAAACGGGCTACAGCTTCCATAGATCAGTTAGACTAAGCAACAATGCAACTCAACAAATCGAACATTCATAATTGTGTAAAGTTTATCATCCAACTAAATCAGCAACAAGCCCATTTAATTAGGAAAGAAGATTCTTCTTGTTTTCAGAGAAGCACTAGTGTGAAGTCAGAGACTCAAACAAGAGCACAATAAAAATTAACAACCATCCTATAATTCTAGTTAATTTGGGTTAATTGAACAAACGAGAATCAGAGTATAGCAAAGTATGAAAAATTCAAATTTAAAAGCATTAGTCTACCTTCGATCCCTGAGTGGAAGACGCCAACGCCAGCCCAGTAGAAATAGTCATTGATTCCAGTTAAGTCATACACATTGAGATAAACAGGAGTATAACCAGGGCTATAGCTGACTGACTTCACCTTAGGAAATACACAAAAATCAAGCTCTTTTCGTTGCATATGAAAAGGAAAAATGGATCTCCAGCCACTCTTTAATTTTGATTTCATTCTTACGGACGAAACCAGGAATAATTCAGTACCAAATTCCAACCTGCAACAAGATATGAGATGTCAATAACTCCATCATGTAGTAAAATCAAAGACGCAAACATACAAAAGCATTCTGCACAAATATATGTTTCAGATACAGATCCCACAGTAATTAAGAGAAACTCTACTGATTTTTCTCATTAGATTTGCTTAAGTATAGATTCTGATTGCCGTTCCGTTTGCAGGTCATAATTCATTACATGCACTGTACCAATTTGCAATCTATGATATCACTGTCGGTAATACACATCCAGCATGCAGGAAAATAGTTACACACCAGTTTTGAATTTCAAATAAGGGTGAGATCAGGGGTAAAGAACCAATTAAACAATTGAAAGAACCAGTCAAACTCACTGCCTTTTATGTTTAATGGAGCTAATAGCCCTTTCCTTGTCATAGAACTGGGCCGAGAGAATGATGCACGCCTTTTAAGTTTGTTGAATTCCAGAAAAATAAAACTCATTACACGAAGAAGATCAACCATGGAGCAACATAAACCTTTGCATTACCAAGCAAAAACTAATTTGACCAAAAGTAGGACTACAAGTCTTAACTGTAAATCTCTTTTAACGATTTCGCATCTATACCGTCTACAATCCTTGGCTTGAAACAAAAGCTATGTTTGTTTCATTACTAGCAATCACTGATAAACAGTTAAGTAACATCAAGTGAGCTAACAAAATATGCTAAGATCCCTGAATATATTCATAACCTCACCAAACACTTCACCTTTAACTCACAACATACAGTATTCCAACAACATGTAGTGAATCCACCACACAAACCCCTTACACCCAAACCCCAACTGGCAATAGTCTATAAGCAAAACAAAAGTTTGAATAATGCACATCGAGTATAAGTTGAACGAGAATGCCCATTAGATCGTTATTGCAATTCATGAACTCCAATATCAATACAAAGATTCAAGCTTTTCAATAGAACTGAATTAAGAGAAAAGAAATGTGGATCTAAGCCCACATGATTTTTTATGAAAAGGGGTTAGCTTTTCTCAACATAATACAAGATAAAAGAAATAAATTCACTCCAAACAAGCCTTCCAACCAAAGCAACTCAGATTTGAAAACAGAAAAGAAGGAATAAAGCAATGCAGCTAATATAAAGAAAAATGTATGACAAGATAAATATAGATTTAGAAATTAGCAAAAGCAAAGATTCATATATTTCAAAATCAAGAAAAAGCTACATTTTTTCTCTACCTTAATTGAAGAAAAAATCATATTAACAAAGATAAAAGAAATAAACTCACTGCAAACAAGGCCTCCACTAAAAGCAACTCAGATTCAAAAACAGCAAATAGAGGAAAAAAGCAATGCAACAAATATACAAAGAAATGTGTGATAAGGTAAATATAGATTTAGAAAAAAAAAAGAAGCCTAAGATTCATATACTTCAAAATCAAGAAAAGCCCACATCATTTCTTACCTTAATTGATGACAAAATCACATTAACAAGCAATGCCTCTCCATTACTGAAAAAAGGCTATAGCGTTCTTTGCATTTTACACAATTGTAATGTTTCTTTTCTTTTTTTGCTGGAGGAAGAGGAAGAGAGAGTATAAAGTCAGAGCCACGCCTCACTTTCTGTTTATTCAAACACTTATTAGCTGTTGAAACTTGAAAGAAGTTTGAAAAAAGAAGCTGACCTGTACTTTCAACTAAACTGTCGTAATTGTTTACTTATATTTCATTATTTTCAGACAAAATAAACAAAAGAGAGATAGTGCCAAATGTAAGTACAATAATTTAGTATATTTAAATAAAACAGCTGGAAAATTCTTTGACTTGATTGATTACATGTGCTTGGGTCCGACACATTAATGACCCGAAACGTGTACATATTTATTATTAAGAAAGAAAGACAAATACATAAATTCATTTTTCAGGTGATAATTGACACTTTTTAAAAATATATATCATATTTTACATTAAAAGGTTATAGATGTATACAATATTTGACAAATTTACACAAGTTACTAAATTTAGGAATGGAAGATGAAAGTTGAAGGAACATGATAAAGTTTACAACTTTTTCATAAAAAGACTCAAAATGCCCGAACATTACGGATTCATCAAAGGCGCCATGTGCAGGACCCACTAAGAATTCAATTATTAGTTTTAACAAGAAAATTAATTTTTTTAGTAATAACAACTATACTACACAAATTTTTTATTTTTTATTTTATCTTATGAATGTACAGCATCAAATGTCATGGGTGATTTTTATCCATAGTCAGGATTATGAAAAGAAAGGATCAACAATTTCATCTGTTAAGTTGAGTACAAAAGGTGATAATCAAAATACATTAAAATCCTCATCTTTCTGTGGAAAAAAAGCCTCAAAATATACTGGCTGCACATTAATGAAAAAGAGAGAGAGAAATTCCAAAAGGTACTGCAACTCACTGAATGTTGCAGTATACACACCTGAATCAATTAGTATCATGATTGTAAATACAACCATTTTAGAGATAATTCATTTAGCTCTATGTATGCAAAAACTATATACAAAGAGTTGGCAAACCAAACCAAACCAAGCCCAGACCATACCACTCTGCATGGAGAAATAATCTTACCCGGAGGTTGATTTAATTTTCCAGTTTATAATTATGGATCAATCACGAGGCTCCGCTTTTTATGTCTCCAGGATGAAAACATTGTATCCCGAGTAATATCCTTCATGATCACCCTGAGTGATAACAAGTCCTGAAGTCATCTTTGGAATGGAATGAATCTAACACTTGAGGAGAAGGCAAATATGAATTGAAGTGTATGTCATCCAGTTTATGAACACTGCCTTCTTCAACTACAATATTTCGTACAAAACTTCATTTATAAATAACCCAACATTTGGAGGATCTGTTCATAACTCCAGCATCAGTTTCAAGAGTATAATATGCCCAACGGTGAGCACCAAATAAGAGCAAATCATTATCTCAAAGTGTCAACATTTGCAATAATCCTGAAAGTAAAAGTGACTGTTAAATCAGAACAATTACAAGTATATTCAAGGCAAAACTTTTCTGTTTTCAAATGCAAGACATATTTACCATACCTTCTGAGCATGTAATTTACATTAAACTTCAATTTCGTTGCCCTCCGAATAATATCATCAAGCAAAATGATTCCATATACACGGTCAGAATATCAATAATTTAGATCAGGGCTAGAGCAGTTTGATCCATACGAGCTCTATCATACAGTTCATCAATCAAACATCCTAGAGTACAATATATAGCTTCCGCTTCATAGTGAGATCTATCACCGGAGGTAAATATATGAACTCCACTACCTATTTGTACCCAACTGCAACCAGCAAGCTTTTTCACTTCTTTCCCTCTCATTGTCCTCATTACCCTCCCCATCTCATCCCACCTTCCCCCCGATGCGTACACACTAGCCAACTGGAAATACCTGGACCCGTTATCTCCTTCCAATTCCAATAGCTTTTCTTTTGCCATTCTTGCAAATTCTGAATTTCTGTTCCTTCTGCAAGCGTTCAAGAATGCACTCAATATAATAGAATCAGGTTCAACGGGCATCTTTTCCATGAAAGCCACAGCCTTCTCCAGTTGATTCGACCTTCCGTACAAATCCACCATGCATGCATAGTGATCAATTTCAGGTGGTATTGCATAATCCTTGGTCATCGAGGAGAAGTATTTTTCACCTGCTTCGACTGATCCACAGTGGCGACAGGCCGACAGAAGTGCGATAAAGGTGACGTTATCAGGTTTAAGGCCTTGCTCAACCATTTCTTCAAAAAGCTGGATAGCTTCATATTCATACCCATGGTGAGCACAACCGGCGATCATAACATTGTAGATGACTGTGTCTTTGAAGCTTAATCTTTGGAATATTTTCATTGCATGTGACATAATACCACATTTCGAATACATGTCGATCAAAGCACTTGTGGCTTTCTCATCCATTTTGATTCCTTTTCTCAATATGTATGCATGGATTTGCTTTCCAGGATCCACACTAGCCTGTATGGCGCATGCACCTAGGAGACTAACAAGAATCACATGATCAGGAACCGTTGTATCCTTTGTTATATACTCGCGGAAAAGAACAAAAGCATCCTCACACTGTTGCAATAATAAAAGAGCAGAATCAAAGAGAGCTTGAGCATTTTAAAAGTCTCTGGATTTGATACAGGCCCTTATAATGGCTTTCCAAGTGAACACATTTCGATCAGACATTTCGTCGAACAGTTTGTGAGCTTCTTTAGTGAAGCCATTTTTGGAGTAAACTGTAATTAGCCGATTATTTTCGAAAATTGATTGGAGTAAACCAGATTTTATTGCATTGGAGTGGAATTTCAATCCCTCTATTAACGATATCATTTAGATGAAAATAATTGAAAAAAAAAATGTCGAACAAAAGGTTGATAAAATGTGTAATTATCTCAAGTGTGAAATAATTAATATCTTGAAATATAAATAAGAAAATATGTCACTATTTGTAATTTAACTCTAATTATTTCCTTGTTTCAGGACGTGCTTCCTTTGATCAATTTTTTAAAACGTTTTCGTTGTTGACTCTCACGAAGCATACACTTATGTTTTTACGTTTATCACCGCTACGACGGTTGAAAACATGTTGAAAAAAGTTCCTGAAACATTTTAAAATCGTTAGTAGTATTTGGCATATCGAGATCGACGGTTGGAAACATGTTGAAAAAAGTTCCTGAAACATTGCAAAATCGTTAGTAGTATTTTGCATATCGAGATCGATGGTTGGAAACATGTTAAAAAAAGAGATAAAAATTCTTTTGGTCCCATAAGTTGGCACCCTCACGCATTCAGTGACTTCATTTAACTGAGACGGGACTAACATTGAGCACTTTTACCAACTTACGGACCAAATGCGTGTAGTGACAACTTACAAGACCAAATGCGTGAGGGTGCCAAATTATGGGACCAAACGAATTTTTATCCCTTACAAACGTTCCTGAAACATTGCAAAATCGTTAGTAGTATTTTGCATATAGAGATCGACTCTAATATAAAACTAAAACTTTGATCCGTGCGTGCTCCTAGCTTTTCTAATATGTGTAGTGCTAGTGTATGACCGTAGTCAATTTTTCCGTTCGATAATGAATTCGTTTCAGTAGAACTTTAAGCTGAAAAATATGGTAAATCATTTCGATCTAATGATATCTTATTTTAATCTTATCTAAACTTGTTTCGGTTCAATTTTTTATTGTATGTGTCATGATTTCATTTCAATCTAAACACTAAAGTTTGATTGAACACAAGAAGCTCAACAAACTTTGAAGTGGTTTAAGGTTAATTTCTTACATGTTGAGATTGATGCTAAAACAGCGTGGTTGATGCAAACTCAACAAATTGGTCATGTGAGCAGTCTATACTCAATATTCGGCCTTTTTCTCGCCAAATGGTCTTTTTGGACGTTGTCTTTTATCCATAGGGAAGCAAACACTGCTGCTCACAATGCTGCCCAATGGGGTCGATTGGGGTTAAGTTCTTTTGGGCTTATTTTGTCGTCTTATATTCGTCCGTGGATCTTTGATCCTGCAATGTAACTTCTACTTCTTTTATTTACAATATTGTGTATTCATAAAACGAAATAAAATTGTGAAGTGAAAACGCTGCTCATAATTGAAATATAAATTGAAGAACAGACCTCCAAGAAACGAACAAGAATATTTCATTAGTAATTTACCAGATCTTGTTACGTCTCACATTCTTTCTCGCCTACCCATGAGGGATGCGGTGAGAACGTCAATCTTGTCGAAAGCTTGGGAATACATGCAGGTGGTCGACCCATATTCATAAGTATGTATTTTCTAATGTTGGTTGTGTAAATGATGAGAGTAAGGAGCGTAATTTTGCTAGTTTTGTCGAAAGGACGTTTCTTTTATCACAAAACATGCAAAGTTTTAATCTTAATTGTGTGGAAGACTACGACTTGCTTCGTTGGACAACTGCTGCATTAAGCCGCAATGTTCTTTCTTTATGCATCAAGTGTTTTAATGGTCCAAGCTTCTCCCTGTCTCGTAACCTTCTCACTTGCTCTTCCCTCATAAAATTGCATCTCCAAGTTCCCGATTGCACATTCAAAGTCTCTGAAAATGTTTCTTTTCCTAACCTTGTCGATCTGAGTCATTGTCATGTTTGGATTTCAAACAAGGATTCTGATGATCTCAATCGGGTGGAATTCAATTTCCCGCGCCTTGAAAAACTACACCTAGAGTATTGCGAATGGTTCAATGGAATATATTACTAGCACTACAAGAATTGGGCCTCAATTGAGACTGCAAATTAGCAACCGCGTTGCGGTTGCTAAGTTTCTGAGACCGCAAAGCAACCGCATCGCGGTTGCTACACAATTGGAACCGCAACGCGGTCTCAATTGATCATCTGGACCAATTGAGACCGCATCGCGGTTCCAATTGTCTTTAGTGGCTCAATTGGGACCGCGATGCGGTTCCAATTATCTAAAGTTAAAATTGGGCTCTAATTTAGAGCCCAATTTTAACGAAAAGATTGGGCTCAAATTAAGAACCCAATCTGATTAACATTCTGCAACCGCGATGCGGTTGCAGAATGTTGAATATATATACAAACACTGCTGCAAATCGCGATTTCCCCCCAAATAGCGGTGCCAGACTTACTTATGTAAGTGTATTCAATTATGTACTCTTTACTTTTTGTGAATCAAGTCCTTTATATATTCTAATTGTTGATTAAAATTTTCCTTTCTTATATCAACAGAAGAAGTACCTTAGGGAACTTCGGAAGAGATATCCGGAGCCGGCCCCGTTGCCTGAGTGGGATGCCGACTGTTGGAAGAAGGCTATAGGGAAATGAAGAAGGGGAAGGGGAAGGCGAAGGGGTTACCGACTAATGCTGATCCGACAGAGTTCGGAATGCCCTATAGGAGGGACGAAGACTACACTCGAGAGGTGGTCAGGCAGTTCGCGAGGGAGAACAAGGAGATGAGGGCGTCCCAGGATCCGAGAGTTGACATACCCATGAAAAATCTGTGTTGAAGTCACTTACGCTATTCACCAACTTGCATGATTCTTAAGTCCAGTTACTTCTTTATTTTAGCCATTATTTCTGAACACATAAAAGTCTTGTGCAACTGCAGGTTAGCAGTAACTGAAATGAGAATATCGAGTTAAATTGCTCCACTAAAATGCAAACTAAGTGAACTAGATCATAACTGGTTTGTTTTTTGTACAAGTCCGTGTTCAATCTCTATAAAAATGTTATGATAAATTGTTAAGAACACACAGAAGCATTATATCATAACAACGATGTTCATTCCATCCGATCTTGTCATCAGGGGTGGGCCCAAGCACAAGGTTAACCTGAGCTCCAGCCCGGGGTAAACATTGGGCTTGCACTTATTTATTCAGATAAATATTCCTCTTAAATTCTGTAGTGTGAATAAAATAGTTTGGCCAATGAAACTCAGCCCACTTAGCAATTTTATTAATACAAAAATATCAGTCCAATTAAATGGGTCTAACAGAAATATAATAATCCAATTATATGCTTATGAAATATATTACAAGGACCAAGGTAACGTGCACTAGATTAGGATTTTAAATTGTACAAAGGACGATTTTTTTTTTGCTTTCCCTGTGATCGAGTTATCCGGATGGAAGGTTAAATTAATTAAACACACGTCCTAATATTTTTGTAGTTTTATGAATAATGACTTAAAAATTAATTGTCACATCATAATTATATTCAGAATATTTAGTTGCATCCCATGGTGAGTCATAAACACAAATTCATATTCATATTTAAATATTTGTTAAATTCTTTTAATATTTGAAGTGAATTATGCAAACAATAGGCATAATCTATAATTTTATATGTATTAACTCTCTTTTTCCTTGTCCTGGTTGGACAGTAATCTTGGAAACCATTCATTTAACCGTAACACTTTTAGGTTCAACTTTGATAAATTTTATATTTTTACTGTTTGGTAATATAATAGCACGTTTAGTACAACCCAGGGTAAAAAAAAATCCTGAGTCCGCCCCTGCTTGTCATAGATCTCATCCAATATAAGAACGGTAGGCAAACCGATGATTTCCATTATTTACTGCTTCACTTAGTTAATATGTTCTCATTCACCATAAACGGTCTAATTAAGACGTATGAATCATACAGTTGCATTAGACATTAAAACAAACGATAAGACATCTGCCACGGTCAGTTTAGATTAACAAGCTAGCGATACTTTTTTACAATACGCTCCTCCGATCCTCCTCCAACGGCACTTTTTTTATTATTTTTTTTTATTTTTATTTTTATATTTATTAAACTATGAAGCATTTCTAGAAGAATCTATAGTATTCTAAATATATCTATGTAACTGTAATAATAATCTAGTTAAAGAATGTGTTAGAAATATTCAAAGAATCCATCTAGATAATTCATGTATAATATCTAGCAAAGAGTAGTCTAGAAATGATGCATGGGGAGGATTCTAGAGATCTCTTCCCACACCTATAAATACACCCCATGGGTGAATCTTGTAAACCAATCAAAAAAAAAAAAAACATTTGAGCAATACAATCTAAAGATTTTGGAGATAAGTACTCCATATTATGAACACTCTAAATTTCTAAACATTCCATTACATCTAAAATAACCTTTCTCCTCCACTATCCACATAAACACAAATACAAATCTTCACTATCCTACAAAACCTCTATCATATATAAATCTCTTATTTTCTAACAATATTTAGTCTACTATTCCTCTTCCACTAACTAACTAACGACATTATTTTTTAAACAATAAAATTCATCTAAGTTCGCCATGTCTGTCAACAATCACTCTGGTTGCCAGAGGAAGATGAAAGATTACTCTTCCCTTTTCGTGAGTGTGATCTAAAAGGTGAAAAACGCGACTACGCGAAAATGGACCGGGAGAATTTCGAAGAAAGATCCAATTGTTCACTTTACAAACGCTTTGCAAAGCTCAAAAATTTGGAAGGGTGGACTGGTTGGGTGTGAGGCGCCCGCGTGCGCTGACTGTGAATGCCGCCATGGGTGTCGGCGCTACTGCCGGAGTGGGCGTCGGAGTCGCTGCGGGCGCTGCTGCCGGTGCTGGAGTAGATAGACTTAAATATTATGTTATGCATGTGGAGCTTAAATTTTAAGTTATGGACATAAAATTTTCAATCGATTCATTGAATTCCTTAGCTCCAAGGATATATAGGTGAAAGAGAAAAAAATTGATCGATATGTGAAAAGATGAGGGAAACAATAGTTTATTATTGTTAATTTTTTTCTATAACTTAGCCATGCTCGGAAGGGAAGGAAGATGACATTTAATAAGCCCTTTTTTTTCTTCAATTTCCACTTTTATCCAAAAATCTTTGCTTTTCATGCTTTACTTTTATTTTTTATTTTTTTATTAATAAAACAGCATGTAGTATAGGTAAGTGTATATTACTGTTTGATAGCCTTCCCACCCAATTATTTCAATGTTTCAATAGAAAAATCAAGTTTGCATGCATGTCATCTCAAAATTTGATACTTACACATATTTCGAAGTTTTGGTTGACTTTTCTTTGTCAAAGTTGCTTTTAGTTACACAATGAATAAATAAAAATAAAAAATAGGAATGGCCAACTCTCTCAACTCTTCAGACTTCAATTTAAAATTAAAATAGGTATGTCGCCATTAGAAACCTATCGACAAGCAAGTCCATATTACTCAAAAAAGGACAGTTCAAGGGACATTTTCTATATTTTGGTGTGGCATAGAAGATATTCATGAGCATTCAAATGATACCATATACATTATACATCTTTTCTACTACCATTTTTAGCAAAACCATTAGTTTGCAACCAAAATCAATTCGACACTTCTTCATAGGTAAACTTCATTTTTAGCAAAAATCTTTCATAAAAGACATGCATGCATGTAGGGGTGGAAATCGGAAGTCCCCATTGACGCGAGATCTCGCCGGAATGGGAAGCCGAAACGGATTCTTATTCCCGCGGGCAGAATGCATGAGCCCGTTTTCCATGGGATTCCGTTTTTTTTCCAGCCACTCTGGCCTTCAAAATATTATCCTCCTCTCTCCCTCCTCCATTTAATAGTCAACATACACCTCCTCCTCCCTATTCCTCCACTATTTACAACTCATAACTTCCTCACCCCTCCATTCACAACTTCCTCCCCACTCCATTTACAAACCATAACACATTAAACACTTACACACATGAGCACATAAGTCATAACACAACAAGGACCAATCATGATCCATAATCATGATCAAACTAACAAATAATAATTGAACACCATATCATGTGAGGAGAGAGTGTGTGTGTGTGGTCTGTGTAGTGTACTGTGTGATGACTTGAGATTGTGATTTGTGAGGGAGAAAATGTGATTTGAGAAGAGTATTATTTTTGTATTTACATATCTTATATTTTTCTATTTCGTCAAAATGCCCCACCCCTTTTACTTTTGTTACTTATTAACTAATGAGGCTATCAAAAGACAAATGCCATGTCATCTGCCAACATGATCAATGACACATTAGCACTACACCATGCTGATCAAGAAAAGGCAACCTAAAGATTCTTGACAGTTAAGAGAATATTTTGAGATGGAAAGATGAACTGTAATCTTTTTCTTTCTTAAGTCTTACATTAGCTGTTAATGTCTATAAATGTATCATGATAACACAACAAATACATTCTTTCAATATATAGAATAGATTTTACATCTCTTCTCTTTTTCATCTTTAACTTATATTCATCAATGGCAGCTATAAACAATAATGTGTTTGCTGCAACATAATTTGAAATAGTATCAGAGCGATGATTTGCATCGTCTCGGATATTGCTTTCATAGCTTCTGCATATCACATTATCAGCTCTCATTACTTCTTCTTTTTTCTTCATAATCTCCAATGACGAATCCCACTGATTCAAGCTCCACAACGCCAGCCCCCACAGACACTCAAACTACCACACAAAACACTACTAACCAAAGATCACATGAGGATCCTTCAGATCTATTTTACATGCATTATGGAGAGAATCCATGGCAATAACTGGTGAATCAAAAACTCACATCACAGAACTATCACAAATGGAGCCGCGCCATGTACGTGGCTCTACTAGCTAAAAACAAACTCGAATTTATAGATGGGACTTATCTGGAGCCTATCATTTCAGAACCAAACTATGGAAAATGGATGAGATGCAACCACAAATAGCTGCTGGAAATGCATGTTATCATATCAATGGAAGTGGTTATCAGAAGCATCAAAAGCCTTGGAATAAGCCCGGGGGAACAAAGAACAGGCCACCATGTGCTAAATGTGGGAAAACAAACCACACCATTGACGGATGCTATGAGGTTTTTGGATATCCTCCTGGTCACAAGTATGCTAAGTTCAAAGCTGGATTCAATGGTAATTTCAATGGAAGCAAGCAAACTTCAGGAAATGTGAACCAGTTGAGTCAAATGGGATCTGGTGCAGGACAAAACACTCCTATATCACAGGAACAATTTCAGCACCTATGCAGCCTCTTTCAAGGCAACACTGGCTTGGTTAATCATGTTAAAAGTAATCCCATGGTGACAAACAACTCAGGTAATCACTTGACCTTTAGTTGCTGCTATTCCAGTTCTACTCAGAAATCTGAACACACTTCTAATGCGCATACATGGATCTTAGATTCTGGTGCCACAGACCACATTGTCTGTGATCACACACTTTATTCTTCTTGTGAAACTGCTATTAATTCCTTTGTCAAGCTCCGTAATGGGGTAACAACACAAGTTACCATGATTGGCAATGTCAAACTCAACAAGAACATCGTCTTAAATCAAATCCTATATGTTCCCTTCTTCTCCTTCAACCTTGTTTCAGTGAGCAAACTTATTTGTCAAATGAAATGCTTACTTATTTTCTGGTCTGATTTATGTATCTTCCAGGATATCAGCAGTTGGAAAACGATTGGGATGGCTAGAGAGATCAAGAGCTTATACTGCATAGTGAAGGACAGAGAACCCTCTAAACCAATCAATGCTCTTTCTCATATCAATTTTGTTCAATCATCTTCTATTTTATGGCACAATAGATTAGGACATCCCTCTGTATCAAGACTATCTCTTCTTCATTCAACAAGTGATGATTTTCCTCACAAATTTGACGACATTGTCGGTGACATTTGTCATTTTCTATGCAACCTAGGCTACCTTTTTCTCTGAATCCTAAAAGAAATGATAACATCATTGATCTTATACATGTTGACATATGTGGGCCTTATAATACTGCATCTATTAATGGATCTCATTATTTCTTAACCATAATTGATGATCACAGTCGTTTTACTTGGCTATATCTAATGACAAACAAAGGACAAGCAAGAAAATTAATTACAGACTTATTTCAGTATGTGTTCATACAATTCAATAAACACATTAAAGCTCTAAGACCTGACCAAGGTCAAGGGTTTAACATGCCTGAATTCTTCAAAGCTAAGGGTGCTATAAACCAACAAACTTGCACATATACACCTCAACAGAATTCAGTCGCAGAAAGGAAATGTAGACACCTTTTTAATGTTGCAAGATCTCTCAGAATACAAGCCAACCTTCCTTTACACTTTTGGGGTGACTGTGTTCTAACAGCAACATACCTTATTAACAGGACCCCTACACCTTTGCTCAACAATCACACTCCATACCACCTTCTGCACTCCAAACAACCACAATACTCTCACCTTAGAACCTATGGTTGCCTTTGCTTTGCAACCTCCCTACCAAAGCCACACAACAAACTTCTTCCTAGAGCTTTCAAATGTATCTTTATAGGTTACCCTGCTGACATTAAAGGATATAAACTATTTGATCTACATAGCAAACATGTATTTCTCTCCAGGGATGTTATCTTTCATGAACACATTTTTCACTTTCATTCTTCATCCACCACAACTCATAATCACAGTGCACTAATTTCTCCAATATTGGATTCTGTGGATATATCATATTCTCCTTCTCCATACAATGAACCTGATAATATTTCTGATACACCTCATATTCAAGAACCTGATTCTATTTTACCACCTACATCACCAACTCACTCACATAATTCTTCCATATCTCGTCCTTCTCCTGAACATCAGTCTCCTACTCATACTGATAGTTCTTCTATTCCCATTGCTCCTATTGCTGACATTGAACTAAGAAGGTCCACTAGGGTTAGAAAGGTTCTCTATCACCTCCAAGACTATCAGTGTAAACTCATTCAATCTAAGTCTTGTCTTATGGATTCTACAACTGCTGATATCCCTCAAGGTACACATCATCCTCTTAACCTTTGTTTTCATCATTTGTCTGATTCTCACAAAAAATTCATATTATCTGTTGCTTCAAAAATTGAACCAATATGTTATGAGCAAGCTAAGCTTGATCCTCTGTGGATGGCTACCATGAATACTGAATTGCAAGCTTTGCATGAAAATAATACATGGACTCTAACTTCTTTCCCTCCTGTAAAACATGCTATTGGGTGCAAATGGGTAGCCATTGTATTCCACTGTTTTCGTAAAGGGAGGTAGACTTGTTCAGCCCGACCCCTTTCCGCCTGCTGGAAGTAGGAGATAGGATAAACGATATTTCCTTGCCCTGCATTATGATTTCAAACTTTTCGTTGCAAATAAATTGCCATAGATCGAAACTTATTCAGCTACTCGAGGGCAAATCAATGTTCGTTAGCTACATCAGCACTCAAATTCCTTATGTACTTTCTTTTTTCTTGTTTCTTGTCGGATTCTCTAGAGGATAAAGAAAGAGTATATGCCCCAGACTCTCGATTCGGGGATTTCCGCCAAAATCAAGTACACTGCTATAGGAGAGGTAGAGAGACATAAGGTCAGACTAGTAGCCAAGGGATATAATCAACAAAAAGGATGGGATTTCTTTGAGACTTTCTCTCCAGTAGCAAAAATCTCAATAGTTAGATGTCTAATTACTTTAGCAGCTGCTCAAAACTAGCATCTCTATCAATTGGATGTAAATAATGCTTTTTCTATATGGAGACTTGGAAGAAGAAGTTTACATGCTACCACCTCTTGGTTTTGCTACTGAGGAGGAGAACACTTATTGTCTTCTTCAAAAATCCTTATATGGTCTCAAGCAGGCTTCAGGCAATGAAATCACAAGCTAACATCCATCATCACTGATCAAGGGTTCAAGCAATCCTCTGCAGATCACTCATTGTTCATAAAAAATCTCAATGGACACATCACTGTTCTTCTAATATATGTAGATGATATAATTATTGGAGGAAATTGCAAACAAGACATTGACTCTTTGAAGAACTACCTCAAGCATCATTTCAAATTGAAAGACTTAGGTAATCTGAAATACTTCTTAGGCATTGAAGTTGCCAGAAATAAGAAAGTGATATCACTGAATCAGAGAAAATATGCTCTTGAAATCATTGATGATTGTGGTCTTCTAGGAGCTAAGCCAGCTGGTACTCCTATTGAACAAAATCTAAAACTATCTCATTCAGGGGGAGTTGATCTAAAGGATCCAACCAAGTACAGAAGGCTGATAGGAAGACTTATATATCTATTGATATTTCCTATGCAGTACAAACATTGAGTCAGTACATGAGTGATCCAAAACAACATCATATGGAAAGTGCTTTGAGAGTGGTTATATATCTGAAAGGAAGCCCAGGACAAGGACTCTTCTTTCCCAGTGACAATACAATTCATCTTAAGGCATACTGTGATGCAGATTTAGGTGCCTATATAGATACCAGAAGATATGTGACAGATTACTGTGTTTACTTAGGGGATGCCTTAATATCTTGGAAATCTAAGAAGAAGGTAACGATGTCAAGATCTTCTACTGAGGCAGAACATAGATCACTGGCTACAGTGGTTTGCGAAATAGTTTGGATAAGACAATTACTGCATGACCTTGGATGTAGCCATGACAAACCAGGTCTGATATACTGTGATAATCAGGCAGCAGTTCACATAGCAAATAATCAGGTATTCCATGAGAGAACGAAGCATATTACAATAGATTGCCATGTGACTAGAGAAAAGCTGATATAAGGAATAACCAAACTGTTTCATGTATCAACTCATGCACAACTACCGGATATGTTTACAAAGACATTAGACAAAACAAATTTCAACTCTATAGTAAAAAGACTAGGTGTTCATGATGTGCACTGCCATGTTGAGGGGGAGTATCAAAAGACAAATGCCATGTCATCTGCCAAAATGATCAATGATACATTAGCACTACACCATGCTGATCAAGAGCACATGTTGATCAAGAAAAGGCAACCTAAAGATTCTTGACAGTTAAGAGAATATTTTGAGATGGAAAGATGAACTATAATTTTTTTCTTTCTTAAGTCTTACATTAGCTGTCAATGTCTATAAATGTATGAGCTCTTTGTAAAGGATAACACAACAAATACGTTCTTTCAATATATATAATATATTTTATATCTCTTCTCTTTTTCAGTTTTAACTTATATTCATCAATGGCAGCTATAAACAATAATGTGTTTGCTGCAACATCATTTGAAAGAGGCACTCCCCAAAAGAAACAAATCTGGAAATTTGCTAGATTCCCGTTCCCGAGGTAATCGGGAATTTGATTCATGTTCCCATTCCGCGAGATGCGAGATTGCCATTTATAACCTCTCGCGGGATTTTCTCCCACAAAAATCTCTACCAGGAACGGGACGGGAGAAAATCGCCGTCGCACTCCCACCCCTACATGCATGACACTATATATGTTGCCTATTACGTTTAATATTTCACCAAATATTAAAGCCAATCGATTTGGATTCTTTTGATTCAGATATATCTATATATGTATCTATAATTTGAACATATTGATAAAACTGACCCTTAATTTTTCCACTTTGTCGAATATGCCTAGTATATTTTGGAGCCCATTTTGGCCCTCGTAACTTCTAAATTCTCACATGATGCCCTTTTCACCCCTATTCGGGCTTTCTTCACGCCTGCCATGTCTTAAAGTCACTTTATAATTTTAAAAAAACCAAAAACATACAATTCAAAAAACACTCCTACAATTTTGAAATTGAACTTGAGGAACCCAATATATATATATATATATATATATATATATATATATATATATATATTAAAAAAGAAAGCAAAAGAAAAACATTTATTTATTTAATGATTATATTTATATATTCAAACAATTCAATGCTTATTTTGATATTTATACTCAAATTGTATGTATATCCTCAAAATATTAATACTTTATATTCCTAAAATATAAGTTACTTTCTCCTTATTTACCAAAAACAAAGTTACTTTCTCCGTACAAAAATCATATCTATATATTTAGATGGTCCAATATCTCTTGCTGTCATGGTTAATATGTGAGTCTCCTTATACTCCAGAGTAAAAACTTCTTTCTCTGGTTTGGTTCTCGACTCGAGCCGCCACAGATGGAGGCCAAGTTTAATCAATTTGTAATCCCCCGTCACCACAATCCTTGGTAACTCTTCATGTCACCGTCACTAAGTTTCTCAATTTCGTTTGTAAGAAAGCGTCTCCTCAGATATCTTGACTACTTTTAAGGATTTGACCTATATATAGAATAGCTAAAACTATTATTCTTGAAGAAGCAATGTTTTTTTTTTCATTTGATTATTATTAATGCATTTCTTATGAAGGTACATCATTGTACTTCCCATAAGTTTCACATTGTGCACAGAAAAACGTAATGTTTTACACATATCATGGAATTTATATTGATAACTGTTGCCAGCTATGTTCTATTATTCTTTTGCCAGCATGTTCTATTATTTAGTAAGAATAATATATTGAATTATGCATGGCCTTGTCACCATCCATGTGGTCTTGTCTAAGCAATACATGTGAAATAAAAAAGTGGTTGATGATTAACAAGTTGATGAAATTTTTTATTCAACTTTGGAGCCTATAAATAAGCTGAGAACCGAGCTTGAAAATCATCTCAAAGCAAGCAAAAACATTTCTTCCTTGCTCAATCCTCTTTCTAGCAATATCTCTCCCTCTTTGTGTATTTTTCGATTGTCCGAGTTCTTAGTTCGTGGATCGGGTGAATATTATTCTAGTAATATATTCCTCCGCCGAGATCGAAGAACGCGAAAGTTTCGCCGCGGGGTTCTACACGGAGGATCAACGACACAACATGGACTCTACTATTGACTTACGGAGGTATAAATAATTTATTGTTTATGTCTCGTAATTCTGCTGCATAAATCTATTTCGGTAGTAGTATCGACGTTATTATTCATTAAACTGTTGGCGGCGGAGTTGTGGTGTGACTACTGAGAATACGGTAAATGCGGTTCTGTCAAAGGTAATTGGTTATTAAGCGGGACCGTTGTGACCCCACCAATTACCTGGGAACCTTGAAATCCTGTCAGGTAAGATGAGCTATCTCTTGCCGGGGGGTTTGCTTTGCACGATTATGATCTATGAAACTCTCCGACTCGCCGGTACAATGGTTATCGAGTGATGACATTGTTATTAAATTAATAAAATGTCCAACAATAACTCAATGCTCTGTTTTCCTTTTTAAATATATATTAACTTCTACAAAGGGCTAAAATTACAGGTAAAGCAATCCCTTTTCCATTTTTTCAACCTTGATTTTTGTGTTTTAGCTTTTGTTTTTCAGTTTTGGAAATATAGATGTGATGTGCAAAGCTTCCTTTTGTTTCTTAGCTAACTGAAACATGTTTCATTTTTGTATGAACACACTGATTACAGACATATGTTTCTCTTCATTTGTGCTTTATATAATAATTAATACCTTATCTCTGTTCTTGAAGTAACTAAGATAAATTGGATGCACAAGGCATTTCCCGAAATGATAAAGATAAATTCTGAAGTAGCTTGAATATGAAGAAGAGTTCATTTATGCACGGACAAGACAAAAAGATTCCAAGCAGTGAAAAAGAAGAGAAGAACCAAGCAATATTGCGTACTAAGGCGTACTAGAAAACATTAAAATACGTTTTGTGTTAGTGTAAAAATTCATAATTACGAATACACTGCACTCAGTGGCGTATCCAGGAATCGTATATGGGGGGGGCTAATTGTTTTTTTTTGGAGAACAGTAAGAAAGAAATAAGACGAAAAAAATTGAAATACTAAGTAAAGAAAAAAAATGTTGTTTTGAACCGATTTTTTGGAGTTTTTAGAGAAGATGAATGCGTACAAGAAATTTTTTGGATCAATTTTTAGTTTTTAACCGAAAAATTCACTAATAAATATTTACAATAACAACAACGATAACCAAACAAACATTTTTTTTTATCAAATATATATTTATCAAGGTAAATATTATAGACTGTGTTATAAACTTTTTAGACATATTTGAACGAAATAAAACCAAAGAAAAATCTGATACACTTTGTATATATGTTTTTACATATTTTTGAAGCTAATGTTCTCTTCACAAATATGATAAAATGTATTCATATATTTAATTTGAACAATATTGATTCTTTGCGTATCGAAAAAATATGTTAAGATAAGATTAAATTCAACACATACGAATTAATTAAATGTATAATAAATTGTTTGCTATTTTTTAACATCACGAGAAATTTTTTGCAAATTAAAATAACAAATAAGTTATTTTCTTACTAAATATAACAAAAGAGGAGTTTTTGCAATTACTATTTGACTGAGCCTTTAAATGTAATTATCATATACCTGCTCTTTTCTTTCCCTAATACTATATATATATATATATGGGAATTTTTTTTTCAAAAAAAATGGGGGGGGCTACAGCCCCCCCCCAGCCCCTACATAGATACGCCCATGACTGCACTGACAGTTATAAGCTAGATTCCTTTTTATAAGTTTGCATATTCATGTATGTATCACCCATGCATCACAACATTCTTAACCTATCACAAAACTACTAACATGTTTGCTGGGTGGGAAAGCCTGGAAGAGAAATTAAATCTCAGTTGATTACAAATTTACAATTTTATTGAACTATTAGCAATTTTCTTGAAGAAGTTTTCCACACGACTTCCTCAAAGCTATTTTTTTTTTCTTATTCATAAATGTTGTTACTATCTCACTCTGTACATGTTCAGAACAAATCAAGTCTCATTCATGGAAGATAAATAAGAGTGTCACCTCAAGTTTATATTTTAGCTACTCCTTTATTTTTATACCCCACTGGAATTTGATCGAGGGGTAAGTTTAGTTGTTTGAGAAAGATCACGGGGTATAGGCTCAATTTGAAAGGTGATGGCATAACCTTAATAATGGGGCAAAGGTCATGGTCTTTGATGTTTTCTAACCCATTGTTTAGATCTGCATGCATTTTGAAGTGTCTTATGGTTTCCAGCTTAAGAGCATACGGCGTTTTCACTATTCACCTAATATTTGCATTCATGCATTTTTTGCAGTTGTTGTCTCTCCTCATGGAATGCGCGGGAAGCTTACAGTGTATTGCCCGAGTGATCCCGTGAAGCAAGTGTATAGATGTGGCTACTCTCTTAACATACATTGTCTATTTGCGGTTGCGGGTATTCTGTCGCTTTAGATAATTTTGTGTTTGGATTTCTTGCTTATATCTCCTTTTTGTGTATCTGGACAGCTCTGAGAAGTTTACTCTGGAATGCTAGTACATTGTATACTCATGAAATTTTAGACACAGCATACCTCAATGATCTTGAAACTCCAAAATAAAAAAAATAAAAAATTCAAACCTGATAATCTCAGCCAACTATTGAGGAACTCATATGTAAAGAAGCCAACATAAATACAGATGAAATGATACCCAAAACACGACTTAGCATTAATAAATTAATCAGAAAAAAGAAAACATAAATACAGATGAAAGTACCCCAACATTTCGCAACAATAGTTTAGAAAAAGAAAACATAAATACATATGAAAGTACCCCAATATTTTAGCAAGCAACATTAAGTTTCTCGTGTTTTACTTCTTCCACTGTTAAGTTTAAACAACTTGAAGCTTTCGGATATGTTGATAGCTCTTCTATGACCACACGCCTTTCTTCATCCGCCATTGATGGATCACGGGACCGTGGATGGACCAACAAACTCTTCAGTTGTAAAGCATTCTTCAAGAAAAACTTCAACAGTTTCATCTCACTGATCTTTCCCGTAAACGAGGTAAACGTGACTCTTTCCAAGTGAGTCAGGATACAGGATGGAACAGATGCCTCAGCATCATAATCGTACTCCTTCACATCTGCCTGAAAATAGATAAACCCAAAAATACCCATAAGTTAGTATATATTAGGATGAAAAAAAAAGGTGGATTAATTAGATTAGCTTCAGGTGTTTTGCTTACCATGTCTATGAATAAAAGCTTCAGATACGGTGCTGTGTGAAGCAACTCAAGTAATACTCCGGTACAAGCCAAATGATATAATGTCAGCCGTTCCATCTTGTAATACTTCGTAAGAGAATGCCTTCGCTTTGATTCAGCAATAGCCTTGATGAGATCACCCCCTAACTGCAACTCTTTCACGTGTGAGAATCCTTGTAATAGCTTTCGAATTTGTAATCCATTCTTTTCGAGTAAAAGAAGATCAGGTTCTTCAAATAAATGATTCAGACCTGCATAAACAATGTGGTCTATTGCTCCGGATAGAGCAATATCGGTTAGTCCATATTCTCCATCCCACTTGAACCTCACAAGGCTATCTCCAGTAATCTTGAATGAACAGTCTTTTAAATCATCAGGATCCGTCAACTCTAAACTAGTCATTTTAGGAGCGTAGATTTCCACAGACTTTACATTGAACCATTTGCAATACTCTAGGTGTAGTTTTTCAAGGCGCGGGAAATTGAATTCCACCCGATCGAGATCATCAGAATGATCCTTTAAAATCCAAACAAAACAAAGACTCAGATCGACAAGGTTAGGAAAAGAAACCTTTTCAGAGACTTTGAATGTGCAACCGGGAACTTGGAGATGCAATTTTATGAGGGAAGAGCAAGTGAGAAGGTTACGAGGCAGGGAGAATCTTGGACCATTAAGACACTCTATGCATAAAGAACGAACATTGCGGCTTAATGCAGCAGTTGTCCAACGAAGCAAGTCGTACTCTCCCACACAATTAAGATGAAAACTTTGCATGTATTGTGATAAAAGAAACGTCCTTTCGACAAAACTAGCAAAACCCCGCTCCTTACTCTCATCATTTACACAACCAACATCAGAAAATACATACTTATGAATATGGGTCGACCACCTGTATTCCCAAGCTTTCGACAAGATTGACGTTCTCACCGCATCCCTCGTGGGTAGGCGAGAAAGAATGTGAGATGTAACACCATCTGGTAAATAACTAATGAGATCTTCTTGTTCGGTTTTTCGAGATTTGCTCCTCATAATACTAATGGTATTAATTAGCCTTTACAGCTTTTTTGGTGATTTGTATCTTAACTTTAAGAATTTTGTTCTAGAGTGTTATAATATAATTTATGGGCTGGTCTTGATTCTGAAGTGCATTAAAAGAAGTTTTCAAGAATCAACTGCTAAATATGGAAGGTGATAATATATACATATAGTAAAATATATCCTTAAATACACAGCAAAATTTCCTTGTTCACTATTATAATCCTTTTCCTTTCACATCAATCACTTAATTAATTTCCTTTTTATGTTACGTACGCGTGTAAATAACTAATCAAATCTTATTGGCATGTTTGGAGACTGATTTCTCTTGCTTCTTTCCTATTTACGTGAGGATGAGGATTATGCTTTCATTTCTTAATTATTAAATTACTTTTGTGTTTAAACTATAATAATTTGCTTACCTAATTTATATCCATTACGTAAATAAATAATACACCTTGAAGAACATGATGAAATTAATAATTTTCAAATGTATAACAACATTATGAATTCGTTCTTCTTCTTTTCTTTCTATTTTAAATACATGAACTCTCTTTTAATTTGATCTAAAATATTTCTTTTTTCATTTTGGATTTTTAATGTGATTTTGTATGTAAAAAATGCGTATACTCTTAAGGCAATATGATTCACATGTAAAAACTGCAGGAACCTATCTTTTGATATATTTTTGATATTTACATGTTCAAAAACTTTTGGTAATTTATTTGTCTTTATAGTATTATTATATTTAAATATCAATCAACTCAAATTTAATAATAGACTGAATATAATTACTGTAAGAACTAAGAAGTAAGATATATTGGCTTTTATGTTGAGGAAAATCATTCTTTTATTACGAACATGGATCAAAGTCTCGGTTTTGGATTAGATTTCAGTCTGTAAAAAGTTAGAAACATTTCAAAAAGTTTCAGAAAGTTTCGACATATTTTAAGATATTTCGTAAATACTACCAAAATAAAAAACATTTAAAGTAAGTATTTTGTTTACTAAACATTAACAATTACTAGAATTCTTATCTGAAAAAGATCAAATACTTGGTATAATTCAATAAACAATTGATAAAACTTCGATTCATAAACTCAATTGATAAAACATTAAAAGTATAATCTGTGAAATGTAATTAACTTTCCTTCAAGTCAGTTTCAGTTAAATAGTTAAGATTTAATATATATATATATATATATATATATATATATAAGTTATGCATTAAATTGGACCCACAAACAAATAAGCAATTATATCTGATATTAGCTCATATATATATACTTGATGGAAAACAAATTAACTCGATGATTTCGGCAGAACAAATTAACTCGAAAGGCACATGGTTCTCAAAGAAATAAATAAATATATTAGTTTCGAAATTGTATTACACCCACGATCGAACCGATTCGTCCAGTGTAAAAATGGGGAAAGGAATTTAATTTTCCCCAGACTATATCGTTTGCCTCTAAATATAAGTGACTAGTAGTGTACATTTCATTAAGATATCATCAAATCAATATAAATTCATATAAGTTAAATTAATTACGTGTCAGTATGATATGATTTGTTTCGAATTCGGACCATTATAAGTGATAAACATTTCATTAAGGTATCATTTGTTTCGGACCATTATATTACATCAAATAGTTATATTTTTCCAGCATAACTTGACTTTTAATTCCACGAGTGCAAAGCTAGCTACAAACAAAACCATGTATCATCAATGACATGTTAGAGTTTCTCTTTTATATGATATGATATATGTATAGGTTGTATGTGTTGTCGATGGAAATATAATTTATTTATTAATTGAAGGATCTAAGTTTTAAACATTTTCTCCCACAACAACCCATGCATGATTAATACAAAAATAAAAATATAATAATAGTATGGCAATTTAACCATGAGTAATACAATATAAGATTTGTAATGACAAATTCTTGATCTCTGAAATTAAACGACAAGAAAAGATTACAAAATAAATTTGATCAATTTAAAAGTACAATTGTGGTGCAATCTCTATTTAATCTTCTGATTCTTTTCTCAAACAAATGATTTTGAATTTTGGTTGACTTGAGTGTATTTGATTTTATCTCTTCCACGTGTATTTGAGTTGAACGTTAATCTGAAGGCGTTGAGCTTGATCTTGAATTGACGATCTACTTGATATTTGCGACGAACAATTTGATCTTCGCCTTGAACTTGTTGAATGTCAATATTCTTTGGAGGAATCTTGATCTTCAAAGTACTTGAATATTTGACAAATGTTGATGCGAGGGCTTGGCGACTTGATCTCGGATCGAATGGAAATTTGATTTGGAATTTGACTTGAAGGTTGATGAAGATTGGTATGATCTTCTTCTTCAGTTCTTTGGATTTGTTGGGTTTTGATCTTCTTGAATGAACTTCAATATTCAAAAACGGTTTTTCGAGGGTCTTGAGACTTGATCTCGGATTAAACGGATTTTTGACTTGAAGCCGAATGAAGAACGGTATGAACTTGGTTTTGGATTTGTTGAACTTGTTGGAGTTTGATCTTCCTCGGCAGAAGTGCGATTTTTAAAAATGGTTTTTGGATGGAATTGAGACTTGACGGTGGATTGAAAGGAGTTCTTTAGAAAGAACGCCTTGAATGTCGCAAAAAACACTTGAAGATGGATGAATTTGGTGGAGCAAAAAACTTAGAGCTTTTCCCTCTTCAACTTGTGGATATTTCGTGTCCCATTTTTCTTTATGAGAGAGCCTCTATTTATAGTTGTAAAAGCCTAGAGCTCCTTGCTTGTGATTGGTCGGTTTTATTTCAAGATAAACATGGATTTAATTTGGCTTACTTATCAAGAAACACATCATATTTCCACATGGCTTAACATCATTGGTTGAAATACTCCATATTTTCCACGTGACTTTATTTGATTGGCCAACAATATATACTACAAAATCAATCAATTAATCTATTAATAATTAGAATTTAATTTAGTAAAATTCTAATTTAAAAATAGAAACAATCAATTTAATTTCTAATAATCAATTCGACACTTATAAATATTAAATTGGAGTAGACAAATTTTATTTGTCTACAAATGCCCCCTTGCGACTTGTCACGAATAGCATTGTAAATATGTGTCTTGAAGTGAATATGATCACAACATAATTCAGGAGAATGCGACAGAGAATAGTAGAAAGCTTGCGGTTGAGCTTAACAACTTGTAGACTTCTAATTCACGAGTGTTGCTGATATTTTTTTCTTCTTTCGTTTGCAGGCTCCAACAGGCTTTGAATTAGAGATAGGAAGAATCTCTTTTATTGGAATTGCCGACGACCCGAGACGTGATATTTTTCGTGTCCTTGCTCATCAATAACTCTTCTTTTATGCTTATTAAGGAATTAATTATCTTATTTTTTGTAATATATAAAGATAATTTTATTATATGTTTATATATATATATATTAAGGAATTAGTTATCTTATTTTTTTTAATATATAAAGATTTTTTTTATATTTATATATATTAAGGAATTAATTATCTTTTTTTAACATATAAATATATTTTTTATATATATTAAGGAATTAATTATTTTATTTGTTTAATATATAAAGATATTTTTTAATATATTTATATATATATATATTAAGGAATTAATTATCTTATTTTTTTAATATATAAAGATATTTTTTTAATATATTTACATATATTATGGAATTAATTATATATTTTATTTTAATATATAAAGATGTTTTATATATATATATATATATATTTATATATAGTAAGGAATTAATTATCTGAAATTAAATATCATATTGTTTTAAATATATTGATGTGGCGTGTGGCTTTTTTCCATGTGACAGCCACGTAGCACATTTTTGTACAGTTGTCGGACACGGGGCAAAAAATTCACCAAATGGCATAATTACAGGGCATTTCTAAAAACTCGAAACTTAATGGGCATTGTTTTCAAAAGGGTAAACTTACAGGACACAAATATAAATTTGTCCTTTTTCTAAAGGTACACCCAACTTTTTGCAACAAATTCTAATATCTGAAAACCTGATTCTCTAAATAGTGAAAAAATGTCGTTTAGAGAAGGGTAGCCAAACAAAAACACGCGTTTCTAAGATATTTTTTTTTCTTGAAAAGTTATATCCAAACAAACAGGGGCTTACATTTTTTAGTAATAACAACTTTATTACACAATTATTCTTTTATCATTTTTTAGTAATAACAACTTTATTACACAATTATTTTGTTATCTTATGGATGTACAACATCAAATGTCACGGGTCATGAAAAGATATGACCAACCATTTCATCTGTTAAGTTGAGTACAAAAGGTGATAATGAAAACACATTAAAATCATTATCATTCTGTGGAAAAAAAGCCACAAAATATAAACGTTGCACATTAATGAAAAAGAGAGAAATTCTAAAAGGTACTGCAACTCACTGAATGTTGCAGTATACTGTATACACACCTGAAACTAGAGACAACACTGATTGTAAATACAACATATGCTCTTTAAAAATTTCATGGAACTTGTATACTAGAGACAACTCATTTAGCTCTATGTATGTAAGAACTATATACTATGTTGTAGTAGGCAAACCAAACCAACCCCAGGCCATGCCTCTACAGATATAGAGGTAAATACTGCTGCATGGAGAAATAATCTTACCAGGATTTTGATTTAATTTCCCAGTTTATCTTTATGGATCAATCCCGAGGCTCCGCTTTTTATGTCTCCAGGACGAACACATTGTGTCCCGAGCAATATCCTTCATGATCACCCTGAGTGATAACAAGTCCTGAAGTCATCTTTGGAATGGAGTGAATCTAACACTTGAGGAGAAGTCTAATATGAATTGAAGTGTATGTCATCCAGTTCATGAACCTGGCCTTCTTCAAGTACAATATCTCGTACCAACCTCAGTTACAAATAACCCAACATTTGTTGATCTTACGTAAGCTTTGTTTGTAACTCCAGCATCAGTTACAAGACTATAATCTGCCCAACGGTGGGCACCAAATAAGAGTACATTGTCATCTCGACGTGTCAACACTTGCAATGAAGAAGTGACTGCCAAATAAGAACACATACAAGTATATTCTGTTTCCAAATGCAAGGTATATCTGCTGTACCTCCATGCACATTAAAACTCAATACCCGAGCAATATCCTCCCGAATCACCGGAGTGATAACTAGTCATGATCCTAATGGGTGAATCTAATACTTGAGGAGAAGGCAAATATGAATTTAAGTGTATACTATGCCTGCCAGTTTATGAACACTGCCTTCTTCAACTACAATATTTCGTACAAAACTTCATTTATAAATAACCCAACATTTGGAGGATCTGTTCATAACTCCAGCATCAGTTTCAAGAGTATAATATGCCCAACGGTGAGCACCAAATAAGAGCAAATCGTCATCTCAAAGTGTCAACATTTGCATTAATCCTGAAAGTAAAAGTGACTGTTAAATCAGAACAATTACAAGTATATTCAAGGCAAAACTTTTCTGTTTTCAAATGCAAGACATATTTACCATACCTTCTGAGCATGTAATTAACATTAAACTTCAATTTCGTTGCCCTCCGGATAATATCATCAAGCAAAATGATTCCATATACACGGTCAGAATATCAATAATTTAGATCAGGGCTAGAGCAGTTTGATCCATACGAGCTCTATCATACAGTTCATCAATCAAACATCCTAGAGTACAATATATATCTTTCGCTTCATAGTGAGATCTATCACCGGAGGTAAATATATGAACTCCACTACCTATTTGTACCCAACTGCAACCAGCAAGCTTTTTCACTTCTTTCCCTCTCATTGTCCTCATTACCCTCCCCATCTCATCCCACCTTCCCCCCGATGCGTACACACTAGCCAACTGGAAATACCTGGACCCGTTATCTCCTTCCAATTCCAATAGCTTTTCTTCTGCCATTCTTGCAAATTCTGAATTTCTGTTCCTTCTGCAAGCGTTCAAGAATGCACTCAATATAATAGAATCAGGTTCAATGGGCATCTTTTCCATGAAAGCCACAGCCTTCTCGAGTTGATTCGACCTTCCGTACAAATCCACCATGCATGCATAGTGATCAATTTCAGGTGGTATTGCATAATCCTTGGTCATCGAGGAGAAGTATTTTTCACCTGCTTCGACTGATCCACAATGGCGACATGCCGACAGAAGTGCGATAAAGGTGACGTTATCAGGTCTAAGGCCTTGCTCAACCATTTCTTCAAAAAGCTGGATAGCTTCATATTCATACCCATGGTGAGCACAACCGGCGATCATAACATTGTAGGTGACTGTGTCTTTGAAGCTTGATCTTTGGAATATTTTCATTGCATGTGGCATAATACCACATTTTGAATACATGTCGATCAGAGCACTTGTGGCTTTCTCATCCATTTTGATTCCTTTTCTCAATATGTATGCATGGATTTGCTTTCCAGGATCCACACTAGCCTGTATGGCGCATGCACCTAGGAGACTAACAAGAATCACATGATCAGGAACCGTTGTACCCTTTGTTATATACTTGCGGAAAAGAACAAAAGCATCCTCACACTGTTGCAATTTTACGTAGCCAGAAATAATTGCAGTCCACATAACAAAATTCTTCTCAACTAAAGAATCAAATAGCCTCCTGGCTTCAGTCATGCACCCTTTTGCTGAATATCCCACGATCATTGAAGTAACAGAAAACTGGTTGCTAATCCCAACTGTCTTATAAACACTCTCAGCATACCTCATGTTCCCACACTTGCAATAAATATCAACAATGCCACTACTTATAAACGGATTCGAAAGCATCCCTTCTTTCAGAACACACGCATGAACTTCCTTTCCCGTTTTCAGACTCTTCAAAGTAGCACAAACACTCAACATACTAGCAAGAGTGTGCTCGTTCCAACAAAGTCCCTCCTCCGACATAAGCATAAACAACTCAACTGCCTCCTCCTCCCGTCCACTCTGAACATAACCCGAAATCATAGTGTTCCAAGAAACATTATCATTCAACTCCGGATCACTCAAAAATATCTCCCGCGCCATTTCCAACTCGCCTTCTCTACAACAAGCTGCCACCATTGCATTCTTAACAACCAAATCCACCCACCCTCCACTACCGCATCTATCAACAACCCGACAAGAATCTCTAAAACTCCCACATTTGGAGTACATGTCGATCAACGAACTCAACGCAAAGCCACTCAAGTCATTCCCACTCTTCACCATAAACGAATGCAACTGCCTCCCGTAACGCAAAACCCGTAACTTCGCAACCAAGTTAAGCATTGTCGTGAGCGTAAACTCGTCCATCCGAGCCGTACCATCTTCGTACTGCATTTTAACAAATAAATCCACAGCCCCATTTTCGTAACCATCGGCGTTGGCGTACCCCGATATCAACGAGTTATACGTCACCGAATCTTTACACGGAGCGGAATCGAACAGACATCGAGCTTTGCTAAAGTCTCTGGATTTGATACAGGCGCTTATAATAGCGTTCCAAGTGAACACATTTCGATCAGACATTTCGTCGAACAGTTTGTGAGCTTCTTCAACGAGACCATTTTTGGAGTATATTGTAATTAGTCGATTATTTTCGAAAATAGATTGGATTAAACCAGATTTTATTGCATTGGAATGGAATTTCAATCCTTCTTTTAATGATATCATTTACATGAAAATAATTGGAAAAAAAATGTTGAACAAATGGATGAAAATATGTGTAATAATCTCAAGTGTGAAATATTAATTATTATCTTGAGATATATATTTTCGTATCAAAAAAAAAAATCTTGAGATATATATATATATATATATATATATAAGATTATAATAAATATGTGTTACTCATTAGTCATTATTCATAGAGAGCAAATAAGGAAATATGTCAACTATTTGTAATTTAACTTTCTATTTATGCATGCTCCTTGCTTTTCTAATTAATATGTGTAGTAGCCTCCATCAAAAAAGAAAGAGAATGTTATGATGATTAAAATGATTCGACAAATTATTATATATAAAAATACCCATTTAAAAGGCCATCGTCTTACAGTTGACAAAATTGGTCAAATCATTATTTTTACTCTTAGGAAAAGTAATTAAAGCCCTGTGCCCTATCAATAGGAACAGAAATTCATGTCCCAACTTGATTTGTATGATAATTACCTCACAAAATTTGGCATTTAGGGGTTGTAAATAATGAAGACTAGTTATATTATATTGTTATTAATGGAGTGTCTAATACGATGTCCCCTACGTCTCGATCAAATTTATATTAACATTTGAAAATTATTAATTTCATCTTCGTTCTTCAAGGTGTATTTATTTATTTACGTAATGGATTTAAATTAGGTAAGTAAGTTATAGTTTAAACACAATCACATGAGTAATTTAATTAAGATATGTATGAAAGAAACAATAAAGATCAGAAGGCATTACATGAAGCTACATTACAAGAATGAAGCAAATGGAAGTCTGCAACATTGCAGAAGACAACTGACAGACAATGGCAGCCTGGAAAGTGAGCTGATAAAGTGTAGAATAAAGTAGCCAATAAAGAAGATCACATGGATGCCAAGATCTGCAATAGGGTGCCACTAACTTAGAAGAAGAAAGAAGAACAAGGCTGGAAGAATCTTAAGGAACAAGTGGAATGTTTTTATAGTATTATGCCCATCATTACCTTTTGTATATACATATTGAAAGTGTAAGATGTTCTGATATAAATGTTGGATGGATGTTGTGCCAACATCATCACAACATTAAAACCCGAAACATTGTTCGAAAATTCGAATTATTACACATAATCTTCATTCTTAAAGTTCTATCAATGGCATTCTTTTCTTATCAGTTACATGATTTTGATATGGTATCAGAGCAAATTTGTACTGCAATTCCGCAGCAGTAAAGCTTCTGAAATCATTTGATTTCATTACTCCTCACCCCTTTTTCTTTTCATTCTCCTTTCTATCTATTATCATGTCTGGAAATACATTAGCTCCTGTTGTGTCAGAACAAACACAATCAGGAGACTCACAAAGAACAAACACATCTTATCACAACAATAGTCACCATGAGGATCCATCTGATCCTCTCTACCTGCATCATGGTGAGAATCCATCTCATTGTCTGGTTAGTCAAAAATTGACAACACAGAATTACCATAAGTGGAGCAGAGCTATGTATGTAGCCTTGTTAACCAAAAACAAGTTGGGATTCATCAATGGAACCATCCCAGAACCACCAATCACAGATCCATCATATGGAAAATGGATCAGATGCAATTACACTGTCCTTGGATGGATTACAGCATCCCTTTCATCTGATCTTTCAGACTTCACACTCTTTGGAGACTCAGCTTTCAAAGTGTGGAATGATATCAAGCGCAAATTTGCAAAAACAAGCAACAACAGGATCTACATGCTGGAACAACAACTCATCAACACCAAACAGAAAGGTAAAGCTGTCAGTCTTTATTTTGCTAATCTCAAAGCCATATGGGATGAAATAAGCAATTATGATGAACATTTGATCTGTGCAAATTCTGAATGTGGTGTGCTGATTGGAATGAGAAAGAAGTCAGAAAGTAAGAAGATCATGCAGTTCCTTATGGGGTTAGATGAGCCTTTTGGACAAGTTAGAAACCAAGCACTGCTCAGAGACCCTATGCCTGAGTTAGATGATGTTTTCAACTTGGTTCTACAAGAGGAGGCAAATTTTGAGTTGTCAAATAAATCTATGAACACTGATATGGCTGCTATGAATATAAATAGATTTACACAGGGACAACAAGGGTTATATGGAGCTCCAAAGGCTGCTGCTATACAAAGCTATCCACAGAAACAAGGATACA
The DNA here is from genome assembly GCA_948329865.1 of Linaria vulgaris. NCBI lineage: Eukaryota > Viridiplantae > Streptophyta > Magnoliopsida > Lamiales > Plantaginaceae > Linaria > Linaria vulgaris. Next base: position 3,810,205 of record OX415251.1, read on the forward strand.
AGCCTTGGAACAAACAAGGAGCAGGAAAACAGAAACCTATCTGTGCTAAGTGTGGAAAGAACAACCATACAATTGACTCTTGTTTTGAGATCTATGGTTATCCTCCTGGTCACATGTACTCAAAATTTAAACCTAATATTTCCAACCCCAGAATGCATGTAAATCAGACCACACATGCTGTTGATCAAGAGGCAAGCAAGAATGCTCAAATCTCACAAGAACAATTTCAGTACCTCTGCAACTTACTTCAAACTGGTAATGGTGATGGTATGATCAATCAGGTTTCAAAATCCACTACTTCTCATTTTAGTGAAAACTCAGGTAGATATTTTGTTTTCTGCTCAATTGTTTTCAATTATGTTCTTTCAAATAAACACAGCAAGCTAAGATCTATATGGATATTAGACTCTGGGGCTACTAATCATGTAGTATGCTCACCTCATCTCCTCACTCATAAATATGTTCTGCAAGACAGTCAGGTCCAATTACCAAATGGAACTAATGTCATTGCATCTCATATGGGATCCGTAAAGATAAATGAAAAGATAACTTTGAGCAATGTTCTATGTGTTCCTGATTTTCATTTCAATCTGATATCAGTTAGAAAATTGATATCTGATTCCAACAACTTTCTCACTTTTCAATCCAATATCTGTTTTATCCAGGACCTCAGCACCAAGGAGGTGATTGGGATTGCTAAGGAAGAGCAGAACCTGTATTGGATGTCCATGAACGAGGATTCACAAGCTTCTGTTTTGGTTTCATCTGTGATCAATCCTTCCATGCTATGGCATCTCAGATTAGGCCATCCTTCTATTGATTTACTGTCTTTAATAGATTCTAAAGAAATTCAATTTCCTAAGAAGTTTGAAAATGTGGCCTGTGACACATGTCATTTGGCAAAACAACACAGAACTCCCTTTGTTATTAATTCTCATAGAGCCAATGCATGCTTTGATTTGATTCATGTTGACATATGGGGACCATACAGTGTACAATCTCTTAATGGCTCAAATTACTTTCTTACAATTGTTGATGACCACAGTAGATTCACTTGGGTGTTCCTATTGCATAACAAAGGACAAGCTAGAACACTTCTCAAAAATTTCATACAGTTGATCACCAATCAGTTTAACACTTCTTTAAAAATCATAAGGTCTGATCAAGGATTGGAGTTTGACATGCCAGAATATTATGCTGACAAGGGTACCATTCACCAGAAATCTTGTGTCTATACACCTCAACAAAACTCAGTTGTTGAAAGAAAACATAGACATCTCCTTAATGTTGTAAGATCCTTAAGATTACAAGCAAAATTGTCCTACAAATTCTGGGGACATTGTGTTACCACTGCTGCTTACTTAATTAACAGAACACCAACACCTTTGCTGCATAATCTTACTCCTTTTCACTTACTGTATTCCAAAGCTCCAAATTACTCCCACTTAAAGGCCTATGGTTGCCTGTGTTATGCAACAAAACTTCCCAAACCTCACAATAAATTTCATCCCAGAGCCTCTAAATGCATATTCATAGGCTATCCAGCCAATATTAAGGGATACACACTGTATGATCTCCACACAAAGCATGTTTTTACATCAAGAGATGTTATATTCTATGAAGATTCTTTTCCTTACAACAAAAATTCAGAACATGATTCTATGTTCCCTATTGTTGATAACACTGACAATTTTGACATGGATGAATTTGTTGTCTCTACTCCCATTCCTCACATCACCACTGACACCTCTTTATCCCCACAAATAGCTCCTTCATCATCTTCTGTCCCACTCCCAGATGACAGTACAAACCCTCATCCTTCTGCCTCACCTCAACATTCTGATGAGGACCTTCCCTCTTCACTTCCCATCGTTGTACCAACTAGTCCTATTCTTAGAAGGCCTGTTCGACCGAAAAGAACTCCTATTCATCTTCAGGACTACCAATACAGGATAGCTCAAGCCACTGCATCTCATCATTCTCCTGGTTCTAAAGTTCAGATGACAGGTATTGACAGTCTCACTGATTTCTCTTTTGCTGCCTTATCTCCTGCTTATCTCTCATATGTCTTGTCAACTGCCTCTAATCCTGAGCCTACATGTTTTGATCATGCCATTACTAATCCTGTTTGGAAAGAAGCCATGAAAACTGAATTACAGGCTCTTGAAGACAACAAAACCTGGACTTTGCAACCTTTACCTCCTGGTATTAAGCCTATAGGATGTAGATGGGTGTACAAAGTTAAGTTTACTTCTACAGGTGATGTTGAGAGATACAAGGCTCGTTTGGTTGCAAAAGGTTACAATCAACAAGAAGGTTTGGATTACTTTGAGACCTTTTCTCCAGTAGCAAAAATGACCACTATCAGATGTCTTCTTGCTTATGCAGCATCCAATCAATGGTCATTGTCCCAGTTGGATGTCAACAATGCCTTTCTATATGGTGATCTCCAAGAAGAGGTATACATGACACCACCTCCTGGTCTTGCTACTGAGGGGGAGAACACAGTCTGCAAGCTGCACAAGTCTTTATATGGACTCAAACAGGCATCTCGACAGTGGAATCAAAAGTTAACATCTGTCATTCTCACTCAAGGTTTTAAACAATCTTCATGTGATCACTCTCTCTTCACAAAGCATTCAAAGTCAGGCACTACTGTCATTCTGATATATGTTGATGACATAATTATTGGAGGAAACAATTATCAAGAAATTAGCTCTCTGAAATTGTTCTTAAATCAACAGTTCAGGCTAAAAGACTTAGGTCCTTTAAAATTCTTCTTGGGGATTGAAGTTGCAAGAAGTAATAAAGGAATATACCTATGTCAAAGACAATATGCTTTGGAGATCATACATGACAGTGGACTCATACGAACCAAACCAGCTGGTTTTCCACAAGAGCAAGATATCAAATTCACACAAGAAGGAGAACACATGAAGGATCCTACAGCTTTTAGAAGATTGATTGGTAGGCTTCTTTATTTAGGAGTAACAAGGCCTGATATATCTTATGCAGTCCAGACCTTGAGCCAGTTTATGAGTAATCCCAAAGAAGAACACATGAATGGAGCATTAAGAATTGTGAAGTATCTCAAGAGAGCACCAGCACAAGGACTGCTGTTTCCAAGCAACAACAATCTAACAATCAAAGCATATTGTGATGCAGATTGGGGAGCTTGTATTGATAGCAGGAAGTCAATAACTGGATATTGTGTATTCATTGGGGAAGCCTTAGTGTCATAGAAGTCCAAGAAACAGGCAACAGTGTCAAGATCCTCAGCAGAAGCTGAGTATAGAGCCATGGCCACAACTGTGTGTGAGTTAGTATGGATGAAAAATTTAATGGCAGACCTTGGATATGATCACAGTAATCATATGCTTCTTTTCTGTGATAATCAGGCAGCTATTCATATAGCTAACAATCTTGTTTATCATGAGAGAACAAAGCATATAGAAATAGATTGCCATGTAGTGAGAGAGAGGTTACAACAAGGAATAATAAAGTTGATTCATGTATCAACATGAACTCAACTGGCAGACATATTTACTAAGGCATTGGGAATGAAGAGATTTCATGAGCTGCTGGACAAGATGGGAATATATAACATATATTCTCATCTTGAGGGGGAGTATGAAAGAAACAATAAAGATCAGAAGGCATTACATGAAGCTACATTACAAGAATGAAGCAAATGGAAGTCTGCAACATTGCAGAAGACAACTGGCAGACAATGGCAGCCTGGAAAGTGAGCTGATAAAGTGTAGAATAAAGTAGCCAATAAAGAAGATCACATGGATGCCAAGATCTGCAATAGGGTGCCACTAACTTAGAAGAAGAAAGAAGAACAAGGCTGGAAGAATCTTAAGGAACAAGTGGAATGTTTTTATAGTATTATGCCCATCATTACCTTTTGTATATACATATTGAAAGTGTAAGATGTTCTGATATAAATGTTGGATGGATGTTGTGCCAACATCATCACAACATTAAAACCCGAAATATTGTTCGAAAATTCGAATTATTACACATAATCTTCATTCTTAAAGTTCTATCAATGGCATTCTTTTCTTATCAGTTACATGATTTTGATAATATGAAAGCATAATCCTCACCTAAAGAAGCAAGTGAATCAGTCTCCAAACATTCCATTAAGATTTGATTGGTTATTTACATGTGTAATATAAAAAGGAAATTAATTAAGTTATTGATGTGAAAGGAATATAATAGTGAACAAGGAAATTTTGCTATGTATATAATATATATCACCTTCCATATTTAGCAGTTGATTTCTTGGAAACTTCTTTTAATGCATGCACTTGTTGAAGTACAAAACTCAAGAATCAAGACCAGCCTATAAATTATAAAATTCTAGAACAAAATCCTTTTCATCCTCCTGTCGAATTTGAGGTGATAAATTATGAGTAAAAAATCTCGAAGAACAGAACAAGAAGATCTCATTAGTTATTTACCAGATGGAGTTATGTCTCACATTCTTTCTCGCCTACCCACGAGGGATGCGGTGAGAACGTCAATCTTGTCGAAAGCTTGGGAATACAGGTGGTCGACCCATATTCATAAGTATGTATTTTCTGATGTTGGTTGTGTAAATGATGAGAGTAAGGAGTGTAATTTTGCTAGTTTTGTCGAAAGGACGTTTCTTTTATCACAAAACATGCAAAGTTTTAATCTTAATTGTGTGGGAGAGTACGGCTTGCTTCGTTGGACAACTGCTGCATTAAGCCGCAATGTTCGTTCTTTATGCATAGAGTGTCTTAGTGGTTCAAGATTCTTCCTGCCTCGTAACCTTCTCACTTGCTCTTCCCTCATAAAACTGCATCTCCAAGTTCCGGATTGCACATTCAAAGTCTCTGAAAATGTTTCTTTTCCTAACCTTGTCGATCTGAGTCTTTGTTTTGTTTGGATTTTAAAGGATCATTCTGATGATCTCGATCGGGTGGAATTCAATTTCCCGCGCCTTGAAAAACTACACCTAGAGTATTGCGAATGGTTCAATGTAAAGTCTGTGGAAATCTACGCTCCTAAAATGACTAGTTTAGAGTTGACGTATCCTGATGATTTAAAAGACTGTTCATTCAAGATTACTGGAGACAGCCTTGGGAGGTTCAAGTGGCATGGAGATAATGGACTAACCGATATTGCTCTATCCGGAGCGATAGACCACATTGTTTATGCAGGTCTGAATCATTTCTTTGAAGAACCTGATCTTCTTTTGCTCGAAAAGAATAGATTACAAATTCAGAAGCTTTTAAAAGTATTCTCACACGTGAAAGAGTTGCAGTTAGGGGGTGATCTCATCAAGGCTATTGCTGAATCAAAGCGAGGGCATTCTCTTACGAAGTATTACTCGAGTTGCTTCACACATCACCATATCGAAAGCTTTTATTCATAGACGTGGTAAGCAAAACACCTGAAGCTAATCTAATTAATCGACCTTTTTTTTCTATCCTAATATATACTAACTTATGGGTATTTTTGGGTTTATCTATTTTCAGGCAAATTTGAAGGAGTATGATTATGATGCTGAGGCATCTGTTCCATCCTGTATCCTGACTCACTTGGAAAAAGTCACGTTTACTTCGTTTACTGGGAAGATTAGTGAGATGAAATTGGTGAAGTTTTTCTTGAAAAATGCTTTACAACTGAAGAGTTTGTTGGTCCAATCACGATCTCGTGATCCATCAATGTCGGACAAAATCATAGAAGAGTTATCAACATGTCCGAAAGCCTCAAGTTGTTTAAACCTAACAGGGGAAGAAGTAAAACACTGAGAAACTTTATGTTGGTTGCTAAAATATTGGGGTACTTTCATCTGTATTTGACAACAATTCAAGTATTCAAATGTTCTAACTTGGGTAACTTGTTTGATGTATGGTTAGTGCTATGAATTAAAGAAACGAGAATATACTTTCTTCCTTAATTATTTTGCATGTTATTATGGCCCACAGTAAATGATTTTGCCTTTGCTAAACCAATTTTGTGCAAGTGCTTGTAAATCTTTTGCCTCACTAGTCGAACCCCTTCTTGAGTTGATTTAAAATGTTGGTTTTTTTATATGAATAAAAATGTACTAAATAAATACTGAAACATCCAGCTTTAAAGCGCGGGCAGTCTATTTGGGAAAAAATATTTTATGCAACCGTTGTATTGTTAACGTGGTGCAACTAAGGATCAAGATTAAATACCGATTTAACTTTTTCTATAATGTAGGAAATAATAGATAGAATATCTTACTTACCTTAGCTATAATATCTTTGATATCTGTCTATCCCTAATTACGGATTCTTGTGGTATTTAGATTAGATTAGATTGTATCTTTCTGTAATTATCTTTGTATATGTTGTTGTATAAATTATCTTTTTACAATTAATAAGACTTAACACTTTACACATAACTCTTATATGGTATCAGAGCCAACCCAAGACGTATATTAGGCTCCGCGACCTACCCACGTGAAGGCACCGAAGATAATTACCGGGCCACACGTGAGGGGGCGTGTTGATAAATATTGTCCCACTTGGGTTTAGTCTTGGATTAATGTTAATAAATAGAAGTTCCTCATCCACTTAACAAGGTCTTTTAAGTGGAGTAATATGGGCTTCAATTTCTATCATGATTAGTGACCATAGGGGTCATGAGGGGTTTGGCACCATCCATCTTGTGCCGCAACAATAAATCATGATTATATTTCTGTTGAGACAGAAAAAGACCTTCACGACAACACACACATTCAAGACTATCAATCAACTAATATCAATCGAATTCAGCGGTTCGACAATAATTCTAGTTCGACAGTTATCCTTGTTCAACAGTTAGCCACGTTCGATCGTTTCTTCGGCTCGATCATTCCTTCCTCAGTCATTTATTATCGAATATCCTCGTTCGAGGGTTATCATCATCGGATTATGGCCATCCTAACAAAAATTTATATACTTCAAAGGCAAATTAGGTGTTAAGGAAAAAGTGACCCTCTGTCTAGTTTTTTTAAAATTATGTGCATAGTATGTATGCCTGCAAACCAAACGAAATATTATCCAAATGAGACCGTCCGCGCTTTAAAGTTCGATATGTTTCAGTATTTATTTAGTACATTTTATTCATATAAAAAAATCGAACATTTTTAATAAAATCAAGAAGGTTTCGACTTGTAAGGCAAATTCACAAAGAATTAAGGAAGACGGCATATTCTCTTTTCTTTAATTCATAACACTAACCATACAAGTTATCGAAGTCAGAACATCTGTACGTATACTTGAATTGTAGTCAAATGAATTTAACGGGAATTTTACAAAATCTCAGGAAATTTGCAAATGAAACCAAGTAACAAGCACATATCCTAAAAACTTTGTAACACTGGATGAAATGATACCATAAACAATACTTAGCATTATTAATAAATTTAAAACGACTAATCAGAAAAAGGAAAACATAAATACAGATGAAAGTACCCCACATCTCGCAACCATATTTTAGCAACCAACATTAAGTTTCTCGTGTTCTACTTCTTCCACTCTTAGGCTTAAACAAGTCGAACTTGTTGGATATGTCGATAACTCTTCTATGACCACACACTTTTCTTTCTCGGACATTGGTGGAGGAAGGACCCACACTGGTTGAGGAAAGGGCGAACTTTGGTCCTCCGGCATTGCAGGAGGAAGAAAATATGGTTGGATCACCACACTCTTTAACTGTACTGCATTCTTCAAGAAAAACTTAACCAGTTTCATGTCACTAGTCTTCCCTGTAAACGAGATAAACGTGACTTTTTCCAAATAAGATAGTACACAGGTCGGAACAGGTTCCTCAATATCGAAATCATACTCCTTCAAGCCTTCCTAAATAAAACCCAAAATACCCATAGTTAGTATCTATTTGGATGGAAAAAGAGGCCGATTGATTAGATTGGCAACAGGTGTTTGCTTACCACATCTATGAGTAAAAGCTTCAGATACGGCGCTGCATGAAGCAACTCAAATAATACTTCGGTACAAACATAATGATATAATGCCAGTCGTTCCATCTTGTAATACCTCGGAAGAGGATGTCCTGGTTTTGATTTAGCAATAGCCTAGTCAAAAATCACATACAAATTGAGAGTCAGTAAAAGATAAAAGCGAAGATGAAACACAGGGACTTTGCTGTGAATTTTGCAATTTGATAAGCTTTGAAAAAGAAAATGAGATAACCTCTATGAGATGACCCCCTAACTCCAAGTCTTTCAAATTTGAGAATCCTTCCAATAGCTTTTGAATTTGTAATCCATTCTTTTCGAGCAAAAGAAGCTCAGGTCCTTCAAAGAAGTGACTCAGATCTGCATAAGCAATGTGGTTGACTGATCCTGATAGATCAACATCGGTAAGTCCATGATCTCCATGCCACTTGAACCTCACAAGGCTGTCTCCATTAATCTTGAATGAACAGTCTTTGGAATCAGGATCCGTCAACTCTAAACTAGTCATTTTAGGAGCGTATATTTCCACAGACTTTACATTAAACCATTTGCAATACTCTAGTTGTAGTTTTTCAAGGAGCGGGAAATTGAATTCCATGCGATTGGAATCAGAATGCTCGTTTGAAATCCAAACAAAACAAAGACTCAGATCGATAAGGTTATGAAAACAAATCTTTTCATGGACTTTAAGTGTGCAACCGGGAATATGGAGTCGCAATTTTGTCAGGGAAGAGCAAGTGGGAAGGTTATGAGGCAGGGTGAAGCTTGGACCATTAAAACACTCTATACATAAAGAACGAACATTGCGGCTTAATGCAGCAGTTGTCCAACGAAGCAAGTTGTACACTCCTATACAATCAAGATCCAAACTTTGCATGCTTTTGGATAAAAGAAACGTCCTTTCGACAAAACTAGCAAAATCCCGCTCCTTACTCTCATCAACATCCATGGAACTAGCATCAGAAAACACATACTTATGAATATGGGTCCACCTGTATACCCAAGCTTTCGACAAAATCGAGGTTCTCACCGCATCCCGCGTGGGTAGGCGAGAAAGAATGTGAGACGTAACACGATCTGGTAAATAACTAATGAGATCCACTTGTTCAGATTTGTTGCTCATAATTTCTCACCTGTAAATTTACAATCAATGAAAATAACTGAAGTTTTATTTAACTTGCGACAGAATTTTCTTATGATCACATACAATTTACTTATGATCACATACAATTCTGTCTAACTTGATTAACAAACTAAGGTTCCAAAGTAAGGGAGTAAATACATCACCATATAAATAAATAAATAACACAAAGTAAAAACTTACAAATTGTATTATCTTTGGTGATTTGTGCTTTTCCTTACTTGTATCTTAGGTTTCAGTCGCACGTAGAACTGTCTCTTGTCACAAACACACGGACACTAACAGAAATCATCATGTTTATGTTTTAGGTTTCAGTCGCACGGCCGGAAAAATGAATTGTAGGTTTCTGTTCTAGAATTTTATAATTTTATATTCAAAATTATATTTATTTCACTTTGTTGGGCGGGCCACTAGTCTTTAATTATAATAACTAGTCTTTAATTACAACCCTAAAAGTTAAATTTTGTGAGATAATTATCGTATAACAAAGTTCGTACCTACAATTTAGCAACATAAACAATATTTACACCATGCAACCAAACTGTGCTTCCAAATCCTTCAACGGTGTTTTGTTAGGGATAAAGTTCTATTCGAGCTAGAACGAGCTCCACGAAAGAAATAGAAGGAGAGAGATTAAAATAACTAAAGTTTTATTTCTTGAATTAATAAAAATTACAAGACTTGGACTATTTATAATAATACTAATAAACCTAGACTCTTAAAGGAAATAAAATTTACTATTATCTTAATTAAATAAAAATTCCTAATTTTAGACTAATATAACTTAATTAACTAATTTTCATAATCTCTAAGCCATGTGGGCTTATTCTTCATACGTCCGAGCCTAGCATTAGTAATTGTAGTGTAACGCCCCGAAAATTCAGGGTCAAACAGAACAACATCAGAGCAAATCTAAGTATTAAATTCTCTATACAAGGATAAACTAAGCATGCTAAAACAAAGAAAAATGACAATCACCAATAAAATATCCTGCTTAACTCGAACACTCCCCAAATCAAGGCTCCCAAGTTCGGACACAGTAGCAACCTAGCCCATCTTAATCTGAAAGGAAGGAAGGGAAAACAAAAATGTTTTGTGAGATAAACATCTCAGTGAATGTTCATGCGTGTGTGCAAGTGATAACATTTTTAGAAAAACTTTTGCTTTAAACAAAACCCTTTAACGAATGCGCACACACATGCTATGCAAGAATTTTATAAAATTATAAAACATGAGCATTTTCACAAGACATAACTTTAACTGAATAATCAAACTAGATATGATGAATATTGGCCCCGTGTTTGCTGAGGCCAGTCAACCTTTTAACCCCACACGAACACTCCTTATCGCCCCGTATGAGGAGCGACCCCATAATCAGATAGTATGCCATGGTACATACATAAACAGAATACCCAGCACAAGACACAACGAAACTCCCATTGTGCCTGCGAGGGAATGGGCCAAGGGGGCAAAAGGCCCTACCGGCAAGCCCGTTGCTGCCTGGGGTACCCCTTGCACACCCCGCCAAGGATCCAACAGAACATAACCTATCCGACAGAACATTTCAGAACAGAACAGATAACGGGACACCCTTCATCATATCCGAATCATAATCTTTTAACAAAATAATTTTCAGATCAATAAACCTTTAAAGAGTTTTCAATGCACGCAATACATAAACAAGTTTACGATGCAAGAGATACGAGAAATCAGTTTACAATACATGAGAAGCAGAAAAACTTTACAATTCAATGACTTTTTTATATATATATATATATATATATATATAATAAAGAAATGCATATCTATATATACATGCAACCTTCTAGTTTTTGAAAATAGTAGAGTTTAGGAACACTCATCTGAAATATAACTGTAGAGGAGGCAAAATCAATGCGGCTATTCCGACTGCCTAGTCGCCAACACAAAATCAACAAGGAAGCTACTTAAACTCTAACCACAAGTTGATCTGAGCAAAACTCTATTAGCGCAACCAAATCTTAATCACTGATGATATACATACTTTATTAGGAATTAAATGCACCACGAATTGCTAATAAGATAATAAGGTTCAACAAAGGTTTCATATTAATTATGTTCTTAATTGATTAGTAGGAGCAAGTAACCTTATTCATAATAGTATAATTAGGCATACGTTTATTAGGCAACTTATGGTCTAAGTGAACTTAATTAACTTTGTAAATAGTAAACATTGAAAAACAGCTTTTGCCTTTTAGGATTGGACTAGCATCAATTCACATAAGTTCATAGAAAATAAGTTTGCAGTCACAATGCTTTTACATATAATAATACATTTTCACATGCCTAATCATGTACTGCAACTATAAGTATATGTATTATGATCCTTCATGATCACTTGCTCCTTTAATTAGAAACTCTAAGCGTAATGCATGATTTCAATTAAATAATAATATAGTCAATATATAAGTTTATTTGTTTTAATGCTATAGTTAACAACCTGCCGCATACAACTTAGTCTAGCTAGTGACCAAGTTTAATTCAAAGCCGCAAGGATGAATTGTAAATTCATATTCAATATCACATTATGTACTAGTTATTATAATAAATCTTATTCTACTTTTATCCTACGTACTGCAATATTCAGAGTTTCAATAATAGACCCAATTCAAAGTTATATATATCCCACTGAATCGTTAATGGTGCTAGCATTAGTTAATGCATCTTAATAATCAAAAGGGCGTATCCGCAATTAGTTTAGGTGACTTGTGTAGAACAAAAGGAATTTAGCTAAACACAGAAAGGATAAAAGCAAGAAAAGTTACCTTAGCAAATAAACCTAGGGAGGCGCGAGAGCGATTTGGCGAAGAAAGAAAAAGACGGCAGAGAACAAAAAAACAATAACCCTTAAATTTCCTTATTATATCTTTAATGTTATAAAAGACTTGATTAATTAGAGTTCCAATAACATAATTGGGCTTTTAACTGCTAAGCACGAGAGTTATCTAAAGGAGTTTAAAAGAAATATAAACTTAATGGTTACTGGCCCAATTCTTAAAGAGTTCTAGAATTTTAATGACCTGGGTTTATAAAATTTTCCTAATGATAATTATAAAATTTTAAACTAATTAAGTACACGTATTCAAAAAAATCAGGGCATCACATATGTAGTCTGTTGGCGCCAGTGTTTTCAGACCCGGCCCGATCACAGAATCGGTGAACTTACTGGGTAGCGGGTCAATAGGTCGGACCGGTTGAACCACTGAGTGGACCGATTTGTTGACTTTAGTCAACGTTCGATAAAAAATATAATATAAAAATTATTATGTTATTATATAAGTTCCATTATTGATAAATAAAATTAAAGTATCTTCTTATGAATTGGACTTAAGCGCTATGTCTATGTCTTGATCAAATTTTTCATAAATAAATAAACTCTCAATTTAATAAAATATTGATAGGGAACTAATAAATTTATATTTTTATGTAGGTATTATCTTTTTTTTTTAAGAATAATAAATATACAATGGACCAAAAAAAAACATTTAAAAGCCCATTAAAAAACAAAGCCCACTTATAAAATAGGTCACACTCATCAAATTCCTTCTCTTTCCATCAACCGCTCTTTCTTCTTATTCTTCTTCTTCTTTTATTTTTTTTTTCTTGTTTTTCTCTCTCCATCAGCCGCTCTTCTTCTTCTTTTTTTCTTCTTGTTTTTCTCCTTTCATCTTCGGACCGATCCAAATGAGAATCCTACATTTTTTCATCTTCTTCTTTCTTTTAGCCATCTATTTATATGGATTTATAAAAATAAAAAAAAAAAAAATTAGCCACACCGGTTCGCTAGCGGAACCGGGTCGCCGGGGGAACCGGCTAAAAACGCTAGTTCGCTCGGCTGCCCCCAGCAGCCCGTTTTGTGGCCTGAACTGTTCTGTTCAGGCCACCGGGTCCAGGTCCGACCAGTCGAACCGGCCGATTCGGGCCGGGTTTCAAAACCCTGGTTGGGGCGTATCATGTTTGCTCTTAGTGTCCCCACTGTATAACCTACACCTAAGAATAAATGGAATCAAGACGCACCTATGGATCAAAATTTCCGTATGTTTCCTAAACAAATTCGAAATATTTCTATTGTTCACTAAATCGATACAAAAATATATGTTCTTTCAACATTAGCTATAACCACAATTTTATGAATTCTTCGTAACATACCGAAAGATTTCTGATATATTGAAATATTTTTAGTTTTTAGCTGACTGAAACCTACTTCGAAATTAAAACTTTAATCCAAGCACACACCCCATCCTATTCATGTAGCTTTTAGCTACCATGAATCAATAATTAAGATCGTAAAAAGAACACACATGTACGTACCAGTCGTAAACAGTGGGGGAGTTATACAATTTTCTTTCTTACGGTCGACGAGGCAGAATTAGAGGCGATTTTTTGTGGTCTAAAGATGGGTTGGGAAAGAAGAACTCCACGGATCATTGTGGAGACGGATTCAATAACGGCTTTCAAGTTGGTATCAGGGGAAATAGAAGCAACACGTGAGAACACTTTGGTGGACGAATGCAAGAAATTGAAGAGGCTACCGTGGGACTTCAAGATTGAGTGGATCCCTCGAGACATCAATAGAGTTGCCGATAGGATCTCAATTCTAACAATATCTAAACGTGGTCGAAAAGTAAACACATAAACCTTACAAATTCGCAAAACTCGATTTGAGGTCATTTTTATTTTGATTATTATTGTTATTTAGTGTATGAATATTTTGTTTTGCGATATATATAAAATAGACACTTAGAGTGATGTGCTATTGTTAATTTTGAAAATTATATTCCTTTAACAAAAACAAATGGGTGAATAGCAAAAAGTATCATGCGTTATTTCTAATTAGCAAAACAAAATCCTGCTTAGGGACTGTCGGGTGGCGAGAAACGTTTGGAATGCCTTAATTCCCAGGCAACACTGGACGGGTTTCTTCGAGGAAGAGGATGCGCATTGGCTGAGACAAAAATCAAAGAAAACTGGAGCAGTGGAGGCGTTCATCAAATATACAGGCTGGAATATAATATTTGTGGCGACTTGTTGGAGTATTATAAAGGCACGCAACGTCCGCACATTCGAGGGGAAAGTGGTGAGGACCTTTGCTATTCTTTGTCAAATAAAACAAATATGTTTAGACTTCAAGCTCGTGCGGAAAACAAAAATTGCGTCGAAGAAGAGCGGTTGGAAGGCGCCGCCCTTGGGTTGGTATAAACTGAATTTCGATGGGAGTGTTCGAGTACGAGAAAACGATGGATCAGCTGGGGGTGTTCTCCGCGATGAGAAGGGCGCGTGGATGTGGGGATTCGTTAAGAAACTTGCGCACCCGACGGTCCTCAAAGCAGAACTTGAAGCATTGCGCGTCGGATTATCAGTCACGTGAAATAAGAGAGTGTAGCGAATTGAAGTTGAGACGGACTTGGAAGAGGCGTTCAAGCTTATCAATGATATCACGGTACGTGGTCACGAATACCAAACCATGATTGACGAGTGTCGGGCTCTTCAACACCGACCTTGGGACATACTCTTTCGATGGATCAACCGGGAGGCGAATAACACCGTGGATGCGATGGCGAGAGTCACTAGTGTTTTAAAGGATGGCGTTAGTGTTCGCCTAACACCCCTAGTTTGGAGGCTCGGTTGCGAGCGGATATTGCTTAGTTTTGTTTCATTTCCATTGTTTACCAAAAAAGAAAAAAATCATGCGTTGTATTGATTAGCAAAAATCACATTTTGTTATTCGGTCAATAGGCAAAAAAATAAATAGCCATATGATAAGATCGGCAGATACCTTGCACGTAAGTAAAACTGAAAAAAACCCACATGCTATTAATAAAATATATAAGGCAAAACCTCATATTTTGTATTCAGTAAAAAATGACAAAATCCCCATTAAGCTAAACTCTCATACGCACCAACGGTTGTTGGCTCAAGTGGAAAGGGACTTGAGTTCACTTAAGCAAGGTCTCGAGTTCGAGTCTTGTCGATGTAAAAAACACCGCTGGTAGAGCCACCCCCTCAAAAAGGGTTTGATAGTGCTCGGTTGGATTAGTCGCATAAGTGGACACCAGTGAGAAATAATAAAAAAAAAAAAACTCCCATACGCCCACCCAAAACCCAATTTAAATAATTAATTATTTAAAAGGGTTTTGACACCATGAACTATCAAATTACCCCTTTTCTTACCCTTTCTTTTTTTAAATAAAATAACGGCCTTATTGCGATATATTATATATGACGAATAATTAAATTTGCCCTTAAATTTTTTTAAAAAGTTAATATGCCCTTTTTTTCGAGCCTTGTTTTTATGTCCAATATCTTTTAAAAAGTCTACTAAAAATGCCCTCGGCCCTTATTCGGGCGAAAATTGCCTACGTGACGGTACGAAATTGCACTTTGCACCCCAAGGTAAATTGTATTTTGCACCCCAAAATATTTTAGGGTGCAAAGTGCAAATTATTTTAGGTGTAAAGTGCAATTTTGTACTGCTACGTAGGCAATTTTGGCCCGAATAAGGGCCGATGGCATTTTTGAAAGCTTTTTTTTAAACATACGGGGCATTTTGGCAAGACCCGGAAAAAATGGGCATTTTAACTTTTTAAAACAAGTTAGCGGGCATTTTTAATATTTCGTCCTATTATATATAACCTACGGCTAACCTAAAAACAGAAATAACAATCAATATTATATTTCAATAAGATCAAACACAATCATCTTCTTCTCCTTCGACTCTCTCGTCTCTGCTACTCCATTCTTACTTTTTCTTCATCTTCTTTAATTCTTGTTAATCTTCTTTTTGATTCAATCTTATATTTTTAATTCTTTGGCTACTTTTTCAGTACTTTTAAAGAGATCATTTCATTCTTGAAATCTTACTAACAATGACGGTGAAAAACCAGGGGTGGAACCAGTATTTATTTGGATCCCGAGCTACAATAATATATAATTATATGTATATATATATTAAGATGTGTGCAATATAATGAAAAATATTTAATTTATCCGTTGGTACAAAACGATAAAAATTATATATTAAGTATAGATGTTATCGAAGTTCAGCTCTACAATTTTATGTAAAATAAAATTGATTAATACCATTTATAAACAAGTTATTAGGAATATACATGCTTCTCCTTTAATCAAAATATATGTTATCTATAGAACTACAAAAAAAAAGACTTTTACCTCAACGCCTGAACCAAATAATATGTTTAGTTTGAATGCACAAGACTATCATCTACTAGAAAATAAAATTATTATATTCCTTGTATAAATTTAATTTATCACAACGTATTAAATATCTCAAGATTTGATGTTGAAGGTTTGACAGAAAGATGAGTATTTTTTCAAGTGTAAAGGTATTCAAACATGGATGTTCATTTTACTTTTAGTGATGGTTCAAGATCATTTGGAGATATTGATTTTGTTGTTTATTTGGGCTCCTAAAAAAAACTAATAAGAAAATTAATTGTTGCTACCAAGTTTCGAACCCATGACCTATGAAATGTAATGCTAACGACGTCATTGTTGCACAATAACCACAAATTTGTCAGATCCATGTTGAGCGGACCGTCAAGACTTGGCGTGAATACTTAATCCGATGGAATGGAAAATGTGAGACAGGGGCGAGTTGCGAGATCGAGAACGAGTTATGGTACTCTTTAGAGCAGGTTAAGCATTTCGGAGTTCCCAGGAGTAGGGACATCGCCTATTCCAGTGGGGGAGGATTTCACGGGCAACCACACTTCCGCCCTATCCATCGAGCAGGAGCCCGCATCATCTAGACAGCAGCGTGTGCCAGCACACAAATAGACCAAACGACGCACGTGAAGCATGCACAAACGCCTCATATTTTGGCTGACCAATCCAACAACGAGAGTTCTAGGCCGCTCCAAAATTTTGCCAACACTTAGGCTCTATCATTTAAATAGGCTAACTCTATATACTTCCTTGTATATGATGTTGTTAGAATTCTCTAGAGCGTGGCCAACTTTTTTTTTTTTTTTTTATGATAAGAAAAGTGTAGAACATTTCTTTAGCCTTTAGAGCCATTAGATTAGATTGATCTGGGTCGTTCATTAAGCTCAAATACTTATATATATACCCCAGGACTTTCACTTTTTCAAACATTGAGAAAAGTTTTTCTTCGCTTGCATACCTTTGAACATTCTTTTTGTCTTTTCCTCTCACTAAATTTCTCCCGCTCTAAAGTTCCATTAGATTTAACGTTAGGATGATATCGGGGTGCTAAGTAAATCACACGTCTAACTTTTTTAGGTGGAAAAGGTCTAACTCTGTGTCACATGAGATCGTGTTTCTTTTTTATAAATGCCTATTACATTGGGGTCAAAAATTGACCCCGGGCTGAAGCCAACCCTAGCCCTCAAGGTGGCTCCGCCCCTATGAAAAACCAATGGAGGCCTGACGAGATATTCGAAATTTACCAAGGGATTGACCTCGAATCAGAGAGGGTTTTACTAATAGGCTTCCTGGCGCATTCCCCCATCAGGTTCCTTGATTTAAGGCTAATGGGGAGGGTTGATTGGGTTTTGCCAGGGGCTCCGAATCTAGTCTAAGGGTGGCTCGGCGATGGAACGGAGTGTGTGTTTATTTTATTCGGTGAAGATCCTGCCATTAATGGCGGCGGGTATGGGGTTGGAGCGAATGCTGGATCGTGGGTTAGAGTGAATGCAGGCAGCGTGAAAGCACGGGTGAATGTAAATGCGGGGGTTGGAGTGAATGCAGGCGGTGTGAACATCGAGGTTGACGCCGCTGATGATGATAGAGCTGCTTTCCGTAGCAGAGTAGATATGTCATGCATGGTTTTAGACATGGATATTGGGGCGGCGACGGGATTTGTTGTAGGAGGAATTGACTGCGCGGTGGCGGGATTGTGGGGATTATTCGCCAAGTGGCAAAGGAGGCTACGAATTAAGTCGTTTTTTCACACGAACGGTTTATTGGTACAGTCGTAAATTGATGTTTTGGGTGAGGATTGATTCTTTTGTGCGGGATTAGTGGTCATCGTAATTAGTTTTTCTATGAGGGATTATAGTCATAAGTGATGGTAGTATTGATTCATAGTAGTCGATGTTCGGAGTTAGTAAAGTTCCTATTGAGGTTTTTATTGATGAAATAGCGGTAATAGTAGTCATTGATGGTAGATATTGAGGGATTACAATCGTAAGTGATGGTAGCAGAGTTAAATGATGGTAGTTAATAGCAATGACTAAAGAACTATGCTTGTAAAATCTCCAAACAAGCATGTGAATAAAAGTATCATTTGAGTTTTCTATTTTTATGGTCTAAACATATATTTGGGTAATTCGATTAAGGTTACATATTTTTTCCTTTTTCTTTCACAAGATACAGTTGACTTGGGGGATTTTGAAATTCTCAAACTATACAAGGTAATATAAAATTTACTGAGGTGGATTATCTTTGCTGGTAAACAGTACAACTCCCGAATTACCTGGTAATTAATGAATCAAGATAACCAAATGTAAAAAGGAAGGGCTTTCCGTACGGTCGTGTACAGAGCAACAACAACAACCAAGCCTATAATCTTAATAAATTAGGGTAAGCTATATGAACCATGAATAAATCACGTCGAGCCGTGAACATGAATCTTCTGCCTCCATACGTTTCAGTTGACGAGCATGTCTTTATTTAG
Organism: Linaria vulgaris; assembly: GCA_948329865.1. NCBI lineage: Eukaryota > Viridiplantae > Streptophyta > Magnoliopsida > Lamiales > Plantaginaceae > Linaria > Linaria vulgaris. The sequence goes on from OX415251.1 coordinate 3,829,012, forward strand.
ATATTTTAGTTTCATGTCGTTCCGTATGACCTCCATCCACGTCTTTTTCGGTCTCCCACGAGCTCTAACCGTCTGCCCTAAGTCGAGATCTTCAACTCGTCGTACTGGTGCATCTATGGGGCTGCGTTTAACATGCCTAAATCATCTTAAACGATTTTCTCGCATTTTATTTTTGATGGCCGCCATATCCAATTTATGCCGAATATCTTTATTCCGCACCTTATCTCTCGTGGTGTTATCGCACATCCACCGTAGCATGCGTATCTCTGTAACGTTCATTTTCTGTGCAACACTCGGAGCCATAAAGCAAAGAAGGTCTAATAGCCGTATAATAGAACTTTCCTTTAAGCTTTAAAGGAAAGTTACGATCCCACAGGATCCGTGTTGCACTCTTCCACTTTGCACATCCGGCTTGGATGAGATGGTTGATATCTCCGTCTAACTCTCCATCCATCTGCGGTATGGAGCCTAATTACCAAAAATGCGAACTTCTCGGTATCACTTGGCCATCCAACTGAACCATGCGATCGTTGTTTATTTGTTGTTTGCTAAACTTGCATTCGAGGTACTCTGTTTTTGTTCGACTTAGTCAGAACCCTCTTACTTCTAATATTTGTCTCCATCGTTCTAATTTGGCTTTAATTCCCGTTCTTGTCTCTTTGATGAGGAAAATATCGTCTGCAAATAACATACACCATGGGACTCGGTCTTGGATGGTTCTGGTGATTTCATCAATTACAATGGCAAATAAAAATGGGCTCAGAGCTGACCACTGATGTAAGACAATTGTAATCGGGAAGGCGTCTGTTAAACCACCGCAAGTTCGAACAGTTGTCACCCCATTCTCATACATATCTTTTATGATGTTGATATATTTAATGGGTACCCCCTTCTTTACCAAGGTCCACCATAATACATCTCGAGGTACTTTGTCACATGCCTTTTCTAAGTCGATAAAGACCATATGCAATTCTTTACTCTTTTCTTGAAAGCGTTAAACAAGCTGACGAATCAAATAGATGGCCTCAATGGTCGACCTTCCGGGCATAAATCCAAATTGGTTCTCAGATATGGGAACAATTTGTCTCAATCGGTGTTCGATCACCCTCTCACATAGCTTCATCGTATGAGACATAAGTTTTATCCCACGATAGTTAGAACAGTTTTGGACATCGCCATTGTTCTTATATAGAGGTATTAGTGTACTCTTCCTCCACTCTTGTGGTATATTATTTGTTCGCCATATTTTGTTGAAGAGGTCCATCAACCAGGTCACACATATCTCTCCCATGCTTCTCCAAGCCTCGATAGGGATACCATCTGGGCCAACAACTTTTCATGTCTTCATCCTCTTCAAAGCATCTTTGACTTTCGACCTTTTAATATGGCGCATAAAATTGTAGTTCAGATCTTGAGGGGGCTGCGAGATGTCACCCACTTCTTGTGTGGGGACTTTATTGAATAGGCCCTCGAAGTACTCCTTCCTCTGTGCTTTGACCTGATCCTCATGCGCCAAGACATAATGACCTTCATCTTTGATGCATTTCACTGTACCTAGGTCTCTACTCTTCCTCTCTCTAATGTGAAAAATTCTGTATATATCCTTCTCGGTCTCCTTGTTATCCCTATTCTCATAAATTTCCTTGTACGCAGCCTCTCGCGCTAGTCGAACAACTTTTGTTGCTTCTTTTCTGGTTTGCTTATACTTTTCAAAGCTTGCTCCATCATAGTTCTTCTTCAAATCCCTTTAGCAATCTCGTTTGGTCTTGATTGCGGCCTTCACTTTTTCATTCCACTATGACGTGTCTTTACCTGTTAGGCTACTACCTCGGGATTCACCTAGGAGGTCTTTAGCTACCTTCTTAATACATTAAGCCATTTTGGTCCAAGTTGCATCTGCATCGTCGTTAGTCTTTCAATCTACCTCTTGAACCACTCGCTCCACGAAGGGCTTCTGGGTAGACTCCTTAAGCCGCCACCACTTAATTCTAGGTTCTACCTGATGCCTACTCCTCTTCAATCCTTGCTACAGTTTAATATCCAACACCAAAAACATGTGTTGTGTAACCACACTTTTTCTCGAGTTTTGTACAAAGCACCTTAATGAAAATTCTAGTTATTGTGGAACATAACCCTACAACAACCGCAGTTGAATGTTGTGACACTATCTAACACAATTCTCATTTTGAGCATCTCATTGTCCAACTAATTGAAAAACCTCAACCCCAAATGCAGAACCTTGATGCATATGCTAACACCTTGGAAACGAACTCCTTGTATTTGAAATCCACCCATTCCAGCCTCTCATACAGTTCATACTCACCCCTTAACAATCTTAGTAATCTTATGTACTATTGGACTAACATCTTGCAATTTCATCTTTCCAATAACGGACAGATTCTTCGTTTTTCATAGATTAAAATTAACCTTTTCCTTTCCACCAAGAAAAACTTATATGCTTAATACTAGTAGTTGAGTATGATAATTAGTGAGTATTTACATGTTTTGACAGGCTCGTCCAACCCCAGGGTTTCTGTTATCTTCTCCCAAGAATTGCGGAAGGAGAGCACTGTAGTTATTGGAAGTACATTTCATGTTCGCCCCTAACAATCTCAGTAATGTTATCTTACCAATAACCCACTTCTAAGCCAAATTAATAGGTTTAGCGTAGCAATATCATCAAATGTGGGTCATCATAATAACAAGCAAAAGAAAGCTTCTTTCATATGCATATGAATATGAGATGGACGAATAATTAAATTTGCCCCTTAACTTTTTTTGAAAAGTTAATATGCCCCTTTTTTCGGGCCTTGTTTTTATGCCTCATATCTTTTAAAAAGTCTACTAAAAATGCCCTATGCCCTTATTTGAGTCAAAATTGCCTACGTGACGGTACAAAATTGCACTTTGCACCCTAAGATAAATTACATTTTGCACCCCAAAATATTTTAGGGTGCAAAGTGCAATTTTGTACTGTCACGTAGGCAATTTTGGCCCGAATAAGAGCCGAGGTATTTTTGAAAGCTTTTTTTAAACATACGGGGGATTTTGGCAAGGCCCAAAAAAAACGGGCATTTTAACTTTTTAAAAAAAGTTAGCGGGCATTTCGTCCATATGAGATTAACTACACAAACAAAAAAGTTTCAATAACCAACACAACTGAATTACCTGAATAATTGACAAATGAATTCAATCTCTTGGTAATGTCAATGATATAATGCAAAGCGATACCACAAAACGTGGAATACTAACAAGCATAAAAATGAATTGTCCTTTCGACAAAGCTAGGAAGATTGCGGATTTAACTCTCATTACCAACGTCCGTAAATGCATATTCACCACAAATAAACTCAACAGAGAAACGTGTATATATATATATATATATATATATATATATATATATATATATATATAATGTAATGTACTTGTGAAGTTTCAACACAGCTGAAATTGAGAATTTTGAATCGCATTTGAACTATTCATTTGAATTTTAATTGGGATGGGCCCAAATCTAATGGGCTTTATGATTTTTGTTAGGGCTTTGCGCCAATATTTTATATTGGTGGAAAGATAAGAACAAGTGTATATAAATAATTATAATTTATTTATTTTTATTGAAAAGATAAATATCTTTCATGTATATTTTATAAGTGATGAAATCTTTTCTTTATTTTTTATAAAAGAAAATTACGTGTGTTTCATCGACAAATGTGCTGATTTTGAGTTTATCTATGACACGAAATCGAAAAACTTTGATACATGATTGTTTAGGTGTATTAGTTGCTTACTTTGTATAAAAACACCATGCATGTTGTTAATTACAGATCCAACTGTCCCCACCTTCACCCCCACCCCCTTTTCAATATAGCTAACGTAGTATATTACTTACGCAACATTTGTAATCAGTCTTTTGATTGTGTTTGTGTACATAGGTTTTAATTTTCACTTAGTAAAAGTTATTATGTTCAATTAAAAATCATCAAAATCCAATCACACAAATTATAGATATCATTATTACTATCGCTATCTTCCATATCTATATCTATATCTCTCCATATATAATAAGTTTCAATGTTGATGAGTCGTTAAGACGTCGCCTAAGCAATTGTTCTTTTTCTCTCTTTGCCATCCGGTCTTCTCTCTCTCTCTCTCTCCATGGAAAAGACTTCTCAAACACAAATAGCTGATCTCCTAAACAACACATCCCTTGAGTGCCCATCCGACACAACCGGTAAACCCACCCCAAAAAGTGGTAATACCCTCTTCGTCAACATTTTTCCAAAAAAGCCAACCTCTCAACTTTTTCAAGAGCACTATTTCAAATGGTTGGAAAATAAAACAAAAAATCTATTTCAACCACCTAACCAAAAATCTATTTTCTTGCGTCTTTGAACTCGAAGAAGATCTAAAATAGGTCCTCAAACTCTCATGGACCTTTAAAGATCAACAAATCATCTTAAATCGTTGGCCACCTGATAAAACCCTAAATCAAATCGACACAACCCGTGTTATCTTTTGGTGACAAATCTCAAATTTTTTAGTCAATTTTAGACCACGGGGAAATGCAATTACCATAGGGAATTAGCTGGGATCTTTGCTTAAAATGGAGGAGTGCGGTTTGGTTTCACAATGGCGACATTTTTTTAGGATTCAAGATGAGATTTCTGTATCTCATCCCTTTAGTGACAAAATCACTTTTACGACTGAAAATGGTGAGACTTTCATTGTTGAAGTACGATACGAAGAATCAGAGAGTTTTGTTATGCGTGTGGTCGTCTGGGTCACAAGATAAACCAATGCAAGGGTACTGCCGGTGGAAGCGCCACCCCTCACTGACGAACAGGGTCTTGGTTGAAATATGATAACAAATTCATCCAAAGTACTTATTTTGATATTGGGCCGATAAGCCCAGACCCAAATCCAAAATGCTTCACAAAGCCCAATACCAATAAACCAAAATAAAACTCCTGAAAAAAAATATTCTTGAGCCCAATTCAACCAAAGAACACATTAACCATACTCCTCCAGAAGCTACACCTACTGCACCGATTACTACTTTCACTCCTATCACTTTGCCAACTGAAAAAGACAATAGTCCAAAAATTCCACCATCTCCCCTTTTAAAAGAAATAGCTCTACCATCCCACTCTCCCCGCCACTTCTCAAAGTTCCATCACCTCACCCTTCTCACCTTTCCCAAATAAACACAAGAGAATCGGAAACACTATCCCTCCCATTGATGATAATCCAAGTCCTTCGAAAAAATTGAGAGTTCATCTGATTGGCAGGAAACCTGCATGCTGCACTGGAATCCTCTCCTCCCCTTCTATTGATATTGAGACACTGGAAAAAGAAATTAACTCTGGAGACCCCTCGCATACAGAGGGTCGAATGCATAGTCTTCTTATGAAAATCATCGCTTGGAACTGCCAAGGTCTTGGCAATCCCAAGGCAGTCCAAGCTCGATTGCAACAATCGACCGGATATCCTCTTAGCCTCTCGAATAAAATCATCTAATATTCGTCCTCTACTCTCTGCTCTTTCTTCTCATAATCTCTCTCTTAATTTTCTTGTTTGCCCTATTGAATTAGCCAGGGGGATCTACCTTGCTTGGAAGAACCACCTCACTTTAACCATTACTCACCAAAACACTTTCCTTATTAATGCCCTCATCACCTCCCATCACTACCCGAAATGGAACCTGACTGGCTTCATGCCCATCTTTGATACTACACAAGATCATTGGGCTGTTATAGGAGATTTTAACGACATTTGCAATCAGAAGGAAAAAATTTGGGGGGGGGGGGGGAGGGCTTTTACTAACTCGTCTCATCACAGTCTTTACAATGATCTCATATCGGTCTCACTTTTTGACATTGGGTTCTCAAGTTTTGAATATACCTGGAATAATGGGCGAGATGGTGTGCACAATATCCAAGAAAGGTTGGATCGATGTGTTTCAAATACCGACTAGTGTACACAATTCCAGCAAGCCCACTTGACCCATTTGACTACGATAGCTTCGGATCACTGCTCGATGATGCTTGAAACACATAACCGAGGCTCCATGGGCTTTAAGCCCTTCAGGTCTGAAAAAATGTGGCTAAGTGACCCCACTATTTCTGATGTTATATCAAATTCTTGGAACTGTTATGTGCTTGACGATGATTAAATTGCACTCTAAATGCAAACATATTAATATTGCTCTTAAGAAATGGAATTCTGCTCATTTTGGTCATATCCACACCACCATTAATTCCATTTCTAAAGATATTTCTCAAATTCAATTAGGGCCCCAAATTGCCACAAATATTTCAAAAAATCACTCTCTCCAAAAGGACCTTGATATGTGGCTGTTTTTGGCAACAATGCTCTAGAGATAAATGGCTTCAAGAAGGTGATGCAAACACCATTTTTTTCGATCTAAAAGCCACTCTCCACAAACGCCAAAAGCAAGTTAATTTTATTACTACACCTGATGGTAATTACCTTTATGAATGGGAAAATATTGATCACACTTTTTGCAATTATTTTCAAATTCTAAATGATCTTTTCCCTAATATCATAAATGATGAGGAGAATTCAGTCTTATGTGCCGCCCTATCTCCAAAAGAGATTAAAATGGCCCGCTTTTAACTTGGGTATGACAAAAGTCCCAGCCCCGATGGACTACCAGCCTTTTTCTTTAAGAATTTTTGGAGTACTACAAAATAGTTTATCGTTGCTGTAGTCCAATTTTTTTCTTCGTACAAGGGTTATGCTTCAATCTCTAAAGCATACGCTTATCACCCCTATTCTTAAAAAGGACAATTCAAATTTTGTGAAAGATTTTATGCCCATAAGTCTTTGTAGTATTTCTTATAAAATCTTTTCAAACATTATCTCCAAGAGACTTAAAGTTTTCCTGGATCGCATTATTTCTCCTTACCAATCAACTTTTGTCAAAGGGAGGAACATAAATAAAAATACCACCATTTCCCATGAAATCATGCATATTATTTATAATCGTAAAGGGAAAATGCCTTTTTGCTTTTAAAATTGACTTGTGTTAAGCTTCTGATAGGGTCGAATGAGATTTCTTTGAAGCATTGTTACAAACTTGGGTTTTTGCAAAATTTTTGTGAACTTAATTCACCAATGCATCTCCACCACTTCTTTCTCTATGCTTATTAATTGCTCTATTTTTGGCCTTTTTAGACCATCAAGGGGTATTCGGCAAAGGGATCCTCTCTTCTCTACTCTTTTTCTTATTTGTATGGATGCCCTTTCTCGTCTATCTCTCAACAGGAAACTTTAGGAAAGTTTAAAGCTATCAAAGTAGCTCGAATAGCCCCTCCCATTTCTCATCTGCTTTTTGTTGATGATCTTGTTATTTATGGTCATACCTCTTCTTCTAATGCCTATGATGTTCAAAATGTGCTTAATATTTTTCTTTATTGGTCTAGTCAAAGCATAAATACTTCCATATCTTCTATTCATTTTAGTAGAAATGGCATTGACCATGACATAAATTTATTCCCCTCTCTTATTAATGTAAATGAATGCAACCATAAGCTTTCCCATTTAGGTATCCCTTTTTGCCGCATCAAATCTACAAAAGAGGCCTTCATCTCTCTTAGTCAAAAACTCCAAAAACATATGACTGTTTGGAACAACATTAATCTTTCACAAGCAGGTAAAACTATTCTTATGAAAGTTGCTGGACAAACCACTCTTGTTTATACTATGTTCGCATTCCTCATCCCCAAAACTATTTGCACTAATCTCAACTCTATTTTTAGAAAGTTTTGGTTGGGGTGCACGTGAGTCAAATAGATTTCTCTCTCTTATTGCTTGGTTTGATATCGGTATGCCTAAATCTAAAGGCGGTCTTGATTTTCCAAAAACTTTTGATTTCCATCGTGCTCTTATTGCTAAACTTTCATGGAAAATTGCCATATATCATAATGCCCCATGGGTTAAAGTGCTTAAAGTCGGTTATCTTCGATGTGAAAATCTTTTTGAAGCAAAAGAAAATCCTAGCCAAGCATCTTGGATTTGGAGAGATATTTTACATACTAGGGATCTTATTTCAATAGGTTTTTGCCTCCCTACTCATGTAAATTCCAATACCATTACTTGGGACCAACCTTGGATCCCCACCATAAAAGGTTTCATCTCCAAACAGATAAATCCCCTAAACCCACTTCGTTACAGGAATTTTCTAGTCAAAAGTTTAATTTTCTAATCATCTAATACTCGGGACAGTGAAAAAATATACTCTATCTTTGATCCAGAAACTGCTTTTGAGATTTTAAAAATTCAGATACGCGCTGCTTTATCTGAAAATCAGAATGTTACTCCTCTTTGGATCCCCTCCAAGACAAGGGCTTTCTCCACTGAGAGTGCCTTTATCACTGACACTTGCCATCGGCATACTCCTATCAACGAGAATGATTCCTTACTGTTCAAAAGAATGTGGAATGCCTAAGTTCATAGAAAGCATAAACTCTTCTTATGGAAACTGTTGTGAAATGGTCTCCGCACTAAAGCAAGGCTGAAAATGATTTTTAATATACTAATGCATCTTGGCTTTTTTTTTAATAATCATGAAGGAACCATTAAGCATACATTCCTACAATTTTCTTTATCCATTCATGCCTGGCTCCTTTCCGGATGGCACCTAAAACCTTACTCCTTTCAAAGATTGGAGCATAAAAGAATGGATCTCTATCATCATTTATAATACAGGGTGTTTTTTCACTTATGATCTTATTAGAGAAGAGTTTATGATTTCCTTTGCTATCTCATGTGAAATTAATTTGGCAAACTGAAATAAAATCTTGCATAATCTCACTCCTTTAAATCCATACGAGATTGCTATCTTGGCTGATCGTCGAGGAAATGAGCAATGGCTTATACAAAAAAAAATGCAAAGACCTGCTCCAAAACCAATACTTCCAATCAATGGACAAAGCCTCCCCTCAACTGGATCAAAGCTAATTCGGATGCCTCTTTCAAAGATGGACAAGCCTATTCAGCTTTCATCATTCGAAATACAAAGGGTGACACCCTCTTTGCTTTAGCCCATTCTCATCTTTGTATGGATCAAATCTCAGCTGAAGCTATTGCACTCCTTTGTAAATGCCAATGTTTGAAAGCTGCAAAAATTGCTCGTTTCATTGTGGAATCTGATTGCCACGGCCTGATTCGATGCATCAAAGATACCCGAGAAGAAATTCCTTGGACTAGTCACCCTTTGGTGATTGCCATACAAAAACTTTGACACTTTTGGCCTGAATGACAATTTAATTTTGTTAATCAGAATGCTAACCAAGCAGCCCACAATGTTGTTCAGTGGGCTTCTCTTAATGCTTGCCCTCAAAAATTTCAATTCAAAACCTTCAATCATCTTGTTTATGTGATGGGGGTTCTTTTATAACCAGCTACATTGGTTCATTTTGGTGATGATATCAAAAAAAAATTGTTGATGAGTCGTTAATCTTTTCTTTCTAATTTTGCTCTTGTAAGTTCAACTAATTTCAATATCCTGTTTTATTTTGCAGTAATAAATAACTTGTGGGCCCACGCATATTAAACTATTGAGATTTGCCTAATAAAAAGTTGATTAGCATTTAATAGTGTGTGGAACTGTTGTAAATTGCAGATCAATCTTTCCAGTATTTTATTTTTTTTAACCTTGTCTAAAAAATTTCACGCTATGAACTTATGGTCTCACTGTAAATTATCGACCAGACCTTTTAGTTTTTTAATTCTTTCAATTTTGCCCTATATATTTTACGTTGTTTACTTAGGGGCTTAGTTGTTAATTGCCGAACAATATTTTTAATTTTTAATTCTTTCGGTTCTACCTTAAAAGTTTTGTACGTTTGACTTATGGGCCCTGTTGTCAATTGTTGAACAATCATTTTAATTTTTATTTTTTTTCCAATTTTCCCTCACAGTTTTATGTTATTTACTTTTGGGTCCCGCTGTAAATTGTTGAACAATACTTTCAGTTTTAATTCTTTTACTTATGCCCCTAATGTCTGGTTAAAATTATCGATCTCAGAAAAATGCGCCCCGTGCGGAGCACTTGCCATTTACTAGTATACTACATATGGTGATGTTGGAGCCTTTTTTCCCAATAATATCCTTATACAAATGTGAAATTCATGTCTTGCCATTGTGATTTTTATTATTTATTTATTACAATTCCCTCCCCCCCCCCCCCTCTCTCTCTCCTTCCTTTTTTTGGCAGCATTGGTTCATTTAGAGAAATATTGCTATTTTTGGATCTTACTTTTCATAATTTGTAAAAATGTTCCATACTACTCAAAAATCAGAAAACACATTAAAAACTTTCTCAATTATGAAAGGACCGCACTGATTTTGAAAGTTGTAGTTGTTGATTTAATTTTAAGGGTACGTATACACTAGCTATTGAGTATATAAGTTACTACTGAACTTTTACTTTATTCATAATGTGGTACCTAATTTTTTTTTGATGGGCAAAAGATAAAAATGTTATAAATGATGAATAACATAGTGATTCGAATTGGATCAGAAGTACAAAGAAACATGGCCAATTCAATCGAACTTCCTAAAGGGACCCAACTCGAACCAACCAAAACACCACACCAGCTCAAAAAATCTTTTAAGCCAACAAGCAGAAATAAACTCTGGAAGGAACCAACGAGACTTGCTCCCGAAAACAATTAGGTACTCAATTAGTTGTAAACTTGTGGTTATAACAAACGAAACATCGTTAGAAAAATATTAGAAGAGACAAGTAGATAGTGGCAATACCGAAATATACGAGGCTCTGACTATAAGAGATATAATTACTGCGGAAAGTGAATAATATTATTGATCAAGAGATTACATATTTATATAAGTTACAGAGATGATTACGGAAGATATACAAAGATATGATCATCTAATCTAAGCCAGGAATGATACAATAAGAATATTTTCTAAGACACACTATTGCCTAATATGCCCCCTCAAAATAGACGTGCCATCAGCAACAAAAATTTTGGAGCGTAGCAGTAAGAACTGTAACCGAGCTAGCGGTTTCATGAGGAGATCCGCAAGTTGATCCCGAGTATTAACATAGGAAACTCGAATGAGACCCTTGTTAACAAGGTCACGTACAAAATGAAGATCCACAGAAATATGTTTCATTCTCGAGTGTTGCACCGGATGTAAGGAGAGACGCAGAGCTCCGATGTTATCGCAGCGGATAAGAGGTGCAGTTGGAAGCGTGATACCGATTTTACCGAAAACATGTTGTAACCAACGAACTTCAGTCGAGACAGAGGCAAGAGCACGATATTCTGCTTCAGTTGAGGAACGAGCAACGACCTTTTGCTTACGTGACGACTAGGAAATCAGGTTAGCACCGAGAAAAACAATGAAGTCAGTCGTAGAAGTGCCCGTGAGACTATCTCCCGCCCAATCCGAGTCTGAAAAGGCCGCAAGTGGGAGAGAAACGGGGCGGAGAAGGAGAACACCATGTGTGAGAGAGACCTTGAGATAACAGAGCACATGTTTAATGGCTGTCTAGTCCGTGGCGATGGAAGACGCCATACGTTGAGCCAAGCGGTTGACAGAGAACGCGACATCGGGATGAGTAAATGCAAGATATTGGAAGCCACCACAAATTTGGCGATACTCCGTAGCATCAAAAATTTCGGCAGACGTTGAGGCAGGGGCATTAGTGGCCATAGGGGTCGTGAGAGGTTTGGCACTATCCATCTTGTGCCGCGACAACAAATCATGAATATGTTTCTGTTGAGACAGAAACACACCTTCACGACAATGCACAACTTCTACACCCAAAAAATATGACAGAATTCCCATGTCCTTAACCGCAAACTTGGTTGCAAGATGTGTGATAAGATAAGAAACAAATTTATCACATGAGCCGATGACAATTATGTCATCCACGTACACAAGCACAAAGATACGAACCGAATCTCACAGGAGCACAAAGAGTGACGTATCGGATTTGGTTTGAACAAAACCAAATGAGATAAGTGCCACACTTAGTGCAAGATACCATGCACGAATAGCCTGTTTAAGGCCATAAATAGACTTATGAAGAAGACATACATGATGAGGACGAGTCAGATCAATGAACCCCGAGGGCTGCCGCATAAATACTTTTTCCGAGAGAGCGCCATGAAGGAAAGCATTGCTAACATCAAGTTGACGAAGCGTCTAATTGTGCATGAGAGATAAAAGAGAGAATAGTTCGTATAGTGACATGTTTAATCACCGGGCTGAAAGTCTCCTTGTAGACAAGGTCGGGTCGTTGAGAAAGCCCTTGGCTACAAGGCGTGCCTTAAACCGATCAATAGAACCATTAGGATGTCTCTTTATGCGAACGACCCACTTTGATCCAATAATTCCACGATCAGAGGGAGGGGGAACTAAGGACCACGTTCCATGTGAAATGAGGGCAGTAAATTCTTCATCCATGGCTGCATGCCATTTAGGATCCGCAATAGCATGAGAGACGCAAGTAGGTTCAATCGAACAAAGAACTGTATGGTTGGTAACCGATGAATAAACCTTAGGTTTAAATATATTGTTGCGAGAACGAGTGTCATAGGATGAGCACGATCCGAATGCGAGTCTGCAAGCTGAACGGCTAAGACAGTAGTCTCTGGTTGTAATGTTGCCCTAACATTGGGAACAGAAGGTGCAGAGATGGGCACCAAAGTCTCTAGTTGCAATGTTTCCCCAACATTGAACCCAACATTAGGAACAGAAGGCGCAAAGACGGGTGTCGAAGCTTCTGGTTGCAATGTTGCCCCAACATTGGACCTAACATTGGGAACAGTCCAGAGACAGGTGCCAGAGTTTTTGGTTGCAATATTGCCCCAGCATTGAACCCAACATAAAGAACAGAATATGGAGCCAAACTATCCAGAGGGACATAAACCTTGCGAGGAACTGCCAGCGGTGAAGTGGAGGGAAAAACCAGACGAGGTGTTGATTCACTCAAGGAAGGGCTGCCCGGAAAACTCGTTTCGAAAAAACGAACATGCTTGGAGATGAATAACTGTCATGTACCAAGATCAAGACACTTGTAGGCTGCTTGGGATGTGGAATATCCAACAAACACACAAGACCGAGAAGGAGATGATAACTTTCCCGAAATATAAGGCCGTAAATAGGGGTAGAATAAGCACTCAAAAACTCAGAGATGGAGATAATTAGGAGTGCGACCAAATAACGCTTCAAAGGACGAGCTATTTTGTAAGACTGGAGTAGGGAACCTATTATATAAATAAGTCGCAGTAAAAAAGGCATAATCCCAATATTCCAGGGGAAGCCTAGCGCGCGTAAGAAGCGTGCGACCAATTGTAACTATATGACGATGACTCCGCTCACTTATGCCATTTTGCTGAGGCGTATGCGGGGCAGTGGTTAGCCAGCTAATGTCATTCTTAGAAAAATAACCCCGTAGAGCCAAAAACTCACCGCCATTATCCGAGTAAAAATTCTTAATTGAGGTGGCAAATTGTTTTTCAACTAGAGTCCGAAATGAAACTAACACTGTAGAGACCTCAGATTTTGCAGAAAACATATACACCAACAATACTTAGTAAAATGATCAACAAGAATTAAGCAGTAGTGTGCACCAGTAATAGACACGGCCGGAGAAGGCCCCCAAACATCACCATAAATAAATTGCAAAGCATGATCCGAAACAAGAGATGATTTATTGAAAACGAGGTGTTGGCTTTTGTTCAAAAAACATGAACTACAATGATCAAAATCAAAATCACTAGGCAAAAAACAAGGTAAATTGTTTTTATTCAAAATAAATGAACTAATCTTCGACGAAGGGTGCCCAAAACGTTCATGCCAACAACCCTTGTGAGCACGCTCCCCAACTATCGTTGTAAACCGCGACCTCAAAACCCTTGGTAATCGAACGTGATACACTCCATCAACACATGCTCCCTTGAATAGATTAGCCCCGGACTTGTGATCCTTAACAAGAAAGTAGTACGGGTGAAATTCAATAAAAACATTTGTAAACTGATGAGCAGAGAGAAGATTGCGGCGTGATTGGGGAACACATAACAAATTATCGAGAGATACCATATAAGAGATATAATTACTGTGGAAAGTGAATAATATTATTGATCAAGAGATTACATTTTTATACAAGTTACAGAGATAATTACGGAATATATACAAATATATGATCATCTAATCTAAGATAGAAAAGCTACAACAAGAATATTTTCTAAGATATATTATTGTCTAATACTGACATCACCCTACTGTCACCCAAGTATAAAGGCTCCAGCACCGAAACCTACTCCCTCGTTTCAAAAGAGAAAGAGACTCGACCGTCCTTGGAGGCACGGCCTCATATTGCTAGACAAGGGATGACACATCAGATTTATCCCTTTAGACTACTTCCCCTAGATATATAAAGAGGAGGTCTCATTTTGAAATAGACACACCAAAAATTTATATAATAAAAAGTTTTTCCTTAAGAATTACTATTTATATTCTCTTGTAAGAACTTCGTATTCTCCCCCAAAAGCTACCAGTCCTTTTTTTTTCCTTAAAGTATTAATATCTGAAGCCTCTTTCTCCTTTCTCCTAAAGAAGAGCAGGTGTTCTGACCCTCAACGTAATGTAGACTATATGTTAATTAAAGAACAAATTATCAAAAATGCCCGCTAAGTTTTGCCTTTAATCTTAAATGGCCGTTATTTCCAAACCTGCTGAAAATGCCCGTTAAGTTTTAGATTTTCTAACAAAAATGCCCGATTTTAAAAATTCAGACTTTTGATCCGACGTGACATCCGAATCAAAGAGTCGCACTGCTGAATCAAAAAATCGCGTTTTAAAATTCGGGTATTTTTGGTAGAATTTTTAAAGATACAGGGCATTTTTAGCATTATTTTTCAGACAAAATAAGTTTTTTTGTGCTTATTTTTCATTTCGGGCATTTTAGTAGAAATTTTAAAAGATACAGGACATTTTTAGCATGTTGGGAAATAACGGACATTTAAAATTAAAGACAAAAATTAGCGGGTATTTTTGATAATTCGTCCTTAATTAAATGTCCATGTCAATTTTGATGCTATTTAATTATATGTTACATCACACATTGAACAATACATGCTTGGATCTTTCGTATTTATAGTTTTTTTTCCTTCATAAAGTGAAAACTACTTGCACGCAACTGATTGGTCAGTCAAGCAACTGCTAGATTTAATGCGACAGTAAATTGTTGCATATTTCGAAGAAAAAAGGCTATACGAAAATTGAACCTCAATAAGTTTTCTAATATTAAATGACGATATGACATATACATATATTTTGGCCAATACGACGAGCAGAGATAGAACCGGCTTCATCAAATATTATATGGCCATATATAGTTGCGTTTCCAAGTTTGTTTGAACGAGTTTTATAAGTTTGGACAAAAGAAAATTAGGATTTCTGTTATTAGTTTTATAAGATTCCTAGGAGTTACTCGTTTGTTTTCTTGTAATCATGCATGTAATAAGTTTCGGAGTTTTACTAATCTTGACTCACATGAACAAACAAAATTAACTACAATGATAAACAACAATTCCTAGGATTTCAATTTGACACCGACATCATAGCTAATTCAGCTCATTTTCTTTGACTAGCTCATTTTACTCCAATGATATCAACGCATATACTACAGTCGAGTTAAATCTTACAAAAAAATAAAAATAAAAATAAAATGGACATATTAATTTAGCGCAATTCAATCGGATCCTTTCTGGAATGTGATTATTTAGCTAGCCCATAACTGAATGCTAGTAAATTAAGTACGCACTTTAATACGAAACTTTTTTGTTTTTTAAAGAGGAAGGGACAAATGCACAAGAACCTCTATGGTATCAGTTACTTTGTAAAACTCAAAATGTCTTAATTTGTAACTTTGGAAAAAAAGAACCCAAAAGAGGTGTTGAACACTACAAAAAATCCGGGGTCATCCGTGACCACCGGCTCGCGACCGCCCAGTGGTCACGAGTGGTTCTGTGACCGCTCAGCGGTCACGGCCACCAATGCCGTGACCGCCCAGCGGTCACCGGAAACAACCACGTGACCACTGCGTGGTCACGGGATGCCATACGCGGGAAACTTCCCGCCTATGGCAGCCCTAGTGGCATCCGCGAGTGCTGAGCGGTCACGAAGTAGGTTCGTGACCGCCGAAAGAGGGGTCATTCGTGACCGCCCGACGGTCACGAATAATATTCATAAAAAAATTGATTTTATGGATTCATCTTGATGTGTTTACGATTTTTAACAATAAGTCTCATTACTACATGTGAATTGAAGTAATAAATTAGTACAACATTAATAATTAACATATTAAAATAGCCAATTCGATGTGATTAGGCGAGTTATGAATGAATAACCTATTTTATGTTCTACAACTAATCGTCATATACACCATGTTATTTTAGATGTAATGTGTCATTTTGTGATAAAATCTCTTTTAATTTACTTAGTAGTAACTATTTTATTAATTTAACAAACATCGCACCTTAATTAAACAAAGGAAAATCAAAAATTTCGAATGAGACTTATTCGTGACCGTTAGGCGGTCACGAATAAGGGTCTTTCGTGACCGCTGGGTGGTCACGAAGTAGGTTCGTGACCGCTCGGCGGTCACGAAAGAGGGGTCATTCGTGACCGCCCAACGGTCACGAATAATATTCATAAAAAAAATTGATTTTATGGATTCATCTTGATGTGTTTATGATTTTTAACAATAAGTCTCATTACTACATGTGAATTGAAGTAATAAATTAGTACAACATTAGTAATTAACATATTAAAATAGCCAATTCGATGTGATTAGGCGAGTTAAACGAATAACCTATTTTATGTTCTACAACTAATCATCATATACACCATGTTGTTTTAGATGCAATGTGTCATTTTGTGATAAAATCTCTTTTAATTTACTTAGTAGTAACTATTTTATCAATTTAACAAACATCGCACCTTAATTAAACAAACGAAAATCAAAAATTTCGAATGAGACTTATTCGTGACCGCTAGGCGGCCACGAAAGAGGGGTCATTCGTGACCGTCCGGCGGTCACGAATAATATTCATAAAAAAAATTGATTTTATGGATTCATCTTGATGTGTTTATGATTTTTAACAATAAGTCTCATTACTACATGTGAATTGAAGTAATAAATTAGTACAACATTAGTAATTAACGTATTAAAATAGCGAATTCGATGTGATTAGGCGAGTTAAACGAATAACCTGTTTTATGTTCTACAACTAATCATCACATACACCATGTTGTTTTATATGTAATGTGTCATTTTGTGATAAAATCTCTTTTAATTTACTTAGTAGTAATTATTTTATCAATTTAACAAACATCGCACCTTAATTAAACAAACGAAAATCAAAAATTTTGAATGAGACTTATTCGTGACCGCCTAAGGGTCTTTCGTGACAGCTGGGCGGTCATGAAGAATATGGGGCAACCGCCAGGCGGTCACGAAAGACCCCTCGTGACCGCCGAGCGGTCGCGAAAGACCTTGAAATTGGGGGAAATTCAAATTTTTTGAAAATTCAAAAATTTCACCCAAATTCTATATATACCCACCATTCCACCCATTAATTTTCACTACACTCAAATTATCTTCTCTAAAAACCCAACACTTTCTCCTCATTTCCTCATTTCCCAATTCAAAACATAAACACCAACAAATTTTCTTCCCCTCTTTCCTTATATATCCAAAAAACAAAACACCAAGAATTTTTCTTCTCCTCTTTCCTTATATCTCCAAAAAACAAAACACCAACTCTCTTATTTTCTTCCTTTCTTTACTTATAACCCAAATCATTCTCTTAAATGATGTTTTATATAAAAAAATCGCCCAACCATACATTCTATTCGCAAAAAACAAATATATATTCATGTATTTTGCCAGAATTTTTTTTTTTCGTTTAATATCATCCGTGACCGTCGGGCGGTCACGGATGGCTTGAATATTATCCGTGACCGTCGGGCGGTTACGGATGGTTTAAATATTATCCGTGACCGCTCGGCGGTCACGGAGAATATCGTGATCGCCGAGCGGTCACGGATGACTGCTCGACGGCGGTCATGGATGGGTCATCCGTGACCGCTAAGCGGTCACGGAGGACCCACGACCGGGGTCTTGAGCGACCGGTCATCCGCGACCGGCGGCCGGTCGCGGATGACCATGCGCGACCGGAAAAGGGTCATTCGCGACCGCCCGGGCGGTCGCGAATGACGCCTTTTTCTTGTAGTGGAATGTTGACAGGATGATAATTCACCTGCTTGAAATAAACAATAAATCGATTATTGGAATTACCAGGTATATTATGATTATGTGACCTGCATCCACGATACATGTATCACGCCTCAAGTATCCCTCGGAGCACATCTCCAAAACATCAAATACTAGAGCCAAGTCAACAGGAGGAATACAAAACCAAGGCTGGGACCTACTAGATGCACTTCCAAAGAATTTAACAGGCTAACCACTTTTGGAGCTACTTCAGAACCAAGCCCACTGGAGCTATCGGAAACCAACAGAGTCCCAGAACCTTGACAAAAACACTTCCTTGCTATGCACTCCCAACACAAAAACTCTCGGAACACTACCACAGTACTTCCCTGTTACGTGCTTCCAGCACAAATGCTCTCGTAACACTACCCCTGTCGACCAAACCAGAAATCCGAACTCCACAATAACTCAACAACTACACAACAACACTCTCCGGGCACTCGGAGAAAGAAAACACCCACCCACGATAGCTAAAAACCTCTCGGAAATCAACCCATGAATAAACACCCCTTCGGAGAATATCCTGAAGCAAACACTCCAGAATACACACCTCTCGAAGAAGCATTGTCATTAAGAGAACACTTAGACTCGGCCCTCGAGTCACCATTTGAAGCAATGAGCTCTCGGAAGCAAAGAAGGCAGTCTACCCCTTATCATGAAGAAAACCAAAGCCCTCGGAAAAAGAAATAATACAGTCAGCACCTTTAGATAAACACGTTATCGTATTGGTTAAATGAACATTGTAACACGTGTAGAACACCACCACATGCATAACAACACCTGTAAAAACATGCATGACGACACCTGTCCCTAAAAACTCTATATAAACAGAGGAAGAAGGGAAAGGTAGGGAGGTCGGGAAATTAAGAAAAAACATACATAGACTCGGAAATACACATATTGACTCGGAAAAGAAAGAGATCAACTCGAAAAAGAGAGTGGATCATAGTGAATATAAGGAAGGAATGTTTTTGCCATTTTTCTCTCCTTTTTAAATAGTCTTTAGTTTTTGAACCACGGACAAAGGTGTTCCAACCCAAATAAATAATTCAGTTAATTAGGTCGTAATTACAAACCCGTTAACAAAATGGCGCCGTCTGTGAGAACACCATACGATTTGTCAGCAAGAATGCTCAAAAGTGATGCCAGTCGGGGAGGAATTATTCTCACGGTCATTAAACCCTTAAGCAGGTTCGTGAGACCGTTGCCACAACCAAAAGGGAAAGCAGGTGCTACAGCAATGAAACAATACGCATCAAAGATAAGTATCTTTCTTTCACTTGTTGTCGTACGAGTCAGATTATGGTTATCCTCGTGAAGAAACCATGAGATTCTATAATTTAATATGCAAATACTTGGGGGGAGGGAGGAAGACAGGGCCCAAAGACCTAGGAGAGTATTTCCGAGAACAGTTACCCTGGAAAACCTCACTCGTACTCTCTCATCAAAGGCTTTCCGAAAGTCTAAATAAGTAAAAGAGACAAGGGTATGAATAATTCTACTAGGAATGACTCTTTGAAAGGACGTGAAAATATTCCCTAAACTCTAAGCATCTATGCATACTTACGACCCTTTCCTCGAACGATTAAATTAAGATTGCGCTGCCCAAAGCATACTATAATAGGCTACGAGGGTGTGCCAGGGGATACTCCTATTTAGGAAAGTATATTCCCCCAAACTTGCACTGCAAATAGACACGCTATGCTAAGAAAGTTGTTTGGCCAGTAAGAGTGAGACGCTCTCTCATTTCTGTAAACTCAATCTTAAAATTCTACAATTGAAGGAAAGGAACCAAGTATCCATAATATGCTGAAAAGTTATGTGACTATGAACACGGGAAAAAAGCTTTGTTCCAAATGAGAAATGTTTCATTCCAAATAAAAATTAAGTACCATTACATAAAAATATAAAAAGTACAATGATAGAAAAACTAATTAGAAAAACCCCTAGGATTGGGGGGTAGAACACTCGAAGAGGAAGGGGTTGGCTCGGTGGTCGAGGGAAGAACCGGAGCACTCATAGGAGGAGGAACACCAGAGGAGACAGCCGGGAGAGGGACGGACTCCGAGGGCCGCAGAAGTAACGCCGTAAAAGGCACCCGAGTCGGGGAAGAGGAGGAGGGAGGAAGTCGAGAGATACTCTTTTGGAAGAGGTCGTAGGCTTGCTCCAGGGTAGGCCTCTGCATCTCCGCGATATTGACTACCCGTGGATCTAAATTGGGAGCCACCTTGCTGCGCACCTGCCAGAAGCATTGAAGGAACCCCCACATAGCCGATCCTGCTAAGTACCCCTGGTGCTTGTTGATGTACAGATCCTTCACGTGAGCAGTGGTCTCCTCTCGAGCTTGCTTAACAGCAGCATCCACCCTTCGCTGCACTTCCTCGGGGGGAATGCCTCCCGGAGCTTTGGTCTGTGCCAACTCCTCGTTGAGAACATCCACCTGGCCTAGCGCTTGGTATAGATCCCTCTCCAACGCCTTTTGCCTGGCCTCCCAAGCAACCTTCTCCCCTTCGAGGGAATTCACCCTGTCTTTTAGCACGACCCCGGAAGCCTCCATCTTCTTTACAGAAGAGAAGAGCTGCTTATTCTCCCCCCTCAGGTCTTGGTTGTGCTGTGCGACCTTGGCAAAAGCTTCCTCGTATTTCCCCACTTTCTCTAGCAGACTCTTGTTCTCCGCCTCTAGCTTCCGAGACTTCTCTTCAGCTGTGCTTGTCAGTTTTTGCAGCTTCTCGACCTCGAGTAACAGAAGAGGAAGCATTTTAGGTGCCTAAGAAAGCAAAAAAGAAGAATAAAGATCCCGACGCAGGATCTTAAGCGAATTAGTTAAATAAAGACTTACCAACATAGCCACGTTGGTGGTGCAAGCTTGGACGAATTACCACCCGTCTGCTGGCAAGGAATTGGTAGTTGTTAAGTATCGAGTCACCGTCTCGAGCGCCACCTGGGCATCTTCAGAGCTAGGCTCTTGTCCTGGGACGGGAGCACTAGAAGACGAGGACCTCCCTGGAGGTACTACCCCCGACAGCGGAACCTGAGTGACTACGGGGCTATCAGACTAGATAGCCACGAAGGGTCTCAGAGCAGGGACCCTCGTCAGCGGGGGACCCGCAGCCAGAATCTCGTCCAACAGACTCATGGTATCGAAAGCTGGGGGGCGGGGTCCGAGGGAAGTGATCCCCCCTCCAGACCAAAAAAGTCTTCACCTCCTGCAAAGTCAGAAATGATTCTAAGTTAGAATAATCTTTCCTATACAAATAAAAGAAGTGTATCTGTAGTAAAACTGTTTAAAGACTAGAGAGAAACACATACCTTTAGGAGGAGTCGCCAGTAGTGCATAAACAGAATCCCCCGATAACTCCGAGGAGGAGGGTATATTGATAACACCGGGGGATGGTAAAGCCATCCCCTCTATCCCAACCTCGTCATCCCCATCCCCTATGACGAATACCCCCGTAGGGCCTACATTTGCAGAAGTCACGGCTAACTCTGCTTCCTCAGGGGTGTCGGAAGTTCCGCTAGACGACTGGGACGTGATTGTAGCCACCTTTAAAGGGGCCCCCCTTTCTCATCTCCAACAGTCGCAGCACCGAAGGCTTCACCCTCCCCTAAGGTAGATTTCCCCTTCTTAGTTACCACGACCTCACTCTCCACCATAAACGGTCGTAGGACATTCACTACAAAAACGGTCACCGGTTAGATAAAATAGAAGAAAAACCTAAAGTTAAGGAATGTAAAGGTAAAGAGCTCACCAAAGGTATCAAAGAGCTTCTCGGGGACATCCATAGGAGTCTCGATTTTGTCTATCGGAAAAATGTGCCTCAATCCTGCGGACCGATAGAGACGAATAAAATCCTTCGACTCCACGAGAGGCTTCGCGGAAAACACCGGTGAGAATGACAAAGTATCATCCATCACTCTCTCGGGAAAGATGGGCTCCCTCAAAGTCAGGTGTATGTCCCATTCTCCCGTGGCAGGACAGATGAAGAAAAACTTGTTTTTCCACGAACTGTGGGAGGTGACTATGCCCTCGGAAATCTTGTCGTCCTTATCCCGATGAGTGAAGCAGTAGAAAGGACCTCCCCCTGGTGATGGCTTCAACTCGAAGATAGCGAAAAATCTGTCCCTCGTGCACTCGATGCCTCGCACCAGACACCAAAACACAAACAACGCCAGCGCGGTGAAAGAGTTGGGAGTGAGTTGACTAAGGCAGAGATTACAGTAGTTGAAAATGTCGCAATAGAAATGCGGGAAAAAAGAACGCAATCCCGCCTTTATTTGCGGATAATACATCGTCAGGTGCCCCGATGGAGGAGAATCACCCCGGTGGTGGGCCTCCGGCACCATTATTTCCACATTACGGCCATAAGCGCCGTGCTCTTTAAACAGATTCTTGATTTCCTTCTCCGTGGCGGTGCTAGCCATGTCACCCACCTTCTGGGTAGCCCGCGGAACACCACCCTTATCGGCCCTCTTCTTCATTTTCTTCGCTTTTCCAGCACTACTGCTCCCCCCCGCCGTCACGGCACTCCTCTTTCGTGAACCTTGGAACGCTGCCCCCACAACTCCTCCGGTACCGAAAGCGGCCAAAACCAGGTTAGTGTTAGATGGTGACGCCATTGTAGAGAATGCTTAGGAAATTGAAAAGGGATTTTGCATAAAATCTTTTGCAGAGAAAGAGAATGTGTTCGCTCGAAATTTGCAAGTGATGATAATAGGGAAAGAAGAGGGTTTTTAAAACCCTACACCCACTAAGTGTCTTAAATGACCGCTAAACCCACCCACGCCCCACGATTAAAAGTTGTGCTTAATGTCACGTCTCCTCGGTTAACGGAAACACAACGGTTAAGACGCTTCGATTCCCGCACAATATATAAACGTGGCATTAAAATCACCATTAATTGCATTTAAATCGCAATTAAATAAATGCCATAACTTTAAAATATAATTAATGCCCCAATAATGACCTAACGAGGGCACATTTCAGAATACGACGGGAATCACTCGGAGAGAGTAATCACGATACTCCTCGCCTTTTTAAAGGTAATGCCAAGAACGAGGGAAACGTTGAACAAAACATAAATGTCACTGACGAGTGTTTACGACATCCCTGAAGAGTTCTACGAGGCCTTGTGAAACATTCCCCGTATACCTGATAAAATGTACAATACCAGAGCCCTCGTACCCTTTAAACCTGTTAAGTTTCTAGTGCAGTAATAATGGCCAACTACACTAAAAACGGGGGGGGGGGGGGGGGGGGGGGTTGTTGACAAGATGATAATTCACCTGCTTGAAATAAACAATAAATCGATTACTGGAATTACCAGGTATATTATGATTATGTGACCTGCATCCACGATACAGGTATCACGCCTCAAGTATCCCTCGGAGCACATCTCCAAAACATCAAATACTGGAGCCAAGTCAACAGGAGGAATACAAAACCAAGGCATGCACCTATCGGATGCACTTCCAAAGAATTTAGCAGGCTAACCACTTTCGGAGCTACTTCAGAACCAAGCCCACTGGAGCTATCGGAAACCAACAGAGTCCCAGAACTTTGACAAAAACACTTCCTTGCTATGCACTCCCAACACAAACACTCTCGGAACACTACCACAGTACTTCCCTGTTACGTGCTTCCAGCACAAATGCTCTCGTAACACTACCCCTGTCGACCAAACCAGAAATCGGAACTCCACAATAACTCAACAACTACACAACAACACTCTCCGGGCACTCGGAGAAAGAAAACACCCACCCACGATAGCTAAAAACCTCTCGGAAATCAACCCATGAATAAACACCCCCTCGGAGAATATCCTGAAGCAAACACTCCAGAATACACACCTCTCGGAGAAGCATTGTCATTAAGAGAACACTTAGACTCGGCCCTCGAGTCACCATTTGAAGCAATGAGCTCTCGGAAGCAAAGAAGGCAGTCTACCCCTTATCATGAAGAAAACCAAAGCCCTCGGAAAAAGAAATAATACAGTCAGCACCTTTAGATAAACACGTTATCGTATTGGTTAAATGAACATTGTAACACGTGTAGAACACCACCACATGCATAACAACACCTGTAAAAACATGCATGACGACACCTGTCCCTGAAAACTCTATATAAACAGAGGAAGAAGGGAAAGGTAGGGAGGTCGGGAAATTAAGAAAAAACATACATAGACTCGGAAATACACATATTGACTCGGAAAAGAAAGAGATCAACTCGGAAAAGAGAGTGGATCATAGTGAATAAAAGGAAGGAATGTTTTTGCCATTTTCTCTCCTTTTTAAATAGTCTTTAGTTTTTGAACCACGGACAAAGGTGTTCCAACCCAAATAAATAATTCAGTTAATTAGGTCGTAATTACAAACCCGTTAACATGGAATAAATGGCGTACCACCTTAATTATAACCTATATATGTTGCACAAATACATATACAAGGACACGTATCAGACAAGATACGAATAAGAAGATACGAATTTTTTTAAAATCACAGATTAAGATACGTCGAGGATGTCGAATCTTTAATATATATTAAAAAAAATTATATATCTATATATATATTATTTAAGTAAATATATCAAATAATAAATTTTTAAATCACTTGTAAAATTCAAATAATATAAGCCTATGCACATACAAAGATCCAGCATTCAATATAAACCCAAATACTAATTGATCAACATGTTGAACATGAATCTTACAAAGTTTCATAGTATAATAAACAAGATTAATATCCCAATAGCTTATTGTTAACTATATCATCAACAAACAAAATCGACTCAAAGTCAAGTTTATTAAGAAAAAGATTTGGAAGAATTTATCACAAACCTTAATTTTACAACTGCAAAAATGATAAAAATAAAAAAGACATTATAATAACATTTAGCTTGTACCCTGTTGAAGAGTGAAGATTCAATCAAGGAGTAGCATTTGTGCGTCGTGACGAAACCATCTCTTTTTTTCCTTTCTATTTATTTATGTAGGTGATGAAATTAAATTATAATAATTTAAGGTATTGCATTTTAATGTTTGTAGTAAAAAGTAATTACTTTTGTCTCCTTTAAGTTTTTAAAAACTGCATAAAAGGCATGATTTGTCAAGAACACCAACTGGATACACCTTAAAATCGTGGCCAATATGTATTCTATTTGTTTTTTAATTATTTTTCAAATAGAATACGTCACGTGGTGTATCCAATATGTATCCATGATGTATCCTAGCCATATCCATGTTCTTATGGTATCGGATACAGATACAAAGGTATTTTCTTCGTATTCTTGCAACATAGCTTA
Source organism: Linaria vulgaris (assembly GCA_948329865.1). NCBI lineage: Eukaryota > Viridiplantae > Streptophyta > Magnoliopsida > Lamiales > Plantaginaceae > Linaria > Linaria vulgaris. The sequence continues at coordinate 3,854,652 of OX415251.1, forward strand.
TAATTAAGGTAACAACATGTTGGATCCGGCATTCTGGTGTATAAACATAACAATAATTTACAGATTTGTATAACAACAATTTTCAGATTTGTATAACATAAACAAATTAAACCATATAAACATGTATTACCAACAACAACATAATTACAATGACGTTATATAACGCAAATAAACAAACTTCATAAAACAGAAGCATAAAAGAACACTCATGAAAAATTATGCAAGAGTGATAAAAAAAACCTCAAATGATTAATTAATCGTTTATATGGACGAGTCAGAAGCAAGCATCTTTCCCTTAACATCACTATGATACGGCTACAACTTCAAGCCCTCGTGCGACACTGACCTTCCAAGGTAAAACGTCATTCCCCCGAGATAGCAAGTGAAACACTATACTACATCCTCAGACGAACACTAGTGATACTTACGAAACTCCAAATGATTATGCTACGAGTTTTATGCACAAAAGAATTTTGATATGATGAATGGTTTTACCTTGAGCTCTAAAGACATCCTTCTTTTTTTTGAAAACCATGTTCCAGCGGACCCACCTATACAGGGATTATATAGAACTTTGAGGTGAACAAATCACCCTTTCCCACCCTCTGACTTATAGCTATTAATATATATAAATAAATTATGCCACACTTTATATTAGACTCAATTCTAATATAATTTAATTAATATTTTAACCTCAACACTAACTTAATTAAATTCTCCAACACAACATCATATGACGTGATGCATGGACCCCTCATGTTAGACCTTATGTACTGGCAATAGCAACTTCATTACATCACATTGGTCCAATCGTTGACTTCAAGTCAATCAAATTTTTCTATATATTCGATCTCCGCAAACATAATGTACTAATTAGTAATTAATAAGTAAAAAATCTCTCTCATACATGGCCGACGGCAAATCAGAAAATAATATGGGTCTCCTCAACAGCTCCGACCAAACCCGTATACCCATACCCGGTTTTGACACGCCTCGGAAACCTAAAAGAAATAAGTACGCTTTAGCTTGCTCGTTGTTGGCTTCCATGACCTCAATTTTACTTGGATATGGTATGTGTTTGTTAAGTGCAAAAATGAGCTCATGAACTGCCAATAACTATATATTTTCACATTTTTTATATACATATTGCCTATTTTCATCTGTTACTTTTAGGGTAGTTGTAAGAATATAGTATTTAATTACTTTATAGTTGCGTTACTCCCATTAAATTGCCAACATGTACCATATTTTGTAACTTGTTAACTAAACACTTTGTCCCTAAAGTTTCGAAATCGTAGCCTTTAATTGCCTTTGTGATATCAAACCTAGCGGAGGAAAGTGTAGGAACTATATTCGAATGGGACAGGACAACTAGATTTGGCAAAAATACTTCAATACAATTTTGAAACGTTAAGGGATGGTATAGATCGGAAAGTTTAATGCCTTTTAAGTGTTCTTATAGACTTATCCTTCGTTTACCGAGATGAAACGTGGCCAAAATCGATTACTATGGCCAAAATCGATTTTTTTTTTGGAGCAAATCAAGTGAAGATTCATTGTATTTCTTTGTAAATTTAGGAGTAATTGCTAAAAAAAGGAAATTGGAAACAATGTAAAAGATCTAAAAACAAATATGTTTATAAGTTCTATAAACACAAGATATATTTTTTTTTTTTTACTATCATTGTAAAATTAAATTTGTATTTTTTTTTACCTCATTTTAGATATTGGAGTGATGAGTGGAGCCATAATCTACATCCAAAAAGACCTCAAAATCACCGACGTACAAAAGGAAGTCGTAATGGGAATCCTCGCCGTATACGCCCTCATCGGCTCTGCCGCCGCAGGCCGGACTTCCGACTGGATTGGCCGGCGGTACACTATCATTCTCGCCGGAGTCATATTTTTCGCAGGCGCGTTGCTAATGGGGTTCGCCACAAATTACGCTTTCTTGATGGTGGGAAGGTTCGTGGCAGGTGTCGGGGTCGGATACGCGTTGATGGTGGCGCCGGTGTACACGGCGGAGCTGGCACCGGCGTCGTCTCGGGGGTTTCTTACTTCTTTCCCGGAGGTGTTTATTAATTTTGGTAAGTTACGTTTTACTTGAGGTTTATTTAAATTTTTTTGATAGGGGTTTATTTAATAATTGGGGCTTTGTTTTTTACGTAGCCAGAGTTTTGTCTTGTATCCACTATCATGCAAAATTGAGATTTTAAGCAAGAACGCAATATGATTGGTTAATTATTAAAATGGAAATCGAAAATGATTGGTTTGTTTTAAAATTTATGACTAGGTAACAAGGGGACAGGCTGGGGCATGCATGTGAAGAATCTCTATGTTGGTTTTTTGGATGTTATATACATATATTATAATTATCATTATCTTTAAACAACAAAATAATAGGATGTAAATGATTAATGTATATAGAATATAGTCTAGTAGAAAATGATGATCTTTCAAATATTGAGGCTAATACTTACATATATATAATTAACCCGTACTATAATAAAGAAAATATATTGTCCTCAATTTGTGAATGTTCTATATTTTTGGTTTGTTTTTTATTTTTTATTTTTTTATCTTAAATTGTACGTGCAAGGCAATTACAATAACCAAGTCCTTAAGCATATACATTATTATCCACAAGTTACAGTTATCCACATGATGAAAGCAGCCATCACAAGAAAACAAAATCCGAAGTATCGAATTTCTCAATAACACAAAAATAATCCACAAAAGTCAAGTTGCAATCTGCAAAGTTATTCATTCACATGCAACCAAATTAAAATTACGATATTTCTTCTTACAATTCATCTGTCTTTAGTTTCCTCCAAAACTTATATACTTGATGGAGACAAACAACTTTATAGCTATTTTTATTAGTTAGAAAAAATTATCAGCATGGGTCCATTTATAAATAGTTTGTCGTACTGCCTACAACTTGCAAGGAAGAATGGTTTCTTTTTCCAACCCATACACCTCGGAAACTGACTAAAGTTTGTTAGTACTTAGCTATATTTATGGGGATGTATTTCACAAGTTACATTTATGTATTCATTTAGCACGTGGACTAGCTGCACACTACATTCCAACCCTACTTTCATATTACAATTATTGGAAAATTCCCACATGAATTCAATAGTGGAATTACCAATGTGCAATTTTGTACACCATGAGGCCCTCGTTATTTATTAATTATTACAATGTGTTTGATCTTAATATATCTAACGGCAAAAAGTGGTACACGACGTCGTACATGCATGCATATAACCTTTTGGTATCAACTGATTAACTATATGTACTCATGCTAAAATTGCAGGCATTTTACTCGGGTATGTCTCAAATTTTGCGTTCTCCAAGCTCCCAACTAATTTAGGGTGGCGATTTATGCTTGGAATTGGTTGCATCCCCTCAATATTTCTTGCCATCGGTGTTCTTGCTATGCCCGAGTCGCCACGTTGGCTCGTCATGCAAGGTCGGCTTGGCGAAGCAAAACAAGTCCTTGACAAAACCTCCGACTCACTCGAAGAATCTAAATTAAAACTGTCTGAGATCAAAGAAGCCGCGGGCATACCCGAACATTGCAACGACGATGTCGTCTCGGTTCCCTTAAAGAATCACGGAGAAGGCGTTTGGCGAGATCTCATTCTCCATCCTACTCTCACGGTACGCCATGCATTATTATGTGGCGTGGGCATACACTTTTTCCAACAAGCTACTGGCATAGACGCCGTTGTTTTATACAGTCCCGAAATCTTTGGAAAAGCGGGTATAACTAACGACACCGATAAGCTACTCGCGACTATGGCCGTTGGGTTTACCAAAACATGTTTTATTCTTGTCGCGACATTTTTATTGGACCGGGTCGGACGTCGGCCCCTACTTTTGTCTAGTATGGCGGGTATGATTTTGTCCTTAATGGGCCTAGCGATCGGGCTTACTGTTATTGAAAACTCCGATCATAAATTGCTTTGGGCTGTCGTTTTGTGCGTGGGCTCGATTCTATCATACGTGGCATTTTTCTCTATTGGGATGGGCCCAATTACTTGGGTCTATAGTTCTGAAATTTTTCCATTGAGGCTTAGGGCCCAAGGTTGTAGTATTGGAGTCGCAATGAATAGAGTCACTAGTGGGGTATTGTCAATGACCTTTATATCCCTATACAATGCTATAAGTATTGGAGGGGCATTTTTCTTGTATGCAGGGATTGCTGTTACTGCTTGGGTGTTCTTTTACACTTTACTCCCTGAGACTCAAGGGAGGACATTAGAAGAAATGGAGGGTATATTTGGAACTTTCTTTAAGTGGAGGTCGACTATGAGGGCATTAAAGGTAAAAAAGGGTGAAGGTAATGGCAAAGTTCAAATGGCGAATGTTGGATCGAGTTAGAGACAGGGGTAGTTATGTAAGTATCTATTTCTTGAGAAAGCATTTTATGGATTGAAAAATAGTAGTTTCTTCACGTGCAAATGATGCTTCAAGATTGCAAGAATATTTATTTAGTAGCATTTGAATATTGATTATCCAGTGTTTAACTAAGTTAGCAAATAACAATGTAGAAAGAAATGATCAAGAATTTCCAAAGATAAATTAGCAACATTGTTTATATGAAATTGTTATGCATATGATACCTACATGTGTGGTAGACTGATAGGCCTCAGAGTATATCAGCTCAGGCCCATACTTTTTCTTCTAAAATTCAATCAAAAAATTTGCATATTATATATACTGTGTTAAGTGGATATAAGGCCCAAATTGATAAATCAATATTATTCAGTCTATAAATAGATAATATTTTAAAATGATGAAACAAACAGAAACAATGATTGAATCTAATGTATTTAACATGCATGATTCTATTTCACGTAATCCTCCGGAATTTTAATGCATCTGAAGGATTTTAAATCCTAATTAGTCCTAACGAGTCGCATTTAAGTTTAATGAATTTTTTTTTTTGAAGTTAAAAATATCACATTAAAACCGACGTTAGGACAACGTCACAACAAAACTGACGTTACAACAACGCACAACAAAACCGTCCAGCTACAGCAAATATAATGCAAACTAAGGCGCAAAAACCTAAAAACATAAAACTACCCATGCTAATTAAGACAAAACCAAACTAATTATGAACTGCAAAAATTAAGTCATGTGGATCTAAAACGTCCGCTTCCGCCGTACGAGTTAGAGTATGGGCGACTTGATTTGCGTCCCGACCACCCAACGAATAGAGTAACCCCGTCTTGGCTTTTTTTTTTTGTCACATATAGTCTCTGTTACGTTGATAAAATGGAATAAACCCAAAAATATTTGGTGGGTCGTAAAATGGGTGTAAAGGATCAATTAAAGTGTAATGATTCTAACTATGCCAGAAAAAAAAAGTATATTGAGATTAATTAATTTCAAAAAAGAATCAGTTGGAAAAAGTTCTACTGTGTACGTATCAACTGTATAAATTGTTAGGCCCTCTTATATTCTCTCCCGCAATGGTTCTGTCCTTTTTACAAATCTCCCATTAAAAGAATGTGATATAAAACACAAAGAAACTATAAATTAAAACTGGAATAACGTATTAAGAATATTAATGTTCTTCACTTCATAAAAATAACGGAAGTCACATCTCTGGGCATGACACGTGCCTAGCTATTTGTAAGTAGATGTATGTGTAAATTAAAACAAACAAACATAATTAATACAAAACAATCGACACAACGTTAACTAATTAATAAGTTCCCAATAATCGAGATTAATGACCTATAACTATTATGTTCGATGAACACATAGATGTATGTTGCCCAAGAGCTCGACCATTTGATTATAGGAGATTTGAGCAATTAGCTCGTTTGAATTACAATTCTACTGACTTACGGGACATTTGGTTTGCCTTATACATGTTAATTGGAGTCATGCACAAACTCATACCATTAGCGACCTAATCTTTTGATTAACTCTTATTATGAATTGTTATTTCCTACCCCAAATTTCAAAATATTGTCCAAGATTATATTTTCTAATTCCAATTTTATCTTTTACCGTCAGTTTTAATTTGCCGTATATATTTCCTGCTAAATTATGTTCAATATTTCCTTTCCTTTTCTTTTCTAAATTAATCTCTTTCCTTTTCTCCTTAATGAATATATTAGTTAATCTTTTCAAATCTAAAATACTTTGATGATAATCATAAAAACATTTGAAATGAGAGATTTCTTTTATCATAATTTTATTTTAATTTTTTCGTAGGAACTGTTTGGCACTAACACTGAAATTTGTGTGCAGCCGCTAAAACATTGTAATTTAGCACGAAAAGTTTAAACGAAATTATCTAAAATAAGGTATACATATGTTTTTTATAACAAAATTATTCAAATTGGTCTTTTTTATGAATTAACAAAGTAAAGATATATTAAGAACTATAATATAATCTACCTCTTAAATTACAATCCAAGTGCAAATTTAGTATTTATACAATTGGCAATGACATGTGATATTTTGACATCTAAACGCGTAGTCCCATTTAAATTACATCATTAATAATGGTAGACTTATTTGAAAAGGATAATCAAATGACATTTGTTAACGGGTTTTGAGTTATTTCCTATTAACTGAATTATTTATTTGGGTTGGAACGCCTTTGCCCGTGGTTCAAAATTAAATGCTATGTTAACAAGAGAGAAAAATTGACAAGAACCTTCCTTCCTTTTATTAACTATATTTCACTCTCTTTTCCGAGTCTTTCCTCGTATTCTCCGAGTCTATATGTGTCTCTCCTTCTTTTTTCTCTCCTTTGTCTTTTGTTTATATAGAGTTATTAGGGACATGTGTCGCTATGCATGTGTTTACAGGTGTCGCTATGCATGTGGTGGTGCTTTACACGCGTTATAATAGTCTTTTAACCAATAAGATAACGTCTATCTTGCTGACTGTATTATTTCATCTTCTTCCGCGAGCTTTTGTCTTCTTTATGATAAGAGGTAGATTGTCTTCCTTGTTTTCGAGAGCTCATTGCTTCATATGGTGAATCGAGGGCCGAGTCTGAGTATTCTCTTAGTGATAGTGCTTCTCCGAGAGATGTGTATTCTGGAGTGTTTGCTTCAAGGTATTTTCCGAGGGGGTATTTGTTCATGTGGTGATCTCCGAGAGGTTTTGGCTATCGTGGGTAGGTGCTTTATTTCTCCGAGTGCCCGGAGAATGTCGCTATGTAGTTGTTGCGTCATTGTGAAGTTCTGACCTATCGGTTGGTCGATAGGAGTAATGTTCCGAGAGCATTTGTGCTAGGAGTGCGTAGTAGGGAAGTATGGGGTAGTGCTCCGATAGCGTTTGTGTTGAGAGTGTATAGCAAAGAAGTGTTTTTGTCATGGTTCTGGGACTGAGAGTCCATTGGGGCCCTGCTCGGTGTCGTGATGGATATCTGAATCAGGTGGATCCAGCCGGGTTTGCTCTTTATCCGATGCCACCCTGATATCTAGTTTTGAGTCATCGTGACTTTCGGAGGGACTCTAGGTGCCCTCGTCGGATGACCACTCCTACCGCTTTGGGTTAGTAACCGAGCGGTATTGGTCACACCCGATGGGCCTCCTCATTGGGAGTGGGTACAACTCATCGGGAGTACTTGTGACAATAGTATTGTCCATTTATTAATCCTGTTGATTTAGGACTAATATTCTCTTTGATCTCGTATTTTCTTTTATACGGTTAACACTAGCCCCCCCAAATTTCAATCGCTCTCGTAGAGACGAGGAAATTTTATTCCGTGGTCTTTGTGAGGTAAGGGGATTATATTTTATTATTTTTATAATTACTTGATTTATTATCTTAGTTCTCTAAAATAATAGAAAGGCTTGCTGACTAGGCTAAAGATTAAGGGTGAGGTGTCACTTGGCATGTAGCCACTTTTTCTTAAATAAGAAAAGTTTTGGACACGTGTATCCCACTAACTAGTTTAGACAGCTCAAACTTTTTACTCTCTCTCTGAGATGGTATAAGTAGTTTGTTCAGTAATTCTCTCAGAATTACACAAAGTTTTTACCGTTTAATGTTTGTCACGTTTTCTGAAAAGCGGAGTTTCTTTTAAGTAAAGTAAGTGAACTGCATACCTTGTCAAAATGATGCCCCCGTTTTTTAAGCAGGATGAATCATCTTCGCCCCGTCATTCTCCTCGGAATTTGGTTCGGACTCCTTCCTCATCCTTAGGAGTACGACACGCGACCTCAGAGAACTCGGTTCAGGGGAGCAGACATAATGAGCGCAGGGTTCGCGGGGGTAGAGGTAATTCTGTGAGGACCGTGTCTATATCTCGGGAGGAATCTCTCTCTCGTATGAACCACATACGCCAAGTGTTCACGAGTCGTGACCCTTATCCCTTGGTAGATGAGTCGTCGGTATTTACCAGGCTCGTGTTGGAGCCAGAGAGGATGATGGGGCCATGGCGTGTTGGTACTGCTGTTGGGAGTGAGCATGGTGCTTCTGTTACGGCCCTTTTTGCCCAATATAACCTGGACATTGATGAGTATGACATAATAATACCGCATCCTGAACAGAGGGCTTATGATCCTCCGTCGGGATATCTCACCGTTTTCCGGGAGCAAATGAGGTGTGGGTTACGGGTGTTTTTTCACCCTTTTCTTCAGACTTTGTTTCACTACTGGCAAGTATGCCCGAGTCAACTGACTCCGAATTCCTATCGTTACCTGATGGGATATATTTTGTGTTCTGAGTTACTGAAATTGCAACTATCTCCCTCTCGAGTGGGGGCTATATTCAACATGCGCCCTTGCTCAGGCGGTCTCCCTTTCTTCAGCCTGGCCCATCGGGACAAGAGGAAGGCCTTTCTGAACGTGTCCCACTTCCGTAATAATAGAACATATTGGAAAAGGGGATTCTTCTTTGTACGTCCGAGGGGCTTGTCGGCTAGGTCATGGGGAGTACCGCTTCAATGGGGGCTGGGTTATATTACTCCTGCCGAATCGATTTTGAGAAGAGAGTGGTACACCCTATCAAGTAGCGGGCTTTTTTCGGGGATGTACGATATCAGCAGCCTGCTGGAGTTCCCGGAAACACTGATTATGGCTGCCTTACAGCAGGGGGTGGAACTCTTCAATCTTCCACAGCAGCCTCTCTATAGCAATTTCTTTTTTCGTTAGTTTCTTTTCTTTTAGAACTCTCTCTTATGGTATTTTAATGTTCCTGTTGTCACTATATTTTCTGGCTTTGACAGGGGCAGAAATGGGGGCTTTTGCCATTGAACCTTTCAGTGAAACTTTCTTAGGGAAGGTAATGAATAGTGGGTATAATACTTTGGACAATGATTTGTCCGAGAGTCTGAGTTTGGATGAGGTGGCTGGCCCCTCGGGGGCAGGGGACTCGCCCGTGGCAGCCCCCCCAGTGAATTTCGTGGCGCCTGAATATGATCCGATAGCTGCGCTTGCGCAGGCGGATATTCCTTTACCTCCGTTGGCACCGTATTCTTCCTCTTGGGGGGATACGAGGACTGTGCAAGATTTTGAGGAGGGTGCTCTGTCTCCAGTTGTGGGAACCCCTATTCCGCTCGGAGAGGGTTTCGACCACGTCTCGGGGCCGTCTTTTAACGGAAATCCCCCTGTTATCAGGTCGGAGCCACTAGGAAGTGGTGTCATGTCTCCCTCTGTTATGGGGACGATTAGTTTTTGCCGCAATTACCTAAGCGGTCTTTTGAATGCTACTGATTGCGAGCACATGAAGTCGCTACCCTTATCGGGCCTTCAAGACTTAGTATGCAAAGATTTATGCGAGGTAGTATATTCTTATTTTACTTGATACTAACCTTTACGAATTTTCTGAAGATGTGCAATTATTTGTTCACAGATCTACATGGTGTTGAGCGCCATTGGATCTCGAGGCGGATCCTCCTCAGTTACTAAGTTGGTGTACCGCCGTAGGGATGAGCTAGAGCAAGGTTTGTTGGATGCTCGAGAAGAGGTGGATCAGCTACGGAATGATCAGGAGAATTCTGACGAGGCTCATGCTATCCTTTTGCAGGCAGAGCGGAACAAATCATGGGATTTGGAGCGTCTTTTGACGATGGAGAAAGCTCAAGTAACAAGTCTAGAGGACAGGTTAGATGATTTCCGAAAGCAAGTTTGTTCTGTCCACGGAGGACCGCCGCCGCCTGATTAGGGAAGGAAAGCGTCCGATAGAGGATGCTTAGAGTTTTTTGTGTTTTCAATCTACTTTTTGTGTGGGATCTTGCGTTTCACGCTTGATGGTCCCTCGGGTTAGGTTGCTAGTATGACTCATAGATAATGAGTCATTATTTTGTCGGGCAACCTAATTTCCCGTGTATTGTACAGGCACTATTTGTAAACAACTTTATTTAGATACAAAGTTGTTTCATTACATTACGCATAGTACTTCCTCAGGTTAAAGGCATTCCAAGAATTGCTAAGGATAGCGTCCCCGCTATCTTGTACGGTCCCTCCCATCGTGGCTCGAGCTTGCCTACATTTTTGGAGGCTCCGACCCGTTTCATCACTAGGTCCCCGACTTGAAAAGTCCTGGGTTTCACCTTTAAGTTATAGTATCGGGACATCCGGCCCTTGTACTCTTCATTTCGGGTTGCTGCCCGCATTCTTTTTTCTTCGAGGAGGTCGAGGGCAAGGGCTAAGTTAGAACTATTAGCTACTTCCTCGTACTCTCTAACTCGCCAGCTCTCTATAGAGACTTCCGTAGGCACAACAGCTTCGCAGCCATAGGCTAGGCTGAAGGGAGTTTCGCCCGTGGCCGCGCTTTGCGTGGTCCGATAGGCCCCTAGTATGCCAGGAATTTCTTCCACCCACCTGGCTTTGTGCCAGTCGAGTCGGGCCTTCATATTCTTTAAGAGAGTTCGGTTAGTCCTCTCTACTTGGCCGTTAGCTTGAGGGTATCCCACTGAAGCAAAGCGGTGCTTAATTTCCCAATGGTCGCACCACTTTTCTAACCCCTGGTCGGTAAATTGTAGGCCATTATCGCTTACCAGGTTCCGAGGGATCCCAAAACGGCACAAGATGCTCCTCCATAAGAAGTTGATGACCGCGCCTGCGGTTATACGGGCCATTGGCTCCGCTTCTACCCACTTGGTGAAGTAATCTACTGCTACGAGGAGAAACTTCTTTTGCCCGACATCGGGTATAAGAGGTCCCACTATGTCTATGCCCCATTTAGAGAACGGGCAGGGGGTTGTGCGCGGTTCCCATGGGACCGCGGGCTGATGAACCCGAGGGGCATAAGCTTGACACGGTTTGCACCTCTCGGCATGGTCTTTGCAATCCTTGGCCATTGTGGGCCAATAGTAACCTTGGCGAATCAGGCGCCCGACCATACTTTCTCCCCCCGTATGACTACCACATGTTCCCTCGTGGGTTTCTGCCATAGCCAGTTGGGCTTCTTCCTCATTAAGGCATCGAGCATGGGGGCAGGAGTATGTTCTGCGGAATAATATTCCATCTTTAAGGAAATACCTGATAGTTTTCCTGGCCAGAAGCCGTTGCGTGGTTTTATTCGTGGAATAGCCCTCCGGGTCCTGTAGGTAGACTTTGATTGGGGTCACCCAGCTGGTCGGGGGGTCTATTGTGGCATTCACCTCCTGACTTTCGGTCTTCTCGGACTCGGTAACTTGAAGCAAGGTGATCTTCCGAGTGCGAATAACGGCCGCTTGGGTGGCCATTTTGGACAGGGCGTCCGCTTCTTGATTTTCCTTCCGCGGGATTTGGACTATTTTGCACTCGTCAAACCATTCCCGTCTGCGGCGAACCGCTTGAAGGTATGTTTGCATCCTTTATTCTTTAGCTTCGTAAGAGCCATTGATCTGTTGCACAATTAGTTGCGAATCACTGTGGATGATTATTTTTCTGATAGCACCTTCTCGGGCGAGTCTCATTCCTATGAGAAGAGACTCGTACTCGGCTTCGTTATTTGACAAGGGGTAGTCGATTCTGACTGCGAAGTGGAGTATCTCCTCCTCGACTTCTTGGTTTGCTAGAACTATTCCTGCCCCCCCCCCCCCCATGTGTGCTCATAGAGGAGCCATCCACATAAATGTGCCATAGGGGTGTCCTTTCTTCATTTCCTATTCCCGTCATTTTCGTCACAAAATCTGCTAGTACTTGTGCTTTGACAGAGGGTCTTGGGGCATAAGAAATGTCATATTCAGTGAGCTCTACGGCCCACTTTATCAATCTCCCCAAGGTATCGGGCTTGTTAAGAATTGCTCGCAACGGGTGTTTGGTTAACACGGTCACGGGATGAGATAGAAAGTAGGGACGGAGTTTCCGAGCCGTTGTAACCAAGGTTAAGACAAGTTTTTCGGTTTGAGTATACCTAGTTTCGGCTCCTAGGAGAGTCTTACTTACATAGTACACGGGGTGGTGCTCCTTGTTTTGATATTTCACTAGCACCGCGCTTATGGCTTCTTCTCCGACGGACAAATACACAAAAAGTTCTTCATGTGACGTCGGTTTTACCAATAAATGAGGTTTCACCATGTAATTCTTCAGCTGTTGGAGAGCTTCTTCACATTGCGGGGTCCATTGAAACTCCTTGATATTACGTAACACCTTAAAAAATGGAAGCCCTTTTTCCGCCGATTTGGAAACAAACCGACTTAAGGAGGCCATTCGGCCCGTAAGTTTTTGCACGTCTTTGATTGTCTTTGGGGTAGATAACCCTAGGATAGCTTCAGCCTTTTCGGGGTTTACTTCTATTCCCCTTTCCGTAACCATGTATCCGAGGAACTTGCCCCCTCTGATGCCAAAGGAACATTTCCTAGGATTAACTTTCATTCCGAACCGGTCCATGATGGCTAGGGCTTTTCGTAAGTCTTCGGGATGGTCATAAGCGGAACGGCTTTTAACGACTGTATCATCCACATAGACCTCCACCGTATCTCCGATATATCCTGCAAACATTAAACTTACCAATCGTTGATAGGTAGCCCCAGCATTCTTGAGCCCAAAAGGCATCACTAGGTAGCAAAATGTGCCCGCGTCAGTGATAAAACTAGTCTTGTCTTGATCCATAACGGCCATCGGGATTTGATTGTATCCCTAGTTCCCATCTAGGGTGGACAAGAGGGCACAACCTGCTGTCGAATCTACCAGTTGGTCAATGCTTGGGAGGGGATAGCAATCCTTAGGGCACGCGTCATTGAGATTAGTGAAATCCACGCACATTCGCCACTTGCCCCCATGCTTCGGGCCTAAGACCACATTGGCCAGCCACTCAGGATAAATGACTTCTCTGATTTGCCGAAGGCTGAGTAGTCGTTGAATCTCCGACCGGATGATTTTGTTGCGCTCGGGGCCCATCTTTCTCTTTTTCTGTTGGACCGGCTTAGCCCCGGGTTTCACATTAAGGAAATGTTGACATACCTTATTGCTGATTTGTCCTGGAGGGCCGTCTTCCCACGCAAAAATATGGTGGAAATTTTTTAAGATGGGAATCAGTTGGGCTTCCACTTCAGGCTCCATTTGGGTCCCTACCTTAACAACTTTCTCCGGGCTTCCCTCTACGAGTGCCACTAATTTCAGCTCCTCTACGGGTTGTACTCGTTCTTCCTCTGCTTTTCGCTTTTTATTATTTTCGAGGATAGATCCGTCCTCTTCCTGAGGGAGGGCATTCATACGGCACTCCCGAGCCTTTGCCTAGCTTCCTCGGACCTCTCTGATACCTGATGGGGTTGGGAATTTTACCTTGAGATGGAGAGTTGAAGGGATTGCTTCGAAGGCTCGAATGGAGGGTCGCCCACATATTGCGTTGTACGTTCTTGACGAAGCTTCTACCACCCAAAATTTTGTGGGCTCCGTTCTTCGAAGAGCTCCCTCTCCCCATGACATTGGGAGTGTCACAGTTCCTAGCGTATTGGAGGTTTCTCCCGAGATCCCAATTAACGGGACTTCAACTACTTCTAATCGTTCCTTCCTTAATCCCATGGCCAGATAAGTGGAAAGAAACAAGACATCTACGGAACTACCGGTATCAACCAGTATCCTTTGGACATCAATCCCGTATATCACCGCTTCTATCACCAGGGGATCTTCGTGGGGATAAATCACTCTTTTTAAATCTGCGGGTCCAAAGGAAATGCTAGGAAGCTTTGTACCTTGGATAGACCCCACGAATAACCCGTGTTCTACCCTCCTAGCTTCTTTCAAATATTGCTTCTTTTTTCCTTGTGATGTCACCGAGAGATCTCCTCCTTCTATCATACTAATAGTGCGCCCCGAGGGCGCGTTATTTTTGTATGTTTCCGGGGGAGGGGGCGGGGTTTGCCGCCTTATCGTTTTCTCTCGGGGCTTCCGATGGGGAGTCTCTTGATCTTTTTCTTCTTCTTCATGTCGGGGTCTCTTGTAGGTATAACGAGGGGGATGCTCGGGGTTGTTTACCTTGAGGTAGTTTTTAAGGTATCCGGCCTCTAAGAGGCGGAGCACCTCCCTTTGCAAGGTGGTACACTCCTCGATGGTATGTCCATAATTCTTGTGGTATTTACAATACTTACCCGTATCCCTGTTTCTGTCGGGGAACCGGGCTTCCCTTGGCCATCGCAATTCGATGCTGCCTCGCATCACGTTGAGTACTTCTACGGGGGCAATGGTCATTGGGGGCAAAGGTACTGGTTTAAGGAATTTCTTGACTGGACCACTCTCGTCTCTACGTTGGGGATGTTTTCCTTCCTGGTTCCTTTTCTTGGGCTTTATCTCTCGTTCGGTGGACTCGCGATGTTCATTGTCATTGTTCTCTAGGCGTCTCTTCGTGCCTTCAGCCTCCTCCATTAGAATATAAGTCTCCGCTTGCTGCATTAGCTCATTCATATCGGTGATATGATTTCCTGTAAGGTAACGGAAGAATTCGCCCGCCCGGAGCCCTTGTGTGAGTATGTCCGCCAAAATAGTGGTACTAACGTTCGGAACATCCAGCGCCGCATCTGTAAAGCGCTTTATGTACTCTCGTAGAGGTTCATTCTTTTTTTGTTTAACGGTGAAAATGTGCATGGCGGATTTAGGATATCGCCGGTTGCAAGCAAAATGCCTTACAAATAAGTGGGCTAGTCGATCAAAGCTGTCGACGGACCCAGGTGCAAGTTGAGTGAACCACGACTGTGCCCGTCCTCCTAAGGTTACGGGGAACACACGGCAGAGTACGTGATCTGGGGCGGAATTAAGATCCATCCCTACCAAGTATTGGTGTATATGATCCTGTGGATCCTTTCCATCTGCATCACCTGTATACAGAGGACCATTTACGGGCCGCATCCCAGCGGGGATAGAGGCCAAGGCTATCTCGGGGGTAAAAAGGGATGTTTTAAAGGTAAGTTCTTCCTTGGGTCCCATTGTTTTTTTAATATCACCCACCTCTTTCCTTAGACCATCGAGAATTCTCCATATGGTTTGATCCTCCCCTGGAGAGGGGAAGGGTGCCTGAAGTTCTGGAATCATTCTTCTACGCTCTTGTTGGCCTACTCGGCGCGCTTCACGATAGTCATAATGTGCTTGACCATTCTGCGGGGTTTCATAGCCCCAGTGTTCGGAGGCAGGGCTCCACCTAGATTGAGCCCGACCTTCCTCGGTCCAGGGATGTTGGGGGCGAGAGGATTGAGGGGATGAATCATGAGGATCCACATACCCGAGCGAGGTTCTTCGGGCTCTAGTCTCTATAAGTCTTTCAAAGACGGAACGAGGGACATTAATAAAATCCCTCTATTCGCATCTGTGATTGGATAGAGCTTCTTCAGAAAATTGAGATTGTTGAGGACGACTCCCGCTATAGAATAAATTCTCCATGATAGGCATTGTTTTTGAACGCTCTCAAAGACAAATCTTATGGCGTTCCCACAGACGGCGCCATTTTGTTAACGGGTTTTGAGTTATTTCCTATTAACTGAATTATTTATTTGGGTTGGAACGCCTTTGCCCGTGGTTCAAAATTAAATGCTATGTTAACAAGAGAGAAAAATTGACAAGAACCTTCCTTTCTTTTATTAACTATATTTCACTCTCTTTTCCGAGTCTTTCCTCGTATTCTCCGAGTCTATATGTGTCTCTCCTTCTTTTTTCTCTCCTTTGTCTTTTGTTTATATAGAGTTATTAGGGACATGTGTCGCTATGCATGTGGTGGTGCTTTACACGCGTTATAATAGTCTTTTAACCAATAAGATAACGTCTATCTTGCTGGCTGTATTATTTCATCTTCTTCCGCGAGCTTTTGTCTTCTTTATGATAAGAGGTAGATTGTCTTCTTTGTTTTCGAGAGCTCATTGCTTCATATGGTGACTCGAGGGCCGAGTCTGAGTATTCTCTTAGTGATAGTGCTTCTCCGAGAGATGTGTATTCTGGAGTGTTTGCTTCAAGGTATTTTCCGAGGGGGTATTTGTTCATGTGGTGATCTCCGAGAGGTTTTGGCTATCGTGGGTAGGTGCTTTATTTCTCCGAGTGCCCGGAGAATGTCGTTCTGTAGTTGTTGCGTCATTGTGAAGTTCTGACCTATCGGTTGGTCGATAGGAGTAATGTTCCGAGAGCATTTGTGCTAGGAGTGCGTAGCAGGGAAGTATGTGGTAGTGCTCCGATAGCGTTTGTGTTGAGAGTGTATAGCAAGGAAGTGTTTTTGTCATGGTTCTGGGACTAAGAGTCCATTGGGGCCCTGCTCGGTGTCGTGATGGATATCTGAATCAGGTGGATCCATCCGGGTTTGCTCTTTATCCGATGCCACCCTGATATCTAGTTTTGAGTCATCGTGACTTTCCGAGGGACTCTAGGTGCCCTCGTCGGATGGCCACTCCTACCACTTTGGGTTAGTAACCGAGCGGTATTGGTCACACCCGATGGGCCTCCTCATTGGGAGTGGGTACAACTCATCGGGAGTACTTGTGACAATAGTATTGTCCATTTATTAATCTTGTTGATTTAGGACTAATATTCTCTTTGATCTCGTATTTTCTTTTATACGGTTAACAACCTTAGGTATAGGAGACGCCTCGTCAGGACAACCTCTACCTCAAGTTTAGTTATTTGGGTAAATTTTTTGAAGTTAAGAAATTTTAATTAATTAACGTGACAAGATAGACAAAAACAAAGATGTTCCACATCATGATGAGTATTATCTTTTGTAAATCAAAATGATAGATTGTTTTCATTGGTCAATCGGACAAAACACATTTATATAGAAATGGACATTTCTGCAAGTTGAGAAGAATGGAAACAAATTAGGAAAAATTTAACATATAAATGGGATCATAGAACTAATTAATGTACGGTCGCACCAATTTCAACAAATGTGTCCTCGTTTCGTCTTATTATTTCTATCACAATTATTTATTTGGTATGTAGTGAATGAATTGATCTATAAGGACATGTTAACATTTATAAACAACAATTGACGAAGGTCGTAGACATTCAAGGCGGTTTTATGGATAAGTTAAAATTCACCAAAAAAATACGAGACTATAACGTATATATAATATGTATATTAACATGTGATGTATTTATACACAGATACATGCACACGCACACTTCTAAATCATGCATGAATATAACATGTAAGTCAAAAGTGATGAGTGCAGCCCGCATTACCCCAATTTGTCTGAACCCAATTTGGTCTTCTCATTTTCTTTGTGTGAAGCATCAGTTAGATTATAAAGCTATATTACGTTGATTTTTATCAAAAAATCAAACAGAATATATTGCTTAAAATCTGCCGCCACCACACAAGTACAACTGCTGAACCTAATATTTTAATTGCATTCAATTGGTCTTTTTCATTTTCATTTATTAACTATCGATTGTTTGGAGAAAACGATGTGACGAACCCCATGTAGCTTGTTCCACGAACTAGCACAAAAATCCTGTTGATTGATTGAAGCTCCCTTGTAATAAGTAGTTTCACGATTTCAAAACATCCTGCACACGATTCATAAATTCTACACAAAATTTAATTTGTTATTGTCTAACTCTGTTAGTGCTCTAGACGAGAGTAAATATTTAGTTTGTACTTTTTTTTTTTGAATGTTAAACGTACCCCAGTAGATTTAACATAAAAACATCTTTTTTTGTAGTTTGAAACTCATGCAAAAGCTAGCACCTATGTACATTGTTCGAGATCCCTGCATGAAACCCTAATCTAGTTTGTTAATTATATAATTACCTATACATATATAACTATTTTGTACTTTACTCATAAGAGAAAGAAGAAAAGTGTTTTTTTTCTTCTAAATGAAAGGATATTTGGAAATATAGTAAAGTAGTGAAGGCCAATTTTAGCTATTTAACAAAGAAAAGTGCTAGCATAATGTTTTAACTTATGAGTGCAGAGTTACTCTTAGATACAATGTACCATAATTTTTTATTTTAGCTATTTAGCAAAGTTACTACTTGGAATTTTGTGTGCAGCCTGTTTGGCGTCATCATAATGTTTTAGACGAATTATAAGTTAATGAAAGATTTAGTGCAAGTTTTTCAAATTAGATGGGAGTTTAAGGTAGGTATATGTAGCCTCTTATTGGCTCAATGATTGAGTATGTTTTAAAGTAGAAAAGGCTAACAATTCATAGTAGCTGATTCTTTGTGTCTGCGCCCAACAAGGCCAAAGGGCAACAGCTCACGTGAGGAATACAAAAAGATAAATTATAATATTACCCATCAATTTTGGAATATAGTCCATATATTTAAAAGAGCAAATTATTTTTTCTGCCATTTAATTTTGGCTATATTTGCCTTTTGTCCTTTAACTTTTCGGGCTCCAATTTTACCCTTTAACTCCTATTTTCTTGACCAAAAATGCCCTATGGGCTTTTGTACGAGGGCAAAATAGTCATTTCATTTATTTATAATAAAAATTTTTAAAAAACAAAAAAAATTAAAAAAATAGACCCCCCCCGCCCGTCGCCCCCCCCCTCCTTCCCCGTCGCCCCCCCCCCCCCCCCCCCCTCCCCCTCCTTCCCCGTCGTCCCCAGAGCCCCCCCCCCCCCCCACCCCACCCCGCCGATTTGCAGCCACCCCCGCTGCAAATCGCGGTGAATCACCGTGATTCGCAGCGGTGTTGCTGCAAATCGCGGTGAGGGGAAGGGGGGGTGTCTATTTTTAAATTTTTTTGTTTTTTTTTTATTTTTCATTTATCAGAAAATTATAATTTATCAGAAAATTTAATTTAATTTAATTTAACTATTTTAAATTTATTTTCAAAACTAAATAAATAAATTAAAGGGTATTTTTGGTAAAAAGCCTATGAAAAAGCCCATAGAGCATTTTTGGTCAAAAAAATAGGAGTTAAAGGGCAAAATTGGAGCCCGAAAAGTTAAAAGGCAAAAGGCAAATATAACCAAAATTAAAGGGCAGAAAAAATAATTTGCTCTATTTAAAATATAAATTGCGTGTATGGGTTTTTTATGCTCATATAGTTAGTGTTTCACTTTCTTCATTATTGGGGCACCTTTAGTCCCTAATTTGGATTGGTTAGCTGATTTTTTTCCTCAAGCAAGTGAAATGTGTTGTATCTTTACATTCTAACTTTCTCCAACAATTATATTTCTATTTCCAAGAGTATTTACACGCGTCAAGCCAACATACGTAACTTTTTGGTACTTTAATTTGTATCATGCAAGGCTAATTTATTAAGATATACAATAGATGGGGGCTTAAGTGTGTTTTCCCAAAATAATAAAAACTTCTTTCGTCTGTACGACCCAACAAAGGTCTAAGACCAGTTATATTGCAATTAACTAACTTAGTTGATGAAAACTTTATAACATTGGACAGTAACAATTGCTGTGTAAATTTAAATACTCTTCAATAATTTATAAATATATGACTTATAATTAATTATATCTTATAATATATATCTGTCGGGAGTATATTTTGCATATGTATAATGTCAATTTTCTAAAAGCGTCCATTCAGCAAATTTTAATACTTAAAGTCTATATAGCCAAAAAGATTGAGTTCGTGTCCTAACTCCTAACCGAAAACAGGAAAAAAAAAAAAACTTAGGTTACTAAATTAAAGCCGATATAATTATCAAAATGCAATATATGTGAACTGGAGTCACACTAAAAGCCTGACTTACACAATTCGGTTCGTGGAGATACCTACGTCACGGATGATTCGTACCTTTTAACGGCTATCTAAGTGCAATTAAAATTAAACATTTCACTTTATAATAGTTTCAAAATTAGTGTAACCTTTTCATATATAGTATTATATATATGGTCCTCTATCTTGCCAATTGGCATAGTCCGGAGTTTTTTTGAATATAGTATCCTATCTTCTGTTAATATTTTTTCGTAATAAGGGTTTCTTTCTTTAGTTCAACAATATTTGTTTAACCTATTACTTACTTTTTTCCAGGAATTGTATATAATTATCTAATAATAAGAAATGTTATATTACTATATATAATTTTTTCTCCATATTTCAAGTGGGCAGTATTGATATTTTATTTCAATAAGTGCAAGATAAACAATCAATATTTGCTTACTTGAAACACAAAAAATCATTTCATAGAAATAAATTGAATAGTCTTTTGTTTCTTAAAGAGACTCAAATTATGATTTACCACATGATTCTACTGTATGTCCCTCAAATTACAAAAAGGCAACGGCTTATATGGTGACTAGTTCAAAGTAAAAGGACTAAAATTATAATTTTCCATTTTATTCAATTATATGGTCCTCATAGAAAATGCTCCCACTCTTCAAATTATCTATATATATACCCTCCCAATCTTTCATATCTATCATCTTCAAAACCTTTAATAACTGAGATCATAACAAATAACAAAAAACCTTAGCTTATCACCCATCTCCAGCCACCAGAAAATCCCCATTATGGCTAAGGGTTTACCAGGAAAAAATGGTGAAGTGAATTCGTCGATTTTGGATTTCGACCCACCCCAAAAACCGAAAAGAAACAAGTATGCCTTGGCTTGTTCTATCTTAGCTTGCATGACCTCCATCTTACTTGGATATGGTAAGATTATTTGCCTCGATTAAGAGTTCTTTGCTATTTGTCCTGCGTACTGACAATAATACATGAATTCATTATATTGTGCTATTTTATATTAGTCAATTTTAATGTAATATCAACAAATTAGCGAGCTATAGAGAGTATTTTTTTTTTTCAGACACAAGTAGCATATTTTGAACTAATTCTTCCTAAGCACATAAGCAGAGCTTACCCCATAATTATGTTAAAGGCGACTATTTTTGTAAATTCTTCATAATACGTCAAAAGAGAAGTCTCTAATATTTTTTGACCCAAAATTGCATAAATTGAGAATTTATAAAGCCATAATTAAATTAAACATTTTTGTCGATAAATTGATGATCATAATAATGATAACACTTATGTTGTATTTTATTTGACTAATTATAATTATGCATGTAGACATAGGAGTGATGAGTGGAGCAATAATCTACATCCAAAGAGACTTACACATAACTGATGGACAAAAGGCAGTTGTAATGGGAATCCTCAGCCTTTATTGCCTCATCGGCTCCGCCGCGGCCGGCCGGACCTCCGACTGGCTTGGGCGGCGCTACACCATCGTTATCTCAGGCGCCATATTTTTCGTGGGTGCTTTGCTAATGGGATTTGCTACGAATTTTGCCTTTTTAATGGTGGGAAGATTTGTGGCCGGTATTGGAGTCGGATACGCGATGACGATCGCGCCAGTGTACACGGCGGAGATGGCGCCGCCGTCGGATAGGGGGATGCTCTCCTCTTTCCCAGAGGTGTTTATTAATACTGGTACGTGTAACTCTTTTAATTTTGCTCTGGTTTCTATCTTAAAGTATTATTTTGTAACTAAAGTTTACGTAGAAAAAAAAAACAAAAAATGTGATCCCAAGAAGCACCATTTTTATGTTAAAAAAGTTGCACATGCATTAATGCATAACTAAATAAGAGGTGTTGTTCACTTGCCTAAAGTTCAGCAAAAATACAAAGCTTATTTCATAGATCTGTGAACTTTTAAAATTTAAATTCTGGAAAATTCAAGAAGATAGATTACGTTAAAATTCCATTACATATATATATATATATATATATTTTATACATGTGTGTGTTTCTATGCTTTGAGTTATAAGAAATATAATGGTTAAGTTTGAAATTCCAAACAAATTGTATGAAAAAGCAGTACACCAGGAGGTACTTTGATCATTAGGCGTAACAAGTCCCAACAAAAGTATGAAAGTAAAACACAATATCTTGTTATAAATTAACTCTAATTAGTTTTGCTTTTGTGGGTCTATGTCAGAGTTTCTTAAGTTTTTCTTTTGTTGATGATAACTTTATTTACAAATTGGGAGTATAGAACTTCAACCTTTGTTGACTACATGCAATTGACCACATTAGGACATAAAATTGATATAAAAAATTTGGATAAGAAACTTGTGATTAAAAAATGCAGCTTCTTTTGACAAATCAGTTATAGACACACATTTTACGGAATTTGGTATTTTCTATTCTCAGCGAGCTAGAAATAGTACATAAACATTATTGATCGTGTCACATGAGTGCTGAAAATATCAAAGCATGAGAAAGTGACGTGACCTTTTCTTTTATTTAAATCCTGATATATGATGAGTCTTATTAACAATATTGTCTGTATATATAAATCATTTGATAAGATATGGTATTTGCATGTATCAATGAATACAAATGGCGATAGTGTAATTTTTCTCTCTCGAATATTCACCTAACTTTAACCTGATCAATAATGTTCTTCACCATTTAATATAATGTTTTATCGAATCAAATTGTCTGTAATATATTCAATTTAATCAAGCATTAGGACAAGATGCGAGAATTACATACCACAAATTATTTTAATATAGATAAGCAAGCTTCCGATCCAAGATAATAAAAAAAAATCTTATATCCTTAGTAGCTTTCTCTTTCATAATAATTGAGAGAAGAAAATAAATCATAACTATAGCCGACATTTATATATACAAATTTATTTCACATTGCGCACACTTACACTGTAGCTTAACTCGTATCGAAAATACCATAATAATTAAGAAATATAAAACACCTGACGTGTAGTATATGAATTAGACAAAATCCGATTTTTAAAACTAAGTTATATTACACCATGAAATCTAATTTAATTACATAGTACTGTACGTTGGTTAGCAATATTAGAAATGCATGAATAATTATAGAAGCAATCCTTATAGTTTGAAAAAATTGTACATATTTTCACAATTATATCATTTTGCCAGGCGTACTACTCGGATATGTATCAAACTACGGCTTCTCAAAGCTACCAACTCATACGGGATGGCGGTATATGATAGGAATCGCCGCCATTCCCTCGGCACTACTAGCAATCAGCATCCTCGCCATGCCCGAGTCGCCTCGTTGGCTCGTAATGCACGGTAAGCTCAAAGAAGCAAAAAATGTCCTTGACAAAGTCTCCAATTCACCCGAAGAATCCGAACTACGACTAGCGGAGATCAAAGAAGCCGTAGGCATACCTCAACATTGCACAAGCGACGTTGTTTCAGTCCCTAAACAAAACAAAAGTAACAGCGTTTGGCGCGAACTCTTCCTCCACCCTACACCATCCGTGTTGCACGTGCTACTATGTGCCGTGGGTATACACTTCTTCCAAATGGCGAGTGGAATAGAGATTGCGGTTCTTTATAGCCCTACCATCTTTGAAAAGGCAGGGATCAGAAGTGACACAGACAAGCTACTAGCGACTATAGCCGTTGGAGTTGTGAAGCTGAGTTTTATATTTGTTTCGACTTTTATGTTGGATAAGGTTGGACGACGTACACTCCTTTTGTTCAGTGTCGCCGGATCAGCTATCTCGCTAATGGGACTAGCGTTAGGCCTTACCATTATTCAGAGGGCGGACCACAGAGTGAATTGGGCTTTAGCTTTGTGCATGTTATCGCTTTTCTTTTACGTGGCGTGGTTTGCAATGGGATTAGGTCCAATTACTTGGGTTTATAGCTCGGAGATCTTCCCTTTGAAGTTAAGAGCTCAAGGATTTAGTGTGGGCATTGCAACGAATCGGGTCACTAGCGCAGTGATTGCCATGACGTTTATATCCTTATCAAACGCGATAACTATTGGAGGAACATTCTTTTTGTATGCAAGTATCACCGTAGTTGGGTGGGTGGTTTTTTACACTTTGTACCCCGAGACTCGAGGGAAGACGTTAGAGGAAATGGGGACGATATTCGGCACCTTTTTTAAGTGGAGATCGATCGAGAAGGCATCGGAGGAAAAGAAGGGCGAGGGTTATTATGGGAATTTACAATTGGGAAGTGCTACTAATGGTAATAGTTAGGGTTTAATGATGTGATTGATGTAAATTAACATGTTCGCGTTGATGAATGACATAAGCTATTTTGCGCACTTATGAATTTACAAATAGTTTCGTATTCGATATGCAAAACTTTAACCTGTTTCTTGTTTACACATTTGTTAATGAGAATATTATTAATTAATTGGAATAAAAGGAACTCCAACAAAAACAAACGATGGAGAGGTAAAAACACCCCTCAAATTGTCAAAAGCTAGAAAAGAGAAGTGCAACAAATTATTGATAATGCCAAAAGAGTTTGGCTAAAATGTCCCAGTAATAGAGTGGATGTCAATTTTTAGTAGTCTAGATTTTTCGTGTACAATCATTAGCATCTCCATAAGTTTGTGGAGTGGAATTAATGCAATAATTATTTGATTTGTTTCTTGGAGTTGTGAAGAGATTGTACATGTATGGTATGGACCAAATTAAAAAAGAAATATAATCTTGTCCGTGAAAATCTCTAAACATCAGAAAACCAATTAGAAAATTCAGATTCTTTGAGTCATGATATTTTATTTTCTTCTTCTAAGACCAATATTCACTAATGCATTTATTAGAAAATTACTCTCATTATAGAGCAAAGTTTAAGAATGACTATAAATTGCAAAGAGATAGTGGTGAGTAGATATTAAGAGAAAATATGTTTCAATATATAGTCATTCAAGTTCCTTTTTAAAGCTCTTCGTGAGTTTCATAGGCTTTTTAATAAATTAAGTTAAGCTAATTGAACCTAGCCACTAACCATAAATAGAACTAATATTTTCCGAAAACCAATTCTAAATTAAATATTTTATAGTTCGAGAATCCAGTTTTTCCTTCAATATAACGGCATCATAAATTTTGCCGACGGCATCAATATAACTGGTCTATGATAAGTACTTGCATTATTGTCTTATTGAAAATGTTGTTGCCACAAATTTTGTTTTTCCTTTTTAATATTACAAGTTACGTTTCACACGTACTTTTTGTGAGCTTTAGGACTATTGAACGGCCATTTACTTTTTAGATGTGGTGGTCACTTGACATCATATCATTTTCACACATGTATAAAAAAAAAAACATTTTCACACCACTCAAATAATATAAAATTAAAATGTGTTTGGGGCTCCTAAAGGCAAGGAATGAAATGGGGTTCAATTGTGGGCACAGTTTTTCCCGTGTATGGTTCAAGTGCTACATAAAACAATTTAATTTTATGCGTTTTACGTCTGAATTTCTCACATTAATTTGTTTAGTGTGATTTAACCGATTGATGAACTTTGCAGTATATTGCGTTAGCCTACGGACTTACCTAGTGGACATCATATAGTTCCATATTTTCTACGCTCAAACTTGTCACGCTAGACTTTTTTAGTTTCGTTAGTCGATTTATGAGTTTTGCAGTTTATTGCATCACTCGAAAGGCTTTATATCCTTAATACTTCGCAACGAGCTACGTATACCAAAATATATAGGTGATTAGGCAGAAAATAATTGAGTTGGTGTGACCAACTACTTAGGTAGTAACGCGTGCAAAACCTTTCGGTAAGTTTGGGACCAGAGAAGTGGTGGTACAGATGTGCAAATATCTGTATTCTTGTAACTTTCTGTCAAATATATTTTAATAAAAACCTACGGCTCTACAGGATTTCAATTTTCATACTATATGTGTGCTTGGCTATAAATTTACAATGAGAAATTCATTACTCCTTGGCTTGTTTCCAATAATCAACGAACAGTTTATATTACAAGTTAGATTAATTAATGATGCTTATTACATAATTTATTCAACCTATAAGGGCCGAATCCACTTTTTCAAACGTTAGGTGATTTGGGGTATAATCGTCTGCTTACTTGGGGTATATCGCTATGTAAAGTAACAAATATTATGAACTATCCAGTAAAATTGGCATGACATAAAATCGTGCTGGATGAAAGCATAACTGGAATAATTAGAAAAGGGGAAAAAAGAAAAGAAAGAGATAATTACTATTTGGAATAAAAATATCAAGCCTCACAATCTATGGCTCTTTTGCGCGATGCCCCATGAACTAATTTTATAAACGCTTTGGTACTTAAAGTATATGGTGTCTGTTCGATTTGCCTCAGATGTGCATTTTCTATCTTTTGTGGCCAGAATATTCCTCATTTTGGGGTGTTTTTTTGTCTTTTTTTATCACCAACTACCATTATACATCTAGTGCAACACATATGAGTCGAGTAGAGAGGAATATTCCGGCCAAAAATAACCGAAAATGGGCAAATCTCGTGGTGCCTTCCCGGTCTTTTGTGGCCAGAATATTCCTCACTTGGAGGTATTTTTTTGTTTTTTTTTTTTTTTTTTACCAACTATTATTATACATCTAGTACAATACATATGAGTCGAGTAGACGTAAATATCAAACAGACACCATATAATTTAAGGACCAAAGCGCTTATAAAATTAATTTAAGGAACAACGCACAAAAGTGCCATAGGTTGGGGGCGTTTTATCTCTTACTATTTTTTGCAACTGAAACAAGATAATGGTTGAAGTTTTAACAACACAACTGAAACAAGATAATGGTTGAACAACACACTTGAGCGCACTTGAAAAAGAAAAAGAAAAAAGAAAACATGTCGCCACAATGAAGAGCACGTGCTTTAATTTGTGGTCTTAAAATTACGTTTGAGTCACTACTATTCGCGCATGTCCACTTTATTATCACACAATAAGCTTAGCATCATGAGGAATTCAATGCGTTAATATCATTATTATTATATTAAGGAATGTGAAACGCTAATTAGTTAGTTACTTATCGAAATTAATGTTGATTATTTTACAACCAACACTTATTTATGTAAAATGTAAATCCAATTTATTTTTTATCCATACAAGGTTTAAATACTTGGGCCACGGAGGGAAAAACAAGATGGGCTTAGCAACAAGGTATAAATAAGGGCCCAACACTAAAAGGTTTATATTACTAGTTACTACTCTACCAAAAGATGAATGAACATAGCTTGAGATATATGAATGCTGAAAAATAACTTAGTAAACGTTCGATCAAATATAAGCGGAACATAATCGTGTTTCCCACAACGGTATACATGACATACTTTAAGAACTAATTTTCTTACTATAAGAGGCTTGCTTAGATTCAACAAATTTCAAAATGCTAGACGCTTCACCTTGTAAGACAACCTTTCCATCTTCCATGTACACAGCACCATCAGCATACTCAAGTTCTTCCAAACGGTGTGTAACCCATAGTGCTGTAGTTCCTTTGGAACTGGCCAGAGAGTCTTTAACTGCTCTTATAACCCCCATCTAGTGCAAAACACATGATGTCGTTCGGATATTAGTGAAGCATATCATTTCGGAAACTTCATCAAAATTACTGGAACATAGAGACGGGGAAAGGGATATTGTGAAGGAACTTGGAGAGAAATACTGGATATATTGCTAGCCATTCATCGTACTAGTCGCCATAGTACACAGAATAAAACTAGCGTGTCCAAGTTAAACCATAACATTAACAGTTTTCAGAACATATGACTTGTTCAGCGTCTTGGTCATGAATCAAGATAATCATTGGGATTACCTAAGTTAAAAGTAAATAACATTTTCAATTCAGATTGCGAGAATTTGTTATAAATATGTCCGGTAATCTCTCTACTATCATACCAATCACAACCAGAAAAGAAAGAATGGCTTCTCTCGTACCTGGTCGCTTTCATCCAAGAATGATGTGAGTTCATCTAGTAACAGTACTTTGCAAGCTTCTGCCAGAGCCCCTGCAATTGCAACTCTTTGTTTCTGACCTCCGCTAAGAGTTTGAACTGGTTTCTGATGGAGTTAAACATTAAGTTATGCATGTATTGCAACGCCTAGTTCTTAATTGAGCTTACTTAAACTTTCTTCTTTTTCACATACTTGCAAATATTCATACATGCCAACCGCGTCCAACGCTTTAGCCACTCTACGTTTTATCTCTTCGTTGGTTATGTTGAATTTGCCAAGGCCAAAGGCCACATCTGCTTCCACAGTGGGCATAACTACCTGCTAAGACTACCTTCTGTCACCAATTGTGTTTATATGAAT
The DNA here is from genome assembly GCA_948329865.1 of Linaria vulgaris. NCBI lineage: Eukaryota > Viridiplantae > Streptophyta > Magnoliopsida > Lamiales > Plantaginaceae > Linaria > Linaria vulgaris. Next base: position 3,883,033 of record OX415251.1, read on the forward strand.
TACATAATTCCTACTCACACTGACAGTCAGCTGCTGACTGATATTATATGATCAAATTATCAAGCATATTATACCTGTTTCAATCATGCCGCCATATCATGCTACTAATTAAACTTATGTACTTTGCAACCCAACGAAAAACATGCTTCCAAACCTAACCTTTCTTCTCCCTCTATTCCTTGCTGATGCAATTACAATTTCTTTCAGAGCTTGTCATACTATGATCCTAAAATTCCGTCTGTGGTCAACTTTCTTACAATTATTATAATATTATGACCAAACACTACTGCTAAATTAGCTACCTGGTCTGGGACGCCAAGTACACCACTGAAATGTCGATCGGAGTTAGTAAGCGGGTGAGATTCACCCTTTTAAATCTTACATCAGAATTTAAGAAAAGAAACTATATCCAACGCTTATGTTAGACTATGTTCAGAGAAGCTTTAAAAAGAATCAATCTTGTACAAGTGAGTTTATCGTGTTAGACAAGGTTCAATGCATAACAGTAAGCACCCACATAATGCTCTATTATCCCCGAAGCATCGTTGAATACATGCTGAAATTAGAAACTAAGTATACAAGCGAATAGGACCAAATCACACCCCATGGCTTCAAATTGCACGAAGAGAGGAAAAAGCTGCTTAGATTCCACGTTAGCCCATAAAAAAAAAAACTCGTAAATACCTTTTGAGGCTTAACGTCAACCATCTCAGCTATGAACAGCAACATATTCTTAATTTAGCGATTCAAACACGAAACACGCTCAATCAACTGCACTACCAGTCATCAACACAAGCAACGAACATAATACGAACTCAAACACTAACAGCCACCAACACGTCAACTTCTCAACCTCATAACAAATCATACTGACGTAACATACTTACACCTCTATAAATAAACACAAACATCATGATCAGCTGAGCTAGCAGACACCAAAGCGCAAGCTATCAACCGCACAACCAATCTTAATATTCATAATGCACCTCTAAAATAACCACCACATACCTGATGATCAGGATTCTGAAACACGAAGCTCCTCGGCTTCTTCACGAGCAAATCCCCGCCGCTCGGATTCAACAAACCACCCAAAATCTACACAAAATTACACAATCCGAAGCTCAAATATATATATATATATATATATATATATATATATATATACATTCAACAGTACAATAACTACATTTACTCTAAACGCTACAAAAACTGAAAATCGGCATTTAAAATCAAAATCGAAGTACAAATTACGCTAAATGTATTAGCGTACTTTAAGGAGAGTCGATTTTCCGCAGCCGTTGGGGCCCAGAAGCATCCAGAACTGTCCGGAATGGATGCTGAGTTGGCAATCGTTGAGGATAGGTATGTACCTGCCTTGCCGAGTTTTTACTGAGTAGCTCAGATTCCGGCAATCGATTGCGAAATTGGTGTTATCGGAGGTCGTTACGGCGTCGTTTTGGTGGCAGCGGACGGGTGACAGGTGGTGTGCCGCCGCCACGGCACCGACGACGGCGATGGAATTCATTAGATATTGTTTAGAATTGTGATCTAAAAAGGATAAAATTGTAATATCACTAAAATTTATTCGAATACCCTAATTTCGACCACGAACTTTATGCTAAACATTGAGGATGAAACGCATTACGGGATACGCGTGCATCAGACGCTGACACGGTGATACGAATAAGACACAAAACATCAAAACGGATTTTTTGAACTAATCATTATTACATAGGGGTGTACGTGTGCAATTTTTGTCGGGTGCGCACAAGAAAATCCCTCATACTCAAGTTTAGCGGGTTACTAATTTATCGAACCGTACAGGGGTGGTGGGTTTTAAGACAAGAAAAAAAAATACAAAAGGTATGAACAAATCGTTGTGCAACGACCGCATAATATCCTAAAAGTGCGGTGAAATATCATCGTTTTTCGAGGACCCGTATTATTATAACGTCTTTCCACTGTTCCTACATATGCCCTTGCAATTCGCTCGAGAACTCTACTTGCTTGAATGACATTTGTTTAGACGGTTGGATAATCTGAATGTTCGATCTTTCTACTCGTCAATTCGAACGTCAACCGTAGCACATCTTTGCATTGTTATAGCCACATAGATGTTGTGGGATAAATTATGGGTTCCCCCCATTCTCAATTTTCTAGTGTTCACTTCCTCCATGATTGTGTTGTCGTCAAGATGATGGAGACGTTTTTGATGTTGCGATTCTTTTTTGATTAAATCTGACGTTACCGTCCGGTGAAGGTGTTATTGCAAGGCCTTGGGTTCCGTTCATACTTTCGATCGTTCTTTTTTTTTTTTAACATATTTTTTCCCTTGTGATTTGTCAAGTGTTTAAAACCTTTTCGATTTCAAAAATCTTTCACAAAATCTTATTATTGAGTTTCATGAAATTAACACCATTAATATTGTATTTAATGACTAAACGTTCTTTGTTTTAATTTGATTAAATATAAGTTTTATATTATAAAAAATATGAACGTCAATTTTTTTCTTCATAAATTAAGATATTTTAATTTGTATGATACTAAAAATAAGTTCATATTTATTAAAATAAAATGAAGTTCTTTATTTGAATTAGACTCAAAACGAGACAAAATCATATTCTTACGATGATATTATGGCTGAAGACGAACTTTGTAACGAAACTTTGTTGCCAAGTAAATCAGAGTCACGTGCACCAAAGTTGAAATATTTTGTTGATGAGTTTTCCAATTCTTCTATACCAAGAACCCACCTTAAGTTATCTGAGACTGATGCGGGTGCGGGTGCAAGTGCAAGTGCGTCAGTACGACAATTTTTAAAAACTACATTCTTAGTGCGTCACCATAATGCGCTTCTAAAACAATGAAAAATAACTTCTATATACTATTATATAGAGAAATCCAGTGTTACACCAATCTTTTGATTCCTTATTTACCCCTTAGTACGACAATATACTAATTTTTTGGAAAAACATAATCAGAGATTTTAAACCTTATTACTAAAACTTTTAAAATTATGATTATCTTCTAAACCTAGACGCGTGTGGTAAAATAATATAAATAAAAACCCCATTAAATTGCTTAAATCTTTTATTTATGAAGTTCACCATCAAATCATTTTTTGCAAATTAAATACCACTAGAGTAAAATAATTGTAATATATTTTCTATGACATATGCCAAAGTTTGGAAGAAATTAATTGCAAGGATGGACTGGAGCAGTTTTTGAAGATTTAGGGGAGGAAGAATGGCTAGAAAAGAATCTTAAATTTAGCCAAAAATCAGTCATATGATCCCGAACGTCCCATGGAATGTGATCTTTGCTGCGAGCATATGGTGTATATGGAAGGCTTGGAATAACCGCATCTTCAAAGGTACGACGTGCAACAACTTTGCTATTATTTGTCAAATAAAACAACTGTGTTGGGACTTTATGCTCATACCCAAGCTGCGAAAGCTGAATACTCAAAGCTCGTGGGTAAAACAACTTGTGGAATGGAATAAATTGAATTGGATGGGAGTGTTATTGCGTGAACGAACAATAGATCTATAGGCGGTGTGCTTTGTGACAACCAAGGAAATTGGATGTGGGGTTTTGCAAGGAAACTAAGGAATCCGACAGTACTTGAGGTGGAGATCGAGGCAATTAGAGTGGGACTTGAAATAGCTTGGGAAAAAAGAGTCCAAAGAACTGAAGTGGAAACGGATTCAAAAGAGGCTCTCACGATTATCAATGATGTAACGGTAAGAAGCCATGAGCTGCAACGGAAAATTGAAGAGTGCCGCGAGCTCCTACACAAATCTTGGGACCTTAAGTTCAAGTGGATTAATATAGACGCCAGCAAACTAGCGGATGCAATGGCAAGAGTCGTTTCAAATAATATGGCAGTTGACATATTGATTATAATTCTTGTTGATGAACATATGAACAATGTTGAATGAATTATGGAATTGCAGTTGTATGTTGAAGAAAATGTTTCTTGTGTATTGATCATCACATTGAGTTATTACATTTATAGACAATAAGAACAACTAAAAAGTAAAAAATACAACTCATCATTCCATAACTAAACTTATTCTATCAACTGTCAGAATGAAGGAAGCTTTTGTTCTTTCTTTGCTGCGCATGTGCTGCCTGATCTGCTGCTTTGCATGTGTTTATGACCTGGCTTGGTTAGTGCCTTGACCGTGTTGTTAGTTGAAGCATTCGTTGGCTTTTGATACTCCCCCTCAATATGACAGTGCACATCATGAACACCTAACCTTTTCACCATAAGATTGAAACTTGTTCTGTCTAGCACCTTTGGGAATATATCAGCTAACTGCGCATGTGTGGATATATAAAACAACTTAATTATTCCTTGCATCATCTTTTCCCTAGTCACATGACAATCTATTTCAATGTGTTTTGTTCTCTCATGAAACACTGGATTGTTTGCTATGTGAACTGCTGCCTGATTATCACAATATATCAGACCTGGCTTGTCATGGTTACACCCAAGATCTTGCAACAGTTGTCTTATCCAAACTACTTCACAAACAACTGTGGCTAGTGCTCTATATTCTGCCTCAATAGAAGATCTTGACACTGTTACCTGCTTTTTAGATTTCCAAGAAATCAAAGCGTCTCCTAAGAAGACATAATAGCATGTCACAGACCTTCTAGTATCAATACAGGCACCCCAATCTGCATCACAGTATGCTTTAAGATGAAATGCATTATCACTAGGAAAGAAGAGTCCTTGTCCTGGATTTCCTTTCAGATATCTAACCACTCTTAAGGCACTTTCCATATGATGATGTTTTGGATCACTCATATATTGACTCAATGTTTGCACTGCATATGAGATATCAGGTCTGGTGACTGATAAATATATCAATCTTCCTATCAGTCTTCTGTACTTGGTAGGTTCCTTTAGATCAACTCCCCCTGAGTGAGATAGTTTTAGATTTTGTTCAATGGGAGTACCAGCCGGTTTAGCTCCCAACAGACCACAATCATCAATGATTTCAAGGGCATATTTTCTATGATTTAGTGATATTCCTTTCTTATTTCTGGCAACTTCAATGCCTAGGAAATATTTCAGATTACCTTGAAATGATGCTTTAAATAATCCTTCAGAGAATCAATGTCTTGTTTGCAATTTCCTCTAATAATGATATCATCTACATATACCAGAAGGACAGTGATGTTACCTTTGATATTTTTGATGAATAAGGAGTGATCTGCAGATGACTGCTTGAATCCTTGACCAATTATGATGGATGTTAGCTTGTTATTCCATTGCCCTGAAGCCTGCTTGAGTCCATATAAGGATTTGTGAAGAAGGCAGTAAGTATTCTCCTCCTCAGTAGAAAAACCAGGAGGTGGTGTCATATAAACTTCCTCTTCCAAGTCTCCATATAGAAAGGCATTATTTACATCCAATTGATAAAGAAGCCAGTTCTGAGCAGTTGCTAAAGCAAGTAAACATCTGACTGTGGAAATTTTTGCTACTGGAGAGAATGTTTCAAAGAAGTCCCATCCTTCTTGTTGATTATATCCCTTGGCTACAAATCTAGCTTTGTATCTCTCTATTTGGCCTGTAGCGGTATATTTGATCTTGTATACCCATTTGCAACCAATAGCAATTTTACCAGGAGGTAAAGAAGTGAGAGTCCATCTATTGTTTTCATGTAAAGCCTGTAATTCAGTATTCATAGCAGCTATCCATAGAGGGTCAAGTTTAGCTTGATCATAGGATGTAGGTTCAGTTGTTGAAGCAACAGACAGTATGAATTTCTTGTGAGAATCAGATAAATGATGAAAACAAAGCTTGAGAGGATGTTGTGTACCTTGATGGACATCATCAGTTGTAGAAGTCATGAGACAGAACTTAGATTGAATAAGTTTACACTGATAGTCTTGTAGATGACAGGGAACTTTTCTGAGCCTAGTGGACCTTCTTATTTCAATGTCATCAGCAGGATGAATGTGATCAGGTGATCTATCAGTATTAGATGAAGACTGATGTTCAGTGGAAGGAGAAGAAGAAGAAGTGGTGGAATTGTGTGAGTTATTTGGTGAAGGAGGTGTGAGAGGAGGATCTGATTCCTGGATATGAGGAGTGTTAGGAAAATTATCAGATTCATGGTATGAAGAAGGAAAATATGATGAGTCCATAGGATCTACTATTGGGGCAGTGTGATTAGGCATTGTGGTTGATGAAGATTGAAAGGGAAAATTTTGTTCATGAAAGATAACATCTCTTGAGACAAATACATGTTTATTTTGAAGATCAAATAGCTTGTATCCTGTAATATCAGCAGGATAACCTATAAGGATACACTTAGAAGCTCTGGGAAGGAGTTTATTATGTGGCTTTGGCAGAGAGGTTGCAAAACAAAGACAACCATATGTTCTAAGGTGAGAATACTGTGGTTGCTTGGAGTATAGAAGATAGTATGGAGTGTGGATTTCAAGCAAAGGTGTAGGAGTTCTGTTAATAAGATAGGCTGCTGTTAAAACACAGTCACCCCAAAAATGTAGAGGAAGATTGGCTTGTACTCTAAGAGATCTTGCAACACTGAGAAGGTGTCTATGTTTCCTTTCTGCCACTGAATTTTGTTGAGGTGTATATGTACAAGTTTGTTGATGTATAACACCTTTAGCTTTGAAAAATTCAGGCATATTAAACTCTTGCCCTTGATCATATCTGAGAGTTTTAATGTTCTTATTAAACTGTATGAACACATATTGAAAGAAATCATTAATCAATTTTCTTGCTTGTCCTTTGTGTTTCATTAGATACAACCAGGTAAATCGACTGTGATCATCAACTATGGTCAAGAAATAGCGAGATCCATTAATAGAAGCAGTACTATAAGGTCCCCATATGTCAACATGTATAAGATCAAAGATGTTATCACTTCTTTTAGGATTCAGAGAAAAAGGTATTCTGGATTGCTTAGAAAAATGACAGATATCATAGACAATATTGTCAAATTTGTGAGGAAATTCATCACTTGTTGAATGAAGAAGTGACAGCCTTGATACAGAAGGGTGTCCTAATCTATTGTGCCATAAAATGCAGAACACTGCTCTGATACCATTTCAAATAATATGGCAGTTGACATATTGATTATAATTCTTGTTGATGAACATATGAACAATGTTGAATGAATTATGGAAATGCAGTTGTATGTTGAAGAAAATGTTTCTTGTGTATTGATCATCACATTGAGTTATTACATTTATAGACAATAAGAACAACTAAAAAGTAAAAACTACAACTCATCATTCCATAACTAAACTTATTCTATCAACTGTCAGAATGAAGGAAGCTTTTGTTCCTTCTTTGCTGCGCATGTGCTGCTTGATCTGCTGCTTTGCATGTGTTCATGACCTGGCTTTGTTAGTGCCTTGATCGTGTTGTTAGCTGAAGCATTCGTTGGCTTTTGATAAGTCGCTCGATTAGATGTTGTGGAGGACATTGTGATGTCAATTTGTACACTAATTGCGCCTAAGTTCTGTTTTATTTCATTCTTTCTACCAAAAAGAAATAAAAAAATTAGACTTTGCAGTTTATATTTTAAACTCAATTAAGATGCTTCTCGCAAAACAAGCATGCCGTATTTTACAAGATCCGAATTGCTTGATTAGTAGAATTTATAAGGAAAAGTACTTTGCAAGTTGCGATTTTCTTGACGCGCGCTTAGGGACAGCACCCTCATTCTCATGGCGTTGTGTTTGGGAGACTATTCCAATCATTAAAAGGGGTTTGCGATGGCATGTCAGCAACGGAGAGGGGATATCGATTTGGCATGATGCGTGGCTTCCTCGCCATGTCACTTTTCGGTCGATCACACCCATCAACTACGACGCGCCGTTCACTTTTGTTAGTGAATTGATTGATCCGAACACAAGATGGTGGGACGTTGACGTGATGCGAACGATTTTTTGGGAAGAGGACGCCAAATTAATTTTGTCTATTCCGCTTGGGAGCTCGGATAATCATGATCGAACGATTTAGCACTTTGAGAGTAAAGGTTTGTTCACGGTACGAAGTGCTTATCATCTAAAAATACGAGGGAGGTGACAACTTGCTCGGAACCGCACGCATCGTGGAAGAAGGTTTGGAGGGTGGAGTGCGCAAATAAAATTAAAATTTTTCTTTGGCGTAGTTGCACGGATATTTTGCTACAAGATAGAAATTGGCGCACCGCAATATTTGCACGTATACGAATTGTGTCGCATGCAACGGTGATGAGGAAACAACTCGACATGTTTTATTTGATTGTCATGTTGCACGCCAAGTTTGGGCGTTGGCGAACGTTCTGGTATCTTCGTGGATTAAGGAAATGTTACGTTGGGGGATTGGCTCGTGCGAATGAGTAAATCGGGGTCGGGGGAGCGACTGAGTTTGTTAGTCACTCTTTTTTGGGCATTGTGGGGTAACCAAAACAGCATATTGGTTGGGGAGATGGCAAGACGGCCGGATGAAACTGTGACTTTTGCGCGAATCTTTGTCGCTAACTGGAGGGAGCATAACGGGAAGAAATTAGGTGCTCGTGCTACGGATGAGGAGGAATGGCAGTTACCACACAAAGGCCTAATCAAAATTAATTCTGATGGCGCTATCTTTGATGGAGCAGTGGGGATAGGCGTTGTGGCACATGATATCGATGGGGTAATGCTCGCTTCGCGGCAGCGAAGGATGAACTCGTTTATGGATCCGGCCGGGGTTGAGGCGGTTGCTGCGTACCATGCGGTTCGTTCGGCTTTAGATAAAAGGTTGCGAGAATGTCATCTTCGAAGGGGATCATTGTTTGGCCGTCATCCATGATATCATTGAGAAGCGCCAAGGAGATGTACGATACTCAAACGTCATTACGGATACCCGTCGCTTGTTCAAACCGGGATTTGGTATGAGGTGGGTGCGACGTAATTCTAATGCCGTGGCCCATGATGAGCTTGCGCGCAATGCGGTTGGAGATGCGAATGGTTTTGATTGAGCTTTTTTGATTATTGAGTTGTAGTTTAGTTGTGTTTTTTGGTTTCCAGTTCGAACGCTTTGTTGATCCGTTGTGTAGCTGGGACGTGCTCGTTGGTTCTGTGAGGCGTCCAGCTATGTTCTTTTCATATTGCAATTTCTCTTCAAAAAAAAAAATATTTATTGTTCTTAAGTGTACTATATGCAATACGAATTAAGGTTTTTACTTTCAAACAGGTAAGTTACGCTAACGTCTTTTTATTAGCAAGATTAGAGTTTTCTTTTAGAAAAAAAATCGATGGTCATCACATCTATTAGTAATGAAAGAAGATAAGATTTTAAATCTCAAGAGATTTGATAAGATCGTTTTCCTTTTGTTTAGGAGGAAAATCAAAGATATTTTTTCCTAGGTGAAAAATAAAATTTTCCCTCATTTTAATTTCCTCCATTTTCGACAATCAAACTGAGCCTAAACCAAAAAACCCTTTCTCACTCTTTAAGGTAACAGCCGCAACAATATAGGGTCTCCGCCACTCGAACTTATAATTAATTTCTTCTCTTCAGAATTTGGCTATACGGCGAAAAACAGGTACATTATTAGTACATTATGATTAAAACCTCAATCTGAATTTTGTTAAGCATGCGTGCGTGTAATTAATCTCAAAAGGACATGAACCAGTTTACGTATAATTATGGGCTAAGTAATCTTTCGAATTCATGTAATATGATATACTTTTAGTATTCAAGCAAGTAAATAGTGTAGGGACATGTGTGTAAAATTTTATGTGATTCATAAGTTCACGGGGGTGTACGTTTAGGAGCGTTCGCTTGATAATATAACGTCGACAGACATCCGCAAGGTCATGTAACAAATTGTGCGGGTGCCACGACCGCTCCACGACGCCACCACGCCACCACCTTCCCCGTCCAAAACAGTATAGTTCTTCAACTTTCCCCAAATTTTTATTTTTCTTTTTCAATTTAGTCCGCCACCACCTTCCCCGTCCGCCACGACGCCACCACCTTCAAGTTTTGAATGCTTTTGGTTTTGATTGAGTCCAATTTGAGTATGAGTTCGATTGAGTTGTGATATATATATATATATATTGTCTGTATGTTGTTGGTAACTAAGGACTAATTCTTAGAAATATGCTTGTATTTGTTTTTATTTGTAGATCTAATCATTTTTTTCTTTTTCTTGTTTGATGCTTTGCTTTGTAGAACATTAACTTTAATTATCATTTTTTTTTGTGATCAGGTCCAGTAGCTTTTCTCCACACTCCAGTAGCTATTTTGTGGACCACGCCACAACTCCACCCGCCCGCCACCCGCAAACCCGCATGATTTCTATATTGTTACCACCCGCATGGGTGAGAAAATTGGTAACCCGCCAAGATTGTGTATGGTGTCATTTTTCATTACCACCCGCTAAAATCCGCCCATGCACACCCCTAACAATGGTAACAAATGAGATTGTCTTAAATAGTTAATAAGCACCTTCTTCTTCGGTGTTATATATTAGATATTTGGATTTGTTGTTGTATAGAATCATATAGTTAGAAGTTAAGTTACTGATATGTCGTGAATGACTGTTAAGTATTCAAATCTTTTCACATAGTTAAATATGATTTTTCAAGTGTATTAAATGCTGTACTAATGAATTGGGTACTTTTTTACAATCAGAAGGGAATGTCGATGTCGACTACATACAAAAATGTGAATGAACCTTTGGACTATGAAAAGAAGATGACAGAACTTGAACGCGAGCTGTCAAAGATCGTAGGAGTAAAAGAGCTCAAGCTTCAACTTCGGCAGTGGGCGAAGGGAATGCTGATGGATGAAAAACGCCGAGCCATGGGAATGAAATTAAGTCGTAGAAAAATGCCTCACATGGCGTTCCTTGGAAATCCCGGAACAGGTAGCGACGTAGCGTATCGAAAATCATGTGAAGATTGATTAAGTAGCATTTTCACGTTTCGTACTGTAGGCATTTTATAGAAATTAATAAATGTCAATCTCTCTACAACCTTCGAGCCTTTAGATTAAACGCAATTCAATATAGTACTAGAGCTTTGGCCAAATGAGTAATCTTAGGCTTCAAAAAAAATTATTATAACATACACGCGAGATAGAGACACAGCGTATTGAATAATATAATACAAATACTAGATAATAGATATCCTTCCTCTTACAGTCTCGATATTTTAACTGAGAGGGCCAATTCAATTCTTACAATGCACTTTATGATGAACTCGTTTGTGCAAATTCTAGGTAAGACTTTGGTTGCAAGAATCTTAGGCAAACTACTCAAATCTGTGGGTGTGCTTCCTTCTGATAGAGTGACAGAGGTGCAAAGATCAGATTTAGTATCAGGATTCATGGGTCAGACGGCATTAAAGACCAAGGAAAAGGTATGTAAGTCTATGATTTTATTAAAGCGCTGTTTTTTTATCGACTAAAGTTGGCCTACATTGTCGTCTTTCCACACGTTGCAAAGATTAAAGAAGCCATGGGAGGCGTGTTGTTCGTAGACGAAGCATACCGGTTAGCACCCTTTAGAAGAGATCATGGTGTCGAGGCATTAGAAGAAATCATGTCAGTCTTGGAAGATGGAGAGCTAGTGGTTATATTTGCGGGATATACTGAACCAATGAAGCGCGTATTCTCTTCGAACCAAGGATTTTGTAGACGCCTGACACATTTTCTCCAGTTTGACGATTTCACTTGCAATGATCTTGCTGAGATGTTGATGTTAAAGATGACTAAGCAAGATGAGCATAGCCGGTTGTATGGTTTTAAGCTTCACCGTTTGTGTACCTTTTCTGCTGTTCATAGGGTGATAGAGGGGAATTCGACAGAGGAGCTGAGGAGAAAAATGAATGGAGGGTTGGTTGATCATATGCTGAATAACGCAAAGGAGAATCTGGATTCGAGGCTCCCTTTTGAGACGAGTGGTCATGAGTTGTTGACGATCACGTTGCATGATCTCGAGGCTGGGCTCAAAAAGCTCGCAAAACGTCCAAATACAGATGTAATTAGTCCAAATATAGCTGTAATTAATTTGGACTAGAAATATGAACATGTTATGGTTAATTGCTGGTAATTTTTCTTTTCAGTACAATTAGTGCACATTTGATATATTGTACGTATGGGTTGGCAGATCTTATCTTATTCATAAGAGCTAACCCCATCCACCGTTATCTTGTTTGATTTGTGAATTATTAAGCCTGCTTTGTTTTCCTGACAAATAGGGAAAATAAAATTAATGGGGAAAAGTCTTTTTTCCCTATAAATTAATTTTTCCTTACAAAAATTCCTAGAAAATTTTGATTTTCCTATTTTTTCTTTTTATTTTTTCCCCATTTTCCGGCAAAACAAATTAGGCCTTAATCCCTCTGATTACCAGTTTATTCTAGTTAGTTCAATATACTCTGAGAGACTTTATATGTATATAGAGAGAGAGCAAATTTTCAAATTATAACTACTAGATCCCTCACTACAAGGAATGAGGGCAGTAGAATCCACCTCTAAGAATCCGAAAATAAATCAAATTCTAAACTAAAGAAAATGGAATCTCAATATTCGGATTCCACATGTTTCATTCCTATGAGATAATTTAATGGTGATTAAAGGGGGATGATTTAAACTTCGTAGTATTTGAATTAATGTGCGGCATATTGTCGATAATATTTATCCCCATCTTCATCAAAGATTTATCCCCATCTTCAAATCTTCAACACCAGCTTCAAATATTTATTCTCATCTTTAAATCTTCATCACCATCTTGAAATGTTTATCCTAGTCCATCTTCAACTATTTATTACCATCTTTAAACTATCTCCATTTTCATCACAATCTTCAATATTTATCCCCATCTTCAAATATTCAACACCATCTTCAAATATTCTTCCATTCTTTATCAAATATTTATCTCCACCTTCAAATCTTCATAAAAACTCTTAAATGATGATCTAAAAACCTTCAAATCTTCATCCAAATACTCAAATGTTAATCTCATCTTCTAAATGTTCATCCCCATCTGCAAATCTTCATCCAAAACCATCAACGCCATCATCAAATCTTTATCCAAAGAATCATCAAATCACCAAACATTAAACCTATAAATCCTCAATAACTAATAAGTATTCTTTCTTTCCTTCTAGTTATTCATCTAATTAGTATATTTTTCATATTCAAGTCTTAGTTTCTCAATGGCTTATTACCACTAATTAAGTTTATTTGATATTCATTATGAATTATTAAAAGTTAATAATAAAGTTTCTAAAAAACAAATAATAATATGTATCACATAAAAAATATTAAAAATATTATTTATAATTAGTAATTTAGAAATTTAGAAATTTATATAAAAATATATAATTGTGCCACGTAATCACGGCACAATTATACTTTTTTTTATTCGATTGGCCGAATCCGAATAATCGGATTCCCTCCGATACAATTATATATTTTTTATTTTATTCTAATTGGCAGAATTCGAATAATCGAATTCCCTATGTTAGTAAAAAATTTAAATAACGTGGCGGTAATACATATTTTATTTAAATTTTTCGGAAGGAAAGGGAGTGCAAAAATCCGCATTCCATGTTTTTCTGAAATATTTAAATTAAATGTGGCGTTAATTATATTACCGCCACATTATTTGAAATTTTCGGAAAGATATGAAATGCAGAAGTGGCATTTCTACGGTTCACCATTCGTATTTTGTACAAGTGTATAAATACGCATACGATGGAATGCGGATTTTTGCATTCCACGGTTTCACGCGTTGGGGAATGCGAATTTTTGCATTCCACGGTTTCACGCGTTGGGGAATGCAATTTTGCGCATTCCATGCTTTGACCATAAATAGAATCTGATTTTCCGGATTCCATAGTCTTGGAATGCAAAATCGCATTCTCACTACAACAAAACCATGCAATACCATGGAAAGTTATGCATCCAAATTTTTATTTTTCGGATGCTTGACCAGTAGCATCGGATAAATCCGATGCAATTGACATTAGGGTCAATTGCATCAGATTTATTCGATGCAGTTAGCCTACATCGAAAGGTTCGGATGCAGACACGTAGGCTGCATCCGAAAATTCCCATGCAAAGCTTTGCATCGGAATTTTTGGATGCAGCCTACGTGGCTGCATCCGAAACTTTTCATGCAATTAATCTAAGGTCAATTGCATCGCAATTTTACGATGCAATAAAATATATAATTATATTCTTTAAAAACAATTACGAAAATTAGGGAAAATATGTAAAAATATATAATAAATGAGGAAAATTAAGCAAAAGAAGTGGATAATAAATAAATGTCTCAATTATTATCCAAAGACATTGTCAATTACGTAAATATTAATTATAAAATTACAACATCGATAAACACAAAGGTTTTTGAAAAAAAAAAAGACCAGACCTACATTTACGCACTTTTTGTACAAGTAAAACGAGCACCGATTTACCATACCACTTTCGTATGAGTAAATCGAACACCGATTTATCATACCACTTTTAGTACAAGTAAATAGAACATCGATTTATGTACCTACTTTCGTACACTATGTCGAACGTCGATTTACCATACCACTTTTCGTACGAGAATATCGAACACCGATTTACCATACCACTTTTCGTACATTATATCGAACACCGATTGACCATACCACTTTGCATCGTCAAAAACGGAAACGCAAACAAACCTTTCGGGTGAAAATGTAATTATCCAAATGTAGCAAAACAATTCGAAATTTACTTTTTCTTTCACCAATATTTTCTAAACAATAAGTAAGAGTGTTCCTTCAAATCTCGTTAAGAACGGAGTAACGAAAGACGCAAACAAACCTTTCTGGGTAAAAATATAATTATTCAAAAATTGCAACACAACTCGAAATTCACTTTTTCTTTCACCAATATTTTCTAAACAATAAGTAGGAATGTTATTTCAAATCTAGTTAAGATCAGAGTAACGAAAGACATAAACAAACCTTTCGGGGTAAAAATGTAATTATTCAAAAGTTGCAACACAACTTGAAATTTACTTTTTCTTTCACCAACATTCTCTAAACAATAAGTAGGTGTGTTTTATCAAATCTCGTCAAAAACGGGGTAACGAAAGACTCAAAGAAACCTTTTGGGGTAAAAATATAATTATTCAAAAGTTGCAAAACAACTCAAAATTCACCTTTTCTTTCACCGACAATTTATAAACAACAAGTAGAAGTGTTCTTTCAAATCTCGTCAAAAACGGGATAACAAAAGAGGCAAACAAACCTTTCGGGGTGAAAATAGAATTATTCAAAAGTTGCAAAACGACTCAAAATTTCTTTTTTCTTTCACCGACATTTTCTAAACAATAAGTAGGAGTTTTTTACAAATCTCGTCAAAAACGGAGTAACAAAAGACGCAAAATAAACAATGTAACCATATAACACTATAATCTTCAACCCTAAACCTTATACACATATACTCTACTAAATCAAAATTGTATTTTCACATGTAGAGAGTGTCAATCAACTCAAATCCTCGATTTGCTTTTACCATACGCTAAGTTTTAAAAAATAAGTGTGTTCTTCAAAATTTTGTCAAAAATAGAGTAAAGAAAGACGCATAAAAAATACTTGGGGTAGAAAATCTAATTATGCAAAAGATGGCAAACAACATCGAAAACTCCATTTTCTTTAAACACTATTTTAATAACACTTATGAGACATATGTACATTCAAAATTTGTCAAAAATGCGTAACGAAAGACGTTTAAAATACTTTTGGGGAAAAATTATAAATACAAATTTAGTAAGTAGGGGATTTTTGTAAATAGTAAAAAAATAGATGAAGGAAAATATTTCCATGCAAATAATATTGCATAAAAATATTTATATGCAAAATGTGCCTATTTATACATGCATAGGAAAATTTCCATGCAAAATGTATTGTACACATGCAATTGATCTAAGGTCATTTTCATTGCAATTTTGTGATGCAAAAAAAATATATAATTATATTATTTTACAAAATACAAAAATAAGGAAAATATATAATAAATGAGGAAAATTAGAAAAGAAAAGTGAAAAAATAAGTAAATGTCTCAATTATTATCCAAAGACATTGCCAATTACGTAAATATTAATTACAAAATTACAACATCACCAAACACAAAGGTTTTTGAAAGAAAAAACCAAACCGACATGTACCCAGTACTTTTCGTACAAGTAAAATAAGCACCGATTTATCATACCACCTTTCGTACAATTAAATCAAACACCGATTTACCATACCACTTTTAGTACGAGTAAATCGAACACCGATTCATCATTCCAACTTCCGTACAATTAAAATGAACACCGATTTATGTACCCAATTTTCATACATTATATCGAACATCGATTCACAATAACACTTTTCGTACATTATATCGAACACCAATTTTGGTACTAATAAAAAGAACATGATTTATCATACTATTTTCCGTACAAGTAAAACGAGCACCGATTTATCATACCACTTTTAGTACAAGTAAATCAAACACCGATTTATGTACCAACTTTTCGTACACTATATCGAACACCGATTTACCATACCATTTTTCGTATGAGTATATCAAACACCGATTCACCATACCACGTTTTGTACATTATATCAAACACCGATTCACCATACCACTTTGCATCGTAAAAAACAGAGTAACGAAAGACGCAAACAAACCTTTCAGTTGAAAAATGTAATTATCTAGCAGTTGAAAAATAACTTAAAATTCACTTTTTATTTTACCAATGTTTTTTAAATAATAAGTAGGAGTGTTCTTTCAAATCTCGTCAAAAATGGAGTAACGAAAAACGCAAACAAGCCTTTCGGGGTGAAAATATAATAATTTTAAAGTTACAATACAACTCGAAATTCACTTTTTCTATCACCAACATTTTCTAAACAATAAGTAGGAATGTTCTTTCAAATCTCGTCAAAAACGGGATAATGAAAGACGCAAAAAAACCTTTCGAGGTGAAAATATAATTATTCAAAAGTTATAAAACAACTCAAAATTCACTTTTTCTTTCGTCGACATTTTCTAAACAATAAGTAAGAGTGTTCTTTCAAATATCGTCAAAAAATGGGTAACGAAAGACACAAAGAAACCTTTCGGGGTAAAAATATAATTATTCAAAAGTTGCAAAACAACTCAAAATTCACTTTTTCTTTCACCGACGTTTTCTAAACAATAACTAGGAGTGTTCTTTCAAATCTCGTCAAAAACGAAGTAACGAAAGACGCAAACAAACCTTTCGAGGTAAAAATATAATTATTTAAAAGTTGCAAAACAACTCAAATTAACCTTTTTCTTTCACCAACATTTTCTAACCAATAAGTAAGAGTGTTCTTTCAAATCTCGTCAAAAACGGAGTAACGAAATACGCAAACAAACATTTCGGATTAAAAATGTAATTATTCAAAAGATGGAAAACAACTCAAATTTAACTTTTTCTTTCACCAACATTTTCTAAACAATAAGTAGGAGTGTTCTTTCAAAACTCGTCAAAAACGGAGTAATGAAAGACGCAAAGAAACCTTTCGGCGTGAAAATATAATTAGTCAAAAGTTGCAAAACAACTCGAAATTCACTTTTTCTTTCACCAACATTTTTTAAACAATAAGTAGAAGTGTTCTTTCAAATATCGTCAAAAATGAAGTAACGAAAGACGCACAATAAACAATATAACACTATATGATCATTAACTCGATCTAAACCCTAAACCCTAAACCCTATATAGATATACTCTACTAAACCAAAATTGTATTTTCACATGTAGATAGTGTCAATCAATTCCACTCCTCGTTTTTTTTTCACTACAAGATTTTTCGCCCTTTCCCGACCGGAAAATCCCGACCGGAATTCGGTCGGGAGCATTCCCGACTGCAATGCGGTCGGAAAAACTTTTCCCGACCGCATTGCGGTCGGTACGTTCTAAAAAACCATTCCCGACCGCATTGCGGTCGGGAAATATTAATCCCGACTGCAACGCGGTCGGGATTATTATTCCCGACCGCAATGCGGTCGGGACAACTCTGGGCGGGAAATTTCCCGCCCAGAGTGTCGCCCTAATCTCGGCCCAGCTGGGCCGCGCAGCTGAGCCGAGACTTCCCGACCGCAATGCGGTCGGGAATACCCTTATTCCCGACCGCACGGCGGTCGGGAAAGAGGGAGGTATTTCTATAAATACCTCCCTCCATCTCTTCATTCTCACACCCTCAATTTCTCTCTCCCTCCTCTTTTTTCCGACCGCCAGGAGCCTTTTGGCGACCGCAGTTCCGTCGGCGCTGCAAAATCGGTAATTTTTTTCGCTTTTTCTTGTTTTTTAGGTTATATTTAATGTTTTAATATATATTTTTTTATGTTTAATTGTTAGATATTGTAGAAATTGTTAGGATTTAATTAAGAAATGCTTTTAGGAATTGTTAGGCTTTGGAAAAATATTAGATTTTTATGCCTTTAGGAATTGTTAGGCTTTGGAAAATATTAGATTTTTATGCCTTTAGGAATCGTTAGGCTTTAGGAAATAGTATAGTTTTAATTAGGAAATGTCTTTTGGAATTGTTAGGCTTTGGGAAATGTTAGACTTTTATGCTTTTAGGAATTGTTAGATTTTAGGAAATGTTATAGTTGTATGATTTTAGTAATTATTTATGCCTTTAGGGAATGTTATAATTTTATGATTTTAGTAATTATTTATACCTTTAGGAATTGTTAGGCTTTACGAATGTTACAGTTTAGGAATTATTTATGACTTTAGGAAAACTATATATGATTTTTATATGTGTTAATTTATTTATTTGGACGTTAATTATGGAGTTATTTATGTTAGATTTAATGTTTTAATATTAATTATTAATGTTATATTTAATGTTTTAATATGAATTATTAGATATTGTAGAAATTGTTAGGATTTAATTTGTAAATTCCTTTAGAAATTATTGGGCTTTGTGAAATATTTATACCTTTAGGAATAACTTAGTATTGATTAAACTTAGGTCATCTCTACAATTAGAAAAATTCTAACTTATATGCTTTTACTTAGTTCGTAGCACTCCTCCTCGACGACATGTCGTCCCATGATACCGATCGTGGCCAGCCCTCGAAGAGAGGGCGTAGTGGTCCATCGAGCACTCCATCGAGTACTCCACCTACGACTGGTCCACCGAGGTTAGGTCCTCGTCTACGGATCATTCATTCTGGCGGTGCACCACCCGCTCATGTCGTTGCACCTGATCTCGATCTTGGCGAGTCCCCTACTTCTTCACATCCACATAGGCGTATCGGATCGAGCGGCGGTACTCCACCAGATCTAGTAGTACCATTTCGACTTGATGATGATCACGTAGCATCGACACCATCGTCATCATCTAGGCCATCGTCTTCATCTAGGCCATCGTCTTCATCGAGGCCACCGTCATCATCGAGACCTACGGCACCTACGCCACGTTCTACAGAGTCTACACCGGCTGGTCCTAGTACTTCTTCCCCTGCAGACGTTGCCGGTGCAGGACCATCTTCAGCGACGCAGCAGAGACCGGGCCGAGGTGTATCGAGAGGGCCGCAGGTTCCGGCTGACCGTAGTGCCCGTCGTAGGATCGAGCTGGATGAGCACGGCGTGTTTATGGATGGGAGAAAGATATCGACGGCGATTACCTCGATCATTAGGGAGTTTATGAAGACGTGTGTTCCTTCATACACTGCGGTCGATCCGATAGTCCAGGGACAGATGTGGGCTAAGTTTAAGGTGAGATTTAGAAAGTTTACTAAATATATATATATATATATATATATATAGTAAGATTTTTTTAACGAAACCTTAATTAAAAACCTTATTTAATTGTAGAGCATATACTACATTCCTCCGGATGACATGCTTCGTGCACATTCCGCATACGATGGGAAGGTTAAGAAGTGCTACAAGGAAATCGTGCACAATGCAAAGAAGAACTATTACGACAGGCTCGACGATCCGATGTGGGCGTCGCGTCCGAAGAACAGTTGGATGAGCGACAAGTTAGAAAAAATGTGGGTGACGCATTGGGAGTCGGAGGGCCATGCGAAGAAATCCGTGGCAGGCCAGAAGAACAGGCGATCTGGAGAGGCACCAGACCATGATCGTCCTACACGAGCTACTCATGCTAGTGGGTCCCAGAGCTACACAGCTATTCGACGTAGGATGGTATGTCTTATTAAATTGAGTTTCTATAAAAATAATATAATTGTCTTAAATTTAAATATCTATAATAACAAATGTATATCAATATGCAGGCTGCTTCTAGACCTCTAGGGGCCCCTCCACCTCGGCACGATGAGGCATATCGTTATCAGCACACACATGTGCCGAGTGGTCTGCCAGAGGGAGCTCCACGTCGCCGTGTTTGGGTTCACCCCAAGTATAGGGCTATCTATGTAAGTATTTAACTTATATAGCATTCTTTGATTACTGTATTAATATATGTCTTCCTTAATTACGTACTAACAATTATGACAAAATTAACAGGAGGAGTACATGCGCCTTATGACCGAGAGGTACGAGGAGAATCGTTCTACGTGGCCACCACTAGATCAGGAGCTGTGGAGGCAGGCGATAGAAGGCTTGAAGAAGGGGAAGGCTGCGGGTCTCCCTTCGGATGCACGTCACGATGGGTTTGGTTTCTCGACGAAGAGGCATCGAGACACGACACATGATTATGCGAGGGTGTTGGAGAGGGAGAACCATCGTATTAGGACTGTTACTGATGCGAGGATTGACGAGCTTGCTACTCAGGTAGATTTCTTGACCCAGCACATCACCCAGACTACAGGTACTCCTCCATCTCGACCCATGCCTACAGGGGGACTCATGCGTGATGCTCGTCGAGCCGACCAGCGTTC
Source organism: Linaria vulgaris (assembly GCA_948329865.1). Taxonomy (NCBI): domain Eukaryota; kingdom Viridiplantae; phylum Streptophyta; class Magnoliopsida; order Lamiales; family Plantaginaceae; genus Linaria; species Linaria vulgaris. The sequence continues at coordinate 3,903,917 of OX415251.1, forward strand.
CTCGCCACCTACTCTTGATCCTTTTGCATATGGTGCTCCAGATTGCACGCTGTATGATGATGAGTACGAGGATGTCCCCGATGAGGACCCCGAGGATGACACTCTCGGTGGTGATGCAGCCGATCTTGGACTAACTCTTCCCACGTGCTGAGATCATTGGACTAACTCTTCCCAGGATAAAACGACCTTTCGAATTGGCTGCTAGCACCCGCAGAGCAATCCCGACGAACTCGAACAGTAATAGACTACCACCACCACACAATGATTAAGATTTTCCGTGTATGCAAAAGTGTAATTTTTAATTATATGAACCTTATGGGGAGCGACCCCTATTTATACTAATTAGGGAGAGAGTTGGCTGACTTGATTAACAAGGAACGAGATCTTTTAGATATATGCAAATCTCTAATTAAGATAATACCGGATCGTAATTAAGATAAGACTATATCTTCGGATGAATCTGGATGCGTTTTGATGCTTCGGATTTAATATAGAGATATTATCCGAATCTGAATTAATTCTGTTACCTAAAACAGAAAAATAAATATTGAAGGTGCAAAAACAAGCGGAAGCCCGACAGGCTAAACGGACCGACATTCGGCGCGTACGTCGTGTACGCAAGCCCAAATCGCATTAGTCGCACTATTTTTGAGCTCGCATTTGCACCCCCCTGCGTGCACGTAGGAGAGGGAGGAGACTCTAGCCAACACATTCTTATCATGCTAAGAATGCATTGCTATTGATAAATCCAAAAAGAAAGTGCTCTTTTTCCCATGTGGGATGGCCCTCTTTACTTTATGCCTTTTCCCTCCTTTACTTCAATATTTTCAGCTTTGTGTAGCTATCTTTTAGCATCAATTTCTCATTCACCCGTGTACCATTTTGAGCGTGCAATATATCGTTTCGAAGCTCTCACATAGGAGAAAATGTTCCCATCTTGAAGTCGTCAATACGACAAGTGGAACCCGCTCAAAATCTGACCCGAAGTCAGCTGTACAAACCCATTTCATTTAATCAATTTTCCAACAAAATTAATACAAAACAATCGACACAACGTTAACTAATAAGTTCCCGATCATCGAGATTAATGATCTATAACTATTAAGTTCGATGAACAGATAGATGTATGTTACCCAAGAGCTTGACCATTTGATTATAGGAGATTTGAGCAATTAGCTCGTTTGAATTACAATTCTACTGACTTACGGCACATTTGGTTTGCCTTATACATGCTAATTAGCACAAACTCATGCCATTAGAGACCTAATATTTTGATTAACTCTTATTATAAATTGTTGTTTCCTACCGCAAATTTCAAAATCTTGGCCAAGATTATATTTTCTCATTCCAATTTTATCTTTTACAGCGAGTTTTAATTTGCCGTATATATTTCCTGCTAAATTATGTTCAATATTTCCTTTCCTTTTCTTTTCTAAATTAATCTCTTTCCTTTTCTCCTTAATGAATATATTAGTTAATCTTTTCAAATCTAAAATATTTTGATGATAATCATAAAAATATTTGAAATGAGATATTTCTTTTATCATAATTTTATTTTAATTTTTTGGTAGGAACTGTTTGGCACTATTACTAACACTGAAATTTGTGTGCAGGCGCTAAAACATTGTATTTTAGCACGAAAAGTTTAAACGTAATTATCTAAAATAAGGTATACATATGTTTTTTATAACAAAATTATTCAAATTGGTCTTTTTTATGGATTAACAAAATAAAGATATATTAAGAATTATAATATAATCTACCTCTTAAATTACAATCCAAGTGCAAATTTAGTATTTATACAATTGGCAATGACATGTGATATTTTGACATCTAAACGCGTGTTCCGGAAGCAGAAGTCCCATTTAAACTACATCATTAATAATGGTAGACTTATTTGAAAAGGATAATCAAATGATCCTTAGGTATAAGAGACGCCTCGTCAAGACAACCTCTAGCTACCTCAAGTTTAGTTATTTGGGTAAATTTTTTGAAGTTAAGAAATTTTAATTAATTAACGTGACATGATAGACAAAAACAAAGATGTTCCACATCATGAGTATTATCTTTTGTAAATCAAAATGATAGATTGTTTCATAGCTCAATCGGACAAAACACATTTATATAGAAATGGACATTTCTGCAAGTTGAGAAGAATGGAAACAAATTAGGAAAAATTTAACATATAAATGGGATCATAGAACTAATTAATGTACGGTCGCACCAATTTCAACAAATGTGTCCTCGTTTCGTCTTATTATGAATTGAACTATAAGGACATGTTAACATTTATAAACAACAATTGACGAAGGTCGTAGACATTCAAGGCGGTTTTATGGATAAGTTAAAATTCACCAAAAAAATGCGAAACTATAACGTATATATATAATATGTATATTAACATGTGATGTATTTATACACAGATGCATGCACACGCACACTTCTAAATCATGCATGAATATAACATGTAAGTCAAAAGTGATGAGTGCAGCCCGCATTACCCCAATTTGTCTGAACCCAAATTTGGTCTTCTCATTTTCTTTGTGTGAAGCATCAGTTAGATTATAAAGCTATATTATTATAATATATTACGTTGATTTTTATAAAAAACATCAAACAGAATATATTGCTTAAAATCTGCCGCCACCACACAAGTACAACTGATGGACCTAATATTTTAATTGCATTCAATTGGTCTTTTTCTTTTTCATTTATTAACTATCGATATTGTTTGGAGAAAACGATGTGACGAACCCCATGTAACTTGTCACTACAAGAATTATTCGCCTCCTATAATCCCGTAATCGCCTCTTATATAAATAATAGGAGGCGATTACCTGCCAGCCAGCTGTTGCCTCTTATATGGGTGCCTTTTACCATATAAGAGGCGATTATTTGCCTTCAGAAAGCTGCAGGCGCGTGGGAGCGGATAAATCGCCTCCTATATTCAGAGATAGGAGGCGATTAGTCCGCTGCAGTTTAAGTAGGGTCTACGTATATTTAATATTTTGTATTGCGATGGAAGGCGATCTATCGCCTCTTATATTTAATTTATAATTTAAATATAATGCGAACGGTGGGAGGCGATTATTCGCCTCCTATATTTTATTTATCATTGAAATATAATTTTGGCTTCTAATATATTTTATCTAATTATTATTAAAATATGAGAATGGTGTAAAAAAAATAGCGGCAAAATTTTGCCGCTAAATTTTTTCACTAATTTTCATTTGAAATAATAGCTCCTAATTTGGTTATTTTTGAAATTAAAAATTAAAATTGAAACACAACATGATTTAATTCATCAACATTTATATATACAAAAAATTATTACTAACATTACAAAATGATGAGATTCATATATAATTTCATTATATTATTTAGTTACATTTGGTAAATACTATGACATGTAAATAGAATAATACAAACATAATTAACTTGCAACATATATCACTACATTCCAATACATTACATAATAAATCTAAAAAAAAACTATTATTGTGTTCATGAATAAAACTAGGTAGAAAAAAAAAATGAATATGAACACCATCTTCATCTTGCATTAATACTCCTTGTATCTTTGGTAATGTTAACGGGTTTAGAATTATTCCCTATTTAACGGAAGATATTTATATTGGGTCGGAACGCCCTGTCCGTGATTCAGAAACAATCGCAGGTGGAAATGACTAGAAAATAATTAGAACTACAAGAAAGTTTCTTTCCTTTATTCACTGAACTTTTCCTCCTCTTTGTGTACTAGTAGTAAGTTGTACTAAGTTAGACTTAGTTATCTCTCTTCTGTTGATCCGCTCCCTTTATATAGACTTAGAAAATGGCAGGTGTCACTGTGCATGTGCTTTAATAGAGACAGGTGTCGTTTCACTAATACAGGTGTACAAATTAGGATAAGATTTATCTCTTAATCTACTGGATGCTGACTAGACCCTATTCGGTGCTTTCCGATAGCTTCGAGGATCTTCAATGAATGATTATTTTGGGGACGCTATTCTTCCGAGGGCTAGGCTTTTGTTGACACATAACGAGAATGCTCGTATGAAAGTAAGGACTGCTGTATATGCCTTCCGAGGGGTTTTATCTTCCTTTCTTGACTCGGGTTCATTCTTCAATGGCTGGGGTGATCTCCGAGGACATAATATGATAACGTAACAGGATTCTTGATGGTATAATGTGATCTCCGTGGGCTTGATTTAATCTCCGAGGGCTGTATTTAATCTCCGAGGGCTGTATTTACTCTGTTTGAAATGAGACTTTTCCGCTTAAGTTCTCGGAATATATTTATTAGACATTCTGCTCTTCATCTCTGGTTTTTTCTCTGAGAATGAGTCTTCGGATGATGGTCCGAGGGCAATTTTCATTGAGGAACGTGCTCCGAGGACAGTTCATATTGAGGAGTGTTCAGCAAGGAAGTTTTCTTGTAAGTTCATGGGACTCGGGGTCCGTTGTGGTCCCTCTTGGCGCATTGGTGGATATCGGAGTCGCGCGGATCCATCGGGGTTTGCTTTTTTTTCCGATGCCGCGTTGATATCTGCTTTTTACTCACCCTTTAACTTTCCAAGGGACACTTATGTCCCTCCTCGTGTGCTCTTCTATGCCTTTATTAGGTCAGTGACCGAGGAGTAGGGCAACATCCGAGGGGGTCTCCTTATTAGGAGTGGGTACATCTCATCGGAAGTACTCGTGACAACTGTATTGTCCATTTATTGATTTCCTGATTAGGATTAACCTTCTTCTTTTCCTTTTATTTATTTTTATGGTTAACAGGTAATAACTTCATCTTGCATTAATACTCCTTGTATTCTTCCTTGTATCTTTGGTAATAACTTCATCTTATGAATGTTGGAGAAGATTGAATATGAACACCAAGAAGAATGTTGCAAATATAACTTTGGTATCTTTGGTAATAACTTTTTTTTGTTGTTGATGTTTTGTGGGAAGGCTGTATATGTATAATTTTTTTTCACATCGCCTCCCATATGTCACCACATGGTTAAATTTAAACGGTTCAGATGTGCTGATTGAGAATATCTAACGGTCCAGACCTACCAAGACACCTTTCACGCGGATCGTGGTCTTGTTGGTGGGAGGCGAAATTTCGCCTCCCATATTTATTTTTTTAAAAAAAAGCTAAATTAACAACATTCACTTTAGGAATAGATTAATCCCCTTCTATCAATTATTGCACGGGAATCTCTCCCTTCATCCTCTATTCACCATCTTCAAATTTCATTTTCCTCCATTGTTGTTGTAACAAAACATCGGAATTGTATATGTATCATTAGATCTGTAAAAGTCGAACGTTAAGAGGTATGTAATTTTTTTTCTAAGTCTTTAATTACGAGTTCATGAATACATTACATATATTTTTTTATTATTGACTTAGTTTAATATTGTGGTAAATATTGTTCGTAAGCTTTAATTAGTTTAATATTGTGGTCAATATTGTTTGTAAGCTTTAATTAGGGTAGATTTTTTGTGATTGTAATGTTTATTGTTAGTATTAGTAATATTAATGACTTATCATGTAATGTTTATTGATGAAAGATTTTTTTATTATTTGACTTGATATGTAATGTTTATTGCTAGACAATAAATTCGATTTCTGATTGTTGGTGTAGATCTAAAATGTATAACAACGAAGATCGGAGTTGGATGTACGATAGATTGACGGATGGTTATGTCAACAGAGCTTCATTGATGGTGTTGATAGGTTTGTAGAATATGCATCTTCTCAGACTAACTTGCTCAATCGGGGCAAAGTTAAGTGCCCGTGCCGAAAATGTAAAAACACTAAGTATCATACAACGGACAAAATTAAGTATGACCTTTACGAGTGGGGTTTTGTTCAGGATTATTATGTTTGGGTAGCGCACGGTGAGTCATTTGGTAACACATTCGGGGCGTCGAGTTCTTATAATCCAGTGGAGTCACCTCCTCGTGAAGATTTTGGTGGTTGTTATAGGGAAATGGTCGACGATGTGTTTGGTGGTCGTTATGAGAATGTTCAGTCTAATCAAGAGGCAGAGGACATACCAACCCGCGAGGCAAGGGACTTCTATGAATTATTGCGACAATCAGAGACGCGAATAAGTACAGAAGACTGTGAAACGGCTTTGGAATTCGTTGCCCAGTTTATGACAAATAAGATTTTGCACAACACGACGGAAGCTAGTTGTAACAAATGGCTAAAACAATTGCACAAAGTGTTGACTCTAGAGGACCGCGAAAAAAATTCGCAGAATGTTAGAGGGATGAAGCGTGTATTAAAACGGTTTTGCTTGGAAAAGAAGACTTATGACCTATGTGAGAATAATTGTTTCATGTACTATGGGGAGTTCGAAGGTAGCAGTTATACTAAATGTCCAGTGTGCCAAGCAGACAGATTCGAGGGCCGAGAGAGTACAAATCCAAGGGCCAAACGTATTCCCAAAAAGAAATTGTGGTACTTTCCTTTGACATCTCGATTGCAGAGGTTGTATATGTCTCGAGCAACGTCACAACACATGACGTGGCATCTGAAATGCAAAGGAGAAAACGATACAATGATTCACCCAGTTGCTGGTAAGGCGTGAAAATCTTTTAATGAAGAGTATCCAGATTATGCTGCCGAGCCTAGAAATGTTAGGCTTGGTCTTTGCACAGATGGGTTCACCCCGTAGGGAAGCTTTGGTAATTCATACTCTTGTTGGCCGATTTTTGTTACGCCCTACAATCTCCCTCCTGATATGTGCATGAGGTAAGAATATTTTTTTTTTCTTTGTTGATCCCTGGACCAAGGAGTCCTGGAAAGAACCTTGACTTGATGCTAAGACCCCTAATCGATGAACTTTGTTCGTTGTGGATGATTGGAGCTCAAACTTATGATTCATTCTGGAAGCAGAATTTTGTAATGAGAGCGCATTTGATGTGGACGATTTGTGATTTTCCAGCTTACGGTATGTTATCCCAGTGGTGTACGCACGGTAAGCTATCTTGCCCGTATTGTATGAAGCAAACAAAGTATTTCCGTCTTGATCATGGAAAGAAACCATGTTGGTGGGAGTGTCATCGCCGTTTTTTGCCTCCTTTACATCCCTTTCGTTCCAACACTACTAATTTTAGAAAGGGTGAGGGAGATTACGATGCACCAATAGTTCGAAAATCGGGTCGAGAAATCTGACATGAGGTTAACTATCTACCTCAAATTGAGTACGGAGACAGTGGCGAATTTGTGGAGGGTTTTGGCACAGACCACAACTGGATTCGACGTAGCATATTTTGGGAATTTCCATATTGGCATTCAAATCTTATCTGTCACAATCTGGACGTAATGCATTGTGAAAAAAAATTCTTTGACAACATCAAGAATACAGTGATGGACGACCCAGATAAAACGAAGGATAACTTGAATTCGCGAAAGGATTTGAAGGAGTTGACACTCAGAACTGGGTTATATCCGATACCTTCACGTAACGGCCAGTGGACAAAGAAAAAGGCAAAGTACTGCTTAGGTAAAGATGAAAAGCGAAAGGTGTGCGAATGGGTAAGTGCAATCAAGTTTCCGGATGGATATGCGTCGAACATTAACCGTTGCGCCCAAATACCCCAACTACGACTAGCAGGAATGAAAAGTCACGACTGTCATGTTTTTATGCAAAGGTTGCTACCTATTGCATTTCGGGACTTATTAGAGGACCCTATTTGGGAGGCAATCACGGAGGTGAGCGTATTCTTTCGATCGCTTTGTGCGACAGAGTTAAGCATACACGCAATGGAAGAATTAGAGAGATCGATTGTGATTACACTGTGCAAGCTCGAGCAAATATTCCCTCCCTCGTTCTTCGATTGTATGGAGCATCTGGCCATACACCTTCCTTGGGAAGCAAAGGTTGGAGGACCTGTCCAATACAGGTGGATGTATCCCTTCGAGAGGTAACTGTATTTTTTTGGTCTTTATTACACAAATGTTCTCGATGATTGTTTATTTGGTTTTTTATTTATTTTTGTTTTTTGTATATTGCAGACGCATGCAAGATTTAAAAAAAGCAGTAAAGAATAAGGCTTGTGTAGAAGGATCCATTGCCGATGAGTATCTCATTTTTGAAGTCACCAACTTCTTACAACACTATTTTGAGCAATCTATTGAGACAAGAGACAATCGTCTCAACAGGAATGAGGTTGCACTTTATGAAGGTTTCAATGAAGAACTCTCAATCTTCCATGTGAAAGGGGAAGCGATTGGTCGTGCACTAAGGGATAGGTACCTTAACACGGTCGAGTATAGAGCTGCTGAGTTATACATTCTTCTCAATTGCCCAGAAATGGGTCCATGGTTGAGGTAAGTACATTATTATATTTGCTTAAAAACTTTATTACCCCTTCCGCCCTATTAAAATTGTGACTTTCATAGATTGTTTGACGAGCAAATGTGTGTTGGCCTTCCGGAGCATCAAATACAAACACACCGTAACATGTACTTTGTTGACTGGATTAAGAGAATTATTGCGTCTCAAAATTATCCTATAGATCCCCGCATCATTACGTTGGTAAGCGGCCCAATCAACAGTGTGAAAGTATTTGATGGTTACTTGATAAATGGGCTTAGGTTTCACACCACACAGTTTAACAAGCGTAAGAAGACAAATAACAATGGTGTATACGTTAAGGCCGACGATGCAGAGGAATCCCATTATTTTGGAATCCTCTAGGAGGTAATAGGGGTCCAGTATTGGGGAAGTGGTCGTGCACTAACTGTGATTCTTTTCAAGTGTGATTGGTATGATTTGTCTTCGCTTGGGATGCAGAAACATACGAAATATCCACTAGTTGACATAAACTCAACTCGTCGGCTACCAACAGGGGAGACGGATCCGTTCATCCTGGCGACTCAGGCTCAACAAGCATGTTATTTCACATACCCCTCTCAGAAACAGACTAGGAGAGGGTGGTTGTCTGCCCAAACCACGAAAGCAAGGCATATTGTGGACACATCCTCCTTACGCAGTAATGTGGCCGAAGGACCAGAAATATTTCAAGACGACACACCTCCTTTTTTCAGATTGGATGTTGACCTAACCCCGTACCACATTCATAATTTAGCAGACAATGAACTAGAAAGCATGGCCGACGATCCGGTGAGTCATCGAAACGAAGGTGCAGAAAAAGATGAAGAAGAAGACGAGGAAGAACTTGATGAGGATGACACCGAAGAGCAAGATGACGATGATAGTGATCCTGATTATGAATAGTTTGTTTTGATATGCAATGCAACAATAATCTTTGAGACACTATATTTTCATGAATGATAATATTCCTTCTTAACCTGATTATCTATGGTTATGAGTTTTTTTTTTTGGTTTAAGGTTCTAATTATGATATATCCGTGAGTCCCGTGAAATTTAATCTTAAACCTTTAAAACAACTCAAAATTCAATGATTTTATCCTAAAATCCTAATTATGTTAAATAAGTATGTCTCGTGAATTTTCAGCAAAAATGGAGTAAGCAATGACGTTGAGAAAAAAATTGGCGTTAAAAATATAAATATGCCAAAGTTTGCAATGCCAAAAAATTGAAATTCAAAAATAACCTACATACTAATACGTACACTCCAAATTAAACTATCACTCCACTCCCTCTTATTATCTAGAACCCTAATTTCTCCCCCAAATTCGTACACTCCAAATTGAACTGAATTCGTACCCCAACAATGTCTGAAACCACTTACGTAGCTGATATTGATTGTTGGTGTGGTAGACGGGCGGTGACGAAGACCGCGCTGACCGACGCTAATCCGGGCCATCGTTTCACAGGTTGTTCAAAAGGTAGTAAATTCGGTTGTGGGATGTGGTTTTGGGTCGATGATCCTTTATGCGAGCGCGCGAGGGTAGTGATACCTCAGTTGAGAAGGCGAATTGAAGCGTTGGAAGCAAAATTGATGTTGAGTCGGGAGGAATGGGTTAGTGGTTCAGGAGATGATGGATCCAAAAGGCAGTGTACCGGTGGCCTACAGTCAGCACCACCGATGATGTATTCGCCAATGGACAACGCCCCCCAGGCTCCGTCTTTTATGGCTCACCTGACTTTTCTACATAGCAGTCAACCTTTGTCGTTCACAGGACCCTTCACCCAACCACAAGTTGGGTTTACGCAGCCACTGATGGGGCCACTTTCGGTCACAGCCTCCACCTCCACCTCCTCCCAGCCACAGATGGCGCCACCCTCGATCAGAGCCTCCACCCACACCTCCTCCCAGCCACAGATGGCGCCACCCTCGATCAGAGCCTCCACCCCCACCTCCTCCCAGCCCCAGATGGCGCCACCCTCGATCAGAGCCTCCACCCCCACCTCCTCCCAGCCACAGATGGCGCCTCCCTCGATCAGAGCCTCCACCCCCACCTCCTCCCAGCCACAGATGGCGCCACCCTCGATAAGAGCCTCCACCTACACCTCCTCCCAAGCCACAGAGAGTGTATACGCCGGCATAGTTGGCACAGATGATCGGCCTACACGAGGACACATTCAATGGGACACATTCTGGCAGTTGGTCGATGCCTCAGTACGGGACGACACATTCCTCACCCCAACATACATCGACGGGGGCTGGTGGCTCGGGCCAGTGTGGTGGGTCGGAATTTGTGCCCGTTCAGCCTGTTCAGCCAGACCAGCAAGGCTTTATGTCGGCTGACGAGTTGTATGAAGCCGCTTTGGCTCAGCCGGTGATTTACTACAGGCCACAGCCGTCGACTCAGGCATCGCGGGAAAGCACAAGGGTTATAGAGAATGAGGATGAGGATGATGTTGAGGGAGGTGAAACGGAGGTTGTTCAAGATGATCGAGAGTACGAGTTGGATGAGGAGTTGGCTATTTTGGGCACATTGTACCCAAAATGTACAGGCTACAGAGGGTCTGGAAAATGGCGGCCTGAGCAAGCAGTCGAGTCGTTGAAGCCGGAATTAAAGCTCGCATTTGATGGGAGCTTCATTGATGCATCACCCACTGTCACAAATATTTTAAAGGAGGTGATGAGGAACCCGCACACGAGATATCCTGATTTTAGCAAGGACGAAAGGAAAGACGGCTGGGAAATGTTTCAGGTATTTTAGAGAGCTTTTACTAACTCCTTAAATGTGTTGGCAGTTTAATATTGACAGAACTTTAGTATAAATAAGTTGACAGTAGTTTAAATATAAATAAATTGACTGTAGTTTAATAATTTGTTGGTTATATTTGTTCTATTTTGTTGTTCGGTCTGTGAGTAGTTAAAGTTAAATATTAGGTGATTAAACAACAAGGTGATGATCTGATTTAGCCAAAAAATGAGCTATTTTAATTATTATAGCACAAGTATGATTGAACCTTATATTTATATTTTTTCTGTAATCAGGATAATCTATTGAACTTTAGTGTGTTATTTTCTTTTCCGGTGATCCGGCTAATTTATTATATTTTTGTGTTAATTATAATAAATTTGTTATGTGCCTTGTAGAGATGCTATCGGTGGGACAAGAAGCATTATCTGACCATTGAAGCGACATATCACAAGACGACACAGGCCAATTTTTCACGCATGGTCACAAATTGCAAGAAATTTTGGATGGCGTTCAGGAAAGACCACAACCATATGGAGAAAAACAAAACCTGGGCAACTGCGGGGTGGCTGGAATCCTACATAAGGTACTGGAACACGGAAAAATTGAAGGATAGAGCTAGAAAATCGTAGGACAATCAAGCCAAGAGGGAAGGAGCTCCCTATATCGGGGGGTGTAAAAGTGCAACAACCTATAGACATGAAATGGTACGTGTAGTTAAACTTTATTAATTAGTATGTTTTATTATAGTAATCTTGTAAGTTTTGTAGACGTATATTGATTTTTAATCTTAATTTTCAGGCGGCAGCAAAAGGGATACGCCCCGAAGATGTCCCTATTCAAGAGGTTTGGATGAAAACACATTCCAAGGTTGTCGGCGATGTAGTGAAGTGGGGTAGTGAATGGGCGCGCGATGTTTATGTAAGTCATTATTAAAACTATCTCAAATAGAATGTTTATTAGTATATTATATTAGTATTAATAAAGAACAGTATGTTTGAATGATTTGGCTAAATTATTATGTTGCATTGATCTGATTTCTTGTATTTATGTATTTACGAGAAATTAGTATAGTATTTTGATGATTTTTATGTGAACAGTGTGTAGCATTTGATCTCTAACAGTTATTAATTTATTTTTTTGATGTTGGACAGTTGAGGTATATACGGGAGTCTATAAAAGATCACACCGCTAATATGACCACGTGGAAACCGTTGAATAAGGCTGCCTGGTTGCGTGCTGTGAATGGTGCCAAGAAGAATTTTGTTCCAGACCTTTCAAAGTGTGGCGAACCAGAGTTCGTCGGCTTTGAGACAAGGGCGAAGCCTAAATACGGGCATATCGGCAGGTAAACGAAGACTTGCTTGAAAAGCAAACTGAAGCTATAGCATCCTTGATTGAAGTGAATACGCAAAAGGATGAAGAAATTGCCAAACAAGCGAATGATCACCAGACCTTGAAGCAAGCGGTGAAGGCCATATTCATGTTACAAGGTCTAGTGATTCCTCCCCAGTTTGCCGCTCTATTCGCTGAACCTCAAGCCGCACCGCCATCAGCTGAACATGAAGCCACTGGAGCATCGCCTACTGGACCATCAACGACACCATCAACGACAGGATCATCCGGTATCGGACAATCACCTACCGGGTCTGCTCCGATGCCAGAACCCTACTATCCGGACATGTCACCTGTTAATCGCCAGTGAACTTGTATTCCTTTTAGAACTCATTAACTTTTGAACAATGTTTCACTTTTATGTATTGTCATGTATTTAAGTTGTTGCTTTTGGAATTGGCCTTATTTTGCTTTTGGAATTGGCCTTATGGTTTTGGCAGAATTGTTTTGGCATATTGGTTGAATGAATACTGGAGTAGGCTTTGGAAATGGCCTTATTGTTGTTAAAATGAATTTTGGTATTTTGTGTTTGCTATTAGAAGTTAGAACAGGCAGCTGGTGTTTGCTATTTTGTGTTTGGTATTTTGGTGTTTTTTGGCACCTGGCTGATTAATATTGTTTTGTTATTTTTTTTTAAATTTTTTTTAAGAACATCAGGCAATTATTCCCCTCCCATCATGTTTTAATTTAAATATTTATTTTCAGAATACAATTTGCCATTTTCCTTTATTTTTTTGTTAAGTTTTCCGGACAGATGGGAGGCGAAAATTCGCCTCCCACCACGTGGCCGCTTCTGATTGGAAGCTTTTCAACCATTTGACTAGGGAGTCAGCATAAGAGATATATGAGGCGAATATGGGTCTCCTGAATCGTAGAAGGCCCGAAATCGCCTCCTATATTGCCTCCTACTGTAGGAGGCCTGGAATCGCCTCCCATATCTAGCAGCTATATTTAAGCATTGTTGTAGTGTGTTCCACGAACTAGCACAAAAATCATGTTGATTGATTGAAGCTCCCTTGTAATAAGTAGTTTCGCGATTTCAAAACATTCTGCACACGATTCATAAATTCTGCACAAAATTTAATTTGTTATTGTCTAACTCTGTTAGTGCTATAGAGAGATTTTATCGAAAGTAGCCCCATAATAATTTATTTTATCAATTTTAGCCCCATAATGATTTGAGTTTCAATTTTAGCCCCATAATAAATTTTTCGTTTTTAATTTTGGTACTTTCTGCAAAAATCACCCAATTTTCACCTAAATTTAGCTCGTGCGTCTCACGTGCGAAAATTGCTAAGGGCATTACGGTACCAAAATTGAAAACGAAAAATTCATTATGGGACTAAAATTGATCAAATAAATCATTACGGGGCTACTTTTGCCGAAAGTACCTAAATTTTTGCCGAAAGTACCAAAATTGAAAACGAAAAATTCATTATGGTACCAAAATTGAAACTCGAATCATTATGGGACTAAAATTGATAAAATAAATTATTATGAGGCTACTTTCGATGAAATCCCTGCTCTAGACGAGAGTAAATATTTAGTTTGTACTATTTTTTTGAATGTTAAACGTACCCCAGTAGATTTAACATAGAAACATCTTTTTTGTAGTTTGAAACTCATGCAAAAGGTAGCACCTATGTACATTATATTGTTCGAGATCCCTGCATGAAACCCTAATCTAGTTTGTTAATTATATAATTACCTATTCATATATATAACCATTTTGTACTTTACTCATAAGAGAAAGAAAGAAACGTGTTTTTTTTTTCCTTCTAAATGAAAGGATATTTGGAAATATAGTAAAGTGAAGGCCAATTTTAGCTATTTAACAAAGAAAATTGCTAGCATAATGTTTTAACTTATGAGTGCAGATACTCTTTAGATACAATGTACCATAATTTTTTATTTTAGCTATTTAGCAAAGTTACTACTTGGAGTTTTGTGTGCAGCCTGTTTGGCGTCATCATAATGTTTTAGACGAATTATAAGTTAATGAAAGATTTAGTGCAAGTTTTTCAAATTAGATGAGAGTTTAAGGTAGGTATATGTAGCCTCTTATTGACTCAATGATTGAGTATGTTTTAAAGTAGAAAAGGCTAACAATTCATAGTAGCTGATTCTTTGTGTCTGCGCCCAACAAGGCCAAAGGGCAACAGCTCACGTGAGGAATACAAAAAGATAAATTATAATATTACCCATCAATTTTGGAATATAGTCTATATATTTGTAATATAAATTGCGTGTATAGGTTTTTTATGCTCATATAGTTAGTGTTTCACTTTCTTTATTATTGGGCACCTTTAGTCCCTAATTTGGATTGGTTAGCTGATTTTTTTCCTCAAGCAAGTGAAATGTGTTGTATCTTTACATCCTAACTTTCTCCAACAATTATATTTCTATTTCGAAGAGTACTTACACGCGTCAAGCCAACATAAGTTACCTTTTTGGTACTTTAATTTGTATCATGCAAGGCTAATTTATTAAGATACAATAGATGGGGGCTTAAGTGTGTTTTTCCCAAAAATATATAATAAAAACTTCTTTCGTCAGTACGACCCAACAAAGGTCTAAGACCAGTTTTATTGCAATTAACTAACTTAGTTGATGAAAACTTTATAACATTGGACTGTGGACAGTAACAATTGCTGTGTAAATTTAAATACTTTTTAATAATTTATAATATATGACTTAAGTATATCTTATATTATATATCTCTCGGGAGCTAGTATATTTTGCATATGTATAACGTCAATTTTCTAAAACCTTCCATTCAGCAAGTTTTAATACTTAAGTCTATTGCCTAAAAGATTGAGTTCGTGTCCTAACCGAAAAAAGAAAAAAAGAAAAGAAAAGAACTTAGATAGGTTACTAAATTAAAGCCGATATAATTATCAAAATGCAATATATGTGAACTGGAGTCACACAAAAAGCCTGACTTATTCAATTCAGTTCGTGGAGATACCTACGTCACGGATGATTCGTACCTTTTAACGGCTATCTAAGTACAATTAAAATTAAACCTTTCACTTTAAAATAGTTTCAAAATTAGTCTAACCTTTTCATAATATTATAAATATGGTCCTCTATATTGGCATAGTCCGGAGTCTTTTTTTTTATTTAAAAGATATATAGTATTCTATCTTCTGTTAATATTTTTCTTAATAAGTGTTCTATCTTTAGTTCAACAATATTTTCTTTAACTTATTACTTACTTTTTTCCATAAATTGTATATAATTATCTAATAATAAAAAAAATGTTATATATCAATTTTCTCCATATTTCAAGTGGACAGTATTGATATTTTATTTCAATATATAAGCGCAAGATAGACAATCAATATTTGCTTACTTGAAACACAAAAAACCATTTCATAGGAATAAATTGAAATATAGTCTTTTGTTTCTTAAAGAGACTCATTTTATAATTTACCACATGATTCTACTGTATGTCCCTCAAACACAAAAAGGCAAGGGCTTATATGGTGACTAGTTCAAAGTGAAAGGACTAAAATTATGATTGGCCATGTTATCAATTATATGGCCCTCATAAAAAATGCTCCCACTCTTCAAATTACCTATATTTATACACTACAACAGATTAGGGATTTCCCAGCGATTTTTTTGCTGTTTCCCAGCGTTTTAGAACGCTGGGAAAAACCTTACCAGCGTTTTGAAAAACGCTAGCAAGCTGCTGGGAAATCGCCTGTTGGTAAAGCCTTCACAAGCGACTTACGACGTCGCTTGTATATGCAGTACCTTTTGCTAGCATTATTAAATTGCTGGCGTAGGCATAAAAAATCGCTGGCAAAACACCCACTTTAGCTATTCTCTAAAACGCTGGGAAATCCCCATTAGTTATGCACACCAAATTCTGGCCTATTCCTACAACTTCTAAACTGAAAAAAAACGCTAGCAAAAGACCTCTTTTTCTAAGGCCAGAAAACGCTGGCGTAGACCCTTTTTTGTCCAAATTTATTATTTTTATTTTCTTTTCCCCATATTCTGTTTCTGTTAATATTTATATTTAATGCCATTTACAATACTAAAAAAATACAAAAAAAATACCCAAAAATAGCAGATAAATGCATAAGAACACTTCCAGTAATCCTGAATTGAGTACAAATATTTCAAATACATCCCAATTACAGTGGAGAAATGAGTAAACTACATATCTAGCTTGTCCCAATAACAAATACATCCCAACAAACTAGACTCACAAATGTACATATTAAAATGCAACAACTACAGTAGCACCACAAAGGTTTCCACATGATACTGTCAGCTAGTCCACTGTTATTTCTGCAAATCAAAAAAACAACAGTGCATAAATAAGAAGAAGAATCAGGAGTTTTAGACTGTAAGCTTAAAAAAATGTAATTGACAATCAAAACATGGGTACTTACAATGTCAAGTTGATAAGTCCTAAGCAAATTTAACAGCTCCTCTGCACAAATTAAAACAAACAACCATGTTAGGAACTAACAACATTATGCTTACAGTCTAAAACATTTACAGAACCAGTTGGCTTTGCATCCATGATTTATAGAACCACCAATATCGAATCAAAATCATAAACCATAATTTCATACCACCAATATCAAATCATAAACCATAAACCATAATTTTATACCAATAACAGATTACTTCAAGATTATGGGTATAAACTCAAAATTATTTCAAGATTCCTTCATACTTCCAAAGTATCAGATTACTCACATTATGCAAAAGACAAAAAGCTAACATTGAAACTCAATTTCTCTGGTTGATACCCTTTGCATTAACAAGGCAAGAATTTCAGAATTAGCCACATTAATAATGGAATCTTTCTCCATCAATAGAATCAGAGAGGAACACAATTACCTTTCATTTCCAATTTGTCAATTGTTGTTGCCCTACAAGAATAATATAAAATCAAGAGCTATTTGAAGAACTTTTTAATATACAATATTAAATCAATGATGAGAGTAGAATACTACCGGAATCATCTTCACCAATTGTACGACCATATCTTTAAGCTCACGGACCTCGTTCCGCAGCTCAGTCACCTCATTTTCAACTGCACGAGCCTTTCGACCATTACCTTTTAATAATCCTCGTCCACGACGACCTTTGCGATTTTCACCTTGCACCTCTATCATTATCGCTTTTTCAGTTGCAAGGGGGTCTAACAAGGCTGCTTCAGATCTCTCTGCCAGTAGTTTTTCAGCTAGAGCCTGTAAATACACCAACATGTTAAGGATAAATAAGAAATTTTAAAACAGTGGTCAAGTAAAATAGTAAAATTAAGGAAAACTAAAGAGTTTACCACATTTTCCTCTGCATCAGAATCTGCAAAAGTGCCAGTTTCAGTCATGTGGGTTAATTTATAAAACTCGACATCCCCAATTGGTTCATCCCTTTTTTTGTCCTATAATTGAAAAAGGATTTAGTTTAGATTATAAGATTTCTGTTCTTTAAATATAAATAAACAGAAAATGAAGCAACTTATGCAAAAATTATATTTACTTGGTTGTCACGCACTACAGCAAAACTTGCACTTCCAGTGATATGATTGACATGTTGTGAAATCTGACTTTTTGTATTGGCTTCAGCCCTTGCCTACACAATTTAAAATGATCAAATGAACTTAATAAACAAAAAGGATGAGTAAAAGTATTTGAATCAAGAAATATATACCTTTCCTTTCTCTGATTTCCAATACCTAACGAGATACTCCCAATCCCGAGCATTCACACTAGGAGGAACATCCATAGCGTTTTCTATTTCAGACTTCTCAGCCTTGTAGTACGTACTCTTCAGGTGGCACTTATATCCTCTCCATTTTGTACTAATGGACAGATCCACCTAACTTTCAGCAGCAGCAGGGAATGAAAAATATTGTTGCATTGGAAAACATTACACGCATGAACTTAATCTACAGATTTAAAGAGAGCAACTAAACTAACAAACACAGAATAATACCTTGATAACAGAAATTGCAGACATCTTTGTCATGTAAGGCACTTTGGACCAACTCTGGTAACCAAGGGGGCAAAGAGTGCGGTTCCTAGCTATAACTCCACAGAAGCTACTAAATGCCGCAGCACTATCGCCAATGGGCTGCCCATCATCATTTATCTCCACAGGGATCCTCTCATTAGCTGCTTGTTTCCAAATGTTTTTCATCTTCGTGGGTCCCCTCTTCTTTTTGGTGCTAGAGTGACCATCACTTTGAGTAGAAACCGCACTATTTGTTGAAGAAGAAGCACTTGCTTGGTCTGCAGATGTATTACTCGAATCAACAATAACACGTTTCAGATTTTTCCTTGGCCTTCCCATCTGTAATCAGCGACAAACAACAACAGATTCCATTTACAAAAAGGAACAATAATTATGCAGAAATCAAATGGATACAACCAGGCACCTTAATAAATCAAAAGTGCTGCCACAAGGATGACTCCTGCTTTCCTGAACACAAGTAGCCATAACTACTACGAGAACAAGAAAATGCATTGCTTTTGATTCAAAAAACTTCATTGTTCTAATCCAGAATTGTAATTTTATTGATGATTTAGACCACCTTCTACCAATTAGCAAAAGTAGGACCAAATACAAATAAATAAATAAAATACGTAGGACTATTTCTGTTATGAAATATTGAATTGAGAAGGAACCAGACGCCTACAAATCAATAGTGGAAACAGAATCTCATCTAGTCCTTAAAACAAATTAAACCATAAATGAAGTTGTGGTCACAAAGTTTCATGCATTTGGTCACAAAATCTGCAAAATACCTAAATACCATGATATCTCATTATTTAGTAACAGCCTTTACCATTTCAATTGCACATCATTTATACAAAATAAAACAGGCTCTAGTCGAGTAATTAGAAAAACACATTAATCAAACAATTCACAAACAATTCTTACCACGAAGTATCAGATTTGAAGTAAAAGACCTGCAAAATCAAAAGGAAACGCACAAGGATGAGAGAGAGTGTGTGATTCACGAGAGAGAGAGAGAGAGATGCCTTAACTAACGATCTGAAATTTGTTACTGGAGATCGGGCGAGAGGAGAGAGCGGCGAGAGGAGCGGCGGAGGAGAGCGGCGAGAGGAGAGAGCGACGAGAAGAGCGGCGGAGGAGAGCGACGAGAGGAGAGAGCGACGAGAGGAGCGGCGGAGGAGAGCGACGAGAGGAGCGGCGGAGGAGAGCGACGAGAGGAGCGGCGGAGGAGAGAGCGGCGAGAGGAGAGAACTCTCGCCGGAGGAGAGATAGGGTTTTTCTGTTTATTAAATTGT
The DNA here is from genome assembly GCA_948329865.1 of Linaria vulgaris. NCBI lineage: Eukaryota > Viridiplantae > Streptophyta > Magnoliopsida > Lamiales > Plantaginaceae > Linaria > Linaria vulgaris. The sequence goes on from OX415251.1 coordinate 3,923,684, forward strand.
GTTTGACCAATTGGCTTTTATTATATTGTGTTTTATAAACTGCATCGATTGGGAAAGATGAAGTCTAAGAAAACGACTTACATAATCGCTGGCTTATTAAAAGCCGTTTATTGTTTTGCCAGCATCAGCATAAGTTGTTGTTTAAAAATTGATGGCAATTGACGTTTCTCCTGTAGTGTTATACCCTCCCAATCTTTCATATCTTTCATCTTCAAAACCTTTAATAGCTGAGATCGATCATAACAAACAACAAAAAACTTAGCTTATCATCCATCTCCGGCCACCAGAAAATCCCCATTATGGCTAAGGGTTTACCGGAAAAAAATGGTGAAGTGAATTCGTCGATTTTGGATTTCGACCCGCCCCAAAAACCGAAAAGAAACAAGTATGCCTTGGCTTGCTCTATCTTAGCTTGCATGACCTCCATCTTACTTGGATATGGTAAGATTCTTTGCCTCGATTAAGAGTTCTTTACTATTGTCCTACTGAAAATAATTAACATGAACTCATTAGTTAATGTTAATGTAATATCATTTAACAAATTAACGAGCTATAGAGAGCTTTTCTTTTCACACACAAGCAGATATTTTGAACTAATTCTTCCTAAGTACATAAGCAGAGCTAACCCCATAATTAAGTTAAAGGCGACTATATTTGTAAATTCTTCAAAATACGTCAAAAGATCGAAGTCTCTAATATTTTTTGACCCAAAATTGCATAAATTGAGAATTTATAAAGTCATTATTAAATTAAACATTTTTGTCGATAAATTGATGATCATAATAATGATAACATTTATGTTGTATTTTATTTGACTAATTATAATTATGCATGTAGACATAGGAGTGATGAGTGGAGCAATAATCTACATCCAAAGAGACTTACACATAACTGATGGACAAAAGGCAGTTGTAATGGGAATCCTCAGCCTTTATTGCCTCATCGGCTCCGCCGCGGCCGGCCGGACCTCCGACTGGCTAGGACGGCGCTACACCATCGTTATCTCAGGCGCCATATTTTTCATGGGTGCTTTGCTAATGGGATTTGCTACGAATTTTGCCTTTTTAATGGTGGGAAGATTTGTGGCCGGTATTGGAGTCGGATACGCGATGACGATCGCGCCAGTGTACACGGCGGAGATGGCGCCGCCGTCGGATAGGGGGATGCTCTCCTCTTTCCCGGAGGTGTTTATTAATACTGGTACGTGTAACTGTTTTAATTTTGCTCTGGTTTCTATCTTAAAATATTATTTTGTAACTAAAGTTTACGTAGAAAAAAAAACAAAACATGTGATCCCAAAAAGCACCATTTTATGTTAAATAAGTTGCACATGCATTAATGCATAACTAAATAAGAGGTGTAGTTCACTTGCCTAAAATTCAGCAAAATACAAAGCTTATTTCATAGATCTGTGAACTTTTAAAATTTAAATTCTGGAAAATTCAAGAAGATAGATTACGTTAAAATTCCATTATATATATATATATATATATATATATATTTTATACATGCGTGTGTTTCTATGCTTTGAGTTATAAGAAATATAATGGTTAAGTTTGAAATTCCAAACAAATTGTATGAAAAAGCAGTACACCAGGAGGTACTTTGATCATTAGGCGTAACAAGTCCCAACAAAAGTATGAAAGTAAAACACAATATCTTGTTATAAATTAACTCTAATTAGTTTTGCTTTTGTGGGTCTATGTCAGAGTTTCTTAAGTTTTTCTTTTGTTGATAACTTTATTTACAAATTGGGAGTATAGAACTTCAACCTTTGTTGACTACAATTGACCACATTAGGACATAAAATTGATATAAAAAAATTGGATAAGAAACTTGTGATTAAAAAATGCAGCTTCTTTTGACAAATCAGTTATAGACACACATTTTACGGAATTTGGTATTTTCTATTCTCAGCGAGCTAGAAATAGTACATAAACATTATTGATCGTGTCACATGAGTGCTGAAAATATCAAAGCAAGAGAAAGTGACGTGACCTTTTCTTTTATTTAAATCCTGATATATGATGAGTCTTATTAACAATATTGTCTGTATATATAAATCATTTGATAAGATATGGTATTTGCATGTATCAATGAATACAAATGGCGATAGTGTAATTTTTCTCTCTCGAATATTCACCTAACTTTAACCTGATCAATAATGTTCTTCACCATTTAATATAATGTTTTATCGAATCAAATTGTCTGTAATATATTCAATTTAATCAAGCATTAGGACAAGATGCGAGAATTACATACCACAAATTATTTTAATATAGATAAGCAAGCTTCCGATCCAAGATAATAAAAAAAAATCTTATATCCTTAGTAGCTTTCTCTTTCATAATAATTGAGAGAAGAAAATAAATCATAACTATAGCCGACATTTATATATACAAATTTATTTCACATTGCGCACACTTACACTGTAGCTTAACTCGTATCGAAAATACCATAATAATTAAGAAATATAAAACACCTGACGTGTAGTATATGAATTAGACAAAATCCGATTTTTAAAACTAAGTTATATTACACCATGAAATCTAATTTAATTACATAGTACTGTACGTTGGTTAGCAATATTAGAAATGCATGAATAATTATAGAAGCAATCCTTATAGTTTGAAAAAATTGTACATATTTTCACAATTATATCATTTTGCCAGGCGTACTACTCGGATATGTATCAAACTACGGCTTCTCAAAGCTACCAACTCATACGGGATGGCGGTATATGATAGGAATCGCCGCCATTCCCTCGGCACTACTAGCAATCAGCATCCTCGCCATGCCCGAGTCGCCTCGTTGGCTCGTAATGCACGGTAAGCTCAAAGAAGCAAAAAATGTCCTTGACAAAGTCTCCAATTCACCCGAAGAATCCGAACTACGACTAGCGGAGATCAAAGAAGCCGTAGGCATACCTCAACATTGCACAAGCGACGTTGTTTCAGTCCCCAAACAAAACAAAAGTAACAGCGTTTGGCGCGAACTCTTCCTCCACCCTACACCATCCGTGTTGCACGTGCTACTATGTGCCGTGGGTATACACTTCTTCCAAATGGCGAGTGGAATAGAGATTGCGGTTCTTTATAGCCCTACCATCTTTGAAAAGGCAGGGATCAGAAGTGACACAGACAAGCTACTAGCGACTATAGCCGTTGGAGTTGTGAAGCTGAGTTTTATATTTGTTTCGACTTTTATGTTGGATAAGGTTGGACGACGTACACTCCTTTTGTTCAGTGTCGCGGGATCAGCTATCTCGCTAATGGGACTAGCGTTAGGCCTTACCATTATTCAGAGGGCGGACCACAGAGTGACTTGGGCTTTAGCTTTGTGCATGTTATCGCTTTTCTTTTACGTGGCGTGGTTTGCAATGGGATTAGGTCCAATTACTTGGGTTTATAGCTCGGAGATCTTCCCTTTGAAGTTAAGAGCTCAAGGATTTAGTGTGGGCATTGCAACGAATCGGGTCACTAGCGCAGTGATTGCCATGACGTTTATATCCTTATCAAACGCGATAACTATTGGAGGAACATTCTTTTTGTATGCAAGTATTACCGTAGTTGGGTGGGTGGTTTTTTACACTTTGTACCCCGAGACTCGAGGGAAGACGTTAGAGGAAATGGGGACGATATTCGGCACCTTTTTTAAGTGGAGATCGATCGAGAAGGGATCAGAGGAAAAGAAGGGCGAGGGTTATTATGGGAATTTACAATTGGGAAGTGCTACTAATGGTAATAGTTAGGGTTTAATGATGTGATTGATGTAAATTAACATGTTCGCGTTGATGAATGATATAAGCTATTTTGCGCACTTATGAATTTACAAATAGTTTCGTATTCGATATGCAAAACTTTAACCTGTTTCTTGTTTACACATTTGTTAATGAGAATATTATTAATTAATTGGAATAAAAGGAACTCCAACAAAAACAAACAATGGAGAGGTAAAAACACCACTCAAATTGTCAAAAGCTAGAAAAGAGAAGTGCAACAAATTATTGATAATGCCAAAAGAGTTTGGCTAAAATGTCCCAATAATAGAGTGGATGTCAATTTTTAGTAGTCTAGATTTTTCATGTACAATCATTAGCATCTCCATAAGTTTGTGGAGTGGAATTAATGCAATAATTATTTGATTTGTTTCTTGGGGTTGTGAAGAGATTGTACATGTATGGTATGGACCAAATTAAAAAAGAAATATAATCTTGTCCGTGAAAATCTCTAAACATCAGAAAACCAATTAGAAAATCCAGATTCTTTGAGTCATGATATTTTATTTTCTTCTTCTAAGACCAATATTCACTAATGCATTTATTAGAAAATTACTCTCATTATAGAGCAAAGTTTAAGAATGACTATAAATTGCAAAGAGATAGTGGTGAGTAGATATTAAGAGAAAATATGTTTCAATATACAGTCATTCAAGTTCCTTTTTAAAGCTCTTCGTGAGTTTCATAGGCTTTTTAATAAATTAAGTTAAGCTAATTGAACCTAGCCACTAACCATAAATAGAACTAATATTTTCCGAAAACCAATTCTAAATTAAATATTTTATAGTTCGAGAATCCAGTTTTTCCTTCAATATAACGGCATCATCAATTTTGCCGACGGCATCAATATAACTGGTCTATGATAAGTACTTGCATTATTGTCTTATTGAAAATGTTGTTGCCACAAATTTTGTTTTTCCTTCTTAATATTACAAGTTATGTTTCACACGTACTTTTTGTGAGCTTTAGGACTATTGAACGGCCATTTACTTTTTAGATGTGGTGGTCACTTGACATCATATCATTTTCACACATGTATCAAAAAAAAAAACATTTTCACACCACTCAAATAATATAAAATTAAAATGTGTTTGGGGCTCCTAAAGGCAAGGAATGAAATGGGGTTCAATTGTGGGCACAGTTTTTCCCGTGTATGGTTCAAGTGCTACATAAAACAATTTAATTTTATGCGTTTTACGTCTGAGTTTCTCACATTAATTTGTTTAGTGTGATTTAACCGATTGATGAACTTTGCAGTATATTGCGTTAGCCTACGGATTTGCCTAGTGGACATCATATAGTTCCATATCTTCTACGCTCAGACTTGTCACGCTAGACTTTTTTAGTTTCGTTAGTCGATTTATGAGTTTTGCAGTTTATTGCATCACTCGAAAGGCTTGATATCCTTAATACTTCGCAACGAGCTACGTATACCAAAATATATAGGTGCTTAGGCAGAAAATAATTGAGTTGGTGGGACCAGGACCAGACCAACTACTTAGGCAGTAACGCGTGCAAAACCTTTCGGTAAGTTTGGGACCAGAAAAGTGGTGGTAGAGATGTGCAAATATTTGTTTTCTTGTAACTTTCTGTCAAATAGTTTTAATAAAAACCTACGGCTCTAATTAGTTAATAGGATTTTAATTTTCAAACTATATGTGTGCTTGGCTATAATTACTTACAATGAGAAATTCATTACTCCTTGGCTTGTTTCCAATAATCAACGAACAGTTTATATTACAAGTTAGATTAATGATGTTTATTACATAATGTATTCAACCTATAAGGGTCGAATCCACTTTTTCAAACCTTAGGTGATTTGGGGTATAATCGTATGCTCACTTGGGGTATATCGCTATGTAAAGTAACAAATATTATGAACTATCCAGTAAAATTGGCATGACATAAAATCGTGTTGGATGAAAGCATAACTGGAATAATTAGAAAAGGGGAAAAAAGAAAAGAAAGAGATAATTACTATTTGGAATAAAAATATCAAGCCTCACAATCTATGGCTCTTTTGCGCGATGTCCCATGAACTAATTTTATAAACGCTTTGGTACTTAAAGTATATAGTGTCTGTTCGATTTGCCTCAGATGTGCATTTTCTATCTTTTGTGGCCAGAATATTCCTCCTTTTGGGGTGTTTTTTTGTCTTTTTTTGTCACCAACTACTATTATACATCTAGTGCAACACATATGAGTCGGGTAGAGAGGAATATTTCGGCCAAAAATAACCGAAAATGGGCAAATCTCGTGGTGCCTTCCCGGTCTTTTGTGGCCAGAATATTCCTCACTTGGAGGTGTTTTTTTGTCTTTTTTTTTTTTACCAACTATTATTATACATCTAGTACAATACATATGAGTCGAGTAGAAGTAAATATCAAACAGACACCATATAATTTAAGGACCAAAGCGCTTATAAAATTAATTTAAGGAACGCACAAAAGTGCCATAGGTTGGAGGCGTTTTATCTCTTACTATTTTTTGCAACTGAAACAAGATAATGGTTGAACAACACACTTGAGCGCACTTGAAAAAGAAAAAGAAAAAGAAAACATGTCGCCACAATGAAGAGCACGTGCTTTAATTTGTGGTCTTAAAATTACGTTTGAGTCACTACTATTCGCGCATGTCCACTTTATTATCACACAATAAGCTTAGCATCATGAGGAATTCAATGCGTTAATATCATTATTATTATATTAAGGAATGTGAAACGCTAATTAGTTAGTTACTTATCGAAATTAATGTTGATTATTTTACAACCAACACTTATTTATGTAAAATGTAAATCCAATTTATTTTTTATCCATACAAGGTTTAAATACTTGGGCCACGGAGGGAAAAACAAGATGGGCTTAGCAACAAGGTATAAATAAGGGCCCAACACTAAAAGGTTTATATTACTACTCTACCAAAAGATGAATGAACATAGCTTGAGATATATGAATGCTGAAAAATAACTTAGTAAACGTTCGATCAAACATAAGCGGAACATAATCGTGTTTCCCACAACGGTATACATGACATACTTTAAGAACTAATTTTCTTACTATAAGAGGCTTGCTTAGATTCAACAAATTTCAAAATGCTAGACGCTTCACCTTGTAAGACAACCTTTCCATCTTCCATGTACACAGCACCATCAGCATACTCAAGTTCTTCCAAACGGTGTGTAACCCATAGTGCTGTAGTTCCTTTGGAACTGGCCAGAGAGTCTTTAACTGCTCTTATAACCCCCATCTAGTGCAAAACACATGATGTCGTTCGGATATTAGTGAAGCATATCATTTCGGAAACTTCATCAAAATTACTGGAACATAGAGACGGGGAAAGGGATATTGTGAAGGAACTGGGAGAGAAATACTGGATATATTGCTAGCCATTCATCGTACTAGTCGCCATAGTACACAGAATAAAACTAGCGTGTCCAAGTTAAACCATAACATTAACAGTTTTCAGAACATATGACTTGTTCAGCGCCTTGGTCATGAATCAAGATAATCATTGGGATTACCTAAGTTAAAAGTAAATAACATTTTCAATTCAGATTGCGAGAATTTGTTATAAATATGTCCGGTAATCTCTCTACTATCATACCAATCACAACCAGAAAAGAAAGAATGGCTTCTCTCGTACCTGGTCGCTTTCATCCAAGAATGATGTGAGTTCATCTAGTAACAGTACTTTGCAAGCTTCTGCCAGAGCCCCTGCAATTGCAACTCTTTGTTTCTGACCTCCGCTAAGAGTTTGAACTGGTTTCTGATGGAGTTAAACATTAAGTTATGCATGTATTGCAACGCCTAGTTCTTAATTGAGCTTACTTAAACTTTCTTCTTTTTCACATACTTGCAAATATTCATACATGCCAACCGCGTCCAACGCTTTAGCCACTCTACGTTTTATCTCTTCATTGGTTATGTTGAATTTGCCAAGGCCAAAGGCCACATCTGCTTCCACAGTGGGCATAACTACCTGCTAAGACTACCTTCTGTCACCAATTGTGTTTATATGAATTACATAATTCCTACTCACACTGACAGTCAGCTGCTGTCTGATATTATATGATCAAATTATCAAGCATATTATACCTGTTTCAATCATGCCGCCATATCATGCTACTAATTAAACTTATGTACTTTGCAACCCAACGAAAAACATGCTTCCAAACCTAATCTTTCTTCCCCCTCTATTCCTTGCTGATGCAATTACAATTTCTTTCAGAGCTTGTCATACTATGATCCTAAAATTCCGTCTGTGATCAACTTTCTTACAATTATTATAGTATTATGACCAAACACTACTGCTAAATTAGCTACCTGGTCTGAGACTCCAAGTACACCACTGAAATGTCGATCGGAGTTAGTAAGCGGGTGAGATTCACCCTTTTAAATCTTACATCAGAATTTAAGAAAAGAAACTATATCCAACGCTTATGTTAGACTATGTTCAGAGAAGCTTTAAAAAGAATCAATCTTGTACAAGTGAGTTTATCGTGTTAGACAAGGTTCAATGCATAACAGTAAGCACCAACTGAAATTAGAACTAATTATACAAGGGAATAGGACCAAATCACACCCCATGGCTTCAAATTGCACGAAGAGAGGAAAAAGCTGCTTAGATTCCACGTTAGCACATAAAAAAAAAAAAAAACTCGTAAATACCTTTTGAGGCTTAACGTCAACCATCTCAGCTATGAAAAGCAACATAATCCAAATTTAGCGATTCAAACACGAAACACGCTCAATCAACTGCACTACCAGTCATCAACACAAGCAACGAACATAATACGAACTCAAACACTAACAGCCACCAACACGTCAACTTCTCAACCTCATAACAAATCATACTGACGTAACATACTTACACCTCTATAAATAAACACAAACCTCATGATCAGCTGAGCTAGCAGACACCAACGCGCAAGCTATCAACCGCACAACCAATCGTAATATTCATAATGCACCTCTAAAATAACCACCACATACCTGATGATCAGGATTCTGAAACACGAAGCTCCTCGGCTTCTTCACGCGCAAATCCCCGCCCCTCGGATTCAACAAACCGCCAAAAATCTACACAAAATTACACAATCCGAAGCTCAAATATATATATATATATATATATATATATACATTCAACAGTACAATAACTACATTTACTCTAAACGCTACAAAAACTGAAAATCGGCATTTAAAATCAAAATCGAAGTACAAATTACGCTAAATGTATTAGCGTACTTTAAGGAGAGTCGATTTTCCGCAGCCGTTGGGGCCCAGAAGCATCCAGAACTGTCCGGAAGGGATGCTGAGTTGGCAATCGTTGAGGATAGGTATGTACCTGCCTTGCCGAGTTTTTACTGAGTAGCTCAGATTCCGGCAATCGATTGCGAAATTGGTGTTATCGGAGGTCGTTACGGCGTCGTTTTGGTGGCAGCGGACGGGTGACAGGTGGTGTGCCGCCGCCACGGCACCGACGACGGCGATGGAATTCATTAGATATTGTTTAGAATTGTGATCTAAAAAGGATAAAATTGTAATATCACTAAAATTTATTCGAATACCCTAATTTCGACCACGAACTTTACGCTAAACATTGAGCGATGAAACGCATTACGGGATACGCGTGCATCAGACGCTGACACGGTGATACGAATAAGACACAAAACATCAAAACGGATTTTTTGAACTAATCATTATTACATAGGGGTGTACGTGTGCAATTTTTGTCGGGTGCGCACAAGAAAATCCATCATACTCAAGTTTAGCGGGTTACTAATTTATCGAACCGTACAGGGGTGGTGGGTTTTAAGACAAGAAAAAAAAAATACAAAAGGTATGAACAAATCGTTGTGCAACGACCGCATAATATCCTAAAAGTGCGGTGAAATATCATCGTTTTTCGAGGACCCGTATTATTATAACGTCTTTCCACTGTTCCTACATATGCCCTTGCAATTCGCTTGAGAACTCTACTTGCTTGAATGACATTTGTTTAGACGGTTGGATAATCTGAATGTTCGATCTTTCTACTCGTCAATTCGAACGTCAACCGTAGCACATCTTTGCATTGCTATAGCCACATAGATGTTGTGGGATAAATTATGGTTTCCCCCCATTCTCAATTTTCTAGTGTTCACTTCCTCCATGATTGTGTTGTCGTCAAGATGATGGAGACGTTTTTGATGTTGCGATTCTTTTTTGATTAAATCTGACGTTACCGTCCGGTGAAGGTGTTATTGCAAGGCCTTGGGTTCCGTTCATACTTTCGATCGTTCTTTTTTTTTTTTTTAACATATTTTTTCTCTTGTGATTTGTCAAGTGTTTAAAACCTTTTCGATTTCAAAAATCTTTCACAAAATCTTATTATTGAGTTTCATGAAATTAACACCATTAATATTGTATTTAATGACTAAACGTTCTTTGTTTTAATTTGATTAAATATAAGTTTTATATTATAAAAAATATGAACGTCAATTTTTTTCTTCATAAATTAAGATATTTTAATTTGTATGATACTAAAAATAAGTTCATATTTATTAAAATAAAATGAAGTTCTTTATTTGAATTAGACTCAAAACGAGACAAAATCATATTCTTACGATGATATTATGGCTGAAGACGAACTTTGTAACGAAACTTTGTTGCCAAGTAAATCAGAGTCACGTGCACCAAAGTTGAAAGATTTTGTTGATGAGTTTTCCAATTCTTCTATACCAAGAACCCACCTTCAGTTATCTGAGACTGATGCGGGTGCGGGTGTAAGTGCAAGTGCGTCAGTACGACAATTTTTAAAAACTACATTCTTAGTGCGTCACCATAATGCGCTTCTAAAACAATGAAAAATAACTTCTATATACTATTATATAGAGAAATCCAGTGTTACACCAATCTTTTGATTCCTTATTTACCCCTTAGTACGACAATATACTAATTTTTTGGAAAAACATAATCAGAGATTTTGAACCTTATTACTAAAACTTTTAAAATTATGATTATCTTCTAAACCTAGACGCGTGTGGTAAAATAATATAAATAAAAACCCCATTAAATTGCTTAAATCTTTTATTTATGAAGTTCACCATCAAATCATTTTTTGCAAATTAAATACCACTATAGTAAAATAATTGTAATATATTTTCTATGACATATGCCAAAGTTTGGAAGAAATTAATTGCAAGGATGGACTCGAGCAGTTTTTGAAGATTTAGGGGAGGAAGAATGGCTAGAAAAGAATCTTAAATTTAGCCAAAAATCAGTCATATGATCCCGAACGTCCCATGGAATGTGATCTTTGCGGCGAGCATATGGTGCATATGGAAGGCTTGGAATAACCGCATCTTCAAAGGTACGATGTGCAACAACTTTGCTATTATTTGTCAAATAAAACAATTGTGTTGGGACTTTATGCTCATACCCAAGCTGCGAAAGCTGAATACTCAAAGCTCGTGGGTAAAACCGCTTGTGGAATGGAATAAATTGAATTGGATGGGAGTGTTATTGCGTGAACGAACAATGGATCTATAGGCGGTGTGCTTTGTGACAACCAAGGAAATTGGATGTGGGGTTTTGCAAGGAAACTAAGGAATCCGACAGTACTTGAGGTGGAGATCGAGGCAATTAGAGTGGGACTTGAAATAGCTTGGGAAAAAAGAGTCCAAAGAACTGAAGTGGAAACGGATTCAAAAGAGGCTCTCACGATTATCAATGATGTAACGGTAAGAAGCCATGAGCTGCAACGGAAAATTAAAGAGTGTCGCGAGCTCCTACACAAATCTTGGGACCTTAAGTTCAAGTGGATTAATATAGACGCCAGCAAACTAGTGGATGCAATGGCAAGAGTCGTTTCAAATAATATGGCAGTTGACATATTGATTATAATTCTTGTTGATGAACATATGAACAATGTTGAATGAATTATGGAATTGCAGTTGTATGTTGAAGAAAATGTTTCTTGTGTATTGATCATCACATTGAGTTATTACATTTATAGACAATAAGAACAACTAAAAAGTAAAAATTACAACTCATCATTCCATAACTAAACTTATTCTATCAACTGTCAGAATGAAGGAAGCTTTTGTTCTTTCTTTGCTGCGCATGTGCTGCCTGATCTGCTGCTTTGCATGTGTTTATGACCTGGCTTGGTTAGTGCCTTGACCGTGTTGTTAGCTGAAGCATTCGTTGGCTTTTGATACTCCCCCTCAACATGACAGTGCACATCATGAACACCTAACCTTTTCACCATAAGATTGAAACTTGTTCTGTCTAGCACCTTTGGGAATATATCAGCTAACTGCGCATGTGTGGATATATGAAACAACTTAATTATTCCTTGCATCATCTTTTCCCTAGTCACATGACAATCTATTTCAATGTGTTTTGTTCTCTCATGAAACACTGGATTGTTTGCTATGTGAACTGCTGCCTGATTATCACAATATATCATACCTGGCTTGTCATGGTTACACCCAAGATCTTGCAACAGTTGTCTTATCCAAACTACTTCACAAACAACTGTGGCTAGTGCTCTATATTCTGCCTCAATAGAAGATCTTGACACTGTTACCTGCTTTTTAGATTTCCAAGAAATCAAAGCATCTCTTAAGAAGACATAATAGCATGTCACAGACCTTCTAGTATCAATACAGGCACCCCAATCTGCATCACAGTATGCTTTAAGATGAAATGCATTATCACTAGGAAAGAAGAGTCCTTGTCCTGGATTTCCTTTCAGATATCTAACCACTCTTAAGGCACTTTCCATATGATGATGCTTTGGATCACTCATATATTGACTCAATGTTTGCACTGCATATGAGATATCAGGTCTGGTGACTGATAAATATATCAATCTTCCTATCAGTCTTCTGTACTTGGTAGGTTCCTTTAGATCAACTCCCCCTGAGTGAGATAGTTTTAGATTTTGTTCAATGGGAGTACCAGCTGGTTTAGCTCCCAATAGACCACAATCATCAATGATTTCAAGGGCATATTTTCTCTGATTCAGTGATATTCCTTTCTTATTTCTGGCAACTTCAATGCCTAGGAAATATTTCAGATTACCTTGAAATGATGCTTTAAATAATCCTTCAGAGAATCAATGTCTTGTTTGCAATTTCCTCCAATAATGATATCATCTACATATACCAGAAGGACAGTGATGTTACCTTTGATATTTTTGATGAATAAGGAGTGATCTGCAGATGACTGCTTGAATCCTTGACCAATTATGATGGATGTTAGCTTGTTATTCCATTGCCCTGAAGCCTGCTTGAGTCCATATAAGGATTTGTGAAGAAGGCAGTAAGTATTCTCCTCCTCAGTAGAAAAACCAGGAGGTGGTGTCATATAAACTTCCTCTTCCAAGTCTCCATATAGAAAGGCATTATTTACATCCAATTGATAAAGAAGCCAGTTCTGAGCAGTTGCTAAAGCAAGTAAACATTTGATTGTGGAAATTTTTGCTACTGGAGAGAATGTTTCAAAGAAGTCCCATCCTTCTTGTTGATTATATCCCTTGGCTACAAATCTAGCTTTGTATCTCTCTATTTGGCCTGTAGCGGTATATTTGATCTTGTATACCCATTTGCAACCAATAGCAATTTTACCAGGAGGTAAAGAAGTGAGAGTCCATCTATTGTTTTCATGTAAAGCCTGTAATTCAGTATTCATAGCAGCTATCCATAGAGGGTCAAGTTTAGCTTGATCATAGGATGTAGGTTCAGTTGTTGAAGCAACAGACAGTATGAATTTCTTGTGAGAATCAGATAAATGATGAAAACAAAGCTTGAGAGGATGTTGTGTACCTTGATGGACATCATCAGTTGTAGAAGTCATGAGACAGAACTTAGATTGAATAAGTTTACACTGATAGTCTTGTAGATGACAGGGAACTTTTCTGAGCCCAGTGGACCTTCTTATTTCAATGTCATCAGCAGGATGAATGTGATCAGGTGATCTATCAGTATTAGATGAAGACTGATGTTCAGTGGAAGGAGAAGAAGAAGAAGTGGTGGAATTGTGTGAGTTATTTGGTGAAGGAGGTGTGAGAGGGGGATCTGATTCCTGGATATGAGGAGTGTTAGGAAAATTATCAGATTCATGGTATGAAGAAGGAAAATATGATGAGTCCATAGGATCTACTATTGAGGCAGTGTGATTAGGCATTGTGGTTGATGAAGATTGAAAGGGAAAATTTTGTTCATGAAAGATAACATCTCTTGAGACAAATACATGTTTATTTTGAAGATCAAATAGCTTGTATCCTTTAATATCAGCAGGATAACCTATAAGGATACACTTAGAAGCTCTGGGAAGGAGTTTATTATGTGGCTTTGGCAGAGAGGTTGCAAAACAAAGACAACCATATGTTCTAAGGTGAGAATACTGTGGTTGCTTGGAGTATAGAAGATAGTATGGAGTGTGGATTTCAAGCAAAGGTGTAGGAGTTCTGTTAATAAGATAGGCTGCTGTTAAAACACAGTCGCCCCAAAAATGTAGAGGAAGATTGGCTTGTACTCTGAGAGATCTTGCAACACTGAGAAGGTGTCTATGTTTCCTTTCTGCCACTGAATTTTGTTGAGGTGTATATGTACAAGTTTGTTGATGTATAACACCTTTAGCTTGGAAAAATTCAGGCATATTAAACTCTTGCCCTTGATCAGATCTGAGAGTTTTAATGTTCTTATTAAACTGTATGAACACATATTGAAAGAAATCATTAATCAATTTTCTTGCTTGTCCTTTGTATTTCATTAGATACAACCAGGTAAATCGACCGTGATCATCAACTATGGTCAAGAAATAGCGAGATCCATTAATAGAAGCAGTACTATAAGGTCCCCATATGTCAACATGTATAAGATCAAAGATGTTATCACTTCTTTTAGGATTCAGAGAAAAAGGTATTCTGGATTGCTTAGAAAAATGACAGATATCATAGACAATATTGTCAATTTTGTGATGAAATTCATCACTTGTTGAATGAAGAAGTGACAACCTTGATACAGAAGGGTGTCCTAATCTATTGTGCCATAAAATGGAAGATGACTGAACAGAATTAATGTGAGAAAGTACACTAGTTGGCTTAGAAAGTTCTCTGTCCTGCACTATGCAGTATAAACCATTGATCTCTCTAGCCATCCCAATCATTCTCCAACTGCTGATATCCTAAAAGATACACAAATTAGACCAAAAGATAAGTAAGCATTTCATTTGACAAATGAGTTTGCTTACTGAAACAAGATTGAATGAGAATGAGGGAACATATAGAACTTGATTTAAGGTTATGTTCTTGTTAACTTTGACAGTCCCAATCATGGTAACTTGTGCAGTTAATCCATTGGGAAGCTTTACAAAGGAATTAACAATATGCTTGCAGGAGGAGAAGAGTGTTTGATCACAGACAATATGATATGTGGCACCTGAATCCAGAATCCATGCATTGTTTAGTCATCTAGACATGATTAGAAAGACAACAACTAAGGGTCAAGTGATTACCTGAGTTGTTTGTTGCCATGGGATCATTTTTAACCTGTTTAGTCAGGTTGGCATTGCTCTGAAAGAGTTTGCATAAATGCTGAAATTGTTCCTGTGAGATAGGAACATTTTGTTCTGCATCAGATCCCATTTAGCTCAACTGATTTACACTTCTTGAGATCTGCCTGATTCCATTGAAATTGTTGTTACTATTGTATCCATTGTTTCCATTGAATCCAGATTTGGATTTAGCATATCTGTGACCAGGAGGATATCCAAAGATTTCATAGCAATTGTCAATGGTGTGGTTTGTCTTTCCACACTTAGCACATGGAGGCATGTTCTTTGCTCCTCCAAACTTGTTCCAAGGCCTTTGCTGTTTCTGGTAGCCTCCACTGACCTGATAACCTGCATTTATGGCAGCTATTTGTGGTGCAGCTTACATTTTGACACTCATAGCTGTTGTGTCTGCTGGAGAGTTAAAAGCAATAGACATTTCTCTATTTGCTTCTTCTTGAAGTACTAGACTAAGAGTGTCATCTAGAGTAGGCAAATGATCCTTTAATAGAATTTGATTTCTTACCCGTGAATAAGATTCATCTAATCCCATCAAGAATTGCATGACTCTTCTGCATTCATTCTTTTTATTCAGTACAGACATCACATTGCAGTTTAGATTAGAACAATTACTTGGCTCCTCATATTGACTGACTTCATCCCACAATGATTTCATTTTAGAGAAGTAAATGACAAGTGCATTTCCTTCTTGTTTTGTCCCAATAATTTTCTGTTCTAACATGAATATGTGATTGTTACTGGACTTAGAGAATCTATTCTTTATTTCATGCCATACCTTGTATGCATTGTCAGAGAACAATGTGTAGTCTCCTAGTTCATCAGATATTCCAGTTGAGTTCCATCCTAACACCATATAGTTGCATCTCATCCATCTTCCATAGTTTGGTTCTGAAATGCTAGGCTCCAGGTGAGTTCCATCTATGAATCCAACTTTATTTTTAGCTAGCAAAGCCACATACATGGATCTGCTCCATTTATGGTAATTCTGTGATGTGAGTTTCGACTCACTAGTGACTGCCCTGGATTCTCTCCATGATGCAGAAAAAATGGATTCGAAGGATCCTCATATGCTCTTTGATTGGCAATGCTTTGTGCACTGTTTTGAGCTTCTATGGATGCTGGTGTTGTGGAGTTTGAATCAGTGGGATTTGTCATTGAGTATTATGAAAGAAAGAGAGATAAGATAGGATCTGATAATATAATGTGCGGAAGCTATGAAAGTAGTATTTGAGACAATGCAGAACACTGCTCTGATACCATTTCAAATAATATGGCAGTTGACATATTGATTATAATTCTTGTTGATGAACATATGAACAATGTTGAATGAATTATGGAAATGCAGTTGTATGTTGAAGAAAATGTTTCTTGTGTATTGATCATCACATTGAGTTATTACATTTATAGACAATAAGAACAACTAAAAAGTAAAAACTACAACTCATCATTCCATAACTAAACTTATTCTATCAACTGTCAGAATGAATGAAGCTTTTGTTCCTTCTTTGCTGCGCATGTGCTGCTTGATCTGCTGCTTTGCATGTGTTCATGACCTGGCTTTGTTAGTGCCTTGATCGTGTTGTTAGCTGAAGCATTCGTTGGCTTTTGATAAGTCGCTCGATTAGATGTTGTGGAGGACATTGTGATGTCAATTTGTACACTAATTGCGCCTAAGTTCTGTTTTATTTCATTCTTTCTACCAAAAAGAAATAAAAGAATTAGACTTTGCAGTTTATATTTTAAACTCAATTAAGATGCTTCTCGCAAAACAAGCATGCCGTATTTTACAAGATCAGAATTGCTTGATTAGTAGAATTTATAAGGAAAAGTACTTTGCAAGTTGCGATTTTCTTGACGCGCGCTTAGGGACATCACCCTCATTCTCATGGCGTTGTGTTTGGGAGACTATTCCAATCATTAAAAGGGGTTTGCGATGGCATGTCAGCAACGGAGAGGGGATATCGATTTGGCATGATGCGTGGCTTCCTCGCTCTGTCACTTTTCGGTCGATCACACCCATCAACTACGACGCGCCGTTCACTTTTGTTAGTGAATTGATTGATCCGAACACAAGATGGTGGGACGTTGACGTGATGCGAACGGTTTTTTGGGAAGAGGACGCCAAATTAATTTTGTCTATTCCGCTTGGGAGCTCGGATAATCATGATCGAACGATTTAGCACTTTGAGAGTAAAGGTTTGTTCACGGTACGAAGTGCTTATCATCTGATCATGTCGCAAGGTTTACTAAAAATACGAGGGAGGTGACAACTTGCTCGGAACCGCACGCATCGTGGAAGAAGGATTGGAGGGTGGAGTGCGCAAATAAAATTAAAATTTTTCTTTGGCGTAGTTGCACGGATATTTTGCTACAAGATAGAAATTGGCGCACCGCAATATTTGCACGTATACGAATTGTGTCGCATGCAACGGTGATGAGGAAACAACTCGACATGTTTTATTTGATTGTCATGTTGCACGCCAAGTTTGGGCGTTGGCGGACGTTCTGGTATCTTCGTGGATTAAGGAAAAGTTACGTTGGGGGATTGGCTCGTGCGAATGAGTAAATCGGGGTCGGGGGAGCAGCTGAGTTTGTTAGTCACTCTTTTTTGGGCATTGTGGGGTAACCAAAACAGCATATTGGTTGGGGAGATGGCAAGACGGCCGGATGAAACTGTGACTTTTGCGCGAATCTTTGTCGCTAACTGGAGGGAGCATAACGGGAAGAAATTAGGTGCTCGTGCTACGGATGAGGAGGAATGGCAGTTACCACACAAAGGCCTAATCAAAATTAATTCTGATGGCGCTATCTTTGATGGAGCAGTGGGGATAGGCGTTGTGGCACATGATAGCGATGGGGTAATGCTCGCTTCGCGGCAGCGAAGGATGAACTCGTTTATGGATCCGGCCGGGGTTGAGGCGGTTGCTGCGTACCATGCGGTTCGTTCGGCTTTAGATAAAAGGTTGCGAGAATGTCATCTTCGAAGGGGATCATTGTTTGGCCGTCATCCATGATATCATTGATAAGCGCCAAGGAGATGTACGATACTCGAACGTCATTACGGATACCCGTCGCTTGTTCAAACCGGGATTTGGTATGAGGTGGGTGCGACGTAATTCTAATGCCGTGACTCATGATGAGCTTGCGCGCAATGCGGTTGAAGATGCGGATGGTTTTGATTGAGCTTTTTTGATTATTGAGTTGTAGTTTAGTTGTGTTTATTGGTTTCCAGTTCGAACGCTTTGTTGATCCGTTGTGTAGCTGGGACGTGCTCGTTGGTTCTGTGAGGCGCCCAACTATGTTCTTTTCATATTGCAATTTCTCTTCAAAAAAAAAAATATTTATTGTTCTTAAGTGTACTATATGCAATACGAATTAAGGTTTTTACTTTCAAACAGGTAAGTTACGCTAACGTCTTTTTATTAGCAAGATTAGAGTTTTCTTTTAGAAAAAAAATCGATGGTCATCACATCTATTAGTAATGAAAGAAGATAAGATTTTAAATCTCAAGAGATTTGATAAGATCGTTTTCCTTTTGTTTAGGAGGAAAATCAAAGATATTTTTTCCTAGGTGAAAAATAAAATTTTCCCTCATTTTAATTTCCTCCATTTTCGACAATCAAACTGAGCCTAAACCAAAAAACCCTTTCTCACTCTTTAAGGTAACAGCCGCAACAATATAGGGTCTCCGCCACTCGAACTTATAATTAATTTCTTCTCTTCAGAATTTGGCTATACGGCGAAAAACAGGTACATTATTAGTACATTATGATTAAAACCTCAATCTGAATTTTGTTAAGCATGCGTGCGTGTAATTAATCTCAAAAGGACATGAACCAGTTTACGTATAATTATGGGCTAAGTAATCTTTCGAATTCATGTAATATGATATACTTTTAGTATTCAAGCAAGTAAATAGTGTAGGGACATGTTTGTAAAATTTTATGTGATTCATAAGTTCACGGGGGTGTATGTTTAGGAGCGTTCGCTTGATAATATAACGTCGACAGACATCCGCAAGGTCATGTAACAAATTGTGCGGGTGCCACGACCGCTCCACGACGCCACCACACCACCACCTTCCCCGTCCAAAACAGTATAGTTCTTCAACTTTCCCCAAATTTTTATTTTTCTTTTTCAATTTAGTCCGCCACCACCTTCCCCGTCCGCCACGACGCCACCACCTTCAAGTTTTGAATGCTTTTGGTTTCGATTGAGTCCAATTTGAGTATGAGTTCGATTGAGTTGTGATATATATATATATATATATATATTGTCTGTATGTTGTTGGTAACTAAGGACTAATTCTTAGAAATATGCTTGTATTTGTTTTTATTTGTAGATCTAATCATTTTTTTCTTTTTCTTGTTTGATGCTTTGCTTTGTAGAACATTAACTTTAATTATCATTTTTTTTTGTGATCAGGTCCAGTAGCTGTTCTCCACACTCCAGTAGCTATTTTGTGGACCACGCCACAACTCCACCCGCCCGCCACCCGCAAACCCGCATGATTTCTATATTGTTACCACCCGCATGGGTGAGAAAATTGGTAACCCGCCAAGATTGTGTATGGTGTCATTTTTCATTACCACCCGCTAAAATCCGCCCGTGCACACCCCTAACAGTGGTAACAAATGAGATTGTCTTAAATAGTTAATAAGCACCTTCTTCTTCGGTGTTATTAGATATTTGGATTTGTTGTTGTATAGAATCATATAGTTAGAAGTTAAGTTACTGATATGTCGTGAATGACTGTTAAGTATTCAAATCTTTTCACATAGTTAAATATGATTTTTCAAGTGTATTAAATGCTGTACTAATGAATTGGGTACTTTTTTACAATCAGAAGGGAATGTCGATGTCGACTACATACAAAAATGTGAATGAACCTTTGGACTATGAAAAGAAGATGACAGAACTTGAACGCGAGCTGTCAAAGATCGTAGGAGTAAAAGAGCTCAAGCTTCAACTTCGGCAGTGGGCGAAGGGAATGCTGATGGATGAAAAACGCCGAGCCATGGGAATGAAATTAAGTCGTAGAAAAATGCCTCACATGGCGTTCCTTGGAAATCCCGGAACAGGTAGCGACGTAGCGTATCGAAAATCATGTGAAGATTGATTAAGTAGCATTTTCACGTTTCGTACTGTAGGCATTTTATAGAAATTAATAAATGTCAATCTCTCTACAACCTTCGAGCCTTTAGATTAAACGCAATTCAATATAGTACTAGAGCTTTGGCCAAATGAGTAATCTTAGGCTTCAAAAAAAATTATTATAACATACACGCGAGATAGAGACACAGCGTATTGAATAATATAATACAAATACTAGATAATAGATATCCTTCCTCTTACAGTCTCGATATTTTAACTGAGAGGGCCAATTCAATTCTTACAATGCACTTTATGATGAACTCGTTTGTGCAAATTCTAGGTAAGACTTTGGTTGCAAGAATCTTAGGCAAACTACTCAAATCTGTGGGTGTGCTTCCTTCTGATAGAGTGACAGAGGTGCAAAGATCAGATTTAGTATCAGGATTCATGGGTCAGACGGCATTAAAGACCAAGGAAAAGGTATGTAAGTCTATGATTTTATTAAAGCGCTGCTTTTTTATCGACTAAAGTTGGCCTACATTGTCGTCTTTCCACACGTTGCAAAGATTAAAGAAGCCATGGGAGGCGTGTTGTTCGTAGACGAAGCATACCGGTTAGCACCCTTTAGAAGAGATCATGGTGTCGAGGCATTAGAAGAAATCATGTCAGTCTTGGAAGATGGAGAGCTAGTGGTTATATTTGCGGGATATACTGAACCAATGAAGCGCGTATTCTCTTCGAACCAAGGATTTTGTAGACGCCTGACACATTTTCTCCAGTTTGACGATTTCACTTGCAATGATCTTGCTGAGATGTTGATGTTAAAGATGACTAAGCAAGATGAGCATAGCCGGTTGTATGGTTTTAAGCTTCACCGTTTGTGTACCTTTTCTGCTGTTCATAGGGTGATAGAGGGGAATTCGACAGAGGAGCTGAGGAGAAAAATGAATGGAGGGTTGGTTGATCATATGCTGAATAACGCAAAGGAGAATCTGGATTCGAGGCTCCCTTTTGAGACGAGTGGTCATGAGTTGTTGACGATCACGTTGCATGATCTCGAGGCTGGGCTCAAAAAGCTCGCAAAACGTCCAAATACAGATGTAATTAGTCCAAATATAGCTGTAATTAATTTGGACTAGAAATATGAACATGTTATGGTTAATTGCTGGTAATTTTTTTTTCAGTACAATTAGTGCACATTTGATATATTGTACGTATGGGTTGGCAGATCTTATCTTATCTTATTCATAAGATCTAACCCCATCCACCGTTATCTTGTTTGATTTGTGAATTATTAAGCCTCCTTTGTTTTCCTGACAAATAGGGAAAATAAAATCAATGGGGAAAAGTCTTTTTTTCCCTATAAATTAATTTTTCCTTACAAAAATTCCTAGAAAAATTTGATTTTCCTATTTTTTCTTTTTATTTTTTTCCCATTTTCCGGCAAAACAAATTAGGCCTTAATCCCTCTGATTACCAGTTTATTCTAGTTAGTTCAATATACTCTGAGAGACTTTATATGTATATAGAGAGAGTGCAAATTTTCAAATTATAACTACTAGATCCCTCACTACAAGGAATGAGGGCAGTAGAATCCACCTCTAAGAATCCGAAAATAAATCAAATTCTAAACTAAAGAAAATGGAATCTCAATATTCGGATTCCACATGTTTCATTCCTATGAGATAATTTAATGGTGATTAAAGGGGGATGATTTAAACTTCGTAGTATTTGAATTAATGTGCGGCATATTGTCGATAATATTTATCCCCATCTTCATCAAAGATTTATCCCCATCTTCAAATCTTCAACACCAGCTTCAAATATTTATTCTCATCTTTAAATCTTCATCATCATCTTGAAATGTTTATCCTAGTCCATCTTCAACTATTTATTACCATCTTCAAACTATCTCCATTTTCATCACAATCTTCAATATTTATCCCCATCGTCAAATATTCAACACCATCTTCAAATATTCTTCCATTCTTTATCAAATATTTATCTCCACCTTCAAATCTTCATAAAAACTCTTAAATGATGATCTAAAAACCTTCAAATCTTCATCCAAATACTCAAATGTTAATCTCATCTTCTAAATGTTCATCCCCATCTTCAAATCTTCATCCAAAACCATCAACGCCATCATCAAATCTTTATCCAAAGAATTATCAAATCACCAAACATTAAACCTATAAATCCTCAATAACTAATAAGTATTCTTTATTTCCTTCTAGTTATTCATCTAATTAGTATATTTTTCATATTCAAGTCTTAGTTTCTCAATGGCTTATTACCACTAATTAAGTTTATTTGATATTCATTATGAATTATTAAAAGTTAATAATAAAGTTTCTAAAAAACAAATAATAATATGTATCACATAAAAAATATTAAAAATATTATTTATAATTAGTAATTTAGAAATTTAGAAATTTATATAAAAATATATAATTGTGCCACGTAATCACGGCACAATTATACTTTTTTTTATTCGATTGGCCGAATCCGAATAATCGGATTCCCTCCGATACAATTATATATTTTTTATTTTATTCTAATTGGCAGAATTCGAATAATCGAATTCCCTATGTTAGTAAAAAATTTAAATAACGTGGCGGTAATACATATTTTATTTAAATTTTTCGGAAGGAAAGGGAGTGCAAAAATCCGCATTCCATGTTTTTCTGAAATATTTAAATTAAATGTGGCGTTAATTATATTACCGCCACATTATTTGAAATTTTCGGAAAGATATGAAATGCAGAAGTGGCATTTCTACGGTTCACCATTCGTATTTTGTACAAGTGTATAAATACGCATACGATGGAATGCGGATTTTTGCATTCCACGGTTTCACGCGTTGGGGAATGCGGATTTTTGCATTCCACGGTTTCACGCGTTGGGGAATGCAATTTTGCACATTCCATGCTTTGACCATAAATAGAATCTGATTTTCCGGATTCCATAGTCTTGGAATGCAAAATCGCATTCTCACTACAACAAAACCATGCAATACCATGGAAAGTCATGCATCCAAAATTTTATTTTTCGGATGCTTGACCAGTAGCAACGGATAAATCCGATGCAATTGACATTAGGGTCAATTGCATCAGATTTATTCGATGCAGTTAGCCTACATCGAAAGGTTCGGATGCAGACACGTAGGCTGCATCCGAAAATTCCCATGCAAAGCTTTGCATCGGAATTTTTGGATGCAGCCTACGTGGCTGCATCCGAAATTTTCCATGCAATTAATCTAAGGTCAATTGCATCGCAATTTTACGATGCAATAAAATATATAATTATATTCTTTAAAAACAATTACGAAAATTAGGGAAAATATGTAAAAATATATAATAAATGAGGAAAATTAAGCAAAAGAAGTGGATAATAAATAAATGTCTCAATTATTATCCAAAGACATTGCCAATTACGTAAATATTAATTATAAAATTACAACATCGATAAACACAAAGGTTTTTGAAAAGAAAAAAAAGACCAGACCTACATTTACGCACTTTTTGTACAAGTAAAACGAGCACCGATTTATCATACCACTTTTCGTATGAGTAAATCGAACACCGATTTATCATACCACTTTTAGTACAAGTAAATAGAACATCGATTTATGTACCTACTTTCGTACACTATGTCGAACGTCGATTTACCATACCACTTTTCGTACGAGAATATCGAACACCGATTTACCATACCACTTTTCGTACATTATATCGAACACCGATTGACCATACCACTTTGCATCGTCAAAAACGGAAACGCAAACAAACCTTTCGGGTGAAAATGTAATTATCCAAATGTAGCAAAACAATTCGAAATTTACTTTTTCTTTCACCAATATTTTCTAAACAATAAGTAAGAGTGTTCGTTCAAATCTCGTTAAGAACGGAGTAACGAAAGACGCAAACAAACCTTTCTGGGTAAAAATATAATTATTCAAAAATTGCAACACAACTCGAAATTCACTTTTTCTTTCACCAATATTTTCTAAACAATAAGTAGGAATGTTATTTCAAATCTAGTTAAGAACAGAGTAACGAAAGACATAAACAAACCTTTCGGGGTAAAAATGTAATTATTCAAAAGTTGCAACACAACTCGAAATTTACTTTTTCTTTCACCAACATTCTCTAAACAATAAGTAGGTGTGTTTTATCAAATCTCGTCAAAAACGGGGTAACGAAAGACTCAAAGAAACCTTTTGGGGTAAAAATATAATTATTCAAAAGTTGCAAAACAACTCAAAATTCACCTTTTGGGGTAAAAATATAATTATTCAAAAGTTGCAAAACAACTCAAAATTCACCTTTTCTTTC
Organism: Linaria vulgaris; assembly: GCA_948329865.1. Taxonomy (NCBI): domain Eukaryota; kingdom Viridiplantae; phylum Streptophyta; class Magnoliopsida; order Lamiales; family Plantaginaceae; genus Linaria; species Linaria vulgaris. The sequence goes on from OX415251.1 coordinate 3,948,454, forward strand.
ACCGACAATTTATAAACAACAAGTAGAAGTGTTCTTTTAAATCTCGTCAAAAAACGGGGTAACAAAAGATGCAAACAAACCTTTCGGGGTGAAAATAGAATTATTCAAAAGTTGCAAAACGACTCAAAATTTCTTTTTTCTTTCACCGACATTTTCTAAACAATAAGTAGGAGTTTTTTTACAAATCTCGTCAAAAACAGAGTAACAAAAGACGCAAAATAAACAATGTAACCATATAACACTATAATCTTCAACCCTAAACCTTATACACATATACTCTACTAAATCAAAATTGTATTTTCACATGTAAAGAGTGTCAATCAACTCAAATCCTCGATTTGCTTTTACCATACGCTAAGTTTTAAAAAATAAGTGTGTTCTTCAAAATTTTGTCAAAAAGAGAGTAAAGAAAGACGCATAAAAAATACTTGGGGTAGAAAATCTAATTATGCAAAAGATGGCAAACAACATCGAAAACTCCATTTTCTTTAAACACTATTTTAATAACACTTATGAGACATATGTACATTCAAAATTTGTCAAAAATGCGTAACGAAAGACGTTTAAAATACTTTTGGGGTAAAAAATATAAATACAAATTTAGTAAGTAGGGGATTTTTGTAAATAGTAAAAAAATAGATGAAGGAAAATATTTCCATGCAAATAATATTGCATAAAAATATTTATATGCAAAATGTGCCTATTTATACATGCATAGGAAAATTTCCATGCAAAATGTATTGTACACATGCAATTGATCTAAGGTCATTTTCATTGCAATTTTGTGATGCAATTAAAATGAACACCGATTTATGTACCCAATTTTCGTACATTATATCGAACATCGATTCACAATAACACTTTTCGTACATTATATCGAACACCAATTTTGGTACTAATAAAAAGAACATGATTTATCATACCATTTTCCGTATAAGTAAAATGTGCACCGATTTATCATACCACTTTTAGTACAAGTAAATCAAACACCGATTTATGTACCAACTTTTCGTACACTATATCGAACACCGATTTACCATACCATTTTTCGTATGAGTATATCAAACACCGATTCACCATACCACTTTTTGTACATTATATCAAACACCGATTCACCATACCACTTTGCATCGTAAAAAACAGAGTAACGAAAGACGCAAACAAACCTTTCAGGTGAAAAATGTAATTATCTAACAGTTGAAAAATAACTTAAAATTCACTTTTTATTTTACCAATGTTTTTTAAATAATAAGTAGGAGTGTTCTTCCAAATCTCGTAAAAAATGGAGTAACGAAAAACGCAAACAAGCCTTTCGGGGTGAAAATATAATTATTTTAAAGTTACAATACAACTCGAAATTCACTTTTTCTATCACCAACATTTTCTAAACAATAAGTAGGAATGTTCTTTCAAATCTCGTCAAAAACGGGATAATGAAAGACGCAAAAAAACCTTTCGAGGTGAAAATATAATTATTCAAAAGTTATAAAACAACTCAAAATTCACTTTTTCTTTCGCCGACATTTTCTAAACAATAAGTAAGAATGTTCTTTCAAATATCGTCAAAAAATGGGTAACGAAAGACACAAAGAAACCTTTCGGGGTAAAAATATAATTATTCAAAAGTTGCAAAACAACTCAAAATCCACTTTTTCTTTCACCGACATTTTCTAAACAATAACTAGGAGTGTTCTTTCAAATCTCGTCAAAAACGGAGTAACGAAAGACGCAAACAAACCTTTCGAGGTAAAAATATAATTATTTAAAAGTTGCAAAACAACTCAAATTAACCTTTTTCTTTCACCAACATTTTCTAACCAATAAGTAAGAGTGTTCTTTCAAATCTCGTCAAAAATGGAGTAACGAAATACGCAAACAAACATTTCGGATTAAAAATGTAATTATTCAAAAGATGGAAAACAACTCAAATTTAACTTTTTCTTTCACCAACATTTTCTAAACAATAAGTAGGAGTGTTCTTTCAAAACTCGTCAAAACGGAGTAATGAAAGACGCAAAGAAACCTTTCGGCGTGAAAATATAATTAGTCAAAAGTTGCAAAACAACTCGAAATTCACTTTTTCTTTCACCAACATTTTTTAAACAATAAGTAGAAGTGTTCTTTCAAATATCGTCAAAAATGAAGTAACGAAAGACGCACAATAAACAATATAACACTATATGATCATCAACTCGATGTAAACCCTAAACCCTAAACCCTATATAGATATACTCTACTAAACCAAAATTGTATTTTCACATGTAGATAGTGTCAATCAATTCCACTCCTCGTTTTTTTTACCATACGCTATATTATTAAAAATAACAGTGTTCTTCAAAATTTCGTCAAAAACGGAGTAAGGAAAGACGTTTAATTAATATTTGGGGTAGAATATCTAATTATGCAAAAGATGGAAAACAACATCAAAACTCCGTTTTTTAACCACAATTTTAATAACACTTATGAGGCATATGTACATTTAAAATTTGTCAAAAACGCGGAACGAAAGATGTTTAAAATACTTTTGGGGTCAAAAATGTACATACAAATTTAATAAGTATAGGTTTTTTTTAAATAGTAATAAATTGCGCATATAAATATTTCTATGCAAATTGTACCTCTTTCCACTTGCATAGGAAAATTGTCATGCAATTTGTACTATATACATGAATAGTACATGTTGCATGGAAAAATTCCTATGCAAAATCTGTTTTTTCCAGTTGCATCGGAATTTTCCCATGCAAAGAAAAGCCTGCATGGCAATATTGCAATGCAGTACATGTTGCATGGGAAAATTTCGATGCAAAACTGCTTTTTTCAGTTGCATCGAAATTTTTCCATGCAGAGCAAAGCCTGCATGGAAAATTTGCAATATAAAATTGCTTACCTTCTCCCATAAATACCCCCACACCCCATTCGCTTCTCATTCATCATACATCCTCTCTTCTTCCTCTCTACTCCTCTTCTCTCTAAAGTATTTGTTAAGGATTTACAATTTTTTTTTAATATAACTATACGAAAAAATATAAATAACTATGTATAGGAAATCGTATAAGAATTATTTACAAATACGTATATCGATAGAATAATATTCTTGAATTATAGTTTAAATTTGATATGTATACTCGGAAAATTAATCAATGTATTTTAAAACTATGTATAAACTAGTATAAAATACGTATTTTTTTCATAAAAATAATACTTTAAAACTTAAAAAAATATACTTTAAAACTTTAAAAAAAATATACTTTAAATAAATTATTTATATTAATCAAAGGGAAAATATTTAAAAAGTGACGGAATAATTCCGCCACTTTTTTTTTAAATAATTTCGCATTATGTTGCGTAGGAATAATTCCATGCAACATATATATTGCATCGGAAAAATCCGATGCAATTGCTACAGGAGCAATTGCATCGGAAATTCCCGATGCAATTGCATAAAAGTAGTTGCATCATCGGAAAAATCCGATGCAATTGCTACAGTAGCAATTGCATCGAAAATTTCCGATGCAATTGCTGAAAAGCAGTTGCATCGGAAAAATTCGATGCAATTGCTGAAAAACAATTGCATCGAAAATTTCCGATGCAGCACCCGAACCAACCACATACTGCCACGCGGCATGTGCTGGCTTTGGTTATGCATCGGAAATTTCGATGCAGGTCTTTTCTGCATCGGATTTTTTCGATGCAAGGACTTTTGCATGGAAAATTTTCTATGCAATGTTGTATTCGAAAATTTCGATGCAGAGCCCAATTGCATTGGAATTTTTCGATGCAATTCTCTTGCATGAACACCAGAGGCATGAAATCTTTGCATCGAAATTTTTCCATGCAATTGATCAATTGCATGGAAATGTAGCCAATTGCATGAAATTTTTTACATCCAATTGATGCGTTTTGTTGTAGTGTCTAAACAAATCACATTCTAAATTCTTTAGAAAGCGAGCCTTTAGAGTGCAAATAGTGGAATGCGGATATGCGGGTTCTATTTCCTTTTGGAATCCGAATATGGACTATATTAGTTCTATTTGTATAAGCGGATTCGTCATCCCCTTATTTTTGGCATCAATATATACAGTTCTGTTTATTTTCCTTTTTAGTGTCTGTTAATAATTTATACAATATATTAAGAGAATCTTTAGATGCTGATTTGATGTTAATAATTCCATTATTAACATGTAAAAGACAAAGTTATATATGCAAGACAAAGTTAATAAACATGTACAAGACAACATTTATAAGATATAACTTTCAAACTATACATATAAGAAAAGTTTGTTTTATATGCATACATGAATAATCTTTTTTGTATTTAGATTATTTCCTTGCCGCACTTTTAATTGTGATAATGAATTTATGATGTGAAATATTAGTGCTTTTGGAGTAAGTAATTTACACAAAAAATGGAGCACTACTTTTCATTATTTTAATATATTTAATGCAGAGTACCGGCGGTTTGATCAGATATTATAATAAAAATCGTGATTACATGTTTCATTAAAATATTCATTAGTCTAATTTGTTCATAAGGTAGGAAAGAAAAGGCAACATTTAAACTCTTATCAGATTATATTCTCAATCAAACGTTGCGGAAAATCTTTGATTTTAAATTAAAAATATTATACTTATTATTCAAAGAAACTTCCTTTACATAGAGCTAATTGAAAACTATTAATTTAAATTGGCCAAGGGTAAAAGTGGAATTGTGTAAAAATTATGAGACTTTTGCACTGTAATCAGGGTTGTAAGGTGGGAATCCGGACTACCTTCAATTGCTTGCTGGATTAAGAGGGCTTGGTCTCCTAGAGATGGAGCGCGTGGACATGCCAGATTCCCCTGCTTTCGCTAAGTTGTTGCAAAACCAAGTTGTGTCGCAAATGATGCAAAGCATGCCTTATTTTTTCTTTTTTCTTTTTCTTTTTTTTTTTTAAAAATTTATTAGTTATAAAGAATTGAATTTTTTAAATTAAAATTATATATTAAGATGACAATAATTGGGTTTGAGTTTTTTATTTCTTTAAAGTTGTAATTTTCTTGGTTTTTTTTTTCTTTTTCTATTTTTTAAAAATTTATTAGTTATCAAAATTTAGATTTTTGAAATTTAAATTATATATTAAGGTTTTATAAATAATAAAATTAATTATAAAGATTTAATATAAACATTATAAAATAAATTTTTTATGATGTTGCTCCATGTGGCGTCTGTGTTGCGTCTTAGTCAATGGTCACGCGTAGGCGGAAATTAGTCCAACCCTATTTCTAAGCTCGTCAGACATTTTTTATTAAGAAAAAAAATAATGGCCATTTACTAAGGGAGAGTCGGGGCTGCAACTAACTGCATATGCAGTCAAGCCCATAATTTTTTCTTTGGCTATAAGTAAGGTCCTATAAGTTTATCTATTCTTACAACTAAGTCCTTACAAAATATTATCCATCTTTTAAAACACATATTGCATGTTGGTTATTTTACTCTAGTACAATATTACAATTAATAAATTTGAACTTATTGTATTAGACTTATAATAAATTTTTGGATTTAATGAAGAAAATCCTTATAATTCAATATAATTTGTATTTAAAAGGGATTAGAAGAGAGGGTTATCATGTCAAGAAATTGATATGCAAAAATCTATTACTCTAATAAATTTTGTAAGAATTACAATAGTTTTTCCTAAATTCATGTATTGCAGGTGTATGCTAACTTCTATGAGAAAACAAATGAAATTTAAACATTAACCCTAGTTTAAAAAGTAGATTTAGTTTATAAGTGGGGTTGTTAAAAAATTTAATCACAAGGTCAGAAGTATTTAAATAGATATTCAAAATAAAAAATTACAAGCACAGGCAAAAACAAACATATGGGGCCTTGTTTCATTTACATTATATAGAATCATTCATCTTAAAATATAATAAGTAATGCCCGTTAAAGGAAATAAAATATTTAACATACTGTCAATTTACGAAAGTGTGTTTAAAAAATTAAAATAATTAACATATATATCATTGTTTCAAAAGATGGATACTTGTTTCTTTAAGAAAAGCTTGATAATTTTCTTTAGTGACTAAGTTGTAGGATAAGAAAAATTAAGGGTCCTAGTTAGTTGTAGTCCCGACTCTCCCATTTACTAAGCCCGTAAAGTTAAAGATCAAAACTTGAATTGGACAAAAAATAAAGGGCAAAAAAAATATTTTGCCCTTCAAAGAAACTTCCTTTACATAGAGCTAATTGAAACCTATTAATTTAAATTGGCCAAGGGTAAAAGTGGAACTATGTAAGAACTTATGAGACTTTTGCACTGTAATCAGGGTTGTAGGTGGGCGAGTGATGAAGCTAGCTTTCCGGAACGGGCTGCTCCATCTTTCCTTTGGTAAATGTTCGAGATGTTTTGACGGATGCGCATAAAAAATCGCCCGACCCAAGTTTGGTTACACCTCTGATGCGTACCGCAAGGTTTGTTGTTCCTATTCGAGTCGGAACGTAACTCCCAAAGAAACAAGAGGAAGAAGATAGAAAACCACTCAATTATATTCTGCATAATAAAAGAAGTACAAATAGTGTACCTAATATATAATACTACAATCACACGGCTAATGCAGTTATCCAACTAATAAACTGCCCACTAACTCCACTAACACTATTTGCCCACTAACTCCACTAACACTAATAATAAATAAACTAATTACATAAAACATACTAACACAATACTAGACAATATAATATAATAAGATATTAAACATAAAAGCTGTTGAACGTTATGTAACATATTAAAGCTGATAATCCAACAATTAACTCGGGCCCGTATCATTCCCCTTCTCATTGAAACAGCCCATGTCCTCATGGGTGTGTATAAAATCTATTGAAGAAACCCTTGAGTCATTGAACTCATTCAGCTCCAAATCCCTCATCTCCCTACTCTTATGCGCTGCTGTCGTTCCACCCAAAGGCAGCGTATTTTCTTCATCATTTTGGTCATTTGCTGAATCTGGCGTCAACAACAGAAATTGAGGTGTCTTACACTTGTGTCCCAGAGTAAATTTGTCGTCACAATGAAAACACAGCCCCTTTACTCTTTTCTCGTGCACTTCTGCAGGTGATAATCGCCGAAAAGGTCTCGTTGGAGTACTTTGTGGAGGAGCCGACAATAATGAAGGCGTAGGTGCAGTAGGTTTTGGAACAGATTGTGTGTATGTTGGCTGGTAAGTAACTCGAGGATAAGAGTAGTGTAGATTTCTTCTATCCTTTATTTTCTTTTCAATCAACTTTGCTTGACCAATGGCTTCATGTGTATCAACAGGTTTGTGCAGGGCCAAATCAGATTGAATCTCTTCCTTGAGTCCCGATATAAAACAATCGAGAATTATGTCCGGTGACAACCCCGTTACTTTGGTACACAACTTCTCGAATTTGGCCTGATATTCGTCAACCGTTCCTCGCTGCCTCAACTTTAGTAAAGCACAACGATGATTATCGTAAGTAGTTGGACCAAATCGCAGATCGAAAGCCCGTACGAATGCTGCCCACGTACTCAGTTGATTGTTGCTTTTCATCCACATAAACCAATTTAGTGCGGGTCCATTCATATAAAATGAGACCATTTTCATTCGCCGCTCAACTCCGATATTGTAATAATCGAAGAACTGTTCTGCGTGAAACAACCACTCCACTGGTTTAGAACCGTCAAATTTTTCCAAAATCATCTTAGGGTCTGTTTCGGACGGCCCATTAGAAACAAAAGCTGGATTTGTGGAGGAACACTCAGCACGAAATTTGTCCCCATGGGAAGCCTTATTTTTCAGATCTGCCAATGAGGCTTCCATTTTGCCTTCAAATTTACTTGTAGCCTCAGAAATTGCCTTATCAATTCGATTCTGGAGTGATTCAACCAATGCGGATAAATCAATTTTCTCCGTCATTGCTGCGAGAATCTCATCCATTGTCGGTGTAGCCGGCTTCGGTCCCATATCAACTCGATGAAAGCACCAATTAATGCGTACCGCAAGGTTTGTTGTTCCCATTCGAGTCGGAACGTAACTCCCAAAGAAACAAGAGGAAGAAGATAGAAAACCACTCAATTATATTCTGCATAATAAAAGAAGTACAAATAGTGTACCTAATATATAATACTACAATCACACGGCTAATGCAGTTATCCAACTAATAAACTGCCCACTAACTCCACTAACACTATTTGCCCACTAACTCCACTAACACTAATAATAAATAAACTAATTACATAAAACATACTAACACAATACTAGACAATATAATATAATAAGATATTAAACATAAAAGCTGATGAACGTTATGTAACATATTAAAGCTGATAATCCAACAATTAACTCGGGCCCGTATCAACCTCTATCTGTAATTAAGAGATTTTCTCAGTATACATCTTTTCCCATAATTATATTTCAATGATTTGCAAATATTTCTGAAAAAAAGATTATGAACAATTTTGTGAATTTGCACTTCATGAGCTCGGCTGATCATTAAATTGTTCACTAATGATATTTTAAAGATGCTCATATATGATCAGATATTTTTCGTATGCTCGAGCAAAACTAAATTTTAAACCATTTATTATAAGCCAAATTGATGTAAACTTAATTAACCAGAGACAACGTGCGCCAAAATTGAAAGATTTGGGGGTTGAATTGGTTGCAACTTGCAACTTTGCTTTTGCTGAGGGGCATTTTCTAAGAGTATATATATTTCGTGCTAGTGTTAAATGCTTCATTCTGAAAAGGCAGGATTATTAAAATGTCCATTTTAATTTGTACAAATTTGTACCGGATAGGCATTCTCACAGATAATGATTCTACACTCTATCTTTTTTGTGATTCTGAACAAGAGGATACACGGCATATTCTGGGAGAGTGCCCTTTTAACATACAAGATATGGATGAAACTTTTTAAATGGTTGGGCTTTCAAACAATGATTCACAACCAGCCCTCGATAAGCCTTGCTCAATGTATGGGAATGATTTCTTCGTGCTCTAAGATTGTTGAATGTGAATGCCTTTGGTTTGTGGTTGTTTGGTCTTTGTGGCTGGAAAGAAACAAATTGCTCAAGGAGGGAGGGTTGATAGAAGCTATGAAAGTGGTGGACTTAATTAAATTGAGAATGTGGATTTGGATCAAGGCAAAAAAACCGTCTTTCTCTTTCTCTTTTGATGACTGGTATTGTTGGAAATAATAAACGGGTCGTCCATGCGGGCTAAACCTGACCCGTGAATTTAAATTCAAATAAAGAGAGGGAGAGTGGTTTCTTCCCTAATTTTGAATTAGATAAACCACCCAAGTTTCCCTCCTCTCAGCACATCATTTTCAAATTTTCTTTTGAAAGAAAAAGAAAGAAAAAGTCCTATTTTCGTAGAAAAAATAAGGAGAAAATGGAGAAGCCATTTTTGATCATCCTTTTCACATTTTAATGCTTGCAACTTGGCTCTTGTGTTGTGGCTACAATTCCTTTCCGTTTGTGATTGGAACTCGACTAAATTGGAGCACAAATACGGGAGAAGCAGTCATGAAATCGAACCGGATTATTAAACGTGCATGGGAGCAACTTTGAGATCCATTTAACATGGATCAAAGGTTAGTATGTTTCCTTCATTGGTATCAGAGCCTTATGGCTCGATTTCTGACTTTTTAGAACATGTATGACCATATATACATGCCCCTTATGCAAGTGTTATTTATGTTATCCCTAAATCAAAAGTTTCATGATCATCAATGGTGATTTTTTGATTTCTTCGATTTATGCCTTCAAAATTTTACTGTAGCATTCATATATGATGTTTATCATTACTGCAAAATTTCGTAACGAATGGCTTTGTGGTTTGTGAGATATTACGAAGTCTTTGCATTTTACCCGAAACTTTGACTGCATGCTGCGATTTTATTTCAATGAATTTTGGCATGAATCTTCCGGGGTTAGAAACTACATGACAAGAGCTTTCCATCCATATAAAGAACGTTAAATTTGGCCGAGAATTGAGAGAGTTATGGCACTTTCAATTTTCAGCCAAAAAAAACAAAATAGAATTTTCTGCGATTTTGGAGAAGATGTACAGAAACGCGACACGTGGCACGGAGTTTATAACTTGCACCGACCGTGCATGGGAGCGCGTGAGAAGCCTACAGTGGTCCGTTTTTGGATCCGAAAATTGCGTTATTCTCACAATTGGATTTCCTATTTTTCTGTAATTTAAAATAATTTTTTCAGAGTTCGAAAATATTTTTCATTGGATTTTTTATCTTTTAATGAAAGGATAATTCTTCGAAAAAAATATTTTTCTTTTTTGGAAAATTCTAAAAAAATTTATTTTAGACTCTGAAAATTATCGAAAAAGGCATGTGAGCCAAGCGGGAGTGTCTGGACATTTATTTGAGTCATAATTACTTTTGTTTAACTTGAAAAATTAGTTTTTTCTTATAGTTGAGACAAAATTGGGCATTTAATGCCGTATTATGGTCTCGAGTATCATACAACGTACTCGAAATTATCTTATGGATATATGTTGTTTTGACAACTAAAGTAAATATGTATACACTGTATTGTATTAAAATTTCGCAATTTTAAACACGGTAAGATGTTTGAGAAGAAAATTCCGAGCTTGGAGGCTCGTAGTTCTAGATGGATCTTGAAAAACTTTAGAAATCCTAACAAAGATCAATTTGCGCACTTGGTAGGCTATAAATTGGATCAGGGATCTAAATGTTACCGAAGGTGTGACTGGGATTTAAGGATTGGATTTGGTTTTGGAATAATCAAATGTGAACATGAAGATAATTAGTTTAATTATTTCATGTGACGTGATGTATTCCGTATTTTCGTGACGAAGCATGTATTAAAGCATGTATGATTATGTTTAATCATTTTTGGTTCATGTAGAATACATGTTTGTTTTGTGCATTTGTATCAAGCATGTAATTTTATATTTTACATGATGTATGCACGCTAAATTTTTTAGCTAAGTGGGAGTTCTATGGTTGGCAGAATTTTAGAAATTCTCACCTTGAACTTAGAAGATTTTCTGATTTAGAAATTAATTTCGTGATAATGAACGTTGGGATATGGATGATGATAGGCCACTTTGTGACCTCTTCGATTCCGTACCTTATGGTCGATTATCATGTATGCTGATTTGCTAGATATAAAATCAAACTTGTATAAGCAATGGACATTTAAGAAGATATCTCTAGAAAATGGCAGACCATGGCAACCAAGTTGGTCACGTTCATAGATTCAAATAAGTGCTAGCAAAGCACCTATCGTGAATTGAACTGACTGTAAACTTATATAGTTTAGATATCAGGATAAGATAATATGATACCCCTAACAACAGCGATTAAGTCACTCCAAACCTTTTAGTAAGGTTACTCTACTCTTTGATTATAGATCTAAGGGCATACAGATGGTTTAATTCCACTGCATGTGCCATTCTGTATAGCCATGTGATTAATGATCTATATATAGATGGTGTACTTTTATATGTGAAATATAAATGTATGACCAACTCGTGTTTAAGACACTGACTAATGAAAATGGCACATTTGTTAAATTTTGATCGATCACGACTATGATTTTGCTCAAGTGTGATCAATAATTTTAGTCAGTTAACACGCGTGGAGTAATATGCTCAAGAGTTAAACCCAATATCATTCTCATCATCATTCATTTGAACATCCATTTATCTGTTAAATTGATTGTTTAAATGACCCAGTCAACTTTGAACTTAAGATGAACAACATTTATGTTGTTCTCTCTGTTGATGTTTAAAGTTATTTCCAGGTTCACAATAACTTCGAGAGAAAACTTTTAAAGTTTTAAGTTGTATATTGGACTGGAACATAAGACAATGATGAAAGGACTATTGATATGGTCAGAGAATGATGTAATGTGTGTGATCAAGGATAAACACTAATTAGGTTGTCGTGTTGATGTTACCTTCTAAATGATAATCTTTTGATTGCATTGCATTGGTAAATAACACTTAAATAGGTTTCCTATGAAGTTATGTCACCTCTTTGGTTATGCTACAAATCTTGTCCTACGTGGATTTTAGATTTACGATAACTTGAGACTGAATTATACTTAAGGAAATCTAACTAGTTCATGCACACATATGAATTAGCAAGAGGTGGGAGGAAATGCGAGGTCATTGTTAACAAGAATCAGTGCATACAAATTTATTTGTGTGACGACTGAATTTTTTCCTACTTTCTAGCATATGTGAGATGAAGAGGTAAGACTTGAGTCAAAGAATTATTATTTTTTGAAGAGTCATTGACTTGAGCGAGCTTGTGACTTACTTGGAACATGTTGTTATGTGTAGCATTTGGTGGCTTAGACATCCTTCTTTCTCTAAAAGTGTCAATATGTGACTAAAGAAATGTTTTACTTACCGCACTAATTGTTGGGAACAATTAATGCAAATTTTTATGGGGTAGTGAAAACATTGATATAGTATACTCGATACACGTCTTTGAGTCACATCGGGAAAAATAAACATTGGTTATAGTGTAGCACCTAAGTGGTCCACTTTCTTGTTTGACCTACTTGTTTGAATTTTCTTTATTGAAATTATTGACACAAGAATCATCTTCAAGATGATTTAAACTAAGTTCCCTTGGGATAACTCCCTTAATTTTCTATGATTTAACTAATACAAAGGCAAGCGTGAAGCCATTGTTTCCATTACAATAGATGGTTATACTGCACATTTCTCATTGTTGTATAACTGTTGACAAATCTAAGATACGTAAGTGTCTTAGATGTTGTAAAGTTAAGATCCAATTGGTAGGATTGTAATGGTTCTTAGAATGTGTTTAATGCGCAAAACATATAATGGAAATGACATGATACTAATAACTTATGATTTCTTCGTACGCCTATATGTTGGGTGTTGCCATTAGCAGAAATTGAAAGTTGTAGACGATGAGAAGTCCACAGAGACTTGAGTTTTAAAATTGATTTCCTTGATAGGAGACTATTTCTCAACTAAAGTGTGGCTAATATGTACAATTGCCTTAGTATTTGATTTACTCTTTATGTTACATAAGATTGAGTGGAAGACTCGATCTAATCAGCCTAGGACATTGGAACAAATATCTTATGCATGCTCATTTCATTGTAGTGTAGAAGTATTGTTCCAATTGTTAAGGTATGTTCGTATGTGATACACCCATTGGATGTGGTGTATGTACCCATCATAAACATGTGGAGTAAGATAACTGAGATTAAATCGTGGAATTTTATTATTTGAGGTATGACCTTATTTGGTAGGACAACTAAGAGGTAATGGACTATTTGTGATTTATTAATTTAAGTTATGGTTTGGTCGATTGGTTACTTGAGATCTAAGCTCCAAAGCTTCACGACTCAAGTGGGAGCCTTATGGGGTAAATCAATTGATACATGGCTAAAATTAAATTCAGTACAAGTACTGAATAAGATACGTTCAAGTATATGTCTTACGACATTATAACAACATTGATTTCGTTTTTCTATCTCGAGGAGATAGATGAAATTCAAGCGACAAGCAACTCCATGTCCTATCTTACAAAGGTTTCTCAAATAAGTGAGATGGAACAAGTTTTTGGACTCTATATTTCTATATGCCTGACTGTGTACATTGGTACATGCACTGGTAGACTTATGATTAAGGCACAAGATATTTGAGGACTAGTGTATTCCCAAAATTATACTAAGATTGTGCAAATCTTTAAGAAGTATAAGTTTTTTCTCCTGAAAGGGAACATGTTGTTTATGGACAACAACTTCACTTTTGTGGGTGAAACTCTACTAATTGACTGTTCATTGATAGATATGAGTTTTAGGATTATATTTCATGAACCTTGAGGTTGCATTTCTCAACAGAGATTTGAGTACTTAAATCCATGTATAAGTTACTTGATTTTGTACTAAATGCATAGATAACCAAGTTTAAATACTTTATGTTGGTCTATGCCCTTATACATTATTTTTGACTATGATTTATGAGATCTATCGAAATGTAATCTCAAACGAGCTTTTCTAGATGGTATTCTCACATTAATATCAGAGAGATGATTAAATGTGAAGCTCACTGAGAACAATCTATGTCTTCATGATGAAAAGTTACAGACCATGTTTTGATTAGACTATGGTTGATGAGAATCATTTTGGGAATTATTTCATTAGTCTTTCTTTGTGAAAGTGTAATACCATTTTCTTATCAGATTTCGGTGCTTATGAAACACTAAGGAGTGATTCTATTTTCTTTAATCATGAAAGACTTGGCAGTCGGCAGATGCCTAAAAGATGGTGTGGTTCGTTTAATATAATAAGTCTATCAATATTAATGATGTCTTGATGATTAGGATTGTGAGTAGTATGTTTCAACCATTTAGAGATGGTCATTCTTGTATTCTTTGAATAAAGAGTGAATTTGAGGTAAATGTACCTCTTGATGTTCAAATTCATAGAAATCATTCAATTTCTTGATGCTTTGCATCTTGAGATGAATGGAGTGATTTAAAATGAACTTTGATGAAACTAATGCTCCTTACAATGGTGTATATCTTGAGCTTTAGAATCTACGGAGACTATATTTAGTAAGATGTTTAAACTTATGTTGGTGAAATCTCTTTGACGATTGAGATTTACTGTACTACTCATCTATCCTGATATATGTCATGCCATGGGTCTGGTCATTAAGTATAGCCCAATTCTTAAGAGTAGAATTTGGACAATATTGATATAGGATTGTGAACTCCTATACATACTGCATACTAATCAAGTCAATAATGATTTTGGTCATTATTGATCAAAATACACTTATAGTCTTACAAGAGGTGATTTGACTTGGAGTAAATCGACCTATGGGTTTGCTTCTTCATTAAATGATGATGCTGTTTGTTAGAATAGCTGAAAGCAAACAGGTGTGTGGATGTGCATTTGAATGAAAATTTATAGCATGTGTTGCTGCAGTATAATGTGTTTGGTCAAAGAGACTAGTTTATCATTTGAGACAATAAGTAAAGTGGGAGCCGTTGTGTGCTTTATGATGACATGCGTCAATTTCTTACAAGAGAGTCTCAAAGGGATAAAAACAAACAATTAATCACAAAAGGTTTATTTTGTGAAGAGATATTTGTGCAAAGAAAATAGTGACTTTGCTGTGTAGATCTATGCATTAGTGATGGTTAGTTTGATAACTTAACCTTGACCTGATGATACACTCTTGAGTTGTTAGAATCTCAAGGTTTGCGTAGAATCTAACCTAATTGGATTAGATGATATCCAGTTATTTATGTCCATGAGTTCAAGACTTGAATGCTATATAAGCAGATGCTTTTATGGTGAGAGCATTAAAGTTTTAAAGTATGTCTGACAAGTAAAGATTGACTCTCTCACACGAGCAATCGCCTCTGACATTAAGAAGTGTGCAGAGATGAGACAATTATGATTTTGTTTGGATATAAAGTCATATTTATCTTATGATGTCGCCTTGACTGATGATCAAGATGAGATTATTGTTGTATCATTAAGTAATCGTTATGGATTCCCACCATCCATTATACTTGTCGTAGAGCCAGATGTGAGTTTTCTTGTGATTGGTGTTTGTAGAGGACATACAAGAAGAAAACTCAAGTGAAGTGTTAAGGACACTTGAACTAAGATTTGTACGGTTTTAAATGTGACATACGCTTTCGAAGAGGAAGACAAGCATCGTACCATGTGTTTCATACCACATGCGCTTTTGTGACCGTTGGGATAATGAGTGAATAGATCCTTGTTTCCTCATTGTGTGAGACCCAGAGGTTTATAAAATCTTACATGATACCCTTATGACTTTTAGCTTTTTCTCAAGATAGCCATGTTTGATTCGGTCATGCGGAACATGTCTAGGAAAGCAATCATTTTAATGTTAAGAGGTTTAAGTTTGAAAAGGAAGACTTTTTATGACTTGCTCCTATCTTTTATTCACCGCGATCGCAGTTATGTAAAACTTTAATGTTTGAGATGTAACTGTGAATACAATGAATAGTGTTGAAAAAGAGTGCGCTCTTTTCATGACAAGGGATTAGAGATGCTTTGATTGATGCAAGTAAGTGAAGTATGGGGTATAGCGAGATATATCGTCCTCATGTTGAAGAAGTTAAGCTGCTATATGTCCTTAACCGGTGTATAGCTTTATGCTTAAGTGTTGAGCCGCCATATATCTTTAACCAGTGTATGGCATTGAGCTCTTGAATGCTCGCAGGTCACACGATCCATTTGCCTGTATGAAGTTGTGAGTATGTGAAGTTGATCTTACTAGACTGGGATCTAGCCCTCATGTGCGAGTGAGAGATGTTGGAAATAATAAACGGGTCGCCCATGCGGGCTAAACTTGACCCGTGAATTTAAATTCAAATAAAGAGAGGGATAGTGGTTTCTTCCCTAATTTTGAATTAGATAAACCACCCATGTTTCCCTCCTCTCAACGCATCATTTTCAGATTTTCTTTTGAAAGAAAAAGAAAGAAAAAGTCCTATTTTCGTAGAAAAAATAAGGAGAAAATGGAGAAGCCATTTTTGATCATCCTTTTCACATTTTAACGCTTGCAACTTGGCTCTTGGGTTGTGGCTACAATTCTTTTTCGTTTGTGATTGGAATTCGACTAAATTGGAGCACAAATAAGGGAGAAACAGTCATGAAATCGAACCGGGTTATTAAACGTACATGGGAGCAACTTTGAGATCCATTTAACATGGATCAAATGTTAGTATGTTTCCTTCAGGTATTTTAACCCAAGAGCTTGTATGGGATGCATTGAGAAATGAGGCATGTTTTGTACTTGATGGTTTAAGGGTTGAGCAAATGATGGATGTTTTATAATTGATGATGTAAGGGTTGAGCACCCAAGGAAATCTATAGCATACCAGTACGGAATGAAGTATAGTCTACCTCTATTTATCACCTTAGAACATCTCCTGTGGTTAGGAAGAGAACTAAGAACAACCAAGTATCCCCCATCATGAGCTATCAAAGGCCAAGAATCTCTCCAAATATTTGTCGTAGCTTAAGTTCTTATCAAGAATCGGTCCTCTCTCCATTACGCGGGGTGCAGAACTTACATGAGAGGGAATGGTATAGACTCAAACACTGAATTTAGGTATGAAAAAGGACCAACTAACTGGAAGGTACCACCTTCTTGAATATTTCCACTTTCTCTGGTTGTAAGACCAGAATGGGTTCAACTTCTAGGAGAATCTGCGGTGCCATTTCCCCTCTATTAATGATAATTGCTTACCAAAAAAAAAATTTAAATGTCCATTATTTTTTTCTACTTTTATTATTTTCCCCTATAACCTTTTGGACAGTAAAAAAGAACGGGAGCGTTCGACCTGGCTTTCAGACCCCGGGTCATCCACGTCGAAAAGTCGCGTCCGATGTAGCAAAATCGTTGTGTCACGTGGGATGTTAAAAATACTCCCTAACTTTTGATACTTTTACTTTTTGCCCTGTAACTTTTTAATATAAAACAGAACTATAACTTATAAATTTGAACTATAAATGTCATGCCATAGCCCGACCATAATGATAATAAACCATTAGAAATTTAAACTTAAGAGATAAGAATTACTATGAACATATTTGGTCAATGTGTTAATGATAGTGTTTTAGTTTATAGTTGTGTGCCTAATATAATATACCAGGCTAAATCTTCTATACTCCAAATTTTAATGGGTGCCTAGGGGTGTGCAAGACAATCCGGATCGATCGAATCATTGATAATCGTATCAATTGGTACAGATCGTTTACCGAATCATTTAAATGATCCGATAAACGATCCGACGTAAAATACCGAATCATAATTTGATAGGATATTTGGTTTTATATGTCGATTACCGAATCGTACCAAATTACCGAACTATCTAATACATATATAATATTTATATATTAAAGTTGGGAACTTCAACTCTTAGGCATGTGTTTTTCTTTTTCTTTTTTTGCATTATTAAGTAGTTAGATCATTAATTAAGTAATAAAATTTTTAGAGGGTGTGCACTTATATTTAAAACCCATTTAGAATTGAGGGAATACACATCATTGTGATGATATCATGCTTGTTTTTTTATTGAATGTGAATATGATGGTTAAATTAGAGTTAAAATAATGATATCTTGTTGAGCTCTAGAAAATATATTTATTATATTTGTCATATGTTTTTCTCAATTTGACTAATAGTTTTTTTAAACTGAGATATGATGCATATTTTTCATCATTTTTTGTTTTATTTTCGCAATGAAAAAATATTCAAGAAAAGTTTGGCAAAAATACCGAATCGATTGAAAGTACCGAATTCAAATTCGATAATTATCGAATCGTACCGAAGTAATTTGATTTGGCAAACGATTCGAGTTTTAGAATTACCGAATCAAACTATTTATCCAATACTGAATCATTGATACGATAATATCGCTTTGCACACCCCTATGGGTGCGCCTTCAAATTTACAAGTTTGAATGTTCTTGCATGATTATAGTGATGATGGTGTCAACTTTTTCACTCATTTCAGATTATTTAATAATATCAATTATATATATATATATATATATTACTATATAAATGTGTAGTTTTGTAAACAAAAAAGTTATATGTCCGAACTACTATAGTTTTTTTCTCTTTCTTTTTTTGTATTTGTTTTTAGTGTTCAATGGTTGTTTTTGATAAATATTAACCATGTAATTTTTTTTATTCTTGCTTTATTGCATTGAAATCCTACACTTTCCCCCCACCCGCCAACTGAAACACATACGATTGTAAAATAAATGCACCCATACAGTTTAAAAAATATTGGCCACTTGCTAAACATGGGCCAGGCAGGACTGTTTTGTGAAAATATGTCACTGTTAAACACCAATCACTACCAGATTCAGGGGTCTATAGGGACCGTCAGGGCGGTCCCTAAAGACCCCTGAGCGGTCCCCAAAGACCTTTAGGGACCGCCAGCGGTCACCAAAAGGCGGTCGCGAAAAGCTTTGGTCCCCTATGCTTTGGCGACCGCCTTGCGGTCTCGGGCATCATTTTCTGCAACCGCAACATTAGGGACTGTCGGGCGGTCCCTAAAGACTTCTGGGCGGTTACCAAAGCCCAGAAGTTATTAGGGACCGTTGAGCGGTCGCCAAAGATTTAGGGATCGTCGAGCGATCCCTAATAATATTCATAGCATCAGAGACCGACGAGTGGTCTCCAATAATATTCATAGCATCAGGGACTGTCGAGCGGTCTCTGATGCTATGAATATTATTGGAGACCGCTCGGTGGTCCCTAAAAGTCTGCGGCAGAATAAAAAAAAACCCAATAATATTCAAGAAATTTACCGGAATATTATTGGGATTTTGTATAAATTGCGTGTAAATATGTGCAACAAACATTTACAAGAACAAAAACAAATAAAATAATGATAAAAAAGTAAAATGAAATGAAATTTAACATAATAAAACAAAGAAAATAATGAAATAAAAGTAAAAATAAATGATAGTTATAAAAATAAACCAAAAACAATGAAAAAGAAGAAGAAAAAGAAATGAAGAACATATTGTTGGTGTTTTCTTGGCATTTGTTAAAAGAAAAGGCAAGAAAGGTTGTGTTTTCGGATTTGAAAAAAAAAAAGAGAGAGAGAGAGAGAGAAGAGTGTTTGTTTATATTTGGTAAAAGAAAGAAGAAATGAAAGTTTTTGTTGGATGATTTTTATTTTTGGGATTTAGGAAGAGAAAAATGAGAAGAGAGATTTTGGAGTTGGCTGTTTTTGAAGAGTGTTGAAAAATTGGATAGGAGAGTGGTGAAATTTCTGAATTTTCGAAAATTCCAAATCCCCTCCCCCCCAATCATGCCTATTTCAGTGCATTTAGGACCGTCGGGCTGTCCCTAAAGATATTTGGTGACCGCCAAGCAGTCCCTAAAAGTGGTATTTGGGACCGCTAGGCGATCCCTAATAATATTTTTACTCATTTTTTTGATTTTACGGATCGATCTTTATGTGTTTTTTGATTTTTAGAAATAAAACTCATTATAACATGTCAATTGAAGTAACAAATGATCATAAAATTACTAATGTAGTTATTTAATAGTAGATTGAATGAGATTGAGAGAGTTTTTAACGGTGAACCTATTCTACGTAGTGAATAAAAACCCCCCAAATCGTGTAGTGAATAAAATTCAATTTTTCAATGTGGATGACACGGTGGTTGAAAGCCTGATCGGGCTCTGGCAAGGCAATTTTAGTTTAAATTTTAAAAGTTATAGTCCTTTTTTACAATCCAAAAAGTTACAACGCAAAAAGTAAAAGTAGCAAAAGTCAAAGGGCATTATTAATATCTTACGTGGGGCAACGATTTTGCCACATCGGACACGACTTTTCGTCGTGGATGACATAGGACTGAAAGCTCGGTTAAGTCAAGCTTCGACATAGCATTTTTAATTGAAATTTTAAAAGTTACAGGCAAAAAGTAAAAGTAGCAAAAGTTATAAGGTATTTTTAATAATTCCGCCTTCTAAAGATTTAAAAGATCTTGCGGATGAGTTTTATGCAGCTTAACAAAATAAGAAGATTTGTATGCATTAATTGCTCCCAAAGTCATATACTATTACTTTGCCAGGTTTTAAAAGGAAAAATAGATCGAACAACTAATACAAAAGGTATACAGTACTAAACGACTAAAGATTGTTATAATTAGGGTTTTTTTCACTCGAGCACTTATAAATTCCTTCTTCTTCGAAATTCGGTTACGGCTAGAACAGGTACCTCAATTAACTGGATGAACTTTTTTTGGCGTTTGAAATTGTGCCAAAAATATTACATGATGAAGCATGCATGTAATCTGAAAAGAACGTGAATCCTTTGCCTATAATAGAGGGGCCACAGTTTACTTTGCGAAAAAAAGAAATACGTAACTTTTTGAGTACATGTAAAAAGATAACTTTTCGTACTCAAGTAAATAATAGAGTAGGAACCAAGGAATAACTTCTCATCATATTGCAGCAGGCACATCCGGCGTATTGACGGGTCTATCCCATCTTAGCGTGCGACCGCCACAACGTCTATACCTGCGTATGGGAATTATTAAAAATCTACTCTCTAGTAAGATCGCGCTTGTCCTTTTTGCAGCTTTTGTGGTTGCTGGAACTATGTGGGTGTTTAGGCGTGTCCGCATGCGGCTTGGGAAATTTAAGGTAACATTGTAGCGGATGATTGTGTTAAATAATTATGAGAACACCTTCTTGTATGTTTAGTTGTTTGACGGTGTTATTATATATTAGTTTGTTGTTTGGAATAGTTTTTGGGTACATCTTGTTAGAAAATATGAGATTTATATATTTGATAGATGTTTTGTAGGATAGTAAAGATTTGTATTTGTATTTATGTGGATAGTGGAGGAGAAGGTAATTTTAGATGTAGTGGGAATATGGAGTATTTAGAGTGTTTAGAATATGGAGTACTTATCTCCAAAATCTTTAGAGTGTATTGCTCAAATGTTTGAGGATTGGTGTTCGCATTGGGCCGCATACGTCAGTGTGGACAAGCTCCAATATTTGTGTCGCTCGCCACATCTCATTAAACCCCTCAATGTGTAATATGTTTTACAATGATTCCCCTAACGTTTAAAAAAAGAGAAAAACTCTCCCTCAGCTATTTGATTTTGGTTGAACTACCCCACGGACCGTTGATGAGCTCTTTATTTTGGACACGTTTATGTATTTTTGTTTATAAGAATTTTTCTCAAGAAGGAGTTTGCACATTTTTCAATGGGTAGTAGTTTTAGTATGATTTCACGCCTCAAAGTCGACTCTTAGGGGCGTTATTATACATAGGCTCTTTTGTGATTTAACATAATAACGTAAATATGTAGTTTTGTTCTTTTGTGTTTCCAATTCGTTCTTATTTATTTTCTCAGTGGTGCAGACGCAGGCACCCTTGCCACTGCACATATGCACTACGACTCACAACCAAGTCGAAATATTGAAGTGTTTTCTCGACTTGACGCGACTAGGGGAACTAAAGCTGGAAGCTAAGAACGATGTATATGTCATATCATCACACTACTCTTTCAGTTAGTATTGTGTAAACAAACCCGAGTTCTCATTCTTAAATTGTTATATATGACATGTTCGTCTCCTTGATTTTCTAGAATGGTGAGACTCCTCTACACTTGGCATCTAAGAAGGGATTTAACGAGGTCATAGAGTTGCTTCTCTATTGTGGAGCTGATCTTGAAGCCAAAACAAATGTGCATTGTCCAGAATCTCAATATTTCATTAAAACTTGAGTTATGTGCAAGTATAGCTACTAAATAATCTTTCTTTTTCGTCTTTTTGTAGAATATGTCGACTCCATTACATCTTGCGGTTGGTCATGCGGTGCGAACAGGGGACACTTCTACTGTGGGGATACTCTTGGCACATGGTGCTGATGATCGCGCAAAAGACAATGTATTCAATTCTTTTCACATGTTTAAATATGTTCTTTCAAATGTGTTGAATGGTACTAATGAATAGTGTACATTTTATGAACAGAAGGGGTTGTCACCATCCGATTATCTTCCAAAGGGGCTAAAAATGTGTGAACTTCGACAGAAAAATATCGATGTTCGAAGTAACACGAGTAATTCTGACCACGCGTTGATTGCATACAAAAATTTTGAAGAACCGATGCACTATGGAAATGTAATGAAAGAAAAGATGTCAGAGTTTGAATATGAACTATCGAAGATCGTGGGATTAAAAGAGCTCAAGCTTCAACTTCGGAAGTGGGCGAAGGGAATGATATTGGATGAAAAACGTCGAGGCATGGGAATGAATCTTGGCCGTAGAAAACTGCCTCACATGGCATTCCTTGGAAATCCCGGATCAGGTAGCATACCGATAATCATGTGAAGATTGAATTCGTAATAATTTGGTGTTTCTTACTGTTAGAGTTTTACATAATTTAATAAATACCAATCCTTCTACAAGCACGATCCTATAGACGAGTCGACAAATTCAATAAGATTTTAGAGCTTAGGCCAAATGTGTGGTCTTAGGCATAACAAAAAAAAATTTTAGCATGCCCGTGACGTAGCATGATGAATTTTATACGATAATTATTAAATATCAATCTTCTTTATAATCTCGAGCTTTTAGATGAGACTACGGCAAATTCTGCATTTATTAACTCTTTTCTGCACATTTTAGGTAAAACTTCAGTTGCAAGGATTTTAGGCAAACTACTCAAATCAGTAGGTGTGCTTTCTTCTGATAAAGTAACAGAGGTGCAAAGAGCTGATTTAGTAGCAGAATATGCGGGTCAAACTGCAGCAAAGACAAAAAGAAAGGTACGCGTGTCAACATAGCTCTTGTGATTCTATGGTTATTATATATTTAAAGCGAGGCATCTTTAAACTAACGCCCGAACAAACTGTCTTTAACACGTTGCAAAGATTAATGAGGCCATGGGAGGCGTGCTGCTTGTAGACGAAGCATACCGTTTAGCACCCGTAACAACAGGCAGATTTACTGATTTTGGTGTCGAGGCATTAGAAGAAATCATGTCGGTCCTGGAAGATGGAGAGCTAGTGGTTATATTTGCGGGATATACCGAACCAATGAAGCGCGTTTTCTCTTTGAACGAAGGATTTTGTAGACGTGTGACACATTTTCTCCAATTTGATGATTTCACTTGCAATGACCTTGCTGAGATGTTGATGTTAAAGATGACTAAGCAAGATAAGCATAGCCGGTTGTATGGTTTTAAGCTTCACGGTTCGTGTACTTCTGCTGTTGTTCGTAAGGTGATAGAGAAGAACTCGACTGAGAAGTTGAGGAACAAAATGAATGGAGGTTTGGTTGATCATATGCTGAATAATGCAAGGGAGAATCTGGATTCGAGGCTCAGTCTTGAGTCGAGTGGTGATGAATTATTGATGATCACGTTACATGACCTAGAGGCAGGGCTCCAACAGTTAGTGAAAGGAACAAATATCGATTGAGAGAGAGTGAGATGAAGTTGAAGCATTGGTGTGCATGTATCGCATTAGGTTTGTTTTACTTATCAAAGAATGAACTTTCTTTGATTTTTAATATTCTACTTAATTGGAAGAAATAGAGGTAAGTGACACCGAACAAATTATTTTATTTTCATGGTTTGAGTTAATTAGGACTAAAAATATGAACATGTTATGCATATGGTTATTTGCAGGTAATTTCTCTTTTCAGTACTAAAGGAAAGCAGAGACATTGAGAAAAAAAATAGGCTTCATGCATAGACTAATCGCACCAGCATTCAGTTAATTTTGACCTTTGGTATATATAGTACATAGTATATACTATATACAATATTACAAAACATAAGAATCAAAAAGTTCAAATTAAATTTGTAAGACACATAGATACTCCCTATTTTCGAACATGTTACTCACTTATATGTCGTAATTTATGTTTTTGTCATAGCAGGTACTACCTTTTTCAGTAAAGGACCATTGAAATCCAATGGCTAGCTTTTCTTTGGTTTCAACATGGTACCATATATATATATATGTGCATATTTAATAATCACAAGACTACGGAAAAGGTTGTGCTATATATCATTTAGAATTTATATTTATATTATTTGGAGTGAAGTTGTGCCTCTAAAATCAATTTATAAATTGATTTGCAAATATAGAAGCAGAGATACAAATAGTTAATTAATAGTATTATGTAGAACACGAAAGTCGTTATTATACTCACATTCTTAGCATCACACTACAAGAATGTTCAATTTTAGCTTCGCTCGTTTGCAAGCGAAAATTCAAAGGGACAAGTTTCCAACTAAATATTTGGTTGCAAAAGTTAAAAACGGATGGTAATATCCAGCTAAGGAGCTTGCAAGCGAAATTTCGAACGAAAGCTGATTTGCGAGCACTTATTCGCTTGGAAAGCTGACTAAGCAAAAATGAATATTTCATTGCGCCACATCAGCATTCTCCACTACTAGATTTTTGCTTGCAAACTACCTCATCAATATTTCATTGCGAAAATTCGCTTGCAAATATATGTATAATTGTTTTTCTTTTAAAAAATAACTTCAAATAATGTATAATTGAAGAAATAAATTTAATGAATATATATATATATATAACTCCTCAATATTGGCCAATCAATTGCCTAATTAAAATTACCTAGTGAGTTTTCTAATTAAAATTGTCTAATACAAAATCAAATTGCCTAATGAAAGTTGCTAATAAACATTGTCTAATTAAAATTTCTCACTTGAAATTGACTAAGTATATTTTAGTAATCAAAATTTCTCACTTGAAATTGACTAAGTATATTATAGTGATTAAAATTTCTTAAATAATTGTCTAATTAAATTAAGCTATATGAAATTGAATTTGAAATTAAACAAATAACTGAAATTGTTTAATTAAAACACTTTATTTACATAACTGCCAACCTCGTTTTCGCTTGGTATATTCACGTCGGCCTTTTCCCAGCTATATTTCGCTTGGCAATTCCACGTCAGCCTTGAATTAAGCTATTTGAAATTAAATTGTCTAATTAAATTAAGCTATATTGTCTAATTAAATTAAGCTATTTGAAATTAAATAAATAACTGAAACTGTTTAATTAAAACACTTTATTTACATAATTGCCAACCTGATTTTCGCTTGGTATATCCACATCAGCATTGTGCAAGCCAATTTTCGCTTGCAAATTCCACGTTGCCAACTTCTTGATTTTCGCTTGGTATATCCACGTCAGCATTCTGACAGCCAATTTTCGCTTGCAATTCCACGTCATACTAATCTAATTAATTAAACCCTCACTCACCTCTTACACACACAGTCACACACCGTTTCAGTTTTAGCTACTTAAGTTTTCTAATTAAAATTGCCTAATATAAATTGAGTAATTAATATTGTCCAATCAAATTGCCTAATGAAAGTTGCAAATAAAAATTGGGTAATTAAATTTTCTAAATAAAAATACCTAATTAAAATTTCTCACTTGAAATTGACTAAGTGTATTTTAGTAATTAAAACTCGATCTCACCTAATATTGACTATATATATATATATATTAGTAAATAAAATTTCTCACTTGAAATTGACTATGTATATTTTAGTAATTATTTTTTCTTAAATAGTTGTCTTATTAAATTAAGCTAATTGAAATTGAAATTGAAGTTAAATAATTAAATGGAATTCCGCTGTTACATTTTGCTTGCAAACGTCCACCTCAGCAGTTTGCAAGCGTTTATTTGCTTGATATGCGTCCAACTTGATCCACGTGGATATTGCAAGCGTTTTATCCGACCGTTTTGATGTTTGAAATAAAGCTGAGCTGGACATTTGCAAGGGAAAACTCGCTTGGAAATTGTTGACTGGACAATTTCCAAGCGAAAATTGCTTGCAACTGCCTTTGTATTGTGCCAGCCATGTCATTGGGTAATTACACAAGAACCCCCATCCACTCCTTTTTATTGTATTTTTACCCAATCTTTTATTGAACGACTTTCTAAACCTATATTTTTTCATGAAACTTTTAATACCACACGAACTAAACATTTTGAACATATTGGAGAAAACAAAATATAATTTCGTAGTGTTTAAAAAGGGTTTTCAACTCTTGTGTAATTATGTTTACTACCCCAAGTCTTTTTTTAACGACCGTCGCAACTTCGATTTGGATGAAACTCTACGTAACACACCTATTTATCGTAATAATAACTATGATAAAGTATCATAGGATTTGAAGTTGTTTTGCAACTCTTGTGTAAAAATAACATTACTTTGGTTGTTAATAAAAGAAAGCTGTAGGGTTTAGGGTTTAGGTTATATGGGTTTAAGTATTTTTTGAGTAATTTCTCTAGTTTAACGCCTTTTTTACCTCCGTTTTCGACAAAACTTGACGGAGAACCACTTATTTAACATCGTACAACTTTTGGTGAAAGAAATTATGAATTCCGAGGTTGTTTGCAAATTCCACTTAATTGCATTTTCAGACTTATTCTTTAGTTTAACATCTTCCGTACCTCTGTTTCCGACAAAACTGGACGGAGCACGTTAAGTTAACATAATACAACTTTAGGTGAAAGAAATTTTGGATTCCAAGGTCGTTTGCAACTTTTACGTAATTGTATTTCATGCCTCATTCTTTAGTTTAACGTCTTTCTTATCTCCGTTATAGACAAGACTTGACGGAACACCCTAATTTAACATAATACAACTTTAGGTGAAATAAATTCTGGATTCTGAGGGTCGTTTGCAACTTTCACTTAATTGTAGTTCATGCCTCATTCTCCAGTTTAACGTCTTTCTCACCTTTGTTTTCGAAAAAAACTTGACGGAACACGCTAATTTAACATAATACAACTTTAGGTGAAACAATTTTGGATTCCAAGATCGTTTGCAACTTTCACGTAATTGTATTTCATGCCTCATTCTTTAGTTTAACGTCTTTCTTATCTCCGTTATAGACAAAACTTGACGGAACACCCTAATTTAACATAATACAACTTTAGGTGAAATAAATTCCTGGATTTTGAGGTCGTTTGCAACTTTCGGTTAATTGTAGTCCATGCCTCATTCTCGAGTTTAACGTCTTTCTCACCTTTGTTTTCGAAAAAACTTGACGGAACACGCTAATTTAAGATAATACAACTTTAGGTGAAACAATTTTTGGATTCCAAGGTCGTTTGCAACTTTCGCGTAATTGTATTTCATGCCTCATTCTTTAGTTTAACGTCTTTCTTACCTCCATTATAGACAAAACTTGACAGAACACGCTTATTTAACATAATACAACTTTAGGTGAAATACATTCTAGATTCCGTGGTCTTTTGCAACTTTTGCGTAATTCCATTTTTCGCTCTATCTCCAGTTTAATGTATTAATTACCGTTTTTGAAAAAACTTTATGAACTGGCTTATTCTACAAAATCTCAAGGTGAATAACTTACGATTTTCGAACTAACATTTATGAAGTATTAAATTATTCGAACTAATGTCTAGAAATTATTATATAATTAAGAAATAGAGCAAACTAAGGTACAAACCTGTTGCAAGCGAATAAGCGCTTGGAAGTTGCCAAATATATGTTTTGCAATCACAAATTTGCTTGCTAAATGCCATGTCACCAATCCGCGTGCTTGTGCTTCTTTGTTCTTATTTATCTGCCAACTCAACGATCCGCGTGACATGGCAAGCGAAATTTCGCTTGCTAACTACTGTACATCTACGAATTTTTCACCATTTCTCTTATAAATACCCCACTTCCACCATTTCATTTTGCATCAAATATTTCTTCCACACAATCTTCACATCTAAATCCTTCTTCTACTCTCATCTTTAAATTTGTTATTTTTTTATATAATTTTTTGATTTATTTTGGTTTGAGAAATCATGGCTTAGTGCTTTATATTTGATAAGATTTGATTCATCTTTTGCTACACTTTATTATTTTTTATACTTTGATTATTTTTCTTTTTTGTAAGCTTTGATTCTTCTTTCTACTTCCCTTTTTTTCTTTTGTTCATCTTCGGTTACATTATAATGCTTTTGTTTGTTTATTCATTAATATTTTAGTGATAACGTGTGCTAAACTTTATTATTATGTTTGCTATTAGTTTTATGTTTAATTTTGTATAATTGTTACTTTCGCTAATGATTTATATATGTATAATTAAATTGGGTGTATATTATATATAATTAAATTGTGTGTATATTATATATAATTAAATTGTGTGTATAATGTATGTATAGTACAAATGTAATTAAATAAGCTTTAAATTAATTATAATGGTGCGTATTGTGCGCCATTTTTTTTTATTAATCTGGAACAAATATTACCAAGCAAATTTTCGCTTGGTAAGTTTATTCAAAAACACACGCGGGACATAATTATCGCGCGTTTTATTTCAAATATTTGGTATGTATAAAGAATTGGCAAGCGAAAAATCGCTTGGTAGCTATGGTACAATACAAAATAAATACGTATATATATAGACTTTGTAACGGATATTTGTTTTTTACACGTGGCCTTGCAAGCGAAAATGCGCTTGCAAATAGTCAGTGCTGGACCTTGTCATCAACAAATTCGCTTGGAAATGTCCACGTAGGTTCGAGCAAAAATTCGCTTGCAAATCCTTGTTGGACACTTCCAACCTGCTTTTCGCTTGGTAATGTTACACGTGGGTCTCAGTGAAATTTTCGCTTGGTAAACGTTACCTTCGACACCTATTGCTTCGACACCTGGTAACCCATATTTCGCTTGGTAAATTTGAAATCACCAAGCGAATTTGCTCTTTACCTAGTGATTATTTCACAGTTAAATTGCTACATTCTTGTAGTGTCATGTTAATACCAAAACCTCGCTTAATATTCTACTTAGATCAATCCTTATATCATTCAAGGAGTTATATTAAAATATCCACATATTATGACACGTGCATTAATGGATATCCACGATGACACAAGCTAAGTCACCTGAGGCGGATCCGGGTGCGGATGCGAGTGCCGGTGCGGGTGCGCCAGTGCAGCAATTTCAAAATATTACAGTCTTAGTCGCCATTATAATGCGCTTCTAAAAAAAGAAAAATAACTTATATATAAAAATAAAAAGCTATTACCTAAATTAGTATATTATAAACACATAAAATAAAAGTATGTATAGAATTCTCACACAAAGAAATAGATTATAATAAAAGAAAAGTACATAACTTCTAATGGTTATTAATTTTATATAATATTTTCTAAATTATTATTGTGGAAAGACAAATGTATAACCGTATAAGACTTAAATCACTTCCAGTTTTTTGTAATTATTTAGCTTTTGACTTAGTTTTGTTCTCCTTTTGCTCCAACTCTTCTTCAATGTCACTCTATTGTTTGTCTTCTACCAATTTTCTATGATAATTCATTAAATTTTAACATAAGAACTAAGAAATTTTAGTGCGAGAACTAAGAATTTGTAAAGCGTCTTAGTGCGAAGCACGGGCACTGAAGTCGCCAGTGTGAGACCGGTGCGCCTGCAACTTTCTAAACACGAAGGATTAATATTGGGTGACGACGTGCCTAAGAGAGAGGTACAATGAAGACAAAATGCCCAACCGACAAACCCTTGCCACGCAGCGACATTTCGTACCTACCAAAGTCAAGTTGGATGAGTAACACTAATTTGTGTCGAATAGTACGTAGTTGCTCAAGTAAACAGTTTTGAGAACAAAATTCACCAAGTAATTGTTATTTATGACAAATTATAATAATTATAATCATATGGCCATTTACTTTAAGATTGTATTCATACTATATATATGTATATGTGGATATGTATACACTAAATACAACTGCGAATCACATAACAGCTATGATGCACGGATACACCTAAAAAATTAGCGTACCAGTATCGGATACGTATCCGATACCGATACACTACGGATACACTACCGATACGAATCCGATACGCCACGTGGCGTATCGGTTAATTAAAAGAAAATAAAAAATTCCCGATACGTATCCGATACATATTTGAGGCGTATCGGGAATATTTTGGGTCTTTTTTATAAGTTTTTAAATTGATGGCAACATCAATAAATACCACGTACAATTAAAACTTAAAACAAAATCTTTTAATCTAATTAGTAATTAACTAGCTCATTATCATAATTCCACTTTTCTCACTTCTAATCAATTTTTCTTCTTTCTCAATCCACCTCCAACAAGACACCAAATCCATGGTTGTGGCCACCTTCTACTCGCTCACCACCACCTTCATAATTCACTATATTGTTATAATCACTTTTATGAACTAATGCTTTTTGTATCAATTCTTACTTACCATGAACGTGTCATTTAATTCTTGTAATATTAATATTAATATATTTATATATATAGGCGTATCCTTGCCGTATCCGTATCGCCTATTTTTTGAAAATCCGTATCGCCGTACCCGTACCGTACCGTATCCGTATCGCCGTATCGCGTACCCGTGCAACATAGCATAACAGTCAATTCTTCTAAAAGTAATACTCGTTGTGGTTATAAATTGAGCAAATTATTCGTTGTAGCTACTCGATGCCTACCCTACATAGTTGGGTTCACTAAAACCCGTTTAATTATATCAAACAGTCTGTCATATGTTGCTTAAATGAAGAGTTTTAAGTACACAATTCCACCAAAATCTATCAAGACCAATGAAATTAAAATAGATGATTTAATAGCTACACGATGGTTTACGCCAAAATGGTCATATCTACACTAAATACAGTTACTAGTCACATACTAACAATCCTTCCAGCTTTCAAAGCAATACAGTTTTGGTTGAAAATACTCACCTAAATTTATCCGAGCAAATTATTTTTTCTGCCCTTTAATTTTGGCTATGTTTGCCTTTTGCCCTTTAACTTTTCGGGCTCCACTTTTGCCCTTTAACTCCTATTTTTTTGACAAAAATGCCCTATAGACTTTTTCATAGGCTTTTTACCAAAAATACCCTTTAATTTATTTGTTTTAATTAAATTTAGTTTTGAAAACAAATTTAAAATAGTTTAATTAAATTTAATTTAATTTTCTGATAAATGAAAAAAAAAAAAATTTAAAATCGCCCCCACCCCACCCTCCCTCCTTCCCTGTCGGGCCCCCCCCCCCTTCCCCGTTCGCCCCCCCCCCCCCCCCCCCTCCCTCCCTTCCCCGTTCGCCCCCCCCCACCCCCCTCCTTCCCCGCGATTTGCAGCGGGGTGGGGGTGGGGCGAGGGGATGGGGAAGGAGGGGGGGGCGACGGGACGGGGAAGGGGGGGGGGGGGGGTGTGACGGGGAAGGAAGGAGAGGGGGAGGGCGACGGGGACGGGGGGAAGGGGGGGGGGGGGGGGCGGCGGGGGACGGCGAAAGGGGGCGGCGGGGGGGGGGGGGGGGGGGGGGGGGGGGGGGGCGACAGGGAAGCGGGGGTGGGGGTGTGGCGATTTTTAATTTTTTTTGTTTTTTAAAAAAATTTCTTTTATCAGAAAATTAAATTAAATTTAATTAAACTATTTAAAATTTGTTTTTAAAACTAAATTTAATTAAAACAAATAAATTAAAGGGTATTTTTGGTAAAAAGCCTACGAAAAAACCCATAGGGCATTTTTGGTCAAAAAAATAGGAGTTAAAGGGCAAAAGTGGAGCCCGAAAAGTTAAAGGGCAAAAGGCAAACATAACCAAAATTAAAGGGCAGAAAAAATAATTTGCTCGGATAAATTTAGGTGAGTATTTTCAACCAAAACTGTATTGCTTTGAAAGCTGGAAGGATTGTTAGTATGTGACTAGTAACTGTATTTAGTGTAGATATGACCATTTTGGCGTAAACCATCGTGTAGCTATTAAATCATCTATTTTAATTTCATTGGTCTTGATAGATTTTGGTGGAATTGTGTACTTAAAACTCTTCATTTAAGCAACATATGACAGACTGTTTGATATAATTAAACGGGTTTTAGTGAACCCAACTATGTAGGGTAGGCATCGAGTAGCTAGCTCCAAGTAAAAAATGATATGCATGTTGGGCATAATGCCTCTTAATTAAGCACATTCAGATTTTATTGTGTTTGTGGGTTCCCCGATGCATGTGCCATGCATGATAAGCATGTTATTTAAAGATAACTCCTTGAAAATGTGGATTGGTCGTAATGGAGTGATAAGGGAGATGTGGCATTAACGTAATAGTGAAAGAATACAATTACTATGTTGGGTTATTTGTTTTTTCAGCCCTTGCAATAGCCTCTTTAGTTAATCCTGGATGGCATTGATTGAACCTTTATCATTTATCAAGTATTAAGTTAGACTAGAGCCCATTTTCATTCTTGTTTTTAGGCTTGAATGTTGGATTGCACTACAAGAATTCGGATGTTTTCCCGATCGGAAAATCCCGACCGAAAATCGGTCGGGAGCATTCCCGACCGCTTTTCGGTCGGAAAAAGTATTCCCGACTGAATTTCGGTCGGGAAATTTTAAAAGAGCATTCCCGATCGCGGTTCGGTCGGGAATACTTTTTTCGACCGAATTTTGGTCGGGAATACTTTTTTCGACCAAAATTCGGTCGGAAAAGTGGGCGTTACTATTCGCGACCGAAATTCGGTAGGGGTATTGGAGCCGATTTTCGGTAGGGAATAATATTCATATTTTTTATTTCACAATTTCGCACTCCATTTTAGATAAATCGTTGATTTAATGATCAAGTACATCAATATTAGTTATGTATTACTGAAAAATAAAAAAATAAAAAAATTAGTTGCACGTTGATGAATCGTTTGAAGCGTCGATTCATATTGTCACTTATAAATAGATTGCTATATATAGCTGCTAATAACGTAACTACTTACGATTATGTTAAACATATGTTAATATATATCACAATTAGCCTCTTTATACTAACGTTTGTAACAAATGTTAATCGCCAATTGGGAATACTATATACTACGTATGATTAATATATATGTGAAACTCCAAACTAACTTAACTTATATGTTAACCTATACTAATTTCATAATTAAAAGAACATTAAACTAACTAAATGTTAGTGAAATTCATGTATTTAGTGAGATTCTATAGTTATACTTAACAAACACATCAAGATTTTCCAAAAGATCGAAAAAAAGTAAAATTTACTCTTTTTTCCGACCGAATTTCGGTCGGGAATAATATTCATAGGTATTCCTGACCGAAATTCGGTCGGGAATACTTATTCGCGACCGAAATTCGGTAATTGGCGACCTATTTTTGGTAGCAAATAATATTCATATTTTTAATTTCACAATTTCGCTCTCCATTTTAGATAAATCGTTGATTTAATGATCAAGTACATCAATATTAGTTATATATTACTAAAAAAATCAAAAAGAAATTAGTTGCACGTTGATGAATCGTTTGAAGCGTCGATTCATATTGTCACTTATAAATAGATTGGTATATGTAGCTGCTAATAACATAACTACTTACGATTATGTTAAACATATGTTAATATACATCACAATTAGCCTCTTTATACTAACGTTTGTAGCAAATATTAATCGACAATTGGGAATACTCTATACTATGTATGATTACTATATATGCAAAACTCCAAACTAACTTAACTTATATGTTAATCTATATTAATTTCATAATTAAAAGAACATTAACCTAACTAGTTGTTAGTGCAATTCATGTATTTATTGAGAATATATAGTTATACTTAACAAACACATCAAGATTTTTCAAAAAATCGAAAAAAAAAATTACTATTTTTTCCGACCGAATTTCGGTCGGGAATAATATTCATAAGTATTCCCGACCGAATTTCGGTCGGAAATAATATTCATAGGTATTCCCGACCGAAATTCGGTCGGAAATTTGGCCGTTTCTAGGCATAAATAATTTGTCGACCAAAATTCGGTCGATAAATGTTGAAAATTTGGCGATTTGGCTAAATTTTCAAATTTTAAACTTTTCCCGACCGAAATTCAGTCGGAAATACTCGAAAAAATTTGCGGGACTTGGGGAGAAATTCAAATTTTACGAAAATTCAAAATTTTTAACTTTTCCCTATAAATACACTTCATTATTCTCCTCATTTTTTCATCTACTTTACATTATTTCTTCAACTTTCTCTTTATTCCTAGAATTTTTTTCTACAAACACAATTTTTTCTTTCATCTTCAAACAATTTTTTCCACAAAATAAATTTTTTCTCTTCTTTCTTCAACTTGAAACAAGCATTTTCTTCTATTTTAAATAAACACTTATTTAACTTTTTTGTGTTTTAGATTGAGCAATAAATCCAAAATTTAATTGCCCATCTACAACACAAAAAAGCTAAAGAATGTTTTAGATTGGGTAATAAATCGAAAATATTTCAAAATATTAAAAATAATAATATTTCGATAATTATTACCGAAATATGATTTTTTTTATTCTGGCGAGTTTTATTCGCGACCGAAATTCGGTCGCGAATAATATTTAAACTATTCCCGACCGAATTTCGTTCGGGAAACTCCCGACTGATTTTCGGTCGGGATTGGGCGGTCGGAAAAAACCCCGGAACGACCGAACTTCGGTCTGGAAAATATTCCCGACCGAAGCAATGCCGACCGGCACATCCCGACCGATTTTCGGTCGGGAAAGGGTCATTCCCGACCAGAAAATGGTCATTTCCGACCGCCTTTTCAGTCGGGAATGACCCGGAATTCTTGTAGTGTTGTTACGCACAGTATTATATATTAATTCTTAATCTACTAACAATAATTCGTGCGAATAAAAGTAAATTACCACTACATTACGTGAAATGGATCTATTACTACCATGTACTGAAAAAACTAAACAATTAAATTACTTCAACAATCATGTATCAAAGTTTCGATTTCGTGTCATAGATCAAACTGAAATACTCTTACTTCTTTTTGCTATATAGAGTTTCTAGTAATTTAGATTCGTTCTCTAAGAGTGTTATAATTAAGGAGACGCATCTTCCTTACGCCAAAGTAAGTAAAGAACAGATCTGACAATAGCTACGCCTCACTAGGACAGCAGGAAGAGGAACTAGTTAGAATAGGCTACTTGAGATAAGGATGTACATTGACAAAGCCCATTTGTCGAAGAAACGCACGAAATTTTATTTTTAAAAGAATAAAGAAGATTTCATCGCTTATAAAATATATACATGAAGATATTTATCTTTTTAATGTAAATAAATAAATTATAATTTTTTTATATAAACTTGTTCTAATCTTTCCACTAATGTAAAATATTTGCCCAAAGCCCTAAAAAAATCATAAAGCCCATTATATTTGGGCCCAGCCCAATTAAAATTCATATAAATTGTTCAAATGCGATTCAAAATTCTCAATTTCAGCTGTGGTGACTTGCAGTTGAAACTCCGGCGAATCTCCGGCGAATCTACCGTTAAAAGGTATTTAATCACTCACCTAATTACTGTATTTAAGTTCATTATCTCGATTTGTGCCTTCGATTCGTTTGCATTATAGCTCAAAGTAGTTATTTAGCTCGATTATGTGAAATATACGGTTATCGATTATCGCCGCGCGTAGAGTTGTAGCTATCGATTATCGTCGCGTAATTATTCCGATTCGTGAAATTTGGGCGTAGTATGATCGATTAGATGATGATTTTGCTTTGGTGTTTGCATTTGGTGTAATGTAACTCGTAATATAACGATTTTTTCGTATTTGTACCTGCGATAGATGTTTTTCGATTATCGTTGCGTATCTACGATTTGTATTACCTAGCTCGAAAGACGTCGTAGCTATTGGCCTAATGTGATTTCTAACTCATGTTTGTGAAAATGATGTGAAGAGAGTTGGCAGTAATTCCGATTCATGAAATTTGAGGCATAGTATGATTTTGACGTAGCTCGTGATATGACGGATTTTTGTATTTTTTTTTTCTAGTCCACGAGTTTTGTTCGTTTGTGTAAGTAGACGAGATTTTGTTTTTCGGTTGCATTGTAGTTATAGTTTTGAAGGACATGATGTTGTCTGTATAATTGCAGTTTCTAAATCTTATAGTTATTACGATTCATGAAATTTGGGCGTAGTATGATTTGAAGAGGATTTTGCTTTCGTCTTTGCATTTGATGTAACACGACTCGTAATATAACGGATGATAAACGAGTTTTGTTCGTTTGTGTGAGTAGACGAGTTTTTGTTTTCGGTTGCTTTGGAATTATAGGTTTAAAGGAGATGATGTTGTCTTGTGTAATTGTGACAGTACGTACAAATATGCATGATATATACGTTTCTCTGTCGAATTTCAGGTGAGAAATGATGAGGAAAAACACTGGAAAGACTGAAATTGGTGATTTGCCAGATTCTGTTATGTCTCGTATTCTTTCCGGCCTACCCATGGAGGATGCTGTGAGAACATCGGTTTTGTCGAAAGACTGGAGATACCGCTGGACTCTTAGGCACGAATATGCATTTGTCGACGCAAGTTTCATTAAAAATGAGAGTAAAAGGCGCAATTTCGCTAGCTTTGTCGAAAGGGCAATTCGTTTATCACAAAACCTGGAGACTTTACGTTTCCATTGCTGGGGAAAGTACGACTTTGAGAGATGGATAACTGCTGCATTATGCCGCAATGTTTGCAATTTATTGATATACGGTAACGGAAGTTTCGTCTTGCCTCACAACCTTCGCACTTTCTGTTCCCTCAGAAAATTGCAAATTGACACTATGACTCCCTGCACCTGGGAAGTTTCTGGTTATGTTTGTTTCCCTAACCTCGTCGATGTGGATCTTTCTATTGTTCGTTTTTCTAACGAGCATTCTGATCATGATGAGGTGGAATTTGATTTCCCGGTCCTGGAAGAACTGCAACTGGTGCTTTGCGAATGGTTGAATATAAAGTCTGTGAAGATGCATGCTCCCAAGTTGACTAGCTTAGTCTTGATTGATCCCGCTTTTGATAACAATACCTGTTGGTTCCAGATTAATGCGGATGGACTTGTGAAGTTGGATTGGTATGCACGGTCTCAACCTATAAGCAATATTGCTATATCCGGATTGGATAATGTTGTTTATGCATCTCTTGAACTTTCCTTTGGAAAAGATGCTGACTTGGCTAGAATCGTCGGAAGGGATGACCTCTTTCTTCAAGAGAGTGGATTGCGACTTCGAGGGCTGTTACAAGAATTCTCGAGTTTAAAAGAATTGTCGTTATCGGGTGATGAGGAAGAGGTTCTTGGAAAATCGAGACTACAGGACCTTCCCCTTCCTACGTATTACAAGATGGAACGAATGACTTTGAATACCTTGTCTTATATTGAAGTATTACTTGAGTTGCTTCGAGCAGCGCCATATCTAGAAATCTTGGTTATACGTTTGGTAAGCAAACATTGCCCCCTAATTAATTAGTCTTTCCTCGTAATAACCCCCCCACTAACAATGGCTATTTTTGCCTTATCTATTTTCAGGAAGAAGATTTGGAGGAGTATGATTTTGATGCTGAGGAGTCTGTCCCATCCTGTATCGTGTCTCACTTGGAGAAAGTCACAATTATCGCGTTTAATGGGAAGACGAGCGAGATTAATCTGATAAAGTATTTCCTGAAGAATGCATCACAATTGAAGAGTATGTTGATCCAACCCCATTCGTTGATCCTAAAGTACCGGAGCAATTAAGGGAGATGTGTCCCCCAGCAATGCCGGAGAAAGAAAGGTATGCGGTCTCAAAAGAATTATCGACATATCCAAAAGCTTCCGCTTGTGTAAGCCTAACAGTGGAAGGAGTAAAACACGAATAAGCTTAATGTTGGTTACTAACAAAATGTGCTTTTCTTATGTTTTATTTTCGAATTAATTGTTTCGTTAATGTTTTGGGTATCATTACATTCAGCGTTAGTATCCGCGTTAGTATTCTACATTTTATGGTATTGCTTTGCCTTATGGTATTGACAATAATAATAAGAGATTGAATGTCATTTGTCAATTATTCTGGGATTCAATATTGTACTGGTTTGTTGAAACTTTTTTTTTTCATTACAAAGGGAAGGGAGAAATCATTGTGACAGGAGAACATAATAATATAAGAAAAAAAACACATTATCTTATTATAGTGCAATAAACAATATTACAGACATCTACCACATAAACTTTGCTTCAACAGAACCAAAAACTAAACTTAAGACGCATAATCATAAGAAACTTAAAAACTAAAATTGCTCGTCACACACAGTACGTACTTAATTACTACTTAGCAACATAAACAATATTTACACCATGCAACCAAACTGCAATTCCAAAACCTTCAGCGGTGTTTGCGAATCAAGAGACACCTAGGGATCAAAATTTTCATATGTTTCCTAAAAAATTCTGAAATGATTCCGTTTTTCACTCAATCAATACAAAAATATATGTAGTTTCCACATTAGCTATATATAACCCAGGACCTCTTGTGGCCTGAGCTCTGATACCATATTGAATTGTCATCTCATCTAAAAGTTTAAGCTGTTAGAGAGGGTAGGCATTTAATATTTATATATTATATCCAACACGTCCTCTCACGTCTCACGTGCAGGCTGTAAATCTTTTTGTTACGCCTGTCACATGTCATTTTTTTGATAAGTGGGATTCGAACTCAGGACCTCTTATGGCCTGAGCTCTGATACTATATTGAATTGTCATCTCATCTAAAAGATTAATTAAGTTGTTAGAGAGGGTATGCATTTAATATTTATATATATTATCTCCAACAAAAATGGCTAGCATGTTGGGCATAATGCCCTCTTAATTAAGCACATTCAGATTTTGTTGTGTTTGTGGGTTCAACGATGAATGTACCATGACAAGTATGTTATTCTAATATAGTTGCTTGTGAGATGCAGATCGATCATAATGAAGTAATAAGGGTGGTATTAGCGTATTGATAAAAGAATACAATTACCATTCTGGGTTTATTTTTATTTTTTTCGACATTTTCAATGGCTTAGCTTCTTTATTTTTTCATGTTAAAAAAAGAAATCTCTAAAGGACCAATGAGCATTTTATGGTTTCACATTCGATAGGACTATATATATCCTTTAGTTTCATTTTTTTTTTCCTGGGATTGAACCTTTATGAATATTAAGTTAGATCTGACCCCTTTTTCATTCTTGTTTTTTCATCCACTTTATTTTAGGCTTGAATGTTGGATTGTTACATACACTGTATATTAATTCTTAATGTGCTAACAATAAGAAAAGTAAATTACCTCTACATTACGTGAAATGGATCTAATATTACTACCATGTGAGAAAAAACTAAGCAACTAAATTGCCTCAACAAAATATTGGCACAAAGCCCTTACAAAATCATAAAGCCAATTAGATAATTAAAATTCATATAAATAGATAGTTATTCAAAATTCTCAATTTCAGCTTGCATGCAGTTGAAACTCCGGTGAATCTCCGGGCAAATGTACCTTTAGAAGGTATTATTTAATCAGTCGCCTAGTGTATGCGGCGTCTTCCTCATCTCCGTCTTTATTATTCCGACCCCTAGGGAATAGTTTCCAATTCCATTTTGTAGATTTTTTGGACTCCTTTCCATGCACAGTATCCTTACAACCAACTCTCAAAGAGTTGGTATTGGGATCATTTGTGTTTGGTAAAAGCATAGATTCAGCCGCAGTGTTCCTAAGTGAAGTAGATCGTCTATCAAGACTTTTCCTTCTCTTGGTCTTAGAAGAAGAAGAAGAATCCAAGTAATAATTCCTAGTCTGATCGGACCCTCCAGGCGCATTTTCATCGAAGATTCTTCCTCCATCCCAGGATGCTCGAGGGGCATCGACTATTGGACCGTCGAAGCTACTGATTCTTCTGCCAAGATCAAGGGAAAACCGAGGTTGCACATGGCGGCAAGAAGATTGATCAGTCTCCCTATACTGACGGAAAACGGGCTTCTCAACAGGCAATATGGTTGTAAAGTCCCGAGTATTGTGCGCCGCCTTTTGCTTCCAAATCTGCCATTTCTTGGCAGCACCCCAAAAACCTGACCTGCTGCTGTTCTTCTTCTTCTTTTCCATGTAAATATTAAGATCTATGTGGTCTTTCATTGGCTTCTTCAAATTGCTACTCACACTCATCAACTCAATATTATACTTACTTTCTCCGTATGTGTGAGTGTGTCTGTGCGCGTGTGTGTGTGTGTGTGTGGAGTGTGGAGGGTGAAAGGTGGTAAATAAAGAAGAAACGCAATACATACATATATAATATTGGCTTTTAACTGTTTTAGTTAAGATTCCTCCAGTGTTTGTTTTGTATTTTGGTTCTCCAACAATGGTAATATGTTAATTAATTGCCAACCACTATGATTAACTGAGACAACTCATGCTCACGTAATCCTTTTCCCTTTTAAGTTTGTGGACATCTACCCCATAGAATGTTTGTAGATCTTGATTAATTACCTATTTTCATTTGGTTAATTATTGTTTCTTAAAATAGAATAAACTATTCCTCACTTTACAAATTAGCCTACTACTATTCTTTTGTATCGTCTCGTGTGCATTGCCTCCTGCACTCACATACGCGTGGGCCCCCACAATTATGTGAGTGCAATATCAGCCAATTTCGTAAGTCACGTAGTTAGTTCACCATCACTTTGTCTATTCCTACATGCGACATGAGTTGTTTCCGAGATTCTCCAATCAAGGAGTTAGAATCTCATATTTGCAATTACTTAAAGGTGGAGTAGCA
This sequence comes from Linaria vulgaris, assembly GCA_948329865.1. Lineage (NCBI taxonomy): Eukaryota > Viridiplantae > Streptophyta > Magnoliopsida > Lamiales > Plantaginaceae > Linaria > Linaria vulgaris. Next base: position 3,989,644 of record OX415251.1, read on the forward strand.
GGGCTTAGAACAAGATTTACTAAGTGACGTGGGATAAGATCATAAGATGCGTCGAAAAACAAAGGTGAGAGGTCTGTTTTTCAAGTGTTTCAAAACATTTAATTTAGCATCACTTGCAAAACGGGCTTGGATAAGATGCGTCGGAATTAGAGGGGGGGGGGGGGGGGGGGGTGGTATCCTCCAGCAATGCCGGAGAAAGAAAGGTATGAGTTCTCAAAAGAGTTATCGACCTATCCGAAAGCTTCGGTGTTATGGCTCAAGCTTATCTATTTATATTAATAATAATATGTCTAATTAATTTAATAGTAACTCGTTATTAGCTGAATTTGTATTAGGTGTCACGTTAATCTTATTGTTGTTGCAATTAGCGGGGTTGAGTTGCTAGATTAGTGGTCATTATTTTAGGAGTTAGTTACTTCTTTCTTCTATTTAGTAGAGCAGTGTAATTTAATTGGAAAGAAGAATCAATTTGTTATTTAATTATTTAGTTAAAACTATTTTCTCTCTATTTTTATTCTTGGAGTTAGTTTCTTACTCGAAAAGAAACAAGAACATAACACATTATATTAAACTCTGCCAAATCGAATAACCACACTGAAATGCGAGGCGAGTTTGTCCCACTTTTCATTGAAATCCCAAGTATCTTGGGAACTGATAATATTTGATGTGGATGATAAGAATGATCCATATGGGTTTTTAATTGGAAAGCAGTGGCACTGGAAAGTGTTCTGTGGAAATGCCCAGGAGAAGATAAAAATGGAGAATCTGTCCGTTATCGGTAAGAAAGGAATTGCAAGATGTTAGTCCAATAGTACATAAGATTACTGAGATTGTTACAGGGCGAATTTGAACTAGAAGAGAGGCTGGAGAGGGCGGATTTCGAATACAACGAGAACTTCGTTGACAAGGTGTTGAGAGATGATCCGAGGTTCCGACTTTGGCGTTAGTTGGGCGGAAAGTGATTGAACTGTACAATGTGATGCTCAAAATGGGAATTGTGCTAGATAGTGTGACAATAACCAATTTTCGTTAAGGGGGCATTGTAGAACTACCAAAACAGACCTTGTAGAAGTTTTGTGAAGTAAATGTTACAATTTATACATACGCCTGAAATAATGAATAGAAAAACGTTGATTACAATTTTAATCGGAAAAAAATGATTTAAACATTATTTTCTAAAATTTGGAATGTCATATTTGTTAAATTATCCAAGTTTTAAGATAAAATCACATAAATATGTCCAAAAGTTATCTTCCTCGCGTGTCGTAACCATGTAGCAGCCACGTCACAAAACATGCACACAATCTTAACAAATGTACAATTCTCATAAAAAAGACAACGATGAAAGTTTTGCCAAGATTTATACCTTAAACAGGGTAGGAATAGTAATCTTAAAACTTTGAGCTCTCAAATGATATATATCCTTATACACCTGCCAGAAGAATTGACAATGAATTGTACAGTTATTGTGGCAATGAACATCAAAAACATTGGATTTCGAGGAATATAAAGCGAAGACAGTTTCAAAATCATCTAAAACTATTGAACAACCACTAGTAACAAAAGACATCATCGTACAAAATCGACAACAATCATTCACACGAGCTCAACTAATTCCTCATAGCTACACAATAACCAGAACAAAAGCTTTTGCAGTTTTACACTCATTTATAAACTTTAGCAAAAGCTTTCCACTTTAATTTAAGCTAATTGTCCTATATACAAAATAATAGTGGCACCTTCTTCACCCTTACCTGCAACTAAAAGATGCGAAACAAATGAAAAAATTACAATCGATATACAATATATCCCTCCTCATTTTTCAATGCCTTGTTGCAAATACTGAATCAAATCGTAACCAGCCGTGGTCCATTTGTTGTACGAATCATTGCATGCTCGAATCATGAAGTTAGCAGCTTCACGCTCGCTCATCTCGGGATGGAATCTCTTGCGAAGATTTCCGATAGGATCACCCCTGCTGAAGCAAGGCAACCCACTGTCTATCATTAAATGGACGGTGTTGATAATGCCATCCTGGTAACAACGTACTGCAAGGTATCCTTTGACGCACAAACTGTACCAATCAAAAAGAGATATTTAGACATCTACCAACAGAACAGGGATAATTAAATCTACTCCCTCTAAGATTTTAGGATTGATATGAGGGTTAAGACTCACAAAATTCCTACACTATACCACCTTTTCCAACGTGGGCTCTATCATTTAAAAAACGTTTAGAAAAGAAAATTCTGCATTCTCACATTTCTTATTTTACACAACATATCCGCCACAACTTCGTTTTTGCCAGAATATGTAAATATAGGGATTCATCTTGATTTAACTCCAACTTCAATAAAAAGAGTCCTCTTTTTCCTTCAATTTCATCCCACGCATTAGGTTGTGTTAATTAAGAATACTAATGAGATTAGCAAACATAGACTTAAACCGAGATGCCATACGTACGCCTAATGTTCCAACTGAAAGTTGACCAGTACTTCACCCTAAAGTTTTAAAAACATGCAAAACATGAAGTTGATCTGTCAATATTTCAAGAGATAAATCTGTATTATTCAAAACTTAGCAATTATAAATTTCAACTGGTGCTATTGCAGTTTTTCAATTGTATACAAGTTCTTTGTAACTGAAACAAACCTCAGGACTGTAAATAACAACATTCCAAAAGATGTATAGGATAAGATGGGGGAAATAAAGTATCTCACCTGACAAATTGATGCCACGTGTCACTTTTCATCACTCCAGACGGATCAAGTAATTGAGTCATTTCATGACTCAGTTTGAAATGAGCACTTTCAAATCGCATATTCCCACCAGGTGAAGTTTCCAAGATAAAACCAAAATCAATATGAACAAGCCTACCCACACTGTATTGAAAACAATATGAACTCGGTTAATAAAACACGTATTGCCAACAAATAGGCAGATAGATAATTTACTAATGAAAAAGTCATAAACTAATTTAGAATGATAGGACTTTGCAAGCATAGCTGCTAAAGGTTGGAACTGGTGAGGATGGAAATGCCCTAATGAACAAAAAAATTCAAATTTGAAGTCAATGAACAAAAGAAATGCCATAGTGTTCAGTTAATTGTGTACTTGTACTCATACATAGCATAACTAACTATATGTTAATATTTCCACTCCCTAAGGTTTGACTTATGATTTCAGTAATTACAAAGAGATATCACCTTCTAAAGCTTTAAAACAGTAAAAAGTATGGGCCAGTCTGCAATGTTTTACAAAAACTTTAAGGATAGTCCAACTTCACAAAGTCTATTTTCAAAAACTTGAAGAATTGTCTCTCTAAATATTCCAACATCAGAAAGTCTATCTGCAATGTTCATTTAACCTACAACGGGTGTTTCTGTAATTATTCAAAGAAAATTACAACAAACCTCATGGGTCACACAAGCAAAATAGAGAGTGTGTACTCATGCATGCCCGTTACAGTGTCTATGGTAAACTGCTTACCTGTCAAACAGAAGATTTCCATTATGTCTGTCCTTTGGTTGAAGCAAGAGACTAGCAACTGCATATCCAGCACTGCTGATAAGGAAATTTTCCCTGGCAGCTTCGAAGCTAGGTGTACCAACAGGCCCAAAGTCCTGTTGAAAAATCTCATACAGACCACCATCAGTGGTCTCACCCATCTGACTCCTGCTCCTTGTATTGGGCACAACCTGCCGGCAATAAAGTATGACATAATTTACGGTGGAAGATTTCCAAACTTATGAATAGATTTACTAAAAATGGTGCATTGCATTTCAGTTCTAACGTCTGAATGAAGGTTGATGGCATTTTGAGTATGAAACCAACTATATATATACATATATGGAACAGCTACGGATCATTTAAAATATAGTACCTCAATGATTCCTCTTTCTTGACCAGTTGGGAGTACTCCATAAGGAAATAAGTAGAGATTAAGCCCAACAGCTTCAAAAACATCCTTCATAAGAGAAATAACTTGCAACGCAAGAACGTCCTGTCGGCAATCATCTCCAACCTATGTTCAAGCCCAGCACCATAGTGCGGCAAATATTTATCCATTATCAAATCTGTTACTATCCATTATTTTCTATTTTTTTGTAAAAACAAACTAATCAAAGAAGTAACATCTCTATCTCAAGAAAAAGTGCCTTTGTATGACGGAAAAAGCGCCTTTGTATGTGAAGTTTAGTTTATTTAGCTCACTACCTTAAGATATGCAAGACCACCTGATAAAATAAATCCTAAGCTTACCAAATTGCATCAAAACTGATGAATGGTTCAGATAGTAAAGCTTTGTGATGCCGTTATTTTACAGAACCGGGTACCTTCTCAATTGCAAAACCAGCTATCACAAAACAGTACAAAATACCTTGAAAATGCAAGCTTGGGGTTTCACATCTTTCTGATCCCCGTCACGATCCACCACATTGAATGTGATCATTATAGGCACTTTTGCTGCTGACTGTAAGGGAATTCCACTATCAACCCGAATACCTCTGACAAGTTTATTAGGAGCAGTAGGTAAATATAAATCATCTCCTTCCATTTGAATCTTTTCCAACTCCCTATGCAGCATAGAAAAAAACATTTTCCAGTTAGAGTTCAGATAGAGTCGGTAGGCCAAGATATAAATGTACTAGAACATCCCTACAATTTCCCAGAAATGCCCCCGTCAAATACCTTCGTATACCAGCTCGTCTCTCCTCCTTTGGAAGTGGAAAGAGAACCCCTGATATCGAAGTGACTTTGTCAAAGAAATCAAATTCTCTCTTAAACACATCAAGCGCTTTAGGGCTGAAACCATCAATAATTCGTTGTCTAACAACTGGAAGTAGTTCCTGGAACGCGTTATTCTGCAACCAAAGTAAGAAAACATGAATTAACATGCATAGTGAAAAGCTTGGTGGTGGAAAACACTTCTATACAGAACTAGCAAAAATGAACTTCATAATTAAAATGTTCACATTTCTGCTCATAACTTTAGGTATGACCCATTAAATTGCCTGACCTATAGGGTGTTTCGTGTTCATCCTGCATTTCCTTCTCCTATTAAAAAATGTGCAAATCCCCCTGGTTCATTGACAACCCGTTTAATGAGACATGTTACATGTTTTTGTCGGTTATTTTGACCTAGGGGGCGTTTGAACATTTTTCAATAGGTTAGGGGAGAGTTTCTCTTTTTCATAGGTTAGAATGTACACTATGAAACCCCCTACAGGTCGAGGGTTTAATTGGATATACCTACTAAATTTCACAGTCAGAGTCATTACTCAAAGTTACTAAATCCACATTAAGATATCCAAATGCCTCAGCCCAAGGAGAACATGAAGACATACTTCTATAAAAAGAATAGGGCGAAAATATTTATTAGGCGTTTCATATCTTAAAAAGGATGATGATTGCCGGAGCATATGTATATAGATGTGTGTGTGTGTGTGTATGTATATATATATATATATATGCTGGGATCAAGATTATAATCTCTAAAGAGAATAGTAAGAAACTCAAGATGAGAATGCCGGTGTTACTCAGATGAAGCTTTACTCACAATGCCAAAATAATAAATGTAAATGGTAAATATACATACGGTAAATTTGTTTACAATGCCACAATGGTAAAATTAATTGAAAATGCCACAATGATAAGTTTTACACATAATATGCATTATGCTTTCAGCAACTACATCCAAAGGGCTTGTGACAAACAAATTGAGTCCTCTACCGTAAATATAGAATATATGCATAGATGCAACTGATAAAAGTAATGTAACAGTTTCCGTAATGAAAAGAACATCACAAAAATGTATTAACAGCAGAAATTTACGACAATACAGTGGCAACGCAGATATTTATGATGACATATATAATAGTGACAAAAGATCATTGCAAAAGCACTTATCATTAGTTACTATGCATCAGCAGCTTTCAAATACGATGAGAGTGTAGGGTCAATAAAAAATAAGCTGTAAATTCACAAACAACAAGGAAGAATAAATTATCTTAAGTGATGCAACATTTTTTATGTACAACAAAACCTACCACAGTGTACCATGGACATATTCATAAATATACCTTAGGGAATTCGGAAAAATGAAACACAAATTGAATGGAAAATGAACAGAGAAATATTTTTGAATGTGATATACTGTTAGCATTATACGCAAAATGCACATATCAACGAGCATGGCCTACCTTAGCAGTTGTGGCTGCATCTTTCCCCGATTCAGGAGGGCAATCTTCACCCTGCAAAAAAAACAATCTTAGGTAGGTAAGCATGAAGATCATCACAGTACTCTTAGGAACAATTCCTTGAAACATCAATTATTGAATCTCATAAAAAAATTCTTGCCTGTAAATGCCATATCAAGATATGGGAGAATATATCACTCCTCTGTGCAGCTCTAAGCAAGTAACCTTCAACCAACCTCTGCAAATTCAAGTTTGTCAATGTGAAGGAAAAGTCTCAGTATACAGTTATCAACAGAAGCATGACAAATTTCATCAGTCATGGTTTAGTAGAATTGTTAAGTCAGTGAAGCTACAATAATCACATAAAATGAAACATATCTCTCGCGAATTATTTGCCCTCTTAGATGCTGTATGTAAAGCAAATTTGATGTGATAAAGCAGGTAATTTATGCACTGATTATCTTCTTACAACAAGCAAACATGATACCAAAGCAACAATGTACAAAATCCACAATACCACCCCACAATGAGAACTATCCAACCAAATCGATCAATCAAATTCCATGAAATGACTGAATACCGCATCTTCTAACAAAAATAATATTTTTAAAACAATCGTGTAAACAAAGACCCCACCTCATCGTCATATCTTAGTGCTTGTACCAGCTGAGGCATGAAGAACGTCACTCTTTGAGGCGGATATGATTCCAAAACCCTGAGAATATAAGCCATGACACGAGGGTGACCTTTATATGCTGGGGTAAGAAACTCCAATGCTTGCGTAATTGAACAAGCAGCCCAGTGCGGCAATTGTTGCAGAAGCGGTGAATTCTCATCTACTGCTTTTGGGGTGATAAAGTAGGGTAATGCTTCAGGAATGCTACGGATCTCCAAAATATGAGACTGGGAGAACAAATGAAATTATAAGTCAAATTAACTCAAAAATGCATATGAAATAATAAAGAGGTCGTGAAGCAGATAGATGCTTTAACATGCAACACCACGCCTAAGACTTACATTATCCAAATTACTATATTGATGCAATAATCAAACTGTTTACTATCAATTGTGAACCATCTATAACCAACTGCACTAATTAACAGGACATATAACAAATTGTGATTTTTAATAAATTTATACTGAATCGAAATACTAGGGAGTGCGTGCAACCTCTCTGGTTGACTTTAACAAATCCCACCAACTTACTTGAACTAGTTGACTGGTTTCAGCCTTGAGAGCAGAATTTGTTGGAAATCTTGCTGCCAATGATAGAGCAATTCGCGGATCAACGGAAAAAGCAGTCCTTGCAAATTCTATCCATTTCTCCGAGCTAATCTTAAGCCGAGAACTTTGTTCCCTGTATTAAGATATTACACAGCAGATCAATACTCGGATCGAACCGTGCCCATCTAAACAGAGCACGACAAAGTGATAATGTTACTGAATTGACTCAAAGAGCAAAAATAATTACTTTGGCGCTACTGGCTGAGCCCAAACTTCGAGTCTGTCTGCTTCATGCTGGCACAGCATCAGCAATAACTGCCTACGCTTCTCCCGTCCAACGGCATAGTCCTCCATCTGACCCCAGACAGGGTGATAATGATCCTTCTGAAAGAACAAAGGATCATAAAGTCAGTGTTCCTCCTGTAACAAAGGCTTTTGGAAAATTTAGGAGCTGAAAAATTCAGAGAGCTCCTCTTCTATTCTCTTACCCCGTCACTAAGAGCACTACCATTTTCAAGCGCTCGTGCTTTGGGATCAAGCTGGGAGTCGAATCGCTCATTTGACAGATGATAGACAAAAACAGAAACTGACTGTGCTTCACTCTGAGCAAAATTGTTGTTATTCGAATCAAACCATTCGGGTTCATGAGCAAACCATCCTAAAGAGGCTCTGTAACAGAGAAAAGCAGTGTACTTCAACCTACTGATAATTTTAACTAAGAAAATGACAGAAGTAAACAAAATAGTAAAATTTGTTCCATAAGATAGGTATAGGTTATCACCACCACGGCGCAAATCATAATTGCAGCTAATGCTCATTATCAGTAACACTCAGTAGTGGAACTCTCAGTGGACTTTATATCATACTTATGGAATCTTTTGAAAGAGAGTCTAAATCTGCCCACTCCTGCTGGAAAGATGCATATACCAAGGGCATTCACTTCAAAGAATAATTATCACACCAACCAACAAAAAAGATCATGACTGTGTTGAACTGAGTTGTAAAGGAAAGGGTTTCTGAAGCAACAATAGCATCTACAATACAAATCCGAAACCACAGAATATCTATCAAATATCTTTTTATCATATGTTCAATAATTAAAAATACTTTCAACCATTAATTGGGACTTAAAATTAGGATCCCAATAGTTAGTACATGAACCTGCATTACAAAGTGTAGCTTCAACGCTATGGTTTCAAGCACTTATTACATGACCCTGGGGGTACAAGAGCTGATCTAACTGATGGTGTTTAAGCCCCCATGAGGCAAAATTAGTGTAGCTATCAGAGAAGAGGAAATTGAATTGCCGCACAATGATATGTTATTATCTGCTACATATAACAAAGTAAAAATTCAGATAACTGTAGATTTTCATACCTAAAAAGTGAAACAAATTATTCAAGTTATGTTTCTGACGATCAATTCAAGGTGTATCATTTCATTAATCATAAGAGAGAGTAAAATCGCACAAAAGCCAAGGAACAACAGACGTTGAATTTACCCCATATTGCATGGGAATAATCAGGGCTTCTATTTATAAAAAGTATCCAATCTCTCCTTAATAAGGCATGTTGAGGGGATGAATAAAGGGCTTCCAAATCTACATTGTATGAAGGCTCACGCGAGACAAATGATAGCTTTGTGATCTAGCCCGTATAGGATCTGATGTTCATTCGGGCTGACATGTGAGGGGCTGAGTTGAGATTATCCAACACTCGCTGGGAATAAATCCAGGTTTTTTTTTACATAAAAATGTCACATCATCCTTAATAAAGACTTTTCAAGAAGATCAAGGGGATTCAATTTCTATAGATGTCCAAATGCAGATGATAACTGAATACTTCTATTTAAAATCTGTACCTGTACAGCTTGTCTTCTAGTAATTGAAGCCCTGATTTGAACTTCTGAAGGTTCCCTTGTGTTTGGCAAGAGCAAAATTTTAGGCCAAAAAGCATAAGAGTGAAAAAAGTCCCTGTAGCAGCTGGATGCTGTGAAAAATTCCAGGGCAGTTTTGTTGTTCCTTGTAACATCCGACCAATTAGCAAAAGCTGTTCAACACTGCCATGTCGTACTACCTGATAAGATGAAATTTCATAAGCAGGGTCGCACTTCGACATTTTACCAGGAAGATTACACATCCAGAAGGCAGGTATGTAGTTGACAAAGAGAAGATTAATATAGAAAATTTCAATGGGAGCGGGTGCGTGTAAGAAGCATATAATACAAATATGAGATCTCTTACTTCAAATCGATCAATAAAGAATCCAAGCCACAGCCTATGAGCCATTATCTGCTCAACGGGGTCCTTCTCAGGCTGTGGCTCAGGCTCTCCCGGAGCAAGATGGGGTTTCAACTTTGCAGATGGTCCGAAGCACCTTACATTAGACGCGAAAAGGCCTCGCCTGGTGTCTATTGTCCAAAGCCAAGCATCTACAAGCTCAGCAAGGACCAGAGATCCCAATTGAGGAGCAGCAGAAACAAGCCATGTCCAGACATACACACCAGTCTCCACCGCATCAGGTGTGGTTATGTAAGCTGGACACCAGCATAGCAGACGTAGAAGTTGTGAAAAGCTCTCAATGTTTGATTTTGAATCTGAATCCTGAGAATAAGTATGTCGAATCATGTCCAGCAACAAAATAACTAAATAAAACTAGCCAGGTGCTGAAACTTGAAAACTGGAGATGAGAATTTCTACCAGATTTGAAAGAAGTAAAGCAGTAGCTTGAGAACAAGTTTCGCGAAATGATGATTTGTCCACTTCCCCACCTTTCTCTGCAATATTTACGAACTTCTGGAGCAACCTTACAAATCTAGAGAGCAATATCTGATTAAAATTTTCATTTTTGGCCTGTGGAGTTTGTGCAGGTGATGTTATTACTGCAAGGTCAAGATTCAGATCACCCATGGACTGAGAAAAGCCACCAATGCTCTCATACAATCTTTTCATTCCAGCAATTTCTCCAGCATGGTTACACTTTGCTGTTGCGCTAACCATGCCAGTACCAAGAACCTCCAAATTGAATGCATCAGTCAACTTTAAGTTCCCTCCCGAAGCTGCAGCAGCAGCAGCAATGACTGCAGGAATATTTGCAGTTTTCGTACCGGTCCAGTGATCATTTTTGCCAGTACCAATCCTTATTTCGGATAAAAGTGAAACCACGTCACCTGTAGGCTGTGTTCTCTGCCTACAAAGGTTTTCCTGTTTACCAAAGTTTTCTCGTAAGAGGCCGAGAGGCAAATGCATTTTCAGCAACAACAAATTATAAGAAATTGCATAATTAACCATTTCAATTATATGCTTAACTCCAGCGAAACAGGCTTTTCATGTAATACTAAGTGATGACGTCATCATTAAACATAATTGATGCAACTAAATTGTGTTGGTTCATCAAGATATAGTTATACTCCAAATTGCTAAATAAATAATTTTGGAATATATCTGGTCATATTCGACAAATTTTAATTACAAGTCTATCCACACAACGCCAAGGTGAATCCCATTGTCAGATACTTTTGTCCATTTTCTTATTTTCTGATGTGTGCCCACGACAAACGCATGCTCAAAAAAAGCTTGTAATTTCTACCAAAAATTAGAACACCACAATCACACAAAAATAGCATGGTCTGGAATCACAGGTTGGGAAAAAGGACCTGCGTTGGGAGTTAAAAAAGAACCATAGATGTTTGTGCTTTCAGAAACACAAAATAAATCTGAAAATGCTTTGCTGAACCCAAGTCCCTAAAGCATAGATGACAGAAAAAATCAAATTTGGCAATTAGAAGTTATTGGAAATATTAGACTGGGTTGGGACATCCAGCCTCCCCAGCTTATTACTATTCTTCGTTACAGAAGCAATTCCTAATATGGATGCTGGCACATTGCTAGTTACCAATACTTTTGAATTTGAACCATTCCAACACTGCAAGAGTCTGATCCATTTTCAGAGCTTACACTTGACTCATGACATAATAAAGCATCACTTTCAAACTTGTTGTCCACCCCCAGAAACAGATTCATATGTTAAACTAGATATACAAACAGCTGATAATCAATTCATAGAAAGCATTACATCATTGAGGAAGAATTACTGGTGGATGATCAGACGATAGAATAAGGTGAGATTCAAATACAAATTTTGTGTTTTAGCGGAGTGATAACTTTTTGATGGATAGACTAGGAAAATAAGATTATGTGGCAATTAAGTTCTGGTTTGTCTAATGTCAATTCTCGCCTCTCGGTATCGTTGTTTTGTATTTCTTTTTTTCATCACAAAAGACCAAGGGCGCGCTTCAAGGCCACAGCCTGGGAAGTGGATGTGAGAGCCTCCAGACCCCTATTATTGGTTCGAAGAGTGTGTGGTGGTAACTGCATATCTGCTAATGCTGCAGTCTCTTCTCCTTCACCTACAATTAATGACGGCCTGCATGGGCAAAACTCTAGGGGCTTCATAATTTTAATTGAGCGGCTTTTTTGCTTCAAGTTAAGATGAAGAAACATGAAGGAAGAAGAGGTTCCACATGTTTTTTATTAAATTTATGTTCTTTTCGCTAGATAAATTGAAGGATATATCGATGGTTACAACATATGAAGGGCTGAGATCCCGGTAGATTAGCCAGGGCTGACATCAGATGCATGTCACCATGCAGGCAGATACTGAGGACAGTTGGGCAGCTTTTTACTAACATCCTACCAAATGACCACGATGTCTGCATGGGCACCAAATGATATTACGTGTATTGCCCTTAAAAAAAGCATTTTCTGAAGGAAGAGAATGTTGAAAAATGGAGAAGGTGAACAAAATCAGCGAAGAAGAAAATACAACCAGTCATATATGTCCCATACAAGATAGAAAATAACCTGAAGAAGACCCTGACTGGTGCATGGAGCTTGTGAAAGTGAAACAATGATCCACTCCCGAACAATCTTTTGGTACAGAGAGCGAACATTGGCAACGTAACCAGGATCATTAACAACAGTCGATGGTGGATCATTGTGCATTGAGAGTAGCAGGGAGTCCAAGCAAGACGAATTCCACAAAATCTGCATATCAATACATCCACCTATAAGGTAATTATTGAAATGGGAATCAAGAATATTATTGGAGGACAGCGAAATCGTAACACATTTTTACCTGAGGAAATCTATCTCTGAGTTTAGTTAGTAAACTAACTGAGATATCTCTTACATGATCATCCCTTTGAGATAAATTTTTTATAAGGAAACATGCATGGATATAGAGGGCAGCCTCCCTAGCCTCAGCTTCTGGTCCAGTCTCAGATGCTCGATCGTCCTGTAAGGAACATAACACATGCATCAAAGGATCTCCAAATGGAACATCAGAGTGCCAATACTTTTGCACGAAAAAGAAGGAAAAATAAAATCACATGGAGCAAGTAACTTATAGGACTGTTTTCCTGGCAACTGATTCGAGATAATTAGTAGAATTAGTTTAGGGATAAAATTAGCGAATTCTTGAAATTCCTTTCTTCTTTTTGAAAAGTTAAAAAAAAAAGTCACACTTTTCACCAGTATAAATGAAAGTTACAGTAGAAGTTGGTAAAACCCTACAGTGAACATTAACATTCTTTGGTGCAATTGTCCCAGTGACAATTTCTGCGAGAAGGTATTACCAGACACCATAATCCTTCTTTCACATATTTGAAACAAATGGGTGGTCGATCTAGAATTTGGAGAACGGAAAAATGGGGACGAGTGTAGAATCCCATAAAGTCAGACGTAAAGAGTCCAAATTTATAGTGTAAAACATTAAAGTTAAACAGGTTGAAAGGATCACCCACACGGCAAATGGATAAACACAACCAAATTTCATTTTTATCTTTTGCTTTAAATTAATGTTATCCCCAAAAAAACAAATAATACAAGCCCCATAAGAAAGAGAGCATAACAAGAATGCAGTAAAAAAGCTTTGAAAACATGCAAACATACAAGGGCTTGCAAGTAAGCACAAAGTCAAACAAGCAAAAAGAAAGTGTAGAATAATACCAGCCAAACTGTTGCCGTATCAAATGCCCGATGAACAATAGCAGTCAAGCACTGGGAGACAGCAGGCATTAGATTAGGACTCCTTAGGTATTCGAAGACACAACTGAAGGCACTTTGAGAAGCTGTTGGGCTCGACCCTCCATTCAGAACTCCACCATTGCTGCTAAACCGTATTATCTCCAAAAATGCTACAGCCAAAAGATACGTTGCTTTTACTCCTGCAGAAACCAGACAAATAGTATCCATCTTTCAGTTCCTAAAATTCCTGATTTTGGCTAAACAAAGAACCTTTGAGACCTTGTAGAAAAATTATGGACCTGAAATTGAACTCATTGCAGAAACCTCTACTTTTCCTCCCAAGGCTGCAGAAAGAGCTGTTCTTTGACTCACAGCAGCTTTCTCATTTCCACTATCTCGTCGACTACCTGGGTTGTGAAGCGCGTTAAGCTCCAATTCGTCCTCAAGCCATTTTACAGAGCTCACGACCTGTCACAAACGCACTTTTGCCTCAGAACAAAATATATTTGCTTTTAATAGAAATTGCACTTAGCGCCAGCAAAACATGGCAAGTAAAGATATCAATATTTTCATAAGCTAAGCAAGTAACAGAATGGCTATGGTTTTAACCAATATTGATATAGGTGCACAGGTGAGATTTTGTGGGGTGGGGGGTCTCAGAACAATCAGCTCAGATCAAAGAACACAGAAATAGCTTAAGAGAGTCTGAGGACATAAAGCATTTCCTATCCCAACTTACGAGAGGTGGGGTCCCATGCGAAATGCGCTGAACCGCAGATACCCACACGGAATTCCACATGTACGGTCCACACACTGCTTGGAGAGGAATGGCACCCATGCTGCCAGCACTATTAAGTGTAGTTGAAACGGGCTTTGCCCCAGCCTGAGTTTTCTGTATTGGAGGAGCCAACCCAAAGAGAGCAATGTAGAACCATAAGTTACGGAATAACTTCAACAGTGAAGGTTCCACATCTACACTTGGGTCAAAGTCTGAACATATTTCAGCAACAGCAGGCAGAAGGGGCCCAAGAAAATCTGCACCACTCCTAAATGTTGATATTACTGTAAGGAAATTGTGTGGCACTTTCCAAATGATAAATAGTATTATAATAAGTTTGATGAGCTTTACCCTCCACTTTTTGACTCTGCAGCCAAGCCCACGTCTGAGCAAAGTGACAACAAACGGTGGCGGTAATCTGAACGCAATTTATTATTCGCAATGCCTCTAGCAATCAACAAAAATCCTGCAGGTAAAGTCTATAACGTAATTGAAACAGTGAGTATCTACTTGTTTCAGTAAATTGGTTCTCTTAAAAAGTATGCTATTTGTATTGCAAGAGAATATAAATATACCTCAACGCGTTCTGTTGTGGCTTCTGGTACTTGAGTTCTAGTTTCAGCAGAACCAAGATTAGAAAGTTTACTCAAATAGCTCCGGTTCATCAAAACTACAGCTTCACGGTAGGACTTCTCAAAACCTAAACTCGCCATGCGAGAAACAGCATCAAGAAGCTGCAGTAACTCAAGAAAGCCCGATTGAGAAATGCATACCAAAAGACTGATTATCAGTACGAAATATTGAAGTACTTTAAAGCGGGAAATAAAAATAGGAAGTGTCCATTAATCTAATACATTCAAATCACAAAGTAAGGAAGCTTAAGAAGAAACATGCAGAAGTATTAAATATTTGAAACATAAGCTCGTACCCGGAGTCTCAATAAGCCAGGATTTGAAGCATCACCCTCTTCTAGACACTCGATGAATAAGGGCAATATCATGTCAACTATTTCAGGCTTTTTAACTGAAACATTCAGGTCAGCTAACAAATGTATGACATTTAATTGTACAGGTGGAGCTGCCTGCTTTTCTTTTCCATCCTGAAAGGTACATGCAAATATCCAAGATCAGATTGCATAGAACAATTAAGTGCTAAGAATAAGCAAGCATATCACAATGGGCAAAATGAGATCAAGACTATTGATGATCAGACTAACTAAGTAACTGACAGCAGTTGCAAAGAAGTGAAGATGTGTTGTTTAGTGTGTGCCTAACAATCAGCACTTCCAGACGGTACGGCATATCAGCCTATGAGATATCAATTTCCTCAACACTCCAGGGAACAGTCTATAACTATACAATAAAATAATGGACATCCAAATGTAATTATCCAACTATTGCTCAAAAGAGATCCGACAGGAGATACAATATTTCTAACGACCATCAATTTTGTTAATGACCAAATAATAGTGTCACGTGCAATGACGAGCAATATCAATCCGCTTTTCATCATCAACCGCGCAACAGATAGTATGATTCTTTACAAGCACTGCATCTGAGATGATTCAAACTAATCTGCCATAGTTGATAACATTTCATAGTATATCTATATCCATAAAAGGTTTAGCATTCTTTACAACATGGTAGTGGTTGTTGTAGTTGTCACAACTTAATTTAATGCATATATCTAATCGATTGACTATAATACATTTAAGTTAATGTGTCCAATTAAAGTATATCTTTGACCAAAAATATATATTTTGTTTCTAAATGAGCAGATGCATATCAGACAAAAAGAGATGGTGGTTTTTTATTTCCACGACGACAGAGCCTACCTTTCTGCAGGCTAAATTAGATCTTCGAAATAAGGCATTACATCACAATCACAATGTTTGTGGGCACCGAAAGAGTTATCTCTGTCAATTAATGAGGTGAACAACAATATGAAACCACTGAGACTTAGTCACAGAGGATAACTACAGCAAAATGTAATCATAATAAGATTATATTGTGGATTTAATCTATCAGTCTGCTGGTTGAAGATAATAACATCAAGAATGACAAGTCAGATTAGGACATTCATAATAAAGAAATCAGACGTAAATATGTGATTAATATAGCCACTAAATGACACTAACCTCTTCTTCATATTCATTTCGGTCACGAATATTAGTTGCCAGCCCCATAATAAAAGTGTCAAGTGGAGACCGGTCCTTGGACCATCCAAATTCAATAATATCGCAGCAAGTTTTCAAGACACTTTCAAACATAGCACCATGGCTGTTTGCCCAAGTTTCAGCCTGCCAGTGGTAAATCACCAAAAAAGAGAATTATGAAACTTGAGGATCCTCATGGAACATCAATCCCACAAGAGACAGCAGTACCTGAGCACAAGTAGCCAACACCAGGGGTTTAAAGCGAATGAGCAGAACACGAAGGAGCTGTCCACCACGAGTAACAGCCGCTTGAGAAATCCCAGCAAGTAAACAGCCAAAAAGCTCTTCGCAGGCTCTCAATTTCCGCCATACCGAGAACAAGCATCCCTCCGCAGACTCGATCAACAATGCAAGAGCTCCATGCAATAACCTCTTTGATGACTTTCCTTGTGTGTCGAGAAGCGTGAGAGACTTAATTTGCAACTCTGCTGCAGCTTGGTAAACAGAGAGCTTTCTGTTAATCCTAACTTTCAGTAACTGCCCTTGCTCCGACCAATCACGCTTCCTAATCTGTTGCATAAAAACCAACACCCATACCTTAGATGACCTACTGGCCTGCTTTTAAGCTAACTTTAACGTCACCTTAAACCTGAATACAGAATTTCAAAGTATATTCTTTTACCTTCAAAAATGCAAGCATTGAGTGGAGTTGATCCTTAGCTATCCCTCTCACTTGTTCCAGTATATGCGCTTCAATGCCCTCTTTATTCATTAAATGCCCAATTAGCTTAAAAACAATCTCTTGCTTTTCAAGACTTTCAAGGGGCTCCTCTTCGAACAATGCCACAAACTTCTTATACCCCGTGGCCCCACCTCCGCCTTCATTCAATCCAACAACACCACTAAGTAAATCTACATTGCTCTTCCAAGTAACGCTGCCACCCCCATTCGCGACTACCCCCTTAGACGACGACGACGCATCGTCCTTCAAAGCTGCACTACTAGACGATTCCGTCGAAACAACGCTAGCCTCACCACCAGGAGACTGAACACGGTTCACACTCATAGGCGAGCTCTGCGCCGACGCCACATCCGAAATCCCCAAAATCGCCTCCCTAGGTGAACTTATCGGAACCGAAACCTCCAACTGTTCCAAAAGCACGGAAATCAACCTATTCGCGTCGGAAGGCAAAATCGGAGGAAAATTCAAGCACAACGCGTTCAAAAATATCTTTGAAACACTCGACTCAGCCGCGCTACTATTACTTATCGTATGAATCACAATGTCCCCCGTGAAACCAGCCACGTCCGTCGCGAAATCCGCGGATACTTCCCCCGCCTTCACAATGTAGCTCAACAAATCGTTAAAAAATGACGCAACCGCCTCGGCGGAGAACGCCTGCGGCCAGAAGCACGGCCTGAACGACGCAGGAATCGAACGGTAAAACGCGAGCAGCAGCGATTTCGGCGTCTCCTGCTCCGAATCCGGACACTTGGAGAGCAACCGCGCGATCGCGAGCACAGCGTGCAGCTGAGACCTTGAAACCCTAGGCGATCCGGTCAACAGAGACTCGGCCGGCGGGCAGCGGCTGCAAATCCACGCGATTTTGTCCGAAAATTGCGCCGGATTCTGCGCGATCAAGTCGCAGAGCTCCGACATCGACTCCATCGCCTCAAAATCCAGCTCCGATTCTCAGAATTTCAACTACAATTACAAAAATGCGCAAAATATTAGCGGTGTCGTTCGCCGGAACTAGGGTTTAGAAGCAGCGGGGGAATGAAACGCCGTCGTATTGGCCTTCGTGTTCGGCCGGGAGTGGTGGTGGAAATTGAGCGCTCACATTACCGCGCTTCCGTTTTTCCGGATCGTTTTTTTTATTTTTTTATTTTATTTTTTGTTTTTATTTTGGAAAATATTTTTCGGTTTTGCAAATTACAAACGTGTGATATCGAGACTAACGTGGTGAGTCGATTATTGGTGGCAACGGTAACGCTTTTAGATTCTCTTCTTTTTTTACTTTTTTAGCTATACTTGGTTCCCCAAAGAGAGGAGAGGTTGTGGAGTATATATATATAATGGGAATCTATCATCTTGGTGGATATACCAAGAGAAAAGAAAATGAGAAATGAGGTGGATTTGAGCGATTACGGTTTTGCCCCTGATGTTAGTACATTTTTTTCGTGGGGCTTGGCGCTCGTTGAAAAGATTATTCAGTTGTCATCGTTGAATGATGTCATGGTTCGGCTATGAGTTACGGAGAGATCGTTTCGTGTGACTGATGCACAATTACGTGATACGTTCGATCCATTTAATCCTCTGAAAGTACGATTCATACTGAAATTATGGGAAGATAATTGCCTTATTATTAGGAAATTTTATCGCCTTTGTCGTTGCTTGCCCCGCTTCGTCCATACAACAATTGCGTGAAATTAATTTTCACGATCACGAGGACTACTTGAATTTTAGTCCTCCACATACGGGGCCTTTAAAATTCCATTGTCTAGTTTTGGTCATCTTTTACGAAAGAAAATCTTAAATTTATCTATTTATCGTGGAAATTGACTCGTTTTAGTTGAATTTTAACATGGGGCACGAATGTTGCAGTCTAAATGACAGACATTTGTGAATCTTGTCCTACGCATATTTCAAAACTGAAACTAGGGCTTGTGAAATTAAATTGGGTACGAAAAAAGTTTGTTAGCCATTCTTCTTCGTTACTTTTCAAGAACAATGAACATAGTCCCCAAATGTCTTAGTAAGCCGCAAAAATGTAAAATTCTCTAGTCGTTAATCTAATATGTCGAGCTCTACCAATCATGCTCATAGACGTTCCATCCACCATATATCACTTGAATTTTCTTCCAACTGAAGAGGGATCAACTATCACCACGTTGAGATGAATTTGTTGAACTAGTGTATTTCTCTTGTTGTTGGTGGTCGATTGAATAATTTTTTTGTAAGTGGACCTTTACTAAGCAGCTGAATGTTTGGCTGCTTTTATTTTCATGACTATTATAAAAATCAGTTTAAGCAACCCAGAACACTAAAAAAGGATAAGTACAACTAGGGATAAGTTGGGCCGGAATCCCGCAAGATCTGGATCCTGGACCACGATTTTTTTTGGAGATGAGAGGTAAAAAAACAGATTTTGTTTCGCTCCACCTCTGGCGGGATCCCGCCTGGACGGGAATCCCCCAGTAATGGGATACCGTCGAACTTTTAGTCCATCCTCAACAATGGTTATTGGCTCCGCCTCTTCCGTTAGATTAGCCATTCTCGCCATCAAACCCTCCTTCTATGCCACTTCTTATCGAAAAATCGCTAGTTTTTGGCAAATCGTAACCAGCCGTGGTCCATTTGTTGTACGAATCATTGCATGCTCGAATCATGAAGTTTTTGGCAAAGTTCTTCTTCCTCGTTGAAAATTCTCAATTTGCAATGCAAAATCATTGTTTTTATTGTGTTGTGGATTTGTGTTAAATGTTTTGATCTTTTATATGCCTCTTGTTTCAGATCGGCTAGGTGACGTTACGGTGAGGTGACACGGCGGCGACGTGAAGTTGAGTGAAAGTAGTACCATGTGTGTTTGAGTATGTGTTTGTGTTTGTACAAATTATCCGAGTCGACGACGCAAAGCGGAATGAAGGACCTGATGAAGAATTTGTTGGGTAGATGAAAGGAGAAGAAATGGAAGCTCTGATAATGGTGGATATGGAGATGGAGCAAAGAAGGGAAGTTTGTATGTTTAACAAATGAGGGGAAGGAGTTTTAAAACACCTCATCATACTAATGGGATACTGTGGGACGGGATGAGATTCGGTGTCGAATCCCGTTCTCGTCCCGCGGTTATCCGGCGGGAATTCTCAGATTTAGAAATTCTCGGTCGGATCGAGCCGCGGGAACCCGGCTCGACCTACCACCCTTAAGTACAACTCAATTTGATGAGATTCGAACTATAATGTGTGAAGTTACCACAATGTTATCAAAGTGCAATGACTCATCTTTTTAGTCAAGGACAATGTAGTAGTATAAAGGAGGGGAGTTTTTGCAACTTTGGTCTTCAAAAACACCCCTTAGCAAACTTACTTCATTGAAAAAAACACTGTTCAATTTTGGTCATTTATTGATACAACATGCTCACTTTTGGTCCTCCAGCCAAATTGGCTTTAACTTTGTCGAGAACTTATCATGTGGCGTACGCGTGACCACTGAAATTTAAAAATATATCTTTGCATGTGTCATCTCATTTACAGCTTTAGCTTATTAAAGTTAAATTGATCTAAGAAACAACTTGATCGATTGAGGAATACTTGATTTATGTGATCCACTTGTATGGCTTTGTTTCACTTTAGGTCCTTTAAAACACCATTGTTCGATGTTGCTCATCCAATGTGTCAGAAAAAACTAAATATAGTCATTCATTGAGGAAATTGACTTTTAATTTATGAATTTTGGTGCGTGACACGATTGTGAAAATCTAAATCAATGTTCTTATTAATTAATTTGTTCCGGCCCATACTTCATAAACTGCTCCCAGAACATGTATAATAACTATGTTTGTGTATGAAAAGGCTATGCTCGTCGTTCTTCTTCGTGATGGCACACGGGGAACCTAGACTTTCTTATTGAACTTCAAAAGTTAAAGATTATTCCATTAGTAAAGCCCTAGACAATGGAAGGCTAACTACCATTCTTTTCGAGGGTGGCATCTTATTCATCACGTGACTCTCGATGTACTAATTTTCATTTTATAAGACATCGATCCATGACACTATCTCTACACAAAGAAGATTCATATGGAGAGAGGCAACGAAGTGAACAAAATGGCAAAACTTAGTTGGGATAACATTTGTAAATGAAACAAGAAAAAGATTATGACATGCAAGGGAACTCGATTGGATTATTAACCAAAGAACTATCACCTAATTACATTTAGGCATTTTTCTAATATAAATCTAGAATGTTTTTGTTTTTTTATGTGCATGTCAACTACATTTATATTGTGGAGTCTCTGAAATGTTACTAGTCTTACCAAAACTTGTTTTGTACGAACGACATCCATATACATAAAATTCAATTAAAATATAAGAATATATAGAAGATTCATATGTTGGTGCATTTTTTCGTATGCCTCTAATATTTGAAATTGGTCCAACCAACGATAGTTAACAAAATTCTCAAGGCAAAAAAAAAAAATCAAAGTAATAATAACAATTTTGCTCGGAAAGAATTGACACAAAAACTAATTATGGACAAAAGGAGGAAAATTACGAAATAGTCACATGATATTCTTAAAGTCACACAACAATTATATAAAAGGAAGCATTCAGAGTTGGCTATTACATGATCGAGCATAAGTGTTAAAACAATTCTGGAGCGGCTCTAGAACTGTCGTTATTGGATCATCAGCCAAAGTGTGGGGTCCTTGTGCATGCAACGCACACATTTTTTGGTCTTCTTAAGTACTTGGCGTCCGTTGCTGGCTGGATGATGCTAGCTCATTTTCGCCGGATGAGGCGGAAGTGTGACCACCCTTGAAATACACACCCACCAAATAGGTGACGTCCCTAACGCCTGATAACTCTGAAACACTTGAACCTCGTCTTGGAACTACCATAACTCGTTTTCGATCTCCTTCCATCGATTAAGTATTCTCGCTAAGGCTTCACCTCTTAGCGTTTGACTGTCCACTCGACAATGATTTGACAAATTGTGTTCATGGTGCACTGGTAAGAGCCTTACTATTGCATTTCATAGGTCATGGGTGTGAAAGTTGGTAGTAAAAATTATTTTCGTTGTTGTTGGATTTTTTCTTAAGAAGCCCAAATAACTAACGAAATCAATATCTCTAAAGGATCTCAATCCATCAACAAATGTAAAAAAAAATACTCCATATTTATATTCATTTGCACTTTAAAAATCACCCTTCTTTCTTTCAAACCTTCAATATTAAATCTAGAGATATTTAGCATGTTGTACTAAATTATATTATTACAAGGAGTATAATAAAGTTTATTGTTTATTTTTATTTTCTAATAGATGATAGTCATGTGCATTCAAACCAACTTATTATTTTGTTGGGGTTTTAAAGTATGATAATTAAGTCTCTTTATATGTCTATTAAAGTTTTCTCTCTTTTAGTTCCATAAATAAAATATTTTAATTGAAGGAGAAATATGTATATTCATAATAGCTCATTTACAAGTGTTATTGATTAAATCTTTTATTATATAAAATTGTAGAGTTTAACTTTGATAACAAATTTTTATCAGTGTTATTGATTAAATATTTTATTATATAAAATTGTAGAGTTTAACTTTGATAACAAATTTTTTATCATTTTATATCAAGCGATAAATATTTTGCATTATATTGTATACATTTGAATACATATATATAACATATTTTATTTAATTTAATTGTAGTCCGAGGTCCCAAAAAGTCGTGGCTCCACCTGTGATCTTGTCCTACACATATTTCAAAACTGCAACCAAAGCTTGTGAAATTAAAATTGGGTACGAAAAGGTTTTGTTCGCCACTTTTCAAGAACAATGGACGGAGTCCCCATATATCACTTGAATTTTTTCTTTCAGCTAAAGAGGATAAACTATCTCCATGTTTGAGATGAATTTGTTGAACTCATGTGTTTCTCTTAATGTTGGAAGCAATTTGAATAATTTTATTGCAAATTGACCTTTGATCGGATTTGAATGTTTGACTAATTTTATTTTCATAACTATTATAGAGTTAGTCTAAATAATCCAGATAGAGAACATCCAGAAACAATAACGATGGCTCAAATTTGATGAGATTCCAACTATAACTTAGTTCTTTAAAGAAATGCGGCTTAATTTTGGTTCTCTATGAATACAACTTGCCCACTTTTGGTCCTCCAACCAAATTGGTTTTAATTTTGTTTGCGCATGTGACCATTGAAAATTAGAAATATGTCGTTGTATTTGTGAACTCATTTCTAACTTTAGTTGCTTGAGTGCTAGTGTTTTTTGAGGCTTTCATGTAATGGCATGGGGTTTGGAGTATTATTGCCTGATAAAATAAATAAAATACTACTCAATATTAATCATTTAAAATACAACTTGCTCGACTATGCGATACTTGATTTCTTTGATTCATGGGTGTGACTTCGTTCTACTTTACGTCCTTTGAAACTCCATTGTTGCTCATCCAATGTGTAAGAAAATCTAAATCTAGTCATCCATTGAGGAAATTGACTTATATTTTTTTAACTTTGGTGCATGACACAAATGTGAAAATCTAAATCAATGTTATATGATAAATCTTTTCCCACCCATATTTAATTAACTGCACCTAGAGCCTGTGAAGTTATATTTGAGTATGATAAGCTATGCTCGCCGTTTCTCTTTGTCATGGCGGACGATGATCCTAAACTTTCTTGTTGAGCTCTAAAAGGCAATGATAAATCCATTTGTAAAGCCCTAGCATGCGACTCTATAAAGGGGTAACTATAGTTCCTTTCAACGGTGGGAGTCTTACTCATCAAGTTAGTCCTCATGCATGTGACCCTAGATTTGCTAATTTCATTTTATTAAGGCGTCGATTGATGACACTCATTCTTATGGATGGGGCAAAACCAAGTGAACAAAAAATCATAGATTAGTTGGGTTATATTTATAAAGGAAACAAAAAGGTGATCTTGAAATCAGTTTAACAACTCATCACTTATCAAATGTATATGGCTATTATTAAAGGTATGGATGCTTTGTAGAAACAAATAATCCCATCTAATTATGGAAAACTTGATTGGATTAACCAAATAATTAACCATCGCCTAATTATTGTTTACCATGTTTAAAATAAATCTAGAATGTTTTTGTTTCTTAACGTGCATGTCAACTATATATTTTGGGAGTCTCTCAAATTTTACTATCCTTTTTTTTTGGTAAACGGATGAAAATTACACGCCCTTAGGCAGCCTCACCATGCACAATTTGTAGCAAATTATGGGAGGGGTAACAATAATTTTAAATCCTTCCTCTATCAAACATTGGTATTTGGCCATTGCATCGGCAAGTGTGTTTGCCTTCCAACTAGTCCATTGGAATTTTTGGTCTCATGGCTTCCAAAGTAAGGCGCGACATTCTTCAAGCTTATGATGAAGCTCGTGACTTGGATTAGGATCCTCTTTAATTAATTTGATAGCATCTTTAAAATCTGTCTCCACTTCGATTTTTTTGTATTCTCTTGTTTCATGCAAAAGATAAGCCAAGCCGAATTGCTTCGACCTCTGCTTCGATCACAGACGGGCATTGCAACTTTGTAACAAATCCACAAATCCAATTCCCTTCCCCGTCTCTCAATACTCCGCCCGCTGCTCCATAACTTCTATGCTCGACTACACTTTCGTCCACAATTAAATGGTACCATCCCTTGTTCGATTTCCTCCACTTATAATCAATGTTCTTCTTCGGTTTGGTAGAGTACATATAATCCCAGCTCAATTGCTTCACTTGGCAGAAAGTAGCGAAAGTCCATGTGGATT
Source organism: Linaria vulgaris (assembly GCA_948329865.1). Taxonomy (NCBI): domain Eukaryota; kingdom Viridiplantae; phylum Streptophyta; class Magnoliopsida; order Lamiales; family Plantaginaceae; genus Linaria; species Linaria vulgaris. Next base: position 4,014,545 of record OX415251.1, read on the forward strand.
GTCCCTTGAGTATACGATTATTACACGCATTCCACAAGCACCAAATTGTGGCTGTTACAATAACGTTCCAGGGGGTATTCGGTATCGCTATACTCACATCTTTCGTGTACTAGAGGTTCCTCTTCAGCCATATCTCTTCGTCCGTCTTAAAGAAATCGTTCCATAATTTTTTCGGGAGCAAGAATCTCCATAGTTTCATCGTCGTGGGGCAATTTCGAAAAATATGAATGGGCGATTCAACTAAAGTTGGACACCAGGTACATGCACCATCAAGTGTCATTTTCCTCTTCTTCCTTAGACCATTTGTGGAAATCTTGGTTTATCTAGCTAACCAAAGAAAATGGTGTATCCTATTGCTATACGAAACGTTCCAAACCCACTCCACATAACTTTGCCTCGAAACTAGGCTTGTATATTCCTTAAACAAAGATTTATATGCACTATGACAAGTAAATTTATCGTCCGTGGCTGGACTCCAAAGAATTTTGTCCACTTCATCCTTTTGCACCACTTGAAACGCCAGAATTTTGACTCGCCATGCATCCGGGATAGGCGAACTAATTCGCTCAAGGTTCCAATTATCATCTTCATCAAGAACGTCAGCTAGTTTGACCTCATAGTCTTCATGATCAATATGCTCCACGACTTCGCATATCCTCATCGCGCCCATCCAATTATCTAACCAAAAGGAAATCATTTTGCCATCCCCCACTCTCCACCGAAGAAACGGTTGGATTAAATGCATACACTGAATAATTCTCTTCCAAGTACCGCTATCGCTCGGTCTAACAATGTACTCGGTAATGCGTTTTGTCTTAAGATACTTACTTAGCTTTAATCAATTCTGACCAAAGGCATTTCTCCTTTTGGAGAATTTTCCAACACATCTTTGAGAGCATGGCTTCGTTATTATATCGGGTCGACCGTATCCCCAAGCTCCCATCTTTCTTGCTTCTTAACACCTTACTCCAACCCACTAGGTGTATTTTACGTTCATTCGGATCATCGGCCTACATAAAATCTCGATTAATCATGTTAAGCTTGTCACAAATATTTTTTGGGATCCAAGTAGACTGTATAATATGTATTAGCATCGCCGAAGAAATGGATTGAATAAGTGTCACTCTTTCCGCGAGAGATAAATTTTTGCCTTTCCATCCCGTCAACCGATTTGACAATTTATCGAACAAATCATTAAATTGTTCTCTCCCGATTCTTCCATAGTTGAGCTGCACTCCAAGATACTTCCTCAACTTAGCTGTACGGCCGAACCCAAGGATGTCGCATATCCTCTTCTTTAAATTCCAGTTCCCCTCATTCGAGAAAAATACCTTGGATTTAGCTTCGTTCAATTTAAGCCCCGAAGCATTGCAAAAATTATCCAAGGTTCTTCGCATCTCCCTTGCTGTGCGGATTGTGCCTTTTCCCATGAGGATAAGGTCATCCGTGAAGAATAAGTGCGACATCCTCGATCCTTCTCTACATGGAATTATTGGTTCCCACTTGTCATACTCGATCGGTTCTCGAATAAGGTATGAGAGACGCTCCATGCATAGTACAAAAAGGTAAGGCGAAAGAGGGTCACCTTGCCTTAACCCACAACCATGCCCAAATTCTTCTAACAGTTCCTCGTTCCACAAGACTTATGTTGATGCGTTACACACAGATGAGAACGAGGTTGATAATATGTGGCGGAAAGATAAACACTTTTAGCGTATATTCAAGAAAATCCCATCTTATCTTGTTGTAGGCCTTCTCGAGGTCAAGTTTGAGAATAATACATCCCGTCTTATTTTTTTTTTTTTTTTGCTCGCAAATAATGTAGAAGTTCCTGGATAGCAAAAATATTATCTTGGGTGTTATGCCCCTTATTAAAGCTCGATTGAGTGTTAGCAATAAGAGACGACATATAATCCTTCAAACGCAACGTAATGCACTTTGTAATGAATTTAAAAACAACATTACAAAGGGAAATCGGCCTAAATTATGAGATAAGAGTAGGGTCCTTTACCTTTGGAATAAGGTAGAGATGTGCCCCGCAAACTTTAGGGTTGAAGTGACCGTTATGGAACATATCCCGAACAAAGTTGAGAAGCGAGTTGCATATCCATCCCCAATATTTTTGGTAAAATTTGGCTTGAATACAGCCTGGCCTCGGGGCAACGTATTCAAATTTCTGTCACCTCCAAATAATCCCTTGAAGTAGTCGCGCGCATGCAACTTCAATATGCTCTGATCCCGACACTACTCATCATCGATTTTCAACAAGAGAACTCGATTTTTCTTCCTTCGAATCATAGTAGCCCAGTGAAAGAATGTTGTGTTCTTATCACCATCCCCAATCCATTTGATTGGTGATTTCTGTCTCCAGAAGATTTTCTCTCGTCGAAGTATTTCATTGTATTCATTGATGAGCTCTTTCTCTAAGTTTTCGAGATAATTGTTTGGTTTAATTATCAAACTCTTTTGCGCCCCTTCAATCCATCTTATTAAATTCTGCTTCTTTTTAAACGAATTCCCAAAGCACTTTTGGTTCCATGGATTCATAACCTCGGGTATTTCTTCAATCGCATCAATGATATTATCTCTCCTACTCCAAATATCTTTGAGGATACGTTCGCAATCGGGATACCGAAGACACATTTACTCGAATCTAAAGGGGCACGAATGAAAGGGCCGAGTCGAACCCAAACATATAGTCATCACCGGGCGTACGAGGGAGGTGGTAAACCTCGTTATTAGGGAATTTGTTCACCCATAACTCATTCGCGAGAGCCCTATCGATTCGTTCCATGATTAGCGCATCACCCTCATGTTTATTTAACCATGTGAATCTTGGCCCTTTGAAGCCTAAATCCATGAGGTTCCTACTCGCTATCCACTTTTGAAATTCGTGACAGCTTCAAGTAGTGTTTGTACCACCATCGTTTTTCTCGTGGGTGTAGCAAATTTCATTGAAGTCACCTTGTATGAGCCAAGGTAATTTCATTTGTTGCGCCATATTTTTTAAGCTACCAAAAATGCCATTCTTGTCGCTAATGCTTGGCGTAAATTCCCGAGAGCATCCATTTAGCTTGATTTTTTGGACCAACATTTGCATGAATCCCTTGGTCTTCTACATTGAGAATATCGACCTCTATGTTATCACTATCCCAAAGAATCCGTACTCCCCTATTCATGCCGTCCATGGGCGGGATACAATAGTCTGTGTAACCCAAATACGGCGCAATCACATACGCCCATCACCCGAGTTTCGAGTAGGAACACTATAGCTGGATGATGCACTCTAACGAGATCACAGAAATTAACTCTAAAATCTGCATGGCATGCACCTTGACAATTCCACGTTACGACCTTTACTGGGAAATTATGAATGTGTACCGGATGTAAGGGGTTGTCAATAATCAGACCCCTCCATATATGTATCAATTGCCTTATCACCTCCCAAATTAGATAATTTTGTCTCATCCGTTCCCATTCGCTCAGTTGAAACTTATTCCAACATATTGGCATATTCACAAATCTTTCTATCTCTTGTGTTATGATTTCAAACTCTAATATTGTTGGTGTTAGGGTCACTACGTGAACCGACCTCAGATCTACTAGTAATATCCTTGAGTGCCCCTCGAACGTGTGGCGTAGTGTTTTGAAGTCCCAAAAGTTTGGAGGAACTTGGACGATCAGTTGTCCGTTCTCCATAATCGCGTTCAGGTCTTCGTTGTGCTCCATCGGTAATTCTATTGGTAGTGTCAACCCACGACGTATTAACTACCAAATTAATCGGAGTTTCTTCCTCGCGTATATCTGCGTTTGCCAACACTTTAAAGGAATTCGAGCTTCCTTTTTTTATTGAAATTCTTCCGTCCCTACCTTGTGAGTTAACTTTTTCCTCTCCTTTTGAAAGTAGAACTCTGTTGTTGTTAAAATATTGAGGGAGTATTCTCTTACTATTATGATCCTTCCCCCTATTTGGAAACTTTCCTGGATGGAAATCACCACCATTTTATAAGTTTCCCTTCCTCATTGCCTAGATTTCTTTTTGCCTAGATTTCTTTTTAGAATCTGAACTGATTGCCCTTCCAAATATCTACTAATCTCTTTCCCGTGCCACTTGACAAGTCCAGTTTTTTGATCATTTCTCTTCCAAAATTCTTGCATCCAATCGCTAAACTCATCCTTTTTTGTTTTTTCCACCAACCAGTCTATTGGTTTAACATTTTTCTCTTTCGGATTATGTTCAGTCGTCCCCATTGAGCTCTCCATTTTGTTCGACTTGGTCGCAACTTTCTCGACACATGAATTAATAGTGTGCCCAACTCTACCACACTTATAACATAACGAGGGAAGATTCTCGTAGAGCACCTGATAAGTTTTCCCTCTAATGTGAATTCCTCTTTTGAGAGGTTTATCTGTCGAGACTTGGACGCAAACCTGGGCAAATTTCCCTCGCGCAGTCGTAAACGTGTTGCCATCGATTTTGATCGGTTCTCCAACGCAGCTAGCAATGGCGTTAATGGATGCTTCACCAAACATCTCAAGTAGTAATTTCATTATCCGGATCCATGTAATGGCACAGTCAATAGCGTCATCTGTGTCAAATCCAGCTTCCACTTTCGGATATGTAGAAAGCTCCTCTCAATTTTCCATGACCTTTGAGTTAGGATCAATTCTCTTTGCGCCAGTGTTAGCCCCTTAATGCAGTAGTTACCATTGCTCAAATCTACGACCTCGCTGCTCTCCGAAAATTTCCACATGACGCTCAGTTTATTCACCAAATTCGGAAAATACCATGGTTTTTCGAGAACCTTGATCAAAATCGTATTTTGCCATTTCTCACACATTGTTGCAGGAAGGTCATCTGCGAATTCTACCGTCTTGAATGGAATTTCGTCGTTGCTTTCGATACCCTAATTTTTTCAGCTGTTTCATTAATTCTTTGTTCATCAATGAACATGTCTTTTGGCCGCACCATATTTGCATATGACTTTTTCAGATTGGTACTCAGCGTAAACGCTGGAGGTGGTGTTGTCTTTCCCATCAAATCTTGTTTGGCCGATGCTTTGAACTCGTAAACCTTTCAAGGTCTTTTTTGCGTGCCAAATTTAGTTACGATTTCGCCTTCAAGATCCGTTATAGCTTCCAGATCATTGAACTGAGTGATTTGGCAATCGAAGATGACCATCTCCAATGCCATGGAGGTGATCGAAATATTTTCTCGGATTTTCGCCACTATTTTGCCACTATTCTCGTAACAAGATACCAAATTTTGTTTTGGACGGATGACATACATACACATACATAAAATTCAATTAAAATACAAGAGTACACAACTACATATAACAAAAGCTACACATGTTGTTACATCTATTTTTTTCGAACAAACTGAAAATTGAAAAGGGGTTAATTTGAGATTTATTATTTCTTAATCAACAACTATATATTGTTGAAATGCAAGTTGTGATTAGGGATCTCCACCATGTAGTGCAAAATGCCAAAATCTAAACGAGTAGTAACGATATATGGTGTCACGTGCTAATAGAAACTTGTTAACAATTATTCATAAAAAAATAATAGCATGCATGTAAAAATTGTCCAATATTCGTCTTTCACACAAGAAATCGTACAAGTACTCTAGATATGCATGTGTTTAACTAACTAATACAATTAACATGTGTGTACAGTACCAAATAAAACAAATCTTAAATTACATTCATAGTTAGAGGATGATTTCGATCACAGGATCCTACATATTATCATTATTTTTTTCTTGAGCAAAGCAATTTTGTAAACAATAAATTCGAGATTTTGCCTTATCTAAACGATTAATCCGGCGATTTAAAAATAGTGGAGTGTGCCAATAAAATAGGGACATTTCTTAATTTGTGTCTCTTTTAGATGATATGCATTTGTATCTTCCATTTCACATTGCAACCACAAGGATAGAACTAAATCAACAACAATATATATATATATATATATATATATATATATATATATATCAATTTAGTTCTAAAGATGTCTAAAATCATATGTCAGTAATAATTGTAAGGTAAACCTAATTCCTCTTACCACATGAATTAATATTATAGTTAGAAGGTAAAGACTTAAATTCGTTCATCCGCTCTCTAACGCACACCACCCCGTGCATTAAAATTTCACCACGAACAAAATCCGCTAGTCGTAAATTTATTGGTACGAAGAGTATAATAGTTGTAATAAGACATAAATCCGCTCTCGCAAACCACTCACTACACCACACCTTAAGATTTCAACACATATTATACACACACGTCGTAAATTCGATTCATCGAGAAAAATTAACTTATACCACAATAGAAGTAGCTACACCGAGTTTTAGAGAGCTAAACCTAATTAAAGATTTCAAAGTGTAACAATGTATTGAATATTATACAATGTACAATGGCAATAATCATGGACAATTTTGGAAGTAAAAAAAAACTTGTACACCCCATTTTTAGATATATATATGCATCATGCAAGCACAAACGTGTGCACAAATAGGGAAAATATAGCAATTCATAAAACTTGAAAACAAACAATTCATATAAACCCTAACAGTTCCATTTCAAGTTTTACATCAGTCAAACCATAAACCCTAACTACAGCTAATTGCATGAACTAAAACCAAAACTAATCACTCACTTAGAGTAATTAGTCACACTAATTACCAATTCCCAGTGCCACGTCATCACTCCACCATAAACCCTAGCTGCATGAATCACAACATCAAACACTAATAATCACTCAATTAATCACTTAATCCCCAGTCAACGCCAGTCAAACATAAACCCTAAAACTAAAAAACCAACACTAATCCCTCGATCGATGGATCGAACGACGCGAAAATCATCAACGATCAAACGGCCCGTTTGGATCCAACTGCTTGCAAATCCCCAAATACGTCAAGAAAAGAACCCGATCCTTCGCCCCCGTGCGATGATTCTTCGTGTGCTTACAAAAATACTTCAGCTGATCCAAAGTACAGCACCCCAAAAACTCACCCAACAGCAAAAACAGCCAATTAATCGCCTTCTTCTTATCCGCCATCACGGGCCTCACCGAGCTCTTCGCGTCACAGAATCTACAGTTTGGGAAGCTCGGATTCAGCCAGTTGCTCGGCGCGCGTTCCTTCATCAGAGTCTTCTCCTTCGCCACGTAGGATCCGATCTCGTAGAACTTCTCGCGTAAGTCGTATTCGATACGATACTTCTGTTCGCATTTCTTGCACTGCACTTCACCGTCGATCGAGGCGATTTTTAGTTTGTTGAGGAGGTGCTCGACCGTGTGAACGGTGGCGCGGCGGTTGGTGGCCCAGGGGTACGGCGGAGGCACGGTGTCGGTCTTTTCGGGGTTCGCCGGCTGGTTCGGACGGCGTCGCACGCGCGGCTGACGTGGCGGCGCGTGTGGTGGTTGAGGTGGTGGCGGTGGGAGTACGGTTTGGTGGAAATGGAGGTGAGGATCTGTTGGTTGTGGTGGTGGAGGAATTATCTGGTGCGGCGGCGGTGCAGGGAAGGGTGGCGGGGGAGGGGTAGTATGGTAATATGAGGAGAGGGAGAGGGTTAAGAAATCGTCATCGTAGCCGTTGATTGGGTTTGCCGGAGAGGGAATTCTTTTGTTGTTGGATGAATCCTGGCCGTTGATTTTTCTCTTTCTGGAGTTTTCGTGCTCCATTTTTTTTAAATTTTTTTTTTTGTTGAAGAGAAGAAGACAGTGAGGATTTGTTGGAGAGTGGTAGGAATTATATAACAGAATTCAGGTGTGTGTATGTATCTATACATATATATATATATATATATATATAAAATGTGTGTGTATATGTGTAAGTATATTTGATTTTATGGATTAAATTTGGAGTCTGAATTCTATCAACAACAACTATGGTTGAATGTAATTATATTTATTTAATTACGAAATCATGTCTATTCAGATTCTGATTTTATTTTATTTTTTGGTTAAGCTGCTCGATCGATCCCTTATTTGTAGCGTTCTGTTATAATTAATCGTATAAAATAGTTTTTGATTTTAATTATATGCTTATATATATGTGTGTATGTATATATTATATATGCATGCATATATAGATAGGTAAGGTGGTACGTGAGGGAGGAGTGAGAGGGTGTAATGTAATGGTACTGATTTACTGACAGAATATGCGTACAATTACAGTGCACACACCTGATCCGACAGTTGTTATAGTGGAAGTGGCTGCAGGCGCCATATTAACAGGGATTTCTTATTATCTGCCATTTTTAATTAATTTGTGTCTTTTTTATTTTAAATAAAATATAGTGTCTTTTTATTTTTTAGAAAAATTTGGAAATGATTGTACTTTATAATTTAGACATCTGGAGTTTGGTCTAGCTAATTACAAGATTTCTTCTTAATTACTAAATTGTAATATAGACATTAGACATACCTTATAACTTATAAGGTAACTGAAACATATTTAATTAATGGGACCTCGAAGTTAAAATTATATTAGAGATTAGGTCCATATTTTCTTGTACGTTCTTAAGGTTTGAATTGAAGGTGAATTAATCTACATTATATAGCTAGTAATTAGATTTCCCTACAATATATATATCCTGATTATATTTTATTTAGTATTATTAATTAAGACACGGAAAAATAATAATGGTAATTTTGAAGAGGGTTATGTTATTATAATGGCCGGGATTAATTTTAATTGACATATTTATTTATTTTATCGAATAATAGATGTTGTTGACCCCTCAAATTACCAGTGAGGAAATACATATACTACGTATGTCTTAAATTTCTAAAGCTGGCATTTTTAGTACGTTGAATTCCTATTCAGTCTATAAGCTTTTGGTTTAGCGCTTGATTAATTAATTACGTAAATTCTAATACGTGTATCGAGTCAATTCAATTCAATTAAACTTGAATGTGTTTAATTATTATGTTTATTTTAATGAATCGGTGTTTAGTTAATTGAGCATCAGTTCAGTTATTAGTGTAAGTGTATTAAATAGTTCTACATGTTTAATTGCGGCACATTAACTGACGAATTGAGTTGAAACAATTGATACCAATTGTAAATTACTGTTTTTTTTATGTATATATATAATATAATTTATATATAAGAATCCCAGTCAAATACAAATTAAGACATTATATGAGAAACGGTGTGTTGAATAGACACAAAAGTAACAGCTATATTTTTTCTTGGATTATGCAACAACTATAAAAGTTCTCACATACTATATATTAGCATTGAACCTAACCATATATATTAGATTAATTACTACAATAAATTATCCCTTTTTATTTATTTCCGTTTTGCCCGTAATTAGTACATAATTTTAATTACTACAAATAATTTTGTCTAATAATTATTATTTTCTTAACAGATTCTAGCTATCCCCTAATTAACAACCCGATGACGATGAGTTTGGCTAACAGATTCTAGTTATCTCTAGTACACAATTGGTTTTATATCATACGTGATAAGAATTCAAAAATATATTCACTGCGATCCGCGCGTGGAAATAGCGAGATAAATAATTAATATGCTGAATATGAAAGAATGCGCTTTTTATTTAATCTTAAAAAAAAATTGATCTCACATGTCCAAATGCTAATCATGGCCGGATACCTCATACCAGTAGTACATGGAGTCAAATACGACATTACGATAAAAAATAAAATGAGCAAATTATTTTTTCTGCCCTTTAATTTTGGCTATATTTGTCTTTTGTCCTTTAACTTTTCGGGCTCCACTTTACCCCCCTTCCCCGTCCCGTCGCTCCCCCCCCCCCCTTCCCCGTCGCCCCCAACCCCACCCCTCACAGCGATTTGCAGCGGTGTTGCTGCAAATCGCGGTCACCGCGATTTGCAGCGGGGTGGGGGTGGGGCGACGGGATGGGGAAGGAAGGGGGGTGACGGGGAAGGAAGGAGGGGGGGCGACGGGGAAGGAAGGAGGGGGGGGGGGGGGGGGGGGACAGGGAAGGAGGGGGGGGGGGAGAATTTTTTTTTTGTTTTGTTTTTTTTTAAAATTTTTCATTTATCAGAAAATTAAATTTAATTAAATTAAACTATTTTAAATTTGTTTTTAAAACTAAATCTAATTAAAACAAATAAATTAAAGGGTATTTTTGGTAAAAAGCCTATGAAAAAGCCTATAGGGTATTTTTGGTCAAAAAAATAGGAGTTAAAAGGCAAAAGTGGAGCCCGAAAAGTTAAAGGGCAAAAGGCAAATATGGCCAAAATTAAAGGGCAAAAAAAATAATTTGCTCAAAAAAATACATATTTAAATTATCTTTCTTCTTTATACCAAAAAGTACATTTTATAATAGCCACATAATTGACAAGTTTCAATGCATGTCAATAACGATATATAATGTATATTCATCTGTACCTCTTCTAATTTTAATTGTGGCAAGTTATTATGATCCTAATGGCAAGGTATGGACTTAAATCCCACATTGATATTGTAAGATATTAGTCTGGGATTTATATGGACTTGGGCTCTTTCACCTTAATCGCTAGCTTTTGAGGTTGGGTTCTCCTAAGCCTATATCAATTGATATCAGAGCCAGTCACTACTCCCTCCTAGTTGCAATCGTACAGCGCGGGTGGTGACGTCGGTATTGCAGTGTTAGCCCCGGGGCTAGGTGAAACTAGCGCCAAAGTCAGCCCGCGTGGGCGACGGGGTTGCGGAGCATGGTAGAATGTTATGATCCTAATTGCAAGGTATGAAACTTGGATCCCACATTGATATTGTAAGTTATTAGTGTGGGGTTTATATGGACTTGTGCTCTTCTACTTTAACAGCTAGCTTTTGAGGTTGTGTTCTCCTAAGCCCATATCACAAGTCCTTTATTTTGTAAGGATGTAGTACCCTTTGTAATTAAGTCTTATTAAATTCCTTTTGCCTGGAAATATTTGTATTATATGTATCAACGTTGCACGGATAAGAATACAGAATACATGGTGCATATTTGATACGATGCGAATACAAAGATACGAACTTTTTAAAAAGTATAAGATAAGATATGTGTAGGGTATATATATATATATATATATATATATATATATATATATATCGAATATTTTATATGATTAATTTTTTACTTATAAAAAACAATGTAAATATAAATATGAGACAATGATATATTTTTGGATTCTTTTGGGTATTAGTGGATACTAGATAGTCATGTATTATTATAAAAAATTGATTATAATAAAAAATGCAAGCATATATAATTTTGAAGAGGGTGAAATTACGTCATACCGATTAGGTTAATTTTATGAGATAATATTAAGATACTGAAAAAATAATAGCGGTTAATTTGAAGATGATGAAATTATGTTATAATGGCGGGTTTAATTTTACTTGACGCGTATTTATTTTACCTAATAGTAGATTCATAATCCCTCGAATTACAGTGAGGAAATACATATATACTACTTACATGTCTCTTAAAGTTCTAAAGCTTGGCACTTTTAATTGAATTCTTATTCAGCCTATAATCTTTAGTTAATTAGTGTCGTAAACACTACAAGAGAATCGAGTAGTAGCAACGGCTTTTTTCCCACGGCCAAGCCGTTGCTACTAGTACCAACGGCTCAGCCGTGGGTAATAACCATTACCAACGGCTAAGCCGTTGGTACTAATATGTACCAACGGTTTCGCCGTTGCTACATTAGTACCGACGGGCATACCGTCGGTACTAATTATAGGGCGACGACCCTTTTTAGCTGGGCCTAATGGGGCGCAGCTGGGCCGTTGTTGGACCTTAGTACCAACGGCTTGGCTGTGGGTAATAATATTAGTACCAACGACTCGGCCGTTGGTACTAATAACAGAACATAAATCCGCTAAATAAAACTTTAGGGGTGGAAAGTGTAATTCGTGAAAATTTTAAAACACATGCAAAATCCTAAACCCCAAACCCTATACTCCATACCCTAACACTACCAATGGTGCAACCGTCCCTATTGACATTATTACCAAGGGCTGTGCTGTTGGAAAAATACCCTAACACTAGCTACGGCCCAGCCGTGACTAATAAGGCTCATTACCAACGGCTGAGCCCTTGGTAGTAATATTCATGTACATAAATTTTACATTTTCCATGATTGTTTAACATATGTGGGTGTTTTATTATCGATTACGACAATTATAAGTATAAGTTAGTTTAATATACATAAATTTTAGCTTTCGTAGTACAATCATGCATCATTTACACACTCCGGGTCTTAATGGCAAAATAACTGAATAACGTTGTTCGTAATGACTTATATTTGACACAAATTAAATCTATGTAACATTCGTAATTGCATGTTTTAACGATCATTAATCAATTACGTGGTATCATTACAACTTCTTAAGATCTTATTAAATCCAATACATACTTAGTATATATAAGGATATAAAACTTAACTTAGTATGTAATATACGTATGAGAATATAAAACGTATGATGATCTAATTCTATAATGTATATTTCGATAACTCAAAAACTATCATACTTGTGTTTTTAGTTATTCATTTAACATATTGTAACAATATCTTAACAAAAATCATAAACAAATCAAATTTATATAATGCAAATCATGAAAACGAAAAATTTAGGGGTTAGTACCAAGGGCCTAGCCGTCCCTACTAATATTCAAACATGTTTACCCGGTTTTACCAAGGGCCTAGCCGTCCCTACTAATATTCAAACGTGTTTTTACCCAGGCAAGACAATATTCAAAATATTTTAGCCAAAATTTTGGCGGAAATTTCAAATTTTCAAAAATTTGAAATTAGTACCAACGGCCGGGCCGTTGGTAATGACTCCAAAATATGCGGGAAAATGAAAATTTCATGAAAATTTGAATTTTTCATCCAACATTATAAATACACCTCCCCTCAACCCTTCATTTTCATTATCCACGAAAATACTCAAGTTTCTCTTCATTTTTTTTTCAAGTTTTTCTTTCCTCTCTTCCAAAGTTGTCTTTATATCTTCATACTTTTTCCTTTCTTCAAATCTTCAAATATTCATATATCTTCAAATCTTCAAAACTTCATATCTTCATATCCTCAAATCTTCAAAGTTTCTTCAAATCTTCATATCTTCAAAGTTTCTTCATATCTTTAAAGTTTTCTTCAAATCTTCAAAGTTTGTTCAAATCCTCAAAGTTTCTTCATATCTTCAAATATTCAAAGTTTTTTCATTTTCCTTACACTTTTTTGTATACATCTTCTAAATTATTTTCAATCATAACTTTCTTTTTCTTATTCAAAGATTTTGTTTCTCTACACACAACAAATCACAAGATTCGGTAATTGTTAAAATGCATCCAATAATATTCCGGCAATTTACAAAATTGCCAGAATATTATTGGTTTTTTTTTATTCGGATGAATATTAGTAGCCACGGCCGAGTCGTGGCTACTAATATTTAAACGTAAAATATGGTTCAATATTAGTACCAACGGCTCGGCCCTTGGTAATATCATGAATATTAGTACCAACGGCTCGGCCCTTGGTAATGATTGCATGTTCTTAGCCACGGCCCAGCCCTTGGTAATTGTTTTTACCAAGGGCTTGGCCGTAGGTAATATGTAGCTAGGGCTGAGCCGTCCCTACTTTATAGCAAGGGGCCGACCGTTGGTAATGAACTCATTACCAAGGGCTGGGCCATTGGAAAATTTTGCGACGCGATTACTACCAACGGGAAATTCCCAAGGGCTTGGCCGTCCCTACTAACTCATTACCAACGGGAAAGGGGTCTTTACCAAGGGCAGAGGCCGTTGGTAAAGCCTGTTTTTCTTGTAGTGAAATCTTAATGCCCTAAATTCTACTGCGTGTATCGAGTCAATTCATTTCAATTATATATAAAAGCTTGAATGTGTTTAATGAACTCGACGTTTAGTTAATTGAGAGCAATATTTAGTATAAGGAGCGGTACTTATAAGTGTTAATTAGTAGTTTTAAAGATTTGCTCTAACTCAAGGGAAAATAACACGCCATGCAAACCCTAGCAAGCCCAACTCCGAATAACTCCGATCACCTCCTTAGCCCCGGCGCTACGGGATTCGTCCCACCATATCAGAATTCCTCTAAAATTCGAACGCAAAAAAGATTAAGACAGGGGGGCAAGAATCAATTCACCTTCAAAGCACAACAAAAGGAGAATGCATCGTCAGAAATTCCGCAATCCAAGTAACAATCCTTTGCGGGGTTATTCAAGCAACGAACAAAATAGGTTCGTGTCGACGAGGATGATACGTCGGAGGAGGAGAATCTAATCCTCCCCCCCCCCCCCCCCCCCCCCCCCCCCCCCCCCCCCACGGAAGAGATACCGTATAAACAAGTAAAGTTTGCACCGGAATTGCAAAACCTTATCGATGAACCACAGAAGGAAGCAATTGTGATCCAAATTTTGAGGAGAACTTGGTACTTCCCAGCCTTGGTCAATAGATTTGACTCAATGTGGAAACTCCATCGCGAATTCGAGATGCTAGACCTAGGGTATGGATGTTTCTGCCTAAGAGAATTAAGCGCCACGAATCATGAAAAAATTTTAACGGAAGGTCCATGAAAATTGGCCGGAAGCTTTCTCTCGATTATAAAATGGTCACCCAATTTCAATGCGGCTACAGACAAAGTGGATAGCGCGATCACATAGATAAGGATCTTGAACCTCCCTTGCCAATTCCTTCTTCGCTCGGTTATTAAGGGTCTCGCAAAATGCATAGGCGGTCTGATAAAAATCGACGGGAACACATACAATGCCACGAGGGGGAGATTTGCTCGGATTTGTGTACAAGTCCGTACGGATGTACCACTTGAACAATGCCTTTGCGTTAATAGAAAGGTTTACCAAGTGGTATACGAAAATCTACCCAATCTCTGTCACAATTGCGGTAAGATTAATCACACCGCTATGAGTTGTGAGACCGCGATAGATAATAAATGGGAGGTTAATAATCATAATGTGAATGAGGATGGAGCATCACCCATGAGTCGAAACTCAAAATGGTTGATTGAGATTGGTCACAAAAAAGATTACGGAGAGTGGACAGAGGTTAAACACGGTAAATACTGCAAGTCGAATGCACGTAGTACAAAAAATCCCATGGAAACTAATAGAGACAAAGGGAAAGGAAAAGAAGTCTCCAACAAGGAGTTGACTGGTCCGATCCAGTTACCTAGTTCTAATGGGAAGAGAATATTGCCTAAATCTCTTAATCCACAATGCAAGAATCGGGGGTTGGGGTTGGGGTTGGGGGGGGGGGGGTGAATATTAACTCGAAGCATACTGGTTGTCTTAATAGAAAGAATAAGGTAACAAATAAATTTACCTTAGCAAGCAAGAAATCTGGGAATTCCTTTGCAGTACTTGATAGTGCAAAAAGCGCAGAGGAGATACAACAAATTAAAAATATTCATGGAGAGGAGTGAAGTATGGACGACGTACGAATCGTATTTCACCACGGAGGGATGACTGTGTCTTGGATACCGAGGTTTGTCACTCGGATACATCACTTTTTCGGCCTCTCCAAGATATTACGAACTCTACGAGACGAACGAGTGATTCATATCACAGAAATTCCCCCATTGGTCTGAGAGGTAGAGACCAAGGTGTTTTTTGTACTGCGGGCGGAGGAGCCGAGCTCATAGTGGAAGAGAACAGTGGTAAGCATCTGAGAGATACGTCGTCAGATAGCGTTGATGTTAGAGATCCTTCGGCAGATGACTGTGCGATGGATGGAATTTCCTATTGATAACCCGGTTCGATTATCGCATATCTTCAGATCATCAATGAAGATAATCTCGTGGAATTTCCAAGGGGCAGGGAATGAAAGTTTTCGTAGAAACTTTTGCGAACTTGTTAGGAGTCATCATCCAACAACTGTTTTTGTGTTAGAGACTAGAGTTAGCGCGGATGTTGCGCGAGACATTATAACTAGATTGGAATTCACGAAGTCGGTCATGGCACCAACAACGGGGATGAATGGAGGCATATGGATGTTGTGGAACGAGGCAGAGGTGGAGGTTGAAATTATAGCAGTAACCGAGCAAGTAATCCACGCCCGAATCTGTGCGCATGATACAGGGGATTGGAGAGTCTCTGGAATATATGCGCAACCCCGAAGAGCAGACAAAGTGAAAGTCTTTGACAATCTTGTGCGAGAGGCAGAAGCGAATAATGACACGTGGTTAGTAACGGGCGATTTTAACGAAATAAGCTTTCCACATGAACGGGAGGGAGGGTGCACGACATGTCTAAATCGTATAAGTTTCTTTGGTAATTGCATTGATAGATGGAGACTTGTTGACTTGGGATATCATGGTCCGACATTTATTTGGACAAACACCCGTGAGGTGGGAGCGACGATATAGGAAGGATAGACCACGCTTTTGCAAATCACGCTTGGATTGGCAATTTCTGAAAAATATGGTGGTAAGAACTCATTCGGATCATAATCCGATTATTACATACTGCCACGACTTGTCAAATAGAGTGGGAGCAAGGCCTTTTCGGTTCGAGGTAGCTTGGTTACGAAACCCTGAGTGCGAGACCTTGTTGAGGGATATCTGGGCAACGAAACCAAAAGACGGCCAGCTATGGTAACATGTAAATTCGGTAACATATTTTACCGTAAAAAGAAACTCGTTGCGCGCCTAGAAGGTATACAAAAGACGGCCAGCTATGGTCGTAACATTTTTCTCCAAAATTTGGAACATGAATTGATTAAAGAATATAATGAGGTTCTTGCTCAAGAAGAAATTTTCTGGTATCAAAAGTCCCAGGTGAATTGGCGTCGAGAGGGGGAGCGAAATACAAAATTCTTCCATCAAGCGACCTTGGTTAGAAGACGGCGAAATAAAATCATGGTGCTTAAGGTTGATGATGTATGGGAAAAGGACGCAACAGTCCTCAGTCGCATGCTAAAGCGTATTTCACAAAATTATTTTCGGGGGGTGAGGAGTCCCATCATTTTGCGCAGAGAAGAGCTAGAAATTCGCCATGTTTCTAGAGTAAATTAACCGAAGAGGAGCAACAGAGTATATGTCGTGTGTTGGATATAGATGAACTCAAAACCGTGGTTTGGGCTCTAAATCCTTTGAAGGCGCCGGGTCCGGGGGGGGGGGGGGGACTTCAAGCAATCATGTACCAAAAAATTTGGGGTTGGATGAAGGAATCACTCCTTGAATTCGCACATGTTGTATTCAAAAAGAGGAATTTTGATGCTAAAATATGTGAAGCACACCTCTGTCTCATCCCGAAGGTACAAAAACCGGAACTTATCTCGTAATTTCGTCTTATTTCCCTTTGTAATATTTTGTACAAATTTATTACAAAGATTATTACGATGAGGCTTAAGGAAATTAGGCCCCGGTTGATTGCGCCCACTCAATCAAGTTTCATCAAAGGGCGAAGCACACATGATAATATTTTTCTTCTCCAAGAAATTCTTCATTCGTTGAGGGCGAAAAAGAAAAATAAAACGGAGGAAATGATTATGAAGCTTGACCTCAAGAAGGCTTATGATAAGGTTAATTGGGATTTTCTCGAGGAAACTTTTATGTGGTTTGGTTTCCCCACCGCCCTTGTTGAGCTGATTTTGTTTTGCATCTGAAACACAACAACACGGATTTTGTGGAATGGGGTTCCTATGAAAGCTTTTGGTCATTCGCGTGGACTTTGCAAGGGGATCCGTTGTCACCGTATTTGTTTGTCTTGTGCATTGAGCGACTATCTTATCATATTCAAGAGGAGGTGGAGAAGAAAAGGTGGAAACCTGTAGTCCCTTGCCGCGGAGGTCCACAAATATCACATTTATTCTTTGCGGATGACTTGATATTAATGGGAAAGGAGACCGCTGCCACGATGCGCACGATTGATAGGGTTCTCATGGCCTTTTGTGTGGAGTCGGGATTAAAAGTTAGTGCCCCTAAGTCAAAAATCTTTTTCTCAAAAAGTGAGAGGGCAAGTTTGAAGCGTACAATTAGTGATATCCTGGGATTCACACAAACAACAAATCTTGGAAAATACTTGGGCGTGAAGTTGGTGCATGGGCGGGTCGATAGAGAGATTATAGCAGAGATTATGGATAGAATCATGTAATGCTATAGCGGATGGAAGGGACAATTCTTGTCCATTGCGGGTCGGGCTACTATAATTCAAGCGGTATCATCCGCCATGCCAATTTACCTTATGCAATCTACGTGGTTACTGTAGAGTGTGTGCAACAAAGGATAGATTGAATAGGGACTTTCTTTGGTCCACGAACATCGAGGAAAATAAGCTCTATATTGTAGGGTGGAATAAAGTTACTTTGCCAAAGAAAGAAGGGGGGCTCAGAATCCGTACTAGCCGAACTTGTAATGAAACACTACTCACCAAAATCACGTGGAGAATTTTTAAAGGTGAAGAAACCGTGTGGAGAAGTCTTATTGAGGTAAAATACCTTAAGGGTCAGTCGATACTATATCACGTACCAAAGATGAACGCTAGTGCCACGTGGAAAAGAGTTATGAGAAGTGTGGCACTTATAGCACCTTTCTTGAGATGGAAAATTGGGAATAGGGCTTCAACATTATTTTGGTTCGATAACTGGATGAGAGGTATGCTGTTAGGAGACGAGATCCTCCGAATTGATCCGGAAGAGGTGAACCATAAGGTTCGCGACGTTCTTAACGAATTGGAAGAGTGGGACTTAGATAATTTGCGCACTGATATCCCCTTAGCAGTTCGGGAGGAGATTAAAAAGCACCAAATTGTATTGAAAGACCATGAGGATGTGATTTTTTGGAATGAAACATGGAACAACGCCTTTACATGCCAATCGCGATATAAAGCATTGCATAAACGCTATGGAACTGCTGCGCAACGTGGAGTAAATTGTAATTGGGTGTGGACAATTAAACTTAGCAATAAGCTACAACATTTTCTATGGTTGAGCGCGCAAAATAGATTGGCAACCAACAGTCTAAGGAGGACGCGTAAATTAACAAACTCCGCTCTATGTAATTTGTGTGACAATCCAGAAGAGACGGTGTTGCATATCTTCAAAGACTTTGAGGCCGCTAGGGAAATCTGGGAGAAGTTGCTGACTAAAAAAGATTTGAGGGAGTTTGATGGACTGAATAATGAGAGATGGCTGCGGGAAAATCTCGAAAAGAAAAGTTTTACAAGCAACATCATTCAAGAAGCGAGTTGGGATACTATATTCGCGACAATCCTGTGGCAACTTTGGGTGACGAGGAACAACTTGGTGTTCAAAGGAGAGCGAGAGAGGACACAAACCGTCATTCAAAAGATCACGATTCTCAGCAAAGAGCTGTGTTTGAGCTGAAAGAACTGGGGAAAGGAAAAAATTGTTGAGAAATGGGAAAGACCGAGATAATTGACAAGATGAAACGTAAGAAAGGTAAAGCATTAATCTTGAAAGTAGACTTCGAAAAAGCTTTCGACAACGTCAATTGGGATTATATTGATCAAATGATGTCTGCAATTGGGATTCAATCAATTGTGGAGAAAGTGGATTGAGACTTTCCTTAGCTCTTCATCGGTTTCAGTCCTCGTTAATGGCTGCCCAACTGAGGAGTTTAATGTCACTCGGGGACTTAGGTAGGGTGACCCGCTCTCTCCACTCCTCTTTCTTATTGCTGCGGAAGGATTAGTGGCATGGTTAAAAAGGCTAGGCCTGAAGGACTTCTTAAAGGTGTGGAGGTGGGTTCCAACTAAGTGGAAGTTCATCACATACAATATGCAAACTATACCATTCTCCTCTGCAATGACGAGTCTCAAAATGTCTGGGCATGGAAGTGTATTCTCCGTGATTTCGAAATGGTATCTGGTTCGAAGGTTTTTTTTGAAAAGCAATTTAATTAGTATTAATATTATTGCTAACATCTTATTGAGACATGCAGATATGTTGAATTGCACAATTGGTACAATTCCTTTCAAATATTTGGGGATTCTAGTGGGCGCAAATCCAAGGAGAATAGACACTTGGTTGCCCGCCATTAACCTGTTGAATAATAAGTTTTCAATCTTTAAGAGCAACCTTATCTTATTTGGTGGTAGACTCACACTTCTTAATTCAACACTAACATGCCTTTTAGTATACTTTTTCCCCTTTTTAAAAGCTCCTAAGCAGGTGATAGGCACATGACCAAGTTGCATAGGCGGTTCCTTTGGGGTGGAAACGAGGATACCACGAAGATTACCTGGGCCAAGTGGGAGACAATTTGTAGTAAAAAAGAGGATGACAACATAAATGTCAAAAATCTTGGGACTTTCAACGAGGCACTTATCGCGAAGTGGAGTTGGAGACTCACCCGAAAGGTCAACTCGATCTGGAGAGCTAAAACTTCTCTCAAAATATGGCAGCCTTGACATACAAAATTCTCATGTTCCTCGGCAACTTCGGCCTAACTCCGTCTCAATTTGGTGGCGTGATATATGTTCTATTGGGCTTAAGCCGGATGGACATGACTGGTTTGCTACCAACTTGAAAAGAGAATTGGAAATGGGCAGGATACTTTGTTTTGGCACGATCTATGGACTGTTAACACTTTGTTAAAATCTAAATTCGAACGACTTTATAGAATTTCTGAAAATAAATTGGCAAACGTAAGTCACTTGGGCCACCAAGTGGGTGATCATTGGGAATGGAACTTTAATTGGAGGTGTCCTCTATTCGTGTGGGAGAATGAAATGCTTCATGATCTTTTGGCGGAAATTGGAAGCATTTCTTTTTCACATGGCAGTGAAGATGAATGGATTTGGACTCTTGAACCGTCGGGTTTGTTTTCAGTCAAGTTGGTCTTTAGATCTCTTAGGCCAGAGAACCATATTGTTGCACCCTCTTTTGTTGAATTCTTGTGGGGGCGTTAAAGCCCCATTAAAATGGATCACTCTTGCTTGGAGAATCTTTCACAATAGAATCACCACAAAAATGAATCTCCAGCGAAGAGGAATCGCAAATGGGGGAAATACAACGTGCTTTCTTTGTAATCTCGTTGAAGAAACTGTTAACCACATTTTTGTTGAGTGCAACTTTGTACACAAAATCTGGTCAGACCTGTTTAGATGGTTGGGAGTCATGACTGTTCCTCCACAAACCATTGCTGATCATTTCTTGCATTACATCTTTTTGTTACCCATCTCAAAACCAAGTGCAGAATAGAGGATCATTTGGTTGGCCACTATTTGGACTATCTAGAGAATTAGAAATAATTTGGTTTTCAATAGCGATCATACATCCGACACTGCCGCATTGAAGATTATCAAGATCAGAGCCTGAACAAAGCAAGGAACAAAGATTTTTTCTTCTCGTTTATTGATTGGTGTAATGCGCCATTAACTTGTATTTTCGGTATTATACTTAGTTGCTAAACTCTCCGACTTTGAGTATCTATTGTACTCAACTTATCTTGATTGTACATCTTTCGTTTCTTTATAAAATTTTATTATTGTCAATTAAAAAATTACTGCAGTGAATTTTCCTAACAGATTCAAGTTATCCACAAGTAACCTGATTAGTTTGCCAAACATATTCTAGTTATCTCCAATACACGATTGATTTTATATAACAGTCAAATTATGAGCTAAAAAAATGGCTTAATAAGAACGGATATATATAATTAGACATTTTTCATTTAACTAGATACATTTATACATTTTAAAAATTGATTTCATGTACAAATACTTTTCGTGTCCAAATATTAGTCATGGACAGTTGGACACAGATACGAATTAATACGAGAGAATACGACATTGTTCATATTAAAGTTAATTAGAATATACTACATTTAGAAAATTAGTTTAAATATTCATGTAATTAGAAGATTAATAAATTCCAACTGTTTTAGGAAAAATATAAATTGTGTCCATCTAACATAAAATAAAAGCCTTTCAAGAAATTACAAATTCAAAATTTGTTTTTTCCCCCCTAATTATGGATTTAAAAAATGAAACGCGAGGCCTATAAGTTATGAAATTGCTCTGTACAAAATGGGGCCCTCATTGGGCTATATTTTCTTTTGACCTTTTTATTTTGTTGTTTAACCCAACAATAAGTATACCTAAAAAATATAAAATAAACCCAACCCTACATAAAAAGCACCACCCTTACCTATTCATCATTAATTATTTTGTAACCTTGCACCTCTCTACAGTTCAGCACACACCAACTTTCACCATTGCAGGAATTGGCTTTTTCCTTCAAGGTTCTTCTTCTTAATTATTCAAATTTCTCTTTGATTCAATCATTGTATAATTTGATTATTGTATCAATTTGATGATCGAGATTCCTCTGTTCATATAATTTGTTTAAAATAATTACGTATCTCAATTTGCATGCGTAACTGTTTTTGCGTTACCTCGTTTTTATTGTGTCTAATTTGATTTTGTGTTTTGAATTTGTTAATGTTTGAGTGGTTTGAACAGATCTGTGATTGCATGCGCGCGTGTAATTGGAATTTAATGATTTGAGCATTCAATCGGTAATTAATATTTATTAATAGCTAAATCATCATGTAATTATTATTTTGCATATGTGTGTGTGATTTTTCCATCTATATTTGAATCGTCCTGATTCGAGCATTCAACTAGTAATTAATTAAATTAAATTAGTGGTTAAATCATCATGTTATAACTTTTAATTGTAAATTGCACGCGAATGATTTGAGTTTTCAAATAGTACTTAATTTCGGATTTTTTCGATTTAATTACTGAATTTGTTATTTAGTTATATTCTGTGTACTTCAAAAATTGATTTCATAGTTGATACTTTGATGCGTGTCGTCCATCTATACGTGTTCGATATTTTGAGACATCTACGGTTCTTTTCTATGTTGGACGAATACCTTTTAATGTGTTAGGATCTAAGATCATAACGGGTTTGTTCTACTTCGAGTGAGAACGAAACTCCTAAGAATGGAGATGAGAAGCTAGAATTTAACTAGAAACTATTTAATTAATTTTCTTCTTACCAATAATGATTACAAAATCTTACATAAATAGTAAATGAAAATAACTCCTAAGACCCACTAACACTTCCCACTAACACCACTACTCCACTAAAGCATTAACTTAAATACTACATTAGACTAATATAATAAAATACAATAAATATGTAATAATAAAATATAATAACTTAATTAGGTCCGTAACATTCCATCCCCGTTGAAAAGGGCATTGTCCTCAAGGCCCTATATAATTTCTGATGTACTACAGAAAACTCAGCAATGTATTCCCCAAAGAAAAGAGAAGATGAAGGGTTGAATTGCAAATGAGTTAGCCTGTTTGCTTTCTGTTTTCTTCCAGACGCATATTCCCTTGTTTTTTTTTGTTGAATGGACTAGTTTCTTTCCAGACATTGAAAACCTTTTATTCCTCCAAATAAATAAAAAATTGCATGCGTCTTCTGCTTCTTCTTCTTTTTCTTTCTGTTATCTTTTGTTTCCCAACTCTGTTCGCACCAACTTCTTTGTCAATTGCAGCGGGACGACGACCTTGGCGTTGTGTATGCCGTGTTTCTCGTAGCAAAGGCAAGCAGAGTTTCTTCCTCTTTCTCCAATTGAATAGCACATTAGCTGCACTTGCTTGGGAGATTAGCAGATCTGTAGCTTTGAGTTGGAACAGAAAGTTAGAGGGTGGTGATGAGGTGTGGTCGCCGGGGTGGTTTACGCCAAACATATGCTGGTGTAGGTAATAAATTACATGGTCGACGTAGTGGCAGCGCCTAAAATTGATGGAGCAGTGACATGAACTTCCCAGATTAGTGAGCACTCGTCCTAACTGCTTCGGACGGTTGTGAAAGTGCATAGGCTGTTCCAAGTTATCATTTGTTGTAGTTGACGGAAATGTGTGGTATGAGTGGGTGAGGGACAAAACTTTCGGGGATATTTCGGAAGAGTTGGGCAGAACGTGTGATGGTGGTGATGGATCAGAGGATTGCGACAATTGGGCTAAAGTCATGGTTGTTGCACGGCATATAAATTGCGAGTCATGTTGGGCCAATTGTAATTTCATTGTAGTAAGAGAACCCTGAAATTCTTCCAAAAACTGGCGATGTTGAGCACGAATTTCGTCGACGTCGTTTTGAATATGTCGGAGAATTTTCGCCATGGATGGAGCTGCATATGACGATAAGGAGAATTGTGTTTGAATGAATTTGGGAGGCCTTGGCGAGTTCAATGATGAAAGCACCATTGTTAGGATCTAAGATCATAACGGGTTTGTTCTACTTCGAGTGAGAACGAAACTCCTAAGAATGGAGATGAGAAGCTAGAATTTAACTAGAAACTATTTAATTAATTTTCTTCTTACCAATAATGATTACAAAATCTTACATAAATAGTAAATGAAAATAACTCCTAAGACCCACTAACACTTCCCACTAACACCACTACTCCACTAAAGCATTAACTTAAATACTACATTAGACTAATATAATAAAATACAATAAATATGTAATAATAAAATATAATAACTTAATTAGGTCCGTAACATAATGCATGATACGAGGGATCGTAAAAACGAAGAACCTCGATGGTAATAACCTTACATATTCATACCATATTGTATTTATTATTTTCAAAAACATCATGTCGCCGCATTGTACGTTGCTACTTATCTTATAGCTTACACGATGTACGTTGCTACTTATCTTATATATATATACACAACTAACTGAATTTGTAAATTCTTGCAGAAAACTAATGGAGAGCGTCGTAAACTCTATCGATGGCTCGTATCAAGAATTTGTGAACGAAGTAATTAAATTTCTCGAAGCCAAGCAAAATAGTAAAGGCCAAAACAACACTTCAACCGATTCTTCTCTTGAAAGCTTGGCTCGCAAATATGAATCGTTTAAGGCTTCGCTTGATCTAGCAGAAGATTTTGTGAACCGTGCACGTAACAAAATCGCGTGCAAATGTGTTGTAGACGATGTCACTTACGAAAGAACTGTCAACGAGTTTTTGTTTGATGGTGGTGCTTCGGAAGAAGAAAATATTGTTGTTGACAAACAGGAGGAAAGCCTTGTAAACGCGATTAAGGAAGATGATGGTGATTTGGAGAAGGATCAAAAGATTGGAGAAGAAGATAAGATAATTGGAGGTAATGACGATTAGCTTTTTTTATTATTACTAAATAATTGTATAGATATGTTGGCTTATTATGAGCTTTGTTGTGTGTTCATATACTTCTACAAATTTTGTTGCACTTTATAAATAACATTTTAAGATGTGTTCAATACCCCGAGTGTTTTACATCTTTTAGTGAATAGTTAAGATAAATTATGTGTTTAGCAATTATTATCAAAATATTAAAACACATGGTCTTTCTCTTTCTCTCTCAAAAAAAGAAAAAAAAAACTTCTCATTTTTCTTTTTTGTAGAAAATTAAATAGATTACCAAACTTCAGAGAGTTTTACAGAACACGCTTGAACAAACTTCACTAGTGACCAAACACGAATATTCTGAAATGCACGCTTGAACAATTATTCACTTGATCCATGTTGTCATGTTGATTTTATGGACAGAAGAAACGAGGAATAAGTCTTTAATGACTTAGTGAGATTCATATAAAAGAACTGGTGATGCAAGAATTAACTGTGACATACTGGATACATTTCGAGGAATGATCTTACCGGTAGAAACAGTTCAACTAGACAATTTGATGTAGCAATGGTACTGGAATTTTCATAGATTAGTTAATGAACTTTTGCTTAACAATAAACAAATCCAACCTTATGACTTCTAATATTCTACCTTATACCTCCCGACGAGGAGCGACCTCGCAAACAATCAAGAGACATGCTCGAGTACATGTCGATCCAGCACGCGGGTTACAGCCAACTCCTGACTGCAAGTGGCGCCTAGATAGATGGGTATCAAGCGAAATTACTTAACCCGACAGTACTTACTGCCCGGCAATAACTAGACTAAATCCTTGGGCCCAACTTCCCAAAGGCGTCCCAATGGGTATAACAGATAAACAAATAAGCCAGTAAACCGGATAATATCCGTTGCTCCTTCAGCTACATGTCCCGAACATAGTTCGTTGCTCTTTGCACAGTTCAAGAGCCAGAAGATGGGATTAAAATATCAGGGAATTACCATGATTATGAATTAATATGATAATAATAAATGATTGGATACGATTTAACGATGAGTAAGAAAATTATGTTATGATGAGATGCAAAAAAAATAAAAAAATTTATGAGATATATGTTGTTCGAGGTTTGATAACGGAGTAGTGACTTTTATGTCCAAGTTCCTCAGGGCCCGATACCAAATGGGGCTAGAACAAATTAGAAATAGAACATCACCTTGACTCGTACGGGGAACCTTGATGGCGTTGATTACTTCGTCAAACCTTTAAAAATTTAAATAATATTAATCAACTGAATTTATAGTTCACCACAAAAAATATTAGTATTTTTTCTTCAATACTCATGTTGGTGAAATTGAGAACGTTCAGGTTAAGAATGCTAGTTACAATGTAAATATTAGTAAATTATACATAAGTTTAATTTATGTCATTGCTCTAAACATGAAAATCTTATATGATGAATTGACAAACGTAAGGTTAAGTTAAATATCAATTAACAACCTTATTGATATCTCAAAATTATCTTAAATAACCATACATTCAAACTTATAACTTTGAGTATTCACGTTAGAGTCATTTCGCTGACAAGTTACGGTAATAAGTAAAATTTGATTAATTATCCAATTTGATACATAATCAATCCTTAAAATATATTACTTAACCAACTCTAAAAAACTCGTCTTTTTTGCCTTTAATCAATTCAAAATCTTTAATAACCATACATCAAATAAGTATCAATATGAACTAACACCTTAAAAGTTCTAACTTAGTCGATTATTACTTTATTTTACATAGTTAGTTTAAAATGCACATAATTATGTTATAACTTAAATATAAAGATATAACATGGAAAATCTATCAAAACATGTGATAAGGAATGTCTATTATGATAAATATCTTATTTGATATTTAAGTTATGAAGTGGCAAGAATAATCTTGAAAGACTTATGAAAGTAGTATGTTAAACATGATAAACCTACAATTTAAATGATATAAATAAATTTACAAAAATATCAATTCATGATTATAATTATAATAATCTGATTATAACGAATACTAAATCATGTTAAGTTCATGTGTGATAAATACATGAATTATGACGGCGATTTAACTTATAAACTAAGAAAATAAAGGTTGTGCCAAATAAACTGAAAATTTACTGCAGTTTTGGTTTTACCTTTGATCGGACATCCAAATAAACTTGGTTTTCAAATCATTTTATGGTTTCTAATTCACAATGTCATGATGAATGTGGGTATCCAAGATTTTGAGAAAAACACAAAGGTTTGCTATGTTAAATAATTTTTGAAAACATAGAACCTATTTTCGGATTTTCAGACACCAGTCTACGGTTTAGGAATTTCAACCTTCTAAATCACATTATTTGAAAAACATTTCTTCATATGAATGTTAGAGGACATCATGAAGAGTATTTAGCCGTTGGCCTTGATCAAAAAAGATTTTTCTACAATTAGTTAGACGTTTCTAAGGTGCAGGGCCGAATGGATAATTTCTACACAATAAAAGTTTTGGGGTATTATCGGGTAGAAAATGATGAAATAAGAACTTGGAATGAATTTTTCCTAAAAGTAGACTCACTAACTTAGAGATTCATATGAAGAAAGAAGGAAAAATCGAAATAATTTTGGGTGTGAAAATTATTGGAAGAAAGCCTACTATTTATAGGACAAAAAATCATTTTAATTAAAGTCCCACTTGATTATTTTATAATAAGTCACAAAAAATCTGAATTTAATCACGCTCTTAAGGATGTCATGGCTTACCTCATCAAAACGATGTCATGGCTTACCTCATCAAAACGATGTCATGGCTTACTTCATCAATTGGTTAATTGCATATCAAGTCCCTCAATTATTTATAATTAAAATTCAAATATGTATAATTAGATTTCTTTGTTACATACATATTTACTTATGTAACTTTTCTAGGTAATTCAATCAACTTGGTTAATATATGAAATTGAAATATATGTTTTAGGATTAGAGACCTGTAAATATAATAGAAGATTAACTTTTAAGTTTATGGGGCTCAAATGCAATTTTCTTCTAAATATTTAGGGTCAAAAATAGAAAATTTTAAAAGTTCAAGGACTAAAATATAAATTTATTTTTTTCCTAATTTTTGGGACGTTACAGGTCTACACAATTTGAAAATTAATAAATTTATATAGAAGAGTAATGTAAATCAAAATATTTGAATAATAATGAATATGGTATTGAAAAAGATCCACAACAAACAAACAAATTAAAAAGAGAGAGAAAAAAGTTGTTATATACGTTTGTATTAGATTTGTACAAATATGGAGTTTAGTTTACAATAAACAACCACATTGAAAAAGTAGTTGCCTAAAACAGTTGCTTAAATTTACCCATTCTTTCAAGTGATAATGGACACCTCGATAAGGTACTATGAACCCCTCTCCATTCGTGTAACTTCCATCGGCTAAATAATAATTGCCTACATTCATGAAGCTACTAAGAAGTGAGTTTACATTTAACTTTCTATAATTCCTGTTATGTTATTGAAGTCACGCAAGTGTTATGCATCATACCATGAGGAACTCTAAGACTGTTGAACGTTTTGTGCCATTCTTAAGTACCCGACTATCAGTCGCAGATCCTTCCCACCCCGACAGAGCATATATATACAAACTGACCACGCCTATCACAAACGCATAACACGTTTGTTGCCAATACGCATTTTCTCGAACGATAACGAGATTTGTCTATGACGGGAACTCGAAGTTGCATATATGTCCCGTCCAGCGCCTCTATGCATCCTTAAATCATAGATGATTGATTGTTTAGGGTTTTGCATTGGGGTACTTGTTTTGCAAAAAAACGTTGAAATAGTTTAATTAAGGCCGAGCCCATCCAAACCCAATATTAAGACCCATTATTTAATGCATTGGGGTACTTGTTTTGCAAAAAAATGTTGAAATAGTTTAATTAAGGCCGAGCCCATCCAAACCCAATATTAAGACCCATTATTTAATTAGTAAGGCCTCTTTGGGCCATCTAAACGCGCCGTAAGCACGTTCAAATTTTATTCTTTGTGGGTTTACCGATAACTGTACCATGACTAGAATGCTATTTTAAGATAGTTCCTTGAACATGGAGACTGATTGATCGTAATGGAGTAATAAGGGAGACGTGGTATTAATGTAATGATAAAAAATTTGCTATTTATGGGTTAATTGTTCTATGGGGGCAATATATAGTTAATTGTATCTTTGCTTTGTTATTATTGCATGTGGATCAAAATATGAATTATTTTATGTCATTAGAAGCTCTTAAGGAACCATAAGTATTTTATATTACACACACTATATATAACTCTTAATGTATTAATAATAAATTATGCGAAGAAAGGTAAATTACCGCTATATTACGTGAAATGGATATGTTATTACCATGTGAGGAAAAACTAATGCAAAAAAATTACCTCCGCAATTGGGTATAAAAGTTTTGATTTCGTATTGTGTTTTAAAGTTTCGGGTTTTGGAATAGGTTTCGGTTAGCTAATAATAAAAAACGTTTCGTAATATTTCGAGATTTTTTTGGCATATTTCGAAAAATTCAAAAATTGTGGATATAGCTAACATGAAAAATACATGTATGCATTTTTCTTTCCGATAAAGTCAAAACGACCTGCTGTTCTCCACTCCATTTGAAAAAAAAAAGTTTTCCGCTTATAAATATATATAACAAGATGACTTTTTTTTTTAAAGTAAACAAATCATAATTTGAAGATATCTCGTTTCTTACTTTCTTTTTATTGTACTAGCAACTTGGTGCACGCGGTCTCCGCGTGCAAAGAAATGAATAAGATCAACGTCCTCCTTTTATATACTGAATATTTTCTTTAATATATAATTCTTCATATAGACTAACAATTTATGCGCACATAGGATTGTGTATGTTGCGCAACAATATGATAAACAAAAAATCATACAAGAACGAAAAGCAAGAAAGACACGTTATTTGTTTACCCAGTTCGTTGCCTACATCTAATGGCAATACCAAGCCAGGATTTTCACTACATGTTATGTTGTAGGGTTACAATTACAAGAGATGCTATTTATAATAAGGACACACTCCTAATATTAGGCAACTCTTTACATTAGGCAACTCCTAATTATAGAATTACTCAAACTCTGCAATTCCCAGGAAACTAGGTCTCTACAACTCTCAGTTAAACTAGGAAATTTTGGTAATTCAGGCTCCACAAAACCTAACAATCTCCCACTTGGAGACTAATGGCATCATAACAACATCTTCACTCTTCCACATAACAATCCTCTAACAATGGTACCGCCATCTTTGGACTCTTCAAGCACCAAGTCCAGTTGAAGCCATGCAAAGCTTCAACTTCTTTAAGGTCAGAACCTTAGTCAACATATCAGCAGGGTTCTCACTTCCCGGAATCTTCACAAGTTGCAAAGTCTTATTTTCCAAGAGATACCGTATGTAATGATACTTCAACTCAATGTGCTTTTTCCTTGAATGAAACGCTGGATTCTTGGCCAAGAAAATAGCATTCTGACTGTCACTGTATAGAATTCTATTTGTTTGCCCTTTTCCCAATTCACCCAAGAAATTCTGCAACCATACCATCTCTTTACTAGCTTTCGTCACTGCTACATATTCAGCTTCTGTAGTAGACAAAGCCACAATCTTCTGCAACTTAGATCCTCATGAAATAGCCATACCACCCAATGTTAAAACATAACCACTAGTGCTCTTTCTTCCATCAAGATCACCCGCCAAATCAGCATCTACATAACCATTCAAGTTCGTATGTTTTCCCTCAAAACACAATGACCTATCATAAGTACCACGCAAGTACCTAAAGATCCACTTCATTGCTTTCCAGTGTTGCTTTCCCGGACTAGTCATATATCTACTCACAACTCCCACTGCATGCGCATTATCCGGTGTTGTACACACCATAGCATACATAAGACTCCCAACTGCTGAAGCATATGGATTTTTCTTCATCTCTGCATGCTCCAAATCACTAGTAGGTGACTCATTTTTTGATAATCTAAACTGACTACCTAAAGGAGTGCTTACTGGCTTTGCATCTTGCATACTGAATCTCCTCAACACTTTATCAATGTAATCAGACCGCGAAAGATACAACTTATCCGCCACCTTGTCCCGATTTATCCGCATACCCAATATTTGTTTTGCCTCGCCAAGATCCTTCATGGCAAAACGTTCAGATAGTTGCTTCTTCAACTTGTTCACTTCTTGAACACATGAACCTTCTATCAGCATGTCATCATTATATAACAGCAAAATAATGAAGCTACTATCAAACCTCATAAAGTAACAACAATGATCAGCATTGCATAGACCAAAGCCAATCTCATGCATGAAGCCATCAAACTTCACGTAACACTGTCTAGGAGCTTGTTTCAGACCATACAAGCTCTTTTTCAACTTGCAAACTAGCTCAACGTTACCCTCAAGCACATACCCCTTGGGTTGCTTCATGTAAATGTCTTCTTCAAGATCACCGTGAAGAAAAGGTGTCTTCACATCCATCTATTCTAGCAATAAATTCTCCGCTGCAACTATGCTCAAAACCATCCTAATAGTCATCAACTTCACCACGGGAGAAAATATGTTAGTGTAATTAACCCCTTCTTTCTGTTGACAACCCTTCACAACCAGCCTTGCCTTATAATGTTTGCTACCATATGCTTCCTCTTTGATTCTGTAAACCCACTTGTTATGCAGTGCCTTTTTTCCCGCAGTTCCCACATTCAATGGAACTCTTATCCTTCGTCGACTTTATGTTCCTCAACTTCGATCTACCCCGATTTGAATTCGACTTTATCTTACCTGATCTGCCTCTGATTTTTGTACTCAAAACTAACCCTGCAGAATTTCCCGACCAGTTACCTGATTCTCTCCTGCGAATTTCTTCACTAACTATCAGATCTCTAACCTCGTCAAACTGCAGCTTTACCCTTCCATCGGAGGTACTAACACCCGTTACTGTCCCACTCCAGCTCTCCGGTAAAGATGATAACAAAATTAGGGCTTTAATTTCGTCATCAAACTCGATATTCACAGAACTCAGTTGTTGTGTAATTAAACCGAATTCGTTCAGATGATCAGACGCCGCAGTTGTCTCTGTCATCTAAAGATAAATAGGCGACGCATCAGATTTACTTTGTTGGCTGATGATGGCTTCTCGAACATATCATCCAGAACCTTCAACACACCCTTAGTAGTCGTTTTTTTTGTAGTGTGAAACACCACATTTCGCGATAACGATAACCTCACCACGCTCATCGCTTTTTTGTCCAAAACCATCCAGACGTCATCTTTCATGTCTGCTGGTTTATCATTCAGAGGTTTCTAGAGATCCTTGATGTACAAGTAATCCTCAATATGCATTCTCCAAAAATCGTAATCAAGCCCATCAAACTTCTCGATTGATTTCCCTGCTTCCATCGTAACCGCTCCCACTGAACCTGATGCTCTGATACCACTTGTTGCGCAGCAATATGATAAACATAAAATCATACATGAACGAAAAGCAAGAAAGACACGTTATTTGTTTACCCAGTTTGTTGCCTACATCTGGGGGCGATACCAAGCCAGGATTTTCACTATGTGTTATGTTGTAGGGTTACAATTACAAGAGATGCTATTTATAATAAGGACACACTCCTAATATTAGGCAACTCTATATATTAGGCAACTCCTAATTATAGAATTACTCAAACTCTGTAATTCCTAGGAAACTAGGTCTCTACACTCTCAGTTAAACTAGGAAACTTTGGTAATTCAGGCTCCACAAAACCTAACAGTGTACGACATATATGATTCGATAATCTGCTTGCAAAAAAATGAATAAGACCAACAACTTCCTTTTCTATACTGGATATTTTGTTTAATATATGTTTTCTCATATAGACTATCAATTTATGCCCGCATGGGATGGTGTACAACATATAAGATTTGATAATCCAATGTGACGTTTTGTTTTCAGTAAGTTTGTTAAAGAAATATAAATATACTCTTGCCCGGGGGTCACGTCATTTCGCTCGATCGCGTTGAATCTCTGCCCGACATTTTGCAGTAACAAATCGTTTTCTTGAGGTCAATGATCTTGGCATGAGGGTTGCGTTGATTTGGTATATTGTTTCCTAATCGGATAGGGAGGAAACTTCCTTTCGCCCCCTCTAATCCGAGTTATTCCAAAACTATCCGAAAATCTCCAAATCCGCCAAACTTGTTTAGCTAAGAGCACAATTAAATGCCCGCAAGTCATGAAAACCCAAACCACCCTCCTTCTTAGATTTACAAAGTTTATCTCACGCCATCCAATGGATTTTCTTTTTTCAAACACTCCCCCAGAAGAAAATAACTTACATAAAAAGTAAAGTGATGGCGAATGAAATGAAAAAAGATGATAATATTTTATGCCCTAACGGGTAGAGGATCACCTATACACCAAGATAAGGAGGTCAAAAGAAAAATGAAAGATCCCCTACCCATCGAGATAAGGAGGAAAAAAAAAGAAAGATCCCCTATCCAACGAGATAAGGAGGACAAAAGAAAATCCCCTACCTACCGAAATAACGGAGGTAGCAGAACATGAGAAGTTCTCCTATCCACCGAGCTACGGAGGAGAGCACCCGAAAGGGGCGAATAGCTACAAAGCGGTCCCAGAAACTAACGACTACTGGTTTCTGCAACCGCAGCGCGATTGCGGATGATTTTGGCAGTTGGTTTCTAGGACCGCTTAGCAGTTGAAGAAAGCTAATTTTTGCCTATATAAAGGCCTCTCCCTCCTCCTCAAACATTCATTCCAATCTTCACTATTTCTTAAGGTATTCACATTTTTTTCCCTAACTATCTCAAAATTTTATTTTCAATAATATAATTTGTTATTTAATTATAACTTAAGTTTATTTGTTTGTTGATAGATAAATATTGTACACACACCGAGTGTAATCGTGGTGGAAGAAACTTTCTTGAAGATTTCTTTTCAAGCTTGAAGAAGTAAGTTGTTAATTCTATCAGTTACCATTATTATTCATAGTGATGTTGTTTCGGTATCTGCACTCTTTGATGTAGTGTCCCTTCTTACCACTATGATGACAGTGGTGATTCTTCTTGACGTTATCGGCTTTGTTGTTGTTGTTCTTCTTGAACTTCTTGTCCTTTGGTTGCAGATTATTCAGAGTGCCACTAGTAGATGAATTTCCAGTATTTGGAACAGCAGACACATGGTTCACTTTTGAACCCATAAGTAATTCATCTCTAGTACAATTTTCACACTCAATCTGCATGTGCGTAATGAATTGCTCCATAGAGCCGAATGCAGAATCTTCCTTCTATAGTGATTCCAAGTTGAGGGAAGTTTAGATAATATCGCCCCCACTTGTAGTGCATCCAGCATGCTTATTTGCAATTCATTCATTTGAGAGACAAGTACTTCTAACTCTCAAACTTGATCCATTATAGGCATGTTATTAAAAAAACTAAATACAAATTTCGACTATGATCTAAAGTGAGCCTAGTTCCTTTTTAAAGGACCATTATTCCTCTCTTTAGATTACTTTTTTTCGCTATATCGTCTGCTCTAAAGTTCAGAATTAGGATCCGTCTGTTGTGGTTGGAACAATGACTTTGCTATCTTTCCAGTCAACATCTCACCGAGATTAAGATTTTAATCTTTAATTTTTCTTTATCGTGATATTTTATGATAAATTATGGTTGTGAAACATTGATCACGAGTAGCTAATTCTCCCGGTGTTTGGGATATGATGTAGTTGTCTCATTAATATACCTTGTATCTATGTTTTGATTATTTATATTAAAGACTTCATTTTGTTGGAAGAAAATACGAGGCGCGATGTGACCATCGTGCATCTGATCGCACGTGACATGCGCGATGTGACTTTGACCTTGTATTGAACGCGATATCTTCTGGAATTGTGGTGCCCAGAAATCAGAACGGATCTTGATCACACGTGTGAGGCGCGATGTGAACAGTGGTAGCGCGTGAGATCGCGCCTGCTAATTGAAAAAGTTGCTCTGAGAATTGCGCTATCTCGTGCTACTTTGGACAGAGTCTCCGTCTCTTTTTAATGCCAGGAATTGCGGTATCTCGTGCCACTTTGGACAGAGTTTCCTTCCCTTTTTATTGGCAAGAATTGCGGTATCTTCTGCCACTTTGGACAGAGTTTTCATCCTGTCTTTCATTTCTTCTGAATCTACGGTATCTCGTGCCACTTTGGACTGAGTTTCCGTCCCTTCTTTCATTTCTTCCTTGGCGCTAATTCTCGCCGGATCCCTGGCACGTGCCAGGACAGTACGACGGCTATTATCACTACTACGAATATGCTCGTTCAGCTTGTCAATAATAGAATTATGCTTATCCTGCACCTCAATTAGACCACTATAATCCTGACACAATCTATAAACCACTATCATTATAGCAACAAAAAATAGACGCCAGAGAGCAGATGCCAAACTCTAAAAATCTGCTTTGAATGTGAATGTAAAATGAGATTTTTCTTACAAGATGGTACAAGTGTCTGATTATTCTGGTACCTATATTTAAAAGTGTAAAAAATGTCAGGTTTTAGACTTTTATTAGTACTAACTGTGATATTTTCGTGATTGTCAGAAGAGAAGAAGAAGATGTTAGAAAGGTTGAAGATACTCTGATTGATCCTGATTCTATTCTGACTAGATAATGTTTCTCTGTTTGTTTTTTTATTAATTATTATTTCTTGGTGAAAGTTTATTCTTATTGTAAATTATTTTAATGAAATGGTGTGTTCTGCTTTGAAGAGTTGCTATAAATCAAACAACAACTAGGCCCAAATATTTAGTAAGGAATGCATGCCCGTTCAAATAAAGTGTTTGAAATGAACATTAGCCTAACCCTAGGTTTACTTTCATTTTCCTCATGAGGCGCAGCTCTTAATCTGCTAAAAAAAATCACAATTATGGGAACTTATACTTCGTGCATTGTAACTCATGCCTCGCCTTCATATCTAAAACATTATATATGCCAAGTAAAAAAAAATAAGAATACTATTACTATTATTCAATAGGGCTTATTTTCATGGAATGGAGTGGATTTCTGTTCTGTATCAAGAGATGTATCTTAAGATTATTTTTACTGCAGTTAAGTGAGATACCTTTGGTGCTGCCTGATACCTGGCACAGACACACACATAGTACATTATGTCTGGTCTGATGGCTGATAAGTACACGAGACTTCCAATCATTGATCTGTAAAGTGTTGAGTCAACATCTTCACCAGCTACATCCCTTCCAATCTTCACTGTAGTGGACATTGGTATCTTGCATGGCTTGGATTCCAGCAACTCAAATCTCTTCACCAAATTTTGTGCTCTTTTAGCTCCGTTTTGTCGTAAATTGATAAAACCCTAAGAAAACAATAAACAATACTAAAACAAAAAAATATGCACTAAGAATTATACAAAATAAAAAGTAAAAGAGTACTAAAATGATGCTAAATAAATGTTCATTACCATGGAAGACTCATCGCAATTACGTTTGTTAAACCCCTCCGGAGGGGCCCCCAATTAAGTGATACGATGTGTGTTTTGGGTAGCTTAGGGCACATCATGTGAGAAATATAGAACTGTTCTCTTTTTTTATTTCAAAATACCCAAGATATAAATATAATTTTTACTTTAATTGGGTACAATTCATGTGATGCAACTAATTGAGCCAACCAAATAGAGTGAAAGTTTGAAACATTGATGGTTTATTGACAAATAAATAATATAACAATAAAGTAACTTATATAGCTGACGTAGCCCCAATGAGATACAGATTTTCTACCCATATTTGAGTTATAATATTTCCCATAGTTGAATATAATCGTACTTAAAGTCATTTATTAATCACGCAGGGACTCCAAACTTTCACCGGTGACATCTAAGCTACAAACTGTTGAGTATTTCCAACCGTCAATCTTAACTCTTCTGACATCCCAAACTTGCAATTCGTGGATCATGTTGGACATATAACTTCAACCATTAACTCCACAACTAGATAAGAGTGATGCTCAAGAGAGGGACAATTCACCATCTACTTTCAGCTCCTATAAACAAGTTGAAGTTGGAGAACAAAAAGTGAACGAGAGAGAGAGAAAAGGGGAGAAAACACAGAATGTGTAACACTTATTGTGTGAGTGAGAATATATAAGTATTTGAGTGTTTGTAAATTGTTATTTGTGTGAAATAAAAGAGTGTGTTTAAACCCAACAATTGGTATCAAGAGCTAACGATGCGTTTCCGTTCTCTATAAAAAATTTGTCCGAAAGTTTTTTCCCCGGAACAGTGATTTCTTATCACGGTCGAAGCTCTCGTTCCGACGATTCCGAAAATATAGTTTTCGAAGGATTCCGATCGCCGGAGAGTGGTGTTCGAGGTCGACCCGATTCGTCGTCAAACTTTTTCTATTCTGAAAAAGTGTTTTGCTACTACCGTTGCGATGCGTACAAACAATAAATATAGTTGAAAGTTGTGGATACGTGAGCATTTTTGGAGTGCCACTTGTACTTTTTTTGTAGCATTTCAAGTAGCTAGTGACTCACTCCATTGATATACCCATACATAAAAATCGGGTATCCAGTTGTCGTATCAAAATGAGGTAGAGGCACCATACCCAATCTTCCATCTCACAAATGGTTTTATCAAAGTTCATTCACTTCATAACACCTTTCCACGTCGAGATTTTCCTTATATATAAAAATGTTAGAATTCTCTACAATGTGGCTAGGATTGGCCAACTCATTTTATTGTAAGAAGAGTGTATAGGATTGGCCAACTCATTTTATTGTAGGAAGAGTGTATAGGATTGGCCAACTTATTTTATTGTAAGAAGAGTGTAGAACTTCTCTTTAGCCTTTAGGGCCGTTGGATTAGATTGATCTATGGAATTCCTTGAGATTAGCTTCTTGTATATATATACCCCGACTTTCACTTTTTCAGACATCAAGAAAAACTTTAGAACTTTAACCTTTTCAATTTCGTTATATGATTTTTCGAATTTAAGGCTTCAACCTTTTCCAAGTTTTATGTGTATGTGTTACTTAGCATTTGTTACGGATTTGTCCTACGGAGTTGGCCTACTTGCTCAAGTCATTATGCTCTTCATGCTCTTCGCAATGGGAGCGTCGGGGTTGTTGTTAACTGCACAAAAAGTTAAGGGTTGAATTGGAAGAATTAAAAACAAAAAAGACTATCCGATAATTTACAATGGAGCCCATAAGTAAATAACGAAAAACTTTTAGGGCAAAACCAAAAGATTTTAAAAACAAAATGATTGTTCAACAATTTACAAGGGGACACACATGTAAATAATGTCAAACTTTTGGATAGGTGTAAGTTTTTTGTAAGTTGGTGTTGTAAGTTTGTAAGTTTTTTGAAGGAACGGATATGTGTGTTGCTGTTGTATTGACGTCTGATTTGAGAGATGGCAGTTAGTGTTTTGGAAGTTCATGTATGTGTTGGTTTTTCTTCTTTGAGTGCACTCATAATTTAATTTATGATATGTTCGAATAGAGGAAATAGCATTTATTTCAACGCTTTTGTTATGTGTCAGATGGAAGGGAATGGAAAGACTCTACTCGATGAGATGAAGCTTGACGCTGCAAAAGGTGCCATGGACGGGACTGGAAGTACTCTACTCGATGAGATGAAGCTCGAGGCTGCAAAAGGTGCAAACCTCAGAACATTGCTTGGTGTTTATAATGCAAAGAAGCTGTGTGCCAGCAGGAAACAGTTCATCACGACTGTTGCAGTGAATCAGTGCGTCGGCCGCATATGGGGTGCCATGCTAGCAATTGTCGGCCGGGTTGAAGATGTTAAGGACCCAAATGTGGGTCTCGTATTTGGAGCTGATGTTGTGTATTCCAGTGGTGCTTTTGCTGCCTTGCACGGGACACGATGATCTGTCCCCAAAATACTAGGTGGTGGACTCGCAGTGGTTGGAGGCACATCCGCTTGTACCATGTTGCGTCTGAACCTCAGACGCAACATGGAAAGGATAACATCAACATAAGCAGGGATTACGGCACTACAAGAAAGGGATATACCGAAATATTGCCTCGTTTAGCCTCATTTTTTTTGACTCCTTAAATATCTAAGAAAACATAAAACAATGCTACAACAAGTAAATATGCTATCACGAGTATTCAAATGCATAAGTAAAGAATTTCAGAGAAAGAGATAAGTGTTGTGTTTGCCTTTCTTTAGGGTGATTCGAAGAAAGAAGGGGTATACGGAGATACGATATATCTCCATGTTTGCTTTCTTCAGGGTCATTCGAAGAAGTATTTTGTGAACGAAAATAAGATATATTATGAGCGTTGCCTTTCTTCAGGGAATTCGAAGAAAGATCGGGTGTACAGAGGTGTTGTATATCTCCACGCTTGTTTGCCTTTCTTCAGGGGATTATGAAGAAAGAGAAGTTTTGAGCAATGTGGAGTGTTCGCTCCTATGTGTGAAGACGTTCTTGATGAAGTATCAGGAGGGCCCACCGAGTGTCACACGCCCAAAGTGGTAAAAAAGCGGCACCCGCGAAGAGGCACCTAAGCGTCCCTTGGAAAGTCACGATGAATAAAAATAAGATATTCACGCGGCATCGAAAAAAAGAATAAAATTACGATGGACCCGCGAGACTCCGATATCCATCAAAAGCGCAAAGAGGGACCAAAATGAGGACCACGAGTCCCCCAAAATACGAGAACATCCCCTCACTGAACAAACCAAAGGCAAAGAGCCTTTCGGAACATATACCACGGATGATAACAGAGCCCTATTGAGGCTAGAAAGCCATCGTAGCACATATTACGAAGAGCAAAACACAAGGGCAGCACCCTATCGGAGCCACCCGTTTATCGAAGCATACCTCATGAAGAATAAAACTCAAGAACAGCACCCTATCAGAGTTGACCATCGATCGAGTATACATCACGAAGACTAAAACACAAGAATAGACCCCTATCGGGACTATAATAGCATCGGACGAATACCCAACCTCATGTACGAAGTTCTCCCAAAGAATCTAGCCTATCGGAGAAAAAGACCCAAGAATCAAGCTTATCGGAGCCTCCGGAAAGTCATCGGTAGGGATAAAATTTCATCCCCGTCAGCGCCTAGTAGATAAAAAGCTTGAAGATAAGATATATGTTATCTTCTCATGTATATTTCGACACTTGTACTTCACTAAAGACATGCACAGTGACATCTTCAGTAGATGTACATGGATATACCTTATGAAACAGAAATTAGAAGTGAGAACTCACCTATCAAATTTTCACAAACTCGTTTCTACTCAATTTTCTAGGTCTATTAAGGTCCTCAGGTCTAATAATGGATCATAATTTATAATGAAGGGTTTTTACAACATTCTTGGGATTCAACACCCAACTAGCTGTTGAAACCCCTCAACAAAATGGCCTTGTTGAGAGAAAACACCAGCATTTAACTAAGCCCGTAAAATTAAAGGGCAAAACTTGAATTTGGCCCAAAATAAAAGGGAAAAAAAATACTTTGCCCTAATTTAATTCCTCGGATGCCCTTAATAGTATTGGCATGTCCTCTTCAACCCCCTCCAGGAAACAAATAACAAATATCATGGATGGAGGTTAGGCAATCCCCTTCTAAGAAAATGTTTGCCCACCCGTGTCGATCCGCCAACTTAGCTACAATCAATGTCGGGTTGGTCTCCGTATTGCAAGGGCTAATATTACCCACCATTCGTCGTTGAAAACTCGTGATATGAGCGTCAGTGTGGTCATGAACTACAAATCTGAACCTCCTCACAGAAAATTGCGGCGTCAAACCTGATTCACATCCGGTTTAGGGAGAAGTTTGATGGATCATTAGGGAAATTACCAACTAAACTAATAACGTGGCACCTCAAATCATCGGAAACACGTCATTTTGAAGTATGAATATTATTCGTGACCGCGTGCTGGTCACAAATACGTGCATTTACGACCGCACGACGGTCCGAAAAAGCAACGACTAGTCACAATTGAGACCGCGCGGTGGTCACTAATAGCATTAGCGACCGCCTCGTGGTCGCAGAAACCAACGACTACTGGTTTCTGCGATCGCCTGGCGGTTTTTGATAATTGTAGTCGTTCGTTTCTGGGACCGTGAAGCGGTAGAAAAAACCAAATTTCTGTCTATAAAAAGGCCCATCCCTCCTCTTCAAACATGCATTCCAGTCTTCAAGCTTTCTTAAGGTATCCACGTTTTTTTCCTTTACTATCTCAAATGTTTGTTTTCATTAATATAATTTGTTATTTAATTATAACTTAAGTTTATTTATGCGTTGATAGATAAATGTCGTACACACACCTAGCGTAATCGTGGTGGAAGCAACATTCTTGAAGATCATTTTTTCACGCTTCAAGAAGTAAGTTGATCATTTTATCACGCTTTAACTTGATTGTGCATGATATAAATTGATTGTAGTATAAATTGTAATTCTTTGTTTTATATTTT
This sequence comes from Linaria vulgaris, assembly GCA_948329865.1. Taxonomy (NCBI): domain Eukaryota; kingdom Viridiplantae; phylum Streptophyta; class Magnoliopsida; order Lamiales; family Plantaginaceae; genus Linaria; species Linaria vulgaris. Next base: position 4,056,218 of record OX415251.1, read on the forward strand.
ACAACTTAGATAAATAATGCATTATCAAGCTGGTATATCTTGGATGTACAGTAGATACGATTGATGTAACGCCCCTGAAATTTGAAAGAAAATACAAATTTATACTTTAGTCCTTAAACTTTTGAAAATTTCTATATTTGACCCTAAATGTTTAGAAAAATTGTCTATTAGTCCCTAAACTTAAAAGTTAGTCTTTTATTATTTTTATAGGTCTCTAATCCTAAAACATATATTTCAATTTCAAATATTAACCAAGATGATCGAATTATCTATATCAAGACCCTAAGTTTGTTGCCAATAAAAATTTGGTTACAGAAAATAATGAGTAATCATAAATATTAACGTGAACAAGTTTCGATCATCTTTACAGTCTTACACTTTTATTGTGTGTATATTTATTTGCCATTTAGGTTTCAAAAAAGATTAAGTAATTGTATACTATCAAATTAAAAACTTGATATCCAGCATAGTATTGATATTCTTTCATTAGAAAAGCATTATGTAACTTAATATTATTATAAGAAAAAATTTCAGTTACCTATCCAAACTTTCGCCCGTTTGACAGTTACCTATCCAAACTTACACTCTTGACACTTTACGGTCCAAACTTTCACTTTCTTGACACTCGACGGTTTGAACTTTCATTCCGACCTATCTCGGCCAAAAAAACATCACTTTTCAGTCTTGTGACATCACACTGACTCTATAGTTCAGAATTAGGGTCCGTCTGTTGCGGTTGGAATAATGACTTCGCTATCTTTCCAGTCAGAGGTCGAAAATCAATTAGATTCGACTCGAGGGTGAGTCATCATGCGTAATTTTTTTCTTCTTAAAACAACAATATCGATGGAATTATAGAAGGAGAATAAAAAAATAAGAAGTAACCTCCCAATCATCGTTGTAATCGTCGATGCAATCTAGTGGCCATCCTAAAACAATATGTGTCTAGTGGTACGTCATAATTAATTAGATTCGACTCGAGGGTATGCCAGCATGCGTTTGAATCAATGCCTTCATTCGGATTCAACCTCGTTATTAGAAACGGTGTACTCCAGACGCACGGCGAATTCTAGGACAGTCTCTGGCTCGTCCGGAGCTATTTTCCTGAAGATTATACCTACTCCCCCGTGGGTATTAGTGGATGATTCGTCAATGTATAGGTGCCACAGGGGTTTCGGCTTGCTCTCTTCAGTTCCTCATGCATTTCAGTAATGAAATCAGCTAACACTTGAGCCTTGATAGCTGGTCGGGGGGAATAGGTAATATCAAATCCCCTTAATTCGATGGCCCACTTTATCATTCGTCCAGACACCTCGGGGTTATTGAGGATAGTCCGGAGAGGATGTTTGGTAAGGATGGTGATCGGTAAAAGAGCAGTTAATTAATAAATTTTGTTGGCACACATTAATTACAAAAGTTGGTCTAACACATACACATGTTTGTATTTGAACATTGTATGACTTTGTTTTGATCTGCTTCATTAAAAAAGAGAAGTGAAAGTCTCTTGATGAAAATCAATTATCATATTTACATGCATGAGTTACCAAAACCTTTCTGTTACTCATTTCCCATAATTTTGTAATTTTACATAAAATTTATAAATAACAATGCTTGTATGAGTTGGACGGTAAGTTCATAAAATCTAGAGGGTCAAACGGCAGAAAAGAAAAGAAACTTTTACGGATAGCTAGTATTTTTTTTTGCATGGAATTAGACATTTAGCCGTATCCAATTTTAAGACATGGATTGCTATGTTTCAATGAGAAAAGAGGTTCCATATTCCGACATCTAGAAAGAAGTTAATAGCAAAAGTAATGAAGTCTTGTAAAGAAGAAGCATAGCGCGGATTCACTCTTTATTATTCGACCCATGCCGATTCTACATCATATTCAACCCTAAGGGGCGCGACTCAGTTCAGGACTGAGAAGCCCTATATTCAACCGAATGAATAGTGGTAGTGGTGGTACTGTATCGCTAGACGTGACGAACAATGGAACGTCGCTACTACACATGGTACAAGAAGTTGGTGTGTTAAAGTGGAGGGTTGTGTGGTAGGGATATGTTACATTTTCGATTCTGTACCAGGGGATTATATTGCAATCAATAATGATAAGTAAGTATTGGAGATGGCATTGGTGGGTTCTACAAGGAAAACAATATATGTTTATGTTCTTACAGAAGATGTGCCATTAAATGAGAGTCAGTCACAGAGTGAACTGCCAAATCTTCCTTCAATCAATGAAGGATTAGACTACATAGGTGAAAACAAGGGAGGCAGTGATAATGTTGGTGAAGATAAGACATAAGAAGTTGTTGTTGAAAGTGAGAATGAAAAACCTGATGAGGACATAGTAAATTTATTACAAGAGTTGAAGACAAAAAAATCAAGAGCAAGTGACCTACCTAGTTGTTCAAGGGCAAATGATGAGAGCCAGAGAGCACCAGCAACTGAACCAAGTAGCCAGAGATCTGTACCCCAATGTTTAAGAGACAATACAAGTCCACTAGTGGATTCTATAGTAGATATAAAGGACGATGATGATAGTGAAGGTGAAGTCTCAGTTGGTGATGATTCAAAATTGTCAGACTCTCTGGTGGATAGTGACAATGATGCTACTGAAAGTGACTATCTTAAGAGCATATGGTATGATATCAGCTCTCGCGGGATGCGAGTTCACCCAACTTTTCGATTGACTGTGTTGGATACGAGTCAACGACTACCAATACAACGGGGCTCCACTATGTGATTTTCACCGATGCAGCCATTGAAGCGCCTTTGCCCATGTCTCTCGAGGAGTTGGTTTCCTTCGGTAAGTAATTTTGATTATTTCTTAAAGATATTTGAAGCATATAAGATAATAAAAAATAAGGAGCACTTCTAGAACAACATCACTTTCCATTGGAGAGAGTTGAGAGAAATTGAAGACAACTTTGCATACGAAGAAAGCACTGACACCAGTCCGATGAGTGTTCTTTGTGCTCCATCAGGGGAGTCCTCTAATCTTTACTTTAATTCTTTCTGTTTTATGCAATGAGGACATCACATGATTTTAAGTTTGGGGGTGGGGTGGTAGCTACGATGTTTGTTTTATTTATTTTGCTATATATTTATCCTAAGAGTCTAGTTTTTGACTCTATTTTTTTTCGTATAAGTTCTTAGAATGGAATTTGTTTATGAAGCCTACTTTCTTACCATAAGCCAAAAAAAGAAAAATTTATATCCTACCCATTTCTAGATATGGATGTAGTAGATCAAAAGAGGAATAAGGTAGGAGTTCAAAATAAAAGCATGAGCTAAAAAGAAAAATTTAATAGAAAAGGAGGATGAATATAATAGAGAACACAAATAACCCCGTGCAAAAAAACTTTAAGTTTGGGGGTGTTTTTCAAAATCATGAAGTATTGGATGGTTTGAATACTTGCGAAAAGGAAAACGCAAATGAAAAGATGCCAAAAAGAGCCTAAAATGTATTTCCAGAAGAAGAAGGCACAAACAATAGAGGTCGGTCGGGACCTTTCCCGACCAATTTTTTGACCGAACTGCGGTCAGAAAATACTAACCTGACCGGAGTCCGGTAGCAAATATTTCGACCGGGCCGCGGCCGGAAAAAAAGATTTCCGACTGGGCCGCGGTCGGAACATTTGCCACTGAAGCGCGATCGGAAGAAACATGTGAATTATAAATATAACATAATTTGTCGCCGGCCTTCGACATGCTGCATTTTTTGGATCGGATTTAGCTACTTCCCTTGCTATGGTCTTTACTTTTGAACATTGTTACAATAGGTTCAAGCTGAGTACGTATTATATCCCTGTATTATAATATTTTCTATGTTAGTTATTCATTACCCATTTGTTCAAATTTAATACTTATATATATATATATAATTTAAGCATATATTTATAAAGTATAATATATAATTATAATGTATCTCAGTGTATAATTACAATGTGCATGCCCAATGTTTGCAATATATATAACTATAAACGTATTTTCTTTTTTAGAAGGACATTATCTAATGTGTTTGCGAAATAACTCCCTCCCTCAACGTTAATAAATCTTGATAAATTACTCTATTATAAACAATAAATAAGTCCCAGTCCCATAGATAGTGGTTCCATAATCACATTCGGACCACTCCAAAAACTTCCATAGAAGAGACGCCATATAGCATTACCTATGGGAGCGAAGCTGTGATACCACCAGAGATAGTGGCGAAAAGCTGGAAAGTCAAGGAATAAGTAATAGCTCTAACCTAGCTTTAGCATTGGACCTGCTAGAAGAAAGGAGAACTCGGGCAGCTATTAGATCAGAAGGGTACAAAGCTCGCATGACATGGAGAATCTCTCACTATCCAAGGGCTTAGTAAACATATCAGCAAGTTGATTGTTTGTTTCAATGTGCTCAATGTCAATTAATATATCCTCAACCATGTCTCTCAAATAATGATGTCTTATATCTATATGCCTGGTCCTAGAATGTTGGACAGGGTTCTTTGAGATACTCATGGCACTAAGATTGTCACAAAACTTGAGAAGAGTATCACTATCTAGCCCACATCCCAAATATTACTTAAACGTATCTTACTATATCTAGCTCCATGCTAGTTTTTTTTTTTTTGAAGGAAATGTGACGTTGATATTATTGAAAGTAGACACATCGACTTAGTATGCGAGACAGATAAGTGGGTGCAGGGTGGGATAATAAGGTTGTTTATACTTCCTATAACAAAACGGAACGGGGTCAAGCACCCCAAAATTGGAACTAGATTGATGTCCAGCAAATGTGTCATGCCCTGGATATGCGAGGGCGACAATGCCTCGAGTTTTTGCTCGAAAGTTTGTTGCACCTTCTTGTGCATGTCAGACTAATCTCTTTTGTATCGTTTTAATTTTATATTTTTTATACTCTATGAATATTAGTAGGGACCCAATTGCGGTCCCTAATAATCCTGGTATTTCTGGCACTTTTGCTTTTAATTCTGCTTCTCTTAAGCCTTATGGATCCTTGATACTGATGCAAAAGACCACATGATTTATGATATAAGTTGGTTCACTTGCACTCCTAAGCCATTTTATGTGGTGATTCAATTACCTAACAACAGTGCTACTATAGCCACTCATATAGGTTATGTCATGCTCACTCATAATGTTACTTTGCATAATGTTCTATTTGTTCCTAGTTTCACTCATAACCATTTGTCTATATCCAAACTAACTAAACACACAGACATTCAGTTGACTTTCATGCACACACATTGTTTGTTACAGGATTCCAAGCTCAAAAGGATGATTGGTTTTGCTGATTTGAGAAATGATTTGTACATCCTACAACCTTTCATCTATGCATACAATGTTGCTCCCCCTAGTCCAGACAAAAGCTCGCCGCCTCCTAGTCCAGACAAAAGCTCGCCACCTTCTAATTCAGACAAAAGCTCGCCCCCACCACATGACAAAAATTTTCCACCTTCCGGAGATGACTCTTCATCACATTCTAACGACAATAATTCTCCTCCGAACAATAGCAATAACAATAGCAATGGCGGTAACAACATCAACAACAATAACAATAATGGTAATAACAATAACGGCAACAACAATAATGGCAACAATAATAGTGGTAACAATAATAACGGCAACAATAATAGCGGCAACAACAATAGCGGCAACAACAATAACAACAACAATGACAACAACCGCCAATCGCCACCTAGATCAGGCTCATCAAATTTTGCACCTCCGCGCCTACCACCCCCATCACAAGCTCTCTCCGCATCGTCCCTTGCAATAGGAAGCAGCAACTCGTCACCATCATCGGATGGACTGACGAGTGGCGTTCAACGGATGATCATCGCGGGAGCAGGTGCAGGTGTAGGATTAATAGTCATTATTATGATTATCTGCATAGTATCTTGTGATAGGAGGAAGATTTCTTTTCCGTCCAATCCCGTTTGAGACTATTGTACACTCACTCTATCCGAGACTATGCTTGATTTTTTAGTAACTAGAATTTGTGTGCACGTGGCTCCATGTGCAACCTTATTTTTTCAATATCAACAATTAACAATTGCCTTTATTGGAGATAATATATAAATATTAAATGCATACCCTCTCTAACAGCTTAAGCTTTTTCTACACTATTAATTAGGAGTTATATCACGAAATTCTTAAACATATCCCTTGCTCACTAGAACAAAAAGGGTATTTGGCTACGAAATATTCCGTAGCCAATGGCCTTTGTCGAAATCCTTGTTGCTAATGGCCATTTGCTACAGATTGCCGAAGCCAATAGCCAAAACCACACAAACTTGTACCAAAACAGAAAATTCTGATCAAGATAAATAAGTACATATTAGCTGCACCTGCGTGATTAACGTGATTCAAACTGGCATGTTTGGTACACTTTTTTTCAGTGATTTAATAATAAGTTGGCTGAAACTAACAACCATCACATCAAATTGCAGAAAATGCATAAAACTCTTTTGTAATTTCAAGAACATTGCAACAAACTTCCTGCACTAAATCTCTTAATATCTTCTCCTCTAGAGTTCAAAATTAGGATCCGTCTGTTGTGGTTGGAACAATGACTTTGTTATCTTTCCAGTAGTCGGTCAAAATCAATTAGATTCGACCCCCCCATTTTTTTGAAAATTATTTTTACCATTTTTTTGAAAAAAAAAGACTAGCTGCTAATTATGTTAACGGCAACAACTAAACAAATTCAAAAAAGAATAATCATTGCTGAAAATTTTAAAATGACATCACATGGTGAACAATATTCGATAAAACCCGAAAATTTTTCTGAATTTAACATTTGTAGGTGGCAGAAACAAATGCGTTATTGGTTGATTACTTTAGGATCATTCACCGTGATTTCTAATCCTAAAACTTCAAAGGAAAATGTCTCTAAAGATGGTGAAATTGATGAGTCGATTGATAAAGAATATCGTTGTCATGGACGTATTTGGTCTGCTTTATCAAACACCTTGTATAACATTTATTACTCCACTAATACTGCAAAAGAACTATGTGATGCATTAGAAAGAAAATATGGTAAAGAGGATGAAGGGCTTGATAACTTTGTAGTTGGAAGACATATATAAGTATTAAAATGACTGATAATTGAGAAGATGACTTCGTCCGGTCCCATCTCCTCTATTCTCATCAGATCCACAAACCCCACATAACGGTCTGCATCGATGTCTCTTGTGATCCTCTTTCGCCCTTTAGCGAAATCAACACCCACTAGACCTCCCGATATCATGTGCATGATTCCTTTCCTGGGCGTGTTATCCATTAGCTGGGGATAATCCAATACTTACGGCCTATCGATCACCTTTTGCTTATCCTTCTTAGGAGAACGAGATCTTAAATATTTCTTGTAGTTTACTCACACTTGACACTTCATGACTAATTTGTGTCAATTTGAGATGATGAGACTCCAAGTGGCCAAACTGAAGGATTGAGTCGGTAAGTTTAGATTTTTCGATCTCTCTCAAATCTAGCGCAGTGAGAACACAGCATGGCGTCCGTTTATCATCCTCAGGCAAACGGACAAGTGGAGTTAACCAACAAGACACTTAAAGATTACAATCAAATCCAGTGTAGTTAGAAAAAGCTGGACGGACGAGCTACATGAAATCATATGGGCCTACAGGATAACCCTCGAACGTCGATAGGGGAAACTCTTTTTGTGCTAGTGTATGGTATAGAAGCAGTTCTACCGGCCTAGAACGGCATGCCAACCCGCATGATACATGAATATGACCCTGAACAATCGGCAAGATTACGAAAAATGGATCTTGATATGATTTTTTCGACTAGGGAGCAGGCGTACCAACCCACATTAGCTTTTAAGGCAGCTATGGCCAAGAGCTACGAAGGCTCCGATAAGCTTGATTCTTGGGTCCTTTTCTCCGATAGGCTAAATTCTTTGGGAGAACTTCGTACATGAGGTTGGGTATTCGTCCGATGCCATTATAGTCTCGATAGGGGTCTATTCTTGTGTTTTAGTCTTCGTGATATATACTCCGATAGGTGGTCAACTCCGACCTTAAGATCCAACAATATTTTAAAGGAAGGAACTGTTACAGTATTATCCTGTGAATGAAGAATTCACCTTTTGTCTCGCTTCTCCATATCCAATGTCTGCCTTATCATGCGTGGGCACAAAAGGTTCAATGAGTAAATACAGCTCATCCAACAATGAGGATTCACATTCCCATGAAAAACGTTCGCACCTCCAACTCCAATGCCACTTCCATCAGTTTTAGTTCAATAACCTTTTTTAGCAATGGAACAGCCCTTATTAGTTGCAATTTTAAAAAGCCTACCGAACCAAGAGAAAAGTGGTTCATACCCAATCCAACAATCTTTCCTGAAAAATGAAACTTAAATAAACTAGGAAACTAGTTAAATAAAGAAACTAAAACTCCTAAAGGGAAAAGGAAACTTAATTAATATGGAAACTTATTAAATAAGAAAACTAAGTAAGCCTAATATAACTAGGACTCCTTTGATTGATCTCCAAGAAAATTCAATACTCCTAGTATAACGTGGAGTCTTGATCTTCAAGAACTTGAATCATATTGATGCATCTTTACTTATTTGATGGACCATCCTCCACGGGTTGCCTAGATTTTCTTCGGCCCAAACCTTTTGAATTAGCCCATTAAGTAACTCTTTAAACTTATTTGCTCGAGCACTTGTAACGGGCCCAATTGCTACGGTGGTGGTGGCGGAGGTGGCGCATGGTTTTCTTCCATGTTCGTAGCCTCATTTGCCATAGCGGTAAAGAAAATTTTGAATCTTTCGACAATTGTGGAGAAAAGATGGTTACAAAATAACGGTTATTTTCTATTATATTCGTTAAGTGGATGATCGAAATTTAAATCGCTTCAAATCGGCACAATTGAGCGAGCCAAGCCAAAGCCATGGAGTGTCGCATGAACGCTATCCCTCCGGAAGAGGACGAACCCGCCCTCGGCAACAACAAAAGGCGACAACACATAGACTCATTTAATGAGTTCCAAGTAATTTTTACAAAATACACTCAGATGAAATATAGGTTATTCGAGGTTTGGTAACGGAGTAGTGGCTTTTCTATCCAAATTCCTCACCGCCGGATGCCAAACGGGGCTAGAACAAATCAAAAATATAACCTCACCTTAACTCGTACGGGGAACCTTGATGGCGTTGATTAGTTCGTCAACCCTTTGATCTGATATCCAAATGAACTTTGTTTCCAAATATTTTTGTGGCAACTGATCCCTAACATCACAAAAAAACAAAAGATAAGCTTTCAATGTTAGAGCACAAAAAAAAACAAAAGATAACAAAGCAAAAGATAAGTCAATTTAGTGACGCTTTTTATTGTGTGTAAAACTACTTCAGTGACACTTTTTAGTGTGATGTAAACCTTTCCGCCACTCAGTCGATGATGGCGGTCGGAAACTACCTCCCGACGGCGGTGATGGTGTACGCAGAGATATGTGATCCTGCCATTGTCAAGATTAGACTTTACTTTGGGGTTGAAAATTTCTATTGTGAAAGGCGCGCCTCGGGGAGCACACGGGGCATGCCTAGGGCGAATTTAGCCTAACATCGCCCTTGTGTGTTGACTTATTTGACCAACTATTACTTTCTTGTTAAGTAATAGAGTAAACGAGTTACGTTTGACTTAATCGTGGAAGGAGAGAGGCAGTGCCATAGGGGTTAAGTATCCATACTTAGTTTTTTTGTTTATAACGTATATGGAACTTCATATTCTTAATGGGAAGTCTTCAGTTTCGGAAGAATGAGAGAGATAAGCACAAAGGATTTGATCCAATGCGTTTAGGTTCAAAGAATGTGTTAGTGGAGAGGACTTAATATGTTTTCTTAAAATTCTTGTATCCTAGCTATTTGATGTATTATATTGCAGAATATTTGTTTCAATTACGGCAAAATTTGACGTGCAAATGTGCCTTTTCTCACCTTAAAAGTATTACAATCTTATTATCCGATCTTTATGATATATATCTTGCCAATGACAAAAAACGAATAACAAATTACCCCATATATATCGAAGCCAGAACTATCATATAGCCTTATAAAAACAGGTTTCGGCAAACCATCCTTGTAAAAACACTAAGTAAACTAATCTCTTGTAATTCAAAAACTAACAAATTATCATCTTGTACAAAAGAGATCTAGTGTTACAAAATATAAATGAAACTCAGAGATATTACAAATATCGATAAAGACCATTATTTATAAGAGAATAGACTAATACATCTTATTTTCTCAGTCAAACTTCAGGTAGAAAAGTAAGCGATGCCTCGTGTACTGGACGTTATCCACTTGTTTTTAGGCTCGGAATGTGTTGTCCTTGGGTATAAGGCAAGGTTGGTTACCAATGGTTACAAACATGATAAAGGTCTAGACTACTTTGACACCTTCTCTCTTGTGGTAAATCTGACAACAATTAGAGTTCCAATAGTAGTAGTTGCATCAGGAATTCGTTTCTAACTCCGTTTGATGTCAACAATGCTTTCTTACTTGGAGAACTTGAAGAACAAGTATACATGAAGCTCCCTCCAGGAAACATACTCGACGTCGACTAGGTCAAGTGCGAACAAGAGTTGGATTTGGCAAATCCCCTATAGCTACAAAGTTAAACACTTTATACAGCTGGCAAGTCAGGATCGAAAAAAAGAGTAAAAAGAATTTCATTGCTCGTTGTAGATTTGGAAATATATCCAGGAGTAATAATTGTTACCTTTCTGAAACATATGGCGTTGAAATCGTTTTCCCAATTTATCTTCAACAACTTCCGCATTTCCAAAACATCGCGTTCTTTTTTGAGTTTAGAACAGAAGTGATATAAGACATTTTTTTTTGTTAATTAGTTTTACATCCATACATATATCAAAAGAATAAATATTTTAACTCATTTATTGCAGAAAGTAATTGCCGCTATCACAAACTTTAGTTATGTTATGCAACAAAGCGATACATGCAACGATAGAAGAATATACAAAGAAAAGTGATGAAAGACATATTATTTTTTTAATTCATCAAATAGACTAGGTTTAACCCCCATAGATCATATTAATACTTCTATAGTATGAATAAAGTAACCATTTTTCTGTTTACATTAATTTAGTAAACAGTACTAACATAGCATATAAAATTAAAATCTTTCACTTTAAAATTAGTTTTGTAACTGATTTTTCTTTTTCTTAACATTTCATCATCTCAATGTTAAGATAATATTGCAACATCAATGTTGAGATAACATCGACCAAACACTTTACACTTCCATGCTCCATTTAATATCATCACTATATTGTAATTCATTTCACTATTCTGAATATACAATCAGTTTTACTTTCACTCTCTAGCTAAATCTGAACATGGTATCATTAGCCATTTTTGGTCCTTTTTACCTGCAGATGTGATCGATTTGTTGCTCAGGTCACCATTCTCTACTCCGAATTTTGTAATTCGCTCTGGATTTGTTTTTTTTTCCTTCGCGATTTGCCATCGATAGTCGCCGATCATCGTACCTGAGAGACAACATCCAGGGCATCAAAGTCTGATGATGAAGACGTTGTAACAACAAAGCCAATGGTTAGATTTGATTATAGGGACTCTGATGAAGAAGGTGATGAAGTGAAACAGCCAATCATTTTCAATAATGATGAGACTTTTAACCATACTTTTAAATTAGAAATGTGTTTTGTAAAAAAAAAAAAAATTAATATTTGTAGTGCAATTTCATGCCATTGCATCTAGAAGGAGCCTTACAATTAAAAAGGGTGACCCTAGTAGAATTTATCTTAGGTGTATGCATGCAGAGTGTAAGTGGAGGTTAATTGCTCTAAAGCTTAAAAATGAAGATACTTTCCGGATTAGGGAATATCAATCTCTACACATATGTGGTGACACTTGGGATGTTAAAAATATGAAATCAAGATAGTTGATGGAAAAATATTTGCATGTCTTTAAAACAGACCCAAGTAGAAGAACGGAGGGGTTTAGACTTGATTGTATTGGAGAACTGAGGGTTGAAATTTCAAAGCACCAGGCATATAAGGCAAAGAGGTTAGCCTTACAGAAATTAGAAGGGACACCTCCTTATCAGTATTCTAGGATCGACAATAGCAACGCCCGAGGGTACAGCCGCCAGCACACCCGTGCCCACGCTGTAAATCTCAAAATACCAAAACATTTGTTACTACAACAATTATACCCTTACCCAGCCCCGATACTTATGTAAGACTTGCGAACGTCACTGGACTCAGGGAGAAGCCCTGAGGGAGGTCGATGTGGACAGCGGTTGCCGAAAACCCAAACGCCAAAGGACCATGTCTTCATCGTTAGACGGTGAAGTTGAAAGGACCACCCATCCCTTCTCCACCATACTTTCGCCACATCAAAATTGGGTTGGTTTGTCTATTGGATACTCCACCTTATCTAAAAGTTACAATATTTTTTGTCAAGATTTTACGCACGTGACATGTTTTTAATATATTTGGTGTACCTACTCCTCTAAGTTTTTTTTTTATATTTTTTGTTAAGCGTGACACGTGGAAATTTCCATAAACAAGTTATATTAGGATTAAAATTATTTTCCTTTGACTCTTTAATCTTAATTATTGTTTTCCTTCATTTTACAACGAAGAAATATTTAATATTTATTAATTTATATATTTTATTGATAAGCGACCATTGAATTCGAACCACATCTTTTCCTAATTTAATATCCTAAAAAATTTAAACACATAAATGTTTTATTTTTATTAATTTAATATATATTTTTCAACAAGTTTGATTCATGATCAATCTTCAAGGACTTTGCCCCAGCTGCCGGTTACACCTCCAACTGATAACTCCTTTTACGTTGGTGATGGGTTTTTGGCGTCGTCAGTCATGCAAACTTCACTTCCCGGAATCAACCAAGTTCCGGGGGTCAAGAGCCTGACCCAGTTGCTCCTGAAGGCTCATTTCCCTTTCTTGCGTCTCTTTTTCCTTCTCGAGGAGCGCAATTATAGCCCTCAAAGCTTTCTCCGAAGCTTCCAATTTTGAGAACGTGGTTTGCAGATGCTTCATCTCCTCACCCTGCCTCCTCATCTCTTTCTGGTCCTCCTCCCACCTAAAATCATAAGACGCTATCTTCTTCGCCAATGGTCTTCATGGGTAGTCTGAGCCAATGCATGTAGTTCGGTCTGCACCAATGAGTACTCTACACCAATGGCGTTTGTTACTTTCTGTCCAATAAATGAGTTGGACCAATGGGGGATGGTCTTTCCTCGTTATTAGGGTGGTTGTGATGTTGGGAGAGTTGGACCAATGGGGGATGGGTTTTCCTTATTATTTGTAACGTCGGGAGTGGTGATGGCGAATAATGCGTCTTTTGAGTTGAGTTGGAGGTCGTGGTTGGTTAGGTTTGTCTTTGTGGGTCGTTACATTTACTCGTGTCCTTAATGTTTGTTGAGTGCACATGTTTCCTCAATTTTGGATTAAACTCTTGATCTACGTGAAATTTTAGCGTGTATTCTCTTTGATTCTCCTCTACTATGGATGATTATGATCTTGCTTTAAACAACTTTCTCCTCAGATTATGATCGTGATGCTTGAACGGCAGTATGTTGTGACTTATTCGTGATTTGTGAGTTGTAGAACGCGATGATTCTTGTGGTGGTCGACCTTCCCCTTTTATAGTTTTTAAGTTATGAACGTGTTTCCCTAGGGTTGAACCTCAGCCGCCTCTTTTCTTCATGTGGCGCACCATGTCGCGTTGATATGTCGCACGTCTCCTCTCAAGGCAGCGGTCGTCGTGCAGACTTCGGATGTTAAGTTAACATTTGTTCTAGTTTCCAGTTCAGCATCTCCATATTATGTGTTCAATGTTGGGTCCAATATTGGAGTAACATCTGAAACAGTGACTTTTTCAGTACCTGCAGAAACAGTTAAATCATCAAAAATGACATTAACTGATTCTTGAACAGTATGCAATCTTGGATTGTAGACCCTGAAGGCAGAGCTATTAGTTCTTGTGATTTTCTTGGTATCTCATGCTTGTTTGTATACATTCTTGACCCATGTGGAGTCTCACTTGCATGTCATCATGATTAGATAGTTTACTCTTTATAAATGCTTGTTGATTTCTTTGTTAAAACTTTCTTGGCTTTGAGGTAGTGCCTTCACTTGGAAAAGCCGGGGGTACACATAGCTAACTGCTATGGTGTATTCAGTTGTGTCCTATTCAGGTGCTAGACACACAAAACAATATAAAAAACATGGGGTGCACAGAGTTGACAGCTATGCTATATTCAATTGTGGCTTATTTATGTTGTTTTGCTCGCAGAAGGGGCATATTATGGCAAACTTGTATGCTGGGGTGACTGGGATCCTGTACTGCCTTTCATAGTAAGAGCAAATTGATGTTGCTTAGAACATACAAATATTTACTATTTAACTATGAAAAATACTTAACGAGAAGAATCAATACTAAGCACTGTGAGAAGAATCGATGCTAAGCAGTAAGCACTATATATTGACTTTGAAAATAGTTGTTATTCAAAATATGCTTCAGTTAAATATTACTCCTAATTTCAAATACTGTAACGCGTAGAATCATGGTACTTCATAAAACATGTTAAAAATAGTGAAAAGTCCATTGTATTGTGATAGTGAACTTTTCCATTTATTTTATTTTTTGAGAAAAATAACTTCATTACCAACGCAAACAACAATAGTTTCAATGTTGCATCATCAAAGGAATTAAGCTGGTTCAACAAAATCAAAAGGAAGAATAAATTTGACGCTAGCGTCTTCATGAATGTCATGTGCCAGTCGATGTGCAAGACTCTTAGTTATTCTTTTCTATATGCGCCGCGAAAAAAGATTGAAAGTTGTGCTTCAAATCGATCATATCATCAAGAAGGACGTTGGCTGTTGTCTTTTGATTCTCGTTCAGGTACTTTGCAACACTCATGCAATATCTTGTTATCTTAATATTGTTCCAGCCCTTGTCAACCGCCAAATGAATTGCCACAGTTGTTGTCGTTGTCTCGGCGATTTCAGCATGTCAATTACAGGTATGCGGATGCGTTTCCAAGCATGGATATAGCAAAGTGAGTCACGTGCAACAACTCCAATACCTCCTGATCTTCGGTCTCCCGTTGCTGCGTCAAAGTTGACTACTACGGTTCCAGGATCTGGTGGTTTCTGACGATCAGCGACCTTATCCTTTGCCGCATCAGAGACACCGTTACGATATAATTCTCAAAGAATAGTCCTGAAATTGTAGGACCGTGGATTGACACAACACTTTTTGAGAGTTAAGCTGGAATTGTCTTAACTCTATTTTGATCTTCTTGATAATAATAATGTGCAGCGGAAGTAAGAACACAAGAAGATATAATTTTAAGAAGTTTTCAATATTATTAAAAACTTCCGAGCCTTAGGCTAAATAACCATAAAGGTTTTATCAAAAACGTTCCTCACAACAATTCACTCACGCTCTTTGTTGATCGGACTCAACGAAGCAGACAAGTAAGAACTACTTAACTTCTATGAACTAGACTTAAGCAGTTGATACAAAAACTTCGCAAAACAAAATGAAGACAATACAAAGAATAATTAATCCCTTGGATTATTGGCACGATTGTCTTGTCTTCATCTTGATGAACTTCACATCTTTATAGATTTCTTGAGTCTTGAACGCCAAGATGTGTTGTTCACAGTTTTGGTAACTCTTGTTGTTTCCTTGTTGAAAATTGCCTTCTTTGTGAACTTCATATCTTTCCAGAATATGTATTTCCTTCATTATTGATTTAGCAAGGTAACACATCTTCTTCAATTCGGAGAATCCTGGAAAGAATCGCGTCGCAAAGAACAGCTCACTTGTTTCCTTCTTTTGAAAGCGTGTGAGTTGACTATTCAACTTAGCTTGAATTATGGAAACTTCAAGTAAGGAATCTTCCAAAGCTCTTCCTTATGTTTAAGATACTTTCCTAGACATAAACATAAACAACTAAAACCGTGGAACTTGATTAATAAGTGAATAAAGGAAAACCATAATTTTGGCAACTAAAGAACAGTTTTCGCATAAGCTCTCAGCTTTCAATGTTATCCTCAATGTTATCTCAACATCATCTAACATTTCACTGTCTAACATTGATTCCAGAAAACATGCACTTTCAATCTCCCCCTTTTTGCCTTTCTTCACAAAACCAATACCTGTTCCAATCAAGTCTTATATCCAGAAAGTTATAATCAACAAGAAACAACTTAAACTACTAAACTGCTCCCCCTTAATACAAGATATCATATTCAAAGTTAAATTAACAAAGACAAGCATTAAGGTCATCACTACATCAGCTATGTACATATGTTCAGACCTCAACATTCATCAATGTTGCCTCAACATTGAAACCAGAGAGTTTCCTGCATAAAGAGTTAACTATTAAACATAGTTCAAAATGTTCCTTCATAAGGAAGAGCAATTAAGGTAAGTTAGAGCAGTTCAACAACAGTACTTAGAGTTACATGCCATAACTAAAATATCAAGGACATATCCCTTGATCAAATAAAACCAAATTGTACCAGCAGTTCAAAGATATTAGCAGTTCATAGAAACATACCATAAACTAGAAGACTAAAATTTAAAATTGGAACTACTCTCCCCCTTTTTGTGAAGAATGGAGTTCCTCCAAATTTTTCACAATGTCCTCCAGTTCTTTGAGGTGTTCCTTCCTCTCCTCGATGTCCCTCTAAGTGTCAGCAATATGCCCCCTATACCAATTCAGCATATGATCCACAAAAGCAGAAGTAATGACCATGCAATCTTCCTCCTTGGACATAGGCACTGAAGTTCCAGCAAACTCCTGAGCCTTCTTCTTTCCAGCCCTTGGTCTCACCACTCCTTTTGGGTTCCATGGGAGGTCTCTCACTCTTGATCCAGACAAGTAGCTTGGGAGAATTGTTAATTCAGAATCATTCTTCCTCCAGCCCACAGTGACACTTGTCTTCAATCCTTGACTGCCAAGGATTTTACAGATGAGTGAGGGATAGGGTAGCATCCCATTCTTCCTTCCAGCAACTTCAGACATAGACTTCACAATCCTCTCCCCCATGTTTACAGCCAGCCCATTCTTGATTTTGTAGACTAAGATTGCTGATTCCTTAGTCAAAACAGTGACATTTTTGCTGGGCAGCCAGTTGAAGCAGGCTGTCTTGTGCAAGACAGCACTCAGGGAGGTGAGTTTTGTGGTTGGCAGAGCATCTCTCCAGATTTTGACCAACCCTCCAGTCAAGTCCTCAATTACATCATCATAATAGGGGTCCTCAGATTCATCAGTAGTGGGGAAGCCACATATCTTGTTGATGGTGTAGGGGTCAATGTTGAAGACTATCCCCCTCACCCAAGCCTTTCTAAATTTTGGAGGTCTGTAGTCCCTGATCCATTTGGAGAGATTAAGGTAGAACTCCATGAAAATCTCAGGAGCATAGTCACTCAGCTCCATCACTGACTGTTGCAGCCCTCTTGCCTCAAGCAAGTCCATCACCTTGTTCTCTTTGAAACTGGCCATCTCTATAGCTCTTTCAGTGTGAATCTCCCTTCTTTTGAAGGCATCCCACTTCTTCTCCAACTCTTGAGAGAGATAGTAGGGAGAATAGCAGTTCTCCTCCTCCTTAGGGTAGAACACATATAGCCCATCAGTATACTCCTATGTTCCTGATGTTGCCCCAACATCAGCAGCAACATTCTGCTCCTCCTCAGTCTCCTCTTCCTTCTCCTCTTCTTCTTCCTCATCCTCAACATTTACCACCTCAGTTTCCTCTTCCATTACTTGCTTTCCTTTCCTCTTTCTCTCAACAGCAGCAGCAGCAGCCTTCTTCTCTTCCTCAGCTTTCTTCTCATCCTCAGAAGCCCTCTTCCTAGCTGATCTCTCACCCTGTCTTTTCCTGGCCTCAGCCCTAGCCTTAGCAGACTCAGACATATTTTTCAATTTCTCCCCATTGCCATTTCTCTTTTTCTTTTGAGCCCTAATCCACTTCATCACCATCTCGTCAACAGACACATCCGCGGATATCTCCACAGATTTTTCAACAGAGCCACTACCCTCCCCCTCAACAGGTATATCAGCATCAAATTTAGGGATGGGTTCAGCAGTGTTTACCTCAGTTTCAGGCTCATTGGTGATGGGAGTGGTTGGTTCCACTGTTGGCTCAACATTGGAGGTCGATTCTCCATGTTTGGTCTTCTTTCCTCGTCGCACATAGGGAACCGCCTTCCTCTTAGCAGCAACAGGGGCCTCAACTGTTTTTGTAGCAGCACTTCTAGTGTGTGAGCGAGTGCGTACAACAGTGGGTTCACTTCCTAGGGCAACATCTGCAAGAGTTTGCATGGGAGACTTGCTTGTCATTGTTAGTAGAGAAGGTTTGAGAGAATTTGCAGAGAGAAAACGAGAAAATTTGAGAGCAGAGAGAGTAATTTTTCAGAGTAAGCACAAATAATAATCTTGCAAGCACAAATAAGGAAAATAGGGTTTTGATTTTTGAATTAATCGTGAATTAAGGAAAGAGAATGAATGTTAGTGGGCAGTTACCAAATTTGAACCATGTAAAACTTTCCCACTATGTTTTCCCGCGCGCACGTTTTGATATTTAATTAACAGTTAACCAGAGCGGTTTTCAGAAAAAAAACTGAAAACTTATAAGTTCCTGTTTTCAATGTTGACCTGCGACTGTGCACAATGTTGGGATAACATTTGATAACATTCAAAACCGAAGGTGGAGGTACAAGCTTCACCAAGGCAAATTCATGTGAGAGCTTGAGATACATCCAAAAATACATCTGAAACTTAACCAATATAGCAAGTGAGTACCTTAGACATATTGTTCAGATCAAAATCATGAGTAAGCAACATAGATAACAAGAAACACACAGAGATAAGCAGTTATGAATTCAAGGAACAATTCACTTCCACAGCATAGAAAGTCACAGAACAGTGTGTCACCTACAGTATGTCACCCAATTGTATGACTCAACACATGAATTATACTCCCCCTAAGCCTAAACTGACACAACTCACAAACAAGAAAGAAAACAATGCAGTTCTATATGAATGCAACAATGTAATGTCAAATAGGCAGATGGTAAACACAAATGAAAAACTCCTCAAACCAGCACAGTCACATATCTTTAATCTTTATTATTTTCATAACTCATCTGAACAAAAACTGAAGGTTGTTAAACACAAAGTTAATGTCACAACTGAATGAGAGTTCCCCAGTAACAACATTAACAGCAGCGAGTTAGGCAAGTACAAAGGCCTTGAATGTTGGCAATTCATTTATCATGCACCCCAACACCCCAACTTCTCATGCATACTTGTTTACCAACCTGCATTCAAGAGAATCACCAAGTGATCAATGCTACTAAATGTAAGAAATCAAAACATCAAACACCCTAGTAGAAAGGATCACCCTCGTGTGTTCCTTGGCCAAACAAATAGAAACATGTAAATAAGCACAACTGAGTAACAGTGAATCTGTCAACATCATGCACCCTAGCTTCTCCACATGTCCTGTATTCCTTCCATATGAATAAGACACAACTGAATAGACATCAAAGTAGTGAACTTTGTGTACCCCAACTTCTCCATATGTTAGGTAATCACAACCTCAGACAACCAGAAGAGTTTTATTAACTTTTTCAAAACAAAGATGTGAAACTGATAACTAGAAAGAGTTGTTCATCAAAGAGTTCAACCACAAAAACCAAATATGACAAAACACAGATGAAATGAGACTAAAAAAGAAATGCAACTCAACAAAGGAATAACAACAGAATACCTACTACACCACAACCAATATACCAGTGCTAGTGAGTGGTGTTATGACAACGCTGGTTTTCTCAACATTTTCACATATCACACATGCCAAGAGATTTCCTCAAGCTGAAGAATCTCTCACTATCTAAAGGTTTTGTAAACATATCAGCTAGCTGATTTGTTGTTTCAATATGTTCAATGTTGATTACTTTGTCCCCTACCATATCTCTTAGGAAATGATGCCTTATGTCTATATGCTTAGTTCTAGAATGTTGGACAGGATTCCTAGAGATACTTATGGCACTTAGATTGTCACAGAACATGAGAAGTGTATCACTATCTAGCCCATAATCTGAAAGCATGTGTTTGAGCCACACAAGTTGGGTAACACAGCTGCCAGCTGCTACATATTCTGATTCAGCAGTTGATAATGAAACACAGTTCAGCTTCTTGCTATACCAGGAGACCAAATTATTCCCCAAATAAAAACAACCCCCACTTGTGGATTTCCTATCATCCACATCACCTGCCCAGTCAGAGTCACTGAAACCAACCAAGTTAGTGTTAGTATCATAAGAGTACCAAATGCCTAAGGGTGAAGTTTCAGAGATATATCTAAGAATCCTCTTCACAGCAATCAAGTGAGATTGCTTTGGATCAGCTTGGTACCTAGCACAAACACATACTGAGAACATGATGTCAGGTCTAGAGGCAGAGAGATATAGCAAACTACCAATCATGGATCTGTACAATGTTGGGTCAACATTGCTACCAGTGCCATCTTTTGTTATCTTCACTGAAGAGGACATAGGAGTTTTGCAAGGCTTTGACTCTTGTAGCTCAAATCTCTTCACCAGATTCCTTGCATACTTTTCCTGGTTCAGGAAGATACCATTCTCCAGCTGCTTGACTTGTAGTCCCATAAAGTAGTTAAGCTCACCAATCATGCTCATCACAAATGTTCCTGTCATAGACTCAACAAATTTGTCTAAAGTAGACTTGTTAGTAGAGCCAAAAACTATATCATCCACATATATTTGAGCAATGCATATATCAGAGCTTTTTCTAAGGACAAACAATGTTCTATCTCCATCTCCTCTATTGAAACCTAGGCCTAACAGAAAATCAGTTAGCCTCTCATACCAAGCTCTAGGGGCCTGTTTTAAGCCATACAAAGCCTTTTCAAGTTTGTACACATGGTCAGGATGTTTATGGTCAGCAAAGCCTTTAGGTTGTTCTACATAAACCTCTTTGTCAATTAAACCATTCAGAAATGCACCTTTAACATCCATTTGGTAAAGTTTAATCCTAAGACAACAAGCAATAGCAAGGAGTAATCTAATTGATTCTATCCTAGCTACTGGAGCAAAAGTCTCATCAAAATCTATACCTTCTACCTGAGTATAACCTTGTGCAACCAACCTAGCTTTGTTCCTCATAATTACACCATTCTCATCAGTTTTATTTTTGAAAATCCATTTTGTACCTATTACATTCACATGTGATGGCCTAGGTACTAGATTCCAAACTCTGTTTTTGGTGAATTGTAAAAGTTCCTCTTGCATGGTATTAATCCAGTAACTATCCTTAAGGGCTTCAGTTACATTCTTAGGTTCAATGGAGGACACAAAACAAGATGCATTTTCAACAGTACATGAAGAAGACATACAAACACACAACTTAGCCATATCCTTGTAATTTACCCTTTCTTTGTTGCGTGTTCTAACTCTTTCAGTAATTTGACCAATTACTTGAGAGGCTGGATGATCTCTTTGTATTCTAAGAGGGGGATCTCTTCTGGATACAGGAACCACTTCATCTTCAGAATCTGACAGCACATATGTTGGCCTAACATTGGGGGTTTCTGGTGTTAAGTCAACATTTGTTCCAGTTTCCAGTTCAGCATCTCCAGTGTCAGTGTTCAATGTTGAGTCCAATGTTGGAGTAACATCTGAACCAGTGACTTCTTCAGTACCTGCAGAAACAGTTAAATCATCAAATATGACATTCACTGATTCTTGAACAGTATGCAATCTTGGATTGTAGACCCTGAAAGCAGCACTATTAGGAGAATATCCAACAAATATACACTTTTCACTTTTGGGATAAATTTGCTCAAATAGTCTCTATCTTTTAGCAAGTAGCAATTAATACCAAATTCATGAAAGTGTGCTACTGTTGGTTTTGAACCCTTCAAGATTTCATAAGGTGTCATAGTAGTACCAGGTCTAAGATAAACTCTATTACTAATATGACATGTAGTATTCAAAGCTTCAGCCCAGAGTTTCTTAGATAGATTTTTAGAATTCAACATAACTCTAGCCATCTCTTGAAGTGTTCTATTCTTCCTCTCAGCAATACCATTTTGCTGAGGTGTCTTAAGTGCAGAGAACTCATGGAAAATGCCTTTAGATTCACAGAAATTAGCAAAGCTTACATTTTCAAACTCTTTTCCATGGTCAGACCTAATTCTTCCTACAGAAGTGCCATAAAGATTCTTAATACTAGCATGCAAAATTTTGAATGTGTTGAATGCCTCTGATTTTTCTTTCAAAAATTTAATCCATGTATATCTTGAAAAATCATCAACAATAACAAATGCATACTTCTTACCATTCAGGCTACTAACCTCAATAGGACCCCATGAGATCCATCTGTAGCAATTCAAAGCACCTATTAGTTCTAGGGTTAGTACTCTGTACCTGAAGTGGTGGATGAACAGCTTTTGTTTGTTTACCTTTCAGGCAGTCTTCACAAACGATTTTACCTGGGCTAGTCAACTTAGGCAGTCCTCTTACAGCCTCTAACTTCTGTAGTTTCTCCAGATTCCTATAGTGCACATGTCCTAACTTCTTGTGCCACATGACAGATTCATCTAACTTGGCATGCTAGCATTCTGCTTCATCTTGAGCAAGATAGCAGTTATCCTTTGATCTTGTACCTGTCATGACACGGACATTGTCACTATTAAACACATCACATGAACTTTTATCAAAAGTAACTAGCAGATTGACTTATGCTAATTAAATTTGCTTTCAATCCTTCAACCAACAACACATCCTTGAGTGGTGAAAATCCTTCAACATCCAGTACTCCTTTTCCAATGATTTTCCCTTTAGTGCCTCCTCCATAGGTAACTGTTCCAACAGTCAAAGGGATTACATTTTTCATGTTGTCAATGTTTCCAGTCATGTGCCTTGAACATCCACTGTCAAAGTACCACTTACCTGCAAGGTTAGAGTAAACAGCAGAGAAGACAACATTGCAAACAATTTTAACCTTAGAGGTTTTTATCTTCTCATTCCAGGTTCTACTTTTATGTCCTTCAGATTTGTTACCTAATGTTGGGATAACATTTAGATCAGAGGTTTTCCTAACATTGGTATAGCTATTAATTACTGTTTTCTTCTCAATCACAATTTTATATTTTTTACAATAAGGCTTAATGTGACCAGGTTGAAAACAATATTGACAGATAAAAGTAGGCATTTTCACAGTATTGGAAGAGATTTCACAACTCAAGTTATTGCTATCCTTGATAAATCCATCTTTCAAATAGGCAGAATTAACATCTTCAGAGGGAGGTTTATCAACAAAGCCCAAAATATTTTTACCTTGATTTCCCATACTCAGCACTTCATCAAGTAGAGATGTAGAATAATTCCATTTATCAATGGTATGTTCAGCTTTATTTAGTTTTACCTTTACCTCTTTCAGCTCAGCCTCAGTTTTGTCAAGGTCTTTCTCATACAGTTTCAGCATCTCCTTCATGCATCCAATCTCTTCCTTCAAGCTTTTGTTGCTCTTGATGAGTTTGTGATTCTCAAGCAGCAGTTTGTGGTAGATAGACTTCAGGTCTTCAATGATTTCATCCTGGGACATTTCACCTTCAAAGAAGTATTCTTCATCTAGATCCATTGTACCATGAAAACAATCAAAGTTAGATTCATCAAAGTAGGACGCAAGATAAGGTTCAGAATCAGTATCATATTCATCCCAATCTGCAAAGAAGGTCTTCTGTTCTGATGTTGGATCCTGAATGTTGGGGTAACATTGAGATCCGAAGCAGTTCAGGGAGTCTTCTGGTGTCCAGTCAATCTGAGTGAGTAGCGCAGCAGTTTGAACCTCTTCTGATTGTTCTTCAGCTTCTCCAGAACTAAAGTCATCTTCATTGAAATCATCTACACAAACCCAATGAGAATTTCCTCTTTTTCTAAGAGTGTTAGCACATTCATTAGCCATATGACCATATCTTTTACATTCAAAACATTTAACATCTTTTAACTTATCAGCTTCTAAAGGAGTAGGCTTTGATGCCATGTACTTCACAAACTTAGGAGGTAATTTCTTGTAACCTGTGGAACTATTACTAAGGTTCTTCTCTTTACCTTTTCCTTTAAGATTCAACTTATTGAACTTCTTAGTAATTTTCCCATAGTTTGAAGAAATTATTTCAAAATCATCATCACTTTCATTGTCAAGATTAGAACCTCTTAAAGCAACAGCCCTATGTTTGCTAGGTTGTGAGGCAAGCTCCATCTCAAATTCTCTAAGAATATTCATCAAGACTTGAAACTGAAGATTAGCAAGGTTTCTAGATTCACTCATTGCAATTTTCTTGAGAGCAAATTTAGATGACAGTGTTCTCATAGCTTTATAAACCATTTCTTGATTAGTCATAGCAAAACCTAGATTTTCACATTGGTTAGCAATATCAAGAATTTTCTCAAAATAACTATCAACACTTTCATCTTCTCCCATCTCAAGTTTTTCAAATTGCAAAAGCAGTTGTCTATATTTAGAATCTTTAACAGCAGAATCTCCTTCACAATGTAATTCAAGTATATCCTAAGCATGTTTGGCTTTTGTACAATTCTGGATTAACTTGAACATGTGATGATTAACCCAACTAAAGATAGCATTAAGAGCTTTTTCATTAGAGTTATAGAGACGTACCTCTGCTGTTGTCCAGTCTGCTTCTGGTTTTGGAACTAGATCACCTTCACCATCTCTTGGTAATGTTGGAAGAGAGTATCCATTGATCACAGATTGCCAGGCTCGAATATCAATAGCTTTGATGTGAGACCTCATCCTGATCTTCCAATATGCATAATTGGAGCCATCCAAAACTGGAATCATGTTGGTATTAGGATTGACACTGTCCATGGTGTTGTATCACCTCCAAACCACCAGTGTAGTCGGTGTTTGGCTCTGACGCCAATTGAAATTGTAGGACCGTGGATTGACACAACACTTTTTGAGAGTTAAGCTGGAATTGTCTTAACTCTATTTTGATCTTCTTGATAATAATAATGTGCAGCGGAAGTAAGAACACAAGAAGATATAATTTTAAGAAGTTTTCAATATTATTAAAAACTTCCGAGCCTTAGGCGAAATAAACATAAAGGTTTTATCAAAAACGTTCCTCACAACAATTCACTCACGCTCTTTGTTGATCGGACTCAACGAAGCAGACAAGTAAGAACTACTTAACTTCTATGAACTAGACTTAAGCAGTTGATACAAAAACTTCGCAAAACAAAATGAAGACAATACAAAGAATAATTAATCCCTTGGATTATTGGCACGATTTTCTTGTCGTCATCTTGATGAACTTCACATCTTTATAGATTTCTTGAGTCTTGAACGCTAAGATGTATTGTTCACAGTTTTGGTAACTCTTGTTGTTTCCTTGTTGAAAATTGCCTTCTTTGTGAACTTCATATCTTTCCAGAATATGTATTTCCTTCATTATTGATTTAGCAAGGTAACACATCTTCTTCAATTCGGAGAATCCTGGAAAGAATCGCGTCGCAAAGAACAGCTCACTTGTTTCCTTCTTTTGAAAGCGTGTGAGTTGACTATTCAACTTAGCTTGAATTATGGAAACTTCAAGTAAGGAATCTTCCAAAGCTCTTCCTTATGTTTAAGATACTTTCCTGGACATAAACATAAACAACTAAAACCGTGGAACTTGATTAATAAGTGAATAAAGGCAAAACATAATTTTGGCAACTAAAGAACAGTTTTCGCATAAGCTCTCGGCTTTCAATGTTATCTCAACATCATCTAACATTTCACTGTCTAACATTAATTCCAGAAAACCTGCACTTTCAAGTCCCGCTGCCTTCAGTAGGAAAAATTGAGATTCTCCACGACCTTCATGGCATACTTTATTTATATTATTCCAATGGAACAGACATCCAACAAGAAAGAAACAAAATTTATGCTTGCTCAACATGTTGTAAATTGCACATATCCAATTCCACACATTATTACCCCGCGTCGAACAAATAGGAAGATGAGATAGAGCCCAAAAGTTCTGTGTGAAGTGACAATCTCTAAATAAATAGAGGGAAGTTTCAATTCCTTCGTTATAAACATTACAAACCTGATTTGTGGAAGGTGTCTATATTAAGCAATGTCGCCGTAGGCATGGTTCCTTTAGGCATATGCCATTGTTTGGCTTTGCTCGGTATTGCGCTACTCCAAATAAACCTCTAGGATTCATTCACATCGCTGCTGCTACTCTCGTCCTTACGTTCTTCCTCTCGTTGTCATAACTCCACGACCAAATGATATGTTGTCCGAACTAAATTGTTACCATTTTTTGTGTAACGCCACACGTGAACATCCTCTGTATGAGACCTGCCGACTGGGATCTTCAAGATTTCTACAACATCTTCCTGCCAAAAAAGATGATTAAAGATATTCATATCCCAGCCATGAGAAAAACATCCAGGAGTTCATTAACTTTGAGCGAACCATAGTTAGACAAATCTTGAAGATTGTATTATAATTAAAACCGTGATGAAAAGAAAAGAAAAAAAACGAAACAAGCAAAAAGCGATGGTTTAGCGTTTACCGAAAGAGCTGTGATGAGACTGGATACTTCGAGGGCGGAATATCCTTTTAAATTGATAAACGCACGATACTCCCATTTCAGCATTTTGGTTGCAGGTTGAAAGACAAACAATTCATTAAGAACATAATAAATGACTAAAATGAGATAATATTTGAAGATATCAGTTCAATATTAGTTTTGAAGGTGAGGTATTATGTCTTGAACTCATCGTGTACTTGTTGTGAAGGACTGGGTCGGACAAAGAAAGACGGTTATTGGATCGCAACTATGGTGGAATTGGGAAGTGGATTCGACTAGGTATTCGGGCTGGAAGGAGCTTATTAAAGACCCCAGTGATCAGCAGATTAAAGTGATGACGTATTGCAATCCTTGTTTAGCTCCGGTATATATTTTTAGTAGCTACAAACATCAAATATGGAAACTGATAGAAATTAAAATGTAATCCTTCATATGCCAACAATTTCGATATGTTATAGATGGATGAAAAGACAAATGTACGAAGAAACCTGTTGGCGGAAGCCGTGAAGTTGGACATCTTAGTGAAAGACAAGAAAGGAGGACCATACATGGTTCCTAATACAGCTTTTGATGTCGGAATGTTGGATTTGACTCATCCCATAACCGCAAGGTGGTTCAAACAGATATTGTAAGAAATGGTCGATGATGGTGTCAGAGGTTGGATGGCCGATTTTGGCGAAGGCCTCCCAGTAGATGCCTGCCTATATTCAGGTTCATGCTTCTTTTTCTTAATACCACATTGTTTACAGTATTACTATTTCATATGAATCACCTGTTACCTGTTTTTGTTATAACCTCATTAACAAGCTAAGTTAATATGAAATTTTAGGAGAAGATCCTATCATGGCCCACAACAGATATCCGGAGATATGGGTAAAACTAAACAGGGAATTCGTCGAAGAATGGAAGAGTACTAATGTTGGTACGGAGAGGAACGAGGACTTAGTTTTCTTCATGAGGGCAGGTTTCAGAGAGAGTCCAGAATGGGCAAGCTTGTTTTGGGAAGGGGACCAAATGGTTAGTGGGCAAGCGAACGATGGGATAAAGAGTGCGGTGGTGGGACTGCTTAATTAGTAGCGGAATCTCAGGTTAGAGTTTGTAAGAAATGAATTTCAATACTAATAAGTTATTGGACAAATTGCAAAGCTTATTCATGTGTTAATGTTATTCATGATTGGCACATATCCACCTTCTGTAATTTTTATTAGCAAACACTCCATATGAAAGTTATCAAATGGCAAATACCTCCCGCTCGCTTAATTGATCGGCCTGTATAACATATTACATATGTACTACTTGTTTGATGCATGAACAGTTACTACCATTCAAACTGATTTTGTCATACATCTTTTTTCCCAAAAAAGAAGAAGAAAAGAAAAGTACTTCTTATGGTTGTAAAAGCCAATGTACGGGACTTAACGATGATAAATAAATCCAAAACTATCTCCGTAATATACACAAAAGTTATAATATTTAGTGGAATAAAATCAAAACATGAGTAATGTTGTTATATGTATACTGTAGTTTGACGGGGAACTAAGACTTGTTTACCTTGAAATGCCTTTACCACTAATTCTTTTTTCTCAAACCCCCCCCCCCCCCCTCCCCCCCCCAAAAAAGATGCCTTTACTACTATGGGAATATGGGAAAACTAATATCCAAAAGAAAAATATTTCAAGAGTTATAAGTTGCGATAGAATATTGATGTAAAGAGCAATTATGCCACAATACCAAATGATTTAATTGTTTCTAAATCATATTGTTATAACTTACAAATGGAAATATTATTTGCTACGTACATTTTTCTTGTATAATTCGCCTTCCCCTAATTGAAATTCTTGGATCCGCCACTGCTTACATTAACCATTAGTAAACAAGTATACGAAAAATTAATAGTTTCTGAAGCAGCATTTTACTTTGTACTTTAATAATTCTAATAAAGAATATACAATATAACATAACTATATAGTTACAAAGAACACGGATATCAAGAGAAAATCTCATGTGATTTGAAAAAGTTTCACAAAAACTCCATTGTAGTTTGATACATATGATTTTGTGCTCTTCCAATAGTTGATTGGCTATTGCAATAATTGCAGGCTCTAGCTTGTTCCAACAAGGAATGTCCTCAAGAAAGTGCCAAAGCAACTCTACTTTTTCACTAGCTTTATCCAAAGCAATAAGCTCGAATTCTATTGTGGAGCAAGCTATACATGTTTGTTTTGTGGACTTCCACGACACAACTCCATCCCCAATGGCAAGGACATAACTACTGGTGGATTTAGTGTCATTAGTATCTGGTATCCAGTTAGCATCATTGTATCCTTCTAACACAACTGGATATCTATTATAATGTAATCCATAATCTTAGATGTGATCTAAATACCTAAGTATTCTAATTAACGCCTTCCAATGGTCTTTGTCTAGGTTACTAGTAAATCTACTCCGTATTTTAACTGAGTAAGCAATATCCGGACGAGGGCAGACCATGATATACATGAGACAACCTATTATCATGGAATATTCTATTTGAGATACAAGTTCACCATGATTTTTGCCTAAGTGTAGACTCAAGTCTACTAGCGTCTTAGCTGGAAGACAGTCATGGTCCCATTTGATATCTTAGTGATCTTAATCCCTAATATGGCCTATTTTGCGCAGCAAAAAGATACAAAACCTCAACAAGATAAGAGAAACACGCACAATCGAAAGCGATAAATAACAATCAGCACACAAGACACAATTTGTTTACGCAGTTCATCAACAGACTACGTCTGGGAGTGACCCAAGACAGGATCTCCACTACGATGATGATGACTGATTACAAATAAGATACTACATATGTCTCAATAGATTGAGAACAATCTCTCACAATGACTTCGATATCCATCGAAAACGCCAAGAGGGACCAAAACGAGGACCCCGAGTCCCCCAAAATACGAGAACATCCCCTCACTGAATAATCTGAAGGCAACGATCTATCGGAGCACATATTACGAAGAACAAAACACAAGAACAACGCTCTATTTGAGTCAACCATCTATCAGAGCACATACTACGAAGAACAAAACACAAGAACAGTGCCCTATCGGAGTCAACCATCTATCGGAGTACATATTACGAAGAACAAAACACAAGAATAGACCCCTATCAGGACTATAATGGTATCGGACGAATACCCAACCTCAGGTATAAAGCTCTCCCAAGGAATCTAGCCCATCGGAGAAAAGAATCCGAGAATCAGCTTATCGGAGGATAATGTCTCCTTCAAGGTTTCTTTGATGCCGATTCGTGAAAAGAATGTCTCCTCCTTCAAGCTCACCAATGATGTTGTGTTGATTAAGGTTTGAATGTGCTCCTCCTCTCCTTGCAAGAGATCCG
This sequence comes from Linaria vulgaris, assembly GCA_948329865.1. Classification (NCBI taxonomy): domain Eukaryota; kingdom Viridiplantae; phylum Streptophyta; class Magnoliopsida; order Lamiales; family Plantaginaceae; genus Linaria; species Linaria vulgaris. The sequence continues at coordinate 4,086,311 of OX415251.1, forward strand.
AAATTTGTCAAGTATTGTTGCGCGCACAGAGCTAGATATGGGAATAGGTCTGGCGGCGGCTGCCGGTGGACTCATTGAAGAGAGAGCGATCGAGCTGCGGCGAAATGACGTCGTCGTCTGCCGCTGTACGACGCAAGTGGGAGGCAGAATTGGAGGTGAAAGAGAGGTTTAGAAGCTCCGATTGAGACAGATGGTTGATGTCGACGTGCTTTAAAGGTTTTTCCATCGTGACTCCCGGCGGCACAGCAGTGGTTGCCATTTATACATTCAGAAATGGGAAGGAATTGTGGTGATGGAAGGAAGAAGAGTAAAGGAGGTGAGTGGTGCTTGCTGGTAGTGGTGAAACGGCAATGTTATGTTACAGCTTTTTTTTTTATTTTTTTTTATAATAAGGGCAATTTATTCCCATTAATTTATTTGAACTTTAACTTTTGCCCTTTTTTTGGATCGGGCTTGTATTTTGCCCGATAACTTATTCTTTTTTTTTAAAATATGCCTTGTGGGCTTTGAACTGGGCTTCGACACCCCGAACGGTGGTGCGCGGCATAGGTTTACGTCTTTACAATTAAGTCATCGCTTTTGATTTTGAAGCAAGGGAAGAGAGAGAAGATTGTGAGGAGAGCTGCCAGTCTGCCATAGGGTTGTGGGTTTGGGTGTATGTGGAGGGGGTAACGAATTTGGGTGTTATGGTACATGATAACTTGTAAACTCAATTCGTAGGTTCTTCTATCATTGGCGGAGGGGGTACCCATAACTCCCCCCAAGTTTTTGACTTAATCGAATAGGAAATTGGTTAGTGAAACTAGAGCTTTGATACTCCCCCATTTCCTAAGCAATTTGTTAAGTTAAAAGTGAGAAAATTGTCCATATCAGGTACAAATCGAATTTGTATTTCGATATCCACACTGATTTTCTCGATTTTTGGTAATTTTTTTCAAACTTCCTAAAACACTTCAATTATGTGTATTTGATACGTGTATAAGGTAATGAGGAGATTTCCATTTAATCATTAATATATAGGGGAATTTGTTAACACAAGGGCATAATACTAAAAACAGATAATAATTATCATAAAGTTTCCTTCACCTTATCTCCTAAGCATTCCTTTTACTTGTAGCCCTAATATTGAAGCAAAAATTTCGACACAATTAGGCATCTTTAACTTTAGCAATCAGCTACCTGCACGGAGATACTTAGTTCATATAAATTAATTAAAAACCAGCATAGATATATGTAATTTCCAATAATGCATATAGAAAAAAAAATAACTACCAAGTACAAAGCATTGAGGATTTTCTGTTAATTCTCATGAGAGAAGAATAGAGAGAGAAAGATTAACAGAATTATGTTATGCAATTTTATTATGAAAAGTAAGTATGTACAGTGGAGCTAAGAGCTATATAAATGCGGAGAACTAACTCTAACAGTTGAGATTCTATATTTACACATTGGTCCCTGAAGTCTAAGCTAATTATAACTTAACATTCCCCCCTCAAGTTTTACTTTGGTGAGGGTCAGACAAAGATACTTGGATAGCCAAAATTTGAAAAGAGGAGCTACTAGTGGCTTTGTGAAGAGATCAACCAGTTGTCTTGATCCAGAGCAATGCTGTGGGAGTAGAAAACCATCCTTGAAACAGTCCCTTACAATGTGGCAGTCAATCTCTAAGTGTTTTGTTCTTTCATGGAAGACATAATCTCTTGTGATTTGGACTGTTGAGTTGTTGTCACACTTGAGAGGAATAGGTAGAGGTACCTGAATAGAAAAATCCTTCAAGATATATGAGATCCACTTGAGGTCACAGCAAGTATGAGCCATACTTATGTATTCTGCCTCAGTGGAGGATCTTGATACAATTGTTTGCTTTTTAGATTTCCAACTGATTAAAGAGTTCCCAGGGAAAACACAGTAAAGAGTTCCCAAGCTGCTTCCCAGTGTTGTAGAGTAGGTGTCTGAAGAAACTGGCTAAGTTGGTTGACAATGTAGCAAATGTCAGGTCTAGTCATGTTGAGGTAAAGTAATCTCCCAACCAATCTTCTGTATTTAGCAGGTTGTAGTAAAGGAGCACCATCAGCTACAAGTTTAAGGCCCTTAGGACAGGGAGTTGTGTGTGGTTTTGCTCCCATGAGGCCAGCATCTTTAACAATATCAAGGATGTACTTCCTCTCGTTGATATAGAGACCATGAGAAGTCCTTAGAAGCTCAAGACCAAGGAAATATTTTGCAATGCCAAGATCCTTAATTGTGAAGGCAGAGTGAAGACGTTGTTTAACAGCTTTAATGAGAGTAAGATTAGGGCATGTGATGAGCACATCATCAACATAAACAAGTAGTGCTAAAAATGTAGGTCTTGTACCCTTAGTGAAAAAGCAGTCGTCAATTTCGATTGAGTAAAGCCAAAAGCAATCAGGCACTTAGTGAATTCAAGATTCCACTGCCTAGAAGCCTGCTTGAGCCCATACAAGGACTTCTTTAATTTGCAGACTTGACCAGGAAAGCTCTTAGTGTAACCCTCTGATGGAGTCAAGTACATGTCCTCATCCAAAAAACCATGCAGAAAGGCATTGTTGATGTCAAGTTGGTGAATATGCCAGTTGTACTGAATAGCAACAACTAGAAGAATCCTGACAGTTACAAGTTTAACCACAGGTGAAAAACTATCTACATAGTCCAATCCAAAAATTTAGTTGTATCCTTTTGCAACTAATCTTGCCTTGTACCTGTCAATGGTTCCATCAGGGTTCAGTTTTAATTTGTATACCCATTTTGACCCAATAGGGTGCTTCCCCGGAGGTAAATCAACCAGTGACCAAGTATCATTATTCTCCAGTGCATATATCTCAGAGTTCATAGCCTCTATCCAGTGTGTATATTTGCAGGCATCCTTGTATGAGGATGGTTCTGTGTGAAGAGAAATGTTGGCTAGAAAGCTGAGGTAAGAAGGAGAGATGTATGGGCTTATATTGAAAGGAAATGTATTTGGTGTGTGGTGAAATTGAATTAATGGAGAGTGAAAAGTAGAAGCCAGTGGTTCAATGGAACACACCAGAAGAAAGTCCTTTAAGTGAGCAGGTTTGATGCTGGTTCTGTTGCTTCTCTTGAGAGGAATAGGTTCACTTGGAGGATCCAAGTTAATGGTGGTAGTATGGTGAGTATGAGGAGAGAAATCTGGAGATATTGAGTGAATATGTGGTTGGTTATCAGAAGGAGGTGGAGAAGCAGGAGCTAATCCAGTCTCAGGACATGGATCAAAATCCAGTGGGGAGTCAACAGTGGTATCTGAGTGTCCCACCATGGGAAGAGGTGACACATGAATCACACCATCATAGGAGTCAAAAGGAAACAGGTTCTCATAAAAGATTACATCTCTGCTGCAGATGACTTTATGATCATGAAACCATACACTTTGTATGCCTTTTGGCCAGGTGAGTATCCAAGAAAGCAACCCTTGAAATCTCTAGATTCTAACTTGTCCTTATGAGGGTTGGTGTTGGCAAAATAACATAAGCAGCCAAAGACCTTTAAATGGGATAGATCTGGAGCCTTTTGGTGCAGTAGTTCATAAGGGGTGAGCCACTTTAGTTGTTTGCTGGGTATTCTGTTTATGAGGTAGGTTGACATGAGTATGACATGCCCCCAGAAGTGTACTGGAAGGTTGGCTTGAAACAGTAAAGCTCTAGTAAGTTGCAATAGGTGTCTGTGTTTCCTCTCCACAACTCCATTTTGTTGTGGAGTGTAAGGGCATGATCTCTGGTGTATGATGCCTTTGTCATAAAACATAGCTTGGCATTGAGTGTTAGTAAACTCAGTACCATTGTCAGATCTGACATTGAGTATTTTAGCTGAGAATTGAGTTGCAACATAAGAAATAAAATTATGCAAGGTAGAAACAACTTGAGTTTTATTGCTCAGTAAGAATGTCCAAGTTGTTCTGGAAGAATCATCCACTATGGTTAGAACATAGTGAGCTCCAGCTACAGTAGCTATTCTATAGGGGCCCCATAGATCAACATGGATTAGTTCAAACACTTTAGAGCTACAAGTAGCGCTCATAGGAAAAGATGTCATGTGCTGTTTGGATTTGTAGCAGATATCATAAGGGTGAGCAGAATCTGAGACAATGTTCTGCACAACAGGTAAGTGTTTAATGGTGTCATGGGGAGCATGGCCTAATCTATTGTGCCATAGAGTGTACACTTTATTTTGACTGTGTGAGACATCTAATCTACTAGTCTTATTTATAATGGATACCTCAACCTGTTTATTGAGCTTATTACCAGAAGAATTGAAGCAAGTAACATTCAGTGGGGAACAGTCTTGTGGATCCAGCAGGTACAATGATCCACTCAGGTTGCCCACTGCCACAATCAAATTAGTTAGATGGTCCTGCAAAACACATCTAGTATAAGTGAAAACACACTTCAAATGAGAGTCCCTAGTGAGTTTAGAGATAGATATCAAGTTAAACTTGAATTCTGGGATAAGTAAGGCATTCTTGAGAGTGATCTTAGAGGTAAGGAGTACATCTCCTCTGTGATGAACCAGCTTTATAGTACCCTCGGGTAGACAAACATAGGAAGGGGGTGTGGCAAGAGAGACATCATGCATTAATCCATTGTCAAACACCATGTGGTTTGAGGCACTAGTGTCTAATACCCAACAACCATGATTCAAAGAACAGGGAGAAGGTAATGTACCAGGAAAATCACCAAGACTGGCAAAGCTGGCCATGTTGGAGTTTTTAGCACCATCAGTCATGCTTCCTTGAGTCATAAACTGATGCATAAACTTGTAGAAATCCCGCTGAAAGTTAGCTGATGGAATTGACTCTGAAGGATGAGCATCAACAACATTAGCATAGTTCTTCCCATTCTGGATTGGTTTCTTGTTCTTGAGGTCCTTGAACCAGTCAGGAACCCAACTAGTTTGAAACGGGTATCCTTAGTGTGACCTTGCTTCTTACAGAACTCACAAAATCTGTCATACTTATCAGACCTAAGTTTCCTGTGGTCCTTAGACACATAACCTTGAGAAGGTCCTTGATGAGAGTAAAAATCATGAGGTATTTTCACCAACAGAGCAGTGCTTTCAGATGGCACACTAAATTGCAACTGAACCTGCTTTTGTTTCTCAACACTAAGCACCATAGAGTAAGCCTTTTCCACTACAGGAAGAGGATCAAAACTCAGAATTTAACTTCTAACTGCCTCATATTCATCATTAAGTCCCATCAAAAACTGCATCAATCTAGTCTGTGATTGAAAATCCACAGAATTCTTAGCAATGTGACATGCGCATAATTTTGCAGCATCACGGTGACACACAAGCACAGGCATCAGACAAATCAATTCATCCCAAAGCCTTTTCAACTTAGTGTAATAAACAGAGACATAAAGTGAATCTTGAGAAATGGAAGCCATATCCCTCTGAATCTGGTATACCAGGGGACCATTGCTCATGCCAAAATGAGCTTCGAGTTGTGTCCACAGCGCCTGAGCAGATTGAGTAAGCATGAAAGCATCATGCAATTCATCAGAAATTGAGTGTAGGATCCAGGAGATCACCATACAGTCAACACGTAACCACTCCTCGTAGTCAGGATGCTTTGGATCTGTTTCGATTCAGATCCGGTAATGAATCCAAGCCTTCGTTTGACACCGAGGGCGATTCAAATAGATCTGCTCCAAGGGAGCCAGTTTGCAATGCCAGTGAGCGGCAAGGAGGTAAGAGACATATTCGGATTATCCGAAGTATGAAAGTGCATATCATCGGTAGTGCTGCGATCAGCGGTAGCGCCGGCGCCGGTGATCGAAGCTGAAGCCGACGGAATCGAGCTCGAATCGGAGTTAAAATCCGCAGCGAAATCAAAGATCGGATCGATTGTAGGCGAATGATACCATGTTAATTCTCATGAGAGAAGAATAGAGAGATAAAGATTAACAGAATTCTGTTATGCAATTTTATTATGAAAAGTAAGTCTGTATAGTGGAGCTAAGAGCTATATAAATGCGGAGAACTAACTCTAACAACTGAAACTCTATATTTACACATTGAACCCTGAAGTCTAAGCTGATTATAACTTAACATTTTTGCATACAATAAAAACTGAAACAATATTAACGTGTGAGATGTGTTCTGAATTCTGATTTCAAATTTTGGATAAGAGAAGATAATTACAAAGATATTTTCAAAAGAGATAGAGTCAATTGATTTGAAAAATAAAACTGAAAAAATGGAGAACGTGCAAGTTCAAAAAAAATTCTGATAAAAACTGAGTTTGAAACAACCAATTTGGCTCTCCTTTCCTTTATTTAATTACGTAAATTACGTTAATTATATTAAAAAATTCCTAAGATCGTGGAGGATTCACAGTTTTTAAATTTCGAAAGTTAAGAAAATAGATTAAATAGTACGATTTTAATTAAATATTTTTTTTTCCTTTTTTAGTAATTTTGATCTCTTGGTCTAACAACTACATTTCTCTTAGATGAAGGGGGTCTTTGCTTATATTATTGCTAGCAACTTTGTCACACGCGGGATCCGCGCGTAAATTATATAAATTATCAAAAAAAATTAATATAACACAACTTTAATATAATTTATAAAATTGATGCAAATAATAAGGAAACTAATTCGTTCTGCACACATTAAAAACCACGTAAGAGATTTGCTAAATATGTGGAGAAATTTTAGGAGTGGTGGTAGTTACTTATTTTAATTACTTATTTTTTAATTATTGAAAAGTCAAAGCAGGGTATTTTTGAAAAGTCAAAATTTGATATTCAAACTGTCATTTTGTGAGTGGAAGTGTTTGCTTTTAATACAATAATAGATTATTAATAGATAAATGAGTGTGACGTACATGTTCATATAACAAGCCCAAAGCCCATTAACACCCACAATACAAAATGACAAAGCCCGTTTAATTTGGGCCGCGTTAGTATATATTTAGGCCCAGCCGAATTAAAATGCATTTAAATTAAATGCAATTCATAATTTTACCGGTGCGGTGACTTGTAGTTGAAACTTGAAAGTAATCCCAAATCTCCGGCGAAACTCCGGCTAAATTCCGGCCAACTGACTCATTAAGGTACTAATCACTAATCTAATCACCGTATTAAGGTTCCTTGGCTCGATTTGTATTTTGTACCTTCGATTTGTTTGCCTTATAGCTCTAATTCGTAACTCTTAATTAATGTGAAGTAGTTTTTAGCTCGATTCTGTAAACATACGATTATCGATTATCGTTGCGTTTCCACGATTAGTTTTGATAGCTATTAGTGTGAACTGTGAAGTGATTTATAGCTCAACTTTGTAAAAAGAGTATGAACGGACTTGGTAATTCATTCTATTGCGTGAAATACGATTATCGGTAATCGTTGTGTATCTACGATTTGTTGTACCTGGCTCAGTGTCGTAACTATTGCTCTGATGTGCTTTATAGCTCAATTTTCTGAAAATGATTTGGACAGACTTATATTGATTTATGAAATTCGCGGAATCGTAAGCCTAGAAGAGGAGTTTGGTTTAATGCTTGCATCTGGTATATAGTAATGTGTAATATAACAGATTTTCGTGTTTTTTTTTCTTTCTGGAAAAATGAGTTTTGTTCGTTTGTGTAAGTAGACAAGGTTTTGTCCTTGGGTGCTTTGGAAATATAGTTTTAAAGGACATGGTGTTGTTTGTGTAATTGAACACTTTGCAGATCTTAAGTAATTTTTAGCTTAATTATGTGAATTTCGATTATCTATTATTGTTGTGTTTCGGTGATTTGTTTGCCCAAGTTCAAGGTTCTAGCTATTAGTCTGAAGTAATTTTTCAAGCTCAAGTTTATAAAGATAAGACGAGTAGAGTTGGGGAATCAGTTCGATTCACGAAATCTGTTGGCGCATTGGGGCTAGAGGAGGATTTTGCTTTAAGTTTTGCATTTGGTATAGAGTTAGAATTATATAAGTTTTTTTTTTTTTTTTTTTGTGTGTGTGTGTGTGTTTGTTTGTCGTAAGTAGTTAATCTTTTTAGAGTTATAGTTTTGAAGGTCATGCTGTTGCATGTATAATTGCACTTTGCAGGTCTTACACGGAAAACATAGTAGATTCATGCATATCAGGACTTTACCATGGTAGCAACTAGAACATAGTGCATATACTGTAGAATTTGGTATAGCTTCCGTGTAGTTTTTCTTGGCAAGTTCTTGTTAGTTGTTAGTCTATGTGTGCAGTTAATTTACCCTTCTGCATATGCTTCATGTTAGTTATTTTGATGAACTAAATGCTTTTGTGTGTAAATGTGCATTGCAGATCTTACATGGACAATATAGTAGACTCGTTGAACAATGCATATCAAGATTTGATTGCCGCAGCAGCTAGTACATTGGAGGCGAAAGAAAGCTCCGGTGGCCAAAAAACTGCTGCCACTGATTCTGCGCTTGAAAACTTTAAGCAGCGTTGGGAATTGTTCAGAGTTGCTTGTGATCAAGCGGAAGAGTTTGTAGAGTCTGTGAAGCAACGAATAGGATCCGAGTGTCTCGTGGATGAGGCAACTGGATCTGTTACTAGTAGACCAGGGCAGCCTGTTCAGAATGGTCTTCCACCTATTAGTGCCGTTCGTTTGGAGCAAATGAGTAAGGCTGTTCGGTGGTTGGTGATTGAATTGCAGCAAGGATCAGGGACTGGAGCTGGTTCGTCACACAACAATTCTTCTGCTCCTTTTGATGCAAGGTTTACTGAAGATGCTGCTCAATAGGTATGCAGATTCTCCATTCTGTTCATTAGGTTTTGTGAGTAAAAAATTTTGTGCACCAGCTTACAAATGATTGATTTGGTAAAAGAGAATGTCTAATTTTTTTCAAGTGGAATTTAAATATATTTTTCGTGATGTGGTGGAAGGGATATTCGGTAGCTATAATATGCCGAGTTAATACCAAAAAGACGACCTGGTGTTCGGTTAAGACAGTAGAAGTGCAGTTATTACTTACTAGAACTGAGTAAACCAACATGCCAACACAATAGCACACGCTAAAGTTAATAACAGGTTCTTGTACAGCTTTACATATCTCTCGTTTGTTTGCTTGTGGGTAAATATCTCCGTCATCTTATCAGCTATACAAAATTATACTGATCTGGAGTTAAGTGAGTTTACTTGGGTCACATTATTCTTTCAGAATTGTGAGTATGATATAGGTTTCTGGCTGTAATGTATGTGAAAAAATGAGGTTAGGTTCTTACTGGTTTCCAATTTTGTTCTAGTAAATGATGAAGCCAATGCAAAGATCGAGGAACTTATGTTAATTGTGATTGTTTTTGCAGGAGGGAAGCTTCAGCGTTGTTTGTAATTGTAATATCGAAAATGTCACTCTATTGTAGATGTATTGTCAGTAGACCACGTAGTTTTACGCAAGTTACACACACCATCAGAGGAAAAGGTTAACGGTGCAGCTCGATAGCAGTGTGGAGCTACTTTGATCGAGTTCTTTTCCCTGCTGTTGTCATCTCTTAATGTGTTTGATTATGCCACTTGCCATGGCATGTTTTTGTTGTAACCTTTTGTGGTTGTGTAATGTAAACCTTAGAAAGAGCAAGTATTACATATTGCAGTCGGACTTTTTAATGCTTAATACTCTGATGATGCTGTATATTTTCAGAGCTAGAAGAAGCAAATGTGGTAAAATCTGTTGGTAAACTATCGAATATTTATTGTTTGATATATTAGTATTCTAAGTAAAACCTGACGAAATGAGCTATTTATTCGAAGAAATATTTCTGCATTTCAGACTGGAAATTTGGTAGGGCGACTTTTGAGGTTTATGTGACACCTATGAAACCATATGACGTTGTTACCCTCTTCTAGAATAGACTTCTTTATAAAAAAAAAGTGATGCCGTTAAATAGTATAACAAAGAGTTCTGATCAATTTATTTTTTTCAATTATATGCCATTTTTGGCTACACTTCATCCCATTTGTGTATTAATATTAATAATTACACTTCATCCCATCCCATTTGTGTATTAATATTAATAGTTACACTTCATCCCATTTCTATATTAACATCCCATTTGTATATTTAACATCAATAATTGAATTGATTGCACCACGTCATTGTACACAACTTATTATCCCAATGTAAAAGTGCAAAATAGAGATCTATTTTTGGAAGCACTTAAAACATGTTGACACACATTTAGTTTTGTAAACACTTAAAATGTGTCTTTGTATTCTTAGAACAATATAATATAATGTGTTTTAAGGAGCCATTTGATAAGAATGCAAAGAGTAAATACAAATTATTGTAATAGTGTCATTTGTACGCTTAGAATAGATTATATCCTTTCTTCATTTGATATAGACAAATTATGGTCGGTCCTAACGTGTTGCAATCTAGGAATCACTGGCAGCTCTTTTGCTCTATAGGGATCGGTATTATGCCACGAAATGTATTTGTATGAAATACACCAATTCAATGCAAAAATAGTGTTCAATGAAAACACGTCTACTATTATTATTATTATTATTATTATTATGGTCTCAAGTTCGAATTTTATTAGGAGTGAATTGATTATATGCCTTCTAGGTCTGAGCCCTGTATGATTTATCTAGTTGGCGAGAATTGTAGGCCTCGTACAAAAAATAAAAAATAAAAAAAAAATCTAACTGAAAGTAATCAAACAGCACGTTATATCAAATCACATATAAAGAACACCACCAACAATCCAACAGAGTCATGCAGTGCAGGTGTTTGCGAAAAAACAGCACAATTTCCAGGTAACTCTGTCTCTTCGCTAATTTCAACTCTTTCTCATGATAATTTTGCTTTCACTTCGCTTATTTTCGTTTACTGATTCGTGAAATTTGCACATGTCTTGTGGTTCGATCGAAATCCGTACGATTGAAGAGAAATCAGCTGTTAATTTATGGATTTACCGATTGCATAATAAGCTGTGTGAGAAGTCAGGTATGCTGGAGCTTGATTCCGTTCGTTTCGTCCTCTTCCTTCGCTGGATTGAATCGATGTTAGTAGTCGTTTTTTTTTTTTTTTTTTAATTTACTGTTATGCTGAATTTATGAGTGGATTTAGTATTTTTGTTGTTGTTATATACGTGTTTGATTGGGAGATTTTGCAGAGTTTTGGATTTGGGGGAGGAAATGTATAAGCTATGGGTTTCGACGTGTTCGGTGAGTACTAGTGATTACACTGTCTTCTACTATGGTGTTGCATGATCTATTTATTTTGAAGTAATTGATACAGTGATTTACGATGTGGTGTGCTATTTGTGCCATACATGTATGAGTACTCGGTGTTTTGAGGTTACGTATAGTTTTAACGTGTTCGGATGAGCAGCGATTGCACTATTTTCACTGTCTACTGTGATCTAGTAGTTTTGAGGTATTGATACAGTAACTTACGATGTGGTGAAAATTGAAATCCTATACTATGGTGCTGCTGACTGGACTCCATGTATAGGTACTTTGGGGTTTTGTTGTTTCATATTCCTATGTAAGAATACAGACGGTGTCAAAATCTGGAAACAGGATCGTTGTATGTAGTAGTCCTCGACTGTTTGTGCCATTGACTGCGTGTCATCGGTTATTGGAGCTTTGTTGATCTGCATTATTGGGTTATATTGCGATTGTAAATCTTCTGTGTATGGGGAGGATATGTTTCCTAAGCAAGTTTATAGTTAGGTGTTCACAGGGTGAGAATCTTAAACAGGAACCTTTATTGTGTATCGTGAGATTGTGATGGTATTCCATGTGAATGTCTGGAACCTTGCGTATGCTAGTACATATCTAGTGTTTGAACTGATGCCACTAGGCATTAATTTAAGCTGGTTTTGTTTATTGAATCTACTTCTCGGGCCTGGTGACTCTGGTGTTTTACTTTGAGACGATCCAGAATCTAGGGTGAGGTTGTTGATGAATCCGTTAGGCAGCTTTTTGACAGAATATTGCATTTCCAGATGGTCCTGATTCTACATTTAGAGTTGGGAAGGAAGTTCAAAATATCCCCACTTTTGCTAGAAATATTTCTAACCATAAATTATGCAGTTTTGATAAAATAATAGGAAAGACTGTAAACCCTGAGGCGTTACAGAGTAAAAAAGAAGACATATACAGTCCAGCATACAGTAGTTTGGACGGAAATTGGAATTGAGAGAAAACATAATGAGCTGAAAATGATGGTTGTCTAGCAATCAGGAGAAGCATATGTCGTCATGCATTCATGTAAATGTTTATGATTTTGGTATCCATCAGATACGTATACATATTCTTTGTAGTAATGATGTATCAATCACATTGGAGTAGGTACTATACTACTGAGTTTTTGGTTGTTCCAGCTGTTTCTGGTCTGTTGTACCTATGATTATTAAGAGAAAGGGCAGATGTATTTGCTTATTTCGTAGGGCAGTACTCACCGACACTGCTATGGGTTTCGACGTGTTCGTTGAGTACTAGCGATTACATTGTATTTTACTGTGGTTCAACTTGTGTTGTTGCATGATCTAGTAATTGGTACTGTAATATGTGATGTGGTAAAAATTTGAAATCCTATACTATGATGCCGTTGACTCCAGGTATGGGACTTGGAGTTTCGAGGTTATGTGTTTCTACGCAAGTATATAGTTTAGGTGTTCCGTGTCAAAACTCTTTAAAGGGGGTCGTTTGACGTAGTAGTTTGTGATGTGGCAGAAATTTGGAAATCCGTTCTACTATTTGTGCCATTGACTCCATGTTTGTTGGTTATTGGAGTTTTATCTATCTGCAATATTGGATTTCATTGCGAATGTTCGATGCAAGAATGTAGATAGGTGTTCACTTGGTGAGATCTTTGAACATGAACAGTTATTGTGTATCATAAGATTGTGATGGTATTCAGTGTCAGTGTCTGGAACCTTCATATGCTAGTCGATATCTAGCGTTTGAACTGATGCCGTTTATAAAAGTTAGTGCTGTTTATCTCGTTTACTCCTGGGACCTGGTGACTTTGCTGTTCTACTTTAGGATGCTGCTGGTTTGGAGTTGGGAGACGATAAAATAGGGTGACATTGTTGATGAAGCTATTAGCCAGTTTGTTTACAGAATATTGTAATTCTAGACTGCCTTGATTCTAGATTTAGAGTTAAAAAGGAAGTTCAAAAATATTCCACTTTCTTGCTTTTGTTAAAAATATTATTAACCATATATTATGCAGTTTCGATAAAATAAGCAAAGACTGTAAACCCTTAGGTCTTACAGAGGAAAAAGGAACACATGTACAGTCCACCAAGGTTGGACGAAAATTCGAATTTGAGAGAAAATATTATGAGCTGAAAATGATGGTTGTCTAGCAATCGGGAGAAGCATATGTCGTCATGCACTCATGTAATGTTTATTATTTTGGTATCCATCAGATATTGACATGTTAGTTTGGGATATACCTATTCTTTGTGGGAGTTATGTATCAATCGCACTGGAGTAGGTACTGTGCTACTGTTTTTTTGGTTGCTCAATTGGTCTCAGGTCTGTTGTACCTATGATTCTTAAGATTTCGTAAGGCAGATGTATTTGCTTATTTTTATGAAAATGCTTCCGGCAGTTTTCCTACCTTCGCTCAGGATCCTCATTTGCTAATGTTTTCTGGTATTCTCACAGAATGGCAATTTCGGACTTCGGTTAATGTGGCACGTTATGCATCTAATTTTGAGTATTTGGTACCTCTTGCTGAGTCTAGTGAAGACACTAGAGTGCTTTCTGATCTCCAGTGGTTTGTTGAAGAGATACAAAGATCTTGATGTTAGTAAAGTCCAGTACCTGGCAGTTGTTATAGACAGTGAAGAAGCTCTTGACACTGTGAAAGTTCTTGAACTGTTGCGGTGGTTCACAGCCATTGGACTGGAAAATATATGCATTTATGATTCAGAAGGTACGGATACTGTTAGATGGTAAATATCCTTTATATCCCACTTAAGATGTATTTCAGCTTCTATTATGTAATTGCGACTGCTGTTCTTTTTTATGCTGTAGGAGTGCTGAAAAAATCTAAAGAAGCCCTCACACTATGGTTGAAAAGTGGAAAAATGGCAAATGTATGGCTCTCAGACTACATTTATGCGTTCCATATCGTTAACATCCATTGCATAATAAGCTAATGTTTCCTTTGGTAATGGCTATATTGGAACAAGTAATAGTAAGAGTTAGATGAGAGTACTTTAAGTGCCTTTTCATGATGGTCTCTAATTCAAAGTTAATTCGGTACAGGACACTGCAACTAGTGAACCGCCTCTTGAGCAGAAATATATAAGTATGGAAGTCATATCTTCTTCTGATGGCAAACAGGCAATCGCCAAAGCAGCAAATTTTCTTTTAACAAAACACTACTTGGATCCCAATTCCGACAGGCCAAATTTGACAGAGTCTGACATGACAGATGCTCTTGAAGCAATAGGTTTGTTGTTTCTGCCTATTTCTCTAATACCTCTCGATGTTAATATGATAGGCGCAGTGTATGAATAAATTGCCCTTTAAGTTTTACAAACATGTCATCACTTTGGTGAAATCAGGGCATGGGGGTACAGACCCTGATCTCATGTTGATTTATGGGCCTACTAGATGCCATTTGGGATTTCCTGCTTGGAGAATGCGATACACTGAGATTGTGTGAGTATTAGTATTAAAGTTGCGACGTTTTGGCTACTGTTTACGAAGCATTAAAGAAAATTGATAGAAAGATGATTTTCTTACTTTCTCCAAGTTACGTTGTCATCAGCTGTTTAATTGTCTCGTTTTGTCATTCTGGAGCACATAAGTAGTTTTCAATTAACTCTCAGTACTTAGAATCCGACTTTCTACTTGATTATTTATGGTCACATCTTGTACTGTTTTTATAGGCACATGGGACCTTTGAAATCTATGAAATTCGGTGCTCTCCTAAAAGCCATTCACAGGTTCACCATGGTGCAACAAAATTATGGTATGTTTAGCAAAAAGCGTTCTTTGCATGATCCTACTAAATTTGTATTCTTAACCGTCAGGGTACAAGACTTTTGGTTGGTAAATGATAAGATAAACGGCTCGCTAATCGCTAGTCCATATAAGGAAACAAGAAAAGCCAGTTTAATTTCTCAAAACTACTCAAGATGATTAATCCCAGAGTTTCAAACCAAGTTCAGTTGACCTAGTTCTGCTCCGTGGACCAAAAAGAAGTATAACACAATAGAAAATTAGGAAGAAAAGGCTCTCCGAATGGTTCACTAGTATTACTGATGAATGAGCAAATATTTCAGTTTGTGAACTAGGTTTAAGAACGCTTCCGCAAATGCTTAGAGAAATATGGGCTCATAAGCACTTTCTCTTTTGCTTTTGTTTGTCTAAAGAGAAGCCACAGAAAGCACAAGTGCAAGAAGCTAGGTCTAGGCTGCTCTCAAACAACTTTAAGAACTACAGTATTCTAAGAAGATTTTGAAATTGAGAAGTTACTTGTTAGTAAATAATATTAACACCTAATTAATTCCTTCCTTAGCCGCTTTATGCTTACAAACATTCCTGATTTCTTGTCAATGCAACATAGCGTAAAAGAAACAAAGAAGCGGCTTCAATTAGCCCTTATACAAACATCCAGAGTCATGGTTGTGCTTCCTCTCTTGTGCCTTTTCCCCATGAAATGAAATCAACGAGAAATAATAACACAATGCGTTTGGCTTTTGTTTGATTTTCTTTTTGTTCGATCCGAAGAAATCCATAGATTGTATTCACCTGATTTGTTTTCCATTGGCAGGTAAATGAACTGGTTGCGTATCAAGTGCGTTTTGTCGTATGGTACTGTGCGAAGAGTAACATTTTGGTACTGAGGAACATTTTCAGCGAAGAAGCAACTCTATATTCTAGGCGGTCCTTTTCCGGACTTCTCTGGTTCAAGGCATCACGTTTGAGCCATCTTGTTGTGTAAACGAATTTATATATTCACATTTGACATTTAGAGTCTCTTGTGAAGATTTCATAGGTTGTGACAGACTTTCTTTGAGGGGTTTTGATAGATCAAAAAGAGGAATCTTCGCATCACGGATGCGTCCAACAACTATATCGTTGATACTTAATTGATAATACTGTAGAGATATAAGATATGGGTACGGCCCTGATATGAATTGGTAGCATATGATAAATAAACTGTAAAATTGTTCAACGATGTTTTATAACAAGCCATCTCCAGACCTGTCTTGATAACAGCCAGAAAGCTGACCCAAATGGGGAACACTATAGTGGATTGAAACAGAATTCATCCTTGGTCAATTACGATTAGGTTGTAAAGGGTTTGGGTATGGGTTTCCTAGCTTCTTAGTAACTCCAATAATCCTTGTATGAATAGAGAGCTAATAAGAAATCAATAAAGACATCGTAATCAATAGTTCTTCGATAGAATAGAATCCCAGTTTCTTCCAACTAAAGTTAAAGGAACAAACAACAAAGTAACATATTTCCGTGCAAATGCAGAATTTTTGACCAACTTTGTTTCCTTTTCAGCACTGCTTTTGAAATTTTAATAGCCAGAATGTTCTCTGGCTTGCCCCATCTAACAAATATATCATTCGCCACAATGGGATAAAGTGTGAAACTCGAAAACAGTACCCCTTCTGGTATAAACAATTCGTCGCGACTGCATTTTCATGATACAATGATATTACATGTATCCAGCACCATTAAGAATACCTCTATAGATTTAGTACTCTGTTTCAAGAATCCCATCAATTAGACCAAACTCCATAGCCTGCAAGGGTAAAGGTTGGTCTTAAAATATGAAGAACATTTGAGAAATTTTACAGGTCCAAACATGAGGAATATTGAGCGCTATTCTGTACATATACAATGGATTTGTTTTGATATATTACCAAATAAAGACTACCACAGAAGGATCTGTGCAACTCAGGCTTCACGTCCATATTTGTAGAAGTTTTTTAATATTTACA
Organism: Linaria vulgaris; assembly: GCA_948329865.1. NCBI lineage: Eukaryota > Viridiplantae > Streptophyta > Magnoliopsida > Lamiales > Plantaginaceae > Linaria > Linaria vulgaris. The sequence continues at coordinate 4,103,245 of OX415251.1, forward strand.
AAACAAGCCTACTGCATAATTCTATAGTATCAGCAGTAGATGGCAGATATGCATACGTACCTCTGAGGACAACTTAGTTTCATAATGTCAATTCTTAGAGACTACTATTTTTCATTCTCCCGCTACCACCCTAAATTTCTCATTCATTTTCCTCCATTTTGTCACCCTTCGACTCCCTCCCCTCCCCTCCCTGAAGACCTGATTGCCTTTCGGTTTTCTCATAAATTATTTTTCTTTATAATCTTTATATGGTTTTTGCTCGGAAGGCCAAAAATGAGCTTTTGCATTCTGGTGAAAAATGTCATAAAGAAAACACAAAAGATAGCCTAATATCACCTCAGACACAGACAAGAAACGGTCTCTCTCTGTGTATTGCTGCACTTTCTCAATGGTTTGACCAGTAAAGGCAGCATACATTTTGTCTATTTTCTGCATCAAATACACAGAGGATGAAGTTAGGATATGACAAACACACTAAGGAAAGAGACTGTGAGTCTAGAGAATTTATTAATCAAAAGTTTGAAGTACGGTATTCCAGCCAAAAAAGAAATATCCATCAATCTTAATTAATGCCTGTTCAAGAGGGCAAGACCCTCAAGAAAAGCCATGCACTCACGAAGCATTATTAATACATCACAGAACATCATAATTTCATTTAGATTTTTAAAAGAAAAACTTTTACTTATGAGTACCCGACTATAAAAACCTCAAAAGTGTACAAGGCGAAATACACAAAAATACTCCCACATCTGATAATAACCAGCAAGTTAATTGCATTTTACGATTTGCTGTTTCAAAAATTGAAACCCAGCCAAATATAGCATATTAACATTTAGTTAATTTTGCATACAGTTGCACTTTGCAGCTTCAAAACAGGAATACAGATAAAGATAAAGTTGTGTATTTAGGAACCGACGTATGCTAAAAAATAGATGGAAAGGGAACTGACATGACGAGATTGAACTGCTTCATTTACTTGGCGTCTTACATCTTCCACATGACCCTACAAGCAGATAAAGCAATATTAGGCTCATACCTTACAAATGCAAACATATTAAACTTAGTCTGAAGATTGTAAACATGAAATTCAGTTAAATGATGAATAGAACTGCTATAGGATAAATCTGAAGGATACAATTACGCCAATACTTGGGACTGGGGATTCCAAGGATGTTCAACCTATAGTTTTGTGGTTAGTACCCTGTTAAACATGTATTTATTGCAGAATGTAGATTGTCACTGCAAGGTTGTTATTACTATCATCCTTCTGCTTGGAACAGAGAGTGATCACTACTGTGTATGAACTTATGTTGCAGGCTATGCAGGGTAATAAGCTCATCATGCAAGAGTAGCAAAGTAAGAAAATATAGGTGGCTAATGACCTGTGAAGTCGAGAGAGCAAGTAATAGAATGCTGACAAATTTTTATCGGCAAATAAATCACTCAAGTGGATCAAAGTTCTTCACAGAGTTTACCAAGATGATCTTGTAGGTCATTCTAAGTAAGCAAGGATGCAGCTTTGATTTTGAAATTGCTGGAGACACATGGCCAAGCATGCATGTAATCTTCGAACAAGAATAAAATAGCACCCTTTATATAGCTCACTATCTAACATGGTCCTGGTTAAAGCTGCAAATTATGTTAAAGCATCTTTATTGTTATCTCCTAATCTAGGACTTGAGATCTCCCTTAACAAAGAAAAACTAGTTCATACCCCACAACCACTCTGTGGTTGATGTATCATTATCCGGGAATTGGGCATGGAGTAACGCATTCCCTTTTCTCCACCAGCAAGAAGAAGGGCACCTTGGCTTGCAGCTACTCCGAAACATACAGTACCAACCCTTGGCTTTATCTGAGGCAAAATAAAATATATACAGAGAAGAAATTCAGTGAATCTCAAAAGCAGTGACCATAACGATTTATGGTTGAAAGTTTCCAGGAATCATTACAAAATTTCATAAGACACATAACAGAGGCTTACAAAAATACTTCAATAGAAGCATGAAACCAGTAGTAATCTTACCCATGACATGCAATCATATATTGCCAACACGGAATATGTGCTCCCACCCGGGCAGTTAAGATAAATCTGACAGGAAAGACATAGCAAATAAGTTCTAATAGATTAATTATACATAAGTAAAACAAACAGGCATTCACTGAAAATATGTACACACCAAAATATCTGATTCCTCATCGATTGTTGCCAATGTCACTAATTGTGAAATGACTCTTTGAGCCACCTGTGAATTAATTGGCTGTCCAATGAAGATTATGCGATTTCTGAACAATACTGTGGAAAGATCCATAGGTCCACCAGGAGTTATCACAGCTGGCATGATCGGCGGATTTTTATTTCTGGCTACTATCGGGCCATTACTGAAATGAAGTATCTTGGTTAACTTGTAGCTCAAACAAACAACCAGAGATAGGGCAGGGTACTTACAATAAAAGAAGAGATAGGAATTTAAGGGGGAGCACTTAACAAATTACAGATGAGAATTTATAGACGATAGGGCTCAATCCGAAGAAGAAAACAAGTTAACAACACATCCCCCATTGGTTTCAAGAAATTTTAGAAAAACTAAAACGAGAGCCGCCCCAAATGATTTCTACACACAGTAAAAGTTAAACCGGCTGATAATTAGTTTCAAGCGCTCCAGATTGAGCACTACCGGCAGTCCAAAATACCTCCAACAACTTTGTAACCCCAAGCAACTAAGCTATTTGATTTACATATAGAACAAAACATTCCAGTATCAAACACTAATGAAAATCCACCGCATAAATATCATTATCATATTAACTTGCTGACATATCTGTATCAAATCCTTCAAATTTCTTTCGCAGCCTGTATTATCTTCCGTTAACATTCAAGCACAGAAGCACAAGAAATAACTCCTTACCTGAGCCGAAGTGCCTCATCGAGCACATTGACAAATACCAAACAAGAAAATCTTCCACCCATACCCAAGGTCCCAAACGCAGCAGCATTCAACAACAAACACTCAACATTATCATAAATCAAAATGCACGTAAACTAGTCAACAGAAACAAAATCTTGAGGACAGAAGAACAAACCTCGAATTCGAGTAAACGTCGCTCTGGTCAAGCTTCAAGCCCGATTTACTCGTCCTACTCGAAAATCCTGGTAACGTGTCCATAACATCAAAACTCAGTAAATGTTACTTCACACACCAATTCACACACAAACACACAACAATATCAAAACTACAGCATAACAAGAGTAATACGGCGACTGCACTCGCAAGCAACTGAACGCAATTGTACTAAAATTTGAACCACAAAAAGATACCAATTGATGACGAATCACCATAGGAGCTTGACAGAGCTGAATTCACAGGCCTCAATCTCAAATTCCTGCTCAACAACAAAAAGCAAATAATAATTCACAAAAAATATTACTAAAAAGTAATAAAATTACGGCGTATTCCAATTAAACTGAACTACCGTTGCGAAATTGAGGATGATTTTCTGCAATTACGATTGGCCACGGATAAATTCAACGGCGTCACAATTGCTGAAGTCGCCATTTTCGTGAGGGGATTAGCAGGATCCGAATAGAATAGGAGATACTGTTTTTATGAGGTTTGGATTCGACCCGGTTAAAGGTTTTGCTTTTGCTTCTAATTAAAAGTCGCGTTTTTGTGTTTGATAATGGATAAAAGCGACTTTACTTTTCCTCTTTACGGAATCGGTACGTTTTCGGTAATTTACGCGGCTCGATGGATCGGGGTTTTGTTTCGCGGGTATATTTTGGTTTGCTAGATTGTTGTTCGCGATGTTTCGAAAAGTTTGTTAGAAAGTGTGGTTGTTAGGGCCTAGGGGTGTCTAGAATGGATTCGGTCGAGCGAATTGTCTGAAAAGTCGATCGAATGATTCGATCCAAAATTGAGTCAAAATATTTGATCGCAATTCACGATTTTGTCCTAGTATCGAAGTCCTCTTCAATTCGATTCTCGATTTCAGAATTTACAAATAAGAACGAATCGAATAATCATCATGTTTTTATATATAAATGTTTAATAGTATATCAAAGTAAGTTTAACATAAAATTATAAATTAAATGAAACACTAATGAAATATGAGACTGACAAATAATCATATTTAACTCTAGTTTATTCAGATGCAAAATAAAAAATATTATAGGATTTGTTCTTTAAAACTAAAATAAGATAAAAAAAAAAAAGTCGAAATGAATTAAAATCGTATGATTTTGGATTGAATCGGATCGTTCCAATTTAATATGATTTCAATTCTTGTTTTGCTAGGGTCAAAATTGAATACTATTATTATTTCAATCTGTTTCATCCAATTCGACCCAACTGCACTTGTCTAATTATTACAAATAACTTGGAAAATACATAGATTTCGTTTCAGTAAAGTTACAAATGATAACACATTTCAGAACTTTCTAAGAAAAAGCAAAAGAAAACATCACGATACATAATCAAATTTGGACGATTTATTAAAAATGGCCATGAAGTTTGCCATATTTATGAAAACGCCTAAAGAATTTAGGGCTTCAAAAGGGTACTCTCTGCTAAAAATGTCCAATGGCTCTTATTCAGGCTATTTGGCCTACGTGGCTGCCACATCGTCGCCACATGGAATTTTTAGGGCATTTTCATCAAAACGGTAAACACAATGAGCATTTTTAATAATTCGTCCATGATAGAATAATAAAATTTCAGAACTACCCTTATACTTTTAAAATTACTTTTTGCACCCCAAAACATATAAGAAAAGTAAATTCATTATTTTGTTTAATTTTTTCTATTTATATCTTAAAAACTAAATTACTCGTATTTATATTTATATCTTAAATTTATTAATATTATACTAACCTAATAAAAAAAGAAAAATAAAATAAAAAGTAGAATTTCATTAATTAAACTAGATTTTCTTAATTAATAAATATAAAAAAATCATCTTCTTCAAATGATATATATTTTCAAAAATTAAACGTTTGCAACAGACCTAATTTGTATTTATAATTTAATTTTTCTTTTACTTAAAAAATGTTCAAAACATTAAAAAATAATGAACTCTAACTCATATAATTATAGAGTAAAGTTTTCTTTTTCAAAAATTTAATACTAAACATTATAATTTTTTTCATAGAAATGTGTCTTCGAATGGCATATATTTCTACCTTAAAAAAATTGACATATACTTTCAGAAATTAAATATTTTCAACAAACCTAATTAGTACTTTTTAAAGCATGAATTTATTAAGCTAGATATTTTAATTAGTAATAATTTAAAACTTCAAAAATCAGAATGGAAAAAAGGAAAAAAAGAAAAAAAGAAACGGAAAACAACTTTATCTTCTCCACCCACCCCCACCCACCCTACGTCCCCAACCAAATTCACCACCACCAAAACTCTCGCATCTCTAATCGGCCTAAATCCATCGCCCTCACACCTCCATGACGTTAATTTTTGGATTCAGTGCTTGGTGGTGGTGGATTTGGTAGGGGACGGGTAGAGGTACGTACCCGGGGGGGGGGGGGGGGGGGGGGGGGAGATGAAGTTGTATTCTTTTATTCTTTTTCTTTTTTTGATTTTCGAAGTTTGAAATTATTTCTAAATAAAATATCAAGCTTAAAAAGTATTAATTAGGTTTGTTGCAAACGTTAAATTTCTGAAATATATATCATTTGAAGAAGATGAAGTTTTTTTTATAATTATTAATTAAAAAAATTTAGGTTAATTAATGAAATTCTACTTTTTTCTATTTTTTATGAGGTTTTTAAATAGTATAATATTAAAAAAAATTAAAATATAAATATAAATACTAGTACTTTAGTTCTTAAGATATAAATATAAAAAATTAAACAAAACAATGAATTTACTTTTCTTATATGTTTTAGGGTGCAAAAAACAATTTTAAAATTATAAGGGTAGTTCTGAGAGTTTATTATTCTCTAATGGACGAATTATTAAAAATGCCCATGATGTTTGCCGTTTTTGATGAAAATGCCTGAAAAGAATTTCTACGTGGGGATGATGTGGCAGCCACATAGGCCAAACAGCCCGAATAAGAGCCATTGAACATTTTTAGCAGATGGTACACATAGTTAAGGTGCATTTTTGAAACCCGAAATTCTTTTGGGTATTTTCATAAAAATGGCAAACATTATGGGCATTTTTAATAAATCGTCCTAAAATTAAATAAATTGTTATGGTTTCATTGATATTATTTTATTTCCATTCAACGATCTATTCAAGTTTTATGCTAAAATATCGAAAAATACTATATCATCTTTTATGAACTTTGTTACCAACACAGAACAATTTACTATATGAGATTTTCATTTTCAATTCCTAACACCTTTATTGCCGTCAATGTAATAATAACAATGTGAAATGATATCGGAGTTCGCACGTGTGCCAAAATGTAAAAATTTTAAATTTGAATTCCTATTTAGAAGTAACAAAAAGATTTACAATGTGTACTTGAAGAGTTACAATGCAAAAATGTGAAACAACTAATAAATATCAATATGGTCGAGAAACATATCATTGCAAGTTTATCATTGCAAGTTTAGAACTAAGGTGTCCAAAAGACTTGCTCGTTGTATGAGACTAGCAAATGGAGCACGCGGTTCTCGCGAGCATAATTCTTTTTTCAATGCCATTTTATGTGGGTAGAATAAGATTCATCCAGATAACTATTTTTTTTAATCAAAGAAGAAAAGAGTTTGACTAAATAAAAGCATGTGCCATAAATTTGGAGTAGAAAAATGAAAGAAAAGCAGAATACGGGGAAAGTAAATTATTAATTATAATTAATAGTGTAATTAATTAGTCTAACTTAATTTGTAAGGTTACTTTGGGGATTTAATAATATATTTTTACAATGTAGCTAAAAGTCAAAGGTTAAAATTAGAAATCAAAAGATTGGTGTCACAATGTGTTTCTTTATAGGTCGAATAATTAAATTTGCCCCTTAACTTTTTTAAAAAGTTAATATGCCCTTTTTTTCGGGCCTTGCTTTTATGCCCCATATCTTTTAAAAAGTCTACTAAAAATACCCCCGGCCTTTATTCGGGCCAAAATTGCCTAGGCGGCGATACAAAATTGCACTTTGTACCTCAAAATAAATTATATTTTGCACCCCAAAATATTTTAGGGAGCAAAGTGCAATTTATTTTGGGGTGCAAAGTGCAATTTTGTACTGCCACGTAGGCAATTTTCGTCCGAATAAGGGCCAAAGACGTTTTTGAAAGTTTTTTTTTAAACATACGGGGCATTTTGACAATGCCCAAAAAAAATAGGCATTTTAACTTTTTAAAAAAAGTTAGCGGACATTTTTAATATTTCATCATTCTTTATATAATAGTATATAATGTAGAGATGGAGAGCATATTGGATAAAATCGAATAAGTCATTTTTTTTTTGGTTTGATTTCAGTTTTACTCTTCAAGTTAAATAGAGACACGTACATGCCTCAACTTTGAAGATTCAATATTATAAGCAACCAACGATTATGATCTTAGTAGGATAACTATAATCGACAAAACACGTTAGATGAGTTCATGCTCATACAAATATACAGGCTCACTTAATTAAGTTTATAATATGGGCACTATTTTGGTCTTATTTCGTTACGGTAATATAACACATTAAACAGTACAATGAGAATATAAATAATCAAAATAATGTTAATCCAATAAAGTTGATCGGACTAACTTTGTCCGAAACACCTACTATCTATTACAGATCTTACACTGATTTAATTATACAGATAACAATGACTATTTAGCGCATTGAATTGTGGTTGTTCGATATGCGCCTCGAATGGTGCCGGTTTGATGCTGAGCTAATTCGATATGGCCTTAATAACACACTGGAACGTATCGAATAAATGAGCGTATCGAACAATGGGCGTATCGAGTATCGGAGCGTATCGAATAATGTGATTCGATGTGGTTAGGTTGGGACTCAAGTTCGATCTGCCTCTGAACGCTCAAAACCGTCATATATATAGCAGCCTCGTTATGTGGGGCTCAAAGACAGCTGTATAAAGCGCATCGAATCATATCGATTCGATGCGCGCATCGAATGACGAGTATTCGATGCGCTTAAAGTATCGAATTGGGCCAATTCGATACGATTATGGGCCGGCCCAAACCCTAATGTTGGGCCAGTCGTAAAGTACCCCCATAACAGGCACATCGGCTTAGACTTTATAATTAATATTATCAGCAATCAAAGACTATTATATAAATAGGAAAAATTATAATTGGCAGAGCAATTAAGCTGATGAGTTCATTCTCATGTGATCCTCAGTCACATATTAATATATTTTACATGGATGGTAAAATAAAGGAAATTATGGTTTTAGTCAAGTTATGTCAGTCTAGTATTAATTTTGCTTCTGGATGGAGGTAATTAAAAATTTAGTGTGATGTTGCGTATTTTATTGCTTTACTCAGACAAGTTGTTAGACCAAAAATTATTTGAAGTCCTCTACAAATTAAAATACTCTCCGTCTTGATTCAGATTACCTATACTTAAATACGACACATGAGACTCGTTGGTAGCCCTAACGTAGGTATGTCGATGCATTCAATGTAATAATTTGAACAATTGAAATCAAGGGAAAGAAGACATTGACTTCAAGAGAGAAATTTATATATACTTCATGCCCTGATCACCTGGTGGACTTGGCTCAAAACTAAAGTGTTTGTATTGAACTTGACATTAATGCCACAATTCGAGAAGATAATATCGTGAGAACGTGACTACCTTAGTAGATCTATGTACTTGAGAGATCATGATAAGGACCAGAACTTTACTACTAAATGTTTTTTTTTTTGATAAGGCAAATTTAATTAAATATAGCACAAGAGGTGCTCACTCTTTTACATTATAGAATGTTTTAACACCACCAAAAACTGCACACATCAAATACATCCCATTGGACTAAGATACAAACTGTGAAAGAAAATGAAAAAGAGCTGCTCTTGGCCTTGTACCAAACCCATGTCCTGATCTTCACCAAATCCACCAGTTTCTTAATATCCACAATTCCTCCCTCCATTAGTATCTCATTTCTCTCAAGCCAAATGGACCAGACCACTATAAACCAAAGACAATCTTTTACTTGATTTTTTGAAGCTAATAAGTTTTTGCATTGCAACAAATGGGCAACATGAGATTTATGTATCACTACTAAATGTTCACTACTAAAAGTGACACGTCATAGTGACATGAACATACAAATGAAAAGCGTTAAACGCGCAAAAATATGAATCCCGTTCATAAGAAGTATTACGGTATTTCAGACTCGACAGTTTACTAAACAATTTTATACAATTCAGTAAAATGCAACCTAATGCTGATGCCTTTTAAATGATTTTTAAGTAAAAAGTAAAAACACGGTGAATATATATAAAAACGCTTAGCTGATAATATAACAGGATTGGAAATATCTAATTTACGACGATGTCACAAATCACGATATATATAATTTGTGTCCCTATTGTTGATTATGAGAGTTTTATTTACGAAAGTAAGAGGGGTTTAACTCCTTTTTCTATGCTTTTACTTCACTCTGATTAGGTTATTAAACTAATCCCATGTATTGGAATTTAAATGTATCTAATTGGCATATACTGTATCATGGTCAAAATTCAAAAATTAACATGTACCTATGTATAATAATATGTTTACAATCGTCACAAGATAAACTATATGGATTAGAAAATTACGCTAGATGTCTATGGAATTAAAAAACTATAGGGATACCGTGTTGATATTAGTTACTAATTTATAAGTGTGATGCAATTTTCAAATGTAAAGTCACCCCCCACTCGATCGATTGACATGTAAATGTGTAACTTTTCAGTTGAACGATTAAATGTTGTATCAATTTTGGTAAACGTATTTTTTCTTTATCTATAAGTACAAGTGACATACTTCTTTATAGGATAAAAGAGAAAAAAATACCTCTCACCCATTATTGTATGCACCAGCGCCGGGGTGGATCGGAATTACAATATGTGGGTTAATAATGAAAATTTAATATTAAAGTTAATTAGCTATGTAAACTAAATCATGTTGAATTAAATTTAGCTAATGAAAGTTTTAGCTTGCAATTTATGTTAATTAGTTATTGTTGGTGTGGACCTTTTGAGCTAGGTACCGTGTCTTCAAAAAGGAGAGACTTACATATTACGAGTTATGCAGTAATGTCTAGACACGTGCAATCGTCGTTATTTTGGTCTTATTTCTTCTAGGTTACAATACACCGAGAAATCGATACAGTGGAGCCTGAATTAACCAAAATAATGCTATCCTATTACAATGAATGTACTAGCTTGATCCGGAACACCTATTACACATAAGGAAATATAAGATGACAGGAAATAATCCCTAAATGGCCAAGTTGAGAGAACAGTCGAACGTGAGAGATTTGACGCTCTTTGATTGTTGTATTGCGGGCAGTATATACTTATGATATCGGACTGAACTTGGGAACTTGTCAAGTTGCCTACGTATCCCATTAAGGGAATCAAGCCGAACGTAGTTCATTTGTCTCTTTTGAGTTGCTTCTATTAGGTCAACCTCTGGTTGGGCTGCCTGGTTCCTTTGGTTCACCATTGGCGTGACTTCACGGTTTCGATTATATCTCCTTGTAGAATGATCTAAACCTTGATCTGCTTCTTGATTACGGACCCTGACTCATGTAGCTTTCAGGCCATGTATGGGTTAGATATTGGTGTGCATCGGATTGTCTTGGTTCGATGCATCTATGTCGAATAGGGTGAATTTGAGACAGCTTGGCGCGACTCCACGATTTTGATCATATCTCTTTGTAGGATGATCGAAACCTCGACCTGCTTCTTGATTCAGAACCCTGACTCATGTAGCTTTCTGGGCCTATACATCGAATTGGCTTGGTTCGATGCGTGCGCATCGAATTCGATCCCTCAATGTCGAACCGGGTGAATTTGATGCGATGTGCGCAACTTCACGGTTTCAATCATATCTCTTTGTAAGATGATCGAAACCTCGATCCGATTCTTGATTCGGAACCCTGACTCATGTAGCTTTTTGGGCCTATGCATTGAATTGGCTTGGTTCGATGCGTGCACATCGAATTTGATCCCTCAATGTCGAACTGGGTGAATTCGATGCGTTGTGCGTGACTTCACGGTTTCGATCATATCTCCCTCATGGATGATCGAAACCTCGATCCGCTTCTTGATTCGGGACCCTGAATCGTGTGGCTTTCCAATGACATATTACTCAATGTCTAATTAGATATATAAATAAAATGGTGACCCAAATACGGCTAAGATAGCTTAACCTCTAAGCCTTCTCGACACTTATTAGTCAGTTTCTCGCCATCGTGGCTTCTTCTTAACATGACTCATTATGCCAAACCATTTAGTCCCCCAGTTTGGAGTGTGATTTTGGAACATAAGTATACTTCAAACTATAATAAAGTGCTAGAGTCATTTCGCCTCATTTTTAGGGTGATTAATGTTATTATGCACTAGTGTAGCTTACTGAATAAGCCCACATCATATAGTCCCCCCATTTGGGAGTCGGTCTTGATTCAAGAGCGGGTGCCAAATTATAAAAATCTTGCGCGACTTCTAAATACGCCCCTTATCTGGGAGTCGTGATCCGGATGATCGGTTTCCAAATAACTTTTATCTATCTTGGTGCGATGCGCGCACTTGTGTGCTAGTGATCTGCTTTATGATCGTCGTGTCATGGGTAGTAATCTAGTTTGCACTTACATCGAGGTATTATTTTGACTAAATGTCCACGATAGGTCGAGTCTAACAACGATCGAATCGGGTGGATTCGATACAGAGTATCTCTATTTGGCCTATATCGAATCTAGAGTGCATCGAATCGAGGGAATTCGATCTAGGTTGTACCAAATCAGGTGGTTCGATGCTCATAATTATTTTGCTCTGCAATGAACAATTTTTAATTTGCTGTTTTTGTGGCGCTGCGTCGCCTTTTTATTAATCTCACGGTTGTCATTTATGACTATTTTATTTGTTTGTTTGATCGAAGGCTCGTAATCGTTGCCTTTTTTTTCAATTGCTATCGTTGCTCTTTACTTTATTTTGACAACTCGAGTATTCTTCCATAATCACGGAAAGATTTTGTTGCTGTTAGGTGTTTAGGAATTTGCGGTATCATGTGTCCTTTTAGACAGAGTCTCCGTCCATTTTTAGTTATTTAGGGAGTTGCGGTATCTCGTGTCGTTTTAGACAGAGTCTCCGTCCCTTTTTAGTTATTTAGGGAGTTGCGATATCTCATGTCGTTTTAGACAGAGTATCCGTCCCTTTTTAGTTATTGTATGATCATACGGGGTTTTTACCTCCAATTTTGATGTTTTCGCTATTTCGACAATGTAGTTGATAACAAGGTGCCAAGTATAATGAACTATGAGTTGGTTATCCTCTGCATCGGTGTTGTGCACTGATTTTGCAGTTATGTTTGGTTTAAAATCTTTATCTATAGGCATGAGACTTTATGGGATGCATTGCCTTCATTGAGGGCGAAGGCTTTACATGATAGGCCGAATCTGGGCTGTTAGATCAATGTTAGATCAAATCTGATGAATCTCTAAATCATTCTTACTGAGACTATTTGATAGTCATCTCATGTTTGAAGCGGAAACAAATTAATAGTGTTGCTTCACCACATCTTGGAATTCGATTGGTTTGACTTATGGCATGCCTCGAATGGATGGAATTCGATCGTCACTGCGCAATCTCATCCTAATTTGATTTTGAAAGTTATTAAAAATTGAAATTTGGATGATCACCATCGATCGAATGTGCTCGGATTCGTTCGACTTTCTGATGGGTCTGCTTTAATGAACAATTTGTTATGTCTGTTTTGGCGCTGTGCCACCCTGTTGCTTTGAACAATGTTTTTCAATGGGTTTTTGCTGCTTTGTTTTTGCGGTTATTTTCTTTCAGCGGCATTTTTACTATTTCTTTGTTATTTGTCAACTATATGCCACGTCATGTTGCGGAGTTGCTATGGCATCTTTTGCTAAGTTAGCTCAATGTTCACATCATTGTTTTGAGGTTTTCCATCCTGAAGGATTTCTTTGGGTGCACTTGCTGCTTGTGGGCAGAGTGTATGTCCCCTTTGTCTTTATTCTATCGGATTTTTTTTGTTAACGCGTCATTCTAGGCGAGGCGCCAATCACTTTTTCTTAGTTTGAAGAGAGCCCAAGTGCTCACCGTTCAGCAGATCCACACCACCCGCTACCTTCGTGTTGGGTTCAACTTGCAGTGGTTGGACCTGTCATTGGGACCTAACATGGAAATTCTCTCGATAACCAAGGAAAATTAAACCACTGTTGCGAACGAATATGCGAGTATGCTATCGCAATTTACTATTATTTTGGCAATTTATATGCCATATTGCATCATGGGGTAACGCGCGTGTTTCATTTCTTTCTGCCGCATCGGACATTTGTTATGTCGGTGTAATCAATTTCATCAGATTTTTCCTATACACTTATCTCTTGAGACAGACTTCCTTATCTTGTTGCTTTGTTTTTAGAGATTTAATGGTTAGCACTTGTCATTTGAGACAGAGTGCCCGTCCCGTTTCCTTCTCCTCGCGGGTCCCCTTTAGATCATGGATGGCGTTATTATTATGCAAATAACTTCACAATGCGTGGTTTTGCTTTTGCTGCATTTGTAAAATAGTGCTGTCATCGTTGCTTAACCTTGTATGATTTGTGTTTTGAGGATTATGGCCTCACTTGTGTATAGGTTTCTGATATTTTTGTTTGATGCATCCCAGTTGCTGCATTAGTGTCGTTGGATCGTGTGAACGCGCGACGTTTATTCGCCCAATACGGTTCTGCAATTATCTTTGGAGTTAATCGTTGTTGTCTTTGAGAGATAGACAACTTAGATAACACGCAGGTTATGTTGCTAAGAGCCTCGATCGAGCAAGAGATCGTCTGAATGGAGACCTTCGACTATTATAGAAATGATATATAAGTGTTGGATCTAAAGCGATCTAGTGTCGCCTTTGTGTGGATACTTTGTTGCATTCGTATTTGATAACCGCTTATGTTTTGTCTCTTGCACTCTGTGCTTTTAGATGTTATTAACCGTCGACGGTGACGGTTAATTTGGCATCTGAGTATTCGTACTTCTTGAAGTGATAAGCCTTCTATATTAGTTAATATGCTCTCATCTGGGCAGATAATCATCGTTCCATGCTGGACAGATGTAACTGATTTGCCACGTGAAGTCTATTGCCATATCCAGCCTTTCAAGCATATGGATATGTTGTTTGCATCATGCTTCTACTAGCGAATGTCTATCCTTTGCGATGTCTAATTTATTTCAGACCATGATGGACTGATGTCCATTTTCGATATATTCCATTTATTCATCTGACCACTTCGGGCTATTATTTCATTTTTGAGATTTTAGGTTTACGTTTATCTTGTCAGGCTGATGCTTTTGGTGTTGCTTTGGACAAGTTTGCTTCGTACCGTTTCGGGTAGGTTTGCACCGTGCTGCTTTGTGTGGACGTTCTTGGTGCCACTCTGGATACGTCTGACGTACCACAGAGGATCAGATTCATGTAAATTGTGCCAATTTCGCTTGTTCGGTGGGTGTGATCATTCGTCAGGAGTCCCCCCAGTCTTCGAGTGATTAGCAGTGTTTATGTTACATTATTTTGACGATATTAAGCCTTTTTGTTTTATATAGAATCTTTGTAACTATTCAGTAGTGGTTTTTGATAGGAACCGATTATGTCGCTTGATATCATAATCTTTGATTTACGTTTTACTCGCATAACTTTTTCTTTCTAATACATTTTAAGGCATGTTTTCTCGTTCTTTTGTTTGTTGTTGACTTCACAGTTATTTTATCTTTTATAGCAATTTTTGATGTCATTGAGCATATCCATTATAACGATTGCGTTTGATATGAGAAGTATGAGCAGTTTGGGCATTTATTGTTACCTTTATGGTATTTGTGCTATACCTGAGAGATTGGATCACCTTGGGCCTCTTATCTCACCGTTATTGTGTTGGTTACGTGCATGGGGGGTTGGAACACTTTGGGCCTTCTCATTCCACCGTCATGATTCTTTCGTCTGGAATGAGGGGTTTGACCACTTTGGGCCTTCTTATCCCCCGACCTGATTCTTCTGTCTGGCATGAGGGGTTGGACCACTTTGGGCCTTCTTATCCTCCAACATGCTTCTTCCGTCTGGCATGAGGGGTTGGACCATTTTGGGCCTTCTTATTCCTTGACATGCTTCTTCCGTCTGGCATGAGGGGTTGGACCACTTTGGGGCTTCTTATCCCCCGGCATGCTTCTTCCGTCTGGCATAAGGGGTTGGACCACGTTGGGCCTTCTTATCCCCAGTCATGCTTCTTTCGTCTGGCTTGAGGGGTTGGACCACTTTGGGCCTTCTTATCCCCCCGGCATGCTTCTTCCATCGGGCATGAGGGGTTGGACCACTTTGGGCCTTCTTATCCCCCGGCATGCTTCTTCCGTCTGGCATGAGGCGTTGGACCACTTTGGGCCTTCTTATCCCCTGGCATGCTTCTTCTGTCTGGCATGAGGGGTTGGACCTCTTTGGGCCTTCTTATCCCCGGCATGCTTCTTCCGTCTGGTATGAGGGGTAGGACCACTTTGGGTCTTCTTTTCCCCCGGCATGCTTCTTTCGTCTGGCATGAAGGGTTTTTACCATCATTTATATAAGACTCCACCTGTGTCGTTCACGTAGATAGATACATTTAATAATTTGGAAAATGTTGGGCTCAATTACTTACCGAGGAGTTTATGTTTCACAGTCTTTGCACGAGACTCAAGCCTTCGCAGTTCATACAGTTTATTAGCTCCTTATTGCAATTGTTTCAACTTCTTTGCATAATAACGCCTAAGATGTTTCACATTCCAAAGTCGCTTGTATGATCTTGAAGGCCCCCTCCATTTTGGTTCGCATTTTCCAATGTGCTGTTTTGTTGATACACTTCTGAGTACTAGATCCCCTACCTCAAAATTTCAGAATTGGACTCTGTTGTCATAGCTTTTAGCATTTGCTACTTTGAAAGCTACAGTGCGTTGGTACGCATCTTCCTTTGTTGTGCCTATCATGTCCAGATCCATCTTACGTAAGCGAACTGATTGTTTGGGATCATAGTCGTGAATCTTGCGTGTTGGCATTCCCCTTAGGGGTGGGTAATGATACCCGAAACTCGGGTACCCTACCCTACCCGATCGAGTAATACCCGAAATTCGGGTATTAATACCTGAACCGTACCCGAAAATTCGGGTACCCTATTCAAATAAGGTATTTCGGGTACAGGTTCGGGTAGAGATTTTTTAACATATAGGGTACCCGATACCCGGTACCCTATATAATACTCTTTTTTTTAAAAAAATTCCCTTTTCTTTTTCCCTTTTTCTTTTCTTCTCTTTTTATTTCTCTTTCTTTTCTTTTCTCTCTCTCACCAGTCGGCCTCAGACCTCAGTCCTCACTCCTCACACACAAACACAAAGTCACAAACGCACCACCACCACGCCACCACACACACTGGCGACACTCTCAACTCTGCCCGACGACGCTCTCAACAACTCCGGCGACGCTCTCAACAAACCGAATCTCTCTCTCTCTCTCTCTCTCACTTTCATAAACCGAAATCAAATTCAAAAAATTGGTAAACCCTAACTCAAAATTAATCTTTTAATTTGTATGTATTGTGTTCTATGATATGTATGGTGACTCAATTAGATTCAATTAGAGTTGTGTGGTAACTCAATTAGACTTAATTAGATTAGTTAGAGTTTATGAATTTGGACATTTTGTTAGATTAGAAGGAATTGGGAATTTCGGTAATGAAGTATGCAATTGAAGTATGCAATTGAAGAAATTGGGCATTTTTTAGATTACAAGGAATTGGGAATTTCGGTAATGAAGTATGCAATTGAAGAAATTGGGCATTTTTTAGATTAGAAGTATTGAAAGGTGACTTGTTTATTAATAAATTGTGTTATACTTATACGAGTTGATTAATAAAGTGTGTTATACTTATACGAGACAATGATTTGGACATTAAAGTGTGTTATATGATTTGGGCATTTTGTTATTGAAGTTTGTCATTTGATAAATTGATTTACTTTAAATGATAATTTGATATGAATTGTTATTGTGTTATATGAATGTTGAAACTTGAAACTATTTTTCATTGAATTTTGTAAATTGTAACTTGTTAACTAAGAGATTTTCTTAATTTATATAGGTGATGGCTCCTCCAAATTCGAAAGGAAAAGGAAAACAAGTGGCATCTTCACAAAAAAAGGAAAAACGCTTGAGTGCCAAAGCAAAGGGGAAGCGAGTAATGGACGAGAGTGTGAGAAAAGTTCCTAAAAAGAAGCAAAACTTGTCAATGTCTATCAACGATGAAGAGGTGCGATCTAACCATTCTATTCTCAATGACATTCAAGAATTTGATTCTTCCGAAAGCGATGAAGCCGAGAGGTTGGAAGCCATTCTATTTTTGAAGCCATTCTACATCTTGACAAACCGTGTCTCGGGAACTTTGTATGTCACATCAAACACCGTCTTCAAGGAAATTTGTGCAATTCATACTCTTATTGACAAGTATGCGAGAGGGACGGTTGGGGTGCAATTGACTCTAATGGCAATGGCAATGAGAGAGAAATTTGACAAATATTGGGGGGATACGTTGAAGATGAACAAGACCCTTTATTATGCCGTGCTTCTTGATCCACGCTCCAAATGGACATACTTGAATTATGCTTTGAATGCAATGTACTCTAAAGATCTTACGAAGCCGCCTCCACAAAAAGTAACCGATCTTACGAGTTCAATTCGTGAAGGCTTCGAATCTTTATTCGATGAGTACAAGCGAGTTTATGGGAGTTCTACTACTTCCACTCAAAGTCAAAGCCATTGCACATCTAGCCCTAGCACAAGTGTGGATGGCTTCTCTTTACCGGATGTAGGCCAACAAGCTTATGATTCGGTGCAACTCGGTTATGAGGCATTGTTGGCACAAATAAACGCACAAGAGAAGTCCGGGCTTGAGAGGTATTTGGCCGAAGAGGTCACGAGGAGTAAGGATGAACATTTTGATATCTTGGGATGGTGGAAAAGAGAAAGCCATCGATATACAATCATTTCCAAGATGGCTCGTGACATTCTAGCGGTTCCAGTCTCGACGGTGGCTTCTGAGGCGACATTTAGTACGGGAGGGCGTGTGCTTGATGCATTTAGAAGTTCGTTGTCTACCAAGATGGTACAAGCACTCATTTGTGCCCAAGATTGGCTTCGCGAAGATTATGTGCCTTTGAACGTGGAAGAAAATTTGTACGAGGTGGAGAAATGGGATGAAGGTAATATCATTTTCTTATTGTTCTTTAATTCAACTTGTACAATAGATAATTTGATATGTATATACTTTTGATTTGACTTGTTTCGTAATACTAATGATTTTCTTAAATTGTTATTGTAGAATTTAACGAATTGGGTAAAGATGCTTCGGTTCTTGATCCTTGAATGATGAAGATTGAATGATGAAGATTGAACACTTGTTGTAGGGTTAGGTGTCGTCGTTTCGATGTTGAATGAACAATTTTTATGTTGATTTGAATTTGATGTTGATGTTGTTTGAATTTGTAAGATTGCATATTTTTGGATTTGTCCTTGTTTTGGATTGAATGAGTTTTGTTTTGGATTGATAATGATTGGTATGTTTTGGGATTTTTCGGATTGGTCGTTGTTTTAGATTGATATTTGATTGGTATGTTGTGGAATTGGTTTTGATTTGAATGCGTTTTATTTTGGATTTAGATGATTACATTGGATGTGTTTTTTTTTTTTTCGAATTATGGAAGAATTGAAAGGGGAAAATGGGAAATTGTTAAAAAACATTCCCTGTTTTCGATTCCAAAACAGGGGATACCAGTGACTGGAGACTGCCAAAAAATCGGGTACCACAAACTCGAAGTTTGTGGTACCCTACCCGGTACCCGATCGGGTACCCGGGTTTCCAGTGGCAAGTCTCGGCCACTGGCCAGAAATCGGGTACCCCAAACCCAAAGTTTGGGGGTACCCGATTGATAGGGTACCCGATTCCAATCGGGTACCCCGATTTTTTATAGGGTTTCGGGTAGGGGTTTTCCCTACCCGAAAATTCGGATACCCTACCCGAATTAGCGATTACCCACCCCTAATTCCCATTCTGTCAAGTAGAACAACCTCAGTGCCGTAAATAAGAATGAAAAGTGTTTTGCCCGTCAATGTTCTCGTGATTGTCCTATACGCCCATAATATTCCTTGGAGCTACTCTTGTCAAGTTTTTTCTGTGTCTTTCATTCTCTTCTCGAGGTAATTTTTCGATGTCAGATTCCATTTGTGTGTAGTATCCATGTGATGATGGCCCCGCTGGTTCCTGCTTGGTCTGATAAATAATGTAATCCGACCTTCGATACCATATTAGGGTAGGACAAATCATAACACTATTCGGGGTGTAGTCGTTTGTCCGTGTAGGATTGGGATTGAAGAATCCCTAATCTTTCTCCGATAATGTTAGTTTTCTTGGTTGAATCACGGATTTGATTATTGCTCTTAGCACCACTCCTTATTTGCTTGGGACCGAGTTCCATATTATCAACTCCGTAGTTGTTTCCCGATCTCGATATAGCTACTGGGACTCTTCGCAGTTCTTTTCCCGTTGGTCCATTCCCTTTCTTGGCCATTTTACCTAAACAGGCTCTTAAGCATAAGCGAAATGGTGTTCCCACATACGGCGCCAATATTTTGGTCTTATTTCGTCTAGGTTACAATACACCGAGAAATCAATACAGCGGGGCCTGACTTAACCAAAATAATGCTATCCTATTACAATGAATGGACTAGCGTGGTCCGGAACACCTATTACACATAAGGAAATATAAGATGATAGGAAATAATCCCTAAATGGCCAAGTTGAGAGAACAGTCGAACGTGAGAGATTTGACACTTTTTGATTGTTGTATTGCGGGCATTAGATACTTATGATATCGGACTGAACTTGGGAACTTGCCAAGTTGCCTACGTGTCCCATTAAGGGAATCAAGCCGAACGTAGTTCATTTGTCTCTTTTGAGTTGCTTCTATTAGGTCAACCCCTGGTTGGGCTGCCTGGTTCACTTGGTTCAGCATTGACGTGACTTTACGGTTTCGATTATATATCCTTGTAGGATGATCTAAACCTCGATCCGCTTCTTGATTACGGATCCTGACTCATGTAGCTTTCAGGCCATGTATGGGTTAGATATTGGTGTGCATCGAATTGTCTTGGTTCGATGCATCTATGTTGAACAGGGTGAATTTGAGACAGCTTGGCGCGACTCCACGATTTCGATCATATCTCTTTGTAGGATGATCAAAACCTTGATCCGCTTCTTGATTCGGAACCCTGACTCATGTAGCTTTCTAGGACTAGGCATCGAATTGGCTTGGTTCGATGCGTGCACATTGAATTCGATCTCTCAATGTCGAACCGGGTGAATTCGATGTGCTGTGCACAACTTCACGGTTTCGATCATATCTCTTTGTAGGATGATCGAAACCTCGATCCAATTCTTGATTCGGAACCCTGACTCATGTAGATTTCTGGGCCTATGCATCGAATTGGCTTGGTTCGATGCGTGCGCATCGAATTCGATCCCTCAATGTCAAACCGGGTGAATTCGATGCGTTGTGCGCGACTTCACGGTTTCGATCATATCTCCCTCATGGATGATCGAAAGCTCGATCCGCTTCTTGATTCGGGACCCTGACTCGTGTGGCTTTCGAATGATATATTACAAAATGTCTAATTAGATATATAACTAAAATGGTGACCCAAATACGGCTAAGATAGCTTAACCTCTAAGCCTTCTCGACACTTATTAGTCAGTTTCGCGCCATCGTGGCTTCTTCTTAGCATGACTCATTATGCCACACCAGTCGTCCATTCAGTCACCGAGCCTATGTTGTGGATTGCGGGTTGAGCCATGACTTAGGCCTCTCCCTATGTTTTTCTTCAACAAAATTAAACACCAAAGAACTCAATATGGTTCAGGTAAATTGTAGTAAGTGCAACTATTAAATTTGTGACATTTAGATTTGCGTTTAGCAAGCAACAAATCGCTGCCCAGTGTATGCTTCGAGTTGGAAAAAAGTTATTCAGTCCGTGCATGGTCGATAACGAACTAGCGTGACAAGTTGGCCGGAGATGTCTGTATACTTCTAAGGAACCCGGCCTTTGAGAATTATAAATTAATAGACTCAACGCCCCCCTTGATAACTGAAGAGATTACATACAAGTACTAGTTGCACCATCTTGCTTAATAATGTTCGTAGTTCGTAACAAGAAAAATATTGCAATATAATTGTAAAGACACACATCTAGTTAGTTAGTTTAATTCCGAATACATCACCTACAATAAACTACAAACATACACATTTCTTTGATTCCAGCCACAAACCCATTAATAACTATTGGGGTGGTGATAATGGGGAGGTTGATTTCTTAAATCATGGTGCTACATGTATTATCTTATCATGCATTATTTTATCACCTATTTAGTTTGGAGTTGAGGCTATAAATAGCAACCCATTCTCATTCATGAAATTCATCCCATTGAGAAGCAATATTTTGCATTGTAATATTTCCTCCTTCCTCTTGTAATATTTCTATATTTGTGTGAGGTGTATTCGGGGAGTGTTACGGGTAAAAAGGATCTGTGGGGATCGGTTGGGTTGAGAGAGAAATTGTGTAGTTGTAACAATTTTCTACATAGTGTATTTTCGTTCGGGCCCCGTGGTTTTTTCTCCGTTTTAGGAGTTTCCACGTAAAATCCTTGTGTTGTTACTATCGTCATATTTTATTCGTATTTGCTTCTTATATCCACAATGGGCAAATTCTGGGGGTGCGTATTTGTCGACTCAAATACCTGACAAGTGGTATCAGAGCCTGAGTACTGCTAGAGGTGGAGCTTTTATTGGGGTGGAGCTCTGGTGTGATAGTAGTGTGAATAAGCGTTGATAAAGGCGGTTCTGTCAAAGGTAATTGGTTATTAAGCGGGACCGTTGTGACCCCACCAATTACCTGGGAACCTTGAAATCCTGCCTGGAAAGACGAGATATCTCTTTCCGGGGGTTTACTTTGTGCTATTCAGATCTACTTGAAATTCACCAAGGCTCACTGGTGCAATGTCAGGAAGTAAGGGTACAAGTGCGGTGAGATTTGACGTTGAAAAATTTGACGAAAAAATCAACTTTGGCTTGTGGCAAGTTCAAGTCAGCGATGTGTTGATTCAGTCAGGGTTACACAAGGCTTTAAAAGGGAGGGTTGCTAAAGGTAGCGGCCCTACTAGCTCGAGTTCCGAAGCAGCTGGTATAAAAGCTGTGGTGGACGATGATGACTGGGAGGATCTAGATTTGCGAGCTGCGAGCGCAATTCGTCTGTGCTTGGCCAAAAACATTCTTACGAACGTGCATGGGATTTCTTCGGCTAAGGGACTCTGGGAAAAATTAGAGGAGTTGTACCAGGCGAAGGGTGTGTCGAATCGCGTGTACCTGAAGGAGCAGTTTCACACACTGCGAATGGCAGAGGGTGCGAGTATCTCAGATCATCTGAGTGTTCTGAACGGAATCGTTGCTGAGCTTGAATCCATTGGAGTTGCAATTGATGAGGAGGATCAAGCCTTGAGACTCATATGGTCTCTTCCAAGTTCGTACGAACACATGAAACCGATATTGATTCATGGAAAAGAGAAAATCAATCTCTCTGAAGTTACGTGCAAGCTTCTGTCTGAAGAGAGGAGGCTTAGCGGGGGTAACGGTTCACATGTAAACAATGCATTGGTGTCTTTATGATGGCAGGAAGACAGACTCTAGGAGGAAAGTGTGTTGGCGGTGTGGACAATCTGGCCACGTTAGAAGAAATTGTCCAATAAGGGGAGCCGGTTCGGCAAATGGCTCCGAGGCATCAAAGGGAAACACTGGAGGAGATACTAACATTGCTTATTGCAGTGATTCTGAAGTTCTGTAAGCGGCATGCTCGTCCTGATGGCATGAGACCCTAAAAGTTGCCATGAGACAGGACGTTAATGTTAGTGGGTCTAGTGTGCACATGGGCATTGCTTTTGGCGTTAATGCAAGGTGTGGTATATTCATGTCGACGGGCTGATGACTTCCGGAGGAGCCAAAAGGGGAAGTTGCACCATCCTATCAGCAGGTTAATGTTCGACATGGGCCGAAAAAGGAAATTCTTGGAATTGGTTTATTCTGAGTGGTTATGCTTTATGGTGGAACATGGTACTTCTAAAAGTACGACTGCGATTGCAGTGATAGCGGGAGCTATGGAGATCTTCTGAGGCGGAGTGGGTATGCGATTGCCCAAGGCCGGAGTGAAGATGATTTTGAAGACGCGATTAGTCACTAATAATCACATCTTCAAGGTGGATGTGGAGATTATTGGGGCGGTGATAATGGGGAGGTTGATTTCTTAAATCATGGTGCTACATGCATTATCTTATCATGCATTATTTTATCACCTATTTAGTTTGGAGTTGAGGCTATAAATAGCAACCCATTCTCATTCATGAAATTCATCCCATTGAGAAGCAATATTTTGCATTGTAATATTTCCTCCTTCCTCTTGTAATATTTCTATATTTGTGTGAGGTGTATTCGGGGAGTGTTACGGGTAAAAAGGATCTGTGGGGATCGGTTGGGTTGAGCGAGAAATTGTGTAGTTGTAACAATTTTCTACATAGTGTATTTTCGTTCGGGCCCCGTGGTTTTTTCTCCGGTTTAGGAGTTTCCACGTAAAATCCTTGTGTTGTTACTATCGTCATATTTTATTCGTATTTGCTTCGTATATCCACGATGGGCAAATTCTGGGGTGCGTATTTGTCGACTCAAATACCTAACAAGTGGTATCAGAGCCTGGGTACTGCTGGAGGTGGAGCTTTTATTGGGGTGGAGCTCTGGTGTGATAGTAGTGTGAATAAGCGCTGATAAAGGCGGTTCTGTCAAAGGTAATTGGTTATTAAGCGGGACCGTTGTGACCCCACCAATTACCTGGGAACCTTGAAATCCTGCCTGGAAAGACGAGATATCTCTTTCCGGGGGTTTACTTTGTGCTATTCAGATCTACTTGAAATTCACCAAGGCTCACTGGTGCAATGTCAGGAAGTAAGGGTACAAGTGCGGTGAGATTTGACGTTGAAAAATTTGACGAAAAAATCAACTTTGGCTTGTGGCAAGTTCAAGTCAGGGATGTGTTGATTCAGTCAGGGTTACACAAGGCTTTAAAAGGGAGGGTTGCTAAAGGTAGCGGCCCTACTAGCTCGAGTTCCGAAGCAGCTGGTATAAAAGCTGTGGTGGACGATGATGACTGGGAGGATCTAGATTTGCGAGCTGCGAGCGCAATTCGTCTGTGCTTGGCCAAAAACATTCTTACGAACGTGAATGGGATTTCTTCGGCTAAGGGACTCTGGGAAAAATTAGAGGAGTTGTACCAGGCGAAGGGTGTGTCGAATCGCGTGTACCTGAAGGAGCAGTTTCACACACTGCGAATGGCAGAGGGTGCGAGTATCTCAGATCATCTGAGTGTTCTGAACGGAATCGTTGCTGAGCTTGAATACATTGGAGTTGCAATTGATGAGGAGGATCAAGCCTTGAGACTCATATGGTCTCTTCCAAGTTCGTACGAACACATGAAACCGATATTGATTCATGGAAAAGAGAAAATCAATCTCTCTGAAGTTACGTGCAAGCTTCTGTCTGAAGAGAGGAGGCTTAGCGGGGGTAACGGTTCACATGTAAACAATGCATTGGTGTCTTTATGATGGCAGGAAGACAGACTCTAGGAGGAAAGTGTGTTGGCGGTGTGGACAATCTGGCCACGTTAGAAGAAATTGTCCAATAAGGGGAGCCGGTTCGGCAAATGGCTCCGAGGCATCAAAGGGAAACACTGGAGGAGATACTAACATTGCTTATTGCAGTGATTCTGAAGTTCTGTAAGCGACATGCTCGTCCTGATGGCATGAGACCCTAAAAGTTGCCATGAGACAGGACGTTAATGTTAGTGGGTCTAGTGTGCACATGGACATTGCTTTTGGCGTTAATGCAAGGTGTGGTATATTCATGTCGACGGGCTGATGACTTCCGGAGGAGCCAAAAGGGGAAGTTGCACCATCCTATCAGCAGGTTAATGTTCGACATGGGCCGAAAAAGGAAATTCTTGGAATTGGTTTATTCTGAGTGGCTATGCTTTATGGTGGAACATGGTACTTCTAAAAGTACGACTGCGATTGCAGTGATAGCGGGAGCTATGGAGATCTTCTGAGGCGGAGTGGGTATGCGATTGCCCAAGGCCGGAGTGAAGATGATTTTGAAGACGCGATTAGTCACTAATAATCACATCTTCAAGGTGGATGTGGAGATTATTGGGGCGGTGATAATGGGGAGGTTGATTTCTTAAATCATGGTGCTACATGCATTATCTTATCATGCATTATTTTATCACCTATTTAGTTTGGAGTTGAGGCTATAAATAGCAACCCATTCTCATTCATGAAATTCATCCCATTGAGAAGCAATATTTTGCATTGTAATATTTCCTCCTTCCTCTTGTAATATTTCTATATTTGTGTGAGGTGTATTCGGGGAGTGTTACGGGTAAAAATGATCTGTGGGGATCGGTTGGGTTGAGCGAGAAATTGTGTAGTTGTAACAATTTTCTACATAGTGTATTTTCGTTCGGGCCCCGTGGTTTTTTCTCCGGTTTAGGAGTTTCCACATAAAATCCTTGTGTTGTTACTATCGTCATATTTTATTCGTATTTGCTTCGTATATCCACGATGAGCAAATTCTGGGGTGCGTATTTGTCGACTCAAATACCTAACAATAACACATGCACTTTCTTAATTAAAGATTTAAAGATAGATCACAAAATTGCTCACGAGGTTAACGTTGTAAACAAGAACCTAGCTTTAGTTGGTAAAAAGAACCATTAAGTTAAAAGTCCTCCAAGTGTGCTTGTTTAACCAAGAGCACTAATATTCACAAGGAATTAGACTCTTACCAGAACAAAGAGAGCAATATAGCATAAAATTATTTTTAACTGGTATCTTTATGCCAGTGCATACACTAGTCTAAAACTATACAAGCATGTTAGGTTGTTGCGCATTTGGTAAAAACTGCACGAATTGTCTTTTTAATATCTTTACAAGTTTGACTATATATAGATGTGACACCAATACGAAGTGGGACAATGCACAATATTCTTCTGTAGTCTCTGAGAACATAATGAACCAATAAATTGAACACTTTCCAGCTGTCACATTTGGAGGTCGACTTTTGAGCTTTAAAATGACAATAAAGCTACGATTTGTTTTTTATTTTTTCAAATTTTTATTACTTGTACGATGCTTAGCATGTAAGATATGACTAGATAATATAAAATTGAAAATAATTCGGATTATATATTGGGGGTACTCATGAGATACTTTATACGTGTGACATTCATGAATTAAATAAAAAATGAACTAGTTACACACACATATATTTATATTCATAGATACGTATGAATATATATATATATATATTGACGGATATAGTAATAAAAGACAATTACTTTGAAGATTTATAAAGCTATATTCGAAAGTCAAAAGTTGCAAACATGATGACATGCAGTTTTTTGAGTTCAAAAACCACCATGATTTCGGATAGATCAGAATAGCGTAAGATGTGTCACGTTCATGTTTATCTTATTTCAGAAAGACTCTTTAAAGATTTGGAATTGATCTCTTCTTTAAGCTTTGTTTGGATCATATATTTGTCTCTGGAAAATTAACAAAACATGCAACTTCATTAATTGCCAATCTATCATGTATGATTAATTCCAAGACACAGATTAAATTAATTTCTTATATTGAACTCATCTTTACAAAAAAAGAGAAAAGACAAAATGCGATTGAATTGATCTACTAAGCTTTAAGAATATTTTAGAGAGTTAATGGAACATTTATAAGAAGCGTAGCTGAAATTTTCTCCAAAAAAAAGGTGTAGCCAAAATAAATTTATTTTTCATGCACACGTTCCAACACAAAGACATTACTGAAATTGTGGCATGTAATTGGTTTTTGACGTACCAGCATGATTGTCGCCTTTGATTGCGAGCTTGAGTTCTTTTATTTTAATTGGTATAATACAATATATATAATACGTTGGAAGGATTTTCTGTGAAGAGACCGAAGGTTGGATTTTAAATAACGAAGATGAGTATTTCATTTTTATATCCTAGAATGGTTTTATTTGGGAGCAAATAACAAATGGTTTTATTTGCACATAATTTTGATGATCGCTAGTAACTAATCAAAAAACTGGATCGCGCTATATATTCTGCGATCTATACCATATAGCCATGTAGCGAAACACATTTGTCTTATCTATAAATTATAACTTAATTAATCGTTGTCCAACACCTTCCACTCACGTACAAAGTGTAAACCTTCTTATTACGTCTAATGACGTGATATTATTTTTAATAATTAAGTAGCAGTGAACTTCCTCTTCTTAATTAGCTGAAATTTGTCTCATTTAAAAGTTAAGCTTGTTTAAACACTTTAGTTTGTGTATGTTCTCCAACAACTTTATTCTTCTCTCTACTCCTCTTCATCTGACTTTATATTGGATCCAAACAAGGCATTAAAGATTATGATGAATAGAACATTTTTATGTGATCAAAGGAGTTGACAAAAGGTACCAAGATATGGCGGATGGGGACATACGAAATGAGTATCGAAGGACAAAATCCATGAGACCATATTGTACTTATCTTCTTCTTTTTGGGGGACATAGAGAATGGTACATATTCAGTCAACCCACTTTAAAAAAGGCAAAATACTGCGGATTTTTTTCTTCTTCTTTTTAAACTGCAAATCTGGATTCAACATACGAACCACTCAAGCAATAGTAGCATGATTGCTCTCTTGAATTTGTTGCATCTTATCATTTTGTGAGGTGAGGAATGAAATTGATTGATATGTGTAGCATCTTATGGTATTGCTAATCATTCATCAAAGAAATTATCAAAATGTGTAAAGAAAAAAAACTTCATATGATGAAATATCCGTTAAGGTAGCTAATCATGTGTCAAGACATATTTCCATGGCTTGTTCGACTCCAAATCAAAGCGTGTAGATATTTCTTGTCTTTGTAAGATACGAACCTTAATTTTCTAGGGCGTGTAAGATGATTTGAAGTCAAAGATGATTTGAAAGGAGGAAAACACGAGAAGATGTTTGTCTAAACCAAATTCCAACTGAAATATGGACAAATATGAAAGACATGTGTTATAGAGAACAAATGAAATAATGAATGAGAAAATTGTACATATTGATATCACTATATAAGAATGAAGGTGACATCCATTATTAATTATTCTAACAATTGGGCGATAAAACTTATACGTTAAAAAAAAACTTATTTGTCATACTATAAATTAAAGCTATAAGATAGTTGAATACTTATCAGAGACGAATAGTCCCTATATATGATAATCAAATTAGAAATACTGTTGTGGAAATGAATCTCATAGGTAATCCATTTACTTCCCTAGAGTAGAATAAAGATTTTCAGACGTGCCACAAATTTGTATGACATGAAACAAAATGTTATTGAAATACATCATTATGAAGAAGGTGTAGTAGTTTCAGCTGAAAACAAATTAAAACAGTGAAATGCTCACTATTCAAGCCAATGAGTAGTCCTACCCGCGTAGGTCAGGTCAAGTAAGTTATTTTTCATCTCTGTCATTTACAACTCAGTATTTACTATTTAGATCATCTATGCTTTACTTTTAAGCAGTTATTTTTGATCGAGCTTCAACTAGTTTAATTTGATGTGTATTCCTTGGTAACTTAAAAAGCGTGAGGTTTACAATGGGCATTTTCAGCGTTTCTTATAATATAAACAAGGGACGAAGCCAGGATTTCGAGGGGGGGGGGGGGGGGGGGGGGGGGGGAGGGGGAGATTATTCTAATTTTTTTTTATTAATTCAATATAAATTTTTTGTCAACAAAATTAAATTAGCTTTAGAAAAAAAAACATGTACATGATTAATAACTAACCAACAATATTTGAATTGTACCATTTAACAAAGCATTCAACATCTTTAAAAAAATATATTAAAATACAGAATACTACTCTTTTTAAAATACGAGTCAATTCGTTTTTTACCCATCAAGCCAAAACCTGTATAATTAAAAAGTCAAGTAATTAATTAGTTGCTACGTTACTTCCTTAATTGTTCACATAACAATAAGTGTAACATAATCTCCTAGTGATATATATATAATTAACATTAGTTAACTACTTTATCAATCAAAAATTTTGGTAATCCAAAACTCATTCTAAGAAAATAAAATCATATGTAAGACTTTTAAGTTTTAACATCCGTATGACATCGCAATTCGCAATTAACATTACAATTTAGCGTGACAATATTTAAACCCTATATAAACACACAACCATATTGAAACAATCAAAACTATCTATTTCACAAACTATTATATATAATATATTAATTCTATGCTGCAACTACAAGAAGACAAAAAGAAAAAAAGAAAAAAAACAAGATGTATTTAGAGACTTACACAGAAGAAGCGTGGGATGTGGGCATGGAGTTGCAAAAGAAGGGTTTGTTAATGTTGTTAGTTTCTTTTTGACTTTTTCTTCTTTCTTTTTCTTTTTGTTCTTAGCTAAATTAGGCTTTTAGGTGGGCCGTATAATAGAATATTATTTATATTCTAATGGTAATAGATCTGAAACCGTGCAACTCTTTCTTACAATAAATTACTACAATACTACTATATAAAAAAAATTGAAAAGTGAGGGGGTGCAGTGGCCCCCATGCACCCCTCTCCCTCCGCCCCTCATATGAACTACATGATGAACTTTATCGTAACACTTCTTACTTTATGCAGCATATGAGTTAGACTCTACTAATTTGGTAGATATAGTCTACTTCAATTCATTTGAACATAATGCACGTTTGAATGTTATTGAACTTTACCATACAGAATAGGGGTGTGCGGTGCGGTCCGGTTTTTGAAATGAGGGTCCAGTTTTGGTTCTCCCAAATGCCAAATCAAAAACCGCACCATTTAAACGGTTCGATTTTAGTTATAACCGAAGCCGGTTTGATTTTATTCGAGCCGATTTCGATCTTCTTCTTTTTTTTTTTTAGGAAAAAAACTACCGTGATTAACCTAAACTACAAATTTAAATTGTAAACACTATACTAAACAACACATAAAAGACTCCAAAACAATGTAATAAGTAACTCATTACTTAGTAATTTATACTTTACAAAATTTTAACCATCAACAATATATTAAAAATCATGATGCATCAATGAATAATAAAACACGAACAAAATTAAATAAAACACAATTCACAAAAAGCTTCATACTAAGTAATTTGTTTTACTCTATCTTAGTTTTAGAAACGTAATCTATCCTAAAATAAATTATTACTTAACACTTAATAGACTCATAATTAATTCATAGATTACATATTATGGAAGAAAGAAACGGTTTTGGTTTCGGTCCGGATAACCAACAATAAACATCGAAATCGCACCATACGAGGAGCCGATTTTACGTTTTGCACCAAAAATCGAACCGTCCAAACGGTCCAATTTTTTTATCGAACCGTCGGTCCAGTAAACTGCTGGTGCGGCCGGTTTTGGTGCTTTATGCATACCCCTAACACGAAATTAGCTAGCTGCAAAAACATGTATTTATGTAATTTAAGCTGAGGCTAAACTTAGATTTTTAGCCTTTTAATGTCGTCCAAGAGTCTAGATATATCTCATCTCATATTTGAAGAAATCCAAGAAAAGCGGCAGGGTAAATTAAGCAAAATAATTGTACTTAATAATGACATGGTAAAGATCTTACCATTTCTCAAATCTTTCAACCTTTGACTTATAAATATATAGATTATTCTAATACAACTATACATTAGCATAATCTCCTCTATTCTATCCTTTATTTAATTATTTTGTCGGCAAATGGCTAGTGTTACAGTTGCAAAGTTATCAAAATATTAATAAAAAGCCATATTCAATTCCACATTGGTTATCAATCTGAATTTATATACAATTAGATTCCTTGCATGTCGACAAAATTGGACCTGAGTTATTGTTGTTCACTGGTTGACTATGGCTTGTGTCAGCCTTTCACATATGGGACAATTTAAGAAATTAATTCAATATAATGGGTTGATAACTCGAGATTTGATAAATAGAGAGCTCTGATTGGTCAGATTAATCATTTGTTTTTCAATGATTATGTGATTTGGTAATAAGCTAGTGCAAATTAAATAAGTTCTGAATATCTAAGACACGATTAATTTGTAAGATTATTGGACATTACGTGTCAAATTAAAGCATCATAAACATTTGAGCAAGTGAAAGGGCAGCATGCTTATATCAAGTTTAAATATCGAAGATTTTTGAGCGCGATTCTTAACTTTCAACCTGTTATAAATTATAACATGTTTTTTTTTTTGATTTCTTACTGGTGTTCGTTTATGCGACTAATCCAGTCGAGCCTCGGTCGGGCCCTTTTTTTTTAGGGGGATTCTCCCAGCGGTGTTTTTTACATCCACAAGACTCGAACCCGATACCTTGCTTAAGTGAACTCAAGATTTGAGTTTTTTTATTTCTCCTTGTCACATAAACTCAAGATAACCCTCCCACTAATTAATCTATTTTTTCTATGCCAGGTCTTGTGTGCTACTTTAAGTGTTAGTTGTTAGATTTAGTACACAATTTGAATGATTAATTGTCAACAAAATATAACCACGAAATTAGTGGATTATAACCATGGATTAAAGTTCCAGTTTTGGAGTAGGTTCCCATCAGCTAAAAATTAGAAATATTTTATAATATTTCTAGAACGTTTCGACATGTTTCGAAAAATTCGTAAAAATTATGGTTATAACTAACATGGAAACTACATGTATTTTTCGTTTCGGTAGAATCAAAAACGAAAATATTTAGGTACTTTTTGAGGAAACGCACGTAAATTTTAATCTATGATTATAACCAGTTTTTGACTATATAGTTTATCCTACAAGAACGAGTTCACATTTATGAAAGAACAAATTATTATTTTTGCCATATAGTATATGTTAAAATCACAAATTACCATTTAAGAAATCTGACTTTAAAAAAGGACTTTATCTATTTTTTTATCCAAAATGACGGTTGGACTATTTTAGAGCCGTGTCAAACTTTCGCTGACATGGCGACTGATTAGGATGACAAGGGTGCCACATAATAATTTTGTTTTTTTCGAGCAGCTGACTCTTTCTTTCTCTCTCTCACACACACAGAGAGAACGCCCCACCACTGCCCATCAGAGTACCCACACCCCTCGGCCCTCACACACATACACGCTCCTACTCTTCCCCTTCTTCCTACTGCTACTACTAGCACTGCTTCTCCCAATAACATCACCGTACGATCTTCCTCCGGTACCCTGTTCGGTTACGCTGGACGCATTCGACTCCGGTTTTTTGACCGAGGGTTCGGGTTGGGTGCGTTCTCCGGTGGTGGGGTCGAATACGGTTTGTACGGAGGGGGGGGGGGGTGGGGAAGGAGGACCAGGTGGGGGCGGTGGAAGTGGGGTTTGCCGGGCGGGCGAGGGTAGTTTGGGGATTTATTGTTGTAGTAGATGAAGTGGAGGGATCGGAATGGGAATGCACGCATGTTGGGAGCTTGCATCAGAGGGTGAAGAAAAATGGGGATTAGGGTTTATGAGTTGAACATTAGGATTTTGTGGCTGTTTGTCTGATGAACAACTACCCGCCAATTTCAAATATATTTTAAGGAAATTAGAGGAAAATTAAAATAATATTCTCACACACACACACATATATATATATATATATATATATATAATTTTTTTTTTTGTTGCAGAGGGTTGCCGTTTGTGGGCTGTTTTCTTGTGGGGGTGTGTGTGTGAGACAGAAAGTCAGCAGCTGCACAAAAAAAAAAGAAAAATTTACTATGTGGCGCCAAGTGGCACCTCTGTCATCTTAGCCAGTCGCCACGTCAGTGATTTTGATCAGCTGTGGAATAGTCTAATGGGCATTTTGGATAAAAAAATTGAAAAATAGAATCTTTTTTAAAACCCCATTTTTTGAAGGGTAGTTTGTGATTTTAACATTGGCAAATAAAAATTTGCCCTTTATAAAATTATCACAATTTATAATTTAATATCACATGTTACCAAATTTTATTTTTCTTTTCTTTATTGCATGTAGTAGGTATAGTAGATACCTGTCACACCTTCAATATGCTAGAATGTGCATAGTGATATCTAGTCGACAAAATGAACAGTTAATGCATATGCGTACACTAGCCAGCACTAAGCTTTTGATTGCTCAATTTGTCAATTTTGAAGGAAGGTTCAAACTCTTTTAACGTGGGGTGTTGACTTTGATGGAATCCCACATTATCGTTATTGAAATTAATAAATAATAAATAATAAAGATTAATGTATTCGACACGGTGTGCTCTATAAATACCAAGTCAGAAGTTGTACAGTTAATAGAAGAGAATAATTATATTACAAAGTTGTTGTACTTTCAACAAGCTTGAAGAAGATGAAAAGAAGAGCTTTATCAGCCTTCGTCCTCCTCTTTCTCGTTTTGGTAAGGTTTTCGTGGTCAACTATTTGGCATAATATTTTCAACAAAAAGTTTATTTTCGTCAGGATTATACGTAAACATGATGATTCATCTCTCGGTGCAACTTAATCTTTTCATTTATTTAGGGTCTTCCTTTTTTCTTCAAATCTTGTTATGTGTTACAGGATTAGGCTCAAGATTGTAGGGAAACTATGGGTTTTTACAAAAAATATGGTTAAATCCAGGCGAATCTCCCATTTTGCTCAATATTTAAAAAAGTACAACATTTTTGACAAAAGTATTTCTAAGAAAATGATTAAGGATACTAATTATGCATATATTTAAGAGTTTAGAGAGCAGATTGCAACTAGGTGAAAAGGTGACATGTTGTATGGAATAGTAAATTTGTCGGTTTTAACTATGACATATAGTTGATATATAAAAGGTTGTTTGTCTCATTTTTCCCCATGTTTTTATTTTGTGCCTCAGATTTCTCATGTGACTTATGCAAGAAAAGATCCCGGAGACTACTGGAGAAGTACGATGGACGATGAGCCGATGCCTAAAGCAATCACAGATCTTTTCGATCAAAATAACGTGGGGCAAAAGGATCGATTCGTTAGAGATTTCGACGTGAAGCCTAATGTTATAATATACCACAGTCATCACCATCATCATGATGGTGAAAAATCAAAGGCTTCTGCTATGGAACATATGAGAATAAAGTGAGACTACTTTTTAATTCTTTAGAATTTATGTATAGGAGAAATTCAAGATCTTGAGCTTGAGTTCGACGACTTTATATATAATAGGAGAAGTCATTTTTTTGTCTCATGTATTATTATCTAGGATTATGGGATATATTCTGTGATTAAATGTTAGTTTTGTCCTTAATTTGGCTAGTAGTGCTGGACCCTAATCTCATTATCCATAGCCAAATTATGCAGCTTTAACTGCAAATATCTTTGTTGATTGATGGAATATGGGATCGAGGTACTTCGTGCAACTATAGATATTTATCTTGTTTAAGAGATCTGTTCATTATATACTTATATGATTTGATTTCCATAAAAATCCGTTAATTTCAAATCTAAGAACAGTTTTTTCCTATTCAAAGATGAAGCTGTGCACATATACCTTGTTTAGGCTTTGTTTAATTTGGATCAAAGATTGTTACAAAAAATAAAGAAGGAATAAAAAACACTCACAAAGCACTCAGTCTCATAGTCAATCTATTTTTGCATTTTACAGTGGTAACAAATAAAAGGTGGTTAGGGATTTCTCTTCATGTTTCAAGCCAGCAAATTAAAAAGAAAAGTATTTGTGTTTTGATTAATGTTTGAACAATTAAATTTATTATTGTTATAGTTTTGAATATATAATAAAATTATTAGTTAGCTTGAGAATGAGCTACAAAGTAGTGATTATCGGAAAACAAAATAATTCCGTATCTATTCAAATTAAAATTAGTTGGAATAAAAAATAAACAAGTTGACTGAGGAGGATCTTTTGTCATCTCACTCATTATTTTAGCTGAGCTCAAAATTATAATTAATGGGCTTGGGCAGTGATAGTTTAAATACCTTTAACGTTGATCATTATCGGCCCAATAACTATAGGCTTTGCCCAATGAAATACTATTGTTAAATAGGTTTGGGAAAATGCATCTTAGGACGCCTTTTGTGCTTTATTCCCTTAACTTGTGCTTTTTTCACAACTTACCCTTAACCTTTGCAAAAATGTGTGAAGTCTCCCCCAGTGCACAATTTTTCGAGTACAATTTGTAGATGTGTTAGTATTTTCGACTGATAAATTGGCCTCACGGAGAAGTTTACGCATTTCTGCATAAGTTGGGGGATAAAATTGTAAAAAAATGTTATGGAAATAAAATGCAAAAATATCATACATGAGGGTGGTTTGATGTTTTTTGTCCAGTAAAGTCTCTCCCCTAGACATGGAACATAGTTTCGTTTTAGGAGTATAGTTTCAATCTGCCAAATAATAGAATTATTTTTCAGTGTCTCGTGATCGTTGTAACATGTTCAAAAAATTTATAAATATTGTAGTTGTGATAACATGGAAGATGTTTATTTCTTTTGGTTACGCAAAGCAATCAAACGAAAACTTTATAGTACTTTGAGTAGAAAACAAAAGAACTTAATATAGTACTTTCAATGACTATAAAACACATAACATAGTACTTTCAAATGATTCCAACTCTTTAATTTACAGTATGTCGTTTGTATTAGAAAATAAAGACAACTTCCTGATTATACATCCGAAGAAACAAAGTTTCGTGTGTAGGCATACTCAAATAATATAAACCTACTCTAAATACGAAGTTGTCTTAATGATGTCGGTAACAAGAAAGAGAGCAGCTATGATATATGTTTGTGAGAGTGTGTGACTCATGTGAAGAGAGTAAAATAGAAAAGGAAGATTCATTGCATTGAGAGAATAGTACTGGAATTGATAACAAAACAGTACACTATGCTAGTACATTAATAGGAGCCGAGCTAAGATAAAAAACAAAAGATGACTCATGATGAGCTAAGCAAAAGAAATATCTCCAAACCCGGTTTTGATTCTCTTCCAGCTCATCATTTTCTCGAAACACTAACTTGTTGATAAAGTTTGCTTGAATATTGCTGAATCCAACATTTCCTCTGCTTTAGGTCCATCAGCATTAGGCTCCATGCTTTGATAATTGGGCAAGAGTATGTGTTTCTTTTCGCCATCAGATAGAGCACAAGAATTAAATATCCCTACTCTAATAGCAGAAGTTTAAAGAAACTTCATGATGTTGTGAAATACATAAGGTAAGAATGAGTAATTGTTTTTTAGTGTTTGAGTGTTTTATTATGTTCTTTGTATTGAATAAAATAGTTTGTTAACTCAAGTCGAGCATTATTTTGGAAAATGTAAAAAAGATTTTTAATACCTTTCCAATAATGCGAATTAACCAAACACACATTTCACGTAGGAAATTGAAAGATGGGAATATAAATGAAAAGATCCAAAAAAAAAAAATGGTTTGATCATTGCACGGCTCTGGTCAGTGGTCTCAATACGTTGCCTAATACTGTAAATTACGAAAAATGGAAAAAGGACTTTCATTATTGGGCATCTGTATAATTTATCCACATTTTTCTCCAATAATGGGTATGATCACGAATATTGTCGATTAAATATTAAAATTGACATAAAGGGCCTCTTTTTTGTTGTTGTTGTTGTTGTTGTTTCATATTCAATAGCTTTACTACTATAATCAAGTGGTTACATTTTTTTTGTTAAGGAATCAAGTGGTTACATGATTTTGTATGCAATTGTGCAAGACAATTTGTGGAGTGTAATATGGTTTAGGAAACAATTTAAATCAAGCAATGTAAACCTATATATTTATTTTTGCTATCTTTCTACAAAGTCTTTACTTTTAAAGGAAACAATAAAGAAGGGACCATGTATTAAAAGAAATTCGGGCGTATTTGAGTCCGTCCGTGTAATATGATTGTGATACTGATACCTCTAAAAATTTAATAAATTTGTTATCTTTTGGAACTTTAACATCTAAAATACCTAAACATATGTTTAGCAATTAGTTGCAATTATATTTAAAATCACATTTTGGCTTTGTCTTCTTTTTCTTTCTATAAATAATAACGATCTTCATGTCTACCAGTAACCAATCCAACCACTAGTTAACTAAAGATTACTGGTTCTAGCTTCTAATGCTCTTGGAAGATATGAAATACACTATTCTCGTTTTTGTGGTGGTCTTCTCTTTTGCTCAGGTATGCACATGCAAATTAAACTCCACTTATTTATCCCTTCAGCATTTTAAGAGTCTTCAGAGTAATTATCTTAATTACTAGTCTGCTGCTATTATTGGCTAAGAATTAACTAAACGTCAGTAAATTACCAGCACGATATACATGAAGTTATAAACACACACACATGTTAGAAACAATGGAGATAACGAACAGTATATAAATCGACACGCAAATAAACAAAATTAATAATAATGTAGAAACTGAAAATAACCGTAGTAGTAGGTCGAGTCCTTCTCGGTTTCCTTAAAGTAGTTTAGTCCTCTCCACGTGCTGAGATCGTTGGACTAACTCTTCCCAGGATAAAACGACCTTTCGAATTGGCTGCTAGCACTCGCAGAACAATCCCGGCGAACTCGAACGGTAACAGACCACCACCACCACACAATGCGTAAAACCCTTTTTTCGTGTATGCAAAAGTGTATTTTTTCTGATAATTAACCTAAGGGGAGCGACCCCTATTTATACTAATTAGGGAGAGAGTCGGCTGACTTGATTAACAAGAAACGGGATCTTTTAGATATATGCAAATCTCTAATTAAGATAATACCGGATCCTAATTAAGATAAGACTATATCTTCGGATGAATCTGGACGCGTTTTGATGCTTCGGATTTAATATAGAAATATTATCCGAATCTGAATTAATTCTGTTACCTAAAACAGAAAAATAAATATTGAAGTTGCAAAACAAGGCCCACACGAGCGGGAGCCCGACAGGCTAAACGGACCGACATTCGGCGCGTACGTCGTGTGCGCAAGCCCGAATCGCATTAGTCGCACTAATTTTGGCTCGCATTTGCACCCCCCTGCGCGCACGTAGGAGAGGGAGGAGACTCTAGCCAACACATTCTTATCATGCTAAGAATGCATTGCTATTGATAAACCCAAAAAGAGAGTGCTCTTTTTCCCATGTGGGATGGCCATCCTCACTTTATGATTTTTCCTCATTTTCTTCAATATTTTCAGCTTTATGTAGCTATCTTTGAGCATCAAATTCTCATTCACCCGTGTACCATTTTGAGCGTGCAATATATCGTTTCGAAGCTCTCACATAGGAGAATACGTTCACATCTTGAAGTTGTCAATACGACAAGTGGAACCCGCTCAAAATCTGACCCGAAGTCAGCTGTACAAACCCATTTCATTTAATCCATTTTCCAGCAATCCCCCACATGAATGAAATTTGAATGATCATGCATACATCATGTGGTGGTGGAGTGCTACGGACTATGCCTGCATAGGATAGGTAGGACACGCCCTTGAACCTTCCCTCATGAGAAGTACTTTCTTTGCTAGCCGATAGTGTGACTTGACGTCATTGAACTATCCGCCGTTTGTGCAAACGTTCCATACATCTCACACAGGTATAATTCCTTTTACCATTGCGGTTCTCATGGTTTATGTCCATTTTGGCCCTGGACATACGCCTGGTTCTGCAAGAGTTTTCCAGAAAACTAAGCCCCCACAGTTTTCCTCAGAGGCGGCCCCTCCTCTCTCTCACATAGGTGATTTCTTATCTAAGAGTAACCCGCATTACTCCGCTCGGATTTCCGACGCGTAAGAATCATTAAAAGCACGATGCTTAACCTTTTCCATTACGGGTGTCACTGTTTCATCTAGGAATGGACAAGGGTTGACCCCCACAGTGACCGTGCAAAGTTCTTACAATTAGGTTGTCCCATTGAACCAAGATCTTGGGATCTCCAGTCAAACATGGTTGGGTTTTCCTTCATAAGACTTTAGTTTCCAATAGGCTTAAGTCCCATTCCCTTCGATGTCTTTTCAACTTGATCTCTATTTAACCCTTTGGTTAGCGGATCCGCAATGTTATCTTTTGACTTTACGTAGTCAAGGGTGATAACCCCTGTCGAGATCAGTTGTCTAACGGTGTTATGTCGCCGACGTATGTGTCTAGACTTACCGTTATATAGAGCATTCTTTGCTCTATATATCGTAGCTTGGTTATCACAATTTATGCAAATTGCCGGCACCGGTTTTGGCCACTCAGGAACATCTTCCAAGAAATTACGAAGCCATTCGGCTTCTTCACTGCATTTATCCAATGCCACAAACTCAGCTTCCATCGTGGATCTGGTTATGATAGTTTGTCTTGAAGATTTCCATGACACGGCTGCACCTCCCACAGTGAATACGTATCCACTTGTTGCCTTGGAGTCTTGTATATCTGAGATCCAACTTGCATCGGTGTAACCTTCAAGTACAGCAGGATCTCTAGTATAGTGCAACCCGTAGTCACGAGTATAACGTAAGTACCTAAGTACTCTCACGATTGCTTTCCAGTGCTCATGCCCTGGGTTACTCGTGAATCTACTCAATGCGCTAATTGTATAGGCAAGGTCTGGTCGTGTACAACTCATTAAGTACATCAGACTTCCTATCACTCTAGCGTACTCGATTTGATCAACACTTTCTCCCTTATTCTTAGACAAATGTTGACTCGTGTCAATTGGAGTTCTGGCTGCACCAGAATCACCCTTGCTGAATTTTTCAAGAATCTTGTCCACGTAGTGTGACTGAGTTAATATGAGACCCTCTGGCGATCTTCTAATCTTAATTCCTAAGATTACATCGGCCAGACCCATGTCCTTCATATCAAACCTTGAATTCAGCAAACCTTTAATGGAATTTACCATTCGGTCGTTGCTTCCCACAATGAGTATGTCGTCAACATATAGACAAAGAATCAAGTATCCTTCTTCTGTAGTTTTGACATAGACACACTTGTCGCACTCATTGATTCTAAAGCCATTTGTCAACATGACGTTGTCAAATTTCTCGTGCCATTTCTTTGGTGCTTGTTTAAGTCCATAGAGAGACTTCACCAATTTACAGACTTTCTTTTCTTTTCCAGGAGCTACAAAACCCTCGGGTTGTTCCATGTAGATTTCTTCATCGAGATCTCCATTAAGAAAAGCAGTCTTTACATCCATTTGATGTACTGCAAGATTTCGGATAGATGCAATCGCCAAAATCATCCTTATCGAATTTATTCTCGTTACAGGAGAATACGTATCAAATTAATCAAGGCCTTCTCGTTGGTTGTATCCTTTGGACACAAGCCTAGCCTTATACTTTTCAATTGTTCCGTCTGTTTTCATTTTCCTTTTGAAAACCCACTTGTAACCTAATGGTTTACATCCCGGAGGAAGGTCTACCAGTTCCCAAGTGTGATTCTGTAAGATGGAATCAATCTCACTTTGTATGGCTTCTTTCCATAAAGGGCCTTCCACTGACCTTACAGCTTCTTTATATGTCTTAGGCTCATCCTCTACCTCCACCATATAAGTTAGAAACTCTGGTCCAAAGGAGTTTTCTGTCCTTACCCTTTTACTTCTTCTTGGCTCTTCTCGGACCTCGTCTATTTCTTCATTTTCTTCTAGATCTTGACTATAGTCAATCTCTTCGAAAGTTCGTTTTGAAGAACTTGGTCCAGCCACATTGGATTTACAAGGAAATATATGTTCAAAGAATGTTGCATTCCTTGACTCCATTATCGTGTTCTTATGAATCTCGGGGTTTTTAGATTCATGCACAAGAAACCGATAAGCAGTGCTATTGTGCGCATAGCCAATGAAAATACAATCCACCGTCTTTGGACCTATTTTCATTTTCTTAGGAAAAGGTGACGACACCTTAGCAAGACACCCCCACACTTTTAAGAATTTGTAGCAAGGTTCTCGACCTTTCCACAATTCATAGGGAGTCTTTTCTTCTTTCTTTTTGGGTATCTTATTTAAAAGATAATTAGCCGACAAGATGGCTTCCCCCCACATGTTCTGTGGTAATCCAAAACTTAATAACATGGCATTCATCATGTCTTTTAAAGTTCGATTTTTCCTTTCTGCCATCCCATTCGATTGGGGAGAGTATGGCGCAGTGACCTCGTGAATAATTCCATGTTGTGAACAAAATTCACCAAATGGTTCAACATATTCACCACCACGATCACTTCTAACCATCTTAATTTTCCTATTAAGTTGGTTTTCGACTTCTTGCTTGTATAGAACAAATTTGTCTATAGCTTCATCTTTACTTTTCAGTAAATATACATAACAGTATTTTGTACTATCATCAATGAAAGTTATAAAATACTTGTTTCCACCTCTCGTTTGTGCAAATTTTAAATCACATACATCAGTGTGAATTAAATCTAGAGGTTTCGTATTTCTTTGAATGGTTGTAAACGGTGTTCTTGTTTGTTTTGCCTCTACACAAGTTTCACACTTATGTTTGGAATCAATTTCAAATGTTGGTATGTGATTCATGTTAATTAATTTACGTAATGACTCATAATTAACATGTCCTAATCTACCATGCCATAGATTAGACGACTCAAGCAAGTAAACAGAAGTAGAAGTTTTATTGCTAGAATCAAAAGAGGTGGGCTTAACAGCCATTACATTCATTTTCCACATCCCTTCTTTCACATAACCTCTTCCAATGTGAACACCACATTTGGAAAGCACAATTTTCTGAGATTCGAACACCATCTTGAAGCCATGAGTGTCCATCAAGTACCCAGAAATCAGATTCCTACGAATGTCTGGCACATACAGCACATTCATCAGCGTAACTTCCCTTCCAGAAGTCATCTTGAGGCGCACCGTCCCTTTCCCTTTGATCTCAGAGGTAGCAGAGTTGCCCATGTAGATCATATCCCCGTTATCAGCAAGAGTCAGCTCGGAGAAAGCATTTTTGTCACTACAGACGTGACGAGTAGCTCCAGTGTCGAGGTACCATTCCTTCGGATTAGCATCCATAAGATTCATTTCAGAGATCACAGCACAGAGGTCAAGTTCGGACGCAGTGTCCATCATATTTGCCTCATTAGTCTCCTTGCCTTTCTTCTTAGGCAGTCGGCAGTCAGATGACTTGTGCCCCGCTTTGTTGCAGTTGTAGCACTTGCCCACGAATTTCTTCGGTTTAGAAATTCCACCCTTCAGTCCAATCTTTGGCCCAGGTTTAGGCTTCTTGTTCTTCAAGCCTTTGTCATGCTCCACCACGTTTGCCCTAGCAGCATTGGTGTTAACAACAACATTGGAAGCCTTTTTATCTCCACCCTTGTTGTCTTCTTCTATACGAAGCCTGACAATCAAATCTTCAATACTCATCTCCTTTCGTTTATGCTTTAGATAATTCTTGAAATCTTTCCAACCAGGTGGTAGCTTTTCGATGATACAAGCTACCTGGAAAGATTCACTCAAGATCATCCCCTCAGCATGAATCCCATGGAGAATCAATTGAAACTCTTGCACTTGACTGATCACAGTCTTCGAGTCTTTCATCTTGTAGTCCAAGAATTGACCCACGAGGAATTTCTTGGCACCAGCATCTTCGGTTTTATACTTATGGTCCAAGGATTCCCACAATTCTTTTGCCGTTTTCTTCACGCTATACACTTGGTACAACGTGTCTACCAAACCGTTCAGAATCAGATTTCGACAAAGAAACTCAGAGTGCTTCCATGCATCAATTGCCGTCTGCGATTGTGCATCAATTTCATCCTCTCTAACAGAAGGAGGATCTTCTTTCAGGAATCTCGCAAGATTCAGCATGGTGAGATAAAACAGCATCTTTTGCTGCCAAGTTTTGAAATTCTCTCCATCGAATTTCGCCGGTTTCTCATTATCGCTCATAGGAACCGTGGGAACAACCGGATTTTCCAAACTTGCCATACGTAGAGGCATAGTTTTCAGAGCAGTGTCAGGAGCCTGCGATTTAGA
Organism: Linaria vulgaris; assembly: GCA_948329865.1. Taxonomy (NCBI): domain Eukaryota; kingdom Viridiplantae; phylum Streptophyta; class Magnoliopsida; order Lamiales; family Plantaginaceae; genus Linaria; species Linaria vulgaris. The sequence continues at coordinate 4,146,588 of OX415251.1, forward strand.
CGTTTGGGGCGTCTTAAGACTGGCATCAGTAATGCTCATGTCCACGTTTTCGTTGGTATCAGACATCTGAAACGTTTCAAAAGTTTTATTAGAACACGGAAGAATTACAAAAATTCTTCAAATTATTTTGAGATACAAAAACAGTTCTTTTGTAGTAGGTGAGGATTCAGATAATCCTTTACGAATAAAAACTATAATTTTGTTTATATATATAAAACGTGTATATAATTTTTGCAACAGAAAAAAAATACTACGGTTATTAAACCGAGTTTTGAAAGTAATTTTCTGAAACAAAAATCTATCGCCAATCGTTTAACCTGTTCGTCTCAAGGACTAAACTACTTTAAGATTGTTAGAAACAATGGAGATAACGAACAGTATATAAATCGACACGCAAATAAACAAAATTAATAATAATGTAGAAACTGAAAATAACCGTAGTAGTAGGTCGAGTCCTTCTCGATTTCCTTAAAGTAGTTTAGTCCTCTCCACGTGCTGAGATCGTTGGACTAACTCTTCCCAGGATAAAACGACCTTTCGAATTGGCTGCTAGCACTCGCAGAACAATCCCGGCGAACTCGAACGGTAACAGACCACCACCACCACACAATGCGTAAAACCCTTTTTTCGTGTATGCAAAAGTGTATTTTTTCTGATAATTAACCTAAGGGGAGCGACCCCTATTTATACTAATTAGGGAGAGAGTCGGCTGACTTGATTAACAAGAAACGGGATCTTTTAGATATATGCAAATCTCTAATTAAGATAATACCGGATCCTAATTAAGATAAGACTATATCTTCGGATGAATCTGGACGCGTTTTGATGCTTCGGATTTAATATAGAAATATTATCCGAATCTGAATTAATTCTGTTACCTAAAACAGAAAAATAAATATTGAAGTTGCAAAACAAGGCCCACACGAGCGGGAGCCCGACAGGCTAAACGGACCGACATTCGGCGCGTACGTCGTGTGCGCAAGCCCGAATCGCATTAGTCGCACTAATTTTGGCTTGCATTTGCACCCCCCCCTGCGCGCACGTAGGAGAGGGAGGAGACTCTAGCCAACACATTCTTATCATGCTAAGAATGCATTGCTATTGATAAACCCAAAAAGAGAGTGCTCTTTTTCCCATGTGGGATGGCCATCCTCACTTTATGATTTTTCCTCCTTTTCTTCAATATTTTTAGCTTTATGTAGCTATCTTTGAGCATCAAATTCTCATTCACCCGTGTACCATTTTGAGCGTGCAATATATCGTTTCGAAGCTCTCACATAGGAGAATACGTTCCCATCTTGAAGTCGTCAATACGACAAGTGGAACCCGCTCAAAATCTGACCCGAAGTCAGCTGTACAAACCCATTTCATTTAATCCATTTTCCAACAACACAAACACACACATAGCGGTATTCTCAATGATTAGTTTGATCCCAAGTCCTAATTATCTTTTGTTATGGAGTATTGCAGTTCGATTGCAATATTGAAGCAAGAAAAAATCCAGGAGAATACTTTGAGCGCAGGCCTAGTATCTCAAGTTGCGATGAGAATATTCCATTGAATGAGGAGAAAGTACTCTTCACGAAACGCTTTGAGCCTAGGCCTAGTGTCTCAAGTTACGGCAACAATAACCTACTGAAAGACGAGAAATTCTTCACGAAAGACTTTGAGCCAAGGGCTAGTGTCTCAAATTACGGCAACAACAACATCCCACTGAAAGACAAGAAGTTCTTCGTGAATGACTTTGAGCCAAGGCCTAGTATCTCAAATACGGCGAATTCGATGCTGGTAGCACCAACAGTGGTGCTACCAGCTCAAAACCCGACACGTGTTAAACATACTTATTTAAATTTGTTTTACTTTATCTTTGCCCTCCAATTAAAAATTGCACTCTTACTGTTACTTTTTATTTTTAATATTATTACTTTAACCTTTAAATTCCACTGAAGATGTCACCCATCAGGTAAATTCGATGCTGGTAGCACCAACAGTGGTGCTACCAGCTCAAAATCCGACACGTGTCAAATAACTTTATTTAAATTTGTTTTACTTTATCATTGTTCTCCAATTAAAAATTGCACGCTTTACAGACAACTTTCACATAAAAAAATCAAAAAGGTATTGAGAACTAAGAAGTCTGAACGTTTTCCACTTTCCCTCCATTTTCTTTTTCAAGATTTTATTTTTTGCCCTAATCTCTTCTTCCTCAAGCACTTTTTGTGCGAATTTTTTTTAAAAAAAAATAAATAACCTGTCATACATTTGTTCGTCGCCGACCAGCCGCTGGAACTATTGTAAGTTGTTCAAATGCTCTTTTTGTTTGGCTGAAAAAATATGTATTTTCTTTCTTAAATTTGTAGTACTCAATATTCTGTATTAGACTTGAAAATTTAAAAATAATATATGTTAGCTGTTAATTAATCTCTATTAAAAATGAAAAGATGACCAAAAAAAAAAGAGACTTGGGGGAGTATGATTAATCTCTGTTATTTTTTATTTTTTGTTAGTATATAAGAAGTTACCTTTCAAATATTCTGTTAGTAGTGTTTTATTCTTGTAGATATAATCATCTACAGTTAGAGTATAATGACTTTTAGGTGTATTTTTGTTACTTTGCTTTGTAATGACCTTTCAATGCTTTTAGATATAATGACTTTTAGGTGTATTTTTGTTGCTTTGCTTTGTAATGACCTTTCAATGCTGTTAGATATAATGACCTTTCAATGCTTTGCTTTGCTTTTTTTTTTTTCTCCTTGCAGTTAGAAGCAACTGATCCTAGTTTATAACTAGACACAACATACTTTTTTTCCTTCACTCATGATCAACTCGTTTTTTTATATCAGGGACTCTTAATGAAATGGAAGGCCAATCGCACATGATATTTCACGATCAGAACTTAAATAATCCTCCAGGTATAGTCTTATTACTTGATTTTGATATGACATTGTTAATAAGATAAATATTAATGTAATTTTTTAATTGGTTTCTTAGATTTGAATTACGATGATGGCCGCGATGGAGCATATGGTTGTAGTGAAACAGTACTTGGCGAGTCATCTTTACCTGATGAAGAAGCACATGCTGCAAACGAGGTAGAAACTTCTAATATAGTTGTGGAGGAATTGGAACGTAGATTAGCTATTGGTGAGATTGTTGAGAATGAACATATTGCACATTCGTTATATTGCAAATATGCAAGTGCAAAAGGATTTAGTGTGCGAAAAGGGTGGCCGGTATATTTTAAAGATGGGAGTGGACTTTCAGGAAAATTCTTTTTATGTTCATGTGAAGGTAAGAAAGATGTGAAGCGTTCTGAAAATAAGGTTCCGGATTATCAAAAAACGACATTTAGATGTGGTTGTCAGGCTAGACTAAAAATTTCAAGGAAGAAGGGACAGCCGTGGAGGGTAACCAAGTTTCAGAAGAAACATAGTCATGAGTTATACGCCATAGATCAAACTTATCTGTTGCGATCATCGAGGAAGTTATCAGATGATCAAGAATTGCTACTAACTACAATGGTGAAATGTAAAATACCTGTCTCTAAGGCTTTCTCACTTTTAGAAAATGTTGCTCAAGGTAGAGAAAGTGTTGGCTTTCTTCAAAAAGATGCATATGATTACCTTCGTAAAAGTGAAAAAAAAGAAATTGAGAAAGGAGATATTTTTAATATTCTCAAACATGTCAAAGATAAGTCGAACAACGAGTCAGAATTTTATTGGAATATGGAAGTAGACAATGATGATAGGATGGTGAACTTTTTTTTCAGGGATTCTAGGTGTCTAGTAGATTATCAACATTTTGGTGATGTGCTTTCTTTTGACACAACTTACCAAACGAATAGGTATAGTCTGATATGTGCTCCGTTTGTGGGTATTAACCATCATAATGAAAATGTATTGTTTGGTGTTGCTTTCATGTCTAGTGAAACGGAGAGCTCATTTGAATGGTTGTTTAGGGTGTTTCTTGAATCCATGGGTGGCAAACAACCTGAAACAATCTTTACAGATCAGTGTCGGGCAATGATGAATGCCATACAAACAGTGTTTCCTCTTTCACATCATCGATTATGTCAATGGCATATCAACCAAAATTATACTTCACATTTTGGCAATTTGAAGAGTGAGTGGGACGTTAAAGGTCTGTGGAAAAAGTGCATGAATCATTGCGAGTGTGTGGAGGAATTTGAATCAACATGGAAAGAATTGATGGAGCGTTTGGATATTTACAAGGTTGACAAGGAATGGTTTGATGGCATGTACAATTTGAGGCATTTGTGGGCTACTTGTTTTAGCAATGAGGTGTTTTGTGCTAGATTACATGCTACCTCTAGAAGCGAGGGTACAAACGCAGCATTAAAAAGTATTTTTGGAAACAAGACGTCTTATTTGCTTGATTGTGTCCTTGGGTATGAAAAGCTTCAAGACAATTGGCGTGTAAATGAAAAGAAAAATGATACTATTTGTCGCCATAACATGCCTACACCGGTTGTGCCTCATAATCCTTTCTTAAAGCAAGCTGCTAACGTTTACACGTTCAACATCTTCAAATTATTTGAGAAGGAGCTTCAAGATACTATGGGTTTCGAGTATCCCCAACCATTTACATGCGAGGGTTCAACTTTGTTATTTTTCAAAGTGAAGTCTTATAGTGAAGGTTCAAGATTTAAACTCGTTGAGTATGATAGTGAAAATTTGGAAGTAAAGTGTAGTTGTCACAAGTTTGAAACATGTGGTGTTTTATGCAGTCACATTTTGAAGGTTTTTGATGTTTTGAAAATGCATATTATACCGGAAAAATATATTAAAAAGCGTTGGACTAAAGTTGCGAGAGGTGGAGTTTGTGATGAAAATAGTACATTGAGGAGTGAGAAAAGAGGGAATGGTGGCAGCTATGTAAATGAGATGGAGTTTGTCAACAACGTAACAAAAGAAGTTCATGATATTGCTATGCAAGGGAAGGCTAATGTGGAGGTGAGAGACATTATAATAGAAGGTATCGAAAGTATTAAAGGAAGAATAAATGTGCTGTCTAAGAAATGTAACTTGAACGATTCGATGGCTTTTGATAATTTAGTTAATGCCGAAGACTACACCAATCTTGATGAAGTCGTTGTGCGCGAACCTATTACGGCAAAGTCTCGAGGGGTTACTAATGTTTTCAAACGACATTGGGATGATAAAAGAAAGAAAAGAAAAGGAAAAGGAAAAGCCGAAGGTTCAAGTAAGTTGGTATATTTACTGAATTTTAATTATATATGTTTATATCATTAACTAATATATTTTTTCATGCTCCAAAATTGTTTAGAGAGAGCGGCAAAAGTCGTGAAACGAAGTCAAGATTCACAAACTTTAAGAGATGGTTGCACCTCTCAAGAGGCTATTTTTTCCCAACAAGTTCAGTGGAGTCAAAATCAAATGCACTTTGGAACCATGGGGCCAATAACTTCTCAAATGAATGGAAATCTAAGTATGTTTGAGATAGTTGGGATTATTAACAAATAGGTTGATATTATGTACGTTAACACTTAACACCTACTGTGAGCTCAACATCTTGATTCTTTTTGTTATCTTATTTTATTTGTGTTTTGTTCAGTTCATTGCTCTTTTATTTGCATTGCTGAAAGTGCAACATTTTGTCGACGTTTATTGACTGTGTGTCTAGCAGTTCATTTTTTGTCTTGTAAAGATAAGTGGTTGAAATACCTGATTTTAAGCCTTAGATTCAGATGAAATTTGATACTTGTGTAAAAGATTGGGTATGATCTGAAAGGCAGTACAGTTCAGCTTACATTGCACATCATATCTCAGTTTATCACCCATGCAAAATCTCAGTCCCTCAGCTGTAGTAAACAGAAAATATGACATACAAACAAAACTGGAAACAAAGAAAATTTCTTTAAAGTCTCTGTTTTATCATTCTTGTTTTTTCTTTTTGCAGTATTAGTACTGCTCATATTTTGACAATTGATTACACCAACTTTTGGAGATTGATTAATGAAGCCTCATCACAATTCAACACATCACTTAACACATAACAAATAAAAAAAAACAAGCATAACTACAAAGAAATTATGCAAATTCCATCCAACAAACTTGATTTCACAAAATAGTAATGAATACAATGAATAAGCATTTATCGAGCAAACTTATCTATAAAGATCAACCGTGTCGAGCAAACTTATATTCTCTGTGACATTTCATCGAACACCATGACCCTAGGCCATAACCAAAGATATCTATGTCTATAATAGAAAAGAGAAAGGAAGTTAAAATCTTCCGGTGGCCTCCACAGTTTACGTCTTCTCATCCAGGCAAGATTTGTAACCCTCCATTGCAAGCTCGATATCATCTTTATCGGAGTGACGAGGTGTAGCAAAATTAGGAAACAGAGAAGCGATTCAGACTTTTTCCCAAGCTTTCTTTTACCATTGAATTCGTTCAAAAAAAAATCCTTTTTTCTTCTATGATAAACAAGAATTTTTTTTTTGTGAGAAGAATTTTCTGAAAGTTTTGTAGTGTGATTGGAATAGTGGAATGTGTGAAATGGCGTAAGGTAAGAGAGAGAATATGGAGATTTAAAAGAAAAAAGAGAAGCACTGATGGGTGGGTAAATTCGATGCTGGTAGCACCACCAGTGGTGCTACCAGCATGAATTTACCATTTAGTCCCCTTATTTTTATTTTTTATTTATTTTTTCTCTTCATTTTAATACTACCATCCTACTTTCTTTTATGTTCAATATATTAAGTACATGTTTACTTAATCTTTCTCTTCCTTTATCGGCTGCCACCCAAAATTTGTACCCCACTTTTTTTTTTTTTTTTTTTGTAAAGTACAAATATATTTTTCATGCATATTTTCTGGACTCATTCCATCTACTTTTTCAAAGTAATAAGCTGAATTTTATACCTTAATTTATGAATGTTTCATTAATAGGTTGTTTTTCAAGAATAAATAAAAAATCATGCAAGCAAATACTTTATATTCAATAAAAAGTTAAATTTAATTATACTAGTAATACACTAATACTAATGTTACAGTAAACATATAACATGTATCAGAATAAATAATGAGAATTATATAAAGAAATAGAAATATTATTCAATAAACGCATAATGTATATAAGACATAAGAAATAATCACATTACACGGACCAAAATAAATAATGACGCAAAGTCTAAGAAAAATTCATAACTAACATGTTAGTGCTAAAAAATGAAGGTTATATAACTGGGGATACAAACTGGGGATGAGTTATTTTCTTTTCGTCATTATGAGTTTATTGAATAGTACTACTCAACCATAAAAAAAAATACTATCTCTATCTTTTACATAATTATCATTATTTATTTTGATCCTTGTTATATGATTACTTTAACATTACTATTACTCCCAAAATGAAAAGTTGTTGATAAAACTGCCAAGAGGATAAAAAAATCCTATGAGAAATTCCATAAAAGGTGTATTTTTGAGCTATTTATAAGTTTCTTACGTTATTTAAATTTCAGTATTAAGTTTAATAGAATTTTTTTAACTTCAAAATTAAATCAGCTCTGTTAAATGAAGAGAAAGAATATAGGATAAAAGACTTAGACATAGAAAATGCTGCTACTAATTAAGAGAAAAGGCCAAATTTTTGAATTATTATAACAGCTTTAAAAACGAAAAAGAAGAAAAAAAAAAGGTTTGATGCATACTTTTGACAAGTGTCAAGTTCTAAGCTGGTAGCACCACTAGTGGTGCTACCAGCATCGAACTCACCGTCGTATCGAGTGATTATGGGGGAGTGGGGACACCTTGTACTTAGTAATTACCTCTGTTTTGAAACTCAAATCGGATCGTTCGGTCAGACTGGTTTGACCGGGAATCGGCGCCTAGTCTGGTCCGGTCGGACCGGTCAACCCGGTGAACTAGTTCGGTCTACGAACCGGTCAGCTCTCTTTTTTTTTTGGTCAATTGCGAATCAGTCCCCCTATTTTTTTTGCCAATTACAATCCTACCTTAATTTTCTTTTTTAAAAAAAAGGAAAGAAAAAAAATGCCAAACTGTGAAAGGTCATAACTTTGTGTAGCAATGTCCGTTTTGGACGCATTTTTTTATTTGGGGTATCTCGACGAGTTTTTTTTTTTGATTTGGGGGCATCCCATCAATGCATTAACATTACTAGTCGAACTTGTTCCACCACCTTATCGTACAATCATTGCAGTTTGGGCCAACAAATTTTTAAAAAAACGTTGTTTTTCATACTTAATTTGATTTTGAAGCGAAACGAGCATGCATTCAAGAATTTCAAGCCTAGTAATTCATCCGATGCGAAGTTTATTTTCCAGATTTTAGTTTCACATATAGTTGTTCTTGTATTGAATTTTGTGATACGGTTGGCCAACATTTAAAAATCCAAAATAATTTTTTAACTAGTATTAAATATATAGTTTGTTGGATTATTTATTAAATTGTTGGATACCTCAATGGTTTTCACTAATTCACAAGAACTTGTTTTTTTGGAAGTCACGTGTTCAAGTCCTAGTATTGTGATAACCATATTCTTATTTTTCTTATAATATAACAAAATATTAGTGACTTAAAATATTTCTCACAATCTTATATTTTTTTATACAAATAATTTTTATATTATATTTTTTATTGAACGTTGACTAAAGTCAACAAATTGGTCCACTCAATGGTCCAACCGGTCTAACTTGTTGACCCGCTACACAGTAGGCTCACCGATTCTGTGATGGGGCCAGATCTGAAAACACTGGTAATTACACATATACTCTTTAGTAATTACACATATACTCTCTGTTATATACAAAAATTAAAATGGTTAAGACAAATTTTCAGATTTCTGTTATTGAGGATTTCAAGATTTGCTTTTTATATATATTTCTGTCTTTTTAAACAAAATAAATGAGGTTTATTTTCAAATTTCTAAGTAATTTAGGTCTATTTTGTTACATTAAACAAAATTTAATAACTTTTAAACAAAAATCGGCCACAAGGCATGTTTGTATAACTTGAGATTGAAATTGAAATGTTTTTTCATTGTGGGACCAAAATTATAAATAAGTCACTCTAGGGACCAATTTTGATAAACATCCTCAAACATCGAACACATGTACAAGTCACGTAACAAAATTCCAACCAATTTTGCCCCATTTTAGTGCTGAAGGATAGAAATTAGACATAATTTACATTAATTCTTGAGGAACTGCAATTAGAAACATATCAAATTAGGGGACTAGTTTAGATAAATTCCGGAAAAATCCAAAATAAACGACATGATATCATTTGCACGGCTCTGATCTTAAAAACGGAAAAGACTTTTCCTATTGGGCATGTGAATCGTTGTTGATAAGCCTTTCTCCAATAATAAGTGGTATGAATATGTTATAGCAAATCTTGTCCACTGAAAATAACATAAAGACTCTCTCATCTTTCTGTTATTTTAAAGGAGAAAACGTGTGAAATCCTGATCTTATGGTTTCAAGAACTTCCACGAAACTACTTTGCGATTTGATAATTATCTAAAACCCACTTGTAGTTTCGGAAAATTTACCCAAAATTCTCTTGTAATTTCTTAAACTCTGCACAAAATTAAAAAATTATTTTTTTAGTTCAACTTTGTTAGAGAGTGTTGTACACTTTCGCTCTATTCAAGACTATTAAGAAATCCTGCACGAAATCCCTATTTTTAATGTTCTTATTATAAAATAATTTATAAATTTACTTCAATGGTTTTATATAACTTTTAAAAAATCTTTATTTTATTAAATGTTAAAATATAAAGTATATTTATAAATATAAGGTATTTTTACATAAATATTGAAGTAAGGATAGTATATTTATTCAATAAAAAAACTAATGGAGTTAATTGATACTTAACGGAGGAGATTTTGCGAAGGTATTTGAAATCACAAATAAGTTTTAGACAATTAACAAACTACAATGGGGGTTTTGTGAAGGTTTATGATGAAATCGCATGAGTTTTATTTCAATATCTCTATTCTATACTCAATAACTTTTTCTATAATAATGTGGTTACACGATTTCATATGCAATGTGTCTAATAAATTAAGGACGAAATATTAAAACTGCCCTATAATTTTTTTTCAAAATTTAAAATGCCCGTTTTTTTCGGGCCTTGTAAAAATGCCCCGTAAGTCTTGTAAAATCTTGAAAAAATGCCCGCTTGCCTTAATCGGGCTAAAAATGCCTACGTGGCGGTACAGTGGCTGCCACGTCATAAAATAGCTCCGCCACGTCATATTTTCAGCCAATAATAATAAATATATATAAATAATAATAATAAACATATATATAAATAATAAAGATATATATATATATATATATAAATAGTAATAAACATATATATAAATAATAATAATAAACATAAGTTTTTGAAACATGCTTATTATTATTATTTATAAGTTTTATATATATACCATAATATATACACTTTGTTTTATATGTTATTTATGGTATATATACCATAATATATGCTTATTATAAGTTTTATGGTATATAAATAAAAACTTATGGTATATATATGTTATTTATGGTATATAAATAAAAATAAAACTTATAAATAAAAATAATAATAATAAACATATATATATAAATAAAACACAAAAAACACAAAAAAACAAAAATAAAAAATAAAAAATAAAACCCTAACCCGCACCCCCCCACCCCCCTTAACGCCCCTCCCCCCCCCCCACGCCACCCGACGACTGCGATTTGCAGTGGTGGTGGCGTCATATCGACGCCACCACCGCTGCAATCGTGGCCACCACCACTGCGATTTGGCAGTGGTGGTGGCGGGGCGGGGAGGGGGGTGGCGGGCGGCGATTCGACAGTGGCGGGGGGTGGGGGGGTTGGGGGGACCCCGCGGGGGGATTTTTTTTTTTTGTTTGTTTTTTATTTATTTTATATAATGTTAAATATTTATTATTTTATAAATTAGTATAAATAATAATATATGTTGATATTATTTATATATATATATATATTTATTACAAATGATTATTCTTTTACATATATAAATGAATATTTACATATAAATTATTCTTTCCATTACATTCTTTTACAAATGATATTTATTTATATATATATATATATATATATATATATATTTTGGGAGGCAAAGAGCAATTTATTTTGGGGTATAAATACAATATTTAAAGTTACAAGGGGTTTGGGGTGCAAATACAACTTGTTGACGTGGCTGCCACTGTACCGCCACGTAGGCATTTTTAGCCCGATTAAGGCAAACGGGCATTTTCTCAAGATTTTACAAGACTTGCGGGGCATTTTTACAAGGCCCGAAAAAAACGGGCATTTTAACAAGAGACTGGGGATTTTCCAGCGTTTTTTTTTGCTGTTTCCCAGCGTTTTAAAACGCTGGGAAAAACCTTACCAGCGTTTTGAAAAACGCTAGCAAGCTGCTGGGAAATCGCCCGTTGGTAAAACCTTCTCCAGCGTTTTTAGTGGTCGCTTGTATAAGCACTGATATTCCTTAGCATATGAAAATCGCTGGCGTAGACACAAAAAAACGCTGGAAAAACGCATCCTTTACCCATCTACTAAAAACGCTGGTAAATCACCAAAAACTTGCACATTTAATTCTGACCTATTCCAACAACTTTTGAGGCAAAAACGCTAGCATATAACACTCTTTTACCCAATTTCTTAGTTTCTTTTTCTGCCTATTCCAGCAACTTCTAAGGCAAAAAACGTTGGCATAGGCCCTTTTTTTTATCTAAACTTTTAGGTTCTTTTCCTCAATTCCCTGAGCCTGTTTCTATTTAATCACAGCTACATAGAACCCGTTCACAACAAAAAAAATACACAAAAACACCCAAAATTCTTTAGATAAATGCCATAAGCTTTGTGATACACATTCTCCAATATTCCATACAAGGACTAAATTGAGTAGAATGTATCCAAATTACAAATACATCCCAAATATAACAAGCTACATGACAAAAATGAGTAAAATAACTCATCCTATCCATCAAATTAACTATGCGTTTGAGTTAAACTTAAGATTATAAACAAAGTTGTGGCTCATCCTCTGCTTTGATGTAAATTGTGGCTTCATCTTCACTTTTACTAGGCCTTCTACTCTGGCTCGCATTCTTTAGCTATAGACATCAAATCCAAATAAAGGAAATCATCAAGAACTGCTTATTTTACAAAAACTCTCCTAACAGAAATGCTTATTAGCTTTTACAGAGTATACCTTGTATACTTTGCTGATGATGAGATAATGTTTGAAGATAAATGAATTCTGGAGCTCCTCAGTAGGCTTTAATAAACAAAATAAATTACAGTTGAGATAATCAGAACAACAAAAATATATTATGTTGGTAGCCAACTTAAGTACGTCAGAAAACAGAATTTTTTATGGACAAGCATATCATAATAATACAATTATTTACCTCATCTTCTGTTGCCCATCCACTTCATCAAAAAGAGCATCATATAAGGGAAGCAATAGCTGAGGTGGAAGACTTACAACACGCTGAGAGACGACAAGACCGACATCCTGTGCATTATCTCCCACCAAAGACTTAAGTTTAGATATCACATCCTTCTCCAGGCACACTTTGAGAAGGTACTCCTTGAGCTCAGTCATGCATTTGCTACCCTGTTACAAACAAAACTGTCACATGTCACCGCAAACTACAACAAGACGTTTGGGGATGTCGAGGGGGAGCAGAGGCTTTCTATAAGCTTCCAAAATGCTTGCAGCAGTAGAAAGATAACATTCTACTACTATATCATACAACACAGCATCAGCTGAGTGAGTAACTAGAACAATCTAAAAACAACAAAACTGCAGCGACACACGGCAGAAAGAGTGAATGTTGAAAGTGGAATCTTACTTTGTATTTTCCTAACAATAGAGTATACTCCATCATCTTCATCGTTCTCTATACTGACCCCACAGTCGGCTGTCCCAATATCAAGTATACAAAACCACTGAGATCCCGCTGCTTATTATAAAGGTATGTCTGCAATCGCACTTTCACTCAATGGATGTCACTAGGCTTTGGATCAAAGAAGACAAAATCTGCCTGAACATCTCCCTTCATAACAACTACTTTAATTAATTATATAGATTTAGAAAAGAATATAATTCTTCAACGATATGTGCTAAAGCAACGACTGATTAAAACAAGGTGAAAATACCAACCCCAAATTCAACACTATCAGAAGAGTCGGACTGTTCGGTTTCTTCTTTGGCGTGGTTTGGAAACCCATTACCTAGAAAATATGCGTCTCAGTTAAAAGTAGACGCTGGCCCTTGTACAAGTAATCCAAAAAAAATTATCCAAAGCAGGTTAATTTCATGAAATATATACCTGATGAGTTGGCAAATTCATTAGTTTTTAACTTGTCTTCCAGAATCTCATGCCTTGATTACTACAAACTATTTGATTACTACAAGACGTTTGGGGATGTCGAGGGGGAGCAGAGGCTTTCTATAAGCTTCCAAAATGCTTGCAGCAGTAGAAAGATAACATTCTACTACTATATCATACAACACAGCATCAGCTGAGTGAGTAACTAGAACAATCTAAAAACAACAAAACTGCAGCGACACACGGCAGAAAGAGTGAATGTTGAAAGTGGAATCTTACTTTGTATTTTCCTAACAATAGAGTATACTCCATCATCTTCATCGTTCTCTATACTGACCCCACAGTCGGCTGTCCCAATATCAAGTATACAAAACCACTGAGATCCCGCTGCTTATTATAAAGGTATGTCTGCAATCGCACTTTCACTCAATGGATGTCACTAGGCTTTGGATCAAAGAAGACAAAATCTGCCTGAACATCTCCCTTCATAACAACTACTTTAATTAATTATATAGATTTAGAAAAGAATATAATTCTTCAACGATATGTGCTAAAGCAACGACTGATTAGAACAAGGTGAAAATACCAACCCCAAATTCAACGCTATCAGAAGAGTCGGACTGTTCGGTTTCTTCTTTGGCGTGGTTTGGAAACCCATTACCTAGAAAATATGCGTCTCAGTTAAAAGTAGACGCTGGCCCTTGTACAAGTAATCCAAAAAAAATTATCCAAAGCAGGTTAATTTCATGAAATATATACCTGATGAGTTGGCAAATTCATTAGTTTTTAACTTGTCTTCCAGAATCTCATGCCTTGATTACTACAAACTATTTGACTTGCACCCGTTTCTACAAGCAAAACAAAAAATAAGTAACCATAGTAGAGGAAAGAGTGAACATAGCAAGGGGAAAGGATGACTGAGTTTTTAATGTTCGGTGTCCAAGTCCAATATCCAGAACATATCAAATTAGGTTAAACAATATCAATTGAGTTTTTAATGTTCGGTGTCCAAGTCCAACAAGTTTATGATTTAGTCAAGGAACTCAACAAAGTAACTAAAAAGTATCGTATAGGAAGACAATCCAGTAACAGATTGCTAGTCTCGATATATCATGGATCAAGAAAAACCAAATGTTAATTATCCAACAGAACATTGATCATATGGCCCATATGAAGAAGGAAAAATGTTAACTAACTGATTACCTCATTGTCGAAGTCATTGTCTTCATCTTTATGGACAGAAACAGCACCCGAACGACCTCTGAAGAAGAGGGGGTTCATAATTCATTGGCTGCAAAATCAGAACGTAAGGATAAGGAAAATCTAAAACTGAGTGCCTAAAATTAAGGTGCAACTACATTATCAACTACCTCATCTAACTGGTTAGATCTGTTAAGGACTTATGCTTGAATGTGGCCCATTTCTTCATCCCCCATGCGGTTTATATTCATTGAAACCTCTTGGATGCTGTTATTAGAGTATATGAATCAAAATGCAACAACGGTACCTCATTAGTACACTTGAATCGCCAATGACTACGAATGACCTGTCAAGTGTAGAACAAGAAAGGTTAAAGACCTTAAGACTCCGGAGTACAGAATAACTCTCTTGCATTTTTGCTGATGTAAGAATAGTCAAATGTCCATATTTGTCAGTAAACTTATATGTAATGGTACCCTTTATATAATAAAATGTTAGATGAACAGAGAAGTATCTTGAAGACTTACATGCTTATTCCTCATTCATTGCACCATCCACTGATTCACACACAGAACAATAAGGTTTAGAACAATAAGGTTTTGAAATACTTTTTCTGTAATGCGTCATATACCCCTATTGAGTAGCCGAATACAAAAGAGTAACTTCAAAGAGAAATACAGAGGGAAATCGAAGAAACCTTTAATTGAGAGCTTTATCCTACTTGTATACTGATGGACATGCCGTTCTACATCCAGTCAACGAGTCCGCGTGATTCAGCATCCAGAGGCATAAGCTTCTTAATATTCATATCTGTTATAGGGCAAAAACCATTAATTACAACGAGTAAGTGATCCAAGCACCAAGAAAGTTCACAAAAAAACTGTCACCAACTCTTACCCAGGGATGGAACAGACTTGGCATTGAAATACTTCTCAGGAAAAAGTCTTCTTCTAATCTCGGATCAGATTCAAATAAAGTTCAAAATACTTGTAAAACAAAAGGTCATATTTCAAAAAGTAGATACTCAGTAAGTCATTTACAAGTTAAGTATTATAACCAAAAGGCATTAGATTAGAACTCATTTTCATGAAGAATATCATCTGCATCTTACTCAGTATAGATGGATGTTAAAATATCATATCCGGAAGAACATTCAGCTGTTATCAATTTTCTGTTACGGAATCAAAGAAGATGCAGGCACGTAAGACTCAGTCAGACCAAATTAAAGAATAATTAACTCATACAAATAAGTTTACAACCGTAAGCAAATATATTACCGAATTTGCAATTGAAGAATTCTCTGCACCAAACCCTTCCAAACAACAAAAAAAAAAACAATTAAAATGTGTGACTAAACAGAGATATTGAGGAACAACAATCAATCAAACCAAAGTCATACAAACCATGATACCTTTTTGCGGGTAACACTTTGCCTCATAACCCCTGCATATTCTTCTTAGCAATCCAATACCATTGTTTTCGTAATCTTCACATGCAATTAACTGTAACCTACCGCTCAAAATTATCAGTGACAAGTTTACCTGTTCCAAGAGCATCACATCATCTTAATCTTGTTCAATTTTAAGATCTCTCATTCAAAATTCTACAAATAAAGTAACATATTTATACATTATATAGAGCTAAACAAGAAAAAATGGTTGCAAGCTAGTACAAAAGAAATGACGATTGCAAGCGCTAATCAATGAATTCACAGCTGAGAGAATAAACTTTGGTACCGTAATATTCAACATATATCAATCAATTAAAGAACACTAAATGCTGTTCAAAAAAAAAATTTTAAAGAACACTAAATCAACCCAAAATTACCTCAAAAGCAAACAGAAAGATGAGCGTGTCAAATAAGATCAAAGGAGAGGCGATTGCAAACAGAAGAGTGATAAATACGAGGGAAGTATGACGTCCAAGTGAGAATGGAGAAGTGGCGATTGCGCCCGAAGGAGCATCGATCGCCGGCGGGGAATCGGTTATTGCGGTCGGAGAAGTGGCAATTAAGGGTGGAGAAGCGGCGATTGCGAGCAGGAGCTGCGATCTCCGGCGGAGGAGCTGCGATCTCCGGCAGAGGAGCTGCAATCTCCGGCGGAGGAGCGCGACTGCCGGTGGAGGAGTGCACCGATTGGCGTTAGGGTCTAGTGAATGAATGGGCGGCTAAGGGTTTTATTGTTTTTAAGTTTGTTTTTATTGTTTTTTTAGTATTGATAATCGCCAGCGTTTTATAATATCGTTCTTTATGTAATACCGAGTTTTAGTTTCACCAGCGTTTCCCAACTTTGCTGGCACAAAATTGTTGGCAAATTGCCTTTCTCTTGTAGTGTTAAGTTTTGAAAAAAAGTTATAGGGCAGTTTTAATATTTCGTCCATAAATTAACTACACTGTTTAAGTCCTATGGTTAAAACTAGAAACTGAATAACTGTACAAAATATTTTTTTTTTCCTATCAGGAGTCATATGGTTAATAGTAGAATCAAAATACAACCAAGCTTCTGCATATGGGAAAGATAGGTCTCCGATACAAAAATTTTATTATTACATGCATGCAATTGTTGCACGGTAATGTGTTGCAATAAATTAATCGACTAAAATTACATTTCCTAAATTATAGGGCAG
Source organism: Linaria vulgaris (assembly GCA_948329865.1). NCBI lineage: Eukaryota > Viridiplantae > Streptophyta > Magnoliopsida > Lamiales > Plantaginaceae > Linaria > Linaria vulgaris. Next base: position 4,163,785 of record OX415251.1, read on the forward strand.
TGTTTTGACACTCCATCCCATTAATGCATTAACGCCTATAGTTAAATTTGTGCCACTACTTCATCATAGGACGTAAGTAATGCATCCAGGGGCACACTCATAAATTTTTATTTTTTTTACCCTGGACTACGATAATGAGATGGACAAATGGTTGCTAGAGCTGTCTCGATTAGTTTCTTAGCCTCTTAATTTATTTTAGAATCTTACATATTTTCTTAGTCTCTAATTAAAACGTAAATTAAACAAGGACTTTACAAGGATTTCACTAAAAATAACATCGCCTTATGTGGGTATTGGGAGAGTGGTTCATGTCTGAATGTGTCCTTCACGATGTGGAAGCTAAGCATTGCACATGGAGTAGGGTCTGTTGGAGGAGGCAAAATGATATATCTTTTTTAATCTATTACCTTTTCTGTTTTACTTTTTATTCTTACTTTACGATTGAATATAGAAAGAAGGGAATTTAACTCATGCTGACAATGTCAAGTATCTTTGGAAAATAATTAAAACACTTTTTGAATAACTTTTCCAGAAATGCAAACCAAAACAAACGTTTTGCCTAACAAATTGAAAGATGAGAGTTTACATGAAAAATCCAAAATAAACGGCATGATATCATTCACGGCTCTGATCTTAAAAATGGACAAGGCATTCATTGTTGGGCATGTGCATGAAACGTTGATGATAAGTCTTTCTACAATTACGGGCATGATAGCAAATCTTGTCCACTAAAAATAACATAAAGACCCTCTCATGTGAAATGAATAGTACGAACGAGCAACTCTGCAATCAATCACATGGAGGAATCAATAACTAGCTCACATTTGTGGTGTTTACAAACTCTTAAATGAAGTCCTTTCATTTCTCTATTATTTTATAGGAAAAATGCATGAAATCCCATATGATTTTCAAAACCTGCACGAAATATTATGGTTTGATAATTGTTTAAAACCCTCTTGTAGTTTTAGAAATTCTACTTAAAATCCCATTGTGGTTCCATAAACTCTGCATAAGATTCACTTCCGTCCAAAGATGTTAGAGAATGTTGTACACTTGCTCTATCCGAGACTAGGTTTGATTTTTGATTAGTAGTTTTAACTTATAAAGTGTATATTATATCCTTTAGAATGTTTAACTCGAAACCCTTTTGTGGTTTGAAAACCTACACGAAATGTCACAAATTTATTTTTACAATTTTATATAAATTTTACCAAAATCTTACATTTAGAATTTTCAAAAATAATTATTAAAATTTTAAATCTATATATATATATTTTTTTTTAAAAAGTAAACATATTATTTCTTAAATATATAAGTAAGGGCAATTTAGTCATCTAATAGAAAAACTAAGGGAGTTGCTGAAAACTTAACGAAGGAAATTTTGTGAAAGATTTTACCGTGACAAAGGTATTTTAGACATTTAAGAAGCTACACGAGGGTTTCGTGCAGGGTTATGAAACTACATAAGAATTTTATGTCGATATCCCTGTTTTATACTCAATAACTCTTACTGTAATTAAGTGGTTACAGGATTTTACATGCAATTGTGCCTAATAAATTAACTAAACTATCTAAAGTCATATGGTTAATGCTAATTGCTAGAATTAATCACTCTACATAACCTTATTTATTTATTTCTGCCTGTCTTTCGAGTAATTAATAATGAGTCCTTATTTTCTTTTTCTTTCTCTTTTCCTTTCCCCTATAAATAACAATGATCTGCATGTTTACCAGAAATCCAACCAATCACCCCTTAGAAGAAATGAAATACCTCCTCGTTTTGTTGGTGATCTTCTACTTTGCTCAGGTATGCACAAGCAAATCCACACCGTTCCTTATTTTACTATGTCTGTACGGTTATAATTTTTTTTTTATTGAAGTTGGTTTTCGGCTACGACGACTTAGCTAAATAATCAGTAAAATACCAACATTATATATGTGAACGCACACACAAACACATATGGCATGTTCTTAAATTTGTTGATTAGTTCGATTCCAAAACCTAATTCTCTAATTTTTTTTTTTTTTACTTTACTGGAATATATTTAGCAGTTTGGGAGCAATGTTGAAGCAAGAAAAGACCCAGGGGAACACTTTAAGCCTAGGCCTAGTATTTCACAGTACAACGACGACAATGTGCCATTTAAAAACCAGAAGTTTGTCACGAAAGATTTTGAGTCTAGGCCTAGTATCACAGGTTACAACAACAAAGACGAGAAATTCTTCAGCAAAGACTTCGAGCGTAGGGCTAGTATCACAGGGTACAACAAAGATATTGTCCCAGTAAAAGATGGGATGTTCTTCACCAAAGACTTTGAGCCAACGCTTAGTATCACAGGGTATTGAAAACCAAGAAGGGAATGATGTGTGCTAATATTTGAATAAAGTCTCTTCTTGTATCATAATGTGTAGTACTTGTACTACTTGTCAAATTTATGTAACCTTATTTTATATGCAATTTTTGTGTGTAAAGTATCTTGTAAGTTTTAACTCGAATTAAAGACCAAATCGAGATGTCACTAAGAAAAACACCCAATAAATTAACAAGATTGTAAGTGCAGCTGTTGTGACAACACCGAAGGTTCAACACTTATATTTCTGCGAATTAATTTCAAATTTATATTTTTTTTACTAACTATTTAATTAGCACATTTTCTTAGTTTATTTGAGCATGTTTTTCAAATTGAAATAGTTCAAGAGTGGATAGGCGTTACTTAGCAGATTGTGGAGTTATCCAAATAACAAGAACATGAGTTAGAGTAGGACTCCTGCACCAATTTGAAGAGCAAGGCGGGTTTCCTAAGAAAGAACCAAAATGAGGCGTGGGATTTGGATTAAGATCAAGAAGAAATCAGATTTGAAGAGATTATCACAAATTAAGAAGATTTTATCTCGTGGAGAAGATCGACATCACTCAAGAATATAAAGATCGAAGATTTAAAGCAATCTGACTGTGTGTAGCTTCTTGAATAGCAAGAAAACATTTTCTATAAATTGAGGGAACTGCACATCATATTAACCACGAGGTGTTAGGAGTATTTTTAGCTAGAGTTTGAATATTTTGTAAGACGAGTGGTTCAAGACTTGCTGTGTCCAAGTTTTTCTAGTTTAGGTTAGGTGTAGGAGTTGGGTTTCTTAGATTCTTGGTTTTTTTACCATCACAACTTGTTTGTGATGTTTTTTTTGTAAGCTCATTAATATTAGTGGATATTTTTCTTATTGCACGACAAATTTTATTTATATAATCTGTCAAAAGTATCTATGTATCATGCTTTTATGTTATTTTCGTTGCACACTTTGTGTTATGAGTAGATGTGTCCACAACACCTAAAGTCAGTCCAGAAATCGTACCAAGTCCCGACCCAATAATATTTTCAAAGATTAAGCATTATTGAAATATATGTAACTTAAGTAAAAATGCGTTTTATTTACACGCTTCTTTTATATCATAAGTTATTTTAGTTAGCTCTAATTATAGCCGCTAGTGTCTAATTACAATTAGACCGCTAGTTAGTTACGCAACTAAACTATACACGCTCCTCCCTTGATGTATTTAAACCCCTTCCATGTATTTTTCGAACTCAACTTTTCACTTTACAATCTCATCAATAAAATCAGGCGAGGAGTAGAACAAAAGTTATCTCAATCGTCAATGTTCAATTTTCAATCCATTCATGCTAATCATTCGTTGTATGATATTGCGATCCTGTCATTCTGCTGCATTTCACATTAATTTCCATTTGATCTTTGTTTTCCTATGTGATATTATTGCGATACTTTGTTCGTGTTTGTGACTTCGCACTACGTTTGTGCTCTTGTCTTCTCTGATTGTCAATTTCTGCTGATTTTATTATTATAATGACAACTCCTGCTTTAGATTCCAACACTGTTGGTGTTGCTATGAAGAATCCAAGCAAGGATTCTACATTCACATATTTCTAGGTTCACAAGATTTTACAGGTACTTCGATCGTCATTGACAAGTTCAATGGCACGAATTACATCTCTAGGTGTAAGAGTATTCTTATGGCCCTAACAATTAAGAATAAAATCTCCGTTATTGGTGGATATTTGCCCTGTCTTAGGGATTATGATCCTACTTTGCGTACTTGTTGGCTTAGGGCTGATACATTAGTTTCATCATGGTTAATGAACTCTGTTAATCCTGAAATCAAACAAATTCTATTTTGCAGAACTGCTATTGAAATCTAGAATGAGTTACAAACTAGGTATTTTAGGACTGATGCATCTAGGGTATATCACATGCAGAAAACATTATCTACTATATCTCAAGGGAAGTAGTCTATTACTAAGTTTTATAATTCCGTTAGAGGTGTTTGGGACAAGTTTATTAGTTTAAGGCCTGTCACTGGTTGCTCTTTTGGTCTGTGTATTTGCAACATTAATAAGAAAATGTTTGCATTGCTTCAATCTCATTATGTCACGAAGTTCCTTATGGGATTAAATGAATCCTATTCCTCCATAAGGAGTTAAATTATGTTGGTCACTCCTTTACCACCTATATATCAAGTGTATTCCATGATTCTTCAAGAAGAGAATCAGAGAGCATTGCTTACTATTAGTGCTCCTTTTAGTTCTCTTGCTATGTTTACCAGATATCAACCTCGATGTGATGATTATGAGAGAGGTAATGCTTCAATAAAGAGAAATCATATCAGCATACATGCTTTATCTATTTATGAACAAAGTATTTATATCTAAAAATATTAGATTCTATGAAGATATTTACCCTTTAAAACTCTTCTATTACCACATAAACTATAATACAAAGAGACACACCCCTATTTGCATAGATTCTTTTATTAACATGCATGTACATCATGTTCTCACTCCTACAAACATTGCTTCCACACCTCCTGAGTCACATTCTCATAGTGATGCCTTCTCTGAAGTACCTAGCACACCTGAAATATTGCCTCACCTGGAAGCATACAATGACTTTACCATTGAATCCACTTCCACTGTACCTGCATCTGATACACCAGTTCTGCCTGTCCTTGAAGAAAAACCTTTGGTGCCTCAAACAAGAAGATTAGTCATGCCCATGTGACCCCCAACATACCTCAAGGTGTATGACTACTCTCTCTCTCTCAGTCTAAGATTAAGGCTAAGCTCTCTCTAATTCTGCTTAAGGGAAAAATCTTATCCTATTGAGCACTATATATCTACTGATAATATTTGCTTGAATTATAGAGCATTTACTGCTTCAATATCTTTAACTACTGAACCAGAAGCTTTAATCAAGCCAATTAAGTTAAATAATGGTTTAAGGTTGTGCGAAAATAAATTCAGGTTATAGAAAGAACTAATACTTGGGAGCTAACTACTTTACCGCGTAATCACCAAGCTATAGGATGCAAATGGGTATATAAAATTACATACAAGTCTGATGAGAGTGTTGAAAGGTATAAATAAATGCTTGTAGCTAAAAGCTATACCCAAGAAGAAGGTCTAGATTATTTTGATACATTTTCACCTATAGTTAAACTAACCACTATTAAATTCCTTCTAGCCTTTGCTGTATCCCACAACTGGTTTCTACTCCAATTAGATGTTAATAATGCTTTCTTACGGACTGTTTTCATGGAACTGTAGATCTGAATGAACATTACCACTTTGAGGGAGAGATGACTCAAGAAGAAATCATTGAAGATCTAAAAGCAACCTTTGAGGCACTACTGAAGGAAAACGCTAAGATAAACAAAAGTGAAAGAATACTCAAGGAAGATAATGAAATACTGAAGGATCTACTTCATTTAAGTCAGCTAAACCTTGTAATAAGGGAAGCAGAGTTTGAAAAGGTAATTGTGAAATTGAAAGTGGCTGAACAGACCATTGCAACATGGAACACATGTACCTCTAAGCTTGATGAGCTACTATGTGTGGGAAACGAATATAAAAATGGTTTGGGTTTTGTTGAAAATTTGTTGGTTCTACCTCTATCTCTGGTTTTGTTAAATAATGTTCTGAAAAAAGGATGAAATTTATTCAACGTCTAAGAAAATCACCTACATATGTCAATATTGTTTCCAAACCTGGTCACATAAAACCATACTGTAGAAAGTACGAGAAATTCGTTGAATATAACTCAGAGACAAGTGTTACACATGAAAAGTTCTCCAATGATATGAGAACATCAGTCACAGATATTATCCCAACACTCGGTATCACTGGAACCTCTCAGAATGGTAGAACTTGGCTTGAGAAACTAACTAAACCAAAAATTAAGATTGTTTGCAATGTTTTGTTTTCTGCTACTCACACTAATCTTTCAGGAAAATGGTATTTAACAGTGGTTGCTCAAGACACATGACATGCTCCAAATCATATCTGATAAACTTTGTTCCTTTATCTACATGCACTGTTAGCTATGGAGGAGGCACAAAGGGCAGAATCATAGAGAGAAGAGTCTTGAATGTTAAAGGATTTCGACCATTGTGGGATGTTCTGTTGGCTGATGGGTTAAATGCAAATCTAACTAGCATTAGTCAACTTTGTGATGATGATCTGTTAGTTAAATTTAATAAGGATTCATGTGATGTTTATGCTAGTGCTAATGTCTATTTAATGACAGGTACAAGGTCAAGTAATAACTACTATCTTGTAATTGATGAAGCTCAGTGTTTTCATGTCAATGTGGATGAGTCAGTTATTTGGCACATGAAACTTGGACACGTGAACTATAGGAATCTGGAGAAGCTGTAAAAACTTGAAGCTGCTAGAGGTCTACCAAAGCTATCCAACCCTGGTAAGCTTGTGTGCTGAGATTGTTTGAAAGGTAAACAAACTAAGGCTACTCATACACCACTGAAGGTATTGAATCAGAACTCTGGAACTCTTAATTATTTTGAACTGTTTCATTTGGATCTCATGGGCCCCATTGAAATCAGCAGCTATGGGACAAGAAGTATGCCTTTATGATTGTTGATGACTTCTCTAGATATACTTGGATCAAGTTTCTAAAAGAAAAATTTGAAGTTTTTAGTACCTTAAGGATTCTGCATGTCGGTATTAAAAATCTATATGGTGCCATTGTCAAGAGAATTAGGTTAGATCATGGTAGAGAGTTTGAGAGTGCTAGTTTTTCTGATTTATGTGAGTCGCATGGTACTTTTCATGAGTTTTCTGCACCTAAAACTCTTCAACAGAATAGCATTGCTGACAGAAAGAATAGAACGCTTCAAGAAATGGCTAGGGTAATGCTAAATGCTAAAAATATGTATAGAAAACTTTGGGCATAAGCTTTAAACACAACATGTCATATTGCAAACAAAGTTTTCCTTAGTCCAGGCACCACCATGACACAGTATGAGATCTTAAAAGGTAAGAAACCAGATGTTGCACATTTTCATGAGTTTGGTATTTTCTGCTATGTTCTTAATGATAGAGACTATTAAGCAAATTTGAACCAAATAGTGGAAAAATGTATTTTTGTTGATTACTCTCTAAATAGTACTGCATATAAAATCTTTAATCCTAGACTGCGTACTATCCAAGAATTAGCAAATGTGGTATTTGATGATCTACGTAGTTGTGCAGGGAATTAAGAGTTTTTGGACATATGTGTTATGGTAACACCGAAAACTGAAGATGTTGCTACAACACCAGTTCCTGGACCTGATCAGACTACTGATGTTGAACAGGCTACAGAACCAAATGTTCCCACAACATCTGATGGTACTCTAACACCTGCAAAAATAGATTCAGACAATGAAGGGAATGGTTCTCCAGAATTCAGAGGAATCATCCTTATACTAAGGTTATAGGTCAGATCACTGATGGCATTAGAACATGCAACAAAGAAAGGGTGAACTACATATATACGATGAGGTTGTGTGTTCGTATGTCTACTGCATGTACAAATGAAAATGTTTCCTGTTTTGTTTCATCTATTAAAGCCAAAAATGAAAATGAAGCCCTTAAGGAGAGTAACTTGATGAACTGTTACAATTCACCAAAAATAAGGTGTGGAATCTAATGCATAGGCAACTATCAGGGAAAAAAAAAATCCAATGCCTAGGCCCTCTAATGTGAATGTCATAAGAACTAAATGGATTTTAAAAATAAAAGTGATGAAAATGGTGTAATTATCTAAAACAAAGCTAGGCTAGTTTCTCAAGGTTACACTCAAGTTGAGGGAGTTGATGTTGATGAACCTTTTCCTCCAGTAGCTAGGTTGTGTTGAAGTCTTATTGTAACTTGATACGTGAACATGTTGTGTTTTGTGAAGTAAGGAAAAAAGAGGGATATTGAAAATGTAAATGTTATGAGGTATTATCATAACACGAAAACTGTGAAATGTTATGAGATGTTATCAATTATCATAATATTGAGCTAATGAAGTGTTATCATAACATTGAACATTAACATTGAAAAATCTTGTTTATCTTTTATATTATTTTTTTGCCTTATTCACATATTAATCTTGTTCCACAATTGTATTTATCTTTGTTCGTTCCAGGATAACAAGATTCATTGAGAGAATCAATTGTTTCCATTATTCGCACCTTGTTTATAAGAGCTGTACGAGTTTGAATCAAAGAGGGAAATTTTAACCTAGAAGAATGCTACATGGAAATGAGACTCTCTGAAGATACTTTCCAAGGATGAGTCTGATTAAAGAAGGAGCCTTTCTTAAGAGGAATTCGTGATGCTTAAGGAAACATTCCTTGATAAAGACTGAAGCCGATAAAGAAGAAAACAACGAGGATCAAGGAATCGTGAGGATAATCTTTAATGTACGACATCTCTTGGCGATCAAGACTCACTTAGCTACTTAAAGCGTGAGGTACATTAACACTAACAACAAGACAATTGAGCAAAATAATTCAAGCGGTTATATCATTTGTGTTTAGTTGTTTGTCTTGCTTTTCCGAGTTTTTAGATTAACAATTCGAGTCTAAAGTCCGGTTTAGAATTGAGGAGATAATCTTTGTTTGCTTGGTTGAGTTCGAATCAATTCATAGTGAGGAGCTTAGAATTGAGAGAACATTGTTTTGTAAGATCATTATTTTAGTGATTCTTTAGCCTTAGGTTCGGAAGATTATATTTATATAATCTCTTTAAAAATTACTCACTATGTTGATTTCATTTCCGCTGCCATATATTATGTGATCAATACATTGTTACGTTCAGATAACTGTGTTATCGCAATACCGCGTAATTACATTGTATCAAGTCCCGATCCACAAACTTTCACATATGATCAAGTTGGTAATTCGCTTATTAATCTTTTGTTGAGGGTAAGATGCCAATTTATCATCATAATGAGGGTTTTTAATTTGTGCCAGAAAAGAATTAATAAAATGTAAGTGTATGTAATATGCGCTGCACTGGCATTTTGGTTTATATTAAGATTCTTAATTAATGCGCAACTTCTAAAAATGGTACTGCTGTCTGCTTCTAATAGATATAAGATCCGAACACTCATGTGTGTGTTAGTATGGGTGATGGATGGATCACTTCGATTAAGCTGTACATTTACACATAATTTTTCTTTTTAATGTTTAAGATTATCAATAATTACATCCAATTCATCCATTAGCTCCTTTTAACTTGTTGGAGTTTTTTCCAGTAATAAGATAAAACATATGTCATATACTTTTATTGAAGCACAGAGCATAACTCAAACAGAACTAGATATACAAGAAGAGCTCAGAAGTAATACTGTTCTGCACTCTGCAGCATTATTACAATCACAAAACTTAACGTTAAGTAATACTGAATGTCGGAACCCAAACGAGATTGTCCGAGGGGAAGAAATGGCAAATGGACGAGGTTCCGGGCCCAACCCCAAGAACCGAGAATGCCGGGTGGGTCGGACTCCACTGAGAAGTATCCATGTGACAAACGGCGATGGATTCGACCTTATCTCCGTTCTCTCCGTCCAACGAGACGCGAAACACTCTGCTTGGGCTCACTTGGTAGTGGCAGTAGAAGACAGCGTAAGGGTAAGGCATCGTGTGGCACGCGACCGTCTTAGACGCGGAGATTTCTTGAATTCTCGCGATTTTGTACTTTTGCAAAAGGGTGGTAGTGCTTGATTTTGGCGTGAGGTGAGTCGTGGAGAGTGGTGTGGGATTGGATCCTGATCCAAATATCTTTATGGTGAAATCAAGCATGGATTGGTAAGACGTAGCGCAAGTTTTGGTCTCGCCGGCTATAGGTTTGGTCTCGCATTGTCGTAGCGTGTCTTCCATCGCTACACCTTGAGGGGAGGCTCGAGAGAACGAGAAGTGTTCGAGGAGGCTATCGAGTTTTTCGTACGAGAATGGAATCGAATCAGCTTCGTTTTTGGAGAGAGCGTGAGGAGAGGAATTAGGCTCCCTTCTTGGGAAAAAGACAGGAATTGTGTTTTCTAGTTTTAGATCTTCTAAAAAGAAGAAGACAATTAATTGAGGATCCATATGATGCATGTGTGATGAATGAGAATGAGAATGAACTTGCTCTATGCGCATATCTTCATGAGCTTCAACCCTGCAATTTCCAAAAGATCCCTGGCAATGGTAAAAAAAAAAATTTAACAAAATACTAAGTTTAGTTCATAAAGTTGTATATTTGAAGTATATGCAAATTTTCAATAGATTAAACATTACCAGAAGAATCAGGAGATGGAAGAAGAGTGCATACTTTGCTTCCATTGATTTTTTTTTTTTTTTTTTTGAATGGTTATTATTTCAGAAGTAAGGGAAGATATAAAGTGATTGGATTATTGGATGATATCAGGATTGAGGTAATTAAGAATTATTTCTCTTTTTTTTTGTTTGATTCATTTTGCCATACTGTCAACAAATGAAATGTGTCCCACATGTTGCTTGCTATTCACGAGTTTTGGGTCACTTTCAAATCGAGAGAAAAAGATTTTATGTTCTTCGGATTGGATCTATGCATAAATTCATAATTTTTAAAGCAATGATTTGATAATGTGTTTGTTACTATATGTTCTTAATTATATAACATGAAAATTTGAAGTTCCACTTTTTATATATTTACTCTTAGCTTTATGAACTTGTGCACGTATAGTATGCGTTAGTAGGAGTAATGTGTGTTAATCAAGGGGTGAGTCCGCCTTTGGTTGTGTGTAGTCAATTTTGTTCAAGAAGTTTAGGCAAATGGACAAAAATGCCCCTCCGACGTTGTCGTTGTTTGTTTCATAGTATAGCCGTGCTCTTTACATACACGTCCTCTCTCTCTTAATTATGAACTTTGTTTCAAAGTATAGTCGTGCTCTTTACATACACGTCCTCTCTCTCTTAATTATGAACTAGATTGCTCGATGTTGCATGAACATGTACGCAATGTTTCAAAAGACAAAAGCCCATAGTGATACCTTTTTGTGTTTCTTATGGCAAGGCGTAAGTCTTGAGACACCCAAATTATGATATTAAATATTTTAAAATATATTATATAAAGGGAATCATATTAGTAATTTCTTTTACAATTCGATGATCCCCTTAAAATAAAAAAAGTACGACCCCTTGTGTAATGACAAATTCTTAAGTCTTGAGACACCCAAATTATGATATTAAATATTTTAAAATATATTATATAAAGGGAATCATATTAGTAATTTCTTTTACAATTCTATGATCCCCTTAAAATAAAAAAAGTACGACCCCTTGTGTAATGACAAATTCTTGAACTCTGTATTAAAAGACAAAAAAATATACATAATAAATTTAATAAAATTAAAAGTACAATTGTGGTGTAATCTCTATTATCTCTCTGATTCTTTTCTCAAACAAATAATTTTGAAATTTAGTTGACTTGAGTGGATTTGATTTTGATCTCTTCCACGTGTATTTGAGTTAAACGTTAATCCAAAGGCTTTGAGTTTGATCTTGAATAGACAATCTACTTGACTTGATTTTGATGACGAACAATTTGATCTTCGTCTTGACTTTTTTTGAATGTCAATCTTCTTTGGAGGAATCTTGATATTCAAAATGATTGGATATTTGGCAAACGTTGATGCGAGGGCTTGACAGTTTGATCTCGAATCGAACAAAAATTTAATTTGGAATTTGATTTGAAGGTTTGATGAAGAACGATATGATCTTCGTCTTCAGTTCTTCAAATTTGTTGGGTTTTGATCTTCTTGAATGGACTTCAATCTTCAAAAACGGTTTTTAGAGGGTCTTGGGACTTGATCTCGGATTAAACGAATTTTTGACTTGAAGACGAATGAAGAACGATATGAACTTGGTTTTGGATTTGTTGAACTTCTTGGAGTTTGATCTTCCTCGGCAGAAGTACGATCCTCAAAACCGATTTTTGGATGGAATTGAGACTTGCGACAGATTGAAAGAAGTTCTTTACGAAGAACACCTTGAAGATTGTTGAATAATGCCTTGAAGATTGATGAGCTTGTTGGAGAGGATTTGTTGAACTTTCTTGCTCTGGATTCTTGAAGGTTGAATTGTGATTTTTCTTCTTCAAGACCAACTCTATTTATAGTTGTGGAGTGAATCTTAATTGGAATCACTTGATGAGATGAACGATTGTGATCGTGTCTACAATTTCTTGATTCAGAAGACTTTATCTAAGTGAATCTTCTTTCCATCTATTGAAGATTGAGACTTGGTGGGGAATTCTTTCCTTATGTTGATATTTGGTGGAGAATTGTTTCCATCTCTTGAAGATTGCATCTTGGAGGAGAAGGTTTTCTATGTCTTGAGATTTGATGAGCAATTATTTCCATATCTTAAGATTTAGAAGATGACATGGATGAGATGCATCGAATACAGTTTGATAATCCCCTGCTTGAGAGATTTAATTAATATATTTATTTTAATCCCTTAAATATTGGAATTTAAACTAATATATTTTCCTTTCTTGCATATTAATACTTATCAACATTTAATTTAACTAGATACAAAATTAATATGTCTACAAATTGCCCCCTCGGACTTGTTCACGATTTTCGTTGAAATGCATGAGTGAGTGGATAAGTCTCGACATCTTTCTTCTTCTTGTTCTCGTGCTTCAATTCAACCACTATAAATCCACTTCATGATTTTAGAACATGTTTGAGCTTAAACATTGGATGCATCAACTTGAAGTAGAACGTTGAGTGGGCATTCTTTTTCCTTTCAAAGATATGACTGGGCTAAGAATGAACTTCTCGCTGCCTACATATCCAATGAAGGAATCAAGTCAAAACGTAGTTCATAATTAGTTATTTTTCAACTCACAGTATATACTCATGTGGGATAGGAGTAACATGCAGTTTAAGCTCGTGCGCCATGGAGCATTTGATTTAGACGTTGATAGACAGTTTTATCTCATATCGAGGAGGCTTTGACTTGAAGAATTTGTAGACCTTTTTATTCTTGTCTAGGAGATTTGAAGATTTGAAGGATTTGTAAACCTTTTGACTCGTGTCTAGAAGACTTGAAGAATTGAAAGATTTGTAGACCTTTTGGCTCGTATCTAGGGAGACTTGAAGACTAGAAGGATTTGCAGAATTTTGACGTGTCAAGAAGACTTGCGCATTTTTTTTGAAGACTTGAAGAATTTGTTGACCTTTTGGCTCGTGTCTAGGAGGCTTGCACAGTTGTTTTGAAGACTTGAAGGATTTGTATACCTTTTGGCTCGTGTCTAGGAGACTTGAAGACTTTGACTTTTTGGTTTGAAAACTTGGTTTTATAGAATTTGATTTGAGTTCAAATATCTAACAAGTTTATACTCGTGTTAAGGAGAATGTTGATAGTTTATACTCTTATCAACGAGTATATATTTTGACACTTAATTTGAGGATTTGAGATAGTTTAGGCTCGTATCAAGGAGCATATCGGTTGCAATGAAATATGATGTTGTGCCATCTTCATCGTCATTGTCGTCATTTGTGTCATCACTTTCAATATCAAAGCCATGAGTTGAGTTTTGTTCTTCAATAAAGTTTACACTTGTCTCTATATAATGCGCTCGCGTTGCCAACTCTTCAAAGTTTCTTTGTTTGATTCCTTGAAGTATGTAGAAGAGACCCCAATTCATGCCTTGAGTGCAAATCTCTATGGTTGAAGTTTCAGATAGTTTTTCTTTGCAACTTAAGGATAGATTTCTCCACCTATTGATGTACTCGGTCACTGTCTCGTCTTCTTATTGATGAGAACTTGCAAGTTCAATCATGCTCACAGTACGTCGAGTGCTATAAAAGCGGTTGAAGAACTTAGTTTGTAGATTGTTCCAATTGTCAATGGAGTTTGGCTAGAGATCGACATGCCAATCAAAAGAAAAGTCTTCTAAGAATTGAACGAATTGCTTGACTAGAAGATCTCCATTAGTTCCAACACTATTGCATGTTTCGATGAAGTGAGCAACATGTTGTCTTGGGTCTCCACTTCCATCAAATCATTGAAACTTCGAGGGTTGATAGCTTTTCGGCATTTGCAATTGCTCAATTGTTTGAGTGTAGGGATTTGTATAAGATTTGGAAGTCTTGCGTTGAGCTTTATGATCATTTGCAACTTCTTCAATGAGCTTCTTCAATTGTTCGGCAGAGACAATGCCTTGTGGGGAAACTTGAATTTGTTTACTTGAGGACTTGGAGATATTCTTCAGCTTCAACATCTTGAATGTTTTTCTCAAAAAACTTTGTGTATATCATGGCTCCTTGCTCTTCCTTCCTTGAGAAAATTGACTTGTGGAAAAGATAATTTCCTTGGATTCTTTCACTTAGAACTTCATCAAACACTTGAGTTTCAACTCTTTGAGTAGCATTTTCATGCACCATATTTTGATAACTGCTTTCCACGAGCCCTTGCTTTTGGAGATGAGGAGAGACTTCAACTTCGTTGATTGTAGTCTTGATGCATCCTTGAACTCCAATGTTGTTCATGACTTCTTTGAAATTATCAACTCCTTCTTTACGCTCTAGCTTTTGGAGAAGGTGATTCAAGTGGTCTTCACGTTTTTTAGCTTATTTTGTAAGATTCGCAATGGCTCTTGCAAGCGCCGCAACTTGCTCTTCTATTGAGGATGCTTGATCATATTCTTTATCTTCATATCTTGTCCCTAGTATGAGTGTATCTTTCATCATCGGTTGTGAAGAGCCCCCGCTTATTGCCCCCATTGGCTTGTCCATTGTTGAGCCACACTTACTTCTTGTGACTTCAATTTTGATACTTGTTGGAAAAGAGATGAGCGGTAGAGATCGTCCCACTGGGCGTGCCAAATTGGTACTGACAAATTCTTGAACTCTGTATTAAAAGACAAGACAAGACTACAAAATAAATTTGATAAAATTAAAAGTACAATTATTGTGTAATCTCTATTATTCCTCTAATTTTTTCTCAAACAAATAATTTTGAAATTTGGTTGACTTGAGTGGATTTGATTTTGATCTCTTCCACGTGTATTTAACTTGAACGTTAATCCAAGGGCTTTGAGCTTGATCTTGAATTGATGATCTACTTGACTTGATTTTGGTGACGAACAATTTGATCTTCGTCTTGAATTTTTTAAATGTCAATCTTCTTTGGAGGAATCTTAATCTTCAAAATGCTTGGATACTTGGCAAACGTTGATGTGAGGGCTTGGCAGCTTGATCTCAAATCGAACGTAAATTTGATTTGGAATTTGATTTGAAGGTTTGATGGAGAACGATATGATCTTCGTTTCCAGTTCTTCGAATTTGTTTGGTTTTGATCTTCTTGAATGGACTACAATCTTCAAAAACAGTTTTTGGAGGGTCTTGGGACTTGATCTCGGATTAAACAGATTTTTGACTTGAAGACGAATGAAGAACGGTATGAACTTGGTTTTGGATTTGTTGAACTTCTTGGAGTTTGATCTTCTTTCGCAAAAGTGCAATCCTCAAAAATAGTTTTTGGATGGAATTGAGACTTGCGGAGGATTAAAAGGAGTTCTTTACGAAGAACACCTTGAAGATTGTTGAATAATACCTTGAAGATTGATGAGCTTGTTGGAGAGGATTTGTTGAACTTTCTTGATCTGAATTCTTGAAGGTTGAATTGTGATTTTCCTTCTTCAAGACCAGCTCTATTTATAATTGGGAGGTGAATCTTAATTAGAATCACTTGATGAGATGAACGATTGTAATCGTGTCTACAATTTCTTGATTTGGAAGACTTTATCTAAGTGAATCTTCTTTCCATCTCTTGAAGATTGAGACTTGGTGGGGAATTCTTTTTTTATGTTGATATTTGGTGGAGAATTATTTCCATCTCTTGAAGATTGCGACTTGGAGGAGAAGGCTTTCTATGTCTTGAGATTTGATGAGCAATTATTTTCTTGTCTTAAGATTTAATTAATATATTTATTTTAATCCCTTAAATATTAGAATTTAAACTAATATATTTTCCTTTCTTGCATATTAAGACTTACCAGCATTTAATTTAATTAGACACAAAATTAATTTTCCTACACCTTGTATTTTTAAACATCATACCAAATGTCAACTTGTCTCATCGATCAACCTTACAAAAGATCAATAATGATTAGAAAATGTTATTCTGCGAACTAGAAGGAAAAAAAATAAAGAAATCAGATATGGATTAAACAAATATAATTAATATTTATTTAAAGCTCGACATAAAACAATTCACTTTGTCTTCGACAAACCATAAAAACTAACTTTGCTATTCGAGATACTTTCTCAAGTTTTCAAAGTCAGAAGTAGCTCTATTTATATATATATATATATATATATATATATATATATATATATATTAATGGATGAACAATGCATTAAAACAGAAGGAAAACAGGTTCAAGCATAGCAGCAAATCCTAACAATGAACAGATAAAAACAAAGCAAAGACAGAAGAAATCAGCCCCAATCACGTGGAAGGTTGTCCAGGGAGATTGGACTGTTCCAATCGTTCTCTTTGTCCCATTGAGCAATGTTGTGAGCATAGGTGTTGAAGTTCCGCAGGATATGCGAGAGTAGCCAATGAGGCCAGATTCGAAGAAAACGGCGAGCTGCTAGAATATCCGTGTGCCAACTCCATAAAGGTGAAACATGAGCGTCCACACTTTGATCAACAATATTTTTTGCTCAGACTTCAAAAAGAACTTTTGTACACTTGAGCAAATCTAACATGTTCATAGCAAGAATAAGAGATTTCCCTTCAGCGGTTGTGGCATCCAATGCAAAAGACCGACAAGATTCTGCCCAAATAAGAGAACCCTCTGAGTTGTTAATATCGAAACCACCAAGAAAATTCATGTATCGACATCAAAGCAAGCATCATCATTGATTTTAAGCCATCCAGGAGGCAATTTTGTCCAACAATTAATTTGAGGCAGGGACTTGACGTTTTTAGCACATAAATTGTGTTCACGGGCTCTGCGTAAGATAATGTGTGTTAAATCTTTGGAAGATGGTTTGGCCTGGTTGTGGATGATGTCGTTGCGAGCTTTCCAGATAGACTCCATGGCCAAAAAGGAAAAGAGGTGAAACAAATCAGAATCCTCAGGTGGAACAAGCTTGTGAGAGTCCTTGCAAAATACATCAATCCAGTTCAAGAGCAGGAGATGACAAAATTGATCAAGATGGAACAACCAAATAGAACTGAACCAGACTTGCGTGGTGAAGGGACATGCCAAGAAAAGGTGATTCAAAGACTCCAAAGGATCCGAGCAAAAAGGGCAAGACATGTCAGCAATGTCAATGAAAATCGAAAGTCGAGAGCGGGTGGGGATAGCATTGGACACAACCTTCCACACGAAAAGCTTGACACAATTGTGAATAGAGAGCTTCCAAATTCTGTTACTGAAAGTGCAGGTTTTCTGGAATCAATGTTAGACAGTGAAATGTTAGACAATGTTGAGTTAACATTGAGGATAACATTGAAAGCCGAGAGCTTGTGCGAAAACTGTTCTTTAGTTGCCAAAATAAATTTTGCCTTTATTCACTTATTAATCAAGTTCTACGGTTTTGGTTGTTTATGTTTATGTCCAGGAAAGTATCTTAAACATAAGGAAGAGCTATGGAAGATTACTTACATGAAGTTTCCATAATTCAAGCTAAGTTGAATAAGTCAACTCCACACGGTTTCAAAAGAAGGAAACAAGTGAGCTGTTCTTTGCAACGCGATTCTTTCCAGGATTCTCCGAATTGAAGAAGATGTGTTACCTTGCTAAATCAGTAATGAAGGAAACACATATTCTGGAAAGATATGAAGTTCACAAAGAAGGCAAATTTCAACAAAGAAACAACAAGAATTACCAAAGCTGTGAACAACACATCTTGGCGTTCAAGACTCAAGAAATCTATAAAAGATGTGAAGTTCATCAAGATGAAGCAAGACAATCGTGCAAATAATCCGAGAGATTAATTATTCTTTGTATTGTCTTCGTCTTGTTTTGCGAAGTTTTTGTATCAACTGCTTAAGTCTAGTCATAGAAGTTAAGTAGTTCTTACTTGTGTGCTTCGTTGAGTCCGATCAACAAAGAGCGTGAGTGAATTGTTGTGAGGAACGTTTTTGATAAAACCTTTATGGTTATTTGGCCTAAGGCTCAGAAGTTTTTAATAATATTGAAAACTTCTTAAAATTATATCTTCTTGTGTTCTTACTTCCGTTGCACATTATTATTATCAAGAAGATCAAAAAGGAGTTAAGGCAATTCCAGCTTAACTCTCAAAAAGTGTTGTGTCAATCCACGGTCCAACAATTTCAGTTACGTAATTGAACTGAGTCATTTTCAGGATGATTGAAACGGTGGGATTGATCCACTAACTATGCACGTTTGGTTGAGTAGATTCCTTTCCGAGAGGGAGTCCAAACCAAGTGCTCTGGTTCCACAGCCGAGACTATAGGGATCTTGCAAATTTTAGAACTAGTAACCTGATCAAACATGGTTGATAGTATGGAGAAATCCCATTGCCCCAAAACAGGATCCAAGGGAGAGATAACCATGGCATATCGAGTGATGGTAGAACTGTTCAAGTGTCTGTATGATGTAGTAAATCCCGTCACCTAGGAATCCATGGGTTAAGCCAAGTGAAAAGTTTTGACTGAGAGCACACACGAATTCTTGCGCCTTTTTGGATAACATCTCAGCCTTTATTGATCTCGCGCCAAGTCCAAGAGCACCCTGCAAAGCTTTTGATTGAATCTAAGAGCCGAGCATCCCTAAATATTTAGAAGCCAGCAGGGAGGACCAAAGAGAGGCCGAGGGTGTTTACATAAATCTGTAATGTGAGCTTCGAAACAAGAGCTTTGTTCATTTTTTCCATTCTACTAAGACCAAGGCCACTATTAGCCTTAGGTTGACAGATTGTGTTCCAAGAGAGAAGGTGCAACGGTTTTTTATCATGGGAATGAGACCACCAAAAGTTTTTCATTTTCCTATCCATATAACGACAAATAGAACGAGGCAACAAAGAAGTACTCATGTGGTAAGTCGTAGTAGCTTGTGTGACAGATTTGAGAAAGACAAGTTTACCCATTTGTGACAAATCCCGCGCCTTCCATGGAGAGAGAGAGGCCTCCACTTTAGTAAGTAAATCACGGTGGGCTTCAATACGACCTTTAGTATGGCAAAAGGGCATCCCCAAATGTTTTTGTTTATGATCACATTTGAGAAAGCCAAGGGAGTCCCTAATCTTTTGCTTAGTGCATGGTAAGGTGTTCTTGCTAAAATGAGTCACAAATTTCTCCTTATTAGCTCCAATCCTTGTACAATGAAATAGAAGGTCCAAAATATTAAAGAGAGTCAAAACTTCTTCGTCAGATGTCCTACAAAAAACAACCAAGTCGTCAGCGAACATCACATGATTAATCCAAGGAGAATTCCTCGAAATTTTAACTCCTTTAATAGTTCCTTCAAATTGAGCACATAAGAGCAGACGAGACAAGATCTCAAAGTAAATAATGAAGAGAGCTGGGGACATTGGATCCCCTTGATAGATGCCTCGGGATGATGTGAAATGGCCAAAAGGGCTGCCATTCGACAAAATAATTATCAAAACCAAGAGCATAAAGGATCGAAAGAATTACATCACATTCAACGTGATCAAAATCCTTCGACATGTCAATTTTAACCGCCATAAAACTCTTCCTACCTTTCTTGTGATTAAGGTGGGGAATTATTTCCTGCGTAAGAATGGAGTTCTCAGTGATAACGCGTCTCGGGATGAAAGCCATTTGGTTAAGGGAGATGATTTTGGGGAGGAAAGGTTTTAGGCGAGAGGCAGTGATTTAGGTGATGATCTTATAAGACACATTGCACAAGCTAATTAGGCAAAAGTGCTCAACTTGATCAGCACTCGGTTTTTTCGGGATAAGGGCAAGGAAAGTGTGATTGAGAGAAAATGGCAGTGGGTCGCCTGAGAAGAAAGACATGATGGCAGTGATAACTTCTTTGCTAATAGTATCCCAGAAATGCTTGTAAAAGAGGGGCGGGATGCTATCGGGTCCAGGGGCCAAGTGGGATTCCAAGTCAAAAAGGGCACGACGAATTTCAATAGTGGTAGTATGAGCAGAGAGAGTTTGATTATCAACCTGGGACAGAATAGGCTGGAAGAGGCTGTGTTGAGTATGAGGCGGGGATCTTTGGTTATACAAGGAGTAGAACAGGTCACAATAATAGGTGGAAAATCTATTCCGAATGCCCTTACGAGTGGAAATGGTAGTATCATCAAACAACTTGATAACATGGATGGTGTTGGACTTGCGCCGAAAAAGGGTAGAGTGGTGGAAGAAGCGAGTGTTGGCATCGCCGCTTTGAAGCCAAAGTGCAGATTCCAATTGAAGGAGAGAGTCAAGCTCTGCCTACAATGAGATTTCTAGTTTACAAATATGGATCGATTGAACTTCCGATTGACATTTATCAATTTTGAGCATAAAGTCAGCAATTTTAGCTTAAACTCTGCCAAAGTGAGTTCGGTTCCAAACTAGTAGGTCGCTTTTAACTTGTTTATTTTGAAGGAACAACTTGAACAGGGGAGAGCCAAAGAAACATTTGGACCATGCTTTGGATAT
This sequence comes from Linaria vulgaris, assembly GCA_948329865.1. Classification (NCBI taxonomy): domain Eukaryota; kingdom Viridiplantae; phylum Streptophyta; class Magnoliopsida; order Lamiales; family Plantaginaceae; genus Linaria; species Linaria vulgaris. The sequence goes on from OX415251.1 coordinate 4,184,756, forward strand.
GATACAAGCACAATCTGGATGGTGCAGCCAAATGGAGAGAAATCTGAATGGTTTCGGTCCCAACTGCGAATTCGGTAAAATATCAATCACAAGAGGCTTGTGATCAGATTTCTAGGCTATGGCGTGGAGAACATCAGCCTTGGGAAAAGGGGAAATCCAGTCCGGTGTGGCCAATGCACGATCTAACCTCTCTTGAATGTTTTTGTCCCCCACTCTTTGATTATTCCAAGTAAAGTTAAAAACCCCAAAAGCCGAGATCAATAAGGTTGGCTTCATCAAAGTGGGATTGAAGTGAATTGCGAGAGGAAGACACAAAATGACGGCCCCCAATTTTTCCGACTAAGAAAGAATGGAGTTAAAGTCTCCGAACGCCAACCATGGAGTTGTGATGGACCGAGCAAGGATCAAAATTCATTCTTGAAAGCTGCTTTTTGAGAGTATTTAGGGGGCAATAGAAAGTCGCAATAGTCCAACATAAATCAGTTGGGGGCAAAGTCACGATTGCAGCAATCATCCAATTAGTTTGAAGAAATACATTGAAGTTGATTGATTCAGACCACGCAAAACAAATGCCTCCCTAGAGACCAATAGCAGGAACGAAGGCATTATGATGAAGAAACGAAGGCATTATGATGAAGATTGTGGGAAGAGATGAGAGAGATAAGGGGAGAGGACAGAGAAGACTTGAGCTCACAAAGAAAGAGGTAGAGAGGTTTATGCTTTTTGAGAAGAACCGGGAGGGCCCTCCTTGTCGCGGGACTGCCTATCCCGCGGCAATTTCATGAAAGTATAATCATTAATCACTCGCCCAGCCCTTCCGGGCTGGAGAGTTCGTCGAAGTCGTCAATTTGAGTGATCAGCGGTTTTGAAACATTGGTTGAGGAAGAGTGAAGGGGAATGGGGTGTTGAGAAAAAGTGGAAGACGAGCAATCGAGGTTGGTGGGATTGTAGTGGACTCGTCGGCGAATGGTGATAGCACGACGGAGCATGATTTTAGCAGTTGTGATGGTAATGACAGGTGGTTCTACTTGGTCATCAGAAAACTGGGTGATGGAGCAATTCTTGAAAGGCTGAATAATAGAGGCTGGATTAAAATTTGATGGAGTTGGGCTCCGGTGGGTGTATTCAGGAATAGGCATGGGCTGTTCATTTTTAATATATTTTTGACTTGTGTCAAGACAAAAGAGAGGGCCAGGGCGTTTGCAGTAGTTTTTTTTTAAAAGTGTTTTTTGCTTGGACATTGGTAGGATTTAGACTCTCTATCTCATTTGATTGTGCAGGTTGTAGATACGAATTTTGTATGTATCTACTCACTGTCAAGTATGTCTCATCATAAGGTTTGGTAGGATTCACCAAAGTATTCATTGACAGTTCTGTCTCTTTAAAAGGGTTGGTGGGTTTAGCCAAAATAAGGGGATTGTAGCTAACCACCTCAAGTAATAACGGTACGGATTGGGGGAGTAGGTCTGCTATAGCGTAGGGGTTTGAGGATTGAGAGTGGTGGGTGACAGGAAATGAGATTTGACAGCTGGAGGAGTAATGGGAGTGTGGTTTTGATTTTGGAAAATAGGTTGGGATTCTGGTTTTTGTTGGGTAGTTTTAGTCAGAGTAAAGCTGGTATTATTCGGAGTAAAGCTGTTTGAATGGCCGAGCGGGGTAGAGTGAAGTCAAAGGCAGAACGGGAGATTAGATTCTTTATACTTCGGAGGAGGCTGTAAAGAGCAAAGTTTCATCTTATGGTCGAGCATACCACAAAGAAAACAGAAACCACCTAATCTTTCGAAAGAGATGTTAGACGTGAGGGGCTCATTGTTGGTCACTATAATTTAAACCTTAGTGACCAGTGGGTTTTTCAGATTTATTGCCACGCATAGCCTCATCGCGCCCTTCCATTTGTTACGAGAAGCTTCAAAATCAGCTTTGACGAAGCGCCCAATTCCTGCACTAATGACTAGAGCTGTTTCCCAGTTCATAAGGCTCGTTGGAATATTTCTAGCTTGAACCTAGAAATTCGCATAAGAGAAATCTAGATCCTGGAAGTACAAGTGATCTTGCCATTCGAAAAGTGCCACTAAACTTCCATCGAAGTTCCAAGGGGAAGTTGAGAGGATTCATTCAGCATCCCGCTGACTATGGAAAATAATTGCCATAGTGTTTGGCTCAATGTCATTGGTCTCAACAGTAGATGAGAGCTCCCAAGCCGGGAAGAGTGTTTGACGCACTGCATTGAGGTTGATGTGTTTACGGGAGATGATTCGACCGACTAGAGTGGTGTATGGGGGGGTGGCAGAGGTGGGAGTTTTAGGAGTGGAAGATGAGTGGTGATTTGGGGCAAGTTTGTATGCTGACTTGGCAGGCTGACGAAACACTCCACATCATGCTGGTTCTAGGCCACACTGGAACCAGCTTTGTCCTTTGCATACATGTACTTCAAGCGACGTGGTGAGGAGACGGGTGAATCTTTGATGATTTCGGACTAGACTCGGGCGATCCCAAGCTGCCTACGTATCCTCTTGAGGGAATCAAGCCGGACGTAGTTCATTAGTGATAGGTTAAGTATATAATCAGGTATAATGGTATGTCGAGTATCTCGTGGGTATCGAATGTGATGTCAAAGGTGATATTGGGGATGATATCGGAGGCCTTCTATGTCGGGGATGACGTCGGGTACAATGTCGAGTGTGATGTCAATGATACGTATCGGGTACTATATCGAGTATAATATTGGGGGTCTTCGATATAGAGTGAACAGCGTATGAGTATAATTAAAGCTTCCCTTGATTGGCAGAGCTGGGGTATTTATAGACATTGGGTTTTGGGGACTGCACACGTGACATACACGTGAGCTGTACTATATCGAATATTATATTCGATATGTACATCGGGGGCCATCCCTGACATAGAACAAATATGGACCTGCCCCATGGTCGGCCCAATACGGGAAATACCCATATCATGTAGTCCCCCAGTTTGAGAGTTATTATTGTAAATAATAATTCATAAACTAAGATTAAGTTTCAATCATCAGTACCTCTTATCCCGCCAGTTCAAATGACGGAGCTCGGATACATGAATTCATTAAAAATGTTGATGGACCCCCAATGTCATTTACGTAGCATAGAGGTCCGCGTTTGAATTATCGGAAAGAAGTGCTCCTTCTTAGGATACTTGTCTTTATTGGGGATTTCCTCCTCTTAGTGCCTTCTCTCAGCATGAACGCCCGATGAGGCTTATCAATTTGTAGTTGCAGTCCTTCTGTTGTTTTCGTAATAAGCGTTCAATGCCTTGTTGCGGGGCCTTACCTTTGTATTTTAAGGTGAACGGTGTGGAATATTCCGTAGGATTCGTAGATTTTTGCCCCTTTTGGGTTTTCTCCTCCGTAACTCGGTGGACAAGGAAGTCAATATCCTGTAGGATTTGTAGATTTTTGCCCCTTTTGAGTTCTCTCCTTCGTATCTCGGTGGACAAGAAAGTCAATATCCCGTAGGATTTGTAGATTTTTGCCTCTTTTGGGTTCTCTCCTCCTTATCTATATGGATAGGGGATTCAATATCCCGTAGGATTGTAGATCTTCACCCATTTCGTTGACGCGGAGTCGGTAATTCCTTGTCATTTATCAACGATAGCACAACATGCAATGAATATATATTGATATAAATTTCTCAATAAGTTAGATACTAGAAGGTGGATAGTTTTCGGTCAACTCCTTTTCATCTTGATGGGTGGGGAATGTGTTCCCTCCTCGCCTTTATTGGTAGGAGATGTCGCTGTCAAGATTTCTAAAGAAAAAGAGACTCGTGATGATTGGCATGAAGTGTGTGTGTCGCAATATCAAAACTAAGAGTATGAGTGGTGATATGTCGCCTCTGTTATGCTTGTCTAATAGCCTTTAGATAATCGTAATCTTTGTTTTACTATTTTGTTTGAATATTCGATTCTTGTTTGAATTCTAGCATTTGCCTTGGGTAGACATCTGTTGTCGTACATTGTATGATAAATATGCAGGTTAAGGTGTTTGCTGGCATATCATCATAGGATAGAAGATAAATCGACATGTTAAAGTATTCTCTAAATTTTCCTATAGGATAAGAGATATTTTTACCCGTAAAGGTATTCTCTACCTCATCCCGTAGGATAGGGGATTTGTGTACCTGTTAGGGTGTTCTCTGCCATTTTCGATATGATATGAGGTATCATTTACCATTTGAGGTATTTTTTGCCTTTTTTCGTAGGCGAAACGATTGATAGTAAAATGCTTGAAGTCAAGCAAGGTTGCAACGAGAGTAAAAATCATATGAAACATCATTTGGAAAAGTTAAAGCCCGTCATGGTGGACTGGAGGCTCTCAGGCCAATGTTTATAAATGATGGTTTATATCCATATCATTTATAGGCCCAATGAAAGATGTCAACATTCTCTTCCATGTAACTTAAACATGCGCTTTGTCAATCTTAAAGAGGATAAGATAGGCCATGAACGAGAAGCCATCGTAAGGAAGGCATTGAACTACGGTAATTGTGAATGCAATGATGGGCGCAGAGAAGTTTCTTGACGTTCTTAGGTCTGTGCCTAGTGCGTATTAGACTGTTTTCTTGCACTACTAAGTATTGTAGGTTGGTCACCCTTTGAAAGAGTTGTATAGTTTATGATGATGTAAAGCGTAGCATATTATGCTGCTTGGAATGATATTTTGGCTAACACTTATTGTGCTCCGAAGAGATTTTATTTAATCAATGCATCCTCGTATATTTGAACAGTAGTTGTTCATTCTGAATGTTTATTATATATCTTATAGTCGCAGTGGTATTATTGGAGACCTCATTAGCAATGAGAATTTACCGTTTGTGCTGGTTTCATTTAGGAATTGACAATATTTGTAAAAGGTAAAGTCATATCGTACCAATTAGAGTGGATTTCTTTTAAATTGATTGACCCATGTGGGTAAGATGTTAATCCTCATAGTGGATATACATGTTGTAATCACTGCGACTGCAACATGTTTTAGAATTTGGTCTTTTTCTTGACTCTCGTCTTGCACGCAATAATGAGTGTGTTTTTCGTTGTAAGAATAGTCGCAATACGGTGACCGGTGTAACGCCATTGCAATAAAATTATGGTATGAATAATTTATTCATTTAATCGCGTCATCACACTATTTATGAGCGTCTAGCAGTATTCTGCCATTATATAGTTGTTATCTTCAGTTTATTATAATTATGCGGAGTAGGCATCTAGCTAACTGATTGACCTTTGGATCCTCGGGCCAGAATTAGAGGAGGCATTTGCAACGATTATATGCCCTTGAGAGTCGGGGTCTTGTTTTAGTGCTTTACTGCACCTTAAAAGCCGGGGTACCGCATTGGTACTTGTCTTTGTATCGTATAAGGTAGGGATACCATGTAGGTACTAGTCGTTGTGCTTTAAGAGGCGAGGATACCATGTAGGTACCAGTCGTTGTGCCTTAATAGGCGGGTTACTGCATAGGTACTTGATGTTGTAATATGGTTCGTCTTTGTTCATTTATCTCTGGATTAATACGAGCGTGTCATCTTATATTTTTTCGCAAAATTTTGCGATTCGCGTGGTGTCTTAAAGTAACTTATTTATTTGTAATATATAAAAGAATACTTTGTAAGGAATCATGTATTTGATTTGTTGTCATTTAAGTTATGGTACCTCGTGGGTGCTTAATTCATTGTCATTTAAGGTAGGGTACCGCGTAGGTACAGATTTATTTGCATTTTAGGTAAACATTCCTCTTCCCAATTTAATTTATGGCATGTTACCGTGTAGGTAGATGTGACTTTTGCCATTTCTAGCATGTGTCCGTGAAGGTACATGTTACTCTTGTCATTTCGGGCATAATACGACATAGATAGTTGTTACTCTGCCATTTCTGGCATTTTACCGTATAGGTAGATGTTCCTCTGCAATTTCTGGCATTTGACCGTATTGGTAGAAGTGACGCTGCCATTTCTTTTATTTTACCTTATAGGTAGATGTGGCTCTGCCATTGCTGGCATTTTACCGTATTGGTAGAGGTGACACTGCCATTTCTAGCATGTCTCGTTTGTGTTTTCGGCATTGTCCGTTTCCTTGTTTGAATTCATGAATAAAAGAGGGTTTCTGAGTCTATTTGAATATTTTTTGTCATATCATGTAGGATAGTAAATAAACAAATTACCTGTTACGGTATTCCTCTGTCTTCTCCGTAACTTATGGATAGGGAATTATAATCCCATAAGATTTGTAGATATTCATTCTTTTCGGATGCTCTCCTCCCTATCGCGGTGGATAGGGGAGTTATGACCTCGTAGGATTGTTGATAGTTATTTCCATCGGGTTCTCTTCTGCCTACCGCAGTGGATAGGGGAGTTATGACCTCGTAGAATTGTAGACAGTTATTTTTGTCGGATTCTCTCCTTCCTATCGCGGTGTATAGGGGAGTTATGACCACGTAGGATTATAGACAATCGCTCTCTCGGGTGCTCTCCTGCCTATCGTGGTGGATAGGGAAGATATGACCTCATAGGGTTGTAGATAATCGCTCCCTTGGGTGCTCTTCTGCCTATCATGGTGGATAGGGGAGTTATGACCTCGTAGGGTTGTAGATAATTGCTCCATCGGGTGCTCTCCTGCCTATCGTGGTGGATAGGGGAGTTATGACCTCGTAGGGTTGGTAGACAATTTTTGTCCTCCTTATCTCGATGGATAGGGGATCTCTTCTTCTCCTTATTTTGTTAACGGATGATGTCTCTGTTCATGTCATTTAAACAAATAGCAACATATGCAACAACATATATATATATATATATATATATATATATATATATATCAATATAAAACTTCAAGATAGATAACAGCCAAGAACCGGATAGTCTCCGATTTGCTATCCTTCATGATATGAGAAACTTTTACCCTTTAAGGTATATTTCTGTCTTATCCCGTAGGATATGTTGGTTCCTGCAATCAATATTTCAATATGAAAGAGAGAGATATATAACATTCTATAGACTAAGATTAATAACGGATAACAGTTGCGAACCAGGTGAATCCTAGTTCGCCTATGTATCCCGTAATAAGGGAATAAGACCTGCGTGGTTCTTCTTGTTTAAGGAATGTCCGGTGGTGCGGATATCTGAGATACGAGGATATCTAATGAATACGTACAACGGGTAAGTTAGGATATATTAGGATATCGGGTTTAAGCGATGTTGAAAGCCATCCCGATATCGGGTATGATTGTTTATCGAAAATAACGTATATCGAAAGTGGATGTCCATATCGAAAATAACATAATTAATTGTAGAATATGCAGGTGAATAATATAGTGTAATTGATATGACTTATCTTGATTGGCGGAGCGGTGTCCAAACTCAATATGCTCTAGTGTTTTGATGAGTCTGAGCCGACCCAGGGTCGTAAGGATGAGCATGAAAAGCATAGGTCCAATGGCGCTGCAACTTGCCATTATTCTTGATGAATTTGATTGAATTTTACGGCAGCGTGCTTGTTTTCAAGTAATTTCCAATGTGTTCCCACAGACCGCGCTAATGATTTGGGGCGAGTTCGTATTCTGACTTGGCAAGCTAACGAAACACTTCACATCATGCTGGTTCTAGGCCACGCTGGAACCAGGTTTCTCCTTTGCACACATGTACTCCAAGCGGCATGGTGAGAGGACGAATGGATCTTTGATGATTTTGGACTGGACTCGGGTTATCCCAAGTTGCCTACGTATCCCCTTGAGGAAATCAAGTCGGACGTAGTTTATTAGTGATAGGTTAAGTATATAATCAGGTATAATGGTATATCGAGTATCTCGTGGATATCGAATGTGATGTCGAAGGTGATATCGGGGATAATATCGAAGGCCTTCTATATCGGGGATGTTGTCGGGTACAATGTCGAGTGTGATGTCGATTATACATATCGAGTGCTATATCGAGGATAATATCGGGGGTCTTCGATATACGGTGAGCAGCATATGAGTATAATTAAAGCTTCTCTTGATTAGCGGAACTCGGGTATTTATAGACCTTAGGATGTGAGAACCGCACACGTGACATACACGTGAGTTGTACTATATCGAATATATTCGATATGTACATCGGGGGCTATCCCCGACATAGACCAAATATGGGTCTGGCCCATGGTCGGTCCAATACAGGAAATACCCATATCAAGTGGAAAGGAGGGTTAGGGGTTATCATGTTTGCATCCATGGTGGAGTGAAGAGAGAACGAGATGGAGAGAAGGTGGACAAGAGCGAAAGGGAAAGCACATAAAGGGAATGGAGTCACTGAGAAACCACTTACCAGAAGAGCAATCAGAGAAGAAAGCTAGGGAGAGTTCTACTTTGGAGAGAGAACGGACTATTGACTTCAGAAGTAGCTCTATATGAGATTTCTTCCACACATATACAAGTATGCCACTGCAAAAAGTATTATTTATATATCTTGATGAGATGGAATGCTTTTTTTTTGCCTAAATAAGTGCATTATTTGTTTTTTTATTAAAACTTTTGCAAAACGTAGACTTTTAGTTCAAGACGCAAAACATGCTAGCTCCCACAATATGCACTCATTAGCACTAACGCCTCAAACGCTCGCTTGGAAAAAAATTATGTGTGTTTACTTCAAGGCAAGCCTCAAAGCGAGCTTGAAAAACGCTTTTTAAGACACTGCATCCAATTTGTCCTTCGGGGTATAGGGAATTATTAATTTTATAATTGAATATATAGTAAAGAGGAAAAAATATTTAATATTCTTTCAACTGATTTATATATACCTTTTAAAATTGCATTATTTCAGAAATTTGGAAATAGTATTTCATTAATTCTTTAACTTTAGTAATATTAAATTGGCAAGGAAAGAGAAAGCAAAAAGTTGCATTGCATGTAATGGCAAAATAGTCAACTCTATTTATATTTGTGAAAATCAATGAGACGAGTACAAGTGGCTCTTTTACAATTCCCATGAATATAATTTAGAATTTTTTTTTTTTATACATCTTAAGTCCCTCGCATGAGGGTTTGCATGCGTCTCTAAATATTAGGGCAACTCTCGACCCTTTTCGAGCAAGGTCCATTGTGATCTGGGCAAGGTTTCATCATCAGTAATTCAGCGTTATCAGCGCCAATTCCCTGTCTATTCCATCGCTCTCGGGTCGGGGTCGACGGTTAGGGTTTTGGGGTTCTTTCGTTTTATTTTCTTTCGTTGCGTTTTTCTGTTTCTCCTTCGGTTTACTCTTTTAAATTCAGCAGTGTTTTGGGCTCTAATCAGGTACTATTTTTGTGGTTTCTCTGTTCTTTTCCGGTGTTTCTGGACGTGCTCAAGCTCACGTTTCACCTCTCGGACGGCGTTCGCGTCTTCTACTGCATTACCAATCCCTCGCTTACTTATGGGGACCATGGAGGATGCTTGTAATCTGCTGCGCACCGGGCTATCTCTAAAAGATATGGAAGGAGAGGGAGGGGGTTTCTTGCTGCCTGATGACTCATGAAAACAGGACAATGTCGGGGCTGAACTGGTGGTTGTGGGACGACTCTTATCGGGGAAAACCGCCAATTTTAACTCGTTTTGTACGGTGATTAAATCCCTTTTTAAGGCGGGGAAAGGCCTGGATATCACTCGCCTCGGGGACAATCGATTCTTGTTTCAGTTCTACCACAAGATCGATAGGAATTACGCATTATAGAGATGTCCATGGTCGTTTGATAAGAATGTGTTAGTGCTAGCGGCGGTTGATAAGAACGAGAATCCCATTGACACAAATTTGGACATGTGCAGTTTCTTTGTGCGTATATACAATATTCCGTTAATTCGTCAAACTCGTGCTACGGCGCACGCCATTGGCAGTTTGATGGGAGTTATGGAGGACGTGAATCTCGCGGAGTCAACGGGAGTTAGTATGCGTATTCGGGTAAAAATTGATGTGACAAAACCGCTATTACGGTTCATGAAACTCCGCGAAAGTGAGGGGCAGGCAATGACAGTTTCGTTCAAGTACGAGAGGCTCCCAAATTTTTGCTATTTGTGTGGGTTACTTGGGCATATTCTGGGGGAATGTGAGTCCAAATATGATGCTGAAATGGGGGACGATTCCCAGCTACCATATGGCGATTGGTTGCGAGAATATACGACGGGGCTGGGGTCGAAAGGTGGACAGAGGTTTACGGATATGGGATGGGCTGGTGATTCGAGCAGGGGTCGGTTTTCGAGCAGGGGTCGTGGTTTTCCCTCAGCTGGTCGAACGGGTTTCAGTGACGCTTCATGGCGTGCTCCGCAAGTGGACAGCGATAACTCCACGGAACGCACCCCATCAGCAAGTTTTGTGCGAGGACAGGGCAATGCTACACATTGGGATCTGCCTAATGAGGAAGTCACATCTGGTGTGGGATACAGTGAGGAGCATGGGCCACGAATTTTGAGTCAGCAGGAGCCGAATCAGCTTGCTACTGCAGATGGGGCAGAAAAGGATCATGAGCAGGAAATAATGAAACGTGCTGGTACAGTTTCGGTACAAAAGGTGTGCCAAAGGCTGGTGGGGGAGCTGAATCGGGACTCCGTCAGACACGAGGGTGAGGTTTTCTTGGAGACAAAGGGGACGACGAGGGAGGAGCTAACACGGGTAGAGGTTACAGCTCAACATAAAATCCGAGGAGTCCGTATCATGCGACGGGAAGGTTATACCAACAGCAGTTTGGTAATTCGGGAATCTACTGTGGGACATAAACGTTTGCATGCAGAGGATACAAGGAGCACTCGACCGATTGACAAGAAGGCACGTTTGGAGGTTTTATCTAGGGATATTGATGAGCTTTTGGCGGCGACTGCGGTGCAGTCCCGCCGTGTCCAATGAGTCTACTTTGCTGGAACTGTCAGGGTGTGGGGAACCCTTGGACAGTTCGGGAACTAAGGGAGTTAGTTTCCAAATTCCGCCCCCTCTAATTTTCTTGTCGGAAACAAAATGCAAGGCAAGGAAAATAGAGGCGTTAAAGAGTAGGTTTAATTATTTTGGTGTTTGTGGTGATGTGAAAGGTCTTTCTGGTGGGTTAGCGTTGATATGGGTTAAAGACTGGGATGTTCAGTTGCTTAGCATGTCTGATAATCACATTGATGTAGTAGTTATGGGCAAACGTGCAGAACTTGATTGGCGTTTCACTGGTTTTTATGGGGAGCCGAATGGAGCAAAACGAATGCGCACTTGGAACTTATTACGACAGCTTAGGGGAGTTTCAGTGTTGCCGTGGCTTTGTGCAGGAGATTATAACGAAATTTCAAGTCAACAGGATAAACGGGGTGGTCCTCTACGTCCAAATTGGTTGATTAGAAATTTTCATGATACTCTCGCGGACACTGGCCTCAGTGAGGTCAGTTTTTATGGCCCTCGATTTACATGGTGTAGTCGGCGACCCACACCCCATACGGTATGGGAGAGACTGGACCGAGCATGCGCGGACGTTCCATGGCACGACAGATTTCCGCTTGTGCGTGTGGAGCATTTTGTGACTCTCAAATCTGATCATCATGCTATCATTATTCATTTGTGGGGGACGCAGGGAAGACAGAGGCGTAAGCATAGATTTATGTTTGAGGCGGCATGGACTATGAAAGCGGATTGCAGGGAGGTTATTAAGAGGTGTTGGGCTAGTGGAGAGGAGGGGGAGCTTTCTGAGAAGCTGGATGAGTGCAGGGTTGGTTTGGTTCAGTGGCACAAACTGGACGGGGTTGATTTGAAGAGACGGATGGAGGCACTGAGACAGGAATTGGGGAGGCTTCGAACGGGCACTATTACCACGGCCTCAAAATCGGAGGAGGTACGTCTCAGCAAACAACTTGAGGAATTTGTGCGAGGTGGAAGAGGTGTACTGGAAGCAGAGGGCGAAGGTGCAGTGGTTACGGGAGGGGGATAGGAATACGGCTTGTTTTCATAGGCGTGCTAATGAAAGGCGAAGAAAGAATGAGATTAAGGGCCTTCAGGATGAGGGGGGATACTCCGTACTGATCCTGCTGAGATGGACCGGATAGCATCAGATTATTTCATCAAAATGTTTCGCTCCAGTGGGCCGTCTGAGGAGGTGATCGAGGAGGTTTTGCAAAATGTTGACGCGAGGGTCAGCCCCGAGGTGAACACGAGCTTGGCACAACCTTTTACGGTGGACGAAATACAGAGAGCCATCAAAGATATGTATCCTTTTAAATCCCCGGGACCTGATGGGTTTTCTGTTGTCTTTTATCATAAATTCTGGGATATTATTGGGGGTGATGTGACTCGTTTTGTGCTTTCTTTTCTTAATGATCGTGTCCTTGATCCTCGTGTTAATTTTACTTATATTGTGCTTATACCTAAGTGTCCACATCCTGATCTTATGACTCAGTTTCGCCCGATTAGTCTGAGTAATGTGTGTTTCAAGATAGCATCTAAGATGGTGGCTAATCGGTTAAAACCTTTTCTCTCGTCTGTTATATCTGTTTCTCAGTCTGCTTTTGTCCCGGGTCGCCTTATCACAGATAATATCCTGGCGGCTTTTGAAGTCAACTATTATCTTAAAAACAAAAGGACAGGGAAACGGTGTCACATGACGTTGAAGCTGGATATGAATAAAGCCTATGACCGAGTCGAGTGGCCCTTTCTTGAGAAGGTAATGCTTAGATTAGGATTTGATGCAAAATTCGTTGATTTAATTATGTTGGGCGTGCGCTCGGTATCATATTCCATCTTGCTTAATGGCCGCCAGTCGCGTGTTTTTTCCCCCGAAAGGAGTCTTAGGCAGGGGGATCCTCTATCCCCCTACCTCTTCTTATTTGTTTCCGAGGTTTTTTCAGCTCTCATTTCTAAAGCAGAGGAGAGAGGAGAGCTGAAGGGAGTGAAGGTTAGCAGACACGCACCCCAGGTGTCACATTTACTTTTCGCAGATGATACTCTGTTATTCTGTGATGCGGATGTTTCATCAGCTAATTGCATTCAGGGTATATTGGAGCGGTTTGAGGTAGCATCGGGACAGAAGATTAACCTGGAGAAATCAGTGGTGGTGTTTAGCAAGAATACGGATGCTCAGATTAGGAGTGTGGTGGGGGGCGTGCTGGGTGTCACGGTGGCGGAGAAGCATGATAAATATCTTGGCATGCCTTCAGTGATCGGGAAATCCAAACGTGAATTATTTGATTTTTTGAGGGAACGTTTGGCGAAGAGGGCACAAGGTTATAAGGGCAAAACCTTATCACGCGCGGGAAAGGAGTCGATTATTTGCAATTACTGGTGGAGTAGTGGGGAGCAAAACAAAATTCATTGGATTGCCTGGGACAAGCTGTGTAGGAGGAAGGAGGATGGGGGATTGGGGTTTCGGGACTTACGAGCTTTTAACCTTGCATTACTTACTAAGCAGGCATGGCGCATTATGTCAAATCCAGATAGCTTAGTTAGTCGAATTTATAAAGCAAAGTATTTCCCGAATGCAGATTTTTGGGATGCACCGTTGGGGGCCGCGCCTTCCTTCTCATGGCGGGGAATTTGGGAAGCTATTCGGGTGCTGAAACGGGGTGTGCGGTGGCAAGTGGGGAATGGCGAGAGGATTACAGTGTGGCATGACGCATGGCTGCCTCGGCCTTTTTCTTTCCGGCCTATCACTCCAGTTGATGTCGAGGAGCCGTTTCTCTTGGTTCAGAATTTAATCGATCATGAGACGGGGTGGTGGGATGTGGAAGCATTGCGTAACTTTTTGTGGGAGGTGGATGTGGCAATTGTGTTAACTATACCATTGGGGGACTTAGGAAATTCTGACCGACGCGTGTGGCACTTTGAGAAGAATGGGGAATTTTCTGTTAGAAGTGCGTATCACCTTATTATGTCTCAGGGTTTGGCGCGAGGAACAGGGGAGGTGGTTGAAAGTTCAGAATCTCATGCGTCGTGGAAGAAACTTTGGCAGATTAATTGTGCTAATAAAATTAAGCTTTTTATGTGGCGTAGTTGTATGGATAGCTTGCCGACAAGGGGAAATTTATTGCGGCGACATATTTGGGTGGACAAGGAGTGTGTCGTTTGTAAGGGGGAAGATGAAACGATGCGACATTGCTTGTTTGAGTGTCCTTTTTTCTAGACAGGTTTGGGCGCTTTCATAGATACCGATGAAGCATTGGATTCGGGATAATGAACTTATTGGCGACTGGGTGGTGCGAGTGGCAAAGGAGGCGTCACATGCGCTTGGCTTGATGTGCACGGTTTGTTGGGCACTATGGAATAATCGGAATAATATCTTGGCAGGTGAACAAGCTAAACGTGCGGATGAGGTAGCGATGTTTTCAGTGATTTACTCATCAACATGGATTTCCCATGTGGGGAAGGGGCGAATTGGGAGAGATGGGGAGGTGATGGAATGGGAAGCGCCGAAAGGAGAGATGGTGAAAATTAATTTTGATGGAGCATGCTTTGTGGAGGAGGGAGAGATTAGCTTTGGTTTGGTGGCACATGATTCGCAAGGAAACTTAATTGCGTGGCGTCAACGGCGGCTTCCTTCTTTGTTAAATCCGAGGGGTGTTGAGGCTTTAGCGGCGTGTGGAGCGGTCTCTTGGGCGATTGAAAAGGGTTGGCGTAGTGTGCTCTTTGAGGGTGATTGTCTTGGAGTCATTCATGACATTGCACACGGTACTAACGAGGATGTGCATCTTGTTAATATTGTTAAGGATGTTAGGCGCTTGATTCGGGAGAATAAGGATTTCTATATTAGATGGGTTCATCGGGAAGCTAATGCGGTGGCGCATGCTCTAGCTCGAAGTGCCGTTGAGGATGCTGACGGTTTTGATAATTAGTTGGTTTTGCTTTATTTTTCGATCAGTAGCTTTTTGACCTGTTGGAGTTTTGGTTTCAATTTTGTTAGTTTCTAGATGGACTGGTCCTGCAGTTTTGTGGTTGCTACTCTCTGATCTTTTGTGGAGAGCAGCAGGTTTCTTCTTAATGATATGTTTCTGAGTTAAAAAAAAAAAAAAAATTAGAATTTTTTAGATTTGTTGCCCTTAATCATGAATAGTACTTTTGCGAGGATAATCCTTAATAATGGGATTAAGTACAACTGCGCCCACCATATTTTAACTAGGATTTGGACTCACTAGGATCGATAAATTTTAACTAGGATTTGGACTCACTAGGATCGATAACAACCCTCAATCTACCCCATTCTGGCAAGGTAATTAATCATCACCTGGAATTTTATAGCAATGATTCAGTTATGCATTTAGTGTTATACCTTTAAATGACAGGACGAAAAAAATGTGGCTAGCTATTATTGTATGTTGAGAAATAGTATCTCACATCGCTTGGGTATGGTCTTAGATTAATATTAATAAAGAGAAGTTCCCCCTCCACTTAACAAGGCCTTTTAAGTGGAGAAATTTGGGCTTCAATTTCTATCATGTTATCAGAGCCAACTCAAGACGTATGTTGGGCTCCACGACTTACCCACGTGATGGCACCGAAGATAATTATCGGGCCACACGTGATGGGGCGTGTTGAGAAATAGTATCCCACCTCGCTTGGGTATGGTCTTGAATTAATATTAATAAAGAGAAGTTCCCCCTCCAATTAACAAGGTCTTTTAAGTGGAGAAATTTGGGTTTCAATTTCTATCAGTTCTTTATGAACTTGAGCACGATTTGGGTCTATGCGGTATATATGAATGGTACGTCTTATAAGTATCTTAGTTTTTATTAAGGCTCCTCCTAAGCAGGATATAAAAATGTGTTACTCATTGGCTAAGTTCACGATATTCGGTTGGGTGGACTAATTTAATTTTTGCTATACCCATAATTAGGAATTTAAGGACATGTTTGTTTAATTAATTCATGAAAGACCTTAGTCTATATTACTTGTAAAACGGACAATTATAAGTAGGAATATTTATAACAGTATACGAAAGCAATAAAGAACACACAGGATTATAACGTGGTTCATACCAACTGGCCTAATTCACGGAGCTTTCACCCAAGTTCAACTCAAAACTCTTATATTTACTTAAGATTTACAATCTTAGGTTTTATATGCAAAATAAACTAGACTCCCTCTATTTAATGTTATAACACATAAGCATTCACTATTTTCAGTATACTCCTTTTGAGTCTAGAAAACTTTAAGATAACTCAACGTTCATTTGACTTGATACAAGACGAATTAATATAATTTAACTCTCAAACCTTATTCTTCATAGTCCTTGTCTTCTCTTTTTATAGGCTTGGAGAATCCTGCAAGATAGTTGTTGCTACAGATCCTGCGATCCTTTGTAAATCTTCCAAACTTATCCAATTGAACCTGTAACAATAAGATATAGATATATTCAACGCATGTACACCATAATCACGTCCATATTCGTTGGAATAAAGATCGAATCAAATAAACATAATGATATGATTAGTCAATCAAACAATATGACAAGATTATACAAGATAACTTCCATATTCAGGATATTGACTAATGAGATTTGATTTTAAAAACAAGATCTTAAAAGTCTATCTTAAAAGATTATGAAAAATATTTAGAATAAACTCCATTTAAATAATTTGACTTTCTATATCAAAAAGTAAGATATCACTACAAAACAATCAGGTCATTCCCGACCGCAAAGCCGGTCGGGAATGACCCACCGACGGTCGGGAAAGGGTCTTTCCCGACCGCTATTCGGTCGGGAAGCCCCGGTCGGCGTTGCTTCGGTTGGAAAAAGTTTCCTGACCGCGGCTCGGTCGGCAAGGGCATTTCCCGACCGCTAATTCCGACCAGATAACGGTCGGGATATATTCCGACCGTTATGCGGTCGGGAAACGCTTGAATATTAATCCCGACCAATATTCAGTCGGGATTATATGAATGTTTTTCCCAACCAAAGGCCGGTCGGGAAACTTCCGACCGAATGCCGGTCGTGGTGCCCCTATTTTTTTTCCAGACCGAATTCCCGTCGGGTATTTTTACGGGAACTCCCGACCAACCGTCGGTCGGGACATTTCCTGACCGCATATCGGTCGGGATTAATATTTATGTTATTCCCGACCGCGATGCGGTCAAGAATAATATTCGAATTAATCCCGACCGATATGCGGTCGGGGATAATATTCATCTTATTCCCGACCGATTTTCGGTCGGGAATAATAATCATCAGAACAAAAAAAAAAAATTCCGGTAATAATTACCGGAATATTAATTTTTTTACTATTTTGAAATATTTTAAAACATTATTTAGCTTTTTGTGTTTTAGATGAGGAATTAAATTTTTGATTCATTCCTCAATCTCAAACACAAAAAAAATAAATAAGTGTTTGATTATTGAAATGATGAATAAATAAGTGAAAAATTTAATTTTGAAATTGAAAGAAAAAAGTGTTTGAAGATGAAAAGAGTGTTTGAAGATGAAAAGAGTGTTTGAAAAAGTTTTTGGAGATGAAAAAATTGTTTGGAGATGAAAAAATGAGGAGAATAATGAAGTGTATTTATAGAAAAAGTTAAAAAAAATGAATTTTCGTCAAATTTGAATTTCCCACCAAGTCCCGCCAATTTTTTCGATTATTCCCGACCGAAAAGCGGTCGGGAATGTTGAATTTTTTCAAAAATTTCAAAAAACCGCCAAATTTTCAAAATTTTCCTACTGAAATTCGGTCGGCAATACTATGCTGCCCAGAAACGCGGGAAATGCCGACCGCATATCGGTCGGGAATAATGTTGAATATTATTCCCGGCCGCCATGCGGTCGGGAATAAGTTTAAATTTTTTTCCCGACCGCTATGCGGTCGGCAATAATTGTCATTCCCGACCGAAAATCGGTCGGGAATGGGTTGAATATTTCTCCCTACCGCAGATCGGTCGGGAAAAATAGCCAATTTTACCTTTTTTCGATCTTTTGGAAAATCTTGAAGTGTTTGTTAAGTATAACTATAGAATCTCATTAAATTCATGAGTTGCACTATTAGTTAGTTAGTTTAACGTAATTATAATTATTAAATTAGTATAGTTTACCGGAGTATAAGTTAAGTTAATTTGGAGTTTTACATATAATAATCATGCGTAGTATAGAGGAGTTCACAATTGCCGATTAACGTTTGTTACGAACGTTAGTATAGAGAGGCTAATTTTGATATATATATATATATATATATATATATTAACATATGTTTAACATAATCGTAAGTAGTTACATTATTAGCAACTACATATACTAATCTATTTATAAGTGACAATATGAATCGACGCTTCAAACGATTCATCAACGTGCAACTAAATTTAATTTTTTTTTGAGATTTTCAGTAATATATAACTAATATTGATTTACTTGATCATTAAATGAACGATTTATCCAAAATTGAGAGCGAAATTGTGAAATTAAGAATATGAATATTATTCGCTACCGATCTTCGGTCGCCAATACCCCTAAACCCTAAACCCTAAACCCTAATATTCCCGATAACAAAGGTAACAATTATTCCCGACTGCATGTCGGTCGGGAATAACAACGGTCAAGCTTATTCCCGACCGACATGCGGTCGAGAATAATTGTTACCGTTGTTATTCCCGACCGCAATGCGGTGGGCAATAACTGTCAGCCCCCCTATAAATACCCCTCCCTATTCCACTTGAGAAATCATTCCAACATTCATCCCTTCCTAAGGTATATACGATTTCCTCTTGTTATAACTGTTTTTGTTAGTTTTTCTCAATTAAGATCGTTTTTATTAACTTTTTTTTAAATGTTTCTTTGTTTTAGATATTGCGGTAAATGCAACGAGGGGCATGTGTTTGCAAAGAATACTTGATCTAAGTATTTTCTAATCTACAACAAGTAAGTATTAATTGCCTTGGCTTCGTCGTACTCGAGTTTTAAAACTTTTATGTAAATGATAAATATATTGATTGGTGAAATTAATTGTAACAATTTCTTTTTAATTTTGTTAGATTAGAAATGGATTATCGTCCCGATAGATCTTGGATGTACGATAGGATAGATAGTAACACTGGTTATTTGAATCAACATTACGTGGTTGGGGTTCGTGAATTCGTACAATATGCATCACAACAGACAGATTACGTAGATCTTATAAATCGTATTAGGTGCCCGTGCCAGAGATGCATCAATGTAAATTTTTTTGATCAAAACGTAGTTCGGGATCATCTTCATAAGTGGGGGTTTGTGTATCAATATTGGATATGGGTGTTGCATGGAGAGATGGCGAGCGAGGCATCTACATCATATGTACATGAATCACCGTCTGCTAGTATTCACGTTGATAGTCCGGTTCATGCCGATACTTCGTTTAGAGAATTGGTTGTGGATGCATATGGGGGTCGATTTGTTGAGGGAGAGGTACGCAACGAAGATCCAAGTCCCGAGGCAAAGGAGTTCTACAAATTGATGCAGATGGGAGACATAAAAATGAACAGGAAGAAGTCGAAGACTGTGCTCCAGTGGTTTGCCGAGTTCTTAACTACTAAGACGATGCACAAAGTAGTTAATGTCGCTTGCGAAAAGTACTTAAGTTTGTCTAAAGATATGATGGACCCAGAGATTGAGGAAATGTTACTGAATACGGTTCCCGAGCGAATGATCCGTAGACGAGGACCTATCCTCTGTGGACCAGTAGGTGGAGTACTCGATGGAGTGCTCGATGGACCACTACGCCCTCTCTTCGAGGGCTGGCCACGATCGCTATCACGGGACGACATGTCGTCGAAGAGGAGTGCTACGAACTAAGTAAAAACATCTAAGTTAGAATTTTCCTAATTGTAGAGATGACCTAAGTTTAATCAATACTAAGTTATATAGTTTTTTCCTAAAGGTGTAAATATTTCCCAAAGCCTAACAATTCCTAAAGGAATTTACAAATTAAATCCTAACAATTTCTACAATATCTAACAATTAATATTAAAACATTAAATATAACATTAATAATTAATATTAAAACATTAAATATAACATAAATAACTCCATAATTAAAGTCCAAATAAATAAATTAACACATATAAAAATCATATATAGTTTTCCTAAAGTCATAAATAATTACTAAACTATAACATTTCCTAAAGCCTAACAATTCCTAAAGGCATAAAACTATAATATTTTCCCAAAGTCTAACAATTCCTAAAGGCATTTTTAATTAAATTCTAACAACTTCTACAATATCTAACAATTAATATTAAAACATTAAAGATAACATAAATAAATAATATTAAAACATTAAATAAAATATAAAATACAAGAAAAAGTGAAAAAACTTACCGGAACGGAAGTGGCGACTGATTTCCGGTCGCGAAAGGCAAAACAGCGGTCGGGAAATTTTTTGAGAGAGAAGAGAAGTGTGAAAATGAAGAGGAGGAGGGAGGTATTTATAGAAATACCTCCCTCTTTCCCGACCGCATATCGGTCGGGAATAACTCATTCCCGACCGATATGCGGTCGGGAACACTCGGCCCAGCTGTGCGGCCCAGTTGGGCCGAGATTAGGGCTACACTCTGGGCGGGAAATTTCCCGCCCAGAGTGTTCCGACCGCAGTTCGGTCGGGAATAATATTCCCGACCGAATTGCAGTCGGGAATAATCTTTCCCGACTATTACGCGGTCGGGAATTGTTTTTTAACATTTCCCGACCGCCTATTGGTCGGAAAAAGTTGTCCCGACCGATATTTGGTCAGGAATACTCCCGACCGAATTCCGGTCGGAATTTGCCGGTCGGGATTGGGCGCCAAATCTTGTAGTGTATCTGATAAAGATTTTTCTTTTTAAAGATCAAATATCAAATTATATGTTAATTGTATATTTTTCTCTTAAACATGATTTCCAGAATATAAAATCAAGGGAGTATATAGGATGAACTTGCTCTATGCGTATTTCTTCATGAGCTTCTAACTTTGCACTCTACATCACTTCTACAAAGACTCCACTACTTTCGGTTTATTACATTTCAATTCGATTCAATTCAGTGTCAATGTCAGTGTTCTTCGTTTTTATTCCTAATTACTCAATTCAATAGGATGAACTTGCTCTATGCGTATTTCTTCATGAGCTTCTAACTTTGCCATTCCTAAGGCCAATAGTAAGATAGCGTTTTTTTTTTGTAATAAAAGAAATTGGTTCATAAAGTTGTATATTTGAAGAATATTCAAGTTTTTCACAGATTAATTATATATATATATATATACTATAGAAGAATCAAGAGATGAAGAAGAGTGCGTGCATCTTTGCTTCCATTGATTTTTCTTTTTATATTTCAATGGTTGAATTATTTCTGAGTTATTAATATTAAGTGAAGATATAAACTATATATATAAACTGACAGAATTATTAATGGATGATATCAATGAAGTAATCAAGAATTGTCTAATCTTTTATTTTTGTTTTATTCATTTGGCCTTGCTATTAACAAATGAAATGTGTCCCACATGTTACGTTGTTATTCACGAGTTCTCGGTCACTTTCAAAATGAGTGAGGAAGATATTTTTCATTGGTTTAATTCCATCGATGCATAAATTTACAAGTTTTGTAGCAATGATTTGATAATGTGTTTGTTAGTATATGTTTTTATCTTACATGAAAAGATTGAAGCTGTTATATATATATATATATATATATATATATATATATATATACTCTTTATGAACTTGTGCATGTAAGATATGCCTTACTCCTACTAAGAGGAATAGTGTGAGACTAAAGAGGTGAGTCCGCGTTTGGTTGGACTGACTAAAACTCGGGCCACTTGGACAAAATTGCATAACCCATTTAGTTGTGCGTAATTAACTTTGTTCATGAATTTTAAGTGAACGGACAAAGATGTGTCCTTAATTATATATATCGTAGTTGTTTTTAACGTGTCTCTCTTTGGATTGACGTGACATGAACATGTACACGATTATAGGGTTCGAGAAGAATAGGCTGCCAACTTGGGGTTAGGGAGGGCTGTGTTAGCCTCACTTTGTCCTTCCAAAACCGAGAGAAACCGGAATGATTCCTTTTTTTGCTATTATTTTTTTAAAATTTTAGTTTAACTAGTAAATATAGTAAAAAGGGAAACGAATTTACTTATATTTATTTAAATTAAGAATAAATTCAATTATAAAAAAAATGATGTATACTTTTTCAAATTACATGTAAGGAACTTGGAAATAATATATAGTTCATAAAGTTTTTTACTTTTAGAATGAATGAAGCAAGTGATGATATATATGTGGCAGCAATATAATGAAAACAGAAAGTAAATCCAAATTTAAAATAATATATATAACATCTAATTAAGTATATTTAAATATATATATATACAAGAAACTAAAGAAAAAGCAAGAAAAGGCAAAATAGATAAGTTTTATAATTGTCAAAATCAGTAGGATAATCTATATTTTAATCTATCATCAACCATTATCTAGTCACTCTTACACTCTCTCATATAGACACCAAATCTAGTAGAAAGATTTCAAAAAAAGAAAAAAGTATTATTCAATTAAGAAGCTTAAGTTGCATGTCTGAGTCTGATTAGTCATCAGGGACTGTAGAGGACTTGGAAAGTTCATACTTGGATAGTGAAATATCTTCGACAAGTCCCATTAAAATAACTGTTCCAAATTTGTTTGTCACTAGTCATGATTGGTGCTTTTTCGAGGGTAATCATGTGGGATTAAGATTGGAAGTTGAAAAGGAACTGTCATCACGATGAAAACAACCTTCAACATTAATCCACTACAAGAAAAAGGGGTCAATAGGGACCTAAAATTAGGTCCCTATTGACCCCCCAGGGGTCCCTGAAGGTCAATAGCGACCTACTGTAGGTCGCTATTGGTTGGTCGCTATTGACCTCGGTCGCTTGCCATCAGGGACCTACATTAGGTCCCTGATGCGGCCAATAGCGACCAGAAAATCAGGGACCGCCTTGCGGTCCCTGATACTTTCAATAGCGACCTACAGTAGGTCCCTATTGACTCAAAAATTATATTATTTTTTGTCAATAGGGACCAAACTGCGGTCACTATTACTATTAGTAGGGACCTAGCTCCGGTCCCTAATAATAGTAATAGGGACCGAAGTTAGGTCCCTACTAATATTCATAGAACTCTATGAATATTAGTAGGGACCTAACTGCGGTCACTAATAGTCTGCGAGGAAAATAAAAAAAACAATAATATTCCGGAAATATTCCGAAATATTATTGTTTTTTTTTGTAAAAATATGATTATAACAAGATCAAAACAATAAAATAATGAAAAAAAAGTTAATATAATGACATGAAAGTGTTCATGAATGTAAAACAATGAATGAAATATGATTAATAATAGAAAACAAAACATGAATGAAAACAAAAAGATGAATGAATATAAAAAACAAATGAAATAAAAGAAAGTGTAGATCCAAAATAAGAGAAATGGAAGAAAAGAAAGTGTAGATCCAAAATAATAGAAGAGTAAGAAAAGAAAGTGTAGATCCAAAATAATAGAAAAGTAAGAAAAAAAATGTAGATGCAAAATAATAGAAAGGAAAGATTGTGTGGATGAATTGTTTTTTGTGTTAGTTGATTTTTGTTTTGGATTTGTGTTGTTAAAAAAGAAAATTTTTGTGTTGGGTGATTTTTGGAGAAATGATAAGTGGTTTTGTGTTGAAAAAGAAGATAGTGTTTTTGTGTTGGTGTTTTTTGGAGATTAATGAAATTTGATGTGTAAGAGTGGTGATTATATATAGAGGAGAGGGTGAAATTTTTAAATTTTCGTAAAATTCAAATTTCCCCCTCTATCCCGCCTAAATTTTTTGCCAAAATTTCAAATTTTTGGACTTTTGTGACCTAACTGCGGTCCCTAATTTCTAATAGGGACCGGACTTAGGTCACTAGTTTTAACTGGGGACCGTTAGGGACCTAAGTTTGGTCCCTACTAATATTCATCCTTTAAATTTGATTTTTTTTATTGATGTTCGTGTGTTTGTGAATCCTATAATGCGTCGTTGTATTTATTGTTATTTTAACTATTACAATTGTAATTGGTAACTAAACAAACAACGATTCACCTCAAATCATCATAAAATAACAATTTCAAAGTATGAATATTAGTAGGGACCTAAATTAGGTCCCTGATGACTCAATAGGGACCTACATTAGGTCCCTGATGGGACAATAGTGACCTAAATTAGGTCCCTGATGAATCAATAGGGACCTAAATTAGGTCCCTACTAATATTCATACTTTGAAATCGCTAATTTATGATTTGATCTAGCTAAGTTAGTGGTTTTTAGCAACAACTTCATTACTAAATGTGAAAAGAAGTAATTAATGGTTATGAACAAGTGATTTAGTTATTCAATGTGATGGAGTTATTGGTTATTAGATATTGAATGTGATATTTGTCATTGAATAAACTAGTAATTGAATCTTCAAAACGGACCGTTCCCTATACGTAATGTTTGGATTTACAATGCGTCGTTGTATTTATTGTTATTTTAACTATTACAATTGTAATTGGTAACTAAACAAACAACGATTCACCTCAAATCATCATAAAATAACAATTTCAAAGTATGAATATTAGTAGGGACCTAAATTAGGTCCCTGATGACTCAATAGGGACCTACATTAGGTCCCTGATGGGACAATAGTGACCTAAATTAGGTCCCTGATGAATCAATAGGGACCTAAATTAGGTCCCTACTAATATTCATACTTTGAAATCGCTAATTTATGATTTGATCTAGCTAAGTTAGTGGTTTTTAGCAACAACTTCATTACTAAATGTGAAAAGAAGTAATTAATGGTTAAGAACAAGTGATTTAGTTATTCAATGTGATGGAGTTATTGGTTATTAGATATTGAATGTGATATTTGTCATTGAATAAACTAGTAAATGAATCTTCAAAACGGACCGTTCCCTATACGTAATGTTAGGATTTACAATGCGTCGTTGTTTTTATTGTTATTTTAACTATTACAATTGTAATTGGTAACTAAACAAACAACGATTCACCTCAAATCATCATAAAATAACAATTTCAAAGTATGAATATTAGTAGGGACCTAAATTAGGTCCCTGATGACTCAATAGGGACCTACATTAGGTCCCTGATGGGACAATAGTGACCTAAATTAGGTCCCTGATGAATCAATAGGGACCTAAATTAGGTCCCTACTAATATTCATACTTTGAAATCGCTAATTTATGATTTGATCTAGCTAAGTTAGTGGTTTTTAGCAACAACTTCATTACTAAATGTGAAAAGAAGTAATTAATGGTTAAGAACAAGTGATTTAGTTATTCAATGTGATGGAGTTATTGGTTATTAGATATTGAATGTGATATTTGTCATTGAATAAACTAGTAAATGAATCTTCAAAACGGACCGTTCCCTATACGTAATGTTAGGATTTACAATGCGTCGTTGTATTTATTGTTATTTTAACTATTACAATTGTAATTGGTAACTAAACAAACAACGATTCACCTCAAATCATCATAAAATAACAATTTCAAAGTATGAATATTAGTAGGGACCTAAATTAGGTCCCTGATGACTCAATAGGGACCTACATTAGGTCCCTGCTGGGACAATAGTGACCTAAATTAGGTCCCTGGTGAATCAATAGGGACCTAAATTAGGTCCCTACTAATATTCATACTTTGAAATCGCTAATTTATGATTTGATCTAGCTAAGTTAGTGGTTTTTAGCAACAACTTCATTACTAAATGTGAAAAGAAGTAATTAATGGTTATGAACAAGTGATTTAGTTATTCAATGTGATGGAGTTATTAGTTATTAGATATTGAATGTGATATTTGTCATTGAATAAACTAGTAAATGAATCTTCAAAACGGACCGTTCCCTATACGTAATGTTTGGATTTACAATGCGTCGTTGTATTTATTGTTATTTTAACTATTACAATTGTAATTGGTAACTAAACAAACAACGATTCACCTCAAATCATCATAAAATAACAATTTCAAAGTATGAATATTAGTAGGGACCTAAATTAGGTCCCTGATGACTCAATAGGGACCTACATTAGGTCCCTGATGGGACAATAGTGACCTAAATTAGGTCCCTGATGAATCAATAGGGACCTAAATTAGGTCCCTACTAATATTCATACTTTGAAATCGCTAATTTTTGATTTGATCTAGCTAAGTTAGTGGTTTTTAGCAACAACTTCATTACTAAATGTGAAAAGAAGTAATTAATGGTTAAGAACAAGTGATTTAGTTATTCAATGTGATGGAGTGATTAGTTATTAGATATTGAATGTGATATTTGTCATTGAATTCACAATTTCAAAGTATGAATATTAGTAGGGACCTAAATTAGGTCGCCAATGGTGGAAAAACGAAGCGGGTCGGGCGAAAACGGGTGAAGAGGAAAGGTTTGACGGATTTTGAGAATTATGACAATTTTTTTATTTATTTATTTATAGGAAGTAATCAGCGACTCACGGTGGGTCGCTGATTACTTCCACAAAAATTAGGACATATCAGGTCCAGATTTTGGCCCAATATTGGGCCGAATTCTGGGCCCATGTAAAAAAAAAAGTGATTCAGCGACCCAACTTGGGTCGCTGAAGGTCAAGTATTTTGTTCAGCGACCCAATGTGGGTCGCTGAGGGTCACTTATTTAAATCAGCGACCTAATCTGAGTCGCTGAATATCGTTGAAGACAACAGCGACTCACACTGAGTCGCTGTTACTCTCGAAATTTTTTGCAACTCACGGTGAGTCGCTATTGCCTTCAGGAGTCGCTGAAGACTGGCGACTCACCGTGAGTCGCTAACAGGTTGGTCCCTATTGACCCATTTTTCTTGTAGTGATCTAGCCCATTTTGACCAATGTAATAAAAATAAACATATTAGAATCTAAGCGATTAGATCAATTGTTGTTTAGGTTTTTTTCTTGCTTTATCCAAGTTTGAGAATAACTAGTTAAGTGTAGAGTTAAGGAGTTGTTCTTTGTTTGCTCGATTGAGTTCGATCAACTTGAGAGTGCGAGCTTGAGAGTTGTGAGAAACGTTTTATTAAAATCATTATTCATAGTGATTATTTCGCCTAAGGTTATGAAGATTCTAAACCCTTATAATCTTCTGAAAAATATCTTCTTGTGTTCTTTCAATTTATGCTGCATATTTTCTGTCAATAAGATAAACTGCTCGCAGTGTTATGGCAACACCAGCTTAACATTGTGAGAAGTAATCAATGTTATGGCAATATCTGATAGAAATTGAAGCACATATTTCTCCACTTAAAAGTCCTTGTTAAGTGTAGAAGAAACTCCTCTTTATTAACAATAACCCAAGACCATTCCCAAGCGATGTGGGATAATATTTTTCAACACGCCCCCTCACGTGTGGCCTGATAGTTATCTTCGGTGCTATCACGTGGGTAGATCCCGGAGCCCAACATAAGTCTTGGGTTGGCTCTGATACCATGATAGAAATTAAAGCCCATATTTCTCCACTTAAAAGACATTGTTAAGTAAGGGAACTCTTTATTAACAATAATCCAAAACCATTCCCAAGCGATGTGAAATACTATTTCTCAACATGCCCTCTCACGTGTGGCCCGGTAATTCAATATGGTATCAGAGCTCATGTCACAAGAGGTTCTGGGTTCGAATCCCACAATCACTCAATTATAAAAAAAAAAATGTCACGTGACAGGCGCAACAAAAAGGTTTACAACCTGCACGTGAGGGGACGTGTTAGAGATAATATATATAAATATTAAATGCCCTGCCCTCTCTAACAGATTGACCTTTTAGATGAGATGACAATTTAATAATATCAGGTTAATATTGTGGGAAGAAGTATCAATCCCGATCCAATAACACAAATATGAATACAAAGCCTCCACTAAAAGTTTTATACAAGTGATTCGATCATTTGTGTATTTCGTAATATACTTTTGATGAATGACATGAAAAAAATGTGGCTAGCTATGTTGTATGAACTCTTTATGAAAGGAACTGTCAGTTATATACAATATGAATTAAAAATTAGAGTTGTAATAAAGGAACTCTCAGTTAACATATATGAATATTTATATATAAGATTTGGAGTCATCAATATGATATTAGGATTTGGCTTATAACGTCACGTTACTTAAATAAAACTAACATGTACGAAGCAGCCCACGTGAAATTAACGGCGACTGTAATTTTCTCAAGTTAGGCCAAGCTTTACTCACTTTAGAAAAATTATTTACTCTATTTACCATGTTGAGTATTTTTAGCATTACTCGAACTGATCAATGTACACACACGTATACACACACACACACACAATATATATATATATATATATATATATATATATCGTTAAATTTATAACTATATTATTATTAATTAGTATCTCATAAATTTTATGGTACAACGTACACATAAGTTTAATTTTATTATAAGATTTCAAAATGTATTTGAAAAGTGTAAATGTTGTGAGATGTTATCATAACACTGAAGCTGTGAAATGTTACGAGATGTTATCATAATTAACATTGAGTTAATGAAGTGTATATATAACATTGAACATTAACTGAACAATCTGACTTATACTAAATACAATATTTTTTTTGCACGAACGGTAAATAGATTGAACTGAAAGAGGTTCTTACAATTACGAGGGGCATACAACAAGGAATCGGTGCTCTATCAAGTAAAAGAATACAATAGCGATAGCCTAGGACTACAACTACTTGTAAGGCCTTATCCCACTCTAACTCGCATAGCTACCCATAACATTCCAACTCTGAGCCAGGCTCGTGATCATACTCCCCGGGTCCTATCTAGTAGAATGTGGTGCTTATATGATAGTTGCGTGTGCACACGATCTGTCCCTCTTTCAGTTTGGAAGGGGAAGAAAGTTACATGCCCATTTCGCTACCTTATATTGCCCACTCTTCAGCTGCTCTAACATGCAATCAAAACAGAAACTCTCGGCCTTTTATCAGCATTGTCAAAGAGTAATATACGTTCAATACCACCCAAACACCCATATGCTTGTATTTAGATATTTTGAAGGTTAATAATTGTGCTTTTCAAAAACCTGTTTTGCTTCTTACCCATCTTGTACCTTATTCTCATTTGTAGTTCTTGTGCTATTTCTTTACACACATTGTCAACTGGCATTTGTCTACCTTCAAAGATATTTATATTCCTTCATTTCCATATGCAATCTATAACACTCCCAAAAGCAGCCGCCCTTACCTGATAGACCTCACTTTTCTTCTTTGCAGACTGCTAAACATATCATTCCAGACCTACAGCTGGTGGTTATGATGTCTGACCCCACCTGCCTTCATAATCATATCAAGAACAGGTTGCACTATATTGCACATAAAGAATAAATGTTCAAGTGATTCCATCGGATCATTACAAAAAATTGCAACAACTATCAGTTATCATTTTAAATTTCAGCAGTCTATTTTTTGTGGCAATTCTCCTGTGCATTACCAACCAATGTATAAAGGCCCCCATAGGAGTTGAGAATTTAAACAAGGACGAATTATCAAAAATGTCCGCTAACTTTTGCCTTTAATCCTAAATGCCCGTTATTTCCAAACATGCTGAAAATGCGCGTTAAGTTTTAAATTTTCTAACAAAAATGCCCGATTTTAAAAATTCAGACTTTTTATCCGTCGTGGCATCCGAATCAAAGAGACGCACTGCTGATTCAAAAAGTCGCGTTTTAAAATTCAGGCATTTTTGGTAGAATTTTAAAAGATATAGGGCATTTTTAGCATTATTTTTCAGACAAAATAAGTTTTTTGTGCTTATTTTTCATTTCGGGCATTTTTAGTAGAAATTTTAAAAGATATAGGACATTTTTAGCATGTTGGGAAACAACGGGCATTTAGGATTAAAGGCAAAAGTTAGCGGGCATTTTTGTTAATTCGTCCTTTAAACAATAATGTACTAAATACATTATTGTTTTGCTTTTTTCACATATTAATCTAGTTCCGCGGTTTTAATTGTGTATGGAATATGGATGTTCCAGGTTAACATGAATCATTAAGAGAATCAAATGTTTCCAGATTCGCACCTTCGTTGTGAGAACCATACGAGTTTTAGCTGGAGAAAAAAAAAATCACCTAGAAGAATGCTACAAGGAATGAAGAAATTTTGTAAAGAAATAGGTCAAATTAAAGGAGTCTTCCTTAATAAAGAACTCGTGATGATGTAGGAAACCTTCATTGATAAGCCTCAAGCCGATAAACAAGGAAACTTAGAAGATTGAGGAATCTTGAAGACAATTTACAACATGTACAATATGCCTTGAATTTAAGACTCACACAACTATATAAGGCTTGAAGTAGATCAAGACTAATAACAAGACAATTGAGCAAAAGAGTCTGAGTGATTAAATCAAATGTGTTGAGTTGTTTGTCTTGATTTTCCAAGTTTTTAGATCAAACGAATTGAGTCTAAGTCTTGTTTAGAGTTAAGAAGTTTATCTTTGTTTGCTTGATTGAGTTCGAATCAGCTCATAGTCAAAATTGATTAGAATACCTTTTTTGAAACGTTATTATTTAACATAGTGATTATTTAGCCTAAAATTCGAAAATTATAATTTAAATAATATTCTTAAAACTACATCTTGTGTTAATTTGTTTTCTGCTGCAAATATTATGTGATCAATATACTATTGAGATAACAGCAACACCAGATTACTTTGTATGATCAAGTCCCGATCCAATATTTTCAGTACTTTTTCTTTTATGTCTTGTATGTGTCCTTGTATATGTATCATTGCATCATATTTGAGTGTTCCAATGACGAAATCGGGATTAATTTACAAAAAGGTAAATGAAGTATTAGTGCAAAACAGAGAAACAAAGATGTGTGTGCATGTGTGTGTTTGACTAAACAAAGAGTGATACGTGTAGTAGTTCAACATTCTTTTATTTTTATTTTTTTTATCGATCAAGTAAATAATGAAATTAAAACGGAAGTATCTACTTACAAAATGAACAAGAAAAATATCTAATTAAAACGTCGTATGTATTAATGTATATGTGCATACGTAAAGTCAGTAATCATATAAATCAGTACACATATTATTTTGTAAGATATTGGTTCCATTATTATATATTCACATCAAATTATTGATAGTTAATAATAGGATTGTCAGTATCTGCATTATTGACCCATATTCTTTTTCTTCAATTAATAAGGCAAATGATATATAGCCAGATATATATTATCTTCTACAAATGATAAGAGGTTAAACTTAAAGGGCCTCCCCCACATACCTTCTTGTTTTTATTCTATTGCTACTCTAAATAAATTCTGACAAGTGAAAACTACAGCTGATTTGCATGCAAGTGGCACATGAAATGTTTTCGTTTTCCACCCTATAAATATCACACTTTCACTTCGTTAGACAACCAAATTAACTACTTGAGAAAAATATTCCAAAGCGTATGAAAGAAATGAAATACCTTCTCATTTTTGCAGGGCTCTTCTCTTTTGTCCTGGTACGCACAACGAAATCCACATTAATTATCTGAACTTAAATAAGTATCAAAATATATAACTTATTTTACTCTATGTTAATTCTTTGAAATATATATCATTGTTTGCTTGATTCCAAGTTCTTACTATTAATCTCATCTTGAAATGCAGTTTGCAAAGAGTGTCGAAGCAAGAAAAGATCCAGGTGAGAATTGGAGAAACGTTGTGGAAAATCAGCCAATTCCTCAATCAACCGGCGGAAGTGATGTAGTAAATGAAGTTAAATGCGACTCTACTGAAAATATTCACCATCACACGTCTACTGAGTCACTGAACTTTCATCCATTGTCTAAGCACCAGATACTTTACTCAAAGGACTTTGAGCCTAGGCCAAGTGCAACGGGGTACAGTAACGATGTCCACCCTAAAGGCGAGAAGTTTTTTACGAAGGATTTTGAACCAAGACCTAGCGCAACGAGCTATAGCAATGATATAAGCCCCAAAGGTGATAAATTCTTCACAGCGGATTTTGAACCTTGGCCTAGCGCGACAGGATACAGTGACCATAACAGTCTTAAAGGTAATAAGTTGTTTTCAAATGATTTTGAGCCTAGACCTTGTGCGAGTAGCTATAGTAATGATGTCGAGCTAAAAGGCGGCAAACGTTTTTCCACTAGCTTTGAACCTAGGCCTAGTGCCTCAAGCTACACCAATGACGTCCACCCGGTAGGTGATAAGTCCTTCACAAAAGATTTTGAACCTAGGCCTAGCGCGACAAGCTACACGAATGACGTCCACCCAAGAGGTGATAAATTCTTCACAGAAAATTTTGAGCCTAGACCTAGTGCGTCTAGCTATAGTAATGATGTCGAGCTAAAAGGCGGCAAACGTTTTTCCACTAGCTTTGAACCTAGGCCTAGTGCCTCAAGCTACACCAATGACGTCCACCCGGTAGGTGATAAGTCCTTCACAAAAGATTTTGAACCTAGGCCTAGCGCGACAAGCTACACGAATGACGTCCACCCAAGAGGTGATAAATTCTTCACAGAAAATTTTGAGCCTAGACCTAGTGCGTCTAGCTATAGTAATGATGTCGAGCTAAAAGGCGGCAAACGTTTTTCCACTAGCTTTGAACCTAGGCCTAGTGCCTCAAGCTACACCAATGACGTCCACCCGGTAGGTAATAAGTTTTTTACAAAAGATTTTGAACCTAGGCCTAGCGCGTCAAGCTACACTAATGACATCCTCCCAAGAGGTGATAAATCTTTTACAGAAGATTTTGAGCCTAGACCTAGCGCGACTAGTTACAGTAATGATGTCGAGCCAAAAGGCGAGAAACTATTTATAAAAGACTTTGAACCTAGGCCTAGCGCGTCAAGCTACAATAATGATGTCGTGCCAAAAGGCGAGGTACTTTTTTCCAAAGATTTTGAACCTAGGCCCAGCGCAACGGGCTACAGCAATGATGCAAACCTGAAAGGCAGAAAAGGCGGAAAATCATTCATGATCGAAAAAGCTTGACCAGCTCATTGTTCTAATTAGTAGTGAAGATGAAGGTATTAAACCAAATGAAAATGCATCAACTACCAAAGATTTTGAGCCGCGGCCCAATATCTCGTCGTATCTAGAATGCATATGCTGTGGTTTAATGGAATGATAATGTATGTTTCGTGGAGATATTGTTCTAGTTGAATAAAACTGTACTTGTATATTTTTGTGTAATTGTACTGGCCCCGCATTATGTAAAAGTATGTTTTATAAGTTTGGAACTATTGATAAAGTTCACTGGAGATATATATTGTTCTAGTTATATAAAACTTCTACACAGATTATTATGTGTGTAGCAGTATTTTCCCGTTTCATGTAATAGTAATGTAATAATATATGTCGATTATTGTAACGAATTTATTTTTCAAATTTTTTTTTTAATTCGAAATAACTTAGTGAAGAGTTGCAACCCATAATATTTTATTTTTCCAGATTCTGTTATATTTAAAATCTAGAAATATTAGTGAAATGGTACAAATCTATCCTACGGGACACAACCATTGTGAGTAAACATGTCTATTCATATAAGACTTTTCGTGTTTTATAAATATGAATGTGATTGATTTGTTTCTTAGCAATTTTTTGCATCTTATATAATTTTCTAAATTTCTTGTTGTATCCTGGGAAGCAGATTTTCTTAATATATAGTGAAAATATTGCTTTTAGGAAAATGTTTTCAGTTCACGCCCTCAAGTAAAATCACAAATATTTTGTTTGCTATTCTTTTCTATATTCCCATTTCCTAACATTAAGTATATATAAAAATAAGTATTTTGCTTCAGTATAAATGCAAATGAGGAGTTTTGCCTAATTAGTTTTCAATAAGTGGTTATGTGCCTATTTCACAAACTCTTGAGCAACTAAACTATTTATTATATTAGAGGCCGGACACCCACGACAACAATTCAACTGGAACTTATCTATATAATAATTCGTTAGTTCAGTTGAAAAGTTTAATTCGAGAAAGGTAGCATAAATCACGTGAGATTAATATATTTTAGAGGTTTAAGAGGAACTGTCAATAAGATTATATGCATCTGATTTGACGGGCCACAATGATCTCCTATTTTATTACATAACAATATCCGTCCTATATATTTTACTAAATGTTAGTTCAATTATTACACATCGAATTAGTCATGAATAATTAACCCATAATATTTTTTTCAATGATGCATATATATGATGGCCCATAAATGAGAAAAGGCTTTTCCCGATGGTTAAATCAAGATGAGATCGTTATATAAGAATATCGTGGAACGCCCTGCCTGAACGTCTTTTTACACATTTTTTACCGAAATATACTCAAGATCTACACTTTTTATTTCCTTAATGAAGTCTTTCTATCTCAAGGAACTTTTTCTCTCCATCTCTTTTTCCAAATCCCCCCCCCCCCCTCAGCATAGCGATTGGGATATTTATAGCTCCATAAATTTACAGGTGTCAAGTTGCATGCATAACACAGAGACATTTGTCATATTATTGTGCCGATACGTCTTTGACTGTGATGACAATCTAGTTTCCTCCAGAATCATTCTGATGCACCATTTTGTTGTGATGACACCTGGTTTTAGGAACGCCTTGGACGATTCGCCGAATCTTCTGATTTGATGGGGAGATGGGATTAACTCTATTTTATCTTTCTAATGCCATCGGGTGATTTTTCTCCATCGGAGGTTTTAACTATTGAGAATTCTCTATCGGACTGGAACTAGCTAAAGTATCGGCGATCATTAGCTTAGGCATCGTGGAGTCATCTAAGATTCCTAGTGCCCTGTAGATCGGATACTCTGTGAGTTTAAAAGTCATGTGCACGAACTCCTATCCCTGGGACATTTAAGTTCTGATGGGATTAAGGTCCGATAGTTATGGTTCTTCTTTAAGGGGTCAATATCAGTCCCCCTAGTTTTTGATGTATTCATTTGAATCAACAGGAACTATTGATATTGTGCCTCGGATATTTACTTGGGCATCGGGAATTTCCCGAGTTCCGAATTTATTTGCCGACTTTCCATTCCACTTAGTTGGGAGTTAAAGGGGTGTAACGGCTCCTTTACTTTCCGGAGTCGTGCCCATCTAGTTTGTGGATAATAACTCCCTACCCCCATTAACTGACTTTTAATGCTCTTGAGCCTTATAAATTTTCTGCTCTCTCTTCTTTCTTCATCGTTTTCTTCTTGCAAATTTCCAGAGTTTCCTAGGCGCGCTTCCTCTTTTTCTCAAATTTTCTCTGCTTTTGGTTTCCATGGCTACCACTGATTCAGTTACGGACCTTGTATTCGTTGTTCCTGTTGTTGCCAACATCACTTTTGATGCTACCACTGCTGTCACGGCGGTGACCGATTCAACTGGTGTTGGTGTTTCCTCCCGCAAGAGGAAAGGTAAATTTAAGGCGGCGGGAGTAGAAGACGACCTGCCGCGGGTTCCCAAGCGATCAAAGAAGTCAAGTAAGGCTGCTCCGACAACAGAGCCTCGAAAATACCAACGGGTTGGTGATGTGGTGAGCACAGCTACCGAGGAGGAAATGATTGCTTTATTCGATGAACTCAAAGCGTCTTCACGAAATCTGGTTCCCCGTATTCCCACCGTTGATGAGAGAGGTGACAATCCTTCCGATGGCTATCTCACTCTATACTACGTCCATATTCGCGCAGGTCTTCGTTCGTTCTTTCCTCCCTTTTACTGTGAGTTTTTCAAAACTTGCGGAGTTTACCCTAGTCAATTGACTCCAAACAGCTTTATCATCCTCTCCGCCTTTGTTTTTTGGTGTTTATCGAAAGGTTTAGAGTGTATTATTAAGAGATTTTCTACATCTTCAAAGTGAGTGTTTCTTCTGCTGGTCATCCTTTTTACTTTTTTGCCCATCGGGATAAGCTTAAAAGGGTGGTGGTGGGTACAAATATCTCTTATAGTAGCTGGAAAGATAAATTTTTCTTCATGAAGCCCTCTTGGAGTACTCACGAAGCACCTCTCTATAAGATCGATACTTCACTCTCGTTTGATTTAGTTTTGGATGTTGTCGAGTTATCCTCATCCGAGTACTATCGTCCTTTATACAAGGCAGCGGAATTATTTAAGATTTCCCCGATAGAAGTGGAAAAGGAAGGGAAGTCGTTCCTGTCCCTTTCAGTTGAAGAAATGCCTATTTTTGGTACGTATATTTTAGTCTTACTATACGTCTCCTTGCCTTACTTTATTGATTTTTATTTCAACTCCTTCACAGTGACGCTGCTTAAGAAATCTGTGTCGGAGAAGCATTTCGCACCGTAACATGTGCCTTCTCGGATGAAGACTAGATCATTAGGAGATGACAGTGGTTCTTCTTTCGGTGATGTCTCACAAGTTTAGAGTGGGGATCCTGAACTTCTTGGCTCCCGTGACGAGAGCTTGGTCGTTCCCTCTGAGGGAAAGACTGCCGAGTTCGTACTTAATGAGGATTTCGATGCCCCAGATTTGATGGCTCTGGCTGCTTCGGGGACTATCGAGGGGCTAGATACTCATCGCAATTCCCCTATTAAAGTTCAGGTTCTCGAGGTTTCTTCTGCTTTCTTGGAATCAAGAAGTGCTGGTGCGAGTACGCCTCCCGTTCCGTCCTTATCGTGTTCCTCTCTGCACGTTACTGAGGCAACTCATCCTCCGATGTCTTTGATCAAACCTCCTACTTCCGAGGTTTCTTCTCTTCCTACCGCTAAGGCTCCCTCTTCCATAGGTACTACTTTTTAACTTAAATTTTTTTTTATTGTGTACTCCGATAGAATGTATGCGTCTAACGTTTCCCTTTCTTTTAGATAAAGGCACAGCTGTTTTAATGTTTGAGGATGACTCTCTTAGAGCAGGTTAGTTTCTTTGCTTATTGTGTGATTATTCTTTCCTCTTTCCCTTTTTTTTTTACTTGGTCGTGTTTATTGTACTTAGATGAAAGCTTACCCGATGACTTGAAGCTTTCATCGGAGAATCCTTTATCCATTGAGGATCTTTTCCTGGGTGAGGATCCTACCCACAACCGAGATAACTCCTGCTGTTCTAACCGATTCACATCATGTCGCTATTGCTGCACTCGTTCAGCGAGAAGGAATATCTTTCTCTAGTCGATTTACCGTTCCTGGCTCTCCCTTTTTATCCATACCACTGGCGAGAAGGCAGAATCTAGTAATCGGCCCGATAATTCTGTGTTGGAGGATGCCTTAGATGTGGTGACTCAATATTTGAATGCCACTTCTGCCTTGACACACCATAGTGAAGGGGTAGCTCACTTTTGCTCCGAGTGGATGTTACAAATGGTATGTGTATATTTGTTTTTATAGAATGATGTGCATTGGTGGATTAAAACACTTCAATCGTCTCATCTCATTTCATGTCTTCTTCAGGTGCCTAAAATCATACCTTCTATTTGGCATGAGGTAGATGCCACTCAGTCTACAACTATGTTTGCGATGGATGATTTGAAGAAGAAAAAGCATGCCCTTGAGGGCGCCAAGAAGGAGATTGAGCAACTTCGTGCAAGTTTTGCTCAAAGTTTGGCGCGGGAGAAGATGTTCAAGACCAAAATCGACGAACTGAACGAGTCTTTAGGGAAGAGTCATGGTGAGCGCGATTCTTTGGAAGATGGACTCCTCCTTTTAAAGGATGAGAAGTCGTCGTGGGATTCTAAGGAAAATGCGCTTAAAGCAGATCTATCAGAGGTGTACGATAGGGTTGGGATGCTGAAAGAAGAATTTAAGAAGACTCCTGCTCCTACTCCTGGGTTTGTCTCTCCCGAGGAACTAGAGGCAAAATTGGCTAGAATAGTTCAGCTGGTGAAGGAAGAGACTTTCAAATACTGCGAAGGAGAATTCCAAAGCCATCAGAAAGGGTATCTTCTAGGGCATTTATTAATTGGATTCCTAATTTGCATGAACAAGTGTCGCGAAGACAAGCTGTTCCTTCAGGAAGACAGCTGGAAACTTCTGAGTCCCCGAGTTCTGCTATCGAAGCCCCCCACTATGAGTGAAGCTTATGATACTTATCGACATGTCGTAG
The DNA here is from genome assembly GCA_948329865.1 of Linaria vulgaris. NCBI lineage: Eukaryota > Viridiplantae > Streptophyta > Magnoliopsida > Lamiales > Plantaginaceae > Linaria > Linaria vulgaris. The sequence continues at coordinate 4,222,752 of OX415251.1, forward strand.
CTCGCTCTCCTACACCTTCTGTTACTCATTTGATTCCTCCTGCAGCTTCACATCTTTCCGTTTTCCGGACCTCCAACATTCCTACTCCGAGTTTTACTACTCTCGCTACTTGTACTGAGATCACTGCTACCGAAGTGAATGCAAAGCCTATTGACGGTACGGTTGTGGATCCGACTCTTGTGACGCTTCCTCCATCGACTTCCCTCTGATGATTTTTTTGTTTTTCTTTTGACCGATGTTTTTTTATTATGTATTTTCTTTGATGTTGAACAATGGTACTGCTATCCGATGGTCTTTATTTGAAGCACGTTTTGATGAGTTTTTCACTAAGATATATTTTTATGTTTCTTTGATACACTTTATAACCCACGTGCTGCTTTGATTATGTTTTTAAAATTCTGCATTTGTGAACTGTTTGACAGCCTTTTAAACTGTAGTTTATGCCTGTTATCAGGGAATATCGCCCATTGTGGGAAACATTCTCTAGCACATGTTCACCTGGTCATCTGCATGTTTGTGATAGGATACAAGTGTCACGTTGCTTTTGACACGTTTGCCGCTTTGTTCTATCAGATAGCACTATGAATAAGCATTCCATCATTACCTACTTCACCTACTCTTCAGTCCCAAAAGCTTATTGTCTTTTCTCCTTTTTGTTATTTTCACCAGCTTTTCCTGTGTTTTGTAAATTATCCTACATTCATGACGCCTCCTCCATCTCGTTCTTCACCCACTTCTCGGCATATGTCCTACTGTGACACAACACTTCATCGTGTTAGCCATATCTCCTCTTGTTACTACTCAGGCTAGAAGGAATGTGGGTGGATTGTCATTGATCTATCAAGGTTATACTGCCCTGAATTGCGTTTCTCCTTCTCGCACTAACTCTTCTCTTCTTGGTTCTCTACGCTTAATCTTTCTTCGAAGAGAACCATAAACACATCTGAGTTAAACGCTAATGTTATGATCGGAGGTGGGAGGGTTGGATCTTGTTCGAGTGTAGAGTCCCATGCTTCTATTCTTCGATTGATGCAAGAATATAATCTGAACCCTAATGATTTCGATATCGTTATTCCTCGCCGCCATCATCGGGCATTTGATCCTCCTTTAGAATTTCTGACTATTTACTCAGACCAGATCCGATGTGGCATGTGTTTGTTGTTTCATCCCTTTATTCAGTCTCTGTTCAAGTATTTGCAGATTTGTCCTAGCCAATTGACTCCAAACTCCGTTAGTCATTTGGTAGGTTTTATTTTGTGTTGTCAACTACTAAATGTTCCTATGACCCCTTACCGTATTGGCGCAAATTTCATCCTCCGTTCTTGCCTCAATGGTCTTCCTTTCTTTAGTTTGGTGCATCGTGACCATCGTAGGAGTTTTAGTTCTATTCCTAGACGTCTTGCTTTCTCCGTGGACTGGAAGAAGAGATATTTCTTTATCAAGCCCAAGGGTTTATCCACCGAGATATGGGGTGTGCCTCTATGTTGGGGTTTGGGATACGTTCTACCCTGCCCCGATACTTCAGTGCGAGAAATGTCGTATCTTTCTTCCACAGGGCTATATTCTGGTTGTTACGATATGTGTTCTTTACTGGAGAATTCATCTAATCCAGGGCTATATTCTGGTTTGCAAAACGGGGCTGAACAAGTGAACTTTCCTCGAACGCCTTTGCATTCTAATCCAGGTTTCAGTAAGTTGTGGGGATCCTTTCGTTTTCTAATAGTCGTTTTTTTATATAAAGATTCTAATTGGTTTCCATTTCTCCTTTGACAGGGGCTGAGATGGATAAATATGCGATAGAACCTTTTGCCAATGGATTTTTGAGTCCGCTAGCCATCACTCCCCATTATTTCGATAATTCAAGATCCTCCTCTTATGGGTATGAATTTGTCGATACTCGTTTAGGCCTCAATGATTACCCACTTGCCTCTTGTATCAATTCTCTTTGGACATCCGATATTCCGACTGTGGATGGCTCTTTTGGCGATATTACTCACATTATTTCTTCCGATTGCCCCACTGTTTCTCCTTCGTTAGGCTTGACGGTAACCCTAGGGACTCTGTCAGCTTTTGCTTCTATGAATTTGGTGAACGACGACCTTCCTCCCTCTCTTCCTCAGGTGATTTCTCCTTCGGAGGAGGGTGGCCTTCCTTCATCTCCTCCTCAGATGATTCCTCCTTCGGGGGAAGGCACCAGCCATGGCCAGGACACTCCTTTAGTGGCTCCTGATGTGCGTTTCTGTCATAACTTCATGAGCGGGCTACTGAACCAGGCCGATTGTGAGTCCTTGAACATGATTCCTATATCTACCCTTCGTGATAGGATTTGTCGGGATCTTTGTGAGGTAGAAGTTTATATTGTTATTTCTTCTTTCTTTTTATCATTCCCATAAGAGTTTTCACATGCTTCTCTACTTTTCTCAGGTGTTCATGATTGTCGACGCTCTCGGATCCAAAAAGGACTATAATGTGGGTTTCTAATTTTGCTATCTTGACGGTCTGGAGAAAGACATGTCTAAAGCCCGTTACAAGATCGAACGTTTGCGAGCGCAATTGGAATCTGATCAAAGCGTGTTAGAAGGGTTGTTGAAGGAGACCAAGAATGCTTCCCATGATTTAAAACATCTTCTTTTCCTGGAAAGAGAGCATTCTCTAGGCTTGGAAGAAAGGATTGGGAACCTTCTGGCCCAGATTCAAACGTCCTATAACCTGATTTCCTCTTTGACTGTTGAAAGGGATGTCATGACTCTCAAGCTAGAGAATTTGGAAAAGTCCCACGAGGTGGCCTTATTGATTGCTCGAGCGGAGGCCACGATGGCTGTTCCCAGCCTTTCCCAGATGAGAGAAACTCTCCAAGGAGATATGCGGGAAATGGTTTTAATTGGCTATCGTATATGTCAAGAGGCAGTGCGCTTTCTTCCGAGATTTCCTTTAGACTTAATCCTCCCCAATTTAGATATTCGGACCTCAGTTTCAAGCAGAATTATTCCATCTCTTCCTTTTCGGAGGACAGTGGTTCCAACAGTGACCCTTATGGACCCTACTAATTTGACTTTGCAGCAGCGCCGTCGTATAATCCGAGAAGGGAAATGCCCCATGATGGACTAGTCATGCTCATGTGTTAATGTGTTTATATGTTTATATGTTTATTTCCTCGTTAAGTTTGTGTGTATATAAATAAGTCGTGGTTAGGATGGCGATCATAGAGGGATTATAAGTGTAATTTTCTTCTTTCCTATGTAAGAGTACTTTTGGTGGAACACGTTGTAATCGCTCCTTTGTACAAAAGAAAGGGCCATCTTTATTAACCACGCTTTATTTACATGTACACCCGTGGCATTTTTCTTAATTCTTGCCTTCTACGCATAATACTTTCTTAAGTTAAAAGCATTCCAAGTTTTAGTAAACACATTACCTTCTTCGTCGCTCAGTTGGTATGCATCTGGTCCTATGACCTTATGCACTTTGTAAGGTCCTTCCCATTTTGGAAGTAACTTGGCGACATTTCTTGTAGCTCCAACTCTTTTGAGTACTAGATCCCCCACTTGGAAAGTTTCGGATTTTAACTTTGTTGTTGTAGTGCTTTGCCATGAGAGCTTTATACCCTTCCATTCTTATCGTTGCACATTGCCTTCATTCCTCTAACAAGTCCAGGGCCAGCGCAAGATTGGAACTGTTGCTGATTTCTTCATATTCTTTAACCCGCCAACTTTCAGCAACTATCTCTGGCGGGATTACTGCTTCGCAGCCATAAGACATACTGTATGGTGTTTCACCAGTGGTGGAACTGGGCGTGGTTCGATAGGCCCATAGGGTACCAGGTACTTCTTCTACCCATCGGCCCTTGTGCCAATCTAGGCGTGCTTTCATGTTCTTCAGCAGAGTTTGATTGGTTCTTTTTACTTGTCCATTACCCTCCCATGGATGCAAATCGATGCTTAATCTCCCAGTGGTTGCACAGTTTTTCTAATTTATCATTATCAAACTGAAGCCCATTATCACTGATTAGATACCGTGGAATCCCGAAGCGACATAATATATTCCTTCATAAGAAGTTGATGACTGCCCCCGATGTTATATTTGCTAAAGTCTCCACTTATGCCCACTTTGTGAAGTAATCCACTGCTACCAATAGGAATCATTTCTGCCCGGAATTGGGTACCAGGGGCCCTAGCAAATCTATTCCCCATTTTGCAAAGGGGCATGCTAAAAGGTTGGGTTCACAGGGGGCTGATGGTAGGTGAATTTGAGAGGTGTGTACTTGACATGCCTGACATTTCTGTGCATAATCTTTATAGTCTTGAACCATCGTGGGCCAATAGTATCCTTGTCGGATAATGCGGTTCACCATACTTGCACCTTGGGAATGATTCCCACATATTTCTTCGTGCATTTCTCTTATTACAACTTGTGCTTCTTGTTCAGTGAGGCATCGGGTATGAGGGTTGGAATAGCATCTTCGGAATAGAATTCCTTTGTGTAAAAAGTATCGGGTGGCTTTCCTCTCCATTTTTTGCCTCTCTTTTTGGTCATCATTAAATTGCTCTGGGTTTCCCAATACTTTATAATATCTGTCATCCATCCACGCGTGACGGGAGCTACGACAACTCCTACTACTTCCGTATCGTGCTTTTCTGACATCACCGCTTGCAAAAGCATAACCCGCCGAGTTCCTACTATCAATTGTGTGGCTATTTTCGATAGAGCATCGGCTTCTTGATTCTCCGAGCGTGAAATTTGGATTATCTGGAATTCTTCAAATAACTTCTTCCTATGTTGTACTGTTTGCACATAAGCTTTCACCACCCGTTCTTCTTTTACTTCAAAGTTTCCCATGATTTGTTGCACTATCAACTGGGAATCACTATGCATAACTATTCTCTTTATGTCTCCTTCATCAGCTAACCTCATACCAATCAATAGTGCTTCATACTCGGCTTCGTTATTGGACAAGGGATAGTCGATTCTTACTGCAAAATGGAGTACCTCTTTCTCCTCATTCACATTTCTGAGCATGATTACTAGTCCTCCATGTGTCCCTACAGAAGACCCATCCACGTATGCATGCCACATCGGTTGCGTATCTTCGATTTGTAATTCTCTCATTTCAACCAGGAAATCTGCGAGGACTTGTGCTTTGATGGCTGGTCGCGAAGCGTACATGTCATATTCACTCAACTCTATTGCCCATTTTACCATTCTTCCTAAAGTTTTAGGTCGATTAAGAATACTTCTTAAGGAATGTTGTGTGAGAACCGTCACTTGGTACGAAAAGAAGTAAGATCGCAACTTTCGTGCCGCTGTTACGAGTGCAAATACCAATTTCTCTATATGCGCATATCTTTTCTTTGCTCCCTGGAGTGTCTTACAAACATAATAAATGGGCAAATGTTCTCGAGCCTGCTCTTTTACTAGCACCGCACTGACTGCTTCTTCCCCGGCCGATAGGTATATAAACAAGTTGTCTCCCGCTATTGGTTTTACCTATAGGGGTGGGTTTACGAGGTAGTTTTTCAATTCCTCAAAGGCCTTCTCACACTCATGGTCCTATTGAAAGTTCTTCGCATTCTTCAAAATTTTAAAGAAAGGAAACCCTTTTTCTGCCGATCTGGAAATGAATCGGATGAGCGATGCCATTTTCCTGTGAGTTTTTGCACTTCTCTGACTGTTTCAGAGGCTTTCATTTCTATGATAGTCTTGGACTTCTCGGGATTTATCTCTTTCCCTTTTTCAGTTACCATGTACCCTAAATTTTCTCCTCTGATGCCGAAGGAGCATTTTTTGGGGGTTTATCTTCATTCCGAATGTGTCCATGAAGGCTAAAGCTTGTTTTAGATCCTTAGGATGATCATTTGCCGCTTTACTTTTGACAATCATATCATCCACATATACCTCCATGGTTCCTCCTATTATTTCTGAGAACATTAGGTTTACGAGCCTCTGATACGTAGCTCCCGCATTTTTAAGTCCAAAGGGCATTACCAGGTAACAATAGGTTCCCACATCCATGATGAAGCTGGTTTTTTCCTGATCATCTTCGGCCATCGGTATTTGGTTATATCCTTGGTCTCCATCCATCATGGATAACAATGCACACCCCGCCGTGGAATCTACCAGTTGATCGATGCTAGGTAACGGGTAACAATCCTTGGGACATGCGTCATTCTAATTGGTGAAATCGACACACATCCGTCATCTTCCTCCTGTCTTTGGAACTAGTACAACGTTTGATAACCACTCGGGGTAAATAACTTCCCTTATCTGTTGTAGCTATAGCAACCTATGAATCTTAGATTTGATTGTCTTGTTCTCTCCGGGCCCATGTTTCTCTTCTTTTATCGAACGAGTTTAGACGTGGCCTTCACATTGAGGTAATGCTAGCATATCTTGGGGTTGATTCGTCCTGGAGGACCTTCTTCCCATGCAAAAAGGTGAAAGTATTCCTTCAGGACGACGATTGTTTCTTCCTCTATCATCGGATCCATCTATGTTCCTATCTTAACCCTTTTACTGTCCCCATCGAGTTCCACAAGTTTTAATTCCTCAACAATATTTCTTCTGCATTTCGTTTTTTTTTCGAGAGCATTAATTTCTTCCTCTATTTTTAGGGGAATGGCATTCATGCAGCATTCTCTAGCCTTAACTTGATTTCCCCTAACTTCTCCTATGACAGATAAGGTAGGGAATTTGATTTTGAGAAGTAGAGTAGATGGTATAGCTTCAAAGGCGTGTATCGACGGTCTTCCACATATAGCATTGTACGTTCGGGAAGGGGCTTCTACCACCCAAAATTTTATGTGTTCCGTTCGTCGTAATGCTCCATCTCCCCATGACATAGGCAGTATCACAGTTCCCAGTGTGCGGCTAGATTCACCCGAGAATCCCACTAGGGGTATTTCAGTGGGTTCTAAATGTGTCTTTTTTAACCCCATTGCTCCGAAGGTCGGGGTAAATAACACATCCACCAAACTTCCAGTATCTATAAGAATTCTCTGTATCTCAATCCCCATGATAGTGGCAGTTATCAAGAGGGGGTCTTCATGAGGGTAAACAAGGCCCTTGAGATCTTCTGCCCTAGAGGAGAGAACAGGAAGTTCTATTCCCTGCATAGAACAAACAAGAAGCCCTTGTCCCACCTTTCGAGCTTCTTTGAGATATTTCTTTTTTTTCTGAGGGAGTAATAGATATATTTTCCCCTTCAATCATATTAGCCATCCTTCCCGAGGGTGGATTATCTTCATATGAGTCTCGGGAGGAGGCAAGCGATGCACATATTCTTCTTCCTCTATTTTCACCTGTGGGAGTTCTGTCGTAACCTCACTTTCTTCATTCCTTGCTTTTTTCTATTCCATAGGACGATTGTTTCTATTTTCGCTTAGGTAATCCTACAAGTATTCTAAATTGAGCAGATGGTGTATCTCTTTCTTTATAGTAGTGCAACTGTCTGCAGTATGCTCATACGCTTTATGATACTTGCAGAATTTCCCCGTCTCCTTTCTCTTGTAAGGTTGTCGGACCGGTAATGGCCAAGGAAAATAATTATGTCCTTTCATTACATTGAGCACTTCCATTGGGGTGATAGTCTGTAACGCCCCTGAAATTTGAATAAAAATCTAAATTTACAGTTTAGTCCTCAAACTTTTAGAAATAGCATTTTTGACCACAAACGTTTGAGAAAAAATGCATTTTAGTCCTTGAACGAAAATTAACCATTTTTTATTATCTTATATGCTTCAAATATATTTAAGAAATATATTTTACATGTACATATTGATCTTGGAGTTTTTTTTCCTAGAAAAACTTACATAAGTAAATATGTGTAAAAATATCCATTTATTCATATATTTTTTTATTATAAACAACAAGAATAATATCACATCATAGGTAAATGATTTTGAAATCAGCCACATCGCCCTTATGACAATTGAAATCAGATTTTGGTGATTAGTTGTTAAAGAAAGTAAGGTGGGACCTTAGTTAAATTGTTTTAACATGTATAAATAAATAAATATGTATTTATATGTATTTTCTTTGAATTAGACATATCATATTTTAAGTTATGAAAGAAAATCAGCCACATCTCCCTATTATCAGATTAGGGCCTTCATGAGATGGCCAATGATAGAGAAATTAAAGTGGGACCTAAATCAAAAGTATTTTAATTTGATTTTTTAGCTATAAATAGTAAGCTTTCTTCCAACAATTTTCACACCCAAAATAATTTAGGTTTTTCCTTCTTTATTCTTATGAATCTCTAAGTCAGCAAGTCTACTTTCAGGAAAAATTCATCCCAAGTTCTTATTTCATCATTTTCTACCCAGAAATACCCTAAACCTTTTATTGCGCAAAAATTATCCATTCGGCCCTGCACTTTAGAAACATCATAACTAATTGTAGAAAACTCCTTTTCGATCAAGGATAACGGCTGAATACTCCTCATGATGTCCTCTAATTTTCATGTGAAATATATGTTTTTTAAATAATGTGATTTAGATGGTCGAAATTTCAAAATCGTAAACTGTTGTCTGAAAATCCAAAAATAGGCTCTATATTTTCAAGAATTATTTAGCATAGCAAACCTTTGGATATTCCTTCCCATTTGGGTACACATGTTCCTAGTGTTATTAAGGATCAGTTTCCACAAAAATATTTGGAAACAAAGTTCATTTGGATATCCTATCAAAGGTAAACTCGAAACTACGACGATTTTGAGCTTATTTTACATACTTTAAGTTCTTTGTTTATGATTGAAAATACTCATCATAATTACATGATTGATCACTCACACATGACTCTTATAAGATATAGCAATCATTAGAATCACTTTAATATGATTTTTATTCACGAATTAATATTTTTGATATTTTTCAATCGCATATATATAGTATATTTATCAAGTTTAACATATCCTTACATAAGTTCAATAAGATTATCATATGTCCTTTTGAGGTCTAATTCTCTTATATAATTATGTATCGTAACTTAAATATTCTTTGATTATTTACCTTTATTAGGTTTACGTATTAGTATTTTTATAAGTTATAAATACGATGTTATGTAATTTAAGATAATCTTGAAATAAAATAATATTAACTAAGTTATACAAATTACTGGATTGCTTCATAAGGTAATTGTTTGATGTCATGATTCCTGGAATTTTGGATGTACTAGAGACTTAAAGAACGATGTTCCATAAATCAGTTAAGTAATATATTTTGACAAATTAATCAACGACGCGCAAGATTCTCCGTACAAATAAATGTGAGGTTCGATTTCTGATTTTGTTCTGGCCCAGTTTGGCATCCGGCCTGAGGAACTTGGACAAAAAAGACATTACCCCCGTTACCAAATCACGAACAACCTATTATTGACCGTATTCCTATTTTTGCATCTTATCTCGTCTCATAACATGATTTCCTTACTCATCGTTAAATCATAATCAACCATTAATTATTTATCACATATTAATTCATAATCATGGTAATTCGTCATTATCTCGTCTGCTAGTTCTTGAACTGTGCAAAGAGCAACAAACTGTGTTTGGGACATGTAGCTCAAGGAGCAACAGATATTATTCGGTTTACTAGCTTATTTGGTTATCACCCATTGGGACGCCTTTGGGAAGTTGGGCCCAGGGATTTAGTCGATTATCTGTCGGGCAGTAAGGACTGTCGGTTTAAGTAATTTTTCTTGATACCCATTTATCTAGGCGATGCTTGCAATCAGAAGTTGGCTGTAACCCGCGTGCTGGATTTGCATGTACTCGAGCATGTCGCATGTTTTGTTTGCGAGGTCGCTCCTTGTTGGGAGGTATAAGGTAGTATTTGGAAGTATAAAGTTGGATTGGTTTACTGTTAACGCACATGTTCATAAACTATTTTCAAAATATTCTGGTACCATTGTTACATCAAATTATCTTGTTAAATTGTTTCTATCGGTAAGATCACTCCTAGAAATATATCAATTGAATTACTGCCAATTCTTGCATTGCCACTTGTTTTGTATAAATCTCACTAAATCATCAAAGACTTATTCCTCATTGTTTTTCCTGTATGTCCATTCCTCAGGATAAGATCAACGTGGCAGCATGGATCACATGAATAATTTTGCCAATCTTGCCTTTTGGAATATTCATGTAATTGAAAATGATTAATCATTAGTACGTAAATTATTTGTATTTTCAAGACTTTTGTTGTGTATATTAAAGTCAATTTTGATCATTATGTGTATGGTTGATCCTGGACAGTGACACCCCTTCCTACGGGACGTGTTTTAGTCTGAGCTGGGTAAAGTGTCTATCCAGCACCGAACCAACTCGGATTGGAACACTACTCATGGGGCGCGGCCGTCACAGTATGGTATATGATACGATATCTACCACGAATGAATGGTATTCGTATGCTAAACGTAGGATCGTTATCTTCAGGTTGTTTGGATGGAACCTCGACCCGTTGCCTTAGTACAAATAGGAACCTTGGTATGGAGACCGCGACCCACTACTTGATACAAAACACGAACCTTGGTATAATGAAGATGCCACAAACGGGTGTCATTTGATAAGTCGGATTTGAACCACAAACGAGGGTGATGAACCCGTTTGATAAGTTCGGAAATAGTTCTTTAAAGAACCAAAGAGAATAAAATCTCACAAAGTTTATAAATATGATAAGTGTTGTTTTACAAAGAAAATGGTCTTCCTAATTTATAGGAAAGACAAACTTGGTCACTAAGAAATCAACTATGACCTTCCAACAACTTCTTAGGAAAAGAAAATACATTAATTAGACTAGAAAATGATGAAAGAGACTTCTAGAAAAAGAAAATACATGAACTAGACTAGGAAATGATGAAAGAGTGGTCAAAACTCGTTTTTGACTTTTGACCATGTTTTAAAAGGTGACTTGGATCAGATTTGGCCACCTTTCTTGGTCATTTGGGCCTCCTTTATCATTATGGACCCAAGCTTGGTCAATTAGCCCATAAAGAGATGTTCATATCTTCTTTGCACGCCCTCTTGTGATTGGCCCATTTATGTTGCGAATTTGATCCATTCTTTTGACACTTTCTTCATTTTAATTTTGGCTATCTTCTTCCTTCTTTAGCGTGTCCATATTTGCATCATTCCCCTCCTCTTGAAAAGGATTTGTCCTCAAATCTTTATCACCTACATCAAAAGGACTCAAATCAGAAACATTGAAGGTAGCACTAACGTTATACTCACTAGGAAGATCTAGCTTGTAAGCGTTGTCATTGATACGCTCAATCACTTGGAAAGGTCCATCCCCTCTTGGCAATAATTTGGAACGTCTCTTTTCCGGGAACCTTTCCTTTCTCATATGCAACCAAACCCAATCTTCTGGTTCAAATATCAACTCTCGATGCCCCTTGTTTACTTGCTTGGCATATTGTTGAGTTCTCTTTTCAATATTGAGCCTTGTCTTCTCATGTATCTGCTTAACAAAATCAGCCTTTTTCTTGCCATCTAAATTCACATACTCAGAAGTAGGTAATGGAGTTAAGTGCAATGGTGTCAGAGGATTAAAACCATAAACAATTTCAAATGGTGAGAATTTAGAAGCTGAATGCACAGTTCTATTGTAAGCAAATTCAACATGTGGTAGACAATCTTCCCAAGTCTTAATATTCTTTTTTATGATTGCCCTCAATAGCATAGACAAAGTCCTATTTACTACTTCAGTTTGACCATCAGTTTGTGGGTGACAAGTAGTAGAAAATAACAACTTAGTACCTAACTTACACCACAAGGTCTTCCAAAAGTAACTCAAAAACTTTGTGTCTCTATCAGAAACAATGGTTCTTGGCATACCATGCAATCTCACAATTTCTTTAAAGAACAAATCAACAATATGAGAAACATCATCAGTTTTGTGACATGGAATAAAGTGTGCCATTTTAGAAAATCTATCCACAACCACAAAAACAGAATCCCTACCATGTTTTGTTCTTGGCAATCCCAACACAAAATACATAGAAATATCAATCCAATGTGTAGTAGGAATTGGTAAATGAGTGTACAAACCGTGATTTTGCACTTTGGACTTAGCTTGTTTACAAGTGATGCATCTGCCGCATGTTCTTTCAACATCCCTTTTCATGTGTGGCCAAGAGAAATGTTCTTGCAAAATTGCTAAGGTCTTTGCAATTCCAAAGTGTCCCATTAGTCCTCCTCCATGAGCTTCCTACACAAGTAATTCCCTCAAAGAACAATTAGGCACACACAGTTTGTTTTCTCTAAACAAAAATCCATTTTGCCTAAAGAACTTACCACTAGCATGCTTTTCACAATCTTGATACTCAACTTGAAAATCATAATCATCCTTATACAAATCCTTGATGTACTCAAAACCAAGCAACTTTGAATCAAGAGTAGAAAGTAAAGCATACCTTCGAGAAAGGGCATCGGCAACCACATTCTCCTTACCTTGCTTGTATCGAATGACATACGGAAATATTTCAATGAATTCTACCCATCGTGCATGTCTCTTATTCAACTTGTGTTGGCCTTTCAAATGCTTCAAAGATTCATGATCCGTGTGAATCACAAACTCCTTAGGCCAAAGGTAGTGTTGCCATATGTTTAAGGCCCGAACCAAAGCGTACAGCTCCTTGTCATAAGTTGGATAATTCAAGGTTGCTCCTCTTAGCTTTTCACTAAAGTAAGCTATGGGCTTCCCTTCTTGCATAAGAACAGCCCATATTCCAATTCTTGAAGCATCACACTCGATTTCAAAAGTTTAGAAAAGTTAGGCAAAGTAAGTAAAGGAGCATTGGTCAACTTTTCTTTAAGTAGTTGAAAAGCCTTTTCTTGTTCCTCTCCCCACTTGAACCCAACATTTTTCTTTATCACTTCAGTGATTGGTGCAGCTATAGTGCTAAAATCCTTCACAAACCGTCGGTAAAAGCTTACCAGTCCATGAAAACTTCGAACATTTCCCACACTTGTTGGACTTGTCCAATCTTGTATTGTCTTGACTTTCTCTTCATCAACACGTATACCCTGTGCACTCACAACAAATCCTAGAAATACAAGATTATCCGTGCAAAAAGTACACTTTTTCAAGTTAGCAAACAACTCTTGTTTTCTTAGAACATCCAAAACAAGCTTCAAGTGTTCAACATGATCACCCAAGTTCTTGCTATAAATCAGAATATCATCAAAATAGACAACTACAAATTTTCCAATAAAAGCTCGCAAAACATGGTTCATCAATCTCATAAAAGTGCTAGGTGCATTAGTTAAACCAAAAGGCATCACTAACCATTCATACAAACCATATTTTGTCTTGAAAGCAGTTTTCCATTCATCTCCCTCTCTCATTCTTATTTGATGATAACCACTTTTCAAATCAATTTTAGAAAAAATGCAAGATCCATGCAATTCATCAAGCATATCATCTAAACGAGGTATGGGGTGGCGGTATTTTACCGTAATATTGTTGATTGCTCGACAATCAGTGCACATTCTCCACGAACCATCCTTCATTGGGACCAAAAGTACAGGTACGGCACAAGGACTCATGCTTTCCCTCACGTACCCTTTTTCCATGAGTTCCTCAACTTGCTTTTGCAACTCCTTCGTCTCCTCCGGATTCGTCCGATATGGTGGGCGGTTAGGAATCGCAGCTCCCGGTACAAAATCAATTTGATGTTTAATCCCTCGAATAGGTGGCACTCCCGGTGGTATATCTTCGGGAAACACATCATCATAATCCTGCAAAACAGATGCAATAGAGCTTGGCAAGGAAGGAGTTAGTTCGTTAGTGCTCAAAAATGTCCCCTTGTAAAAGAATGCAATCATTGGTTGTTTCAAGAACATTTGTTTCGGTGATAAAGGAACAAGAGTGATTTTGCAAAAAAGCTCTCTTTTTTTCTCTCATTTGCCAAAGCTTCAATTTCTTTTTTATTGGCAATTTTCTGTTTTTCACTCATTTCTTTTTGTATACTCTCTTTTTTTTCTCATTTTCTTTCTTTTGGAACCTCACTTGATCCTCAAATATTTGTTTCGGTGATAAAGGAACAAGAGTGATTTTCCTCTCATTGTGGGCAAAAGATTACTTGTTCGTAAAGACATTGTGGTTAACTTTACGATCAAACTGCCATGGACGCCCCAAGAGTATATGTCCAGCTTGCATTGGAACTACATCACACAAAACTTCATCCTTGTACTTCCCAATGGTAAAAGAAATCAGCACTTGCTTGTTGACTTTCACTTCGGCACAATCATTGAACCATTGCAACTTGTATGGTCGAGGGTGTTTTATCGTGGGCAAATCAAGTTTCTCGACCAAGGTGGTGTTTGCAACGTTGGTACAACTACCCCCATCAATTATCACACTACACACCTTGTTAAGAACATGACATCTAGTATAAAAGATGTTTTCTCGCTGCTCACTTTCCTCGTCCTTTGCTTGCACATTCAAGATTCTTCTTGTAACCAAGACATAGTCTCCATGAACAGCCCCTTCTTCATCATTATCATCCCCCAAGGATTGTATTGATTCATGATCAGCCTCATCATCGGTTTCAAACCCGCCATCTTCTTTAATCAGCATGATTCTTTTATTTGGACATTGATTCGGAACATGACCCCTGCCTTGACATTTAAAACATTTAATGTCACGATTTCTAGAACTTGAAGGGTCAAATTTACCTTGCACTCCTTGGCTGGTAGGCTCTTGTTTGGCCTCGGTCTTTGACTTAACCATGGGCTTTTCTTCTTTTCTCGGGTAGTTTGGTTTCCAAGCTGATGAATTTGAGCTTTGAGATGCACGAGTGGCTCTTCTTTTGAGTTGTTGCTCAACTTTGATAGCCATATGCACAATGTCTTCTAGATCCACATAATGTTGCATTTCTACTCTATCTTGGATTTCTGGATTCAACCCATTCAAGAACCTTTCCATTGTAGCTTCTCTATCTTCTTCAATATTTGCCCGGATCATAGCAATCTCCATTTCTTGATAATAGTCCTCCACACTTCGATTCCCTTGTTTAAGCCGCTGCAACTTTTGGTACAAGTCCCTATAATAATGACTAGGAACAAACCGCCTTCTCATAACAACTTTCATTTCTTCCCATGTTGCTATTGGACGTTCACCATTACGTCTCCTATTCAAGGTTAGTTGATCCCACCACACAATAGCATAATCAGAAAATTCAATAGCCGCAAGCTTAACCTTCTTCATTTCAGAATAGTTGTGGCAATCAAAAACTAATTCAACTTTCTTTTCCCACTCAAGATAGGCTTCGGGATCATTCTTACCTTGGAAGGATGGGATATTCATCTTTATACTTCCCAAGTTGTTCTCTTCTCTAACTCGCCTTTCACGCCTTCTAGTCACCACTGTTGACAATCTATCATCGGAATCATCATCATATGACTCTTCATCTTCTCCCCTTCTACGTCGAGTATTTTCATTACGTGGCTGCCTTTGTAGAGTCTCCCTTTCGACCATATCCAACCTCTCATTTAGCGGCTCCAATTGATCTTTCATCAGATTTCCCAAATAACCCATCAATGCTTGAACTTGAAGTTCACTCATTATTGGTGGTGCTCCTTCATTGGTGTTTTCTCGAGACATAATAACCTGCAAAAAAATGTTATAAAGAAAGAAACCTCACAACACTCCCTTACGTGTTTACTCTCAATTTTTTTGTTGTTTTTTTTTTCAAAATGTGTCACTCGTGTATCACTCAAAATATATTGGCTTTTTTCCTCTAATAATCTCACACTCGCTGCCTTTTTTTCACTCGTATATTCTCAAAAGGTTCTTTTGAAACTAAATCGAACAAAGTCAAAACAAGGTTTCAAAACCAAAAGCAACAATTCAAACCCGAATTCTTTTTTTCACAAGTGCAATAAAGTATTTCCCAACAAGAACTCAACAACAAAAAAATGGAGTAACAAAGAAATAAAATTGAAACTTCACTTTCTTTTCTTTTATTTTCCTTTTTTTTTCTTTGTACCACTGTTTTTCTTTTTTTTTCTTTTTTTTTTTTGGACTTTTTTTTTTCTTTTTTCTTGCCCTTTTTTCTTTTCTTTTTTTTTTTGGACGCTTTTTTTTTTTGAAAGAGAAAAATAAAAACTAAAGATAGGAGTTTTTGGCAATCCAAAGACTAAACCAAGAACGGATAGAACCTGAAAGATAAAACCTTTGCTCTAGATACCAAATGATACGATATCTACCACGAATGAATGGTATTCGTATGCTAAACCTAGGATCGTTATCTTCAGGTTGTTTGGATGGAACCTCGACCTGTTGCCTTAGTACAAATAGGAACCTTGGTATGGAGACCGCGACCCACTACTTGATACAAAACACGAACCTTGGTATAATGAAGACGCCACAAACGGCTATGGAGGATGCCGTTTGATAAGTCGGATTTGAACGCCACAAACGAGGGTGATGAACCCGTTTGATAAGTTCGAAAATAGTTCTTCAAAGAACCAAAGAGAATAAAATCTCACAAAGTTTATAAATATGATAAGTGTTGTTTTACAAAGAAAATGGTCTTCCTAATTTATAGGAAAGACAAACTTGGTCACTAAGAAATCAACTATGACCTTCCAACAACTTCTTAGGAAAAGAAAATACATTAACTAGACTAGAAAATGATGAAAGAGACTTCTAGAAAAAAAATACATGAACTAGACTAGGAAATGATGAAAGAGTGGTCAAAACTCGCTTTTGACTTTTGACCATGTTTTAAAAGGTGACTTGGATCAGATTTGACCACCTTTCTTGGTCATTTGAGCCTCCTTTATCATTATGGACCCAAGCTTGGTCAATTAGCCCATAAAGAGATGTTTCCATCTTCTTTGCACGGCCTCTTGTGATTGGCCTATTTATGTTGCGAATTTGATCCATTCTTTTGACACTTTCTTCATTTGAATTTTGGATATCTTCTTCCTTCTTTAGCGTGTCCATATTTGCATCAGTATCAGAGCCATATACTAAAAAATATGATATATGCTAATTTTCAAATATCTTTTACAAACTATTTTTAAAGATAAACAGAGATTTTATTGCATTAAGCATTGGCCATCATAATTTTTTACATTAAAAGAGTCACAACTTGAGTATCGTATTTAAATCTATTTTACGTTTCTTACTAGTACTATTATTACTACTAGTACTACTACTACTACTCTTAGTCGTCTGCCAGTTAATTTTTGACAATGTGGGGTCTACTTTCTGCACATATGCCTTAAGTTTGTCGATCAATTCCCCTGCAGTATGTGTAGAGATAAAAATTTCACCAGCCGACCGCTTCATAAACTCCTGCTCCACGCAATGATCTAAAAATGTCAGTAACTTGTCATAGAAACCATTAACATTATACAACCCTATAGGTTTTTTATGCATGTTTAACTGAGCACATGAGGCTATGCAAGAAATCTCTTCTAGTGTTCCTAATCCCCCAGGTAATGCTATAAAAGCATCGGAATTATACAACATAGTCGCTATTCTTTCATGCATGCTAGGTACAATAAGCTCTTCATCTATGATTGGACCACCGGGATTCATGTCCGCTAAGGCTTTTGGTATGATTCCTAACACTTTGCCACCTATAGAAAATGCGATTTTTGCTACACACTCCATTAGCCCTAAATTTCCTCCTCCGTAGACTAGGTTTATATTTCTCTCTGCCAATATATTTCCCAAACTGCTTGCTACCTCTAGAAACTCAGAATCATTCCCGAAACTAGATCCACAAAAGACACAAATAGTATTTATCTCTCGAATTGAAGATTTTTTCATCTGAAATTATTTTTCTTCTCGTATAATGTGGTATATGTTAGTGTGAGGTTCTCATCAGCATACAAAGCGATATTTTTAAGAAAAAATATAGTAAGCGCATGAGGAACGCTTTGAAAGAAAAAAATAGATTAATATAATATCTTTAAATAAAAATAATAAATAACTGAATAGCGTGTTGTGCAATCTATCTCTTGCAACTTGAAACGTGTCTTCTTAATTAATCTTCATCTTACACTAGTAACTTAGATCATTATATTATTATGGCTTTAGTTCTTCGCTTAAAAGTTTTACAAAATGATGAAATAGTTTTGTCAATCAAAATTCTTCAGTTACATAATTTTTCTACATGAGTTATTTTTGAAAATTTCAAAAGAAACGTAAAGATTTTCAATCACACTAAAACTTTCAACATTAGTTTATGTTTTTCATCACTTATGTACTCAAGTACATAGATTATATTTTAAAATTCATTTCACAAAATAATCTGCTCCAACATCTTATGTCAAAATCCAAAATAATTTTTGAGAGAGTCGAGGAAGTTTCAGAAGGATTGTGTCTTATTTCAAAAGCTTCTTATATAATCCACATTTTATAGTTTAATTTGACCAATCTAGGTAGTCGCATTCACACCATTTTACTTCATCATATTTTTCTTCTATCGAAAACAAAATATATAAGATCCTTAAGTTTTTTTTTATTAAAGAAGAAATGTTTACATAAATTTTAATATAGACGCTTCAGAGAAAATTTGAATTTGTTTACTACCTTATTTTTCTCTTGAATTTTTCCTTGGTGAGATTGCAAATTATTCATTAATAAGTAAACTCAAAAGTTCAACGACTTCTAATTATTTTACAAAGTATATTTCATCATGTTCTCACTAGTAGTTGTGAATTTTCTTAACAATAATCATTCAAAAGGAAACACATTGACCAAAAAGAAATATTTTGTATTCTAGTATTTTAAAAGTACTAACTGAAATAGTTTCTTGACTACTTTCAAACATGTTCTCGTTTTATAATTTCAAAACATAAATTCATCTTTCTTACAAAAACAAAAGATATACCCGTCTAGTCTTAATTATTTCCAATCATCATATTTCAAATTATTAAAAACTTATTTCTATATAAAGAAAATACCTTTCTCTCTCAACAACTATAAACGGCTACATTGACAATATATTTTTATATACAAATTAGTTTGTATTACAAGATACACACTTATCTTCATCTTATTTCTCCCTACCAAAAATGGATTAATTTCATGGAGTTACATAATTCTTGTGGTAAACTTTATAAATATTTATTTGACTTTTTTCTAAGTGATGGAAAACGCTACCACGTGATTTGCTTTTGTATTTTTAAGGATTGCAACATCTTTTTCTACATTTTTTCTTTTGAAATGAGTTTATAATTGTGTAAGTTAGATTAAAGTATTGCATCTAGATTAATAACACATATTTTGAGTATGTGTTTTCTCTCCCTTATAATTATAGCCCTTATAATGTTAAAACTGTCAAAGTTTGATTTACACATTCTTATTTTAGCAAATGAAATCAAAACAAATCTGACCCTCGTATTTTTCAAAGACATGCATAAAAAAAAAAGATCTTCTACATAAATCATTTTTAAAATTATAAACATTGACCTTGTCATTTGTATCACCCAATTTTATTTTCTTACTTTTGGTATTATTCAGATTTGTAACTTACATCTTCCTAGTTATAAAATTATTTATTTGAGAGCTTTCAACTTAAATTATGAATATCTTTATTGAGAAAGTATTGATTCAACCAAAGATGTGAGGATTTCTTGTAACGATAGTCTAAGGAGAAATTTGATTTTTAGGTTTAGATTGAAGAATTTATTTAACCGATTGAATGTCTCAAAAGTCCGAGAATCAAATTTTAATATTATAGAATATACTAGCATGAATCACTAGTCACAGAAAATTACACTGATTTTAAAAAATAAAAGATGGAAAATTAACACTTTATTTTCGAAATAATCAAAGTAAGAATCTGGGGACCAGATTCTTTTAAGGAAGGGAGATTGTAACGCCCCTGAAATTTGAACAAAAATATAAATTTACTGTTTAGTCCTCAAACTTTTAGAAATAGCATTTTTTACCACAAACGTTTGAGAAAAATTGCATTTTAGTCCTTGAACGAAAATAACTATTTTTATTATCTTATAAGCTTCAAATATCTTTAATAAATATATTTTACATGTACATATTGATCTTGGAGTTTTTTTTCTAGAAAAACTTACATAAGTAAATATGTGTAAAAATATCTATTTATTCATATTTTTTTATTATAAACAACAAGAGTAATATCACATCATAGGTGAATGGTTTTAAAATCAGTCACATCACCCTTATGACAATTGAAAACAGATTTTGGTGATTAGTTGTTAAAGAAAGTAAGGTGGGACCTTAGTTAAATTGTTTTAACATTGATAAATAAATAAATATGTATTTATATATATTTTGTTTGAATTAGACATATCATATTTTAAGTTATGGAAGAAAAATCAGCCACATCTCCCTATTATCAGATTAGAGTCTTCATTAGGTGGCCAAGGACAAAGAAATTAAAGTGGGACCTCAATCAAAAATATTTTAATTTGATTTTTTGTCTAAAAATAGTAGGTTTTCTTCCAACAATTTTCACACCCAAAATCATTTCGGTTTTTCCTTCTTTCTTCTTATGAATCTCTAAGTTGGTAAGTCTACTTTCAGGAAAAATTCATCTCAAGTTCTTATTTCATCATTTTCTACCCGGAAATACCCCAAAACTTTTATTGCGCAGAAATTATCCATTCGGCCCTGCACCTTAGAAATCTTATATTTAATTGTAGAAATATCCTTTTTGATCAAGGCCAATGGCTGAATACTCCTCATGATGTCCTCTAACTTTCATGTGAAATATATGCTTTTCAAATAATGTGATTTAGAGGGTCGAAATTCTAAAACCGTAAACTGCTGTCTGAAAATCCGAAAATAGGTTCTATAATTTCAAGAATTATTTAGCATAGCAAACCTTTGGATTTTCCTTCCCATTTGGGTACACATGTTCCTAGTATTATTAGGGATCAGTTGCCATAAAAATATTTGGAAACAAAGTTCATTTGGATATCCAATCAAAGGTAAACTCGAAACTACGACGATTTTTAGCTTATTTTACATACTTTAAGTTCTTTGTTTATGATTGAAAATAATCATCATAATTCCATGATTGATCACTCACACATGAACCTATAAGATATAGCAATCATTAGAATCACTTTAATATGATTTTTATTCACGAATTATAATTTTTGATATTTTTCAGTCGTATATAAATAGTATATTTATTATGTTTAACATATCGTTACATAAGTTTAATAAGATTATCATATGTCCTTTTGAGGTCTAATTCTCTTATATAATTATGTATCGTAAATTAAATATTCTTTGATTATTTACCTTGATTAAGTTTACGTATTAATATTTTTTAAGTTATAAATACGATGTTAGGTAATTTAAGATAATCTTGAAACAAAATAATATTAACTAAGTTATACAAATTATTGGATTGCTTCATAAGGTAATTGTTTGATGTCATGATTCCTGGAATTTTGGATGTACTAGAGACTTAAAGAACGATGTTCCATAAATCAGTTAAGTAATATATTTTGAAGATTTATTATGCATCAAATTAAATAGTTTATCAAACTATACTTGATATTATTTTATACTTACCATTTAAAATGATTTTCTAACATTAGAAAAATTATAACTACAATTATAATTATAAATATATGGTTGCTTAAGATTAATCTTGACATATAAATTACGTATACAAAGTATATTTGATATTTAACTAACCTTACGACATCAAAGTTTATCGCGTAAGATTTTCATCAATTATATGTGTTATTTACTTAAATTAGTATCCTCAAATTTCATCAACACGAAAGTTGAATAGTACATATGTTTATAGTGGTAAGTTATAATTATTCAGTTAACTAATATTATCTTAATGATATTAAAGGTTTGACAAATTAATCAACGACACGCAAGATTCTCCGTACAAATAAATGTGAGGTTCGATTTCTGATTTTGTTCTGGCCCTGTTTGGCATTCGGCCTGAGGAACTTAGACAAAAAAGACATTACCCCATTACCAAATCACGAACAGCCTATTATTCGTTGTATTCATATTTTTGCATTTTATCTCGTCTCATAACATGATTTCCTTACTCATCGTTAAATACTCAACCATTAATTATTTATCACATATTAATTCATAATCATGGTAATTCGTCATTATCTCGTTTGTTGGTTCTTGAACTGTGCAAAGAGCAACGAACTATGTTCGGGACATGTAGCTAAAAGAGCAACGGATATTATCCGGTTTACTAGCTTATTTGGTTATCACCCATTGGGACGCCTTTGGGAAGTTGGGCTCAGGGATTGAGTCGATTTACTGTCGGGTAGTAAGGAATGTCGGTTTAAGTAATTTTGCTTGATACCCATTTATCTAGGCGCCGCTTGCAGTCAGGAGTTGGCTGTAACCCGCGTGCTGGATCGGCATGTACTCGAGCATGTCGCCTGTTTTATTTGTGAGGTCGCTCCTCGTTGGGAGGTATAAGGTAGTATTTGGAAGTATAAGGTTAGATTGGTTTACTGTTAACGCACATGTTCATAAACTATTTTCAAAATATTTTGGTACCATTGTTACATCAAATTATCTTGTTAAATTGTTTCTATCGGTAAGATCACTCCTAGAAATATATCAATTGAATCACTGTTGATTCTTGCATTGACACTTGTTTTGTATGAATCTCACTAAGACATCAAAGACTTATTCCTCATTTTTTTCCTCTCTGTCCATTCCTGAGGATAAGATCGACGTGGCAGCATGGATCACATGAATAATTTTGCCAATCTTGCCTTTTGGAATATTCATGTAATTGAAAATGATTAATCATCAGTACGTAAATTATTTGTATTTTCAAGACTTCCGTTGTGTATATTAAAGTCAATTTTTATCATTATGTGTATGGTTGATCCTGGACAGTGACACCCCTTCCTACGGGACGTGTTTTAGTCTGAGCTGGGTAAAGTGTCTGGCCAGCACCGAACCAACTCGGATTGGAACACTACTAATGGGGGGCGGCCGTCACATAGTCAGTGTAGGCAATGGTACTGGTTGGAGATGTCTTTTTATCATTCCATGATTGTCCCTTCGATGTGGAGGTCCCTTGTTATCTTCCCTTTCTTTCCCTTTATTGCTCATGTCTGTTTTTTTTTGCTTTTAACTTTGAATTTTCTGCTTCTTCCATGAGGATGTATGTTTCGGCTTTTTGCATGAGCTCATTCATGTCCTTCACCCTATTTCCTATCAAGTATCGAAAGAAGTTGCCTGCTCTCAAGCTTTGTGCCAGAATATCAACTATCGTAGATGGTTCGACATAAGGCACATCTAAAACCTCATCAGAGAAATGCTTCATGAAGTGCCTGAGAGATTCATCTTTTTGTTGTTTGATAGTAAGTAGATGGCAAGCAGACTTTGGATATCGTCTATTGCAAGCGAACTGTCGCACAAATAGGCAAGCTAACTGGGAGAAATTGGATATAGTACCCGGAGGTATTTGTCTGAACCATGGTTGAGCTCTTCCAGTTAAAGTGGTGCGAAACACCCTACTGAGAGCATAATCAGGAGCGGATGCCAAATCCGTGGTAGTTATATACTGGTTGATGTGGTCTTGTGGGTCCTTCCCATCTTTCTCCCCAAAATATGTGGGTAGGTTGGCTGGCCTTGCATTAATAGGTATCATAGCTTGTGCGATTTCGGGTATAAATGGGGACCCATAGTATACCGGTTCATCACCAGGAGTAATGGTCCTTTTCATATCGTGCATTTCTCGCCTTAGATGGTTAATTATGTCCCACATAGTTGGATCGTTACCAGGTTGATTGAATAGATTCTGAACATGCCTTGGGGCATTCCAGTGACGTATCCGTTCATCTGGTTTGGTAATTCTCCATGGTATCTCATTCCCTTGTACGTGAAGTGTCGTGGTTGCATTTGTAATGGAGTCTGGGTCATTCGTGATCCTTGCTCTTCTACATGATATCTTTCTCCATACGGCTGTATGGGTTGAGGATCTCGTGGCCTTTCGTCGCTTTGCGATGTTCTCATTAGTACCGCCTCCATCAAATCTTTGAATACTCTAGGAACATTGATATAATCAGCATTGGGCATAGGTTGAGGATTCACGGGGGATGTTTCCGTGGGTTCCCTGTGTGACCTTTCGCCTTCACTATTCTCGCTTCGTCGTTCCAAATTGACGGACCCTTCCATTTGTGTGGATTTGTTGGCTATCTCTTGAGTTTTTTCTTCTTTTGGTGTGATGTAACTCGAAGGTAGTTTTCTATGGCGTTTCCACAGACGGCGCCATTTTGTTAACTCAAGATGAGATCGTTATATAAGAATATCGTGGAACGCCATGCCTGAACGTCTTTTTACACCTTTTCTACCGAAATATACTCAAGATCTACACTTTTTATTTCCTTAATGAAGTCTTTCTATCTCAAGGGACTTTTTCTCTCTATCTCTCTCTCTTCCAAATCCCCCCCCCCCCTTCCCTCAGCATAGCGATGGGGATATTTATATCTCCATAAATTTACAGGTGTCAAGTTGCATGCATAACACAGAGACACTTGTCATATTATTGTGCTGATACGTCTTTGACTGTGATCATTATGATGCACCCTTTTATTGTGATGACACCTGGTTTTAGGAACGCCTTGGAGGATTCGCCGAATCTTCTGATCGGATGGGGAGATGGGATTAACTCTATTTTATCTTTCTAATGCCATCGGGTGATTTTTCTCCATCGGAGGTTTTAACTATTGAGAATTCTCTATCGGACTGGACTAGCTAAAAAGTATGCGATCATTAGCTTAGGCATCGTGGAGTCATCTATGACTCGTAGTGCCTTGTAGATCGGATACTCTATGAGTTTAAAAGTCTTGTTCACGAACTCCTATCCCTGGGACATCTAAGTTCCGATGGGATTAAGGTCCGATAGTTCTGGTTCTTCTTTAAGGGGTCAACACCGATATATGACAACTAAGTTTGGTGATCTAATTGCATGCAATTGTGTTCGATAAACTATAGGTGAATCTCTATAAATAGACAACACTTGCATCTTATTATAGACATACTAATAGAAAAGATACGAGATTTTAAAGTTTCCTGACGAAAAAATGAAACTCCTTCTCATTTTAGTTGGGCTCTTCTCGTTTGCCCTGGTATGCAGTGCACCACAAAGTCCCAATTTAAATATCATTATGCCAATGTTTTGTGATACAATCTACTTAAATCTAAATGTAAAGCTATCAGTGTAAGCTGATAGCTATATGTACACACACACACACACACACATATATATATATATATATATATATATATATATAATTATGTGTGTGTGTGTGATGCATTAAGGTTTATTGTGTTGTTAGATTCCAACTTTTTATTGTTTTTTGTCTTAAAATGCAGTCCGCGTATGATGTTGAAGCAAGAAAAAGATCCAGGTGGGTATCAGAAAGATGTTACGAAAGACTAGTCGATGCTTAAATTAATGAAACACTATGTTGATCCAACAGGCTGCCACGACAAGGTCAATCAAAAAGACAAAATATTATTTTCAGAAGATTTTGAGCCTATGCCTAGGCCGAGCTTGATAGGCTACGACGACGGTGTGAACCTAGAAGGTAAGAAATTTTTTTCAAAAGATTTTGAGCCTAGGCCAAGCTTGACAGGCTACGAGGATGGTGTCAACCCAAAAGGCGAGAAATTCTTCTCAAAAGATTTTGAGCTTAGGCCTACCTTGGCAGGCTACGACAATAGCGTCAACCCAAAAGGCGAGAAACTATTCTCAAAATATTTTGAGCCTAGGCCTAGCTTGACAGACTATGACACTAGTGTCAACCTAAAAGGTGATAAACTCTTCTCAGACGATTTTGAGCCTAGGCCTTGACAGGCTACAATGACGGTGTCAACCCAAAAGGCGAGAAATTCTTTGCAAAAGATTTTGAGCCTAGGCCTAGCTTAACAAGCTACGACAATGTCAACCTAAAAGGTGAGAAATTCTTCTCATAAGATTTTGAGCCTAGACCTAGCTTGACGGGCTACGACAATAGCGTCAACCCGAAAGGCGAGAAACTATTCTCAAAAGATTTTGAGCTTAGGCCTAACTTGACAGGCTACGACAACAGTGTCAACCCAAATGGCAAGAAATTCTTCTCAGAAGATTTTGAGCCTAGACCTAGCTTGACAGGCTACAATGATGGTGTCAGCCCAAAAGACGAGAAACTATTCTCAAAAGATTTTGAGCCTAGGCCTAGCTGTCAGGCTATGACAATGGTATCAATCCAAAAGGCTAGAGATTCTTCGGGCCGAAGCCAAATATTTCTATGTATCAAGAATAGAATGGAGAAACAAGTGTGAAGGATGTATTGCTCGCGTACGATGAATTACAGAGCAAGACTATGGTGCATTTTATGTGTTTTCTGGTATTGAATAAAGTCTCATGAAGTTAATGTATATGTACTGGTTCAATATTGAAGTTTGTACTTGTATTTACAATTTATATGTGCAGTTGAACTTGTAAGTGATATATATATAACAGTGTTTTATATTTGCCTAGCTAATACAGTCAATAAATATCATCTAAATAAAGGAAACAAACATCTTAATGACAATGTTGCCGTCGTGCACAATTCTCCCTTTAATCAATGGAACCATGAAGTAGAGGACATAAAAATATAATAATGTCGAAAAGGGAACATGACGAACAACAGTTTTACACGAATTACAGCCATGCTTAATAATGGCTATTGAGAAGTACAGCGCAAATATATAAAAATTAAATAAAACATATTAACAGTGAAGAACGAAGTTCAAAATGGAAAAGAATTCACACCACAATAAAAACGCTAGTATACAGTTACGACCTTAGAACAACAAAAGACACAAACGAAAACCAAATTATTCTTGACGGTACTCAGGACATTTGAATTGTAACATTCTTTCCAGACTCTTTCAACACTCACATCCAGTCGACCTTTGCTGACTGCTGCTCCCGACGTCAATGGTATCAGGCAGGTATCTTCACCAACATCAAAGGTTCCAAAGAGATCATACAAAGGTAAGGATTTTACAACATTAGTGCAGATTCTGGGATGTGCAACTCTAAAAAAACCCCGTTTAAAACCAAAAACATGCACGATAATATGATAAATATGCCAAACATAAGATGATCAGTCTACATGCATTATGTAGAGGAAATTCAACAACTCAAATTTGGCATAAAATCTAGTTTATCAAAGAAGGGAATGGCGACAACAAAGTACATGACAAATATAATGGACCAAATAAACCACTAAACGATTGTAAAAATGAACAAATCTATTCAAATAGAATTAACATGAAATCAAGGTTTTATCTACTCACATTCGAATAGAATGAACACGAAATGAAAGTTTTATCTACTCACATTTCTTCTTCTTCGCCGCTCTTCAAGGCATTCTTGGCAATAACCGCGAAAGCTTCTTCAACGTTGGTGCCTTCCTTGGCAGAAGTCTCAAAGTAGGGAATGTTCCCTTTTGAGGCGCACCAAGCCCGAGCCTTCTTCTCAGATACCTGTGAAAGTGCAAATACAAATAGAGTTGTTTTTTGTTGTTTTGAAACAAAAAAACTCATGTCTTCAAGAATCAAGAAAAAACAGTGCTTTAATATAGAGCGTCATATATCTCGTGTCAGCCACCCACCCAAAATAGCCCCCCCCCCCCCCCCCCCCCAAACCAACCAGCAATAAAAAGAAGCACAAACAAACATAATTTTGTAGTAAGAATTAAGAATAACATAAAAAGGAAAAGAAAAAAAAGTGACAATTGCTATTTTGCTACTTAACTGTACAGCACAATATACAACAAAATCATGAGCATTGAATCACTTTCATGAAAATACAGACCATATATATCCATATGTAATAAAGCAACTAAGCTAAGTGAGCTCATGAATGTAGTGGAAATAAGAGCTAGAGTTGCTTAATACTAACAAACCTATTAGAAACATTAAAAGTCAAAACATAATATAAGGATTATCGAAGATCTCAAAGTCAGAAGATGAGCACCATAAGGAAATCAATGAAACAGGGAGAACTAGAAGGAAATCAAAGAAATAGAGAAATCAGGTAAATATGAATGCAGGAAACTATAGAGGCTTATGATTTGTTAAACATGTCTGCTGGGTCTGTAACATATTGCTCAGTCAATCTATAATATAACCACTCAGGGGCGATGCATTCTTTTTCTCTAACTGCTTACTTTGCTAAAGCTGTTTCACATAAGTTCCAACAGAGAAAACCCCTTTTAGGCAATTTTACCATATCACGAGACAGAGAAACAATGTGGGAGAAAGAGAGAAAAAAGAGACGAGAAAAGCAGAAACACACACACACACAAAGAGACAAGAGAGCGGGAGAGAGAGAGAGAGAGTTACCACTCTACTATTTCCACCATCCACGTCAACCTTGTTACCAATCACAATAAATGGAAAATTTTCTGGGTCTGATGGGCTTGCCTGCAATAAAAGATTTAGATTTAGTCAAAAGGATTCTAAGATATAGATGGTGTGAAAGTGCTGAGGTTCTCTTCAACAAAAAATGTAAAACCCGTGGGTAATCAATTGATTTCACAAAATCTGGTAAAGATCCTGGCTGTAACCACTTATCAATATAGCGGAGTACAGAAATAACAGAGTGACAAATGATTATAAAAGTACAAGGTTTCAGGCCCTAATATTTGCCACAACTTCAGTTTTTCCTTGGCGTTCACATTAAAGCTACATACACAGTAAATGGCATCAAAAAGCTCGGCCACGGCTAAACGAACCTTCCATATAGTATTTAAAGCCCTGAGAAGAAAGAAAGAAAGAACGGATAGCATACACACCTGAATCAAGAATTCTTCCCTCCAGTTGTTAAGATTGTCAAATGATTTCATGACATTAACATCATAGGTAAGCACACAGCAATCCGCACCACGGTAAAAAGCCACTCCAAGACTCTGAAACCTCTCTTGCCCAGCCGTATCCCATATCTAATTGCACAAATAACTAAATCTTAGAACATTAAAACCTCAATTCTCATTCAAGTTCATGAGAAACACATTTAAAATTACAACCAGACACCAATCAAACGCTAGGTTCATATCACACTTAAAACATACAACGAACCTGCAAAGTGAATAGCCGGTCCTCGAGCTGCACTTCCTTTGTCAGGAAATCAGCCCCAATCGTCGCCTTGTACTGGTTGCTAAACTTCTTATTAACATATCTTTAATCAACAGGTCAAAGAAAACACCACACAATAAACCAAAAACCACTTCCGAATACGAAACAACAAATCGCGAAACAAGTCAATCTCAATACACACACAATCAAGTCAAATCAAAACAAAAACAGTTCACAAGGATACTGATTCATCAACGAGGTCTTCCCCACCCTGCAGCAATAGTCAACCAGATTAACAACAAATACAACACTTAATCACGCAATTCAACTAATAATCCACCAGATCAGCTACAATTAAACAAAAAAAAACACTAAAACACAAATTAATCCACTAAACCTATAAATTAACGATCCAATACAAATTACTGACCCGCTGTCACCGAGGATGATCACCTTCAGGAGAGCTCTTCTGCGAGACGGCATCGTTTCAACCTGATCTAAGATTCTTCTTCAGCTGTAAAAAAAGGTAGTACGCTTTTTTCTCTCACTGTGTGTGTGCGTGTTTTTTTTTGATTTGGGGGTTTTGAATTTTGATTCTGATTCGATTTCAATTTTGTTGGTCTTTTTTTTTCGTCTTTATTTTATTTTTATTTATTTATTTTCATGTTTGTATTAACACAACACGACAGTTAAATCTAGCTGGCTTGTCCAGCGGGTTACTTATTATATATTTTTCATGTGCTCGATTTTTTGCAAGATTGTGCTTATATTTTATCTTAAAAATAATAATCCATGTTCCAATTGTTAACTATTGATGGTAAAAATAATAATGTAAATAATTAATATGGGAGGGACACATCATGAAGTTCTAGAGGAGTATTAGGCACGGTGCAGAGGCATGGTGATGAGGTGGTACAGTTAATTCGAGTTTTGATGTTAATGCACGAGTCTTATAAAGTATTTAAAAAAATTGGTTCAATGTTTAGTTGATATTTCTACTTAATACTATCAAAGTATTACAAATGCAAAGTATACTGTAAAAATTTCTATATCAACGAAGTTTTATCTCAATTTGAAACGAATTTCGACGTGATTGTCTTGACAAAATAAGGGCGACACAACCACTCATGTTGTAATTAGGCCGCCAATTATACAGAATGTCCACCTCAGCAACGATTCTACACGTTCTTTTTTGTTAGATATTGATTTGAAGAAATCAAAAACAAAATTCACGACAACAAGACCAAGATTTCTCGTAAAATATCTTTGAGTTGAATTTGCAAACAATTATAGAAACATAATACTTTTGGATCATCTCGCAACCAAATCAATTTCACAATGACTCAAAATTTGAGAAACTTGTGATCTTGATCTTCACAAAATACTCGTAGGAATTCTATTCAATAGCTTAAATTTGTAATAAAGCATATAGATCATAGATAGAATAAGATTGTTTGGCGGATTGCTCGGTGAAGGATCCCACTTGGTTATAGAACCATATAACAGATTTCGAAAAGTCCTTTTCCGCCCTTCAATTCACTACATTAAATGTTATTAGTTTGCTAATATCATGAAAAAAAAATTATTTTGTTGGTGCTAGAATGTTAAGATTAGTGTTTATCTATATATGTAATTTTTTCCGTGTTGCTTTGAAATCATTTTTGAATATAGTAAGTCCATAATCTCATTTTCTCCCATTAATTAATAAGATATTTCATTGAAAATTTAGAAGGACTCCAAAAGTATGAGTTTATGTCAAGTGGTGTTGGATACTTCGATTTGCCTACCCAGTGTGATGAGATTTGGCGTTCATTTCAAAGTGTGCATGTTAAGTTTCGTCTCGTATGCCATAAAAACTAGTCTATGCCAATTATATCAAGAATATTTTTCTCCTTCCTTCTTTGAAGAATCTATAAATTAATGTAATTTCACGTGGGCATCGTTGCAAATTAAGTTCATGAAAACAACGGTTCTATGGATGTCTAAAATATCTAGTATATAACTTATTTGATATAATCTACTAAAACAGGTACTTCGACATATATTATTCATCGTAAGTTACTTAAGCCTGTAACACGGAGTTTGCATAGCATGGTTTAATCCGCTTGCGTAATTTACAACTTTGCTCGGACTTTTACCTACTGCGGCTCTAACAAGTAATGGTTGCGAGTTACCACGTCTCCTTAAAAATTACATTATTATTTTTCTCTAGAAAAGTACTTGTATTTAAAATCCATTTTTATAGAGTTCTTTGATTGTAATGGAACCACATGTAAGTACGCAAAGTAAGATAAAAAAGACATTTGTCAGCTTATTAACCTCCAAATTTTATGTCTGAACATCCGTAGAATTCGTGTATACAATTCTTTAATGTAATTGATTCATGGTGGACATCAAACATGGATCTCCTAAATATTTCTCAATATTCAATAATCTAATAACATATAGTTTAATTATTTAACCATGAGACTTACCCAAATAAATTATGAATATTATTTTGGCCAAGTTTACTATTTATTACCTATAAAATCAGTTGAGGGAGAACCAAAAGTAGTTTTAGTTTCCTTTTTTGTAGGAGATTTATGGGGATAGAAAAATGACAAAAATTTCCACCATCTTTTTTCTATACTTTCTTTGAGAATCCTCCCTGCCCTTCTCCTAAAGGTATTTTCCTTTTTTTTCATTCATTTCGTTTTTTCTTCAAGATTCCTCTCTTCACCTTTTTTCTACAAAGTATGAGTTCTTGGTTTTGTAAATATTTGTCTTTCTTTCTTTCATAAATGCTACAAACTTTTAATGAATTCTCATTTTATTTTGTTTTGTGTTTTTGTTTCGATTAGGGTGATTACTTGGGAGAGCGGCAGGGTAAATACTTGCATGTGCATTGCTAACAAATTTTGTGTGGCATATAAAAGTATTACGTAAAAATGTCGTCATCACCAGGCGAGGAATCTCCGCCGTCGGATTCTCCATCACCACCATCTCCACCGTCCAATTCTTCACCATCACCACCTAACTCAAACTCGTCACCACCGTCCGATTCATCCTCATCCCCACCGTCTGATTCATCCTCATCCCCACCGCCACCTCAAAACTCAAATTCCCCTCCTCCACCATCATCTAATAACAATCCTCCTCCTTCTGGAAATAACAATTCACCCCCTCCAAGTGACAACAATAATAATCCACCCCCTTCAGATAACAATAATAACAGTCCGCCCCCTTCTAATAGCAATAATAGCAACCCACCCCCTAATAATAACAACAATAACAACAATAACAACCCACCCCCTAATAATAACAATAATAACAATTCGCCACCTCCTAACGACAATAATAATAATAATAACAATAACAATAACAATAACAACAACAACGTTCCTCCACCACCATCGAGATCGGGCTCGCGAAATCGACCCCCTCCACCCTCGAGTCGTTTGCTTCCTCCACCAAGAAGCGGTGCACCACCAATATCTGATTCATCAAATGGTAGCTCATCCTCTAACGAAAATATAATCATAATAGGAGCAACTGTAGGGGCAGGAGCGTTGTTATTCATTATGATCGTATGCATTGTGGCTTGTGCAAGAAAGAAGAAGAAGCGAAAGGCGCGCGATCAAATGTACTATAGAGACAATTCTGGAGGAAACAAAGGTATTGTGCAATGCTTTGTTTGAGATTGTGTTATCAAAACTAGTTGAGAGCATGCATCAAAACTATCTACCTTAAATAATATAATAATTATCCATGATATAATATAGTAAATATTTAGCTTTGATCAATGCTAACAACATTGCAATTTTTAAAGCATCACATAGGGTTTTCGCCACAATTCCCCTATGTTATTTTAAATAGACATGTTATCCTTACTAGAAAAATATTAGGCTATAATGTACCTATTTAACATAACACTTCTAGACGATCTGCATGTTATTATGCGGGAGAACGTGTCTATTTAAGTGGAGTAAGTATTAACAACAAAAAAGTCACCTGTTTTTTTGTGTAGGTGCTAACTATTATAACCCTGGAGTACAAGCAAATTGGAAGAACAACGCTCCTCCTCCCGCTGATCATGTGATGAATTTGCCACCTCCACCTGGTAGTGCCCAAGTGAGCTCCGAACTAGGTTGGCCAATAGCACCACCACCCCCTCCACCACCAATGATGAGCAGTAGCGAGATGAGCTCCGCGAGTTATTCTGGTCCATACCAAGCTCCATTGCCACCACCCCACCCTGCCATGGCCCTCGGCTTCAATCAAAGCAGTTTCACATACGACGACTTAGCGACTGCCACTGGTGGTTTCTCACAATCTAACCTACTCGGACAAGGTGGCTTCGGATATGTGCATAAAGGAGTTTTACCAAATGGTAAAGAAATCGCAGTGAAAAGCTTGAAAGCTAATAGTGGACAAGGCGAGCGCGAGTTTCAAGCAGAAGTCGACATTATTAGTCGAGTTCATCACCGCCATCTCGTATCTTTGGTTGGTTACTGTATTGCAGGATCACAGAGAATGTTGGTTTATGAATTTGTGCCCAATGGAACTCTTGAATATCATCTTCATGGTATGCATATCATTTTTAACACAAATCATGTATGTCATATGTGTTCAAAAAACAAAAAATAAAAAAAGTATCCACATTCATATATAAAGATCCAAGCGATATGGTATCATCACACTTGATTAACGCATCGAGTGACACAAGAAGTACAAATCACGTCCGTAATTAGGAATATTCTTTGTGTTTGTGTGGCATGTATACGCCATAAACACAAGTCATCTAGTACAAAGAATGTGCATATTCTATTAACACCGGGATAATAATTAGACCATTTTGCACATATATAATCATAAATAAAGTTTTGTGAATATATTGTGAGATTTAATGTATCATTTGTAGGATCTGGTCGACCAACTATGGATTGGACCACTAGGCAAAGAATTGCTCTCGGGTCAGCCAAGGGATTTGCTTACCTTCATGAAGACTGTAAGTATTATTCTTCATCCTCTAACTTGTAACATTTTTTATCCCACTCATATTTTACAATTTTGGTCTAATATTTACTTGAATTACTCATTTGTAGGTCATCCTCGCATTATTCACCGAGATATTAAAGCCGCGAACATCTTAATAGAGAATAACTTTGAAGCTAAGGTAATCTATAAATATATATGTACCATGTTCGTTAAATTTTGTTATCTAGATTAAAGGAGGAAACAAACTTAACCCCCAACCTAAACCTTTCGTCTGAAACCTATCACCTTAGTTTAGAGAGAATTTAACACACTAACCTTTCAAAAAGGTGTGTGGTTGCTTCCTGGTCAACTTTGTGTCTATTTCTTTTTATGGAATATCTCGGTTTAGATGTCATCAAATATACATGGAGTACTTTGTCAAATTGGGCATTTTTTATGTTTTAATGAGATATTTTGTGGAGTATGGCATCAAATGCTTAATATTCCATTACAAAAAATGACCATAAAGGTGACCAGATGACATAACTCATATTTTAGAAGATTGCGGGTGTTAAATTCACACTTTGCGATCGAGGAGCATGAGTTTGGGGAGTTTGACAAATCTTACATGTATTCATTCAGTTTGTCATATATAGTTGTATAATTTCATCTAACAATGTGATACAGGTGGCTGATTTTGGATTGGCTAAACTTTCTAACGACACCAACACCCATGTTTCAACTCGAATAATGGGGACTTTTGGGTACGAAACAGAACATAAACTTTGTATAAATTTGAATAACAATTTTCATAACAAACTATGCGACTGATAATCTTTGTTGATGACCAAGCTAGGGAATATATTTAGTTTTTTCTCAAAAAAATAATGAAGTTAATTTTACATGTTCGACAGGTACTTAGCACCTGAGTACGCTTCAAGCGGAAAACTGACAGAGAAATCTGATGTATATTCCTATGGCATTATGCTTCTGGAGCTTATATCCGGTCGACGCCCTGTTGACATGAGTAGTGATGATGACACTTTAGTTGATTGGGTATAACTTTTCCACATAAGTACATCGCTAGTTTATTCTTTAAAGTTTCGAACTTGAATTCATTGTTATTTGTAACAAGTAGTAATTTCTACTTTATTTATAAGTTATGTTCTCATAATAACGCATTACAGGCTAGGCCCACATTGATCAAAGTTGCGGAAGGAGGGAGCTATCTCGAGGTGGTTGACCCTCGATTGGAGGACAACTATGATCATGAGGAGATGCATCGTATGGTGGCATGTGCTGGAGCATGTGTTAGACATTCTGCAAAAAGACGCCCTAAAATGAGCCAGGTACAAATATATATACACATCTATACGTGAATTATGTTTGGGGTATACTGTATACCATGTGACTTCACCTATTTATCTTCTGAAAGGGTAAAAAATGTCATACCCTCATGGTATATTCTGTTTCACAAATGCAATAGCGGCATATTGTTAAATAGGAAGAAAAGTGCCCCTAGACATATTTACAATGTGTATTGTGGATCACCCGATTGGTTAATTTTCAATATGTTTTTTATGGATAATTTTCTATACCATCTAGTTTTTTTTTGTTTTATAACGGATTATTCTCCAAAAGCGTGTGAAAGAGTTGATCAAGGGAAAATTACAAGTTTAAGGGGCAAGTTTCTCAATTTTGAACGATATGTGGCACTTTATAAAACTAATGTATACTACGAGTGGTTTGATGCTTGTTATCTGTTAAAAAAGAAATTGTGATTAGTTTCATACGATTAAAACCATTGGTCGTTATATTTTTGATTTGTTAAGTCATAATCACAAAGTTCGATCAAATTAATCTAGCTACATAAGTATTTCTTACAACCACGTTCATAAAATGGTATTATGCCTTGGTTATAGGTCGTACGAGCTTTGGAGGGTGTTGTGTCCCTAGATGCCTTAAACGAGGGAGTGAAGGTGGGGCAAAGTGGACTAGTAGGGTCTAGCGGGAGCTCTGAGTACGGCAAGTATCCAGACATAAAGAGATTTGAAAAGGCAGGAGCCCCAGCGAGTCAAGAGTACAGCAGCAGCGAGCACGGACTCACGGGAGAGTTTGTTGATTCACAAGAAATCAAAAACAAACTTTGAGGAATTATTGACATGGGGAAAGGATTATTTATCTAACATTGGTAGTAGTGAAGCCATAACGTTCATTGCAATTTCTACGGCTACATGATATGCACGCATTGTGTGGCCTTTTGCAATTTGAACATGAAGATGGTCAGGCACATATCTAGGATTGGTCGTGGACACAATACTTTTGTAATTTGTAGTGTTTTTATTGTTTTATACTTCTTAGAAAAAAATATTGTCTCTCTATGGGAGTAAAAAGAAATATATGGTCCTGGGGTTTCCTTCATGTTAAATATATAAGCTCCTCAAAATCTTATAATACTATGAGCAACCTTTACGATGATATTTGTTTGACTTAGGAGATTTATAGAGCTTTGAAACATTTTCCTTTATGTATATAAGTTTAGGAGATTAACCCTATGCTTCTTTTGTACATAAACCAATTTCTGCATGAAATGATTTATGAAGCTATTAGGTGATAAAAAGTCCAAGATATGTACGTTTGCATATTAAATTGCTATATATTATATATGTACATTCTTTCTCCTATAATTTTGCCTTCAATAAATACTATGCCCAACTTTTACTGCCATGCACAACATATTGTGTTGAAAAATCTATTTTCATAAATTAAGGATATATGTTTAAAACGTGACAAGTCAATCAAATATTCAAGATCTTTTATGCTATTGACATAAAACATGTAATCTCATATCTATGCAACAATTACAAAATATGTTGAAGCAATTTGCCTTAGAGGGAGAAATTTAGCCAAAAAAACTCTCCCTTCTCTCTAAAAAACTTTTCAGCCTCCTTGAGATCGTTGACATTGGAGCAGAGCTGCCTTTGCAGCCTCCTTGAAGGTTTTGACAATGGAGCACGGCTGCTCTTTACGAGCAGCCATCGTCTTCGTCATTAACCTTCGGTTCAGTTGATGGTTTAACACATTTAGTTTCATACTTAGCGATTTTTAGTTTTGCGTTTTTTTCACTTTTTGGATTTGAAGTCCATTGTTACTTCCACTTTCCGTCGTCTTCTCCGATTTCTGGGTGCGCAGTTGAGCTAGGAAACTTATTTCGTGGTGTTGGTAAAGTTTTGGTGCATTTCGAAGCAAGTTGAGCCTTCGTGTTCAGACACGACGCTCGTCGTTTCAACCATTTCCAGCCATCTCCGTCACATTTCGAGGTCTCCATTCAACTCAGAAAGGAATTGCAACGTAAGTGATAAGTTTTTAGGCATTGTGAGGTTTCATCGTCTCAACGGTGAAGTTTACGGTCATCTCAGATCCACAAACTTCCAGCCATCTTCTCAAAATCTAAACCGACCATTCGACTCATGAGGCATTGTCGAGTCAAGTGTAAAGTTTTGAGGATTTTTGGAGTTGGTTTGACCTTTTTCCGACGAGTTCTCGCCGGAGGTGTTCTATTTTTTGCTAAGCTGACCACCTTAGCGGTGTTTGCGTCCGTGTTGATCGTAATATTTGGCATCCCCTCGGTCCCCGACATCGAGTGGTTGTGGTCCCATTGTTTTTTAGTGAGTTTTTAATTTTCTGGCATACATACGGTCATCTTCTCCGGTGGGATTGGCCGGTATTGACTAACGGGTCCAAAAAGGTGCCTTGAACAGACCGATAGGCGTGGGGAGCAAGGTTAGTGGGAGCGTCTTACACCTCTTACACCGTCTACTTTTTGTCCCCCACTACTGCCGGTCCGAGTCAACGCACGCCTGGAGTTAGTGGGTGCGTCTGACACCTTTTAACACCGTTTACTTTTGTCCCCCACTATTGTCGATCCGAGTCACTCAATGACGTTAAGGAGTGATTTTCCGCCAATCTCTGCCAACTTTGAACAAAATTCAAAGGCAAGAAGTCCTTCATCATTCCCGACCACTTTTCAAGGGGAATGCGAGTAATTCTACCGATCATGGTGCGTCTGATTGGAAACATCGGAGCACCGTTGCAACTGGATCGAAATCCTTTGCTCAAATTTTGCAATCATCCCCGGAGGCTCCCACCGTTAGGAGAGTTTGCAACGTTAATAAACCGCTCATTGATGGGACAAATGGAAAACGAGAGATGGTGCAACCGAAGTCGTTCACGATGATTGATGGGCAACCAACGCTCATTTTCAATGAGGAAGAATGTAACCAACTTGATACCCATTTGGATAAGGCTCTCATTTGTAAGTTCCCCTCCATCATCCCGAGTTTCACTTATATTAAGAATGCATTCGAGCGTCTTAAACTCTTAGGTGGTTACACTTTCGGTCCTTTCTGTCCAAAACATCTTCTTGTTAACTTGGATCTCGAGGAGGATTACTCAAGATTATGGCATAATGGCTCCTTAAAAGTCCTTGGTATTGCTAACGGCACCATCTTTAAATGGACGCCGGAGTTCGAAATCGACAAGGAACCGCCAATTGCTCCAATATGGGTTGCCTTGCCCATGTTACCACTTAGATTATGCCAACGAGAATGCTTTATGGAGATTGGCAAATTTTTTGGTAAATCATTGCGCATCGATGACGGGGCGGCACTCTTATCCAGACCATCCCTTCCTCCCATTCTTGTCGAGGTTAATTTACTTGAGCCGAAGTTGGAACACATCCAACTCGCTACTACTCCCATGTTGTGTTTTTGGACCCGGGGCCGATACATGTGTCGTTGAAAACCACGTAACGCTCATAGATGATGACACATATGCAAAGTTTGCAACTTACCACAACCAACCTGCGGTAAAAAAAGGGACATTTATAGCACGCTTCGCCTAATCAACGCAGCTGCGACCAGGGTTCTTGATTCGGACCTTAAGGTACAAGAGTCGCGCAGTTAACGAGGGGAGGGACGATGATTTGCCCATAACAGTGGCCCAACAGGCCACTAAAGCTGTCAATGCATCCTCGCACAGTCAACATAAACGAATTATACCGACGTCGGTCGAATCTGCCAAGCCTAAACAGGCTAAAGGCAAGAAAATTGAAGAAGTGGTGGAATCAGATGATGAAAATGGCATAGAAGCCGATGAACAGGGCAGTGAAGGAGAAGAGACATATAGCCAACATGAAGAAACCGATGAGGATGAAGCCGAGGAGGATGAAGTGCAAGTTCAAAATGAGAAATCAGCCTTGGAAATTAAGGCGGAAAAACTGATTCACTTGCTTAGAACTGAGGACATGAATCTTGAGCGCCTTCACCAATTTGAACATGTTCTTACTAAAAATATCATGAAGAACCCGGATCCGTGTTGGGACCTAGTTGCCGCGGAATTCTCCATGATAAAGGAACGGGCGATAAAAGAGAGAAAAGAGAGAAAAGCGGCAAGAAAGAAGCTGAAAAATGAAGAAAAAGCCGATGAAGAATAAACAACTGGCAGTGGACTTTCCCTTGGCCGTGGACTTTCTTATCAATAGGCAATTGAAATTTGTTAATCATGTCAGGAGTAAAGTAGTTGTTTTTGCTAAATGCTTAACGACACTCCTTGGCCATAGGCGCAAAGAGTGTCGTTGTGATTTTTCCTTCGCTTTGTACTTGTATTTTTTATTTTTTTGTAATCGTTTGTTGTTTGTTCGTTCACGGTTTCCCGGTACGCTTTGGCACTCCGTATAACGAGTGGGGTCGTTTTGTGCTGCGCCCCACTTTTGACATGTAAAGCACAAACTATTTTCTTTTATGTACGCCTTATTCATACAAAATATGTTGAACAAATATGCGCATATCCTTTATATATGCAATTATGAAATTTAATGGGAAACCACGCCTAAAGTTTTAAAAAAATCTTTATAATTTGTAGATTTCATAACTAACTATACCGATTAGAATATAAATAAAAAATTCAATATTAATTTGGGGATTTATAAATTTGGGGATCTGAGATTCCATATTAAGATGCCCGTTTACAACAAAGACCACCATACTTACAAAAAGAAAATAACCTATTTAGGCAATAATTTGAGGATGATGCCATACTATAGTTCGATGAAGGAACTTTAGCACACACTTGGAATAATGCACCATGTGTTGTAGCTAACCGAGTGGCTCTGTGTACTAGCTCGTAATGGAAGACGATGTCTTAGTTGTTGACTGCAACATAACTATCTGTGAAAGCTTGCGAATAGAGTTCTGAAGTGGCTCATAGTTTGGTAAGATACTTTGAATGTGTAAGATAAAAATTAAATACTTTGCGTTTGTTTATTGATCATTGAGTTGAGATTAGCCTCGGTCCAATATCTTACTAAAAGGATTGAGCCGTTTCAATTGCATCACGTAGCTACTATAGTGGATGCTCGTAATTTTCGTTTGGTGAGAGTAAAAAATGGAAATCATTGTCGCTTTTGGACAAAACATTTATAAATTGTGATCCATGTTTATAATAGCAATGAAAGTAATAAATTTAACCATGCTCCTTAATTATTAAAAAAAAAGGACTACATAAAATGAATAAAATTACAAAATATTTGTTACAACTTCAAAATTGTGTATTTTTTCTTTCCCATTTTTACCCCTCTTGAGAAACTGCATTTGGGAGGAGATAGATCTGAACTTCCACTCCAGTGGTCTTTACACACACACACACAAAAATATATATAATATATATAATTATACATACACACACAAATATATATAAAACCGACAGAATTTGGAGATCTGAAAATCATACTGTTAGTGAATTTAAACACACGCATCATTTTATTTGGATTCGCGTTACAGATCTCCGTACAATGGCGCAACCGTTACTGAAGAAAGACGACGATCGTGATGATGAAGGTAGCGTTTATTTGTAGGATTAGATTCAACTGCGATTTCGATTTACATTTGCGATTTTTTGTTCAGTTTCAGATCTGCTGTTTGATTGAATAAAATTGGGGAATAAATGACGTGTGATTAAATTAGAGTGTTCGAGTTTGTGATTTGATTTGGTAATTTCGATTTAGTGATGATTTTCATCAACTGATTGAGTTTGTGAAGGTTTATTCAATACTTAGTGTAATATGATGAAGGTGCATTTATCGGATTAGAGTTAGCTGGAATTTCGATATGCATTTGCGATTTTAGATAATTTTGGTTCTGTTTCAGATCTGCTGTTTTTTGGTGTTTCGAAGAATTACGGAATAAATGATGTGTGGTTAATTAGAGTGCTCGAGTGTCGGATTGATTTGATAGTTTTATCGTAGTGATGATTTTGGTCAGCTGATTTAGCCTTTTTTGTATTGATCTAGACTCCATATTCAGTTTGTGATGACTTAATAACTCTGGAAATAGCTAGTGCAATATGACAAGAAATCTCATTATTCTCAATTAGATTCACATTTGATTCGTCTTCATATCCGCAGTTTTGTGCATGTTAGCTTGTGAATCTGATTAATTTGATAATTTCGGTTTTAGTGATGATTTCTGTCAGCTGATTTAGCTGGTTTTTTTTTTTATTGATCTACACTCTGTCTTGAGTTTGTGAAGGCTTAATAGGTGTGGCAGTAGTTAGTGTCATATGATGATAATCTGTTTATTCACAACTCGATTCAGATTTTTTTTAGATTTGATTCATTTTCAAATCTGCAGTTTTTGTGCATTTTGGCTCGAGAATCTGGTTAATTTGATAATTTCAATGTATTAATGATTTCTGTCGGCTGATTTAGTTTTTTTTATTGGTCTGCCAATGTTTGGTGTATTATGATGATAATCTGTTATTTCATGATTCGATTTACATTTTGTTATTCTCTAATTATGTTCATCTTCAAATCGACAGTTGTGCATTTTGGAATTGTCATTTTAATGGTATAGATTGGAGGGTTATACAAGCGTGTCTAATCTAGTCAATCCATCAACTTAGAGTTACGATTTTAGTTTAGGTTTTGTTGCTAGTGAGTTATGCTGGTAAAGAAGTCTCAGTGGAACTAGCAAGTGTTTAGAATTTGCAGGTGTATCATAAGTTTGTATACTCTGTTTCTAATGGTGATAGGATTTGGGTTTGAAATTAAAATCTGTTTTATCTGTTGATAAATGACGCAAACTTGAATATGATGGATCATTCTTTCTAATGGTTTACGTCTCGACTAAGTGGACGTTTAACTTGATAAATCACGAATCAAGGTGGATGATAACTAACATTATGATGTGACTTGCAGTGGAGTACTCCCCATTTTATGGGATTGAGAAAGGTGCAGTGTTACAGGAAGCTAAGGTGTTTAACGACCCTCAGCTGGACTCAAGGAGATGTTCGCAGGTAAAATTAAATGTGCATTATTGTAATTCCATTTACTCTATCAATTGATCTACATTAGTCTAACCAGACAACTGACATTGACTTATATTCTTTTAGGTCATCACGAAGCTTCTTTATCTTCTAAATCAGGGGGAGACATTCACAAAGGTTAGATTCTGAAGCTTTTATGCTCTCTCTTCTTTTAATACGAGTTATGATCGTAACTTCTTATAATCTGAACTGCAGGTTGAAGCTACAGGAGTGTTTTTCGCTGTTACGAAGCTTTTCCAGTCCAAAGATATTGGCCTGAGAAGGATGGTTTACCTAATGATAAAGGAGATTTCTCCCTCTGCTGATGAGGTACCATTGCCATACACTTTTTCTTTTTTTGTTGGTACCTTTTATGCTTCTGTGCTCTCCGAGGAAATAATGAACTTTTTTCTTTTGGCATCGAAGGTCATCATTGTTACCAGCTCCCTAATGAAGGACATGAATAGCCGGACTGATATGTACCGCGCAAATGCTATACGTGTACTTTGCCGAATTACTGATGGAACTCTTTTGACACAAATCGAGAGATACCTAAAGCAGGCTATCGTGGACAAAAACCCTGTAGTTGCTAGTGCGGCGCTCGTGAGTGGTATTCATTTGCTACAGGTACCGTCAGTGCGTCTGTGATGATAAATTACGGAGTTTTTTAGTTATTTGAAATGCTTTAATTGTAAATGTGGTTTGGTTATTGTGCAGACAAATCCTGAGATTGTCAAAAGATGGAGTAACGAAGTGCAAGAAGCTGTTCAATCCCGTGCTGCACTTGTGCAGTTCCATGCACTTGCACTGCTTCATCAGGTAAGACTTAAGAGGTCTGTTGCATGATGGTATTGAATGGCTCATCACTTTCGTGAATTACATTTTGCCTCCAACTTTGTTTGTATGGTATTGAATGGCTCATTACTTGCAGTAATCTCCAGGCTTACTTGTCTGCATTTAGAAATCTTAGATGTTGATTATTGTGTAATACTGAAAATTTATGACACGTATGCATATCCTATTATCTTGTTATATGGCACCTAAACCTGACATATATTGTTTATGCTAGGTTAATGGAGTGAACTTACTGGATTTGACCATGTGATTTTAAATAGCTTCAAACTCTTTAATTTATCTCTTAATATTGATGGTCTTAC
The DNA here is from genome assembly GCA_948329865.1 of Linaria vulgaris. Taxonomy (NCBI): domain Eukaryota; kingdom Viridiplantae; phylum Streptophyta; class Magnoliopsida; order Lamiales; family Plantaginaceae; genus Linaria; species Linaria vulgaris. Next base: position 4,266,295 of record OX415251.1, read on the forward strand.
AAGTGGCATAATTTTCTCTTTATTTCTTTGAACAAAATAAGGTTTCTATGACCTGATGCAGAAGAAAGTTAAGTGGTTCAAGAAACTATGTCTGATTTCAGTTAGATGCCTGAACTTTCTCCTTTTTGATGGCTTTCTTAGAACTTGTACTTGCTATTATTGTTAATTATAAGCTTAACTTAATTTTATGAATTGATAATTTGCTATAATTTTATTAAGAACAAAGTGCTACCTTTTCTGTTGTTTTGTTTATTGGAATGTGAAAAGATATTGTATGTGATGTGGTTAGAATGTACCTGATTCTTGTGAACGCATTTTTTTTTCCTTATGGATTTACAGATACGACAAAATGATCGATTGGCTGTCAGCAAGTTAGTTAGTAGCTTAACGAAAGGAACTGTTCGTTCCCCATTAGCTCAATGCCTTCTGATTCGCTACACCAGTCAGGTGTGTCTGTACTCATGTACTGCAATTTTAAGTTTCAGTTCTCGTTTTCTCGAGTACTGATAGTGTATAAATTTGTTGAGATATTTAGGTTATCAGAGAATCAGGTGTTAATATCCAAACAGGAGACCGGCCATTCTACGACTATCTCGAGGGTTGCCTTCGTCACAAAGCTGAGATGGTTATCTTCGAAGCAGCTAGGGCAATTACTGAGTTGAACAATGTGACTACAAGAGAGCTGACTCCTGCCATAACTGTTCTACAGCTATTCTTAAGCTCTTCGAAACCTGTGCTAAGGTTTGCTGCTGTCCGGACTTTGAATAAGGTTGGTGTTCTTATGGTAACTTATGCTCGTCGAAATGGTAGAATGATCCGTTTTAGATGATGTAAGATTTGGGTCTTTACAATTTTATTCTTCTTCTCTTGGCATTTTCTGATCCTTACTTCCTAATACCAATTTATGCAATTACTCATACTTCATATGATTTGATAAATTCACCCAGGTTTCGTTCTGACTATGTAGCATCTGTTGGTTCTGAGTACTACGAAAGTTATTTTTGTAGTTCACCAAAATCCTGCAAATAGTAAGAATAGTTATGAGAACACGCATAAGCTAAAAACACCTGTATTAGTTTGTGTTGAATTTCATCTATGCCTGTTTTATTTCCGTATGACTAACAGAAAGAAGTTAATGAGTTTGCTCGAGAAGTTGGTTTTAGCTGAGTGGAGTTCATATCCTCTTTTATTAAAGAATCAAAGGCACATTAAGCATGCTTTTGTGTTAAAACAAAGCTTGAATATATTTTTGTCCGACTTAATAAGCTTTATACTTTTATGTATGTTGCGTGGATCCAATAAATTTGAAAAAATTATGATGGTGTACTGTATTATGAAGAACAGATCATCAACAGTTTTCTTGTGTTGATACATAATAAAGTTTCAGTCTTGCTGTGATTCACATATGCAAGACGGGTTCACATGTATGGAGGGATTAACTTCTGTAATTTGCTATTAAATTGGGGTAATGATTGTTCTTGTAATTGCAATCCCTTCCAGGGTGATACTTTTCGTTTAATTGTTTAACATTTACAGTAGAATCATTTCAAGTTTGCTTATTTTTGTTTTTTTCCTTAAAACGCTTGCAGGTGGCAATGACACACCCCATGGCTGTAACAAATTGTAATATAGACATGGAAAGCTTGATTTCAGACCAAAATAGAAGTATAGCAACTCTTGCTATTACCACTCTGCTTAAAACGGGCAACGAGTCTAGCGTCGAGCGCTTGATGAAACAGATCACTAATTTTATGTCTGATATTGCCGATGAATTCAAGATTGTTGTAGTAGAAGCTATAAGATCACTTTGTCTGAAGTTTCCCCTCAAGTACAGATCGTTGTAAGTGATTGTACTGGAGATACGAGTGTTTAACCTTTCACATTCTGCGATAATTTCCTTGTTATATAATTTTTTATTTTAACTATCTATATGCTTAAACTATTTTGTAGGATGAATTTCTTAAGCAGTATCTTGAGAGAAGAAGGTGGATTTGAGTACAAGAAGGCCATAGTTGATTCGATTGTCATCTTAATTAGAGATATTCCAGATGCAAAAGAAAGTGGATTACTACACTTGTGTGAATTCATTGAAGATTGTGAATTTACATATCTTTCCACCCAGGTTAATTTCTGTCTGTTAATGTTCATTTCTTTTGTCCAGCACCTTTCGTTTCCGTTTCATGTCGTTTGGCTCAATCGTCCTGAATTTTATGGTATATTGCTGTCTCAGATACTACACTTCCTCGGAAACGAGGGACCTAAGACCTCTGATCCTAGTAAATATATCAGGTATATCTACAACAGAGTGATTCTTGAGAATGCTACTGTCCGAGCCAGTGCTGTCAGCACACTGGCAAAATTTGGTGCCATGGTTGACTCGCTAAAAGTAAGACTTACTACTTGCTATCTTTATCAACATTTAGAACAAAATAGTAGAACTTGTGGACTGTGTTTTCTGCTTGAATAGCTTTTATGTTCGTTAACGTTATAATGATAGATCTCATGATACCTACCGTGATGTACTTTTTGTTGCAGCCTCGCATTTATGTTCTGCTAAGGCGCTGCCTTTTCGACAGTGATGATGAGGTCAGTTTAACGTGCCATCTAGTTTGAACTTTCTATCAGTGCTTCATGCAATAATGATTTTAATTACACTGTGAAGCTTCTACATCATAAACCAGATCAGATTAAATATTTTGTTTTCTTGAAATGCACTCCTTGTAGTTGTAATCCTACCCCCAATAGATCTGTTTTCAGATTGTCATATCTCAGTTGAAGCTTAATTATTAACTAGTATGAGATTCTGTTTACAGGTTCGAGATAGAGCTACATTGTACTTGAATACACTTGATGATGGTTCATTTTCAGAAACTGGGAAAGAGGTGAAGGATTTCTTGTTTGGTTCACTCGATATTCCGCTCACAAATATGGAGACTAGTTTGAAACTCTATGTAAGTTTTCATTCTTGCTCGATGCTTATTGGACAGTTGTGTCGTATTTATATCTTTATTCTGATATGCTGTAGAAGCATTGACTCGTTTGTGTTGTTGAAACAGATACAAGATCCTACAGAAGAGCCGTTTGATATTGATTCTGTACCCAAAGCTGTTAAGTCTCAGCCACTCGCCGAGAAGAAAGCACAAGGCAAGAAGCCAACGGGTTTGGGTGCCCCACCTGCTGCCCCCGTGTCCATATCTGATTCTTATGAAAAGCTTCTCTCCTCAATTCCTGAGTTTGCCGCTTTCGGAAAGCTTTTCAAGGTTTCTAGACGAACAATTTCAACAAATTTGGTTCCCGCTATTTTGATGCTGTAGTTTACTGTTTGTACTAATTAGTATCTATCACACATTTTCAGTCATCGGCACCAGTGGAGCTTACAGAAGCAGAAACCGAGTATGCTGTTAATGTTGTCAAGCACATATTCGACCGCCATGTGGTCTTCCAGTACAATTGCACAAACACAATTCCAGAACAGCTACTTGAAAATGTAATGACCATATTTACAGAATTTTGTCTTCTCTTGTCTGAATTTCAAGGTAATGATTTTGCTCTCCCTCGTCTAGGTCACCGTAATTGTAGATGCTTCCGAAGCTGAGGAATTTTCTGAAGTGGGAACCAAGCCTTTAAGATCTCTTCCTTACGACACACCAGCCCAAACATTCGTGGCGTATGAGAGACCCGAAGGCGTCCCTGCAGTGGGGAAATTCTCAAACGTGCTGAAGTTTATAGTTAAAGAGGTAATTGTTCTTTAATGTAGTTTATACTTATTCTGGTTCTTTTATGTCCACGTGGAAGTAACAATTTTTTATTGGTTGTTTACTTTCGATGCTTATTGGCTAGGTGGATACATCTACGGGTGAGGCTGAAGATGACGGTGTCGAAGATGAATACCAACTTGAAGATTTTGAAGTTGTTGCTGCTGATTATATTTTGAAAGTTGGAGTCTCCAACTTTAAAAATGCATGGGAAAGTATGGATGCTGATACTGAGCGCATAGATGAATACGGTCTCGGGCCTAGAGAAAGCCTCACGGAAGCTGTGAATGCAGTAATCAATCTTCTCGGCCTGCAGCCTTGCGAGGTCTGTATTTTCTTAAATCGTAAAATTATAATGTCTATTTCTTGCGGTAACTTGCGGTTTCTAAGTACGAAGGAAGAGCTTGTTCGTATACTTTCAACCGTAAGGGGAATGTTTTTGTAATTATGCAAATTTTAGGGAGAGCCAGTGAGTCTATTTGTCATCTCTGTTACCTTTTAGGTCCTATAGATTTCTGACCATTTTAAGAATTATCCATGTTATTATGGGATAAAGAGCTATGCTAAAACAAGACATTTTCTTCCTTTCTCTTTTGCTCTTTACAGGGTACAGAGGCCGTCCCGAGCAACTCGAGATCGCATACATGTTTGCTATCTGGTGTGTACATCGGAAATGTGAAGGTGATGGTCCGGTTGTCATTTGGAATCGACAGTACGAAAGAAGTGGCGATGAAGTTAGCCGTGAGATCCGATGATGAGAGTGTAAGCGATGCGATTCATGAAATAGTTGCTAGTGGCTAAATTTTATTTTCACCTTCTGCTTTTTTATTTGTCAATTGAAGGAAAATTGTTTTTGCATATGCTATAGGGTTTTGTTGTGTAATTGAGGTTTGAGAGTAGTGAGATGGAAAATTGATATTTTTTATCAGATCGAGAGACTCCCATGCATTTTGGCAGAAACAATGGATTTATCATTTATACATGTATTCTTATTTTATCCCGCTTTTAAATTTTCGTGGAATACAAACCTTTAGTAATCATTAATCAAAGAGTTCAATATAGTTATACATATATATATAATGAATCATAACTAATAGAACTGTCGTACAGAAGAGGATACAAGATAAATATAATACATATATGCACAAATAGTCAAATATAAACACGAGTTGCTGCTATGTTGTCAAAGGCAGAGAGTGTTTCTTTTCTTTTTCAGTAAAGAGGAATGAAAACTGAGAACAAGCTTAAACAAAGCTAAACTAAAACTGTGCAATGTCTGCGTATAACAAATTCATAGCTTGGATCGGTGGTGTATCCCAAAATATTTTCCACTCCCTGTCGCCAATATCGAATTTGGCAATGTAATCAGCAACTTTGTTATCAAATTTGGTAATGTAATCAGCAACTTTCTTGGTCTTTCGTATAAAGTCGAAGTCACCCACGTGTGAATTATAATTACTGTAATTATTAGCGTCGAAAAAACATCATTTTGCACCCATTGAATTGGACAAATATTTATAAAACAAATGGATTGTATCAAAAGAATTTTCGAAGAATATCATATAACAATTCTGCAGTTTCATGACCATATATTAATAATTGATTTATTGTGTGCCATCTCACATGCAGTGATTGCATAAAATAATTTTTCAAAATTATCACAACACACTCATCCACTCATATATGTGTGCGGGTGTGTGCGCGCAAGAATTAAACTCTTACTCATCCACTCACTCATGCGTGCAGGTGTGTGCGCGCACGGATTTAACTCTTCATTTATACCGTAGTGATTCTTTTGTTTCTCTCTTTATTTTTGGATTCCTATCTAATGATCCTGAATTTAGAGAGAGAATTTAGAGAGAAGAAATGTTTTCTGTTATTAACTGAATGAGAAATGTTACACTGCAGAAGGCATTAAATACAGCTAACAGAACTAACAGAACCGTGGCTAAGCTGAGCTGGCATCTGTTATAACTAACAACTAGACTATTTACAGAATAGACCCTAAAGTCTAACATAATAGTTGAGATGGAAACAAATAACAAATAAGGTGTCAATACGCCCCCTCAAGTTGGACTGAGGTGAGGATCACTGAGGTGCAACTTGGACATCCATGTTTTGAACTGAGGAGAGGCAAGAGGCTTTGTAAAACCATCTGCTATTTGCTGAGTGCCAGGACAGTGAAGGGGAAGAATAAATCCATCTTTGTAAGAGTCTCTAACAATGTGGCAGTCGATTTCCAGGTGTTTGGTGCGTTCATGGAAGATAGGGTTGTGAGTTAAATGCACTGCAGATTTGTTGTCACACAAGAGAGGAATTGGAGTGGCAACAGGAACCTGCAAGTCAGTAAGGACATAAGAAATCCACTTGAGCTCACAAGTGGTATGTCCTAAGCTTTTGTATTCAGCTTCAGTAGAGGACCTGGAAACAGTGGTTTGTTTCTTGGTTCTCCAGCTAATCAAGGAGTCACCTAGGAAAACACAATAGCCAGTCAAGGACCTCCTGGTGTCTGGGCAGGAAGCCTAATCAGCATCACAATAAGCTGTGAGAGACAAAGGGGAATGAGCAGAAAAATAAAGTCCCAGAGAAGGAGTTCCTTTGAGGTAGTGCAGAACAGATAAGGCTGCATTCCAGTGCTCCTGAGAGGGAGAGTGCATAAATTGGCCTAGCTGATTCACTGAATAACAAATATCAGGTCTTGTCATATTGAGATAAAACAATCTTCCAACCAGCCTTCTGTATTGATTAGGCTTAGTTTGAAGGGGACCATCAGCAATGAACTTGAAACCTTTGGGGCAGGGAATGTCAGTGGACTTAGCACCCAAAAGGCTAGCATCCTGTATGATGTCAAGGATGTACTTCCTCTAATTAACATGCAAACCAGTGGAGGGTCTGAGAATCTCTAACCCCAAGAAATACTTGACCTCACCAATATCTTTAATAGTGAACATGGAGTGAAGGTGAACTTTGATAGACGGAATGAGTGATAGGGTTGGTCCTGCAACTAACACATCATCAACATAAACAAGCAGGGCAACAAACTGAGAGCCAGAACCCTTTGTGAACAAGCAGTCATCAGCTTTAGACTGAGTAGAACCATAAGCAAGGAGACATTTGGTGAACTCCAAATTCCACTGTCTGGAAGCCTGTTTAAGTCCATATAAGGATTTGTTCAACTTACAGACTTGACCAGGTTTGGCTTTAGAATATCCAAGAGGTGGTTTGAGATAAATTTCTGCATCCAAGAAGCCATGTAAAAAGGCATTATTAATATCCAACTGGTGGATAAACCAATTGTAGTGAGTGCTAACAGCAAGCAGGATTCTCACAGTAACAAGCTTGACCAATGGGGAGAAGCTATCCAGATAGTCAAGCCCAAAGATCTGGTTGTAACCCTTGGCAACTAATCTTGCCTTATGTCTATCAATGGAGCCATCTGGTTTGAGTTTCAACTTATAAACCCATTTGGAACCAATGGGATGTTTATCAGGTGGAAGGTCAACAATGGACCATGTGTTATTTTCTTCCAAGGCTGCAATTTCAGCTTCCATGGCAGTGATCCAGTGTGGATCAGTGCTAGCTTCCTTGAATGATTGAGGCTCTGTATGTAAGCTCATGTTGGCCAAGAAGCTAACATGAGAAGGAGACAGTTGAGGACTGACAATATAAGGAAAAGTAGGAGGTGTATGAGAAGAGATATTTGGAAGAGAAGGAGTATTATGAGTGAGAGGGTCAGTGGCACAATTAAGAAGAAAGTCTTGTAAATAGGCAGGTTTGTGGCATTGCCTGGTACTTCTTCTGAGGGCTGGAGGACTGGGAATGGGAGAAGTATCAGGTATAGAAGAAGTGTGAGAGATGATAGGTGATGAAGGGGAAGTAGGTGCAGGAGGGTTAGCAAGGGGAGTGTCCAGAAGAGAATCATCAGGAACAAGTGGTTGGGGAGTAGGTAGAGGTTCATCAGTGAAGGAAGAAAAAGGAAAGGAGGATTCATGAAAGACCACATCTCTACTGGTAACTATTTTCTGGTCATGAAACCTGTAAACCCTGTATGCTTTCTGTCCAGGTACAAAACCAAGGAAACAACCTTTAAAACCCCTTGGTTCCAGTTTATCCTTGTGTGGTATGTTGTTACCAGTAAACACCAGGCAACCAAAAACTCTTAGAGTGGACAAATCAGGTTCCTTATGGTGGAGTAACTGATATGGAGAAGACCAACTTAGTAGTCTGCTAGGAGTTCTGTTAATTAGATGAGTTGCCATAAGGAGTGCATATCCCCAAAAGAATGCAGGCATATATGCCTAAAAGAGGAGGGCTCTAGTCACTTGAAGTATATGCATGTGCTTCCTTTCAACAACCCCATTCTGCTGGGGTGTATAGGGACATGATTTCTGATGAATAATACCAAGCTCACTGAATAAAGACTGACAATCCCAGTTGGTAAATTCAGAACCATTGTCTGATCTTACAGACAAAATATTGGCATTGAACTGGTTTTTAATCAAAGCAAAGAAGTGTTTCAAAGTACCAGCAACAAGAGTCTTATTTATGAGCAAGAATGTCCAAGTAGACCTGGTAAAGTCATCTACAATAGTCAACACATAATGTGCATTACCAGCAGTGGCTACTCTATAAGGACCCCATAGGTCAACATGAATTAAGGCAAATGCATGATCTGTACATGAAGTACTGTGAGGAAAATAAATCCTATGAAACTTAGCCTTATTGTAGACATTGCAGGCACTGAGATGTTGTGCTGGGAATGTAGAAAACTGTTTGGATAAATGCTTCAAAGTGTCAAGAGAAACATGTCCCATTCTTCTGTGAGTCGGCTCCAAGTCACTACCAGAGTCCTTAGTAGAGGTGTGACAGGAGATATGAGCAGAGGAATAGCTTGTTGGATCCAGAAGATATAGATGACCAACCAGCTTGCCCTCTGCAATGACTTTATCAGTCAGAAGGTCCTGCACCAAGCATCCAGTTGGTAGAAAAATGAATTTCAAATTAGAATCCCTACTCCATTTAGATATAGAAATCAAATTGAATCTGAAATGAGGAACATGCAATGCATTCTGTAAAATGATATGAGAAGTAAGTGCTACTGTGCCAGTCTGTTTAACCCATTTAAAAGAGCCATCAGGTAAGAAAATGGGAGTAGGTTTAGTAACAGCAGAGGCCTGACTCAAATAAGAGGCATCTATGATCATGTGACTAGATGCTCCTGTATCTAGTATCCAACTCCCAGGAGATAGCAAGTTGTGAGCAGGATAGGGTAAAGTATTTGTACCAGCAAAGTCTCTAAAGTGAGCTAGATTCACTTGATTGGAGTCATTGCCAGAACCCATTGAATGTTGATTCATCATAGCCTTCATAAACTTGTAAAACTCCTGCTGAAAATTGTCAGTGTGTGGAACTGAAGACATAACAGGAGAACCAAGGTTAGAGTCATGTGCCCTGGTGGAATGTTGTTGTCCAGCCTCCACTGCATTTGCATATACCTTACCATTGGAGTTGGTACCATATTGAGAGCCCCTCTTATCCCTCAATTCCTTATACCAGTCAGGATGCCAACCAACTTAAAGCAAGTTTCTTTTGTGTGACCTTTTGCTTTGCAAAATTCACAAATTCTGTCATTCTTAACTTTCTTAAAGTCCCTGGAGTTGTAATTAGAATGTTGATACTGAGGCTTAGAAGGAGACTGTTTGGCAAACATTGCAGAATGTTCAATTGGATTAGCCATAGACACATGTATCTCCTTTTGTTTCTCAACTCTCAACACCATAGAATATGCCTTTTCAACTAAAGGAAGTGGATCCATTCCAAGGATCTGACTCCTTACACCATCAAAATCATCATTCAATCCCATGAGAAATTGCATCAGCTTAGTGAGTGAATGAGATTTCAAAGACTGTTGTGCCAGTTGACAAGTGCAAAGGTGTGCAGCAGCACAGTGACAATTGATTATAGGCATCAAACACATGAGCTCATCCCAAAGCTTCTTCAGGCGAGTATAGTAAGCAGATACACTAAGTGAAGATTGGGAAATCGAAGCTACCTCTCTCTGAAGTTGATAGAGGCGTGGTCCATTACTCACGCCATAGGGTTCCTCCAGCTGTTGCCAGAGGTCAAATGCTGAGCTAGTGAACAGAAAAGCGTCGGAGATGTCGTCGGAAATTGACCGGAGAATCCATGACGCAACCAAACAGTCAACTCTTTCCCATTCTGCAAAATCCTCATGAGCTGGATCTGGTCGTCGGCTCTGTACCGTTAATAAATCCAAGCTTGCAACGTGCACCGAGAGCAAGCTTCACCGCGCGGCTCCACGGCAGATAATTTGCGATTTCGGTGAGCTGCGTTGAGGTGAGAGGAGAACCGAAGTTTTCATTGTTGTATAGGTGTAGCGCGCCACCAGATCTGGTGTTGCGAGTAGTGATAGTAGGTGCTGATTGCGGCGATTGAGCTGAATCAACAGTGGAATCGGGATTCCTCATCGGAGAAAAACAAAAAAACGACAGTAACGTCGCCGAAGAAGGTGATCGGAGAAGTAATCGGTTGCAATAAACCGAAATCGGAGCTACAGTAAGCTCATTAATGGCGAAAACGGGAGAATCGTACCATTGGCGAATGATACCATGTTGAATTTAGAGAGAGAATTTAGAGAGAAGAAATGTTTTCTGTTATTAACTGAATGAGAAATGTTACACTGCAGAAGGCATTAAATACAGCTAACAGAACTAACAGAACCGTGGCTAAGCTGAGCTGGCATCTGTTATAACTAACAACTAGACTATTTACAGAATAGACCCTAAAGTCTAACATAATAGCTGAGATGGAAACAAATAACAAATAAGGTGTCAATAGGGGCATAATTAGGACGTGAAGAATAAAATTCAAAGAGTTTTTTTTTCCCCAACTTTCTTAGGATTTTATCTATTCCACACATTTCTCTAAGATTTGAAAAAAGTAATCAAGTCACCTCACGTCAATCATATCGGACGCTAATATATTCTTGAAACAAAAATGATTTTCTATTGATTTTTTATTCCGTGGATATTATTGCAGAAGTTTGAGTAGCAGAATGACACAATTACAAGTTAAGGCCTATTATATACTACAAATGGCTCTAAGCTGATTTAATTTTATCTTTGAAAAAAAAATTCCATTTGTCTTCAGGTACTTCCACCAGGGTATATGCAGGAATTGTAACCTGCCATGAAACAAAAATCACAATATGAGACGATAAAAATCACGATATCTAATTGCAGTCGTGGCATAACCATGAATCGAAGGTTTAAACGGTTTCATTGAGAAGTACCAAAATGTATTCATTTTATGTTTTGAATATCTTATTTACGAAGATAACAAAGTTGGTTCGTTTTCAAGTATAGTTACTTACTAGGATTAGTAGAAGTGAGTGTCGCAGTCGCCAGGAAGTCGCAGTTCCATGGATTTCTGCCCGACGTTTGGTACAAGACATTCATTGCATAAGCAGCATGGGATGCAACGGTAGCTGGTTCGAAACAGGCACCACCAGGCTGAATTGGAGTACAGTCTACACCGTGGCTACATGCATAATCGAGATTCGACTGCAGCTTATCGTCAGAGATGCCTGGCTTTGGCACGCACCAACCGGCTGCAGGTGCCGGATTCGCCGGTGTTGCTGGAGTAGTGGGAGTCGTAGGAGATGGAGTGGCCGGATTTGTCGGTGTGGGAGTCTACGCAAATTAACCAGGATACGTAAATTAACACGTATTTTGAGCATAATATCATCAATGACACCAAATGCAATTTAATGCTTTCACATGAATTAATTCATGGGGCAAATGCATAAACAAGCCTTGGTGCACCAAAATGTCGATCCAAGTCTTTATAATGTGAGTTAGCCTTACCTGGACGCTCTTTGAAAGACCGGCATCATAGGCCATGGAAAGGTCAGGCTTAAAAAGTCCGAACGAACGCTCCGAGCCAGGCCCGGGTTTCAGATCCTCGTCGTAGAGTGCAAAGATATACGTATCAACAGATTTTCCTGGCATAAGTGGTGTCCCGACCATCGACCTCAAATGGTTTATCAAGTTGCCGTTGTAGGCTTTTGCATTGTCCAAACTAGGACCAGGTTCGTTCGAGTCTCCTTTGTACGGCCACCCTGTCTCCGCAACTACAATCTCGACATCCTTATATCCCATTGCTTTCAAGGCAGAGTACACTGCATCAACCTAACAATACACATTTCGAAATCAAATCGTATCTATCAGTAACTCTTGTTAAGATAAATTAAATAAAATTAAATCTTGTTAATCAACCATTTAGGGCTCTTATTATCTATTTTACAAAAGACACCCGAAAAACTGTTGCAGCACACCAAATTGCTAATATTACCAACTTTTGTGGTCCCCTGTAAATAGATCTTAAGCATGTGCAAATAATCAGTAGACAACACTATAAGTCTTATAATTGCTAAGGTTCAAGTACTAAAATGGCTAGCCTGTCACACTTACATGGACAAAAACAATGTCAGGGATAATTACGTTTATACACCCTGATGTTCGATTTAATTACAGAACTTCCCTAAGTTTCATACAAATATAATGGTTAGGTCCAAGTTTCGACTGTAGCCGTAACATTCATGTAAACATTCAATAGTGTTGAATTACTTATCCCACATTGGTTGGGGACTACCATGGGCTACTGTTTATTAATAATTTTTCCATCTCCCTCTAATGCCTTTTAGGGAAAAATATAAAGGTGCTCTAATTTCTACATGGTATCAGAGCCCACCCCAACTAATGTTGGCCTTGCCCATCTATTTCTCTCATGTGTAGTTCCGTTCGGTATTGTCGCGGCCTACACGTGAGGGGGGGGGGGGGGGGGGGGACGTGTTGAATTACTTATCCCATATTGGTTGAGGACTACCCTGGGCTACTGTTTATTAATAATTTCTCCGGCCTTTCAGGGGAAATATAAGGGGCTCTAATTTAAGTTAACAAAAGCACAAATGGTTGTTGGCTCAAGTGGTAAGGGACTTGAGTTCGCTTAAGCAAGGTCTCGGGTTCGAGTCTTGTGGATGTAAAAAACATCGCTGGAAGAGTCGCCACCTCAAAAAGGGCCCGACAGTGGTTGACTGGATTAGTCGCATAAGCGGACACAGTGAGAAATCAAAAAAAAAAATTAACAAAAGTCATTAACAAGTTACAAATATCTAAATTATATACCTGTGCATCAAACATGTTCATGTACTTGATTCCACTTCCTGCATCTACTCTTCCCGCATTTGGTTGGAACAAACAAAACGCCAGTGTTTCAGGCCTCGTATCACTTTCATATGCAAAAAACGGGTATGGATTGATCATAAAAGGCGAGCCATTTGCTTTAGAAAATGCTAGCAATGCTTTCATTGTATCGCCATATGCACCGTTGAAAGCTCCTGATGACGGCGGGTCCGATTGACCCAACACTGCCATCGAGTGTACCGTTGAGACCTTTATTTTGCCGCCCAAATTTGCTGCAATTAGTTTACATTGACAATTAGAGTTAATTAAACTATAATGCCATAATTAACCACCAAAATATCTCAACAAAGTTTTTTAATATTTATTGAAATATTTGGAGACACTCATCAAAAACAATAAGAAAATACCACAAGGAGAATGAATTTGGATAATAAGATGCTAGTTCAATACTTTTCCAAAAAGAAGATGCCACTTAAAATAATTAACAAAAAATATGCTACTTAAAAGTGCATGTGACAACTGACAACTTTCAAAAAATAAAAAAGGTAAATGGAAGTCAAAAAGGTTTTGGTATTATTTTACTACATCTATACACTTTCTAATATTATTTTTACTACATCATTATTAAAAGCGCTTTTTGGCATAACGCTCTACGTTGTGCTAAATCAACAATTTAGCTCCTGTAAAAATAAATTATAAAATAGGCAAACTACCCTCCAAAAATTATCTATTACATTAGCTTCAAATACTCCTTTAACAATGGAAGGATACTTTTTCTATTTGTTCCTCATATGAATAATTACCCTATGTTACGTAATTTGTGTTTCTTTTTTCTCGCAAAAGTAACGCGCCTATTTAGCATAACAAAGGCTAAAATGACATTAACTCTTCGAATATTTATGAAATTAAGTATATTAAAAAAATCATAAACTTTAATGTATTAGAAATTTAAAACACGTAAGTAAGGTTCCACACTGCCTAACCTATGATGATAGGACACAAATTCATTTTTCAAATTCCCAAAACTCCACGCGTACGGTACGGACACAACAACACGAACGCGAGTGAATTTTTCAAAGTGTCGGTTCATCACAGGTCCAAATAAATTATATTTTCAAAAAGAAAAACTCAAAACCATCGCAACTTTAATGGTTCAACAACTTTACCTGCATTGAGGGCATTTTGGACATTTTGCATGGCGGGCACCAGCTGTGCCACTAAATTCTGATCATTTGACAACACCACCTCATTACCCACCGTAACAACAATAATTTTACTAGCCGGATAGTACGGCAGTACGTTCGACCCGACCCAATTACCCGCGTAATTCGGGTCGGATCCTAGCGCCGGTATTTCCCCGTTAGCCGCCCCGATCACGATACCGATGTTCGTGTGCGCCAGCGCTTTTATAATCGCCGGGTCGGACCCGTACAGTCGGACCTTCTGGATGCTCGTTGACTGGAGAAGCTTCACCGTTGACTCCGGTGGCGGTAAATTGTCGGCCACTATTCCGTAATTAACTCCGATGAATGATTGTGCATCTGTAGGGGTAAGATGGTAATTTCACTTAGTTGGTAAATAGTTAGGTGTGAAAAAACAGCTTTTGTGACGGTTATGGATCAAAATAATGAACATTAATCATTTTTTAAAAAAAAGAATATTGATTTTTAGCTGCCACTTAATGTATTGATGTAGGAGAAAATTTGTGAAAATTAAGGAAAAAACTGATAATAAAAGAAAAAAATAGGAAAATGGTGAACTGGAAAAGATTTAATGTATATTAGAATAAAATTACTTGCTTTATAGGAAATGATTTAGTGTATATAAATCCTTTGTAGCTAGCACTTAATTAGCTAAGGTAGATGAAATATTGAGGAGATCATATAAAAAAAAACAGCTAATAAATTAGAAAATGAGAAAATAAATAGAAAAACTCGAATTATAATTGAAATTAAAGATTTTGACTTACCTGTGGAGAAAGATAGTACTGAGAAGCAAATAGGCAATAAAAATAATCTGTAGCAATATTTCTGCATATTTGAAGCTATGAACAAGGCAAAGCTTGTATTTTTACACTGTGTATGTATAAATTTGCACAGAGAGAGAGAGTTGAGAGAGAAAGTACAGTGATGAGTTTGAAGTTTTAATGAATTGTATTACAACGGGAAAAATAAGGATGTGAATAATTTAATATAAGGAAGTAGTGGGGTAGAGTAATGATGTCTTGGAGTTAGAAAATTGCAGTGTGAGAAAATATATATTAGTATTGAGATTTGGAACTTGGAAGGTGTGTGAGAAAGTAGAGAAGTGGAGAATAGAGAATACTTGCAATTTAGAATATATTTTTTACGGTTGAAAAAGAGAAAAAATCAATAAGATTGTGGAGAATCTTGTATGTTGTGTTCTTTTGTACTGAGAAAAATATACTTTATTTAACTTTTGTGTAATATAATAATCACCGTTTACCATAAGGCCTGCTTATATCATTTTGGAAACGGGTCACGTCAATTCGAATACGCACAATAAGAGCATTATGTGTAGAAGTAGAAGTGAAAAGAATACTCGAGAGTTTATATACGTGGAGGAAATCCATTTACGCCCAAATGAATTTGCTAATTCAGAATTTTATGCTAAAGCTTCTGGTTCAAGAAAACAGAAGAACTACATGTATGCTTACATTATTAATATATATATATATATATATATATATATATATATTGTAATGACAAACCAACTTGTCTGGTGCTGAAACTCAATTACATAACACTTTTTTTCTTTACCTAATCAAAGTAATTATGTCCGAATTGAACCATGTTTTGTACTACTAACATTGTTAGGGAAAAAAGAAAAAGAAAAAGTAGAAAACGAAACAGTTGGAAGAAAACCAAAAGCCAAAAAGTGTTCATTAACACTAAAAATGAAAAACCAAAAAGTGGGACAGCTTTCAATTTGATCCCAAACATGGGTCCCACGAGAAATAAATTACAGTAAGGACATAATTCAACCGCAGACTTATTAGTCCTCACTCTTCATCTGTTCATCATTACACCTCATTGGCACGTGGAGTGGGTAACGTCATGTTCATTACAAATAGTCATAAAAGTTTCAATAATGAAATATTAATAAGCTGCAAGAAGAAAGAAACGCTTGTCTGACTTCAAAATCAGTCAAGGTTTAGAATCGTTAGCCTAATAGACTAGTGTTTTTCACTGTGGACAGTTTCCCGTAAATCAAAGTGAGTTGAACGACTAAAAAATAGTTCCTAAGATCGGTAGTTCGGATATCGAACGAGTGAGGTAAGAGGCGGGGAGACTAAGGGCAGTGGTTGGCACAAGCCTCCCTCTCCTCGAAAAGGTACTTATAGTAAGCCGTACGGAATAACCTGATGCTGAACGTGTTGGAACATAGCTTCTCAATCTTCAACTAGTCCGATCAAGTCCCATTCATTTAAATATACAGCGAAATCCGACCGTTCGACTGTTTCTCCGACTCCAAAAATCAATCAAGTTTTAGTATCATTCGAAGCTAACAATTACTATTAATAATATGAAACAAAAACAATGCAGTTTTTGGCAAAATAAAACAATAATTGGTATGGGCCATTTGAAATTCAATCACGTCGGCAAACCCAAGTAAAAACAAACCCAAGAGGCAAAAAGAAAAAAAGTAGTGGTCCATCATAAGTCGGCATTTTTCATGTATCAAAATTTCTAACTGTAATTTTGAGAATATATTGAAATGTTATCATATTTGACATAACGAAAATGACATTATTTTTTAGTGCAAAATGAAAATGACATTGAAGTATCTTCCATATTTACTGAAAATCCATTTTGTAACCTTAGCAAAAAAGTGTCAAAAGAACTATCCAAAAAACTGCAAATATGCAGCCATGTTTCCTCCACTTCCACAGAACCATAAAGACAGGTAAACTCCATTAAAATCCAAAATTTTCACTAATACTTTGGGAGAAAATTGAGCTATTGCACCAATAACTCACTACAGAGGTAACAAAAAGATTCAGAATTGTTCGAAATGACACACCCGCAGCCCGCAGGTGCAGCATACAACAAACAGAATGAAAAAAAAAAAACCAAAAATTGCATAAGGCGTAATAACCAATCAACGAAAAGGAGAAAATAGTCTCAACCGTAGTAAAGTTCAAAGAATAGGGGAAAATAAAACCAACGGGAATTTGAGAATTTTTCGGCAGTCTCCTTCACTTAGCCTCCAGAGTGGGACATTGGAGTTGTAACAAAGTGGCCATCTTTGTAAACGTGGACGTATTGTTGTGGCAAAGCATGCTCGCCCTGCAAGAAAATGGCACATACTCAGTGTCATCTTACGTTAAATTACTAATACTATTTAGCTGTGCTTGATAACTGTGCTAATTGTGTGTTTTCTCTTAACGACAAGCTAGTACCATAACAATCAAGGCTATAATGGGCAAGTTTACGGTATATGAATTAATCAAGGATCATCAAAATTCTTTTGCCAAAAAAATGATGTCAAGCAATTTGTTTAAGCAAAATTACTGAAGAATGGGGAATAATTGGTGGTAAGCAGAATATTAAAAGGTTGAAATGTACCCAGTCACTATCTGTTTCGGATCCAGGTACCAATACGTTGATCTCGCTCGACTTTGCTGTCGTGATAGAAGCCTCTAACGATTCTTGGCTCAAGTACAACTGACAGCCTGCTGTATTATCTATTGAAACTGTTGGAGCAGACCCCTGCAAAGGCATATATACGAAGAAAAATGGCGTGTTAAACACTACGGCTGGAGCTTTTTGTAGGAGTAAATACATTTACAACCTCGAATAGTTACAGATATTTCTTCTAAATTTAGGGGGTGTCTCGATAACTATCTCTAAGTTCTCCTTGAATAATTACAGACACCCTGAAAACTGAACCACGATAATTTGAGGCCTATTTATAATGTTTCCAAACTTCAGGGGCTGTCCGTACCTATTAAAACTTCAAGAACTGATCTGTATTCTACAATAATCTTTTAAGTTTCAAAGAGTGCTTCTCTATCATTCTGTGATTAGATCGAACATGTGGAGGCGTAAATGTAATTATCCTATTTTCATAGCTACTCTCGGCAGCCGTCGCCCAATTATAGGAGCAACGAGGAAAACACCAAAAGTCCGAGATTGAGATGATCGTTAGAATGAGATGATCGTTACCTGGATTTGCACCTCCACAGAATTACAATTCACAATCTCACAAGCTGCTACGACATCCTAGGGCCCATCACAAATGAAAATGAGTGAGTCAAATTAACCTTAAAGTGCATTGGCTCAGAGTTCATTCAGAAAAGTCACTTACTAACCTTGAAAACTATCCCCATCTTAGTGCACTTATCCACCGTAATATTGTTCACTTTCCCTGCATAAAAGCACGTGTGAGCTTTTCATGACTCGTGATAATTCCTCCAAACAACTGAAAATTCTTGGCTGACATTCTGCACATGAAAATAATTTACTAACTAATCAAACGTAAACCTTGGATCTGAAGAACGGAATTCTTGCATCCATAGACGTATACAGATTGCTTTGAGTCGCATTCATCAATTACTAAGTTTTTCTGCTCAATCTGATTTTCAACCACCCACCTGCATGCAATAAAACAAATAATTGACAAAAGATGGAACAATACAACATGTGCATTTGAATAGGCAAAAAGTTCGTTACTCACTTACGACCCATTTGAAGCTCTAGTTTCGGAGGTCCTGCCTTGGAGACAGAACGTGGACCAGCATCACCCCCTTTCTCAGAAATACTAACAACGCCACTTCTATCTGCCCGGTTCTTGGTTTTCATATCAGCAGTGACCTTCCTCAAACCTTTGAAACAAAAAATACAATCGACAAAAGATGGTAAAGAAAGATAAAAGGAATCTATTCGGGAAAATAGAATGACAATTACCGGTAGTAACTGGCTTTCCAGAATTAATTTCCTGGAAAACTGCAGCCATCCCTTCCTTTGGACGCGATGATGAAGACCCGGGCGCTTCAGAACTGAAAAGAGAAGCAGGTGGAGGTGGTGGAGGTCCTGGAGGAGCAGGAGCACCTGGTGCTGGAGCTTTTTTTGGGGCAGACACCGTTGTCTTCCCTGTTGCACTCCATGTGGGACCCAAGGGGTAATTACTTTTCACGTAATCCCTCAAGCCCGGTAGATAAAGCTCCTTCAAAGCCTTGGCCCACTCAACATGATTTGCATCTTTGCTTTTGTACTCCACAAGGATCTAGAAGGTAAGACGAGAAACATTACCAAGGACTAGCATAAAAGACCTATCAATTCAGAACTCTAGCTATGCTAGTAAGCTATAAAACCACCAGTTAATAATGAAACATTTTACAACTATTGATACAAACAAGCAGGCTAATATTTTTCAGCTAATATAACGCAGGACATAGACTAACGATATAAGGCAGGCAGCTGCCTACAATAGATTTCATGGCTCACTAATAACTAGATAAAGTGGAAAATCACAAGAATCCACAACTCATTCATAATCCTTAACGAAAATGTAAGAAAGAACAAGTTAGAGCTCCTGAAAATTTGTTGCGTAGCGTAAACCAACAGCGAATAAAATATATATTCCAATGAGAAAAACATAATTTTCTCTCATTTTTCCTTTTGCGTCTTCATTCCTCCTATATTTTTCATTGATGGAACGTGAACAAATAATTCAGAATAATTACCTTGTTACAGTAGAACTCAGCCATTTGCCAACTTTCCTCAACATGCGCAATTGGCATGCTCATACCTACAATAAGAACATAGACTAATAACCAAACAAGAAAGAGAACACGACAAATTAATTGACCAATCAACGGCAAAACGTCTTCAACATATTTTACCACAATCTTTTCCTGTATATGCAATCCAAGCCAGGGCCGCCAAACTATCAGCCCCGGTCTTTAAGTGATGGAAAAAATCAGAGCGCTTTCCCTCTGTCAATTTAGAAGCTTTTGTTATCACTTCATTCAGAGGCTTAAGGAATTCCACCAATCCTGCCATGTCAGGTTTCTGCACATTTCGCACAAATATGCTGAGCATCATAATACCAGAAGATTGATCATAATGAAGATAATTGACAGCATATACACAAAATGGATGTTGTCGGATCGCCACTAGTGCATTCACAAGGCTGCTCATATGCATCTGAATCTAGTAGACTCTTGAATAACCTCAAAACCATAATAACAAGACACTGATTGATTGCAGATGACTTGTTATCCCTAGAGCCAGTCTACCACAATCTAGACCACATGCTATTCAAATTCAGGTTTAGACAGTTCAACTACAAGAAAATAGGTACTTAATTCAGGTTTATAACTGCATTACATTGAACATCGGGGCCTTGTAGACACAAAGATACATGAACCAGAAAGCTCAGTAGTATCATAACTATAGAGAAATGCCAATATAAGGCCATTATTCATCTTATTAATATATCTCATGCATTATTTTGTTATAGTGAGAGTGGTGTGGGTGCATATAGCCGACAAAACAATTTACAACTCCAATGCACATTTTATCCTAAGCTTACGATACAACATTATTACCAGAATGATCAAATTACACTAACTTCTCAATTATTAAACCAATACGAAATAGCGCTACTGCATCCGCCATAAAATATTTAAACATAAGAAACCGACATTCACAAAATTCACATTTCCACTAATTTTCAGCATTGCTACTCCACGGCAGATGCAAAGCATGAGCAAACTGATAGAACCAAAAATATCAAGACAAACATATCCACTCAATAACGAACCAGAAACGATTAAGCCGTGAAGCTCAGTTTCACTCGAGTATACTACTGCATTACATTATTGAACATCAACACCATCTAGAAGTGAAGCTACATGACTAACAACATAATATGATAAATATTGATAAATTTGAATACAGAGACATTTGTCATCCTATTAATTAATATTTAATGCATAATTTTGTTCAAAAAAATCAGATTGCGTGATTGACGCCCTATAGATGACAAACAACTTTACCATTCCAACGCACATTTGCATCCTAAGCTTACCGTACAACATTATCGCCAACCAATATGATCAAATCACACGTACTTCTCCCCATATGTAGCGGCACTACGACATCTATCATAATATATTCACACACACACCAGAAATCGACGCTCACAAAATCCACATTCCCACTCATTTACAACATTGCTACTACGCGGCAGGTGCAAAGCACGATAAAACCAACGGATATCAAAACTACCAATCCTACTCATCAACACAACAAAAAATCAGAAACGATTAAACTCATGAATTACACTCAACTCATCAATAGTATTTTATCAATTTAACATCCGAGCGATCATTTTATAGAAAGAAAGAAAAAAAATGTTAACCTGAGTTTGTTTCATTTCAACAATAAGGTGCCTCTGCACATCAAACGCTTCCTGTATAATCTTCGTCAAATCAAAAACCTGTCCTCCAATCTTCTCCCCAGCGCTCGCGAGCCTAGTGACGTACTGCGATATCAGATCGTCGAAAGCTAACACAGTCGGATCCGTCTCCGCTGCCGCGTCGCCGCCGTCCGTACCACCGTGAGAGAATCCACCGGCGGAGAGCGATTCCAACCGCGACACAGCGGATTCTAGCCTCTTTATCAAATCCTCGTTCATGGTATAGTTAACTTCACTGCAACACTTTCTCTCTCTAAAATTCAGGTGGAATGATGGATCTGGATGAGTGGTATTTAAGGAATTTTTTCGCCCAAATGAAAAAAATATGAAATATGAAGAATAGAATTTTTGTGCTGCACAAATCACAGACAATTTCTTATTATTTCCTAAATAAGGATAGTGGAAGGAATGCGGGTACACGTGTCATATATATATATATATATATATATAGTCTTATTGATTCTCAGAAATATAAGTTTTTTTTAGGGAAAACGGGGATACTAGACCCAAACTATCGCGTTTTTGCGATGTTGTACCCAACCTTTCATTTTTTACCGCGCTGTACCCAACCTTTCATTTTTAAAACATGTTGTACCCAAACTAATTTTCCGGCCAAAATTGGGAATTTGCAGGGGTAAAATCGGTACTACACTCAAAAATTTAAAAAAATTAATAAAAAATAAGAAAAAGCAAAAACCCCCCCACCCACCCCCCTTCCCCGTCGCCCCCCCCCCCCCCCCCCCACCCCACCCCACCTCCCCCACCCCGATTTTGCAGCAAAACCGCTGCAAATCGCGGTGAATCACCGCGATTCGCAGCGGTGTTGCTGCAAATCGCGGTGATGACCGCGATTTGCAGCCGTGGTGGCTGCAAATCGCGGTCACCACCGCGATTTGCAGCGGTGGTGGCGCGATTTGCAGCCACCACGGCTGCAAATCGCGGTCGTCACCGCGATTTGCAGCAACACCGCTGCGAATCGCGGTGATTCACCGCGATTTGCAGCGGTTTTGCTGCAAAATCGGGGTGGGGGAGGTGGGGTGGGGTGGGGTGGGGGTGGGGGGGGGGGCGACGGGGAAGGGGGGTGGGTGGGGGGGTTTTTTGCTTTTTCTTATTTTTTATTAATTTTTTTTAATTTTTATTATAAATAAATAAAATGACTATTTTGCCCTCGTGCAAATCGGATTGCCGATGTCACAAGATCAGAATATGACGTTTTTTGGCCGGAAAGTTAGTTTGGGTACAACATGTTTTAAAAATGAAAGGTTGGGTACAGCGTTGTAAAAAATGAAAGGTTGGGTACAACATCGCAAAAACGCTAATAGATTGGGTCTAGTATCGCCTTTTTCCCTTTTTTTTATATGTGTAAATATTTGTTTGCGACCTTTGTCTGTTCTTAATGGATTTGGTGGAAATATTATTTCACTTTATTATGAATCTGAAAAGTTTCCTCCAAGTCATTTGTGATTATAATATTTATGAATCTTTGCAGAACACCACAAAACTTATCCTACACTTACCCAATTTCTACGAAAGAAATTTACCATATACTTTCTCAATTTCTACGAAAACAACTTTATTATTGGATATATTTGCATTGCATAATAAGGGTATAGAAAAACTGAATGTAAACATAATTTAGTTGCAAAGAAATGTTATTGCATCACTAGAAGAAAGAAATTATTATTGATGATTCAACAGTTACATAAACTCATTACATTTATAGGATTGAAACTAAGAAATGAGACAACACACACATGTTAAAAGAATCTATTCTAACAGCTTTCCAACTCATTCATTTTCTATCAGCTTAGTGCTTGTGCATAAGCTTCTCCAGGTGTTTCCCACGTTCTTAGATGTTGCTCACAGATCAGTTGCATTCCATATTATTGTCAGGATCATGTGCATTCCATATTTTTATCAAATGCAGTTAATCATGCCGTCCACATTCTTCTTCTTCTTCTTCTTCTTCTTCTTCATATGAATCAGTCTTCATATGCTGCATTTGTATCATGCTTTTGATACTCCCCCTCAAGAGGAGAATACATGTCATGTATTCCAATCTTGTTCATGATTACTTTGAACTGCTTCATGCATAATCCTTTGGTGAATATATCAGCTAGCTGTCTATTTGTAGACACATGAAACATCTTAAGCAGCCTCTGCATTAACTTTTCCCTAACCACATGGCAATCTATTTTTATGTGTTTAGTCCTTTCATGGTAGACTGGATTTGAAGTTATGTGGATGGCAGCTTTAATATCACAGAACAAGAGAGCTGGCTGATCATGCTTGAAACCTAAATCTTCCAATAGATTCTTCATCCAAACAATCTCACATACTGTAGAAGCCATTGCCCTATATTCAGCTTCAGCCGAAGATCTGGAGACAGTATGTTGCTTCTTAGATCTCCATGAAACTAAAGCATTGCCAATGAAGACACAGAATCCAGTGACTGACCTCCTGGTATCTGTACATGCAGCCCAGTCTGCATCACAGTAAGCTTTAAGGTGAATGTCATTTTCACTTGGAAAGAACAATCCCTGTCCTGGAGCATTTCTCAAATACCTTACAACTCTGAGAGTTATGTTCATGTGAGACTTCATTGGATTTGCCAAAAATTGACTTAGAGTTTGAACCACATAGGAAATATCAGGCCTTGTGATTGTGAGATACAGCAATCTCCCTATTAGTCTTCTGTAGGTGGCAGGTTTGTCAAGAGGATCTTGATCATCCTGAACTATCTTTGAGTTAGGATCTACTGGAATAGTGACAGATTTACCTTTTAGCAGCCCACAATCATTAAGGATATCCAGAGTGTGTTGTCTTTGATTCAAAGATATTTCACTCTTGTTTCTTGCAACTTCAATTCCAAGAAAAAACTTCAAAGGACCAAGATCTTTGAGTTTGAAATTGTCCTTGAGGAATTGTTTTAGTTGAGTGATCTGTTGCTCATCATTTCCTCCAATGATAATATCATCAACATATATCAAGATGACAGTTATGGAGTTAAACATTCTTTTGATAAATAGTGAATGATCAGCAGAGGATTGTCTGAAACCTTGAGAGGATATGACAGTGGTAAGCTTGTGGTTCTACTGTCTGGAAGCTTGTTTGAGACAGTGGCGTATCCAGGAATGAAAGTTTGGGGGGGGGGGGGGGGGGGGGGGGGGGGGCTAACACGAAAGACAATATAAAGAAAAAAAAACTTTAATTTAGCGATAAAAAATTTCCAAAAAGAAGAAGGGATAAAATGCTTCATAAAAGTTAAAATTACACCTTGAATATTCAAAATAAAAATCCTATTGGAGTGGTAAACGACGATCACTCATACGGTAGAATTCATCAATCACCGTATCAGAATCAATATCTTTTGCCAAATCTCGTTCGATGAAGAGAACCATAAAATTCGACAAGTATTCCTCCTCCATTTTGTTCCAACGTGCAGATTTAACATGTTTCATCGCTGAAAATGCACGCTCTGTTGTTGCGGTAGAAACAGGAAGAGTTAAAACAAGACGAATTAATTTGCCAATCAAGTCGTAGTCTTGTGCCTTATTTGTCTCCTTTACTTGTTGACACAATTCTGAAATTGTTGATATATTTTGAAATTTCTCATGCCCAATAACTTCAACCTCAAAATAATCCAATTGACATCTCAAACGATGCAAATCTGGTCCACTAAAATCCCCAGGATAAAACTTCTCGGCAAGGGTATAAATGCGATCAATGTTGAATGACTTGAAGTTCTCTTTAGGATCCAAAGTAGAGCTTAGCTTCAAAAGTTCAACTGCCTCATCACTGAATCTTCTATTGAGCTCTGCCACTTGAAAATCTATTGTAGCATGAAACACGTCGAAGTGATAATGATGCTCAAATGTGATTGAATGCTGATGGCCCCTACCTGATTTGTAAAAACCTTTTATATCCGGTATCTCAATACCATGTTTTTCACAAGCACTTTCCACAAGTAGGATAAGAGAATCATAAGCATCATCTCCTCTCAATTTTTTAAACAAGGATTTTGAGGTAGTAACATGATCCATCGCATTTAAGATATCAAGAGACTTAGTCTACAAAGCTCGACAAAGCATATCTGTAACCCCCATAACTTTATGCATAAAATACAAGTTGAACACAAAATCATATGATTCCATCTCCTTCAAATGACCCAAAGCTTCCCCTCGTGTAGAGTTTGAAGAGCTTGAAGACCTATCATCCCTCATAATTTTCAAAACCTCAATCACTGCACTGTACTTATCAATTAAACTGCAAATAGAATCAAAATGTGAACTCCAACGAGTCTTTCCAGCACGTTGTAAGCTACCAACTTGATTAGCCCCTGTACCTGTTGCGCGTTCACCACTAGCTATCTCTCGTTCAATTTCAACAACTTGTGCAGAATGTAACTGAGTCAAGCGTTTAGACGAACCACCAATAAGGTTAACTATTTTGTTCAGCTCTGAAAAAAACAACCATATAGACATTTCTTGCTCAGCAGCCCCAACCAATGCTAACTGTAGTCGATGGGCGAAACAATGAACATGATAGGCATACGGAGAATCCCGTAAGAAAAGAGCATGTAACCCATTCCATTGGCCACTCATGTTGCTAGCTCCATCATAACCTTGGCCTCTCAAATCACATATTGGTAAGTTGTATTGAGCAAAGACTCTTGATATTTCTCTCTTAAGAGTAACAACAGAAGTATCAACAACATGAACAATCTCAAAAAAGCGCTCTCGTATAAAACCACCAGAATCAACAAATCTTAATACAATCGTCATTTGCTCTTTACCTGATATATCCTTGGCCTCATCGACCAAAATACAAAACTTTGCATCACCGACTTCCTCGCGAATTTTAATTCTCACATTGTTAGCAAGAATATACAAAATATCTTTTTGACTGCATGGTGCTATATACTTAGCATTTCCCGGAGTCTTCTCTAATACAATTTTAGCAATCTCAGGATTAATTTTCCCACTAACTTTGATAAACTCAATGAGATTACCTCGATTGTTTGAAGTTGGAGATTCATCATGTCCTCTAGATGCACAACCTTGAGAAGTAAGATACCGAATGCCTTCAATTGATATATGAAGCCTTAAACGGTTCGTCTGAACTTCCTCCGATGAGTGTGCATTCATAACTTTGTCAATATGTCTTGTTGGATCTTTCAAAGCATAATAAGACTTTATGGCATTATTATGTGGTGAAGTAGGACCTCCCACATGCTTAAAAAAAGCACAACTTTCTCGACTGCCTACTTTCTTCCAATTTTTAAATCCATTAACAGTAAAAGAATGGTAACAACCGCTGTCATTTTCGAAAAGGTAACACTGAAAGTAAAATGCCGCATCTTTTACTGTTGAGTATTCCAACCATGAATACCTCTTATACCATGACCTTTGAAATCGTCGAGACTGGTCTCCCATTTTGGTTGCTGGAAAAAACTGCAAGATTAGGTCGTTGTGCCCCCACACCTATATAATGTCGCATGACATCATCTTTTTCATTAGCACGGTACTGAGATATCGGAGTTCGTAGGCCCGGGTCAACTTCAAAAGCACCAACATTTATCTCAACGTTTTGAGATGACGAAGAGCCCTCTTGATTACAATATAAACTATAGTAAAAGTTAAAAGAGTACTAAAAGTAGAATAATACCTCAAAGGACAATTGAAATCTTCTCCCAATACTTGATTTAGGAAAAAGACAAGATTTTTTTTAAAAAAAAAAAAAGGGTAGTGCGTGTGTTGCGTGGTCCAGTGAGTTAGGCAGAGACTCCACTGGAAAAGAAGGATTAAAAGTTAAATATTCAGCCGTGCCTTCTCTTATTCTTAAGCTATAAATTGCAATTTGGGGCTTCATCTTTTGAAATAATAGAATTCAAACAATGAGCCAATTTATATTTAATGGACTAGCCCATTTATTAAATAAGCCCATCTATTAAGTAGTAAAGATAGCCCTTTAACAATATAAAATTGAAGCCCATTTCTTTTTATAAATATACACATATATATATATATATATTTATACATATATATTATATATTACCTATATCTAAGAAAAAAATCCAAAAAAATGGGGGGGGGGGGGGGGGGGGCTACCCTAGCCCCCCCAGCCCCTGACTACCTACGCCCCTGGTTTGAGACCATATAGTGATTTGTGCAGTTTGCAAACTTTCTCCCCCTCAGTAGCAAGTTCTGGAGGAGATGTCATGTAGACTTCTTCTTCTAAATCACCATAGAGGAGGGCATTGTCTACATCTAGCTGAGAAAGAGACCAACCATTAGCAGAGGCAAAAGTAATCATGCATCTCACTGTAGTGATCTTTGCTACTGGAGAAAATGTCTCAAAATAGTCATAACCTTCCCTCTGATTATAACCCTTAGCCACAAGTCTTGCTTTGTGGCGTTCAATAGCACCAGTGGAAGTATATTTTACCTTGTACACCCATTTACAACCAATAGCAGTCTTACCAGGAGGAAGAGTTGTAAGAGACCAAGTATTATTATCATTGAGAGCATTAAGTTCAGCAGACATTGCAGCTTGCCACAGAGGATCAAGGTTAGCCTCATCAAAAGAAGTAGGTTCAAGATGTGAAGCAACATATAAAACAAAATGGAGATGTGAAGAAGATAACCTGTTGTAGGATAGATTGAGAGTAAAATCATTAGGACAGACAGGTGAGCCAGAAGCATCATTGTGAGGTGATGGAATTGTTGTTACTGCAGCAAGTGTGTACTGATAGTCTTTTAGATGATCTGGTGTCTTCCTGACTCTAGTGGAACGGCGAGGAGAGGAAGGAACATGAGAGACAACATCATCATTAGGGAATACATGATCAATGGTAGGAGAGACTGGAGTATCTAACAGAGGATTGACATTATCTGATAGAGGATTTTCATTACCATCATCTTGATGTAGAGTGTTATCAGGAAGAGTTGGTGAATGAAATGTGGAAAAATCATCATAAGATAGATAAGTGTCAGGTGATGTAAAAGGAGAAGTAAGAGATGGTGATGTAATCTCAGAGAATGGAAAAACATTTTCATAGACGACCACATCTCTGGAAATAAAGGTTTCTTTGGTGGTGAGGTTATATAGTTTGTAACCTTTAATATGAGCTGGATATCCAATAAAAATGCACTTTGTTGCTCTGGCAGTGAATTTTTTATGAGGTTTGGGCAATGTAGTAGCAAAACACAGGCAACCATACACTTTGAGATGAGAATAATGTGGCTATTTAAAAATCAAGAGCTGAAAGGAAGTGGAGTTTTGTAGTAATGGGGTAGCAGTTCGATTGATGAGATAAGCTATTGTTTGAATGCATTCTCCCCAGAAGCTAAGAGGCAAATATGCATGAAGTCTGAGGGCCCTTGCTACATTGAGTAAGTGTCTGTACTTTCTTTCTACAACTGAATTTTGTTGAGGAGTATAAATGCAACTCTGCTGATGTATAACTCCTTTGGAAGTGAAGAAATCTTTCATGTTAAACTCCATACCTTGATCTGTTCTAATAGATTTGATAACTTTATGAAAGTGTGTTTCAATGAGCTGAAAGAACTGAATAATCAGTCCTTTTACGTCACTTTTAGATTTCATAAGATACACCCATGTGAATCTACTGTGATCATCAACTATGGTCAAGAAGTACTTTGAACCAGTGAGTGAAGGGGTGCTAAAAGAACCCCAAATATCCATGTGAACAAGATCAAATCAGTTATCAGTCATGTGAGGATCAAGCTTGAAAGGTTTTCTATGTTGCTTAGCTAAGTGACACACATCACAGACAAAGAACCAAAGTTCAAAGGAAATTTCTCATTACTTGATTTTAATAAAAACAATCTGGAGACAGAAGGGTGACCAAGTCTATAATGCCACAATAATGAGGAAGATAAAGGAACATAATGAGTTTGAACTTGACTAATTCTACTAGAGTCAGTGCCATTGTTCTTCAAGACTATCTGATACAGTCCTCCTTTCATCTCAGCAATCCCAATCATCTCCCAATGTGCTAGCTCTTGAATCAAACAAAGATTAGCCCAAATAATAATACAGCAATGCAGGTCCTTAACAAGTTTACTGGCAGAAATAAGATTGAAGGTGAATGAGGGGACACATAAGACATTTTTTAGGATGAGTTTGTTGCTTAAGAGTACAGTTCCTGAATAAGTGACATGAGTTGTTTTCCCCGTGGGAAGTTTAACCACAGTGTTATGCAGAGTATGTTTATCAATAAAGAAATTTGAGTCACATATGATGTGATCAGTAGCTCCTGAGTCTAATATCCAGGAATGTTTCGTGAGATGAGCTGAGTGAGAACAACTGAGTGCATAATATCTACATGTGGTTTGAGATGAGATTATGGAAGGTTGTGAGGTTTGAGCAACCTGATTAGATGTAATATTAGATCCCTGAAAGTAGCTACAAAGCTGCTGAAATTGCTCTTGAGTGATTGGTAACTGTGGTTCTGAAACAACAGTTTCCTGAGCAGCTTGGTTGATTGAAGGGTTCCTGTTATGGTGGTTGTTGTTGTAAGACTGGACTGGCTTGAATCTAGCTAGCTTGTGTCCTGGTGGATAGCCATATATCTCAAAGCAAGTATCTATAGTGTGATTTCCTTTCCCACATTTACTGCATGTTAGTTTCTTTCCAATTGCAGACTTATTACATGGTATGTAAGGAGGTTTTTGACTATGATTCACCATAGCAGCTTGTGGCATAACCTGTTGTGCTCTGACTTGCATTGCAAAGGTATCAATATTGTGACTGAATTCAGAAAATAATTCAAGATTTGCTTCTTCCTGCAATACAAAGTTGAACACATAATCCATTACAGGCAGTGGATCTTTCAACAGAACTTGGTCTCTTAACTGACTATATTTGTCATCCAGTCCAATTAAGAAATTCATGATGTGTCTGTGTTCAGTCTTAGTATTTATAGCATGAGTTGCACCACAATCTTTGTTGTTACAATCATATGGTGCATCATATGCACTTATCTCATTCCATATGGCTTTCATTTTTGAGAAATAGACACTGATAGGGCTACCAACTTGTTTCATTCCTGACAATTGTTGTTCTAGCATATAGAGTCCGTTGTTACTACTCTTTGAAAATTGTTTACTTAAATCACTCCATAATTTTTGTGTTGAATCAGAATGTTGAGTATAACCTGGAATTTCATCTGAGATGTTGTTTGTGATCCAGGATAACACCATGCAATTGCATCTCAGCCACTGTGTGTATGTTGGATTTGTAGTTGCTGGCTCCTTGATGGATCCATCTATGAATCCTAATTTGTGTTTTAGCCAACAATGCTATGCTCATGGCTCTGCTCCATTTGTGGTAGTTCTGACTGGTAAGGTGCTGATTTACCAGCATTTGACCTGGATTTTCTCCATGGTGCAAGTAGAGTGAATGAGCTGGATCCTCTCCTGGATTCACAGCTCTTGGTAATGATGGCCACTGTGTGCCAGTGTTTCCTCCCTCTGTTTGATTTTGAGGGGGTTGTGAAGGTGATGTGTTTGGCATTGTAGCAGTAAAGAAGACTCACTGCTCTGATACCATATAGAAAAACTGAATGTAAATATAGTTTAGTTGCAAAGAGAATGAAATGTTCATTGCATCAGTAGAAGAAATAAATTATTATTGATGATTCAATTGTTACAGAAACTCATTACATTTATAGGATTGAAACTAAGAAAGGAGACAACACACACATGTTAAAAGAATATATTCTGACAGCTTTCCAACTCATTCCTTTTCTATCAGCTTAGTGCTTGTGCATAAGCTTCTCCAGGTGTTTCCCACGTTCTTAGATGCTTCTCACAGATCAGTTGCATTCCATATTGTTGTCACAATCATGTGCATTCCTTATTTTTATCAAATGCAGTTAATCATGCAGTTCTTCTCTTCTTATGATTTTTCTTAATAAGTCTTCATATGTTGCATTTGTATCATGCTTTTGATAAAGGGGGCGATCAAGTTGAGTCACTCTTCTCTTATATTCACGGACTTGTAAACAATATTTATTTCTCTGCATTGATGGTTTCTTCTGCGAATTCGATAGTAGCTCCCATTCAAGAAGATCAAAAGTCAGTAGTTATCGTTCACGCTTTTGTCCGGAGTCACAACAGTTATCTTTCACTCTTTTGCCACATCAAATGTGACAGGATTCAAACGTATGTGTCCCAAAATAGATGTGCTGACCAGACTACACTAACCTCGTCTCACCACCTCAGAGCATATAGATCCACTCAATCAAAGGTGACAGTTGTCTTTCACTCTTTTGCCACATCAAATGTGACAAGATTCAAACGTACGTGTCCCAAAATAGATGTGCTGACCAGACTACACTAACCTCGTTTCACCACCCCAGAGCATATAGATCCACCCAATCGATGAGAACTCAAACCGAACTCGCAGAATCTTGCAAAATACCACAAAACTTACTCAAATGGAAGCCTTCACCTATGGTTGTAATGTGATCATTTTTAGCTTCTTAGTTGGACAAAGTGATTAGAGTTCCTATCATACATATCGTGTTGTTGTTTTATACAATGTGATAAATTCAAATCGATAAGTTACAACGCATTAGTCAAGTTTTGGCAAGAATGGTTGTTATAGTTGTCAATTTGGACGATAAAATTAGAGTTATATCGAAATATATTCTTTTATCTACAAAGTATTCCAGCAAAAGAATCTCTATTATTCTACCAAAATGTGAGGTACTTTGCAATTAAAAAATCACAAACTACGACATTTTAAACAATAGAACGTTGAAGAAGTGATCAGAGTAAGGGTTTTGATGCTTTAACAAGCAATTACACAACACATATTTCCAGCAAAAGTAGCACTGTCAAAATATCTCATACCTAAATATATATTTACAACCCTGCATAATTCATCCTTCCTTTTCTGTATATATATCGACCATGGATACAAAAAATGAAAAAAGATAAAATTGTTCATGAACAACAAACCTTGGTCCTCCTTCAAGTATACACAACAGAAACTAGTATACCTTTTATGCATCATCAAAAGTGTACATCTCGACCTACCTCGTTGTTCATAGTGATTTGATCGAGTTTTAATGTTTACCAGTTGCTTGAGGATGCAGCGGAGCTGTATCACGAACAGAACGATGTTCCTGAGGAGTATGAAATGAAAGCAGGTAGTTATTTCAGAAGTTACTAAAAAGTTAGGCAAAAGGAAAAAGACCGTGCTGGAATCAAAACAAATACATACTTAATGTTGTAATATTCTTGCCTCATGTGGATAGATTTAGGAGTGATTTTCTCCGCTTATATGTCGACTGTAGTCAGATGTTCATATAAAGCAAATTGTTTTAAGTGTAAACTATAGAGAAATAAAGTAAATCAGCCGGTTATTTGTTTCTTGAATGTAGGCTGATGGGCGAACCACGTAAACTTTTGTTGTTGTTTACCTATCAATATGTAAAATTGAGTGTTGAAATATAGTAACTATACATAAATCCAAAAAATTACACGGAACTGGTGATATTTCATCTAATCTAGATGTAGTGGAGTTGAAATTTTCAGCCGCGGCAGGTTGTTAGGCAACAAGTAATGCCACGATGAGAATAACTACGTGGGACTTGTAGGCGAAAATGACTGTCGTAGTGAAACTTTTAACTAAGATGTAACCTCTAGACAAATAAAATAATTGTCTTCCTGCAAGTGGTGCTCTTGAGAAACAGCAGAACACAGCTGTAGCAGAGTAAAAAGCTTAAAGGAGTAATATGGAGGACAATGCTTACCGTGCGGAAAGGAAACTCGTCAGCCTCAAGCATGTGAACAATTTGTCCCATCTTTGGACGCTTATTGGCATCTAAATCTATGCAGCGAAGGCAGATAAGTAATATTCTCTTTAAAGCTCTTGGTGGAGGAGGGACATCGACCCGGGGATCTACCAACTCTTCGCTTCGTCGATTTGCCACCATTGCTTTGAACCAATCAACCAAGTTCATCTGAAATTGGGAAAGAAAATTAGAAATGTCAGCTACTTTGCAATTAACATCATTTTATATGGAAAAGCTGAATGAGAACGTTTAATGAGTATTGGTGCCATGAACTTTTTCACCTCTCCAGGTGGTTTCGAGTAGTCTACAGGGCTCCTTCCGGTGATTATTTCCATGAGTAGAACCCCATAACTGTATACGTCATTTGCCTCATTAAGCATACCAGTGCTTGCATAGTCAGGGGAGACATATCTGTGATATAAATAAAGAGGATCAATGGCTATTAAAGACCACAGCTTATCCTCTTTTTGAATGCCCAAAGGAGCATCATTAGTAATGGCAAGAATAGAACAAACCCAAATGTTCCCATCACTCGTGTAGTGACATAGCTTTTCTCTGATCCCAATAACTTTGCAAGTCCAAAATCTGATACCTTCACATTCCATTTCGTATCTAGAAGGATGTTGCTGGATTTCACATCACGATGAACGACTTTGGGTTCCAATCCTTCATGTAAGTATGCTAGTCTGAACAAATTACAAATTCAAGAATATGTAAGATAAGTGGATGAAAGGGCACAGGTTGTATGGGATGTCGAGACGTGTTATACGATGAAGTAAGTTATATGTCATGTAAACCTAACAAGTTCCCGCTTCCTCTTTTGAGATCATTAACATCAAGAATAAAGCAGAGTACATTTACAACATCGATGCAACAAAGATTCAGAGCAAAGAGGCAAAAACACTAATTTGCAATGGATTGACAAACACGTGGCATATCTTATCAGATTTCAAAAGATCGTGCTAAACATAGACCATGACTAAAGATGATGAGAGCATTGTCAATAGAGTATAAAGCACGTCGTGATTTGAATAAACATTTACGAACCCTCTTGCTGTCCCGATAGCAATTTTCATCCGGATCTCCCAAGTCAAGGGACTAACTGGTCCAACATCACCATGTAACCACTGCTCCAAATTGCCATTATCAATGTACTCATAGACGAGCGACCTGATTTGAATTAAAAAAAATTAAGCTATAAACTCAAGAAATGACCAAGTATGCTTTTATACTAACAGAGAGAAGCCAAATTTCGCGGAAAGTAGTACCTTTGAGCACCATCTGCACAATAACCTATTAGACCCACAAGGTTTTTATGTTTTACTTTCCCAATGGCTTCAACTTCCACCTTAAATTCTTTCTCTGCCTGCCCCCTGCTAAAAAAAAGGTTTCAGAGCATTAGAGATCCCATATGTTCTTGCAAGATAGAGACAGACACGGCTTACTGCCTCGTAAAGATGACGAATCATGTGCAGAAATGTGGGTATGACCAATGCATCTTTAAGTAGTTATAGAAACGCTTTTGCTATGTTACATAGATGGAGCATCACAACTAAGTGAAACAATGGTGGTAATCACCAAATTGATCCATTTATTGTTAAGGAAAACAAATGTAGTATGAATATGTTTTCTGCTCTAGATTCTGTTTCTTTCACAACAAATCTCACGACAATATTCTCACTGAAACAGGGTAAAGAGTTACTACGTCAAAACTTCTCATGCCGCGTGTTTAGCCAAGAAACCATGTCCTGCGGTATCATTCGCACACCATAATCCTATTTTAACAATCTGTATCATAAGCTATTGTGCGTTTTTACGGGAACAAGGATTGCCATATTACCGGAGACTTTTAGTGGCCAAAAGGGCCTCATTGCATTGCCTATTGCTAAATCTATCATTGTTAACACAAATCCTGTAATTCACCATTTTCCTGGACTAGAATTAAGACCACTAGAAAATCCTTGACAGGATAAAATACTTGCTAAAGAGGCAAAAAGCAAAACAAAGTTCAAAAAAGAGAAAGAGTAAATAAGCATCGCAGTAAAGGAAAAAGCCTAAAGCTAATCAAGATAAGATAAAGCAAAAGAATGATAATTCCACAGCTAATCAGGATTGACTTAAAGGAAAAAGGGATTGGTTTAAACTTAATATGCAGTATGCTAGATACTAACCAACAATGTGAGGAGAAAAAGAAATAAACAAAAGCTACCCTGTACTTCTAATCCATAGTCAAAAGAGATTCATCAAAAAAAAAAAAAACATAGTCAAAACTCAAAAGAGACAAAAAAAGAATTCACAATGCACTGAAATCAATAAATTCCAGATCCACGAAGCTTTACACTTCCCCTTCCATCAAGGCAACCTCACCTAACACGCATATAATATTTACTCATGCTGATACCGATAAACAGATCAGCAAATGCAAACAAAAATAAACAATTCTTACAAGTAACAACAATAAAGAAGAATCTAACCTAAGGAACCACCACATGCTCTTACCTTCATTTTGTTTTCCTAAATTCGTGATTAATCAAATGACTGGTGCTTATAGGCTATAGCTTATATGTTAATGATTTAATCATTCATAAATAATGATTTAATTGATATAGGAGCTCAGATCAAACAGGTGATGGGCTCAAAAATAGTGTAAAAACATGTTTAGTCCTCCAAGCTGGCTTCGTTTCGTTTCGTTTCTTTTCTTGTCAGTTAACTCACCACTCCACGATTTTAGCCCAGTAATTTGTAACTTTTTTCTAATTTCGGACCTCTGGCTCGTAAATCGCTTAAATCAAGACAAAAATTACACGTGTGAATCGCGTGATCCCTCATTTGGGGATTTTGACTCGAATATCGCTCACTGGCTAATTATTTCTGACTCACACTTGCGATTTTTGCACGTTTACGTCCAATCAACAAAATCGTATGTGTGGATCAAACTAATTAGTGAGGAATCCAAATTGGAGTCAAAATGCCTAAATTTACGGAACACGTGACCACACGCGCAACTAACCGATTTCTGGCATCGGAGGTCCAAAATCGAGAATAAATTAACAAATTAGAGAACTAAGATCGTGCAGAAGTAAGTTAAAGGACCAAAACAGTAACGAGCCGAACTTAGAAAACTAAACATCTTTTTCTCCTATTCAAATCCCACCGTCACCCAATTATAACAAAATACGTCCGCGTGTGCAAATAAGGGGACGTGTTGGAGATTATATACAAATAAATAAATAAAATACCGACTCAGAAACTTTAATTCAATACACCAAACTCACTTGTTATTCAATAGATTCTTAACCGCAACCACCGAGCCATCGTTCAACACGCCGCGATAAACGACGCCGTAACCGCCTTCTCCGACCACATTCTCGCCGGAAAATCCATTCGTCGCCGTCCTCAGCTCATTCAACCCGTACCACCTCCCCCACCCGAAGCTCCCGCCGCCGTAACCGTCGCTCGCCGTCGACACCGACAAACCGGACGACGACTCGCTCCGATACGTGCTCGACTCGTTACTCACAGAGCTACCACCACCACCACCGCCGCCGCCGCCGCCTTTCTTATTTCCCAACTCATTCACAAACACCTTCTCCTTTTCAATTTTAGCCGTTACGTGACCTAGATCCGGTTCCTGCACCTCACTTGTTTCTCTGCAGAACAGAGGCAGAATACTCGGACTGTGTTTCACGCCAATGCGACGTCGTTTCGTGTTCCGCTTACGAATAAACAACAAAATCGCGAGAAAAACGGAGAGAGCTAGTAAAACGGTTACGATTACGACGATGTAGAGCTTTTGACCTAGAATCGGCGTTTTTCTGGTGAACACGCCGCCGGAAGTACCGCCGGAGGAGGAATCGACGGAATCCGCCATTGTTTCCGGCGAGATCGGACACGCTCAGTGTGTGTGTTTGTGTGTGTTTTGATTTTTGAGCTGAATTTAATGTGAAAATGGAAGAGAGTGTGAATTTACGAGAATTTGAGTAAATGAGCTTGAGTTTTTGTGTGGGTAAAAGGGCTTTGATTTAATGGTATTTACAGGAGTGCCATTAGATCCATGCAGTGCAGTGAGTGCCCATTATGTTGTGCAAAGGTACATATAATTTCAATGAGGCGCGTGTCCCGGTTGCCGACCGTTAGGGTTTTTTGAATGACATATTTGTACTTTTTTATCATTTAGGTTATGATTTCTAATAGTCAAATAGTAAATAATGTAGCATAATGATGATAGTAAAATTTGTAGGTCTGACGTTAAAAAGAACAAACTCGTACATGCTTTGGTTTTTCATTACCGTCACCAAATTACCATTTGAATAAATTAAACGAGAATCACGTCGAGTTGAGTTCACTTAACAAAAATTGTAATTAGGTAAAAATCTTTATTTAGGTATTGAAAGTTCTTCTCATTTGCTATGGATAAGGAGTTTCGGCACATCGTAATGGTGTATCTTTCGATCTTTGTTTTACTTTTACATGATCAAGCCATTCTAATTGATTGGCACTTCCTTCAATTTGTTGTGAATATTCTCATTTCGTATCTTACATCTTCCCATGTTATTTTAAGACTTTCAACTCGTACAGCCCTTTTCACAAACTTTTCATATTAGATACTAGCTAATCATAATGCTATTGACTAATTATAGAATTTTTGTGAGAGAAGCAAAGGCCAAACGATGATTCGCTACTAACATGTGGAAGTTGCAAAAAGTGGAGAGGCGTTGTGAATGATCAACTCATCAACAGACGTATGCTAATAACGTGCATTTGATTTAGTGATAAGTTAATAAGTTGATTAATTAATGATCTCTATAATTGGTTAGAAAAACACTAGTTTGTTTAATTTATTGCACTTATATAATTAAATATCTCTATATGTCACCTACATATTCGGTGTATATTTCATTCGAGCAGTACATAATTTCACAACCATTGTTAGAGGCTTATAGCGGGGTTGTCTGTTCGTACGTTATAAAAAGAAAAATAGCATGAAAGAGGATCGCAAAAATTCACTTATCGAGAATATCTTTATGGGGTTTTGTACTTTCCTATTTTTTCACGAGCTAAGAATGCGTGTACC
This sequence comes from Linaria vulgaris, assembly GCA_948329865.1. Lineage (NCBI taxonomy): Eukaryota > Viridiplantae > Streptophyta > Magnoliopsida > Lamiales > Plantaginaceae > Linaria > Linaria vulgaris. Next base: position 4,304,626 of record OX415251.1, read on the forward strand.
GGTGTACGTATTTAATTAACACAAGTACACTGGACACAAATCCACAATATATAGGGTAATTAATTTATCTATTTTTCGTAAAATAATTGACAAATAAACTTATTCAGTAAGAGGAGAAGAGTCAAGATCTCTTCAATAAAAAAATCACTTAATATCTTTGTAAAAATGTATGTGGAATATTGTAGGAAGTAACTGTAGGGGCAGTAAGAAAAGCCAAGGTTGTGTTGTATAGCAATTGTCTCACTTTATTTGAGCTTTAAAAAAGACAATAAGACGAAGTAACTTTTATTACACTGTTGTGTGATTTATTTTTCTTTCTATTTACTAAATTTAGTCCCTTCACCAAATTTTCTCAGAATAGGAGAAATGTTATTTTCTACGTCACGACTAGTTGGTTGCTCTTCTCAGTTTTTTTTTCTAAATTTTCTTCTCCTTTACTTTACCCTTTCATTTCTCAACGTCTATGAGTAAAGGTCACAAATTTTCAGGTCTCAACCAGCTTGTTCAATTGCTTCTTTCTAAAGGATAACTAAACAAATTTAATTAATCTCCAAAAGAATTAAACTTCTAAGCCGTAATTATAATTAAATACAACCAAAGTAATCAACATATGTTGGTGCATGATTTTTGATGGGACGGAATGCCAATATATATATATAACTTAACAAAAATAATCAAAAGTTTATAAGAGAGTTGTTCGTTGATCATATCGTAACAAAGATTAAGAAACTATGACAATAAAGTGATGTGCAAGTAAAACCAAGTTTTATCTCACATAATTGTCCGACCAAAAAAAAAGGGAACCAGAATAGATGAACCAGATGGTAAATAACATTTTTCTTACTTGATTTTATGTTCTGGCTCACCTAATTAAAACATATATTTGATACTGATTATTGTTATATATAGCTAGTATATTTATAAAAACATAGGAGGCTAAACATATTATTTTTTATAGTAAATTTCAGAAAATATTGAATTATCAACACAATCAACTGAAAAATTATGTCATCATATTATTGGTATACTTCAATTTTCCAAAGGAAAACAGTTACGTGCCAATATAAGAAACTATAGGAAACAAATGAGACTGAAAAAGACTGAATGCAATGGTTCAAACACCAAATTGTTACAATTGCACGTCAATTCACATAGTGCCAAAAACATGCAACTCGGGCAATTAAGAAAACTGAACGTAATGACATAAATATACTACCAACTTGACAATGGTCATTGAACAATTAATCTCATTCGTCTCACCAATATAATTTCAAATAAATTATATATGCTACCGCAGTAAAGTACTCTTTGATTACACGCAAGTTAAATTAGTAACAAAAATTCAGTCTCAAGGAGTGAGATAAAAGGCTTCCTAAGTCCTAACGATTCAGTAATTGCGTATCCTTAATTATATATTAAATTTAATCGAGTTGGATTTTGTATTCAAATTAAGATGGCAAGATTTGATCTTTCTTCTTTAAGACACACAATATAATTTTGACTTGATAATATATGTAATTACAAATAAATAAAAAAGACTTGATAATGTATAGTATATGGTTCGAGGCATAGAGCTAGCTAGGTTCACGTGCTGATTTTGACTAAATAGGCAGCAGAACGTTTTTTAATGGTTATCAGCTTAGCTAGATGGCAATTAAATACATTTTGTAGTATATTTACAAATAGACATGCATTCAGATTTTGACCGCGTACGGTTTTTCTATTTTTATCCATATAAACTTATAAAGAATTATATCATTTAATCATTTTGAATTAGCATGCCGCATGCACTAGATTTCTGGCCATAAAATTTACGCTTTCTCCATTGACCTGATTAATATACGAACAACACAGCATTATATTTCATATAACTTACTTTAGCGAGAAAATCTCTTATATATCTTTTGTTTGAATAATTAATGTGAAATAACATTATTACTAGTTATTCTTGAAAATATACCCCATCTACATATTAGCCCAAAAAAATGATGGCCTCTAATTAATTAAGTTATCCATTATTTCATCGAGAAAATAATAAAATTTCTGAGAGCATGCACGTAACTCACTTCAAGAACAACGTAACAAACAAACTTGTATTTAACGACTATTCACGCATTTCATTTGTGTTTAACAACTTTCAGACTTTTGAGCTTCATATCGATGACACATATCCAATTTTTTTTTCTCAAATGCTTTATAAGTTTGTTCTAACTAGGTAAAGAATATTTAAATGTAAATTGAATTCCATATTTCTATAACATATAAAAGAAAATATTATAAATGAAAGTGGTTATGAAAATTCATGTAAGCCCGTAACTACTCTTGTTGGTAATTAATTGGAAGTTTGGAATAACTGTCTTATTAATATTACTTCACATATAGAATGAATGCAACGACTTAAAAAATAGTTGTCGCTTGTTTGTTCAGATTAAGATTACAATAATTACAATAATAGAGAGTTGGCATAAAACAGATATAATTACAAAAAAATGTGTAGCTAAGACATGCCAAATTGCCTACTAGTCCTCGATCATCATCATATGCAGAAAAAAGAAATAATAGGGGCCTCCCATTTCCTTATGCATTTCTGTTGGGGAGATTTTTTGAATTGAGATGTTGACACCGAATCGATTTGATATTGTAATTTGGCTATTTACTTGATTTGGAAAATAGTTGCGAGCATTTTCTTTTATAAGTTTTGATATTAGAAAAGTTTCAACAAAAGAATGTAGTTTCAATCAATCAAAAAAATAGACTGAGATCTAACGAATCTTGCGTACATTTATTCCCATTTATCTTTTGAAAAATTTCACTTTGAATATATATATATATATATATATATATATATATATATATATATATATAATTGACTAACTTTGTCGATGGGATTTAATTTTTTGTTACTGAATTTAGATATTATTAGAAAATCCCTACTTGAATAAAGAAAACGTCAAATATTTCCACACACTAAATCATAGCCTGGAATATTTTTGAGTTAAGAGTCTTAGAAAATAATCGGAAATTAATACTTCAACATTTAACTACACATATTTGCTTCTCAAAAAAATAAAATAAAAAATCCCGTATTTAGAGTGAGTTTGAACTATTGTGCATTTAATCTATATATTAAAAAAAAAAAAAGCAAAATCGTGACCTCACATTACATCCTTGTTCCTTGTACTATAACAACATATACAATATCAATTACAATTTACAACTGAGAAGATATGAATCTATTCATTGCTGCACAAAGTTGGTCAGATATTCAAACGAGTAATGAGAGTAAAATATATCAATATAATAGAGACTGTAACATGTTTCTTGCTGTATTTGAGACAACAATTAATGATACACATAAAATTTTCGTGATCATATATTGTTCTCCTTTTTTGATAATTTCCACAATGTACTATATATGTGGGACTATAAAAGTCCTAACCAAATTTTTTTAGTACCATAAACATTAATGAAGGAGCGGCAATGTCAGGCATATTGTGATCCTCATTAATTTAGCATACACCGGCAATTTAATAATGCTCAAAATATGAAGCTTCATCACACGATAAACTAATATAATTATTGTTCGATTGTTACCTAGGCTAGTCATCTGGTAATTAAAAGAAACAGCGTAAACAATGAGTTTATCGGTCATATATACGTGGTCATGTTAGTGCAATTTGTATTGACCAAGTTTTTTGGCTATTGAGTTGATCTGGAAATTATCTTGTACATAAAAAAAAAACAAATGGGACGATAGATTCTCACGTTATAAAAAAAAATCACAAGAGACCGTATATATATATATATATAATTATATATATATTTATTTTAAATAATCTCATCATAAGCTAAGCTAAGATCATTTTCGCTCATTTGCTTGGTCCTTTGAGAGATCAAAACGAACATGATTTAAGTCCACAAATACAACTTTGTAAAGTTTGAGTGGCGAATTGTGAAAGAAACTCTAATTAGAATAACGAAGTACTTTTTTCCTTCATTTACTACATATGTCAACCTATTTTTACAAGAAACATTGTTGTTTTACTTAAAGCAAATAATATTTTCTCTTATAAAAGAGGAATATGTAATTATGTACCCAACCCATGCTCTTTGATATTTTATTTTTCTGAAACATTTTTTAAAGTTTAATGGGCAATCCTTCTATAATTTTGAAGCCCACAACTAACGCGAACTCCAATAACCAATTCGTTTTAAAAAATATTTTTGAAATGGGCAACTTTTATTATGCATAGGGGTTTGGAAGTCGTTATAAGAAAATACTTTTTTTTTATTCTTCTTATTCTTCTTCCAAGATAGATCCAAACTCCAAAGAATGATATTTATAATAATAAGCGCGAATACATTAAATTTGGTTAGAAATGAATGAACAAATAAATCTATTGAAACAGAATCTAAAGTTGATTTCATAATCTATTTTTTTATTGAAACAATTTCATAATCTATTTTCTAAACATTATTTGATAAGTTCATCTAATGAAAATTAAGAACCATAGATCATGGGAAGAGTAAAATATTGAGTACGAGTACTATCAAGTATCAAGTATCAACGATGGCGCATTTGTTCCAAAAAATGGAGGACAAATATTGAATAAGTTCATTTTATTTTAATTTATTTTTATAACTTTTAAGTCTTGAAACTCGAGGATCGGAATTGCCAGAAAATGAGCTATAAAAATGAGCCTCGTTTACTCACATTTTTCTTCTGTTACTAATCGCAAATTTTCACTTCATTTAGTATATAAACGATATGTAAACAAATAAATACTATGATCTATTATTATTATTTATTTCTGCCATTCTCATATTGTTCTAGGCCCAAATATAAGGTATAGTTTCAGTTCGACTTCACGATTTATGCAATTAAAACAGCCCAAAACACAAACTTTTTGTAAATAATTAAGGGCATGAAATTGTATAAGGGCTTCACCTCAATGGACTTCTAATATTGTAATGGGCTTCGAGTGGGAAAACCGGAGAAGTAAAGAAAATTGCTTTGTCTCATAAAATAAAATATCAGTGAATGTAATGCAAACAATCCTTTATTTATTTGAGTATTTAGTCCTTTTATGGACATCCAGTTAGAAGCTCATCGATAGTGTTCATATAATTAAAATCTGATTATAGTTATAGATTGTAGCTATAGATAAGTTTTCATTTTTGAAGCTTGATGCTTAATAATTTGATACTATGACACATGTTGATCAAATTGTATGCACTACAAGAATTGAGCCTCAATTAAGACCGCAAATTAGCAACCGCAAGTTTCTGACACCACAAAGCAACCGCATCGCGGTTGCTACACAATTGGAACCGCAATGCGGTCTCAATTGATCATCTGGACCAATTGGGACCGCGTCGCAGTTCCAATTGTCTTCAGTGGCTCAATTGGGACCGCGATTCTCCGCTGATTTGCCGTCGATTTCTGTCGCCCATTTTAGCAACCGCATCACCGTCCCTCTTCCCCTCCCACACCTCTCTTTTTCACCATTTCACCACCACCGCCTCCACGTTTCATCACCACCACCTCGGTTCATCACCACCATCGCGTGCGCCACCACCCTTTTTCACCACCACCGCGTCGCTCCGTCGCCGCCGCTCCGTCACCTCGTTGTAAGTGTTTAGTATTTTTTTTCTAATTAATTTTGAGATTAATATTAGATTAATTGTTTAGTTTAATAAATTAATTAATTAGTTTAGTGTTAATTAGTTTAGTATAATTTAGCTAAATTTATTAATTATATTGATGTTAATTAGTTTAGTGTAAATTAATTTGATGTTAATTAGTTTAGTATAAATTAATTTGATGTTAATTAGTTTAGTATAAATTAGATTGAATAATTAGCTAAATTAATTAATTAGTTTAAATTGTTTAGATTAGTTTTGGTTTAGTTTTGATGTTAAAGTGTTAGTTTAGTATAATTAGATTAATGTTAATTAGTTTAAATTGATTAGTTTGAGATCAATTAGCAAGATTGATTAATTAGACATAATGTTAATATTAGGAATCTGTACAATTAGCAACCGCAAGGCGGTTGCAGAAACAAGTAGCTTAATTTTTGGAACCGCGACGCGGTTGAAGAATTTCTACCGTTACTATTGGCAACCGCAACGCGGTTGCAAAATCTGGAATTTGTAACCCCATTGTGGTTACTAATAATATTCATACTTCAAAGTGATGTGTGTTCGATGATTTGAGGTACCACGTTGATAGTTTAGTTGATAACTACCCTAATAATAGTAAAAACAACCATAATTTCATTGTTACATTGCAAATAAGGGCATTTTATATATGTCTGTCAAGTTGGTAAGAAGAATCTCTCGAGTTCGACCGAAAACGATCAATATATATATATATATATATATATCATGCCTATATATATGTATCATGCCTAGATTAACGTAATGTGTAAGATGATATATTAATTAAATCGATTAACGACATTTATACTTTAATTTGTGAAGCAAATCATAATAACAAAGCAACAAGGTGTGTATGATGGGAGTAGTTGATATAATGACTCGAACGATCATTTCACTTCCAATCTACTCTTACTTTGCTCAATTACTTGTTTTGTAACCATTTATTAGTTCATTTAACATGTCTTATTGATGTATATTGCTAAAAATCACAAACGCAATGAGATAGATCCATAAATAACGATTTTGAAATATGTATATTATTTGAGACTGCAACACGGTCTCAAATAACCTCTATTGCAACCGCGACGCGGTCCCAAACAAGACCAATTGAGACCTCATCGCGGTCCCAAATAATATTCATAGTATTAGGGACCGCGTTGCGGTCCGTAATAATATTCATAGTATTTGGGACCGCGACGTGGTCTCAAATAATCTGTATTTGTAATTATCAAACTTTTAGATACCGCGTCGCGATTGCAATTACCTAAAAAAATTCAAAAAGTCGGGCGTGCAAAGGGGGAAAATTCAAATTTTCGCGAAAATTCAAATTTTCACCCCATTTTCTATATATACCCACCACTATCCTTTCATTTTTTCAAAACTATCACCAACACAACTCTTCCCTCACCAAAACATCAACAAAAAACACTCTTCTATTCTTTTTTTTTGAATAAAAAAAAAATAACACCAAACACTACTATTATTTTCTTTTCCAAATCAAAAAGCCTTATCTCTTCTTCTTAATTTCTCTTCTTCTTTTTTCCATTTCATTTTTTTTTATCTTTCATTAGTTTTTTTTTGTTCATCTTTATTACATTTCTCTATATATTGATCTTTCATTTCAATATATAATTTATTTGTTCTTTTATATTGTTTTGTTGGCATTATTCATATGTAATTTATTTATTCTTTTATATTGTTGTTTATCTAATTTCTACGAAAAAACCAATTATATTACAATAATTTACTAGAATATTTTCTTTTATTTCGTTCGCAGAGTATCTACAACCGCGACGTGGTTGCAGTTAATATTCATACTATCTTGGACCGCGCCGCGGTTCCAGAGTTTGAATAATAACTGCAACCGCGTTGCCGTTTCAATAGGCCTTTCGAGCACCAGAGACCGCGACGTGGTTGCAGTTTGTTTTCAACATCTTGGAACCGTGGCGCGGTCTCAGATGTTCTTCAGATATCTGAGATCGCATTGTGATTCCAGATACTCGACGGATTATTGTGACCGCGTTGCGGTTCCTATTTGTATCTGCAACCGCGTTGTGGTCCCAGAATAATCAAGTTGCAATTGCTCTCTTATGGGACCGCATCGTGGTCTTTGATGAGAAGCGACCACGCTCAATTGGGACCACGTAATTGGAACAACGATGCGGTTGCAGAAAGCCTTCTGTAAACGCATTTTGATTATCTGCAACCGCATATATGCGGTTGCAGATGAGGCAATTTTCTTGTAGTGATGTTTGGTCGGCCGCAAATCTTCAAGTGGACCATAATGGTCATTTTACGATCACGAAAATGCCATCATTGTCGATTTTTGTTAGACATCGATCATCAAGCTATCGTCATTTAAGCGGTGAGGCGATACATAAAGAATTATTCCATAGGTCTGTAAGCAATTGGGCCGATCGAGACCCACTACGAAGCTTGTTCCATTCTTTGCACGGTGCACACACACATCTTTAAATATAGCCTTATATAGATTTTAAAAAAATGATATTGTTTAGCCGGGTTTTTGTAAATATTAATTGAAAAAGTCTTTCTGACTTTGCGTCCACATTTATTCATTATTAAAAGCTCGAATGCTCGATCTTTAAATATCTCGTGAGTTTGATCATTGATCGTTATCAACTCTTACTCGATTTTTTGAATCTTTTCAGCACATGAGTCATCAGATGCTCTACGTTCAATGAATCAATTAATCCACGTGTTTTGTTTGAGTGAAAAATAACAAAAAGACCCGCCTCATAGCCTTCTTGCAAGCAGCCTTGTTGAGGGAGGGAATGGCTATGTCCACCAGCTCTTACCATCCCTTAACAAGTTTCAAGGCTTCGACGAAGCCGAGAGGCGGACTCAAAAGAGTCCATCTCGAGTCTTGGCGTCCCTACCACCTTTCGTTGGGATATTCGTCTTTTATTTATAGAGTTGGAGCATTCCCTTTCATAACCTATTCGTCGATTCCTAACCTTAATAGCTTATTCAAAAAGGAAATTTCTAGAGTCAGATCGGACCGTTACTAAGAGGGAAAGTAAGAAGAGCCCATCTCGCTTTCTAGAAAGCCATTATAGCATTCATGATATATTGAATACTAAAGATCTTGTGGCCCAGCCCATAAGGGCCATGCGGACTTGACGTCATCTCCACCTTCTCCAGTATATCATAGGCAATCCTTCGTGAATGCGGCTCTGCCTAGAGTGGGGGTATCTATTATTCGTCGGAGAGTAGTCTCTGAGTTTGCTCCTATTCACTATTAACTTGCAAATCAAATAAAAATATTTGGATGAACCCTACCTGTAAAATCAAAAAGGTAGACGACCGACTCAGGTTCAAGATACAGAAGGAGAGCCCTTCCATTTCTTTGATGCACACGCCTTTTTTTTTCTTTTTCTTTTCTTCACGAAGTTTATTTCCACAGTTGCTTAAGCGACAACCACTTTGCGTCCCAACCTTCTTGCTTCTCGGCTTTCCTCTCCAAGTATATTTTTCATTTAAGTTGGAAAATTGTGAAATAGGCAATAATATAAATATTTCAAATAACCATTATTAGAAAAATAGCAAGTTGAATCATAGCATCTTAATGTCATTTTCTCCTCTAAAAGGAAAAAAATATAAAAAAAGCAAATATAGTAAAATAAAATAAAATTATTCAACCTTATCCATTTTACTCGTCATCTTTATAAAACTGGCAAACTGCCATCATGACATTGACATATATATAATACACGCATCACATCCACCTCAAAAATCTCATTTCTTCTAGATATTTATAATTTATTTATCCATTCACCGATAATGACGATCGCCAAAGTTTCCACCGCCGGCGATTCTGCCGCCGGCGGTGCATCGAAGAAGCAGCGAATCAGCAGCACCACCACCACCAGCACTAACCGCCTCTCCTCTCCACCAACAGAAAACCTAACCGGAGCTCCCAAATCCTCCGCCGGTGGATTCAACGACGCCGCCACCGCTGACGTCATCCTCCGCCTCCATTTCGACCACGATTTCGAGCTACTCTCCTCCGATTCATCAACCGCCGGCGATCACCAGTCCGAGATCCAGATCTACCTCCACTCTCGCGTTCTCGCCCGATCGAAATACTTCGTGGCGCTGTTATCGGATCGGTGGCAGCAAGGTAACGACGAATCGAAAATGCACCGGTTTAATTTGGCTGTACCGGTTACTGCCGGTTCGTTTAATCATCACTTGACTGTTTTAGAAATGCTGTACTCCGATTGTGTGTTGCCTTTAATCGATAGCGTAGCTACCGCGCTTAATGTTTTACCTATTGCGCTTGAATTGCTGTTTGAGGATTGTATTAAAGCGTGCGTTAAGTTCCTCGAGGCCGTGCCTTGGTCGGATGAGGAGGAGAAGATGATTATGAGTTTCATTCCTTTTCTGACTTGTGACGAGGAAGCGAAGGAGCTCGTCGCGAGGGTGTCTCCTGCGAAGGATAATTCGTCGGAGGAGATGCTGGATACGTTGATATACATGGTGATGCACAATCATCCGCACTTTGCGTTTGCAAAGGCTTTTGTGGCGAAGTTGTTGAGGGATTTCACTACGAGAGAGTCGGCGAGGAAGGTTTTGAATCAGGTGTTTGACGATAATTTTGAGGCTGTGAAGGGGTGTTTGGAGGATTACTCGAGTCCCGATTTTAGGGGTGATCATAATGAGATGGAGGCGAAGCAGAGGTTGAGTCTGCACACGGCGATGGTTCGTGGGAAACATTTGCTTTGGGTGGTGGAGAGGATGGTGGAACTTAAGGTTGCTGATTCGGCAGTCAAGGCGTGGAGTGAACAGGCTTCGTTTACGACGATTTTGCAGAGTTCGTTTTGTGATGATGCGTGGAGAAATATTGTCCCCAGTCTTCCTGCTGTGCTACTGCGTTGCACGAGCCGACTTGCTAGCGCTGTTGCCACGGGGAATGTCTTGGCGGCTAGACAGGTTTGCCCGTTGACTATGCATTTAGCTTGTTTAGTGTAGCTTCAGATTCGTTATGTGGCTTTTGGATGTTTGTATCCGTATTAATTGTTTGAACATGCAGTGCCTGACATTCAGCCATGGTATCCTGGTTGATGATCATAACTCGTTATGCCTTTTGTGCGAATTAATGATTTGACATGTACAACTTGGAGAGTTGGCTATAATTATGTGCAACCATTACTTTACACGCCACGTGTTACAGTTTTAAAATCTTTAACTACTAAGCTCTTCAAATGTTAATCGATCTGCTCAAAATAAAAAGTTCCTTAAATGTAAGTATGGCGAAAGACATGTCTGATTTTTCTGGTTATAATCATCTGCTAGCTCCATATATAGAAACTGACCTGTATCCGGTGATACTATTGCTACTTCATGTTTTTCTTTAGTTTCAGACCTTTGAGAGCTGGAAAATGAAATTTCTAATCACGAATAGGGCATGAAATTGATGTGTTGCGTTGTGATTGTTGCGCAAGGGATGGTTGGCATTTTGTACTGTAGGAAATGGAACCGCGTTGAAGATATCAAATGTGGTCATAGGACTCAATTGGGCCACAAAGTTAGAAACAGATAACACTCCTAAGTGAATGCTTCTTAGGGAACTTATTTACATAATTGAGGCATAGGGAAACTTCTATGTTTTGTTTTTAAAACCGATAATTTGATGGGAGACTGTGTAAACCACCCTTACCAGTGGTGTACACAGGAATCATCAAATAAAAGAAGAGAAATAGTGGTGATTTAACTTAAAGGAAGAGTCGATAGTTTTGTGGACGGATCAGACTGCTTGTGGACATATCTTGCACATGCACCTTTGATTGAAGCATTGAATGCAACATAATGTATTTATATCGTTTGTTTAAGAAGATATCATGTACTAAAATCAAGGATTTGCAGGGCTGTTGGTAATTAGTATCCATTTAGATGAGGAACCTCCCCATAAAAACCATACGCAGGCTGTTTTAAACCTTCATGCACACAAATCTCTGTGTAAAAGTTCTAGTGTGTTTTTTCACATTGAAGTTGTGTTTTGTCATTAATAATACGCACTCGTTGCCTAACAGGTTAGATTCAAGCTTGTGAAAGACTGGCTTCCCGTGTTGATTACATGCAGAAACACCCTCTCACCGATGGGATCGAATAACAAATCACTGTATCTTGAACTGGAGGAAACGTTCTTAAGAATCATATCCACACTCCCAATGTCCGACTCACAAGTTTTGCTGCAAAAGTGTCTTAGCTTTTCAACTCGTAATGTTGATGACTGCCCTCACTTGGTAGCTGCTTTTACCACCTGGTTTCGCCGCGCAAATGTACATCCACAGCCAGATACCTCTCATTGATAGAAAATGAGAACTCGTTTAGTCGGTATTTTTGCATTTTGTATATATAACATTTTCGAGTGAAGCGAGTTGGCATTGCTTTGCTGGTTTACCGGTACATAAAATGTCTTAATGTGAAAGTGTTGGTTAGTGACCAGTTTTTCTGGCTGGCAAACTCTGTCCTTGGTTTAAGTTATGGTAGGGTAAAAAAGGCTTATGAGTTATGAGACTGTAGATAACTGTGACGTTTGTTGGTGAATATTAGAAACTTTGAGCAATGGTGACAACTTTTCCCCCCTTTTTTTGAATCCATATAGTTAGTCCTCGTAATGAGTGTGGACAAATGCATTTTACTTTGTTGGCTTGGAGGATCCATAGTGACATGAACGGTGTCGAAATTGGTTAAAATTTAGGAGCATGATGTGCTCCGACTTCGTATTTCTCTCATGTTATTATCTCATGTTATTAAAATGTGAGTATATCCAAGATATCCCAAAACAACCTTATAATATCATAAAAGCATTATTTTGGAATTCACTTCAATATTTTGTCAATTAAATACCACAGAACAGAATGGCATAAAAAAAAAGAACAGCCACAAGTTGGTAAATTTGAAAACAACTAGCAAAAAAGGGGCCTCACAAATTCCAAAAGTTACAGATGTAAATAATTAGAGTGCCACCTCAAGTTTGTCAATCCTAACACCAACCTTACTTTTTTGATTTTTGATTGTGTTAGTTATCTCCTCAACTATCTTAATTACATCATTACTTTTTCACCTCCAACGTAATTAAGTCTGTGATTGTATTGTCACGTGCCCCAGAATGCTAGTTTTGTATGGAAAATATAGTCTATTCAGATCGCCTAGTAAGTAAACATGTAACCTTAGATAGACACACACACACACACACACACACACACACACACATATATATATATATATATATATATATATATATATATATATATACATGTCTTATTTAAGAATTCGTTTGGTTTCAAAAATGAATTTATCTGAAAACCAATTGTATAGATTAGAAATGAGATTAAAATTCAAGATTTCCGTGATATCTAATATGTGCCACTTGTTTAGTTGATAAGATTAAATGTCAAGATAAATGGTTACCTGACTTACCTCAATAATTCCTTGTTTGATTTGTGTCATTAAACGTTCAACTAATCATTTTTTTAAAATCCTTTTCTAAAAGTGAAAACATATTTTTGTTTTCAACTCAATGGCATATTGTATATTTTTCTCACAATTATATATCGCCAAAATATTATATGAAAATAAGTTATGGCAATTAACGTATTTTTAAAATGGGGGTGAGAGGGTTGAGTAAGAGGAGGAAAAGAAGCTAGAATCTTTTTGCTTTTCTATTTTAATTTTATGTATCAATAAGAATTTCTATAATTATTAAAACAAAATAAAATAATTTCGTAAAATTTTGACTTATCTTTATCATAATTTAATGGGAAAAAAGCAGAAGACCCCTTTAACTTTCGACCGTTTTGCACTTTGCCCCCCGAGCTTTGATTTTTAGCACTTTGCCCCCCAGCTTTGAATTCCGTCAAACGTTACCCCCCACATAGCATGACCGTTAATGGATAATTTCAATGAAAAGTAAAAATAAGACAACATCAAGATTATTTATCTTAGGGGTAGATGTGAGATTATTTATCTCAATTTCTGAGATAAAACTAAAAAAATTAGGCATATCTCTAATCTGCCCGAAAAATCAATCTATACAATCGAACGAGAGATATAGTGAGATAGCTGAGATATCTCACTTTATCTATGGAACCAAACGGTTTCTAAGTATATAAAGAGCATGTCATTGTATTTGATATGAATTAGGGTCCTATCTCGTTAAGCGCTCTAAAGGAGAAGGCTACTATTAGTAATCTCTCTAAACCCCTTCATGAAGTTGATTGATTTTAATTTACAACGCTAATAAGTGAAAAACAATTGTAAAAGGTAAAGAATTTTGATATTCGAAAAACTTTCAGCGATCTCGAATGAGTCAAATAAATACATGACCTATATATGCTTTATTTTCATTTTTGTCACATTATAAATTATGTATTTATTTCTATTTTTGTCGTGCTAGTTTAACTCTTTCTTATGTTAGGATATGGATGAATGCGTGTGCTTCTTATCTGAACTCATATCTATTATCTACGTAATTACCCATGATTTACACGTAAGCATATGTAAAAGGCAAATGGAAGTTTTTTAGGCTAGGGGTACAAGAGTCATAAGCAGTTGGGCTGTATTTGTAATTTTTTAACTGTGTACTAGTATAAATTGAGGTGCAACCACTCAAGAAAATAGTACATTATTTTTGCTCATATAGTTTTTCTATTAAGTGTTATTTCTTTTTCCGTAAACCCTAAGTCCATTTCACCTCTAGGTTACGTCGCCATCAATTGTAGGTCACACCCTACCATAACATCACCTGCAGTGAATCATCCTCATTTGCTCCAACATCATTGTTAAAACCTACCAATCATGGGTTATTTTTTCTGCGCAACCAATCTAAGTCCATTCCTCAATTGCATCTCTAAAGAAACTTTGTTTTAAAACTAGATCTGCATCTTAACGACGCAATTCATCGTCACTTCAGTTTATTACAAGTTGTAAATTCAAAGATCTGTAATTTATCGGTTAAATCAATTAGATTTGGCAACGACAAGGAAAAATTCAGGGTGAGGCAGTTGGTAAGGCCTCTTACATTGCCGGATGAAAGATCTATCAAGTAAATGGTGATAATACATAATTTATTAAGTACTAGGCAATTCTGGAACAATGAAGAGGCGGAGGTTGCAATGAGCTACTGGTTGATGATAGTGGACAATGGATGCAGAGAAGATAATTAGAATGGACGGAACTGGAAAAAAGGGTCTCTTGCGGTAAGTTATCTTTATTTTTTATACATAGGTCAATTAAATCTAACTTGTGTTTTCCCTTTTCTTTTACAATACCATTGAATATTTTAAAAAAAAGATTCAATATTTTTTACTTGTTCCTCTATAGTACTGAACTTGAATTGATCAAAATCTCTAACTTGTTCTAGACTTTCTTCAAACATATTGAAGAACTCTCTATGTTAAAAATACACATCATTACCGAAACTTTAATCAAAGTTGTATGAATCCCTATTTTCAGCCTATTTACTAATCTATTGTTTTTCATCAATTCCTAATTTTCTGTGCACGTTGTTTCGATTTCCTAAGTCTGCAGATACAGGTTCAGACCTTAAAAACAAAAGGCCGGGCGGTTTTTGCAAACCATGTGGCCTTTCGCCCCAGCTTCAAGAATTCTTGGGGGTGTCCGAGCTTCCTAAGACCGAGGTAGTAAAGAGGATTTGGTCGTATATCCGCGAAAAGAATCTGCAATACCCAGAGGATAAACGAAAAATCATATGCGATCAACCTCTACGTAGAATTTTCGGTGTTGAGAGCATCAACATGTACGAGATGAATAAAGCAATCTCCAAGCACGTTTGGTCGCTGAACGAAGCCTCCAACACCAAATCACCAGCAACGGAAAGGCAACACAAACAACGCAAAGAAGCCGCTGCCTATGGTAGTAAAACTTCACAAAAGGAAAGACGACACAAACAACGGAAGGAAATAAATAGACGAGGCAAAAGGGAAAGTGAAAGCGGAGAGATCAACAGCTTCTAATATAACTGCTTCTCTCTCACTATCTGATGCCCTCATCGAGTTCTTTGGTACCGGCGAACGTGAATTATCACGTGCACAAGCCATCAAGAAGATCCAGGAATACATAAATGAGAACGCGTAGCAGGATCCATCTGATAGGAAAAAGGTCTTGCGCGGCGACAAGTTGAAAGAACTCTTTAAGGACGATTCCTTCGTTGGTATTGGTGCTGTCTCAAAACTTGGTTTCTTAGTATAAGTTTCAAGTGCTTGCAAATAGTAAACCAAACTGTTATTCTGACCTCAAAAGCTGAAACTGGTGTACTTTTTGTACAGTCAACTATAACAATTATTTTTGCTAAATGCCGATACTACAAAAGGCCTAACCCCAATGATTTGGGATTCCAGGCTTCATTGTTGTGTCTGATACTCCTTAGCTTATAAATCTGGGAATTCAACATTGTTGTAATACATTCGTTTTGTAAAGTTCCATTGTTTGTTTCAAAAAGTAAATATATACATATATATATATATTGTATACATATATTTACTGCATACAACAAAAGATTCTTTCACTCTTTATTATTTAGAACTCAACTTTTAATTTATTCAATAATGTTGAAAAGTGGACCCTTCTCGATAGAGCGAAAACACGACAATAATTGAAAGACAGAAAAATACGACACACAGATTTTACGTAGAAAACCCCAAATTAATTTAGAGTAAAAAACCACGGGCAAGGTAGAAGAATTTCACTATGAGTGTAAAAGAAGGAATTACAACTCTCCGACTTTTACCGTAGTAAAGTCGTACAAATTCTCTATTTTTACCTCACAATAACAACACCTTTTAAACACTCTTTATAAATAATTACTTGCTTAATTATTGATAAGAGAAGATGTGTTTTATTTGTTTTGGGTTGATTTTGCAATTGCCAGATGAAGCCCTTTTATAGAGGAAGAGAAATGCTGCACCAATAATAATTAATTCAGCTCGCCAGTATAATGCTGCACCATCCTTTAATCAATTCAGCCGCCCAGCATTTTAGCACCATAATAAACAAATTAGCCGCCCCATCATTGCTGCACCAAGAAGGAAATGGGGCTGCACAATGCTCCACTCTGAATATTAAAACAACCGCCCCAACAATCTCCCACTTGAAGATTTGATTAGGGCCTAATCAGATCTTCACATCATTCTTTCTACCTCACCCTTCATGTTGCTCACGTTTTCACCAGACCACACGAGGACCGACACTGAACAAACTTGTCAGCATTAACACTTTTCGTCAAGAAATCAGCTATGTTATCTTTAGTGTGAATTTTCTGCACATCCACAGTACCCTCCTCGACTTTCTCACGAACAAAGTGATACTGGACCCAAATATGTTTTGTCTTGGAATGAAACGCAGGATTCCTTGCAAGATGCAACGCACTCTGACTGTCACAGAATAGAGAAATACTCTCTAGTTTGTGCCCGAGTTCCTCCAGAACCATTTTCAACCAAATCACCTCTTTACTGGCCTGCGTAGCTGCCACGTATTCAGCCTCCGTTGTTGATGTCGTAACAACTGACTGTAACTTCGAAACCCAACTTACTGCACCTCCAGCAAGAGTAAACACATATCCTGTCGTGGACTTGCTTTTGTCAAGATCACCTGCATAGTCAGAATCAACATAACCCTTGACTGTAAAACCCGATCCTCCATAACATAATGCAACATCTGAGGTTCCCTGAATGTATCTCAGAACTCTCTTTACTGTACTCCAATGCTCTCTTCCCGGATTCGCCATGTATCGACTAACCACTCCCACTGCATGTGCAATGTCTGGTCTAGTACAGATCATAACAAACATTAAGCTTCCCACTACTGATGCATACGGTACTCGAGACATCTCCCTCCTCTCTTCTTCACTGCTAGGACACATACTTGAGGATAACTTGAAATTAACAGGAAGAGGGGTAGAGATTGGCTTACAATTTTGCATACTAAACCGTCGCAAAATCTTTATCAAATAGTTCCTCTGAGAAAGCCAAATCTTCCTGCCATTTCTGTCTCGGCGGATTTGCATCCCTAGAATCTTGTTTGCTGGTCCTAAGTCCTTCATTTCAAATTCCCTAGCCAGTTCAGCCTTCAGTTCTTCAATACGAGCTTTGTTGGGGCCTGAAACCAACATGTCATCAACATACAACAGCAAAATAACAAAGTCATCACCAGATCTTTTGAAATATGCACAAGGATCTGCATTCAGTCTGTTGTATCCAAGGCTCATTATGAATGAATCAAATCTTTTGTACCAACACCTCGACGCCTGTTTGAGACCGTACAAATATTTGGTCAACCTGCAAACCAAGTTCTCTTTTCCTTCTTCTATAAATCCTTCCGGTTGGAGCATATAAATCTCTTCTTCAAGATCACCATGAAGAAAAGCCATTTTTACATCCAACTGTTCAAGATGTAAATCAAATGTAGCGCACATCGCCAGAACCACCCGAACAGTTGTCATTCGGACCACCGGGGAAAATATTTCATTGAAATCAACCCCTTCCTTCTGAGCATATCCTTTCACCACCAATCGTGCACGATACTTCTCCACTTGGTCATCACTGTTACGTTTGATTTTGTACACCCATTTGTTGCCAATGGGTTTCCTCCCTTGTGGTAGAGACACAAGTTCCCATGTCTTATTCTTATGGAGTGCTTCGATTTCCTCCTGCATTGCTGCCATCCACTGAGCTGCATCTGAACTACTCATTGCTTCCTGGAGAGTTGATGGCTCCCCGTCCTCAGTTAAAAGACAGTATGCAACATTGTTCTCCATAGAATAGTCTGAGTGCCAGCCTGGTGGTCACCTGACACGTGTCGATCGACGTATCCCCGGGACTCCAGACTCCGTTGTCTCCTCAGGTTCATGCTCAGGTTCAGCATGACCGTCCTGCTCAGCATCCTTCTCGACCACCGCTGTCGTAGTTTCTGGATCTTCACATGCACTACTATCATTTCCTTTCTTATCTTTCGTGAAGATAACATCCCTGCTTACAACAATCTTGTGGACAGTGGGGGTCCCACAAGCGATACCCCTTCACTCCTTTAGCATACCCTAAGAACAAACACTTCCTGGATTTTGGGTCCAGCTTCGTTTTCTCTTGAGTATTAAACATAACATAAGCGGGACTCCCAAATACATGGAGATTAGAATAATCAACTGGTTTACCTGTCCACACCTCCATCGGTGTTTTCAGCCCCAGTGCTGTTGACGGAGATCGGTTCACCACATAACAGGCGGTATTGACTGCTTCTGCCCAGAACGACTTTTCTAAGCCTGCATCCTGCATCATGGCTCTTGTTTTATCCAACAAGGTCCTGTTCATTCGCTCTGCCACCCCATTCTGCTGCGGAGTGTATGCCGTAGTAAACTGCCTCTTAATCCCAACATCTTTACAGAAGTATTCAAACTCCTTGCCAGTATATTCCCCTCCATTGTCAGATCTCAGGCACTTGATCTTTTTCCCAGATTCAAGTTCCACCAGCGCTTTGTACGTCTTGAACATCGAGAACACCTCGGCCTTACTCTTGATCATGTACACCCAACATCTCCTGGAATAATCATCTATAAAAGACACAAAATACTTTGCACCTCCCGGGGATAGTACTGGTGCTTGCCACATGTCATAGTGAATCAATTATAGAATGACTTTACTTCTAGGATCTGAACTAAGAAACTTTATACGATGTTGCTTGCCAACAACACAATGCTCACAAAAAGCTAAAGATACCTTTGTGAGGCCCGAAAGTAGTTTTTCTCTGCAAGAACCTTCATGCCTTGTTCTGACATATGCCCGAGCCGCTGATGCCAAATCATTGATGATTTCTCAATCGACTCAGATGAAGCCACTGACGCTTCTCCCACTTGCAGAGCCCTTCCCTGTACCATGTATAAGTTTCCGGCAATCTTGTCCGCCTTCATCAGTACAAACGCACCCCTTTTAACTTTCATGATCTTGTTTTGCGACCCAATCTCACAACCAAGATCATCGAGTTGTCCATAAGACACCAAATTCTTGCATAATCCCTCCACGTGTCGGACATCTCGAATGGTCCGAACAATCCCGTCATGCATCTCCAGCTTGATTGTACCAACGACAACAACTTTCAAAGGTTCATTTTTACAGCTATACACAGATCCTCCAGCGATCGGTGTATACTCATGAAACCACTCCCTCCTGGGAGTCATATGAAAACTGGCTCCTGAATCAATAAGCCATACATCATCGAAGCCACGCATACCTCGAATAGATGTTGCTGCTTCACAGCATAGTACATCACCATCATCTGAAGTGCTATCAACGCTCCCCTGAGGATTAGAACTCTTCTGGTTTGAATCCTTAAGATTCCAACAGTCCTTCTTCAAATGACCTTTCTTGCCACAGTGCCAACAACTGCCCTTGGTCTTTGACTTGGATCTCCCATGTTTCTTACTCCCACTTGCACCGCGCTCCGTCGTTCTCCCTCTTGTCACCGACAAGGCACCTGCTTGTTGCGAACCTGCCTCCCTGTCTTCTATGTTCTTGCGTCGACTCTCTTCTTCCAGAATAGCGACTGCAATTTCGTCGAAGACCAAATAATCCGTGAGGACATTATTTGTTAAGTTGATGACAAGCTGGTCATATGAATCGGGCAGACTTTGCAGCAGAATTTCAGCACGTTCAACCACTTCTATTTTATGACTCAACGACGTCAATTGAGAAAATAGAGTATTTAGAACATTGAGGTGCTCAGTTACCGGGGTAGATTCTGCCATCCTCAGTGTGTACAATTTCCTTTTAAGGAAAATTTTGTTGTGTAGGGACTTCGCCTCATACAGCTTGTTGAGATGATCCCATATCTCCTTAGCTGTCATCTTCTCCTCAACGCTTGACAACACGCCATCACCTAACGCCAGGTGAATATTTGCGATAGCGTTGCCGTCCATCTCGTTCCACTTCGTATCATCTGTGATTTCCATCGGCGTGTCGCCGATCGCCGCGAGACACCCATCTTTCCGCAAGATGGCTTTGATCTTCAGCTTCCACAACGAGAAATTACTCCCGTTGAATTTTTCGATCTCGAATTTTGCCGTCATTGAAAAATTATTTCAGTATGATACCCACATATATCACTGAGACCCCGGATATGAACCGAGACTCTGATACCACTTGTTGAAAAGTGGACCCTTCTCGATAGAGCGAAAACACGACAATAATTGAAAGACGAAAAAATACTACACAGAGATTTTACGTGGAAAACCCCAAATTAATTTAGGGTAAAAAACCACGGGCAATAGAAGAATTTCACTATGAGTGTAAAATAGGAATTACAACTCTCCGACTTTTACCGTAGTAAAGTCGTACAAATTCTCTATTTTTACCTCACAATAACAACACCTTTTAAACACTCTTTATAGATAATTACTTGCTTAATTATCGATAAGAGAAGATGTGTTTTATTTGTTTTGGGATGATTTTGCAATTGTCGGATGAAGCCCTTTTATAGAGGAAGAGAAATGCTGCACCAATAATAATTAATTCAGCCGTCCAGTATAATGCTGCACCATCCTTTAATCAATTCAGCCGCCCAACATTTTAGCACCATAATAAACAAATGAGCCGCCCCATCATTGCTGCACCAAGAAGGAAATGGGGCTGCACAATGCTCCACTCTGTATATTAAAACAACCGCCCCAACAAATAATAGGACTATTTTGTGTATGAGTGAGTGAAAAACAATTGTAAAAGTAAAAGTATCAATTGAGATCTATATTCCGCCTCCGTTTATAATTTACTTCTAGTTCTAGTTTTTTGTTGTTAAAAATGACATATTAACTGTGTACTAGAGACTATCAAACATGTCCACAATTCGTTCTCAACATAATATGTTTAGCTCAAACCCATGTTTTCAGAATCGGACCGAACATCGACCCGAACACTCCACTGGTTACTGGTTTTATTGGTTCAAATCAGTCGAACCACTGGTCCGACCGGTGTGACAATATATTATAAAAATGATAAATATATATATCTAAAATATATCTTGCTACATAATTTGGTTAGTATCAATTTAGGAAACGATAAATTATAAATTAGTTTCTTCATTCTTAATTGATATGTTTCTAATCATAAAATTCATAATTTATTTTATTTAGTTAATTTATTATTTAGAAATATAGAAAACTAAATTAAGGTATTTGATTAACATATAATAATTAAAAAATTAAACTAAGCATATTATGATTTAAGTTTTAAACAGATATGCATAATATATCATGAATTGTAATTATTGAAGTGTTCGAAAATAATAATAATCACTAGTCTAAGAATATTTACTATATAGAAGAAAATAACATAATAAAGATGCTTTATAATATAATACTACTAATTAAGCTATAAAAATAATAGTATAATATATTTGTTGTATATGAGAAAAGTATATTTGAGATATTTATCATATATATATATATATATATATTAAGAAGTGTGAAGACTACCAATTCTATTGTAGCTCAATTTGTTAAAGCATCTAAGTGTTACATAGAGGTCTAGAGTTCAATTCAACTACGCATTAAATATTTTAATTTTTAAAATCAATTACACAAACCGGTTCAACCACTACCAAACCAAGTCACCGGTTCTCGGTTCTTGATTGATTCTTACCGGGTTTGACCGGTTCTTAAAGTTATTGGTTATAGAATTCAACTGAATCGGCCAAGCTACCGGTCACCAGTTAAACTGGTTCGACCGACCGGTTCGGTCCGATTTTAACAACACTGGTTCAAACTTATTTTTAACTTATGACTCAGCTCGTGGTGCATTTTAAAAATATCGAATAAATGTTGAAGGGATAGTGATATGTATACAAGTGTGGAATCCTCCATCACACAAGATTATACTGTTATATCTGACATTCTTTCCCTCCTACCCATGAAGGATGCACTGAGAACATCAGTTTTGGCGAAAGATTGAGAACACAAATGGACATCTATGTACAAAATAAACCTTGATGAGAAAACGCCCTGCAAAAGTTTTAGTATTTCTTGTACCAAAAAGTATAAGTCTAGTGACATTATGACGTGAATCTCTACTGCATTAACTCGTGATCTTCAATGTTTGGAGATATATTATCGTGAAGCAGACATCATCTTGTCCCTCGACCTTATCAAATGCAAATCCCTCAGAAGTTTGGAGCTTAACATCCCCTACACCTACAATGTATCCTCCAAGAATTGTTTCCTACACCCCACAACTTTGCACCTTAGGGTAGAGATTCAGAATGAGCTTCCTAATTCTGATCTACTGATGTTGAACTTTTTGGTTCTAGGAAAAAATTGAATTAATAGAATGTAAATGGGTGAATGTTAAGTGTGTGAAAATACATGCCCCAAAAGGACTACGTTCAAGTATGAGGCCCCACGTAGTTTTGGTGGGCATAGCTATTTAATCCACTCAACACGGTGGATTAGAAGCGTTTCATTCAAATTTAGAATTAATCATTGGATTGGCCATGATCTTCTTTTACTTGCAAATGGTGGATTACAAATTCAAAAGCAATTGAAAGGACTCATAAGTTTAAATACTTAGGTTTTATGGCATCTCTCAATGCAGGTTAGTACTTAATTATCCTCCTTTTTGCATTTGATAATTTTCATTTGATGGAATTTAAAAGTGCAAGTGTTGAAGTGAGATGTTGCGCCAACACTTTGGTAAGATATGTTAGCTCAACATTGAACCTGACTCTGCACTTATCCAATTTTATAGTTTATATTAATTTCACCTTTATTTTTAAATTAATATAGTTCCACGAGTTGTAGTTGTTTACGATGTATTTCAAGATATCATGAGCTTAGGTTTTGAAGAAGACAAGCACAAGATTGAAGATCGAGCTTAATGAAGATTATGATAAGATTGGAAGATCTCTTGAAGATAAGGATTCCCTGATCAGATAAGAGGACGGCCAATCTGAAGATAATCATCAATGAAGATCACGAGATTATCAAGAGAATTGAAGAGCAATCAATTAATGTCTATCACATCTACGAATCGTCTTTGTAAATTCTGTAAGTAGAGTGCTAGGCATCAAGTAGAAAACACAAGACTTGAGTGTTCCATTCTAAGTCATTAGCGTCTAGTGTTTTCAGTCTTGCTTTGTAAGGGCTTTTGCCTAATGAGTGAGAGTTACAATCTTTGTAGCTCGTAGCGAGTTAGGTTAAAAGGATTGGTTTCCTTAAACGTGTTTTCAGTCTTGCTTTGTAAGGGCTTTTGCCTAATGAGTGAGAGTTACAATCTTTGTAGCTCGTAGCGAGTTAGGTTAAAAGGATTGGTTTCCTTAAACGTGTCCTTGCTGAATTTTGTAAAATCATTGAAGTAATTTACTGATAGGCTCCTCAGATTATATGTATATAACCTGCTTAAAATCATACACTGTGTCTTTTCAATCTGCTGCAAATCACTCTATATGTTGCGACAACATTGTATCAAACTAGTGTTGGCTCAAAATTACAATCAACATAACATGTGATCACAAAAGAGTACCATATCCCGATCCATACATTTACAATTGGTGTCAGGGCCAAGCACCAATTTCACTGGTGTTTGGATTTGGTACTAAGTCATGGACAACATAAACCCCAACACGAACAACTGACTGCCAGTACTGGATGGCACCAATTACGCCTACTGTAAGATCAGGCTCAAATCATACATCAAGTCCATAGACCTGAGAGCTTGAAAGTCGATCATTAATGGATACACTCCTCCAATTAGCTCAGGGTCTAGACCCTTACCCTACCCTGTAACTTTTGAAATTCAACTCAGGGTATGGGTAGGGTAAGGGTCTTGATCCTTACTCTAAAAAGTTCATTTAAAACCACCTTAAATGATGTATTTCCTCTTTAAAATATTTTTTTTGTGAATGTTACGAGATTTGCTATCGACGAAAAAAAAAAAATTAACGCGGGTGAAATTTGGTAACGGGTCTAGTAAAACACTTACCCATTTAACAGGGTAGGGTAAGGGCCCTTAAGAATAGGGTTTTCAATGGGTCTTAGTTAAGGTAGGGTAGGGTCCTTACCCAGGATTATACACATGGTCTTGACATGGTTTGGGTAAGGGTAGGGTTGACAGGCCTACCTCCAATGATAGGTCCAGACAACGACAATGATGTGAACCTAAAGCCAGAGTTTGAGTGGACATCGATTGAGATCAACAATGCCGCATTCAACGAGAAGGCTCTCAATGCCATATTCAGCAGGGTGGATCCATATATGTTCAGACTAATTCAGAACAACGCTACTGCCAGAGAAGCATGGATGTTCCTTCAGACCCACTCTGAGGGCGACACAAGTGTCAAAATATCTAGGTTACATGTTGCTTTAAGTAAATTTGAGAAAATGAGAATGGGAGAGGATGAGAGTGACACCTCACATCTTGAAAAGTTAATGAATATATCTACTGAATGTCATAGTCGAGGGGAGCCTTTAATAAATAAACAACTGGTTTATAAAGCTTTGAGAACTCTTTCATCAAAATTTGAAACCAAGAAAATAGCTATGCAAGAGGCCAGACACATGCCCACTCTTAACTTCTTACTATCCTAAATGCTTTAAAAGAGTTTGAAATGAATCTGGAGCCGTCTAAACTAAACTAAGAGGTCATGCTCTAAAAGTTACAGAGGAAGAAGTGAGTGATGAATCAGAGATTAATGCTTATTTGGGTAGTGTGGTCAAGAATTTGTCTGCTAATCTAAGAAAGAATTTTCCTGTAAAATGGTAAACTACACATTTAAAAAGCCTTCTCGAAGTGAAACCAAATAGATGAAAGATGTACAATGTTTTGAATGCAAAGGGTTTGGTCACTGGGCTTATGAATGTGCTAATACTTTAAGAATCAAAACAAATTCTAATTGGGTGTGTATAGATGATACAGAGGAAGGCACATGTGTCGAGGAGATAACCGATGAACAAGAATCCGAAGAAATACACACAACATCTCTTTCAGCTCAAGTCAACCTAACTGAATGTCAGGACAACATCACCACTGACCGACGTGTGCTCAACATCCAGATAGGAACTGAATGTCCAAAACATTACTTTGACAACTGGGAGGATGACAATATCATTTATGAATCTCAATGTTTAATCACTAATAGCAAACCAAGAATGTAAATACTAGACACTAATGACTTTGAATATAATGCTCAAGTCTCGTATTTTCTTCTTGATGCCTAACACTCTACTTATAGAATTTACAAAGTCGATCCGTAGATATGATAGACACGAATTGATTGCTCTTCGATTCTTTTGATGATCTCATGATCTTCCTTGTGATTATATTTAGATTGGACGTCCTCTTATCAGATCGGGAAAGCCTTATCTTCAAGAGATCTTCCAACCTTACCATAATCTTCATTAAGTTTGATCTTCTTCCTTGTGCTTATCTTCTTTGAAACCTAAGATCCAGATATCCTGAAATACATCATAAACAACTACAACTCATGGAACTACATTAGTTTAAGAATAAAGGCAAAATTAATATATAAATTATAAATCGGATAAGTGCAGTGTCAGGTTCAACGTTGAGCTAACATCTCTTACCAGAATGTTGGCTAGACATCTCACGTCAACACTTGCATTTTCAATGTCCTTTTTGGCATAATGTTATTACCTTTTGGAGAGGCTTGTTGAGTGCCTTCATTGTTTTCTCTGTTCTGTACAACTATGAAGCTTGGACTAGTTAACTAAAAAAGAAACAAGATCCTTATATTTGAATTACTTTGTTGAAAGTTAAAAGAGCATTACAAACATAATCCTCCTTTGAACATATATACTATACATAAGTATATGCAGTAGACTCATGTCTAGTAGTGACTGCATAGTGACTAGTACTTGATTTTGACTTTGCATTAATCAGGGAAAGGTTACGAAACAACCTCTTTGTATCTTCGTTTAGGTTATGATGCATATGTTTTAGCATTCCAATGGACTATAGTGTTTCTGCATTTTATAGATAAAACATATTTGGAGACTTAAAATGTCCTTGTAATTTTCCAGCAAACTATCTCCCTAATGACATACTATAACGTGCTTATGAATTATAATGTGAATGTCTTGTTTGGATATTTCCTATATCTTGTTTACAATTTTCGAAGAAATATTTAGATATTGTGATTCATTGATCTATTGTGGTTGTTGCCGGTGTGCTAATACATTTATATTTTCTTTCTGCGTATTAACAAATGGATTTTAGTGAATTTTTATTTGAGGCAATTTCGATATACCTCTTAGCTTCCTGAGATTATGTAGAATATGTCCTACTTTTGAAATAATTCAGAACATCTTCAAAAACCAAAATTAAAAAAGTAATGGATCTAAAAGAATGTCACACAAAAAAAGTGTCTTAGAGGATCCATAGAGACATGAGCAGTGAGAAAATTGGCTAAACTTTAAGAGCGTAATGTGTCCGACTTCCTATTCTCCTAAGTTATTAAAATGTGAGTGTATCCAAATTTAATATCCCAAAATACCTTATAATATCATAAAAATATTATTTTGGAATTCACTTAAATATTATGTCAGTCAAATACCACCAAACAAAATGGTATAAAAACCCAGTGTCCACAAATTGATAAGTTTCAAAATAAACAAACAGCATGGAATAAAAAATCTGGATTTCCAGAATTTGATAAATTTCAAAATTAACAGCAAAAAATGCCTGTCAAGAACTAGTTAGTCTGAGTTACATGTGCAAATATTAAAACGCTCATGTTTTTGTGTACGGTTCTTGTAACGCCCCGATTGTAACGCACCAAAATTTTCGTCTAGATTAATATACAACAACAACAACAACCAAGTCTGTAATCCCAATAAATTGGGGTAGGCTATATGAACCATCAATGAATCACGTCGAATCATGAACTTGAATCTTCTGCCTCCATACGTTTTGGTTGACGAGTATATCTTTATTTAAATCTTTTAGCTTCATGTCGTTCCATATGACCTCCATCTACGTTTTTTTTGGTCTTCCACGAGCTATAGTCATTTGTCCCAAGTCGAGACCTTCAACTCATTGTACTGGTCATCTATTAGTCTGCGTTTAACATGCACAAACCATCTTAAATGGTTTTCTCGCATTTTTTTGTCGATGGCCGCCACACCTAATTTATGTCAAATATCTTCATTTCGCACCTTATCTCTCCTGGTGTTACTGCACATCCACCGTATCATGCGCATCTCTGTAACATTCATTTTCTGTGCATGACTTTGCTTAATAGGCCAACACTCGGAGCCATAAAGCAAAGCAGGTCTAATAGCTGTACGATAGAACTTTTCTTTAAGCTTTAAAGGAAAGTTACAATCGCACAGGATCCCTGTTGCACTCTTCCACTTTGATCATCCAGCTTGGATGCGATGGTTGAATTCTATGTCTAACTCTCCATCCTTCTGCAGTATGGAGCCTAAATACCAAAAATGCAAACTTTTCGGTATCTTTTGGCCATCCAACTAGACCGTACCATCGTTGTTTCTTCGTTGTTTGATAAACTTGCATTCGAGGTACTCTGTTTTTGTTCGACTTAGTCGAAACCCTGGTGCTTCTAATGTTTGTCTCCATCGTTATAATTTAGCGTTAACTCCCGTTCTCGTCTCATCGTTGAGGACAATATCGTCTGTAAACAACATACACCATGGAACTCGGTCTTGGATGGTTCTGGTAATTTCATCAATTACAATGGCAAAACAAAAATAGGCTCAAAGTTGACCCCTGATGTAAGCCAATTGTAATCGGGAAGGCGTCTGTTAAACCGCCACAAGCTCGAACACTTGTCACCACATTCTCATACATATCTTTTATGATGTTGATATATTTAATGGGTACCCACTTCTTGACCAAGGTCCACAATAAAACCTCTCGAGGTACTTTGCCTTATGCCTTTTCTAAGTCGATAAAGACCATATGCAAATCTTTACTCTTTTCTCGAAAGCGTTCAATGAGCTGACGAATCAAATGGATGGCCTCTATGGTCGACCTTCCGTGCATAAATCCAAATTGGTTCTCAGATATGTGAACAACTTGTCTCAATCGGTGTTCGATCACCCTCTCCCATAGCTTCATGGTATGAAACATAAGCTTTATCCCACGATAGTTGAAACAATTTTGGACATCGCCCTTGTTCTTAGATAGAGGTATTAGCGTACTCTTCCTCCACTCTTCTAGTATTATATTTGTTCGCCATATTTTGTTGAAGAGGTTCGTCAAACCAGGTCACACCTATCTCTCCCATGCTTCTCCAGGCCTCGATAGGGATACCATCTGGGCCAACAAATTTTTCGTGTCTTCATCCTTTTCAAAGCATCTTTGACTTTCAACCTTCTAATACGGCACATAAAATTGTGATTCAGATCTTGAAGGGACTGCGAGATGTCACCCACTTCTTGGGTGGGCATTCTATTGAACAGGCCCTCGAAGTACTCCCTCCACCGTGCTTTGACCTGATCCTCACGCACCAAGACAGACTAACCTTCATCTTTGATGCATTTCACTACACATAGGTCTCTAGTCTTCCTATCTCTAATGTGAGCAATCCTGTATATATCCTTCTCGGCCTTCTTGTTATCCCTCACTACAAGATTTGAGGCCCTTTTGGGACCGCAAATTTTGCAACCGCAAAGCGGTTGCAAAATTTGCAACCCCAACGCGGTTGCAAAAACCATTCAGCGACCGGCTTTTGCAACCGCTTTGCGGTTGCAAAAACCATTCAGGGACCGCAACGCGGTCCCTGAATGTCCATTGAGCATCTGCAACCGCAATGCGGTTGCAAAATCAGCAACCGCACTGCGGTTGCAGAATCAGCAACCGCATAGCGGTTGCAAAAGCTAGTATTTGCAACCGCATTGCGGTTGCAAATACCCATTGAGCATTTGCAATCGCACTGCGGTTGCAGAATCTGCAACCGCATTGCGGTTGCAAAAGCTAGTATCTGCAACCGCAGTGCGGTTGCTGAAAATATTCATACTTCAAAATAATTTTTTTTGATGATTTGAGGTACCATGTTGTTAGTTTAGTTGATAACTATCCTAATAATTATAAAAACAACCATAATTTCAATATCTCATAACAATTTCAAGCGTTATATATGTGGGACAAGAAGAAATATGATGATGAGTAGTAAATAGAACATACAATATGTTCATGCATGGTCTAATAACTCATTCGATCATTTCAGATTCAATTTACTCTTTCATTCCTCAATTACTTGTTTTGTAACCATTTATTAGTTTATATAACATGTAGCATTGAAGTTTGTTGTTAAAAATCAAAAACACAATGAGAAAGTCCCATAAAATTGCGATTTAAATGTATTAATATTTTTTGCAACCGCACTGCGGTTGCAGAAAGTGTCTATTGCAACCGCATTGCGGTTGCAAAAGCTAGTATCTGCAACCGCAATGGGGTTGCTGAAAATATTCATACTTCAAAATAATTTTTTTTGATGATTTGAGGTACCATGTTGTTAGTTTAGTTGATAACTATCCTAATAATTATAAAAACAACCATAATTTCAATATCTCATAACAATTTCAAGCGTTATATATGTGGGACAAGAAGAAATATGATGATGAGCAGTAAATAGAACATACAATATGTTCATGCATGGTCTAATAACTCATTCGATCATTTCAGATTCAATTTACTCTTTCATTCCTCAATTACTTGTTTTGTAACCATTTATTAGTTTATATCATATGTAGCATTGAAGTTTGTTGTTAAAAATCAGAAACACAATGAGAAAGTCCCATAAAATTGCGATTTAAATGTATTAATATTTTTTGCAACCGCACTGCGGTTGCAGAAAGTGTCTATTGCAACCGCATTGCGGTTGCAAAAGCTAGTATTTGCAACCGCAATGCGGTTGCTGAAAATATTCATACTTCAAAATGACTTTTTTTGATGATTTGAGGTACCATGTTGTTAGTTTAGTTGATAACTATCCTAATAATTATAAAAACAACCATAATTTTAATATCTCATAACAATTTCAAGCGTTATATATGTGGGACAAGAAGAAATATGATGATGAGTAGTAAATAGAACATACAATATGTTCATGCATGGTCTAATAACTCATTCGATCATTTCAGATTCAATTTACTCTTTCATTCCTCAATTACTTGTTTTGTAAACATTTATTAGTTTATATCACATGTAGCATTGAAGTTTGTTGTTAAAAATCAAAAACGCAATGAGAAAGTCCCATAAAATTGCGATTTAAATGTATTAATATTTTTTGCAACCGCACTGCGGTTGCAGAAAGTGTCTATTGCAACCGCATCGCGGTTGCAAAAGCTAGTATTTGCAACCGCATGCCGGTTGCAAATACTAGTTGAGCATCTGCAACCGCAATGCGGTTGCAAAATCAGCAACCGCACTGCGGTTGCAGATACTATTTTTTTAAATTTGTAAAACTTTCAGCAACCGCTTTGGGGTTGCAAATGCTTCAAAATTTTTGAAAATTTGGGCGGCCTAGGGGGGGAAATTTGAATTTTCACGAAAATTCAAATTTTCACCCCATTTTCTATATATACCCACCAACACTTCTCTTCTTTTTCCAAATCCAAAAAATCACCAACACTTCTCTTCTTTTTCCAAATCCAAAAAATCACCAACACTTCTCTTCTTTTTCCAAATCCAAAAAATCACCAACACTCCTCTTCTTTTTCCAAATCCAAAAAATCACTAACACTTCTTTTTTTTTTCCAAATCCAAAAAATAAAAAACAAACCAACACTTTTCTTCTTTTCTTTTCCAAATCCAAAAAATTAAAAAACACCAACACTTCTCTTCTTTTCTTTTTCAAATCCAAAACAAATAAATCCTAACACTTCATTTTTTGCTTTTTTATTTCTCTTCTTCTTTATGTTTTTTTGTTCAACTTTTTTTCATTTTTCATTTCATTTTATTCATTGTTTTTCGTTATTTAATTACATTTGTTCTTGTATATTCACTATAATGATTTGCTTCCATTATCTATTTGTAATTTTAATAAAAACCAATAATATTTCGGTAAATTACCGGAATATTATTGGTTTTTTTTTTATTTTCGTTCGCAGGTAATTTGCAACCGCGTTGGTTTGAATATAATCTGCAACCGCATTGCGGTTGCAGAATCTGCAACCGCAATACGGTTGCAAAATCTGCAACTGCTTCGCGGTTGCAAAATCTGCAACTGCTTCGCGGTTGCAAAATCTGCAACCGCAACGCGGTTGCAAATTACCTGGTCGCAGATGAGCATCTGCAACCGCGATGCGGTCGCGGATGACAGGTAACCGAGGCTTTACGAGACCTCGTCATCTGCAACCGCATCGCGGTTGCAAATGACTATTTGCAACCGCATTTGCGGTTGCAAATGACCCTGCAACCTTGTAGTGCCTCTTCTCATAAATTTCCTTGTACACAACCTCTCGCGCTAGTCGAACAACTTTCTTTGGTTCTTCGCCTAGATTAATATGACTTTTTTTAATTATTACTCAACTTTGTATAATTAAAATAGTATAATTATATTTATTGTGGTTAATGTATATGTATTTACACTCACAAGTACACACACACATATATATATATATATGTACAATATATATTATATAAGAGGTTAGTTCATTTAGAGGTATAATTATATTAATCTTAACTAGGTGTTTAATTGATACGTGTATATATGTTTTTGTATATATATAATAACGTGCGGCTGTTATATGAATTATAAGTGCATAGTTATTTTGATTAGAAAACAGCGTGTTTTTTTTGCCGTTAATTATTACAAAGCAAATATATAAACCCTATTATGTAAATCAGATTTTAGGGTGAAAGTCCTATCGTTTTCTCTCTTAGTCTTATGATCTCATAACTATTCCTTCCGGCTGCGAACATTATTTTCCCCTTGCAAATCATTGATTCTCTGCAGCTTCCGGCTGCTAAAGGTAGATTATGTTGCTTTCTTCTATAATTTATGATTTGTAGTCGTTATTTATGTTTCTTGTTTAATCGGGTATTGCATAACATGTTTAATGGAATTGAATTAAGTATGATCAGATCCATTTGGGGGGTGGGGGGGGGGGGGGGGGGGGGGGGTTGGTGGCGAAATTCTAATGGCATGCCTGGTCATTAAAGAAATTAGTAGCCAATCCATATGAACTATATTATTGCATTGTGTTGTACTATATTATTAGTATATCCTGACGGGGGTATTGAGCATAGTTAAGGAAAACTATTAATTGATCTATGCTAAGATGTAGTGTGTCAGCATATATATACCTGAATATATAATATATTATAACTATGTTAATACAGTAGGTTGTGTAAATAAATCAGTAGCCGTGAACGAATAAATATGGAAACCTAAACTTAGTTATACTTTAGTATTCTTGAGTTAACATGGATTAAGGAATAAATGAGGCACTTCTTGTTTGAATGATTGGAATTTATAGTAATATTATCTAGATTCTTTTACGTCAAGAAAGGCGTTGCTTTACTCTCGTTGGAGCTTGTTATACGTAGCAGTTGCAAACAAGTGCGTGTTTCCAAAATCATATTATTTTACGGGAAGAAAGTACGTGCTACGTGTATCTTAGTAGTAAATATATACGTATACATATACGCATTGCTGTTTAACGTGATTGAAAATACTTTGTTAAAGTTTATCTCTATGATTGCTTGCTACATAGCATGTTAATTGCTTGGAACTGGTAACGTTACTGATTACTAGCACTAATGAATACGGTTCCTGTGAAACAATAGTTAATTGCTTTAAACGTTTATTGTATTGACTGTTACTAACTGACTGAATTACTTGGAGCAACCAAACGACTGACTGATTGTTTTGAAAGACCGAACGACTGACTGATTGTTTTGAATGACTGATAATGGATCCATGGCTTGGTAAGCATGTTGTACCGCTAGGCAGCGGCGAGCTCGCCAGATCGTCTTCGTGCCCCATGGCTCTTCTCCCTTAGATCTATATGGGAGTTTTGTTGTATCTAAGTGGGGTAACTGACGAGCATGCCTGTGTGGTATGTGGACAGATTTCAAGGTAGCTCCTTGAATGGGGGTAATATGGACTGACTGATGGGAGTTATAAGGGTGGGATAATCTGATACTGAAGTTTCATATTTTACTATACCTCGACTGACTGTTGAACTGTTTGATGGTTTATTTGACTTGATTGTTGTTTATGTTTGTGTACTGTACCTCGATTGACTGTAGCCGTTTGATATTTTATGTGTCTTGATTGCCGTTTACATTCGTTTTCAAAACAAAAGCTCATGACATCACCTCGCACACAAACACAAACACGAACACGAACACGAGTGAGATTTTTATCTCACGCATGCATTATTTCTTTCTTTCTTCCCCAACTTAGGCAGGCTATGTTCGGCCCAACAGATGAAGAGTACCCAGAGGAGTAGAGCTGCTGTTACTTTGAGTTATTTTTCTATTTTGAACGTCTAGTTTGTTTAAATTTTTAACCATTGGACCGTAATTCGTTATAGTTGAGTTGTTTCCTTTATTAGTTTTGAATTGTTAAATATTGAATTTTGCTAGCGCTATCCGCGAATGATTTCATTGTCAATAGTTTAGTTATTTTTATTCGACTTGTTATGGTTTTATTTAGTAAAAATTTCAGGGCGTCAAAGTTCTTATATTCTCAATATAAAGCGAAGCGTCTTACCAGTAAGTCGTGCATCGATATGCACTACATTTTCTACTTTCAAGATATGTAACTTTTAATATTGATCTATTGTAATATTAAAAAAACATTTAACGATCTTGCATGAATGAAATAAATACAGGGAAAATGCAAAGACCTATCCAAACTTTGGCCATTTTTGCACTTACCTACCCAACGGTCGAATTTTCGCAGTTTTCAATCCAAATTTTCTTTTTTTTGCACTCGACGGTCCCAGCTTTCATTCCGACGGAACTCCGCCAAAAAATGTCACTATTCGACTAAATGACGTCACACTGACAGAGAAGGGTAAAAATATCATTTTAGAGATGGGGAGTATAGTGCAATATGTATAATCAATTTATGCACCCTAAATTTTATTTTATTATACAATGCACCCCAAATATTTTCATTTTTTAACAAAAATACCATCTTCTCAAAATATTTTTCCTTAAACTTAAATTTATTGTTTACTTAATTTATATATATATATATATCTTAAAAATTAAACTATCATATTTTATATTTATGATCAATTCTTTAAAAAAGTGTTTTGTATCCTTAAACCCATCTAATTTTGTTATTGTAAAATTCAAATATAACTTATTCTAATGTTTAAATAAAATTATATTTTCTTAATATTTAATAAAATACTGTTATTAATAAAAAAATAAAAAATAACAAAGTAAACTTTTTTTTTTCATAAAAGCATTATGTGTGTTTAGTATTATTAATTTCATAGTTATACATTGTTAAAATATTGAAATATAGCAAAATATTTGTTATTCCATTATAATTACTAGTCACCGCAATTAACAAAAGTTTGAATTAGAGTAAAGTCTTGTCCAAACCAAACAAAAATGGAAATAAAAAAATAGAAGAGGAATTATTGTAAGATTTTTTTTTTAATTGTCAAACCCAATAGAAGTGGTGGTTCGCGCCGAAAATCGTGATTTCAGCGATTCAGATCTTGTAACATTGTAAAATTCCTCACGAAAGTAGCTCCACTACTTAATTGAAAGCCATAATAACAATAAAATAAAAACACAAACGGAAAGCTTAAAATAAGAGCTTGGTGCGGTGCCAATGGCGGCGCATGGCGTTGTAGCAGATGGTGTTGTCAGTGCGCATACAGATCCAGTACGACATCAGCCTGTTTTGTCTCTGATTCTTTGTCAATTTCTTCTTAATCATAAATGACTTGTGTGACGGCATGGTGGCGTTGTGGCAGCGGTTGAGAGCTCTGCTCCTCTGAGGTGGCTGCTGGTGCTGTGTGTAATTTGGTGAAGATGGTATTTTTATTAAAAAATTAAACTATTTGGGGTACAATGTATAATAAAATAAAATTTAGGGTGTATAAATTAATTATATATATTGCACTATACTCCCATCTCTAAAATGACAGTTTTACCCTTTTCTGTCAGTGTGTCGCCATTTAGTTGAATAATGATATTTTTGGACGGAGTTCCGTCAGAATGAAAGCTGGGACTGTCGAGCGCAATAAAAATGAAAATTTGGATAAGAAACTGCAAAAATTCAACCGTTGGATAGGTAGCTGCAAAAATGGCCAAAATTTGGATAGGTCTTTGCATTTTCCCCATAAATATATGATATTGTATGTTATATTTTCATTTTATTTTGTTTTATATATTCTCCAACTTTTTGGCATATAAAAGTAAACTTTAAGTATATAAGCATATACATATCTTATTATTTATTTACTTATTATTTATTTAAGTATATGTAAAGCATGCCAGTTTATTCGATACAAATTAAGGAGCTCGTCACTCTGTAAGCGCTTGAAAGGTGAAGACTGCACTTCAATAATATCTCAGAAACCCTGTTATGGAGTTTGTTGATTTTAATTTACAAATCTAAGTGAAAAAAATCGTAAATGGTAAAAACATTAATATTTAAAAAGCCTTCAACGATGTCATGAATCAAATAAACCCATGATACTGCATGCCTTACTTTCATTCATATATCATTTTATTAATTAGGGATTTTTTTCTTCATTTTTGTCGTGCTACTATCGAAGAAAATAAACAAATGAAAATAAAGGATATGGATGAATGCGTCACTGCCTTATCTGGCATTCACATGCACAAAATTACCCATGAGTTACAACTAAGCATATTTAAGAGGCGAAGGTTTGTTAGGTTAGGAGTACAATCGTAAGAAGTAGTTAGGGTGTTTTGGTAAATTTTTAATTGTGTAACTAGTATATATTGAGGTGCAAATCACTCAAGAAATATTACATATTTTT
Organism: Linaria vulgaris; assembly: GCA_948329865.1. Taxonomy (NCBI): domain Eukaryota; kingdom Viridiplantae; phylum Streptophyta; class Magnoliopsida; order Lamiales; family Plantaginaceae; genus Linaria; species Linaria vulgaris. The sequence continues at coordinate 4,341,275 of OX415251.1, forward strand.
TGCTTCTATAGTTTTTATTCATTTTATTTTATTAAGTGTTATCTCTTGCCTCGTAAACCCTAAGTCCATTTTACCTCTAGGTTGCGCCGCCATCAGTTGTAGGTCAATTTCCATCGCCTACAGTGGATCATCCTCATTTGCTTCAACGTAATTGTCAAAACCTATCAATCCTCAATTTTTTTCCCTGTGTGGCCAGTATAAGTCCATACATATCCTGCATTTGTAAAAACCTTAATTTTAATCTCGATCTTAACAACGCTATTTATCTCCATTTCAGTTTGTTATCAGTCGTAAACCTCGCTCCAACTTATTCATAGATCTGCAATTTATTGGTAGAATCAATTAGATTTGAAAACGACAAGGAAAAAAATCAGAGTGAGATAGTTGGTAAGGCCTCTTGCCTAGTCGAATGGAGGATCTATCACGTAAACGTTGATGGCGCATAATTTACTGAGCACTAAGGAATTCTATAATGGAGCGGCGGAGGTTGAAACGAGATACTGGATGATGACAAAGGGCGATAATGGATCTATAGAAGTTAGTTGGAATGGATGAAATTGGAAAACGGTCTCTCTTACGGTAAGTTCTCTTTATATTTATACGAAGGTTTGGTAAATCTAATTCATGTATGCCTTTGCTTTTACAATAGCATGTAACACTTAATTACATCAAAAGACTATTTCACTCTTTATGATTTCGAACTCATTTTCAATTTATCAATTAATAAAGACTATTGTGGGAATAAATACCCGAATAACAATCATAAAAGGTAATATGTCAATTGAGATCTTTCAATTTGTCCCTGTTAATGATTTCTCCTTGGGGAATTTCACATTTGACGTCTTTTATGTTAACCATTTTTCAAAGAAGGTCCTCTATGTTGACATCTAGCAGAAAATGAGAATTTTGCACCAGAGGTCCTTTATCTTAATCACTTTTTAAAGAAAGTCCTCTATGTTGACACTTGACATCTAGCAGAAAATGAGAATTTCTCACTAAAGGTCCTTTATGTTTACCACTTTTCAAGGAAGGTCCTCTATGTTGACATTTAATAGAAAACTTTCTATATGTGACATCATTTGTAATTTTCGTCCTTTTCAAAAAATCCAGCAAGGGAATATTCAACAAGACTCTTAGTCTGAGTTTTTCATTTGCATTTTCACCCCAAATATTTTATATAATTACAGTCACACCACAATATATTTTAATGTAAACACACTTACACCCAAAAAAATAAAATAATTATATTAATAACTCTTAGACCTTTATATTTCAAAAGTATTTAATTAACTTATGTTAAAATGATTCATAAAGTTCAAAAAATTATTTTTGTCACTTAGTAAATCTATTAAAGTAATTTATTTGCGAACTAACACCCCAAATATATTTTAATAATTTATATTTTTAATTGAAAATCTTTTTGCAACTTCAAAAATATTCAAAGCATTACAAACTAATAAACTCTAAGCAATATAAATATAACACAAATTCTTTTTATTTACAATTTTAATACTAAATATCATCAATTTCTTAAATCTGTCTTTAGAAGACATATATTCTTAGAAATTTAAATTTTCTAAAAAACATAATTAGTAATTTCTTAAACTTAATTTTATTAATTATTTGATTATTTAAAACTTCAAAAATAAAGAAAATAAAACAATATTATACTTCATCTCCCCCCTCCCCAACCCCACTCTCATCTTTTCTGACAAGGGAATATTCCAAGATTCTCTGAAAAGTTGTGACTATCCTGGTCTAAGTTTTTCATTTGCACTTTTACCCTAATTTTTTTATATAATTACACTCACCCCAATATGTTTTAAAGTAATCACACTTACACCCCAAAAAAGTTATTGTAAACATTGACCTCCAATCTTTTAAATTATTATATTTGCACCCCCAAATTTAATAATAACTATATTTAACATTTAAAAAATCTTATTATTATTATTATTATTATTATTATCCAATTTAATTAAATTTGAGATAAACTTATTACTTTTAGACTTTTTATAAAGATAAACTTAATTTCTCAATAAACTTTTATAAAAAGAAAAGAAATTAGTAACCTATTACTTTATAAACTTAATAGCAAATAGATAATGATAGAATTAAGTACGAATGATATGGAACAAATGAAGATTTTACATCGAATATAACCTGGATCATTTAATTGATCAAGGTGCAAACTATGTTTCAAATGGTATGGCAGTTAACATTTTGTTAATTTCAGTTGCCATTGATAAGCACAAATTAAAGCTGAAAGAGTTGTGTATTGAAACAATGTTTCTTGTATATTAAACTTTACATAAAACTGATACATTTATAGACAGCAAGGTTAAATAGAGAAAGAGGTTACAGTTCATCATTCCATATCAAAATTATTCCCTCAGTTGTCATGAAGCTTTTAGTTCTCTTTTCATGATCTGCATGTGCTCTTGATCTGCACTAGTTAGTGCTTTGATCATGTTGCCAGATGATATGCTTTTTATCTTTTGATACTCCCCTAGTGCACATCATGAACTCCTAGTCTTTTCACCATAGAGTTGAAATTTGTTTTGTCTAATGCCTTTGTTAACATATCAGCTAGCTGTGCATGTGTTGATACATGAAATAGTTTAATTATTCCTTGTATCAGCTTTTCTCTAGTCACATGGCAATCTATTTCAATGTGTTTCGTTCTCTCATGAAATACCGAATTGTTTGCTATGTGAACTGCTGCCTGATTATCACAAATATCAGACCTGGTTTGTCATGGCTACATCTAAGATCTTGCATCAGTTGTCTTATCCATACTATTTCACAAACAACTGTAGCTAGTGCTCTATATTCTGCCTCAGCAGAAGATCTTGACACTGTTACCTACTTTTTAGATTTCCAAGATATCAAGGAATCTCCTAAGAAAACACAATAACCTGTTACAGATCTTCTGGTATCTATACAAGCACCCCAATTTGCATCACAATATGCCTTAAGATGGATTGTATTGTCACTAGGAAAGAAGAGTCCTTGTCCTGGAGTTCATTTAAGATATCTAACCACTCTTAAAGAACTTTCCATATGATGTTGCTTTGGATCACTCATGTACTGACTTAGTGTTTGTACTGCATAGGAGATATTAGGTCTGGTAACTGATAAATATATAAGTCTTTGATAAATATATAAGTCTTCCTATCAGCCTTTTGTACTTGGTTGGATCCTTCAAATCAACTCCCCCTGAATGAGATAGTTTTAGATTTTGTTCAATAGGAGTACCAGCTGGATTAGCTCATAGAAGACCACAATCATCAATGATTTCAATAGCATATTTTTTCTGATTCAGTGATATTCTTTTCTTATGTCTGGCAACTTCAATGCCTAGGAAGTATTTCAGATTACCTAAGTCTTTCAGTTTGAAATGATGCTTGAGGTAATCCTTCAGAGAGTGAATGTCTTGTTTGCAATTTCCTCCAATAATGACATCATCTACATATACCAGAAGGACAGTGATGTGACCATTGGGACTTTTGATGAATAATGAGTGATCTGCAGAGGATTGCTTGAAACCTTGATCAGTGATGATGGATGTTAACTTGTTATTCCATTACCTTGAAGCCTGCTTGAGACCATATAAGGATTTGTGAAGAAGACAATAAGTGTTCTCCCCCTCAGTAGCAGAACCTGGAGGTGGTAACATATAAACATATTCTTCCAAGTCTCCATATAGAAAAGCATTATTTACATCCAATTGATAAAGATACCAGTTCTGAGCAGCTGCTAAAGCAAGTAGACATCTAACTGTTGAGATTTTTGCTACTGGAGAGAATGTTTCAAAGAAGTCCCATCCTTCTTGTTGATTATATCCCTTTGCTACCAATCTAGCTTTATATCTCTCTACTTGGCCTGTAGCTGTATACTTGATTTTGTATACCCATTTGCATCCAATAGCATGCTTACCAGGAGGTAAAGAGGTAAGGGTCCATATATTGTTTTCATGCAAGGCTTGCAATTCAGCATTCATGGTAGCCATCCATAGAGGGTCAAGTTTAGCTTGATCATAACAGGTTGGTTCAGTTGTTGAAGCAACAAATAATATGAAAGTTTTGTTAGAATTGGAGAAATGATGAAAACAAAGGTTAAGAGGATGGTGTGTACCTTGAGGAATAATCAACAAATAATATGAAAGTTTTGTTAGAATCGGAGAAATGATGAAAACAAAGGTTAAGAGGATGGTGTGTACCTTGAGGAATATCATTAGTTGTAGAATCCATGAGACAAGACATAGATTGAATGAGCTTACACTGATAGTCTTGGAGGTGGTAGGGAACCTTTCTAAGCCTAGTGGAACTTCTTAGTTCAATGTCAGCAATAGGAGCAATGGGGACATGTGAGCTATCAGTATGAGTAGGAGACTGATGTTCAGGAAAAGAATGAGATATGGGAGAATTATGTGAGTGATTTGGTGAAGGAGGTGATGAAACAGAATCATACTCTTGGATATGAGCTGTATCAGGCAAATTATCAGATTCAGTGCATGGAAGAGGAGAATATGATAGCTCCATAGAATCGAATATTGGAGAAATTGGTGTATTGTGATTATGAGTTGTGGTGGATGAAGATTGAAATGGAAAAATGTGTTCATGAAAGATAACATCCCTGGAGACAAATACATGTTTGTTATGAAGATCAAATAATTTGTATCCTTTAATATCAGCAGGGTAGCTTATAAAGATACACTTGGAGGCTCTGGGAAGAAGTTTGTTATGTGGCTTTGGTAGGGAGGTTGCAAAGCAAAGGAAACCATAGGTTCTAAGGTGAGAATATTGTGGTTGCTTGGAGTACATGAGGTAGTATGGAGTGTCATTGTTGAGCAAAGGTGTAGGGGTCGTGTTAATAAGATATGCTGCTGTTAAAACACACACCCCAAAAGTGTAAAGGAAGGTTGGCTTGTATTCTGAGAGATCTTGCAACATTAAGAAGATGTCTATGTTTAATTTCTGTTACTGAATTCTGCTGAGGTGTATATGTACAAGTTTGTTGATGTATAGCACCTTTAACTTTGAAAAATTCAGGCATGTTAAACTCTTGCCCTTGGTCAGATCTGAGGGCTTAAATGTGTTTATTAAACTGTATGAACACATATTGAAAGAAGTCTGCAATCAATTTTATTGCTTGTCTTTTGTTTGTCATTAGATATAACCAAGCAAAACGACTATGATCATCAATTATGATTAAGAAATAATGAGATCCATTAATAGATGCAGTACTATAAGGTCCCCATATGTCAACATGTATAAGAACAAAGATGTTATCACTTCTTTTAGGATTCAGAGAAAAAGGTAGCCTAGACTGTTTAGAAAAATGACAGATATCACAGACAATATTGTCAAAATTTTGAGGAAAATCATCACTTGTTGAATGAAGAAGAGGCAGTCTTGATACATAGAGGTGTCCTAATCTATTGTGCCATAAAATAGAAGATGATTGAACAAAATTGATATGAGAAAGAGCACTGATTGGTTTAGAGGGTTCTCTGTCCTTCACTATGCAGTATAAGCCCTTGATCTCTCTAGCCATCCCAATCGTTCTCCAACTGCTGATATCCTGGAAGATACACCAATCAGACCAAAAAATAAGTGAGCATTTCATTTGACAAATAAGTTTGCTCACTGAGACAAGGTTGAAGGAGAATGAGGGACCATATAAGACTTGATTCAAGATTATATTCTTGTTAAGTTTGATAGTGCCAATCATGGTAACTTGTGCAGTCACTCCATTAGGAAGCTTGACAAAAGAGTTGATAGCAGGTTCACAAGAAGAATAAAGTGCTTGATCACAAATAATGTGATATGTGGCTCCAGAATCTAAGATCCATGTATGCTCAATAAAAATGTGTTTAGGCATCTGAGTAGAACTGGAATAGCAGCAACTAAGGGTCAAGTGATTACCTGAGTTATTTGTTACCATGGGATTACTTTTAACCTGATTAACCAAGCTATTATTGCCTTGAAAGAGACTGCATAAATGCTGAAATTGTTCCTGTGAGATAGGAATATTCTGTCCTGCACTAGATCCCATTTGGCTCAACTGATTCACATTTCCTGAAGTTTGCTTATTTCCATTGAAGTTGTTGTTAACATTGTATCCATTATTTCCATTGAATCCAGCTTTAAACTTAGCATATCTGTCACCAGGAGGGTATCCAAAAACCTCGTAGCAGTTGTCAATGGTGTGGTTTGTTTTTCCACATTTAGCACATAGAGGCATGCTCTTTGTTCCTCCAGTCTTATTACAAGGCTTTTGTTGCTTCTGATAACATCCATTGATCTGATAGCCTGAATATATAGCAGCAATTTGTGGTGCATCTTGCATTTTCACATTCATAGCTGCAGAATCTGCAGGAGAGTTAAAAGCAACATACATTTCTCTATTTGTTTCCTCTTGAAGTATTAGACTGAAAGTATCATCTAGAGTAGGCAGAGGGTCTTTTACTATAATATGATTTCTTACCAGAGAATATGATTCATCTAGTCCCGTTAAAAATTGCATGACTCTGCTGCGTTCATTCTTTTTATTCAGCATAGACATCACATTACAATCTACATTAGAACAGTTACTAGGTTCCTCATATTGATTGACTTCATCCCATAATGATTTCAGTTTAGAGAAATAAATAACAAGTGCACTTCCCTCTTGTTTTGTGCCAATAATTTTCTATTCTAACATGAATATGCGATTGTTGCTGGATTTAGAGAATCTACGCTTGATTTCATGCCATACCTTGTATGCATTGTCAGAGAATAATGTGTAATCTCCTAGCTCATCAGATATTCCAGCTAAAATCCATCCCAACACCGTGTAATTGCATCTCATCCATTTTCCATAGTTTGGTTCTGAAATGGTAGGCTCCAGATAACTCCCATCTATGAATCCAAGTTTGTTTTTAGCTAGTAGAGCCACATACATGGCGCAGCTCCATTTGTGATAGTTATGTGATGTGAGTTTCTGACTCACTAGTGATTGCCCTGAATTCTCCCCGTGCAGAAAAAATAGATTCGAAGGATCCTCATATGATATTTGGTTGGTGATGCTTTGTGTGGTATTTTGAGTGTCTGTGTGTGCTGGTGTTGTGGAGCAGTGTTGTGGAGCTTGAATCAGTGGGATTCGTCATTGGAGATTATGAAGAAAAAGAAGAAGTGATAGGAGCTGATAATATGATATGCGGAAGCTATGAAATGAATACTTGAGACAATGCAAATCATTGCTCTGATACCATTTCAAATGGTATGGCAGTTAACATTTTGTTAATTTCAATTGCCATTGATAAGCACAAATTAAAGCTGAAAGAGTTGTGTATTGAAGCAATGTTTCTTGTATATTAAACTCTACATAAAACTGATACATTTATAGACAACAAGGTTAGATAAAGAAAGAGGTTACATCTCATCATTCCATATCAAAATTATTCTCTCAGCTGTCATGAAGCTTTTAGTTCTCTTTTCATGATCTGCATGTGCTCTTGATCAGCATTATTTAATGCTTTGATCATCTTGATCAGCATTAGTTAATGCTTTGATTATGTTGCCAGATGATATGCTTTCTATCTTTTGATACTAAGATAGTACTTAAAGGTCTAATATTGCATAAAAGTGATGAAATTAAACTTACCTTCTGCTTTTCATGTTAAGCATTCCACTTTCTCAGACCTAAACTATGCTGAAATCCATCTTAATGCAGAAATCTGCAGAACATAAATGCTACAGCAATTCAAAGTCTTGGGAGCAATATTATACCGAATGACCTTATGCCGAATTCGAAAGACCAAATTACGGGAAGTAGTATTGAGAAACTCCAATTTTAGGGTGGTTTCCGATCCCTGAACACATTGTTCTATCAAGTGGATCATCTGTTGTTTCCGCTGCTCTGGAAAACTACTGCGAAAGAGAAGATTTTTATTTGCTTGGCGAGAACCAGTTACTAATTCAAGAGAATTCTTAAATGTGGGGAATTTGAAGTTATCCTATGTTTTTGCACATGTTAGTTGTTTTTTTATTCATAGGGTATTTCAGAGTTATTAATTGGGTGTTACATTGTTTTCGCAAAAAAATGTTATAGGGTCAGAGATTTACAAATTATACAAAGTGCTCACGCATAGACCATTAGATGGTTTGACTATTTTTATAACACAAATGATCTTTTGTTTGTTTTGATATGATATACAAATGATTTAGTTGCAATCCGAAAACAGAGAGAAAGGGTCACAGAAAGGAGCAAAGTTGAACTTCTCCATTCCAACTCCAAGTGTTCCATCTTATAGAGGAGAAAAAGATCTAAACAAGTTGAAGCCTCACCTATCCAAAAGCCTCTGCTTGTTTAAGCCTCTCAATCAGTTCGCGGTAGGTACAGTATGATTAATCAATTTGAAAAATAGTGTATGGAGGATTATAAGATGCAACACAAATTTGTTTGTAGGGTGATGTGTATTTGTACGATTATCCTCATATTTACTTTGTGTCAGTGCAATGGCTGATGCCTTTCGGGTGTTTTGTTTTACAACGGTCATTATTAGACGAAATCATACAAAAGAGAGAAGAGAAAGAGATAGAAATTTATGTGGACTGATCAGATAACTTATGGACGTATCTTTCACAGGTACGTTTGATTGAAGTGCTGAATGCAGCGTAGTGTACTTATATCTTTTTTTTAAAGAATATATTATGGGCTAAAATCTGCTTATTGACTATATCTACATGCACGCAAATTTTTGTTTAAAAGTTCTAGTATGTTTTTTTTTACATTGAAGTTGTGTTTTGTCATTAATAATACTCGCACTCTTTGTCTAACAGGTTAGATTCAAGCTTTTGAAAGACTGGCATCCAGTATTGATTACATGCAGAAACACCCTCTCACCGATGTGATCGAATAACAAATCACTGTACCTTGAACTGGAGAAAATGTTCTTAAGAATCATATCCACACTCCCAATGTCCGACTCACAAGTCTTGCTGCAGAAGTGTCTTAGCTTTTCAACTCGTAATATTGATGACTGCTCTCACTTGGTAGCTGCTTTTACTACCTGGTTTCGCCAGGCAAATGTACCTCCACGGCCAGATACCTCTCATTGATAAAAAATGAGAACTCTTGTCGGTATTTTTGAATTTAGTATATAAAAACATTTTCGATTGAAGCGAATCGGCATTGCTTTGATGGTTTGCCGGTACATAAAATGTCTTAAATGTGAAAGTGTTGGTTAGTGTCCAGCTTTTCTGGCCGACAAACTCTGTCCTTGGTTTAAGTTGCGGTAGGGTAAAAAAAGGCTTATGAGACTGTAAATAACTATGATGTTTTTTCGATTAATATTAGAAACTTTAAGCAATGCTTGCGATTTTTTTCACCATTTTTTGAATCCGTATAGTTAGTCTTGTAATGAGTTTGGACAAAATGACAAATGCATTATACTTTGTTTCCAGATATCTGAAAACAAAGAGTGGCTTAGAGGATCCATATTGATATAAACAGTGTCGAAATTGGTTGAAATTTAGAAGCATAATGTGCCCTGACGTCCTATTTCTCTCGTATATCCAATATTTCCTGAAACCACCTTATAATAGCATAATAGTATTACTTTGAAATTCACTTCAGTATTTTGTCAATTAAATACTACCAAACATAATGGCATTAAAAAAACTCAATTGCCACAAGTTTGATAAATTTGAAAGCAACTAGCAAAAAAGGCCTCCCAAATTGCAAGATACATATTTATATAATTGAAGCGCCATCTCAATTTGTTAATCCTAACACCAATGTAGGAGCTCGTATTGCTACATGTGCAAATATTTAAGGAAAGAAATCAGTTTGCTCTTGAATTATGACCCGTTTCTCACTTACTTTTTTGATTTTTTGATTTTGTCACCAAATCACATCACTTTCCCCCTTTGACATAATTAAGCCCGAAAGTGATCGTAACTTTTTTGAACTTTTGATTCAGTCATTTAATCACATCATTTCCCCCTTTGGCGTAATATAATTAAGCCCGAAAGTGATCGTAAAGTTGTCACGTGCTCAAAACATGCCAGTTTTGTATGGGCAAGATAGTCTATTAAGATCGCTCCTAGGTAAACATATAAACCACACATATATATATATATATATATATATATATATACACACACACACACCCCTTATTATTTATTTAAGTATATATAAAACATGCAATTGTATTCGATATGAATTAGGGAGCTCCTCTCTCCGTAAGCGCTCTAAAAGAAAAGAATGATCTTCAGTATTCTCTATGGAACGCCTTTATTAATTTGATTGATTTTAATTTAAAAAGCTAATAAGTGAAAATAATCGTAAAAGGTACGGAATTTTGATATTCGAAAAACTTTCAATGATTTCGCATGAATCAAATAAATCCATGTACTATATGCTTTATTTCATTTTATATATCACATTATAAATTGGGGCTTTTGTTCTATTTTTGTCGTGCTAGTTTAACTCTTTCTTATGTGAGGATATGGATGAATGCGTGTCTACCTTATCCGACACGCATTTCTACGTAATTACCCGTGCTTTACACATAAGCATATTTCAGAGGCGAATGAAGGTTTGTTAGGTTAAGGGTACAATCGTCATAAGCAGTTGGGGTGTATTTGTAATTTTTTAACTGTGTACTAGTATAAATTGAGGTGCAATCACTCAAGAAAATAGTACATTGTTTTTGCTTCTCTAGTTTTTTTTATTAAGTGTTATTTCTTGTTGCGTAACCCTAAGTTCATTTTACCTCAGGGTTACGCCGCCATCAATTGTAGGCCGCCCCGTACCATACCATCATCTGCACTGGATCATCCTCATTTGCTCCAACATCATTGTTAAAACCTGCGAATCATCGATTCTTCTCTGCGCACAACCAATCTAAGTCCATTGCTCTGTTGCATCTGTAAAAAACTTTATTTGAATACTTGACCTGCATCTTAACGACGCAATTGATTGTCATCTCAGTTTGTTACAAGGTATACATTCATAGATCTGTAATTTATCGATTGAATCAATTCTATTTGGCATCGACAAGGAAAGAACTAGGGTGAGGCAGTTGGTAAGGCCTCTTACATTGCTGGATGGGTGATCTATCAAGTAAATGGTGACAACACATAATTTATTAAGTACTGGGCCATTATGGAATAATGAAGAGGCGGAGGTTGCAATGAGATACTGGTTGATAATAAGGGGGGCAATGGATCGAGAGAAGATAGTTGGAATGGATGGAATTGGAAAAACGGGCTCTTGCAGTAAGTTCTCTTTATTTTTTATATGTAGGTCGATTAAATCTAACTCGTGTTTTGCCTTTTCTTTTACAATACCGTTGAGTATTTAATTTACTGCCTACAACAAAAGATTATTTCACTCTCTATGATTTAGAATTCATCTTTTAATTTATCAAATAACAAGACTATTTTGTGTATAAGTGAGTGAAAAACAATGGTAAAAGTTAAAGTATTAATTGAGATCTCTATTTCGCCTCCGTTTATAATTTTCTTTTAGTTCTAGTTTTTTGCTGTTAAAAATAACATATTTACCGTGTGCTAGAGACTATCAAACATGTCCACGATTCGTTCTCGACATAATATGTTTAATTCAAACTTATTTTCAACTTATGACTCAGCTCGTGGTGCATATAATAAATATGGAATAAATATTGAACGCAAAGTGGTATGTATACAAATGGGGAATCTTCCATCACACAAGTTTGTGTGTAACGTGACGCAGCTTACTAAAAATTATATGACATGAAGAAATGCCTTAAATACATCTATTGAGATTGAATGGACTGCTCATGCGATTGTTCTTTTAATTGATTGAAAAAGGTTTCCACGTATTCATCAAATATAATGTTAATATGGCAAGGAAAAATGGAGAAAAGAAAAAAAAAGGTAAAATTATTTTGGGAAAACAAGATTTTCAGCGAATTATATAGGAAAAAGTAAATTTCCTTATTTTGCCTTGGCTGTACATTCATTTTCAGGAAAAAAGAAATCATCATTATAGAGTGTTATATCTGACATTCATTCCCCTACCATGAAGGATGCAGTGCGAACAATAGTTTTGGCGAAAGATTTGGAATGCAAATGGACATCTATGTACAAAATAAACCTTGATGATTAACGCCATGTAATAGCAAGAGTAACAACTATACTCATTTCATTAACTTTGTCAAGAGAACATTTCTTCTATGACACCATTTCCAAAGTTTTTGTCTTTCTTGTTCCAAAAAGTATAAATCTAGTGACATTATGACGTGGATATCTACTGCCTTAACTCGTGATCCTTAATGTTATATATTATCGTGAAGCAGGCATCATCTTGTCCCCCGGCCTTATTAAATGCAAATCCCTCAGAAGACTGGAGCTTAACATCCCCTGCACCTTCAGTGTATCCTCCAAGATTTGTTTCGTACACCTCACAGCTTTGCACCTTAGTAGGGTAGAGATTTGGAATGAGCTTCCTAATTCTGATCCACTGATGTTGGATTTTCCGGTTCTAGAAAAAAAATGTATTAATAGAATGTAAACGGGCGAATGTTAAGTGTGTGAAAATACACGCTGCCAAAAGGACAACGTTCAAGTATGTGGCTCTACGTGGCTTTGGTGGGCATACCTATTTAATCAAGACTATTCAGGACGGTCTTGTGAAGTTACAGTCTTGTGATAGTTTTCCGGGAGATATGAGAAGCTTTTCATGCAAATTTTAGAATTGATCATTGGATAGTTGGTCATGATATTCTTTTACTTGAAAAGGCTGGATTACAAATTCGAAAGCAATTGAAAGAACTCTTAAGTTTAAATAATCTGGTGTTACGGTGTCTTTCATGCAGGTTAGTACTTAATTATCCTCGTTTTTGCATTTGGTAATTCTCCTTTTATGGAATTAATTGACTTCTTTTGTTTCTCTTTAATCTTTTTGCCAAGGCTATTGCCCTGTCAAAGCTAGCGCTTTCTCTTCCAGTGTTTCACAAGATGGAACGACTGTATATCCATGGTCAGGGAAATACCGTAGCATTACTGCAATTGCTTCATGCGGAACCATTTCTATAGATGCTAGACACAGATGTGGTAAGCCATACATGTTTAATTTGATTGTTTTTGGTGATCTTTTAGCAATGAACCTTTTGTGTGCATCTATTTTTTCTTCTTTTTAATTTTCAGTTCGACTGGGATGATAATGATTATGATACGGGGCAATATGTGCCCCCCATGTATTGTTTCCCATCTGGAGGATGTTAAGTTTAGGTGCTTCTTCGGGACGGCAGTTCAATTTAAATTGGCAAAGTTTTTCTTGAAGAATACATTAGAGTTGAAGAAATGTCTTTTCAATGTCTCTTATCGTGATATGTTGAGGAATGAAATGAAGAAAGAGTTGTCAACGTATCTGAAAGCCTCTGCTTGTTTAAGCATCTCAATCAGTTCGCGGTATGTACAAAATGACTAATCATTTTGAAGAATAGTGTATGGATGACTATGAGATGCAACGCACATTTGTTTGGAGGGCTATGTGTATTTGTATGATTATCCTCATATAAGCGAGAAGAGAAATAGATAGAAAGTTTTTTTTTTTTTTTTCTTTTTGGTAAATCAAGATTTTTATTTCATGATGTACCAGGGGTACATCAACCCCAAGATACATGGAAGGATCTAATAAACACAAAAGGAGATTTCAGATAGCCTGGACGCATATATATATATATATATATATATATATATATATATATATATATATATATATGTAATCGGACTACTACACCAATCAAAGAAATAATATCTTTCACATGCACGTTTGGTTGAAGTGCTGAATGCAACGTAATGTATTTCTGTCTTTTGTTTTAAGAAGATATTTATGTGCTAAAATCAAGGATTTGCAAGGCTGTTAGTAATTAGTATCTAGGAACCTCACCATAAAAACCTTACACTGGCTGCTTTAAATCTGCTTATTGACTATATCTACATATACACATATTTTTGTTTAAAAATTCTAGTATGTTTTTCACATGAAGTTGTGTTTTATCATTATTAATACACACTCTTGTCTAACAGGTCAGATTCAAGCTTGTCAAAGACTTGCTTCCAATGTTGATTACAGGCAGAAACACCCTCTCACCGATGGGATCGAATAATAAATCATTGTACCTTGAATAGGAAGAAACGTTCTTAAGAATCATATCCACACTCCCAATGTCCGACTCACAAGTCTTGCTGCAGAAGTGTCTTAGCTTTTCAACTCGTAATGTTGATGACTGCCCTCACTTGGTAGCTGCTTTTACTACCTGGTTTTGCCGGGCAAATGTACCTCCACGGCCAGATACCTCTCATTAATAGAAAATGAGAACTCTTGTCGGTATTTCTGCATTCAGTATATAAAAACATTTTCGATTGAAGCGAGTCGGCGTTGCTTTGCTGGTTTGCCGGTACATAAAATGTCTTAAATGTGAAAGTGTTGGTTAGTGTCCAGCTTTTCTGGCTGGCAAACTCTGTCCTTGGTTTAAGCAAATAACTATGACGTTTTGTCAGTTAATATTAGAAACTTTAAGCAATGCTTGCGACTTTTTGGACCTTTTTTTGAATCCGTATAGTCAGTCTTGTAATGAGTGTGGACAAAATGACAAATGCATTATGCTTTGTTTCCAGATATCTAAAAACAAAGAGTGGCTTAGAGGATCCATAGTAATATAAACGGTGCCGAAATTGGTTGAAATTTAGAAGCATAATGTGCCCTGACATCCTATTTCTCTCGTATATCCAACCTCCTCTCCACCGCCTCAACTCACGGCGGATTCAACAACGCCGCCTCCGTTGCCATCCTCCGCCTCCATTTCGAGCAACACTTACCCTCAACGTCGGATCAATCCTCCAATTCTGGTACATCCACCGTGGATCCCTCCGAGGTTCAGATCTACCTCCATTCGCGCGTTCTCTGCCGCTCAAAATACTTTGCGGCTCTCATACCGGATAGATGGCAGCAACAAGGTCAATATCAGTCAAATTCATCGGGAATGTACTGGTTTAACTCTTGAATTATGATCCGTTTCTCACTTACTTTTTTGATTTTTTGATTCTGTCACTAAATCACATCACTTTTCCCCTTTGACATAGTTAAGCCCAAAAGTGATCGTAACTTTTTTGAACTTTTGATTCAGTCACTTAATCACATCATTTCCTCCTTTGGCGTAATTAAGCCCGAAAGTGATCGTAAAATTGCCACGTGCTAATCTATTAAGATCGCCCCGTAGGTAAACACACAAACCTTATATATATATATATATACACACACACACACCTTATTATTTATTTAAGTATATATAAAAGATGAAATTGTATTCGATATGAATTAGGGAGCTCCTCTCTCCGTAAGTGCTCTAAAAGAAAAGACCGCTCTTCAGTAATCTCTTGAAACACCTTTATTAAGTTGATTGATTTTAATTGACAAAGCTAATAAGTGAAAAACAATCGTAAAAGGTAAGGAATTTTGACATTCAAAAAACTTTCAATGATCTCCCACGAATCAAATAAATCCATGTACTATATGCTTTATTTCATTTTATATATCACATTATAAATTGCGGATTTTGTTCTATTTTTGTCGTGCTAGTTTAACTCTTTCTTATGTGAAGATATGGATGAATGTGTGTCTCCCTTATCCGACACGAATTTCTACGTAATTACCCTTGCTTTACACATAAGCATATGTCAGAGGCGAATGAAGGTTTGTTAGTGTAATAATAGAAGAGAAGGGAAATATCTTGGTATGATTGACATGGATGAAGCATACATAAATAGGGAAGGAATCACTACTACACCTACTACACCCAATACACCTACTTCACCTACTTCACCCACTACACCTACTACACCTATTCTATATTTAATTTATATTCTAAAACTCCCCCTCAAGCTAGAGCGTACTACGCTCTAAGCTTGTTACAAATAACACACATATCTGAAAGTAACCTTAACTACATAATAAGTTACAATACTTGATAGAAAGCGAGTGCTACCAAGACTTCTAACCCATCTTGACATTTCTGGATATAATCTTCGTCAGAACACCTTACGACAAAGATTGGCTACACCAATCAACAAATATGGATCACTAGCTCCACCAATTGAGATGTCATTGAAACACCTTACGGCAACGATTGGCTATACCAATCAAACGTGGAACACCAAGTCCACCAGAAACGTCATCGAACACCTTACGGCAACGATTGGGTACACCAATCAACAAACGTGGTCACTAGCTCCATTGACGACAAAACACCTCACACAACGATTGGCTATACCAATCAAACAAACGCGAATTACAGGTGAGTCAACAATGACGACATATTAATATCCTTAATGCCCAAACGTGTGCTTCCACACCAGAAACTCATCAATCCATAAGACTATAACTCAAATATGTAGTCAACTGAAAAACGACAACAAAAAACGACGACTGACTCCCTACTCCCCCTGAGCAACACACTATGTGGGTTGCTCGCAAAACAAGAACAAAACTTGAAATGGCACGCAGAAACTGGAACTGAACAGCAACTGAACTAAAATCACCCTAGCAGCGAAAGGCGGTGCCTCGATGGCGAACAACGGCAATGGTGGGTGGTCGGAAGACTTGCTGTCAGCAAATGCCTTTAGAATTCAACGACATATTTTTATTATTTTGTTTAAAGAAAAAAAAAACTAACTGGGGAGAGGATAAAAAAAACAGAGGAGAAAAAAAAAAGAAATCTTGAAGTTTGGAGGCCGCGGCGGCGAACTGACAGTGGCGGCGCCTCGGCGGCGCAATGTTTAGGCCACAAGATCTACTCTTTAAGAGAAGGTTGTGATACCATGTAATAATAGAAGAGAAAGGAAATATCTTGGTATGATTGACATGGATGAAGCATACATAAATAGGGAAGGAATCACTACTACACCTACTACACCCACTACACCTACTCCACCTACTTCACCCACTACACCTACTACACCTATTCTATATTTAATTTATATTCTAACAGTTAGGTTAGGGGTAAAATCGTCATAAGCAGTTGCGGGTGTATTTGTAATTTTTTAACTATGTACTAGTATAAATTGAGGTGCAACCACTCAAGAAAATATTACATTATTTTTGCTTCGATACTTTTTTTTATTAAGTGTTATTTCTTACTCCGTAAACCCTAATTCTATTTTAGCTCTAGGTTACGCCGTCATCAATTGTAGGTCACGTCCTACCATAACCTATAGCGGATCATCCTCATTTTCTCAAACGTCATTGTTAAAACCTACCGATCATCATTTTTTTTTGCAAAAGCAATCTAAGTCCATTCCTCATTTGTAAGATATTTTTAATACTTGATCTGAATCTTAGTGACGCTATTCGTTGTCATTTCAGCTTCTTACAAGGTGTAAATTCATAGATCTATAATTTATCGGTGCATCAACTAGATTTTTCAACGACAAGAAAAAATCAGGGTGAGATAGTTGGTAAGGCCTTTTGCATTGCCGAATGGAGGATCTATCAAGTAAATGGTGATTACCTATATAATTTATTGTGTACTGGGAAATTCTGTAATAATGAAGAGGCGGAGGTTGCTACGAGAAACTGGCCGATAATAAGGGTTGATGGTGGATCCAAAGAAGACAGTTGGAATGGATGGAATTGGAAAAACGATCTCTTATGGTAAGTTCTCTTTCTTTTAATACGAAGGCCGGTTAATATCTCATGCTTGATTTTCCTTTTCACTCCTAGTAATCCTGAACGTACTCCTAATATCAAAGAACATGTTTTTTTTGTAGCGGTTATTGTTTCTATGACTTCCATTAACTGGTAAGTTGCTGAAATTCCTACCAAGTGCAATCTTTTTATTCGATTATGCATTATATTTTATGCAACTCATTGAACCATAATTACCCAGCATGCAGCTAATTCCTTTTTATTCTCAATTTGTATGTAAATTATACTTTTTCAATGATGTAGATTGCCTAAGATAAATGAAGAGATTGATCAAGTTCCAAGCTCAGAGCCAATGGAGCAACAATTTGTATTTGAGCTCCCAACAGATCTTTTGCCATAATTTTTCCAAAATTATCCAGGAAAGATAATATTCGTGCTTCCGCTGTGTGCAAAGAATGGCTAAATGTTGCCATCTCTGTCCGAAACATCGATAAGCCACATTTGGCTACGATTTTCCCAAAAACTGGCCACTTATATGAATTTTGTGACCATTCTTTGTGCAAATCATATTGGCTTGAGTTGCCGAAGCTACATGGCCCTGAAGATTGTTGCGCCAAAGAAGGTTGGTTATTGTTGTATAAGCAAAATACTCGTGAGATATTCTTCTTTTCTCCCTACTCGGCACTTGATAAACTTGCCTTACCAGCACTTAAAATTGAAGTCTTTTGCTTTCTCTGCCGCCCCAACTTCCGGTAACTGTATCCTTGTTGCAATGGAGCATGTTGGCACATCGAGCATTGTGGTGACCACGTTTCGTTCAGGGCAAAGTACGGAATGGACTACCATAACTTATAAAACCCGATTTCATTTTCCTTGCTCCTTCTGTAATAAGTTGGTTTTCTGCAAGGGTCTTTTCTATTGTTTTACACATTCCGGTTTTGTTGGCATCTACAACCCTGACTTTGTCACCTGGGTGGTCCGTCGGTTGAGAGGACTTGATTTGTCCCGTGGTTTCTTTTTGGCAGAGTATGACAGAGATATTTTCACCATGATCACCGACTCTCTAAAAAGGCCCAAAATATAGAAATTGGACCTCACCGAGAAAGTTTGGTCAGAGAGGAAAACCTTAGTAGGAATCACTCATTATGTTAATCACTTGTCATCCCTTAGTCGGACATGTCTTGGAAGAATGATGAGAAACAACATTTATTTGTTGAAGGTGTATTACAGAAAGCGTTGTGTCTCCTACGCTGTTGACGAAGGTTGATACTATCCAAAAAGAGATAAACCTTTTGACCGGGGACACACTGCTCTTTATAAGAGCATTTGAATGGAACCGCCTGAAGACTTTTTGATTTTTCCTTGAGATAAATCTTACAAGTACTTAGACCTAATGATATGCCTATCTTTCATTTTATTTGCAGTTGCTTGCTGGGCCATTCTTGTTGATATGTTTGAGGATAACTGTGTATTTATGCAATGAGTTGGCTCTGGTTTAGTTTATATTTATGCAATGAGTTGGCTCTGGTTTAGTTTTTTGAAACTTTGCCTATGTTGATTGAGAAACGCATAGAGGCGTTGAATTGTATGGAGCTAATCTATATGAATTCAAAAATTGAATAAATAATTTTTTTGTCATGGTTAATAGATTCTGTATAAATATTTGTAAGCTAAGAAAATCTTCTTTTTCATTTGGTCTACCTAAATTAGCACTAATTACGGGCATACATTATAAAATTTATGTTTTAAAATCTTCTTTTTAATCTACACATAAATGAGAGTCAAGCCCAATTAAATATATATAATAGAAATGAATAGAAAGTATAACAGAATATCACAGCGGATACTAGACAGCAGACACAATCTGGAGCAGTTACAAGCAGCTCTGAATAATGATCCGTACAACACCAATCTGATAGAGGAGGTTAGGGGGGGGCTACTAAGGTGCTCATGAACTTGCATAAGACTGAAGAGGAGATCATGAACCAGAAAGCCAAAATTGACTGGCTCAAGCTGGGGGATGGGAATACAACTTATTTTCATGGCTCTGTCAAAAGCAAGAACCAGCAGAAGGGCATACACAAGCTCAAGAGAGTAGATGGGAGTACTATAACCACTCAAGCATACATTGAAGATGAAATTCTTCACTTCTATGGGGAACTGGTTGGCAAAGCTGCTAATAGACTGAAATTCATTGATATACCTACTATAAGACGGGGAAAGACCATTAGCAGAGAGGAGGGTCTACAGCTGATCAAACCTATTACTGAGAAGGAAATATGAGAAGCCATACAGGGAATTGGAGACAATAAAGCTCCAGGTATTGATGGCTATAATGCTCACTTCTACAAAGCAGCCTGGACAGTCATCAAGGATGATGTGATTATTCGTTCGCCGGAACCAGAAGTAAAGATTTTGAGAGTTCTTTCAGGAGGGAAAGATATATAGAGTTTTGAATTGCACTCTTGTTACACTCATACCCAAGACCCCTACAGC
The DNA here is from genome assembly GCA_948329865.1 of Linaria vulgaris. Classification (NCBI taxonomy): domain Eukaryota; kingdom Viridiplantae; phylum Streptophyta; class Magnoliopsida; order Lamiales; family Plantaginaceae; genus Linaria; species Linaria vulgaris. The sequence continues at coordinate 4,361,456 of OX415251.1, forward strand.
TCAAACCATGAAGGAGATGAGACCTATATCCTGTTGCAGCACCCTCCTCAAGATCATATCCAAGATTCTCACAACAAGACTTGGGAAAGTTATTAACAATGTGGTGGATGAGAGCCAGTCTGCATTTCTCCCTGGAAAAATCATCCATGACAACATACTGATGGCCCAAGAGCTTGTGAGAGGTTACAGTAGGAAAGGGATATCCCCCAGGTGTATGATCCAAATGGACATATAGAAAGCTTATGATACAGTGGACTGGAGAGCACTGGAGAGCATACTAAGAGAACTTGGCTTCCCACAACAATTTGTTCAATGGATTATGACCCTTGTCACCATTGTGACCTACAGGTACTCTGTGAATGGATGCCCTACAAGAGTTCTCAAAGCAAGGAGGGGACTGAGATAGGGGGACCCAATATCCCCCCTACTCTTTGTAATAGTTATGGAATATCTGCATAGAGTACTCCAAAAACTAAAGACCAAACCAGATTTCAACTTTCATCCAAAGTGTGAAAAAATAGGCATCACAAATTTGTGTTTTGCTGATGACCTCATGATGGTATGTAGAGGAGACATGGTATGTAGAGGAGACAAAGAATCTGTTAAGATACTTATGGACCACTTCCAGGACTTCTCTGATGCAACAGGACTAAAAGCAAGTCCTACAAAGTGCAAAGTATACTTTGGGGGTGTAAAGAACACTGAACAGGAGGAGATACTTAGAATGACTGGATTTGAGAAAGGAAATCTCCCTGTGAGATACTTAGGTATACCCCTGGACTGTAAGAAAATCACAGTGGCAAACTGCTCACCACTCATAAACAGAATTATTGAGAGAATGAAATACTGGAGCTCCAGGCTTCTTAGGGGAAAAAATCGAAACTAGTCCTTTATTGTGTCCTAGTTACAGTTTTGGTCCTTTATTGTGTCCTTGTTTTATTTTGGTCCTTTATTGTGTATTTCACTACAATTTTGGTCCTCAGGAAGAAGTCAGAGTCAAAAATATCACGTGGGAGCACTTGCCGGCCAAAATAAAAACTTTTTTAATTTCCACATGCAAATTCACGTGTGGAAACGCTGGTTTCATTTTTTTTTATTTTTTTTTATTTAAAATTCTCACTCGGCCAACCCGATTTGACCGGGTTATCCGGATCGGACGGGTCAAAATTTTAAATAAAAAAATTAAAATTATTGTTCTAACATGCGAATATGTTTGTGGAAAATTCAAAAAAATTGAATTGAGGGCAACACGTGCTCGTACATGACATTTTCGGCTGAGATTCCATCTGAAGGACCAAAATTGTAGTGAAATACACAATAAAGGACCAAAATAAAACAAGGACACAATAAAGGACCAAAACTGTAACTAGGACACAATAAAGGACCAATTTCGATTTTTTCCCGGCTTCTTAGTTATGCTGCGGGAAAAAATCGAAATTGGTCCTTTATTGTGTCCTAGTTACAGTTTTGGTCCTTTATTGTGTCATTGTTTTATTTTGGTCCTTTATTGTGTATTTCACTACAATTTTGGTCCTTCAGATGAAATCTCAGCCGAAAATGTCATGTACGAGCACGTGTTGCCCTCAATTCAATTTTTTTGAATTTTCCACAAACATATTCGCATGTTGGAACAATAATTTTAAATTTTTTATTTAAAATTTTGACCCGTCCGATCCGGATAACCCGGTCAAATCGGGTTGGCCGGGTGAGAATTTTAAATAAAAAAAATAAAAAAAAATTGAAACCAGCGTTTCCACATGTGGATTTGCATGTGGGAATTAAAAAAGTTTTTATTTTGGCCGGCAAGTGCTCCCACGTGATATTTTTGACTCTGACTTCTTCGCGAGGACCAAAATTGTAGTGAAATACACAATAAAGGACCAAAATAAAACAAGGACACAATAAAGGACCAAAACTGTAACTAGGACACAATAAAGGACTAGTTTCGATTTTTTCCCGTTATGCTGCCAGGGCACAACTAATAAGAAGTGTACTGTTTGCCATGGCAAACTACTGGTTGCAAATCATTCCACTACCTAAGAAGATCCTGAAGCATGTGGAAAGCATGTGCAGATCTTTTCTATGGACTGAAAAGGAAGCTATTAGTAGAAGGGCCCCAATAGCATGGGACCAGATATGTGAACCCAAAAGAGAAGGGGGACTTGGCATGATATCCCTAGTGGAATGGAATCAGGCCACCATTGCAAAGCTATTATGGAACATAACACAGAAAGCTGACAAACTATGGGTGAGATGGGTGCACATGTATTACATTAAAGGGGAACATATAGACCAGTTCTAGCCAAAGCAAACTAACTCAGGGTTGATTAAAGCCATATTTAAAAACAGACAGCAATTGGTGACCAACCAGGGATGGAATGAAGCTTGCCAAACTGGCAAATACTACACAAAAAAAAGTATACAGGGGTTTGAGGAATGCCAAACAAAAGATGCCTTGGAGAAAGCTTTTCTATGGCACTCTGGCTAGACCAAGAGCTCTATTCACTCTTTGGATGGGTTGTCTACAAAGGATGAACACAAAAGACATAATCACGAGGTATGGGATCAACACTGATGGACGATGCAGCTTCTGTCACAACCAAGAAAGCATGGAGCATCTGTTTTATGAGTGCAGTGAGACTAAGATGATATGGAGGGAAGTCCTACAGTGGCTCCAAATAAACCACTCCCCTGGAGGATGGCACACTGAGAGTAAATGGATCATTCAAGCTTGCAAAGGGAAGAGCATGAGAGCCAAGATGCTCAAGACTGCTACTGCTGAAACAATGTATGTTGTATGGTGCAGAAGAAATGAGATCATTTTCAAACAAAACCGGTCTAATATTAGTATTAGGCTTGCTGAGCAAGTGATCCAAATTATTAGAGTTAGGGTCCAACATGATCATAAACTTAGCATGTACTGTGCTAGACTGTAATGAGATATGGAATGAGGTGTCCTGTTATGTTCTGTAATGTCCTGTAAGTCCATTTTGCCTTGCCTGGATCTGATAGATCGGTGTGTATTGTCACTCTTTTGGTAATGGAATTTTTCTTCTTGCTCCAAAAAAAATATATATAATAATGTCAAACTCACATTTTTAAATGAATAAAACTTTTGCACCGTGGCTATAAAAATAATGTAATAAATTATACATATTAATTGTTATTAATAGCTTTTTTTTTGCTTCGATCAACATAAGTCCGTAAGTAAATTTATTTTTTCTTGTTTTATCTATATAAAAATGACTTACAATTCTAGCTTAACTATCATTACGTAAAAAATATGCATTGGAAGACGTAAATTATTAAATGGAAAGATATATACTTGTAAAAAAAACTAATAACATATTGAATTTCCTTAATGAGAGGTTGATGTTGGATTACTTTAATATTTTTTAACTAATAATTTAAGTCTTTCAATGGATATTTTTAATTATAATTAAAGATGTGAGCTGCACATAATATTTAATTGATAAAATGATTTGTTGGTAGAGACAAAGATAAATATAGTCATTACTAATTGCTGTGATTAAGGAGTGTAAATAAAATCTAACAAATCATACTTGCATTTGTTTTCTCCTACGGGCTAAAACGAGAGAGAGAGAGAACGAGAGAGAGAGAGAGAGGGGAGAGAAAATAATTATGTTAAATGTTACATCATCCATTCACCGAACTCTTTAATTTGTTCTTAGCTCCCCATGTGCCTCACTGCCGACTCCTCTCCTCTTGCCCATATGCATAGCAAAGGATCTGCAATTCCCTTATCGGATGGGTTTCTAGTTTTAAAAGCCATTCCTTCAAAGAGGAGAGAGTCAAAAGAAGAATGGCCTTTAATTATTTTTGTTAGTTTGGTTGATCATTATAGAGGTAATAACTTCAACCAAGAAAAAATGACAAAGGTTAGCAGTAAGCCCAGTCTTGGAATATTCACCAGTTGAAGGTTAAGAACGTTTTTTTTGCAAGGTGCACTACAGGAGACCGTGTATATGCATCATCCATTGGGTTGTCGAGATTCTTCTTATCCGAATTATGTTTGTTCATTAAAGAAGTCTCTCTATGGTTTAAAACAGACATCACGGGCTTGGTACCAATGCTTTGCAGATTCCTACTATTGGCTTCATTCATAGCCGTTTAGATCACTCCATTTTCATCTACAGGCATGTCGCCCACGTTGCTTATTTATTGTTTTATGTCAATGATATTATTCTCACTACTTCGTTTCATGATCTCTGATGTTCTATTATCTCTACTTGCTTATGATGAGTTTGCTATAACTGGTTTGGACCCACTTAGCTATTTTCTTGGTATTGCCGTTACTCACCATTCGGGTGGTCTCTCTCTTTCTCAAAATAAGTATGCCCTTGAGATTATTGAACGTGCAGAAATCTCATCTTGCAAGCCGGTCTATACTCTAGTAAACACCAGATCCAAATTTAGTATGTCGGGTTCTGCTTTGCCGGACCCTACTCTTTTCCGGAGCTTAGTCACCGCCTTACACTATCACACCTTCACCAACCCCGACATATCTTATGCGGTTCAGCAAGTTTACTTGCACAAGCATGATTCAAAAGATGGACACATGGCTGCCTTGAAGCATATTATTCGGTATATTCAGGGGACTTCCGATTTTGGGTCTTCATCTCTATAAGTCGAGTCTTAGTAGTCTTGGATCCTTTACTAATGTCGGTTCGGGTGGTTTTTTTGATACTCGACGCTCTACTTCAGGTTATTGCATATTTTTGGGTGACAATTTTATCACATGGTATTCCAAATAACAAGCTATGCTATCACGCTCCAGTGTGGAGGCTGAATATTGCGGCGTAGCTAACGTTATTTCAAAGGCTAGTTGGCTACGTAACTTATTGCCCGAACTTCACTTTTCCATCTCAAAGGCTACATTAGTTCACCGTGACAACATCAACGCCATCTATTTGTCCAAAAATCCCGTCCAGCACCAACGGACTAAGCACATTGAGATGGACATCCACTTTGTTCGGGAAAAGGTTGCTCGTGGTCAAATTCACGTTTCTCACGTCTCTTCTCGCCATCAGATTGCGGATATCTTCATTAAGGGCCTTTCACGTGTCTTTTTTGATGATTTTGGTCAAGACTTACCGCTCGTGAGCCTCTCGCTTTGACCGCGGGGGTGTATTAGTATTGTAAATATCTTTAGACAGGATTCTTGTATATCTTTCCTTAGATGAATTCTTGTATTTCTTTTTTTAGATAGGATTCTTGCCATGCAAGATTGTTGTAATATATGTTCTCTAATGTGCTTAGTAAAAATGACACAAAATATTTTCCTACATGTGCTAAAATAATCATAGAATGGAAGTTTGAGTTTAGTTGAACTCGCCTTGTTAGATGCGTTGACAACGCGTGATAGAGCATGTTGATCTAATATAATGATAGTTGAGCTCATTAGTAAACTGTGTGTGTACATATGTGAAAGGTAGATGTACTTTTTCATTGGTTAGTCAGAACAAGTTAGATGAAATATCTCAGTGGGAAAGAATTTTTTTCTATGCCAAATGTTGTTTCTGGTACACATAGCACTAGAAGACTGAGGGGGCTATTGCAATCGCCTCCTCGCAACCGCCTGGTGGTCGATAGGCTTTGGCGACTGCCTCGCGACCGCCAAGCGGTGGCCAGGCTATCGCATCCAAGACATTCATCTTTCTTGGGTCTGAGATATTAATCTCATGCATGATTTCCCTTTACACTCCTAGTAATCTCGAATGTACTCCTAATATCAAAGAAAATGTTTTTTGTAATGGTTATTGTTTCTATGACTTCCATTAAAACGTAAGTCTCTGAAATTCCTACCAAGTGCAATCTTTTTCTTTGATTATGCATTATATGTTATGCAACTCATTGAACCATAACTAATCAGCATGGTCCTAATTTCTTTTCATTCTCCATTTGTGTGTAAATTGTACTTTTTTCAATGATGTAGATTGCTTAAGATAAATGAAGAGGTTGATCAAGTTCCAAGTTCATAGCTAATGGAGCAACAATTCGTATCTGAGCTCCCAACAGATCTTTTGCCAATGATTTTTTTCAAAATTATCCTGGGAAGATAATATTCATGCTTCCGTTATGTGGAAAGAATGCCTAAATGTTGCCATCTTTGTCCGAAACACTGATAAGCCCTCTTTTGGCTATGATATTCCCAAAAACTGGCCACTAATATGAATTTTGAGCACCTCATCCCCGACACCTTTTTAGATCCATGATATAATCTTCATCGATCCATTCAAAAGGTAAATCTTGTGGATGGGATTATCAATAATCCGACATATCCATGACAACGTCAATTTTCTCATAGTATCCCGTAAAATGTATTGTTGCTTGTTTTGCTCCCAGTTTCTTTGAGTCAGTTTCTACCAGCATATCAGTATAATTTCTACCCCCTCGATTGTTTGAGTGATGATCTCGAATTCCCATATTGTTAGGGCACGTTATCGGATAACATAATTTGAGAGGAGAATCGAGAGGAAATTGCTATCAAAATTTGAAAAGAATTCAACATTTTCGTTGAACTTTATGGCATTGTACACAAAGTAACTTGAGGAGAATTTCTTATGATCTTCAAAATATCTGAAATTGTTAGGTGTGTGATGGGGCGAGGTGGTGTGTTTATAAACATGTGAAGTGGAGGAGCGTGTAGAATTACACAGTTGGCAATGGATTAAAACTAATTACAAATAAACATAAACTTGTTAAATTGGGAAGGTGGTTAACAACGATCAACTGATTTTCGAATTCTTTACTCAAAATAGAAAGTATTCTATTTTGAGTGTTGAGACACCCCCCATCAAGCTGTGCGTGTATGTTGAGGACACCCATCTTGGACATCATGAGATTGAATGGACCCACAACTAGAGGTTTTGTTAAAATGTCAGCAACTTGATGAGTGTTTGGAATGTAGAATATCTTGGTTTGTCCTTGTTGAACTTTTTGTCTAACAAAGTGACAATCTATTTGAATGTTCTTTGTTCTTTCATAGTGAACATGGTTGTTAGCAATGAAAAAAAGGCTCCCTTATTATCCGTGAAGAGAAGACGGGTTTTGGATGAGGAATATGCAAATCTTTCAGCAACTGTTAGAGCCAAACAACTTCACAAGTTGTTGCAATAACTATGTATTCTCCTTTTGTTGAGGATTTGATGACTGTGTTTTGTTTCATTGCTTTCTAGAAGATCAATGAGTTGCCTATGTACACATCATATCTTGTAATGCTTCTCATTGTGTATGGATCACTAGCCCAATAACTGACACATAAACATTTTAAGCGAGCTTCTGATGCAGTGGGATAAAGCAGTCCTTTACTTGGTGTTAATTTGATGTATCTCAACACTTTTTGAGCTGCAGCCATATGGGAGGCAGTAGGGCTTGACATATAGTGTGCTAAGCATTGTATGTTGTAGTTGACATCAAGTCTTGTGATAGTTAGGTAAAGTAACCTCCCAACCAGTCTCCTATAAGTAGTTGGATCATCTAGAGGTTTTGCATCTGTCTTCTTTAGTCTTGGGCTTGCATCCATGGGGGTTGAGCTTGGTTTACAACCCAGGTAGCCATAATCAGTGAGAATATCAAGTGCATACTTTCTTTGACACAAGGAAACTCCTTCTTTACTGCGACCAATCTCAATAACAAGTATGTATTTGAGGGTGCCTAGATCTTTGAGAGTAAACTCACTGTCTAAGTGAGCTTTTATATTGTTGATCTCCTGTAGATCATTACCTTTCAAAATAATATCATCTACATAGACACACAATATAGTTATTTTGTCATTATGTTTTAGAATAAACATAGATGAATAAAATATAGTTTGAGAGAAGCCATATAATTGTAGACACTGAGTAAGCTTTTGAAACCATTATCTTGAGGCCTGTTTTAATCCATATAGGCTCTTCTTTAAAAGGCATACTGTGGTGTGACCTTGGTCACAGTTGAAAATATATGGATCGGGACTTGTACTCTTTTTTATTCACACGCTATGTTAAATTGAAATGTTGTGCTATCACCGATTGTATTCGATGTTGTCCCAACATTCACTAAGAGTAAAATTCAGTGGAATAGAAAAAACACAGAGAATGAGTTTTAAGCAGGTTATATGAATATAACATGCCGAGCCTTACAGCCAAATAAATTACTAAATATGAGTTTCATGATCATACAAAACGCAGCTGAGTAAGGAACTCAATCCTAACACTGACTCGCTGCAAGCTATTGAGTTTATAGCTTCGTTGGATAAAACTCAGCAAAAACAAGACTAAACAACTTTAACAAGAATACTCATAATCTCTTAGAGCCTATATTCTAGTCTCGTTATTTAGCTTGATGTCGCACACTTCTTCTTATAGAGTTTGTACGTCCCTTCTTGTAGATGTGATTGACACTACTTGATTGTTCTCTAATTACTTGGATACTCTTGAAATCTCCTTTGATGTTTATCTTCAAAAGATCCTCTGATTCTATCTTAATCTCCTTTGGTTTTATCTTCTGTCTTCAAGCATTAATCCACACTAAGTATCGATTACTTGATATCCTGAAATACATCAAAGATAACTACTACTCTTAGAACTAGATAAGTTTATGAATAAAGACAAAATTAAATATACCAATTAAATCAATCGGACAATGCAGTGTGTTAAGTTCAATGTTGTGCCAACACAAATCTTCAGAATGTGGGACCAACATTTCACTGTAACACTTGCACTTTTAATAGTATCTGGGGGAGGTTTTATGTAGATAGTTTCATTTAGATCTCCATGAAGGAAATCAATATTAACATCCAATCGATGTAGGTGCCACTGATGAGAAGCTCCTAATACCAGTATTGTACTGAGTGTGTGTCAAAGTAGTCCAAGCCTTCCTCATGTGTATGTCCTTTTGCAACTAATTTTGCTTTGTACCTATCAATAGCGCCATCAGACTTGTATTTTACTTTGAATACCCACTTACAACCAATACAATGATGGTTTGAAGGTAGTGAAGTCAGCTCCCAAGTTTTAGTTTTCTCTAAGGCTTCTAATTCTTTCTTCATTGCCACTCTCCAAGTGGATTTTTTTGGCTCGTGTGAAGCTCTTTGGTTCAGTTACTTGGGAGATTGCTGATGTAAAGGCTTTGTGACTAGTATTTAACATGTCAGTAGATAAGTAACATGAGACATGGTACTGTTTTTCAGTGCTTGTAGTTTCAGAAAAAATTGCTTTGTGCAATGATTTTGGTAAATTGCAGTCATATACTTGAAGATATGCAGGTATATTGGTTTGTCTCTTTGACTTTCTAACTATAACATCTGTGTTACCTGTCTCATTACCTGTTATATCAAGAGTGTTGGTATAGATGTTAGTCGACTCATTAGAAACAGTTTGGCTGTTGATGGCGCCTCCTTGTTTATGAGGTGCAAGAGTGACAGGTTCATGGTGCACAATGATATGTGGTGGAGTACCAGGTGCTTGATGATCAATGTTGTTGTGTTGTTCAAGCCTGTGTAATGGTTCATGTGTTTGAAATCTCAGGGCTCTTACAACATGTAACAAGTGTTGGTGTTTTCCTTCCACCAAACTATTCCGTTGTAGAGTTTCTACACAACTCTTTTGGTGTTCAATGCCAAGATTGGAATAGAATTCCACCAATACATTTGATTTGGACAGAAAATTGAGTTAGTACAAGGTTGTAAAAATGTAAGAGATGGTTGTGAACTTTAGATTTGTGTTTCATAAGAAATACCCATGTGCACCTGCTGAAATCATCTACTATAGAGAGGAAAAATTGGAAACCATCATGTCATGTGGTGGAGAAAGGCCCCCACACATCAAGTGCAAAAGCACAAAAACAACCGAAGAACTAATATTGCTAACTGGAAACTGAAGTTTAGTATGTTTTGCAAAATGGTATACATCACAAGGAGTTTTCTTATTACATGAAATAGAACCAATACTAGGAATATGAGAGAATCTGTCAATGGGAAAATGGGCAAGTCTTATATGCCATATAGAGGAATCAGAATGAACAGAATTACAAAAAATGTTGGATTTGCTGTTACAGTCATTATCAAATGTAGTGCAATTTTGTAAAACATAAAGAGCATTTATCTCGCTAACATAACCAATCATTCTCCTCATGGTTCTGTGCTGCAATACACAAACAGAAGACATAAAAATCAAGTAATTGTCAGTGTTCTTGGTTAGCTTAGACATAGATAGTAAATTACAATCAAAAGATGGAACAAAGAGAACATCATTTAAGATAATATTATCATATAGCTTAACAGATCCTATGAAGGTGGCCTAAGTATGTTAACAGGTTTAGGAGTAGTTACAAAGCTGTTAAAACAGCAGACCATGTGGTCTGTGGCACCTGTGTCAATAATCACAGAGTGTCTAGTAGAACCATAACCACAAGATATGTATTAAGATAATATGAAGGATTATCAAGATTAAGGTTACCCGCATGAACTGTAGCAGCATAATGAGGAGCCTAGTTAGAAGTCGAAGATCCAAAATTATGCTGTCTTTGAGCTTGTTGGAATGCTAAGACCTGCTCAAAAAGAGCTTGTTAAGGACATTGAGTGTTGCTCTCAGGCTTTTCTGTAGTGTGGTTAGGTGCTTCATTAGACTTTACCATATTAGGAAAGTGTGATGATTTATGTCTGCTCCCACTTGGACCTTCCCAACTAGGAGGATATCCATTCAATTGAAAACACCTATCTATTATAACCACAATGAGTACACTTGATCTTCTTCTTATCTTTGTAAAAAAGGTTCCCTCTACCAGGATCAGATTGAGGGTTGAAAGTCTGTGCATTCTTCTTCTGTGTTCCACTTCCTCCAGGAACGTCAATAACATTGAAAGATATGTAAATATTATTCTAAAAAAAATCAATAATTAATTTTGTAAACAAAGTTTTTTTTTTTTTGGTAAGAAACCAAATATTCTTTCCTAACATGTTGTATTTTCATTTTATATATATCATTGCTTTAAACACGTTCCCAACTTTATTGGCATATAAAATAAACCTTATACATAAATATAGATGTCTTATTATTTATTTAAGCCTGTATAAAACACGCCATTGTATTCAGTATAAATTAAGGAGACGTAAGCGCTCGAAAGGAGAAGACTTCTCTTGAGTAATCCCATGGAAACTCCGTTATGAATTTGATTGATTTTAATTTACCAATCTAATAAGTGAAAAACAATCGTAAAAGGTAAAGATTTTTAATATTTAAAGAACTTTCAACGTTATCGCATGAATTACACAAAACAATGACATTATATGCTTTATTTTCAGTTTATATATCACATTATAAATTATGATTTTGTTCTATTTTTGTCACATTATCTGACACTCACATCCACATAATTACCCCCTCTTTACATTACCCCCTCTTTACATGTAAATATATTTAAAAAGGCAAAGAAATGTATGTTACATTAAGGGTACAATCGTAAAAAGTAGTTAGGGTATTTTCATAAATTTTTAAACATTTTCTAGTATATATTGAGATGTAATCACTCAAGGAGATAGTACAATATTTTTGCTTCTATAGCTTTTTATTAAGTGTTATCACTTGTCCTGTAAACCCTAAGTCCATTTTACCTATAGGTTACGCCGCCACCAATTCTAGGCCATTTCGTACCGTACATCCATACCATCACCTGCAGTGGATCATCCTCATTTGCTTCAACATCATTCTAAAAACCTATCAATCATCAGTTAATTTTTTCTACGCAATCAGTCTAAGTACATTCCTCTGTTGCATTTGTAAGTACTTTTATCTCTACTCTTGATCTCAATCTTAACGACGTTATTCAACGCCATTTTAGTTTGTTACAAGTTCTAAACCTCACCTAGACTTATTCATAGATTTGTAATTTTTCAGTTAAATCAATTAGATTTGACAATGGCAAGGAATAAACCATAGTGATATGGTTGGTTACGCATCTTACATTGCCGAATGATAGATCTATCGGGTAAATGGTGATAACACATAATTCATTGTGTACTAAGCAATTCTGTAATAATGAAGGGACGAAGATTCCAATAGCGATATTGGCTGATCATATGGGTCAGAATGGATCCAAAGAAGCTTATTGGAATGGATGGAATTGAAAAAAAAACAATATCTCTGACGGTAAGTTCTCTCTATTTTTTATACGGAGGTTAGTTAAATATAACTCATGTTATGCCTTTTCTTTTACAATACCATAGAACATATAATTTATTGCTATAAAAAAGATTATTTCACTCTTTATGATTTCAAGCTCATCTTTTAATTTATCAAATAATAAGACTATTGTGTGAACGAATAGTGAAATACAATATATCAATTGATATCTCTAATTCGTCTTCGCTTATAATTTCTTCTAATTCTATTTTTTGTTGAAATGACACATATTTACCATGTGCTGAAGACTTTCAAACTACAGATGATGCAAGAGCAGGCTTTTCTTGGAAAAGGTGGATGGCTATATGGTATTCATAGTCCAAACTCAATTTTGATTACTGTCTGTTTCCTAAAACAAAAAGAAACTTGCCTACATTTCGAAGATTCATTGACCAATCACTTGCTCATCATGGCGACTTTGACGTAAAAGAATTTAAAGTCCACTTTCTACCTGTAATGGACTTTAAGCATCGAATCAAGAGAGAGTGGATAATATTCGCAATATAACACAATGTTTAAGAGCTTGTTCTGTGTGGAAACGTCGGTAAAGGTCCAAAGGTTTTAAAATACATGCTTTCTGAAAGTGCAAGGTATTCTGGAATCAATGTTATGCGATGTTGGCATAACATTGAATCAAGAGAGAGTGGATATTATTCGCAATATAACACAATGTTTAAGAGCTTGTTCTGTGTGGAAACGTCGGTAAAGGTCCAAAGGTTTTAAAATACATGCTTTCTGAAAGTGCAAGGTATTCTGGAATCAATGTTATGCGATGTTGGCATAACATTGAAACCAGAGAGCCCGCGCGTAAACTATTATTTAACTGCCAAATTTAAGTTTGCCTTTATTCACTTATTAATCAAGTTCCACGGTTTTAGTTGTTTATATTTATGTCCAGGAAGGTATCTTAATTTTAAGGAAGAGCTATGGAAGATTCCTTACTTGAAGTTTCCATAATTCAAGTTAAGCTGAATAGTCAACTCAACACGGTTTGGAAAGAAGGAAACAAATTGGCGTTCCACTGCAACTTGGATTCTTTCCAGGATTACTCCGATTTGAAGAAGATGTGTTACCTTGTTAGATCTATAATAAAGGAAACACTTAATTCAAGAAAGATATCGAGTTCATAAGGAAGTCCAAATTCAACAAGGAAACAACAGGAGTTACCAAAACTGTGAACAACACACCTTGGCGTGCAAGTTTCAAGAAATCTATAAAAGGTGTGAAGTTCATAAAGATGATTACAAGAAAATAGTTCAATTCAATCCAAGAGATTAATCATACGTTGTATTGTCTTCGTCTTGCTTTTGCGAAGTTTTTGTATCAACTATTTAAGTCTAGTTCATAGAAGTTAAGTAGTTCGTACTTGTCTGCTTCGTTGAGTCCGATCAACAAAGAGCGTGAGTGAATTGTTGTGAGGAACATTTTGTTAAAACCTTTATTGGTTATTTCGCCTAAGGCTCTGAAGTTTTTCATAATATTGGAAACTTCTTAAAATTATATCTTGTTGTGTTTTTAATTCCGCTGCATATTACTTTAATCAAGAAGATCATAATAGAGTTAAGGCAACGCCAGCTTAACCCTCAAAGTTGTTGTGTTAATCAACGATCTGACAATTTCAATTGGCATCAGAGCCAAACACCGACTACACTGGTGGTTTGGAGGTGATACAACACATTGGACAATGTCAATCCTAATGTCAACATGATTCCAATTTTGGATGGCTCCAATTATGCGCACTGGAAGATCAGGATCATGTGTCATATCAAAGCTATTGATATTCGAGCCTGGCAATCTGTGATCAATGGATACTCTCTTCCAACATTACCAATAGATGGTGAAGGTGATCTAATACCAAAACCAGAAGCAGACTGAACAACAACAGAGGTAAGTCTCTATAACTCTAATAAAAGGCTCTTAATACTATTTTTAGTTGGGTTAATCATCACATGTTCAAGTTAGTCCAGAATTGTACAAAAGCCAAACATGCTTGGGATATACTTGAATTACATTGTGAAGGAGATTCTGCTGTTAAAGATTCTAAACATAGACAACTGCTTCAACACTTTGAAAAACTTGAGATGGGAGAAGATGAGAGTGTTGATAGTTACTTTGAGAAAATTCTTGATATTGCTAACCAATGTGAAAATCTAGGTTTTTCTATGACTAATCAAGAGATGGTTTATAAAGCAATGAGAACACTGTCATCTATATTTGCTCCTAAGGCTAAAATTGTTTGCAATGTCGTCTTTTTTGCTGTTTACTCTTACCTTGCAGGTAAGTGGTATTTTGACAGTGGATGTTCAAGGCACATGACTGGAAACATTGACAACCTGAAAGATGTGATCCCATTTGACTGTTGGAACAGTTACCTATGGAGGAGGCACCAAAGGGAAAATCATTGGAAAAGGGGTACTGGATGTTGAAGGATTTCCACCACTCAAGGATGTGTTGTTGGTTGAAGGATTGAAAGCAAATTTAATTAGCATAAGTCAACTTTGTGATGATAACTTGCTAGTTACTTTTGATAAAAGTTTATGTGATGTGTTTAATAGTGACAATGTCCGTGTCATGACAGGTACAAGATCAAAGGATAACTGCTATCTTGCTCAAGATGAAGCTGAATGCTGCCATGCCAATGTAGATGAATCTGTTATGTGGCACAATAAGCTAGAACATGTGCACTATAGAAATCTGGAGAAACTGTAGAAGTTAGAGGCTGTAAGAGGTCTGCCAAAGTTGATTAGTCCATGTAAAATTGTTTGTGAAGACTGCCTGAAAGGTAAACAAACAAAAGTTGTTCATACACCATTCCATGTACAAAGTACTAACCCTGGAACTAATAAGTGCTTTGAATTGCTACATATGAATCTCATGGGTCCTATTGAGGTTAGTAGCCTGAATGGTAAAAATTATGCTTTTGTTATTGTTGATTATTTTTCAAGATATACATGGATAAAGTTTTTGAAAGAAAAATGAGAAGCATTCATCACATTCAAGATTTTGCATGTTAGTATCAAAAATCTCTATGTCACTTCTAGATGAAGAATTAGGTCTGACCATGGAAAAGAGTTTGAAAATGTAAGCTTTTCTAAAATCTGTGAAACTAAAGGTATTTTCCATGAGTTCTCTGCACCCAAGACACCTCAGCAAAATGGGATTGCTGAGAGGAAGAATAGAACACTTCAAGAGATGGCTAGAGTAATGTTGAATTCTAGAAACTTATCTAAGAAACTCTGGGCTGAAGCTTTAAATATTGCATGTCATATTAGTAATAGAGTTTATCTTAGACTTGGTACTAGTATGACGCCTTATGAAATCTTGAAGGGTTCAAAACCAACAGTAGCACACTTTTATGAATTTGGTATTAACTGCTATTTGCTAAAAGATAGAAATTATTTGAGCAAATGTGATCCCAAAATTGAAAAGTGTATATTTGTTGGATATTCTCCTAATAGTGCTGATTTCATGGTCTACAATCCAAGATTGCATACTGTACAAGAATCAATGAATGTCATTTTTGATGATTTAATTGTTTCTGCAGGTACTGAAAAAGTTACTATTTGAGATGTTGCTCCAAAATTGGACTCAACATTGAACACAAAAGCTGGAGATGCTGAACTGGAAACTGGAACAAATGTTGACTTAACACCAAAAAACCCCAATGCTAGGCCAACATCTGTGCTGTCAGATTCTGAAGATGAAATAGTTCCTGAATCCAGAAGAGATCCTCCTGATAGGATACAAAGAGATCATCAAGCCACTCAAGTAATTGGAAAAATTACTGAAAGAGTTAGAACATGCAACAACGAAAGGGTTAATTACAAGGATACGGTTAAGTTGTGTGTTTGTATGTCTTCTTCATGTACTGTTGAAAATGCATCTTATTTTGTTTCCTCAATTGAACCTAAGAATGTAACTGAAGCTTTTAAGGATAGTTACTAGATTAATGCCATGCAAGAGGAACTCTTATAATTCACCAAAAACAGAGTTTGGAATCTAGTGCCTAGGCCTTCACATGTGAATGTAATAGGTACAAAATGGATTTTCAAAAATAAAACCAATGAGAATGGTGTAATTATGAGGAACAATGCTAGGTTGGTTGCTCAAGGCTATACTCAGGTAGAAGGTATAGATTTTGATGAGACTTTTGCTCCAGTAGCTCGGATATAATCAATAAGATAACTTCTTTCTATTGCTTGCTATCTTAAGATTAAACTTTACCAAATGGATGTTAAGGGTGCCTTTCTGAATGGTTTAATTGACAAAGAGGTTTATGTAGAACAACCTAAAGGCTTTGCTGACCCTAAACATCCTGACCATGTGTACAAACTTGAGAAGGCTTTGTATGGCTTAAAACAGGCTCATAGAGCTTGGTATGAGAGGCTAACTAATTTTCTGTTAGCCTAGGTTTCAATAGAGGAGATGGAGACAGAACATTATTTGTCGTTAGAAAACGCTCTAATATATGTATTACTCAAATTTATGTGGATCATATTGTATTTGGCTCTACTAACAAGTCTACCTTAGACAAGTTTGTTGAGTCTATGACAGGAACATTTGAGATGAGCATGATTAGTGAGCTTAACTACTTTCTGGGACTACAAGCCAAACAGCTGGACAATGGTATATTCCTGAACTAGGAGAAGTATGCAAGGAATCTAGTGAAGAGATTTGAGCTACAAGAGTCCAAGCCTTGCAAAAATCCTATGTCCTCTTCAGTGAAGGTAACAAATGATGGCACTGAGAGCAATGTTGACCCAACATTGTACAAATCCATGATTGGTAGTTTGCTATATCTCTCTGCCTCTAGACCTGATATCATGTTTTCAGTATGTGTTTTTGCTAGGTACCAAGCTGAGCCAAGGCAATGTCACTTGATTGTTGTGAAGAGGATTCTTAGATATATCTCTAGAACTTCACCTTTAGGCATTTGGTATTCTTATGACACTAACACTAACTTGGTTGGTTTCAGTGACTCTGACTGGGAATGTGATGTGGATGACAGGAAATCCACCAGTGGGGGTTCTTTTTATTTAGGGAATAATTTGGTCTCCTGGTATAGCAAGAAACAGAACTGTGTTTCATTATCAACAACTGAATCAAAATATGTAGCTGCTGGCAGCTGTATTACCCAACTTGTGTGGCTCAAACACATGCTTTCAGATTATGGGGTAGATAGTGATACACTTCTCATGTTCTGTGACAATCTAAGTGCCATAAGTATCTATAGGAATCCTGCCCAACATTGAAGAACTAAGCATACAGACATAAGGCATCATTTCCTGAGAGATATGGTAGAGGACAAAGTGATCAACATTGAACATATTGAGACTAGAGGACAAAGTGATCAACATTGAACATATTGAGACAACAAATCAGCTTGCTCGTATGTTTACAAAACCTTTAGATAGTGATAGATTCTTCAGTTTGAGGAAATCTCTTGGCATGTGCAATATGTGAGAATATTGAGGAAACCAGTGTTGACATAATACCACTGTCTAGCATTGGTATATTGGTTGTGGTGTAGTAGGTATTCTGTTGTTTTTTACTTTGTTGAATTTATTTCCTTGTGAGTCTCATTTAATCCTTGTTTTGTCATATTTGGTTTGTGTGGTTGGACTCTTTGATTAACAACTCTTTCTAGTTACCAGTTTCACATCTTTGTTTTGAAAAAGTAATAAAACTCTTCTGTTTGTCTGAGGTTGTGATAGCCTAACATATGGAGAAGCTGGGGTACACAAAGTTCACTACTTTGATGTCTATTCAGTTGTGTCTTATTCATATGAAAGGTGTACAGGGCATGTGGAGAAGCTGGGGTACATGATGTTGACAGTTTCAGTGTTACTCAGTTGTGCTTATTTACATGTTTCTGTTTGTTTGGCCAAGGAACACATGAGGGTGATCCTTTCTACTGGGTGTTTGAGGTTTAGATTTCTTACATTTAGTAGCGCTAACCACTTGGTAATTCTCTTGAATGCAGGTTGGTAAACAAGTATGCATAAGGAATTGGGGTGTTGGGGTGCATGATAAATGAATTGCCAACATTCAAGGCCTTTGTACTTGCCTAACTTGCTGCTGTTAATGTTGTTACTGGGGTGTGTGGAATTCAAGCTGCCCTTATTCAGTAGTGACATGAGCTTTGTGTTTAGCAACTTTCAGTTTTTGGTTCAGATGAGTTATGAAAATTATAAAGATTTTAAAGAGATGTGAACTGTGCTGGTTTGAGAAATTCTTCATAAGTGTTTACCATCTGCTTATTTGACATTACATTGTTGCATTCATGTCTGAGGTACTCACTTGCTATATTGGTTAAGTTTCAGATGTATTTGTGGATGTATCTCAAGCTCTCACATGAATTTGCCTGGGTGAAGCTTGTTCCTCCACCTTCTGGTTTGAATGTTATTCAATGTTATCCCAACATTTTGCACTGTCGCAGGCCAACATTGGAAACATGAACTTATAAGTTTTCAAATTTTTGAAAACCACTCTGGTTATCTGTTACTTAAGCATTGACGCGTGTGCGCGGGAAAACATAGTGAGAAGATTTTATTTGGTTAAAAATCAGTAACAACCGACTAACATTCACTCTCTCTCCACTACTCACGGTTATATTAGGAATCAAAACTTTAATTTCCTTATTTGTTCTTACAATTTCCTATTTGTGCTTACAATTTATGCAATTTTACTCTCTACTCTCAAAATTCTCTCAATTTTTCTCTGCAAGTCTCTCTCACTAACAATGGCAAGCAAGTCGCCTATGCATACTCTTGCAGAGGTTTCTCTAAGCAGTGAACACACAGCTGCGTGCATCCGCTCTCACACTCGACATGATGCTGCAAAATCCGAGGATGCTCAAGTTGCTGCTAAAAGAAAGGCGACCCCCTACGTGCGACGAGGAAAGAAATATAAACAGGGAGAATCGACTTCTAATGTTGAGCCAACTGCTGAGTCAACCACTCCAATCATCAATGAGCCTGAAATTGAGGTAAATATGGCTGAACCTAACCCTGAGATTAATGTTGATATATCTGTTGAGGGGGAGGTTGGTGAATCTGTGGATAAATTGGTGAGAAAGTGGATTAGGGCTCAAAAGAAAAAGAGCAAGGATACTGGTGAAAAGTTGTAATGGTGGTCGAACAATGTCTGAAACTACCAAGAAATATGATGAGGCTAGAAAAAGGCATATTGAGAGGTTAGCTAGGAAGAGGGCTGTTGAAGCTGAGAAAAAGGCTGAGGAGGATCGGAAATCTGCTGCTCCTGAGAGAAAAAGGAAGGGGAATCAAGTTATGGAAGAGGAAATTGAGGTCGTGGATGTTGAAGATGAAGTGGAAGAGGAGGAGAAAGAAGAGGAAAAGACTGATGAAGAAGAGCAGGATGTTGATGCTGATGTTGCTGCTGATGTTAAGGCAACATTAGGGACATAAGCATACTATGATGGACTGTGTGTGATTTACCCTGAAGATGAGGAGGACTAATTTTTCCTCTATTATCTTACCAAAGATTTGGAGAAGAAGTGGGATTCTTTCAAGAGAAGGGAACTTCACACTGAAAGAGCTGTAGAGATGGCCAGCTTCAAAGAACACAAAGTGATGGACTTGCTTGAGGCAAAAGGGATTCATCAATCTGTGATGGAGTTGAATGATTATGCTCCTGAGATTGTTATGGAATTCTACCTGAATCTCTCCAAGTGGATAAGGGATTACAGATCTCCAAAATTTGGAAAAGCTTGGGTGAGAGGAAGAGTCTTCAATATTGAACACTACACCATCAACAAGATATGTGGATTCCCACTTGCTGAAGAATCTGAGGACCCCTACTATGATGATGTGATTGAAGATTTGACAGGAGGGTTGGTCAAAGTCTGGAAAGATGCTCTGCCAACTACAAAACTCACTTCCCTTAGTGTTGTCTTGCATAAGATTGCATTCTTCAACTGGATGCCAAGCAAGAATGTTACTGTACTGATTAAGGAATCAACAATCTTAGTGTACAAGATCAAGAATGGGCTAGCTGTGAATATGGGGGAGAGGGTTTTGAAGTCAATGTCTGAAGTTGCTGGAAGGAAGAATGGCATGCTGCCTTTTCCCTCACCCATCTACAAAATCCTTATCAAGCAAGGATTGAAGACAAGTGTCACTGTGGGCTGGAGGAAGAATGATGCTGAACTTACAATTCTCCCAAGTTACTTGTCTGGTTCAATAGTGAGAGATTTTCCTTGGAACCCAAAAGGAGTGGTAAGACCAAGAACAGAGAACAAGAAGGCTCAGGAGTTTGCTGGAACTTCAGTGCCTATGTCCAAGGAGGAAGATTGCATGGTCATAACCTCAACTTTTGTGGATCATTAACTGAATTGGTTCAGGGGGCACATTGCTGACACTCAAAGGGAGATTGAGGAAAATAAGGAGCATCTCAAAGAGCTAGAAGACTTAGTGAAAAAATTGGAGAAACTCCCTTCTTCACAAAAAGGGGGAGAGTAGTTCCAATTTTTAAAGTTGGTTTTCTAGTTTAGGTTTTGTTTCTTAAAAACTGTTGATATATTTGTGTTGCTTGTACATTATATCTATTTGGTTTATTTTGATCAAGGGAAATGTCCTTGTTATCTAGCTATGGTCTGTAACTCTCAGTATTACTAGTGTTTGAACTGCTTTGACTGTTGTTGCTTATGAAAGCAAAATTTGAACTGTTTTTCTGTTTAACCTTTTATGCAGGAAACTGACTGGATTCAATGTTGAGGCAACATTGATGAATGTTGGAGTCTTAACATCTTTTGATGTAGTGATGACCTTAATACTTGTCTTTGTTATTTTGACTTTGAATATGTTAGTTTGCATTGAGGGGGAGCAGTTTAGTAGTTTTAATTTGTTTCTTGTTCATTCTAACTTTCTAGATATAAGACTTGATTGGAACAGGTAATGGTTTTGTGAAGAAAGGCAAAAAGGGGGGAGATTGAAAGTGCAAGGTATTATGGAATCAATGTTATGCGATGTTGGCACAATATTGAGGATAACATTGAAACCAGAGAGCCTGCGCGCAAACTGTTATTTAACTGCCAAATTTAAGTTTTAAATTTATTCACTTATTAATCAAGTTCCACGATTTTAGTTGTTTATGTTTATGTCCAGGAAGGTATCTTAATAATAAAGAAGAGCTATGGAAGATTCCTTACTTGAAGTTTCCATAATTCAAGTTAAGTTGAATAGTCAACTCAACACGGTTTGCAAAGAAGGAAACAAATTGGCGTTCCACTGCAACTTGGATTCTTTCTAGGATTACTCCGATTTGAAGAAGATGTGTACCGTGTTAGATCTGTAATAAAGGAAACACTTGTTCAAGAAAGATACCGAGTTCATAAGGAAGTCCAAATTCAACAAGGAAACAACAAGAGTTACCAAAACTGTGAACAACACACCTTGGCGTGCAAGTTTCAAGAAATCTATAAAAGGTGTGTAGTTCATCGAGATGATTACAAGACAATAGTTCAAATCAATCCAAGAGATTAATCATACGTTGTATTGTCTTCGTCTTGCTTTTGCGAAGTTTTTGTATCAACTATTTAAGTCTAGTTCATAGAAGTTAAGTAGTTCGTACTTGTCTGCTTCGTTGAGTCCGATCAACAAAGAGCGTGAGTGAATTATTGTGAGGAACATTTTGTTAAAACCTTTATTGGTTATTTCGCCTAAGGCTCGGAAGTTTTTAATAATAATAAAAACTTCTTAAAATTATATCTTCTTGGTGTTTTTAATTCCGCTGCATATTACTTTAATCAAGAAGATCATAATAGAGTTAAGGCATCGCCAGCTTAACTCTCAAAGTTGTTGTGTCAATCCACGATCCGACAATTTCACTTTCACACCAGTCCCTCGTCATATTGGAGTTGGCAGTGCGCAATCTTCATCTCACTTGGTCTAGTCAAAATATTTGGTGTTGTCTGACCTGTGGTTGAGAGAAATCCATTCTCGTGTCTTCCTGCACTAGGAAAAAAGATTTCTCATGTAACATCATGGATTTGAAAATTCTATCAGTCCGTGCATTCAAATTGAAAGAATTTACCACCTTTGACTAAATTGATATACATCATTGAAAGAATGCCAAGAGTGAATGTCCATCGGAGTCCAGACGTTCTATATTGAAAGTCACCAGAGAACTTATCGAGACATTTACACTCGTGATGAACCATTGGCTCATTGAGGTAATGCTTTTTATCTGTTATAATAAGTAGTGCAACACGAGTGTGGATGTTATACTAAACATTATACCCTTCTTGTACTCAGTATATTTCACTGACTCATGATCTACCGAGACACATAGCGATTGATGTATTAAAAAATTTAATATTTTTGAATCTCACTATGTTGCCAGTAGTGGAGCACGTTAGAACAATGCTTGTGCTCGTTACACTAATTATCAGATGCCCACACCTCTCGAAACTTAATGCGAACTAGAGTAAAGGATGATTTTTAACATATTTTCTTGCAATTCTTCTATTTTAGTTTTGAATGTGTTTTGATAGGCTTTTTTTTGGCAGGAGGCACGTGAAACTCGTGAGTTGCCTGGTGTGGATGACGATGGGATAGATATTGCTGTCCATTGCAGTTTTAATAGCTTGTTTAGTATTGAGATCGTCAATTATGGAGGAAGTGTTAATAAAATGATGCTTGTGTGATTGTTGCTTGCATATGCTTATAAACTGGATGAATATGTTAACGTTTGTTAATGTTGTAATTGAAGAAAGCTTCTCCATATGCAAGTGTTGTATTCTTGTTACTTTGGCCACAAAAACCTATTACGTAGCTACCGTGATTAGTGTACTTTCTGTGGTGCTTGAATCGCTTTTCGAGGATTGCGTTAAGGCGTGCATTAGGTACCTCGTGATGGTTCCATGGTCAGAAGACTAGGATGAGAGGATATGCGGTTTGATTTCTCTATTGACTTGCAATTGAAGAGGTGAAAAAGCTCGGGTTAGGGTTTTGGCAGGAACTAATGCTGCGATTGAGCCGTTGGAGAATATGATCTACAAATTGGTACATTTCACGATGACCGATCATCACAACATGAAATTTTCCAGGCCTTTTGGAGTGAAGCTATTGAGGGATTACGCTGCAGAGGAGTGGGACATGGTCAGGAAGGCTTTGAACGAGGAGCTTCTCAGGAAGTTGAAACTTGTGAAGGACTATTCAGAGAAGTACGTGAGTTGGGATTCGAGTGGAGATCGTCGTATTGAGACAGAGGCAACACAAAGTAAGCCATTGCACTGTACCTTCTTTAATGTGGAGAATTTGTTTTGGTTGGTAGAGAGGATGGTTAAATTTAGAGGTGTTGAATCGGTGCTAAGAACGCAGTGCAAACCAGATTATTTTAGGATTAACGTGCAGAGGGTGTTTCACATTGAAGTGTTGAGGAATTTGGTTCCCCTCCTTCCTCGTCTTATCTGCTTTACACTGGGTAACTTGCTAAAGCACTTGTCTCCGGGGACATCTCGGCTCCAAGACAGGTTTGCCCTTGTACCTACACTTTGAGCTTGTTTAGTAAGATGCCTTATACTATAGTGATTGTTGAGTCTAGATTTAGATTCATTATGGAACCTTCAAATGTTTTCTTTCGTATTTAATATTTTGAATATGCAGTGCCCGCATAAAGCCATTGGTATCCTGGCCGGTGATAGTTAACCTTCATGCTTTTTATGAGAATCATTGATTGAGATGTAGAATTTGGAGATCAAGTTTTACTTTATTTGACATACATACAGTTTAGAAAACATTGCTAAGTTCTTCAAATGACATCTTAGTTTAGAAAACATTGCTAAGTTCTTCAAATGATCATCTTTCTGATCAGAATAAAAGATCCCATCAATGTAACTACCAAAAAAGAGTGTGTGCTTTCACCTCTCTACTTTATTCGACTCTGTGTATAGTTTAGAAAAGTTTAGATGCTAAGTTCTTCAGATGGTAATCTCTCTGATCAAAACAAAATTTCCCGTGAATGTAACTACCAAAAAAGCCATTTTGTGCTTTCACCATTACTTTACAGTGGATGTATTCTTGTTCATTTATTTTTTTACAGGAGGTAATTTGCCAAATTAACAGTAACACGGAGCAATATTACAAAAGCCCTTTCTTTTTCCTTTCATGTGGTGAAATTTTATCATTAAACTTGTGTTTTGCCATCAATAATCTTTGCTCTTTGTCTTAACAGCTCAAAGTGGACTTTGTACAAGAATGGATGTTCGTGTTGATTACATGTAAACAATGCAACTTAAGTATGGGAGAAAATCTCATCCGGAACTAGAAGAAACATTCTTGAAACTTATATCCATGCTCCCTTTGGCTGACGAAACAACACTGGCTACATATTTGTCTAAGCTTTTTAACTCCTGATATTGAAAATTGTCCTCACTTAACTTCTGCTTTCAAATCTTGGTTTCGTCGTGCAAAGAAATCCCCACAGTCGGATGCATGTCGATGATTATAACATATTCGTAGACTAAGCAAGTGTGACTCGGCAATTTTGAAGGCATTTTCAACAATTTTCAAGGTGTTCTTCGTGAAGAACTCCTTTCAATCTGCCGTCAAGTCTCAATTCCATCCAAAAATCGTTTTTGAAGATCGCACTTCTACTAAGGAAGATCAAACTCCAAGAAATTCAATAAATCCAAAACCAAGTTCATACCGCTCTTCATCCATCTTCAAGCCAAACATCCGTTTAATCCAAAATCAAGTCATAAGACCCTCGAAAAACCATTTTTGAAGATTGAAATCCAGTCAAAGAAGATCAAAGCCCAACATGTCCAAATAGATGAAGACGAAGATCATATCGTTATTCATCAACCTTCAAATCAAATTTCAAATCAAATTTATGTTCGATCCGAGATCAAGCCATCAAGCCCTCGAATCAATGTTAGTCAAATATCCTTGTGAAGATCAAGATTCCTCCAATGAAGATTGACATTAAACAAGTTCAAGAAGTCAAGACGAAGATAAAATTGTTCGTCGCATAAATCAATTCAAGTCAATTGTTAATTCAAGATCAAGCTCAAAAGCCATTGGATTAACATTCAACTCAAACACACATGGAACAGATCAAAATCAAATTCACTTTCAAGTCAACCAAATCTCAAGATTATTTGTTTGAGAAAAGAATCAGAGAATTTCATAGAGATTGTAACCCCATATTTGTTAAAATTTATTTAAAGTTTATTTGTATTGATTTTTCTTGTTTCTTATTTTAAGGACTTGAAATTCCATCACTACAAACCCCTTTATGATTATGAAGTTGATTAATTTTATTTACAAAGCTAATAACTGAATAACAATCGTAAATGGTAAAGAATTTTGATATTCTAAAAACTTTCAACGATCTCGCGAGAATCAAATAAATCCATGTTCTATGCTTTACTTTCATTTATATATCACATTACAAATTTGGTAAAGAATATCAGTTTAGCTATTTCTTATGTCAGGATAGGGATGAATGCGTGTCTCCCTTATCTGACACTCATATCTACATAATTACCACTGATTTACACGTAAGCATATTTAAGAGCGAAGAAAGCTTTGTTAGGTTAGGGGTACAATTGTCAGAAGTAGTTGGGGTGTATTTGTAATTTTTTAACTGTGTACTAGTATAAATTGAGGTGCAATCACTCAAAAAAATAATACATTATTTTTTATTCTATAGTTTTTTTATTGTGTTATTTCTTGTTTCGTAAACCCTAATTCCATTTTACCTCTAGGTTACGCCGCCATCAAATTTTGGTCGCATCTTACCATACAATCACCTACAATGGATCACCCCTTATTGCTCCAACATCATTGTTAAACCCTACAAATCATCAATTATTTTCTTCCGCAAACAATCTAAGTCTATTCCTCTGTTGCATCTTTAAAAAAGTTTAGTTTTATACTTGATCTGAATTTTAGCGGCGCTATTCGTTGTCATTTCAGCTTCTTACAACGTGTAAATTCAGAGATCTATAATTTATCGGTTGAATCAATTAGATTTGATAGCGGAAAGAAAAGAATAAGGGTCACACAGTTGGTAAGGCCTCTGGCATTGCCGGATGGAGGATCTATCAAGTAATTGATGATAACATATAGTTTGTTGAGTACTATGCAATTTTGTAATAATGGAGAGGCGGAGGTTGCAACGAGACACTGGCTGATGATAAGGGTGACAATGGATCCAGAGAAGGCAATTGGAATGGATGAAATTGGAAAAACGATCTCTTGTGGTAAGTTCTCTTTATTTTTTATACAGAGATCGGTTAAATCTAACTCTTATATTGGCTTTCCTTTGACAATACCATTGGACATTTAATTTAATGCCTAAAAAAAAAGATCATTTCACTCTTTATGATTTCAAGCTCATCTTTTAATTTATCAAATAATAAGATTATTGTGTGAATGAGTAAGTGAAAAACAATAGTAAAAGAGAAAGTATCAATTGAGATTTCTAATTCGTTTCCTTTTATAATTTCTTATAGTTCTAGTTTTTTGTTGTTGAAAAAGTTATATTGATCGTGTGCTGGAATTTCAAAAACAAGTCTTTATAGAAAAATCGAAGGAATAACCTTTTGTATTAAAGCTTTAAAAAACATGTCCACAATTCATTCTTGTCATAATATATTTAGTTCAAACTTATCATGTGAAAAACAGAAGAGCGGTGTATAAGAAAAAACATCACATGGAGCTTAGAGAGTCGATATTATTAGTGGGTGGATGCGATGGTGTCTCGTGGTCTTCAGCATTAAATGCCTACACACCTTCGAATGATGCCTTAAGAACCTTTGAGCCTATGTCTTCTGCTCGATCAGGTGCGTCAGTTGCTAGATTTGATGCAAATTTCTAAATTAATCATTGGATAGTTGGTCATAAACTCACTAAAATTTATGTGCCATGAAGAAATGCTTCAAATCCATCTATGGACATGTGGCGTGATTTTTGTGAAAATGCAAAGATTTTCTTTTAATTGATTGAAAAAGGTGCTTCGTATTCATCAAGTATAAACGTCAATATGACAAGGAAAATGAGGAAAAAGGAAAAAACAACAAAGCAGATAAGGAAAAAAAATAAAATATTTCCACGAATTTTATAGGAAAAAAATAAATTTCCTAATATTTCATTGGCAGTGCACTGATTTTCCAAGAAAAATCATTATTATGGTCAAAGATCTTTCATATCTAACTTTTTAAAGATGGTAAATATTGGTAATTATGCTTTATTAACTGAAATATTTAAAGTATATTATATTAATTGTTCAATAGTTCTATTTTAGAGTTTTCCTAAATTAATAAATATAAGCCTCTTCCCTCCTTCAGCCACAATACAGCATACACACACAGTCACTTTCAAATTTCACTTCACTCTCATTTTCATCGCCCCTCAAATTTCAGCTCACCGCCTCCACAATGACGACGATCAACAGCGGCTCATCAAAGAGGCGACGGTTATCCACCGATAACAACCTCCTCTCCACCGCCTCAACTCACGGCGGATTCAACGACGCCGCCACCGCTGACGTCATCCTCCGCCTCCATTTAGAGCATCACTTGCCATCACCGTCCTATCAATCCTCCGATTCGAGTGCCTCCGCCGTCGATCTATCGGAGGTCCAGATCTACCTCCATTCGCGCGTTCTCCGCCGGTCAAAGTACTTCGCCGCTCTCCTATCGGACAGATGGCAGCAACCAGGTAACCGCCATGAATCGAGTTCATCGAGAATGTACCGGTTTAGTTTAGCCGTTGGAGCCAGTTTTGGTTCATTTGATTATCATATAACGGTTTTGGAAATGCTCTACGCCGATGATTTGCCTCGAATTGACTGCGTAGCTACCGCGATTAGTGTACTTCTGATTGCGCTCGAACTGCTTTTCGAGGATTGCATTAAGGCGTGCGTTAGGTACCTCGTGATGGTTCCATGGTCGGAGGACGAGGAGGAGAGGATACGTGGTTTGATTCCTCTATTGACTTGCGACGAGGAGGCGAAAGAGCTCGCAGCTAGAGTTTCGGTGACGGTGCCCAATGCTGCGATCCAGCCAATGGAGAATATGATCTACGGATTGGTGCAATTCGCGATGTCCAATCATCAAAACGTGGAGTTTGCCAGGCCTTTCGCGGCGAAGATGTTGACGGATTATGCTTCGGAGGAGGGGGACGTGGTGAGGAAGGCTTTGGATGAGGAGTTTCACAGGAGGTTGAAACTCGTGAAGGATTATGTGGAGGAGTACGTGAGTGGGGCGGCAAGCGGAGATCGTCGTGTTGAGACGGAGGCGACGCGAACTCAGCCTTTGCAATATACCTTCATTAATGCGGAGAAGTTGCTTTGGTTGGTGGAGAGGATGGTCGAATTTAGAGGGGCTGAATCGGCGATAAGAGAGTGGTGCAAACCGGACTCTTTTAGGATTAATGCGCAGAGGGTGTTTCGTGACGAGGCGTTGAGGCATTCGGTTCCCCTCCTTCCTCGCCTTATCATGCTTTGCACTGTCCAACTTGGTAAAGCACTTGTCTCTGGGGACGTCTGGGCTCCAAGACAGGTTTGCCCTTGTACCTACACTTTGAGCTTGTTTAGTAAGATGCCTTATACTCTACTGATTGTTGAGTCTAGCTTTAGATTCATTATGGAACTTTCGGATGTATGAGTTCGTATTAATTGTTTGAATATGCAGTGCCCGCATAATGCCATTGTGTTTTGCCATCGATAATCTTTGCTCTTTGTCTTAACAGCTCAAATTGGACTTCGTACAAGAATGGCTGTTCGTGTTGATTACATGTAAACAATACAACAGGAGTGTTGGACTAAATCTCACCCGCGAGCTGGAAGAAACATTCTTGAAAATCATATCCACACTCCCATTGGCTGACGCACAACACTGGCTACAGATGTGCCTATGCTTTTCGACTCACGATATTGAAGACTGTCCTCACTTAACGGCTGCTTTTAACTCCTGGTTTCGTCGTGCAAAGAAACCCCCACCACCGGATTCATCTCTATGATTATAACCTATTTGTAGACGAAGCAGGTGTGGCTTGTTGTGTGTAATGTGCTTATGGGTATAATGTTATTCCCTTTTAGGGAGGCTTGTGGAGGAGGGCGTTCATCTTTTTTTCTCTGTATATATTGAACAGCCATGCATGAAGTTTTGACTAGTTACCCAAAAAAGGAAAAAGAAAATATTAAATATTATATTTGAATTACAATGTTGAATGTTAGAAAAAATATTACAAACAGAATTCTCCTGTGCACATATATTATATGTAACTATATGCATTAGACATATTATCTCATAGTTACTGCATAGCCACTCGTACTTGATTTTGAATTTCCAATCATCAAATGGAGTTATTGAAATGATGTTTTGTCGAAGCAAAACTCGTGATTTTTCATAGCATGCATGTAGCTTATACCTACAATGCAAGGTGGCCAAGAGCCGATCACGACACAACTTTTTTGTATGTTTGATATTCGGATTCGATTTAGCTGTTTTATAGTTTGTTGTATATGCTTTGGTAACTCAATTTACTCTTAGTTTTTCTACATTTTATAGATAAAACTTTTTGTGGAGGTGATATTTAAAATGTATTTAGGCAAATTTGTTGGTAAGTTTTTCAGCAAATTAAACTCTCGGTAAATTTAAGTTGTGACTATAATGTGCCTTTCACTGTAACGTCTTGTTTACACTTTTAGATACTTTCTGTCTTGTTTCTATTTTACTGAGAAATGTTTAGATAGTTTGATCTATTATGGTTAAGGGTGTTCATTGTTCGGTTTTTTTAACCATTGGTTTGATTTTCAAAAAACTTGAACTATTGGTTATTAGTCTAAAAACGATAACCAATAACCAAACCATTAAAGTAGTTTGGTTTTTGGTTAAAACCGTTTCGGTTTTGGTTACGGTTTCGAGTCAACCAATCACATACTCTTTCGAGAAAAAAAAATGCTTTCCCGCAATTAATAAATATATAAAATTCTTTCAAAATGAATTTATAAAATTAAAAAATCAAATTTAAAACCTATCTCACATTACAAAAAGTGTTTTTAATAAAAAACAAGTCATGTTCTAAATATTTCACATATATAACTAAAAATCATCTCTCTAAAATAAGTTACCAAATAATATAATCCATAATAATTTGTTACACTTATTCGACAGTTCATTCATCATAATTAGTAAACCATATTCAAATATTTATTTGTCACTATACGTAATGCATATCAATGAAACCATCTATCATTTCATAAAACCTAATGCTCAAATATTATTTTATTGCTTTGAAAGCATCCCACAAAATAAGTAAATAAAATAACAAAATATCAGTCATGTTTAACAAAGTTACAAAACAGTGGGCCTCACAATTTCATCTAAAATGAGCGATTTTCGATTAACTCAAGTAAACCAGGGTGTCTTTGTAGAAGAACTTGATTTTTTAAAACTCCAAAAGCGAAAACCGAACCAAGTGACTAATTTCGGTTATTGTTCGACCTAAAAATTCGGTTAACTTGTGATTTTCTCGATTGAGCCTAACCGTGAACACCCCTAATTATGGTTGTGTGCTAATACATTTATATTTCTGTCTTGTTTGTATTTTAGTAAATTTTGAGAAGATGAAGTGGAGAAGATGGAGTATAATATTTTTTTTTAATTTTGAATTATCAAATAATTAATAAAATCAAGCTTGAGAAATTACTAATTAAGTTTGTTGAAAAATTTAAATTTCTAAAAATATATGTCATTTGAAGACACATTGTTTTTAAAAAATAGATGACACACTCTTTATAAAAAAAATTTGAAGACACATTCTTTTTTAAAAAATTGATGACTCGAACCACTGGCGGATGACATGTCGATGATGTGCCTAGCCAGAATATGAGATACCGATAACCATCCCTTTCGCCCAGGCCTTCCATTCGGTAGATTTGGATATGATGCGTAGTAAGACTATAAGGCTTGATTCGCATATATAAATGGCTCGTTGGTTGAGAGTCCTCGTTGTGGGTTAATTTCGACCAACTTAAATGTTTCATGGACATTCGTGCCACGTGTCTCGATATCATACCAGCTACACTTGAAAAAGACAATGTACAATGGTTTTTCAATTCTTCCTCCCAAGTATTCCACTTCTAAGATCTCTTTCGAAGTCCTTTAGAAGTTGGTGGAATCGGTGTCTCCCATGTCGCCCTTCACGTAAATTTGGATCACTCTTCTTAGGGCCCAATTTTGTATCAATTTGGAATCGAAATCCATTGACAATGTAGCCTTCGTACGTCAATGCCGTGTTGAGGGACCATAAATTAATGGTATTACATTGTCGTCCGACATGTGCTTTTCGTTAGAGTACGTCTGCTTGAACTACATCACATACTTTATGTTCTTCTTCGCTTGCACCTCCATTGGACTCAATCCACCGCACTCCTCTTCTATGAACAACTTACGAGTTACAAATCAAACAAGTTAGTACACTAGCATAATAAGTCACGTAACATTAGGTTATGAAAAATAAGTTCACCCACTCGACCCATCCGTCCAACTCTTCACAATTACGAAATGTGTACATTACAATTTGCTCATTTTCTTCCGACGCCAATGGCTTCTTGTTGTTCAATGGTCCAATTGGTCGCCCCCTCTTCCGAAATAGTAAGAGCTCATCATCCCACTCCGGACTCTCTAAAGTCTCGTTCCTATTTAGTCGTTTATAGGTTGAACCATAACCTTTACCAAGATATTGAGAACACAAATATGACAGCTCTGACAATAGGTATGAATTGGATATGCATCCTTCAAGCCTGGCTTTATTCAGCACCGCCCCCTTAAAATCAAACATGCGCCTGAAAAAAAAACAGTTGTGATAAATACAAAAAATCAACGATGTTTATAAGTATATTAGTCTAATTAAAAGTTTATTTACCACTCGAATCGATACATCCACCTGTAATGAATCGGACCACAAACTCTAGCCTCGTACGGTAAGTGTATTGCCAAATGCTCCATAGAGTCGAAAAAGAAAGGTGGGAATATCCTCTCAAGCTTGCACATTGTGATAACGATGGATACCTCTAGTCCCTTCATATCATTGGTTGAAACCTCTGAAGCGCAAATGGCCTTGAAAAACAAACTTATCTCCACCAACGTATCCCAAATGTTAGGTTGTAGGAAGTCATGAAAAGCAATCGACATCAATCTCTACATGAACACGTGACAATCGTGACTCTTCGTACCAAAGGACCTTTGTTGCTTCATATGTACACATCGTCCCAAGTTCGAGGCATATCTGTCTACAGAATAAAGCTGGACCAACCATTCAAACACCTTTTTCTTTTACTCATTTGTCATATAGTAGAGTGCTCTTGGCTTTTTCCGTTTCGCCACCTCAGGCGGCGGGTTGTAAAAAGAGCTCCCTATGGTTGGTCAAGATGGCCAAATGTCTCCTGGACTTGATGTTGTCCTTCATCTTAGAGTCATCCAACACCATCTTGATGATGTTATCGAAAAGTTCTTCTCGCAGTGCATGACATCTAGAGTGTGACGAACCAATTTTGTGGACCAATAAGGCAGTTCCCAGAATATGCTCTTCCACAACCAATTATGTTTTGTACCAAAGTCCGGTAGGTGTTTGAATTGTGTATCAAATCCCACACGCTAACGCCCATTCAGAATTTCCCGCATTTGGTCACATGACTTTGTAGAAATTGGCGCTCCGAATGCCTTTTTCCCTATTGTGAAATTATGTGCATCTTTTCCAACCATGCTCTTTAGACAAGAATCGGCGATGGCAATCAAAAAGCACGGCCTATCCCCATTCTCCAACGTAAAGGATTTCATGTTACCCATATAATAAGGACACGATGACTTTTCGTGCGTACTCTACTCCGACAACATCATGTACGTCGGGAAATTGCTAATCACCCACATGAGGGCTGCTTGTAATTGAAATTTTTGCCTTCTAGAGATGTCGTACATCTCGACCCCAATGCTCCATAGAACCTTATGATCGTCAATAAGTGATCTCAGAAAAACATCCAAGTTCTTTGTAGAGCTAGAATTCTCGAAAATTGTTAGGCTAAAAAACATTAACTCTTTTCCTCATGCAAAGATCGAGAGAAAGGTTATACGGGGTGACAAACAGTGGCCAACAGGAGTAATTCTTGTCAGATGGTTCATACTACGTGAATCAATACGTGGACAAACCAAGTCTTAGGTTGCGGGGCTCTGCTGTAAAATTCAGGTGCGTACGGTTGAAGTGTTGCCAAGCCTCCCCTGCGGCTGGGTGAATCATTCGATCAATAACCCCTTCACAATTTAAATGCCAAGTCATAAGCTTTGCAGTTCCCCGTGGAATACCCATTCTACATATCCGGGCGTAAATCTCGACTTATGAAGATGATCATGTATGTCGTATTTACTTTAAAATCGTAAATTATTGTATTTCGGGAAATGGCACCTAATTTGCGATGGAAGATGTAAGATTCGACTTGTTGCATATAATATTCAATGAAAGTTCGAACCCCGATCACAAAATTAATCTACTATTTATCAATCTAAGTTGTAAAATATAAAACAAAGAATTACAATTTATACTATAATCAATTTATGTCATGCACAATCAAGTTAAAAACCAATAGAATTATCAACTTACTTCTTGAAGCGTGAAAAACGATCTTCAAGAATGTTGCTTCAACCACGATTACGCTTGGTGTGTGTACGACATTTATCTATCAACAAACAAATAAACTTAAGTTGGATTTAAATAACAAATTATATTATTGAAAATAAAAACTTGAGATAGTAAGGGAAAAACGTGGATACCTTAAGAAAGAGTGAAGATTGGATTAAATGTCTGAAGACGAAGGAGGGGCCTTTATATAGGCAGAAATTGGGTTTTTGCTACCGCCTGGCGGTCCGAGAAACCAACGGCTACCCTAGTTTTTGCGATCGCGAGGCGGTTGCAAAAACCCCTGCCGTTGCTATTAGGGACGGCTGCGCGGTCCCTAATGTGACTATCTGTTGCTTTTTGAGACCGCGTGGCAGTTGCAAATGTACGTATCTGTGACTGACGCGCGGTCACAAATAATATTTATTCTTTAAAATGGCGTGTTTCGATGAATTGAGGTACCACGTTGTTAGTTTAGTTGATAACTACCCTAATAACAGTAAAAATAGCCATAATTTCAAGGTCTCATTACAAATCCAAGCATTATAAATGTCGGACAAGCCGTTAAGAAGATTCTTACGATTTTGAACGACAACGATCATATAAATCATGCGTAGATACATATAGATATACACATAATTTGTAAGATGATCTACTAATTGGACCGATTAATGATATTTATACTTTAATTTATGAAAGAAATCATAATAACAAATCAACAAGGTGTGTATGATGATGAGTTGTAGATAGAACATAAAATAAGTTCAACACAAATAACTCGCTCGATCACATTCAATTTACTATTTCATACCTCAATTTCTTGTTTTGTAACCATTCATTAGTTCATTTCACATGTAAAATTGATGTTTGTTGCTAAAAATCACAAACACATTGAGATCGTTCCATAAAATAGCGATTTTGAAGTATGAATGTTATTTGTGACCGACTGGAGTTCACAAATAGGGGTCATTGAGATCGTATCGCGGTACCTAATAATTGCATTTATGACCGCTAGGCGGTCACTAATAAAATTCATACTAAAACGATGAATATTATTCGTGACCGCAGCGCAGCCACGAATAGCAGCTATTAGCGACCGTGTTGCGGTCGATATTACTCCGATATTAATTTTTCAAATCATTAGCGGTCGCCTTTGAGCTTGAAAATTCAAATTTTTGACGGGTTAAGGGGGAAATTTGAATTTTCAGAAAAATTCAAATTTTTACCCCATCTTTTATAAATACCCACCACTACCCTCTTAATTTTTCCATACTCTACCAGAAACATCAATAAAAATATCCCTCACCAACACAAATCTTCCAAAAACACCAACACCAAACAATTCACACCCTTCTCTTTTACCTTTTTTTTTCAATTCCAAAAAGAAAAAAAATCACCAAACAATAAACACTTCTCTTCTTTTCTTTTCCAAATCCAAAACAAAAAATTCAACACAAATTTTTTTTCTCATCTTCTTTTTCCATTTCATTTGTTTTATCTTTCATTTGCTTTTATGTTCATCTTTTTTATCATTCTTCATTTTTGGGATATTTTGTCTTTTATTAATCTATACATTTTATTTTATTAATTGTACTTCATTATTTAATTTTATCTGTTCTTGTATATTACTTTGTTGCCATTATTTATATGTAATTTCTACAAATGAACCAATAATATTCCGGTAAATTATTGAAATATTATTGCTTTTGTTTTATTTCGTATGCAGTGTATCAGCAACCGCAATGCGGTCTCACATAATATTCATACTATCTGAGACCGCCAGGCGGTCCGAATGTATGAATATTAACTGAGACCGCACCGCAGTCTCAATTAGCCTTTTAACTTTTGTGATCGTGTGGCGGTCGCTATTACCCTTCAAGATTATATGATCGTCTGGCTGTCCCAAAAGCTCTATTGGTCTTTTGGGACCTCGCTACGGTCTCAAATACCTTTACAATTTATGTGACCGCTACACGATTACAATAGTCCAAGTTGGCATCTGGGACCGTATGGCGGTCACAATATGTCATGGGTGCCTTGTGTCATCAGTGACCGCGAGGCGGTCCCAAATAGGCTTTGGGACCTTTGTGTTGTTGCACTTGTAGCGGTCACAGTTAACATCAATTTGGACTACGTCTCGGTCGTGGATGAGAAATGATCGACCTCATCCATGACAGGGTATCAGAGACCAAAAGGAGGTCGCAGATGGCTTTCTTCGACCGCCTAAGCCTCATCTGCGACCGACTCAGCGGTCGCAGATAGGCCTTAAATCTTGTGGCGTGTGTCTTATTATTTATTTAAGTATATATAAAAATGGCATTGTATTCGATATAAAATACGGAGCTCCTCTCTCCTTAAGCGCTCTAAAGAAGACGGCTACTCTTCCGTATTCTCTCTGAAACCCCTTTATGATTTTGAAGTTGATTAAATTTATTTACAAAGCCAATAAATGAAAAACAATCGTAAAAGGTAAAGAATTTTGATATTCAAAAACCTTTCATTGATCTCGTGGGAATCAAATAAATCCATGCGCTATATGCTTTATTTTCATTTATATATCACATTACAAATTTGGTAAAGAATTCTAGTTTTGTTATTTCTTATGTCAAGATAGGGATGAATGCGTGTCTCCCTTATCTGACACTCATATCTACGTAATTACCACTGATTTACACGTAAGCATATTTAATACGGAAGGAAGCTTTGTTAGGTTAGGGGTACAATCGTCAGAAGCAGTTGGGGTGTATTTGTAATTTTTTAACTGTGTACTAGTATAAATTGAGGTGCAATCACTCAAGAAAATATTACATTATTTTTTATTCTACACTTTTTTATTGTGTTCTTTCTTGTTGTGTAAACCCTAATTCCCTTTTACCTCTAGGTTATGCCGCTATCAATTGTTGGTCGCGTCTTACCATGCCATCACCTACAATCGATCGCCTGTCATTTGCTCCAACGTAATTGGTAAAACCTACCAATTATCAATAATTTTTTCCGCAACCAATCTATGTCCATTCCTCTGTTGCATCTGTAAAAAAATTATTTTAATACTTGGTCTGAATCTTAGCAGCTCCATTCGTTGTCATTTCAGCTTCTTACAAGGTGTAAATTCATAGATCTGTAATTAATTGGTAGAATCAATTAGATTTGACAACGAAAAGAAAAGAATAAGGGTCACATAGTTGGCAAGGCCTCTGGCATTGCCGGATGGAGGATCTTTAAAGTAAAGGATGATAACATCTAGTTTTTTGAGTACTATGCAATTTTGTAATAATGGAGAGGCGGAGGTTGCAACAAGACACTCACTGATGATAAGGGTGACAATGGATCCAGAGAAGGCAGTTGGAATGGATGGAATTGGAAAATCGATCTCTTGTGGTAAGTTCTCTTTATTTTTTATACAGAGATCGATTAAATCTAACTCGTATATTGACTTTCCTTTGACAATACCATTGGACATTTAGTTTAATGCCTACAAAAAGATCATTTCACTCTTTATGATTTCAACTTATCTTTTAATTTATCAAATAATAGGAGTATTGTGTGAATGAGTAAGTGAAAAACAATCGTAAAAGAGAAAGTATCAATTGAGATCTCTAATTCGTCTGCTTTCATAATTTCTTCTAGTTGTAGTTTTTTGTTGTTGAAAAAGTTATATTGATCGTGTGCTGGAATTTCAAAAACAAGTCTTTATAGAAAACTCGAAGGAACAACCTTTTCGTTTTAAAGCTTTAAAAAAACATGTCCACAATTCATTTCCATCATAATTTATTTAGTTCAAACTTTTCATGTGTAAAACAGAAGAGCGGTGTATAAGAAAAAATATCACATGGAGCTTAGAGAGTCGATATTATTCTTGGGTGGATGCGATGGTGTCTCGTGGTCTTCAGCATTAAACGCCTACACACCTTCGAATGATGCCTTTGAGCCTATGTCTTCTGCTCGAGCAGGTGCGTCAGTTGCTAGATTTGATGCAGACTTCAGAGCTCGCAGCTAGAGTTTCGGTGACGGTGCCCAATGCTGGGATCCAGCCAATGGAGAATATGATCTACGGATTGGTGCAATTCGCGATGTCCAATCATCAAAACGTGGAGTTTTCTAGGCCTTTCGCGACGAAGATGTTGACGAATTACACTTCGGAGGATGGGGACGTGGTGAGGAAGGCTTTGGATGAGGAGTTTCACAGGAGGTTGAAACTCGTGAAGGATTAAGTGGAGGAGTAAGTGAGTGGGGCGGCGAGCGGAGATCGTCTTGTTGAGACGGAGGCGACGCGCACTCAGCCTTTGCAATATACCTTCATTAATGTGGAGAAGTTGCTTTGGTTGGTGGAGATGATGGTCGAATTCAGAGGGGCTGAATCGGCGATAAGAGAGTGGTGCAAACTGGACTCTTTTAGGATTAATGCGCAGAGGGTGTTTCGTGACGAGGCGTTGAGGCATTCGGTTCCCCTCCTTCCTCGCCTTATCATGCTTTGCACTGTTCAACTTGGTAAAGCACTTGTCTCCGGGGACGTCTGGGCTCCAAGACAGGTTTGCCCTTGTACCTGCAATATGAGTTTGTTTAGTATGATGCTTTATACTATACTGATTGTTGAGTCTAGCTTTAGATTCATTATGGAACTTTCTGATGTATGCGTTGGTATTAATTGTTTGAATATGCAGTGCTCGCATAAAGCCATTGTGTTTTGCCATATATAATCTTTGCTCTTTGTCTTAACAGCTCAAATTGGACTTCGTTCAAGAATGGTTGTTCGTGTTGATTACATGTAAACAATACAACTGGAGTGTGGGACCAAATCTCACCTGCGAACAGGAAGAAACATTCTTGAAAATCATATCTACACTCCCATTGGCTGACGCACAACACTGGCTACAGATGTGTCTTAGCTTTTCGACATACGATGTTGAAGATTGTCCTCACTTAACTGCTGCTTTCAAATCCTGGTTTCGTCGTGCAAAGAAACCCCCACCGTTGGATTCATCTCTATAATTATAACTTATTCTTAGACGAAGGAGGTGTGGCTTGTTGTGTATAATGTGCTTATGGTTATAATGTTTTTAGAAGAAATATTTAGATATTTTGATCTATAATGGTTGTTGCCGGAGTGCTAATTCATTTAGTTAATTAACAATAAATTTGTGGTGGAGTGGCAGGTGCTTGATGATCAATGTTATTGTGTTGTTCATGCCTGTGTAATGGTTCATGTGTTTGAAATCTCAAGGCTCTTGCAACCTGTAACAAGTGTTGGTGTTTTCTTTCCACCAAACCATTCCGTTGTAGAGTTTCTACACAACTCTTTTGGTGTTCAATGCCAATATTGGAGTAGAATTCCACCAATACATTTGATTTGGACACAAAATTGAGTTAGTACAAGGTTGTAAAATGTAAGAGATGATTGTGAACTTTAGATTTGTGTTTCATAAGAAACACCCATGTGCACCTGCTGAAATCATGTACTAGAGAGAGGAAAATTGAAAACCATCATGTGATGTGGTGGAGAAAGGTCCCCACACATCACAGTGCAAAAGCTCAAAAACAACAGAAGAACTAGTATTGCTAATTGGAAACTGAAGTTTAGTATGGTTTGTAAAATGGTATACATCACAAGGAGTTTTCTTATTACATGAAATAGAACCAATACTAGGAATATGAGAGAGTCTATCAATGGGAAAATGGCCAAGTCTTAAGTGCCATATAGAGGAATCAAAATGAACAGAATTACAAAAAAATGTTGGATTTGCTGTTACAAGCATTATCAAAGGTAGTGCAATTCTGTAAAACATAAAGAGCGTTTATCTCGCTAACATGACCAATCATTCTCCTCATGGTTCTGTGCTGCAATACACAAACAGAAGACATAAAAATCAAGTAAATGTCAGTGGTCTCGGTTAGCTTAAACACAGATAGTAAATTATAAACAAAAAATGGAACAAAAAGAACATCATTGAAGATAATATTATCATATAGCTTAACAGATCCTATGAAGGTGGCCTAAGTATGTTGACAGGTTTAGGAGTAGTTATAAAGCTATTAAAACAGCAGACCATGTGGTTTGTGGCACCTGTGTCAATAATCCAAGAGTGTCTAGCAGAACCAAACCACAAGATATGTATTAAGACAATATGAATGATTATCAAGATTAAGGTTACCCGCATGAATTGTAGCAGCATAATGAGGAGCCTTGTTAGAAGTTGAAGCTCGAGAATTATGTTGTCTTTGAGCTTGTTGGAAAGCTAAGACCTGCTCAAAAAGAGCTTGTTGAGGACGTTGAGTGTTGTTCTCAGGCTTTTCTGTAGTGTGGTCAGGTGCTTCATAGACTACCATATTAGGAAAGTGTGATGATTTATGTCTTCTTCCTCTTGGACCTTCCCAACTAGGAGGATATCCATTCAATTGAAAACACCTATCTATTATAACCACAATGTGTACACTTGATCTTCTTCTTATGTGACTTCTTCTTCCCCTTCCGTGTTCCACTTCCTCCAGAAACGTCAATAATATTAAAAGATATGTAAATATTATTCTACAAAAATCAATAATTAATTTTGTAAACAAAGTTAATTAACGAATATATACACCAACTATTCTTTCCTAACATGTTTTATTTTTAGTTTATATATATCATTGCTTTAAACGCGTTCCCAACTTTATTGGCATATAAAATAAACTTTATACATAAATATAGATGTCTTATTATTTATTTATGCCTATATAAAACACGCCATGGTATTATGTATAAATTAAGGAAACGTAAGCGCTCAAAAGGAGAAGACTGCTCCTGAGTAATCCCATGGACACTCCATTATGCTTTTGATTGATTTTAATTTACCAAGCTAATAAGTGAAAAACAATCGTAAAAGGTAAAGAATTTTAATATTTAAAGAACTTTCAACGATCTCGCATGAAGCAAACAAAACAATGACATTATATGCTTTATTTTCAGTTTATATATCACATTATAAATTATGAGTTTGTTCTATTTTTATCACATTATCTGACACTCACATCCACATAATAACCCCCTCTTTACATGTAAGTATATTTGAAAGGCAAAGAAATGTTTGTTACGTTAAGGGTACAATCGTAAGAAGTAGTTAGGGTATTTTTGTAAATTTTTAAATGTGTGCTAGTATATATTGAGATGCAATCAATCAAGGAAATAGTACA
The DNA here is from genome assembly GCA_948329865.1 of Linaria vulgaris. Lineage (NCBI taxonomy): Eukaryota > Viridiplantae > Streptophyta > Magnoliopsida > Lamiales > Plantaginaceae > Linaria > Linaria vulgaris. Next base: position 4,402,449 of record OX415251.1, read on the forward strand.
TTATTTTTACTTCTATTTCCTTTTATTAAGTGTTATCTCTTGTCCTGTAAACCCTAAGTCCATTTTTACCTATAGGTTACGCCGCCACCAATTCTAGGCCATTTCCTACCATACATCCATACCATCACCTGTACTGGATCATCCTCTTTTGCTTCAACATCATTCTCAAAACCTATCAATCATCAGGTAATTTTTTCTATGCAATCGGTCTAAGTACATTCCTCTGTTGCATTTGTAAGTACTTTTATTTCTACTCTTGATCTCAATTTTAACGACATTATTGAACGTCATTTCAGTCTGTTACAAGTTCTAAACCTCACATAGATTTATTCATAGATTTGTAATTTTCCAGTTTAATCAATTAGATTTGACAATGGCAAGGAATAAACCAGAGTGATAGATTTCAATGCGATATTGGCTGATAATGTGGGTCAGAATGGATCCACAGAAGATAATTGGAATGGATGGAATTGGAAAAAAACAATATCTCCGACGGTAAGTTCTATTTATTTTTTTATACGGAGGTCGGGTAAATGTAACTCATGTTATGCCTTTTCTTTTACAATACCATAGAATATTTAATTTATTGCTATAAAAAAAGATTATTTCACTCTTTATGATTTCAATCTCATCTTTTAATTTATTAAAGGGATAAAAGCATCAAGCCCCCTGAACTATGCACGTTTTTGCGACTTGCCCCCTAAACAAATTTAATAAGCGTTTTGCCCCCTAAACTATGCACGTCTGTTCGATTTGCCCCTTCAATGGATTTTCAGCCATTTTTTGCCAAAATATTCCGAGTTCGAAGTGTTTTTTCGCCTACTTTTTGTCATCAACTATCAAAATACATCTAGTACAACATATATGAGTCCAGTAGGAGGGAATATTCTGGCCAAAAATGGTCGAAAATACACTGAAGCGGCAAATCACATTTTCGACCATTTTTGGCCGAAACACCCGTTCAAGGTAATTTTTTCTCAACTTTTTGTCATCAACTAGCATAATACATCTAGTACAACACATATGAGTTGGGTAGGGGGGAAAATTCTGGCCAAAAATGGCCGAAAATCCATTGAATGGGCAAATCGAACAGACGTGCATAGTTTAGGAAGCAAAACGCTTATTAAATTTGTTTAGGGGGCAAGTCGCAAAATCGTGCATAGTTCAGGGGGCTTGATGCTTTTATCCCTTTATTAAATAATAAGACTATTGTGTGAATGAATAGTGAAATACAATATATCAATTGATATCTCTAATTCGTCTCCGCTTATAATTTCTTCTAATTGTAGTTTTTTTGTTGAAATGACATATATTTATCATGCGCTGAAGACCTTCAAACAACAAATGATGCAAGAGCAGGCTTTTCTTGGAAAAGGTGGATGACTATATGGTATTCAGAGTCCAAACTCAATTTTGATTACTATCTGTTTCCTAAAACAAAAAGAAAGTTGCCTACGTTTCGAAGATTCATTGACCAATCACTTGCTCATCACGACGACTTTGATGTGAAAGAATTTTGAAGTCCGCTTTCTGCCAATACTTGACGTTAAGCATCGAATCAAGAGAGAGTGGATCATATTTGCCATAGAACACAATGTTTAAGAGCTTGTTCTGTGTGGAAACGTCGGTAAAGGTAAAGGTTTTAAAATACGTGCTTTCATGCCAGTCCCTCGTTAGATTGGAGTTGGCAGTGCGCAATCTTCATCTCACCTGGTCTGGAACTTCCCAGTCTTCGGAAGTTGAAGCTAAAATATTTGGTGTTGTCTGACCTGTGGTTGAGAGTAAATCCATTCTCGTGTCTTCCTGCACTAGAAAAATAAAAGATTTCTCGTGTAACATCAAGGATTTGAAAATTCTGCAGTCATCCAAATTGAAAGAATTTACTATGTGTAGTTGTCCAAGGACGGAATACTGCTCTATCAGTTTACAAACTCCACCTCTGTCTAAATTGATATACAAAATGTGAATGAGTTGACTATGCCTCCACATTTGTTTGGATTGATTCTTAAGGGGAATACCCTTATGTCAAGAGTGAAAGTCCATCGGAGTCGAGACGTTCTATATTGAAAGTCACCAAGGAGCTTTGCGAGACAATTGTTATTCTGTAATTAGTAAAATTATGCGTGATGCAACCTGGTATGGTATTTGGCTAAATTTTACTATATGGCATTGGTTAATTTAAATAAAGTCTGTTCCATAGTATTAAATGTATTCTTGGTTATTGCAGCTTTAACTTTTCCTACTACACCTGTTGATGATATTATTCATGTTCCGTTGCTTAATGGTGATAATTTTCCTGACTGGAAAGAAAACATTCTGTTGAAATTGGGGTGCATAGAGCTTGATTTGGCGCTCCGTGAGGACAAACCACCTGCTCTCACGGATGAAAGTACGAATGCTGAAACTCTGAAACATGAACGCTGGGAGCAATCTAATCGCTTATGTTTGATGTTCATGAAAACTTATGTGAGTAAAGGCATAAGGGGCTCTATTCCAGAAACTGAGGATGCTAAGGCATTTTTGAAAGCTGTCGAGGACCAATTTGTGCGTTCTGACAAGGCCTTAGCAAGCACCCTGATGAAAAGGCTATCAAGCAAAACTTATGATAGCACTAGAGGTGTGCGTGAACATATCGTGCAAATGAGGGACATGGCAGCGCAACTCAAGTCCTTAAAAATGGAGATTTCAGAGTCATTTTTGGTTCACTTTATTATGAACTCTCTCCCTTCTGAGTATGGCCCTTTCAAGATTTCTTATAACACACATAAGGACGAATGGTCTATCAATGAATTACTGACCATGTGTATTCAGGAAGAAGAAAGACTTAAAACGGAAAGGCCTGAAAGTGCTCATGTGGTACATCACAAGAAATGAGGGAATAAGAAAAATGGTGATGATGCTCAAAGGCAGAAAACGAAGGCACCTATTCATAAGGTCGTCGATAAGGATGTTTGTTATTTCTGCAAAAAGTAAGGGCATCATAAAAAGGATTGCTTGAAGCATAAAAATTGGCTCATAAAGAAAGGTAATCTTCAAACTTTAGTGTGTTATGAATCTTTTCATGTTGAAGTTCCTAATTATACATGGTGGATTGATTCTGGTGCTACAATCCATATTGTTAATACCATGCAGGGATTTCTCAACCAAAGGAAGCCGACAAGTAGTGAACAATATGTCTATTCGGGAAACAAGATGAGTTCAAAAGTCGAGGCTGTTGGGGTCTTCAAGTTATTTTTAAGTAGTGGCAATGTTTTAGAACTAAAGAATGTACTTTTTATTCCTGGCTTTTCTAGAAACCTTGTTTCAATTTCTAGACTTATTGACGATGGTTTTAAATTTAATTTTGATCGTTCTGGTTTTAGTTTTTTTTTTGAAACAATGTTTATTTTGGTGGTGGAATAAGAACTGATGGCCTTTTCAAATTCTCTTTAGACCCCAATGTTGAGAAAAATCAATTATCTATGCATACTAGCATAGGTACTAAAAGGAACTATTTAAATGAGAACTCATCCATGTTGTGGCATAGGAGATTAGGACATATCTCCATAGAAAGAATTAAGAGATTAGTGAATGATAAAGTCTTACAAACTCTTGATTTCACTGATTTCGTAACTTGTGTGGATTGCATAAAAGGAAAGCAAACTAATAAGTATACTAAAGGTGCCACTAGAAGTTCTAAAATTTTAGAGATCATACACACTGATATCTGTGGACTTTTCCCCACTCCTTGCCTAAATGGTCAGAGATATTTTATCCCATTTATTGATGACTATAGTAGGTACATGTATCTTTACCTCTTGAAGGAAAAGGCTGAAGCACTCGATGCTTTTAAGACCTATAAAATTGAGGTAGAGAAACAAACAGAAAACAAGATTAAGATCGTGTGATCTGATAGAGGAGGGGAATACTATGGCATGTACACAGAAATGGGACAAATGCGAGGTCCATTTGCAAAATTCCTTGAAAGTGAAGGCATAATTGCTCAATATACAATGCCTGGCACACCACAACAAAATGGTGTTGCTGAAAGAAGGAATCGCACACTTATGGACATGGTAAGAAGCATGATCAGTAATTCCGAGTTGCCATTATCCTTATGGAGTGAAGCCTTAAAGATTGCGGTGTATATATTAAATAGAGTCCCATCCAAGGCTGTCTCGAAGACACCTTTTGAGTTATGAACTGGGAGAAAACCAAGCTTAAATTATATACACGTTTGGGCTTGTCCTATTGAAGTGGGGATTTATAATCCTCAATTGAAGAAATTAGACCCAAGGACAATTAGCGGATTCTTTATAGGCTATCCAGCAAACTCCAAAGGATTTAGATTTTATTGTCCCTCACATAGTCCTAGAATTGTTGAAAGCAGAAATGCTAAGTTTCTTGAGGATATTGAACCTAGTGGGAGTGCTTATCCTCGTAATGTACGATTTGAAGAAGCACAAGAGGAGACTAGAACACCTTCATATAGAAGGCGTGTGATTATGCCGATGAATGATCAAATTGGTTATCTAGAACAACAATCACATACGGAACAGTCTACTGAAGAGCAAGCTCAAATTGAGCCTACTCAAGAGCAAGGTCATATTGAGCCTTCTCAAGAACAAGTTCAAATAGAGCCTTCTCAAGAACAAGTTCAAATAGAGCCTTCTCAAGAACAAGTTCAAATAGAGCCTTCTCAAGAACAAGTTCAAATAGAGCCTTCTCCTATGGAAGAGGCAGAACCGAGAAGGTCCTCAAGACAAAGAAAACCAGCAATTTCTAGTGACTATATGATATACCTCCAAGAGTCTGACTTTGATGTTGGACCTAAGAAAGATCCTAGTTCGTTTTCACAATCCATGAGTAGAAATGATTCCACCTTTTGGTATGATGCCATGAAAGATGGGATGGAATCAATGGATAAAAATCAAGTTTGGAATCTCGTTGACTTACCATATGGGGCGACAGTCATTGACTGTAAGTGGGTCTATAAGACCAAGAGAGACGCCACTGGTAATGTCGAACGATATAAGGCTAGACTTGTAGCCAAATGATTTACTCAAAAGGAAGGCATTGACTATCACGAAACCTTCTCTCCAGTATCAAAGAAGGATTCACTTAGAATAGTCATGGCTCTCGTAGCTCATTTTGACTTAGAGCTACATCAGATGGATGTGAAAACGACATTCTTACATAGGGATCTTGAGGAAGAGGTTTACATGCACCAACCTAAAGGATTTGAGGACACCAGTCAGAAGGTTTGCAAGTTAAGGAAATCTATATATGGACTTAAACAAGCCTCCCGTCAATGGTATATTAAATTTGACAAGGTCATTAGCTCTTTTGGTTTCACCGAAAATGTAATTGACCAATGTATATACCTTAAGGTGAGTGGGAGCAAATTCATAATTCTGGTTCTATATGTAGATGACATCCTTCTTGTGAGTAAAGACTTAGGCTTGCTTTATGACACCAAACAGTTCCTCTCTCAAAACTTTGAAATGAAGGATATGGGTGAAGCCTCTTATGTCATAGGCATAGAGGTTCACAGAGACAGAAAACAAAGAATTTTAGGACTGTCTCAAAAGGCCTACATTGACAGGATACTTGAGAGATTTTGGATGAAGGACTGTAAGCCTACGTCAGCACCTATTGTCAAAGGAGACACTTTGAGCAAGCTTGCATGCCCTCAAAGTACAGCAGAACATGAACAAATGAGGGATATTCCCTATGCATCAATGGTGGGAAGCCTAATGTATGCACAAGTGTGTACTAGACCTGACATTGGCTTTGTTGTGGGACTTTTGGGTCGATATCAAAGTAACCCAGGAATGGGTCATTGGAAAGCTGCAAAACGGGTAATGCGATATTTGCAAGGGACCAAGGATTACAAGCTGACCTACAGACATTCTGATAGTCTTGAAGTAGTTGGTTATTCGGACTCAGATTTTGCCGGTTGCGTGGATACAAGAAAATCTACTTCGGGATATGTGTTTTTGCTTGCTGAAGGAGCCATATCCTGGCAAAGCAACAAACAAACTATTGTTGCTACATCCACTATGGAGGCGGAATTCGTTGCTTGCTATGGAGCTACTACACAGGCTTTGTGGTTGAGAAATTTTCTCAAGGGTCTCGAGGTTGCGTATTCAGTAGAGAGACCGTTGAAGCTGTATTGTGACAGTACTGCTGCAGTTTTCTTTTCCAAGAACAACAAAAGCAGTAGTAGAAGCAAACATATCGACATCAAGTATCTCAGTGTTAGAGAAAGTATAAAGAATCATGAGATAACTATTGAGCACATAAGAACTGAATTGATGATTGCTGATCCCATGACAAAAGGTTTACCAATACTGCAGTTTAAGGGTCGAGTGGAACATATGGGGCTTGTCAATTGGTTTAATGTTTAGACTTTCTCTTGTCTATAGACATATATTGTAATTTATTTTTGGGAAATAAAGTTTATGCGCATTTTGATTTCTTATTTATGGAAATAAAATGAGGTTGGACCTGAATGACTAGTAGGTAGTTCATTCATAAAGTATTTATTCATTAGATATTTTTCTAAAGAATATTGTACATGTGATACATGGAAGGGACGACTTAATCTTTACTACGAGCCTTACTGCTATGATTCGTGTGCAATGTGCTTTATTTGAGTGGGAGTATTTTTGTATATGGATATGAATATTGGTTGGCCATACATGTTTGATAATTAACCTTATTGAAAAGTAAACATTACGAGGGCCAAGTGGGAGAATGTAAGATTCTTTTAATTAAGTAAAATATATTTTATATTTTAGAAAGGATCTTCTAGATATGGCCCTCTAAGTTTGGATAATTATCATTGCTCATATCCGTATCTCACTTCTCTATCTTCTGATGAAACTTTTGAATTTGAATTCCTGATGGAAGAAATTCAGATAACGATTTACTCATATCCGGAGAGGTCCTCGTCTTGCCTATAAAAACAAAAGCATGTGTACACCATCAGTACCACAAAAAGGAAAAAGGCAAAGACTAGATACACTCTCCTCTAAATTTCTTTTGCAGTCCCACGTTCTTGGAGCAAGCCTATAGCAAAACCTTTGATTCATCATGTCAGGAGGTATGTTCACGCTTTATTGTAATTCCGCTGCGAAATACTCTGTACCATGTGTTTCAAGTTCAAATGCCTTTACTCACATAAGTTTTCATGAACATCAAACATAAGCGATTAAATCGCTCCCACCGTTCATGTTTCAGAGTTTCAACATTCGTGCTTTCATCCGTGAGAGCAGGTGGTTTGTCCTCACGGAGGGCCAAATCAAGCTCCATGCACCCCAATTTCAGCAGAATGTTTTCTTTCCAGTCAGGAAAATTATCACCATTAAGCAACGGAACATGAATAATATCATCAACAGGTGTAGTAGGAAAAGTTAAAGCTGCAATAACCAAGAATACATTTAATACTATGGAACAGACTTTATTTAAATTAACCAATGCCAATTTAATCATATAGTAAAATTTAGCCAAATACCATACCAGGTTGCATCAGACATAATTTTACTAATTACAGAATAACAATAAGACTAGAGCAATTTAATGCAAGTGAACAAATCATCCGTACCTTTGGGCATAAGAAAATTATCACTAACATTAAGTTAATCTATCTTATTCTAATTAAATCCACAAATAACCTCCCTTTGGGGCAGGGTCACAAACACAAAAATTTAATTACAACACAGATGCTATTATATCTCTATGAAGTTAATATTTAAACCACTATTCATCAAAGATTGAGGATGCTTTGGCTACTCCAAAATTTCTGACAATCAAACTTTATGTAATTAATTTTTCAACAACTAGGATGCTTTGGCTACTCCTAATTATTTAAAACAATTACAACTCCAAGCATCTATAATTTGTTCTTTAATGCAAATCATATACTGATCTGTACGTAGACCACAAAAAAAGACACTCTTTTTCCTTTACTTGATAAAATTTCTGAAAACCTTAAAAGATTTCTTTTCATTATTTGCTTAAAATTTAGATTTACAGCAAGTTCAAATATTTCCTTTAGTTGTAGAAAAAGAGACCCTGTTTCTTAATTCGTGAAATCAAAATCTGATTCTCATAACCCTTAGTAATCACATATGGAGCAAGTACGATAAAGTCAATAATCCGAAGCTCACATTGCAGCAGAATGCAAAACATATTCATGATGATTTCCGTATGCATCATCATCTTAGCGCTATACCACATCGTAGTCAAGAATATGTATATCAGTATATGCATAAGCCATTTAACATCCATGCCACATAATTAATACAAAAAGACATGAGCATGACCATTAACTAGAATAAGTCTTAATCCCAATTAATTTATCCGATCGATTAGCAACATATATATGTATTATATATATCTCATAATATACTTAAGTCAATTGCACATGCAATTTTAACAAAGTCTCCTTGCAATAACCTCTCACGTGATATAATAAGAGACCCTGTTTCTGGAAAAAAAAAAAAAAAAAAAAAAAGGGTGTTTCTAAACATGGCTATGATAACCATTTAATTATAAAACACAAAGCAGATCATAACATAAGCACGTCTTCAATTTGCAGAATTTGCACCACATACAAAAGCATTTATTTCATGTGAATTCATGATATGTCATATTCCTAAACAAGAACAATTACGCATGTTTCTCATGAATATCATAATTCACAGTTGCACAACAAGTAATATTCTTACGTGCATATAAATACACAGAAAATTTCATACAATTACTACGCAGCGTAGCACATAGGCAGAACATCAAACTTTTACGTAGTTCCTTGAAACAGCATGTCACGAGTGTGCTCTGATACCACATGTTGAACTTGAAATACATGGTACAGAGTATTTCGCAGTGGAATTACAATAAAGCGTGAACATACCTCCTGACATGATGAATCAAAGGTTTTGCTATAGGCTTGCTCCAAGAACGTGGGACTGCAAAAGAAATTTAGAGGAGAGTGTATCTAGTCTTTGCCTTTTTGTGGTACTCATGGTGTACACAGGCTTTTGTTTTTATAGGCAAGACGAGGACCTCTCCGTATATGAGTAAATCTTTATCTGAATTTCTTCCATCAAGAATTCAAATTCAAAAATTTCATCAGAAGATAGAGAAGTGAGATACGTGTTAAGGCCGAATTCTCTCCGGATGGGCTCTAAACCATGCGGCCCATTCCTTCTCTTTATTGATATTGTTTTGTTTAAATTATTAGGATTTAGTTTATCTAATTTGGTAATTATCTTGAAGAATATTGGCCTATCTTGAAAGATATATTATCATCTAAATCCTGATCTATTTTCCTTATCTCTTTAGTGCACTTGAACTAATAAGCGTGCAGATCCATTATAAGATCCGTGAAGATCGGTTGGAATACTCTTGATAAGGAAGGACAGTCTCACGGATCTACAAGAACAGCTGTCGTGATCGTCTTATTTGGAAAGAAGATCGCCAGTGGATTGCAACTGAAGATTCGATAGAAGATTCTGGTGCGCCTATATAAAGAGAAGACTCGAGATCATTATGAGGACATTGAAAAGGATATTAAGCAGTCAGTCTTGTATCGAGTCATTTGTGGAGAACATTAAGTCGGAGTGTCCCTGGAGTAGCTTAGTGTGTCTTCGATTCAATCGTGTTTCTGAAAACAAGTTAAGGGTTAGGTGTTGCAACTGCATATGTTAGAGGGAGTCTAGTATATGAGTTGATTTAAATCCTTCATTGTAATTTTTAAGTAGGAAACAGTTTGAGTCAAACTTTGGGTGAAAGCCCCGCGGACTAGGACCATTTGGACCGAACCACGTTAAAAATCTCTTGTGTTCTTTATTGCTTATGTTTCACTGTTTTTCGCAATTGCAACTTCAAAAACTGTTTTCAAACGTTAAAGAACTATCGTCTGTTGTACTTCAGTGTACAGTTGGAACTATTGCTAAGTGCAACTGGACACAATTACAAGTACTATAGATACTCAGATCTTTCAATTGGCATCAAGAGCCGGTCACTATATTTACATAGTGTAGATTCTGGTCTAAAAAGATCTTTGTTTTGTTTAAATTGATTTATCTATGGAAGAAATGAGGGAAGGTCTGTCGACCATTAAGCCACCGATGCTAACGGCCACGAACTACAACTACTGGAAGAATCGCATGCGAAACTTCATAAAACAACAGGATCAGAAGGCCTGGAAGAGCATTCTAAAAGGGTGGACCCCACCGACAGATGATCAAGGACGAGTGAAATCCGAGCTGGAATGGACCGATGCTGAAGAACTCTTAGCAAATTACAACTCTACAGCCTTGAACATTATTTTAGTTGCAGTTGATTATGATCAATATAAGAGTATATCTAACTGTGAAATTGCAAAAGATTCTTGGCAGGCTATCGAGAATGCACATCAAGGAAATGACAAAGTGCGCGCATCCAAGTTGCAACTACTCAATGACCAGTTCAACTATGTACGCATGTAAGAAATAGATACCATCGCTCAGTTCCATTCCAAACTCAGGCATCTTGCCAGTGAAGCCACCATCCTTGGAGCGGACTTCCCTGAATCTAGGATCGTGCTTAAACTTCTAGGATCCCTCCCTGGAAGGTTTGCAATGAAAGTCTCAGCCATTAAAGAAGCAAAAGATGTTAACACACTACCCCTGGCTGACCTCATGGGATCTCTAACCGCATGGGAAATGAAACTCAAGAGAGAAGGAGACACCATTTCCAAAGGATTTGCACTTCAGGCCAATCTTCCACAGAACAGTCCCAACTCAGAATTAGAGCAATCCTTAGCACTCCTCACTAAGAAATTCAACAGAATGAACAAACGTTGGAGTACAGGTAACCCTTCAAACCCAGTTGTAAGTCCCTCTGATTTACCTAATAATAAGCCTTCCGCTACTAATAGACTTGACAACAAAAGGTCTGGAAAGGGTATTCAATGCAGGGAATGCCAAGGCTTTGGACACATAAGGGCAGACTGTGCAAATCTGCTCGAGAAAAACAAAAGTCGTGCTTTTCTCGCATGGAGTGAGGACGAATCTGATGACAGTGAAGATGACACAGAAGAAATCGATGACATTGCATTTTCAACGTTCATTCCTCTTAGAGCCAACACGGGAGTTACAATTCGCAGCAATTCTGACTCCGATTGCGACTCACTTGACAATAACGAGTTGGAACTTACAGAGGATATGGAGTCAATCTGCAGAAGAAACTCCGAATTGGAGGCCCAACTCAAGATTGTGTCTACTTTTGGCAGACCTGTGAGAATGAACAACAGAATCCTCGAACTCGAAAGAAAGGTTCTCGCCCTCTCCTTGGAGAGAGACCTCGTGTCCGCTGATCTGGAATCAACACTTAAAGCCCACAAAGCACTTGTTGAAGTATGCGATCTCACCAAGAAGGAATTGGACACACTGGCTAAGAATGTGAAGCTGCTCACACCAGGCACAAAAAATTTGGAAAAAGTTCTGGACACCCAGAAAGTTGCAACTGGGAAAACAGGAGTAGGATATGTTGACTCCACTTCACCAAAGTTTCTTGGGAATACCAAGATATCCGTTTCCAACAGGAAGAGGATACCCAAGGGAGTTGAAATTCCATTCGACTATCCCAACACCAACGATCAGGTACGTGTCAGTTGTAATTTGCCAGCAACAGTATCTGACCGGAATTCTGTAAACAGGTTTGCAAGAGGAAGATTCATTCCTATCTGCCACCACTGCGGAGTCCAAGGACACATCCGTCCCTACTGCTATCAACTATGGCCACCTCAGGACACACCTTCCATCACTGTTCCCGAAGTACAGAAGAAGAAGAGGAGAAATCAAAGAAAGAAGAAGATCATACTGGATGCACCCACAGTTGCAACTGTCGTGCCACCTCGACAAGTTTGGGCTAAGAAATCTTCTAACCCTCTTATTTGTCTTACTGCTTGCAACTCTACCTCTCAAGAAAGATCCTACTCTAACTCTTGGTACTTTGATAGCGGATGCTCTAGGCACATGACAGGAAACAAGGACATCCTAATTAACTTTGTGCATGAACGAAAGGGCGATGTTATTTTCGGTGATGGAAACAGAAGAAAAATAATGGGGAAAGGAACCCTAAGTGTTAAAGGCTTTCCCAAACTAAAAGATGTTCACTATGTTGATGGACTATGTGCAAATCTCATTAGTATTAGTCAGTTGTGTGACGATGATCTCTTTGTTCACTTTACCAAAGATGAATGTGAAGTTGTAGATCAATTTCAAAATATAGTCTTGAAAGGACTAAGAAGCACTGAAAATTATTACACTATGACTAACTGTAAAGCTACTTTCAGGTCACTTACTTGCAACTCGAGCAAAGAATCTGTTGCAGAATTATGGCACCAACGGCTTGGCCACCTCAACTACAAGTCCCTGGCATAGCTCTTCAACAATCAAAGTGTGGGAGGATTACCAAAGCTTGGAGCAAAGCCAATTGGAAAATGTGGCTCATGCATTGAAGGAAAATAGACAAGAGCGAGCCATAGTGAGTTGCAACACATACCATCGGTAAGAATTCTGGAATTGCTACACATGGATCTTGTGGGACCCATCCAAGAGGAAAGCATCTCCGGTAAGCGTTAGATTTTTGTATGTGTTGATGATTTCTCGAGATACACTTGGGTTGAATTCCTAAAAGACAAAAATGAATCCTTTGTATTCTTCAAAAACCTGTGCCGCGCTCCCCTGCTCCAACCAAAGAGAAATCCAAAGTGGAATCCGCCTCCGCTGTACCACCACCACCACCTGAGGCCACTCCCATGTCTCATGCTGCCCCTCATTCCTCCTCTGGTATGAATACGAGGAAGTGGTCCAAGATTCCGGTCCGTCAACCTCATCGCCATCGCCGCCTTCACAAGCTCGCCGACGTGCAATCCGACTCTGACACCGATTCCGCGGACAATGCACCTCCACCTGAACCCCCCAGGAAGAAAACCAAATCCTCTGCTCCTCCAAGAAAACCTTCCCTTGTGGTGCCCGAGTCTACCTTTGTTCTTCTCGATGTTGCCCCTGCCTTTACCTCTATGAAAGCTACTAGGGCTCACTCTCAACGTTTCTACTCTTCTGACGCATAGGCCAAAAGGGGGGAAATTCAGAAGCGCCCTATGGTTGTAGAACGATCGTTGGACCTCAAGTCCTATGAAGAGACTGGTGTGTTGGATCTCCTTCAACAACGCGGGTGGCTAGTTACAACTCAGAACGCCACCAAATACAACAAGGTCCTGGCTCAAGAGTTTTATGCTAACCTCACGACCCAGCTAGATGCAGAAGGGTCCCTTCAGCGCCATGTCATCTATCTTCGGGGAAATGTCTGCCCTTTTACTGCTGAGCTTCTGTCCCAGGCCATGGAGGCACCAATCATGGACACAGCCGGGCAATCTGAGTTGCGACTGGAGCGCAACATGGCAAAGTTGCATACGAGCTGACTGGAGGATCAATCCGTGTGTGGCCCCTAGACCCGTTTCCCACCAGCTCACTCACCAGCCGGTACAACCTGTTGTTCCGCATCCTTGTCAGCCACTCGCTTCCGTGCACGCAAACCTCCAACATCCGCCCTAAGGTTGCCAGTGTGATGTTTCGTGTTGGCACGGGAGTTGCAATTGACCTGTGAACACTTGTGTTCAAATGCATTTATCGGGGTACCTTTCCCAATTTCCATCTCTCACTTGGGTTCCCTACCCTCATTTACAGGTACTTTGCCTCCAGGAATCCCTCCATCATGCTGGATAAAGAAGACCTTCTCGAGTGTCCGGTCATGCGTGCCAGCACTAAAATTCTGAACAAGCCTCCACCCTCCCCAGCTGCAACTGGATCCTCCAACAAGAAGCAATCCAGCTCCATTCCTGATGCCTCCGCCAGTCTTGATGGAGTGCACCTGGAACTCTCCAGGTTGAGTAACCTGGTGGCTGAGTTGGTTCAGTCCAATGAGGAGCTGCGCACTTCGATGGCCCTTCAAGCCTCCAAGCTTGACTGTCTGTTGCAACACGTTGGTCTCCGCTCTGGGCCTGGTGAATCGTCTGGGCATGGTACCTCTTGATTTGTTGTTTCAAAAAGGGGGAGATTTTGTGTTTAGGGGGAGTTGTACAATTTTTTTTCTCTCACTAAATCTGGACAATTTCTATCTTTGTTTCGACGTTTTGGCGGAAGGTTGCACTGCTGTTGCAACCAGTACATTTTCTAATCTTCGCTTTACTTTTCTGCGCGTACTACTTGTTTATGAATGCCTTCTAACGATTGTGCAAAGTGGTCAATAATTTTGACAAAACAAATCAAAGGGGGAGATTGTTAAGGCCGAATTCTCTCCGGATGGGCTCTAAACCATGCAGCTCATTCCTTCTCTTTATTGATATTGTTTTGTTTAAATTATTAGGATTTAGTTTATCTAATTTGGTAATTATCTTGAAGAATATTGGCCTATCTTGAAAGATATGTTATCATCTAAATCCTGATCTATTTTCCTTATCTCTTTAGTGCACTTGAACTAATAAGCGTGCAGATTCATTATAAGATTCGTGAAGATCGGTAGGAATCCTCTTGATAAGGAAGGACAGTCTCACGGATCTACAAGAACAGCTGTCGTGATCGTCTTATTTGGAAAGAAGATCGCCAGTGGATTGCAACTGAAGATTCGATAGAAGATTCTGGTGTGCCTATATAAAGAGAAGACTCGAGATCATTATGAGGACTTTGAAAAGGATATTAAGCAGTCAGTCTTGTATCGAGTCATTTGTGAAGAACATTAAGTCAGAGTGTCCCTGGAGTAGCTTAGTGTGTCTTCGATTCAATCGTGTTTCTGAAAACAAGTTAAGGGTTAGGTGTTGCAACTGCATATGTTAGAGGGAGTCTGGTATATGAGTTGATTTAAATCCTTCATTGTAATTCTTAAGTAGGAAACAGTTTGAGTCAAATTTTGGGTGAAAGCCCCGTGGACTAGGACCATTTGGACCGAACCACGTTAAAAATCTCTTGTGTTCTTTATTGCTTATGTTTCACTGTTTTTCGCAATTGCAACTGCAAAAACTATTTTCAAACGTTAAAGAACTATCGTCTGTTGTACTTCAGTGTACAGTTGCAACTATTGTTAAGTGCAACTGGACACAATTACAAGTATTGCAGATACTCAGATCTTTCAATACGGATATGAGCAATGATAATTATCCAAACTTAGAGGGCCATATCTAGAAGATCCTTTCTAAAATATAAAATATATTTTACTTAATTAAAAGAATATTACATTAGACTCATGATGAACCATTAGCTCATTGAGGTAATCCTTTTTATCTGTTATATAATAAGTAGTGCAGCGTGAGTGTGGATGATATACTAAACATTTCACCCTTCTTGGACTCAGTATCTTTCACTGACTAATGATCTGCCGAGACACATGGCGATTGATGTATTCAAGAATCTAATATTTTTGAATCTCACTATGTAAAAAAATTGATATTTAAAAAACTTTCAATGATCTCGCATGAATCAAATAAACCTATGATACCGCATGCTTTCTTTTCATTTTATATATCATATTATAAATTAGGGATGTTTTCTATTTTTGTCGTGCTAGTTTCACTCTTTCCTATATCATGATATGGATGAATGTGTCACTGCCTTATCCGATATTTACATGCACGTAATTATCCCTACTTTTACAAGTAAGCATGTTTAATAGGAAAATGAAGGTTTGTTAGGTTTGGGGTACAATCGTCGGAACTAGTTAGGGTGCTTTGGTCATTTCTTAACTGATGTGTAACTAGTATATATTTGAGATGCAATCACTCAAGAAAATATTACATAATTTTTGCTTCTATTCTTTTAATTATTATTAAGTGTTATCTCTTGCCTCGTAAACCCTATTTTACCTCTAGGTTCTATGGCCATCAATTGTAGGTCACTTTCTATCGCTTGCAGTGGATCATCCTCATTTGCTTCAATGTTGTCAAAACCAATCAATCATCAGTTATTTTTTTCTCGGAAACCAGTCGAAGTACATACCTCTGTTGCATATGTGAAAAACTTTATTGTAATCTCGATCTTAACGACTCTATTCATCTTAATTTTACTTTGTTACCAGTTGTAAACCTCGCCTAAAGTTATTCATAGATCTACAATCTATTGGTTTAATCAATTATATTTGAAAACAACAAGAAAGAAAAAAACCAGAGTCAGATAATTGGTAAGGTCTCTTGCCTTGTCGGATGGAAGATCTATCAGGATAGTGGTGATAGCAAATAATTTATTGAGTACTAAGAAATTATGTAATGGAGAGGCGGATGTTCCAACGAGAGACTCGATGATGATAAGGGTGATAATGGATGCAGAGAAGATAGCTGGAATGGATGAAATTGGAAAAATGATATCTCTTGCAGTAAGTTCTCTTTATTTTTATACGGAGGTCAGATAAATCTAACTCGTGTATTGCCTTTCCTTTTACAATACCATTTAATGTACACCCTACAACAAAATATTATTTCACTCTTTATGATTCGAACTCATCTTCAGTTTATCAAATAATAAGACTATTGTGTGAATGCATAAGTGAATAACAATCATAATAGGTAAAATATCAATCGAGATCTCTAATTTGTCCCTGTTTATGATTTCTCTTAGTTCTAGTTTTGTGTTCTTAAAACGACATATTTTTACCATCTGCTGGAGAGGAGACTGTCACACACGTCCACGATTTGTTCCCGACTATATGTTTAGTTCAAACTTATTTTTAACTTTATGACTCATATATTGAATAAATGCTGAAGGGGTAGGGGTATCCAAGTGTGGAATCCTCCATATATAAGATTGTATGCAACGTGATGCAACTTACTAAAATTTATGTGACACGAAGCAATGCATTAAATTCATCTATTGAAATGGAGTTGACAACTCGTGTATTTCTTGCGAAATGCAAACATGTTGGCTTAATTGATTGAAAAGGATGCTTTGTGTTCGTCAAATATAACGTCAGTACGGCAAGAAAATGGGGAAAAGGGGAAAAAAAGGAAGAATGAGAGAAAACAAGATTTTCAACAGATTTTTATAGGAAAAAATAATTTTCATTACTTTTTATTGGAAGTACATTGACTTTCCAGAGAAAATCATTATTATGGTTAAGGCTTTTTCTTATTTTACTATTAATCTAATTTTTTTAAATGAGAATTATACGTCATTAATAATAATAGTATTTAAAAGATAGTATATTAATTTTTTTATTTTTAAAGTTTTTCTTAAAAATTTATATTCCTTACAATTTTCTTAACTTTATTTAATATACAAGATTATAATTAACTTATTAATATATATAACCTTGTCCCCGCTTTATCCACAGGACACTACACGCAATCGCTTTTAAATTTTTTATTTTTCAGCTCACTCATTTTTATCGCCACTTAAATTTCAGATTTTTAGCTTCTGTGGTGCAGCCCCTGTTAATACTTCTTTTTTTTAATTATTGTCATGATGAACTGATGATGGAAATGTGAGTCAAGTCTTCATTGTTTGTTTTGTTGGGTTGTCGAGCTTATATATTGACCCAGATCCCTACTGTAAATCCAAGCTACTTTTCGTATTAGCAGTCTGCCTAATATAAATAACATCTCTTGTAATTGTAATCCTATGACAAAAACATATAGTGAAACCCTTACTTGGTATTGCGCTCAACGGTAGTCATAGACAAACTAGATAAACAAATCTTCATGTTCTTACTTTTTCGTTTGTGTATGATTTTATGTTTACCGTATTGATGCGCAACATGTTTTAAGGGGATTGTATGATTTTAGAATCACTTTTATTTATTATGATGTGATTAATTTAAAGTAGTGTGAATGCAGAAGCTAGGAGTTTCCCAAATGAACTTGTCGAAAAAATCTAAGTTACCCTGAAAGCAGTCCACTTCAGTTAATCACATATCTAAGAAAGGATAGCTGTTAATAATTCTAGGACTTTCAGATGATTTTGCTCTACTATGCATCCTTCGTGTTCCAGCAAATGAGCATGCAGTCTGCAATGCTGTTTGGAAGCAATGATATTCATTGTTTGGTCGCAAAGAACATTTCTTCACCATAAGGAAAAAGTTGGGTTCAATACTCCTGGCTCTTTGTCATTTCGTATCACCAGGTTACGAAAAATCATGAATGACAGGTTCTCGATCTCACACATTTCTTGGGGCACGCGATCCCAGATGCCACATAAGGCCAGTTCAGACGCCATCTTGGTTTGAAGTGTGTTTCCTTCCCAAGAGAGGGGGTTCTCTTTGTTTCCAGTGGCATGATGCCGGATGCTGATCGGCCGCTCAATTTAGTCGTTATGAAATATGAGTTGGGGCTATCAATGGTCGGTTCTCTTTTGCTATTGGGGCTATCAATGGTATTATATTTATATATGTTGTTGGAGGCAACAACTTGCGTTATGAGCTCAGCGAAGTGTTGGATCCTACGGAAGGGACTTGGCGACCCGTTGCTAACATGACATTTAGTGTGACCGCACGAGATGCTATTGTTTCAAAAGGGAAGCTTCTCGTGACTGAAGGGTGGTTTTGGTCTTTCTCTCTGGTGCATGGGGGCAAGTTTACAACCCTGTGAATCATACGTGGGAGGATATGGCTCGTGGGTGGACTTGTTTAAGTGTAATAGTTTGTGGAGAATTGTTTGTTGTTAAAGTTCATGATAGAATATTGCAGGTCTACAACTCAAACACGGATTCTTGGGATACCATAGATGGACCTCCTATACCCGAGCAGATACTCATACTTTTTCATGTCAGCAGCTCGGATTACAAGATTTATGTTGTTGGTCGTGACCTTCACGTTGTTGTGGGCCACATCTCGAGTGTCAAAATGGAAACAAAATGCAGATTTTCTATTTGTTGGCAAATGATTGATGCACCTGAAATATTCTCTGACTTCTTCGTCGAGAATGCTCAGGTTTTGTTTGCATGGAACCTTCATTGTGTTACTTCCTTTTTTCTATTCATCTTTTGGGTTTAAAAAGGTGCATAGTCAAGAATGTATCGATTTAATTTGGGTGTCGTTGGAGCTTATTCTCGTTAATTTGATCAGCATTTAACGGTTTTAGAAATGTTTTACTCCGATGATTTGCGTAAAATCTGTAGTGTAGCTACTGTGATAGTGTACTTCAAATTGCGCTCGAATTGCTATTCGAGGATTGCATTAAGAAGTTAGGTACCTCACGATGGTTACCTGGTTGGAGGACAAGGAGAAGAGGATACGTGGTTTGATTCCTCTATTGACTTGCCACGAGGAGGCGAAAGAGCTCGTGGCTAGGTTTTGGAGGTGACTAATTCCGCAATCAAATCGTTGGAGAATATGATCTATGGATTGGTACATTTTACGATGACCGATCATCACAACGTGGAATATGCCAAGTCTTTTACGGTGAAGCTGTTGAAGGATTTTGTATGGGAGGAGGGGGACGTGGTGAGGGAGGCTTTGAACGAGGAGTCTCAGACGAGGTTGAAATTGGTGAAGGAATATTTGGAGGAGTATGTGAGTGGGGAGTCGAATGGAGAGCGTCATATTGGGACAGAGGCGACGTGGACTAAGCCTTTGCGCTATGATTAAAATCTATTCGTAGATGAAGCAGGTGTGGCTTGTTGTGTATAATGTGCTTTTGGGTATAATGTTATTACCTTTCCGGGAGGCTCGTTGAGCACCTTCATCTTTTCTTTGTTCTCTATGGGTATGTACTTTGCACTAGTTACCCAAAGAAGTTCTTATATGTGAATGAATATGTTGAAAGTTAAAAGAGCATTACAAAACAAACAGAATTCTCTTTTTAGCTTCTTGAGATCTTAAAACGTTTCGTGCCTTTGGAATAATTCAAGACGGCTCTGAAGTTTAAAAAGCCATTGATCAAGATTATCTTACATTTGCACAAAAATATTTTCTTGGTTCATTTGCAACTGTAACATGTACGAATTTTTAATCCATCGCGAAATTGATGCCCAAAAGCCTTACAACACTAACTAAAGTTTGAATAATTAATGAGACGCCAAATCAAAGCACGCACTTCATTCTATAAAAATTGTAATATATAATACTAGGGGTGGGCACATAAAGTTGAACTGTCCAAACCATTCGGTTACCAGACCGTGGTTTGGTAAAAATAATCAAATCGAAAGAATGATGTGATGTTTGCTTTCAATAGAAAAAACCGATATTATATATGGTATGGTTTCGATGTACTATTGACCATGTTAATCGCACCAAACAAGAACTATATTATATAAATGTTTGTTCTTTTTATCCTAGGCAATCAATTTTTTAAAAAAGTCAAAATTCTTTATTTTGTGACTTGTAATCGCATATGTTCTCAAATATTCTTTTATATCAAATGCATTTGTACTTTGTTATTGTGCATCTTTAGTGCATTATGATGGTTAAAAAATTATATTTTGAATTATTTATAGTTAATGATGGTTCGTGATTAATGAATGACTTTATAGATTAAGTAATTAGTTGGTTATCAGAACATATTCTTTTATTCCATGTGTTTTGCATCAAAGTTTTTTTTAATGATACATTTTATGCTATTACATATATTTATATATTTTACTTTTGTGGTAAAGAGAAGCATGGATCAAGATTTAGGTTCGTAGGTGAGTTTCGGTTTGTCAAATTTTAGAAACGTTTGTAGAAGATTCGGAAAGCTTTCGAAAATTTCAGAAACATATTTGATAAGCTTAAAAAATACCACAAACAAATTACAAAAACAAGCAAAAATAACTAAATCATGAAAATAATTCAAAGGAAATATACTGTTGTATAAAGTCATTTCTATAAACCATTCAAGAGTAGTTATCATCAAATTGGAAGTATTTAATGAAATTTTCAAAGATATAATTTACAAATTAGTGTTGTACTTTAGCGTGTAGAATATAATTAAGAATGTAAGTACTATATATATATATATATATATATATTAAGGATACACGTGGGACTTTGAGCATTAGAATTCATAAAGAAGTCAAGTGCTACAATTTTACCCTTTCTGCCTGGATTCGGTGTAAGCAAGTGAAACTTGGTCATTTCATCTATTATTTTATTAATTTCGAAAGTGATCAACAGTTTCGTTCATTTGACAAACCGGAGTTTTTCGATGATTTCGTACGAATCAGTTCGAAATTTTAATCCATGAAGAGAAGAGTAGAAATAAAGAACTAAAACCGCATTCTTTACCGAAAAACCGCACCAATGGTTCGATTTAGCCAGGCCGCCCACCCTTAGATAATAGATACGTCCCTTTGGTCTTTTAAAATTTTAGATTTCGTCTCGAGGAAAGAGGATATACTGCAACGATTAACTATTCACTTTTATTCGTAGATCAAACCTCTCAAGATGTGTAATTACAGTTAGTTTTAATGTAATCATTTTTAGAGGGGGTTTGCAAGGGTTGAAATGCGTTTTAAGCAACATTTTAAGCTATTTAAAATACATAATCATTGAGGCAACTTGTGAATCATCACTAAATCCGCTTTCGTTTCAATGTGCGACGTCCGCTTATCCCACATTATTTTCATCCCTCTCTTAAGTGCTTTCAACTCAGCATCATCAACTGTTGACAATTATAGTTTTACCTTAAAATCCCATAATCCATTTTCTGAGCAAAACACACCCACAATCGAGTCTTGATTTGTGTTGACAAAGGTACTTCCATCTGCAGTCGGTTTAACCCATCCCTATCTTCTGCCACTTATTAACTATGTTCTCTATCGATCTTTTCCTATGTGCTTCTTGTTTTTCTAGACTCAATTACTAGAAAAGTTTGATACACTGATAATAATAACTGTAAATGCACTGACACGAACACGGCAACACGAATACGGAGACACCGATGTTTTAAAAGTACGACAAGGTTGTGAGCAAGCGATATGGATATATTTTATTAATATTAGAATATATTAAATATCACAGACACTTATAGAATTCATATCTTTACACCTACAAGTGACTCAAATTCGAATTCAATTATCACTTACCACTTACTGGTATTAACCACAAAAAAAACTTCAAAGTCAAGGCTAACTTAAATTCAGTTACCAGTATAAAAAATAAATTTAAACAAAATATAAATAACAATCAAGAGTTATACAATAAAAACAAAAAATATAAATACTATTCAAACAAAATTATGCATTAGTAGAAAAATTATTTACAAGCCTTTTACTTAGTTATTTGAGTTTTAACAAGAAATACTACTCGTGAAAATCATTTACCTTTAGGCCTCTTACTTAGTTATTTGAGTTTTAACAATTTTTTTTCTAACTTTTTTATCTTTTGTTTGTCGATTTAAAATATTTTTTTTAGATATAAATTTTATAATACAAATGATTAAAGTACACAATTTTTCATTAATATGTCTAAAATATGTTGGAGACACTTTTATCACATTCTCGAGTGTCCAATAAGATATTGGAATTCATTTTTATTTATTTTAATAAAACACGCCACATGACTTATGCGATACGTGTCTATGAGTGTCACTAACGAATATTTGTCCGAGTCCGTGCATCATATATCCTTAAAGTAAATGCTCCACCGTATCCACAGTAGGCATTGCTCATTAGTCAGAGTCAGCTCACCGTCACAATGGACACCGGCGGTTCAACAGAACTCACTCACAAATCCTCCACCGCTCCTCGATACGCGTCGCGCGAAAGTGGCGGATTCAACGACGCTGCCACCGCTGACGTCATCCTCCGCCTCCACTTCGATCATCAATCCTCACCGTCCGATTCGACTACATCCGCCGTTGAACCATCGGAGCTTCAGATCTACCTCCACTCGCGCGTACTTCATCGATCTAAATACTTTGCCGCTCTACTATCGGATCGGTGGCAGCAACAAGGTAACGATGAATCGGAAAGTTCCGCGAAGATTCACCGGTTTAATTTGGCGGTACCTGTAACCGCCGGTTCGTTTGATCACTACTTGACTGTTTTAGAAATGCTTTACTCGAATTATTTGTTGCCTCAGTACGATAGTGTAGCTACCGCGCTTAATATTCTGCCTATTGCGCTGGAATTGCTGTTCGAGGAGTGTATTTGTTCTCTTGTTGCGTTTCTCGAGGGGGTCCCGTGGTCGGAGGACGAGGAGAACAAGATACTGGAACTGATTCCTTTGTTGAATCGTGACAAGGAAGGGAAAGGGCTAGTTGCGAGGGTCTCTCGTCCCGAAAGAGATTCGTCGTTGCTTATGCTTATTCCATTAATAGAATCTGCTACGCCTAGTAATACCAAAACAGCGCCTGCCAAGGCTTTCGTGACGAAGCTGTTGAGGGACTTCGCTTCGAGGGAGACGGTGGGGTTGGCTCTGTATAAGGTGTTTGAGTCGACTTTGGAACTTGTGGAGGAGTATATGAAGGTGTACTCGAGTCCTGATATTGAATTAGGAGGCCGTAATGATCCAGAGATTGTAAAAAAGTTGAGTTTGCAGAAAGCCATGACTCATGGGAATGAGTTACTTTGGTTGGTGGAGAGGATGGTTGAACATAATGTTGCTGATAGGGCGGCAATGTTGTGGGGCCTGCAGGCTTCTTTGGCAGCGAATTTGCAGAGGGCGTTTCGTAATGATGTATGGAATAATAATACTGTCCCCAGTCTTGCTGCTGTCGTGCTGCGTTGCACGAGCCGACTTGCTGGCTGTTTTGTCAGCGGGAATTTCTGCGCTGCAATAGAGGTTTGCGCGCTACTACTTTGAGCTTGTTTAGTAACATGCTTTATACCGCTGTGATTGTTGAATCTTTGGAATTTGTGTACATATTAATTTTATGAATATTTAGTATCCAGCATTCAGCCATGGTTTCGTTGTCCATGATAGTAAACCTTCATACTTTTTAGTTTTTATACGAATCAAAGGTTGATTATTTGGATTTGGTGAGTGAGCTTTGCTAGTGTGTGACCATCACTTTCTGCAACAACCTCAACTTCATTCGAATCAATGAATGTGTCAAGTGGATATCATAATCTTAAGTATGGTTTTGCCATGCTAGCATATGGAGAGTAAATATTAACGGCGTCGCAGCAAGAATCTTTTCTCTTTGGCAATGAGCTAAAATATTGTACCGATATGCATTGCTTTTTACTGCACAGGATTTCCATGGTTTGCTATTAGCGTCCATTTATAGTTGAGGTACCTAGGGGTATAGCCCTATAACGGCTAATTTTGAAAATCTAGGGAGATAATGCTCACTTCTTTGTCGTTTATCATCATTCGGATGTTCAAATTGAGTTTTTATTTTTTCCCTTTGCTTCTCATGCTTTGGCGTTTTTGTTCTGCCATATAATATCTTGACTCTTTGTCCAACAGTTTAGATTGGGTATTGTGAAAGCCTGGCTACCAGTTTTGATTGTATGTAAAGACAGCATCTTGCCGATTGGACCAAATCCAGAATCACTCTACCGTGGGCTGGAAGAAACGTTCTTGAAAATCATATCCACACTCCCAATGTCCGATGCACAAGACTTGCTGCAGCAGTGTCTTAGCTTTGCAACTATCAATGTTGAAGACTGCCCTCACTTAGCTGCGGCTTTCACTACCTGGTTTCGTCGTGCAGAGAGAGACCCACTGCCAGACTCCTCTTAGTTATATCAGCTCTTTATGTTTTCGTAACTCAATTAAGCCGGTGATTCTGCATTTTGTATATAAAACCTATTCGCAGCTGGATGTTGCTTTGCTGGTACGTCAAATGTCCTTCTACGTAGCTATTGGTAACTTATTTGCTCCCCCACTCCGTCTGTGATTCGAAGGGATAACAAAATATGATGTGCTTTTCAGTTTAATTTTCATACCTTTTTGGGGCACTGCATGTTTGTTTTTTTGTTTCTGTTCTGCATAATTATTAGGATAGATATAGTCAGAATGCTCCTTTGAAATTCAATCTAATTACGCATAGAAACTCTTGAATTTTGAATTAACAATGTCTAGTGCTCCTGTAAATTTTGAATAATACAAAACTATTGAGAAAATACCTACGTGCATATAATTTACGGTCTAGTGCGTGAATCGATTTCTGAACAATCAAATGGATTTGGTGTTACCAAAGGAAACAAATATGTATTTTTTAAATTATGTGCAATATATTTTTTATGAATTTTTTGAAATATATCGTAAAATATACGCAAAAAGTTTCTAATATTTAACATACCAAATTATACTATATAAACGAAACTTTGATCCATTACTGTAAGTCTGTAACAACAATGTTATATTTACTCCACTAAATCTCAATAGTGTATTCTTAATTTCTTATGATGTCTCTCATAGTAAGTATTTGTCAATATTTTAATGACCACCGATATGTCTCAAAAAAAAACGCTAATCGATAAAAAAGTGCTTATTAATTAATTTGGTGATTTTATTTGAGAAGTATTGACTCCAAAGCTAAAAGATTGAGGACTTCTACTAAAGGAAATTTTATAATAAGAGAATTATTATTTCCATTTTCTATCCATATTAGGTAAAGGTATTATTAAAAAAGAGTGTAAATTAAGGAAAATTGTATCCTAATGGAATGTGAATATTCTTTGAAAGTTATATAGATTTATTATAATTTTGAAAAAAAAAAGGTTAAAACTGAAAAGTAGAATTTTGATTGCTCTGCTGACGTCAGCTCAGCTTCAGATGACGATCGGCGGCGGCTCATCGAAGAAGCGGCTGATCGACGGCGGCGACACGCGCCGCTCGTATTTATCTGCACTGGAACTAAGCCTAACCAAACGTACATGAAAATCTTCCGGCGGATTCAACGACGCCGCCACCGCTGACGTCATCCTCTGCCTCCACTTCGATCATCAATCCTCACCGTCGGATTCGAACTACATCCGCCGGTGAACCATCGGAGCTTCAGATCTACCTGCACTCGCGCGTACTTCACCGATCCAAATACTTTGCCGCTCTCCTATCGGGTCGATGGCAACAACAAGGTAACGATGAATCGGAAAGTTCCGCAAAGATTCACCGGTTTAATTTGGCCGTTGGAGTTAGTTATGGTTCGTTTGATCATCACTTAACTGTTTTAAAATGCTCTACTCCAATAATTTTCCTAGATTCGATAGTGTAGCTACTGCGATTAGTGTGCTTCTGATTGCACTCGAATTGCTTTTCGAGGATTGCGTTAAGGCGTGCTTTAGGTTCCTCGAGATGGTTCCGTGGACAGAAGACGAGGAGGAGGAGATGCTCGGTTTGGTTCCTCTTCTAAGTTGCGACGAGGAGGCGAAGGACCTCATGGCGAAACCACCGTCGGTACATATGACCTCCAAGGACCTTTTGTCTTGGAAGACGTTTGAGGTTCATTTCTTTCATATGAAGGGTAGTTTGGTGGATTACTCGCGTCCCAGTTCTAGAGGAGGCCGTGACGAGACAGAGGCGATACAGAGGCAGTATTTGCATACTGCGATGGATTTTGGGAAGGAGTTGCTTTTGGTGGTGGAGAGTATTGTTGAACTTAGAGTTGCTGATTCGGCTGTAAAACATTGGTGCAGACAGACTTCTTTTACGAAGACTTTGCAGAATGTTGAGAGCAATGCTTGTATATATTAGTTAGTTTATTCCTTTATTCATTCCCTTGTGTAAATATTACAGTTTATAGGGGTAGTTTAGCAATTTCCTAGCTTAGTTAGTTATCCACGTCAGATAACAAACTCTGCCTATTATGTTAGGCCGCGCACATATATAAACAATGTACATCTCTCATTTTCAGTTGAATTGAATGGAAGATTTTCATTTCCACATGCTCATTTCCACATGGTATCAGTCGCACAGAAATTTCTCTCTCTAAGAATCGTCTCCTTCGAGCAATTTTTCTCTCTCTTTCGCCATTGTTAAGCTCATTGAGCTTCGATTTTGACTTACTACAGTCAAATTTTACCTTATTTCTTCTGGAATGCCAAATTCATCAGATTCCGATACGATCTCGGCTGCTTCCGCTGCTGCAAATCGCCCTGCTATGGCGGATTTAACTGGATCCAGCTCAAATCGACTCGGATCCTTACATCTCACTGGATCTGAGAATCCGATTATGTGCCTTACCTCTGTGAAGCTCAACGGCATCCAAAACTATCTTCCATGGAGTCGTTCGGTGCGGATCGCTCTTGGTGCTAAGCGCAAACTTGGATTCATCACTGGATTGGAGAAGAAACCGAATCCTGATCATGCAGACCATGAAGAGTGGCTTCGTGTGGACTGTATGGTTCGATCATGGCTGTTGTACTCAATTGAAGATGAATTAAGCCGTGCATTTCTCTATGCTGAAACCGCTTTTGACCTATGGAATCAATTGGAAGCTCATTATGGAATGAGCAGCGGACCTCTTCTTTATCAGCTTCAAAGAGAGGTAACATCCATTTCTCAGGGTTCCATGACTATTTCTCAGTACTACACTCATCTGAAAAGACTGTGGGATGAATTAAATTGCTTAATTCATGTTGTTGCTTGTCGTTGTGAGGCGGCTACTTTGTGTGTTTGCCAACTGGCACAACACTCTTTGGATTTTCAGTCCTTGAATATACTAATGCAGTTTCTGATGGGGTTGAACATTGAGTATGATGCTCTTAGGAGCCAAATCTTAAGTATTGAGCCTTTACCACTTGTTGAAAAAGCCTATGCTATGGCTTTAAGGGTTGAAAGGCAGAAACAGGTTCATCTCAGCTGTAGTGACTCTACTGAGAGTTCAGCTTTAGCAGCTCACTCCAGTTTCAGACCTAGCCCTCATAATCACCTGTCTATTAAGGATGATAAGAGGAGGAATGCTGACAGATTTTGTGATCATTGCAAGAGAAAAGGTCACACAAATGATACTTGTTTTAAATTGGTTGGGTTCCCTGACTGGTTTAAGGAACTTAAGGACAAGAAGGGACCTCCTGGTCATCCCAATGGTAGACACTTTGCCAATGCTGTGGAAAGTAATCTCTCTCCTGGACCTGTTTCATCTCCCCAGGGCTCTGTTATCCCTGAATCAATGCAGAATGAACTCTTCAAGCTTATGAAGACCTTCTTAACTCAAGAGCAAGGAAAGGGAGCTATGCAATATGATGCTGGAACTGTGAACTTGGCACATTATGGTGACTTTGCTGGTACATCCTTTACTCCTTCCTTCCCTCTTGATATGTGGATCCTAGACTCAGGAGCATCTAACCATATGGTGGTCAAATCCTCTTGTTTTGAATCTATGTTTCCAGTACATAATCCTACCCCAGTCTACTTACCAGATGGTTCTATCAAATTGGTTAAGCACATAGGAGATGTGGCTATTAATGGATCTTTAAAGTTAAAGAATGCCCTTCACATGCCTGAGTTCAAGTTCAACTTGATATCCATATCTAAATTGACTTCTGATTCTCAACTGATATGTATCTTTTATCCAACTCATTGTCTGTTACAGGACCTTAGCACTCACAAGGTCATTGCTGCTGGGAAGCTATATGGTAAGCTCTATATTTTGGATCCTCAAGACTGTCATCCCACAGCAGATCACTGTAACTCAGTCACTACTATACCACCTAGTGTACTTAAATACTGCAATATTGTGGCCTTATGGCACCAAAGGTTAGGGCATGCATCTACTTTTGCTTTACAACACATTGATGGTCTTACTAATGTACATAGAAAGAGTACAGGCACTACTCCTTGTGAAGTTTGTCATCTGGCCAAACAGCCAAGAGTATCTTTCCCTATCAGTACCAGTTGTAGCAATATTGCTTTCCAGCTAGTTCATATGGATGTTTGGGGACCATATAGGATTTCCACTGCTAACAATGCTCATTATGTGTTAACTGTGGTTGATGATTTTAGTAGAACTACATGGACCTTCTTGATGAGTAGAAAAACTCAAGTACCAGGCCTCATTGATCACTTTATTAACCTTGTTGCTACTCAATTTAACTCTAAAATCATTACAGTTAGATCTGACAATGGTAGTGAATTTACCAACTCAGATTGCCATTCTATCCTCTCCAAGTCTGGGATTATCCATCAGAAGTCTACTCCTTACACACCCCAGCAGAATGGTGTTGTGGAGAGAAATCATAGACACCTCTTGCAATGTACAAGGGCCTTACTGTTCCAAGCAAATATGCCTCTAAGATTTTGGGGACATGCCTTACTCATGGCTACTCATCTGATCAAAAAGACTCCATCACAGATCCTTAATTGGGAAACACCATATGAACAATTATTTGGCACTAAGCCTGATTACTCAACTATGAGAGTATTTGGTTGCATGTGCTACTTTACCAATACTTCTCCTCACAAGGATAAACTGGCTCAGAGGGCCTTTAAGGGCTGTTTCTTGGGATATCCTCCTGGATAAAACGCTTTCAAGGTTCTGGACTTAATCACCAATAAGATTGTCATCACCAGGGATGTCACTTTTTATGAGCAGTGCTTTCCCTTCTCTGCTTATTCCATCACCATTGAACCTAACATCCTACCAGCTAACATATCTCTTACAGATGATATTGTTGATTCTCCACTTTCTGCTGCCAAACACATCACCACCCCTACTTTACCTAACATTGTTTCCTCCTCACCTCCAGATGCTCATCTTCACCCTACCCTTGTTGATAATGAAGATTCATCTGTTAGTTCTTCCCCAGGTCCTGTTGTTGTTGCTTCCACACCACCACAGCTCAGGCGCAGCACCAGAACTTGCTATGCTCCCAAGCATCTAAAAGATTATCTGCTATCTTGTTCCAGTGATCCCATAAATAACTTTATGCCTACATCCAAGCTTAGCTCCAGATACATTCCAAATACTTTCCCCTTTGTCAAAAGTCCAAGTCTCTCTCCTTCTCATATTTCATTCCTTGCCAATCTTACCTTACATTCTGAACCACAGTCCTATAAAGAAGCCACCTCTGATCCCCATTGGATACAGGAAATGGACCAAGAAATTCAGGCCCTTGAAGCCAACCACACCTGAACCATCATGGACTTACCACCTGGGAAACATCCCATTGGTTCCAAATGGGTTTTTAAGCTGAAGCTTAATGCTGATGGATCTATTGAACGCCACAAAGCCAGGCTAGTGGCCAAGGGATACAATCAAATGTTTGGCATAGACTATGTGGATAGTTTCTCTCCAGTTGTTAAGCTGGTAACTGTGAGGCTTATGCTTGCCATTGCCACTCAATTTAATTGGCATCTGCACCAACTGGATATCAATAATGCCTTTCTCCATGGCTTTCTTGATGAAGATATTTTCCTCAAACCACCAGAAGGTTATACCAAGGCTGCTCCTGGACAGGTGTGTAAACTTAACAAGTCCCTGTATGGACTGAAACAGCCATCCAGGCAATGGAATTTGGAGTTTACAAATTGCCTTTTCTCCATTGGATTTGTGCAATCCAAGAGTGATAACTGTCTCTTCACTAGAGGTTTTGGCTCCACTTTTATGGCTCTACTAGTTTATGTAGATGTCCTGATCTCTGGACCTACCCTGCACCTTATTGTTGAGGTTAAGGAGTTTTTGCACAAGACTTTCACTATTAAAGATCTTGGCCCTGCAAAATACTTTCTGGGATTAGAACTTACCAGATCACCAGCTGGTTTGTTTATTAATCAAAGGAAATATGTGTCGGATATACTAAAGGATACTGGCTTACTTGGAGTCAAGCCTCATTCCATTCCTTGCTCTGCTGGTTTGAAGTTTACTTCTACTGGAAATGTCTTATCTGATCCTGATAAGTACAGAAGATTAGTTGGTCGATTATTGTATCTCAACATGATCGGGCCAGACATATGCTTCATTGTTAATCAGTTGAGCCAATTCATGCATGCTCCTACCATTGAGCACTGGAATACTGTTGTTCATGTCCTCCACTACCTAAAAGGCCAACCTTCTCTGGGTCTTTTTTACTCTGCTTCCAACCAATTTACTCTCACAGCATTTAGTGATGCTGATTAGGGCTCTTGTCCTGACACAAGGCGCTCTCTGACTTGTTTTTGCATATTCCTGGGTGATTCCTTGGTTAATTGGAAAACTAAGAAACAAGCCACAGTCTCCAAATCTTCATGTGAAGCAGAATATATAAGTATGGCCACTACTACTTGTGAGCTGCAGTGGATCTCCTACATTTTACAAGACTTCCAGCTCATGCTCCCTGGTCCAATCCCTCTTCATTGTGACAACAAGTCTGCTGTCCACATTACTCATAGTCCCATTTTTCATGAGAGAACCAAACACCTTGATATAGACTGTCACATTGTTAGGGATTGCTTCAAGAATGGCTTCCTTACTCCCTTGCACTGTCCAGGCTCCTCTCAGCTAGCTGATTTCTTCACCAAGCCATTAGCTGCTCCATTGTTCTCCCACTGGATGTCCAAGTTGAAGCTTGTTGATCCTCTCTGCACTCCAACTTGAGGGGGGGATGTTGAGAGCAGTGCTTGTATATATTAGTTAGTTTATTCCTTTATTCATTCCCTTGTGTAAATATTACAGTTATAGGGGTAGTTTAGCAATTTTCTAGCTCAGTTAGTTATCCACGTCAGATAACAAACTCTGCCTGCTCTGTTAGGCCGCGCACATATATAAACAATGTACAATTCTCATTTGCAGTTGAATTGAATGGAAGATTTTCATTTCCACATGCTTATTTCCACACAGAAGCTATTACGTGATGATTTATTAAGACAGGTTCGCCCTTCTACTGCACTTTGAGCTTGTTTAATCACACGTCTGTACTATTGTGATTGTTGAATCTAGCTTTAAATTCGTTATGCGGCTTTTGGAGATAGCTATTGTGATTGTTTAATCACATGTTTGTATTCGAAGGAACTGTTTGAATGACCACATTCAGCCGTGGTATACTGTTTCATAACACTAAACCTTCATGCTTTTTTTATCCGAATCAATGATGGCATGTAGATTTTGTAGAACAAGTTAAGCTTGTGCGCAACCATTATTCAACATGTTTACTTTTTAGAAGACACTTAATTCCAAGTTCTTCAAATGTGTTATCTCTCTGATCAAAATAAAAAAAATTAATTTTGTAAACGTAACTTGAGAATAAGACGTCTGTGCTTTCTCGGGTTGTTATCACTGCTACTAGTAGCCAAGTGATACTTTCATGGATTTCATTAGTTCAGGCCTGTTGATAGAGTTTCGAAACTGTTAATAGCATGAAACCGATGTACTTAATCGTGAATGTTGTGTGGGAGATTATTGCCATTTGTTATTGTTGGAATTGAAAGTGCAAATGTGATTAGGAATCAGTTGGGTTGAGAGTTAGAAGCAGATACATTCCTTACATTCCTCAGTGAACGCGTCTTAAGAATTTTTATTTAGCGGATTTTGACATTCGGTTAGACGTATTGTTTGTTTTGAAACCGAAGAATTTCATGGGAGATGGTGGAGATTGATAGAACTTGAAAAGCTGTCAACAGCCGGTTAGGAAAGGGTCATATTTGTACTTGGTGATTCAAATTGAAGGTAGAGTCTATAATTTTGTGTATGGATCAGGCAGTTTACGGACATATCTTGACATATCTTCCCTCTAAACCAAGCAACTCAATATTGAAGCATTGAGCGTTACGTAAAGTATTATAACTTCGTGCCAAGTAGATATCATGTTCCAAGATTTAGCTTTCGCAGTTGTAACATATGGAGAGAGAGAACCACTACTTGGTATAATGCTGCTTCACAACAATTTTTTATCCTCTTTTGCAATCAAAGGCTGAATAGTTTTGATGCTAGAATAGGTTATTTTATAGGGGCATGTAACGAAGTTTGTACTGGCGTGCTCAGTGCTTTTTTACTGCACACTGCTTTCCATGTTTTACTACTAGTGTCCATTCATATCTGTTTTGTTCATTTTCTGTTTTATCATCAAACTTGTGTTTTGCCATCAATGATCTTTGCTCATGTCTAACAGATGAGATTGGCATTTGTACGTGACTGGCTACCAGTGTTTATTATATGCAGAGACACACCCTCACCTGAGGGATCAAATCATACACCTTTCTACCGCGAACTGGAAGAAACATTCTTGAAAATCATATCCACGCTCCCAATGCCCGACGCAAAAGGCTTACTGGAGCAGTGTCATAGCTTTGCAAATAGCAATATTGACGACTGCCCTCACTTAACTGCTGCTATCACTACCTGGTCTTGTCGGGCAAAGAGAACCCCACTGCCAGATATCTCTCAATGATATCAGCTTTTTATGTTCTGGTAAACTCGTTCAGTCGGTGTTTCTACATTTTGTTTATAACACGTATTCGTGTTGGCGTTGCTTTCCGGAATGTGATATATGTTCTCAGGCGAGCTGTTTGTAAATTTTCATGTTCCCCAGTTTAGCAAACGGTCTCCCTAATTTTATGTCGTGACAAAGTATGATGTGCTATTCACTTTAATGTTAGTACATTATCATTGAGTACTTACTGCACTAATAAACCTTACACAATCAGAAATGGTATCAACTTTTAGCAAATTACACATCACAAACAGAATATATATATATATATATATATATATATAATATATTATATATAGGACAAATTAATATTTCTACCCTGTAACTTTACACCGTTAAAAAAAGTAACTATTAAATCGATAAAACTAACCTACGAATTGGCTTTTTTCGAATTTTTCTGCCCACAGCTTGCCACATCACAAAAAATGCCTATGTGTCATCCGATATGGCAATTTTGGCACACGCCCAATAAAAAGCGCGCCCTCCAGGTCTGAATTCCCACTTATACAAAATGTTTTTGCCCTTATAATAACACACTACAAAAAAAAATGACTTATTGTGACAGAAAAAATTGTCTTAAGAATTGGATGTGACAATAAATTATATCGTTGTTACAACTCACAATATAGGAATTTTTTGCTGCATTGCTTTCAAACATTTTTGAGCAAGTTCTCACGACGACTTTGAATATGTCGTCACATTGGAACAACATCTTGTGACAAATTGGAATTTGTCATATAAAACATTTGTCTTGTGACGAAATTGTACTTCGTCACTACAGTGGATTTTATAATGATGAAATTTAGTTTTGTCATAAAAGTTTGTCACAAAAAGAGATTTTTTTTGTAGTGACAACACTCCAACACTTAGAATTATTTTCAGACAATATTTCCCCCATTTGTGTTCATACCCGAAACCCTAAATCTCGAACCAAAATTGGCGATTTTGTCGTCGATTCACATCGTTTGAAGAGTTCACATTAGTTGTTCGTCGCACGGGGTTTTCATTCCATACCAAAATCGCGAACCAAACCCTAAAATTGAACCCCAAAAGTCCTTTCTCACCACCCAAAACTTTGATACACATCATTAGTAGCTGTGGTCGTGTACTGCAAGCGCGATAATGCCAAAGTTGCGGTCCCCCTTTAACCATGATATGCCCTCGCCAATTTATCGTAAGTTTTACTTTGTTTTGGTTAGTTATTTTTGCATGTCGACAAAGTAATAGTAGTTTTGTGAGTTGTAATGAGAAAAGGTTTCTGCTATAGTTCAAAGTTGTGTGCTTAAGTAGTTTAGTGGTCTGTCTAAGACACTGCAGAGTTAGGGTTTTTGGATTCAGGTTCTTTGAATGTTATTTTGTCGATTTTGTGTCTTATTATGCCAAAATATGGATGGGTTTTGTGGATATCACTCGAAATGGTCCCCTCAGCATTTTGGTGGGGTCTGTTGTAGTGATATTTGTTTAAAAATTTGTTGTCAATGGATGCATGTGAAAAAAAATGGTCCCAATCTTTCTTGGATTGTAGGTCTAGTACTTAAAGCATAATATAAAATTGATTCATGTACTTTATACTTCATATAAGAAGTATAAGTTGTCCTTTATACTAAGTATAAGTTCTCCTTTATACTTTAAGCTCAATATGCTACTTTCATGATATATGCAGATCCCAGATCCAATCTTATTACACTCAATGTCCATTATGGAGGGAGATTACAGTCCAATCCATTTGATACTTATGTTGGTGGTGGAGTGATAAAGTTTGACTACTCAGACATTAAAGAGATAAACATGAAGCTTCTGAACCTTTATGCAGATAATATGAATGCTGAGAGTGAAAAGAAATTCTACTTTGTTAGGCAAGGTTGGTATAAAGTCATAGAGGATAACAAGATCCTGAAAAAATCTCTCAAAGAAGCACTGCCAACCAGGGAGTTCGATATCTATTGTGATTTTGAGATTGATCCACCATTTCCAGACATGCCTCCAGATCCTGATGTTGCTGTGGATGAAAGGCTTTTAGTAACACCTGGTCTGGCTAATACAATATTGGTCAATGAGGATAGTATGTCAGGTAATGTTGATGGGGTTAGTGACAATGAGAATACAAGATTAAGGGTATTGGAAGAAGTTACACCTGTTGGTGATCCAAGAGTAGAACCAAGCAATGAGGATGGGGGTTCTGACTATACTAGGTTGGGAGACAAAGCTGATCCAATTACTATAGGAGATTATGGTTCTGACAGTGAAGATGAAACATATGAGGTAGAAAGTGAGTATTCTGATGATGAAGATTTTGATGAGAATGTTGATGAAGTAAGTGATGTAGCACAGGATGTGATTCCTAGTATTGGTGTTGTTGACCAAGAAGTGGTTTATGAAAATGGTGACACTATTGTTGTGATGATTGAGGACATACCTAGTGATAGTGATGATGAAACATATGAGGAAGAGAGTGAGTACTCTGATGACACATACTTTGAAGAAAATGTTGATTTTTATGATGAGTCAGAAGTGCAAGAGAAAATTAGAGATGATGGGCAAGGTGAAATAATTCAAGAAGATGTGGGGGATGTTAGTACTGAAAATTTTGTTGATGAAAGACAACAAGTGTCTGGTAGTCACATCGATGTAGGTGTAAGCGAAGTAGGAGTTGGTGTGAGTGGTGAAGGAAGAACAAGTGAAGTGCAAGATAAAGGGAAGGGGATCATAGTAGAAGATTATGAGGATGAAAGTGATGATCCTAGCTACAAGGATGAGAGTGAGTATACTAATGAAACTGATTTTAATGAAAATGTTGAAGATGTTGAAGAAGAAGACAATATTAGTGTTAGTGTGAATGCATCTATGAATCCACCACCAATCCCTCCTTTGAATACTGAAGCCATTTTACCAGGGGTCCACATGATAGGGAGGTTTTGGAAGGTCATGCCAATGAGCCTGATGTTGAATACGAAGAAGAGCTTGATGTGGTCAGTAACATCAAAAGGGTGCTTATCAATCCACTGCCCTATGAAGAAAAAGATGATGACAGTGAATCCCCAGATGTATTTGACAGTAGGGACAGATGGAATCCTACTTTCAAGTTGAAAATGCTATTCAACACTAAAGATCAACTCAGAAAGGCTGTGCAGTCAGATGCAATCAACAACAGAAGAAGTGTCTATGTTGATAAGAGTGACAAAACAAGGATTTATTTCAAATGTGTTCATGCTGGTTGTCCATGGAGGCTTCATGGACTGAAATTTGATCTTGAGGAAACCTGGCAAATAAGGCAATACAATCCACAGCACAAATGTGGTAAGAGGTTTGGTGTAAGGAATTTGAAAGCCCCCTGGCTTGCTGAAAGATTTATTGAATTCTTCAAAACAGATTCCAACAGGAACCATGAGGCTTTTAGATTGGACTCAATCAGACATCTGAGAGTAGATGTTACCAAGAATCAGGCTTATTGTGCCAAAAGAACAACAACAACTAAGTTGGAAGGCACTCTAGCATACCAGTTTTCCAGACTTTGGGATTATCAAGCTGAATTGAAGAGAACCAATCCTGGTACATCTATTGCAATTCACACAGAAGAAATTGGTGGTGTGACTACTTTCAAGAGCATGTATATATGTTACCAGGCAATGAAGGATGGTTATAAGGCTGGTTGTAGGCCTTTTATTGGTGTAGATGGAGCACAACTAACAGGCCCAAATAAAGGTACCATTTTGACAGATGTGGGAGTTGACCCGGCAAACAGTATATTTCCATTAGCATTTGCTGTTGTGGCAAGTTGAGAACCAGGCCAATTGGTCGTGGTTCTTGTCATTATTGAAAGAAGATTTGGAGCTACATGATCATTCAAACCTGACATTTATTTCAGATAAGCAGAAGGGATTGATCAATGCCTTCCATGATGTATTCCCATATGTCACACATAGATATTGTGTAAGGCATTTGATTAGGAATGCTAATAGAGCTGGATTTAAAGGAGATGACTATGAGAAGGCCATATGGGATGCTGCCTACAAGACAACCGTTCCTGAGTTTGAGAAGTCGATGAAGGTGATGGAGGCAAAATTGGGTGGGAGATGGTTCAATGACAAGCCAAAAGAACATTGTATGTCTGGTTTCAAGCCAAATTGCTGTGTTGATCTTATCTTGAACAATTTATGTGAGACTTGGAATGGTGTGCTGATCCCTGCGAGAGGTAGGCCAATTCTGTCATTATGTGAATGGATAAGGGAATATCTAATGGTTAAAATGACAAAGGGAAGAGAATTGGCTAGAAACAAGTGGCAAAAGCAGGTTCCAGAAGATCAACAAAAGGCTTTACCCCCCCCCCCCCCCCCCCCCCAACATCCAACATTTGGTTGCCCAAGCAGATCATGATCAATCTGATTATTTTCCAATCAAGTCAACTGAGTTTGACTATCAAATCAATGGGTTTGACAATTCCCAACATACTGTGAACTTGAGAGATTGGAAGTGCAGCTGTAGGGTTTGGGATCTGACAGGTATTCCATGCAAACATGTTGCATGTGCTATCTTGTATAGTGGAGGGCAAATAGCCGACTATGTTTCAGATTTTTATACACTAGAACAATATCAGCGTGTGTACAACTTTGCAATTTATCCAATACTTGGTGACGAAATTTGGATTGGTGAAGACTATGTCCCTCCACTCCCACCCAATTTTGGCAGACAAGCTGGAAGACCAAAGAAGGCAAGAAAGAGAGGTGATGAGGAACCCAGAACTGGCAAATTACAGAAGAGGGAAGGAAAGGGTAATAAGTACATACTCACCAGGTGTAGGAGGATCCAAGGCCCAAGTAAATGTGGCAAATGTGGTGGTGATGGGCACAATGCTCGGACTTTTCAAAAAAAGAAGGACTCTGAAAATGCGCAGGGTCACAGCAGGAACCCTGAAACGCATGGAGAGTCATCGAGACAATGAAGGCGGAGGAATAGAAGAAGTAGCACGGAGGGAACAAATAAGGCTGCTGAAGATGCGGAAACTCAGCAAGAGATAGTAGATACATCAAGTTGTGCTCCAGATTCACCTAACACTGATGTAGAGACAAATCTGAATTTGAGAAGGAGTAAAAGACTGAGATCTACTCCTACACCTGTTCCAACTCAGGTGACTTCTGAACAAGAAAGTCTGGAGGAGTCTACAATCTTTGCTAGTAGTAGAAGAAAACTCACTTTTCTGGAGGTAAGGGATGAAATAAATCTTTATAATTAGATTTTGTTGCTCATCTTGTTGATGAAAGCTGTTATGAATTGTCTAGACAATAGTAGAGGAACCTCAAGAAAATGGAGTAGATGATGACCAGGATATACAGGAAGGGGTGACTGAAAAAGTGGATACTGAAACTTTGGCAGAGTTTCTACAATCATCTAGGACTGCTAGGAAGGACTATCATGGAGGCAGATAATCTCAGGAACAGTTCATCTGTTGCCAGCCAGGATGATGTGAGAATGCTGAAGAAATAAATAAAGAAGTTGAACAGGACTATCAAGAAGTAGATGAAGACGACGAAAATGAAACCCTATTTGAGTCATCTAGGACTGCTAGGAGGAACAGAAGACTGAGAAAGAGTGTTGGTAATAAAGTGGATGTGGAAATTTTGATGCAGGAATCTGTTATTAATAGCCAAAATGTTGAAAAGATGACTGATGAAGGCATTGTTGATGTTGACAATGTAACTCTCAATGAAGTTCTGGAATCATCAAGGACTGCCAGAAGGAATAAAAGACAAATGAAGAAAAAGGTATTACTACATTACTACATGATTGCTTATGTTATACAATTTAAAGTGGTCCTGTTTGTAGCTATTTATGTAATATACAGTATGTGACTGTTACGAATGGTATTGCTCCACCAATACCTGTTGAAGTACTCGAAGAGGAATCTGCAGATGAGATAAGAGATGATGGATGGGTCACTACTTTGATGAACAAGAAGCCATCTAAGGCTCCACCAAAAATCACAGATCAATTAAGTGATTGCTTCGAAGCTTTAGGCTCACAGAAAGACAGGATTAATCCATATGAAGGGATTAACAGAAAATATGTCAAGATTTCAAATTTGGCTGCTTTGATTAGTAAAATCAGTGATGGAGATGAGGTGGGCAGAGAGAGTAAGAAGGTAAATGAATCAAAGAAGAAAGGCCTCAGCAGGAAGGGGAAGGAAAAGCTTTAGACCATATTGGACTATGGTTAACAGTTGTGTAATAGTGTTGTATATTTTGTGAAGTTAGATGTGGCCATATGGTTTATCCAATATTTTGTTACAATGGAGTAGAAGATGAACTAGTTACCAGGTTTATTTTGAGGCTAAAATATTTTCAATGTAATATGAGCATTATATGCTCTGTAAACATTTATATTTTGGCTGCAAAATTGCAATACAGTTCTAGAATGATATGTATTTGAATGAATCAAAATGTCTTTTTTCTTGCTGAGGACAACTACTACGCAACATACACAACCAACTTCAAAACATTTACAAACAAAAGTAGTTCATACAACCACAAAACATTTACAAACAAAAGATTTCATGATTGTTCAAAAAGCATTAAAACAAACAACCAAACTACTACATAAAAACCTATCCTCACTACTCCGAGTCATAAAGCCCCATGTCAAAGCGGTCAAACTTCGTGACCACTTTAATCTTCTCAATAGGTAGCTTCTTAACTTGGAGGCAGTAGCAGAATTGGCCATAATGCTGGAAACCTTTCTCATCAAACTGTTTGTCGATCGGGATGGGCTGAAAGAACAGAAATTTCTCTTATTAACAACCGAAAGAAAAAGGAATTCGTCCCACAATTTGGTACTTTGATGACAATAGAATGAGTCATAGTAAAC
Organism: Linaria vulgaris; assembly: GCA_948329865.1. Taxonomy (NCBI): domain Eukaryota; kingdom Viridiplantae; phylum Streptophyta; class Magnoliopsida; order Lamiales; family Plantaginaceae; genus Linaria; species Linaria vulgaris. The sequence continues at coordinate 4,442,537 of OX415251.1, forward strand.
ACTTACTTGTTTCATGAATTGCACATACTTCAGCGGATGTAGCTTCACAGTTCCAGTCTTGATGTTGAACTGCACCCCAGGATGGGCCCAAAATCTCTGGAAAAGTTTCAGGCGGCACTTCGTAATCATCAACCTCTCCTTAACCATGAAAGGCGTGATCTCCTTCTTCTTGCGAATAGATAGCGCTTCTGCGATCTTTGCATGCATCTCCTCCAGCTGCGTAGCGTTAAACCTAATACCTTCCCCAATAAGAGAAGACAGCTTCCGCAATATGAAGGTTTCATCACCCTCTGTGAAATCACTAAATTTCATGAAAGGATCCAACAAGGTATCCTGCAAAACAAAAAAAATGTCGAGAATAGGTTTTAGTGGTTCAGAAGAGTATAGCTTCAAAGAAAACAGAGGGGGTAGTGGATCTTTCTACATGTGTTGTGTCATAGTACTCCTTCAAGACGCTGACGTTTGAGGCGGCCATGACACCTGAAATTACTTTTTTTTTGGAGGGTTTCGAAGATTTTGGGAGGGTTTCAAAGTGGAGATTGCTCACGCGGAAGAATGCTTATGGTTTGATGAAAGGTAAATGAATAGACTTCATTAATACATAATTAACCATCTCAACGCTCCTCCTGACACGAGAGTCGAATCGACTCTAATTGCTCAATATTTTATTTTATTTTTCAACCACTAACTAAACCATTGCATCTGCCCAAAAAATGGGCATTTTTCCAAATCAAAAAGGCATTCTTTATAATTACAACCATACAAAAAGGGCATTTTTTTAAAAAAATATATAATTAAAGGGCATTTTTTTAGAAAAATCAATACCTGAAGGGCATTTTTGTTAATTAAAAACCATACTTAAAGGGCATTTTTGTTTATTAACAACCACACTTGAAGGGCATTTTTGTTAATTACAACCATACTTAAAGGGCATTTTTGTTTATTAACAACCATACTTAAAGGGCATTTTTGTTAATTACAACCATACTTAAAGGGCATTTTTGTTTACTAACAACCATACTTAAAGGGCATTTTTTACAAACTTCACAAACATATAGGGCACATGTAACAAACTTCACAAACATGTACACGCGGTCAAAATTTCTTCCTTGTTTACACCAACAGTCATGTACATTGGGACTCAACATTTCTTCCTTGTTTACACCAACAGTCATGTAAATGGTCTGTAGTAGTGTCAGTTGAACCCAACAGACACATTTATGCTATAAAGATGTCCATACATTTAATATAATCTTTTACAAAACACTCCATACAAAGGAAATTCGAAATGGTTAACAAAACATCAACAACATCAAAATCAAACTCAAAAAACACACGGGTAACAATGATACAAACCATTCATTACTTGAACAACATCAACATCAACAAGGATACTCAAACTGATGAAACTTATGCCAACACAACCTTAATCAAACTGATCAACATCTTAACCACCACCCTTAATACTACCAGCAACAATTTCTAATGAAAAACACACCTAATGTGGATCAAATTACCACACACCCTAATAAGCCAAAAACAATGGCTTCAATACAACCTTACAACAACCAAAACCAATATGATAATGATCATGTAACAAAGTCTAACCCTTATGGACAATTTTGTGTTCTGAATCTGCAAATCTTGGATTTTCTCTTCTTGCTCCTTCTTGGTTGTCTCGTATAACGACTGCATTGTTACATCTTTTGTTTCCTTCTTCGACGCAACTTCTTCTTCAAGTCCCTTAACTCTACACTGCACCCTCTCGATTCTTCTGCGCAAAATTGAAATCACAGCCCTAGCATATGAGCAGACAGGCGGATCTTTCCAAATGCATAGTCGACACCCAAGGGGCCATCGCGGACACCCATGGAACCTTCATCCAGGGTTCCCATCGGTCATGGACACGCGCACGACAGCGGGTCTTCCACAATTGCATACCAGATGAGAGCGCATGGTCGATTCGGACATTTTCGAATTGAGAATTAGGGTTAGGGTTCTTGGTTGATTTGGGGGAAATATTGTTTGAAAATAATTCTAAGTGTTGGAGTGTTGTTATTATAAGGGCAAAAACGTTTTGTGTACGTGGGAATTCAGACCTGGATGGCGCGCTTTTTATTGGGCGTGTGCCAAAATTGCCATATTTGATGACACGTAGGCATTTTTTGTGAAGCTGTGGGCAGAAAAATTCGAAAAAAGCCAATTCGTAGGTTAGTTTTATCGATTTAATAGTTAGTGGGCACTTTTTTTAACGGTGTAAAGTTACAGGGCATAAATATTAATTTGTCCTTATATATATAAATAGATAGATATATAGATAGATAGATAGATATTTTATTTTATTTTGATTTCGGGTCATATCATTGCACATATAGAATTATCAAAAGAAAAATATATTTACATCTAGGGGTGTGAGGTTCAGGCAAAATCCCTGTATAATTACAGCGGTCTTATTCCCATACCTTCTAACACCAAGTTTTTTTCTTTCTTTCTTTTTTTATGTGAACTTACTACTTCATTGAAAGAAGTTTCAAGATATAATATTTATAGGCCAACCTACCCTTGAACGTGTCATTGTAGTCGTAATGGACTAATTGTAGTTAGTCGTACTGTATATATTTTTAGAAGGCGTTTGGAAGGTTCAAAACGTGTTTTTAAGTCGTTAAAATAATAGTCATTAAGATGACTTAAAATTCCAGGTAAAGTGCAGAGTTTTTCAATGTTTTGTCATTAAGAAGAATACGCACTCTTTGTCTAACAGGTTAGATTCCAGCTTGTGAAAGACTGGATTACATGAAAATATACCCTCTAACCGATGGGATCGAATAACAAATCACTGTAACTTGAACTGGAGGAAACTTTCTTAAGAAATAATATCCACACTGCGAATGTCCGACTCACAAGTTTTGCTGCAGAAATGTCTTTAGCTTTTCAACTCGTAATTTTGATGACTGCCCTTACTTGGTAGATGCTTTTACTGCCTAGTTTCGCGTCGCAAATGTACGTCCACAGCCAGATACCTCTCATTATGTGAACTCATCTAGTCAGTATGGCATTTTGTATACAAAACTATTTGGAGCAAAGCAAGTTGGAACTACTTGGCCGCTACATAAAACGTCCTTATTTGAAAGTATTGGTTAGTTTTCAGTGTTTTCTGGCTGGTAACGGTGTCCTTGATTTAAGTGTGTTAGGGTTAAAAAGCTTATAAGACTGTAAATTAAATAACTATGACTGTTTGTTAGCTAAAATGTAAGAAATTATAAGCAACGTTTGAGACATTACTGAAGCTTTTTTGAATCCGTATACTTAGTCCTCAAAATGTGTGTTGACAAATGCATTATACTTTGTTTCCACGTATCTAAACACAAAAAGTGGCTTAGAAAATCCATAGTAACATGAATCGTATCGAAATTGGTTAAAATTTAGAAGCTTAGCATTCCCGTTCTCTTAGGTTATTGAAATGTGAGTATATCCAAAATATCCCAATACCACCCTATAATATCAGTAAAACATTATTTTTCAATTTCACTTCAATATTTTATTAATAAAATACCACCAAACAAAAAGTTTGATAAATTTCAAAACAAATAGCAAAAAAGGCCACAAAATTCCAAAATACAGATTTAGTTTGCCACTTCAACTTCGCCAATCCTTACACTACTAATGTAGGAATCCGTTGTTTTGCTACATGTGCAAATATTTAAATGCTCATGTTTTTTTATACTCTTCTTATGTTTTCAATAAAAAGCGAAGTGTCATACCAGATTTAAATAATTAAAGTGTCATACCAGATTATGTATTCCGTTTGTGCATGTGCAGGTATCAGGCTAACCTCAAAGCTTCTCATTTAACTGTTGTTAGGCTAATTCTTAAATATATATCTAGTATTATATATAGACTTGTGCATATGGTATACACATGATATAACAAAAAACCTTATAGGTTTTACTGACTCTAAATGGGCTGGAGACTTAGATGTTAGAAAATCCACAAGTGGAAGTTGTTATTATTTAGGAAATAATCATGTTTTTTGGTATTACAAGAAACTGATTTGTGTGTCGCTTTTAACTGTTGAAGTTGAATATATAGTAGTTGGCAGTTTGTTATCCATCTTTTATGGCTTAAACACTTGTTGCATAATTATGGGCTTGAGAGTGATACCCTCCTAATGTTGTGTTATTACCTTCATGCCATAAGTATTTTAAGAAACCCATTGTACCATTCTAGAGCCAAGCATATAGATATTAAGCATTATTTCTTGAGAGATCTGGTAAAGGTTAATAGGACTAACATTGAACACATAGAGACCAACAATCAGCTTGCTGATATATTTAGAAAACACTTAGATAATGAGAGGTTCTTCAATTTGAGGAAGGCTCTCGACATGAGCGTTATGTGATCAGTGTTGCATTCCGGTGTTATTAACACCACAGGCTAACACCGTAGACTGGTTGTGGTGTTGATAGATTGCAATAGATTTTCGAGCTTGTTTCTGATTTTTATCTTTGTTCTTATTCATGAAAGTGTTATGCATGGTCTGGTTTTTGAGTTCTTGACATTGTAAAGATGATATATGTTTGTAAGTTCTTTTCTTAAAATTCTCATGTGCTTAATTGAAACTCTTTATTCTATGAGGTTTGTGACTTAGTATGAAGAAGCTGGGATGCATGAAGTTCACTGCTACGATGATATTCAGTTGTGTCATATTCATATATAAGTTACATGTTAACGGGTTTGGAATTATTCCCTATTAACTGAATTATTTATTGGGTTGGAACGCCTTTGTCCGTGGTTCAAAAGCTAAATGCCATGTTAATGAGAGGGAAAAATTGACAAGAACCTTCGTTCATTTTATTGACTATACTTCATTCTCTCCTCCGAGTTGATTTTCTATATTTTCGAGTCTTTTTACGAGTCGGTCTCCCTTTTTTGTTCAGTTGATACCTCCCTTTATATAGATTTCGGTAAGGGCAGGTGTCATTATGCATGCTTTTACAGGTGTCGTTATGCATGTGGTGGTATTTACACGTGTTACAATGTTTATCCAGCCAATAAGATAACGTGTTTGTCTTGAGTGCTGACTGTATCTTTCCTTTTTCCGAGGGCTTTGGTTTTCTTTATGATAAGGTGTAGACTGTCTTCTTCGCTTCCTAGGGCTAGTGTTTCTCCGAGAGGTGTGTATTTTGGAGTGTTTGCTTTAGGATATTTTCCGAGAGGTTTTTTCGTTATCGTGAGTATGTGTTTTCTTTCTCCGAGTGTCCGGAGAGAATTGTTCTGTAGTTGAGTTATTTGTAAAGTTCTGACTGTAGGTCTGGTCGTTGAGAGCGGTGCTCCGAGAGCTTTCGTATTTGGAATGTATAGCAAGGAAGGATTTTTGTCAAGGTTCTGGGACTTTGTTGTCCATTGGTTTCTGATGGCTCCAGTGGGTTTTGAGAGTTCGATCCCTTTGGCTTATTCTTTCCGAGAGCTCAATTTTCTTGTAGTAGCAGCATGAGTTCCGAGAGCTTTCGTCTATGAGATTCTGCTGTGGTCTCGTATTCCTCATGTTGGCTTTTACTCCAGTCGTTGTTGCGTTGGAGATGCGCTCCGAGGGATAGTTGGGGTGTGATACCTGTGTCGTGGAGGTAGGTCGCATAATCATAGTAATGATATATTTGGTAATTCTAATAATTGATTTATTGTTTATTTCAAGCAGGTGAATTATCATCCTGCTAACAAACCCCCCCAGTTTCTAGTGTAGTTAGTCATCACTATTGTACTAGAAACTTAATATTTTAAAGGGTACGAGAGTTCTAGTATCGTAGATTTCATCAGGTATACGGGGAAGGTTTTACAAGGCCGCGTAGAACTCTTCAGGGATGTCGTAAACACTCGTGAGTGACATTTGTGTTTTGTTCGACGTTTCCCTCGTTCTTGGCATTACCTTTTTTAAAAAGGCGAGGAGTATCGTGATACTCTCTCGAGTGTTTCCCGTCATTTTTTCCAAATGTGCCCTCGTAGGTCATTTATTGGGGCATTAATTATAATTTAAAGTTAGGGCATTTAATTAACTATAATTTAAAATGCAGTTAGTGGTGTATTTAATGCCACGTTTAAGTTGGGTGCGGGAATCGAAGCGTCTTGACCGTTATTCCCTCGTTAACCGAGGAGACGTGTCATTAAACACGACTTTCAATCGTGAGGCGTGGGCACGCTTAGTGGTCATTTAAGACACGTAGTGGGTGTAGGGGTTAAAAACCCTCTTTTTATCCATCATCATCACTTGCAAATTCTGAGCAAACAAACAATTCTCCTGCAAAGCGCACTTTCTCTCTCTGCAATCGATTTCTGCTTATATTTTTCCTTCAAAAATTCCTTTCTAATGGCGTCGCAATCTAATACAAACCTGGTTTCGGCTGCTTCTGGTACTGGAGGGACGGCGGGGTTAGGGCTTCAAGCTTCGCGGAAGAGGAGTGCTGCGGTGGGGGCGCGCGACAGTGGTGGTGCTGGGAAATCCAAAAAATTGAAAAGAAAGGTTGATAAGGGTAGCGCTCCGCGGGTTACTCAAAAGGTGGGTGATATGGTTAGCACCGGCACGGAGGAGGAAATTAAAAATTTGTTCCTGGAGCATGGCGCCTCTGGCCGTAATGTGGAGGTGATGGTGCCAGAGGCCCACCACCACGGTGACGCTCCTCCGTCAGGACACCTGACGATTTACTACCCTTTTATAAAGGCGGGATTGCGCTCCTTCTTCCCGCGCTTTTATTGTGATATTTTCAATTATTGCAATCTCTGCCCTAGCCAGCTTACTCCCAACTCCTTCACCTCGCTGGCGTTGTTCGTGTTTTGGTGCCTGGTGAGAGGCATCGAGTGCACGAGGGATAGATTTTTTGCCATCTTCGAGTTGAAGCCATCTCCCGGGGGAGGTTCTTTTTATTGCTTCACTCATCGGGAGAAGGACGACAGGATCTCCGAGGGCATGGTCACCTCCCACAGTTCATGGAAGAATAAGTTCTTCTTCATATGTCCTACTAAGGGAGAGTGGGATATTCCCCTGACCTGGAGGAAGCCCCTATTTCCCGAGAGAGTGATGGACGATACCTTGTCGTTCTCACCGGTGTTCTCGGCGAAGCCTCATGTGGAGTCAAAGGATTTTATCCGCCTCTATCGGACTGCAGGATTGAAGCATATCTTTCCGATAGACAAGATCGAGAATCCTTTGGTTGTTCCTGAAAAACTTTTTGACACTTTTGGTAAGTCTTCATCTCTCTCGTACTGTACGTGATTTAGTACATATTATCTATCTAACTCGTAACTATTTTTGGCAGTGAATGTACTGCGTCCGTTCATGGTGGAGAATGAGGACGTGGTTACTAAGAAGGGGAAGCCTTCTCTAGGAGAAGGTGGAAATCTTGGTGTTGTGGAGGGCGTGGACGATCAGGGGGGATTCCTTCAAAGGTTGCTACAGCTACCTCCTTGTCGTCTAGCGCGACTTCCGACACCCCTGAGGAAGTTGGGGTAGGCGCGACTTCCTCCAATGCTGGTGCTCGGAGGGCATTTGTTATAGGAGGTGTGGAGGATGAGGGTGGGATAGAGGGGATGGCTTTACCAGCCCCCGGTGTCATCCACGTACCCTCCTCATCGGGGTTATCGGGGGATTCTTACGCCCTGCTGGCGACCCCTCCGAAAGGTACGTATTCTTAAAGAGTATTTCTTTTAGTGGTATAGGAGTATGCTTTAGATAACCGCTTTAGATAACCAAAAGGATATCTTTACTTAGATAATTCTGATTTCGTAGGAGATGAAGATTTTTTCGGTTTTGAAGGGGGATCACTTCCTTCCGACCATGTTCCCCCTCTAGCATTCGATACTATGAGTTTGCTGGACGAGATTTTGGCTGCGGGTCCCCCACTTACGAGTGCTCCCTCCCCTAGACCTTTCGTGGCCATCCAGTCTGATAGCCCCATAGTCACCCAGGTTCCGTTGTCGGGAACGGTACCCTCTGAGAGGCCCTCGTCTTCTAGGGCTCCCGTTTCAGGACGAGAGCCTAGCACCGAAGATGCTCAGGAGGCACTCGAGACGGTGACTCGATACCTCACAGCGGCCAGTTCTTTGCCAGCAGATGGGTGGGAATTCGCCTGAGCTTGTGTCAACAATGTGGCCATGCTGGTAAGTCTTTTACTTAATTAATTTACTTAAGATCCTTTATCGGGATCTTTATTCTTCTGTTTTGCTTTCTTAGGCACCTAAAATGCTTCCTCTTCTGTTACTCGAGGTCGAGAAGCTACAAAAGCTGACGAGTGCGGCTGAAGAGAAATCAAGGAGGCTAGAGACTGAGAACACGGACCTGCAGGAGAGAATGGGAAAATACAACGAGGCGTGGGTCCTTATTTCAAAACAGAACCACGACTTGAGGGAGGAGAATAAACAATTGCTCTCTTCTGTAAAGGAGATGGAGGCTTCCGGGCTCGTGCTGAAGGAGAAGGTGACCTCCTTTGAGGGGGGAAAAAGCTGCTTGGGAGGCCAAGCAGAAAGAGTTGGAACAACATCTGTCGGAGGCACTGGGCCAGGTAGATACTCTTAACGAGAAGCTGGCACAGGCCACGGCTATGGGAGGCATTCTCCCCGAGGAGGTGCAGCAAAGGGTGGATGCTGCTGTTAAGCAGGCCCGAGAGGAGACTACTATCCAAGTGAGGGATCTGTACCTCAGCAAGCATCCGGGGTACTTGGCGGGATCCGCTATGTGGGGATTCCTTCAGTGCTTCGGGCAGGTACGACAGAAGGTGAATCCCAACTTAGATCCGCGGGTGGTTAATATCGCGGAGATGAAGAGGCCAACTCTGGAGGAAGCCTACGACCTCTTTAAAAAGAGTAGCTCCCGACTTCCTCCCTCTTCCTCTTCCCTGACTCGGGTGCCTCTTTCTGCTATCCTCCCGCGGTCTTCAGCACACTCCCCTCTCCAGGCTACTTCTCCTGGTGCTCCTCCTCCTACGGGTGCTCCTACTCCTCCTGCCCCCGAGCCAAACCCTGACTCTTCGAGTGCTCAACCCCCCCAGTCTTAGGAGTTTTTGTTTTTCCATTATTGTACTTTAATTTTTCATGTAATGGTATTTTATTTGGAATGAACATTTCTTACTCGGAACAAAACTTTTTCTTTTCCGTGTTCATAATCACATAACTTTTCAGCATACTATGAATACTTTAGTTTTTCCTTACTGTTGTAGAATTTTAAGATTGAGTTTACAGAAATGAGAGCGCGTCTCACTCTTACTGGCCAAGCAACTTTCTTAGCATAGCGTGTCCATTTGCAGTGCAAGTTTGGGGGAATATACTTTCCTAAATAGGAGTATCCCCTAGCACGCCTTCGTAGCCTATTATAGTATACTTTGGGCAGCTCAATCATAATTCCATTACTCGAGGAAAGGATCGTAAGTAGGCATAGATGCTTAGAGTGTAGTGAGTATTTTCACGTCCTTTCAAAGAATCGTTCCTAGTAGAATTGTTTATATCCTTCTCTTTTACTTATTTAGACTTTCGAAAAGCCTTTGATTAAAGAGTACGAGTGAGATTTTCTAGAGTAACCGCTCTCGGAAATACTCTTCTAGGTTTCTGGGCTCTGCCCTCATTTCTTCCCCCAAGTATTTACATAATAAATTATAGAATCTTAAGGTCTCTACTAAGATATCATAATCTAACTCGTACTATAACAAATGAGAGAAGGATACTTATCTTTGGTGCGTATCGTTCCATTGTTGTGGCATATCGTTCCATTTTGGTTGTGGTGACAATTCCTCGAACAAAAAGAGTAAATTCTCCACTCCATGATAGGCATTGCTCTTGAACGCTCTCAAAGACAAATATTATGGCGTTCCCACAGACGGCGCCATTTTGTTAACGGGTTTGGAATTATTCCCTATTAACTGAATTATTTATTGGGTTGGAACGCCTTTGCCCGTGGTTCAAAAGCTAAATGCCATGTTAATGAGAGGGAAAAATTGACAAGAACCTTCGTTCCTTTTATTGACTATACTTCATTCTCTCCTCCGAGTTGATTTTCTATATTTTCGAGTCTTTTTACGAGTCGGTCTCCCTTTTTTGTTCAGTTGATACCTCCCTTTATATAGATTTCGGTAAGGGCAGGTGTCATTATGCATGCTTTTACAGGTGTCGTTATGCATGTGGTGGTATTTACACGTGTTACAATGTTTATCCAGCCAATAAGATAACGTGTTTGTCTTGAGTGCTGACTGTATCTTTCCTTTTTCCGAGGGCTTTGGTTTTCTTTATGATAAGGTGTAGACTGTCTTCTTCGCTTCCTAGGGCTAGTGTTTCTCCGAGAGGTGTGTATTTTGGAGTGTTTGCTTCAGGATATTTTCCGAGAGGTTTTTTCGTTATCGTGAGTAGGTGTTTTCTTTCTCCGAGTGTCCGGAGAGAATTGTTTTGTAGTTGAGTTATTTGTAAAGTTCTGACTGTAGGTCTGGTCGTTGAGAGCGGTGCTCCGAGAGCTTTCGTATTTGGAATGTATAGCAAGGAAGGATTTTTGTCAAGGTTCTGGGACTTTGTTGTCCATTGGTTTCTGATGGCTCCAGTGGGTTTTGAGAGTTCGATCCCTTTGGCTTATTCTTTCCGAGAGCTCAATTTTCTTGTAGTAGCAGCATGAGTTCCAAGAGCTTTCGTCTATGAGATTCTGCTGTGGTCTCGTATTCCTCATGTTGTCTTTTACTCCAGTCGTTGTTGCGTTGGAGATGCGCTCCGAGGGATAGTTGGGGTGTGATACCTGTGTCGTGGAGGTAGGTCGCATAATCATAGTAATGATATATTTGGTAATTCTAATAATTGATTTATTGTTTATTTCAAGCAGGTGAATTATCATCCTGCTAACAAACCCCCCCAGTTTCTAGTGTAGTTAGTCATCACTATTGTACTAGAAACTTAATATTTTAAAGGGTACGAGAGTTCTAGTATCGTAGATTTCATCAGGTATACGGGGAAGGTTTTACAAGGCCGCGTAGAACTCTTCAGGGATGTCGTAAACACTCGTGAGTGACATTTGTGTTTTGTTCGACGTTTCCCTCGTTCTTGGCATTACCTTTTTTAAAAAGGCGAGGAGTATCGTGATACTCTCTCGAGTGTTTCCCGTCATTTTTTCCAAATGTGCCCTCGTAGGTCATTTATTGGGGCATTAATTATAATTTAAAGTTAGGGCATTTAATTAACTATAATTTAAAATGCAGTTAGTGGTGTATTTAATGCCACGTTTAAGTTGGGTGCGGGAATCGAAGCGTCTTGACCGTTATTCCCTCGTTAACCGAGGAGACGTGTCATTAAACACGACTTTCAATCGTGAGGCGTGGGCACGCTTAGTGGTCATTTAAGACACGTAGTGGGTGTAGGGGTTAAAAACCCTCTTTTTATCCATCATCATCACTTGCAAATTCTGAGCAAACAAACAATTCTCCTGCAAAGCGCACTTTCTCTCTCTGCAATCGATTTCTGCTTATATTTTTCCTTCAAAAATTCCTTTCTAATGGCGTCGCAATCTAATACAAACCTGGTTTCGGCTGCTTCTGGTACTGGAGGGACGGCGGGGTTAGGGCTTCAAGCTTCGCGGAAGAGGAGTGCTGCGGTGGGGGCGCGCGACAGTGGTGGTGCTGGGAAATCCAAAAAATTGAAAAGAAAGGTTGATAAGGGTAGCGCTCCGCGGGTTACTCAAAAGGTGGGTGATATGGTTAGCACCGGCACGGAGGAGGAAATTAAAAATTTGTTCCTGGAGCATGGCGCCTCTGGCCGTAATGTGGAGGTGATGGTGCCAGAGGCCCACCACCACGGTGACGCTCCTCCGTCAGGACACCTGACGATTTACTACCCTTTTATAAAGGCGGGATTGCGCTCCTTCTTCCCGCGCTTTTATTGTGATATTTTCAATTATTGCAATCTCTGCCCTAGCCAGCTTACTCCCAACTCCTTCACCTCGCTGGCGTTGTTCGTGTTTTGGTGCCTGGTGAGAGGCATCGAGTGCACGAGGGATAGATTTTTTGCCATCTTCGAGTTGAAGCCATCTCCCGGGGGAGGTTCTTTTTATTGCTTCACTCATCGGGAGAAGGACGACAGGATCTCCGAGGGCATGGTCACCTCCCACAGTTCATGGAAGAATAAGTTCTTCTTCATATGTCCTACTAAGGGAGAGTGGGATATTCCCCTGACCTGGAGGAAGCCCCTATTTCCCGAGAGAGTGATGGACGATACCTTGTCGTTCTCACCGGTGTTCTCGGCGAAGCCTCATGTGGAGTCAAAGGATTTTATCCGCCTCTATCGGACTGCAGGATTGAAGCATATCTTTCCGATAGACAAGATCGAGAATCCTTTGGTTGTTCCTGAAAAACTTTTTGACACTTTTGGTAAGTCTTCATCTCTCTCGTACTGTACGTGATTTAGTACATATTATCTATCTAACTCGTAACTATTTTTGGCAGTGAATGTACTGCGTCCGTTCATGGTGGAGAATGAGGACGTGGTTACTAAGAAGGGGAAGCCTTCTCTAGGAGAAGGTGGAAATCTTGGTGTTGTGGAGGGCGTGGACGATCAGGGGGGATTCCTTCAAAGGTTGCTACAGCTACCTCCTTGTCGTCTAGCGCGACTTCCGACACCCCTGAGGAAGTTGGGGTAGGCGCGACTTCCTCCAATGCTGGTGCTCGGAGGGCATTTGTTATAGGAGGTGTGGAGGATGAGGGTGGGATAGAGGGGATGGCTTTACCAGCCCCCGGTGTCATCCACGTACCCTCCTCATCGGGGTTATCGGGGGATTCTTACGCCCTGCTGGCGACCCCTCCGAAAGGTACGTATTCTTAAAGAGTATTTCTTTTAGTGGTATAGGAGTATGCTTTAGATAACCGCTTTAGATAACCAAAAGGATATCTTTACTTAGATAATTCTGATTTCGTAGGAGATGAAGATTTTTTCGGTTTTGAAGGGGGATCACTTCCTTCCGACCATGTTCCCCCTCTAGCATTCGATACTATGAGTTTGCTGGACGAGATTTTGGCTGCGGGTCCCCCACTTACGAGTGCTCCCTCCCCTAGACCTTTCGTGGCCATCCAGTCTGATAGCCCCATAGTCACCCAGGTTCCGTTGTCGGGAACGGTACCCTCTGAGAGGCCCTCGTCTTCTAGGGCTCCCGTTTCAGGACGAGAGCCTAGCACCGAAGATGCTCAGGAGGCACTCGAGACGGTGACTCGATACCTCACAGCGGCCAGTTCTTTGCCAGCAGATGGGTGGGAATTCGCCTGAGCTTGTGTCAACAATGTGGCCATGCTGGTAAGTCTTTTACTTAATTAATTTACTTAAGATCCTTTATCGGGATCTTTATTCTTCTGTTTTGCTTTCTTAGGCACCTAAAATGCTTCCTCTTCTGTTACTCGAGGTCGAGAAGCTACAAAAGCTGACGAGTGCGGCTGAAGAGAAATCAAGGAGGCTAGAGACTGAGAACACGGACCTGCAGGAGAGAATGGGAAAATACAACGAGGCGTGGGTCCTTATTTCAAAACAGAACCACGACTTGAGGGAGGAGAATAAACAATTGCTCTCTTCTGTAAAGGAGATGGAGGCTTCCGGGCTCGTGCTGAAGGAGAAGGTGACCTCCTTTGAGGGGGGAAAAAGCTGCTTGGGAGGCCAAGCAGAAAGAGTTGGAACAACATCTGTCGGAGGCACTGGGCCAGGTAGATACTCTTAACGAGAAGCTGGCACAGGCCACGGCTATGGGAGGCATTCTCCCCGAGGAGGTGCAGCAAAGGGTGGATGCTGCTGTTAAGCAGGCCCGAGAGGAGACTACTATCCAAGTGAGGGATCTGTACCTCAGCAAGCATCCGGGGTACTTGGCGGGATCCGCTATGTGGGGATTCCTTCAGTGCTTCGGGCAGGTACGACAGAAGGTGAATCCCAACTTAGATCCGCGGGTGGTTAATATCGCGGAGATGAAGAGGCCAACTCTGGAGGAAGCCTACGACCTCTTTAAAAAGAGTAGCTCCCGACTTCCTCCCTCTTCCTCTTCCCTGACTCGGGTGCCTCTTTCTGCTATCCTCCCGCGGTCTTCAGCACACTCCCCTCTCCAGGCTACTTCTCCTGGTGCTCCTCCTCCTACGGGTGCTCCTACTCCTCCTGCCCCCGAGCCAAACCCTGACTCTTCGAGTGCTCAACCCCCCCAGTCTTAGGAGTTTTTGTTTTTCCATTATTGTACTTTAATTTTTCATGTAATGGTATTTTATTTGGAATGAACATTTCTTACTCGGAACAAAACTTTTTCTTTTCCGTGTTCATAATCACATAACTTTTCAGCATACTATGAATACTTTAGTTTTTCCTTACTGTTGTAGAATTTTAAGATTGAGTTTACAGAAATGAGAGCGCGTCTCACTCTTACTGGCCAAGCAACTTTCTTAGCATAGCGTGTCCATTTGCAGTGCAAGTTTGGGGGAATATACTTTCCTAAATAGGAGTATCCCCTAGCACGCCTTCGTAGCCTATTATAGTATACTTTGGGCAGCTCAATCATAATTCCATTACTCGAGGAAAGGATCGTAAGTAGGCATAGATGCTTAGAGTGTAGTGAGTATTTTCACGTCCTTTCAAAGAATCGTTCCTAGTAGAATTGTTTATATCCTTCTCTTTTACTTATTTAGACTTTCGAAAAGCCTTTGATTAAAGAGTACGAGTGAGATTTTCTAGAGTAACCGCTCTCGGAAATACTCTTCTAGGTTTCTGGGCTCTGCCCTCATTTCTTCCCCCAAGTATTTACATAATAAATTATAGAATCTTAAGGTCTCTACTAAGATATCATAATCTAACTCGTACTATAACAAATGAGAGAAGGATACTTATCTTTGGTGCGTATCGTTCCATTGTTGTGGCATATCGTTCCATTTTGGTTGTGGTGACAATTCCTCGAACAAAAAGAGTAAATTCTCCACTCCATGATAGGCATTGCTCTTGAACGCTCTCAAAGACAAATATTATGGCGTTCCCACAGACGGCGCCATTTTGTTAACGGGTTTGGAATTATTCCCTATTAACTGAATTATTTATTGGGTTGGAACGCCTTTGCCCGTGGTTCAAAAGCTAAATGCCATGTTAATGAGAGGGAAAAATTGACAAGAACCTTCGTTCCTTTTATTGACTATACTTCATTCTCTCCTCCGAGTTGATTTTCTATATTTTCGAGTCTTTTTACGAGTCGGTCTCCCTTTTTTGTTCAGTTGATACCTCCCTTTATATAGATTTCGGTAAGGGCAGGTGTCATTATGCATGCTTTTACAGGTGTCGTTATGCATGTGGTGGTATTTACACGTGTTACAATGTTTATCCAGCCAATAAGATAACGTGTTTGTCTTGAGTGCTGACTGTATCTTTCCTTTTTCCGAGGGCTTTGGTTTTCTTTATGATAAGGTGTAGACTGTCTTCTTCGCTTCCTAGGGCTAGTGTTTCTCCGAGAGGTGTGTATTTTGGAGTGTTTGCTTCAGGATATTTTCCGAGAGGTTTTTTCGTTATCGTGAGTAGGTGTTTTCTTTCTCCGAGTGTCCGGAGAGAATTGTTTTGTAGTTGAGTTATTTGTAAAGTTCTGACTGTAGGTCTGGTCGTTGAGAGCGGTGCTCCGAGAGCTTTCGTATTTGGAATGTATAGCAAGGAAGGATTTTTGTCAAGGTTCTGGGACTTTGTTGTCCATTGGTTTCTGATGGCTCCAGTGGGTTTTGAGAGTTCGATCCCTTTGGCTTATTCTTTCCGAGAGCTCAATTTTCTTGTAGTAGCAGCATGAGTTCCAAGAGCTTTCGTCTATGAGATTCTGCTGTGGTCTCGTATTCCTCATGTTGTCTTTTACTCCAGTCGTTGTTGCGTTGGAGATGCGCTCCGAGGGATAGTTGGGGTGTGATACCTGTGTCGTGGAGGTAGGTCGCATAATCATAGTAATGATATATTTGGTAATTCTAATAATTGATTTATTGTTTATTTCAAGCAGGTGAATTATCATCCTGCTAACATTACACATTGCATGTAGAGAAGCTGGGGTACACAGAGTTCGCTACTATGATGTATTTTGTTGTGCCTTATTCACATTGTGATGGTTGCAAAGGGGCATATGATAGTGAGGTGTAATACTGGGGTGTTTGGGGTTCTGTACTGCCTTCATTTAGTATTCTTTCCCACGTGGTGCTTAAAACCTTTTTATGATGTACAGTAAACAAGTATGCATTAGGATTATGGGGTGTTGGGGTCATATACTTCCTTCATTCAGGCATATGTACTTGCATGTGCATTTCCATTGATTATGATGAAACTGGGGTATATGGGGTCTCGTTATTGCCTACATTCTGTGAATTCATTATCGCTTCTTAACTTTTTAGGAGACTGGTAAAGAGAGTAAATATTTTTGTTGTGCTTCAAAGTAAAAAAAAAAAAAAAAAAAAAAAGGAGAACTGATTTCAGATGTCACCAGGCAATGTTGAGGCAACACAAATCAGAATTGTGTTGACACAACATTCATATTCTGCATCCATATAGACCTGCATTCATTCATTCTTTCCTTGGAGTGTCTATGTCGGTTTGGGCTTAGGGGGAGAAATAGTCATATTTCATGTAAAGTCATACACCTTGAGTGATTTGGCTGCCGGTGACACACTAAGTTATTTCTGATTATACCTTGGAAGTTGATTATTTCTATAATTCTAACTTCATACGTAAATGTTTGTTTTCTGTTAGCAAACTATCCTACTCATGTATAAGTCTGAAATATTTGTGTTACTAATGTGCTAAACTTGTCTTAAGTCCCAGATATTTATTTTAGATCTTGCTCATGACTTTACTTGAATTGAGCTTGAAGGTAAGCCTTGTACCCATACAGCCACTAGAACCAGTGTTGATTCAATTCAGGTGCCAATGTTGTACCAACACCAGTCTATAAGCGTGTTGTCCCAACATCTAGGTTAACATTGTGACATTTAAGTTTTAGTAAATTGTCTGATCACATGTAAAGTAAACATGGTGTCACGTATTGACTCAACTGGTGATTATTATTATGCATGCTTGATTTTAAGAAATTATCTAGTACTTTTATCACTTTTGACTTTGAATTTCTCTTCTATCTTTGTTCCTTAGCTCTCTCAAACACTAAGAGTTTTTCTTACTTTTTTGAATCCATGGAATCTATCTCTGATCTAATTAATGTGGCCTTTTATATGGAGAATCAAGGAAATAACCCCACCCATGCTCCTTTAATTCTTACTCACATGTGAAACACCCGTTCTAGACACCGTTGTTGAAACAGAACAATTTCAATATGAATAACATGGTGTTGTTTTTACTTCAAACACGGTTGAGGAGACAGTGGTTGAGGAACTTTTTTGCTGAGAAGAATGATTCGACTAAGGGGGAGAACACTTAAGCTGCTGGAGAGACTAAAGTGGGTGATAATGGTGGTTCAGTCGCTAGTGCTAATAAAGAAAAAGAGACAATGATGTTGTTGGGTACTTGCAAGATGATGATGAGGAGAAAGAGAAAGGGAAGGTGAACGAAGAGGTCGAGAACAAGGAAGAAAGTGGTGAAGAGGAGAAATATAGTTCAGAGGAAACTGAGAATGAAGATGATGATGATGAAGTCATAGATATCAGGAGGACAATGAAGAATGTTCTGAGAAGTCTATTTATACTGAGTCTGAACAAGATGTTGTGACAACAACTTCTGTGTACAATGTTGACTCAACATCAGAGGTAACACCTGAGTTAATAGTTCCAGTTATGGCTAACTTTGTTTCTCGTTCAGGGAGAGAAGACTATGGTTATGGGAGATTTTAAGAAACAATGGATTATAGAGTTCCTAAAAAGAAAAATGGAAATAGCTGCTAAATAAGAGCTATATGAACTTTCATCCTATGAAGTGATTCGTTGAGGTTTTGCACACAAAAAGGGGGAGAGTAAGCCATTGTATCTTCATATTTGTTGTGTTTTTTTTATAAATTTGAAGTATCCTATGTTTTCCTAGTTATGCTTATAACTCTGATGTTTAACTCATTATGTTTTCTAATTAGTATCTTAAGACTACTTGGTTATGATATCATATTGAGGGGGAGTAGCTTAAGATATTGATGATGTTGTGTTACTGGTGCACTGTGCAGAAAAAGATAAGTGTACTTTGTTGGTTTCGAGAAGAAAGGCAAAACTTGGGAGATTGTAAGTGTGGGTGTTGTCGTGAAGTGTTAGTCCAACATTCTGGTAACTAGTGTTGGCACAACACTGAACTCAACACTGCACTGTACGAATTATTTAATTGTAATATTTTATTTTTCCTTTATTCACAAACTAATCTAGTTCCACACTTGTAGTTTATCTTGTTTAAATTTCAGGATAATGATAAATCAAGAGTCCAAGTGGTTTACTCATTAAACGAAGAATATCCGAAAGATAAAGGCGTTGGATATGCAAGATATGGATGGAATATTTCCAGTTGATAAAGTGAACGAATTTCAAGATAAAGATAGAAGATTTTAGAAGATTAGAAGTCTATCTAAAGAGGAGTTCAATCAAGAGAAGAAGTCTTCTATTGGAGAAGTCTGGATCAAGTAGGAAGCTTACAAACTTAATTAAACATAACCCTAAGAAGATGATAAGCTCAAGAACAAAATTGGAGATGATCTTGGAGATGTAAGAGCAATCAAAAACGTGCACAACATGCCTTGGAGCTCAAGGAACAATATATTATAAATCAGCATGTTGGGCATCAAGAAAAAGACACTAAGACTAGAGCGAAAATATCCCCAAGAGGAAATATTATTGTCGAGTGTCTTTGTCTTGTTGTACTGAGTTTTATCTAACGAAGCTATAGAAGTTTGTAGTGAGTTAGTGTTAGGATTGGTTTCCTTGCTTAGTTGTTTTCTATGGTAAAACCATTAATTAATTAGTGGTTATTTTGTCCTTTGGGCGAGGCAGATTATATTCAAATAATCTTCCTAAATGTTACCTACTATGTTCTTTAAATTATGCCGTGAATGATTTACTCTGTCAACGTATCACGAATGTTAATGCAACATTGAGTACTTCAATGTTGTCGTAACATTCAACTTAATCAACGTGTGATGTATACTCTGTCAGTAGGTGTTATGACAACATTGAGTAGAATCAGTGTTAGCTCAATATTGGACGACAACACCAATGTTGAGTTACTAAAGTTGTACCAATCCCGATCCATACATTTTCAAACATCATCGCTCAATCACCACCACCACCACCAATCCACCACTAAACTCACCATCACCACCTAAACCTACCACCACTACCACCCAAACCTGCCACCATCACCACCACCACCCAAAATTTTCCCCAAATCAAAAACCCTAATTCAATCAATTTCCAAATTCACCAATGCCTCCACCTCTGCCCGCACTAGACACCTCTAGCGTCTTCACCTACAATTCATTGATCAATCACGTCCCAACCAAACGCCGCCGCCACCCTATCGGACTTCGGTTTATTCTTATCACCGGAGTGAGACTCGTAGTACATATGTTGTTGCGTCGCCACTTTCGAACGCTCCTCCGTGGACTCCAGTGGCGAATTTTGGCAGTTGCTGCTGTTGTTGTTGTGGATATTGAAGTGGTTATGGCAGCCATTTTTGTTTTTTGTTTTTCTGTTGAATTCAAATATTTTTCTTTCCTTTTTGGTACTTCTTTGATTTGTTTTTTGTACTAATGAAAACTATTTTTTGGAGGCAAAAAATGACGTGGAGTGGCGATTTAATCTGAATGAAGTGGCGATTTTTTGACTAGGACCAACGATTTGTTGATTGGGCGGCCACGTCAGCATTTTAACCTGAATAAGATAATTTGGACATTTTTAGTCACCCCAAACCAAATTGAGCATTTAAAAATTTTAGGCAAAGTTATATATATATCACATGCATATATTTAACCATATATAATACATGCATTTGTATTCGATATAAATTAGAGAGTTTTTTTTTCACCGTAGGAGAAGTTGGTTGATTTTGATTTACAAAGCTAATAGGTGAAAAACAATCACAAAAGGTAATTCTGTTATATATTTAAAAAACTCTCATGAATCAAATAAACCCATGATAGTGTATGTTTTATTTTCATTTTATATATCACATAATAAATCAAAGGATTTTTTTTTTTTGGTCGTGTTAGTTTCAGTCTTTTTTATGTTGAGATATAGATGAATGTGACATTGCCTTATCTGACATTCACATGCACATAATTACCCCTACTTTACAACTAAGAATATTTAAGAGGTGAAGGAAGGTTTGTTAGGTTAGGGGTGCAATTGTCAGAAGTAGTTAGGGTGTTTTGATAATTTCTTTACTGTGTAACTATTAAATATTGAGGTGCAATCACTTAAGAAAATATTACATAATTCTTGCTTCTATAGTTTTTTTCTTTATTAAGTGTTATCTCTTACCTCGCAAACCCTAAGTCAATTTTACCTCTAGGTTACGCCACCATCAATTGTACGTCACTTTCCATTGCTTGCAGTGGATCATCTTCATTTCCTTCAACATCATTGTCAAAACTTATCAATCATCAATTATTTTTTTTTTCACGTTACCAGTCTAAGTCCATACCTTTGTTGCATTTGTGAAAACCTTTATTTTAACCTCGATCTTAACGCCGCTATTGCTCTACACTTCAGTTTGTTACCAGCTTTAAACCTTTCTAAAAGTTATTCATAGATCTCCAATTTATCGGTTGAATCAATTAGATTTGAAAACGTCAAGAAAAAAAAATAGAGTGAAATAGTTGGTAATGTCGCTTGCCTTGCCGAATGGAGGATCTATCAGGTAAATGAAGATGACACATAATTTATTGAGTGCTAAGAAATTTTCTAATGGAAAGGCGGAGGTTGCAACGAGATACTGGATTGTGAGGGTGATAATGGATTCAGAGAAGATAGTTGGAATGGATGAAATTGGAAAAACGATCTCTCTTACGGTAACTTCTCTTTATTTTTATACAGAGGTCTTGTAAATCTAACTCGTGTATGGCCTTTCCTTTTACATTACCATTTAACATTTAATTTACAACCTACAACAAAATATTATTTCACTCTTTGTGATTTGGAACTCATCTTCAACTTATCAAATAATAAGACTATTTTGTGAATGAATAAGTGAATAACAATCATAAAAGGTAAACTATCAATTCTCTCGTTCGCCGCTGTTTATGATTTCTCCTAGTTCTAGTTTTGTGTTGTTAAAAACGACATATATTTACCATATGCTGGAGAGGAGACTGTCACACACGTCCATGATTTGTCCCCCACATAATATGTCTAGTTCAAACTTATTTTAAACTTTATGACTCATCTCCTGGTGCGTGTAGTTAGTGACTTAGTCTTAGTGCATAGCCACTATACTTGATTTAGGATTTGCAATAATCAAATGGAGTTATTGAATTGATCTCTGTCGAAGAAAAACTCGTGATTGTTACATAGCACACATGTACACTTATACCTACGATGTGGGGTGGCGAAGGATTGCCTTTGAATTACTTGTCAAAATACCTCGTGAAAGGTTACGAAACAACCTTATTCATGTTTAGTATTTGGATTCGTTAGGGATGTTTTGCTGTTTGTTGTTTATGCTTTGGTAATTGATCATTTCGCTAGTGTTCCTGCATTTTACACACAAAAATGTTTTTTTGGAGGCGTTACGTAAAATGTCTTTATGAGAATTTGTTGGTAAATTTTCCAGCAAATTCACTCTAATTGTAAATTGTACATACTATAATGTGCTTTCTCTATATCGTTAATGCCTTGTTTAGACTTTTAGATATTTTGTGTTTAGCTCATTGATAAACACTCGATGCAGCCTGTAAGTTTAACAATTTTATTGTAGTATTAACCAAGACTCTCGAAATCTTTAAATGATTTTATCTTCTCTTTCCCAAGCTGATTATCATGCCCCCTTATGTGTATTAGCAAAAGCTTCTTGGTTACACAAAGGTGTTTGACGTCGTCCTTGTTTTGGTGTAAATTATGAAAATGTTTATACAACTTTCGATGTTGTATGTGTTAAGAGGTTGATATCATGTGTTTAACATCGTTTTCCCACCCTATCAAATTGTTGGGTTATGGGGCCTAAGTTGACCCGTGCCCGTATTGAAGATGCAGGCTAATTTCTGTGATCCAAGCTAGTTTTTTGGGTGGGTACGATAGTCCATGTAAAATTATATTAGGAGTTTGTCTGATATAAATAGTCTCTCTGGTAATTGTAACCCTACAACATAACATATAGTGAAATCCTGACTTGGTATAGCCCTCACAGGTAGTCATAGACGAACGGTGTGTTTTCTTGCTTTTCGTTTGTGTGTGATTTTCTATTTATCGTATCGTTGCGCAATAAGTTGGCTTTTGCATGTAGTATTTATAATTTGATGATTATCTAGAAATTCAGAATTTGAAGCTTTTTCACCTCAGTTGTTTCCTTGTTTTCCATCTTAATGCTCATATCTATTTGCTACACCTTCTTCTTGCCAGATAAGATTCTTATTGTTCCAGTGGTCGCACACAGAATCCTAGCGTATCGTCTTCTTGGTGTCGTGAGGATTTACTCAAAGAAAGTCGAGTACATATTCCATGATTGTAATGATGTACTCAGTAAACTCTGTGAATTTAAGATTGAGAAAAGGACACATGCTGGCGATAGTTCTTCTCAGCCACACCATCACTCATTCTCTTTGTCAAAGACATTACAACGAGGTCAAATTGGGGGACTAGTTTAGAAAAAGTCCGAGAAATTAAGAATTTAATCATTATATATATATATATATATATGTCGCCTTAGTAAGGGACCAAAATTAAAATGTGGCCAAATTATGGTTCGTTTGATCATCACTTAACTGTTTTATGCTTTACTCCGATAATTTGCCTGGAATCGGTAGTGTAGCTACCGTGATTAATGTACTTCCGATTGTGCTCGAGTTGTTTTTCGAGGATTGTGTTAAGGCGTGCCTTAGGTTCCTCGAGATGGTGCCGTGGACGGAAGACGAGGAGGAGGAGATACTCGGTGTGGTTCTTCTTCTAAGTTGCCAAGAGGAAGCGAAGGGCGAGGATCTCGGTTACTCCTGCCGAAGCTACACCTTCGGCACATATGCTTAGTAAATTAGTGGATTCCTTGACGTGCGGTGGTAACAAGACGGCCTTCGCCAAGGATTTGGTGGCGAAGCTATTGAGGGATTGTGGTGAGGATGGTTTTGCAAAACGGATTTGAGATGAATTTGTTCAGAGTGAAGGGGTGTTTGGAGGATTACTGGCGTACCGAAGATCGTAAGAAGATAGAGGCCGTATTTGAACACTGCTATGAGTTTTGGGAAGAACTTGCTTTGGGTGGTGGAGAGTATTGTTGAACTTAGACTTGCTGATTCGGCTGTAAAACATTGGTGCAGACAGGCTTCTCTTACGGAGAATTTGCAGAGGCTATTACGTGATGATTTATTGAGAGATGCTGCACCTGGCCTTCCTGGTGTTATAATGAATTGTAGTAGCCGGATTGCTAGCTGTATTGTCACCGGGGATGTCTGGACTCCAAGACAGGTTCGCCCTTCTACAGCACTTTGAGCTTGTTTAATCAAATGTCTGTACTACTGGGATAGTTGAATCTAGCTTTAAATTCGTTATGCGGCTTTTTGAGTTTGTATTGGAAGGAACTGTTTGAATGACCACATTCGGCCGTGGTATACTGTTTCTTGACACTAACCGTCGTGCTTGCTTATACGAATGTGGATTTTGAGGGCAAGTTAAGCTTGTGTGCAACCATACTTCATTCAACATGTGTACGTTTTAGAACATTAAATTTTGAGTACTTCAAAAGTTAATCTCTCTGATCAACGTACAAAAATCCCATGAATGTAACTAAGAAAAAAGACGTGTGCTTTCTCTGCTTATTATCTGCTATTTACATAGGTAAAATTTACAGCACCCAAGTGATACTTTTGTGGCTTTCATAGACTTCCATTAGTTCATTGGAAGAGACATATAAGCCAGTGTGATTGAATCAACTGGGTCGAGAGGTAGAAGCACATACGTTTCTCAGTGCGCGCTTCTTAAGAAATTTTATTTGCGGATTAAAACATTCGGCTAGGCCTATCAACCTAGAATGTCATAGGAGATGATGGTGTACATCACTGCTATCAGTGTGCACAAGAACTGTACTAAAGAAAGACGAGTAGATTGATAGAAAGCAAAAAGCTATCAACAGCCGGTGGGGAAGGAGTCATTTGTGTTCGTTGTGATTTAACTGGAAGGTAAATTATTAAGTTTGTGCGTGTATCAGGCAGTTTAAGGACATGTCTTTCCCCTCTAAACCAAGAAACTGAGTTTTGAATGAGTGTGCCGTAAAGTATATTACTTCGTGCCAAGTAGATATCATGTTCCAAAATTAAGATTTTGCAGGTCTAGCATATGGAGAGAAAACCACTACTTGGTATAATGCTGCTTTGCGACAAGATTTTTTTCTCTCTTTTTATGAAAAATGGTAATGCTAGAATAGGGTATTTGTATTAGAGCTTAAAGCTTGTACTAATACGCTCATTGCTTTCCCAGCGCATAGCTGCAAAATCCATATACGAGTATTCCAAAAAATCTCGAAATATAATGCTTACTTGTTTGCTGTCTTGTCATTTTTCAGAAGTTCTACAATCTGTTTGTTCATTTTCTGTGGTGAAATTTTATCATCAAATTTGTGTTTTGCCATCAATAATCTTTTATCATGTCTAACAGATGAGATTGGCGTTTGTACGAAACTGGCTACTGGTGTTGATTATATGCAGAAACACACCTTCATCGAAGGGGCTAAATCGTAAACCTCTCTACCGCGAACTGGAAGAAATATTTTTTAAAATCATATCCACGCTTTCAATGTCCGACGCAAGACTTACTGGAGCAGTGTCTTAGCTTTTCAACACCCAATATTGACGACAGCCCTCACTTAACTGCTGCTATCACTACCTGGTTTCGTCTTGCAGAGAGACCCCCACACCCAGATACCTCGTAATGATTTTAGGTTTTTATGCTTTGGTAAACTTTTTCAGTTGGTGTTTCTGCACTTTGTACATAAAACCTACTCGCGTGGGCGTTGCTTTGCCGGTACATAAAATATGTCCTTGCTCCAACTGCTGGTAAATTTTGTGTTCTCCAGTTTAGCAAACGGTCTCCCTAATTTTATGTTGTGACAAATTACGCAATTCACTTTAATGTTGATCATAATAATTCAGTACTCACTGCACTTATAAACCTTATACAATCAGAAAGCCTATAGCAAATTCCATATCACAATTAGAAATAATCAAAGATTTTTTTTTTTTATATCATTGCACAGAAATTAGTAGAAACTCATCAGATGTTACATCAAGGGTTGGGAGGTTCAAAACAAAATCCCTGTATAATTACAACAGTCTTATTTCCATACTTTCTAACACTAGGTTATTTTTTTATCAGAAGCTCTTCCTTACTTCTCGACTTAAAATTTGCAAATATGTTGATCGTATCTGCAAAAGCTTCGGATCTCTACTCATGAAGTCAGATTATGAGCAAGAAAAAACAAATCAGAGTAAGCGCCTTCTGAAGGTTCTGGTGGTTCCCTGGTATGTTTGGACCAGCAATCCGACTCCTATTCCAACTCCAAGACAAACACTGAGGCCGATGCCAACGCCTACCCTTACTCCAGCGTTGAACCACGTTAGCTCCCCGTCTTCGCCTTCAATATACTCCATACCCGTATAAGGGCTGCAATAGTTTTCGTCTTGTGGCTTGTAATCTGGATAGTTTGTCGGCTGCAAAATGAATTACAAGTTTAGCATCACGTCGATTCATTAGTGAATGCGATTGAAGAAATTTAGTTAATTGTAGCTGTTACTTCAACAGAATCCATCTAGCTAAAGACCCTAAAAGCATCTTGTTCTTACTAGTTCCACTTGAATAGCCCAATTGCATTAACTAAATTTGGATTACCAAAAATATAGCATGTAGTAATTTAATGGATTAATATTTGTTAATTGTCTTATTTTCCAGTATCCACATGAAATCTGTTCTAATATTAAAAACTATGTGTCACATCAGAAATGAAGCATTTAATATTATTCCTCTTTAAAAATTATGGCCTCCCTAGCTCATGCTGTCCTGACTCCTGATACTCACTCCCAGGATAAGCTTTTCTGCATTATTATAATTATCTGCAAACAATTTGTTCTACCAAGAAGATCACTGCAAGAGTATTCCCTTATGACACCACCAACCACATACTGATTCTTAACTAAACCAGTTTTATAGATCTCAGGATTATAGTTTAATCACAATGATTAAAAGAACTATAATACTAAATGTACGCGACGACCATGGAGAAAATGCATAAGAATTGCATGTTATTTGAAACAGGGTTTTTAGACAACTAACAACCATAAGAAGATTTCGTGCATGTTTTTTAAAACACCCGAGGGTTTTTTTGGTTGATAGTCGACAGTGTAGCCACAAGTTATGATGCGTGAACATGTGAGGCACCAGGTGAGACTACTATGATGGTTTGAAAAACTTGCACGAAACACCTTCGTAATTTGTTATTGGAAATTACCAGGTAGTTTTAAACTATTAATAACCATAAGAGAATTCCGGGCGAGTTTCTCGGAGCACAAAAGGGTTTTAGGCTGACAACCTAAAAAGTAGTTGCAAGGCCACTTGGTAGACCATTAAGCCTAAAGTAAAAAAAAACTCAAGAAACTGCTTTGCCATCAAAGTTGGTAAATATCTCAACAGATTCAGTTCACCATATGAATAAAAATCAAATCTTGCAAATTGAATTCCAACATTCAAAAGGATTGTGAAGATTACCTGCATTATGAGGTTAGAGGAATCATCATCTTCTTGGCTTTGTGTCGTCCCATATTCCGGTATCGATTCCAACATCCCTTTCCTATTCTGTTTCCTCCTATGACTAATCTGCAAAGTTTTCGTCATTATAACCGGACTACCTAAAAAGCACCCCGCCACGTACACCTCGATCCCGGGTGAAGAAGCGCTCTGATTCCCCTTAAAGAATCCATCCACCGCAACTAAATCCGACTCGCAGCTCATAATCCAGCTCGGTCCATGTCCGTGACTCTTCGACTCCCCCACGCTCCCATTGCAATAACACAACTCCAAACTCCCAGACAAAACCATCACATCCTTGTGAAACACCTCAAACTTCACGCTCCCCGTTGTCCGAATACTATCGGTACTCACAAATGTTACCTCCTCCGATCGCCTATCTAATCGATCCCTTTTCAAGAGAGTCGACACCCCATCCGAGTAAATGCTCGTTCTGACACCATTGGCTTCTAAGAGCGTGTCGCGATTAAGGGGTACGTGGTTCAACGTAAGGCAGTCCGGGGCAGAATCATCTTCATTTATTACACATTTGCTTAGTCTAATGTAGAAAACTCTTAAATCAAACCATTGTAAGGATGTTTTGATGGTGGGTGGATACGAGGAGTGCCGAACGATGGTGTGGTGATGACCGTTTTCGGTGGCTCCATTTTCGACTAGCTCTTCTTCTTCTTCGACGTCGTTGTTCTCCATGCTTCTCAGTGAAACTAAGACCTCCTCTTCACTGAAATCCATCAAACTTTAGTTGTAATGGATTGAGACAACCCATGTAAGTGACTTTGTTTTTGTTGTAACAACCTGTCAAGTTAAAAGCAAAATGTGTCAAATTGATGTAAAACAAGAATCAATAACACAAAATCAACAACACCGCCAAGCCTGTAATCTCACTAAGAGTAGTAGGCTATATGAACCACAAGTGAATCACATCGAGCATCGAGTCGGCTACGAGATTCATAGTATGGTTATATCATAAGATGCGACAAAGTTTTACGTTACACAAAATCAATCTCAATAAAACAAGAAGGAAAAAGAACCAGAATTTCCAACTGAAAAAAGGTTGAAACACAGAAATTACTCAAAAAAGAATCCAACAGAAAAGTGTATATTAAACACTTTGCAACTCTACACGAAGAAAATCACAGAACAAAATGGTTCCTTTTAATTAAAAGAAATTAATAGATGGTGATAAACGTGATAACAGAGGAGTTTGAGTACAAAACTTGAATCCCATATGTAAAGTTAGTCCCTTTTTTTAATTTTCTGTTCTTGTTGAGCTAAAAAGTAGGCAACAAATTGATGAAGCTGAAAAAAGGCAAGAATCAAGCAACAACCTTGGCAGAGTAAAGGTACCCCGGAAACAAGGAGATAAAGCAAAAGGTGTATATATTTATATTACGAGGGAGCTGTATATATACATCAATAAAACAGTGGTGGTGCTATATTTAAGAAAACTCCAAAAAAAATAAAGTATGAAACCCGATAAAATTGGTGATTTTTAAAATCCCATGTAAATGTTTTTGCTAATCTTGAGTTTTACTAGGATTGTAATGATCATAGCATAGTATATGAGCTGTATATGTGTAAATAAGAAAACATGTAAACGACAAAATTATAGGCAGAAACAAGAGTAAGCAGGTAAAAATTACCAGTTCAGTTGAAAGTGACATTAAAGAAGGGAGCTGTAGTGAGTTAGCAGTGTATAACAATTAACAGCAAAGATTTAGTTCTTTAGTATTACGCAAAGTGAACTGAAAAAAAAGCCTAAAAAAATATATGATAATAAATAATAAAATACTTTTAAGTAAAAGCCCATTTATGGGCCATGAAAAATGTGACAGGGTGTCATCAACAAGTGAGAAGAAAATACACAATTGAGAACTTTGGTTAAGAGATAAATAAATAAATAATTTAAAAAAGGAAAAATCGGATTCCAACAAAATAGCCTGCACAAAACGACATCATCACCTTCTCATGCAATGACACGCAAAGGGACAAATCCCGCCACCCCGACACATATAAAGAGGAATTAAAATGGAAAAAGAAATATAAGTATGAAACGAAAAAATGTGTGTTTCACTGCGTACAATGGACATGCAAGGACGTCAGATAAAACAACACGTGTTTAACATCAAGTACTTAAACCAAAAGTCTCGTTATAGCAGAAAAATAATACTGTTCAAAAACAAATATCAGAAAAATAATGGCCGTCAATTTTTGTGAAAGATTATTTAAATTGTCTTGAAATAATTGTTGTAACGAACTTAAAACAATTATAGAGTTTTGTTTTTGAACAAAACTATTATAGAGTTTCGTTTTGCTTTTTGAGCATGCACATTCTCTCTTGACCGGTTTATATATATTTTATAACAATTTTAAGATTTTTTTCACAAAAAGTATCAAAAGGTTTTCATTTTTGGCTGTGTCAAAACGCAACATAAGTATTTTTCATATTATTTGCGACTAAAATTTTTACGAATTTTTGAAACATGTCGAAAAAAAATTCTAACACTGCAAAAAGTTGTTAACAATTGACAAAACGAAATATACTACCGAAACGAAAAGTTTCTGGCAATTGACAAACAAACATACTACCAATACGAAACTTTGATTTTTGAATATAATACATAGGATTTTTGCGAACACTTGAATAATTTGAAGAACAAAGTATCTTTGAAACAAGTACATATTAACCATAGTTAAATAACAGAATGTGTGTGTGAGAGTGAGAACTTGTTGAAGTTCTCTAGAACAATTGTACCTCTCTTCGTTCACATATTTCCATTTCTCATTTTGTCATAAATTAATTTATGTTTCATTTTGTCGAATGCTTAAATATATAAATCTTTTTCTTTTTGTCAAACTCCGAATCACAGTCCACATGCTCTCCATACCGCTCCATAGATTCAATTATTATTCAAATAAGACCTCGACCAGATACACTCCGCAACCAACATTAAACCTACAGTCATACTGATATACAACATAAAACAAGAAAAAAAAATTTACTATTATTTATTTTTTTATGGATAAAATTACCAATATTATAAAACTATTACTTAGGGAATTGTGTACGTGGATGGAATAAGCAAAATACCTTTTTTAGACGATACAATGCAGACAGACTTAAATAGGCGCGTCACTCTTCTAAAAACCAAATAAGCGATTTTCCCTAGTGTTTTGTTTCAAATAAGTACATTTTTTATGAATTATATCAAATAAGTACATGACCTTCATGGAAAAAAAAAATTGAGCTCACATATTTGATTCTGCTGTGATATTCCTCCTCTTATGTGCAAGAGTTAAGGAAATAAGAAGCAACTTCTTAAAATATGATGTATTAGTTGGCCCATTGTTTTTTTTTTTTTTTGCAAGACACAAACCCATTAAAACTCTCAATCTACAACAAGCAGAGAAAGACAAAGACGATCAATGCAAACGTGGATTTTGATGAAACAAAACGACTTAAAGCTCTAAAACCTATAAGAAATTCGATTCAAGGTGATTCTCATTTGATTGAATGACATACCCGCAATATTTGAAAGTACATGCTAGATTAGTATGTGGTTAATTCTCATATGAAATACACGGAATAATTTGTCAAGTAATTCATCCGTGTAATTACATTAGCTCCGTGCTATCCGAAAACCAAAATAATTATACATACATGTAAACATATTTTAATATCTCAATAATATTGGAGAAACAATAGCCCTACAAAAAGAAGTGGACCAATGCAGTATCAAGTATTCTATCAGAATCCTATCTATAGAGAGAAGCGCCAAGGTAAGATTCGAAAAGGATGTTTGTATGCATGATGATATAGTCTCTCTCTCATGCAAGTTGCATCACGAAAACCATGTGATAATAATTCACGCACCCACAGTAACTTACAATTTAGGTACATTATACTTAAGAGTTAACTAAGTTTGTGCTTGTGTGTACTCACACACATCGTGCTCGCAATAGACTTTGGTAAAAGGTGGCGTAAAATTTCTCAATTGAAAAATGGAAAAACTAGTACTACCAATTTCCCAAGATCGGTAGACTGACCCTGATCGACATCCAACATGTCTCTTACAAATTCCATCAAATAAGATTGGGGAATATTTCATAAGCCTAACAATTTTCTTTTTTTTTATGACGTAGGAAACCGTAATAGCCACCTTTCGGGTGCGCACTAGGTTAACCTGCGGGTCAACGCAATAGCTTGCAAACCTCGCCAACCGGTCAAACCACACTAGGCTAACCACGTGTAACAGGCACAAACTTAGAGGCATAGAATCAAATCGCTCCTTGTGAGGTTCGAACATGAGACCAAAGAGCGAATATTGTCAGGCTCATACGCCTAACAATAACTTGCAACCAAACAGCAAATATTGCGTCAAAGTCTATAGACAATACAAAAACTAATTAGGTTAAATACTTCTTATATAATAAGTTGGAAGTAAAAGTTCTTATTTTGTAGACAAAGTATACATTACGCATATGGTAAATTGGTAATCATAACTTAACCATGGCATCGAAAACTATTGATTTAGTGGACCACATTAGCATAAGCAAACAAAAAGAAATAATTACTTTTGCGAGCAAAATGCACCTAAAATAACATCTAAGCATATTTTTATATTATTGTACAAAAAATAGTAAATCAAAAAATTAAATTGGCAATCCAAAAATTACAAGAGAAACACCACAATGTGAACAACGTTATCCCATGCGGGTTAGCAGGCTCTTCCACAAATGTCGAGGCACCAGACTATATAATTGCTACCAATGATTGTCCATTTACCCTCTGACTTTCAATTAATAATTTTTCATTGTTCAACTATTTATGGAAAGAAAACGACAAGAAACAACAAACTTTTCTTTTCTTTTCTTTCTTTTATTTATGTAAATATGGAGAATTGGGCCTTCGGGAGAACAAACACGTGAACACAACACCACAGTGAAGCCTATTGCATGCCGCCAGCACGTGGAGACTCTCAGCCACGTAGATTTTACTGCTTACCTCAGCATCTGTGTGCTATTTGGTTTCCTAAATAAATCAAAATATGCCTAAAATTGAACCCGACACGTATATCGTTGCTTCAAAATGGACAGCACAAACATAGACTTGATTTATTATATAGGACATTGGTTGGTATGAGAATTTAGAATCCCCTCTATGCTGCAAAGAACACGCTATTAAGCCAAAAACTAGTTTGTAACGAGCAAGGATCTACGAAAGACAACATAAGAAGATCGGGATTTCATGACTATTGGTTTATGAAGTAAAGAAGTCTTTAATTATTCATAAATTCGTCTTTAGAGTCCCTTCTCTTGTTAAGAGGAGATGGGACGATTATCGTATAAATTTAAAGAAGTCCAAATCATTTCATATAATGCAAAATAGATTTCAACTCGTCCACTCAAATGTGGGCTAAAATAATCGTCGGATCCTAATACTTGAGTAGCAACTTGGCTAGGCTCTATTACAGTTTAAACCTTGTTGCTCCTAAAAGGCCTTGCTAGGGCCTAGGGGGAACTGTTTATATAAAGATGCTCCGATTTATTTGCAAGCAAGCCGTATAAAGTTAGTATATGAATCTACGTGATCTTTGTCTAGGTAAAATAGTCTACACTTACATTGGAGGCTTAATATTGTCATGGTTGCTGTTGTATTCTAAGCTATAACGTGTGTTATTTTAGTGAAGCTTAAATCACTACTCTGGATGTTCTCCTGGTGAAGAGTCCACGACTCTAAACCTTACTTACGACGTTGGAATAAGAAACAGTAGACAAAGGAAACTTTCACTCTGCTTGTGAACCAAATTCAAGTGATTTATTCCAGGCTGGGGTGAATGTGAACTAGGAGAAGGCTCAAACAAACTGATATTATGAACTAAGCCGTTCAAGATCCGTACTCGACTCAGACCAAAAATGCAGTGCAGCTATGACCTAGAAACAGATTACATCGCTAAACGGGTGAGCCAAGTGAGCCAGAATTCAGCAGTATGATCAATCCAAAATACTAAAGTAGCAAAACGACTAATGAAATCTGAGTAAACATATTCTCAGTGTCATAATAAATGCTTGCAGTAGCAAAACAGTCTTGATTGTATAACTTATATATAAAAAAATTCTGGGCCTACTCGTACCAGGAATGGACGCGACAATGAGGAGAAGAGTTAAAAAGAGGATGGATGATGAAGAAGGTGATTCTCTCAAGCTCAAGCCTAGATGGTCTCGAAGGCAATCTGGATCTTTGGTCACCGAGGTATGGCAAAATCTAAGGCATACAGAGAAGAAAGAGACGTTGAAAATCAGTGGAAGGAACAGAAAATTGTGTAAGAAAGAAACAGCAATGGCATATGATGGTGGAGAGTATTGGATGCTATATAAATATTTAAATAATTGCTAGCAACGTCACTATGTTAAGAGTCCTAGAACGTTATTGTGATCAGAAATGTTGCTAGGCTTAATCAACCTTCGCCTAGAAAGACAACAAAAATTTCATGCGGCAACAGCCAAATATGCAACATACAATCCGCATCTTACTCTAATCTTACTACCTTCTAAGCTCCTAAATCACGTAAATTGCTGGAACTTGGGAAGAGACTACAAAGGAAAACTAAAAAAAATCTTTGGAAATAAACACTCGTTCAGCATGCATAAACCTTGAACCACTTATGAGGATCAATTACTTATTAAGGCCTTTAGGCCGAATTGGAGTCCCGTGCAATAATTACTCCATATAAAGAAATTCAAGGGACAAATATGACCACTCAGTATTAATATGGACAAATGAAGATGAAATAACAAAAACACACCAAATAAGTATCAAAAATCATAGCATGACACGCAGGAATACATAATGACTCCACAACAGAATCCATAATCTACAATGTGTAAAATCACTAAATGCAACAATATATCTAGTCAATACAGTGAAAATGTCATATTCTTTGACTTAACAAGATGTCAAAAAATACACAGTATAAATAACCAGAACAAGAGTCTCCCACTTATTTCCGATGTCAAACATGACAAAACCCATGAATATAATGTTAAACGTCACTCAGTCTACCGCCAGCAAACACCTTGCTACAATGTACTGGCAAATCCTATGACAGCAGACAGAGGAAAAAACTGGTCAAAAAGGTATCATCCAACAAACGACCAATAATATGAAATCCTTCGGACCAACTGATGCATCACCCTCAATAGAAAAGTTAATAAGTTTTAAGTATGGAGTATATAGGTCGTAAATTGCAAAGAACTAAATGTTTACACTATGCTCTCTCTTGCACCATGGCCCATGAAAGTAGATCCACTACACTACCATGTTTTCGGGATTAAATTACTCAGTAGCCACTTTACAGAAAAGACTTTTCCCAAATTTTCGGTGGGCTCAGTCGAACCCAAAGTCACTAAGCACACTTTCATAGCTTGAAAGTAAACCCAAACATAAGTTCAAGGCAGACATGACGTTCAATATGAAGTTGAAATGAGAAACTAGATTGAGCTGATAGTTGGCATAAATCACACTCGACTCACAACATGGAATTTGACTCTAATCTTGCATGAGATTGTCTTGCAATGGGTGCACGAAATCAGTTACAAACTTCATACAGAGAGTATAACACAAAGTTAACCACTAACTATGCCAACAGTTCTTCTATTACCAGACCATGCACAATACCTTGCTTACAAATCATTTATTCTTTTCACAATCTCAAACCACAACTCCTCCGAGCGGATGACGTACGTTTTCCAGATCAAAAAATTCGAATAATCGTCATTTTATCAGTTCCGACACACTAATCACATAATCAATTTCAGCTTATAACGGATGCTCACATCTAACAAAGCCATTTACTAAGCGAACAACACAAAACACTATTGACCAACTGAATCCTCTTCATAAAATTGCAATTCATTGCAGAACACAGAGAAATGAAACAAGAGATAATATCACCTTGGGAGAGCCAACTCCAGCACGACGTATCACTAGCGATATTCGACTTCAATCGAGCGGCAGCAATCGTGCTATGGAGCGGCAACATCGTCTCCACACTCCCCAACACCGAAGCAAATCTACACACCTCAGCATTCAATAAACCGCACACGTTAAAGACTTCATTCAAAACACAATAAATCCATCACATAAAAACGTGAAATCAACTCAATTACGAAAATTAAACGTTACCTCGAAGCTGAACGGAGCAACGGTCTCGTCGGAGAAGAAAACGCCGATGCAGGTGCGGATTTTGGAGCTAGGTTTATGAGTACTGCGTTAGAGCGAGTGGATATGGAATTTTTACTGATTTTAGCAATGGATCTGCATATTGACGCCATTTTTGCAGTTTCGAAGCTGAGGTTTTAGTGTGTTGGAGGCAACTGGATTTTAAACCCTGTGCTTCAATCGGGTGGGGATTTTGGGGTTTTAGAGAGCATTGAAACGGTGTCGTTACGGGCATGAGGTGGGAGAAATTGCATAAGAGTCCCCCTACTAAAGATATATTTTTAACCTCCTCGACCGGCTTGGGTCACGTTTGAAGACACTAAGGACGCATTTGAATAGCGGGTACGATTAGGGCGCAATGAAATATGACGTGTTGAGCATACTAGATTCTATACATCGCTATCCACTTTAATTTGTCATGTTACGAATGATTAATTTTATAAGATAGTGTACGCGACTTTGAATTGAAACATAGATTTCAAACAACTTATTAAGTCAGACTAATAACGTGTGAACACTTCTAAGTGTTTCAAAAAAATGCTAGTGGTAGCTCATATAATGGTAGTTTGCATAGTGTAAATCTAACATAATAGACTTTTGAAGTCTAATATAATAGACTTTTGAAGTCTTAGACGTAATTTATGTTGTGGTCTATTAAATCGTCAAACTCGGCCCTTATCAATCCCATGCGCCGTTAGGAACATAAGGCAGGAGATATTGCATAAGAGCCCCTCTACTGAATCGGATTGTGGCACGCTTGAAAACGCTTAGGGCGCATAGCTAATGTCGGGTAAGATTAGGGCGTATTAAAATATGACGTGTTGAGCAAATTAGATTATATACACAACTACCTCGTTTAGCTCGACATGTTTCGAATGGTAAACTTTATTAGATGGAGTAAAATAATTTGAATGACACTGTTGAATCAACATATGTCCAAAAAATATTATTTGTAGCTCTTATTATGGTTGTTTGCATAGTGTAAATGTAACATAATGGTTTTTTGAAATTCTAGGCGTGTGGTCTATTATATCGTCAAAATCGGTCTTATTAACTTCTAGCAATCCATAAGTCGACAGTTTAGTGATTGCCCGAAGAAATTAGCCAATTTTATTCAATAAGTTGTGATTTCAAACATGTTCTTAAGGTTTCATTATGTCACTTGATGCTCGATGGTCGTAAAAATTGCAAAATAAGAAAGGTTAACAACTCACAAACCATGCTATTTTATTAGCAATTACTGTATTGATTAGCACATATTGTCTCGATTGATATTTCTACATTTTTTTCTATAAAGAAATTCTAAAAAAAAATATGCCGACAAATAATTTTTTTGTGAGCAAGTATATATCCTCATACATGTGATTTCATCGTGGAAATCATGTGTGATTTAAGCTTTTTGAAGCTTTCTCGTCTTAATCATAGATTATAAATATGCCAGAGTATAGGAGATATTAGACATGTGCCCACCAATAGTCATATAGCATGCAGTATTGAATGTCGTTGTGACTGAGATAGTAATAGATTTTTTTGGCTTCATGGTATTTCTGCTTCATCGTTTAAATCACAATTCTAACTACCTATGATATATGAAGACCTAAAGACTCCGAGAAATGAAATGGAACAATATTAGAATACGAGATAAAATGGTTGACTGGAATTTAGGAGAACCAAGAAACTAGAGCTCTCAACCTCTTTCTATCTAATTAGTGGGTCTTAAGGGTGGTATTGATTTTCTTGTTTGCATTGAGTACTGAACTCGATGTTTGTGGATGTATAGGAATGCAATGTGGATTTTATTTTCAGTAAACAAGCAAAAATGCAGTGTCGTTTAGCTGTTTATTTGTTTGTCGAGCTGAATCCAACTTATAAGGTTTTATAGTCAAAGAAAGACAACTCTTGTCTACGCCTCTCCATTCTCTCAATTTCTTGGTTGTGTCGTGAACTGCATCCTAGCTCAGAACATGCAACTAGTAGGAATTTATAGCATTTTTTGCTAATTGCAGCTTATGGAATTTTGATGCACTCTTCCAGCACAACAACTTCCAGCTCGTGATTCGCATGATACTTTCTTTTTGAAAGGTTTGCTCAATCTTTCATCATCGAATTGTGTTCTTATTTTCTAGTTTATATCAACTTTCTGAAAGTACTTGGTATCTTTTAGAGCCTTCAACCACGGAAAAGCTACCTGAAGATTATGTTGAGCGAGTGAAAAAAGTTCATGAATTTGGTGGTTATGGATCCAGGAGTAAGTCATATAGAAAATTTTCATTTCATTAGTCAATCATTGTTTCCAGCTAACAAGGTTCAGTTTCTACAAGATATGGGTACGACTGGAAGAGAGAGACGAAGTCGATAAGAATCTTCTTCGTACTCACACGACGGTTGTTCCCTCCAGGATGTTGTATGATCTTGAGCAGGTTAGAGTTTCTCGGCCTAACGCCCTGGTTCATGTATTCGCTTCTAGTTCACTAGTGCATTCGCCCTTCATTTGTTTTTATACCTACCATGCCATATGGGATACTTTGGTTTAAGCTTGTTTGTTCTGCTAACTTCTCATTTCTTTTTACCCTTCAGTTGTCTCTATTTATATCTGTCTCATTTTTGGTCATCTATCGATAACTGATGCCATAGATGATGCCAGAAAAAAATTCGTGTTTACTAGCCGCTTATCTCTTTAGCGCTATTTATATTGAATCGATCTCTATAATTGTTCACAATACTTGATAAATTTTGTGGCGATTTGCTTAAATGTTAAGAATATTTTCCTTATTGTTAACCTTGTATATATTGTCGTTGTTTGTTTTTACTTTTTACTGTATTTGTCTAATATTAATATCCTTGAGGGTGTGTTAAATGGGGAGGTGCCACTTTTTGTTGGTAGCATCATCCCTTCGGCCCCCATGATGTTCTCACTCAAGAATCAATTCTGTTGGCAGGGCAAGTTTGCTTCAAAACGTTACTATTCAATAGACCGTGTTTTCAGAAACGAAGTTGTTGATCATCTTGCAGAGTTCCACCAAATAGAAGGTATTATCCTTTTTCCTAAACACTTTTAGTCCCATGCTTCTTAGGCACGCCTTTTACAATGTTTTGAGTTAGAAACATACCCTGATTAAAAGGGATGGAAGGAGTTTTAGAAGAGAATGTAACTAAGAGAAAAAAACACTCTTAGTCCCATGCTTCTTAGGCACGCCTTTTACAATGTTTTGAGTTAGAAACATACCCTGATTAAAAGTGATGAAGGAGTTTTAGAAGAGAATGTAACTAAGAAAGTTGCTTTTGGTGTCACCAATTAGAGAGAAATGTGGGATAATGTACTTGAAGATATGCAAATTTCTGTTTGTTTCTCAAGCATGTTAAAGTTACATTCAGATAGTTTCTCAATTAGAATAGCTAGGAATTATAGCGTAGCATTACATGATTATAGAGTTGTTTAGTCATATAGATCATTTTACTACTATAATCTCTTTTGCCTTATAAATTGAAATTGGGGGATGTAATATAGGGTTGATCGGATTCAATCGGCCGAACCCGCTACTAAAACTCCGCTTACCAAATTATCGGATTCAATCGGCCGAACCCGCTACTAAAAATCCGCTTACCAAATTAATGAGTGAGTGTCACTCCGCATTAAATGCTCCCTATTGAAGGCTGCAATAAGTGCTACCAAACGGCTAATAACAATATCGTTCTTTTCAATAGTTATCATGAATGTCTGAAGAAATGGATAGAAATAGGAAACTCAGGCATGTTCTGACCGGAAATGCTGCTTCCTATGGGGCTCCCGGAAGATGTTCAGGTCATTGCTTGGGGTCTTTCTCTTGAGAGGTTGGGAGAATTTCTCTCTTATAAATGAAGTTTATATTATTGCTCTTGTCGTCATTGTGTCATTTTTCTTCCATATAATTTTGGTATGTGCCTTTCAACTTCGTCGAGTTCTCACAATAATTGATTTCTCATCCACTTTGAATCTAGCCAACAATGATTCTTTATGGGATAAATAACATGAGAGATCTCTTCAGCCACAAGGTAAAATGCCTAACATTTTTTTTTATTTCTAGTATCACATCCTCGTACGTTTCCATAATTCCAATTTCCGCGCATTGCAGGTGGATCTTAATCTCATCAAGAGAAATCCAATTTGCCGGCTTGGTCTTTAGTTGAAAGAAGATATACCTTATTTTCTTCCCCGTGGTCGTTTCCAAGCAGAAACTCGGATGCCAGATTCTGGTGACAGAGACACTCATATGGTAGCAGTATATGTTAGATTAGATATTATTGTAAATAATATTATGGTAATATTGTGATAGATAGGAAAGATATCATACCTTAATTGGGACTCTCATTGTAAGTTGTATAAATACACTCTTTGATGAATGAAATATGATACGGATTATTTCTTACATGGTATCATTAGCCTAGCCC
Source organism: Linaria vulgaris (assembly GCA_948329865.1). Taxonomy (NCBI): domain Eukaryota; kingdom Viridiplantae; phylum Streptophyta; class Magnoliopsida; order Lamiales; family Plantaginaceae; genus Linaria; species Linaria vulgaris. The sequence goes on from OX415251.1 coordinate 4,482,080, forward strand.
TAGCTGCCGCCGCCTCTCCCTCTCTCTCTCATACCGTCGCCAATCTCACATGGCCGACGGAAAATTCCACCCCGCCCTAGCGGTCTCCAATATTCGCAATCTCATACCCATCCATCTCGAGATGGAAAAGGGACAATACGCCTCTGGGGAAGAGCTTTTTAAGATACATTGTCGTGCTTACAATGTCATCGATCATATCCTACCCTTACCTCCACAAACAGCCCCATCCATCCAAGTCTCAACCAAAAAATCCGCGGTTTCAGATAAGGACAAAGACAAGGCCGCGGAGTCCACTCCCGCCGCCGACCCAACCGCAAAATCCGCCGCCGCGTCACTTTCCTCCGATGACGCTCTATGGCAGCGACTTGACGCCATTGTCCTTCAATGGATCTATTGTACGATCTCCAATGATCTTGTTCATACTATCCTAAAACCGGATTCTACTGCGCAACAAGCATGGAACAGTCTCCAAAATATTTTTCAGGACAACAAACATTCACGAGCGGTGTACCTTGAAAATCAGTTCACCCGTGTTCACACGGACGACTTCTCGAATGTTTCTGCTTACTACCAAGAGCTTAAGATGCTTGCCAATCAATTGGCAAACGTTGACGCACCGGTTTCGAATCAAAGGTTGGTTCTTCAGTTGATTGCGGGTGTTAATGAGAATTTTGATGGAGTGACTACGTACATCCAACAAATCGATCCGCTTCCACCTTTCTATGAGGCTTGCTCTCGTTTGATTCTTGAAGAGACACGTAAAGCGAAACAAGCCACCGCTTCCGCCTTCTCCTCTAGCGCGGCCCTTGTCGCGCAATCACCATCATCGGATTCTGCCACCATTGATCAACGTGGCAGATCATCGCGTGGTCAGCCATCACGCGGCCGCGGTCGTGGGAATCGGGGCTGTGGGTATCGGGGACGCGGTCAGAATTCCCCCTACCCGACCGCTCCGACCTACTCGCCTCGTCCTCCTCCGACCTACTCATGTCCATACTATCAGCATTGGGCTCCTCCTCCTTGCCCATATCCGACTGCATCGTGGTCGCGACCTCAAGCGTCGCAGCAACCTGGAATTCTCGGACCGCGGCCTCCCCAGGCTTACTCAGCCCATGCACCTCCATCATTGGGTTATCAACCCACGGATCTTGATGCTGCTATGAATGCTATGTCCCTCTTGCCTCCGGATCCTAATTGGTACATGGACTCTGGTGCTTCTTCACATATGACGACGTCGCAAGGTACTCTTAAGTCTTATTCGAATAAAAGCATGCATAATAATATTCTCGTTGGTAGTGGTCATGTTGTTCCAATTCATGGTCATGGTCAAGCATCACTCCCTTCCTCCCTCCCTCCTTTACGTCTCTCTAATGTCCTTCACGCTCCTAAACTTGTCAAAAACTTAATCTTCGTCTGTCGCCTCACTACTGACAATCATGTTTCCATATAATTTGATCCGTTTGGTTTTTCTGTGTAGGACCTGCGGGCGGGCACCACTATACTGAGATGCAATAGTACCGATGACCTCTATTCCCTCACCTCTCCAAATTCCAACGTTTCTGGCCTCTCGCCGCCACAAGCTCTTGTCGCTGTCTCGTCTTCCATATGGCATAACCGTTTGGGGCACCCGGGATCGGCCGTTCTCTCCCACCTTTCCAAACATAGTTTTATTCCTAGTTTTAGTTTTTTTGACACGTCTCGTTGTGCATCTTGTGTTTTGGGGAAATATGTTAATCTCCCGTTCTCTTTATCTACTACGCGTACTTATTCTTCTTTTGATATAATTCATAGTGATTTGTGGACTTCTCCTATTATTAGTGCTAATGGTCACAAATATTATTTGCTTTTCTTGGATGATTTTACGAATTTTTTATGGACATTTCCTATTGGCAAGAAATCGAATGTCTTTCAAATATTCGTCTCTTTTAGTGCGTACGTCAAGAATCAATTTGGCATGTCAATTAAAAATATGCAATGTGATAATGGTGATGAATTTGACAATGCTAAGTTCAAAACGTTTTGCCAAAATATGGGCACCTCTTTTCGCTTCTCTTGCCCCCACACGTCCTCTCAAAATGGCAAAGCCGAAAGAAAAACCCGTACTATAAATAATGTCATTCGCACTCTTCTTGCTCACTCCTTTGTCCCTCCAACTTTCTGGCCTCACGCCCTCAATATGTCCAGGGTTCTCATTAAGTTTGTAGTTGTATAAATAGATTATATACTACACAATTGTAATTAAGCCTTTATGAAATAAGAATATACAATTTCTATCATGGTATCAGAGCCAACCCAAGACGTATGTTGGGCTCCGCGACCTACCCACGTGATGGAACCAAAGATAATTACCGGGTCACACGTGAGGGGGCGTGTTGAGAATATATATTATCCCACATCGCTTGGAGATGGTCTTGGATTAATGTTAATAAAGAGAAGTTCCCCCTCCACTTAAAAGGACTTTTAAGTGGACAATGATGGGCTTCAATTTCTATCATGGTATCAGAGCCAACCCAAGACGTATGTTGGGCTCCGCGACCTACCCACGTGATGGCACCAAAGATAACTACCGGGTCACACGTGAGGGGGCGTGTTGAGAATATATATTATCCCACATCGCTTGGAGATGGTCTTGGATTAATGTTAATAAAGAGAAGTTCCCCCTTGATAGGAATTGAAGCCCATAATTCTCCACTTAAAATGCCTTGTTAAGAGGAGGGGGAACTTCTCTTTATTAACATTAATCCAAGACCATCTCCAAGCGATGTGGGATAATATATATTCTCAACACGCCCCCTCACGTGTGACCCGGTAATTATCTTTGGTGCCATCACGTGGGTAGGTCACGGAGTCCAACATACGTCTTGGGTTGGCTCTGATACCATGATAGAAATTGAAGCCCATCATTCTCCACTTAAAAGGCCTTGTTAAGTGGAGGGGGAACTTCTCTTTATTAACATTAATCCAAGACCATCTCCAAGCGATGTGGGATAATATATATTCTCAACACGCCCCCTCACGTGTGACCCGATAATTATCTTTGGTGCCATCACGTGGGTAGGTCGCAGAGCCTCACGCCCTCAACTTTCTGGCAGCCCTCAAACGCATTATACGGTATGTACAGGGTACTTCGGGTTTCGGCCTCCATTTGTCTCGCTCTTCTTTCGACTCTCTCCGATCTTACACTAATGCTGACTGGGCGGGCTGTCCGGATACACGTCGCTCGACGTCGGAATTTTGTATCTTCTTAGGTGACAACTTGGTCTCTTGGTCCTCCAAACGTCAGCCTATATTATCCAGTTCTAGTGCCGAAGTCGAATATCGTGGCATTGCCAACGTCATATCCGAATCGAGCTGGTTGTGAAATCTCTTATTGGAACTTCATGTTCCCATCTCGAAGGCTACTGTGGTTCATTGTGATAATGTCAGTGCAATCTATCTCTCGAATAATCCAGTCCAACACCAACAGACTAAGCATATTGAGCTTGACATACACTTCGTTCGGGAAAAAGTGGCTCGTGGTCAAGCACGGATTTTGCACGTCCCTTCACGGTTTCAACTTGCTGATATCTTCACCAAAGGATTGCCTTGGATTTTATTTGAAGAATTTCGTTCCAGTCTTAGCGTTCGTCTTCCTCCCACTACGACTGCGGGGGTGTGTTAGATTAGATATTATTGTAAATAATATTATGGTAATATTGTGATAGATAGGAAAGATATCATACCTTAATTAGGACTCTCATTGTAAGTTGTATAAATACACTCTTTGATGAATGAAATAGGATACGGATTATTTCCTACAGTATAGACTGCAAGGTTGAATTATTTTTTCATCATTACATGTGCATATGATCAAGAAATACATGGAAAAGTAGCATTTTGAGTCCTCAACACCTTTCCATTTTAAAAGCCACAAGAGTACTTGCAGTGTTTCCTTACTTTCTAATATAGCATATAATAAAAGCAGTTTGAGAAACACCTTGAACCCAAGTTCTCCAACCTATATCGTTTGATATTGCATTAGGGTACTACGGTTGTATCGGTTCGTTGGTCTTGTAACCATATGATACACCGTTCGTTATGTAGTGCACTTGTAATACATCTAGGCTCCTTCTGTGTGTGGTTTTTCCTTTATATCGGAATCGAAGGGAATTTCGTAACTTCACCAATGTTTCGAACGAGAACATAAACACATATCTCGGTGTCGTGTTGTATGATAAGATTCTTAGTAATGGTAACAAAGACTACTAATGATGTATCACATGTAAAAGTAGCCATGGGTTCATAATCACGAATTGAAGAGATTCATAGCTCAAAGTAAAGATTGCATTTGGTCATAATGAGTGAGTAGACTACTGTTTTTTTTTTTGTTATCATAACATTAGAATATCGAAGGTTTGGTGTAATTGCATATATATTGTAAATTTGAATATTTACAAGCTCTTGATGGATTGATTGGATCAAACTTCAAAGTACTGACTATACTTCTTGAAATGATAAAAAAAAAAATAGATTACTTTTATTTAAGTTCAAATAATACAAAAGCACTCCTTCAATAGTTCATAAGATTATTGGATAGCCTTCTTATTTCACGTTGTTTTCTTAAGTTTTAGTAGTGACTTTGCAATTATGCTAGTACAGTAGTACTTCAAGAGATTTCTTTAATTAGTTCAAACCTCAATGCGTGAAGATGCAATTAACTTCTTAATATAAATTTTTTTATTAGGAATCTGATAAATAAAGTAGTAATAGAACGTTGCAACAAAAATGGTCCCATGGTCTAGTGGTCAGGACATTGGACTCTGAATCCAGTAACCCGAGTTCAAGTCTCGGTGGGACCTTATTTTTTTTTTTTTTCATTTTTGTTCATAAAATTGCTCTTTCTCATGCTAAGTCCTACTTCACTCGCAGCGTACTCATTTGCATCTGTTATTTGTTGAGGTAAAGTCTTTAGCATTTTCTTGAATTATTTAAATGTTCGTATTATTGGAGTACATTGACTTTACATGTGAAATTTTTAAAACTGTTTATCTTAGGAATTCACTTGTTTCTTGAATATGGAATAATGAGCTACGATTAAAACGAAATAATGAATGGTATATGGCTTGGTTGAAGTAAATAAAAATTAGTAACCTTTTGTACAGCTAACACATTTTTTTTTGATGAATACAAGTAACATTTAAATGTAACAAAAAAATGACATTTGGACTATTATTTTTGTATTCTTTGACAACCACCGATTCGAAGAGGGTTTATATGGGAAACAAGGAAACGACCATTAGAGAACAAGCCATGAAGTAAAACGCAATCGTGCCTGATCATCCATGATCAACTAACCACATGCCAACTTTAATTTAATTGGGAGGTACGACCGTTCTATAGCGCATTAGTTGTTTGACCTTTTTCAATAATAACACGTATCACCATGGTAGAATGGGAACAACATCGTCTACAAAGACTTAATAATATAATCATGTTTGAAAACCTCATGCCTCACACAAAGAAGTTTGGTCATTATCAGGGCAAACATTCGGAAACTGGCATAAGGTTATTTAAATCTTAGACTACAATTGTACTCTTTAGCCAAAGAGACTTGTAGAGACAAGGACACCATCTTACTTAGGTATACATGTAGTTTCTCAAGAAGACGTTATATGTACAAAGTCGAAGCGTGCTTCTAGAGGACTTAACCCAGTTTGATGTAAGTACATAGAGGAAACACATTTGTTGTTATATACAATGCTTATGTATTATAATATAGGATATGTGCGAAGAAGTGAATAGTCAAATAGGCAAAACCCTTAGAAGCTCTTTGGTTTCAAAGATGAATTTTATCTCAAAAATATGGTATAGATTAGAAATGAGATAAGAAGTCAGGATTTTTGTGACATCTAATACGTGCCACTTGTTTGGTTGATAAGATTAAGTGTCAAGATAACTTGTTACCTTAATAACTTTTGTTTGATCTGGGTCATTAACGTTCAACTAACTATTTTTCTTTAAATAATTTTTTGATTTAAAGTAGAAACATATTGTTGTTTTCAACTCAATGACATATTGTATATTTTTCTCACTATTATATTATCAAAGAATATATAAAATAAGTTATGACAGTAAATGTTTTTCTTAAATGGGGGTGATAGGATCGAGTAAGAAGGGGAAAAGAAGTTAAAATCTTTTTTCTTTTCTATTTTGATTCTACGAATCAATAAGATTTTTTTAAATATAAAAATAAATAAAATAATTTTCTAAGATTTTGACTTATTTTTATCATAACTATTCTCTTTAAAGGAGAAGTAAAAGTAAGAGGGGCAAAATTGAAATTTGTGTTGCATGGTGCAAATTAAAATTTAATATTTAAGTCATGTGATTAAATACTAAAAACCTGAAAATAAACTATCAAAAGAGTTTCTTTATTTTATTTGACCAATAAACTATAAAGTTATTGTCCACGATAATCTTATAAACATAACATATAATTTTCTTGTTAAAACTTTTAATTTGCAGCTTTAATAAGTGTTATATCTAATTATATGAAGTAATTTATAAATTTATAGAGGGTTTAGTAAAATTCTTCAATGAAAAGTATAAATAGGAGAAAATCAAGATTATTTATCTTAGGGGTAGACGGGTAGAGGCGAGATTATTTATCTCAAATTCTGAAATAAAACAAAAAAATTCAGGCATCTCTTACATATGCCTGAAAAATCAATCTATAGAACCAAATGAAAGATAAAGCGAGATAAGCTGAGATATCTCACTTTATCTATAGAACCAAACGACTTCTTTGAAGACAAAGGTTGAGAAGATGGAGAATCTTAATTATTGGGAATTACGATTGGTGAATTTTTATGTATATAAATACAACGAAATTGGTCACTCTCCACACGTTCTCACTAGTAAATGTGTCCCTTAATAATACGCGACATTGTTATTCGTATCTTGAAACCTGCAAGAGAGGAGAAAAAGAAACGATGATTTCATTGTTATGGAGTCTTGAAAAAATAAATTTATCTAAACTTATTTTATGTTTCACGGACACATATATCAACACACACACATGGTCAGAGCGAAAGGTCAACATGAATGTATAGATCAACATGGACCCATACACCAACACAAACGCACAAGTCAACGCGGACACATAGGTCAACACGGACGCAAGACCAACACGAACATATAATTGATCAACATGAACTTGTAAGTCGAAATGGAAGCATAGATGAACACGGGCTCGGAGGTCAACCTAACCCATTTTTCACAACCCAGTCCGTAGAGCGCCTCGGTAGGTCAATCCTAGCGGGTTCTGCAAATGACCTTACACCTCTCAGATCGACCTAGGTGGATTTAGCTACCTCAAAAGGGAACCCCAAGCCTATGACACGAGGCCTAAAAGCGCACCTAGAGTTAAGAAAATTAATCACATATAGATACTCGACTTATCCTCATTATCAATGTACATGTTTACTTAATCACTTATATATTGATTGACCTATAGAGATTGACCTGTAGTGAATTAACCTATTAGAGAAAGACATAATAAATTAACCTATAACAATTTGGTCTACATCTTTTAACTACAACAACTTGACCTAGTCGACCTATAGGACTCAGCCTATCAAGATCGACCTAACTTGAAAGATAGCCATATTTTCATCCATATTACAATTTTACTTTTTACGACCTATAACGCGCTTATAGGTTCGTTCCTCTATAAGTATCATACTTCAGGATCGTAGTGCCTTCGTCGGGTCAGTCCCGATCTATAGTTCACGTGTCGCGTTTTTCAGTGCAGATTTTCTGGACTCAAATTTCGCTCATAATCAATAGAGAACTTGAGTTAGTATGACGTGGAATGCTTCGTCAACAACATAGTTATAAAAGTCATTAACACAATTTTATTGCTATATGTGATTACTATTATAATTATTTAATATAATAAGATAGACACACTTTACATATAACGTAAGTATTATATAAAAATCATCATTTGTAAACATCAGAATATGCATTCCGCTTTATGAGAAGAATCACTTTATCTCCAAAGGGAAAAACAAGGAAAAACAAAGGCAAGATTCTTTTGAGTTTTGACTATAGATTTCAAATTGTTACCTGTGACGACCGGAATTAGGAGGTTAAATATATTGATTAGGACATGTATACTTATTTAATTATGGATAGTTGACATAAGATAATAAATTAATCCTTGAAGGCATCACCTACTCTTGATAAAATATCTCTCTTTTTTCTGTATGATTTTGATTGTTCATATCCCCAAACAGTGCGTCACGTGATGGGGCCCACTTTTAAAAATATCTTGTTCACCCTCCTTTAACTCGAGTTAAAAGAATCACAATAATAGCAACATGTTTGGCTCGCATGGGAAAGTTAATCATCATCCTTCCAATTGTTTGGAGGTAATTGCATAACCACCCTTGTGTTATCGCTAATTGACACTGAACCACATGTTGTTTTTATTTACAAAAAGCTATTTGATTAGGATTGTGATCATATTAGAAAGCGAGGAGTATCGGTTCATAGTCGAGGATTATATTTTAGATATTTTAAATAATTGTTTTTTTCCTAGATGTTTTCAAAAAGTACACAAAAATTAATAACCACAATGAACGTAAAAACTATTTCCATTCCTCGATTTTGCTTGTGAAAACATAAATGGTTGGGTAATTTAATTATTGAAGAATATTTAATGCTTTCATTCATGTTATGTTTTTACTAACGGATAAGCTAAGATTACAAAATAATGGCATGTATAGTTGTTTAAAATAACAGAGCTTCTTAATGACATTTACTTAAGTGTGATTGTAATTTTTGAAAGATATTAGACAAATATATTTATGTCTACTTCAATAAATACACCTCCTTCTTCTTTGGACTTCACAATAAGTATTTGTTAAGGAGGCCTAGCCTTATCGAATAGCTTTTCTTAATTACTTTACTTCCTCTTTCCTTAACGAGTTAGTTAAAATTGCTCTAACTGTATTACACATATTGACTATCCTTGCTTCATAGTGGCATATTTCGAAAGTTTACCGTGCAGTTTGGTAAGGAGAAATCTCCTGTCTATGACCTAGTTAAGTATAAGCTTATTTAAACTCACACAAGGATAGTTTTTACATCAACTCAAAATAATTATAGTCATATTTAAAATGCTTAGTTTTTCAGATTAGTATAGTCGATGCAGATTATATGCCTAACAAATTGTTTAACATCTTAGTTTTAATCTAGAGTTGGATTTACTTAAAGTCGTCAACCGATCTTATAAACCTCTCATAAACCATATCTAACCATAAATTGTAACTGAAGAGCTTTATAATTAGCTTAATTTACCGAGTGTAAGTTTACATATTAATTTTCATGATACGAGAATATTCTAATATTAAAGTCGAGACGTGCATAAAAATGTGATCTCACTTTTAGCACGACAAGATCCTCGAATGAAATCAAACGAAAATAGTCTGAAATCGATAGATTAACCAAGACAAAGTTCGACTAGTCTGAGTCGAAGCTGACACACTCAATGTGCCGGATACCATCCTCTAGTAATCCAACACGAGATTCTAAACGTGGCTCACATCTATACATCAAGAAAAAGATAAAACTACTCCACATCGTAAACACCGGAAAACAAATAGCCAGCAAACAATACCTTGGGCCACAAGGCCACAACCTAACCACGGTTCCCTAAACTAACCCCCACAAAGCGCACTACGCACCCCGTTAACCCTAGCAAAACCCTACCCTCCCTCCACCTATATAAACCCCCATTCACCTTCATCACAATTCATCATCAGCTCACCATTTTCCTTTCTCTCTCTTATTTACAGTTCAACAAAAATGGCATCAGCTGATGTCGAATTTAGATGCTTTGTAGGTGGTTTGGCATGGTCCACCACCGATGTAATCCTGGAGCAAGCTTTCTCTCAGTACGGCGATGTCGTTGATTCGAAGGTCCTTTGAAAAACAAAATAATCCTCTGTTACTACTACTGTGTTACTGTTACTGTGTTTCTCTCTCTCTCTCTCTGTTACTATTCTGAAAATTTTACCTGATACCGGTACGTTCTTTCTTCTCTCTCCTTTTCATCAGAAGGATTGAAGATCGAATTAATCGCTTTTCAGTTACTGTTATTACTGTTTGTTAGCTTCGTTAATTTTCAGATCTGGTGTTTATTACTCATTCGATTGTTCGATTTTCAGTTACTATAGTATTATTAGCTTCATTGATATTCAGATCTGATGTTTTTTTGTTAATTTTCTATGGATCGGATTCGTGTTTCAGTTTGTTATTCAGAATTAGATTCGTCGATTTACAGATCTGATGTTTTTTTCGACAATTGGATTATATTCGTGGTGTTATTTTGAGTTAGCTTCGTCAAATTTTCAGATCTGATGTTATTTTCTTCAAATTTGGATCGGATTTGTGTTTTAGTTTGAAATTTTGAATTAGCTTCATCAATTTTACAGATCTGATGTTTTGTTGACGTTTGATTTGGATTTTGTGATTACAGATCATTAATGATCGTGAAACCGGCAGATCGAGAGGATTCGGATTTGTTACTTTTCGTGATGAGCAGGCGATGAGAGATGCGATCGAAGGAATGAACGGACAGGAGCTTGAAGGACGGAACATAACCGTCAACGAAGCTCAGTCTCGTAGTGGTGGTGGTGGTGGAGGCGGTTACGGTGGTGGTGGACGTGGACCTCGTCGTGATAGTGGTGGTGGATACGGTGGAGGTGGTGGTAGCTACAACAGTGGTGGTGGTGGTGGATATGGAAGACGTGAAGGAGGTGGCGGTTATGGCAGTGGTGGTGGAGTTGGATATGGTGGTGCAGGTGGTAGTTATGGTGGGAGGAGAGAAGGTGGTGGTGGTGGATATGGTGGACGTGGTGGTGGCGGTGGGTACTCGAGGAGCGGTGGTGGTTCGTCGGAAGGAAACTGGAGGAGTTAGATTTTAGTTTAGTTAGTTTTGTTGATGTTTTTCGTATTCTGAGTGGTTATTGTGTTCGATTTGGTACTGTTTGATCTTTGATGTTTCGATGTTCTTGTTCGCTGGTTTGGGTTCTGTTTTACTATTGTGTACAAATCAAGATGTTTACAGAGTTCTGTGGAATGAAGTAAATTGATGTTTCTTTCATGTTTGCTGCTGTTTATTGATTCTTTAGAGCAATACTTGATATTGTGACTGATGATTGTTAGCAAATGATTGAAATTACAGTTAGCTATGTTTTCTTTATATTGCGTATTAAGTATTAACGAATAAACTCGATAAACCTGGAATATGACTGTTATGTTCGTTGCACTTTCATTTTGAGGTAAGGTTTCCAATGTTGTTCTCTACGGCAAAATTAAAATATAGATGCAGGTGTTGGTTTCATTTCCAAAGCAAGAATAAATTGATTCAATGACTCAGGATATGTTAAGGCTATAGAAGCATGAGAGTGTTCGTCTTTGATTCAATGTGGTTTTTGTTTTATTTTTATAGTTATCTAGAGATGAATGGTTATGTTGACAACACGTCGTTGCGTAATGCTCATTCGATGTGGTTCTCATTTGTGTAGTTACCCAGTGAGAACGGTTTACTTCTACACCAATTCATTGCATAATGTTCAGGCTTGTGGACGAGTGTTATGGATGGTTATTACCTCGAGGCTTGTGGACGAGTGTTATAGATGGTTATTACCTCGAGTATTATGGATGATTATTATCTATAAATTAGGAAATACAACTCCACCAAACGATGGGGTGAATAAGTTCTTGAGGGATAATAGTTCAGCGAATAGAAATATTTAACCAAAAATACGTACAGATGAGCACCTAAGAGAAAAGGCAATCTTATATATCAACATTGAACATACTTCTACACAATTTTATTGAAGGTGTTTCTATCTATGGACAACACAGTTATATAGAAGAACACACACTTGAGAACCATGATATACACAAATTAGTTAGTTCACAAATGACGACGTCGTTTTTCGGGTATTTTTGATGAATATAATTCTAATTACTCACAAGTGTGTTATTTATTTTAAGGACATAAATAATGGTTCTCAAGAACACACACTTGAGAACCATTATTTATTTTAGCTCTGCTATATAAAGTCTGAAACTTGGTTGAAGTACTCTAAATCACACTTCTTTTTTCAATACTTCAATCTTCTTCTGGAACACAAAGCCATTCGAAGCAGCAAAATACACTTGGATTTATAATGGTCAAATTTCCAAGGATGTACCTCAATGTGTTTGTTATTGACGAGTTTTCAAGTCAACATTAAAACACGCGACCTAGGACTAGTGAAAACAAAAGTGGATGGATGTAATATTTACGATACGAAGCTTAGAACCATTCTACTAAATCAGAACAACTGCAAAGGGACAATTCATGAGTCCACTCAACGTGATTCTCGTTTGGTGCATACATATCGCTACTAAATTGGATTATAGTCTAAGTCGTCGTTGTTTGGTGAATATGATCGACATTTATCGATTTCAGCATAACTTAACAGAGAACTGGTGCAAGAAAAAAAAGAAGAAAATCAAGAAAAAAAATGAAGTTGTGGGAATCCTTGCCCACATTACCTTTTTATCCTCATCTAACAGAATCTCTGTCCTGTGGCATATGTTTTAGTATCAAAATAAACAGTAACTATGTAGTCCTGTAATAAACTTGCAAAAGTTCCATTTACTATATGTATTTCAGCAACTTGGACCTAGATTTTGAACAGTGCACAAACTAAAACTGTTCATTCAATTCTTATCATCAGGACATATCTGCTTTTCTTCTTCTTTTCCTTTTTGTGGCATGTTAGGAATCTGCCTCGTCAACCTTATACAGGCCACATATAGTTCATTCCCTTCACAATTCGATATTGATTCATTAATTCCATCTCTGATCACATATACGTGACGAAATAAACTTCCACGACATTGATCAAGATGTAGAAAAAAAGTGCAAAATTCCCACTTTTTGCTCATGGGAATCTTGTGCTTTACACTAATAGGTTGAACATGTTTGAAATACAGTCATTTCAAATATAAATGTCTGTTCTCTATACATCAATACATGCATAGACATTTTGAACGAGATAAAGCATCATGCGTAACGGAAATATTTACAGCGTTTGCGCGATATGACGCGTTGTAAAATTTCAAATTGGTACAAGTTCTTCCTCAAAGCTTAAGCTTTTTCACATATTGAGAAAATGTCTGGAGTTTGACTCTCATTGTTACTCATTTACTACAAAAAAATCATTATGTGAGACGCGACAAAAAGAATTGCAGTCTGCTGCACGTGAGGTGGCATATTGGAACATTTTGAAATGTTAATATCATGTCGATATTCAAGCTATAGTAACATTAGTGAACATTATTTTTGTTTTTCCGGTTAATAAGGAAAACCAAAAATGGGAAATATTCAATAATGGCATATATACTATATAAGCATACTCGAATCTATACTTAAGTAAATTACATTTTTCATAGTACATAATGCAATGCTTGTGGGAGTATCAAATTTAGGTCCATTAGTTCTTCCAACTTGTGATGAATATAGGACCATTGAATTTGTTTTCCATGGAAGATGGACCTAAAATAATGACAAGGATTCCAAATATCTATATCGAATGTCTGATCTTCGATTCTTAAAACGATCGTACAGATTCCCCAAAGAGATGCAAATGTATTTTTCATCTAATCATTGGGCGTGTGCGATAAGCGTGTGAGGAGTCCACATAATTATATGACAACATATATGCATATGTTATTGTTATTCTTCTTTCCTAAATTTGCCAGAATCCTAAGATTCTTGAAATGGAAACTTCACTTGTAGTCAAAAGAAGACAGCCCTTACAACCCCCTTGCTTGTCATTAAGCCATAATATGATGCCAAAACTCGTTAGTATGCGTTAAATCAAGATTAGAAAAGTCCTTCGAAACATTCGGAAACATTAAGGAAATAGTTATTGCCATAAGTAACTGGAAGTTATGTTTCAATTGAGTCAAAAATGAAATCATTTACGCGTTCCTGTAAATACGTTTGAAAATCCATGCAATGAAGAAACACACTTGATTAGTTTCTTGTCATAACAAATATTTAGATCCTAAACATGTGCATTCACGAGGATGGATATATGAATTCCCGAGAAGGGAGGAGACATCTATGCCCCTCAAATCCCACGAGTGCAACGGAAGTTTGATCTACATCGGCCTCTTCTTTTTCTTGCACTACAAGAGAAATCGCTTTTACCGACGGCTCAAAAACCGTCGGTAAATTCCGACGGAAATAACCATTTCCGTCGGCAAAAGCCGACGGAAAAAAGCTCGTAAGTAAAGAGCTTTTCCGTCGGCTTTAAGCCGACGGAAAAGCCTTTTTCCTATACCGTCGGCTTTAAGCCGACGGAAAAGGGGTTTTTTCCGTCGGCTTAAAGCCGACGGTATAGCGTCCCTTTTCCGTCGGCTTAAAGCCGACGGTATAGGGTTTAAAAATATTAAAAAAAAATAAAAAATGATTTAAAAAAATGATTTAAAAAAACGATTTAAAACAATTAATTTAAAAGAAATCGTTTTAAAATAATTGATTTATGATTTTTTGCCGATTTATTTAAAAGAAATCGATTTTAAATAATTATTTTATAGTTTTTTGGCGATTTTTTGTAAAGAAACGATTTTAAATAAATTTTTTATTATAATAAATAAAATTTCGTATTTAAAATAAAATTTTGATAATATAAGTTTTTTATAGTTATTATTAGTTAGATAATGAATAAAACATAAGTAGAAATAAAATAATAAAACAAATAATAAACTCTAATTATAAGTTAGTGAATATGGATAAATTTTTGTTAGTTATTAAGAATTTTTGGGAGAGAAAGTAGATAGTTTTTGGAGAATGGGAAGAATGAATGAATTAAGTGGGTAGAATAAGGGGTATTTATAGATATTTAGGAGAAGTAAGATTAAATTAAAAAACCAAAAAAAAGGGGGTGGGGCGTGCCACGTCAGCGATCCGTGTGAATTATCACACGGATCGCTGAAGTGGCGTGATCTGATCCGTGTGATCAAATCACACGGATCAGATCTATACCGTCGGCTCTAAGCCGACGATATAGACCTTTACCGACGGCTTAGAGCCGACGGTATAGATCTTTACCGACGACTTTAAGCCGACGGTAATGATCTTTACCGACGACTTTAAGCCGACGGTAAAGATCTATTTTTTAATTTTTTAATTTTTTTAAATTGTTTTTTAATAAACTGGGCCATTACCGTCGGCCCAAACCCGACGGTAATGGGCTTTACCGTCGGATTTGGGCCCGACGGTAATAATTGGGCCTTTTCCGTCGGGCCAAAACGCCTGGCCCGACGAAAAAGGCCAAATCTGTTGTAGTGTTGAATTCACAAAAATAGATGTGCAAATGACTCGATCCATTTCATTCTAATTCCGTTTACATAGAAAAGTAAATGTTCTGTAGGATTTGAACCTACAACGTTGGTTTTTTTTTTGGATGTTCACCTAATTAAACATGTCTCAAAACGATACGAACTTTTATCTTCAATCACTATTAACTTCGCGCGATCAGTTTCATCGATCTAATCCAACTTATTTTGACCCCTTTTTCCCATGTGGGGGGTAAGGAAGATTCTACAGAACAAATATGGAGAAATTACTACCACTTATCATGAACTACCAAAGAACAAAGGACAGTTTTTTTTTTCTTTTTTTCAAGAAAGGTGAAACACCTTATCTTGCGCAATCTTTTTCCAAGATTTTATGCCAAGTATAAGCAGGGAATGAACCCAACTAGACAAAATGTACAATGCATAGTCCAAAAATATCCCTAAAAATTAGGAATTTCTGGCACAGAATTGATTGTAGTTGCCCATAACTTTGCATCATTTCATTGTGTCAGCAAAAAAATAATATCATGGTACAACTTCTTATGGTGCAAGAAAAACAGAACCATATAATTTTTACTTCATTCAAGAAGTAAAAACTGAAAGTTGGTTATGAATTCTGGTAAAAAGGTTTGAACGTGATAAGATACACTTTGATGTTAAGGACTGCATTTTGAAGTGGAAGTACACGTGAATTTTAAGTTGGTAAAATTAAAAGAGCCACTAGCAATAAACCCCCCTGTGTTATGGAAAAGAGGCAAAAAACCCCCCTATGAAAATAAAATAGGCAAAAACACCCCCTGTGTTAAACAAATAGTAGCTAACTGCCCCCCTTCTCTTTCCTTATACGTATTTTCTTTTCTTTATACGTATTTCCACCAGAAATGACTCATTTACCCCCAAATTAAAAATAGTTATTTCTTCTCCCACTATTTTTCCCATTTTATATTTATGCTTAATTATTTAAAAAAAATATATATTGGATTCTTGAACCCATCTAATTATGTTACTGTAAATTTTAAAATTAACTTATTCTAATATTTAAATGAACTTATATTTTCGTAATATTTATTAAAATATATAAATACTTTAATAAATTAAATATAACTAAATGAAGATTATTTTTTTAATTAGTGAAATCCAAAAAAAAAAGTGAAAAAGGTCATCTTCCCCACGCCAATTCAATAATTCCCCCCCCCTTTTTTATACCGGAAATAATTGTATGTAAAATTTTGTTATTTCATGTGATGAACTACTTTAATTGTACGTAAAAGTCCAAAAGAAAATTTACATTTCAAAATATTTTAGAAGAGATACATTTCAAAATAAGAGTTTTACCGACAATTTTTAACAATACTAAAAAATTACAACAAAAAATGTAGGCAAAAGTGCATAAGTTTTTTTAAGATGGATAATTTGCAATTATTTTGAAATTATATTGGTTTATTTGAAGTTTTTATTTTTTAGGGGTTATTCATATATTTTTCTAAATTATGGACATTATTTGTCTAATATCATAATATGAGGGATTGTTTTGTTGCTTATTTTCATTTCACAGGGAGGTTTTTTGCCCGTTTCACATAACACAGGGGGGCTTTCTGCCAAAAACTCTACTAAGAATAAGGGTAGAAAAGTTATTTTATAAGAGAATATTAATTCACACTCTCACTTCTTGGCAAGTGTATCACACTCTCGTACAAAGGGGGTTATTTGCTATGTATTTCAATACACATGGGGGTTTTCTGCTTCTTTTCATTTCACAGGGGGGTTTCTTGCCTGTTTCGAACAACACAGGGGTGCTTTCTGCCAAAAAGCCAAATTAAAATGCAGCATTTTTAGTTGATAAAATCTAGTGGTTGTTATGAAATAGCTAATGACACTTTACCCTATGTGAAATTGTAAACCTATAGACACATTGCTCTCCCGTAAAAAAAGAAAGAAGCACATACTATATGTGATATGGTAAAACGACTTAAACTCCAGGTTAAAGCCCATTTTACAAAGTGCACCCTAAACAAGAAAGTTGCGACTAATACACAACCTTTATTGTGCACGTCGCCCCAGTCAATTTCATGGAGATTTTTTTTTGCGAAGAAGTCCGTTTTTGCTGGATCTGAAGTAAAAGTATAGGTTTCATCTTATCAACCATAAATTCAATGAGCCCGCAAGGGTGTCCTATTTGCCTAAAGAGGAGGGACTGTCTTCTCTTGGTCTCAAATTCGAATCTCGCAAGAGCGACTTGATAATATGCCTTCTAGGTTTGTACTTGGCATACATGGTTAGCCAATGTAGTTTATCCTGTAGGTGAGATTTGCAGGCTATTGTGTCAACTCGCGGGTTTACCTAGTGCGCCTAAAAAATGTAGCGGTTACGGGTTCCACATCTTCCAAAAAAGAAAACCATAATATTAGTAACGAACCATTTTTTCTTTTCAATTTCATCTCAAAATGCAAAAACTTAATCTTTGCAATTAAAATGTATAACTAAAATAAAGTAGAAAAGACGTCTCTTTATTGAAATTAATCTCAAAATGAAACCAACCGTCGTGCAACCAAAAATAAAAAATAAAAAATCGGCGAAAAGATCTACGCGAAAGTTGACCGTAAACTTGCACCAAAAGTGAAAGATTTGGAGGGTTAATTGCACTTGTTTTTTTGTTCTAGACACTTTGAAAAAGTGTATAAGTTCGGGGCTTAATGTTATTTATTTATGCAATATGTTAAATATATACATTAGTCACATGTTATGATTAGAAATAGACAAATTATCTATTATATATGATTTTAAAAGTTGCATTATCATCACGTGCAAGTATTTGCGTATACAAGGCTAATGTGCCTATTTACTTATGGGGCAAGCGCATGTTTATTTAACATATACTAGAAACGCTGGCACGCGGTCCCCGCGTGATTAAGAATTTATTTTAATTTATATGGTAAAAGAATAATTTGAATAAGTAAAGATTAAATAAATAAGGATAGAGACTTTATATAGAAAGTTTTAAATTTTGGGAAACTAAATATTCAATCACAATAATTATTATAGTTATTGATTCTGCTTAAATTATAAGGCTAAATTAGGAACTCAATAATTAAACTATTGTGCTAACAATAAAATTATAAGGCTAAAACCGGAAATTAAAAATTTGGTGTCACAGTTTACCTTTCTTTATGTAATAGTATAGATAACACAATATAATAGTCGTAATGTGCCGCAAAAAGAAATAAATAGACGAGATTCAAACACATCAATCAAAATTCTAAAGTGTGTGTGTGTGTATATATATGTGTGTGTGTGTGTGCGTGTGTGTGATTTCTCTTGACATTAATGGAACATTTTTGCTTATAGACTGGGGAGATTTTTCAGTATGGACCATTTATACCGAGCTGCAAGTGTTGAAAACCATTGAGAAATTGAAAAAAATAACTCAATCATTGTACGGACTTTAGGTGGATAGCTTTTATAAGATCTTGGAATATTGTCAAGGACGAATATGTATATATATATATACACACATATATCTATATATAGTTATATATATTATTGAGACTACTTAATTTACTTAGGTTTAGCTTTCCGAGTTTAGTAATTAACTAATTATTAACCCTCTCAAAACACCCTATGTAAATATGTTGGTTACTTGTGTTTGCACAAACAAGAATATATAAATATAAGCATACACATAAACGTATGATGGTTTTCCAGAACATGTAAATCATAACATATAACATATATTGCATAAATGAAATAAAAATACGACAATAAAATAAATTCGACCTCTCAGCAACGGTAGGAAAATTCTTGGAGTGGATTAGACGAGTCAGAAAATTCCGTCGAAGCATCGGACGAGTTGGAAGTTTAACCTCCTCCCCTTAAGATCAATTTTCCCGGCTACCCTTCAAGCCCTCAGTGGGAAACGACCTCCCAAGGTACAACGTCCTCACACAATAAGGTAGTAAGTGAAGGACAATACTACCTTCTCAATTCGGACACTAAAAGTATTTTGCAGAACTCAAGAATCGAAAATGCTATGTATTTCGTATGAAAAAAAATTATGTTGATGAAATATGGTTTTTTCTTTCTGCAGAAGGCCACCTTTTATAAGAGAAAAATCATGTAACAACCATTACACCATTAAGGGGAGGAATTAATTCAGTCAAATGAATTAATAGACCATTGAGTGTGAATTAAATAAAATTTAAATATTTATCTTGAATTTATTTACTCAATAAATAAGTTCACTACATTTTCTCACAACATATATTAAAATATACATGTAAAAATGTAGCATTCTTTTAGCTTCTCAATAAGCCAATGTAATTCACACTCTTAAATTATTTGGACTCAATTCCAAATTTTAATTCCATTTCGTCTCAATACAAAATTAGGAATTTCTCCAACAAAATATATATGTAATATTGAATACTTTTTTGTTTTTACTAAATATATTGTGGTTTTCGGTATGTAGATATTTGTTTATGGTCGAATTAATGAATGGTTGGCATGCTTGTCCTTGAAGGAATTAAAGCCAATCATATGGTGATTGGGTTGTCCCAAGAAACCAACCTTATGTCTACAATTATTGATCATCATAAGTTAATATACTAAACAAGGAAACAATTATTGATCACATGAGTTAATGCACGTACCTTGAGGAAGTAAGTCCAACCTTAATTCATGTATTCGTAGCTACGTAATTGTCGTTTTAATCATTTTTTTAGCAATGTAAACAAGAGAGTGTGAGATTCTTTTTTATATAGAATAACGTACTTGGGACATACAATTTATCATGGCATAGATTTCAACACGTTCGTCAAGCAAGCATCGATTGAGAGAGATCGCAACAAATTGTAGTAGGTGCGTAGTAGGCTAACCTATAACCGACTTGGCTAGGGGTTCTAATTACAACTTGCACATGAAAAGACCCTTGAAGAACATATATAAATTAATGAATGTCAATATTTTGTTAAGTTTGGACGTTTAGATGAAACTAAATTTTGGCAGGATACAATATTATAATAACACATTTTCTGAAGTAGGGATTAAATGATTATGCATTAAAACGAGACAAATTCAACAAGTTGAACTTAACATTTGAACAGTGAAAAGAAAAACATGAGAATAAAGATTCTGATACAAAGCTGCAGTAATTGTTATTCTGTCCATGTTCAGTTGTGGTTCTTAAGCAAACAAATCACTCAAAATTCTTCAGATTTTGCAGACTTCATAAACCAACTGTCATGACCCCACCCCCCCTATGTAGCCTATAAAAACAACACCATTCTCACTTCAATACATGCACTTAAAACTAAGTCCTAGTACAAAGTCTCCACAATCTTGACTTCAATACCACATTTTGTTACAATTACTAGATATTTCTTTTTTGAAATGGCATCGAGTTCCATGACACGTGGCTCGGGAGGCACATGGTCCGCCAAAGAGAACAAAGAGTTCGAGAAGGCTTTGGCTGTCTACGACCAGGACACGCCTGACCGTTGGGCTAAGGTGGCGAGGGCCGTAGGGAGGACTCCGCAAGAAGTGAAGATGCATTATGAGGATTTAGTGGAAGATATCAAATTCATTGAAAGTGGAAATGTTCCATTCCCTAAGTACAGGGCCAATGGAGGTGGTAACAACATATATAAGAGATGAGGAGAATAAGAGGTATACTTTATACATTTATATTTCCTAATTAATGTTTG
This sequence comes from Linaria vulgaris, assembly GCA_948329865.1. Lineage (NCBI taxonomy): Eukaryota > Viridiplantae > Streptophyta > Magnoliopsida > Lamiales > Plantaginaceae > Linaria > Linaria vulgaris. Next base: position 4,503,193 of record OX415251.1, read on the forward strand.
GATGAATGTTTTAATCAGTTTAATATGCTTTCGTCAACTTTTTGAGACACTTCGATAATATCTAGATTTTTTTTTTGTTGATAATCAGAAAATAGTTGTTGAAATGAGCTTAAAAGATACTAATATTACGTTTCATCGAAGTTACAAGCCAAAACGTTGATCATGTTCATGCATATATTTTTAAGTTTGGTGCTAAATTTATAAAACATACATTTTTTTAATAATAATATTTAGAAGTGACAGTGCATCTTGAATTTAATGTATTTCTTATCATTGTCACGAATTAAATTTAGGGTTGGTGATAGTGTACTTAACTTAGGAAATTGATTGATCCTCTACGTGCTTTGCTTATGAGCACAAAAGAAATTGTTAGTCATCATGCATGGCTGAGTTACACCACGCCCTATATTACATTACCAGTTTTTATTTACGAATGTATCTTTTTTTTAAATGAGTATCTGATTGAAAAAATTATAGCTATATTGGAAGAATCTAGTTACTTTTTATTAAGTGAAGAAGCACATTAATTGGCTCTTGAAAAATAAATAGGCAAATTGCTATCATGTGTTCTAGCTAGTAATAACTTAAAATAGCAATCTACTTAACTCTTAAGTGTTAGGGTGATCCATGTGCAATTTGTTTATTTATTTATTATTTATTTAACAATATTTGGAATAATTTGCCTATTAGTTTTTTTAGTGGTTAGCCAATGTGCGCGTAACGCAAGAGTAGAATGACGTAGCTAACTTCTTTTTGAGTATTTGATTGAAAAAGAATTCAGATTACAAGTAGATATCAGAATATTCACAGTATCAACTTAATACATGATTTGGACTATTGTGATACATCCAAAACCTACCTATTATCAGAACTCTTTATTCATATTTTATTTTCCTTTTAAATAGCTATATTAACCAACCATACACTTCATAACAAGAACCGTTATTATTAATATTAATATATGAAGCTTTTCATAACATTAATTTCCCTTTTTGGGAGATATAACTAAATTGATTGTTAATGTTGTTATGCAGGATGAGGAATCTGAAGCTGCAGTAACAAATCCTCGTCTGCAAGCTAATTATGAAATAATTAAAGATGCATTAACCATTAATCATCTAATTGTTCTTATTTTCTACAAGTTGTCTAATGGTCTATCTTTTGTTTGAGAGACTAGTTATGTATTCATAATTTGTGAAAAGGAAGCAATCAAATCTCCTTCACAATCTGACAACGTTATTGATATATGATATAAATATGATATTAACGAAGCGTTTTCAATTACGTCATTTTTTTTGGTGCGACACTAATTAACTATGCACTCAGACAATGAAATATATTCGTCAACTTTACATTAGATTAAGCAAACTGCTAATTAAATTGGCTGACATGACAATTATCAATCTACGTGGTAAGATTATTATAGTACCGGACTTGTAACGTACAATCTGGTCGACCCGATACTACATAAGTAATACAATTTTCCTCCCTCAGGTCAACTATAACCAATTATAATCTTCACGGAAATAAGATCATCATATGACAAACTATCCGAACGTTTGACAAACTAAAGGATGTTCTGCGTGTAAACCTTGAGCTGATTCCAGATAAAGCTGTTAATCCTCACACTACAAGATTTGGGGGTCAATAGTGACCCCCGGGTTGTGACTCAAGTTGAGTCACTTGTCTTCAGTGACTCGTGAAGACAATTGCGACTCACCCTGAGTCGCAGATTTGTACCAGGCACACAGCGACTCAAATTGAGTCGCTGTTGACCTCAGGAACATTCAGCGACTCAATATGAGTCGCTGAATTCAAAAATATGACTTGGGCCATACATTTTGGCCCGATTGGGCCAAAATGTGTGGCCCAAGTCTGGGCTCGTCCAATATCTGAAGCAATCAGCGACTCACGTTCAGTCGCTGATTCCTTCTATAAATAAAAAAAAAAAAAATTTCTTACCAAATCGCAAAACCCATTTCAGTAGTGACCGCCTTGCAGTCACTACAAAAGATTAGTGACCGCAACGCGGTCACTACTGACATTTCCGGTCACTATTGACAACGGCTATTGTCAATAGTGACCGCAAAAGTCAATAGTGACTGCCTTGCAGTCACTATAAAAGATTAGTGGCCGCAAAGCGGTCACTACTGACATTTCCGGTCACTATTGACAACGGCTATTGTCAATAGTGACCGCAAAAGTCAATAGTGACCGCCTTGCAGCCACTACAAAAGATTAGTGACCGCAAAGCGGTCACTACTGACATTTCCGGTCACTATTGACAACGGCTATTGTCAATAGTGACCGCCTTGCAGTCACTACAAAAGATTAGTGACCGCAAAGCGGTCACTACTGACATTTCTGGTCACTATTGACAACGGCTATTGTCAATAGTGACCGCAAAAGTCAGTAGTGACCGCCTTGCAGTCACTACAAAAGATTAGTGACCGCAAAGCGGTCACTAATGACATTTCCGGTCACTATTGACAACGACTATTGTCAATAGTGACCGCAAATGTCAGTAGTGACTGCTTTGCGGTCACTAATGTTTTGTAGTGACTGCAAAGCGGTCACTATTGACATTTGCGGTCACTATTGACAACGGCTATTACCAATAGCGACTCAACATGAGTCGCTATTGAAGTTGGCCGTTATCAATAGTGACTACTTTTCGGTCACTACTGAATTAACAGGGACCGAATTGCAGTCCCTATTAATATTCATACTTTAAACCCTAAATCCTAAACCCTAAACCCTAAACCCTAAACTTTAAAATCTATATTTTAAGATGGTTCGAGGTGCCGCGTTGTTTTTTTAGTTCATAATAACCATTATAAGAGTTAAAACAACAATAATTTCAATGACGCATTGTAAATCCAAACATTAAGTAAAGAGAACGGATCACTTTGACGATGCTCTTATTATTTTGTATGACGAATGTCATAATGACAAATTAATTGTATATACATATAAGTATAATGATTACTTGATGTGATGATATATACCTCATAATCATATATATGCTAACATTAGTGAAGTAAAGCATAAAAACGAATAACAACTACAACTAACTAGTGATGATTAGTTGTAGAACATGAAATAGATCTCCAACGTTAATAACTCGTTCAATCTCAATCAATCTATTAATCCACAACTAAACTACTATGAGGTTGGTTTTGTAATCATTTATTACTTCAATTTACATGTTACAATGAGTTTGGTTACTAAGAATCATAAACACACCAAAATCAATTAAAAAAAATCGATTGTAAAGTATGGGAGACAATAGTGACTGCGATGCGGTCACTATTGCGTCAATTGGGACCGCAAAGCAGTCCCTATTGACTCAACAAGGATTGCATTGCGGTCCCTATTGACTCAACAGTGACCAAATTGCGGTCCCTACTAATATTCATACTTTAAAATGGATGAATATTATTAGGGACCTAATTGCGGTCACTGATCTGGCAACAGTGACCGCATTGCAGTCACTAAAAAATACTAGTGACCTAATAGCGGTCGAAAATATGTATTAGTGACCTAAATGCGGTCCCTATTGACTAAACAGTGACCAAATTGCGGTCCCTACTTATATTCATACTTTAAAATGGATGAATATTAGTAGGGACCTAATTGCGGTCACTGATATGGGCGAAAATTTTAGGCGGGATTGAGAGGGAAATTTGAATTTGACGAAAATTTGAAATTTTCAACCTCCCCTCTATATATACTCACCACTATTACACATCTAAATTTCATTATCTCCAAAAATCACCAACATAATTAACAACACTCTCTTCTTTTTTCTCCAACACACCAACACAACAACAATCTCTTCTTTTCTCCAACACACCAACACAACAACACTCTCTTCTTTTCTCCAACACACCAACACAACAACATAAATCCAAAAAATCACTTTCTTTTCTTTCACTTTTTTTATTTTAGTTTTGATCTACACTTTATTATCTTTCTATATTTATTTTGGATCTACACTTTATTTTCTTTCTTTCACTTTTTTTTTTGTTTTGGATCTACACTTTATTTTCTTACTTTTCTTTCACTTGTTGTTTTATTCATTAATCTTTTTGCTTTCATTGATCTTTTTAATCATTCATTTTTTTGTTTTCATTCATATTATAGTTTCTATTATTAGTCATTTTTTTTAATCTTTTTACATTCATGTCATTATATTAACATTTTCTTCATTATTTTATGGTTTTGATCTTGTTAAAATCATAATTTTACAAAAAAAATAATAATATTCCGGATTAAATCCGGAATATTAGTGTTTTATTTTTTATTTTTCGTACAGGTAATTAGTGACTGCAATTCGGTCCCTACTAATATTCATAAATATTAGTAGGGACCGAATTCCGGTCGCTATTGACTTTATTAGGGACCGCAATTCGGTCCCTACTAATATTCATAGATACTCTTTGAATATTAAATAGGGACCGAATTACGGTCCCTATTTATTTTAGTGACTGCTTTTAGGTCCCTAATTCTCAATCAATAGGGACCTGAAAGCAGTCACTACTGACATTTCCGATAAACAGGGACCGGAAGGCGGTCACTAAATTTTCGGTCACTATTGACCCTCATCAGCGACCTAATTGCGGTCACTGATGGAAAGTGACCGAGGTCAATAGTGACCGGTCATCTGCGACCCAAATGCGGTCACTATTGACCATCAGGGACCCCAAGGGGGGTCAATAGTGACTGCATTTCGGTCACTATTGACCCCCAAATCTTGTAGTGTCAGTGCGAAGGTCTTCGTCAACATGTTATGAATTTGCAGTCTTCGGCGGATCACAATTACTTGACTAATTAGAAAGGCAACATGCATGGTTCCGGTTCCAATTGCTAAACCTCTCTTTTTGAGTTCTAATCTGTTTTTTTCCGACATGTGTAACTTTCACCCTAGTTCCAATTGAGGATCGAAAGGCGTCCCGTGGTTTGATTTAATATTAACTAAGAGTTTCATTACTAGTATGAATAACCGGCTAGTTATAATGTAAATGTACTTTCTTATTAATTATCAATGTAAGTGAATACCAATGTGATTGAAGTGGCGTTTACGCTTTCTTAGCTATATTAATGGAGAATTACACAAACTATCATCGGCTATGAAATAATTACACAAACTACTCCTCATGTTTGACAAATAACACAAATTACCTCAATGGCCAATTTTTAATATAAAATTATTAAATTTTTATTGAATGTAAATTCATTATCATTTATTTTACATAAGAAACAAAAAATAATTCAAATTTGCTCTGAAAACATGCATCTATTTAGTTTTAAAAGACAAAAAAGAAATGAAAAACAAATCATAGTTTGAAATAAAAAATAAATTGTCAACGAATTTTAGCCTCTGCAATGACTTGAAGTTGTAAAGTTGTCTTAATCATTTTTATTTACATAAAGGTGATTTGTGAAATTACTCCACAATTAGGAGTAGTTTGTGTAATTCTCCTTAATGGGAGAATCAATAGACCTATAAAATGCTTAATCCCCATTCTTCAAGAATGATATATATGGGACAAGTTCATAATTGGTATCCGTTTTAGCGCGTTTTATTGCCCAAATAACAGCCAACAATTGCTACGTGCACATCAAATCGATTGGTCAGTATAGATCAAGTGAGAGATTTTAGGTTTGTTTGTTCAACTACCTATTCCTCCAGCTCAAAAACTTACACGTGCACAACTGAAACTTTAATTGTCCAACATAAAAAAAAAAAATCTTCAAACAAAACTTGCACGTGCACAGCTGGAATACCGATACCGATAGTACAATACGAGTGAGTATAATACAATATGAACGACGAGAAATTATGACAAATACAATTGACATAGATATGGTATTTATTTCAATATCCACATTTATGTTATGATGTTTATACATTGTCTTAACACACCATTCATCTAAAAACTCACTAAAGATACGTGAACGACTTAGAAAAAGTAGAAGTATCTTCGATGCTGTACGCGAAGTATCACAAATTGTGCAAAGTGGTTTTTCTAATTACTTGTGCATCGTAACCTTATAAAAAGATACAAAAGCGTGTGTTAAATAGTATTGTACACCAGGGGCGGAACAAGGAACATTTTTTTACCCGGACTAGACTAGGGTGATGGATAAAGAGTGTTAGAGGTGTCTCAATTGAATTTTTTTCCTATTAATTATTTGATTTTTTTTCTTCAACCTTATAAGTAAAATAAATCATACGTAAGTATATTTATATATTCAGGTAAGCATAAGATAAACAACATTTTTACAATATAAAAATATCTACTCTTAACTCTTTTACAATTACAAGTTAATGTAAGAAAATAAATTAATTCTAGTTATAAGATGTGAGAGTGTCGTTACAAACTCTGTATATAGGCTGAAATTAGATAATTTAATTGTTAAATGTCAGATTTGTGTGTTGTAATGTCAATTAAGAAAGCATTTTTATTTATTTTGGGCTAAATTAATATGTATTTTGAATTTATTTGTATAAAGATTAATGGGTTAGAAAGAAATAATTATTTTTAAACAGTATAAATTATAAATATAAAAACTTCTAAGTACTAAATTGTAAAAAACTCACCTGGGCTTAGGCCCAGGTAAGCCTTTCTTTAGGTCCGCCCCTGTTGTACACAGTACCACTAATCTTGCCTATTGCATTATGTAGCAAATCTGTGGCAGTTGCAGTTAAACAACATTATAAATTCTTCAGATCACTGAGGTAAAAACTAGTTAAAAGAGAATCTTGCATATTTAGCAGTTCATTTTTGGGGATAACTACATTTAGGCCCCCAAAATCTGGTCTATTTATAGAAACGTCTCCTAATGCAAGCTACATGAACAAATTTTAGAACTAAAAAAGAACACTCCATAATGTTCAAACAACATTACATGTAAACTCTATACTTTTTTTTTCTCGTGTTTTTAAGCATCTGGAGGTGTCATCGTAATTATTCAAAAATATTAACTAGACGAATTATCAGAGGTAGGGGTGTGCATTTGGATCGGATCGGATCGAATCGAGGCTAGAAGTCGATTTCGATCCTGGAGAAATGAGGATCGAAATCGAATCAATTTAAACGATCCGATTCGATCCAAAATCATTCGATTTCGATCCGATTTGATTCGATTTCGATCCTTTTTTCTTTTTTTTCTCATTTAATTTAATATCAATAGGACCAACCACAACATTCAAACATAGTTACTGAATTACAAAATTTACTTTCATATGATAAGAGAAAGGTGTTACAAATTTACAATTGTATATGTTTCTCAAAGACAGAAATGTGGCTTTCAAATGGACAAAGAAAAAGATGTTAGGTATGTGTATATATAAAAATATAATATTAACATTATATGTAGAAATATCTGAGTAGCATTAATAGGCTTAGCTTTATAGATAAAAATAAAATATTATATAAACTATTATATATTTATTTATTTTAAAAAAATAAGATGAGTACTATTCGATCCGATCCGATTCTCAGCCTCTAAAATCGAAGATCGAATCAAATGGGGGTTCGATCCTAAGGCAAAAATCAAAAGTCGGATCAAATATTCGATCCGATCCTCGGATCGGATCATTCGATCGATTTTCACCCGATTCGATCGATCCGATTCTTTTTGCACAGCCCTAATCAGAGGGGTGTAAATGCAATTGTTCCTTATTACTAGCAATAGAACAGTAAATCCCTACATGTCAAAGTTCATTGAATATGCCCATGGAATTCTTTTCTTCCAGAGGGACCGCGGACCAGCAAATGCTGGTGGCGAAGTTGTTGTCGTAATACCGTACACTCTGATGCTGGTGGCTCCTGTTAAAATTCATGGCTTGATACCCTACACTCTTTGCACTGGTGGCTCTTGTTAAAATTCTTGGCATGATACTGTACACTTTCACCAACAAAGTGCCTGAACATGCAGATTGAATGCGATAATGATGGTGCAACCGTGTAAAAACCGGTCCTGTATTCATTAAACTCAAATACTTCATCAAAGTACATGGTTATTATGAATAACACCTCTTCCCACAAACTTGCAACCCATGGTGGGTTAAAGAGGGGAACATGTCCTAAATTCGATTAACAAGATCAAATGAAACATCAACTGAACAAAAGATAAGAGTGGGCAAGATATCAGTAAGTTCGTATCTGAAATCTAGTACAATTTCTTTATGCAAATTCACCGTACAATTTATTTATGCAAATTCACTCCCGCATTACTCGGCCAACGATGTTCGAAGAGGCAGAGAGCTTTCGACTTCCTTAGTTTCTAAACTCCGCTCTGCAACCACTTTTGACATGCCAAACATCTGAGAATACACAAAATTCAAAATCATAAGCGTTTCAATCACGGCACTTAATTTTCCTGTAGTTAAAAAGGTTATAAAGCAAACCTTCTTGATAGTCTTCTGAAAGCAAGTCTTGTGTTCGTCCATAGATGCATTGATGAATTCGTCAATGTGATCCTTCACATCTTCAATGAAAGTCGCAGCTTCTTTCTTACTCTTTCGACATGAAGCAGCAGCTGGATTAGGAGTTGCAGATGATGGCACTTTCTCACTTGAGCTCATTTCAGCCGCCATTACAGATTACTACGAAGTTGACACGTCCAATACCTTATGAAAAAATCAGAGTACAGTTGCTCAAACACGAGGGTATAACACAACAAAGCAGAACAAAAACAGTGTCAGTACAGCAATTTATTGGTCACAGAACAATTAACATCATGCGCGATTTTTTTCCACAAAGAACGACACAATTCTTATCGATTCCATATAACCTCTGATAGTAAAGTTGCCTAAAAATCTGAGTGAAACCAAAAAAAAACCGAAAGAAAAACCGTAAAAACAGAGCTTATTTACGACAAACAACACGAATCAGGCGAGATGCTCGAGACACAATTCTTATCGATTCAGTTTAAACTATAGAAACACGGATAGTAAAGCTGCCTAAACATCAAAGTAGAAACAGACACCGCAAAAGCAAAGCTTATTTACGAAAACACCAATCAGGCGAAACACTCTCGACAATTCGGTAACTTATACGACAACCGTGAACCTGCCTAATTAAATTTGTTTCTACTGAAAAAAAAAACAGCAACACAAAGCTAATTTCGACGAATATTTAAAGGATTATTCGCTATTCAAATACAATCGAATTTCACCGAACACAATGAAATTAACTAATCAAACATAAATCCAATCAGTAAACGCAAAATACACGCAAAATTGATCAACAAACGCCAACATCAACACCGAATGAATTCAATTACAAAATCACACAGAAAATAGCAATTAATCAGTCAAAAAAAGAAAAAAAGTGAATCAATCGAAACAGAAACTTACAATACCTGAGTTCGATACGAAGCTTAAAATCGATGAATATGAAAATTCGGGAGCTATTATTATTAATAAGCTGAATTTATGGATTTGTGACTAAGAGTGATTTCAAAATCCCTAAATTAAAATATATTTGCTTGGGAAACAAGTTTAATTTTGATGGGCTTGTGTAGTCACTTATGTAGTTCGTTGGGCCTTAAATGTACAATTATGGACGTTAATGTTTATTTGGGTCTGACTTATTCTCATGAGGCCCAAATATTTTCTTCGTATATATAATATGTAATAATTTGGATTTTTTTATATATAATTTACTAGCAATCAGGCCCACGAGGTGATCGCTTGCAATTTTCTTTCTTGATGTGAAAAGTATTTTGAATTTAACGGTCTTTGAGATCAGTAAAATGAGTTATTATCGATTCAAGTGGTTAGATATAAGTAGTTTTCTTGATATTTTACTTTAACATATTGTTCTTTGACTTTGAGAATTTTATGTAGTAAGTTAACAATATTCTATCTTGAAACAAATAAATATAATTAGAAAGAAACAAAGTGTAATCTAACGCTGAAAAAGTTGGTGATCATGTCAAGTATCCAAATTTAATACCTAAGTATGTATGTGCAAAGATAGCGTAATGGTAAACTTGCAAATGATAGCGTAATAGTAAACTTGCAAATTAGTTGGATAAAAAATACATTTATGCTTTACTAATAATACAATAACTTATGTGAGTAAACCTTTATTTAGAGAAAGACGTTGGTTTCACATAGGCAAATTAGGAACATGTAAGATTACAACAAAGTTGAGGGGACTATTATTTATTTATTTTTGGTATAAAAATAGAAGACATTATTTGACATGAATACCCAGTGAAATAATTAACCAAATTAATATTTAGGAAATCATGATTCAAAAACTGCTCAACTATATATCAAGATAGTTTTAATACAATGAAAAATGCAAAGAACTGAAGTTTTTATTTATTTTTTATTTTTTAGCCCAACAAACTTATTAATTATTTTTGTTAAGAGGTTAAGTATGTTGGTCATTGCGGAGGTATAGTAATACATAAACGTGAAAATATAAAAAATAGTATGGTCTTCTATAAAGAAGTAATCGGGCTAATGATAAGCATGGCGCGCCGATAATTATTGATTTTCACACCGACAATACAATTAATATATATATATAATCACAACATAAGTCGTTGAATTAAATGAAATTTTTACGACAATCATGAATCATTTACATGCACAAATCCAATATTGATGAAAAAGCAAATTTAAAAAAATTAGAAAGATACGTGAGTGATACGTCAAAAACCGGAAAAAGAATGTCAGTCTTATACTAAATTAGAAAAACAATATTTAGACTAACATGATGAAATCCTATAAAAAGAAAAAGCATAGAAAAGTCATGAATCAATAAAAAGAATTATTTTTGGGTTAAATAAAAAGAATTGTTGCATTGACCATGTGGATAACTCGAGTCTTAAATGTCGAAACACTACAAGACTGGACCGCCCAGTAGCGACTCAAGTTGAGTCGCTGGCCTTCAGCGACTTCTGAAGGCAACATCGACTCAACTTGAGTCGCAGAAAGTCACGAGGAATACAACGACTCAAATTGAGTCGCTGTTTGTCCTCATGGACTTTCAGCGACTCAAATTGAGTCACTGAAATCATTTAGAGTATTGGGCCAAAATGTGGGCCAAAATTAGGGCATCAATTGCCCTAATTTTGGCGGAAGATATCATCGACTCAAATTGAGTCGCTGATTCTTCACTATAAAAAAAAAAACTTTTTTTTACTTCACATATTACTCACCATCTTCACCTGGTACGTGCGAAACCCGACTCCTATATTTGTTTTTGTTTTTTAACTCAATTTTTTATTAAAATCTGAATTTAGTGTTAATATATTGTTAGATTTGTTTAGATTATAATCCGAATTTAGTATTAATTAGTGTTAATTAGTCTTTATTTTGTTAGATTTGTTTAGTGTTAATTATATTGTTAGATGTGTTAAAATTCGAATTTAGTAAAAAAATTGTAAGATTATATTAATTAGTGTAGATTATATTTGTAAGATTATAATTTGTAAAATTTGTAATTAGTTTAGATTATAATTAGTGTAATATTAATTAGTGTAGATTATATTTGTAAAATTTGTCAATTAGTAAAAAATTTGTAAGATTATATTAATTAGTGTAGATTATATTTGTAAGATTATAATTTTTAATTAGTGTAGATTATAATTAGTGTAATATTAATTAGTGTAGATTATATTTGTAAAATTTGTTAATTTGTGTTAATTTGTAAGATTATATTAATTAGTGTAGATTGATATTTAAATATTGAATTGATATTAAATGTTTTTTACAGTACATATATATATTCGGCATGTCGTCACGTAAGACCCATAGCGATAATGGAGATCGAGGTCTTGGAGGTCGAGGTCGTGGTGGGGTATCGGGTTTAGGTAGTGGTAGTGTTGCTCGTGGAGGTGTTGGAGGTAGTGGAGGTCGAAGTCGTGGTGGTGGTACTGGTAGCGTTGGACGTGGTGGTGGCAGTGGTAGCGGGAGTTGTGGTGGCAGTGGTAGCGTTGGGCGTGGTGGTGGTGGTGGTAGCGGGGGTCGAGGTAGTTGTCGACCTATATGGGTTGTCCGATCAAGACGTGGTGCAGGGCCGAGCCATCCAGCCGAGCCGTCCGTCCCGCTACTTGGGTCAGGTGACAGATCTACATCGAGGACACCTGCACCACATCGGCAGTTATTTGTAGACGATGAGGCGGCCGTCCCCGGAGCGGGTGTTAGACCCCGATCATCAGAGTCCACCGCATCCCAGGTGGCACGACCACATACTTCAGATTCAATTGGGACTCACGTGCCCCCATCAGTCGAGTCTAGCAGACTTCAGACTCCACCACCTATAGCCGACACCAGAGATGAACCGAGCAGAGGTTGACCGGGACTCCAGGACCGAGCGATACTAGACCGGGTAGGGGACCAAATGTAGGGGTTACGGCGGTTAGGCCTGGGGAGAAGAAGCAACTTATTCAGTTGAAGCGGGGTTGTTTTTCTAAACCCCCCGGTCGCGAGATTGCCAAGACGATCACTTCACTCATTCGACAGTTTATGAGTGAGTTTTGACCCTCCTACTTGAAGGTTCCTGAGAATGTACGAGGAGAGATTTACTTGAGATTTACGGTGAGTTTTTAATGAATTATTAATATTTATTAATTTACTCGAGGTTCAAATATTGTTTAATTTAGTTTATTAATTTAGTGTATTAATTTAATATTTAATATTTATCCTTTTTGTAGAATACCTATGGGATCCGGCGGTCAGAGAGGGATCAGGTACATAGGGCATACCAGTTGAAGGCGAGAGGGGTTTATAAGCGTATGATGAACAAGGTGAAAGAGCAGTACATGAAGAACAAGGACAAGGAGAAGTTTCAAGGGAAGCCTAAGACGTCGTGGATGAGCCAGAGCTTGGAGGATCATGCGGCAAAATACTGGGACACGGAAGGGTTTAAGAAGAAGTCCGTGAAGGGAAAGAGGCTCGGCGAGGCGGTAAGTTGGACGGCGATGCGCCCGCCACCTTTTACGGTGGTTCCATTGACTACGAGGAGATCTGGCGGGAGTTGCTCAGGCAGGTCCAGGAGGAGAACCGAGAGTTGAGGACGACACAGGACCCGAGAGTCGACTCACTGATGTCTTGGCTCCAGGCTTTTAGAGAGGACATGCAGACGGAGAAAGGCAGACCAGTGTGAGAGCTTCCGACAGACTTGTTCATGGGGAACGCTATTAGGAGTGGAGGCGCATTTAGGGTTCCGAGGCCGATACGTCAGAGACCAGATCCTTTTGCTCCAAGTACTTCCACTGCCACCCAGTATGTGGATGATTTTGATACTGATGAGTCGGGGAGTGGTGATGATCTTGATATGATGGATGTTGAGGCAGAGGACCTCGGTGATGAGGGTGTTGGTGTTGATGAGGGTGAGGTTGGTGTTGATGAAGGTGGGGTTGGTGTTGATGATGATCCACATGCGATCCTTGATGAGATGTATGATTTCGCGGAGAGTTCTAGTGATGAGGGGGTCGTGTATCCGCCTAGTGATGATGAGGGGGGTCAGTGATCTCGTGGCGGGTAGTTATTTGTAACTATGGATTATGATATTTTCGTTTAATGGATCATTTTGGTTATTTTGGTTTGTATGGTGTATGGTTGGTATGGAATATGGATTATTTTGGTTTGTATGTTGTAGGGTTTGTATTGAATATGGATTATTTTGGCTTGTATGGTTTGTATGGTGTGTGGTTTGTAGGGAATATTGATTATTTAGGTTATTTTGGTTTGTATGGATTGTTTTGGTGTGTATGGTGTATGGTTTGTATTGAATATGGATTAGTTGTAGAACATGAAATATATGTTGAACGTTAATAACTCGATCTATCTCATTCAATCTATTATTTCTCAACTAAACTACTATGAGGTTGGTTTTGCAATCATTTATTACTTCAATTCACATGTTGCAATGAGTTTGGTTGCTAGGAATCACAAACACACCAACATCAATAAAAAAAATCAAATTTCATGGATAAATATTAGTAGGGACTGAACTTAGGTCCCTAATAAGACAACAGGGATCGTACTACGGTCACTATTAATAATTAGAGACCGCACTTAGGTCACTAAAATCCAAAAAATTGAAATTTTGGCGAAAATTTTAGGCGGGATTGAGAGGGAAATTTGAATTTGACAAAAATTTAAAATTTTCACCCTCTCCTCTATATATACTCACCCCTCTTACACATCAAATTTCATTAATCTTCAAAAAACATCCAACACAAAAACACTATCTTCTTTTTCAACACAAAACCACTTATCTTTTCTCCAAAAATCACCCAAAACAAAAACTTTTCTTCTTTTTACCAACACAAATCCAAAACAAAAACCACCATGTTGTGTTTAAATTCGCAAGTGCACGAAATCGTAACAAGTAATAAAGTGAAAGATAGAGTTGTCGATCCCACGATGAATAAATAATTAATTACCAAAATTTATTAACTCTAATTTTATTTGTGAAATCGGTTTTCAGATTGTTCAAGCGAAAAGATTAACAATTTACTAACTACAGTAAAAACTTTTAACAAAGTATGGCCTTGAGATAATAGAATAACAAGAGTATTTCAATAAATAAGTGTAGACAATAAGAGAAGAGCTGAAAATCATGATTTCACCGTCATTGGTCTGATCTAACTTTTAATTAAGCATATTATTACGAGTTTCACGTTCAAAATTGTTGTTGGTTATCACCATTTATGCTTTATGTACTCTTTCTCAAGTTATACATAAATTCTACAGCTTTACAACTAGAAAATGAGTCTAGTTACGAAGATGTGCACATGTATGTTCGGTGGTGATTTTATCAACCACGTGAAAATGATAGATATATTTCTATTCTATTGAGAATTCACGGTATTTACTTCAAAGCTATTTCACGAAAATCTTCTCTCGGTTTCAATTTGATCCTTAGTTCATCCAAAAGTTGGCCAGAATTTTAGAAGCATTACATTCACAACTAAATACACCAACTATTTTGACATCGTAACAATACGTTTTAATTAAAGGTTAGATCATCGTAATTAGGCTACATCACTATCCCAACAAAGTAAATTTATCACATAATGAAAAATAGAACAAGACTATAAGATAAATATAACATCATAAAGTAAAGAGAGAAAAGTAAAGAGAGTTTAGAGATCGTTACAGATTTTGACTTCCATAAAGCCTCCGGTGGACTCCCCCGTACAAACTCTGAATTACTCCTCCAAAATTACAAACTACTAGTGAATACTACTACTATAGAAAGACTACTAAGTGAAGAGAGAATGAAGAAGATTGGTGTGTTGAAATATGGAAAATGTGAGGTCTATTTATTGTTGAAGCAAAAGCATAACACGACATCTCGACTGTTCATCTCGTTTTGATCCAATGGTCCAAAGTTGTCACAAAAGTCATCTAATTGATCACAAAAGTCATCTAATTGATGAATTATTGATCACAAAAGTCATGACACTTTAGAGTCTTCCATTTGGAAGCTTGCAAGACTGAATATAGACCATTGATTAACCATTTTGATCAGACGGTCATCGAGCGCGCGAGTTGCGTATGTACATTTCAGCTTTGCGCAACTTCACCGTTTTGGTCATAACTTTCTCTCCAGATGTCGGAATCACAAACCGCTTGTTGCGTTGGAAACTAGACATCTGTGGCTTTCCAGTGATATAAAGAACCAAACATAACTCAATCTACACAGGTGTCGGTGAAATTTTGAAGTTTCGGTTCTTGATTGACAAATCATATTTCAACCTACTAAACATGAAAACAAACATAAATATACCACAAAACTATCAAGAATAATCAATTAAACAAGTGTAAAAGTATGATAATGATGAGTATTTTCCAAGCTCATCAAACCCCAAAACTTGTTCATTTGCTTGTCCTCGAGAAAAATGCTTAAAGCAAACAACGCAACGTTCTAGACAAATACAGAATAAAAAATTATTTCACATTATCATTTAAATCATGGATCAATTTTGAGCTTTTCTTTACTGTTTGATGAGAATGCAAAGAATCAGAGCAATGACACACTCGTTCACAACCTGGCGGTTAATCAAGTTTTCACAAACAAATCTCCATGTGCAACGTGTGAACAATAAATGCAATGATTATTGAGTTTACTTGGATAAGTTCATCAAAACAAGTTCACCAAAGTTAATCATCCTAACTCCATATGTATAACTTTCACACTATCTCTCTGCTAATCTGAATAAGATTTACTAAAGATCAATAGGACTTTTTCAGCTTGTAACATTAGGCTCGGGTATGGGCTCACTGAAGGATAAGTAAAAGCAGAGCTAGAGACGTAAGATATTACATTTAGAAATCTCTTGCACTTCGGTTCTTTCTCCTTTTCTTTCTTCACAACATTTCATATCCCTCATTTCTTTCTCCTTTTTTTTTTTTTCATTTCCTTCATATTTCCCCCAAACTTATTCATATGTACCAGAGGGGTGATCTTCATATTTCTCTTTTTTTTTTCTTTTTTTTAAACATTTTTTTTCACATATTTCCTTCCATTTCAAGTTCGTGAATGCAAACCAGTCTCTAGAAAGGTAGGATAACTGTTTGTGGCTACACGGAATAGGTAAATGAGCTCATATAAAAAAAGCTTTAATGAAAGGCTCAAAGGGGTTCTGGTGAATATTTTATTTGTGAAGGGTATGGCTTGAAAGGCTCAAACGTGTTAAAGAAAAGATGGCCTAAATCATTTCTGTAGTGAATCATCATCAACGATTTTGCTTCAAGAGGTGATCAATTATTTATAAAGCTCGGGTGTATCTCCCTTAGTTTACTTATCTCAATAACCGTTCTCCAAGTATGCTCAACCATCAATGCAAATCAATGTGTGAAAAGTGTATATGAAGATAGGCATGCTCAAACATAGATTAAACGAGACGTTGTTCACATAGTATATCATGCTCATCATCATCACAAAAATCACCATAAGTATCAAATTTCTCATCATTAATCCATAATCTGAACAATTATGTGAAGTAAAGTGGTTGGTTTTTTTTTTTAACCAATATAAAGACAATAGAAGCCATCACAATCAAAAATGTCCCCCAAACTTAGATGAGACATTGCCCCTAATGTCTAAAACCAAAGAAACAAATATAAACAATGATAAAAACGATGACACCTGATAGGAAAATAGTAGTTGTGATTGTGGCTCACATCTTCCTCTGGTTTTACGTCCAGAAACGGCATAAACGCCTTCTATGAGTCGAGGATTGGCTTCCCATCCAATTTTCTTAAAAATTGGCAAACAGGGTCTTTTAACGTCAGATTTCCAAGACGTCACTAGCTGCTTCCATGTTAACCGTAAAGAACATAAAAGGAAAAAAAAAACAAAAACATATATACAATACAACTGAAAATAACAATAAAAAGAAAGAACTAATATGGATTGCCTCCCAAACAACGCTTGATTTATAGTCATCGGCTTGACTTCTGGTAATGACTTCAAGTGGGATTATGTAGAGTCATGGATGTTTTGTTTCTCTCAAACTCGCCTCCAATGTAATGCTTCAGTCTTTGCCCGTTAACTTTGAATGCTTCTTTGTCATTGTTTTGAATTTCAACAGCTCCATATAGAAAGACTTTTGTGATTGTAAATGGGCCAGACCATCTTGATTTCAACTTTCCAGGAAAAAGTCGAAGACGTGAGTTATACAAAAGTACTTGTTGACCAGGCTCAAAATCACGTTGTAGAATGCGTTTGTCATGCCATCGCTTTGTTCTCTCTTTGTAGATTTTGGCATTTTCATAAGCTTCATTTCTGAATTCTTCCAAAGCATTGAGTTGTAGCATTCTCTTTTCTCCAGCCAGTTTCATATCCATGTTCAGCCTTTTCACAACCCAATAAGCTTTGTGTTCAAATTCGACATGCAAGTGACAAGCTTTTCCAAAAACCAAACGATATGGTGACATACCAATTGGAGTTTTGTAAGCAGTGCGATAAGCCCAAAGTGCATCATCAAGCTTTTTGGACCAATCTTTTCTTGAAGAATTCACTGTTTTCTCCAATATTCGCTTTATTTCCCTGTTTGAGATTTCTACTTGGCCACTGGTTTGCGGATGATAAGCAGTTGCAAATTTGTGGCGTACTCCATATTTAGCTAATAAAGATTCAAAGTAGTGGTTAAGGAAGTGTTTACCTCCATCACTGATGATTGCCCTGGGTGTGCCATATCTAGTAAAGATGTATTTTCGAAGAAAATTGATCACCACTTTGGCATCGTTAGTTGGTAACGCAATGGCTTCCACCCACTTTGAGACATAGTCAGCTGCTACCAAAATGTATTTGCTGTTGTATGACGAAGGAAATGGTCCCATGAAGTCAATGCCCCAAACATCAAATAATTCAACTTCAAGAATATTTTTTAAGGGCATTTCATTACGTCTTGAAATATTTCCTGTCCTTTGACATCGATCACATGAACTAACAAAAACATGAGCATCTTTAAACAAAGTTGGCCAATAAAGTCCACACTGAAGTACCTTCGCTGCAGTTCTTGTTCCACTGAAATGTCCTCCATATTTTGAAGAATGACAGTGTTGTAATACCTCAGTAATTTCTTCTTCTGGAACACATCTTCTTAAAAGTTGATCACGACAGTGCTTGTAGAGGTATGGATCATCCCACAAAAATGTTTGACTTCGGAAAAGAATTTCTTCTTCTGTTGGTAAGTTAATTCAGATGGAATAATATTGCATGCAAGGTAATTAACAATATCAGTGTACCATGGAGCATTGGTTGTTTGCATAGCGTATAGCCTCTCATCAGGGAATTCTTCATTGATTGGTTGAAGTTCATGTGATTCTTTAACTTTCAATCGTGATAGATGATATGCAACAACATTTTCTGAGCCCTTTTTGTCACGGATTGCCACGTCAAATTCTTGAAGAAGCAGGATCCATCGAATCAACCTTGGTTTTGCATCTTTCTTTGAAAGCAAGAACTTGATTGCTGAATGATCTGTGTACACAATAACTTTAGAACCAATCAAATATGAACGAAATTTATCAAATGCAAAAACAATTGCTAATAACTCCTTCTCTGTTGTTGCATAATTCATTTGAGTGTCACTTAGAGTTCGACTGGCATAATAGATCATATGTAAGACTTTGTTCTTTCTTTGGCCCATCACTACTCCAATAGCATAATCACTTGCATCGCACATCAGTTCGAATGGAAGATTCCAATCGGGGGTGGAAATTATTAGTGCTTCTGTTAGCTTCTTTTTCAGCAAGTTGAAGGCTTTATGACATTCTTCATCAAATGTGAAAGTGGATTCCTTTGCCAACAAGTTGCACAAAGGTTTTGTGATTTGAGAAAAATCTTTGATGAAACGGCTATAAAATCCTGCATGTCCAAGAAAACTACGAATACTTTTTACTGTTGTGGGAGGTGGAAGTTTTTCGATTACCTCAATCTTGGCTCGATCAACTTGAATGCCTCTGGCAGATATATGGTGTCCTAGGACAATTCCTTCTTGTACCATGAAGTGACACTTTTTCCCGTTCAAGATCAAGTTTGTTTCTTCACATCTCTTCAAGACTAAAGACAAGTTAGTCAAACAGTCATCAAATGACATACCAAATACAGACAAATCGTCCATGAAAACCTCAATGAATTTTTCCACCATGTCAGAAAAATAGACATCATGCACCTTTGAAAAGTAGCAGAGGCATTACAAAGACCAAAAGGCATTCTTCTAAATGCAAATGTACCATATGGGCAAGTGAAAGTTGTTTTCTCTTGATCCTCAGGTACAATGGGTATTTGATTATATCCAGAATAATCATCAATAAAACAGTAATAAGGGTGACCTCCAAGTCGATCCAACATTTGATCAATGAACGGTAAAGGAAAATGATCTTTGCGGGTTACCTTATTTAGTTTTCGATAGTCAATGCACACCCTCCATCCAGTGTTTGTTCTTGTGGGAATATCTTCATTGTGTTCATTCTTCACTACAGTCATTCCTCCTTCCTTGGGCACAACGTGTATTGGACTCACCCATGTGTTATCCGAAATTGGGTAAATAATTCCATCATCTAGAAGCTTTAATACTTCATCCTTTACCACTTCCTTCATATTGGGATTCAGACGGCGTTGATGTTCGACAGTTGGCTTGTAGTTCTCCTCCATTAGTATTTTGTGCATGCAAGTCGAAGGACTGATGCATTTGATATCAGTAATGGACCACCCTAAGGCAGTTTTATGATCTCTTAGAACTCGCAAAAACTTATCTGTTTCAACATTAGCCAATGAAGATGAGATGATAACAAGTAGAGTTGAATTATTTCCCAAAAATGCATACTTTAAATGAGAAGGAATTGGTTTAAGATCTAGAGTTGGTGGCTTGATAATAGATGGGATTGTGATATTCGTACCTTTCTCTAGCTCTTCAACCTTTCCTTTGTAATCAATCGGTATTGCATGAAGGGCTAAAATACATCTTTCAATATCATCATTATCAAAATCTATCTCTTCTTTTATTAGACATACCTCGAGTGAATCCTCCAAGTTGCTCTTGTCGAATACTTGTTCAACCAGCTTATCGAGAATGTCAATTTTGGAACAACTATCAGCTTCTGATGGGTATTTGATAGCTTTGAAGACATTGAAGGTGATTTGTTCATCTTGCACTCTCATGTTAAGTTCTCATTTTTGCACATCAATTAGAGTTCTCCCAGTTGCAAGGAATTGGCGACCAAGAATGATTGGAATATCATGATCTTCTTCCATGTCCAAGACGATGAAATCTGCAGGGAAGATAAACTTATCAACTTTAACCAATACATCTTCAACTATACCTCTAGGATACTTGATTGATCTGTCTGCTAGTTGAAGGGACACGGTGGTTGGTTTGGCTTCTCCAAGTTCTAACTTCCTGTACACAGAAAGAGACATCAGGTTAATGCTTGCACCTAAGTCACACAATGCTTTCTCAAAATGTGAATTCCCAATTACACAAGAAATTGTAAAACTCCTTGGATCTTTGAGCTTTGGTGGCAATTTCTTCTGTAGAATGGCACTGCACTCCTCGGTTAGGCATACAGTTTCATGTTCTTCCAGTTTTCTCTTATTTGATAAAATTTCTTTCATGAATTTGACATAGTTGGGCATCTGTTCAAGAGCATCTGCAAAAGGAATGTTAATGTGCAATTTTTTAAAGATATCAAGAAATTTAGAAAATTGCTTATCCAGTTTAGTTTTCCTCAATCTTGGTGGAAATGGAATTTCTTGCACATTCGGTGGTCGTGCGTCGGCAGAAGTGTGCTTTAGCTCAGATTCACGTTCATGTTCATGTGTATGAAACTTCTCTGCTTGTGAGGCAGCATGTTCTGGTAACACTTTTCCACTTTTGAGTGTAATTGCCTGCACATGTTCTCGAGGGTTGGTTTCTGTGTTGCTCGGCAATTCTCCTTGTGCTCTTTGGGCTAGAGTGGTGGCAAGTTGACCCATTTGTACTTCTAATTTTCTGATGGATGCTCCTTGGTTTTGGAACTGTTGCTTGGTTTCATTGATGAACTGGTCAGTTCTTGAGGCTAATTGGTTTGTGGTAGTGGCTAACTGAGTCACAATGTCCTCGAGGGGAGGTTTTTTTCTTAGTACAGCGGAAATCCAGGAGGAGGCCTGATATGGTTCTGGTTGTTGCTCCAAGAGAGGTTAGGGTGGTTCCTCCATCCAGGGTTATAGGTGTTGGAATATGGATTATTCTGCGGCCTGTTAAAATTTGACACAAAATTTGCTTCTTCATTGTGAGCAGAATTTTCAGAATTGCTTACCAAATGGCAGTTGGCAGTTGAATGTGAGTTTCCACAAAAATCACATGTTGCTGATGTGGACTGAAAGGCATTTACCTCATTGTTCCCAGTTGCTTGGTGAGAGTAGCGACTTGTGCTGTTAATGGTGTGATAGCATCTATCTCGTGCACACCAACCGGTCTTTTCTGTCGTTCAGAAGGCCACTGGTAATTGTTCGATGCCATTTCCTCCAATAGTTGATAGGCATCTTATGTGGTTTTCACCATTAAAGCTCCTCCTGCAGCTGCATCTACTAAGGTTCTAGTGTTTCCACTCAACCCATTGTAGAATGTTTGAACTTGCAACCATTTGGGAAGTCCATAGTGAGGACACTTCCTAAGCATTTCCTTGTACCTTTCCCATGCTTCGTACAGATTCTCCATGTCGTGTTGCACAAACTAAGTGATTTCATTCCTCATTTTTGCTGTTTTAGCTGGGGGAAAGAACTTAGCTAGAAATTTTTGTGCTAATTCTTCCCATGAAGTGATACTACCTTGAGGAAGTGAATTGAGTCAGTTATTCGCCTTGTCCCGTAATGAGAATGGGAATAGTCTCAACTTGATAGCATCTTCTGAAACTCCATTGTGTTTAAAAGTATCACATATTTCTAAAAAATTAGCTATATGTGCATTAGGATCTTCACTCGGGAGTCCACAAAATTGAACCGATGTTTGGATCATCTGAATAATTGCTGGTTTAATTTCAAAATTATTTGCAGCAATTAATGACTTTTGGATGCTTGTGTTGGCACCTAAGATTGTTGGGACAGCGTAGTCCCGTAAGGCTTTTGATTCATTTTCTATAAATCCACTCATTTTGCTTTTACTCTTTTCTATCCTACGCAATCTTTGTAAAGTTTTTTCAATTTCAGGATCAAAAGGTAAAAGCGTTGAGTTCTTACTCCTTGTAACTCTTTTTGATTTTTTTTTCTCAATTTTGAAAGTAAACAAAAAAAACAACAATAGTAAAAAAAAAGCTAGCGAGCAAACAAACGTTTTTTTTCTTGACTTCCGTAAAGCCTCCGGTGGACTCCCCCGTACAAACTCCGAATTACTCCTCCAAAATTACAAACTACTAGTGAATACTACTACTATAGAAAGACTACTAAGTGAAGAGAGAATGAAGAAGATTGGTGTGTTGAAATATGGAAAATGTGAGGTCTATTTATAGTTGAAGCAAAAGCATAAGACGACATCTCGACTGTTCATCTCGTTTTGATCCAATGGTCCAAAGTTGTCACAAAAGTCATCTAATTGATCACAAAAGTCATCTAATTGATGAATTATTGATCACAAAAGTCATGACACTCTAGAGTCTTCCATTTGGAAGCTTGCAAGACTGAATATAGACCATTGATTAGCCATTTTTATCCGACGGTCATCGAGCGCGCGAGTTGCGTATGTACATTTCAGCTTTGCGCAACTTTACCGTTTTGGTCATAACTTTCTTTCCAGATGTCGGAATCACAAACCGCTTTTTGCGTTGGAAACTAGACATCTGTGGATTTCCAGTGATATAAGGAACCAAACATAACTCAATCTACACAGGTGTCGGTGAAGTTTTGAAGTTTCGGTTCTTGATTGACAAATCATATTTCAACCTACTAAACATGAAAACAAACATAAATATACCACACAACTGTCAAGAATAATCAATTAAACAAATATAAAAGTATGATAATGATGAGTATTTCCCAAGCTCATCACACCCAACAAAAAAAAAAAATCACCAACTCAATCTTTCTTTTCTATTATTTTGGATCTACACTTTCTTTTCTTACTTTTCTATTATTTTGGATCTACAAATTTTTTCTTATTTTTCTATGTGAATATTATTAGGGACCAAACTGCGGTCCCTAATAATAGTAATATGGACCGCAGTTAGGTCCCTACTAATATTCATAAAACTCTATGAATATTATTAGGGACCTAACTGCGGTCCCTAATAATAGTAATAGGGATCGTAGTTAGGTCCCTATTGACGAAAAAACAATAGGGACCGAAGTTAGGTCCCTATTGTTTTTGAGTCAATAGGGACCTAATGGCGGTCCCTATTGATTCAACAACAATAGCGACCTAATTTAGGTCGCTATTGGTTTTAAAGTATCAGGGACCGCTTACTCCGGTCGCTATTGCCCTCATCAGGGACCTAATTGCGGTCCCTGATGGCAAGCGACCGAGGTCAATAGGGACCGCACAATAGCAACCTACGTGCGGTCGCTATTGGCCTTCAACGATCGCTGGAGGGGTCAATAGCGACCGCATGTAGGTCGCTATTGTGCCTGTTATCTTGTAGTGAAAGAGCTAGAGTGGAAGGAGAATGAAATTGTGGATTGGGTTGATACTTTATCTTGATGTTTAAAGTTACAATGTTACTTTAACAACAGACCAGAATAAATTGCAGCGAAAATAAAGAACACAACAATTTAAGAAGATAATATATCAATATTAGCTTCCGAGCCGTAGGCAAAATACCCCAAGTATTTTTAACAAAGGTGTTTCTCATAACTCTCAAGTTCCTCATTCTCAAATTGCTCGAACTCAACAAAGCAGACAAGAATTGTTATATTAATTCTAAACCTAGAACTAATCTAACAAATCACAAACTTTGCAAAAGCAAGACAACACTCAACAACTTGTGAATAAATTTCTCAGATTGATTAGCTCTTGTCTTGTGTTGGTCTTGATGTACTTCACACCTATTTATAGGTTCTTGACTTGGACTTCAAGGTGTGTTGTACATGGTTGGTAATTCTTGTAGTTTCCTTGTTGAACTTTTCTTTCAAGTTCTCGCAGTCCTTCTTGAATAATAGTCATTTCGTTAGTAAACTAACTAAGAAAAAACTCATTTTTCAAATCAGGACTCATCTTGGATGTTTCCTAGTTGCACTCGAACTCTTCTTTCCTTTTAAGTTGTGTGGTTAACTTAATTAAGGAAACTTCGAACGATCAACATATGTTTAAGTTTGTTTCTTGGATCACAATCATAGACAATCATAATTGTGGAACTCAGTTAGTTAAGTGAATAAGGCAAAACAATAATAAAACATTAAGAATACTTGCACTTTTAAATAGGCACTCATCTAATAACAGTGATGATTGAACATGACTATGTTGAAAACACAATAGTAGTAGCTCTAAAGAATTTACAAAAAAATAATTTAAATTTTGAAGTCTTCATAATATGAAAGCCATAAAACAACTAGCAGAGACACTACACTTTTGGTTCAATTCTATATATTCCCAGGCCAAACTTCAACATCAAACAAATAGGAAATTAAAGAATGTTCGACAACGAAAGTAAAACTCATAAGATTTATTTAACATCATGAAGAAACATCTAATCAAATTTTTGGGTAAAAGAAAAAATTCAATTCGGTAAAAAGCAATTCTCTACGTTCCAGTATAACAAATTAAAGATTTAAGTCATAAAAGAATAAATAATTTTGCTAAAAGATTTCCCAGAAATGGTAAATCTAATAGGATAGAAGAAATTAAATTCTCCAAAAGTTACAATGACAGAATGACTCTTTCACAGTACAGCAGCTTGAAACCATCCCAGCTTCAGATCCCCTGAAATTCTGGCCAGCATATAATAACTTTAGCATCAATACTTCTTTTTTTTTTTGATGAATTTAGCATCAATACTTCGATGACACCTAAAAAACGATAAGACTGACTTGTTAATGTAATTCTATTGTAGGATAAATGTTATGGGTCTATTTAATATTATTATATTTATATCTAGTTACAAGTTATTCTATTATCTTTAATTATGTAGTGTTTTAGTTTAAGATGCTATATTATAATATTAACTATTATATAACGTGCATTTGTAATAGGAGTTATTGTAACGTGCATTATAATATTAACTATTATATAACGTGCATTAGTGGGGTAGTTATGTTTTAATTATGCTCTTATATCAAGGGATCAACCGTGTATTTGAAACAAGAAGAAATTAAAACTTATTTTTTATGTTATCTCTTTTTTAATCTTATTTTCTTAGGAGATTTAATCATTTCTCAAATTAAGAGTCTATCAATATACCTAGGCACGTTTGCTTGCCCCAAAGAGCCAAGATAAAATTAATAATCTTGGCTAATCTCGCGTTTGGATGACCCTCTGAAAAATGGCGGGTACCCGTGATAAGTGGGGTATTTGGCATTATTGACAAAATAAGAAATCTCACCCAAACCCCTAGGATTATTTATCTCACATTTTATTTGCTTTTTCAAATGATATCTTTGTCCCCAAATTCATCTCCGGCCTAAACTCAATGTTTAAAATGAGAGTAAATGTGTAATTCAATTTCACGTAAGCCAAGATATCTTGCAAGCCAAATATGGAATAAGAAATTGTATAAAAGTTATATGTTACTTTTTTGCTAGTATTTAATAAAAAAACTAACAAGCAATATCTGAATTAATTGTTTTTATGATTAAAATTTGAGTCAACCAAACGTGACCCCTAGAATGTCGGTAGTTGGGACTAGAGAGCAAAACAAAAATTTGAATATCAGTTTCCAAGGAAGAACGTGGGTAAGTGGTTGAAAAGACAATTTAATACAGGGTTTGGTTGGTGTATACTGTATATAAGGTGATAGAGGGGAAAGTTGACAACATATATTATTGGTGTGAGAACTGCTGTAAATTACAGAAGTTGACGATTATAGCCCCCAGGTTTCTTCTACACAAAAATATGAGACCAAAAACTGAAGGGTATTATGAGTAAATAAAAAAAAAACTGCAGCCCCTGACTTAGATTTGCATATTTGCATATTTTTAATATAGTAATAGATATCCAATAAAAGTGCACAACATCTTTATTTAATTTGAATTTTTTGGAATTACAAACTTAGTTGTTAATTTTAGTTTTTTTAAGGTGTTTTCTCGCTTATTCCACTTATTATTCCTTTCACTTTGTGGAATTATTCCAAACGTGAAAAAAAAAGAAAAAGGAAAAGAAGAATATAGTCTCTTGTCTCTTCTTTTGGAACTTAATTATGAAATATTATTGAATTAGCTCTGATCGATATGTGTATCAGCCACTAGCTAAGAGAGTTCATGATTAGCTAGTAGCCTAGTACCATTGATATCGAACGTTGGTATGTTTTTCATGAGTAGTGTGATCGTTAATATTTATGACACGTGTATAATTAGTACAAGGATCATAATGCACGCCTTTGGTTTTGATCTTTATTCTTTTTCCTTCTCAAAGTATTGAATAAAATATTTTGGTAACAAAATATATATACAAGGTATAATTCGTGGGTATGCAATATTTATTTTGGTACACCACATCCACATGCATGTTATAAACGTGATCAAATCAAGATACATATCATTTCGCATATCTTTATTGACTAGATAAATATATTAGTATATAGTTTCATTTTCATTCAGACAATAATTTAAATTTTAATGTGATCAAAGTTACATCGTTCTTTGATGAATGTGATGCATCTGTAAATACTAACAGATTTAATGTAACTGATCATCCGATCAGTTTATTCATTAATGTAACAGTAGACTTGACGACATGCATTAAATAAATCTACATTAGTGCGAAAACAAAATGGATGGATATTATATTAATTATAGTATACTTTTTATAACAACGACGAAAGGGAAAATTAGGGCTTGCATTCCTCGTACGCTCTTGTTATTCTTGCATGGCTGATGATGATCATTTGAGAAAGCATTATTACACCTTCAAGTATTTTAGAAGCCTGTCAAAACAAATGTGTCAGAAAAATGATTAGCTAGCTAGGTGCTTAAATTCACAGCATATAAAAGTCACAAAAATTGAAAGAGTCTTAAGTATAATTATGCATGAAAGATGTAAAATTACTTGATTATGAGATTCCTTCAAATTACTTTGTTGTGAATTATGATTAAAATCTCGAATTGATTTGAAACTATAATTTTACATATATAGCTAGATCATAGAGCAAGATAAAATTTATCAACTTTTCATTATTTCTCGAAAGTAATTACGTGCAATTTGGAAAATGTTATTTTTTCTTTTTCTTTTCATTTCAGTATAATAATGAAACTGGCAAAAAGGGGTCTCTCAAGAATCAGGATACAAATATATACATATCTTA
This sequence comes from Linaria vulgaris, assembly GCA_948329865.1. Taxonomy (NCBI): domain Eukaryota; kingdom Viridiplantae; phylum Streptophyta; class Magnoliopsida; order Lamiales; family Plantaginaceae; genus Linaria; species Linaria vulgaris. The sequence continues at coordinate 4,531,112 of OX415251.1, forward strand.
CCTATTTAATTAGATAATGCTTTTTAATTATACTAGTGAGATTTTTGTAGCTAATATTCCTTGTAGAATCATATAGACACGTGGCTTTTTAATTATTATGATGTAAGCAATGTCCTAAAAGCTCATAATTAGAAATTAAAGAAGAAAAAAGGTGTGGCGAAGAAAAAGGAAAGAAGAATCTTTGTTTTTTCTTTTGGGAAAGAAGAAAATTTGTGTTATATGATAAATAAAGAAAACTATTTGCATAGAATCCCGCTATTGTGGCTATCATAAGATATAACAGTGACATATTGTTGTTCCTTAACATGGACAAGAGAGACACCAGGAATCGAAAGAATCCCACGATGCCAAAAATAAAGGTGAAACATGGACATAAGAAATACATAGAATTAATTATCCTTCACAAATTTTATTGGAATATATGCATAAAAATAATAATATCAATTGGAACTTGAGCTTTTAGAGACGAGAATTTAGTATAATATCAAGATTATATGCATGTGTGGTGGTGTATTGAAAATATGAGTTAAATAATCAACACACGATATCGCGATTTCTCTACAAACTTGATCTTTTAGATAAGACGATAATTAAACAATTATTCAGTCCACTATGAAAAATATTCAAAAGAAATTTACTAAATACTAGATAATATTAATATAGTACCTTTTTTCTTCATCCGCATTATAAACGTTCTTGTAATTTGGTATTGGCACGTCTCCGGACTCTATACGACGGAGATCCTCAATGAGAATCTGATAATGGCTCTTCACTTCCTCCGCTGATTTACCGCCGCCGACTGCCCTAGCCACGTTGTGCCACCGATCAGGTGTGTCGCGGTCGAACCGGGCTAGCGCCTTTTCGAACAATTTGTTCTCTTGTGGTGTCCACGAACCGGACCTTCTTGAACTCAATGAACTCGAAGCCATATATATTTGTTGAAAAAGCTACTTATTAAATATTAAAAATATTGAATAAGGCTTTGGTATGATGTGTACTAGGACTGGTTCATGCTAGTGTATTTATACATAATTGTAGAGGTGGGGGTGGCATATATGGCGTTGGAACCACAAGGTGAAGAAGGACAAAGATTGCAAGAGGGGAGAGGAATATATGCCATATTTGGTTTGTTGATTGCATAATCGGTCAATTTCATTTTTTGGCATAATATATATTCCCTTATTTAGTTACATATCAAAAATCACGTATGATGTGGATCATATCATGTATAATACTATTTATATAAATGGATCATATCATGTATAATACTATTTATATAAATGTTTTCTTCTATAATATCGACGTGATTTCATTTTGGATTCCATAAAAACAAAAGTTAAAGATATTTATAATTATTGATTAGAAGATGAAGACTTTTATTTATCAAAAATAATAGAACCTTTTTCATTTTTCAAAAGTTAAATTAGAGTTTCATTGCCACGTCAACTACTAGCCTATATCCTTACGACGTTCAAATAAATATCCAAGAAGTATGTTTTTATTTGATCTGAGTTTGTCACACATGGTTAGTCTAGTGTGGTTTATCTGGTTGGCGAGGTTTGCATGCTATTTCGTCGACCCGAGAGTTTACCCAGTGCGCACCCGAAAGGTAGCGGCTGCGGGTTCCCACGTCATAAAAAAAATATGTTTTTATTTTATATCGAAGCACAAACAAAAATTTAAATTTGATTCATGTTTGCCTCTACATATACAACGTAACATGGGCTTATAATCAATATCATAATTTGTATTAGTTTATTTTATCTAGCGTGTATATTTTGTCCAACACAAATTTTATGTTATACTAAATTAGTATCACCGCACCGATTTTAGGCGTAACTTACATTAATGCGTGATATAATATGGTATACATATATAAAAATTAAAAATTAAAATTGAGATGGTAATTTAATTTGCAAGCTATAAGTCTATATAACTCGACTAGGATTGCACCTAAAGATTCGTAATTCTGATAAAGATTCGATTGGTGCTTTTTTAGGCCTATAAATCTTACTTATTTACTGTGCAGTAAATAAATATACACAAGATAAATGATGGTAACTTTAAATAAATATATAATAAAGACAAAGGAGCGTGCAGTTTGATCTGACGCCAAGTACTGCATATCATATATATTTTCGAATCTTTGAAACTGTTCAGACACCAGCTCTGTTCCTCATATGGCTGTATTAGAACATGCATGGCTGGATCCATGGTTAACTGAGCTTTGTTTCTGACACTTTTTGAATTTTCTTTTTTCATTTTGCGAAAATAAAATATTTAAAAAAGACTATTTTGGAATTAGGGTTTCGGATTTTTCTTTTCATTGAAGAAAGAACATTATGGAAGAGTTAAATGTACATGTGCCAACTCCGGTGAAAAAAATTGGATGGCCAAAGTGGTAATGATAGTTATAATGGTGTTTGAAAATTGTTCTCAAAAGGTGAGAATTTTATAACTTTTCTTTAAAAAAATCATATATAATGGTAGTGTTTAGAAATTAATCTGAAAATCAATAGTTTTTAAACTATTTTATATGAAATTGGTGACCATAAACTTAAACAAGTTCGTACCAATTTAGAGGATGCATATACTGAATATTTAGTTAGAAAACATATAGTAACTACAAAAGCTTGATAGTGGAAACAATCCCTCATTAACAACACATATTCTGCGACCCTTATGCTCGTAAGGTGCGACCCTTATGCTCGTAATAGGGAGCTGTAGCAAAGCAAGTCATCTTCGTGGTCCCTACCCTGACAATAAGAGCAAGCATATCTCAACTAGAACTGAGTCGTACATATGTTAAAATGGTTTGTTAACCCACCCTCGCCTTTGATACTATTAAAGGATAGATGTGGCACAGCCGAGCGGTCGCGTCCCCTGCCAATAAAATCCACGCATATCTCAACTAGAACGCAGTGACAGCCGAGCGGTCACGTAGTTGATCGTGACCGCTCGGTGATCACGAACCGCCTTCGTGACCGCTCGGCGATCACGGGCCGCCAACGTGACCACTCGGCGATCACGAAAGCCCCTGAACGAATTAATATATATATATATCTATATATATATATATATTCTGTTAATTTACCGAAATATTTTTTTTTTTTTGCGAATAGAAAATATGTTTAGTCTTTTTTTGGATATAAAAAAAGAAAAAAGAGGAGAGAAATTGTTGGGGATTTTTTTTTTTTTTTTGATTTGGGAAAAGAATAAAGAGAAGAGAAAGTATTGGGGTTTTTTTTTTTTTTGGGATTTGGGAAAAGAAAAAAGAGAAGAGAAAGTGTTGTAGATTTGAAAAAAATAAAGAGGAGAAAGTGTTGGATTTTTTTGGAGAGTATAATTTGAGTGTATTGAAAATTAGTGGGTAGAATGGTGGGTATATATAGAGTTTTGGGTGAAATTTTTGAATTTTCGAGAAAAAATGAATTTCTCCCCGAATCCCGCCAATTCTAGGGTCTTTCGCTACCGTTGGGCAGTCACGAAATATTTCAAATTTGAAAATTCTAGAAATTTCGTGACCGCCAGATTGCCCGGCGATCACGAATGTTTGTCGCGATCGCCTGCTGGTGGCGCCATTGCCTTCTTGACCACCTAGCGGTGGCGAAGGGAGTGAAATTATCCGCCATTGCCTGGCACGTTTATATTTTTAATATGACTATTATTAGTGACTGTCGGACGGTGGCGAAGGGAGTGTCGTGACCACCCGGCGGTCACGGATAATTTCTTGACCGCCGGGTGGTCACGAACATTATTCATATTAATTTTTTTTTTTTTGTGTTTCAGATGTTTATGTAAGGTGCGTTATTTTTTAAATTGATAAATTAGTTAAAACGCGTAAGGTTTTATCGCACATAACAATTAAAACATATAGGAATATATGATGATTAGTTGTAGAACATAAAATATGTTATTCGTTCATAACTCGCCTAATCACATCTAATCTACTATTTTTATTCACATGTAATAATGAGATTCGTTGTTAAAAATCAAAAACACATCAAGATCGTTCCATAAAATTAAAGTCTTTAATACGACTATTATTAGTGACTGCGTGACCGCCGAGAAGTGCGAAGGAAGTGTCGCGGCCGCTTAGTGGTCGCGTATCATTTTCGCGACCGCTTAGCGGTCACGGAGTCGCCTGCGACCGCTCGGCGGTTGCCGATACTGGCGACCGCCTGAGGGTTGCCGCTGCCGGTGGCAGAAGCCACCACAATCTTGTAGTGATACGTGTTTTTCTGTCTAGGAATATCCCAAAAAGGGAAAAAATTATTATTATATTGCGTCAAAATTCCTTTTTTATTTATTTATTTCTCACTAGTGTTCGGTTATGCGATTAATCCAGTCGAGCATTATCGAGCCCTTTTTGAAGGGGGGCTCTCCCAACGGTGTTTTTCACATTTACAAGGCTCGAACCCGAGACCTCGTTTAAGTTGGCTCAAGTCCCTTGCCACTTGAGCCAACAACCGTCAGATTGCAGAGGGGTGTCGAATTTCCTTTTCAAGATTCATACAGTGAAGCAATGATGGTCCAGGTCACAAACAAAAAATTAGATTGCATAATCAATGTAAAGTTGCATTTCAAGATTCAGTGACATGATCTTTTAAAAGATTCGGTTACTACAAAAGCCTTCGTCATGTCGACCATATATATTATATAAATTTGCTTTATAACGTTTAAAATTTCGACTTTTTATCCTGGATAGCCTAAAATTAGGTCCACCAATATATATATATATATATATATATATATCGTTATTGGTCCTCAAATCTTTAATCCGTTGATAGTCGTATACATTACAAATTCACTTATATTATATTCTTTTCTGTTTTATGAATTCGTATATACCTATAACTGTATAAATACTTGTAATTAGTTATAGAACTTTTGGATTTATTTGTTTCGTAACTCTTCGAAATTTTCATTAGGTGTAATAAAAAAAGGGGAAAATTTTGAAGCTTTCTTTTCGGTTCTTAAAAGAATCTCGTTTATGGGATGAATAGAGATATAGCTTCTTCATGTAAAGTGGCATAAAACGTGTAACAATAGGCAATGCATTCGCTCAAAATACTGGTTAGTATTTAATGAGTTTTCTAATCAGGGATCAAGTGAGTAACGGAACTCCTTCTAGGCGAAAATGAACGGTGAGCTCACAAGGGATTGAGTCAACAGATCCTAACTAGCCCAAGGGTTGAGCGTGTTGCAGGACCTGATAAAACCCGTAGAGAGCGACTTAGGAGTGACTACATGATTGAGAATACAATAAATTCTCCTTTTGTTGCGCATGTGCGCAAGACTAGCTAACCTTAAAAAACACGACCTCTCTAAGGTAATTCTGCCACACCATAGTTAATTTGCACTCTCCTATGTAAATGATATAACGACAAAAAGCTCAAGGTTTTTTCATATGAACTGGTCGTCATTTTTGGAATATAGTGTATGCTCACATCACACTTTATCTTTTAGTTTCTTCTAGCAACACTCATTTCAACTTACAACCGACCAATGAGTCACAAATTTATTATTTCTCTATGAATTGCTTTGATACTACTATAAACATTCGAAGTACTTTTTCACTCTCATGAGTGACAACTTAGTGTCACAGATATGTTTCTGACCGATACGAGAAAACTCATAGTAACAACTTCATATAATTCATACGTGATATACAAAATTCAAGAATTGCATGTTAAACGTATTGTGAGTTCATATGGTCAGATTTGAGGTATCATTTTGGGGCCAAGTATAAGAACAAATTCGAAGTATATAAATTAGAATAGAATTAGGTTGAAAGTGCTCACAAATGGGGCAACATGAAAAGTGGAAGAGTATATATATTATATATATATGTTTGAGGATAAGTAGATAGAAGTATGAGTTTTGTGTGCCAAACAAAAGGAATTTGTATGTGCTGTGCACAATTTTGTCCAAGAACACTGGATACGCCTTTTTGTTTCTTTTTCTTTTTTAATTAAACGAAATTTAAAGTAAATTGTCAATGTGTTGAATATGTTGGATCTGAATCACTACAAGAATTCGGGTGTTTTCCCGACCGGAAAATCCCGACCGGAAATCGGTCGGGAGCATTTCCGACCGCTTTTCGGTCGGGAAAAGTATTCCCGACCGGATTCCGGTCGGGAACTTAGCATTCCCGACCGCGGTCCGGTCGGGAATACTTTTTCCGACCGAATTTCGGTAGGGAAAGTGGGCATACTTATTCGCGACCGAAATTCGGTAGGGAATTAGGGGTATTGGCGACCGATTTTCGGTAGGGAATAATATTCATATTTATAATTTCACAATTCTGCTCTCCATTTAAAATAAATCGTTGATTTAATGATCAAGTACATCAATATTAGTTATGTATTACTGAAAAAAAAAAATAGTTGCACGTTGATGAATCGTTTGAAGCGTCGATTCATATTGTCACTTATAAATAGATTGGTATATGTAGCTGCTAATAACGTAACTACTTATGATTATGTTAAACATATGGTAATATATATCACAATTAGCCTCTTTATACTAACGTTTGTAACAAATGTTAATCGCAATTGGGAATACTTTATACTACGTATGATTAATATATATGTGAAACTCCAAACTAACTTAACTTATATGTTAATCTATACTAATTTCATAAATAAAAGAATATTAACCTAATTATTTGTTAGTGCAATTCATGTATTTATTGAGAATATATAGTTATACTTAACAAACACATCAAGATTTTTCAAAAAATCGAATTTTTTTTTTTTACTATTTTTCCCGACCGAAATTCGGTCGGGAATAATATTCATAAGTATTCCTGACCGAAATTCGGTCGGGAATACTTATTCGCGACCGAAAGTCGGTCGGGAATACTTATTCGCGACCGAAAGTCGGTAGGGAATTAGGGGTATTGGCGACCGATTTTCGGTAGGGAATAATATTCATATTTTTAATTTCACAATTTCGCTCTCCATTTTAGATAAATCGTTGATTTAATGATCAAGTACATCAATATTAGTTATATATTACTAAAAATCTAAAAAAAAATTAAATTTAGTTGCACGTTGATGAATCGTTTGAAGCGTCGATTCATATTGTCACTTATAAATAGATTAGTATATGTAGTTGCTAATAATGTAACTACTTACGATTATGTTAAACAAATGTTAACATATATATATATATATATATATATATCACAATTAGCCTCTCTATACTAACGTTCGTAACAAATGTTAATTGACAATTGTGAACTCATATATACTACGTATGATTATTATAGGTAAAACTCCAAACTAACTTAACTTATACTCCGATAAACTATACTAATTTAATAATTAAAAGTACATTAAACAAACTAACTAATATTGCAATTCATGAATTTAATGAGATTCTATAGTTATACTTAACAAACACATCAAGATTTTCCAAAATATCGAAAAAAGTAAAATTTACTATTTTTTCCGAGCGCGTATCGGTCGGGAATTACCATTATTGCCGACCGCATGGCGGTCGTAAATAAAATTTAAAGGTATTCCCGACCGCATGCCGGTCGGGACTAATATTTAAAGGAATTTCCGACCGCGGTGCGGTCGGGAATAAAATTTAAACTTATTCCCGACCGCAGTGCGGTCGGTATTTCGCGAGTTTCTGGGGTGCAAAGTATTGCCGACCGAATTTCGGTCGGTATTTTTTGAAAAATTGGCGGTTTTTTGAAACTTTTGAAAAAAATCAACATTCCCGACCGATATTCGGTCGGGAATAATCGAAAAAAATGGCGGGACTTGGTGGGAAATTCAAATTTGACGAAAATTCAAAATTTTTCAACTTTTTCTATAAATACACTTCATTATTCTCCTCATTTTTCCATCTCCACACACTTTGTTCCTCTTCAAAAAAAAAATCAAACACTTTTTTCATATTCATACACTTTTTCAAAACCTTCTTTCTTTCAACTTCAAAATTAAAAATTTTCACTTCTTTATTCAAATTTTCAATAATCAAAAACTTATTTTTTTTTTGTGTTTTAGACTAAGCAATGAATCAAAAATTTAATTATTGCAAACACAAAAACTAATTAATGTTTTTTAAATATTGCAAAATATTAAAAAAATAATATTCCGGTAATTTATTACCGGAATATTTTTTTTTTGTTCTGATGATTATTATTCCCGACCGAATATCGGTCGGGAATAAGATGAATATTTTCCCCGACCGCGAATCGGTCAGGATTGGTTTGAATATTATTCCCGACCGCAATGCGGTCGGGAATAACATGAATTTTAATCCCGACCGATTTGCGGTCGGGAAAAGTCCCGACCGCTATCCGGTCGGGACAAAAATTCATATAATCCCGACCGCAGAGCGGTCGGGAATAATATTCAAGTATTTCCCGACCGATTCGCGGTCGGGAAATATTCCGACCGTTGTGCGGTCGGAATAATCGGTCGGTAAATTTCCGACCGTAATTCAGTCGGGAAAAGCCCGTGCCGACCGAAAGGCGGTCGAAAAACTTTTTCCGACCGAAGCAACGCCGACCGCTTCGTCCCGACCGGATAGCGGTCGGGAAAGGGTCATTCCCGACCGCACATGGGTCATTCCCGGCCGGCTTTGCGGTCGGGAATGACCCGATTTTTTTGTAGTGAATGTAAGAGAATTAGTTTTAACATTTAATTAATCGTGTCTTTTCTTATTGTGATAGTTAGAAATACTAATTAATATTTTCACCAGTAATTATATAGCGCCCATAAAATATTGAAACTTTATTCAGTTGAAAGTTACCAAGGAACCATGCAAGGAACCATGCATAGCACTGAATAGGGAGCCGCCGAATACACCAACTACATCTAACATGTGAAATGGGTGCATAAAGATGTTGTGCTCATCCTGGAATACAATCATGAAGTTGAAAGTATCAGAAATTCATAGAGGCATACCATCTGAAAAACTTCCTTGACCAATTGGGTAGATCAAGAAAACTACGAGAGCCTTTATCTAAAGAAATGCGTTGAGAAAGCGCATATGTATCAAATATTTCAACGAGATAGTGCTTTTTCAACTCTCTCAAAATGGAATCTATTCCAAACATATATGCATGGTTCCTTACTTCGACCGCCTACAGGACTTGCTTTTGCAGATATATCGGGAGTTACTCCAGGTATTGCTTGACGTAAAACAGATAGTGAATTTGTTTCTGTCTTTTGTTGAATTTTTTTCATGGCTCGATAGATAATTTGATAAGCCAATGATTTATTTTTTCGTGTTTCAGAATACGGTTAACCAACATGTTAACTAATCGATTACGATAAAATGGATCGAATTTTGCTGTTTTTTCTTCTGTAGTACCTCGACGTGACATGAGTGTGAAGGGGTTTAAGAATCGGTTTTCTTTTTATAAGTGTGTTGCCATAAATGTTTTGCTTAGTCAAGCAGTTAATAGTATGTTACGACGTCACATTATTTTGCAACATGATTCTTTTCATGTACGACAATATTGTTGAATATTATAATTAGTGCATTAACAAGAGTCTTTCAAATAATGGTCATGTAATGTCTTAAACAAGAGATACGTCGTGTTATTATGCATCTAATACACAATGAAAAAAAAAATTAGGAGATGTACAAGTACACTAATAGCTCAATGCCAAATATTTATCTTTTAACATTTTGAACCAAGGATAGATATTTAAGGTGAGTGTGTTTTGATCGCTTAAATATTAGGTTAAATTAAATTGTGACTTTACTGTAAAATTATGGAGACATCATTATTCAGTCTTAGTGGCATCAACCTTTTTTAAGGAGGCTCTTGATCAAATTAAATAGGCTGGGCTTATATTTTGATTAATACTTTGGGCTTATTTTTGATCCAGACTGCAATGTAAACTTTTAAATATTGTTAATATATAGTCAATTAGTCATATTTCTAATATATTAATTGTTCTATTTTATTTTTACCTTGTAATTTGAATTAGATATTTATTACAAGGAGAACTATTTTTACTTTTATTTTTTGATAATTAAGGAGAACCATACACCAGCAGCTATATAAGCCTACGTAACTGATTTGGCTAGGGGCGAAATAATGTTGCAAAAACATGTTTTTGCTTAATTATCGACAATTTATCATTTTAGTAATTTACTAGTTTCATTCATTGAGAATATATAATTCTCTAAAGCAAAATATAATTAGCAAATCGCTTTCATAGTCAGTTATGCATTTATATATGGTAGCCTAATGTCTATATATAATGGGTCCAATAATATTAAACAAGGGCCTTAAGAAGTGGTGTGACCCATTTACGTTTATCCGGAATAGGAATTAATTCTAACAACCATGTTTGCCATCTGCACTTCAGATGTGTCTATTGGTTTTGAAGAACTAATCAATTGCATTTTAGTATTAATTCTTAAAAGCTTTTTGTTACCTCGTTTTTTGCTAATAAGAGCATTGATCGGATTTCTTTTGTCAAATTGCTTTGGCGAATCGAAGTTAGTAAATAGGGGTAGAGTCGAGTAATAATATATTTTTCCTCTTGAATTTTAAGTTTGATTGTCGAGTAATAGATATGACTTTATAAATATTTACCGTGTGCATGATGATTAATTGATATATATATATATATATATATATATATATATGATACTTGAATGCTCATTCTTTCTCTTGAATGCTCATTCTTTCTCGGTGCAGTAAAGCATGTTTCATAAGTTAAAGATTCTAATGGGAAAGAAAGTGCAGATGTTAGATTAATTAGTTAGCCCAACACTGAAGCAAGCAGTGTTGACTCATCATTGAGTTTGACATTGACGTTGAACAATGTGTAATTAACTTAGTTAGTTATTTTGCATTTATACATATACTAATCTAGTTTCACATTTATATTTTATTGTGTTTATCTCAGGATCACTAAGATCAAGAGTCCAAGTGAAAGTTTTCTTCATGAAAGATTACCTAAAATAGAAGACACGTGCGGTCAAAATTTTAGGAAAGATCAAGGCGTATATTTGCAAGATAATAAGGATGGAAGATTTCCAAAGATGAATCTTGTCAAAGGAAGATTTCAACCAAAAAAGATACTTCACTTTGAAGAAGTCCAGTTCAAGTAGGAAAGCTTCCATATTCGATGAAGATAAGGCCGAAGAAGAATTTGAGATGACCCATGAGATCTAAGAGCAATCTAGAATCGTGTCCTACATGCCTTCTTTCACAAGAAAGATTATCTTATTTAAAGGCATGGAAGAGATAAAGAAATAACACGAGACAAGATCAAATAATTTGAGAGGATTTATTAGTTGAGTTGAGGGTTATTATACTATTTTACTGAGTCTTTGTTTAGTGATTTAGAACTATAGTGAGAATATATCTAGAGAAGTGGAGCCTTTTGAACGTACTCAGTTGTTTTGTAAGATCATTATTAACTTAGTGATTATTTTGCTATGTGGCTCGACATATTATATAAATATAATCAGCTTAAAATCACATATTGTGTCGATTATTTTCGTTGTGAAAAGTTATTTTGTTCAAGTGGGTGTTAGGACAACACTGAGTAAAATTAGTGTTGGATCAACATTGGAGCTAACACCAATGTTTGAGTTTCAAAATTGGACTAATCCCAATCAAAAAATTTTCAATTGACGTCAGAGCGAAGCACCGATTTCACTTGCATTTGGATTTGGTACTAAAGGATGGGCAATGTGAACCCCAATAACATCAAGTTACTAGTGTTGGATGTGTCCAACTATCCGTACTGGAAGGTCATGCTCGCATCACACATCTTGTCTATTGACCTTCATGCATGGAAGTTTGTGGTTGAAGGCTACACATCTCCTAAGACTGCACCAGACCATGACAATGATGTTGTCCTGAAGCTTGAAGCTGACTGAAGTCCAACAAGAGTCGAGTAATAAATATATTTTTCCTCTTGAATTTAAGTTTGATTGTCGAGTAATAGATACGACTTTATAAGTATTTACCGTGTACATGATGATCAATTGATTGTATATGATACTTGAATGCTCATTCTTTCTCAGTGTAGTAAAGCATATCTCATAAGTTTAAGATTCTAATGTGAAAGTGTCAATATTAGATCAATATGTTAGCTCAACACTAAAGAAGCAGTGATGGCTCAACATTGTGTTTAACATTGACATTAAACAATGTGTATTTAACTTAGTTATTTATTTTTCCTTTATACAAATACCAATTTAGTTCCCTAGTTGTAGTTTATTGTGTTTATATCTCAAGATCACATAGATTAAGAGTCCAAGTGAAAGTTTCCTGCATGAAAGATTACCTAAACTAAATGACGTGTGCGGTCAATATTTTAGAGAAGATCAACGCTTATGTTTGCAAGATAAGGATGGAAGATTTCAAAAAATTAATCATGCCAAAATGAGATTTCAACCAAGAGAAGATACTTCACTATGAAAAAGTTCAATTCAAGTAGGAAAGCATCGATATTCGATGACGATAAGGTCGAAGAAGACTTTGAGATGATCTAGAAGATCTAAGATCAATCAAGAAATAACATGAGATACTAGCAAATAATTCAAGATAATTCATTATTGAGTTGACTGTTATTGTCTTATTTTACCGAGTCTTTGTTTAGAACTATAGGCAGAATATATCTTAGGAGCTAAATTGAGATGAGTGGAATAATTTGAAAGTACTCGTTTGTTTTTGTAAGATCATTATTAATTTAGTGATTATTTCGCCATGTGGCTCAGCAGATTATAGAACTTTGTTGTTTATTTCTGTTGTGCAAAGTATTCTATTCAAGTAGGTGTTAGGATAACATTGAGTAAAACCATTGTTGGCTCAGCATTGGGGTTAACACCTGTGTTTGAGTTTTAAAATTGTCTCAATCCCGATCCACGAATTTCCAATTGGCGTCAGAGCCATGCAACGATTTCACTGGTGTTTGGATTTGGTAATAAAGAATGGAAAATGGAAACCCTAACAACAACAAGCTACCGGTGTTGAATGTCTATCTATGCGTACTTGAAGATTAGGCTCAGATCACACATCAAGTCTATAAACCTATGCGCATGGAAGTCTGTGGTTAAAGGATATACAACTCCTATGGCTGCACCAAACCAAGACAAATGTTATCCTGAAGCTTGAAGCTCACTGGTGTCCAACAGAGGTCAATAATGCCCCCTTCAATGAGAAAGCTCTCAACACTATCTTGAGATGGTTGATCACCACATGTTCAAATTAACTTGAAATTGTTTTACTACCAAACAAGCTTAGATTTCTCACAAAATCGTTGTGAGTGTGATTTAAGTATTAGAGAGACTAAACTACAAATTGCTTTACACATATTTGAAAATAGGGAAAATGTACAGACTATACCCATCGTTTAGCCTCTTTTACGAAACTATACCCAACCTTTGAACTTTTGCAATACTATACCCAACCTTTGAAAACCGTAACTATACTATACCTATACTAAATTTCCGGCTAAAATTCAATTTTTTTAGAGGTAAAACAGGTAAGTCACTGTAGTTTCTTAAATAATTACATTCACACCCAATTTTCTTTTTTAAATAAGATAAATATTTTCTTAAATTTATAATAAATATAGTTTTCTAAATTTTAAAATAATATATTTTTAAATTTAAGAAAATAAAAAAAACCCATCTCTGCCCCCCACCCCCCCGCCCCCACCCCTATCTCGCCCCACACGCACCATCACCGCGATTGGCAGTGGTGGTGGCATCAAATCTACGCCACCACCACTGCAAATCGCGGTGATGGTGGCGGTGGCGGTGGCGGTGGCGTCGATTTGACGCCACCACCACTGCAAATCGCGGTAGTGATGGCGTCAAATCGATGCCACCGCCACTATCACGGCGATTTGCAGTGGTGGTGGCGTCAAATCGACGCCACCGCCACCACAAATCACGGTTGCGTGGTGGGGTTTGGGGTCCGGGGGGTTTGGGGTTGGGGTTGGGGTTGGGGTTGGGTCGGGGAGGTGGGGGTTTGGGGGGGGGGGTTTGTTATAAAAAATTATATATATTGTTTTTAATAAAGATTTATATAAAATTATAAAATATAAAGATTTATATAAAATTATAAAATATAAAGATTTATATAAAATTATAAAATATAAAGATTTATATAAAATTACAAAATATAAAGATTTATATAAAATTATAAAATATAACCTAAATTAGTTGAATTGATAAAGTCTGAGGGCATAACTGCAATATTTCGAATTATTTTTGTAGTATTAAAGGAATTTTGTCTGGAAATGACTATATTACCCCCCTCACTTGCCAAGACATGATGTCACTTTGTCTGGAAATGACGTTTTTTGGCCGGAAATTTAGTATAGGTATAGTATAGTTATGGTTTTCAAAGGTTGGGTATAGTATTGCAAAAGTTCAAAGGTTGGGTATAGTTTCGTAAAAGAGGCTAAACGATGGGTATAGTCCGTACTTTTTCCCTTGAAAATATTAAAATGGGTAAGGATGAACGTGTTTTTTTTTCATACTTTGAAAAGCTTATGGACTTGTCTAATGGACGTCAAAATCGTGTGGACTTTGCACGTCCCCCACATTTCAAGATATGCATTTTTGTACGTTGAGATTTTGTGTGGCTTGAGGGTCGTTCTAATAGATTTTTTGATAAGCGTCTCATTAGCTTGATTTAAGTATCTGTTTATTATAATTTTGAATACTTATGATGTCATATCTACTTGTTTTAGTACTATTTAATGTTTACTTGGCTAAAACTGATGTTTTGGACACAGTTGGCAAGAGACACTATTTCGGTACAGTCAAGCGCTACGGGAGCGCTAAGACACTATAAAAAAGAGGAAATACCAAATATAGCACGATTGAAGAGAAGACATCAAGAGACACGTGGAGGAAAACAAAAAAGTAGTGCGGTCACCACCACGTCGCACTAGTGGCGCGCGATCAACGTCACATCGCGCCGGGGTCGTAGAGCGAAGAGAAAAACTATAAATAGGAGGCTACGTTGAGCAGTTAGGGTACAACTTTCACAACAATTTTCACAGCCTTTACAACCATTTTAAAAGAGAAGAAACCCCGAGAGTTGTCACATGAAATAAAATACCATCAAAGTCTTGTTCTAGATTAGTCGAGTCATTGTGTGAGAGAAGATAATTCGTGAAGAAGGAGATAGCAAAAGGGAGTACGAAGAAGGTCAAGCAACAACGTTCCACCATATCCTAGAAGCTTTTCTTTAGCTAATACTTTGTCTATGATATTTCACCCTTTGTTGATTGTTGAGCTCATGACTATGAGGCGCTAACCTACTCGTTGTTTAGAGTAGTGGAGTAACTCTAATATTATGAATATATTTATTTGCTTTACTGGATGTGTGTTTGATGACCTTGAATGTATAGATTGAATAGTTACTTATGTTGTGTGACTAACCTTACTCTCGTTGGGATAAAATGGAAGCACCCGAGTGGAGTCGCCAGAGTGTAGAATGCTAAGGGAGTTATATATATGCGATTTGTGACTTTGGATTTGCGAAAAAAACTATTGCGCAACATTTTGATCACACTATATCAATCTTGACTATGAACGTTTGTTATCATGATTCGGATGAGTTTATTGGATTGTAGATTTGATATGTCTTCTAAAATAATTAACAACTTGACTGATTATGTTAACACGGTAGGTTATTAGAGACTCATGGAGATGTTGTTGGTTAACTCCTGCCATATGTCACAGATTCATTAGACATGCAAACATCAAATAACTATCAAATAATGTATGTAAATATAGGTGGTTTGTCTATTAACTACTAAGTTAAGTCATTGTGAAACCCGACCTCTAAACAGTCTTTCCAACCATTGTTCACAACCCAACAACAACAATCAATCATCCTAGTTTAGTTTAGTTTAGCATTAGTTAATCTCTCATCTTCCTGATATCAATAGCTTAATAACTTGCATTAGATTACGTAGTTTAATTGTCTTCTTGCATTTAAAACCCATAGAAAGTCCAAAAAATAATTGATTATTCTTGCATTCTTAGATCTGTCCATTGCATTCTAAATAAATCATACATACCATTCATCATATTTGGCAAAAACAAGAGAAAAGAAAGTGACATAAATTAGTGTTTTTGCAGTTAAGTGATTCATACATACAACCATCACTTCTTGGGGATACGATATTTGGTTCTTTACTATACCTACCATTTTATTATTACTTGATTTGTACATTTGCGACACACTGGGATTTAGATGTAACAATTACGTGTTAAAATATATTTTACTATATTTACATCTACGCACGCTCCCATCAGTTTTCCTCCAATATGGCGATTTTTCTTGACTGTTTCAAGGATTTGGAGTGCCGGTGTAATTACCTTCCACCCTTTTTGAACAAGGGTAAATTATTATTATGTATCTTATCTATACTAATCGATAACACATAAATAATCCGGATATTGAAAAGACCTAAAATCCCACATTTCATTAAAGACGCCCCTCAAAGAAAGAAGGAGTCAAGCACACTACAGGGCCTCGATAGAGAAGGACAAGCATGAAGTAGTTAGAAGAGACATATAAAAAAGATTTAAATATCTTAAT
Organism: Linaria vulgaris; assembly: GCA_948329865.1. NCBI lineage: Eukaryota > Viridiplantae > Streptophyta > Magnoliopsida > Lamiales > Plantaginaceae > Linaria > Linaria vulgaris. Next base: position 4,547,682 of record OX415251.1, read on the forward strand.
TTAAAGCCTCAACAAAATAATAAGTTTGGTTTGAATGCACACAATTATCATCGACTAGAAAATAAAATTAAACAATAAATTTTGGTATACTCCTTGTATATAATAATAAAGTTTCGTACAACATTCTAACTATCTTAAGATTTGATGTTGAAGGTTTGAGAGAAAGATGGGTGTTTTTTAAAGTGTAAAAGAATTTAAAGATGGACTTATTGAGATCATTTAGAGATTTTAATCTTGTTAATTATTTGGGCTCTTTAAAAAAATCTAACGAAAAATTAATTATTGCTACCAAGTTCAAACCCATTACCTATGAAATGCAATTGTAATGTTGCTACTGTTGCACCATGACCACAATTTTTCAGATTTTGTCGAGCGGATCGCCAACCACTAAGGAGTCAAGCCTTGGCAAGAATACTTAATCTGATTAAAGAGACTCCCATCGAGAACGAGTTATGGTAGTTTCAGGATGAGATTCAACCATTTCGGAGTTCCCAGGCGCCGGGGACATCGTCTATTCGGTAAGGAAATATTTCACATGCGATCACACTTTCGCCTGATCTGACGAACAAGAGCCCACATCATTAGCCAGCGGCACGCGTTAGGCACGCAAAGTAAACTGGTGCGTCGTATGCACAAGGGCCTCGCACTTTAGCTGACCAATCCAACAACTAGAGTTCGAGAGCCACTTCACAGTGTTTTTCAACACTTAAGCTTTATCATGTAAACAGGCCAACTCTATATATAATAAAGTTAGACTTCTCTATAACGTGGTTATGATTGGCCAACTAATTTTATTATAAGAAGAGTGTACAATATCTCTCTACCCTTTAGGGTCGTGAGATTATATTGATTTTGGTCATTCAGTGAGCTTAGCTCATTGCATATATACTACATGACTTTCACTTTTTTAGTTATCACAGAAAGCTTTCCAGTTTACTTGCATATCTTTCAACAATTTGTTTGTCTCTTCTTTCACTAAATCCCATTTTCTTATAAATACCTATTACTGGTGTGGTCAAAATTGACCTTGGACTGGAGGCCACCCTAGCCCTACAGGTGGCTTCGCCCATGGGTATGGATACGTCTAGTTTAGTAGCTCCATAGTTAGTCAGCATGCTTGAGCCAAAAGTACATATGTCGAGAATAATTTTGGAAGCGACGAATAGACGAGGGTTTAGAGAAACAAATTGCGGATCTCCATCATTCTCGCGGCTGCACATTCTGGAGACCAGCCATCATCATGGCCAGGGGATTGTCCAGCATGGGGGACATATTGTATACGCCACTAAAAAGGCCTTGTCGGCCTGGGTCCACAAAAACCTTTATGTGCACGTCGTTAGAAGGCACAACATACCCTAGGCCCCTCTAGGCCGGAATACAGCACTGGGACATTGCCCCCACCGTAGGGGAAATGGAAAAATGTCTCTGGCACCAGTCTCCGCCACCATCTATGCCCATGGTAGCCACCAAAAACATCTGTTATTTGTCCCGAGTGGACTACATGAAGAAAGCCGAACCAAACGAGTGGTTTCACATTCAGATCTCATTTACGTCGTTGGCAACCAACATTGAAGTTTGTCAGCAGAACCCGATAATACAAGAATGACTTCTCTCTTACCTAGTTAGAAGAGCATTTCAGTTCTCCTATTTGCCGATAATACAAGAATTTCCTCATTGTTATCACTTATTAAATGATAACAATTATAAAAATAATCATAATTGGCAACCCCTCATATTTTCACTTCGGACCACGATGGCCCACGTGCCATATTACCACTAGGCACCTATCATAAAAATGGTACTCCGTGAGCATAGGGATGAGTTACAACGCCATCTCAGGGGATGCGAATCTTAGATGATTTAGTGACACGCGAAGGACGTCGTAGCACTCATTTTGTCTCACAGTACCACGATGAAGCTTACAAGGTACACAAATAGTCTGCGCAGCACTACGGATCTTGGATGATCTTACGATGCCCCTAGAACCTACAATACCACCCATGTTGCGCATCCAGGTACTACGAGCACGATACCTGAAAACTCGTTTCCCATACTGATAAGCTTCGTGAAGAATCCATATGGTCACACGATACTAGGAATACTGCTTGGCAATAAAGCTATCGGCTACAATGGTTCACATTAAATTCACGTGGCAAAATGCCCTATCCCAACACGTGCACTCCAGAGGGGGACTAGTTGTCAGAAGAATAAACAAGTTAATCAGCCAATGGTTGCATGAATAACCACCCGTCGAAACATTCTACATGCAGCTAAACACCTGTCTCTACGAAATCGCTTATAAGTAGGAAATGTACTCCATAGCTGGAGGACAAGTTCAATAAAATAAATAAACTTTGCTTTCATTTATCTTGTTTACTCCACTCACCATCGGATGTCTTACGATGTTTGCATGTTCTCGAAAGTTAATTATGGCGTTCCGAACGAAATACAGGTTAATTCCTCAAATATCTAGGTGATATAAAACAAGTATTAACAGTAATCAATAATAAAACAAAATTATCATAACTATAATAACTATGGATCCGAAATAGCCTCAAAAGGGAAATGATATAGACATAACAAAATTCCTAAATACAGAGCAATATTGCAACATTCTTTACTATATACCCTTGCAAATTTAGTTTGACATCTTATCATCAATTAGAGAATCTTAATAAAGTCGTGAAAATATTTCTCTTTCCTATTACTAAAAGTACATATTATCTAATAAGCATATTATCTTATTCTAAAACTAGTATATATATATATATGATATGTTAATTTCACTACGAATTAAGAATAATAAGATTACGCTCATAAAAAATAATAACTAATTAATTATGTTTTGCCTCACCTTATATATATTTTGGCATATATTTTATTAATAGTTTAACAAACGATTTTTTACTACATTTTAATGCATGCGTTCACGTTCATTTACCTTAACTGTACTTTGAAAAGCTTATTATTTAGTTATTTTTAAAATATATTACAACATATATATATATATATATATATATATATATATTATCATGTACCCTTCACGTTTTTATAAAAGAGTCCTGCTGCAAATATAGTCCATAAAGTTTGGATTCTTATGTCACTATCCTAATTACGTACACACACAAAAACAAAAATTAAAAAAAAAAGTTTGGGCACCATCATAACACGTATTATATGAAATATTATCATGAACTATAATTATATATGTGCATAAATATATCATATAAATTGATGAAGGAGTCTAATAACAAGTAAATTGACCTTTTATGGCTTTATGCAGGAATGAAATAAAAATTGTACTAAAAAAGTTGTTAGAATATTAATATTAGTTTCTTTTGAAGAATGAGATTACGAGATTATATGAATTTTTCTAATATTTCAGAATTCTGAGAAAGAAGATTTTTCTTTTGATTGTTGTATATATCCAAGATTAAGAACGAAAGAAAATATATCATTTAATATGAGAGAATATTTACAATTTATAGAGCTTCTAAAAGGAAAAATTGAAAACTAAAAAATAGGAAATGAGTTAGTAAGGGTAAATTAGAGAACAATACAAAAAAAATGAAAAGATTGCTTTGTATTTATCTATGAATATATCAGCTCTCATTAAAAAACTAGTAAAAAATGGCATTCAGTTGAATGTTGGAAATTGACGCAGTGGATTTGCTCATTTAATTCTTGACACTGAGTCCTATGGCTACATAGTTCTTTCATTCACTTTTTAAAATCCAACCCCATAAATCTGTTATTTTTGTTCAAACAAGTTGTTAGAAATATAACACCAAAACGAACAAGAAACAATATATTATTGACGAAAATTGAAGAACGGAAATTACAATAATCAAGATTACCGTTACCGAATAAACCTCAATTGAATATGAATGGAAGAGCGTGGAAACGGGAAGTCGAGGACCTTTCGGTGTCCTTAAAACAGATTCGCCCTCTCTACGTGCTTGAGAAACGTGAGCGATTGTCTCACAGGATACAATGACTACGAGAAGAATTGCGTGTACAAGCAAATACTGCCCCGACGAACTCGAACTGTAACTTTTCTCTACCACCACACGATGAAAAAATATTTTGGCTGCGCAGAAGTGCATTCTCGTGTATGCAATGTATTTTTCGATGAATAAAACCTATGGGGAGCGACTCCTTTATATACTAGTTTGGGAGAGGGTTAGACGACTTGGTCATCAAGTAAACGAGTTAAAAGATAATTAATAATCTGTAATTAAGGTAATTACGAATCGTGTAATTAAAATAAGTACAGATCTCGCAAAGATCTCAGATGAACTTGGACACGTTTTCAGTTAAAACTGAATCACAAAATGTTTTATTTCGTAAGGTAATTTTAATTACCAAAATGATGCTACGAATTTTCTATATATAAAATATATATCAGAAAATAAATAATTATGTTAAACAAAACTGAAAATTAAATATTGGAATTGCTAAACAAGGCCCACGCGAACAGGAGCCCAACATGCCAAACGGATCGACATTCGACGCGTACGTCGTCATGTGCGTGAGCCTGAGTCGCACTAATCCGATGAATTTTGGCCCAAAATTTGCACCCCCATGCGCGCGCGCAGGAGAGGGAGGAGACACTAGCCAACACATTCTTACAATGCTAAGAATACATTCCCATAGAAAAACTCCAAAAGAAAGTACTTTTTTTCCCATGTGGGATGACCCTCTTTACTTTTAAGTTTTCCTCTTTTTCCCCAATATTTCCAACTTTGTGTAGCTAACTTTGAGCATCAGTTTCTCATTCACCCGTGTACCATTTTGAGCGTGTAATATACCGTTTCGAAGCTCTCACATAGGAGAGAACGTCTCCATCTTGAAATCGTCAAAATGACAAGTAGGATCCACTCAAAATTTGACATGAAGTCAGCTGTACAAACCCATTTCATTTACCAATTTTCCAACAATCCCCCACATGAATGAAATTGAATGATCATGCATACATCATGTGGTGGTAGAGTTCTACGATCTATGCCTGCATAGGATAGGTAGGACGCGCCCTTGAACCTTCCCTTGTGAAAAATATTTTCTTTGTTAGCCGACAGTATGATCTTGATGTCTTTGAACTATCCACCGTTTGTGCAAACGCTCCATAAATCTCTACACAGGTATATTCTTGTCATAGTTGCGGTTCTCATGATTTATGTCCATTTTGGCCCTAGACATACACCTCGTTCTGCAAGAGTTTTCCATAAAATTAAGCCCCCACAATTTTCCTCAGATGCAACCCCTCATGTCTCTCACATAGGTTATTTCTTATCTACGAGTAACTGCATTACTCTTGGATTTTCGACGCGTAAGAATCATTAAAAGCACAATGATTAGCCTTTTCCATTACGAGTATCACTGTTTCATCTAGGAATGGACAAGGGTTGACCCCCACAGTGATCGTGCAAGGTTCTTACAATTAAGTTGTCCCATTGAACCAAGATCTTGGGCTCCCTAGTCAACATGGTTGGGTTTTCATTCATAAGAACCTTATTTTTCAATAGGCTTAAGTCCCATTCCTCTCGATGTCTTTCAACTTGATCTCTATTTAACCCTTTGGTTAGTGGATGCGCAATGTTATCTTTTGACTTCATGTAGTCAAGGATGATAATCCCAGTTGAGATCAATTGTCTAACGGTATTATGTCGTCAACGTATATCTCTAGACTTATCATTGTACAAAACATTATATGATATTTCAATCATAGATTGATTATCACAATATATGTATATTGTTGGCACAAGTTTGGGTCACTCAGGAATATCTTTCAAGAAGTTACGGAGCCTTTCGTCTTCTTCACTACATTTGTCTAATGCCACAACTCAGATTCCATCGTGAATCTAGTTATAACCGCTTGTCTTGAGGATTTCCATGACACTGCTGCACCTCCTAAAATGAATACATGTTCACTTGTAGCGTTGGAGTCTTGTATAACATATATCCAACTTGCTTTGGTAAAACCTTCAAGCAACATTTGGATCTATGGTATAATGCAAACCATAGTCACGAGTATAACGTAAGTACCCACGTACTTTTACAATTGCTTTCCAGTGCTCATGACATGGATTACCCGTGAATCTACTCAACATGCTAATTGTATAGGTAATGTCTGGTCGTGTACAACTCATTATGTACATCAGACTTCCTATCACTATAGCATATTCCACTTGATCAGCACTTTCTCCCTTTTTCTAAGATAAGTGTTGACTCGTGTCCATTGGAGTTCTGGCTTTCACCAGAATCAACATTGCTGAATTTTTCAAGAATCTTGTCCACATAGTGTAATTGAGTTAATATAAGACCATCTCGCGACCTTCTAATCTTAATTCCTAAGATTACATCGACCAGTCTTGTGTCTTTCATATTGAATCTTAAATTCAGCAAACATTTAATGGTCTTCACCATTCGGTCATTGCTTTCCACAATGAGTATGTCGTTGACATACAGACATAGAACCAAATCTCATTCTTCTGTAGTTTTGATGTAGACACATTTGTACCACTCATCGATTCTGGGACCATTTGACATCATGGAGTTGTCAAATTTCTCGTGCCATTCTTTAAGTCCAAAGGGCTTCACCAATTTATAGACTTTTTTTTCTTTTCTAGGAGCTACATAACCCTCAGGCTATTCCATGTAGAGTTCTTAATCAAGACCTCCATTTATGAAAATAGCCTTTACATCCATTTGATGTACTTACAAATTTTGGAGAGTGACCATCGCCAAAAATTCCCATATTGAACTTATTCTCGTCACATGAGAATAAATATCAAAGTAATAATGGCCTTCTTGTTGCTTGTATCCTTCAATCATAAGTATAGCCTTATACTTTTCACTGTTCCATCTATTTTGATTTTCCGTTTGAAAATCCACTTAGAACTCAATGGTTTACATCCCAAAGGAAGGTCAACCAATTCTCAAGTGTGGCCGTGTCAGATGGAATCAATCTAATCTTTTATGCTTATTTCCATAAATTATTTGTAATAGAGCTTATAGCTTATAACACGTTTGAGGCTCAACCTCTATCATGTACGTCAGAAAATCTAGTTCACGTGAATTTTCTGTCCTTACCCGTTTTCTTTGTCTTGGCTTTTCGTAGACCTCACCAGTTTCTTCGATTCCCTCTTGATCTTGACTATTGTCAATATCTTTGAAGACTCGTTTCGAAGAACTTTTTCCAACCACATTATATTTACAAGAAAAACCATATTCAAAGAAGAACGTATTTCTTGATTCTGTTATCGTGTTTTTTTTAATGAATCTGAGGACTTTAGATTCATATATAAGAAATCGATGACCAATGCTATTGTGTGCATATCTATGAAAATATAGTCCAACAATTTGGATCTATTACCATTTCCTTCGGCACGAGTTACCTTAGCACGACACGTCCCCACATTATAGAGTATTTTCAAGAAAGTTGTACTTTTCTATAACTCATATGAAGTGTTTACCTTTTTTAGGCATCTTATTTAATAGTAAGCCGACATAATAGCTTCACCCACTTGTCTTGCAATAACACATAATTTACTGCATCAATGTCATTCTCTCTAAAAGTAGGAGAATCTCATTCCAAGAATCTCGCAAGATTCAACATGGTGAGATAATTATCTACTACACATTTTGAAATCCACGCAAGTGAACTTCTCTGGTTTCTCACTACGGTTCACGCGAATCGTAGGACCTACCAAACCAACCGGACAATCCAGACCCATCATGCACAAGGCTGGGTTTTTCAGGATCCTACCAGTACTCAGGATCGACAGATTGGTACCAATAATAACCAATCCGTGTTTTTTGATGTCTCAAAATATATCACATCTCTCTCAAGATTTATTTCTCGTAAAATATCTCACCAATCAATAATGATAATCGATTCAAAGTATCACTTATCAAAATATAGTAATACTTTAGAAAAATTAACTAAATTTATATAGTTATTTTACTTCTTTATAAGTAAACGATTACCTCAATGGTATATATAATGTGTCGTTTTGTGTTGGTCTTTTACACATCACCTCGAGTCGTATATCATGCCTTCTCAGATATGACCAACCATTTGTGAATAATAAATATGAATGGTATTTTATTGCTTTTTAATAATAATACAAGAGTACAATGATATATATACTAGTATTCTAATCTAAAGATATGCACAATATTCTAAGATAGGTAAGAATTATATACAAGATAACAAGGAAGGAGATTCGATAGGATCTCCTTCCCTAATACACTCCCTCAAAAGTGTTGAGCGAAGAAGTAAGAACCGCGACCGAAGAAGTGCCTTGGTAAGAATGTCCGCAAGTTGGTCATGTGTACTAATGTGAGAGACACGAAGCAATCCTTTGGCAATAACAAAGTGAATATCAATAGCAATATGCTTCATGCGAGAGTGCATGACCGGATGCAAAGACAAGTGCGTGTCACCAATATTGTCACAGAAAATGGTAGGCATCAAAGGAAGAGATACGCTAAGATCCACAAGAAGATTTTGGATCCAACGTATCTCGGACGCGGTGGTTGCCAAGGCACGATACTCGGCCTCAATGGAGGATCGGGCAACGGCCCGTTGCTTGCGAGAACTCCATGAAATCGGGTTGTTGCCAAGAAAGATGATGAAGGCCGTAGTGGGTGAACGGTCCATCGGATTACCAGCCTAATCAGCATCCCAGTAACCACGTAAAGTGAGTGGGGAGTCTCGGCAAAGAAGGAGTCCGTGTGTAATGGTACCCTTAAGGTAGCGAAGAACTCGCTTGACACCCGCCCAATGCAACTCAGTCGGTGAAGAGACAAATTAGGCGAGTCGATTTATCGTAAAAGCAATGTTGGGATGAGTTAAGGATAGATATTGAAGCTCTCCAATGACTTGGCGATAAACGTGAGCATCAAAAGCCGGGGATGAGGCAAGAAAAGTGGTCGCAGCATTAGAGGCCATAGGAGTGGTCACGGCTTTGGCACCATCCATATGATGACGAGTGAGAATATCATGGATGTACTTGTGCTGCGAGAGAAGAATCCCCTATTTACACGGGAGAGCCTCAATTCCAAGAAACTAGGACAAATAACCAAAATCTTTGACCGCAAAGGAGGACGGGTGCTCGGCAATGAAGGTAGAGATGAGGCGAGGATCGGTGCCCGTGGAGATGATGTCATCGACGTACACAATTAAGAATAAAATCGTGGTGGCCCGCCGATAGATGAAAAGAGAACAGTCCGAACGAGATTGGACAAAACCAAGAAGAACAAAGGCATCGCGGGTGGTATGGAACCAAGACCGTGGAGCCTATTTGAGCCCATAGATGGACTTACGGAGGCGGCAAACGTGCGTAGGATGAGTAGTGTCAACAAACCCCGACGGTTTTTCCATGTATACAACCTCACTGACAATGTCATATAAGAAGGCGTTGTTGACATCCAACTGTCGAATAGCCCATGAATGCATGACCACGAACGAGAGAACTAGGTGAATTGTGACGGGTTTCACGACGGGTCTAAAGGTTTCAACATAATCGAGACCAGGGCGTTGATGAAACCCCTTAGCAATGAGCCGAGCTTTGTACTTATCAATGGACCCTTCAGGATTGTGTTTCACCCTAAACACCCACTTGTAACCAATAACGTTAGGGGCATGATGTGACGGGACAAGATCCCACATCCCATGATGAAGAAGGGCATTGATCTCAACGGACATAGCATCATGCCACTGCGGGTCCTTCAGTGCAGCGGAGACTGAGGTAGGTTCAAGTGAAAGAGGTGGAGGGTGCTTAGTAGCAACATTGATGACCTTGGGATTGAAGATGTTGCTTTCGGCCTTTGTGACCATAGGATGACCATTGGTAGGGCGAGATCGGGCAAGAGGGGCAGCGGTCACATCTTGGGCCGAAGATAGGGGCAAGTTTGACTGTGGATGGGCCTTGGGCGAGGCCGTGGGTCAGACCGGTGGGGCTGTAGGTTGGGCCGCATGTCGGACAGACGGGGCCACGGGGGTGGCATTGGGTCGGACCAGCGAACCGTTAGGCTGGTTCGTGGGTCTAACAGACGGGGCCATGGGTTGGGCTTGGGGTCGGACCGGCGGACCTAGAGGTGAGGCTGCGGGTCAGACTAACGGGGCCACGGGTTGAGCAATGGATCGGACCGGCGGGCCAAGCAGCGGGATCACGGGTCGGATAGATGAGGTCGCAGGATGGGCCGATTTCACCGAGGGGAAATGTCCTTCACAAAACCTAACATGACGAGAGATAAACAAACGACGAGACGAGGGGTCCCAACACTTGTAAGCACTTTGTGAGGAAGAGTACTCAAGAAAGATGCAAGGCCTAGAGGGGAAACAAACGAGGGAAATGTCCTTCACAAACGGCCGTTTGTTTACCTCGAGGGGAAATGTCACGCCCTTTCAAAAACTATTTAAAATGTCTCCAAATTACCTCAAGTTACATGTGTTTGGGTGTCTTTGTTATCCCTGGTTACGTCCTTATGTCACGCCGTTTTTTTACCTCGAGTTCATAAGGACGTAACCAGGGATAACAAAGACACCCAAACACACGTAACTTGAGGTAATTTGGAGACATTTTAAATAGTTTTTGAAAGGGCGTGACATTTCTGATAGCGGAACAAGGCATATGATTGATTAAGTAGACCGCATTTTGTAGTGCAAACGACCAAAACAAGGGTTGTAGTTTGGCATGATGTAATAGTGTACGACCAGTTTCAATAATGTGACGGCGACGCCTTTCAGAAAGACCATTTTGTTGGGGCGTATGAGGTGCAGTGGTTAACCAATTTATGCCCGATTTTGCAAAGAAACTTTTTAGAGCTACAAATTCCCCACTGTTGTCACTATAAAAGTTTTTGATTTGACACGAAAACTGTTTTTCCACAAGTGGTTTAAAATGGACAAAAACATCGTGTACTTGTGACTTGGTGACTAAAAGAAAAAATCAAACGTAGCGACTAAACAAGTCCACAAAAAGCACATAGTAACAAAAACCATCAATTGAGGTATCAGTAAGCCCCCAAACGTCCGAGAAAACATAATGTAACGAATGCAAATCAGTAAAGGTAGAAGTCTCAAACGACAAACGATGACATTTAGCTACATGACAAGAGTCACAAAATAAGTCCTTCGGAGAGGATTTAGAGTCCACGGGTAAATTAAAGCAGAAATTAAAGATAAGCTCGTCTTGGCGGCCGGATGACCAAAACAAGAGTGCCACGTGCGCATGGAAGCGCGAACTCCGAGGGGGGAAAGGTGGGCGACCTACTTCATATAAAACGAGGGAGGGCGGATGTGGTAAATTCCATTGCTACACGTTCCTCTCGCTAGAGGGTCCTCCATAACTTGGTCCTTCACAACAAAATAGTCAGGAAAGAACTCCATAGAAACATGATTATCACGAGTGAATTGATGAACTGACAGTAAATTATGCTGTGAGGACGGAACACGTAATACATGCGAGAGATAAAACGTGCGGGATGGAAATCGTAAAGAAGATGTACCAATATGAGTAGTTTCCATACCATGACCGTCGGCAATTTGAACCTCGTCAGTACCGTCATACTCAGAGTGGAAAGTGAGATTGTTGAGATCATTGGTGAGGCTGTGAGAGGCACCCTAGTCAACGAGCCAGGATCCATCATCGGGTCTGTTTTGAGAGGTGGTCGGGGTACGGGCCGTGTTGGTCGTGGCAGCGGCGGGGGTGAGGTTATAGCAACGAAGATCGGTGTGAGCAGTACGCCACCATATCTGACACTGAACATTGCTAAACGGTGAGTTAGAGTTACCTCGACCCTGACCCCTAAAGGTGCGGCCACGGGAGTTGGAACGACCGCAGTTGGTAGAAGAGCGGTGGTGGCCGCCGGACGTGATGCCATGGTGTAAATCAAAGGGCTGATGGCCGGTGTTGGTCATGACTACAAGAGAGGAGGTGGCTGAGTCGAGGCGGTGCAAGTAAGCCTCATGGGACACGAGGGCGCTGTGTAACTCTGCAAAGGTGAGCGGATTTTTGCGAAGTCGAACGGAGGTGGCTATATCACGGTAAGCGGGACCGAGACGTATAGAGTGACGACATCGTCACGGAGAGGATGATCGATCATGCCAATCTCGTCAACTTTGGCTTTGATTTCGGTCATGTAGGCTGTAACGGATCGATTCCCGAGGGATGCAGAGTTGAGGGCATCCTTCAACGCCATGACTCAAGTACGATCAGGGCGCGCAAAACTATGGATGAGGGCAACCCAAAGGTCTGATGATGTGGTGGAAGAGTTGATGAGCGGAAGCAAATCATCAGAAATTGCACCAACAAGTGCGCCCAGAAGAAGAGAGTCCTTTTGAAACTAAAGGACTGACGTCGCATGGTTCGACGGATCGGGACGTGGGTACGTCCTTTGCAAATAGCCTAGTAGGTTGAGGCCGTTGCATTGAGAAACAACTTGGAGCCGCCACGAGAGATAGTTGGACGATGTGAGTTTGAGGGGGAAGTGACAGTGATGTGTGATGTGTATAAGGCTAGTTGGTGCCGTGAGGGCAGAAGGTGGAGGGGCGGTGGTGGTAGGTGGCGTGGTGGTGCCATCCGAGGCGGAGGATTCTTGCGGCATGGTGGCGGTGGCTAGAGTTTATGGGCGAATCGAAGAACCAAAAATCGTGAGATATTATGGCTTATCTTGATACCATGTGAATAATAAATATGAATGGTATTTTATTACTTTTTAATAATAATATAAGAGTACAAGGATATATATACTGGTCTTCTAATCTAAAGATGTACACAATATTCTAAGATAGGTAAGAATTCTATACAAGATAAACTAGGAAGGAGATTCGATACGATCTCCTTCCCTAATACCATTGTACCCGATTATCCATCATAGCTTAAAACTCAAAAATCTCACGAAGAGAAATAAGTTAAAAATATTATTCCAGTATTTCAGACCGAAGATACATGTTTTAAGCAAGGTTTAATGCCACAATCCAATACTCATGTAATAGATCATAACCTATACATAGTGTGATTTACATAAAACGTGGATCTAGAAACATATATATTCGGATAATTTACATAAACTTCCCAGTTCCTGAAATTAAACCAAAGCTAATTTCAAGAAAAAACAATTCATGCATTGTACGAATGAGCAATAGCGTAATATGTCAATTCCACTTGTATATATCATGAATAAGCTTGGTTTCTCTTTTGTGATTTACAGAAAAGGTAACAATACGTAGATAAGGTATTTATCTTTACTCCTTATCAATAAAAAGGTTAAACTCTAGCTCAAGTGATCTATCATGCAAGATAGGTCCCAGAAATAATATATTCCCACATGCATACACCAACAATAAATATAAGCATGAAACGTAATTCACCAATTCAAATAATCAACATGGCATTTCATCCAATGTTGGCCAAATTATCCAGTCAAATAGTTTACTTCCAAAGTCACACGAACATAATTATCATCCATAATTCGAAGCACAAATCAAGATATTTTCTTGCACTGTATTTGCTCCAAAAATTAATTATTATCATTAATCAACTTATGAAATGAAAGTTAACAAAATAAAACAAAGAAAATAATGGAATAAAAGTAAAAATAAACGATAGTTATAAAAATAAACCAAAAACAATGAAAAAGAAGAAGAAAAAGAAATGAAGAACATATTGTTGGTGTTTTCTTGGCATTTGTTAAAAGCAAAGAGAAGAAATGTTGTGTTTTGGGATTTGAAGAAAAAGTGAAGCATGTTTGTTTATATTTGGTAAAAGAAAGAAGAAAATTAAAGTTTTTGTTGGATGACATTTCACTACAAGAATTTTGGGCCATCTGCAACCGCCCGGGCGGTTGCAGAAGGCCTATAGGCGATCGCCCGAAGGGTATCCGCGACCGCCGGGGCGGTCGCCGCGTCGGTCGCGGATACCCCTCGTCGTGGGGGTCGGGCGACCGCCAAGCGGTCGCCCTTCCTTATATTGCGACCGCCGAGCGGTCGCCCCAACCGTTGGCAACCGCTAGGCAGTCGCCCCACAATTGGCAACCGTTTGGCGATCGCCCCTTAGGGGTCGCGACCGCTAGCCGGTTGCCCCACACTAGGGCGACCGCATAGCGGTTGCCACACATAAGGGGCGACCGCCAAGCGGTTGCCAATCACAAGGCGACCGCCTAGCGGTTGCCAACCGTAGTGGGGACCGCCTAGCGGTTGCCAACTATTAGGCGACCGTTAGCCGGTTGCCAAAGATATTGGCGACCGCGATGCGGTTGCCAAGGTTATTGGAGGTTCACAAATTCAAAACTTCACAACTGCCTAGCGGTTGCAAGAGAAAGCTCGCAACCGCCTGGCGGTTGCGAGTTCAAGCTCGCAACTGCTAGGCGGTTGCAAATAATATTCTTCAAAAAAAAAAGCAATAATATTTCATGAAATTTCCAAAATATTATTGTTTTTTTGTCGAAATAAAATGGTAAAACTGAAAAACATACAAACAAAAAGTTAAGAATTGAAAAAAGTGTTTGGTGTTTTGTTTTAGGGATAAAAGAGAGGTAATTTGGGTTTTGGTGGATTGGAAAAAAATGGTGTCTGGTATTTTGTTATGAAGATAAAAGAAAGTGCTTGGATTTTTATTTGAGATATAAAATAAAAGAAAGTGGTTGGGTGTTTTGTTGATGATATAAATTCAAGAAGTTCTTGAGTTTTTGTGGATTGAAAAAAAAAGTGTTTGGTATTTTGTTGAAGATAAAAAAGAAGAGAGTGTTTGGGTTTTGTTGAAGATATAAAGGAAAAAAAGTGTTTGATTATTTGTTTTGTAGATAAGAAGAAGTTTTTGGATTTTTTTGTGGATTGGAATAGAAGAGAGTGTTTGTGTTTTGATTTGGAGATAAAATGAAGTCTTGGGTTTTTTTTGAGAGTGTATGAGTTGTGAATGAAAAATTAGGGGATGAATGGTGGGTATATATAAGATTTGGGTGAAAATTTTGAATTTTCGTGAAAATTTGAAATTCCCCCCTATTTCAGCAGAGTTTGCAACCGCTCGGCGGTTGCAACGTATTGAAAATTTTGAATTTTCGTGAAATTTTGAATTTCCCCCCAAGTCCCGCCCAATTTTAGCAAAATTGGCAACCGTCGAGCGGTTGCAAATATATATGGCGACCGCCCGGCGGTTGCCAAGATAAGATATAGCAACCGTTCGGCGGTTGCAATTAATATTCATGTTTAAAATGGAGGTGAGGTCGCGTGGTGGTGGTGGATGGATCGGGTCGGGTAGGGGTGTGTGTTGGTGGGTGGGTATTGAGGAGAGAAGAGAAGAAGAAGAAAAATGGAAGAAAAAATGAAGAGGAGGAGGAGAAGAAGAGAGAGGGGCGGGCGGGGCGGGGCGGACGACGGGCGGGCGGTCGCCCCATTAGGGTTTTAACCCTAGTGGGTCGATGCGACGGATGGGCTGTCGCTCCGGCCCAGGTGGCGACAGCTGGGCCGTCGCCATATAATAGATGGCGACGGCCCAGCCGTCGCCACCACCATATTGTTTGGTGGCGGTCGCCACCTATTAAGACCGCCTGGCGGTCGCCGATAATGGCGACCGCCGTGGCGGTTGGGGGGGGGGGGGCGGTTGCGGATGCCCCCCAAATCTTGTAGTGTTTATTTTTGTGATTTAGGAAGAGAAAAATGAGAACATAAATTTAAGAGTTGGGTGTTTTTGAAGAGTGTTGAAAAATTGGATAGGAGAATTGTAGGATATATAGTATTGAGGGTGAAAATTTTGAATTTTCGGAAATTTCAAATTTTCTCCCCCATTCCCGACGGTCCCTAATAATATTTATACTCTTTTTTTATTTTATGGAACGATCTCCATGTGTTTTTCTATTTTTAGCAGCAAAATTTATTATAACATGTCAATTGAAGTAACAAATGATCATAAAACTACTAATTTAGTTATTTAATAGTAGATTGAATGAGATTGAGAGAATTTTTAACGTTGAACCTTTTATACGTTATACGTACACTTAATCATCAAATGTTGTTTTAATTTGAATGAAACCTTGTAATTTTGTTCTCTTAATTATTATTAGGATACTTATCAACTAAACAAACAACGCGGCACCTTAATTGTTCCACAAAATCAAAAAAAATAGCTATAAATATTATTAGGGACCGTCGGGCGGTCTCTAAAACTACTTTTAGGGACTGCCCGGCGGTCCCTAAAGGTGGTGGCGGTCCCTAATAATATTCATACTATTCTTTTTTTTTTTATGGAACGATCTCCATGTGTTTTTGATTTTTAGCAACAAAAATTATTATAACATGTCAATTGAAGTAACAAATGTTCATAAAACTATTAATTTAGTTATTTAATAGTAGATTGAGTGAGATTGAGAGAGTTTTTAACGTTGAACATTTTATACGTTATACGTACACTTAATCATCATATGTTGTTTCAATTTGCATGAAACCTTGTAATTTTATTCTCTTAACTATTATTAGGATATTTATCAACTAAACATACAACGTGGCACCTTAATTGTTCCACAAAATAAAAAAAAATAGGTATGAATATTATTAGGAACCGTCGGGCGGTCCCTAAAACTACTTTTAGGGACTGCCCGGCGGTCCCTAAATGTGGTATTAGGGACCGCCAGGCGGTCCCTAGTATAAGCATGTCAAGAGTAGGGTATTACCCTACCCTTGCCCTGAATATTAGTTAAGGGTCTGGACCCATACCCTATTGTTAGGGTAAGGGTCCGGGTCCAGACCCTTACCCTAAATTTATTTATTTCAGGGTAAGGGTTTGGACTTTGGACCCTACCCTTTTGTGAGCTGGTCTACCCTAAATTTTTTTTTTTTTTTAAAACAACTCTTCACTCGTTCACTGAGTCTCTCTCTCAAAAATTAAAAAACCTATTTTCTTCCCCAAATTCTCTGTCGCCGCCACCAGTCCCGATTCTCCGACCTCCGCCGCCGCCACCACAAACGACTCCACCACGACACCGTTGCTGCTCCAACACGCAACGAACGACACCTGACTGAGTCTATCTCTCTCAAAAATTAAAAAACCTATTTTGTTCCCCAAATTCTCTGCCGCCGCCACCAGCCCCGATTCTCCGGCCTCCGCTGCCCCCCACCACAAACGACTCCACCACGACACTGTTGCTGCTCCAAACCACTCCGTTGGGGAAGAAGAATTGAAATCCGAATAGCCGGGCAAACATTTGGTAGCTCTCTGAACCATATCGTCGAACAGTTGGTGGACGGCTTCGAGAACCAACAATTTGAGGGCCTCGTCCTTGCGCTGTTTGCTCTGGAAAAGGATGAAATTCCTCTGCATCTCTTTCATAATAACGAAAAGCTCTTCGGGCACATCTTTCCCTTTCCTCTGCTTTGAAATCCCTTCGATTCGAGCCTCGTCTTCCTTGTCCAAATTCCGAATCAAACCCTTTGCGGCTTCGATTTCTTAGATTCCGGGTCACCCCGACAAAGATCTGTGGACTCTCATTATCTCTTCTACCACGCTCTCTAACTTCATCGCCATTTTCCTATTATTACCTAACCCAACAACACAAATAATCCATATATATCATCATAGATATATCATACACAGAAAATAAATAAATTCAACCACTTGGGATTTTTGTTAAAAATAAGAACAAAAAAAAAAAAGAAAACTAAGAATTTTGGGGTCAAAATGAAAAAACGAAAAAGTTTGGGGGCACACAGATAAACGAAAAAGGATAAGAAAAGTGAGCACACAGATTAAAACGCGGAAGATAAAACCCACACGAAGACAACAGTAAAAGGGATTAACCTGATTGAATGCCCTCGTCCCCACTCTCGATCAGAATGACCTTCTCATTGTTGGCTGCAGAATAGTAAGAAAAATAAATCATACTCACCAAAATAACGAGTAGTCTGCGAAATATTTTAGCAAATACCTAAAGGAGGAGAAACCATGGGGGAATAGGGTTTCTCTTGGGTATCATTGGCACCGAGGGTTGGCTGTGGAAGCATGAGAGGAGCTTCTGTGGCTTGCTCAGGATGGATAGAAGGAGAAGGCGAAGAATGTAAGGCTTCAAAGTCATTAGAAGCCTCAGGCACCTCCTGGGCGGTAGCAGTAGTAGGAACATCCTTCGAGAGGTTCTCGTCCTCGGTACCAGGCAATGCGTTGAAACCCGTCGAAGACTGGAGTATCACTTGAGTAACAGTAGTATCGGGAACGTCTCTTTGAAGATTCTCATCCTCGTTACCTGGCTCCGCAGATTTCTGAGATTTGGCTTCGTATGATCCCTCGGAGCCAGAACCCGCATCGGAGGTTCGAGAATCGCTATCGGAGGGCAGCACGATCTTCTTGGATCCTTTACCCTTAGCACGAGAAGCAGCAGGGCGGGGAACATCGTTCACATCCTTCTCATGCTCCTCCAGATAAGAAACTGCGCAAGAGAAGGGCATATGAGAAAATACAACGTATCAAAGAGAAGAATATAAATAGGAAAGTAGTATTATAACTCACCAAACGTAGGCCGCTCTTCATCGGAGAGATGTAGGAGATTCTTCCCTATGAAGGAAGCATCCAAGGGAGCCGGATTATTTAACCCAACAGTATCATACAAGGGCAGGTAGTGGGCTGACTTCAGCAAAGCAGAAGCATCGAGGGCCAAATTAAAGGAAAGAGATGAATCGGCTTTGTAAGAAGGGGCCTCGGGATGGCGCCAGGAATAAGGAAAATCCCATTTGCCATCGATGGGTCTAATGAAAAGGAACTTATCCTTCCAACTACTATAGGATAAAGTAGTTCCTATAACTATTTTCTTCTCGGGATCCCGATGCGAGAAGAAATATGATGGATGACCGGTGGAAGAAACATTAACAGTAAAGATAGAAAAAAACCTCCTCACGGTGCATTCTACCCCCCTCGATAGACAGCAAAAGACAAAAGAAGCTAGGATGGTAAAACTATTGGGGGTTAACTGGCTAGGACACACGTCACAGGCTTTGAATACCTCACAGTAGAAGGGAGGATAGAAAGATCGGAGACCTGCTCGTACCTGAACCAGATAGAGGGTGACATAGCCCTCGGGAGGAGCATGTCCCCTATCGTCCCGAGTAGGAAACTCTCGACGGATGTTCAGAGACGACACCCCAAGGTCATGGAAGAGTTGATTAACTTCTTCCTCGGTAACAGTGCTAGCCACTTGCTCCACCTCCTTATAGCGACGATTACTCTTCGTCTTCACAGGAGCAGTTGGAACGACAGCAGTAACGGACGGTTTCCTTGACTTTTTTGAAACATGTACAGGTTCATCTCCCTTATCCTTAGAAGCTTTGCCTTTCCTTTTACGGCGGTAATTTTCCAGGCCAGAGGGGTTAACCTCCTGTAGCATAGCCACAGTAACGGTGGTGGCGTCCACCTCCGCCGTCGAAGGAGCAGTAGTAGTAGCGGCGAAATTCGTAAGAATGGCAGGAGGAGCACCAGAGGCATCCACCAAAGCGGTGGCTAGGGAAGGAAGGGCGGAGGAAGTTTCACCGGCCATGGTGCAGAAGAAAAAGAGAAAGAAAAACTTAGGGTTTTGCTGCTGAGAATGAAAAGCTTGGAGGAGAAGAAGTGATGAAGAAAAATGAGGGAGGAAAGGCATTTATAAGGGTTTCGTCTGAAAAAGGGGGAAGTTAATGCACGCCTGTATTAAAGAGCGCGACTTCCCATAAATAACTACAGACTCTTGGAATTCTCTCATTAAAGCAGAAGTTATATGTTCCCCACGTACTCCGATGGCTGTGTTTCCGAAGACCATTTCACTATAAGTTCCTGTTGATTACCTATAATACATCAGGAACTGGGGGGACTGGTGTAAACCTATGGAGAAAAATAGTGACCATCGGAGTTTCAAGCCATCGGGGAGGCGAACCAAACGATGGCCATCAAGAGGCAAGTAAAACCTTCCCTATCGGAGGAAAGGTATAACGTTCATCGTGGGAAGATAGAATTGCCTCTACGCAAACTTTGTCTTCGATGACATACGGATTACTACACTCACAGAGCATCCTATGCTAAAGGCACTACCAGTCTTGGATGACTCTACGATGCCTAATAATCGCCGATGCTTTAGTTAGTGAACAATCCTATAAACGGGGGACTTTAAATATGTTCTCCCCAAGGGATATGCCCTATAAAGGCCTATCGAAGAATATATCTTATAAGCCTCGGAGGAAAACATCTCGATGGCATCGTTGGGGAGACGGATTACCTGATGGCATCATTGGGAAGACATCCCGATGGCACGATACTGGCAAAACTCCCCGATGGTATTATTACGAATGACTTTTCTAGGGCAGTTAAACTAAAGGATCGTGAGAATTCATCCAAGTGCATACAAGATGAAACACTTATAGAACAAGAACCAGGTGTCATCCTACCAGATACAACTGCTGGGCGGAGACTAGGTTTCATCATGCATAGCATGAATCAGCTACAAATCAACCAGGTGTCATCTTCGCATGTGATACTTCAGCACCAGAGGAGATGAATATTCACTTGGTTAGCAGCTGAGTTAGCATATGAACGTAGGAGTGTCTGCCATCTAAGAGAGAAACATGTAGTCCTAAGAGTACTATAAATACTCATGTAGAAGGAAGAAGAAAGGCAGATCGAAAAGGGGAGAGAAGAGAGAGAAGTGAAAATTCATTCTGTAAATTCAGGAAATTACTACAATATTATCTTTCCTTATTTTGGATAAAACTCTTTTACTGGCTATTTTGGGCAAGGCGTTCCTCAAATTGAAAACTATAAAAATCACACCCAGGAGTTAACAAATGGCGCCGTCTGTGGGAACGCCGTAAATTATTGCCTTCGAGTTACGCTAGTAAAGGAGTCTCGATACTTGCAATATTTACGACCAATTGTGCCATGGAAGGATCAGCTCGTTCTGAGCATCGGACAGAAAACCGCAGTGAGAGTATATATCAAGAATCTGCTGAGAGTTCCCCTAGAAACACTCCGTCACCTAATGTCGACTATATCAACATCCCCAGAACAGTGTTTGAAGATCTAGTGGAAGCAGCTTTAAGAAGGGCTCAAGCTAACGAAAGACCCCCAGAACCACAACCTATACAACCATACAGAGAAAGGTATAGGGTGGAAGAGCAAGGCTCAAGAATGACTCCAACTCCACAGCGAATACCACCACAGCCAGGATGTCGACAAGAAAGGTATCCGGGTGTGATACCTCCACCGGGCAATGTCTTCGAGGATAGAGTACCTCCCTATCGCCCCAACATGTTCCCTCATTCGAGCAATGAGCCAGCTCTTTGGGAAATGTTGAATCACCTCCGACGAGAGATGCTTAGCATGAAAAGGGCCATCACACCGGAAGATGAGCCAGTATACCATGGATCACCGTTTATACCGGATGTTGCACAAGCTACAATTCCAGCCTACATAAGAGCAGTTAACCTACCCATGTATTCAGGAGAAAAAGATGGAAAAGACCCGCAGGATCACATCAATCAGTATATTGCCACGATGGATTTACAATCAGCCCCGGATTTTGCGTTGTGTCGAATCTTTCGAGCTACACTGACAGGAAGGGCACAATCTTGGTTTACCCAAATACCTCCAGGCACAATATCTAACTTCTCCCAGTTGACCAGCTTGTTTGTAAGACAGTTTGCCTGTAACAGGCGTTACCCCAAATCAGCATGTCACCTGTTTACCATAAAGCAACAAAAGGATGAATCTTTAAGAGATTTCATGAAACGCTTTTCCGATGAAGTATTAGACGTCCCCAACATAGATCCTACCATGTTAGCGGACATTCTTGCTCAAGGATTGCGATCGGGGAATTTCTTCCGATACCTGGTAGGAAATCGAGTAAAGGACATGAATGAGTTAATGCAGAAAGCAGAAACTTACATCCTGATGGAAGAGGCAGAAAAGTCTAAGTTAAAGGCAGAAACCGCCGATGCATATGCAGGGCCAAAAGAAAAGGAAGAATCTAAGAATCACCCGCCTCGGAGAGATAATCCTGGAGGGGTGAAAAGGCATCTTCAGCCTATACCATTACCAACTCTAACCATCACTCAGTCAGAAGTGCTAAATGTAATGAGGGGAAACAAGGATTTCTCCTGGCCTATGCCAGTAAGACAACCATACAAGAAAAAGGATTCAGGAAAATTCTGCAAATATCATAAGGTGTATGGCCACACAACTGATGGTTGTAAGAATCTGCGAAATGAAATTCATAGGTTGCTAGACTTGGGCTATCTGAGAGACTACTTAAGTGGTAGCAAAGAAGATCGTTCGATGGAACGAAAGAAAGCCCGGAATGAAGAAGGGGAGGCAGCTGTTGAACCTCCCTCGGGGAATGATGAGCAGGAGGAATTCAATCAGCAGTTACCACCACCACCTGGTACATATCGAGATAACCCTCCCTCGGGAAGAACCATCAACATGATTGAAGGAGGAGATATATCCTCGTCTCCAGCTGGCAGAAAGAAGAAATATCTCAAAGAGGCCAGAAAGATAGGACAAGGACTATCGGTTTGTACAATGCAGGGAATGAAGCTACCCGCAATATCTTTCGGACCCGAAGATCTTCAAGGAATTGTATATCCTCATGAAGATCCGTTGGTAATTAAGGCAACCATAATGGGTATTAATATACAACGAGTCCTCGTAGATACAAGAAGCTCGGTGGATGTGTTGTTTACCCCAACCTTCGGAGCCATGGGGCTAAAAAGAATACATCTCGATCCCATAGAGATACCCTTGATAGGCTTTTCTGGAGAAACTAGCCGAACATTGGGAACTGTCATACTTCCGATGTCTTGGGGTGAAGGGGCATTGAGGCGTACCGAGCATGTAAAGTTCTGGGTCGTTGAAGCACCTACGCGAACTTATAACGCTATCTATGGAAGGCCATCGATTCACGCCTTTGAAGCCATACCCTCTACTCTTCACCTCAAGGTGATGTACCCCACGATGTCAGGCATAGGAGAAGTCCGAGGCAACCAGGTCAAGGCTAGGGAGTGTCGTATGAATGCCTTACCAACAAGTGTGGAAGAAGAACTTAACCATCCCGAGAAGAAGCAGAAAATGGAGGAAATATGAGTCCATCCAATGGAAGAATTGAAACTGATAGAATTGGAAGATGGTGAGAAAAAAGTGAAAGTAGGAACAGGAATGGGTTTAGGGATAGAAGAAGAAATTGTTTCCATTCTGAAAGAATACAGGCATCTCTTTGCCTGGGAAGGAGGCCCACCTGGAAGAATCAGCCCGAGGGTGTGCCAGCATCACCTCAACGTTAATCCCACATGTAAACCCATCCGACAGAAGAAAAGAAACATGGGTTCAGAAAAGAATGGGATCATCAAGTCAGAAATATTGCGACTTCTCGGGTTGCAACAAATAATGGAGGTTATATACCCTGAATGGCTATCCAATGTAGTATTGGTACCTAAGTCAGGAGGACGATGGCGAATGTGTGTGGATTTCACCAATTTGAACGATGCATGCCCGAAGGATTGTTATCCCTTACCCAGCATTGACCAGTTGGTAGATTCGACAGCAGGATGTGCACTGTTGTCCACAATGGATGGTGACCAGGGATACAATCAGATTCCGATGGCCGAAGAAAATCAAGAGAAAACTAGCTTCATTACTGACGTTGGCACATTTTGTTATATGGTCATGCCGTTTGGACTCAAGAACGCTGGTGCCACCTACCAGAGGTTAGTGAATCTAATGTTCGCCGATGTCATTGGGGATACGATGGAAGTGTATGTGGACGATATGATTGTAAAAAGCAAAAGAGCATAAGATCATCCGAGGGATTTACGACAAGCTCTAGCCATCATGGATAAGTTTGGCATGAAAATAAATCCCAAGAAATGCTCTTTCGGAATTAGGGGAGGAAAGTTTCTAGGATATATGGTAACGAAGAAAGGAATAGAAGTCAACCCGGAAAAGGCTAAAGCTATCATAGAAATGAAATCCCCCAGAACAATAAAAGAGGTACAAAGGTTAACGGGAAAAATGGCATCACTTAGCCGATTCATATCACGATCAGCAGAAAAGGGTTTACCATTCTTTAAAGTGTTAAGGAATGTGAAGGAGTTCCAATGGACCCCAGAATGTGAAGAAGCCTTCAACAATCTGAAAGATTATCTGGTAAGTCCTCCTTTACTGGTCAAACCAGAACCTGGAGACAAATTATTTGTGTATTTGTCAGCAGGAGAGGAAGCTGTAAGTGTAGTTTTGGTAAAAGATAAAGATAACAGCCATCATCCTGTGTACTATGTAAGTAAGACCTTGCAAAATGCTGAGAAAAACTATGTGCAGACAGAGAAGCTGATATTAGCCCTCGTAACCGCAGCCAGAAAATTAAGGTCATACTTCTTGACTTATCATGTGACGATACTTACTAAATACCCGTTAAGAGTCATACTCAATCGCCGAGAAACATCAGGTCGAATGGTAAAGTGGGCAATAGAGTTAAGTGAGTATAGCTTGTCATACGCTCCACGACCAGCCATTAAAGCACATGTTCTATCTGATTTCATGGTAGAAATGAAAGAAATGCAAAATGAGAAGCCACCTGCATTATGGCATGTGTATGTAGATGGATCATCCGTCGGAACACATGGTGGGGCAGGAGTAGTTCTGAAGAATTACGAGGAAGAAGAAAACCTATGCTTTGCCATCAGGATAAATTACCCCTTGTCTAACAATGAAGCCGAATACGAAGCCCTCCTAATCGGGATGAGGTTAGCCATGGAAGGGAACATCAGTCGAATGGTGATTCACAGTGATTCACAATTGATAGTACAGCAAGCAATAGGAAAGTTTGAAATAAAAGAAGAGCGATTGAAAGCGTATGCTCAAACAGTTCGGAATAGGCAAAAGATGTTTGAAGAATTTCAATTGAGGCAGATTCCTAGGTCGGAGAACCAAGAAGCAGATGCGTTGTCAAAAATAGCAACTCAATTCGTGGTCGGAACACGACAAATTACTTTGCTACAAGCTATGGGATCAGAACAGCAAGAGCCTCAGGAAGATGTCCACGTCATCGTAGCTCCAGTGACATCAGGATGGATGTCAGAGATAGTTGCTTATTTAGAGGACCCTACACAATACTACGATGATGACATTGAGCGAAAGAGATTAGAAAGGAAAGCAGCAAGATACTTCTTGCATAAAGGAGTGTTGTTTCGACGCTGCTACTCTAATCCTCACACTCGATGCTTGGATGGACAAGAAGCGTTGGGAGTGATAAAAGAAATGCACGAAGGGACATGTGGAAATCACTCGCAAGGTGCGAGCATGGCCAATCGTATCATAAGGCAAGGGTATTATTGGCCTACGATGATTCAAGATTGCCAGGAATACGCGCGCAGATGTCCAGCATGCCAAGCCCACGCTTCACAGATTCATCAACCAGCAGCATCGTGGGAGCCGAATTTACTAGCGTGCTCCTTCGCCAAATGGGGAATAGATCTAGTAGGACCTTTGATGCCTAATCCGAGGCAAAAGAAATATATGTTGGTAGCAGTAGATTATTTCACAAAGTGGGTAGAAGCAGAGCCGATGGCCAGAATCACAGCAAGCGCTGTCATCAATTTCCTATGGCGAAGTATACTATGTCGATTCGGAATTCCTCGATACCTCGTGAGCGATAACGGGTTACAGTTTGAAGACCAAAGGCTGGAAGACTGGTGTAAGCATTGGGAGATTAAGCATCGCTTTGCTTCCGTCGGATATCCCCAAGGTAATGGTCAAGTTGAGAGAACCAATCGAACCCTGTTAAAGAGCATTAAGGCTAGATTGGACCATCACAAAGAACGATGGATAGAAGAAATTCCAGGTGTTTTGTGGGCATATCGCACGACTCCTAGCTCTGCCACTGGAGAGACACCATACAGCATGGCTTATGGTTGTGAGGCTGTGATTCCACTCGAGATCGTAACCGAAAGTTGGAGGATTCGAGAGTATGAAGAAGTTAGTAATAGCTCTAATCTAGCTCTAGCCTTGGACTTGTTGGAAGAAAAAATGTATCGAGCATCAGTACGCATGGAAGGATATAAAGCTCGAATGGCCAAACACTACAACAAAAATGTTAAGGTTAGAACATTCCAAGTTGGAGATCTGGTTCTCAAACGAGTAGGGGCGTCCAAGAATGTTGCAAAACTACAGCCCAAGTGGGAAGGACCGTACAAGGTGAGCAAAATCATCGGACCTGCTACTTACCAGTTAAGTACACCCGAAGGTATGGTACTTACCCGAACTTGGAATGCATTAAATCTAAGAAAATATTATGCTTAATGTTTGGTAGTAACAATGTAAGTAAGGACATCACATCAGTGTACATGTAAATAAAGTCGTGGTGGAATAAAGATGGCATTTATTTATATGGAATTTGTACATAATCACAAAACTCAATTCATTCCGATACAGCCATCTAACCCGACTAACTTGCATACACACATACCAATATGGCTGAACTCGAATAGGATTCTGAGATGCCTACGTATCCCAGTACAAGGGAATCAAGCCACTCGTAGTTCAATTTACATATGCAATTACAAACCTAACATACGAAAGAGAATATTAATCCTGCATAGGACGCTTGCCTTCTCGAATGAGGCAACGCCGTTGTTCTTCTGAAAGATCGACAGGATCCATAATAGATACTACTGGAACAGTAGACCTTTGAGAAGAAGCAGAAGGAGTTGTAGTATTGGAAGAAGTAATGAACTCAAGGTCGGGAAGATCCAGGTGTGGAGGAAAATTTGGGAGTGTTCTCACAGCCTCCCGACAGATCTGAAAACCCATCACCACCATCTCCCGCATTTCCATACGCAGGGTTGCCCTTATTTGCTCCAAACTTGGAACTGTCATGGTAGCCTCAGCACGAGTGATCAAAGCATCTACTGCACGAGATCTCTCTAGATCCGACAACTTCGTAGCTAATAAATCCCTTTCGGCCAACAGAGAGGATATCAAAGCATCGGAAGTGCGGCTCTGGCTCAACAAATTGTCTATACGAGCCTCCAACTCTCTGGCATGATCCCGCTCCAAAGTTACCAGTTGTCTCATATCCAAGATGGTATCTTGGGCATCCTTTAAAAGAGCTTCCAAGATTGCTTGATCGGAATCATAGTGAGCATGCAGATTGGCAATTTGATTACGAGCATCGTCTAAATTCTTCTCCAGATCAGTGAGGTGTCGATACAAGAAACCGGCATTATTGGGAGGATGTGCACCAAGGGCATCCGCGATCAAAAATACCTGCATGAAATAAGAGGAAGATTAAGGAAATATAAGATAAGCGTCACAAAAGGGAAACAGGAGCAGGACGTACCTCACATAAGTTACGGCATAATCGATCCTGAAGAAGATTCATAGAAACAGAGCCGAGAGCTTCGCAACTAGCTTGACTCAGCAGACCACTCAAGAAGTGCCGATGGTATGAAACATCTGAGGTTAGTACAGGAAAAGTATCACGAAAATCCCCTGTAGCTATACCGCTCGTTCCCTCACCAGAAGGGGGAACCATCCTAGGAGGGGAAGGTATCACGTCAGTAGAGCTTACGGGTGGCACGGTTATATTATCGCCATCTATGACGTTGACTGAAGGATCAAGGGGGGATCGGACAGCTAAGGTCAGTGTAAGTGGAAACGGATAGTCGGGATCCACGTTTAAGTCTGGGGGAGAAGGATCCCCAAAGAGCGAATCGATAGAAGGAACGGCAGAGTCCCATAAAAATCGGACTGTGAAAGCGTCCAGAGGTCATCGGAACCAGGATAAGGGTCGGGTAGATTGTGCTCGACAGATGAACCAGGGGTGTTCGAATACCTTGGAAAAGAAGTCAGAGGGACCAACACTTCCTCAGGATAACGCCTGATAGCAAATCGTTCCATCTCATATCCTAAAAGAAATAATCAAAGGTTAATCATCAGAACAAAAAAGACGATGTCATTAAGGTAAAAAAGTAAATTAACTTACGAAAAGCAGAGTTGGAGTGCAAAGGCATCGGAGGAATATTCAGCTATTCTGCACCATGTTGTAGACCAGCCATGATTAAGGCCGAGGAGTTAGCCAGGATAGAGCATATATCGTAACTACCTAAAAACAGACCAGTGGAGGTTAAATACTCCATTTCTCGTACAGCGGTTTCAGGACGAGGGATCACGTATCCCAAGCCCCATCGTAAAGGTATACCCCATGAATCTCCAGAAGAATTCCTTGGTTTAATGAAAAAATACCTTTTCTTCCAATCTACTACAAATGCCAAACGACGAGGGACATGAAAACTTCTCTGCTGATCTCGGTAAACAAGGTTAAAATAGGGAAGACCATTGGGACACGGACGCAGAATGAAGGCCGCACACACCCGATACGGAGTTAAGGGCACGTTCAAAAGATTACAGCAAAGAACGAAGCCCATCAGATAGCGAAATGAGTTAGGAGTCAGTTGGCTAGGACAAATCTACCAGTATTGAAATAAGGAATGTATAAAATGGTGAAAGAGCATACGCAAGCCACAACGAATTTGTTCAGAGTACAAAGTCAGATAACCAAAAGGGGGTTCAAAGGCTCTATGGAAAGGACGAGGAACGATGATACTGTAGTCATCAGGATTCAAACCATATTCGCGTAACGTACTAAAAATGGACTCGGACGATTCAATGCTTTGGCAGGAACCTACTCTATTTCCTCCAATCATAGCATTAACATTCAGGGCTGAAGTATTAAAAATAGAAAGACTATCAGGAGGGAGGTAGGGTTATCTCCGCAGAAATGTAAGACGTAGGGAGTCTGCCATACTCGAACCAGAACGAGAGGCCGATATTCCATGCACAACAGGAGAACCTCTAAAATTCAAAGACAAACCATCCACATCAGGTCTACCCCTTGCATGCCCATTGGAGGGTTCACCCTGAGCATAAAGGGGAGAAGATTCCTCGAGAGATGATGATGATCTACGGATGAAAGAAGGCATTAGGGCAAAAACAGGGAAAGTAATATCCACTGCAATAAAAATGCACAAGAAAACCAAAGGCAATAAAAAGACAAGAGCAAGATGTTGAGAATGTTGTTGATGGGTGAAAGGATGAAGCCTTTTATAGAAGCATCTAAAGACAACAAAAGGTACGTGTCAAAGTAAAGTTGACATCTGGAACTCTCAAGGTATGGGTAAATAATGATGAAGACACGTGAGAAGAATGTTGTTAGTATTGGCAGACATCAAGCATAAAAAGCAGTGCAGAAAGTGACAAAAAAAGACAAAACAGCGGAATAAAAAAAAGGGAAGGGGAGACAGTGAAACTTGTTCAACAATTCCTAAGGTAGTAATAATCATACAATAAGCTGATAGCTTGTTCAAAATAGTATTACAAGTTTGATAAAAACAAAAGGAAATAAAAAGCTAGACTAAGAGCGACGTTCCGGTGGATGAGCTTGGGAAGGGGGAAAGCCAGAAGAGGAGGCAGAAGAAGGAGCCCGACCCAATATCTTCTGGTAGGCATCATGAGCTTCTTGAGAGGAAGGGGGTCGCATCATCAAAGCTTGTGGATTCAGACGCCTCCAATTCTCAGGATGAGAAAACAGTTTGTCCTCACGGCATTGGTTGATGCAGCCCAAGTACCCGAGTATGAAGTTACCTAATAGATGACTCATATGCCTCAGCTGGTACTTCTCTTCACAATGCCTCTGAACTTCATCTTTAGTAAGAAAAATCGCCCCAGATAGTTTATCTTCCAATACCTCTGGAGTAATGAAACCCGAAGGGGGAGGTGGTGACTTCTTCAGCTCTTCCTTGAGCTGACTATACTGAGTTCGAAGGGTAGAAACTTCCTTCTTCAGAATATGCTCTAGCTCTCCCCATGAACTCTTCTCTTGCGATAGCCCAGCAAGTTCGTCCTTAAGCTTCTTGCATTCAGAGTTACGCTCGGTTAAAGCGTTGGTGGTTTCATCCAGCTTAGATGTCAGCAGTTTTTCCCTCACCAGACTCTGAGCAAATGCCTCAAGAAGGCTCTTCAGCTCATCCTCAGCCTTCTTTAGAGCAGCATTCTGCAAAGATAGCTCTTCCATAGATGTTTGCCCGATAGCTTGAGCGGCATCTACTTCTCGCCAGATAGCAGGGATGATTTTGGGAACCTGAGAAGATATAAAAAATAAATTCATAACTATGAAATCTAGTAATCATAACAAAGAGGGTAAGTAAGAAAGAAAAGAAGGACTTACCATAGCAACCATCAACTCGGAGAAAAATATGGCGGTATGTTCATCATGAGGAGTGGCCGCTGAGGTGGTATTCAGATAATGGGTGATCACCTCGAGGGCTGAGCCTAGATCCGAGTTACTTGGCTTCACGCTAGACTCGGCGTTGGCCCCCGTGGTGTGAATGAAAAAAGGTGAGCCAGTCGGAGTAAAGCGGCTAGAAAATGGCATCCCCTCAAAGTGAGGCCTCGTAGAGGTACCAGCGGGAGCCTCCGAGGGTGCATTCCATACATGTTTCTTCACCAGCGAAGGTAGCAGTTCATCCAAAAGCTCTAAGTTGACAGGGCGAGGGTGAGCAGAAGAAGGAATGTCGTGAGCTTCACCTTGAAAAACTCGATCTTCGGTGGAAAAAAGGTCGTCAATGGATAGATCACGATGGACCAAAGACGAATGCTTCTGAATATCCGAGGGCGAATTGCCTGCACAGAAAAGGATAAGAAAAGTGAGCACACAGATTAAAACGCGGAAGATAAAACCCACACGAAGACAACAGTAAAAGGGATTAACCTGATTGAATGCCCTCGTCCCCACTCTCGATCAGAATGACCTTCTCATTGTTGGCTGCAGAATAGTAAGAAAAATAAATCATACTCACCAAAATAACGAGTAGTCTGCGAAATATTTTAGCAAATACCTAAAGGAGGAGAAACCATGGGGGAATAGGGTTTCTCTTGGGTATCATTGGCACCGAGGGTTGGCTGTGGAAGCATGAGAGGAGCTTCTGTGGCTTGCTCAGGATGGATAGAAGGAGAAGGCGAAGAATGTAAGGCTTCAAAGTCATTAGAAGCCTCAGGCACCTCCTGGGCGGTAGCAGTAGTAGGAACATCCTTCGAGAGGTTCTCGTCCTCGGTACCAGGCAATGCGTTGAAACCCGTCGAAGACTGGAGTATCACTTGAGTAACAGTAGTATCGGGAACGTCTCTTTGAAGATTCTCATCCTCGTTACCTGGCTCCGCAGATTTCTGAGATTTGGCTTCGTATGATCCCTCGGAGCCAGAACCCGCATCGGAGGTTCGAGAATCGCTATCGGAGGGCAGCACGATCTTCTTGGATCCTTTACCCTTAGCA
The DNA here is from genome assembly GCA_948329865.1 of Linaria vulgaris. Taxonomy (NCBI): domain Eukaryota; kingdom Viridiplantae; phylum Streptophyta; class Magnoliopsida; order Lamiales; family Plantaginaceae; genus Linaria; species Linaria vulgaris. The sequence goes on from OX415251.1 coordinate 4,579,014, forward strand.
CGAGAAGCAGCAGGGCGGGGAACATCGTTCACATCCTTCTCATGCTCCTCCAGATAAGAAACTGCGCAAGAGAAGGGCATATGAGAAAATACAACGTATCAAAGAGAAGAATATAAATAGGAAAGTAGTATTATAACTCACCAAACGTAGGCCGCTCTTCATCGGAGAGATGTAGGAGATTCTTCCCTATGAAGGAAGCATCCAAGGGAGCCGGATTATTTAACCCAACAGTATCATACAAGGGCAGGTAGTGGGCTGACTTCAGCAAAGCAGAAGCATCGAGGGCCAAATTAAAGGAAAGAGATGAATCGGCTTTGTAAGAAGGGGCCTCGGGATGGCGCCAGGAATAAGGAAAATCCCATTTGCCATCGATGGGTCTAATGAAAAGGAACTTATCCTTCCAACTACTATAGGATAAAGTAGTTCCTATAACTATTTTCTTCTCGGGATCCCGATGCGAGAAGAAATATGATGGATGACCGGTGGAAGAAACATTAACAGTAAAGATAGAAAAAAACCTCCTCACGGTGCATTCTACCCCCCTCGATAGACAGCAAAAGACAAAAGAAGCTAGGATGGTAAAACTATTGGGGGTTAACTGGCTAGGACACACGTCACAGGCTTTGAATACCTCACAGTAGAAGGGAGGATAGAAAGATCGGAGACCTGCTCGTACCTGAACCAGATAGAGGGTGACATAGCCCTCGGGAGGAGCATGTCCCCTATCGTCCCGAGTAGGAAACTCTCGACGGATGTTCAGAGACGACACCCCAAGGTCATGGAAGAGTTGATTAACTTCTTCCTCGGTAACAGTGCTAGCCACTTGCTCCACCTCCTTATAGCGACGATTACTCTTCGTCTTCACAGGAGCAGTTGGAACGACAGCAGTAACGGACGGTTTCCTTGACTTTTTTGAAACATGTACAGGTTCATCTCCCTTATCCTTAGAAGCTTTGCCTTTCCTTTTACGGCGGTAATTTTCCAGGCCAGAGGGGTTAACCTCCTGTAGCATAGCCACAGTAACGGTGGTGGCGTCCACCTCCGCCGTCGAAGGAGCAGTAGTAGTAGCGGCGAAATTCGTAAGAATGGCAGGAGGAGCACCAGAGGCATCCACCAAAGCGGTGGCTAGGGAAGGAAGGGCGGAGGAAGTTTCACCGGCCATGGTGCAGAAGAAAAAGAGAAAGAAAAACTTAGGGTTTTGCTGCTGAGAATGAAAAGCTTGGAGGAGAAGAAGTGATGAAGAAAAATGAGGGAGGAAAGGCATTTATAAGGGTTTCGTCTGAAAAAGGGGGAAGTTAATGCACGCCTGTATTAAAGAGCGCGACTTCCCATAAATAACTACAGACTCTTGGAATTCTCTCATTAAAGCAGAAGTTATATGTTCCCCACGTACTCCGATGGCTGTGTTTCCGAAGACCATTTCACTATAAGTTCCTGTTGATTACCTATAATACATCAGGAACTGGGGGGACTGGTGTAAACCTATGGAGAAAAATAGTGACCATCGGAGTTTCAAGCCATCGGGGAGGCGAACCAAACGATGGCCATCAAGAGGCAAGTAAAACCTTCCCTATCGGAGGAAAGGTATAACGTTCATCGTGGGAAGATAGAATTGCCTCTACGCAAACTTTGTCTTCGATGACATACGGATTACTACACTCACAGAGCATCCGATGCTAAAGGCACTACCAGTCTTGGATGACTCTACGATGCCTAATAATCGCCGATGCTTTAGTTAGTGAACAATTCAATACACGGGGGACTTTAAATATGTTCTCCCCGAGGGATATCCCCTATAAAGGCCTATCGAAGAATATATCTTATAAGCCTCGGAGGAAAACATCCCGATGGCATCGTTGGGGAGACGGATTACCTGATGGCATCATTGGGAAGACATCCCGATGGCACGATACTGGCAAAACTCCCCGATGGTATTATTACAAATGACTTTTCTAGGGCAGTTAAACTAAAGGATCGTGAGAATTCATCCAAGTGCATACAAGATGAAACACTTCTAGAACAAGAACCAGGTGTCATCCTACCAGATACAACTGCTGGGCGGAGACTAGGTTTCATCATGCATAGCATGAATCAGCTACAAATCAACCAGGTGTCATCTTCGCATGTGATACTTCAGCACCAGAGGAGATGAATATTCACTTGGTTAGCAGCTGAGTTAGCATATGAACGTAGGAGTGTCTGCCATCTAAGAGAGAAACATGTAGTCCTAAGAGTACTATAAATACTCATGTAGAAGGAAGAAGAAAGGCAGATCGAAAAGGGGAGAGAAGAGAGAGAAGTGAAAATTCATTCTGTAAATTCAGGAAATTACTACAATATTATCTTTCCTTATTTTGGATAAAACTCTTTTACTGGCTATTTTGGGCAAGGCGTTCCTCAAATTGAAAACTATAAAAATCACACCCAGGAGTTAACAAATGGCGCCGTCTGTGGGAACGCCGTAAATTATTGCCTTCGTCAAGAAAAACATGTTCGTCTCATATAAAGCTCATCTGCTTTAAGATTATTAGAAATATAGCACCGAAACGAACAAGGAACAATATATTGTTGACGAAAATTGAAGAACGAAAATTACAATAATCAAGATTACCGTTACCAAATAAACCTCAATTGAATATGAAAGAAAGAGTGTGGAAACGGGAAGTCGTGGAGCTTTCGGTTTCCTTAAAACAGATTCGCCATCTCTACGTGCTTAAGAAACGTGACGACTATCTCCCAGGATACAACGACTACGAGTAGAATTGCGTGCACAAGCAATGACTGCTCCAGCGAACTCGAACTGTAACTTTCCTCTACCAGCACACGATGAAAAAATATTTTGGCTGCGCAGAAAAGCCTTTTCGTGTATGGAATGTATTTTTCGATGAATAAAACCCATGGGGAGCGACCCCTTTATATACTAGTTTGGGAGAGGGTTAGACGACTTGATCATCAAGTAAACGAGTTAAAAGATAATTACGAATATGTAGTTAAGGTAATTACGAATCGTGTAATTAAGATAAGTACAAATCTTGCAAAGATCTCAGATGAATTTGGACACGTTTTCAGTTAAAACAAATCACGAAATATTTTATTTCGTAAGGTAATTTTAATTACCAAAATGATGCTACGAATTTTCTATATATATAGAAAATAAATAATTTCGTTAAACAAAACAAAAAAAAAATAACAAGGCCCACGCAAGCAGAAACCCAACAGGATCGACATTCGACGCGTACGTCGTCATGTGCAAGCCCGAGTCGCACTAATTCGATGGATTTTGACCCAAGAATTGCACATCCGTAGGAGAGGAAGGAGACATTAGCCAACACATTTTTACAAGGACGAAATATTAAAACTGCCCTATAACTATTTTTCAGAAGTTAAAATGCCCGTTTTTTTTTCCTTGATTAAATGCCCCATAAGTTTTGAAATTTCTTGTAAAAATGTCCGATTGCCTTATTCGGGCCAAAACTGCCTACGTGGCGGTACAGTCAACAAGTTGTCATTGCCACGTCATATTTTTCAGCCAAAACACATTTTTCACACAAACCCTTATAACTTTAAATATTGTATTTGCACCCCAAAATAAATTGCACTTTGCCCCCCCAAAAATATATATATATAAATAATAAACATATATATATATATATAATCATTTGTAAATAACAATATCAACATATATATAAATATATAACTATTTATAAAATCAACATATATATAAATATATAACTACCACCGCGATTTGCAGTGGTGGTTGCGTCAAATCAACGCCACCACCGCTGCAATCGTGGATGTTGGGGGGGAGGGGGGGGAGGGTTTTTTTTTTGTATTTTATTGTTATTTGTTTTATATATATATATATATATATATATATATATATATGTTTATTGTGTTTATATATATGTTTATTATTATTTATATATATGTGGTTATTATTTATATATATGTTTATTATTATTATTTATATATATATATATGTTTATTATTATTATATATATTGGCTGAAAATATGACGTGGCAGATCACTTTATTGAGGTGGCATTGACTGTACCGCCACGTAGGCAGTTTTAGCCCGAATAAGGCCAACGGGCATTTTTGAAAGATATTTCAAGACTTACGGGGCATTTTGGCAGGGCCCGAAAAAAACGAGCATTTTAACTTCTGAAAAAAAGTTACATGGCAGTTTTAATATTTCGTCCTTTTTACAATGTTAAGAATGCATTCCCATAGATAAATTCCAAAAGAAAGTGTTCTTTTTCCCATGTGTGATGTCCATCTTTCCTTTTAAGTTTTCCTCTTTTTTTTCTAATATTTTCAGCTTTCTGTAGCTAACTTTGAGCATCAATTTCCCATTCACCCGTGTACAATTTTAAGCGTGTAATATACCGTTTCGAAGCTCTCACATAGGAGAGCACGTCCCCATCTTGAACTCGTCAAAACGACAAATTAGACTTAAACGACAAATTAGACCTGCTCAAAATCTGACCCGAAATCAGTTGTACAAACCCATTTCATTTATCAATTTTCCGACATTTGCAAATATCTGCGTCACTTGCTAATTAAAGAGCAACCAAGAAGCAATATTAATTAATTTAAAACGGCGATGTGTATAAAGTATAAACAAATTCAGAAGTCGCGAAACTAACAAATGTGTATATATCTTCAACAATTGGGATTTTCTTTTGTTTGTACGTAACAATAACTTACAATTTAATATAGTTAAACCAGTGCATAGTAAACCCACAGCTTCGTGAATAGCGACACGTAGAAACTTATAGTGACTGCATAAAAATTCAAATTTGAGAATTTTCAACTTTGCATGCAATGTAACGCAAGCATCTAACTGTTTCTTTAATGTAAGGTCAATTTTATAAGATAAATTAATTTGTAGCCCATGCCTCGAAGGATTTTTTTAATTGTTAATTATGACTTGGAAGGAATTCATATATCGTATTCTTCTACATTTTTGACAAGAGCACTGACGATCACTACAATTAAAATTATAAACATTGTGCTCATCATTATTTATTTTGCCTAAAGCTTAAAAATAATCATCTATATATGATGCACCTCTCACAGACACACGAACACTATACGAATACGATACAACGCGATACTGACGACGACTTTTTAAAATTCAGTGTATCCTAGAAAATTATATTGTATATAGTTTTATCTATGTAGAAATTAGAGCCCCCTCATTTTTTCCACTAAAATGCCTTATTAGAGGGAGAGAGGAAAAATTATTAATAAACAAAAGCCCATGGTAGTCCCAACCAATGTGAGATAAGTAATTCAACACGTCCCTCTCACGTGTAGGCCAGGATAATACCGAACGGAATTACACGTGAGAGAAATAGATGGGCAAACCCAACATTGGCTGGGGTAAGCTCTGATACCGTGTAGAAATTAGAGCCCCTTATTTTTTTTCCCCTAAAAGACCTTATTAGAGGGAGATGAGGAAAATTATTAATAAACATAAATTCATCGTAGTCCCAACCAAGGTGGGATAAGTAATTCAACAATCTACAATATATATAAATATATCTTCATGCATGCATTTTGCTTTGTTTTTTAAGAATATTATGAGAGTAATTCTTTTAAAGTGGGATCGAAAGGAGCAATTCAATTGGTAAGTGTAAGAGGCAGAAGAAAAAGGTCAGTAAAAGGCAACAAGTTTCTAAATTCTGATGCACCTAACTTGAAAGAAAGCACACAGATTTAGGTAACACTGGCACATATGATTGGAAACAATGGAAGAAAGTTGATTCCCGAGGGGCTCACCACGTCATGAGACCCTTTTATTTTATTCTTTCAATTAAATCCCACCTAAGTTTGTTATACCTTTTTACATTTTATTACCTAAAAAACGAAAGATATATAACTTCCTAACCTTTAAATTAGGGTGTTTTGTTCTCTATCTCGGGTATTTTTTGGCGTAATATTATTTTCAGAAAAAATTTCCGCCAACGTATAATATATAGATAGGTCATCTCGATTTAATTTCAATTTCAATAAGAAATTATATTTATCTTAATCTCAAACTTTTTGTTTTATAATTTATTTACAAAAATTATCTCGTTATTGAAATTTGGGCTAAACCAAGAAAAACTTCCATGTTTATACTCCGGTTACGGATTTTCCAATGAGAAACTGGTGTCACATTACATTGCATGCATACGGGGTATAGAAGTGGCTTGAAGTTTTTTAGTTTTTACATTTTACCCTATTTTTTATTGAGCTAAATAACTATATATTATTATTAGTATTAGTATATATAGCTTTTTTCCACCTCGTTAATTAGGCTATTCCATAAATGATCAGGTCGATGATTATTGATGAGCTAACATCTAGTTTTTAAAATTGCTCATCTTTGTAGATGCATATAATTTTTACAAAATTTATTTTTTGTTATTTTTTAACCGTGATGAAAAATAAGGCACTACTTATTATTTAATCTCAATATAACTAAAGTAGCGGCGTTGGGATAAGAAAACATATAGAAATTGGAAGAACTTAAGAAAAAAAGAAATGTTTGATATATAGGTGCGTGCCTAGAGAAAAAAAATCATTAGCAAATGGGGTTTCCCTTTCCAAATTAATTAGACCCTATTTTCGGGATAATTTGAGGTAACCCCACATTGAAAGTGCATTGATAAGTACATTAAAAGTGATTTATTAAGAACTGAGACAAATGTCCCATTGGCAACTTGGTTTTAGTAATAATGCCATATTTGAATGATTGTGTGCCAATGGTTTCTTTTCGCTTTCCAGCTCTTCACATCTTCAAAGGGACGACGACTAAACAATTTGTCACAGCTTGATTTATATTTTTTTATTCAATTTGTTTCACTTGATCTATTTATTATAAGTCTTGATCAATTTTGGGCTGTAATATTCCGCCCATCGACGTTTTAAAATACAGAGGACACATACTTCAAAAGATATTTCATACTTATGTTGCACCAGTCCACATATTAGCAAATATATAAATGAGTTGTGCATTTAAACTTATGTATAAGTGAATTTTGACACATTACAAATTATTTTTGGCATAGTATGATGAAATCTTAATGTTATGTAATAGAAATAATATAAATAGACGGTATCCTTGTTTTCAAGAAGTATACTGGAAAAATAGATGCGGCAAGGTATGTTCGCCAATTCGGGCATCAGACTTGCTATTGAAGGTATGTCTTTGCATTAGTGTCGATCAATATTTGTGTAAAAGTCTTCGACTCAATAATCAAGTTAGTCGTGATGAGAAGTTTTAATAGCAGACACAACCAATGAATTGATCTCTAAACGTTATCGTTATGAATTTTCTTTCTTTTTTCATGACGATGATGAGGCTCACAAATATTGCCCTTGACAAACAACACAAGGGACAAACGTCGTGTTTCGTCTTTGAGTTCTACGACGATTTATCTATTTGCTCTCATCACGAGGCAGACTTCCTCAAATACACTCGTCAAGTACACTAAGACTTTTTCGATATCAATTATCACTAATCATACGTGATGAATTTATATAAAGTACAACATGTTCAGGCTAATACCCATCAGACTGCAGCTTGACAAGATAATTTTTTTTTAGCTTATTATGCTTGCTAAACCAAAGACATTCGACAAAACTAGTGTCCTATAACCAAGCTGTTATGTCGCATACAACTAACGAATTCCGTACAACTTATCTCTAATGTCTATTCCAACTACAATTGCATAAATTATGTGATTATGTACTTAAATTGCGACATAAAAATTATAGGATAAGGTGGGGTCCGGACAATAGTAATTACGATATAGTGGTAGTCAATTCTCAATAATAGGGACTTTGAAAATAAACACTATTTTTGAAAGTGATTTGAAATATATTGGGGATCGTTTTTGTCTCCTGACAACGATTGTGCAGTAATTTTGTGGTCCTTGTGTCAACAGCAATTTAATTATCCTTTCTGCAATAAATCTTATTATATTTGCATAAGAGTAAATATATGGCTATATGCTATTGATAATAAAAGTATTATCGAGATTAGTTTTTAAAATCGTGTGCCTGTTTTGGTTAAGAAACCAAGGCCTTAATAGAAGTTAAATTCTCTTCGCTAACGCGTTATAGGATAAAAAAACCGGTGAATTTCTTTATATATGGTTGAACAAATAAGTGGTCAATGGAGTATATCATAAATTTGACTTCGGTCGTAATTCTCTAATGTAACATACAATATTTTATTGTATCCTTATTTAACTTTCTAACCATGGTATAAGATCAAAATTTTCTTGTGTTTTCTAGAAAAGTGCCGAAACGTTTCCATTTTTAACTCTATCGAAACGAAACATACATGTAATTTTTAGGTTCATTATTACAAAAGTTTCAACGAATTTTTCGAAACATGTCTAAAAATTCTCGAAACATTACGAAAGATTTTTATTTTTTAGTGAACCGAAACCTACTCTGAAATTGAAACTTTAATCAATGGGTATAAGAGGTGTCGGTTTAGTTTTCTAAATAGGGGGTTCGATTTTTGGTTCAAATTGTCATTCGTCGGTTTATTTATACCTAGTTTGTTTTTATTTAATTTTTTGCTTCTTTTGTTTGAAAAAAAAAAAGGTTAACCCTCTCATTTATTCATCAAAAAGTCAATCATTGATTTGAGAAGAAAATATAGACAGCATATATAAATAACAAACACCATATAATAGTCAATAATATCACTTATTAATCCATTTAAGATTGTTCATCAATCGCAAAATACAATTAATCATCAACAAACTTAAAAGTCGCGAAGGTCATTGCAATGAGAATCGTCTTTCAATATCTAGCCTTTGCCTCTAAACCAATACAAAATTTACACTCATGGGTATTTAAAAGTTATCCATTTACACTTTTGAAACACAGGTTGTTGCAAACTATTTTTTTCATAGAATTTACAGACTACGGTGGTTTTTTACTTGAGTAACATTTCTTTGGAAAAAAAGTACGTTTGGTCCCATAAGTTGGCACCATCACGCATTTCGTTCTTTAATTTGTCACTCCACTCTTATAGTCCCATAAGTTGGCGAAAACGAACAATTTTAATCCGAGCTTGCCAAAATTCCATAAAGTCGCTGGTTTCTGTTGATGTGGCTCTGGGCATGTTCATCCCTTGAAACTGCTTCCATTGGCATGAGTTAGAGTCCTCTCCTGCATGAGCATGTCACCTTCAATTGATCTACGACCACCCTTGCTTTCAGCTGCATTTTGGTTTGATTTTCTACAGCGAGCGAAGTGCATAACTGAGCGGTGGACTTTTTTTAATAGTCCATTGCAGGTTATTGTGGGTTGTGCCCTTCTCTATGGGCTTCTTTTATTCCGCTTTTTTGTGGATTCTTTGATTCGATTTCTTCAATGGACCGCGTCTATCTCTACTCTAAAGGGGCTTACGCACTTTGTTTCGCTCTATAGTGTATGCACCAAAATCCAATCATTATGCATACAACTGTGGTGGCTTTGACTTAAAAGCTATGAATTTTGACCCAAGAAAAAAGCTCAATTACACGGCATGCCACCTAGACACCATGCAATTGAATAATTAAAAAATAAGATGAACTATGGACTTTAAAAAAATGTGAATTAAAAAAATAACCTTCACTCCTCTTTTCCTCTTTACTCAACCCACAACTCACACCACACCGTACACTCCACCACAGTCCGCCACAACCTGCCACTTCACTATAAGCCCGCAGTCGACAAACGACGCAGAAGTGAGCCAATACAAAGTTGTGTGTGCGATACTCGACCAAAAACGTCGAATCCATCCTCATATACGGTAAGAATCTCTCGATTTAAACTACTTTCAAATAATGTTTACCATATGTGGTGATGAATTCTTTATTTTTGGTCGAGTGGCACACGCACAACTTTATTTTGGAGCACTTTTTCAACATCGACCGCAGTCTTTTGGCCGGGAGTGGCGGGCTTGGCGGATAGTTATGGAGTGTAGGCACATTGTATGGCATTGTAATGCCCCAAAAATTAGGAAGAAAATAAATGTATACTTTAGTCCTTGAACTTTTGAAATTTTTTATTTTTGACCCTAAATGTTTAGAAAAAATTGCATTTGAGCCCCTGAACTTAGAAGTTAGTCTTTTACTATATTTACAGGTCTCTAATCCTAAAATATATATTTCAATTTCAAATATTAATCAAGTTGATTGAATTACCTAGAAAAATTGCATAAATAAATATGTATGTAACAAAGAAATCTAAGTATACCTATTTGAATTTTAATTATAAATAATTGAAGGCTTGATATGCAATTAACCAATTAATGAAGTAAGCCATGACATCTTTTTGATGAGGTAAGCCATGACATCCTTAAAAGTATGATTAAAAGATTTTTGTAATTTATTATAAAATAATCAAAGTGAGGCCTTAATTAAAAGTATTTTAACATGATTTTTTGCCTATAAATAGTAGACTTTCTTCCAACAATTTTCACACCCAAAATCATTTTTGTTTTTCCTAGTTTCTTCCTATGAATCTCTAATCTAGTGAGTTTGCTTTCAGGAAAAAATCATCCCAAGTTCTTATTTCATCATTTTCTACGCGAAAATACCCCAAAACTTTTATTGCGCAGAAATTATCTATTCGGCCTTGCACCTTAAAAAAATCATAACTAATTGTAGAAAATTCATTTTTGATCAAGGCTAATGGCTGAATACTCCTCATGATGTTCTCTAACTTTCATATGAAGGAATGTTTTTCAAATAATGTGATTTAGAAGGTCGAAATTCCAAAATCGTAGACTGCTATCTGAAAATCTAAAAATAGGTTATATGTTTTCAAGAATTATTTAGCATATCAAACCTTTGGATTCTCCTTCTCATTCAGGTACACATGTTTCTAGTGATGTTAGAGATCAGTTGCCACAAAAATATTTGGAAACAAAGTTTATTTGGATATCCGATCAAAGGGTTAGCGAACTAATCAACGCCATCAAGGTTCCCCGTACGAGTTAAGGTGAAGTTCTATTTCTGATTTGTTCTAGCCTCATTTGGCATCCGACCCTGAGGAACTTGGACAAAAAAACCACTACTCCGTTACCAAACCTCGAACAACCTATATTTATCATAATCTTGTTTGGCATCTCATCTCATGACATGATTTTCTTACTCGTCGTTAAATCATATCAAATCATTTATTATTTATCATATCAATTCATAATCATTGATAATTCTCCAATATTATACTCTCATCTGCTGCTTCTTGAATTGTGCAAAGAGCAACGAACCATGTTCGGGACATGTAGCTCAAGGAGCAACGGATATTATCCGGTTTACTAGTTTATTTGTTTATTTGTTATACCCATTGGGACACCTTTGGAAAGTTGGGCCCAGAGATTGAGTCAAGTTACTGCCGGGCAGTAAGGAATGTCGATATAAGTAATTTTGCTAGATACACATCTATCTAGGCGTCGTTTGCGGTCAGAAGTTGGTTGTAACCTGCGTGCTGAATCGACATGTACTGGAGTATGTCTCTTGATTGTTTGCGAGGTCGCTCCTCGTTGGAAAATATAAGGTAGAATAGTATAAGTCATAAGGCTGAATTTGTTTATTGTTAAGCACACGTTCATTAACTATTCTATGAAAACTCCACTACCATTGTTACATCAAATTGTCTAGTTGAATTGTTTCTACCGGTAAGATTACTCCTGAAATGTATCGAGTAGGTCACAGTTAATTCTCGCATTGCCAGTTCTTTTATATGAATCTCATTAAGTCATTAAAGATTTATTCCCCGTTTCTTCTGTCCATTCCTTAGGATAAAATCAACATGGCAGCATGAACCAAGTGAATAATTGTTCAAGCGTGCTTTTTGGGATATTCGTGTTTTGTCACTAGTGCATAACCATTAAAATAGTCACATTATTTGTAATACCAAGACTTCCGCTGTATATATCAAAATATAATTTATAAAATGTGTATGGTTTTGATCCTGAACAAGTGAGACGTATTCCTATGAGTTGCGCTTTAGTCTGAATTGGATAAAGTAGTTGGCCACCACTGAACCAACTCGGATTATAGCATGAGTCGTTGGCCACCACTGAACCACCGTCGAGTACCATCTTAGGAGAAGGGAGTTTTAGTTTCAAAAACTCTACAAGACTACTATTATCATTATGAGTGATTCACTTGCAGTTAGAACTTTTACGTTTTATATACTTATACTTGTACCCCAAATTTACCACGGCTTAACAAATACAAAAATAAGGATATTTTAATGATTCATAATTTAATAATATGACTTATATTATCCCAAAAACTATTTTCACCAATCTAATAATTTTCTTGTCTATTCGTGACCCCCTAGGACACGCCCACGTGTCTGCCCATGTCTTCATGGGCCCACACCACCATGGCCTCTACTTTTAGTTCCCATCATCATCACTCACAATTTTCATTTTTCCCACTGTTACCAATTTACTCCGCCCTGCTCCACCCACTTTCCGGCGGTCATTTTCCAACTTTTCCGGTCACTTTCAACAGTTCCAAATCCACCCCACCTCCCCTATACTTTTCAGAATTACATTTTTGACCCCAAAACTCCCAATTCTCCTCATATCACACCCATATATAAACCACACATCAGCCACTATATATATCACATTTCAAAAGAAACATTATGAGTATTTGAAATCTATCCTGTCACTTCCAAGTTCCAACAGTTCCAAATATACCCTACCTGCCCTCAACTTTGCAAAATTACATTTTTGCCCCAAAACTCTCCATTCTCCTCATACCACACACATATATAAACCACACATCAGCCACTATATTATAAACTTCAACAAAACTAAGAATCTTTTAGTACAAATGGATTACTTCAACGAGAATGAACAATTTGGTGGTGCATTTTCTTTTTTAGAAAATAATAATTATAATTATGATCAAAGTATTGGAGAGGCAATGTTAATGGACCCGGGCCGGGCAATGAAACCCGACCCGGGTTTTGGAAATGGATCGGACCACGAAGGGATTGGACGGGTGCTGAATTTCGGAACGAGTTTTGCGACTCCGGCAAGGACAGCTAGTTGTCCGCCTTCCGTGGCGGCGGCGATGGCGGAGGTGGCGAAGAGTAAAGGCAAGGAGTTCAAGAAGAGAAAGAGTGATGATAATCAGAATATTAAGGTGAATCACAATGCTAAATCTGTTTTTACTTGATTTAAAAATGTTAAAGTTTTTATCATGGTCATTGAATTGTCGTCTAATCTAAAAATTTAAATTTTATCGAATATATTTTATGCCGGGTCGGAAAAAACATTTGGTACACTTGACATGTAACATTTTTGGTTAGACTGCTAACCCTTGGCATCAATCTAAAAGTTGAGACTTTATAAATATATGAATTGTCGTCTAATCTAAAGATCCCAAATTTATACAGAGTTGAATTATCATTTAGTCTAAAGATTCATCATATGTTATAGGCAGTTGAATTGTTGTCTAATTTATAGATTGAAACAAGATCTACTCTAAAGATTCAAACTTTATGAAGAGCTGAAATGCGTCTAATCTAAATTTCCAAACCTTATGAAAAGACCATACAACTCAAATTTTTTATATATATTCTCCCTCCCGATCGACTTGTCTTGTGACGTGTGGGTTGCAGAAAATTTACATTACGCGCTAAACATAAGATAAAATTTGGATAATTTCTCGACTTCATATCTTATTGAATTGTCTGACTCGCATAAAAATCTTAGGAGAAAAAGGTTAGAGAATGTGATGACGAGGAGGGATCTAAGATCACGGAGCAAAGTAGCCACAACAATAGCACCATCACCACCAACAACAAGAAGAAAGGGCCTTCTTCGGATAATAATTCAAAGGCTTCCGACATTCCAAAGCCCGATTACATTCACGTTCGAGCCCGTCGGGGTCAAGCCACGGATAGCCACAGCTTGGCTGAAAGAGTAAGAACTATAAGAAGCCATTCTAACAACTTTGTTTAATCTCTAGTATGTGAGTTGTTGTATCACACATTTGTTCTGACTTAATTGATTCTTGATGCAATGATGGCAGGTAAGGAGGGAAAAGATAAGTGAAAGAATGAAGTACCTTCAAGATTTGGTACCAGGTTGTAATAAAATCACTGGCAAAGCTGGTATGCTTGATGAAATAATCAACTATGTTCATTCTCTTCAAAGACAAGTAGAGGTAAATAAAGGGAAAACTATCATTTTGCCAAACTTTGCATTTTGTCAAAAAAAAAATCTCTAGTACTAAAATTATTAAAATTTTGTTTTGGCAGTTCCTATCTATGAAACTTGCGGTCATTAATCCAACAATGGACTTTGATGCAGACAACTACTTACCTAAGGAGGTGAAGTACTTATTCTTATTCTACCAACATAACTAGTTTTGGGGTTAAAATTCTACTACTAATTGACTATGTTGCACGGATGTTCTATACCGCACGATATTCCTTAATGATGAAATGTGTATGAATACATTATAGATCAACTCGAACCATATACCCATATTGCCGTATCTGTATTCGTGCAACAACTTTATCAACTACAATCCAATAATCTAAGATGTACCATATTTATGTTTTAAATTCTTATGGCTACAGATGTTTCCGGCATGTACGTCTAGCATCCCGACAATCGGCGTACCATTGGAAATGGTTAACCATGGTGAAGTCCAGTTCAATACATTAGGACAGGGAGTCCCATGTTCTTCTGGTCTGCAAATTGGTGCAAATCCTTCAGATTTTACACTTAGGAGGACCATTAGCGCTCCTGTACCATTTCCAGTCACACTTCTTGATTCCTCTTCTTTGAATGTAAGTTTTATTCAGTTCAATTATAGGATAATTATATATACACCCCTTAGTCAGTTCAATTACAAAACATCCCCTAAATTTGTCTATGGTACTATAGACCGTGTGGCCACAATTCTTCATGTGTCAAAATCTGGGACAATAGGGTTATAGACCTTGTGGCCGCAATTCTTCATGTGTCAAAATCTGGGACAATAGTGTTATGTGTTTAAAATTAGGGTAAGTCATGTGAAGCCCCCTAATATATATTATGTTTCTCAATTTGCCTCTTAAGATTTCAACAGTAGTAATGTCCCTCCTAAGGTATGATGCAGATGCCTTGGACTAAATTTTACGAACAAAAATATGGACATGTGTCCAAAATGAACGGTTGATCGCTAGTCCAGGGGGTATTAAACATACCTTAGTAGACACATTGCTACTTTTGAAATCTTAGGAGATAAAATGAGAAACACATTATACAGTAAGCTGAACATGATTTAGCGTTAAGATGTAGCAAAATTATACAGAGTGGATGTGTAGCTAGTCTAGTAAAGGATCAATCATTTCCTAAAGATTGAATGCTTACATAAACATATCTAAGTCATATTTGTAATGTTTTTTTCAAATAATGTTATATGTAAGAGCTTGGGATCTCTTCTTACAAATTGGTACTATATCTTATTCTACAGTGTGAACGCACGCCGCGTAGCAAAAATCAAATAACTTAGAATACCTTGTTTGTTTTTTCAAAGTCTTGGACGAAGTGTTGCTTATTAACCATAAATATATATTACATTCATTTACTGTTTAAAAATGGATAACGTATTATATAATACATATCTTAATTTAAGTATCTAATTAATAATGTTCTTAATTAAGTTTTCTATGTAAGAAGCAACCCGGATTGAATATAAATATAGTAACATATAATTATTGTATTACATTATTCGAACGTTTGTCATTATTTTTTTGAGACAGTGTTATAGTAACACCTAACTATTAATGAACAATTTCTAGTCAAAATAAAAAATTCTGAAATCTCAACAAATCAAAAGAAAAATAAGTAGAGACAATGACTTTATTTTCATCACTTGAAAATTGAAGGCTACTGATCTGGTTATTATATTTTATTTTTTAGATAGATTAAAATGGTAGAAGAATCTTTTATTTCCATTGAACCACACCCGCATAAGAAAATAAATCTCCATTGAACAAATTGTTCAAATGTAAAGTTTGTTCTAATTTATACAGAAACTTATTATACTTAATTTGCGTCATAAAAGGGATTTATAGAAATATCATGCGATTTAATTATGAAATCATATATATGAGATTAGTGTTGCCTTGTTGAAGTAGATTGAAAAAAACTACATCAACACTATATAAGATAAGATGTAGTACTAATTTGTAGGAGGAGATCCAAAGCCATATGTAAGTAGTCGAGAAGCTTTTTGTACCTAGCTAGATCAAATTAACTTAATGAGTGTCACTGTAATTAATTAATTAATTAATCTTCCTATTGCCTTTTTTAAATGAATATACTGTATATTTGAATTTCACTTGCTTACAAATATTGAAATAACTTTACATGCAGCAAAATCAGTTTTTAACGTGGGATGCTGAATTACAAAGTCAATACAGCATGGAGTTCCAACAAGGAATAAGATCAGCATCGTCATCATTTATTTCTCAGCCTTTTACAGGTACCAACAAATTGTCCTTTTTATATTATAATCACTGATTCAAGATAATTTCATAAGGTAAGTAGAATAACACAAGTCTAATTCTTATGTGCCAAATGGAGTGTCACTCGCCATAAATTTTCGACACATAGATGTACATAACTCGTGGTGAGATCTTAATTCATGTGTGATGGGGTATTTTAAAAAATCAAGATTTAATACTTAGCTTACAATTGTTGCAATTGTCACACGTCGTGACATAAATCTATATGTGTGGCATATATAAAATTCGACACACCATTTTTTCATATGTTGAATGAATTACTTTTTTTCAGGTTATGTTGAAACAGGCCATGTGAAGTTGGAGATGTGAAAGTGAAACACAGCTCTACTTATATGAATTTTGGAGAAAATTCCAATTCAAATATTACTGATCATTTCAAGAATCAGAAACTACATATAGAGCTATGCAATTTAAAACAGTACTGGTAGTAATATAATGAGAAGTGCCCAATTTTTGTTATGATCGTACCTCTACAAATGTAAATATTCTTTGTGTGATATATTATCATATGATTAAACTTAAAACATGTATTATTGGTCAGAAGTTAAATTATATCACCTTATTCAGCGTATGTTTCGGTCTGCTAAATGTTAACATTGCGACACATTTGATGTGTGTATGAAATTTCATAAAGTTGTTACAGTGGACGAGAAAAATACTAATTTGTGTTAAATGTTTAGTAATTTTGATTCATGCAAAAGGGTCATGTTCAATATTTGAAAAGGCAGAGATACTGGTTTATCAAGATGGTTAGTAAATGATTGGTCTCGTCTTTAGCTATAATTTAGTAAATACGCCGTCAAACATTAATATTAATGGTCTAAATCCATGATTGATCGTGGGGTTGACCAGCTAACATCAGTCAAATCACAATTATGGTTCTTAATTAGTCATTCTCTCATCTCAAAAATTAAATTTACAAGACCAACAACCTTAATGAAACCTTTTTAAAATAAAATAAAAAGGAAAAAACCCCATGACTGACTTTTCTCCCTGTATTCAGGCCATGTTTTAAGCCCATATCCTTGACAAAAATCACTAAGTTAACTTCATTTTCACTCTTTTTTCACTTAAAAAACTCCAAATTTTGCACCATAATCGAAATAAAGCAAAAATGTTGTGCATGTACATACAAATGGCTGCTAGAGTGTTACTTGTACATGTTTTATTGAGCCTAATCATGGCTATTTCAAGTGGCACTAGTACATTTTCAGGCAACATATCGACTGCTGTTCTTATAAGAGTCGATCAGTCCGGCAAAGGCGACTATACGAATATACAGGACGCTATCGATTCGGTCCCTTCGAATAACTCAAAACTGATCTTTATATTGATCAAGCCTGGAAAGTATAAGTATGGTTGTTGTTTCTTTAGATATTACTCTATATGCATTTGAATTATACAACTTTTTGTTACTCGGGTTGTTTGTGATAAACGATGTTTTTCCTATGAGCATTCTTGTTGTTTTTTAGCTATAGTCTTGTATGAATTTGAGTTGTATCTCATGTCGATTTTAACGTTACTAGACTTGATCGCGTTCGTTCCTTCTTGGTCAGGGAGAGAATTATTGTCCCTGCTCATAAACGCTTCGTTACTTTGAGTGGAACCAACGCCTCAAACACTGTTATAACGGGGAATGATGGTGGAGATTTGTTGCAAGACTCTCCAACGGTGACTATATTAGCCTCGGACTTCGTAGCACGATATTTAACGATCCAGGTATATATAACTTTCCAGTGCAAACTTGTTCTGTTAGGTCTTGAAATACGTTTTTCGGTCTTCGAGATTCTAATGAGATTCTTGATCTTGATCCAAATTTTCTTAGAACACTTACGGAAAAACGGGAAAGGGGGTTGCGTTGAAGGTTTCTGGAGACAGAACGGCGTTCTACGATTGCAGGATCCTCTCATATCAAGATACTTTGCTCGACGATATTGGAAGGCACTACTACAAAAACTGCTATATCGAAGGAGCAACGGACTTCGTTTTTGGAAATGCAGCTTCCCTTTATGAGGTGAGTTTCTTGCAAACGTGAGGAGTCCTTTGGTACCCTCATATTACATAATCTGCCCGGATTAGATTATAGTGAGGCTTGTCAAGAACAACTTTAATCAGATAAATAACATTGTAGTTTGAACCTAATACAATTCGAACTTAATCGTTTCATTCTTACCAAATGGCAGCAGACATACAATGAGCTTTTGCATTTATCAAACTATTATAGCATGTTTTCTTAACTAATATTTTTCTTGTATCGAGTAGAAGTGCCATCTTCATTCAATTTCAGAAGGGAATGGAGCAATCACAGCACAAAAGAGAGAGTCGTGGTCAGAAAACACAGGGTTCATTTTCTTACAGTGTAAAATAACTGGAAATGGAGGTGCTGTACTTGGAAGACCATGGGGTTCATATTCCAGAGTTGTGTATGCTCTGACATACATGTCGAGTGTCATACAACCAGAAGGATGGAACGATTGGGGAGAACCCCTCAAACAAAAGTACAATGTTGTCTGAATCTAGCATCCTTAAAGTCATCAGCAAATTCTTAAAAGTAATGTTAACCGTTGATTCTGCTTCGTGTTGCAGGACAGTGTACTATGGCGAGTACAAGTGTTATGGTCCGGGAGCCAAAAGAGATCAAAGGGTGAAGTGGTCACGTAGTCTATCAGAAAACGAGGCAGCTCCGTTTCTGGAAAAGAGAATGATAGGAGGGCAAGAATGGATCAGACCTTCAACAGTTGATTTCAAGAAGAATCAGCAGCAGTCGCCATGAAAATATCGAGAACTTTTACGATTGTGGTGAGAATTGTGATAACCACATTCCCTTCAATAAAACTCAACCACCAACGGAATTTTTTGTATCTTCTATTCTTTAAACACCAATTTTGGTATGTTTCACATGTAATTTATCACAACGCACCAATTTGTCCAGCTTTATTTCTGAAATTTTATTTTTTAGTCGAATTGTATGCTTGTTTTTGTAACAACTATAAGAAAACAAAACAATATACAGCAAGGTCTCGGCTGCAACCAATATCTCTCATAGAGCAAATCAATACATAGTCGAAAGACCATTTGAAATAGTCATAATGGATACACTTAACTAGTTACTACTATAAAAGGAACTTCGTTATAATACCCGCGCGCAATCCATTTCTCACCAGACAAAAGAATATACAGATCTTTTGTACTCCAACGACACAACGGAGGAGCTCACAATCTCAACACATTTCGTAAAAATTTAACTATCGAACAGAATACGACATACTAATCTTATTATTTATCTTCAAAACATAACAGCAATGAGGCATATCAACAGAAAAACCAGCACAATTACTCCAATCCAGCAAGCCCAAGTCCTCCGATTCTTCATCTTTGCAGCTTGATCGAGCTCCTTCGTCCCACCATTAACATACCCACCGGCACTCACCACATTCTGTTCAATATTATTCATCTGCTCGCCTTGAGTCTCGACCATAACCGCCATATCAAGAAACACCTGATGCAGCTCAACCAAACTCCTCTGTATCTCCTTCACCGCCTCGTTCCTTTCCAAACTCTCCGACACCAATTCTCCCTTCCCTTCGAAAACTCTTACAATTCCCTCCTCCCCCGACATCATCTTCTCAACCATATCCTCACTCGGATTCTCACCAGTCGCTGTGTAGTACCTCCTCTTAAGCCCCTCTTTATGCTCCGCCACAACGTTCTCACGCAGAAACTGAAAATCGTTCATCGTCTCCTTTAACTTCACTCTCAAACCATTAGTCACCGACATCCTCGTGCGGTCAACCGAACTTCCCTCTCGATACACACCACGATTAGCCACATTCGACTTATCCAGCAACTCCAACCTCGTCTTAATCACCTTCGCCTTTCTCAAAACAGCAATCATGTCTGAATTAATTCGGTCTCTCAAACCTCGCAGGATTTTCGCACTTTGAGTCGATTTCACCTCCTCGTTCAGGTCTTGGAGGTTGAGAAGCAGATTCGTGATCTCTTCCATGTCGGATTTGATCTTATCGACTTCCTCGAAGAATGAAGAGAGATTCTTCGAATCCTCACTGTCGAGCTTCCCCATTTCCAGATCCAGTTCGGATTCCACGTCCTTCGTCGCTTGTTTCTTCAAGTCGACGTAACTTAGGAACGATTTCGTCATTAGATCGTTCATATCGACAAAACCTAAAAATTAAAAAAAAAAATCTCAAAATTAACCAACAACAAGTGTAAATACTGAAAATTACACAAAATCGTGAATCTAACGCAAGATCTGGTTACTGATTCACACAGAACTAACAGTAGTTTCGAAAAATCGAAATTAGCCAACAATAATAACTCATACATAGTGAAAAAAAAACACAAAATCATGATTCAAAATAACTGATTCACACAGAACGAACAGTAATTTCGAAAAATCGAAATGCAACGAAAATTTAATCAGAAAATATACCAGAAAATGGAGATTTTTCTTCTTGTTTTTCTTGATCGCTTCGAACCTTCGTGAAGCGATCTGCAACAAACAGTATGAATCTAAATTAGTAATCGAAAATAAAATCGAAGAAACGAATAATATAACGGTAATTGAACAAAAAAAAACAAAATTAATGAAAATTAGTTCAAAATCGAATTGAGTGAACATATTACCTGCAAATTGACGAGAGTGGAATATTGAATTTGTTGCAGTAAGAGGAAAAATACTGAGAGAGAGATTAATGGAGTGGTGCGAGAGAGTATAAAGGCGATTGAGGGTTTCCGTTGGATTATGATGATGATGCGAGTCGAATTTTTTGAAATTTAAATGTGGAGCGGAAAGGGGGGCTCTCTATTAGTAGCCGTTGTGTATTAGGAAAGTTTATTATTTTGCCCTTGAGAGTTGAGAATTGAGATATATATAACTTTGGAAATTTGAATTTGGAAGAGGGTGAAGTAGCACTTCTGTAGTTAGACAAAACCTCAAGGAGTGAAGTCATAATTTTTTTCAAGTTATTTATGATATCACTATTACGTGCGTATGTTACATGTGTATGCGAACAATGACACAACATGACACAACATGACACATTGACCAAGATTCTTAAATGTATTCATATTACCAACGTATTCATATTACTTGGTGTGTGATACATATATCGACACTGATGCTTTTTGGAAGTGTCGAAACACCAAAATAATGTCTATTGTACAAATTGCCGTGGATTTATTTAAAACAAAGTGGCCTATTTTATGTTCAATATAAGAAAGAGAAGTTAATTAAAAAGTAACCTCCTAATATGCATACTCAATGCTTCTCAATTACTAATATCAAAAAGGAAAAAATACTTCTCAATCACTACATATTTTTATCCGATATTTCTCGTGTTGTATCGTACATATTCAATACTTCTTTTTTATTTTACTTTTTTAGAAGAAACTAACTCATGTCATTCAAACAGAGTAATAGAACAATACACAATAAAATGTACATCAAAAATTTACAAGGGCCTCACTAAAATCAACCGATAAATGCGTGTTGCCTTCTGAGTCCATAAAAATTTGATGTGCCAGTCGATGTGCCAATTCGTTCGTTGCGCGAAGAATGTGTATCGTTGTGAAATAGGTGAAAAAAGAACTCGGTTCCAAAACTCATCTAAGAAAACTCCAATCTCTACTTTAGTCTTTATCATTGCAATTTATATATTTTATGAAGGCGAGGCCATCTCCTGCAATGCAAATGTATTTCCAATTCTAATTTTTGGCGCAAATAGTTGCTGTATGGGCTGCTAAAGCTTCTGAAATTTCAGCACTCCATCTCCCTGGTATACGCATCCGGTGTTGTATCATACATATCTTCTCGTGTAGTACTTATTCTTTTTTTCTTTTTCGATAAACTCGTGAGGTGTCGTTGCATCTATATTACTTAATTAAGGCATAATAATACAAGAACGTAACTTTAATCATTGATCAACCTATATCATAATAAAAACATACTAAAATACTAAATCATGTTTCTCATAAGTTCGGAAATAAATCAACTGCACGTTTTTAATACAAGAACCAATAGAATATTTCAAACACTTCTCCATTCACAACACTCAAAACAAAACAAAATAGATCCAAACAGACTCCAGATTTACCAAACTTCTGATCGCATTATAAAGTGAATTCTATTTAATTTAGCATTGCACAACAGAATCAAATCGTTCGAATACAAGAAAAACAAAAGCAAAACTGTTGAACCACAAATCAGCTCACCAAAAGCTAAAATCACGGCTCAGGGCACGTTACATGAAGCGTAAACGAGATTGAATGAATAACTTACTGTATAATTATCTTTTTAGCAGTTTTGACAACCTTCCTTTACTTCCTTCCCCTGTTTCCTCCTTTTCCCTTGCCTCCTGAACTCTTCATAGGTGCTTTACCTTTTCCCTTTTTCCCTTTCCCCTTCTTGCTGTTCATCTTGCTCTTTCTCGAGTCCTTTTTCATACGTGGGTCGACGAGAACTTTACCTTTTCCTGTCTTCACTTGAACCCCTTTCTTTGCCACTACGTATTCTCTTTCAGGCTTCTTTGGCTTCGCCTTGACGTAAAGAGAATTGATCATTTTCTGCTTAGAACGATCAGAGATATCTGCCTGGTCGGAGATAGTGTTCGCCTTCTTCCGAACTTTCTCAAGCTGTCTGACGGCATCACGTTTCTTTCGGGCTTTGGCTTGTGCTACCTTCTTAGCAGGCCGAGCATCGATTTCTTTGAAGTGTGCTCTCATTGCAGCTACTTCTTCTTTTGTGATGGGCTTAATTGGCTGGTAGTGTCGTTTTTCCTCGTCAATGAACCATTTTGGCAATCCGACGTCGTCATGAAACATGTGCTTATTGTAAGCATCGTCGATCATGTTTTCTCTCTGCTTTTTGTTCAGCATTTTCTTGGCACAAGCCAATATTTCTGCTTTAGTAGTGACATCATCTACATCTGATTCATCTGATGATGACGAATCAGAGTCCGTCTCCGGAGCTGGAACTACTTCGAAACCATCACCCAGTTTAGGAGATTTTACAACGGCCTGAGAGTTATTCTTCTTCAACCCAATGGGTTTTTCGGGAGATTTATTTGCTTTCTTCTCTGCAACTCGGGGATGTTTCACAGCAGTATTGACCGGCATTTCATCTTCACTGTCATCCTTATCCGATTCCTCGTGTTCATCTCCATCCATAAAGACATCCTGACTAAACCATTGAGCTGCAATCTCATCTTGAGTAGGTGCCTTCTCCAGTAGAGGAGCTATGAGAGGATTTGCTTCCCGGTCAGCTGGCTCATTATCTGAGTCTTGGTCAGAATGAAGCGTGGTATCAGCATCACCCTACAGAAGCAACCAAAGAAAGTGTTTGTTATGCAAATAAATTTTGCAACACACAATTATGATTTTTCAAAATAGGACATCGGACACTTAAACTAAACTATAACAAGAACGGATTTTTCATTGTCCAAACAAGAATTTAATGCCAAGTCAGCAGACGGGTATTGTTGGGAAAACAAATGAAGATCGGAATGTGCGACGGGTGCGGTTTTAAGTTGATGACTGATTGCATGTACCTCCAGAACCTCATCATCCTTTGCATAGGATTGCTTTGATCGCTTTCTCTGTTTGCTGCTTCCTTCCTTCTTAGTCACAAAATGTTCATAAGCTTCATCAAGTAACTCTTCGACATGTTCATCATACCTAAGTACAGGAGAGGATAATCAGTCACAGAAGTAAGAAGATATCTAGCCACAATGCTCAGTTCTCATCCACGAAAGTGAAAAATAATTACCGTCTTCGTTCTTCCTCAGAATCAATGTCACTAGATGTGTCTTCAGCTTCCTCATGGTTATCTTCACTGTCACTGTTCTGGATGTCGCCAGCATCATCTTCATCGTTATCAACAGCTACAAGATCTTTCTTGCCCTGAACGAAGAATCAAAAGAGTTTTTACAACATTTACATATTTGAGCCTACCTTCCACAACCTTTTGTTAGTGTGTGTGTAAAAAGGCAAGTTAGCTGTTAGCAGGGATCATTGTTAACAAATGCCAAGTACCACACCACTTGACGATATAAAATTCAGGAGCTATATAAACAATGTACCCAAGGCCAAATGCCAAAAACCACTCTTTCCAATTAACCAAATGAGAAAATGAAATACCTTGATAGAAGCCAATGAGAATAACTCGATATCAGTGTATCCATCGTCTATTGCATCCGTATGAGTGCCCAATGCTTTTCTAGACTTATCCTGATAAAATCAGATAAAATAGGAATCAGTCAAAGCACGAACATTCCAAAGGCAAAAAACGGGGAAAAAAAGGTGCCAGAGTAATTTAAGGCAGCAGATGATGATTCATGGAAAGACATCATGGTTGCTCATCTGTAATTGGCTTTTTTATCAAATATATAAAATTGAAATATGGCAGATGAAATTTTTTGAAAGACTAATTTATTTAGACAACCAAATAGGCAAAGGGGTTTGCATGCCAGGCATTACCTTGGCTTGTCTTTTTGCGACAATTTTCTTTGCCCGCTTTTTCTTCCGCTCCATGGCATTTGTCAGCTCTTCCATCTCCTGAAGAATTTTCTCATCTTCATCTACCTTGGCCACTGGTTCGACAGTGGAGGGGGTCGAAGTAGCCTTCTCTGCAGGAGACAAAGCCTTCCTCACATGCATACGCCATCTTCAAATAAAACAAACAATTGACCAGAGAAAATTAGTGTCGAGAAAAAAAAACCAATTAGGTTTTGATAATTAGTTATTAGTCGTAGGGGCCTACTTTAGGAGATGCTTGAAATCTTGCTTTCCCAAAACACGAAGATCATCACACAGAGCTTTCACCTGTCTCAAACGTGATCTTTAGTTAGCTAATAATCATTGAATCTAACAAGCAGGAAACAAAATCAATAGATGCAATACTAACCTCTTCTGTTGTTAAAGTATGATCTTTAATAGGCAAACATCCAGGATCATTAAAGGTAATAGAAGCAACTGAACCAAGAAGATCTAGAGGAGCTTCAGACCAAATAAACTCAGATGCAGTGCACAGCTTCCTCAATGTTGTGTTTCCATCTTCATACCTGCAAAGACAATATTTTCATACTTATAACCTAAGAACAGCCATACAACACATAAACACCAGCTGTCCATCTCCACAAAATCAATGTCACATAAACTAACACTCGAGTACTAATGTAATCTAGCAGAAAACAAGTTTCAATACAAATATAACAAGCAAAGAAACCTTAAAGTAGCTAGGAAAAAGCGTACCCATCACGGTGCCGCTTTTGCTTAGTTGATCCAAGAACATCTATAATCTGAAACCGTTTACACAGATGAGTACTCGAAGAAGTATATATACAAAAAATCAATGGATATATCAAATACCTTAGGAGGTTCTTTTCCTCCTTGAAATAGATGCTTCACATCAAGAAGACGAGGATCAATCTTTGAAGGTGCCTTGTACTTAAGACCTACAATGTAAATCTCAGCTGAAGTCGAACGACTTGCAGATGGCTTGTCCACTTCAACTTTCTCAAATAGCTGTACAGCAAGTAGCCACAAGCTCAGACAAAGGATTCTGCTCAGACAACATTAGCACCCAAAAAGAACTGAAAAAGAATAAATTACCTGTCTAAGACAATAAAGAACAGCTGTGTAATCCTGAGACCTGAAAACCTACAGATACAACAACAAACAATCAATCGGAATCATTTCCTCCACAATCAAAAAACTAATCATCTGGAACAGATTAAGCAACAAGGAAAGAAGAACAAGCAAGCTAAACAACACTTTCTCTCTCATACATTACTATTACTCTCTGTACACGAGCTACTGTGCAGGCAACAAACTTTTCGACACACCTGACATGTGATGTTTGTTTTGATAAACAGACAACAGTGTGGATCAAACAAGGTCGACTACTTCATCATAAGCCATATCGAATTGCCAGCTTATCTATAAGCTCAAGCTCGGAAACAGATTAGATATTTGCACTTACCATATATTTTACGACAATACGAATCCAAAAGTCGTGTAATTAGTTATAGGACATATAAACATAGATAGATTGATAGAAATAAAACTACGCATTCTCTCTCGTACACTACTATTATTCTCTCTACACACGCTAGCTCACGTGATGTTACACCAAACAATGTGATTTCCGTTCCGATAAACAGACGTTCAACTACTTTTTCACAAGCTGAAGCTTCTCGATAGATTACAAATTCACATTTTCATACATTTTCCAACAATTACAAATCCGAAAGCCTCGCAATCAGTTATAGAATACGTAAACATAGGTCGACAAATACCTTAGTAACGAAAGTTCCTTTCGGCGCCAACATCTCCGTCGCGAGCTTCACCGAATCAATAACCAACGCGTTCTGACTCGTCGCCTCCTTCGCCCACGCTCCACCGACATTCGGCGAACCGTCGTGCAGCACCAAATCAAACGCCCTACATCCGTTATCCGCCATAATCCTTCTCACCTCCGACCTACACTTCGGCACGGTAATATCCTCCTGCAGCGCCACCGCGCCTCTAATCGGACGAATCGGATCCAGATCCACCCCGATAACGAGGCTCCCTACCGGAACTCGCTCCACCGCGACCTGCATCCATCCGCCCGGAGCGGCGCAGAGATCAAGCACGGAGCGGGAGGAGCGGAGGAAGGAGAATTTGGCGTCGAGCTGAACGAGCTTCCATGCGGCACGGGAACGGTAGCCGTGCTCCTTGGCGAGGTGGTAGTACTTGTCCAAACGATGCTTTCCTTTCACTTTCCCCATCGATGGCGGCGGATTCCGGCGGGGATTTTGGTGAGTGTGTTAGGGTTCAGTAATGATAACGGTTATTTGAGAGTTAGGGTTTAAGGGGTTATGTGGCGTTGACCCGGTTTGGTTATGTGGATCCGGGTGAGGGGGTGAGTGGGTTTTTTTTTTTGATAGAAGGGGGTGAGTGGGTTTGTTGACTTTGTTCAATTCATTGTGGGCTTGTTCTATACATTTTTTCTTTTTTTTTCTTTTTTTATCACGAAACAAAGAGATATATAAATTATGAAAAAAAAAAAGGCACGATCGCCAAGTTCATACAATCTTCACACAGAGGCAAAATATTAAAATCAGCGGTACAAAAATCACAAAGGAGAGCATCGTTATCAAGAACAAATTCATTCAAGTGCTTGAGGTTAGCCTATTTAGCCAAGAATTGAGCGGCTTTGTTGCCAAGGCGAGGAATCTTTCGAAATTTTTAATTTTAGTGCAAGTTGCTGGTCTTGTGGGTAGAGTCAAGATCTTCCTGATAAGACCATGATTTTGGGTTCCATTCGGGTTGACTAGGTTTGATGTATATGGACCCGCCCGAGCGGTTTGTTGACTTTGTTCATGAGGGCTTGTTGTATAATATATGATTACAATTTATAAAATATGTTTATAAATTATATTAGATGGGGCAAAGAATCATTAGATTATGTAACATTTTTACATAATTAGTTATGAACCGTGATTTGTATCAATTTTCATCTTATAATATGACAAAAATCGAACTTCAAAATTTCAGCCACTTCAATTCGATTTTTGGCCTGGAATGGCCACGTGTTGCACCTTAAGTCCCTTGAGGCGAATTAGGATTTGGGTACGAGTGTCAGTGCGGGTGCGGGTGCATCAAAGCGACAATTTTAAAAAAATACTATAATAGTGCGTCACCATGCGCTTCAAAAACAATAAAAAAAAACACTTATATGGTACAAATAAATAATTATTACCAAAATTAGCATATTATAAACACATAAAATCAAAATATGTATAGAAAGAAATGGATACTAATCAATAAAGTATATAACTTCTCAAGGTGATTAATTTTGTATTATATTTTCTAAATTATTATGGTGAAAAAGACAAATGCATAAGCCTTAAATCACTTAGGGAGTGTTTGCGAGAGCTTTTAAAAGCTTCTTATGGGCTTTAAGTCACATAAAAATATTTAATCAGTGTTTGTAATTGCTGATTTTGCTTCTCCTTCTCTTAAAAAGGTCAACAAAAAAAAGGAGAAATCTTGGTGAATGTCTTATTTAGACTCATTAATTCCTTAAATTTCTCTAAATATCCAATTTTACCCTCAAATAACTCACATGATTTCTCTCTTTCCTTATTAACACGGTCTTCTTTTCCATCATTTTATATTTTTAGAGTAAAAAAATAATTTAAAAAAAAAGATTCTTAAAAATGATTTACTTAACAACAACATGTACGACATTATTATATTAACATATTTTGGATATAGTTATTGTTTCTAGAAGATATATGCACGATGTAATTATACCAAATAACTTGTATATTGTAATATACATATATATTGATTACACTATATTAAAATTTAAATTATTTTAATTTTTATATATAACTATCAACCTCATGATTGTGCAAATATGCGCGAATGATTAATATTTCTATATCTATAATTTAAATAAGAATAATTAAATATTATTATGTTTTAATAAAGGTTCAAAAGTTATTTCTATCTAGTTATTGCAAACACCACAAAACTAACTTTATCTGCTTTAAGTTACTTTTAAAAAAGGATTTGTAAACACCCACATCTTTAAGTCAAACGCGACTTTAAGTAACCTTAAGTAGAAGTTATGAACAAGGTGCTTTTATAAGCTCTTGCAAACACCCCCTTAATTTTATGTAATTATTTTGTTTTCAATTTAGTATTGTTCTTCTTTTGATTCAACTCTTCTTTAGTTTGTGTTGTCTTTTACAAATTTTCTATGATCATTCATTAGATTATTTTAACATAAGAACTAAGAAATCTTAGTATGACAACTAAGACTTTGTAAAGCGGCTTACGCCGAAGCACAAGCATTAAAGTCGTCAGTGCAAGATCGGTGCACATGTAATTGTCACGATGTGAAAAATTAGGAGACATAGGTTGCACCATGCATATAAGGTACAACATGTTTTCATATTCAACTCTCGAATTACGACATTGAGCCATTAATAATTGTTCAGTTGTATGATTGTTAAAACTTAAGTTACAACTTATATTAAATTAAACATGCAAAGCCTAAGTTGGAGATATTGCATAGTTTAATCTCAAGAACAATCAGGGGGCGATGTCAGGATCTTTTTGGACCTCGAGCTACAATTAACTTAAACATATATATACATATTAAAATGTATACAATAAAATAAAAAATATTAATCGTCTGGTACAAAATGATAAAAGATACATGTTAAATAAAAATGCTATCAAAGTTAAACTATTTAATTCTATAAAACACAATATATCAATAGCACTAGTGAACGAGCTATGAGGAATATACTTGCCACTGCTTTAATAAAAATATTTTATCTAGAAGAAGAAGAAGGTTTTAATAGACATATAAAAAGAGATTTAACTATCTTAACTTAAAGCCCCAACAAAATAATAAGTTTGGCTTGAATGCACAAGATTATCATCCACTATAAAATAAAATTAAGCAATAAATTTTGGCATACTCCTTGTATATAATAATAAAATTTCGTACAACATTCTAACTATCTCAAAATTTGATGTTAAAGGTTTGATAGAAAGATGGGTGTTAACAAGGTAAAAGTTCATGTGCTTAGAATATACTATAATTTGATTAATTACCGGATGCATTATTATATGATTTGAACTCGCTATCGCAAAATACCCGTATCGCATGGCAAAGGCCCCGAATCCTCCGGGATACTATATCACCCCCTATCGGAGAGCTCATTCCGAGAGCCTATATCACCAAACACTATTGCACGGAACAGAGCAAAAGCCATCGGAAATCAAACCAGACCCCTCGGAAGACACGCCTAACTCGCAACCAAGATATAAACACCTATCGGAGTACACTTCAGAAGAAGGCAACCTAACAATGGACCGCTATCGGAACTACAACAGCATCGGACGAACATTCTCACACACATGTCTAGCGCCTCCGATAGATCCCCCCTATCGGAGAGAAGGAAGCTAAGAAGACAGCCCCTCAGAACACATTGAAGCTATCGGAAAGGATAATTTCGCCTAATCAGCACCCCGTCATCAGATATATCCGACGAATAAAACCTATCTCTTCGCACATGCATGGTGACACATG
Organism: Linaria vulgaris; assembly: GCA_948329865.1. Taxonomy (NCBI): domain Eukaryota; kingdom Viridiplantae; phylum Streptophyta; class Magnoliopsida; order Lamiales; family Plantaginaceae; genus Linaria; species Linaria vulgaris. The sequence goes on from OX415251.1 coordinate 4,609,678, forward strand.
TGAACACATGCATGATGACACTTGTCCCTAAGCAACTTCTATAAAAGGTAGAGATGAGAGATCAGAAAAAAAAATGGAGGAGGACGCCCAAAAAGGGCGCTCCAGAGAGAGAGCACACTCCCGGGAGGGGAGAAAAGGGAGGTGCTCCAAGGGAACTCGTGTTCTCTATAAAATTAAAAAAGGCTCCAGGGGAGAAAAACTTTTTCTTTCTGAAGGCTTCACAAGGGTCCATTCTTTCAACAGATAAAATCCACACATCAGTAAAATCGACACACTCCAAATTAACCAACACCAAAAGAAAAGAACAAGAACTACGAGTGGTTTGATTCCCAATCGGGGGATACGTAGGCACCTCGGAAGATATCCGAGCCCAGCCCCAAACTAATAAAACCGGTGATCCCCTCGGGTCGGGATTGACGTTCCAACCCAATATAAATATCTTCCGTTAAATAGGGAATAATTCCAAACCCGTTAACAAAGTGGCGCCGTCTGTGGGAACGTCATCGAATCCTTGAGGAAGCCCGAAAGGATCGCAGCCAAGATCAAAATGAAAAGCAGGTGCAGCAGCCTTGGGGCAATACGCTCCAAAAATAAGTTTTTCTCTAAACTTGCGCAATTGGATTCCAGTCGGAAATCTCCTTGAAAATCATAAGATTCTCTTACCGCCATATAAGTGTATATGCGAGGTCTGTAAGAAACTTGTGGAGGAAATAGGAATAGCCCGATAGCCTTATAGAGGTTCTTAGTGAACGTGTTACCCGAAGAACTTTGTTCGTATCCCCTTCTCTGAAGGCTTTCAAAGTCTTTATATTAGAGTCGCGAGGATGATCCTATCGGAGTGATTCTTTAAAAGTACGTGAGAATATTCACTAAACTCTAAGCATCTATGCATACATGAGAGACTTTCCTCGGATGACCGAATTAAGTTTGAGTTGTCCAAACTATGTTATAGCCACGAGGGCGTGTCGGGGGATACCTCTATTTAGAGTAAATGTATCTTCAAAGTTTGCACTACAAACGGGCACACTATGCCAAGTAATTTGTTTGGCCAGTAAGAATGAACTTCATTTCTCAATCTTAATTTCGACAATTAAAGGAAAGGACTCAGGTATTCATAACGTGCTGAAAAGTTACGATGACTATCAACACGGAAAAAGTAAGTTTCATTCCACTAGAAAACAAGTCCACTAGAAAACAAGTACAACTGTGCGGAAAGTAAATAACCAAGAGTACAACGGTAAAAGCCGTTAAGGTGGAGGGGGTAGAGCACTCTTAGGAGGGGGGTCGACCCGATTGCGGGGGTTGGGGCCGGGACAACGGTAGAAGTGAAAGCCTCGGAGGGATCTGAAGGAACCCTCGTACTGGGAGAAGCACGAGTTGTCGGCAGGGGGACCACGACGGTTACAGGAACCCGACTCGGGGCAGCAGAGGAAGGTGGAAGCTGAGTACTACTTTTAATGAAGAGGTCATAGGCTTGTTCCAACGTAGGCTTCTCCATCTCTGCTATATTTATGACACGCGGATCTAAGTTAGGAGCCACCTTCCTACGCACTTGCCCGAAACATTGGAGGAATCCCCACATTACGTGTCCGACCATATATCCTTGATTTTTGCGGACATATAATTCCTTGACCTGTAGAGTGGCCTCTTCCTGGGCTTGTTTCACTGTAGCAGATATCCTCTGTTGCACCTCCTCGGAGGAAATGCCTCCCGAAATCGGAGCTTTCGACAACTCCTCGTTGAGAACATCCACTTGGCCTAGCGCTTGGTACAAGTCGCGCTCTAACTCCTTTTGTTTTGCCTCCAAAACAGTCTTCCCCTCTTCAAGGGAGGTAACCTTGTCTTTCAGAACTAGCCCTGAGGCCTCCATCTCCGCTACGTATGATTGGAGCCGCTTGTTTTCCTCCCTCAACTTTCGGTCCTGCTGAGTGAGTTTTGCCTACGTTTCGTTGTACTTCCCCATCCTCCCTCGGAGATCTTTATTCTCTTCCTCCGTCTTCCGAGACCTTTCCTCAGCTTCGGCCGCCAGCTTTTGCAACTTCTCAACCTCGAGTAATAGAAGAAGAAGAAGCATTTTAGGCGCCTAGAAAGCAAGATAGATGGATAAAGATCCCAACGGTGGGGCCTAAAGGAAGTAGAAAAGTAGAGATTAGATCTTACCAGCGTGGCCATCCAATTTGTACAAGTCTGGACAAATTGCCATCCCCCCGATGGTAGAGAGTTGGCAGCCGACATGTACCGGGTAACTGTATCGAGAGCCCTCTTAGCTTCCTCTGAGCTAGGCTCTCGTCCCGAGGCTGGAACATTTGAAGTCGAAGCTCCCCCTAATGGTATTCCCCCCGATATGGGTACTTAAGTGACCGTGGGACTGTCCGATTGGATGGCGGCCAAAGGACTCGAAGTGGGATGGCCCGAAAAAGAGGGAGTTGCGGCCAACAATTCATCGAGTAGAGCCATCGGATCATCCGAGGCTGAAGAGGCGTAAGGTCCCGAGAAAAGGGACCCCCCTTCAAAGTTGAATAAATTAGTGCCCCCTACAAATCAAAACTCCTTGAATAAAGCAAACTGTTCCGAGAAGAGGAAGCTAAATAGAGAAATGCTTAAACTTAAGAAACTTACCCAATTCCAGAGCATCTCGTTTTCAGCAGGAAGGGCCTTTCCTTTATCTGCCAGAGATAGAGTTTCCCATTAATATGTAAGCATCTCGGTATTGCTTGAGACTAAGAAGAGAGAAAGTACCTTTGGGAGGGGTCGCCAGGAGAATTTCTATGGAATCCCCCGATACCTCCGCGGGGGAAGGTATGTTGACAGCACCTGGGGGGGGGGGGGGTAACCCCCCTATCCCTACATCCTCATCCCCTTCTTCTAGCAAGAAAGCTCCCGCGAGGACAATGTCCGCGGAGGTCAAGGCCAACCCCGTTTCTTCCGGGGTATCGGATGTCCCACTGGAGGATCGGGATAAGGCTGTCGGGGTCGTTAGACGAATCCTCGATGGCTCGGTGTCACCCTCCGTAGCCCCGGAAACGTCGCCTTCCCCCAACGTCGACTTCCCTTTCTGAGTTCCCACCGCCTCTTTATCACCCGAACCAATGGCACTTTCCACCATGTACGGTCGTAGAACGTCCACTGCAAAAATGGCTACAAGTTAGATAAAACAGAAGAAATACCTATAAGAGAAAATGTATAAGTATAAGAACTTACCAAAAGTATTGAAGAGCTTCTCGGGGACAGCGAGAGGGGTATCAATTATGTCTACCGGAGCGATGTGCCTCAAACCCGCAGTCCGATAGAGACGAACAAAATCCTTAGACTCCACTAGAGGCTTCGCAGAAAACACAGGTGAGAACACCAGTATATCGTCTAGCACCCTCTCGGGGAATGTGGGCTCCCTCCAAGTTAGAGGCATGTCCCACTTCCCCTTAGCAGGACAAAGGAAGAAAAACTTATCCTTCCACATGCTGTGAGAACTGATATTGCCCTCGGAAATACGGTCATCTTTATCCCGACGACTGAAGCAGTAGAAGGGAGCCCTCCCCGGAGACACCTTCAGTTCGAAGATCGAAAAGAACCTATCCCTAGTACACTCTATCCCCCTCACCAGGCACCAGAAGATGAATAGAGCCAAGGCCGTGAAAGAGTTGGTGGTAAGTTGACTAGGGCATATGGTGTAGTAGTTGAAAATATCGCAATAGAGAGGCGGGAAGAAAGAACGTAGTCCCGCCTTTACCTGGGGATAGTACACCGTCACGTGATTGGGTGGAGGAGAATCACCCCGTTAGTCTGCTTCCGGAACTGTCACCTGCACGTTCCGGTCGGAAGCACCGTAGTCAGTGAACAACCTGCGAACCTCCTCCTCTGTAGCAGTACTCGCTGTTGATTCCACTTTCTGGGTAGCTCGCGGAGCGCCACCCTTATTCGCCTTCTTCTTTGGCTTTTTTTGTTTTCCTAGCACCGCCACCACCGCTCGCCCCCATCGCCGCCGCCGCCGCACTCCTCTTTCGAGAAGTCAAAAACGCAGCCCCCGTTGTTCCTCCGGTGCCAGAAGCGGCAAACACCAGGTTAGTGGTAGATTGAGACGCCATTGCTGAAATTTTGAGAGAATTGAAAGCTTTTTTGCAGAGAGATTGCGGAATTTTTTTTGCTTAGAGATTTCAAGTGAGGGTGACGATTGGAAGAGAAGGGTTTATAAACCCCAGGCCCAATAAAAGCATTAATTACCCGCTAACCCCATTACACCCTACGATTGGAAATCGTGCCTAGTGGGTTATGAACCGCCACGCCTCTTCGATTAGAGTAACGGTCCGAATACCTAGACCCACGTACTGAACGTGACATTAAATCATCATTAACTACATTTAAACCGCAGTTAATTAAATGCGACGACATTAATTATAATCAATTCCCCGATATTAATCCCACGAGCGCATATTTCAAAGGCATTGGAAACCTCTTGCCTCGGAGAAGACAATCACAATAATCTCCTCGAGGACAAGGCCAAAGAGCCTGGGGGACATGTGTTAAACAGACATAAACGTCAATGGCGAATGTCTACGACACCCTAGAAGAATTCTACGATACTCTCCCAAGTTTTTTCGAATCCTGGATGCAATTTGAATTCCTCTCAAAGATATACGGTGCTTTATGGAACATTCCCGATAACTCTACGGTACTTTAAGAAAGGGTCAAGGCAGCCCCTACGATGCCTATAAGGACACTAAGATGTCCTGATACTACTTTAAAGACTCAGAATCGATGCTTTCAATGACTCCAATGACGGAAGTCGTGATGCTCGAACCTTCATAACTTTCGACCTTTTTTGAGTTTTTAGTGCAGTCAACTGCCCTAGAAACTGGGGGGGTTTGTTAACAAGGTAAAAATTCACGTGCTTAGAATATACTATAATTTAATTAATTACCGGATGCATTATTATATGATTTGAACCCGCTATCGCAAAATACCCGTATCGCATGGCGAAGGCCCCGAATCCTCCGGGATACTATATCACCCCCTATCGGAGAGCTCATTCCGAGAGCCTATATCACCAAACACTATTGCACGAAACAGAGCAAAAGCCCTCGGAAATCAAATCAGACCCCTCGGAAGACACGCCTAACTCGCAACCAAGATATAAACACCTATCGGAGTACACTTTAGAAGAAGGCAACCTAACAAGGGACCGCTATCGAAACTACAACAGCATCGGACAAACATTCTCACACACCTGTCCAGCGCCTCCGATAGATCCCCCCTATCAGAGAGAAGGAATCTAAGAAGACAGCCCCTCAGAACACATTGAAGCTATTGGAAAGGATAATTTCGCCTAATCAGCACCCCGTCATCAGATATATCCGACGAATAAAACCTATCTCTTCGCACATGCATGGTGACACATGTGAACACATGCACGATGACATTTGTCCCTAAGCAACTTCTATAAAAGGTAGAGATGAGAGATCAGAAAAAAAGGGAGGAGGACGCCCAAAAAGGGCGCTCCAGAGAGAGAGCACACTCCCGGGAGGGGAGAAAAGGGAGGTGCTCCAAGGGAACTCGTGTTCTCTATAAAATTAAAAAAGGCTTCAGGGGAGAAAAACTTTTTCTTTCTGAAGGCTTCACAAGGGTCCATTCTTTCAACAGATAAAATCCACACATCAGTAAAATCGACACACTCCAAATTAACCAACACCAAAAGCAAAGAACAAGAACTACAAGTGGCTTGATTCCCAATCGGGGGATACGTAGGCACCTCGGAAGATATCCGAGCCCAGCCCCAAACTAATAAAACCGGCGATCCCCTCGGGTCAGGATTGACGTTCCAACCCAATATAAATATCTTCCGTTAAATAGGGAATAATTCTCCTTCGTTAGATTGGCCTTAGAGGACAAGTTCTATAGTTTTAGGGTTTTTTTTTGTAGTTCAGGGAACACTTATGCGAATTACTTTGTAGTTCAATTCATAGAACAAGTATGCGAATTATTCCATAGTTCAATCCATGTTTCAACCAAGTTTCGAATCCATGACCTATGAAATGCAATGGTAGCGTTATTACCGTTACACCATGATCACTATTTGTCATATCCTTGTTGAGCCGACCGTCAATACTTAATCCGATTAAAGGGACTATCAGAGGCAGAGACGAGCTAGGAGATTGAGAACAAGTCATGGGAGTTTCAGGACGAGATTCAAGCATTTTAGAGTTTCCAGGCGTCTAGGACATCGCCTATTCACATGTGGCCACACTTCCGCCTGATCCGACGAGCTAGAACCCCTATCATACAGCCAACAGTGAGCGCCAGGCACGCAAAGCATGCCAAACAACGCATGTGCGACATGTACAAGTGCCATATACTTTGGTTGATCGATCCAATAACTAAAGTTTTAGGGCTGCTGCAGAATTTTTTTTCAACACTTAGACTCTCTCACGCAAATAGGCCAACTATAGATTATTCCTTGTATATAATAATGTTAAACTTATCTAGAATGTGGCTAGGATTGGCCAACTCATTTTACTGTAAGAAGAGTGTTGCCTTTCTTTAGACTTTAGGACTGTTAGATTAGATTGATCTGGGTCATTCATTGAGTTTAGCTCCTTGTATATATACTACGTGACTTTCACTTGTTCGGGCATCAATGATAACTTTTCAGTTCACTTGCATAGCTTTCAACAATCTTCTTGTCTCTCGTATAGCTCAGTTTCTTGTATATATACTCTCATTACAAGATCGAGAGATTATTGATTATCGTTAACCTAAGATACTAACAAAAACAGGAAAGTAACAAAACAAATAGACCGACCACATAATTGTGAATTTACATCAATTTTTCTTAAACGGGTAGGCAAGTCTTTAGTTGCTCCAATTGTTGCGGTTAAGGTTTATTCATAGGGAACGTGGTATAAATGAAACCACGTGATGTTTACAAGAAAATGATAATAAAATATTCAAAAGTGCAAAGATATTTTGTGCTTCAGATATTTATATTTGACCAATAGTCTAACCAAATTTTCATTCTTTTTTAAAGCTACTCCAAGGTAATTGCGCAAAAAAATCTTAGTATGAGAACACACAATGGTAATAGTTCATTCAGCCCGTTTAAACGTTATCAAAAGAATGATATTTCAAAGAAAAATGAATTTACCTATAAGAATTAAAATGTGAAAGGACAATATATTAGTCGAGTGAATAAGGCAAAACAATAGATAAAAGTATTCTCAGCAAGATAGTAAAACTAATCCTGTCAGACAATGTTACTCTAACATTAACATTCTAACATTGCCAAAATACTTGCACTTTCAATCTCCCCCTTTTTGCCTTACTTCACAAAACCTTAGAACCTGTGGTAAGATCAAATATTCAGAACAAACGTATTCAACCTTGTGAGATACCTACGACAAGTAACTCCCCCTTAATATCAGAAGAGTCCACAACAATGTTGCTCTAACATTGATTTTCCAATGTTGTCATCACATCTTCCTATATCAATGTTAACTTAACATTGACTTCAATCAATTTTTCTAACATTGAATTTTCCAATGTTAACTTAACATCAGATATCAGCAAACACCTGCATGCAGAGTTAGTACAATGTTATCTTAACATTAGTTATCAGTTAACACCTGCAGACCAAGTTAGAACTTGACAGAAACTCAAGATAGCATAAGCACTCAGTACCAATAAGAATACTTAATTACATGCCATAACTGTAACAAGGAACACACTCCTTGATCATGATGAAGAAAGATAAGGAAAAATAGAAATAGTTCAACAAAAACAGAAACAGTTCAAAGCATGCTACCAAATACAGAAAATTAAAGATTCAGAAATTTCAAATATTTGATCTACTCTCCCCCTTTTTGTGAGGAAGGCAGATCCCTTAAGTTCTTTCTGAGGCTATCAATCTCCTGTAGCCTTACTTACTTTCCAGCTATCTCCATTTGGGTGTCTTTGTACTCTTTGTCTAGCCACTTGAGGGTCTCTTCCACAAATGCATCTGCAATCACTGAGCAGCTGTCACCACTAGCAATGGGCACTGAAGAGGCAACAAACTTGTGAGCCCTCTTCTTCTTCTTCCTGCTTGGTCCAGCTGCATCCTCAGGATTCCATGGAAGATCTTGGATTCTCACCTGTGTGAAGTAGCTCTTGGTGATTGTAATCTTGCCTTGTTCTTGACCCACCCCACTGTCTTTGAGGTTTTCAACCCTTGTTTCACCAAAATGCTGGAAATCAGAGAGGGATATGGAATGATCCCCTTGGACTTTGTTGTGACCTCTCTTATTGACCTCAGTACCTTTTCACCTATATTGACATTCATACCATTCTTCAGCTTAAACACCAGCCTTGCAGACTCCTTAGTCATTACAGTGGTGTTTGAAGATGGCAGCCAGTTGTAGGTAGAGATCTTGTGCAGCACAGCACTCAGAGAGGTCAACCTTGTTGTAGGAAAACTGTCATTCCACTTACCGATCATCCCACCAGTGAGATATGTGATGATCTCATCCATGCTTGGATCCTCAGACTCTTCAGTATCAGGAAGTCCCCATGCTTCATTGATGGTGGAGGGGCTAATGTCGAAGACACCCTTCCTAACCCAAGCTTTCCCATACTTGGGAGAATCCTGGTGGCACATCCACTGAGATAAGTTCATGTAGAACTCTCTGACGATATCTGATGCATAAAAGGCATGATTCATCATTGACCCAAGCATTCCTCTAGCTTCCAGTAGCTCAAAAATTCTGTTTTCTTTGAAACTCTCCTCTTCTATTTCCCTTTCCTTGTGAATCACCCTTGCTTGATAAGCCTCCCACTGCTCTTCTGCTTCCGCAGACACATAGTAGTGAGAGTAAGGCTTTTCTGGATACTCCCCATCCATGACATCACAATACTCCTCATCATCAGATGTTGGAGTAACATCAGCCTATGTAGGGTCTTCAGCCACAAGTTCTTCCTCTTCATTATCAGTCTCCTCCTGATCCTCTTCCTCATTTTCCTCTTCCTCATTTTCTTCCTTTTCTTCTTTTTCTCCAGCTTCTTCAGCTGCTTCTGACTCAGACTCAGAAGCCACCACCACTTGTTTGGCTTTTCTTTTTGTGGCAGCCTGAGCTTGAGCAGCCAAAGTCTGACTCTCATCTTCTTCCTTCTCACTCACATTGTCCTCATTATCAGTAGGGATACCCTCAGTAGTATCCATCCCATCATCATTCTCCTCAGGTACAACCTCAACATCCTCCTCAACCACAATCTCAACATCATCATTAGCAACAACCTCAACATCCTCAGACTCACCCACATCCACAACAGAATCTACAGTCTCCCTCTCAATCTCAACTACATCAGGTAAATCTTGAGTAGGGTTAGCCATTGTTACCTCATTTTTTGTGTTAGCGGGAGTGGAGGTGTTCTCAGCGGCTTTCGATGTTGAACCAACATTGTCCTTTGTTGATTTCTTTCCCTTGCGCCGTTTGTAGGTGGTTTTTCCTTTTGCAGCAGCGGCGGCGAGCGACTCAGTTGATGCATGCCTGGTGTTGTACCTCCTCGGTTGTTTAATTTGCTCAGCAGCATCTGCAAGAGCATCAATCGAAGACTTGCAGGCCATTGTTAGAGTGATTTTTGGAGAGAGAAAAGACTTAAACATAGAAAATTTTAATTGCACAAAGCTGATTGTGAAAGCGTGAAGAATTAGAAGAAATTTGGGCAAATTATATAAGGTAACCGAATGAGGCGAGTGGTGAAAGTGGATTTGTAACATGTTACCAAAAAATTCTGGCCACTTACACACATTCTCGCGTACAGTCCTTGCCCACGTGTCTTGTTGGATTAACACGTGACCAGAGCAGTTTCCATAAAAACTTATAAGTCACAACGTTACACTGTTAGTCTAACATTGGCAAGTTAACAGCGAATAAGGAAGTTGGAGGTGCAGGGCTTTCATCCAAACAACTTCATGTGAGAGCGTGAGATATTACTAAATACAGATCTGAAGCTTCATCAAAACACATAAGTACACACAACACAGTTAAAGATCATCAGTATGAGTAAGTAACATTTTTGACAAAGAAACACACATATAGTAAATGTAAATATCCAGAAGACATTCAGTCCCTTAGCATGACAAATCACAATCCAGTGTGTTTACCTGTAGTATAGTCACCCAAGATGTGTGCCTCAACACATGAATTTGGATTAATACTCCCCCTAAGCCCAAGCTGACATAACAATAAAATGCAGAAAAGAAAGAATGAATGCAACCATGATAGATCAACACTAAGAGATGGTAACCAACTATTAATAACTGCACTGACTGAGTCCATGACATGTCCCTTTGATTTATTTTAACATAAAACTCATTTAGAACAAAAGCTGAGAATGATTAAACAAGGATAATCTTATCACTGAATGTGGGCAGCACAGGACTCCACACACCCCAGCAACTCAATTACCAACTCAATTCAGCAAGTACAAAGGAACTGAATGAGGACAATACACTTATCATATACTTCATCACCCCAACTCCTTATGCATACTTGTTGACCAACATGTTTGCAGGAGAAACACCAAGTGATCAGTGCTACTGAATGTGAGGCAGTTGAAACTCCAAACATCCCAGTAGAAAGGATCACCATCATGCATTTCCTTGGCCAAAAATAACAAAAACATGAAAATAAGCACAACTGAATCACACTAAAGCTGTCAACATCATGCACCCCAACTTCTTTTCATGTTCTATTGGATCTTAACATAGATAAGTCACAACTGAATGACACCAAAGCAATGAACTCTGAGCACCCCAGCTTCTCCTGATGTTAGATTAACATTCTTAGACCAACATTAGAATTTCTTACTTTACAAAACTTAAGATATGAACCTGTTCACCAGTCAATCCAGTTAGAGGCATAGGATAACCACACAACCCAAATGAAGACAAACCAAGACAAAATATGCAAGAAAAGGAAATACAAAACTAGGAAATAAAAGAATTACAGACACACCACAACCAATAACCAGTGCTAGACAGTGGTGTTATGTCAACACTGGTGGACTAACATTCTTATACTGAAATTGTAGGATCGTGGATTGACACAACAACTTTGAGAGTTAAGCTGGAATTGCCTTAACTCTATTGTGATCTTCTTGACAATAATAATGTGCAGCGGAATAAAAACACAAGAAGATAATTTTTAAGAAGTTTTTAATATTATTAAAAACTTCCGAGCCTTAGGCCAAATAACCATAAAGGTTTTAACAAAACGTTCCTCACAACAATTCACTCGTGCTCTTTGTTGATCGGACTCAACGAAGCAGACAAGTACGAACTACTTAACTTCTATGAACTAGACTTAAATAGTTGATACAAAAATTTCGCAAAAGCAAAACAAAGACAATACAAAGAATGATTAATCTCTCAGATTATTTTGCACGATTATCTTGTCTTCATCTTGATGAACTTCACATCTTTTATATATTTCTTGAATCTTGCACGCCAAGATGTGTTGTTCACGGATTTGGTAACTCTTGTTGTTTCCTTGTTGAAATTTGCCTTCTTTGTGAACTTCATATCTTTCCTGAATATGTGTTTCCATTATTACTGATCTACCAAGGTAACACATCTTCTTCAATTCGGAGAATCCTGGAAAGAATCGAGTTGCAGCGAACCGCCAATATTGTTTCCTTCTTTTGCAAACCGTGTTGAGTTGACTATTCAACTTAGCTTGAATTATGGAAACTTCAAGTAAGGAATCATCCATAGCTCTTCCTTATGATTAAGATACCTTCCTGGACATAAACGTAAACAACTAAAACCGTGGAACTTGATTAATAAGTGAATAAAGGCAAAACTTAATTTTGGCAACTAAAGAGCAGTTTTCGCACAAGCTCTCGGGTTTCAATGTTATCCTCAATGTTGTCCCAACATCGTCTAACATTGATTCCAGAAAACATTCCAGAAAACCCTGCATTTTCAATCTCCCCCTTTTTGCCTTTCTTCACAAAACCAATACCTGTTCCAATCAAGACTTATATCCAGAAAGTTAGAATCAACAAGAAACATATTAAACTACTACACTGCTCCCCCTTAATACAAGCTAACATGTTCAAAGCAAAATTAGCAAAGACAAGTATTAAGGTCATCACTACATCAGAAGATGTTCAGACCTCAACATTCATTAATGTTGCCTCAATATTGAAACCATTGAGTTTCCTGCATAAAGGGTTAATCAGAACAACAGTTCAAAATGTACTTTCATAAGCAATAGCAGTTAGAGCAGTTCAAGTAGCAGTACTTAGAGTTACAAGCCAAAGCAAGATATCTAGGACATGTCCCTTGATCAAATAAAAGTAGAGATAAATGTACCAACAGTGCAACAGTTCAAAGAAACAACAAAAAACTAGAAAGTTAGAAAATTTAAAATAACTTGGAACTTGGAACTATTCTCCCCCTTTTTGTGAAGAAGGGAGTTTCTCCAAAATTTTCACCATATCCTCCAGTTCTTTAAGGTGCTCCTTCCTCTCCTCAATCTCCCTCTGAGTATCAGCAATCTGCCCCTATTCCAGTTCAGCATATGATCCACAAAAGTAGAGGTTATGACCATGCAGTCTTCTTCTTTGGACATAGGCACTGAAGTTCCAGCAAACTTCTGAGCCTTCTTCTTTTCAGCCCTTGGTCTCACCACTCCTTTTGGGTTCCATGGAAGGTCTCTCACTTTTGCTCCAGACAAGTAGCTTGGGAGAATTGTCAATTCAGCATCATTCTTCCTCCAGCCCATAGTAACACTTGTCTTTAATACTTGCTTGCTAAGGATTTTGCAGATGAGTGAGGGAAAAGGCAGCATGCCATTTTTCCTTCCAGCAACTTCAAACATCGACTTCACAATCCTCTCCCCCATGTTCATAGCTAGCCCATTCTTGATTTTGTAGACTAAGAGCGATGATTCCTTAGTCAGTATAGTGACATTTTTGCTTGGTAGCCAGTTGAAACAAGCTATCTTGTGCAATACAGCACTAAGGGAGGTGAGCTTTGTGGTTGGCAGGGCATCTCTCCAGGTTTTGACCAACCCTCCAGTCAAGTCCTCAATCACATCATCATAATAGGGGTCCTCAGATTCATCAGCAGTAGGGAAGCCACAGATCTTGTTAATGGTGTAGGGTTCAATGTTGAAGACTCTCCCCCTCACCCAAGCCTTTCCAATTTTTGGAGATATGTAGTCCCTGATCCATTTGGAGAGATTCAGGTAAAACTCCATTACAATCTCAAGAGCATAGTCACCCAGCTCTATCACTGATTGTTGCAACCCTCTTGCCTCAAGCAAGTCCATCACCTTTTGTTCTTTGAAGTTGGCCATCTCTATAGCTCTTTCAGTGTGAATCTCCCTCCTCTTGAAGGAATCCCACTTCTTCTTCAATTCTTGTGAAAGATAGTAAGGAGAATAGTAGTCCTCCTCATCCTCGGGGTAGATCACATACAACCCATCTGTATACTCCTCTGTCCCTGATGTTGCCTTAACATCAGCAGCAACATCACCATCACCATCCTGCTCTTCCTCAGTCTCCTCTTCCTTCTCCTTTTCCTCCTCATCCTCAACATCAACCACCTCAGTTTCCTCTTCCATTTCTTGTTTTCCTTTTCTCTTCCTCTCAGCAGCAGACTGCCTTTCTTCCTCAGCTTTCTTCTCAACTTCAGCAGCCTTCTTCTTGGCTAACCTCTCCACCTGTCTCTTTCTGGCCTCAGCCCTTGCCTTAGCAGTTTCAGACATAGTGTTCAATTTCTCCCCTGCAACCTTGTTCTTTTTCTTTTCAGCCCTAATCCACTTCCTCACCATCTTGTCCACAGACCTATCCACGGATTTCTCCACAGATTTTTCAACAGATCCACTACCCTTCCCCTCAACAGGTAAATCAGCATCAATTTCAGGGTTGGGTTCAACAGTGTTTACCTCAATTTCAGGCTCATTGGTGATGGGAGTGATTGATTCCGCAGTTGGCTCGACATTGGAGGTCGATTCTCCCTGTTTGGACTTCTTCCCTCATCGCACATAGGGGATCGCCTTCCTTTTAGCAGCAACATGAGCATCATCTGACTTTGCAGCAGCACCCCTAGTGTGTGAACGGGTGCGAGCAGCAATGGGTTCACTTCCCAGGGCCACATTTGCAAGAGTTTGCATGGGAGACTTGCTTGCCATTGTTAGTACAGAAGATTTGAGAGAAATTGCAGAGAAAATCGAGAGAAGTTTGAGAGCAGAAAGTAATTTTGCAGAGTAAGCACAAATAAGGAAATTGCAAGCACAATTAAGGATATTAGGGTTTTGATTTCAAAAATAACCGTGAATAAGGAAAGAGAATGACTGTTAGTGGGCAGTTACTTAATTTGAATCAAATAAAATCTTCCCACTATGTTTTCCCGCGCACACGCTTTGATGTTTAAGTAACAGGTAACCAGAGCGGTTTTTCAAAAAAAATGAAAAACTTATAAGTTCTTGTTTTCAATGTTGACCTGCGATAGTGCACAATGTTGGGATACCATTCAATAACATTCAAACTCGAAGGTGGAGGTACAGGCTTCACCAAGGCAAATTCATGTGAGAGCTTGAAATACATCCAAAAATACATCTGAAACTTAACCAATATAACAAGTGAGTACCTCAGACATATTGTTCAGAACAAGATCATGAGTAAGCAACATGAATAACAAGAAACACACAGAGATAAGCAGTTATGAATTCAAGGGAAAAAAATTCACTTCCACAGCATAAAAAGTCACAGAAAAGTGTGTCACCTGCAGTATGTCACCCAAATTGTATGCCTCAACACATGAATTATACTCCCCCTAAGCCTAAACCGACACAACTCAACAATAAGAAAGAAACAATGCAGTTCTACTTGAATGCAACAATGTAATGTCAAGTAGGCAGATGGTAAACACAAATGAAAAAACTCCTCAGCACAGTATACATCTCTTTAAAATCTTTATTATTTTCATAGCTCATCTGTACCAAAAACTGAAGGTTGCTAAACACAAAGCTAATGTGACTACTGAATGAGGACAGCCTGAACTCCACACACCCTAGTAACAACATTAACAATAGCAAGTTAGGCAAGTACAAAAGGCCTTGAATGTTGGCAATTCACTTATCATGCATCCCAAAACCCCAATCCCTTATGCATACTTGTTTACCAACCTGCATTCAAGAGAATCACCAAGTGATCAGTGCTACTAAATGTAAGAAATATAAACCTCAAACACCCTAGTAGAAAGGATCACCCTTATGTGTTCCTTGGCCAAACAAACAGGAACATGTAAATAAGCACAACTGAGTAACGCTGAAGCTGTCAACATCATGCACCTCAGCTTCTCCACATGCCCTGTACACCTTCCATATGAATAAGACACAACTGAATAGACATCAAAGTAGTGAACTTTGTGTACCCCAACTTCTTCATATGTTAGGCTATCACAACCTCAGACAAACAGAAGAGTTTTAATACTTTTTCAAAACAAAGATGTGAAACTGATAACTAGAAAGAGTTGTTAATCAAAGAGTTCAACCACACAAACCAAATATGACAAAACAAAGTTGAAATGAGACTCACAAGAAAATAAGTTCAACAAAGGAAAAAAACAGAATACCTACTACACTACAACCAATATACCAGTGCTAGATAGTGGTGTTATGTCAACACTGGTTTCCCCAACATTTTCACATATTGCACATGCCAAGAGATTTCCTCAAACTGAAGAATCTCTCACTATCTAAAGGTTTTGTAAACATATTAGCAAGATAATTAGTCGTCTCGATATGTTCAATGTTGATCACTTTGTCCTCTACCATATCTCTCAGGAAATGATGCCTTATGTCTATATGCTTAGTTCTAGAATGTTGGACAGGATTCCTAGAGATAATTATGGCACTTAGATTGTCACATAACATGAGAAGTGTATCACTATCTAGCCCATAATCTGAAAGCATGTGTTTGAGCCACACAAGTTGGGTAACACAGCTGCCAGCTGCTACATATTCTGATTCAACAGTTGATAATGAAACACATTTTTGCTTCTTGCTATACCAGGAGACTAAATTATTCCCCAAATAAAAACAGCCCCCACTTGTGGATTTCCTATCATCCACATCACCTGCCCAGTCAGAGTCACTGAAACCAACCAAGTTAGTGTTAGTGTCGTAAGAATACCAAATGCCTAAAGGTGAAGTTCCAAAGATATATCTAGGAATCCTCTTCACAGCAATCAAGTGAGATTGCCTTAGCTCAGCTTGGTACCTAGCACAAACACATACTGAAAACATGATGTCTGATCTAGAGGCAGAGAGATATAGCAAACTACCAATCATGGATCTGTACAATGTTGGATCAACATTGCTGCCAGTGCCATCTTTTGTTATCTTCACTGAAGAGGACATAGGAGTTTTGCAAGGCTTGGACTCTTGTAGCTCAAATCTCTTCACTAGATTTCTTGCATACTTCTCTTGGTTCAGGAAGATACCATTCTTCAGCTGCTTAACTTGAAGTCCCAGAAAGTAGTTGAGCTCACCAATCATGCTCATCTCAAATGTTCCTGTCATAGACTCAACAAACTTGTCTAAGGTAGACTTGTTAGTAGAGCCAAATACAATATCATCCACATAAATTTGAGCAATGCATATACCAAAGCTTTTTCTAAGGACAAACAATGTTCTATCTCCATCTCCTTTATTGAAACCTAGGCCTAACAGAAAATCAGTTAGCCTCTCATACCAAGCTCTAGGAGCCTGTTTTAATCCATACAAAGCATTCTCAAGTTTGTACACATGGTCAAGATGTTTAGGATCAGCAAAGCCTTTAGGTTGTTCTACATAAACCTCTTTGTCAATTAAACCATTTAGAAAGGCACCTTTAACATCCATTTGGTAAAGTTTAATCCTAAGACAGCAAGCAATAGCAAGAAGTAATCTAATTGATTATATCCTAGCTACTGGAGCAAAAGTCTCATCAAAATATATACCTTCTACCTGAGTACAACCTTGTGTAACCAACCTACATTTGTTCCTCATAATTACACCATTCTCATCAGTTTTATTTTTGAAAATCCATTTTGTACCTATTACATTCGCATGTGATGGCCTAGGCACTAGATTCCAAACTCTGTTTTTGGAGAATTGTAAGAGTTCCTCTTGCATGGCATTAATCCAGTAACTATCCTTAAGGGCTTAAGTTACATTCTTAGGTTCAATGGAGGACACAAAACAAGATGCATTATCAACAGTACATGAAGAAGACATGCAAACACACAACTTAGCCATATCCTTGTAATTGACCCTTTCTTTGTTGCGTGTTCTAACCCTTTTAGTAATTTGTCCAATTACTTGAGAGGCTGGATGATCTCTTTGTATTCTAAGAGGGGGGTCTCTTCTGGATACAGGAACCACTTCATCTTCAGAATCTGACAGCACAGATGTTAGCCTAACATTGGGGGTTTCTGGTGTTAAGTCAACATTTGTTCCAGTTTCCAGTTCAACATCTCCAGCGTCTGTGTTCAATGTTGAGTCCAATGTTGGAGTAACATCTGAACCAGTGACTTCTTCAGTACCTGCAGAAACAGTTAAATCATCAAAAATGACATTCACTGATTCTTGAATAGTATGCAATCTTCGATTGTAGACCCTGAAAGCATCACTATTAGGAGAATATCCAACAAATATACACTTTTCACTTTTGGGATCAAATTTGCTCAAATAGTCTCTATCATTTAGCAAATAGCAGTTAATACCAAATTCATGAAAGTGTGCTACTGTTGGTTTTGAACCCTTCAAGATTTCATAAGGTGTCATAGTAGTACCAGGTCTAAGATAAACTCTATTACTAATATGACATGCAGTATTCAAAGCTTCAGCCCAGAGTTTCTTAGATAGGTTTCTAGAATTCAGCATTACTCCAACCATCTCTTGAAGTGTTCTATTCTTCCTCTCAGCAATCCCATTTTGCTGAGGTGTTTTAGGTGCAGAGAACTCATGGAAAATGCCTTTAGTTTCACAAAAATTAGCAAAGCTTACATTTTCAAACTCTTTTCCATGGTCAGACCTAATTCTTCCTACAGAAGTGCCATACAGATTTTTAATGCTAGCATGCAAAATCTTGAATGTGTTGAATGCCTCTGATTTTTCTTTCAAAAACTTAATCTAGGTATATCTTGAAAAATCATCAACAATAACAAGAGCATACTTCTTACCATTCAGACTACTAACCTCAATAGGACCCATGAGATCCATATGTAGCAAATCAAAGCACTTATTAGTTCTAGGGTTAGTACTCTGTACCTGAAGTGGTGGATGGACAACTTTTGTTTGTTTACCTTTCAGACAGTCTTCACAAACAATTTTACATGGGCTAGTCAACTTAGGCAATCCTCTCACAGCCTCTAATTTCTGTAGTTTCTCCAGATTTCTATAGTGCACATGTCCTAACTTCTTGTGCCACATGACAGATTCATCTACCTTGGCATGGTAGCATTTAGCTTCATCTTGAGCAAGATAGCAGTTATCCTTTGATCTTGTACCTGTCATGACACGGACATTGTCACTATTAAACACATCACATGAACTTTTATCAAAAGTAACTAGCAAGTTATCATCACAAAGTTGACTTATGCTAATTAAATTTGCTTTCAATCCTTCAACCAACAACACATCATTGAGTGGTGGAAATCCTTCAACATTCAGTACTCATTTTCCAATTATTTTCTCTTTTGTGCCTCCTCCATAGGTAATTGTTCCAACAGTCAAATGGATTACATCTTTCAGGTTGTCAATGTTTCCAGTCATGTGCCTTGAACACCCACTGTCAAAATACTACTTACCTGCAAGGTTAGAGTAAACAGCAGAAAAGACAACATTGCAAACAATTTTAACCTTAGGAGTTTTTAGCTTTTCAGTCCAAGTTCTACTTTTATGTCCTTCAGATTTGTTACCTAATGTTGGGATAACATTCAGATCAGAGGTTCTCCTAACATTGGTACTGCTATTAAGTCATGTTTTCTTCTCAATCACACTTCTGAATTTTTTACAATAAGGCTTAATGTGACCAGGTTGAAAACAATATTGACAGATAAAAGTAGGCTTTTTCACAGTGTTGGAAGGGATTTCACAACTCAAGTTATTGCTTTCCTTGATAAAACCAACTTTCAAATAGGCAGAATTAACATCTTCAGAGGGAGGTTTCTTAACATAGCCCAAACCACTATCACCTTGATTTCCCATACTCAACATCTCATCAAGCTTAGATGTAGAGATGTTCCACTTGGCAATGGTTTGTTCATCTTTACTTAATTTTACCTTTACCTCTTTCAGCTCAACCTCAGTTTTGTCAAGGTCTTTCTCATACAGTTTCAGCATCTCCTTCATGCATCCAATCTCTTCCTTCAAGCTTTTGTTGCTCTTGATGAGTCTGTGATTCTCAAGCAGCAGTTTGTGGTAGATTGACTTCAGGTCTTCAATGATTTCCTCCTGGGAAATTTCACCTTCAAAGAAGTATTCTTCATCTAGATCCATTGTGCCATGAAAACAATCAAAGTTAGATTCATCAAAGTATGACGCAAGATAAGGTTCAGAATCAGTATCATATTCATCCCAATCTGCAAAGAAGGTCTCATGTTCTGATGTTGGATCCTGAATGTTGGGGTAACATTGAGATTCAAAGCAGTTCAGGGAGTCTTCTGGCGTCCAGTCAATCTGAGTGAGTAGCGCAGCAGTTTGAACCTCTTCTGATTGTTCTTCAGCTTCTCCAGAACTAAAGTCATCTTCATTGAAATCATCTACGCAAACCCAATGAGAATTTCCTCTTTTTCTAAGAGTGTTAACACATTCATTAGCCATATGACCATATCCTTTACATTCAAAACATTGAACATCTTTTAACTTATCAGCTTCTAAAAGAGTAGGTTTTGATGCCATGTACTTCACAAACTTAGGAGGTAATTTCTTATAACCTGAGGAACTATTACTAAGGTTCTTTTCTTTACCTTTTCCCTTAAGATTCAGCTTATTGAACTTCTTAGTAATTTTACCATAGTTTGAAGAAATTATTTCATAATCATCATCACTTTCATTGTCAAGATTTGAACCTCTTAAAGCAACAGCCCTATGTTTGCTAGGTTGTGAGGCAAGCTCCATCTCAAATTCTCTAAGAGTATTCATCAAGACTTGAAACTGAAGATTATCAAGGTTTCTAGATTCACTCATTGCAATTTTCTTGAGAGCAAATTTAGATGACAATGTTCTCATAGCTTTATAAACCACTTCTTAATTAGTCATAGCAAAACCTAGGTTTTCACATTGGTTAGCAATATCAAGAATTTTCTCAAAATAACTGTCAACACTTTCATCTTCACCCATCTCAAGTTTTTCAAATTGCAGAAGCAGTTGTTTATATTTAGAATCTTTAACAGCAAAATCTCCTTCACAATGTAATTCAAGTATATCCCAAGCATGTTTGACTTTTGTACAATTCTGTATTAACTTGAACATGTGATGATTAACCCAACTAAAAATAGCATTAAGAGCATTTTCATTGAAGTTATAGAGACTTACCTCTGCTGCTGTCCAATCTGCTTCTGGTTTTGGTACTAGATCACCTTCACCATCTCTTGGTAATGTTGGAAGAGAGTATCCATTGATCACGGATTTCCAGGCTCGAATATCAATAGCTTTGATGTGAGACCTCATCCTGATCTTCCAATATGCATAATTGGAGCCATCCAAAACTGGAATCCTGTTGGTATTAGGATTGACACTGTCCATGGTGTTGTATCACCTCCAAACCACCAGTGTAGTCGGTGTTTGGCTCTGACGCCAATTGAAATTGTAGGATCGTGGATTGACACAACAACTTTGAGAGTTAAGCTAAAATTGCCTTAACTCTATTGTGATCTTCTTGACAATAATAATGTGCAGCAGAATAAAAACACAAGAAGATAATTTTTAAGAAGTTTTCAACATTATTAAAAACTTCCGAGCCTTAAGCCAAATAACCATAAAGGTTTTAACAAAACGTTTCTCACAACAATTCACTCACGCTCTTTGTTGATCGGACTCAACGAAGCAGACAAGTACGAACTACTTAACTTCTATGAACTAGACTTAAATAGTTGATACAAAAACTTCGCAAAAGCAAAACAAAGACAATACGAAGAATGATTAATCTCTCAGATTATTTTGCACGATTGTCTTGTCTTCATCTTGATGAACTTCACATCTTTTATAGATTTCTTGAATCTTGCACGCCAAGATGTGTTGTTCACAGCTTTGGTAACTCTTGTTATTTCCTTGTTGAAATTTGCCTTCTTTGTGAACTTCATATCTTTCCTGAATATGTGTTTCCATTATTACTGATCTAACAAGGTAACACATCTTCTTCAATTCGGAGAATCCTGGAAAGAATCGAGTTGCAGCGAACCGCCAATATTGTTTCCTTCTTTTGCAAACCGTGTTGAGTTGACTATTCAACTTAGCTTGAATTATGGAAACTTCAAGTAAGGAATCATCCATAGCTCTTCCTTATGATTAAGATACCTTCCTGGACATAAACATAAACAACTAAAACCGTGGAACTTGATTAATAAGTGAATAAGGGCAAAACTTAATTTTGGCAACTAAAGAGCAGTTTTCGCACAAGCTCTCGGGTTTCAATGTTATCCTCAATGTTGTCCCAACATCGTCTAACATTGATTCCAGAAAACATTCCAGAAAACCCTGCACTTTCATATACAATGCACATGCCAAGAGAGTTCCTCAAACTGAAGAACCTCTCAGAATTTAAAGGCTTAGTGAACATATCAGCAAGCCGATTGTTAGTCTCAATGTGCTCAATGTCTATTAATTTGTCCTCGACCGTGTTTCTCAAATAATGATGTCTTATGTCTATGTGCTTAGTTCTGGAATGTTGGACATGATTCTTAGAGATACTAATAGCACTAAGATTATCACAGAACATAAGTAAAGTATCACTATCCAACCCATAATCCAACAACATGTGTTTGAGCCACACAAGCTGGATGACACAACTACCTGCTGCTATGTATTCTGATTCAGCAGTGGATAGAGACACGCAATTTTGCTTTCTGCTGTACCATGAGACTAAATTGTTTCCCAGATAAAAACATCTTCCACTTGTGGACTTCCTATCATCAGCATCACCTGCCCAGTTTGAGTCACTGAAACCCACAAGTTTTGTTTTAGTGTCAAATAAATACCAAATGGCAAGAGACAAAGTTCCAGATATGTATCTAAGGATTCTCTTCACAACAATCAAGTGAGACTGCTTTGGACATGCCTGGTACCTCGCACATACACAAACATAAAACATTATGTCAGGCCTAGATGTAGATAAGTAAAGCAAACTTCCTATCATTGATCTGTACAATGTTGGATCAACATTGGTTCCAATTCCATCTCTGGTGATCTTCACTGAGGCAGACATAGGTGTCTTACCAGGCTTTGAATCTGCAAGTTCAAACCTTTTCACCAAATTCTTGGCATACTTCTCCTGGTTCAAGAATATGCCAGTACCTGTTTGTCTTATTTGGAGACCAAGAAATAAATTTAATTCTCCTATCATACTCATCTCAAATGTTCCTGTCATGGATTCAACAAACTTTTCCAAAATAGAATTGTTAGTAGAACCAAACACTATATCATCAACATAGATTTGAGCAATACAGATATCAGATTTTTTTTTTTTAAAAGGAACAGTGTCCTGTCTCCATCACCTCTAACAAAACCAAGACTTAAAAGAAATTCAGTAAGTCTTTCATACCATGCTCTATGAGCCAGTTTGAGACCATACAGAGCTTTCTTTAACTTGTACACATGATTGGGGAACTTAGGATCAGTGAAACCCTTAGGCTGTTCTACATACACTTCCTTATCAATTAGCCCATTCAGAAAAGCACCCTTTACATCCATCTGGTATAGTTTTATCTTAAGACTGCAAGCAATAGCCAGAAGTAACCTAATAGATTCTATCCTAGCAACTGGTGCAAAAGTCTCATCAATGATTGGGGAACTTAGGATCAATGAAACCCTTAGGTTGTTCTACATACACTTCCTTATCAATTAGCCCATTCAGAAAAGCACCCTTTACATCCATCTGGTATAGTTTTATCTTAAGACTGCAAGCAATAACCAGAAGTAACCTAATAGATTATATCCTAGCAACTGGTGCAAAAGTCTCATCAAAATCTACACATTCCACTTGAGTATACCCCTGAGCAACAAGTTTGGCTTTGTTCCTTACAATTACTCCTTTCTCATTACTTTTGTTTTTAAAGATCCATTTACTCCTTATTACATTTACATCAGGTGGCCTAGGTACCAAGGTCCATACATTATTCTTAGTAAACTGTAATAGTTCATCCTGCATGGCATTAATCCAAAAGTTATCTAACAGAGCTTCAGACATGTTCTTAGGTTCTATGGTAGAGACAAAGCATGAGGCATAATCAACAGTACAAGTGAAATTCATACAGACACACAATTTAACCATATCCCTATAATTCAGTCTCTCTTTGTTGCGTGTCCTTACCCTTTCAATGATCTCACCAATTACCTGAGAAACTGAATGATCTTTTTGTATCCTAGCAGGAGGGTCTCTTCTTGACTCAGTGCCAACTTCAGTTTCTGAGTCAGATTCTTCTGTCGTTAGTCTAACATCCGATCTGACTGGTGTTAGTCTAACATCAGTTCCTGTCTCTTGCTCAGTGATTCCAGCTTCAAGCTCCAATGTTGCTATAGCCTTCTCGGTTTCCAATGTTGGTTCAACATTAGACACTGCAATGTCACCAGTACCTGTTTCAAAAGTGAAATCATCAAACACAACATTCATAGATTCTTGGACTATCTTTGTTCTAGGATTATAGACTCTAAAGGAAGCAATGTTAGCTGAGTAGCCTACAAAGATGCACTTCTCACTTTTGGGATCAAATTTACTCAGGTAATGCCTGTCATTTAACAAGTAACAGTCACATCCAAACTCATGAAAATATGCAATGTTTGACTTTACACCCTTCAAGATTTCATAAAGTGTCATATTAGTTACAGGTCTGAGATATACTCTGTTACTAATGTGACATGCAGTATTTAAAGCTTCATCCCAAAGTCTCTTAGACAGATCTTTAGCATTCAACATCACTCTAGCCATCTCTTGAAGAGTTCTATTTTTTCTTTCAGCAATGCCATTTTGCTGAGGTGTTTTAGGAGCAGAGTATTCATGAAAGATGCATTTAGTATTACAGTAGTTATCAAAACTTGCATTCTCAAATTCATTTCCATGATCAGACCTAATCTTAGACACATTAGAACCATACAAAGCTTTGATATTGGCACACAGAATTTTGAACTGATCAAAGGCTTCTGATTTCTCTCTAAGAAACTTTATCCAAGCATATCTAGAAAAATCATCTACAATAACAAAGGCATATTTCTTTCCACTCAGAATGCTTACCTCAATTGGACCCATTAAGTCCATATGCAGCAATTCGAAACACCTACTAGTTCTATCAAATATTGGTTTATCAGAAACAACTGTTGGTTTAGTATTAGCTGCAGAAGCTGTTTTCTTACCACTCACTCTCAAATATTTTTTACAAAATGGTTTAATATTACCTGGTTGAAAACAGTATTGACATATAAAGATACGTTTTCTTTTTGCTATGCTAACTGGACCAGAACTTGAAGTAGAGGCTTCTTTGACAAAACTGGTTTTGAGGTAAGAAGCTTTCTCATTAAATGATTTCTCCACAACATCTTTATCAACAAAACCTAGACCATTTGTACCTGTGTTTCCCATGTTCAGTACCTCGTCAAGTTTGGAAGTGCCTGAATTCCATCTGACAATGATCTCAGTGTCCTTTTTGAGTTTATCTTTCACCTCCCTCAACTCAGTTTCTGTTCTGTCAAGATCTCTTTCATAGAGTTTCATCAGGTTCTTCAAACACTCAATCTCAAATTTCAGGGCTTTATTGCTTTTGATGAGCACTATGTCTCTTCTTCAAGTTTGATGAATGTGGAATGAAGTTCTTCAATGATTTCATCATGGGATTGTTCTTCATCCAAGCAATGGTCTTCCTCCAGATCAACTGAACCATGAAAACAATCAAAGTTAGTATCATCATAATCAGAGTAAGTATCAGAATTAACCTGTAAGTCATTGTTGTCCCAATTTCCAAAAGAGATCTCATGTGCTGTTGTTGGTGGAGATCATTGCAGTTCCTGGAGTCTTCTCCTGCCCAGTTAATCTGAGTGTAGAGCGCAATAGTATTGATTTCTTCTGAGTGTTCATCAGCACTTGATCCAGAGTTGAACTCAGCTTCATCAAAATCATCTACACAAACCCAGTGAGAGTTTCCTCTTGCTCGGAGGACGTTGGCAAATTCATGTTTATAATGACCAAACCCTTTACATTCATAGCACTGGACATCTTTTAGTTTTTCAGCATCTTGGGAAGTACTCTTTGATGCTATGTACTTTATGAATTTAGGGGATAGCTTTTTATAACCAGGGTTAGCATTACCAGATTGTTTCTCTTTACCTTTATCTATGAAGCCTAGTTTGCTAAACTTCTTGGTAATGTTTCTATAGCTAGAAGAGATCAACTCATACTGATCATCATCATCACTTCCTACATTATTTGAGCTAGTCCCAAGTAGGGCTAAATCAGGTTGCTTGCTGGACTTACTTAGAAATTATAGCTCAAATTCTTTCAAAGTGTTCATTAAGGTTTGAAAATCCATATTTGCAAGATCTCTAGACTCATTCATATCTATTCTTTTGACGGTGAATTTAGTAGACAAGGATCTGAAAGCTTTGTAAACCATAGTTTTATTAGAAATAACAAACCCTAGGTTTTGACACTGGTTAGCAATATCAAGCAGTTTCTCAAAATAGCTATCAATGCTCTCATCTTCACCACCCATCACCATTTTTTCAAAATCTTGAAGCAACTTCCTATGTTTAGAGTCTCTCACAGCCACATCTCCCTCACATTGAAGTTCAAGAATATCCCATGCAGATTTAGCTGTAGTGCAGTTTTGAATAAGTTTAAACATATGATTACCCACCCTGCTAAAAATCGCATTGAGAGCCTTTTCATTGAAGTTGTAGAAAGCAATCTCATTGGTTGTCCATTGTCCTTTGGGTTTGGGGACCAGATCATCATCTCCATCTCTTGGTAAGTAAGGAATGGTATAGCCTTCCAGAACTGATTCCATGCTCTCAGGTCAATGGATTTGATGCGAACCCTGAGTCTGATCTTCCAATATGCATAGTTGTTTGGTCCTTCCAACATAGGTAGTCTGCTGGTATTGGGGTTGGAGTTGTCAATGTTCTCGTATCAACGCTAAACACCGGTGAGGTTGGTGCTTGGCTCTTGATACCAATTGAAATTGTGGATCGGTTGATACAAGACCGTTGTTAACTTCTCAATGTTACTTTAACAACGTCTATGTTAACAAAGCAGCGAAAAACTAAATAACTCAAAGTTTAAGAAGAAAATATATTAATATTAACTTCCGAGCCGTAGGCAAAATACCACGAGGGTTTATGAAAATATGTTTCTTACAACTCTCAAGCTCACACTTTTGAATTGCTTCGAACTCAACATAGCAGTCAAGAATTACTCTTTCAATTCTAAACTAGAACTAATTGAACAACTC
The DNA here is from genome assembly GCA_948329865.1 of Linaria vulgaris. Taxonomy (NCBI): domain Eukaryota; kingdom Viridiplantae; phylum Streptophyta; class Magnoliopsida; order Lamiales; family Plantaginaceae; genus Linaria; species Linaria vulgaris. Next base: position 4,636,358 of record OX415251.1, read on the forward strand.
ACAAACTTTGCAAAAGCAAGACAAAGACACTCAACAACTCGTAAATAAATCTCTTAGATTATTATCTCTTGTCTCGTGTTTGTCTTGATGTACTTCACACCTATATATAGGTTCTTGACTTGATCTTCAAGGTGTGTTGCATACAGTTTGGTAATTCTTCTAATTTCCTTGCCGTACTCCTCTTCCTTGTTTTCGGTGTTCTTTTTGAATAACAGTTCCTTCGTTAGTGAACTAACTTAGGAAATACTCATTCTTCAAATCAGAACTCAACTTGGAAGTTTTCTAGTTACACTCGAACTCTTCCTTCCTTATTTGTTATGCGGCTAGCTTTAATTAAGGAAACTTTTTCTTTATGGAAACTTTGAGTGATCAAGCTATGACAAGTTTGTTTCCTGAATAATAACCAAAGATAAACACAACTATGGAACTAGAGTCGAGTGAATAAGGCATAACAATAGATAAAATTATTCTCAGCAAGATAGTAAAACTGATTATGTCAGTCAATGTTACTCTAACATTGACATTCTAACATTGCCAGAATACTTGCACTTTCAGATAAGATGGTTCTGTGCAGGTTCTGAAACCACAATGTTTTGTGTCGAACATTGTAACGGCAAAATAGACTTTTATAAATAAAAAATACAAAAAGAAATCAAGTTCAATCTTGTATAGAGTGATGTACATCACTTTCAAATGATGTTGGGCAGAAAATAGACTTTGTGCAGAGTTTGTGAAACTCATAGGAATTTTGTGCAATTCTGAAACCACAAAGGATTTTCGTGCAGATTTTAAAACCACATGTAAGTTTTATGCATTTTATACTTTATATCTTAGTTCATGTATATCAAACTATACCATTAGTATTAAATTAAATATTCGTGTTAGTTTGTTATAGTATCTATTACTTTTGCAAACAATGTAGATACATTATTGAATTTGTATTTTCGTGTTTGTATCTTGCGACATATATCAAAACATGAATAGTAAGAAACAAAAGTTTATGACTACCCTAACGCCGCCGCTCGCTGATCAAATGATGGCCGGAGCGACCAAATTTGTCCCTCCAGATCCTAATCGGTCTGAGATCCGAATCCAAAAGAGAATCCGTCATGAAGAAGGGGAGACTTTCACATTCACGGCTCAACAGAAGATAACTCCTACGGAGATCAATCCGAATCGGACACTCCCGTCATATGCAAGTTTTCTGAAACCCCGTCCTCGCCATGTTAGAGTCGAGGAGGATGATACGACGGACGAATATCACCTCATCCACATTGCCCCACCATCCGGCGACATGCCGTATAAGCAAGTGACCTTCGACCCGGAACTCCAAAACCTCATTGAAAATTCGTGGAAAGAGGCTATCATAATCTGAATCATATGAAGACCTTGGTACTATCCGGCGCTCGTCAACAAATTAGATTCAATGTGGAAACTCCACAACGAATTTGAACTAATCGACCTAGGTTACGGATGCTTCTGTCTAAGAGGGATCAGCGCTGAAAATCGAGAGAAAATCCTCACCGAGGGGCCATGGCAATTGGCCGGAAGCTTCCTATCGATCAGGAAATGGGATCCAAATTTTGAGGCGGCCACGGACAAGATTGATATTGTAATCACCTGGATAAGGATCATTAACCTACCCTGCCAATACTTGCGGCGTTCGGTGATCAAAGCCCTTGCAAAATGCGTTGGAGATCCCATAAAAATTGACGGAAATACATATAATGCAACAAGGGGAAGATTCGCACGAATATGCGTTCAGGTCCGCACCGATAAACCCCTCGAACAAGGCGTTTGTGTCAACGATAAAGTCTACCAAGTCGTCTACGAGAATCTCCCTAGTCTATGCCACACATGTGGAAGGAACAGCCACGATACCTCAAAATGTCCAAAGAACCATGGGGTACACATGGAGGTTTCGACTAATGAATCACCAGATCTATCACCCCTGGACGATGCTGCGAATAGCAAAAAAGAATGGCTCCTCGACATTGGTAGAAACAAAAGTTATGGAGATTGGACGAGGGTGCAAAGCCGACGAGGCAATCATGTGGTTAGCAAACCCCCTGGAAACCGATATCCAGTTAATAACAAAGGGAAGGAAAAAATGCCTAACGCACCAGCAGCGGAAGCGAATAGAATTCCCAAAAATCCGAGTCCCACAAACCCTCCTAAAGCGATGGGGAAAATAATCCTACCAAAATCAATTGTTGCCATAAATCCATTGAAAATCGGTGAGAGTTCTTCCACAAAAGGGATAAATAAGGAAAAAATAATTGCCAAAAAGAAATCAAGCAAATCCCTTACAAACACTAGGGCTGGAAACCGTTTCGAACCACTAGCCCAGGAATCGGCTGATAATACTAGTAACTTGGTAAACAGCAGCCCCGTCCCGAAGAAAACCCCAACCGAAAATTCTATTGATTATGGAGGATGTACAAGTATCTTTCCGCCACGGGGGGATGATAGTATCATGGGTGAGGTGGATCACGAGGATCCAAAATTTCCTAGGGCCCTCAATGACATCACAAATACGAATGGACGAACGAATCATACAAGTAACGAATATTCCGGCAAGCATATGGGAGATCGAAACTCAATGGTCGTCCAACCCGACGGAAGAGGAGCACGAATTATGGTCTCAGATGACCACGGTGAGCGTATGGGAGATAAGGAGACAGCTTACTTTGATGCTTATCACCCTTCGCCAGCTAGCGGCGAGATGGATGGGGTGTCCTATTGATAACCCGGTCGAAGTATCTCATATTTTTCGATCATCAATGAAGATCGTCTCATGGAACTGCCAAGGGGCAGGTAGTGAAAATTCTCGTAGGAATTTTCGTGAATTGATTCGTTCATACCGACCGAACATTGTCTTCGTACTGGAAACAAGAGTGGGGGTTGATGTCGCGCAGGATATAATTATGCGTCTGGGTTTTACCAATACTGTTATGGCGCCGACGTCGGGAATGAATGGAGGGATTTGGCTACTTTGGAACGAAGCTGATGTTCAGGTAGAAGTCCTTAGAGTTAATGAACAAATCATCCATATAAGAATCCGCAAGAACGACGAAAGCACTTGGAGGATATCGGGTATTTATGCCCAGCCGCGTTGGACGGATAAAATACAAGCTTTTGATAATCTCGTTGAAGAATCCGAAAGGGATAATACCCCATGGCTCGTTACGGGCGATTTCAATGAGATCACCTACGCACACGAACGACAAGGGGGGAATATAGCAAATTCGAGCCACCTCAATTTTTTGAGAGAATATATGGAACGCTGCGGACTGAGTGACCTCGGCTTCAATGGCCCTAGCTTTACGTGGACGAATAAACGAGAGGCGGAATCACATATCATGGGAAGAATTGATCGGGTCCTCGCAAATAAGGAGTGGATAGAAGAATTCCCGGATTATAAAGTGCTCCATGCGACAAGAACTCACTCCGATCATAATCCGATCATTACCTTTTGCCACGGGGAACAAAATCGAAGAGGAGTTAGACCATTCCGTTTTGAGGCAGCGTGGCTACGCCATCCCGATTGCGAGGCAAAACTCCGGGAGATATGGGCTGGACACACGGGGATTTTGGAAGCTATTAAAGAAGTTCCAAATGTGATGGGGTCGTGGAATAAAGACAAATTCGGAAACATCTTCTACCGTAAGAAGAAACTAGTAGCTCGCCTAGATGGAATACAAAGAGCTGCGAGTTATGGTCGAAATAAATACCTCCAAGATCTCGAGAGGAATTTAATTGCGGAGTATAATGAAGTCCTCAAACAAGAGGAGATTTTTTGGCTCCAAAAGTCGCGGGTTAATTGGTTGCGCGAAGGAGACAACAATACCAAATTCTTCCACCGTTCGACACTTGAAAGGCGCAAAAAAAAATGAAATTCTATCACTGATGGTGGAGGGGGTTTGGGAAGAAGACAGGGGCAGGTTACAAGAACACGCGCGCAACTATTTTGCTGCACTTTTCACGGCCGAGAATGCAAGAAGACGGCATGTGCGCAGCTCATCCGAAGCTTCGGTGTTTCAGCGCTCACTTACGATAAATGAGCAGAATAAACTATGCAGCCCACTGTACATGAAAGAATTACGAGAGGTGGTGTGGTCACTCGGTCCATTGAAGGCTCCAGGCCCGGACGGACTCCAGACAATAGTTTACCAAACGAATTGGGAATGGATGCAATCGTCACTCATGAAATTCGCACATGAAGTGTTCGCAACACGGGGGTTTGATCGCAAAATCGGAGAGGCTCACCTTTGTATTATTCCCAAGGTAAAAAATCCCGAGTCCATAAATCAGTTTTGACCCATTTCCCTTTGTAACGTGTTGTACAAGTTTATAACGAAATGCATCACGCTACGACTTAAGGATATGATGCCCAACCTTATTGCGCCCACTCAGTCTTCTTTTATTAAGGGAAGGTCTACTCAGGATAATATTTTCCTACTTCAAGAGGTGCTTCACTCTCTAAGATCAAAGAAAGGAAATAAAGTTGGCGATATGATATTAAAGCTTGATTTAGAGAAGGCATACGACAAGGTCGACTGGAACTACCTTGAAGAAACGCTCGTTTGGTTTGATTTCCCGTTGGATATGGTAGAGTTAATCATGTATTGTGTTCGTAATACCTCTACCAGAATTCTTTGGAACGGAACCCTTTTAGAAGCGTTCAATCATTCGTGTGGACTACGCCAAGGCGACCCGTTATCCCCATATCTCTTCATCCTCTGTGTTGAAAGACTTGCTTATAGAATCCAAGAAGAGGTCGAAAAGGGAAAGTGGAAGCCTATAGTGCCATGTCGCGGCGGACCATTATTGTCGCACATGTTTTTCGCTGATAACATAATTCTTATGGGAAAAGCGACGACGTCTAATGCCCGGACCATCGACCGAGTTCTCAAAGAGTTCTGCAATGAATCCGGCCTCAAAATAAGTGCTCATAAATCCAAAATATATTTTTCCAAGAGCCACGGTGCTAGTCTCAAGAGACGGATCAACGAGTTAATCGGCTTTGCTCAAACCCCCAACTTGGGGAAATACTTGGGAGTTAAATTAATCCACGGGCGAGTCGATAAAGAAATGATGGCGGAGACTATGGACCGAATTATGAAACGTTACGAGGGCTGGAAAAAACAGTTCTTATCTCTCGCGGGAAGGGCCACTCTCATTCAATCTGTGTCCTCGGCTCTACCAATCTATATTATGCAATCGGCGTGGCTACCCGAGAGCATTTGTGGGAAACTTGATAGGCTGAACCGTAGCTTCCTTTGGTCAACCAACATTGAAGAACGAAAACTACATCTTGTTGGATGGAATAAAGTGACGCGACCAAAAAATGACGGGGGGCTCGGCATTAGACTCTCCCGAATTAGCAATGAGGCTCTACTCGGAAAAATTGCTTGGAAAATTCTCTCGGGTGAAGAAACGGTGTGGACAAAGCTGATCCAAGCAAAGTATCTTCGAGGAGATTCAATTATAACCCATATTCCAAAGATGGGGGCGAGTCTTGCATGGAAAGGTATAGCTCGAAGTATGGCGCTCATGAGACCTTTCCTTAGATGGAAAATTGGAGACGGGGCTAATACATCCTTTTGGTTTGATAATTGGCTCGGCGATGCGAGACTCTCGGATTTAGTTGCTAATATCCACGGTCAGGACCTCAAGATTCGGGTGAAAGATGTAGTTGACGAATTCGGAAATTGGAAACTTGAGAGACTCAACACTCCATTACCAGTTGATGTGTCACTAAAAATCAGGGGAAAAGCGATAAATTTAACGGACCAGCCGGATGTGGTTCTATGGAACGAGGCAAGCAATGGCGTGTACTCTTGCCAATCTGCATACAGGACTTTCTATAAGTGCTATGGGCAGCAGCCGACTCTCGGTTCGAATGGCAAGTGGATATGGAAATTGAAACTGAGTAATAAGTTGAAACATTTCTTATGGTTGGGGGCGCAAAATCGGATCGCGACAAACAGCTTAAGGTTCACAAGGAAAATTGCACTTTCAGCTTTATGTCCCTTTTGCAACGATCCGAATGAAGACGTTTTACACGTTTTTAGAAATTGCGAGGCGGCGAAAAGAGTGTGGCGAAGGCTACTAACCGAGTCGGACCTCTAGTTTTTTGAGAATATTGATGAGGGTAGGTGGCTGCGGGATAACCTGGTACGAGTCAATTTAAAATCTCGAATAATCCCAAACATCAACTGGTCGATCATCTTCGCAGCGACCATATGGAATCTATGGCTGGAGCGAAATAGTTTGGTCTTCAAGCGAGAAAGCAAGGTGGCGGATGCTGTGATACAGAAGATCAAAATCCTGAGTAATGACCTGCACCTAAGCTGTCGAAAGTCGACACAAAAAAACAAACATACGTGTTGGACGAAACCGCAAAAAGGATGGTCGAAATTAAATGTTGACGGAAGCCTTTTGAGCTCGAATAACAAGGGGGTTGCGGCAGGTGTGTTGAGATCGGAAGAAGGTGCATGGATATGGGGATTCAAGGCACAAGTTGATATGCCGACGGTGGATGAAACGGAACTTGAAGCACTAAAGAGGGGATTGGAGCAAGCTTGGGAGAAGAGGATGAACCACATTGAGGTCGAGACGGACTCGGAATCGTGCTATAACCTAGTCACAAGCATAAGAGAACCACAAGGAAGCACGGCTAACTTGGTGAGAGAATGCCGAGTGCTACTTCACCTTCCATGAACGATAAAATTTAGATGGATTCCACGAGAGGCAAACAAAGTCGCGGACATGCTCGCCAAGGAAAATATTGGAGAGGACCGAGTCGTATTTTGGGATACGCCACCGAGTCGAATAGCGGAGCTAATCCGCGAGGACTGCTGCTAGTCTTAATGTTTTGTTGATTTTCTTCTTGTAAGCAAAAAAAAAAAAAAACATGAATAGTAAGTTTATAATGAATTTATATATTCGTTAAAAAATCGAGATGTTTACATTTTACGAGACAATACAAATTATGCTTGACCTTAAAATAAGATATTAAAAAACATGAAAATAACAAAACTAACAGACTGCTCAATAATTATGACTTATTAGTTATTATCATTTTTTTCCAAACGGGTGGGCCAATTCTTTGGTTGTTCCAATCCCTGGGTTAAGGTTTATTCGAAGGAACATGGCATAAAATGAAACCACGTGAGATTGATCAAAAAAAAAAATGAAACCACGTGATGATATTTACAAAGAAAATAAATAAAAATTATAAACTAATAAAATAATAAAAAGTGCAAAGATATTTTGAACTAGGAGTCAAAGCAAATTATCTTTCTTAAAGTTCAAGCTAGTTGCACAAAAAATCCCAGAAGTTGCAATTTGCAAATATAGTGGTGAAGCTTCATTCAACTCACTTGTGTATATATAATATATCATCAATGACATTTTTAGGGACCATAACTACGTATGAGATTTATTCTTGTTCTTAGTTAACAAGATATCATTAACGTTATTAATTAATGTAATGTGAAGTGGCGTATTTTACTAATTTATTATTAAGCCCACAACCATAAAATATCTTTTTATATAGAATTTTACTTCTACTCGATTGGTATATTCCACCATCCACGTGTAATTCAGCATTTCGAAAGCAAAATATCTCATATGTGACTATGTGAGACACGTGCCAACTTGCCATCACCTCATAAATATCTCACACTTTATAAAAGTAAGCAACACATAAAAGAAATCAAAATTGTATGTAATTTAAAATATAACCGTGGCATAATGAGTTAGCGCAAGTAAGTATAACATTTATCAACTGTCACGAACGCTAATTTAACAAGGTTCCATTCCAAACGTGTATCCACATTTATACAAAACCACGAAACATATGTCAATACCATTCGAACATCTAACGATTCGACCATTCTGTAATAATCACATATTACCAAACACTTGATATTACTATCGCAAAAATCACCGTCTTTTCTAGAACTTTAAACTCGACATTATTAAATTATGTATTGATAGCTAGTATCTTTCTAACACAACCACGACGCAATGAATTTTTTGAATACACAGGTCTCCATATTAACTCAAATTCAACGTTTTTATTTTGTGTATGATTAGAAACCTCGCACCTCTAGCTCGACTCAACATCCCTTGACATTATATTTCCTTTTGCATGTGGAGAGACAAACAAGATTATACACATATTGGACGATAACATTATGTACTATATTAAATACGCATCGCTTAATATATAAAGTCTCTCGTGTGTTATAAAAAATTAAAAACCAAGATTACACTCGTAAACAAACGTATGTACCATATTTTGATAAGCACGACCACAAGATACTTTGGCGTCATACAATCACCACGTGTCAAGCTACTTTTATCATATATCTCACCATACAACGTTTGACATAGAACAAGTGTTCAACCACCTTAGACATAGATCACACAATGAGAGAAGCCGTTTCTTACCTAGAAAAATATCTATAAACACCACATTCCAAATATTGAAAAGTACACAATTTCTCACTTTTACTTTTACGGTCTAAGTTTAATGACTTAAGCATCAGAGGGGCTAGCAACCAGATTACGTATCCTGTTGGATTTCAAAGGTCAGCACGATGACTCTCGGTCTGACATAAAGTGTCCAAGCAAGCGAGCGAAGATACTCCGCATCACAAACTTAATTAAATATATATATATACTTTTGCCACCACCCATATATATTCATGGGTTCGTATAACAATCACAAAAAGCTTAAACACTTGGCAGCCGGAAAAAAACCCTGCAACTGACATATTAACAAGTGTGGCTCATTTTCTTTTCCCTCTTCCATTACCAAACAATTTTTCCAATTAGGTTTTTTGTTTTTCTTTCTTCACAATTTTCGAAGATCTGCAGAGAGGTGAGTTTGAATCCGGTTAAAATCTTTAATTCCGTTATTTTTTGGTATTTTGTTGTAATTTGTGCTGCTGTAGTGAATAAAATCCGTTATTATTCAGCTTATTTTATTTACCTCTGCTAATTTTTCGTGTGTGTGTGTGTGTGTGTGTGTGTGTGTGTGTGTTTGGAGATTATGCTGCTGTGGGGAAAGGTGAAATGCTTATCTGTAATATTGTGTACTTGTTAGGCTATGTGTGAAAATCTGTTGAAATTGTGACTTTTGAGCTCAAAATCATCATGTATGAGAGAATTCTGAAATCGCTCGAAGTTACGACTGTGTGTCTGTCTGTGATAATCTATTGTGTGGATGGATGAATGCTAGTCTGTTGTTTCGTTTGCTCGTTATAGACTAAAAGTTGCATAAGTCGCTGGTAAAAGTTAAGAATTCGATTGTAGCTGAGTCCAAAATCGTCATGTCTAAGGGAATTAGGAATCGTTTGATATTAGCATTACGTGTGCGTTTGTGTGGTATTCTATTGTTTGGATGGATGAAACGCAAATTTGTTGTTTCGTTTGCTCGTTATCGGATAATTAAAGTTGCGTAAAACGGCTGATAAAAGTTAGAACTGGATTTTAGTACCTGAGTTGAAAATCGTCATGTCTGAGAGAATTTGGAATCTTTTCGAAGTTATAGGACTATGTGCGCGTATATGTGGTATTCTATTTTGCTTGGAAGAATGAGATGCTAATCTGTTGTCTCGTTTGCTTGTTATAGGCTAAAAGTTGCGTAAAATAGCTGATAAAAGTTAAAATTGGAGTGTAACTGAGTCCAAAATCGTCGCGTCTAAGGGAATTAGGAAATTGTTTGATATTAGTATATATGTGCGTTTCTTTGAAATTCCATTGCGTAGATAGACGAATGCTAATCTGTCGTTTTGTTTGCTCGTTACAGGCTAAAGTTGCGTAGATCGCTGAAATAAGTTAGACTTGGATAGTATTCGAGTCCAATATCATCATGTCCGAGGGAATTAGGAGGTTGATGAACGACGCTAAAGGGAAGAGTAATAGGCGAACTGTGCCATCGAAACATTCTACTTGGGTGGCTCGTTGGATGCAAACAAACGGTAACTCCGTCGTGGAAACAAGAAATCGTGGTGCTGATGAGCTCCGGTGTGTAAGTAGGGATCATAGTTTGACGAACAGACTGGAGGCTCCGGTGCCTAATGGATGGGGAGCATTCATGAATAAATCCTTAGAGATTGCAAGCGAGGGTCTTAAAGGGAGTTCAAAAGATGATGATGTGGGTAACGTGTCTGGTCGCGACCAAGTTCGTGGTAAAGCTGTTGAGAATAAAAGTGAGATTCGGTTTCCTTCAATTTCTGGGGTTCCGGTTGCTGTTGGAACTTCATCCAGAAGATGTCGTTATCTCGGCGAGGGCACGTCGAAGAATCCTCTTGCGTGGATGGAAACTCAAACCACGAAGAAAGATAGCGGCTTAGTGGTGTCAAAGCCTCTGCCTGAAACATTGGTTGAATCATCATCATGCGTTGTGCCATATGGATTCAACTATGAGAAGTGTGAGCCCGACAAAGGAGTTTCATTGTCTTACTTGATCGGTAGATCCTCCAGTTTTCCGGCTAATAATTTGAAAACGCCCGAGCATGAAAGTTGTCATAAAGGCAGCCACTCAGCAGATTTAGTTGTCGTGAGGAACTCACGATTAGATGTGTTTAATGCTCCATCAACGAGTGACTTGCAACAATTTGGTCATGAGTGGTTCCAGAAGAACGAAGTTGATATTTTCCGAAGCACAAAGGATGTAACTAAATTTTATGAAAACAAGTCCAGGGGTCATCGTAGCCAGTGGCCATTTTCCAGTCAAGGTAATCGAGGAGTGATGCTTAAATCTTTGAGTAATTCCACAGATGGGGAAGGGAAAAGTAATGTTGGAGATGGAAAAGCTTCTAAAGCTACTCCAGAGAATGAATCGTCAGCTGAGACTAAAACCATGGACATGGATCTTCTTAAGGAGAAGAACTCGCGATCTGGTATGTATTTATTCTGTGAAAACTTGACTTTTCCGGGGCTTTTGTGTTTGATGTTAATAGCTGTCAATTGTCTTGTTTTGACATGGCAAATAGATGTTTATGGAAAAGTAATGGCCTTCATTAACCCATTTACATTTTCTCTGCTGTAGGCACAAACTCTACCGCGTCAACTAAGGTATTATTTTTATGTTTGTCACGTCAATCTAGATTAATAAATGGACATCAATTTCAAACTGCGTGGTTTCTAAAATCGTCAACTATCTTTCTTGGTGCTTTACTTTGCTCTTATGTTTATTTGATATTTAGGTGCATCTGTATGTTTCGGTTTCTGAATCAAGCATTGTAGGTGCTTCTTTAATGGTTATTAGCTTTCTAGAGGAAGAATGACACATGATAATATCGAATATCACCCTTACGGATAAAAACTCGCCCGTCAATCTTCAAAGATCTATGCTGTTAAGTTTCTAGTAGAAGATTGCATCTAGTTGCACCGGGCGGCGGATAATTCTCTGATATAACTTCTGGTTATTAAGAACCCATAGCAAAATCTAAGAAGGAAGGTCTAATCAGCTGAATTATTGTTTTTGGATTTTTTCTTGTCTTTGTTGATCGTTATCGGGATTGTTATTATACTCATGATTAAGCTTGGAAGTCAAACACTAATGTACGTATTTAAACACATCTTGCCTGTGACGATATGTCTTACTGAGTTAATACTAGAGTTGCCTATGATGATATGTCTTCATGTCCTTTTCTTGTTCCTTGCCATGTTTCTCCAATTTCTGTTTTGCTATGTTACGTAAATAAGTTAGTTCTCATAAGTTGTGGGGTATATTCCAGGCAATGGATATGAGTTCGAAGATGCCACCTCAGGTAGATGCCACTTCCTCAAGAGAAGCTGGATTTGGAAACACGGGGTTACCTGATATCAACGTGGAGCCGCCTCCTTTGCCAGCTGAAGCAAATATATCGGAGAACATCTGCGTTAGCTCCACAAGGACGGAAACTCTGGACATATATACTCCATTTGCGCACGTTGTGCAGTCTAAACCAGAGGTGGATCTTAACCGAAACGATACTACTAAAGAAGATCCGAGCAGCAGGTGGGTTAAACGTCTGAAGTGTAGTTCTCCAATGTCCCCTCCCCAAGGTACGAAATCCTCGAATATGGTCGAAATGTCTCACGACAAAATCAGCAAATTATATGCTACAACTCTGAAAAATAGAATATCCAACGCACAACCAACTCCACGCGAGCGCCAAGATAAAGAATCAATGCCGTTGGATAAGGAAGACGATGGAACCTTGGCGGACCAAATGGAAAGCAACGAAGAATTATTGCTTTCACATTCATGGATACAGAGATGGTTGTGCAATGAATCAAGAATCGCGTTAAAGAAACCAGAAACGGCAGTGGTTTCTCAACCACAAAGTTCGAAGTTGGCACTCGACGACCTCCCAAAGAAGCAGTTTCCGAGCATTGCTGCTATGGCGCTACTGGGAAAGGCTATGAACGGATTTCAACAGTGCGAGCTCCAGAAGAGGGGATCTTTTACAGTGTGGAACACAAAGCCTTTCTGTTAAACATGAATGCTGCACTTTTGTTTGTTTAGTGGTTTATGTTGTCTTGTTAAGTTTGCATTTTAAATTAACTTTGTAGTTTAATGGAATCTATGGTTTGTTAGTTAAAACGCTTCTGGGTAAGTTTACTTCTATCGATATTGGAGGCAGAACATGATATAACCAATCTGCACCATTTTTCCTGTTGTCCCATTTCACGGTGTTCAACTTTATATCAAAGCTAAAGCAGATTTCGGTGCTTGTAGATTCACCCGAATTGTACATAGATTATGGCTAACACATTCGATCACTGGCATGTCAATTTTCCGTCTTTGTTCCGCCTCCTATTGCACATGCCAATGTTGATATGTTATAAAATGACAGAATCTATTTGGAATTGTGAGAGCAGTAGTTGTTGAGGGTTTTCTCTATCCTAGGGGGGTCACCACTGGACCCCCCTAGGATAGAGAAAACCTTGAGGAGAGAAAACCGTTGTTGAGATATCAATTCTATCTTGTTGAATAAAGTTAGCAATAATTCTGAAAGGCGTTTGTGCAATTTGAGGTTGTCTTAATATGCTTATCCTAGTGCTGCATGGATTCTTTTGAAAAATTATTGTACCATTATATTCTTTTGGTCGAATTTTGTACTGGTTCTTTCACGGTCATGTATATTATCAAAAGAGACAAGAAGTGATGGGTAACGTGGTTAGTTTATCACATCCATCTCTAGACTGGGGGCATCTTGCCTAACATTAATGTTAGTGTCCACAACCCCATTTTGTAGGCATGGGTGTGGGCTCCACAACACTTTTGGGGTGTTGTGGAGCCCACACCCATGCCTACAAAATGGGGTTGTGGACACTAACATTAATGTTAGGTCAGAAATTTCCCTCTAGACTCTAGTACTAACAAATGCTTGTGAAATCGCTGTTCAAAGTACGCTTTCACGTCGTTGGATCGTCATGCGAGCTTGATTCTACAGTAACAAACAGAAGACGCGCTTCTTGAATGATGGATTGTGTGATGTGATAACATGTTAACGTGATGGATTGTGTGGTGTAGTGTCATAACCAGGGGCGAAGCCACGGGGGGTGCATGTGGGTGCACCTGCACCCCCCAACATTTAAAAAAAAAAAATTTATATATATATTAAGTATATATTATTATGTAACTATGGGTCGTATATTATTTGCCCCCCCCAATTAAATTTGAACTTACAGATTATAATATATTTTTGTAGCCCAATAAAGATGATAACTAAAAAAAGTAGCCTACCATCCAACAAAAAGACATTGATTTGATTAAAAAAAGAAAAAAAATCAAAGTTTATGCATCTCCTGAAAAGTGAAAGGAATGGTTTGATTAAAAAAAAAAAAAAATCATTCTCTCTCATTGGCTGAAAGTGAAAGAAAGGCTAAGTGATGTGCTGTGCTCCTCTCTTTTTTCTGCAAATTTGTGACTGTAAGTGCTGCGCATCCTCTTTTTTTTTTTACTTTGTTTTGTGTTTTTTTAATTGCTATAGTTAATTGTATAAATATAACTATGTGTTGATAAAATATTCATTAGATAGAGCAATATATGGATTTTAGGTTAAATGTGATTTTTGTTTGATAATATTTATGTAAAACAGTGTTTGACATTATTTATTTTCATTTTGACGAGATTAGATGCTTTTTCGAGATTGAACAAGTTATGTTTATTATTTTGATGATATGCTTAATATATTTGCTTTGACGAGATTGGATGCTTCAACAACTTTGTAAACATGTACAATTCAAATATTATTGGTTTGTTAACGATCAAATACATGACTTTTTTTAAGAAAATTTATTATCGTTAATAAAAAATTATTTTATATTTATATTATTATTTTAATTAAAAAAAATGTCATAATCTCGCCCCCCTCTTGTAAATTCCTGGCTTCGCCCCTGGTCATAACGTGTTAAAATTATTGAATTGCCGTCTTGTCTAAAAGACGAAGTTATAGAAAATGTAGGTTTGCACAAAAATGCAAACTTACATGTAATCTTGATAAAACATAAGAAAAAAAATATAAATATCAAAAATAAAAATAAACAGCTGGACAGTAGTATAGCTTTGCATTCTTCATTCCTTTAAAAACTACATAAGTAGAAATTTAATTTTTCTTACATGCAGCATTTCTACATAAAAAAAAACCCACTTGAATTTGAAATTTATTAAACTGAAACTTTAACCCAGCTACAATCTCCTTTTACATGAAAAAGGGGATCTTCTATTGCATGAACTTCAACATACTATACCCTCCAATTCTTCTGCTTTCTGTTTTTCATCTTGAGATTTTAGTTCTCACTGGTAGAGATTTATATTACAGTTCCGTCGTTGATAGTTGCCTTCTCGAGTATGATCGTGATTCCCGAACGTATGTAGAATCCTTCCTCCGGTTTATCCGCTTCTTGCACACCCTGTGCAGCAAAAAGAAAACCACGTAAAGACTAAGTTTTATAAATCTCAAATAATCGTAGCGTATGTGTGATGGTAAAATAAGCTTACGTCTTTATTCGTGATGATCACGTCTTTCCCAATCCTTGCGTTCTTGTCGATAATACAGTTCCTATGACAATTAAGAAAAGCTGTATCAGAATGTCGTTGTTATGCATATATAGTGTGTGAACGATGGGCCATCATGTTTCATGTTTGTGTTATTGTGTACCTGATTTTTGTGTTGCTTCCAATGCCCATCGGAACTTTACCCTCTGCCAAGAGGGAGGCAATCTCTGATTCAGTTTGGTAATTGTCGGCCCCCATCATCAAAGTATCCTGTCACGAAAAATAACGCAATGTTCTAAATTTTCGTACCAGGAGCTGTATAAGTTGCACAAAATAAGGCCTTTAAGCCAGCACATCTTTAGAATTAGTTGTGCTTACCTTCAGTTCCACACCAGAGTCCAGACGAGAGCGTTCGCCTATTACAGAATGTTCGATATTGCACTCTCGCAGGAAACACCCGTGTGATATTATCGCGTCCTTGATCTGGAAAACACAAACTAACCATTAAAACATTACCACACGAGAACAGAACTAGTACAGTCTTAACTAGGTCATAAATAGTGCTGGCTGACCTTGCAGCTGTCAATTTTAGTTGGCGGCAAGAAACGAGGCGACGTGTAGATAGGAGTCTTTGGATCGTAAAATTCAAACTTCGGAAACTACAAACACAGGGAAAAATCTATAAGCATTTAGAAGTACAAGTACAGGAATACAGGAACTATGAATATGAAAATGGTCAATCGAAAAACTTTACAATATCTAAATCGACTAACCTCGTCCGCAAGAGCCAAGTTAGCATCGTAGAACGATTTAATTGTTCCAATATCCTCCCAGTAGTCTCTGAATATGTATGCCTGCCATACCATTATAATGTTAAAAACCTTAATCATAGAAGCTGAAACATTAATATGAGTATTTGATGCAAAAAGCGAATTCGTACACGAACCTGCACATTATGTTCCTTCACGGCAGCAGGGATTATTTCAGAACCAAAATCATTAGACGTTGGGTACCTCGACCTCAGAAGATTCAACAACACGTCTGTCCTGAACGCATAAACTCCCATAGACGCAATGTACGGCGATTTTAAAGCTTCCTGTGGAGACAATCCTATGATGGAGGTATCTACTTGCTGCAAACGAGAAAAAAAAAACCAAATTATGGAAAAGTATAACAAAAACGACAATGTAAAAACCTTGACTAACTCTATATTCAATAAAAAAAATGCTACAGCGTACGCTCAAGCATACCATTGCTTTCCTAGCAGCAGCATTAGGCTTTTCGGCGAATTGAGTTATCCGACCTCTGCTATCAAAGTTCACCAGTCCAAACTCTGATGCTCGGCTGAAGAGTAAAATTACAAATTATGATTTAAGATTCATAAAACAAGATTAAGCAGCGAGATTAATAAAAACGACGATATAGACATTCTTGTATCCTCCTTTGAAATGGTTAGATATAAAATATGGCAAACAAGAAACATAAGAAGGGTTACAACATCAAAGTGTGCTGAAATTTCGACAAACCTGTCATCAACTGGTGCACATGAAAGTGTGAGATCCGCATTTCGGTCAATGTGATTCTGTTTCAGCATTAAAAACAGGGTATGATATCTCGAAATCGTAAACGTTGTAACAGTTTTAATATCGGAAGAACAATATACCTGAAGAAAATCCATATAGTCCATCCTATAAAGATGATCACCAGATAATATCAGTATGTTATCAATATCCTTTGCCTTGGCATCCTGCAAGAATCAGTCGAAACGTTTAACGAATCGATTGAAACACTTAAAAATAGATCAGGTCCCTTTTAGACAATAATAACATGTGCTGGCAGATGTAAGGACTCACCTCAAACAACCATATAAATTGCCTAACAGCATCAGCTGTGCCTTGGAACCAATTATGTCCCGTTTCTCCTGCCGTTTGAGTGGCTGCCAAAACCTACGTACATCAAGATTCTCATCAATAAGCGATGATATTAAACATACAAAAGATCAAATGCCGAGATAATTCTGTTATATGTGTGACGATCATTACAAATGACTTCAATGAAAATGGCTTATTTTCGATAACATGTCCCCTTTTTTATGTTCAACAAAAATCTTTAAAAAGGTCCTGACCTCAACCAATCCATCTCCGAAGCTGACACCATTTCCAGTATACGTGCGGGAAATGTGACGATTAAGCGAAGCAGAATTGAACTGAGTCAGCACAAAGATCTTGTTAATGCCACTGTTGATGCAGTTGCTCATCGGAATATCGATAAGCCTATAGCATCCACCAACTGGAACCTGTATCATATCACAAATCAAAGTAAAATCTTAAAACTACCCCATGTGTGTTCTATACATTGCAAAATACCCCTCGATAGGAAAGCGTAAGTCACATGCCATAAATCGAGAGCGGTAGGTAAATTTTAACCCAGAAAAGGACATTTCATATTTTTCCACTTATTTTTATGTTCCCACTCTAGAATCTAGATTGCCTAAAAATGGGAAAAATTCTACTTAACTAATACTTACTAAAACAATCGGGTCATTGACAAATTGATGTGGTTATTTAACATATCACGAGAGGTAATATGCAATTCACTCCTATTTAAGCTATGAAAAGCAACATTACATATATGATTTAGTAATAATAGACACGTGATGGCGATTGGCGAAGACGTTTCAAGATCCTTAAATCTTATAATTTTATAACTAAATCATTTCATTAAAAATACTAGGTTAGTTCATCTGAAATTCAATTAAGACATGATCAAGGAGATGCCTACTTACAGCTGGAGTTGCAGCTCTACTTGTAAGCGGAAAAAGTTTCGCGCCCGAGCCTCCTCCCAGAATAATCGCAGCCACGTTCTTCGGATCTGCCTTTCGCCTCTCGATTCTTGGCACAGGTACCGTCTAAACAATCCAACAAATATATCATAGGATCAGTTCACCAAAAGTGTAACTAAACAGAGCAAGCATTATGCAATATAATAATTACTCCAATTTTGCTCTACACTAGAAACATGGATCGAAATCTCTAAGCATTTCCTTAAAAAATATCCAAACTCAAAACTTCCATAGCTCATTGCAACACTAATTTTACGAGGATAAAGAAACGCTTCGAAACGATCTCGAAAAATTACAGAAAGTTTTCAAATATATAGCGGCGGATCAAAACACATAAACACGAAACCGAAATTTCGATCCTCGATAAGAAATCAACAGCATTATTCGTACACCAGACCAAACTATAAAACATAAATAAAAAACAATAGCAATTTTCAAATTTCATTGCAACACTAAATTTAAAATATTTTAGAAACAAGTCGAAACGATTTGGAGAAAATTATGAAAATTCTCCAATATTTAGCTGATCCGAAACATATGAACCCGAAACCGAAACTTCGATCCATGACCAGAAATAGACAAAATCAACAAACATTTTGAGTGCACCAACTAAAAAACATGATAAATAGTTCATTGCAACACTAACTTCATGATGTTTTAGAAACACAACGAAACGATAAAAAAATACGAAAAATTCTCTAATATTTAGCTGATCACATCAAAACATACAAATAAAACCGAAACTTCGAACCACGACTAGAACTAGACAAAATCAACCACCATTTTGAGTACACTGTACACCAGACTACAAATCACAGATAATAATTAAAAGAAATAACAATGAAATAAAACTTGAATTTCAAAAATAGTAAAATTTACCAGTGTATCATTGCTATTCTCTCTGGTGAGAACAGAATAAGCAATCCCAGATTTTACTTTCCTCCCATTCCTCACAAGACTCCACCTTTTTCCATATTTCTCACCAAAAAACAAACTTTCACCATTATTACAAAACCCACTTTTGTTCAAAGCTGCTAAATTTGCACCAGATTTCAAAGCATCCATCTTTCGGTTAATCACTAATCAAAAATAAAATTAGAACACTCATTTAATCACTTAAATGAGATTAATAATAAGCATTAAATAATTAACAATTGGGAACACAATCTAAGTAAAGTAACCAAGTAAAGTATACATCACACAAAGTTGGTGATTAAAATAAACACAATGACAGTTAGCAACAGAATTAAAGTAAGTTAACAATAATATTTAAATGAAAATAAAAAATAAAAAATTGTACCTCTCAAGTGTTGGAGACTAGATCATGCAAGAAAAGTTGAAGATTCTGGTTAAAAGGGTATCCTTCTTTTTTTTTCTTCCTAGTACTGGAACAAATTCAAGAATCTATGAGAAACGAAAAAAGGAGTGTAAGTTGCAAATAGTGATGAATTGAGGGGCTTTAATGCAAAGTTAGTGGTGGGATTATTACAGAAGTGAGTTTTAAAGGTGGTGGACTGGTGGCTTTTATTATTATTGGTGCTTGTGAGCTCTTCACGAGAATCTTTGCAGTGTTGCTACTTATACTTGTCAAAATGAGGTCACTCACACTAAGTGTGTGTAGTGTGATTATCATTTTTTTTTATTTTTTTTAAAAGGAAAATTTGGTAATGTTATAATATGCGCCGCTACAAATAATAAATACTTAGCGATTTTGAGAAGTTTAGCGGGGTTTGGAGGTTAATACAATCTTTAATTGGTATCCCTATCATCATTATAAGAAGAAAGAATCACGGGTGTATTTTTTTTCTTTCTTTTTAAAATAAGTTTATATATTACATATATGGAGTTTATAGTGTTTTGTTTTAAAAACATGTTTACTTATTTTATTAAGGGTAGGAGGTCTTGTTTCAACATGCGCGTATATGCACATAACATATCGTACAAAGCAAAAAAAATTAGGCTGGACGGACAACTCATCCAGATGACACAGAAAGGTGGCTCTGTATGAAGCAATTCACTTGCTCAGTTGGAACCCGCCAACACGTCTGCGAACATGTTCGTCTCTCGATAGAGTTTATATAGTTTTTAGATGGTACAATTTTTAATGTTATTTATATGTTGAATTGTAGTTTTTTGATAACAAGTCATTTTGAATTCTTATAACAGCCGTTACTAATTTTTGTTTTTAAAATAAATGAATAAAAGTAGAAAAGTTAAGCTACGTTAGAAAAATTGTGTAAATTGAAATATTAAAATAAATTTACATTTCCAAGTATTGACGAAGATATTTTCAAAATAACTGGGAGGTGCAACAGACGCACATGCACCCCTTACCTTCTTCCAGTGCACGTACATATACTATGTTACGTATCAATAATATAAAAATAAAAATATTATATTGTAATTAGTAAATTTCACTTATATCAATGTGAGATTTTCAATAGGTGGCCGGGAGTTTATTTCCATCGTCCACGTTTATGGGCTGTTTCAGAATTCAGACAATATAGGTGGCCAAAACTCTCACGTCTTTTTCATTCTGTACTTATGTTACAAGAAATGATATATATTTAAAATATCCAATTTTCTAGGTGTGCTGCACTGCCTCTTGTTCTATTTTTTATTTTGGATTGAAAAAACAAGAAGTCCTTAATTTAAAAGATATCATATATATGTATATATTTCATTACTCAGCTACCCGTGTACGGGTACTTTGTGAGCAAAAGGGATCCTAATAGTCGGTTTATTGTACCCAAAATACTCGACTCAACAAGAAACTATAACCCGGCTTGACACAGTGTGAGAATCAATGTTCGACTTATTGGGTCCTTAGCACGGGATAATGGGTCGTTGCGGATTTTTCTTTCTTTTTTATGACGTGGAAATCTATAATCGCTATCTTTCGGATGTGCACTAGGAATAAATTATTGAGTTGTCGCAATAGCCTGCAATCTTAGTCAACAAGACAAACCCAAAACTCGTTGAGGATCTTTCTAGAGCCAGTTATATGAAAATCCAGAAAGATCGTTAGGGTTACATTTCTCGTTGAGGATCTTTCTAGAGCCAGCTATATGAAAATCCAGAAAGATCGTTAGGGTTACATTTGCTATATTATAAATCGGAAAGTTGAAAGATTTTGATAGCCGTAAAAAAGAACAAAATAGGTTTTGATAGACTGTAATATTGTATTTCCATCACTTGACAAAATTGGCGGATAATCATAAAGTCAATTACAAAAATATTAGGTGCTTTTAGAAAATTTGCTATAGTATAAAGCTCAAAATATAAGGTCATCAAAAAGTATTCACATAAGGTCATTTAGAATTTATTTTGGTCTTATTTCGTCAAGGTAATAAAACACAGTAAAATAATACAATTGAAATGTAAATAACCAAAATAATGCTAATCAAATTTATTATCGGACTAGTTTGGTCCAGAACACCTATTACAAGCCTACTAGGTTGAAAAGGTAAATTACAAGTTTAATATTGCGTATCGAATTTAAGGTGTTCGATGTTGTCGTGTCGAATTGCCCTCGTTCGATGTTAGATATCCAGTAATGGTCCTGTGTCGAATTCAAGTTTCGATGCTAACTTCCATATCGAATTCGAAGTCTTCTACCGTATCGAACAACCCAATTCGATCTAGATGAGTGTCGAATGCAGCGTATTCGATCTAGTTCAATATTGAATGCTTAGTTGTTCGATGCTGATTTGCTAAGAGCGATCATCCAATCAGAAGGTCCACGGACTACAAGAGGACGGGCTATATATAGCAATCGTCATGTGGGTCCCACTAACAGATGTAGAATGCGCATCGAATCAGACTGGTTCGATGCGTGCATCGAACATGTGTTGTTCGATGCACATCCAATATCGAATATGCCTGTTCGGTGCATTTATGGGCCGGCCCAATATGAGTGTTGGGCCAATCCTAAAATATCGTCATCAGAATTGAATTTTTTTCTTCTTCAAATAAAATGGTTTCCATTGATTGGTCATGAAGATCATTTATGGGCCGTATTAATTAATCACCTGTCACATTCCATATTCCAACACAAGTGGGTATAATAATATAAATAATTGTCAATTTTATTTTCACACAAATCATATTACAAGTTGAGGAACCATTGAATCCTTAAAGAGTTTGACACCGTTGAACCACCCTACCCTACCCCCACCCCACCCCCCACCCCACACCTCAAGTGGGCCACCCAAATTTCATGCTGGCTCTTAGAAATTATCCATTTATAGATCATTTGGTAGTCATCTCAATTCTCAAGTGACATTTTTGGATTTTTCTTTTTGTAAATCTCGAAATTGATTATTAAATAGATAGTGACATCAACGACTCACATAAGCCATTCACTAACAAAGATATGAAGAAATACAATGTGTAATTGGATTTGATGCATGCATTTACCTGATTGATCAAAGGTTAAGTTCAAAGAATATTAGCTGTAAATTGTGTAAAAAATAATATTAACAAACTTAGTTAGGATGCTAAAAGAAATAAAATAATCAATCCAAATGCAAACTTGTTAACTATGGAACGTGACAAGTAGAATATATCTAGTTTTCAAGAATTTTTCGTCATTTCGAATGCACACACAATAAACTTTCGATCGAATTGAGGCAATAGAGCGCAAAGTTTGTCACACAAGCGCATTAAAAGAAAATCGAGGTGTGCTCTGAATAGATTTCCTGAGCTATAGACCATAGTAGATGATTCCTCAAATTATGGGAGGCGCCATATGTGATTTCTGAATATTTGGGTTGGTCAATACTGTTGGGTGTGGAACCTGAGTTGATTTGGGCATGTACTTAAGAAGCAGGTTAATTTATGGACTGAGCCGTACTATAAGCCATGTAAGGTTTATTAGAAGTCTGCCTAATATAAATAACGTATCTTGTAATTGTAATCTTACAACATAATACATAATAAAATCCTAAGTTGGTATTGTTCTCAGAGGTAGTCATAAACAAACTGGGTACAATTCACCATTGTTGTATAACAAAAAGAGAGGGAAGATGCTCCCATTACTATTGTTGGAAATGGTAATATTTATTATTTTTATTTTCAATATTTTGTATTACTCTATTTGCAAGCATACATCACTCCCATTCCTTTTGTAAGACAAATATTCGGACATTAAAGAAAGGCAGAGAAAAAGAATATTAAAAAATGACACATATAAATAATGATGTCTAAATTTTGTGATGAACAATATTCTTTTATATAGTTTATAATACAGGAAATTTACGTTATCGTCTGTGTAATTCTTCCAAGTATATATTTACGCCCCCAAAAAAAAGTTGAATGCATGATTTATATATTACCTATACATAAACGAAACATGGTCACATCTCGTACGTGTCACATTTTGTATACTATAGTATGATTTTAAATGTGAAAACTAAACAAGCCCATAATACAATTTCCAAGAGCAGTAGTATTGTTCGATGTGATAATGAATCATTATTGAATCCATTTTTCAGTGATAAGAAAGATGGTGGATTTCCCCAAATATTTTAATTTTTTTTTCTATCATTGAAATAATAACATTGAGACAATCAGTAAAATGACAAAACAGTTAGGTAGTAGGCGAAAGTGCGAAACCACAGCCCTATTTTAGGTAACAGGCATGTGAACGTTCACATGGCCTGTTACGTACGTTGTATGAATCATTTTTCATGTGATTCACTATCATATAAAGACTTTAACCATCATACGTAGGGCAAGAGTGAAATTCCTCGGACAACAAGTTTGCACGAAACTCTCTACTGTTGGATTTCTCGTTACTACTATGATCTTATGTAAGTCGATCAACGTGTAGAAGCTTGAAAAGAGTGAAATACGGTGTTGTAGCATAGCTCTTGAAATGTACTCCTGTAAATACAATCCTTCAAAAGAAGAGGGTTTCGAATATGAACAAAACTACATTCTTCCGATTCTAAAATGAGCTACTCTAAAAAACATGTGACTAATGCTCCTAATATTTCCTCGACAATTGTCCATAATTTTTTCGATTAAAAATGAAACATTATAGAATTAACACTTAAGTTAGTTTACTACTGGTTACTCATGTTATTGAATAGTATAACGGATAAATAAAATGCAAGCCAATAAACTGACAAAAAAGGCATACGCTGCGCATAACAATACAATTCTGTATACTCTAATCCATAGTTAATATACCTATTATCATATTCACAGATATACTTGAAATCAATATTGCAAGAGGGCAAACCATAAAAAAAGTATCACAATTTGGTTAACCTGTTAGAACTACTTTGCCTAACATGGCGCAATCATGCAGAAGAAACAAATTTTGCTACAAACAGTTTAAGACCACATTGAAACACTTGATAATTCAGCATGAATAAGGAATCCTAACTGTTTCATTGTAGGGCGGCTTGCACTATCATAATAAGCTGCAAGTATTGCATCAAAATATAAATGGAAATTGCACACCAAGATTGCACAAATAATTTCGGGAACAAGTCACCGTAAAGAAAAGATCTCAGTAAAAGCGAAGCACAACTAGTACATCAATTCTTTAATAGGGGTAAAAACATAAAGCTAAAATGAAAATGAGTTCTAAATTGATGACAAAATCAATTTCAGGCTCTGTCTAACACAAAGAAACATGTTACTTAGGTGTTAGTCGCCCTGGTGTAAATCTGCTGGCTCGAATGAGCAGACACCATTCTGATCGAACCTCTGGCCATCAAATCCCTAATTGCCTTCCTTGCTAATGATCCACTGATCTGTGAGTTCATACATAAAAAAAAATAAAGATCAAAAACAGTCTTGTAAATTTAAACTCACGCACGTAAGCAAATACTTTTAATTCAGAATGACCACAAAGCAGCTAAATGCAGCTTCACGAGGTAACAGGAAATTTTTGAACAAAAGAAATAACTAATGCACATGGGACCTAAGGTGCGTAACAAGCAATTTTGGAGCATAACAGTTAGCAAGAGGTGCGTAACAAGCAATTCTGCAAATGAATTAGACTATAGACCACCAACGCATGGTGCATTATCTTTTTCGAGGCACAGGGCATAGACACAGAAAATAACTACTCATAGCTTAAGATATCAACAACCAAGCCTGTAATCCCAATTAAATTGGGGTAGGCTCATAGCTTAAGATATCGCTAACAGAATTTTCCAAACAACTCAACATAATAGAACATCCACAAACTATGTATAAGTAAATCACAGTATCCATAAACTCCAATAGTACGTTAACAATCACTGCTGAATACCGATAAAGTCGCGTAGAGTTAGATATAACATAACACCCACAAACTAGGGATAAGCAAGATCAGAATATCTATAGCATAAAATGGTACGTTAACAATCACTTCTGAATAGGGATAACATTGCAGAGTAAGATGCAAAATAACATCAAACTAGGAATAAGTAAGATCAAAGCAATATAAGTACATGCTACTAGCACATTTTGATAAACCTATTAGAGCTGCGGCTTAGTCGCGAGACTAACGATATCAGATAGCTTACTAGAATTCCTCTCCCGTGTTCGGTTTCTATTATAACAGCACAAGTGATTACAGTATGCAATATCAAACAATGTGCATGAAGGTAAATATGGGGAAATAATAATATCCATTCTAAACCCTACCTAAGCAATTATAGCTTATTAGATAACAAACGAAACCGTAAATACATACAATAAGAGACATAATTATTATCTTACCCTGAGACGGTCGGAAAGGACCGAAGGAGTGATGAGCTTGTACTTGGGAGCCTCGGTCAGCAACTTGTCGTATGTCGCCTTATCGAACAGCACCATGTTGTTCACCTTCTCCTTTTGCTTTCCCTTGCTCCACTTCTGCAATTCACCAACACAATTCAACATCGCATTACAATCCACATCAAAACAAAATGCACAAACACACACACACACACATAGACATATACATATATATATATATATATATATATGTATGTATGTATCTATCGAAATTCGACCTTCTTCTTCTGCTTTCCACCGCCAGATTTAGCTGGCTTTGACGATGGAGGAGGAGCCTTTTCCTTCTTCGGCGCCTGCAAAAACACAGTAAAAAAAAAAAAAAAAAACATCAATAAATCTGAGATTTTATGGCGAACATTCAGATTAAGCAAAATTAAACAATATTCAGTAAACCGTAGAAGAAGATTCAGTTAGCTTACCATGGCAGAGGTTTGAGTAGTGAGAGAGAGCGGCGAGATTTGTGAGCTTCGAATGAAATGAGGAGAAGAAGAAGATTGGAAATAGCGAGGGTTTGTTAAAACCTAATTAGGGTTTTATTACTGGATCACTGTATTGGGCTTGAGTTGGGCTTGGGAAATATAGAGGTCCATGATGATTTAGGTATTGTGTTCTTGTTGGACCAACTTTGATCCAATATGCTGGCGTGGGCTTTGTATGGGCTTTTGTCGATTTCAAATATGATAATTTCGATGGAAAAAGATTTATTGTCGTTGAATTGATGGCTTCATTTCGCTACGACGACTACCAACTAATTAGACAATTCGTACACTTTTGTAATTCGATCATGTTGACTTAAGTGTATTTATCGATTGATCTAATGAGGTCGACCTCGTTTGTCCTATCTTCATGGTCAATCAAGTTGTTAATGTGTCAATTGTCGAACTAAGATTCATGCACGCGGAATAAGTGTCAAGAGGGAAAAATGAAATGTTTGGACTAACTACCGAGTAGGTTGCAAAAGAGTGGAAGTCTTAGTCTTTATGCTAAGAGAGCATGGTGCTCGATGTCCAAAAGCTTTGTCCAAGCTGCAGTGCTGGTGAAAACGCCACACGCGGGATGTTGGAAGAAGATTGGAAATAGCGATGTTAGATAAACCTAATTAGGGTTTTATTACCGGATCACTTTGAATGAAGGTTGTTGGGCTTTAATTGGTTAGAAAAAAAGTATCGATGCCCATGATCTTAGTATAGCGTTTCTATTGGACCAACTTTGATCCAAGAAAGGCATGGACTTTACATGGGTTGCTTCCATTATAATATGATGATTTTGATGGGAGAACTGGGAATCTTGACCTTTATGTTTTACCGCGTCGACTACCGACTAACTTGACAATTCATACATTTTTAACAATTCAACTAAGTAAACTTTCATGTATTATTTTTTGGTCTAATCACGTCGACCTATTCTAACCTATTTTATTCTTACTTGCCTAATGAAATGTCTATTCTATATATGTCTAACTAAGTTGCCTTATAAATCTTGTTCAAATTGTAAAAAATGGTCTAATAATAGTTTAAGATGTATCGTAAGTCGATGAGCTACTATGTAACTACAAAACATGCATGACGGGATTCTTACTTTTGGATCCTTTTGATGGTATACAGTGGAGTTATTCTCTCTTCTATGAAGACCAACTTACAAATGAGCTACATACGTTATGTAATCTACTTCAGACAACTTAGCACGACATGTGTTCTATGATTGTATGTTGTTTGTAAATATTTGTATCAAACTCGATCTTGGTCAGATGAAATGTTGTATTCCTGAATCATGGTGACACCCTGCATAATATACATATAAAGTTGTTAATTTTGCTATAAAGTATTGTTTGCTTTTGTATGAAATAATCAAAGAGGAAAATAACATTCTCCGTTGAACCAAATTTATGTTTTCTTGAATTATGAAGTAAGGGTATTATTATTCTTTTGGTGAGAATTTAACTATTTCAATGAAACGATACACGTGGATTCTACGTGTGTTATGCTTCAAAATATATACGACGGCATAGAAAGTATTATTAATTGAAGGTGTAGTGAGGTTCATAAAACAGATACTCTATAATTCTTACTATGTAGATGATTCTCCATTGTAATTTATTGGTGATTATATTCCAAAAAAACAAAAAGAAATAGTAAAAGGTGTAATCCGACTCAAGATTTTCATAATCCACCGTGTGCCTACCGTGGGCATCTTTGTTAGCATATTATAGTAAATAGTATACATTATTTGAAACCTCCGTTTTATTCGAGAAACATAGAGAATAGTACATTAATTATTACTGAAAGAATACATACATTGTTCCCTTCTTTTGTGCTAAAATAATAACGTAGCAAATAGCCTATAAAGTCAATCAAATATCAATTAGGTTTCACTTTCTTTGGGTATCCTTATCTCTTCCTCTCTAGTCCTTTTAGAAGCATAAAATTTGTTCTAGTATTTCGATAGTGTGCATAGTTTTGCATAATATCTTGTTAGAATTAAATAAAAGAAAGAAAATATTACAGTATTTTTAAATACAATTTCGTGAATCTTCTTCGTTTTTCAAATCTAGATCAAAAAGCTTAAAATTGAAAACCTTGAATAATTATATTCCTGAGATTTATACAAACACTACAAGATTTTGCGGCATTAGCGACCGCATTTTCGGTCGCTAATGACCAAAATGCGGTCGCTAATGATCATTAGCGACCGGAAGTCGATCTCTATGTACTAATCTCGTCGCTAATGACTGGCGACGGATATTCGGTAGCTAATGATCCAGTTTGTTACCGTTTAGTCTGTCGCCAATATTAGTGACCGGGACTTGGTCGCCACTCCTCGGATTATCTTGGTGACCGCAACACGGTCGCTAATATGTAACTTAACGACCATATTTCCGTCACGTACCAATTTGGCTTCCCTTTTAAACTACATTAGCTACCGCGTAATGGTAGCTAACAGTATGGATATTATTAGCTACCACAATTCGGTAGCTAATTTTATGAATATTAGTAGCTATCGCGAGGCGGTAACTAATAATATTTATACAATTAGCTACGGAACTGCGGTAGTTAATAACATTTAACGACTTGAACATTATTAGCCACCGCAAGGCGGTAGCCAATAAGATTTACAAATTAAAAAAAATCCAAAAATATTCCAAAAAAATATTTGTTTATTATTTCAACAATATAAAAATCGGTGTTGGTTTGTTAATTTAACACCAACAAGCATTTAAATAAAAGAAGAAAATTATTTTAACAAAATAATTGTAAAATAAAAAAGGTTTTGAGTTTTGAAGATATGAAAAGTGTTGAGAATATTTTTTTAAATTTGAGAAATGAGAAACATTTTGAAGATATGAAGAGAGTGTTGGGTTAATTTTTTAGATTTGATAAATGAAAAAATTTGGAAGATATCAAGAAATAAAGAAATGGTATGGATAGTTTTTTAGATTAGAGAAGTGAGGAATTTTTGATGATATGAATAAGTGTTGGGATAATTTTGTAGATTGAAGAATTGAGGGATATTTATAATATGAGATTGAAAATTTTGAATTTTCGGAAAATTTGAATTTCCCGCACTTGGGCGGCCAAATTTTCGAGGTTTTGCGACCGGAAATCCGTAGCTAATTGTCAAAATTTTCGATTTTTTTTGGAATGGCGCCAAATTTCTGGGTTCTGCCAGGTTGAATATTAGTAGCTACCGCTTGCCGGTGGCTAATTTTACATGGTAGCGACGGACAGGCGGTAGCTAATGTTCGTTGAATATTAGTAGCTACCGCTCAGCCGTTGTTAATGGTATGCTAATTTTTTTCTTATTTGTTGATTTCTTTGTGTGATTTTGATTTCTTTATGTTTTCAGTTTAGTAATATTGGTAATAATAAGTAATAATTAACTTATTTTTCAGTAATTGAGTTATTATTACGATTGATGTATTGTTGTGTGACGTATATATTAGTTTTACCTCTACACTTAATCATGTCTCGTATATGTGATTGAAATATCGTTGCGACGTGATGATTTATGTATCGACGAAATGTGATGATTCATTATGATGTGAAGTTCCGATCTTTATTTAGCGTTCTATTGAGAGATACATACATATATATATATATATATATATATATATATATATAGTATTGACAAATAAATGACATTATGTATTATTGTTATTATGAACCGACATTAGTAATGTCATTTGATTGTGCAATGAAATCATCATTTTGTGTTTATTTAGTTAATTATTACTTGTTATTGACGTAATTGATAACAAACAAACAATTATATATAAAATAATCGTCGAAAATCGCAATCTAAGAACTTGAATATTAGTACCTAATGTTGTCAGTAGCTACCGACTTGCTGTAGCTACTGTTAAGGTATAAATATTAGCTACCGCCATGTGGTCGCTACGGTTTGGGTATGGGGTAAAGGGTTTGGTCATATTAATCGTTAGCGACCGACGGGCGGTAGCTAATGCCAACAGTAACAATTATTAGCTACTGCTCTACGGTAGCTAATAAGTAGGATAACAATTATTGGCTACCGCACAACGGTAGTTAATGACAAGTGTAACAATTATTAAGCCAAGGAGAAGTGTAACAATTTTTAGTATTATTTTTTAGCATAATAGTATTAGTAGTAGTATTAGTATTATTGAGCATAATAGTATTAGTAATAGTAGTATTATTATTATTGACTAACAGTAACTGTTACTACTCTTTAGTTTTAGGGTTCAACATTTTTGTTTTCTTCGAGATGACACACATTATTATTCTCTCGCTCTTTTCTCACTTTTTTCAAACCTAGCTCCTTAAGAAACTTCTCAACTCTCCCACTTTCAACATTGCCGTTGAAATTTAAATTCTAAACTAACATTTTTTTTGTAGTCTAAAAAAAATGAGATTTATAAACAATGAATTGAGATGTTTTAAAAAATGAATGGAGATTTAATTTTTTGTAGTCTATAAGTTGCAAAAGAAATGAAATTTTTAAACGATGAATTGAGATTTTTTAAAAAATGAATGGAGATTTTTTGTTTTTGTAGTCTATAAGTTGCATTAAAAATGAGATTTTTAAACGATGAATTGAGATCTTTTTTTAAATGAATGGAGATTTTATTTTTTGTAGTCTATAAGTTGCATAAAAAAAATGAGATTTCTAAACGATAACTTGAGATTTTTTTAAAATGAATGGAGTTTTTTTTTGGTAGTCTATAGGTTGCATATAAAAAAAAGAAGATTTTTAAACGATGAATTGAGATTTTTTTTTAAATGAATGGAGACTTTTTTTGTAGTCTATAAGTTGCATAAAAAATGAGATTTTTAAACGATGGATTGAGATTTTTTTAAAAATTAATGGAGATTTAATTTTTTGTAGTCTATAAGTTGTATACAAAATGAGATTTTTAAAAGATGAATTGAGATACTCCAAAATACTACACAACAAACTAACTAAATAAGTTAATTACATACTACACAACAAACTAAATCAGTTTTACTTAAAATACATACCGAAAGAACTAAATTAAAGGTACATAAAAAGTTCATGAATTCAAAACACAAATAACATAAACAGAAACAACATTGTTTATAATAACTAAACATAAACCATAAAATCATGGCCTGCCAAGATCCTCGTCATCGTCCGAGGAACCGTCCAACCCGAGAGCACTGCATACGGCCTGAGAACACGCAACGTCGTCTATGTCATCATGCCTTAGCATATCGTCAAACTAACTAGGAAACTGTGTGCTCGGCGCATATGGATCTGCAAAACGCCGCCTCGTACTTCTCGGAAGAGGATCGACCGGTGGCATGGTCCTACGATAAGTTGCACGGGCCTCGCACATGAGTCCATCTGGAGGGGTGGCGGCTGTGTACCTGTGCGAGTCTCGAAGGCCTACGTCAACTCCCGTATATATCGGACTACATGTCTCCATCTCGCTTTGTCTGTCTCTCTCGCCTCCTCGTGTCGTAGCTCCAAGTCCTCCACATATGCCTCGCCCAATAAGGGATGTGATCTCCAATGGATGCCCAAAGCCTGAGGAGGTGCATCCGACTGTAGCCCTTTCTGTTTCCCCTTCTTCGGATCTCCGGCCACGGCTAGCTATAATGCTTGGTCGAAAATAATCCAATCACTCTTTCGATCACCGTACTTCTCCCACAACGCCGCTATGTAATCCATCTGTTCATATTTTAAGTGATATTAGTAAACAATTTAGTATAATTTGCAAAATAAAGAACAAGTACTTAATTAGGTGAATTGAAGATTCTTACATAAAGCTTCTCATAGGACGGGCCAAGCCACCAGAGTACCACTGGATGTTCATCGCGCTCCTTCTCAACATTCTTCAAGTGCAAGGCTCGATATAGCTCTTCATGTCTCACGGGAGGTCCATTAGGGCGTCGCTTCAAAGGACAATATTAAAATTAAGTAAGAAAAAATATATCAATTACAATTATTACATTACTAACACCTAAAAGTAGATAAATGTAATATAGTAAACCGGTACTGGTTGTAGCCAATGGATCCTCCAGCGTAAGTGCCATCCGCCTTCGGTTTCCTTTCGGGCGACTTTCCTCCTCGCATATTCTTCTGTGCCTTCTTCGACAGTGCCTTCACTTCTTCCTTCCCTAAATGCAACACCGCCTCAACTTCTAGTTTATCGTTCATCCAAGTCTTTTGGCGGTTTTCCCACTTCAGATCCCCTTTCCTCTCAAAATAATTCTTCTTCGTATCATGCATCACGCCCTTATACCTTTCCATAGTTTTGGCTTCAAATGCCTTGTGCGTTTGACGCCTTTCTGTGTACGGAATCTTATATGTGCTCGACAAACCAAATATTTAAGGTTTGATTATTATAGGCATTTTTTTAAAAAGAAATATTCAACATTAAATATATGCCTTTTATATATTAAATACTCTCTCTAAAACTTAGCCAAATTTTATCTTTTACGTCTCCATCCAGTTTCGTCAAACATGGTACGAACTCCGTTAACAACTTCTTCGTAATAGCCGTAATAGTCTTCACAACCCACTGTTGATCGACAAATAGTCCCTCGAGGGTCAATAATAGCGGCCTACGCTGTGAGCTATCCTCAGGCATGTGGTCTCCCCTAGTAACTCCTCTCGGAGGCCTTGTCTGACTGGGCCCTGATGGTGGAGTAGACGATGGGCCCACATGATCTGTACGTGGAGTAGATGATGGGCCCGTCTAATCTATACTGCGTGGTGCTCGTGGAGTAGGTGATGGGCCCGCCTGATCTGTACCGCATGCCTCTGGTGGAGTAGAAGATGAAGGCGCTGCATCGGCATGAGCGGAAGCTGGAGTAGTAGACGAACGTATACGTATATGCCTAGGGCCTAATCTATCACTCGCAAGGGGTCATCGCGACCTCGAGGCGTGTACGATCGTCAGACATGTCGAAAATCTATTTCAAAACCTAAGTTAGAATTCCTAAAGGTATAATCGATTCTAAGTTATAAGGATTTCCTAAATATTTATCATGTCTAAGTTAGAGATTCCTAAAGGCATAATTACACAATCAACGAGATCTAAACTAACTAATATACATGATAATTAATATAATAACATGAATCAAATAAATCATAAAACTTAGTCCAATTAATCAAGTTACATATATAATCAACGTTTAAAACTAACAATTTCCTAAATGAATAACATAGATAATCAACGTTTAATAAAAACTAGCACTAAAATGAAAACTAGCAATAATTTTGTAAAGGTTCCTAAAACATATAATCGACTAAACGAAGTTAAATCAAATTTCTATATATTTAACAAACGTTACCAAATTTAACGAAATTGAAATCAAAGCATAATGTAACGAACTATATTACCAAAAAGCAATTCCTCACCAAAATCTACAACGATATAACGATAATTGCATTCGATTCCTAACACATGATTTCTAACTAATTACATTCGATTCCTAACTAGTTACCAAATTTAACGAGTCCTAACTAACAATAATCCTAAAGCTAAAAATTGAAGATTCCAAATTTAACGATTCCTAACTAACAACAATCCCAAATTTAATTAACGATTCCTAACTAACAACAATTCCTAACTATCTAATTTACCAATTTTAACGATTCCCAATTATACCGATTCGAATTCGTAACATGATTTCAACACCAATCAATCACTTTATCAAATTTAACGATTTGTAACATGATTTCAACACCAATTTGTAACATGCATATTTCAAGATCGATTTATGGAAATTGGTGTACAATGTAACGCCCCAAAAATTAGGAAGAAAATAAAGTTATACTTTAGTCCTTGAACTTTTGAAAATTTCCATTTTGACCCTAAATGTTTATTAAAATTTGCATTTTAGCTCCTGAACTTAAAAGTTAGTCTTTTATTATATTTACAGGTCTCTAATCCTAAAACATATATTTCAATTTCACATATTAACCAAGTTAATCGAATTACCTAGAAAAAATACATAAGTAAGTATGTATGTAAAAAGATCTAATTATACCTATTTGAATTTTAATTATAAGTAATTGAGGGACTTGATATGCAATTAAATATTAGATGAGGTAAGCCATGACATCCTTAAGAGCATGATTGAAGTCAGATTTTTTGTGATTTTAACCATTATTTTTTATAATAACTATGATTTTCGCCTATAAATAAGCACCCTTGTTCAACAATTTTTACATCCCAAAATAATTCGGTTCTGCAAAAGTTTCCTGAAATACAAGTTGTTCATTTTTGTGTTTTTGTTTGAAAAAAAAATATTTCAGATCTTTATCATGTTATTTTCTACCCAAAAATACGTCGAAACCTTTACTGTGCAGGAAATGTCGAATTTGCCCTGCACCTTAGAAAAATCATAACAAATAGTAGAAAATTTATTTTTGATCTCTGTTTTCGTACTCTCCTTGGTGTCTTCTATCTTTTGTATGAAGACATCTTTTCCAAATAACATGATCTAGGAAGCCGTAATACATAAACCGTAAACTGCTGCCAAGAAATCCGATAGCAACTCTTATGTTGCAGGAATTATTTAGGATAGCAAACCTTTGTATTTTCATAAAATCTTGTACACACATTCATCGTGATATTATAAATTAGAAACCATAAAAGTATTTGAAAACCAAGTTCATTTGGATGTCCGATCAAAGGTAAAATCGGAACTACGATGGTTTTTCAGTTTATTTGGCACAAACTTTATTTTCTTGGTTTATAAGTTAAATCACCATCATAATTCAAGTATTTGCCACACATATGAATTTAACATGATATATAATATTAGTTATAATTAGATTATTATAATTTATGATCATGAACTGGCATTTTTGTGATTTCATTTATAGCATTACATGGTATATTTATCAGGTTTAACAAACTACTTTCATAAGTCTTACAAGATTATTCTTGCCACTTCATGGCCTAACCATCAAATAAAATTATTTATCATAATAATCATTCCTTATCACATGTTTTGATAAATATCCCATATTTATATCTTTATATTTAAGTTATGACACAAGTATATGCATTTTAAACTAACTATGTAAAATAAAGTAATAATTGACTAAGTTATACCTTTTAAGGTTTTTAAACTAACTATTCTAAATAAAGTAATAATTGACTAAGTTATATCTTTTAAGGTGTTACTTCATGTGATACTTATTTGATGTGTGGTTATTAAAAGTTTTGAATTGATTAAAGGCTTAAAAGACGAGTTTTCTTAGAGTTAGTTAAGTAATATATTTTAAGGATTGATTATGCATCAAATTAGATAGTTAATCAAATTTTACTTGTTACCGCTACTTGTTGTCGAAATGACTTTAACATGAATACTCACAGTCACAAATATGAAAATATGGTTGTTTAAAATAATTTTGAGAGATAAATAAGGTACGCGGTTAAAATAATAGATATTCAATATTCAATTAAAGCATATATTTTTCTTTAAATTCATCATCATATTTTGTGTAATGACATAAATTAAGCTTATGTGTTATTTACTAAAATTTACATTGTAACTAGCATTCTTAACAAGAACGTTCTCAATTTCACCAACATCAGAATTGAAGAAAAAGTACTAATATTTATTGTGGTGAATTATAAATTCAGTTGATTAATATTTTTAAAATTTGTTAAAGGTTTGACGAACCAATCAACGCCATCAAGGTTCCCCGTACGAGTTAAGGTGAGGTTCCATTTATGATTTGTTCTAGCCCCGTTTGGCATCCGACCCTGAGGAACTTGGACAGAAAAGCCACTATTCCGTTACCAAACCTCGAACAACCTACATTTCATCATGTTCCCGTTTTGCATCTCATCTCATAACATGATTTTCTTACTCATCTTTAAATCATATCCACTCATTTATATCTATCATATTGATTCATAATCATGGCAATTCCCCGATATTTTAATCTCATCAACTTGTTCTTGAACTGTGCAAAGAGCAACGAACTATGTTCGGGACATGTAGCTCAAGGAGCAACGGATATTTATCCGATTTACTAGCTTATTTGTTTATTTGTTACACCAATTGGGACGCCTTTGGGAAGTTGGACACAGAGATTGAGTCGAATTACTACCGGACAATAATGATTGTCGGTTTAAATAATTTCGCTTGATACCCATCTATTTAGGCGCCGCTTGCAGTCAGCAGCTGGCTGTAACCCGCGTGCTGGATCGACATGTACTCGAGCATGTTTCTTGATTTGTTTGCGAGGTCGCTCCTCGTCGGGAGGTATAAGGTAGAATATTAGAAGTCATAAGGTTGGATTTGTTTATTGTTAAACACAAGTTCATTAACTATTCTATGAAAATTTCAGTACAATTGGTACATCAAATTATCTAGTTGAACTGTTTCTACCGGTAAAATCACTCCTCGAAATGTATCCATTAAATCATAGTTAATTTTTGCATTGCCAGTTCTTTTATATAAATCTCACTAAGTCATTAAAGACTTATTCCTCGTTTCTTCTGTCCATTCCTCAGGATAAAAATTAACATGACAACATGGATCAAGTGAATAATTGTTCAAGCGTGCATTTTGGAATATTTATGTTTTGTGACCAGTGCATAACTATTAAAATTACCACATTATTTGTAATACCAAGACATCCGCCGTATATATCCAAATTTATTTTATAAAACATGTATGGTTTTTGATCCTGAACAAGTGAGACCACTTCCTATGAGTTGCGCTTTAGTTTGGGTTGTATAAAGTGTCTGGCCACCGCCGAACCAACTCGGATCGGAGCATGACTCATGAGGCACGGTCGTCACATACAATCTTCAAAAAAAGCAAAAAATTGAAGAACTTACAATAATCCAAAGTTGCAACGGTGCGGTTGTGGGTAGCAATGGTCGGCGAGGGTAGGTGGCGATGGAAGTTGCGTCGTCGACGAGGGGCAGCGACGACCGAAATGGGCAACGCGATTTTCTGTTTATGAGGAGGAGGTGTGTATTTTTATACACTGGAAATGGCGACGAAATTCCCGTCGGTACTGATAAAGTAGCAACGGGCTTTTCGTCGCCCCTTGGCTAAACTGCGGCCCAGGGCAATCTGTGTGTTGCCCTAAATGGTGGCGACGGAAATACTGTCGCTACCCTTACGTGGGCGACGAAAATTCCGTTGCCAGTGTGACCTAGCGACCGAACTAGCGACGGAAAGTCCGTCGCTATCTCTCTTGGCGACCGACAGAGTGTCGCCACCTATGTTAGCGACCAGTTTTCCGTCGCTACACGCCTTAGCGATGGGTTTCGGGTCACTAATGAGTGGCGATTGACTGGCAGTAGGTAATATGCGGTAGCTAATGCCGCGAAATCTTGCAGTGAGAAACCCCTAGCTAAATGCTTACAAAAGGAGTTGCAAACACATGAAGGATGTTTGAAAGATTTATAAAATAATTTACTTTTTTTTGTTCGTTGATATCGATAATACTTCTTGTACCATATCATACTCCGAGTTGACACTTTAATATCTTTATAATGATATATATATATATATATATATATATATAAGTAATATTTAGTGAAATGTGAATATTTGAATAGCTGTTTAGGTTTTAGTGATGCATTTTAATTTCCATTATTTTTTATGCATTATATAGATTGAATTCGATTGTGTTACAGATAAAATGTATGTTAATGCATACTAACAATATTCATTTAAAATAATAATCGTATGCATGCTAGCGCTAATCGTATCCATCATGTAAAACAATTGTGTATATTTGTGCTCTCATTACAGCTTACTTTCATTACCATATACACATCCATTGAATATTATTGAAAGCGACAAATGTTACACATTTCTCTCTATAAAGTAAAATATTCGTCTCTCCACCGGTGTGTCGTGCTCCTTTGGCAAAGCATCCGCAAGCGAGTTTTCATCTCTAGCAACCCATTTAAAAATAATGGTCCACGACTTGTGTACTAGTCGACGACATTCTTCTATTTTTTTCCTTTAACTCGTTCTCGATACCGGAATCATCTATGATGAGTCGGAAAACAACACTAGAATTGGTCTCAACCTCTAACCTTCGTATCCTCTTCTCCCATGCCACCTCCAATCCAATCCGAATAGCCTCAAATTCAATCTATGTTTCAAGTACGGTTGTGCACAAAATTCTCTTCATAGGACCCCAAATTCAGTTTTCTTTGTCGTCTCGTAACACTCCAATCGCACCATAAAGATCATGTACTTTTACACTCCCATCCATATTAAATTTAAACCGATCTTGTTTTAACACTCCTTCATATGAATTTCTTGCTAAAGACATGGGTCTAAGAAAACTCAAGAAGTACATGACAGTCATATACTGATGATACAAGTCAAATACTCACAACGATTATTTGCTAGGATCGATCACAATGAAAAGTCATAAAAGCCGATCTAGGTTTAGCACTTTAGCTTTTAAAAGATCATAGTTTAACTAACTATCACCAATATCAATCTTGATTTTTTAATTCTATAATAATACTTAATTGCAAATTTGTTTAGAACCTAATTTAATTTACAATTAAATTGTTTTTGGTAAAGGCTTGTCTCCCACTTGAGGCTCCATTAATCGGATAATCTAAACAAATTATTCCATAGACACACATAGATCTGGCTCATTTGGAGTTTAAAGCCACCAGCATAAAATTCCAAATAATTGCCACTTGGATCACAACACTTTATCATATTCTATTAATATAATCTAATCTAATTTATATCACGATTTTAAATACAATCCACATCTACGTACTGAAAAGCCAAAAAATACACTAACAGATAAAGACTTAAAATACTCATAAAGAAAGAAAGAAAAAGCCTTAAAAATGAACTATAAATGACTCGTCGAAGGAGATTATATTAGTTTGGGGCAAGCATTTCACGTTAGGCGTGTGCAAAACAATCCGGATCGATAGAATCATTGATAATCGTATCATTTGGAACGAATCGTTTACCGAATCATTTAAATGATCCGATAAACGATCTGAAGTAGAATACCGAATTAGAATTTGATATGATATTTGATCTTGTATGTCGTTTACCAGATCGTATTGAACTACAGAACTATTCAATATATATACATATATTATTGATATATTAAAGTCAGTCACTTAAACACTATTAAGTAATTATATCATAATAAAGTAAAGTAATTAAGAAAATTAGATATATTATGATATTATGAGTCATATTATGATATTTTAGAGACTTTAATATCATTATGGCCATATTATGATATTTTTGGATACTTGTTTATGTCTTACAATTTTGCATGGATGATATATTATGATACTTATGGATAATTGTTTACTTCGTACAACTTTGCTTATTTTTTTTTTTTATGGATGAATGATGTATTTATTATATCATGATTGTGATGATTTAATGGTTTTATTTTTTTGTTAAAAATCATGATTGATGGTTAAATAATAGAGCTTTATAGTTAAATTAATGAATAATGATTAACTTGTTGAGTTCTTGAATATTTCTTATATTTGTCATAAATTTTTTCAAATTCGATAATTATTGAATCGATCAAAAGTATCGAATTCAAATCCGATAATTACCAAACCGTATCGAAGTAATTAGATTTAGCAAACGATTCGAGTTTTAGAATTACCGAATACAAATATTTTTTGAAATACCGAATCATTGATACGATAATATCGTTTTGCACACCCCTATTTCACGTTATAAGTGAAAATGAATATTTTCATCTAATGGTTTAAATCAGCCAATTTTAATTGATTTAATTAGAACTCAAAATTATCCATAGCAATAATAATACTTATAACAAAATCTCAGAATTCCTCAATTAGTTATGTTCGATGAATTGTTGCAAGGTGGCAACGACATTATGGTTGGAATTATCCAAAACCAAAGCAATAAACAGTATGATTGGTGCCCATACTATAAAAAATAAATAGAGATAAGATATAATGGACAAAAGAGTACTATAAAAAGGAAAAGAAAAACAATTAAATCGAAAAGAGAAACAATTAAATCCACTTGATACAAGAATTATCATTGCTCCACGTGTATAAGTTAATCCTAGAGCTTGACTTACTACAAAAGTATTACCAAAGTTGTTGAATAATAGTTGAATACATACTCTCTAAAAAGAAAAATAGCTATCATTTGTCTGCTTGAGTGTGTAGGAAGAGTATAACAAAAACAACAAAAATAGGCAATCTGAACAATCTTACATTTTATAACCCAAACTTAAGAGTTCTGATTTGAATGAAATATAGATATATAAATTTGAATTTTCAAATATTGAGTAGCTCGTAATATCATATACGCATAAAACAAGTACAAAATATTACTCATACAACAACTATTAACCATATCTTATGGTACAATCAAGCGCGATTCAAATAGATAGAGTACCAAAACTACCCAAATAAAATATAAATAAAAGTCATATGAAATTTTAAAAAATATTTGAAAGTAAGTGAAAATGTTTTTTCGCAGTCGAACAGGTGCTAGAAGAGAATTCATCGAGGCAATTCTCGCTTAGTTTATATAACGTTATAACTTATCCCAATAATTTAAAATTACATATTTAGTTGCGGTTACTACGTATCTCTCATATATAAAATTGGTTATACTGTGTTTTTCTTAACTAACACTATATACATGATACATCAATTTGTTATTGAGAGCAACCATTATTACAAAATACAAAACCATTGTCCGAAGGTAAAAGGTTCCAAGTCACACACCACGGTTTGATGGGAAATATTATTTAAATGAGATTCTACTTACAAAAGTGGAAATGGGTTCAAAAAACCAAACGAGTGGTGCTAAAAACAAAATTAGCAAAGTTTTAAGGGGTCCCTTATCGAAACTAATAACTAGTGTCTTGAATTGCCACGTAAAAATCGATTACCCATAATTATTGGTGGGACTGGTCTTAGGAAAAATAAGAGTTACGTGGCCATTTCTTAGATAGTAAGGAAAAACAAAAAACCATGGGCAAGAAATAGAAATGAGTAAATCTGTAAAAACGACCCATATGTTATTCATAATTGACAAATAACCCTCTGTATTATTTTTACTCACGTATACCCTTTGTGATATTTGCAAATTAGTAGAAAGAAAAAGCTTATTACACTTGATGAATTTGCACGTACTGGAAGTCTGGAACTATGACAAGATTTTCCGTTTTATATTGGATTAATATTATATGTCTATACGTTATTAATTTATTAAAAAAAGTAAATATCTGTTAAAATAATTTCAAAAAATAAAACAAGTTTTATAGTAATTAATTGAAATAACAATGAATTTAAATCCTAAACTAGATACAATACAACCAACTTACATTACGATGGTGAGGTTTTTTGGCTAATTTTTAAATCTCCTCGGGCGATCTTGGGCAATCTTGCTAATAAAAACAAAAACATGTGGTTATCTGCAAATTAAAGCAACACAAGAATAGTTTTTGCAATTAACTAATAAAAATCATAAAATAAATCCACCCCTAAAAGTCTTGAACAATAAAGAAAAAGGAATGGAAGGAAGTAAATAATTTTAAAAAGGGGTGTGGGGTTCAATAATCCAATGAATATGCTGCATTTGGAGTAAGTTTTACTTTTGCACCATTATTTGGAAGAGCAAAAGTACTGTCAAATCAAAGCCCAAGAGAACCAAATCAAACATATAGTTGATTTTGTCTAAAACTACACAAATTTATTCCTACTTTAAAGTTGGAATAATTACACATCATCAAAAATTAGTTAAAGTTAAATAGTAAGATGCATATTCATCCAAAAAACAAAAAAATAGATATACATGAAGCTTAGACATTTCTAGTTTTCTACAAACTGATGCACAATATTTTGATAACAAAATTTAGGTTAAAAAGCATAAAACTTCAAACTCTATATTCTTGGTTACGACTACATTCACTTGTCTTTTGAATCGAGAAAACTGTCACTAACTTATTTAAATAAGTGAAAAGTAAGTCCTAGGTTAATTTTCCAATATTAGCAAAAGATTCCTCTAGAGATTTCTTCTAATGTATCACATGTGTGGCTTCTAAAAGGAGTTTCGTCACTTCGTTGGACAAGGCACCTTGTACATTTTGAAGATTATAGAACACATAGGGCTAGCTAAAGACTAAAAGACTAAGGTTTTTTTTTTTTGATACGTTAAGATAAAAACATATGAATTCTTCATTTCCGGTAGGTTGTGGTCCCTCATCGTGGTCTTTTTCCATCGAGCTC
This sequence comes from Linaria vulgaris, assembly GCA_948329865.1. Classification (NCBI taxonomy): domain Eukaryota; kingdom Viridiplantae; phylum Streptophyta; class Magnoliopsida; order Lamiales; family Plantaginaceae; genus Linaria; species Linaria vulgaris. The sequence continues at coordinate 4,678,709 of OX415251.1, forward strand.
AGAAAGCTGATGTTTTTTCGGGTTGCTTCATTAATGGTCAACAAATTGAACTTGTTTTTAATTAGTTTGAGAATGAGTGACATTTTTTGGTTGAAGTCTGTTAAATCAATTTTTATTTTTCAGCATTTTCTTATGTTATGGACTCGTAAGTACCAGATAGTATTTTCACTTCAAAAGAAGTGTGGGTCTCACCAATCCAATGGACATGCTGCATTTGGATTGGAAGTAAGTTTTCCACCATTGTTTGGAAAAGAAAAAGTAGTGTCAAATCAAAGTCCCAGTGTACTAGGGAACCAAATGGATAGTTGATTTTGTCTAAAACTCCAAATAACTATTCCTAACTCCCTAAATAAAGATGGAATAATCAAACATCACCAATATTAGTTAAAGTAAAAGAGCATAGATGCATGAAGATTAGACGTTTTCATAGATCGATGCACTATCTTCTGGCTTTATCCATTCATTATGAAAAGGTTTCCTATGCCCCCCTCTCCCAACTCCCATCTCATGCTCCTAACAAGCGCTCACGAATTGTAAGGACGTTAACTCATAGCTCACTAAGTGCATTAACTCATAGCTCCAAGCAGGAAAGAAGCTAATCTCCTAACTCCTAACTCATAACTCATAAATATAGATCGGTTACACCCGACTCCATTCATTCCTAAAGCCTGGAATGGTCGGGACATTAGCTCTAGAAAAACCAAATTTAAATCTCATTACCATAAATAATATGACAAACAATGTATGTTTACTAAAATAAATATGATAATGATGAAAAAAAAGTACACCCTAATCTAAAAATCAAGAACTTTGGCCAACCATAAAACTAAGAAGTGATAACAAATTAGGAGTTTGTTGCATTAGTAGACTCGACCATGATTGCTGGGACAAAACAAGATCATCATTAAAACTCATGCGTGTAGTTTAGTACGTAAACATGAATATGCAAGTGTGCTCGTAGGAATTCATGCTAGCGTGCTACTACAACAATGTAGGCAACAAAGCGATTGTGAACTATGAGTTGCGAGGGACTTAACATATTTATGGAGAATAATTGTTGAAACCGTGTGTGGTGAGTCGGCACGTGCGGTGTAATTGTATTGTACGATATATGATACACCACATGTTTTAAGATAAACCTATACAATCATAAAATCGTATACACACACATACTAGGTAAAGAACAACATATTAGATATAATTTAGTTTCTCTTCAAAAGTTTCAATTCCAGATGTCAATTATTGACACCATATAAACTCTTTAGTACAATTCCCACAAAATATGAATACCATTATCCCAATGCTTTAATACCCAAATTAGCAAAATTCCTCTATAGCAACACAAAATAAACATAGAAAGATCATGAACATTATCCCTACTTTCTCCTCTTTAGGCTTTAACAAGAAGAATTTATACCCCTACTAAATTACTAAAAGAGCAGTAGATGCTTCAAAATCAAAGCCACCATTCCAACATCAAGAACTGGATATGTGCTCTCCTTACCCAACAAAAAATTGTGGACCCCATCCCTCCAATATTCCACTCACCAAAATATAAAAATAAATAAATAAATAAAATATCAAAACCACCACAACTGAATAAAGTAACCACTTTTCCCTCCCTATAAATACCACTCCTCCCTCCATTTCCACTTCCATTCTCAAGGCCTAATCCCCTTCACTTGCAACAACAGAGCACAACAAACCTCTCTACAGTTCCCTACCCTGCAGTGCTCACTAAAACCCTACAGTTCCCTATCCTGCAGTGAGTACTACTAAATTCCTCTGTTCCCGCCAATTCATCTCAAGAGAATCATAACCAACCTACCTCTCTACAGTTCCCTATCCTACAGTGCTTTACTAAACACCACTTTTTCCCTCCAAATTCACTGCAACATAACGACCTAAATCTCTACGGTTCCTATCCTGCAGTGCGTGCAGTGATCTTCAAAAATCTCAATTTCAATAGATTTAGAAAAATAAATACAAGCAATTTCAATGGATTCGTTCAAATTCCACGACGTGAGATCTGAAAAGGCGAACGCGATATCGAAATACCGCAAAATACAGAGGATCGCGACTCTGTTTCGATTCGTCGAGATCCTCGTGTTCGCGATAATCGTCTCCCGATGCTTCGCGCAGTTCGCCTTCTCCTTCAAAATCTCCGCCGATCACCTCAGAGGAGTCTCCTCCGTGCTCATCAGTCCGAAATTCGTATTCGTCATCGGAAACGCCATCGTCGTCGCTCTCTTACTACTCTCCGGCCAATTCTCCTCCGCGAAGATCGATTTTTACGACGAATACGTCGAAGAATGCAAAAAGAATCAACCGCAAAATCAATCTGCAGCAGGAGAAGAGAGAATCGAATTGAACGAACACAAAATCAAACACAAAAACAAACAAAATTCCGATTGCGTAAATGTGAAGGTCAACAAAATGTGCAGGAGTCATTCAGCTAATGTAGAGAGAGCAGCGCACTTACACGATCGCGATCGCCGCCGTAAGCTGAGGCGGAGTGTGACGGAGAAATGTCACCGGAAAAGTACCACGGAAAGTGAGGTTAGTAGCTATGCGGAGGATGAGATGAGCAGCGAAGAATTCCGGCGGACGGTGGAGGCGTTTATTGAGCGACAGCAGAGGTCGTTGAGAGAGGAGGAGGATTTTTCAGCTGCGGTGGTTTCGTTTGAAAAATGATCGTACTGTTGTGAATATTTGTGTAGTTTTTATTTATATATATATATATATATATATATTTGAAGTGGAAAAAAAAGGGAAAAAGAAGGTTGGTAGTGAAAATTTTACCATTGTGAATAGGTGTGTCTATGATGCTAAGTTACATATGAGATGTACATGGTTTAATTAGATCATCTATGGCATGGGAATTCTGAAGTTTCTCTTCTTTATTTGATGAAGATAGGAAAAAAAAACATTTTAAAAAAATAAAAACTTTAAATGATCTTAAGTGCATCTTGTGTTTGTTCGATTTAGGTTTCTACTACATGATTATCTTAGTTTGATAATTTCGAGTTTGTCTCGAACGATGATATGGTACGATTTAAGGCGAGTTGTGGTTTGAGTGTTCCAAGTTAGTATATCGCTAGTCGAGTTGGAATAGGTGTCGTATCGTGGTTTAATCCATTGACATAATTTGTATTTTGTCAACTGTTATATTTATTGTGCGTCCTAATAAGTAGTGGATGGAAGTTTTTCGTCACAAGAAAGAAGGTGCAAGGTGTTTTAGTTTGAAGAGTGTTGGCGTTCAAAAGAACGCGGGTTTGGTGATGGAAAACACAATTTAGACTCTATTTTGAGTATGTAAAATTGTAGTGCAGATAACAATGTTGTTAAAAGCTCGTCAAGCGACTTGCTGATAGTGTGACGACCGCGCCCCATGAGCCATGCTCCGATCTGAGTTGGTTCAGTGGTGGCCAGCCACTTTACCCAATCCAAACTAAAGCGCAACTCATAGGAAGGGATCTCACTTGTTCAGGATCAAAACCATACACATTTTATAAAATATATTTTGATATATATAGCGAAAGTCTTGGTATTACAAACAATGTGACTATTTTAATGGTTATGCACTAGTGACAAACCACAGATATTTTAAAATGCACGCTTGAACAATTACTCACTTGATCCATGCTGCCATGCTGATTTTATCTTGAGGAATGGATAGAAGAAACGAGGAATGAGTCTTTAATGACTTAGTAAGATTCATATAAAAGAACTGGTAATGCAAGAATTAACTGTGATTTAATTGATACATTTTGAGGAGTGGTTTTACCGGTAGGGACAATTCAACTAGATAATTTGATGTAGCAATGGTAGTGGAATTATCATAGAATAGTTAATGAACTTGTGCTTAACAATAAACAAATCTAACCTTATGGCTTATAATATTCTACCTTATACCTCCCGACGATGAGCGACCTTGCAAAGGAATCAAGAGACATGCTCGAGTACATGTCGATCCAGCATACGGGTTACAGCCAACTCCTGACTGCAAGCGGCGCCTAGATAGATGGGTATCAAGCAAAATTACTTAAACCAACAGTCCTTACTGCTACGCAGTAACTCGACTCAATCCCTGGGCCCAGCTTCTCAAAGGCGTCCCAATGGGTATAACAGATAAAAAAATAAGCTAGTAAACTGGATATTATCCGTTGCTCCTTGAGCTATATGTCCCGAACATAGTTCGTTGCTCTTTGCACAGTTCAAGAACAAGTAGATGAGATTTAAATATCGGGGAATTACCATGATTATGAATCAATATGATAGATATATATTGGTTGGATATGATTTAACGATGAGTAAGAAAATCATGTTATGAGATGAGATGCAAAACGGAAACATGATGAAATGTAGGTTGTTCGAGGTTTGTAACGGAGTAGTGGCTTTGCTGTTCAAGTTCCTCATGGCCGGATGCCAAATGGGGCTAGAACAAATGATAAATGGAACCTCACCTTTACTCGTACGGGGATCCTTGATGGCGTTCATTAGTTCGTCAAACCTTTAACAAATTTAAATAATATTAATCAAATAAATTTATAATTCACCGCAACAAATATTAGTACTTTTTCTTCAATTCTGATGTTGGTGAAATTGAGAACGTTCTTATTAAGGATGCTAGTTACGATGTAAATCTTAGTAAATAACACATAAGCTTAATTCATGTCATTACACTAAACATGAAAATCTTAGATGATGAATTAAAAACCGTAAGGTTCGGTTAAATATCAAATATCAATTATATTAACCACCTTATTGATATCTCAAAAATTATCTTAAACAAACATATGTTCAAACTTATAATTGTAAGTATTCATATTTTTATGTTAAAGTCATTTCCAACGATAAGTAACCGTAACAAGTAAAAAAATGATTATCTATCTAATTTGATGCATACGCAAAATCAATTCTTAAAACATATTACTTAACCAACTTTAAGAAAACTCGTCGAATAAGCCTTTAATCAATTCAAAACTTTTTGAAGTAACACCTTAAAAGATATAACTTAGTCCATTATCAATTTATTTTATATAGTTAGTTTAAAATACATATAATTATGTTATAACTTAAATATAAAGATATAAACTTGAGAAATTTATCAAAACATGTGATAAAGAGTGATTACTATGATAAATAATCTTATTTGATGGTTATATCATGTTAACTTCATGTGTGTAATAAATACTTGAAATATGATGGTGATTTAACTTATAAACTAAGAAAATAAAGGTTGTGACAAATAAACTGAAAAATAACCGCAATTTCGATTTTACCTTTGATCGGACATCCAAATGAACTTGGTTTTTAAATCCTTTTACGGTTTCTGATTTCTAATGTCATGAGGAATGTGGGTATCCAAGATTTTGTGAAAACACAAAGGTTTGCTATGCTAAATAATTCTTGCAACATAAGAGTTGCTTTTGGAATTCTTGACAACAGTTTATGGTTTATGTATTACGGCCTCCTAGATCATGTTATTTAGAAAAGATGTAAAATACAAAAGATAGAAGACACCGATGAGAGTATGCAGCCGAAAACAAGATAAAAATCTGAAACAATTTTTTTCCGAACCAAAACACAAAAAGGAACAACTCTTATTCAGAGATTTTTTTGCAGAATTGGATTATTTTGGACAGTATAAAATGTTGAACAATTGTGCTTATTTATAGGTGAAAATAATAGTTTAACCATTAATATTCATGTCCCACCATGATTTTTTTTTTTTTTTTTTATAATAAATCACAAAAAACCTGACTTCAATTATGCTCTTAAAGATGTCATGGCTTACCTTATTAATTAGTTAATTGCATATCAAGTCTCTCAATTATTTATAATTAAAATTCAAATAGGTATAATTAGATTTCTTTGTTACATATATATTTACTTATGTAATTTTTCTAGGTAATTCGATCATCTTGGTTAATATTTGAAATTTCAATGTTTGAGGATTATAGACCTATTAAAATAATAAAGGACTAACTTCTAAGTTCATGGACTAAAATGCAAAATTTTCTAAACATTTAAGGTCAAAAATAAAAATATTAAAAAATTTAAGGACTAAAGTATAAATTTATTTTCTTCCTATTTTTGGGGCGTTACAGAAACGTCATGGGGCAGCTTCGTGGAACTTAACTGTTACAAGACTTACACGGAGTTAAAAAATATGTTGTTTGCATCTCAAATTATTAAACTTTTAGGCCTCATTAAACGAATATGTTAATAATTATTGCAATAATTTAAATATATAATTTAAGAACAAATGAGAGTATTGAAATATATTACATAAATACTTTTTTTTCTCTATTGACTTCATGTATATATATATATATATATATATATATATATATCTACTTCTACTACTATCTATAAAGGGGAATAGTATTGTCACATGATTAATTGCAGAATAGTTCCTGTAACACACCCATGATAAATTGTAACACACCCTTGAAATTCTAGATTTTCTTATTTTTGCCCCCAAAGGTTTTTGTTATTTGACTTGTAAATTTTAGAAAAACCCTTGCGGCTTTGAACTCTTTAACTTTTGTTCTAAATTTTTTTATTGTTTTCTATTGGGCTCCATGGTAAATTGCAGAATAATTCACATAAATACGATCAACCATAGTAGAATAATTTATAATTTATTATTAGTTTATATAAAAATAATACATGAAAAATTGTTTTTTGGGTATTAATCTTATTAATTAGCCATCTAATAATACTAATTAAAACATTAACAAAATTTTATAAATGCCCCTGCTGCCCCCCAATTTTGTATTATTTACTTTTTTACCAGTGTCCTTTTATTTTTGATTTTTTGATTCCTGTCCCCAAAGTTTGTTATTTAACTTAGTATACTACCGTCAATTGCAGAATGATCGTTCTACTTGTAGATTTATTTATTTTTCACCCCCAAAATTATGCTATTTAACTTAGTGGCCCGCTGGAAAATGCAGAACGGTCTTTTTAGTTTAAAATTCTTTTATTTTCGTCCAAAAAATTTATGTTATTCAACTTATTGGTATATCTATATACTAAATAATAGAGGGGATTTTAGTCATGTAGTTTCTTGTTTCCTATTTTGCCCCTATTATTTATCGAATTACTTTTCAATATGCTGCGGCTAAAAAAAAGCCGCAATTTTGGACTTTGTCGTGTGGAATGTGGTGGTGCGCGTCGTTGGAGGCGTGGGGTGTGGTGGTGGCAGTGCGTGTCGTCGGGGGCGTGGGATGTGGTGGTGGTGTTGCCATGCCCCCCAATTTTATATTATTTACTTTTTTGCCACTGTCCTTTTATTTTTGAATTTTCGATTCTTACCCCCAAAGTTTGTTATTTAACTTAGTACACTGCCGTTAATTACAGAATGATCCTTCTACTTATAGATTTATTTATTTTTTGCCCCCAAAATTATGCTATTTAACTTAGTGGCCCGCTGTAAAATGCAGAACGGTCTTTTTAGTTTAAAATTCTTTTATTTTCGTCCCAAACATTTATGTTATTCAACTTATTGGTATACTTATATACTAAATAATGGAGGGGATTTTAGTCATGTACTTTTTTGTTTCCTATTTTACCCCTATTATTTCATCGAATTACTTTTCAATATGCTGCAGCTAAAAGAAAAAAAAAAAGCAGCCGCAATTTTGGGCTTTGTCGCGTGGGATGTGGTGGTGCGCGTCGTCGGAGGCGTGGGGTGTGGTGGTGTCAGTGCGTGTTGTCGGGGGCGTGGGATGTGGTGGTGGTGTTGCCATGCCCCCCAAGTTTGTATTATTTACTTTTTTACCAGTGTCCTTTTATTTTTGAATTTTTTGATTCTTGCCCCTAAAGTTTGTTATTTAACTTAGTATACTGCCGTCAATTGCAGAATGATCCTTTTACTTGTAGATTTATTTATTTTTAGCCCGTAAAATTATGCTATTTAACTTAGTGGCCCGCTGTAAAATGCAGAACAACCCTTTTAGTTTAAAATTCTTTTATTTTTGTCCCAAAAATTTATGTTATTAAACTTATTGGTATATCTATATACTAAATAATAGAGGGATTTTAGTGATGTAGTTTTTTGTTTCCTATTTTACCCCTGGTGCGCGTCGTCGGAGGAGTGGGATATGGTGGTGGTGTTGCGCATCGACGAAGGCGCGGGATGTGGTGGCGGTAGTACGTGTCATCGGAGGAGTGGGATATGGTGGTGATGGTGCGTGCCGTCGAGGGAGGGGCGGGTTGTGGTGGAGGTGGTGCGCGTCTCTGGAGGGATGGGATGTGGTGGTGATGGTGCGCGTCGCCGCAAGAGCCGAATGTGGTGGTGGTTGTGTGCGTCGCCGATGGCGTGAGATGTGGTGGTGGTGGCGCGCAGTAGAGTCAGTAATGCGTTGGGGATGTAGATGAGGATCCCGGTGGGGGGGGGGGGCGACTAAAGCCGTTGTGGTGAGAGGGGTGGAGAAGGGACGACATTTTTTGATTTTCAATATTGCCTCTACTTTAACTTTAATTTTCCCGTGTTGCTCTTTCTTTTTACTCTTGTGACTGATTTACTTTGTTCTTTGCCGCTTTTGCTGACTATCATTAATAAAGATATATTTATATATCAGAGAATTGCAGGTTTAAACTACACACAAAATTGCAAAAATATCTTAAAAGTTGACAAACAAGTTTAATTATTTAACAAAGACCACCAAGATGGACCATTTCATTGATAAGGCAAAATTTATCCAATTATTATGTAAAGTCCAGATATAAAGTATTTACACCATAATATTAATAATATCAACCATACATACACACGTGCCATTTTTCCTAGTATATATATATATATATATATATATATATATATGGACAACTTTTATGGACGACTTCAACTCCTATGTTTGTTGTTTCAAAAAAAAAACTCCTATGTTTCTCTTTTTATTTTTATCTCTAGGTTTTATATAAATATGAGTTTTTTTTTCAAATAAATAATAAAATTCACGGGATTATGCGTCGCCTCTAGAGTCTAGACCGTAAAACACGTCGTTTACACCCAAGGCTTTTCACAATATTGATAGATAGTCATAGTGTTAACCGTGAAAAATAAATATGAGATTAAAAGGAATATTAGTCCTAACTATAAGAATTAATATATGGACAATACTATTGTCACGAGTACTTCCGATGAGATGTACCCACTCCCAATGAGAAGGCCCATCGTATGTTACCACACCCCTCGGTCACTGACCCAAAGCGGTAAGAAGGAACATCCGAGTAGACACCTAAGCGACCATTGGAAAGTCAACGATGAATAAAAAATAGATATCAACGCGGCATCAGAAAAAGAGTAAACCGCGATGGATCCGCGCGACTCCGATATCCATCAATGCGCCAAGAAGGACCACAACGGACCCCGAGTCCCATAATCTCACAAGAAAACTTCATTGCTGAACAATCCTCAACATAAACTGCCATCGGAACATCACTCCGAAGACCAAATCTAAGAACAAAGCCAGGTCTAAGTACAAGAGCCACTGGAAAGCACACTACGAGGACTTGGACAAGAAAGTACCACTTCACGAAGGCCAAGTCAAGCCCTCGGAGACCAAGTCAAAATCCCCGGAGACCAAGTCAAGCCCTCGGAGACCATGCCAAACCCTCGGATCTTTGTTCTCCTTTATACAAACAAAATTGAGGAGTGAAATTCAGTGAATAAAGGAAGGAATATTCTCGTATCTTTGTTCTCCTTTATCAAATCATCGCTTTTTGAATCACGGGCAGGGCGTTCCAACCCCAAAATAAATCCGTTAAATAGGGAATAATATCAAACCTGTTAACAAAATGGCGACGTCTGTGGGAACGCCATATAATTTGTCCTCGAGAAAATTCAACAAGCGTTGGTTGCGATGGATGATCTGTTCGAAAGCGAAAGTCTTCAAGCTCGCTGCAGCGACTCAGAAGAAACTTTGTCGAACCACCAATCTGGTACGAAAGATTTCATTACTATTCATCGCTCTGTCTTCGAAAGACTTGTAGACGCTACAGCCATACGAGCGCAGCAAAGAGGGGGAAACTTCAGGAACTGGCCCTCTGCATCTCTCGGACATAGAAATTTCCCTTCGGAAGAAGGCGCACCCCGTGCTAGATGGAGCCCTACTCCCGTCTCCTGGCACCGCGAACCTCTGCAAGAATCACAAAGGTATGTTAATTATGAAAGAACCCCGAGGAGGGGCCAAGTGGAAGAAATTCCCCGCCCCTCGGAATATCGTGGGGATAGTGATCATACCTTATGGGGAATGATGGATGGCCTACGTAAAGAACTGAGCGATATTAAGAAAACCATGGCCCCCAAGGAAGATCCCACGTTTAAAATTTCCCCCTTTACTCCCGAAATTGCCTGAGCCTCTGTCCCTGCGGGGATGCGGCCCATTAATGTCCCCTTATACACCGGGGCAGCTGATGGAAGGGATCCGCAAGACCATATCCATCAATATTTGGTCGGAATGGATCTATCCTCTGTCCCAGATCATGTCTTATGCCGCGTGTTTCCTGTCACCCTCGGAGGACGAGCTCAGGCTTGGTTTACGCACCTTCCTCCTAGCTCTATCACGAGGTTTGATAGACTAGCTCACCTGTTTGTACGAAAATTTGCTTGCAACCGGCGGTATCCCAAATCCGCCACTCATCTCTTCACGGTCAAACATCAGAAAGATGAACCCTTACGAGGGTATATAAAGCGCTTCACGGACTAGGCGTTAGATGTCCCTAACGTCAGCCCAACCATCATGGCGGACATACTGACGCAGGGGCTTCGAGCAGGGGATTTTTTCCGACATGAATGAACTTATGCAAAAGGCAGAAGTCTACATCTTGATGGAGGAAGCGGAAGGTACGAAGAAGCGCATGGAACATGACGACAACGAGCACCTGGAACGTGCCGAAAGAGAGGCAAAAGCTAAGGAGAAGGGCAATAAAGGAAAACCCACCCAACGCAAAGACAAGGGTGGTGTGGTCAAAAAATTCCTTCGACCCGTACCGTTACCCCCGATGACCATTGCTCCCCCAGACGTACTCAACGTAATGAGAGGTAACAATGAGTTGCACTGGCCCCTGCCGGCCAAATTTCCTAATAGAGAAAGGAACACGGGTAAGTATTGTAAATATCATAAAACATATGGGCACACCACCGAGGAATGCACTACCCTACGTAGAGAAGTGCTTCACCTTCTGGAAGCGGGATATTTGAAGAATTACCTTAAGGAAAATAACCCCGAGGAACCCAAGGCAAATGTATGGAAAAGGTCACGAAGGGAATGAGAAGAAGAAGAAGCGACCCCCGCCGGTCACGGGAGAGGACCATGGAACACCGCCGGTCACGGGAGAGGACCACGGAACGCCGGTGACCCCGAGAATGGATCGAGGAACGTCGACGGAACTCACGAGAAAGGACAATGGGACATCGGAATTTACCCCCTCCCCCAGACTTGTACGAAGATAATGCCCCATCAGGACGAACGATCAACATGATCGATGGAGGAGATATCTCAATAACGCCCCAAGGTAAGAAGAAGAAATATCTAAAAGAAGCCAGGCGGACAGAACAAGGGCCCCCTGTGTGCTCCATTCAAGGAACAAAGCTACCTAGCATTACTTTTGGGTCCGAGGATTTGAAAGGTATAATTTACCCCCATGAAGACCCCTTAGTAATTACGGCCGTTATCCACGGATTTGAAATCCAGCGGATCCTCATCGACACGGGTAGCTATGTGGATGTCCTATTCCTTCCTACCTACTTAGCTATGGGATTAAAGAAAGAACAACTAGAGTAGCTGAGGTCCCCTTAGTAGGTTTCTCAGGAGAAGCTTGCCGTACCCTCGGAACGGTGATCCTTCCGATGTCATGGGGAGAAGGAGCCCTTCGAAGAACGAAACCCACCAAATTTTGGGTGGTGGAGGCCTCGTCACGAACGTACAATGTTATATGCAGAAGGCCATCCATCCGAGCCTTCGAAGCAATCCCCTCTACCCTGCATCTCAAGGTAAAATTCCCCACCCCCTCAGGTATCGGAGAAGTCCGAGGAAGTCAATCTAAGGCTAGAGAATGCCGCATGAACGCTATTCCCTCGGAAGGGGACAAATTCGCCCTCGGAAATAATAAAAAGCGCAAAGCAGAAGAGGCCCGGGTCCAACCCGTAGAAGAATTGAAGATAGTGGAATTAGTAGAAGGACACCCCGAGAAGGTGGTTAAGATGGGCACTAACATGGAACCCGCAGTAGAAGCCCAACTGACTTATGTTCTCCAACAATTCCATCACCTCTTCGCATGGGAAGGAGGACCGCCCGAGCGAATCAGTAACAAGGTATTCAACACTTTCTTAATGTGAAACCAGGGGTCAAACCTATCCAACAGAAAAAGAGAAAGATGGGACCCGAGCGTAATAAAATTATTCGCTCGAAAATACAATGCCTCCTCAGTCTAAAGCAAATTCGGGAGGTCATATACCCCAAATGGTTGGCTAATGTTGTGTTAGTTCCCAAACACGGAGGGAGATGGCGGATGTGTGTGGATTTCACTAATCTCAACGATGTCTGTCCGAAATATTGCTATCCCCTACCTAGTATAGATCAACTAGTTGACTCCACCGCTGGATGTGCGCTATTATCAACTCTAGATGGGGATCAGGGATACAACCAAATCCCGATGGCGGCAGTAGACCAGGACAAAACTAGCTTCATCACCAACGCTGGCACCTTCTGCTACTTAGTGATGCCCTTCGGACTTAAGAACGCGGGAGCTACTTACCAAAGACTGGTAAGCCTTATGTTCGCTGGACTCATCGTAAAGTCGGTAGAAGTCTATGTGGACAACAAGGTGGTTAAAAGCGACACTGCAGAAGACCATCCCGAAGACCTGCGGAAGGCATTAGTCATTATGGACAATTTTGGAATGAAAGTTAACCCTAGAAAATGCTCCCTTGGCATCCGATGAGGGAAGTTCTTAGGGTTCATGGTTACGGAAAAGTGAATAGAAGTAAATCCCGAGAAGGCAGAGGCCATTGTGGGACTACCCACCCCAAAGACATTAAAAAACGTTCAAAAGTTGTCAGGCAGAATGGCCTCCTTGAGCCGATTCGTTTCTAAGTCGGCAGAGAAAGGACTCTCATTTTTCAAGATACTCCGAAATGTTAAGGAATTCCAATGGACCCCCCAGTGCGAAGAGGCCATCGGAGAGCTGAAAAAATATATGTTGAAACCACCCTTGCTGGTAAAGCCTTTACCTCAAGAAGAACTCTTCCTCTATCTATCTGTCGAAGAAGAGGCCATCAGTGATGTATTAGTCAAAGAACAGGACATAGAGCATCATCCGGTGTACTAAGTCAGCAAAACCCTCCTCGGAGCAGAAACTAGGTATACCCTGACTGAAAAACTTGTCTTAACTTTGGTTACTACGGCACGTAAACTACGCCCCTATTTTCTTTCCCACCCGATTACTGTGTTAACAAAACATCCCCTAATGGCGATTCTTAATAAGCCCGAGTCATCGGGAAGATTGATAAAGTGGGCGGTAGAGCTCACCGAGTACGATATTTCCTACGCCCCGAGACCCTCCATCAGAGCGCAAGTCTTAGCGGACTTTGTAATGGAATTGACAGGCATCAGGTCCAAGGAAAAAGAGCCCCTATGGCACACCAATGTAGATGGATCCTCTGCAAGCACGCACGGAGGAGCGGGAATAATATTTGTAAACCAAGACGTGGAAGAGGAGAGACTCCACTTCGCGGTCAGAATTGATTACCCTATTTCCAATAACGAAGCCGAATACGAAGCCCTTCTCATCGGGACAAGGCTCGCAAAAGAAGGTGGAATAAGAAGAATACTCCTCCACATTGACTCTCAACTGATTGTTCAGCAAGTCAATGGCTCGTATGAGGCCAAAGAAGAAAGGATGCAGGATTACCTCAGGGTAGTCCATCAAAGACAAGGATGGTTCGATGAGTGTAAAGTCACCCAAATTCCACGAGGAGAAAACCAGGAGGCAGACACCTTATCTAAAATGGCCAGTTAAATGGCTGCCGTCCATACCCGAAGGATCACTCTACTCCAGATCAACGAGTCCGAGAAGACTGAAGGTAAAGAAATGCCACTATGGATCCCCCCTCCAGTTGGGTGATCCCAATCAAAGCCTACTTACAAGATCTAGAGGGATACTCCACGGAAAAGGCCGTACAACGGATAATGTCTAAGAAAACCATTCGATATTTCCTAAAAGGTGGAGTACTATTCCGAAGGACATATTCTTGCCCCCACGCCCGATGCCTACATGAAGAAGAAGCCCAACTAGCTCTGGTGGAAACTTACGAGGGGACATGCGGAAGCCATACCAGCGGCGAAAGCATGGTCGGACGCCTGATTCGGCAAGGCTATTACTGGCCCACGATGGCTAAAGATAGCAAAACCCATGCCGAAAGGTGTAAACCGTGCCAAGCATACACCCTTCGGGTCCATCAGCCCGCAACCCCGTGGGAACCCCATCTGACCCCTTGTCGGTTCTCTAAGTGGGGCATAGACATAGTGGGCCCACTTATCCCCGATGACGGCCAAAAGAAATTCCTACTCGTGGTAGTTGACTACTTCACTAAATTGGTAGAGGCGGAACCCCTAGCCCGAATCACCGCGGGCGCCGTCATCAACTTCCTATGGAGGAACATTATGTGCCGCTTTGGCATCCCTCGGAACCTGGTAAGTGATAATGGTCTACAATTCACGAACCAAGAATTAGAAAAGTGGTGTGACCACTGGGAAATCAAACACCGCTTTACCTCGGTGGGATATCCCCAAGAAAATGGACAAGTAGAAAGAACCAACCGAACTCTCCTGAAGAACATGAAGGTCCGACTCGATTGGAACAAGGCCAAGTGGGTTGAAGAAATACTTGGCATACTGTGAGCCTATCGGACTACGCAAGGCACCGCTACGGGCGAAACTCCTTTCAGCCTTGCCTATGGTTGCGAAGCAGTCCTTTCCTCAGAAATCTCCATAGAAAGCTGGCGAGTCCGAGAATACGAGGAAGTAACCAACAACTCCAACTTAGCATTGGCCCTTGATCTACTTGAAGAGAAGAGGACCCGAGTAGCCATCCGGATGGAAGAATACAAAACCCGGATGTCACGATACTACAATGCTAAGGTAAAACCTAGAACTTTTCAAGTTGGAGATTTAGTGATGAAACGGGTCGGAGCTTCCAAGAACGTAGGCAAGCTCGATCCACGATGGGAAGGACCCTATAAGATAGCGGGAATTGTGGGACCCGCAACCTATCTTCTCGCCAATTCCGAAGGCGTAGTTCTCCACAACACCTGGAACTCAATCAATCTTTGGAAGTACTATGCTTAATGTAATGCAACAGTTGCACATAAATAAAAAGTTGTTTATATATATAGAAGGCTTCGATACAAAAATCAAAGGAAAAAGAGGAGAAAAAGGTTGCAAAACAAAACGATGACTCTACGAGAATGTCATCACAACAACCTGACTCCAGGGAGCCATCTAATACAATCAACTAATGCAAAATATTTAGCACTAACAACAAATCCTCACTCCAAAGGGATATTGGATCATATCCGATACAAAGAGATCAACATTGTCCCCGCCTAAACTAAGCATCCTCGATTGGACACCTCCCTTACCTAACGAGACGACGATGTTGCTCCTCGGATAAAGAAACCGGATCATCTGTCGGAATTACCGAACCGTCAAGCGTCGAAGAAGAATCCTCCGCAAAGATCCTACAGATGCCAAGTTCAGGAATGACCAAGCCCGAAGGAAACCCTGGCAAAGCCTGAACCGCATCTTGGCACAATCAATAGCCTATACGGACCAAATGACGCATCTCACCCTGAAGGGACTCACGAGGGCTAGATGGACCCACCACTTCCAACACTGCCTGGACTTGAGCCATCACCAGTGCCACCTCGTGGGTACGAGTAGTCTCCAGCAGCCGTTGATTAGCCACATCTCTCTCCCTCGTGACACACATCAACCGCTCGTCGGAAAATCGTATCTGGTCCTTCAAAGCGTCCATCCTCTTTTCTAAACCCAGGACCCGAGCCTTTTCAAGCACCAACTGGCGCTCCAGCTCCCAAGATTTGTTCCTTTCAGTAGTCAGTTGAGCTATCTCTTCTTGAGCCTCAAACAAACACTTCTCCAGCTCATCCCGACGGTGACAGACCAAATCGGGATCAGAAGAGGAATCTCATTGGGATCCAATGGCATTCAGAACCATGTAAATCTGTATGAAGACAGATCATTACCGCAAAGAGGGTAAAAAGGTTAGTATTAAATAGAACGAATAAACACTACTATACCTCGCACAAATCCTTGCAGGCTAAATCCTGAAGGCTTGATACAGGGAGGATCTTCATTAGCTCACAATCCAGTGCATTCAAAAAACCACTCAAAAAATTCCGGCAAAAGTCTGTAACTGAAGAGGACGTATGAGCAGAACCACCTTCTCCGAGGGGTGGTACCTCCGCGAGAAGAGGGTTTCCCTCGAGAGGTGGTTGAGCAACACGATCCGGTCCCTCCCCTAAGGGTTGAGATCCGCCCGAAACAGAAGGAGGGAGGTCCTCCTCTACCATGTTAATAACACCAACCTATACCGGAGGAGAAGGACGCAATACCCGCTGAGGGATCGGAAAATTCATCCGGAGAAGGGTGGAGATTGGATCTTCCACAACAGCAGGAGCTCGAATGTTAACTGGGGGGGGGGGGGCTAAGATAGGCAAAGCCCTCTGATTCCTCCTCCCCGAGGAAGGACTTGTCACCTCTTCAAAACTCTGCTGATCAGAATCACTCTCTTCCGGCATAATATAATCATCGTATGATGGTTGCGTCAAAAAAGCCTTGTCAAAAGGTTCAATCGCAAATGCGGCCATCTCCGAACTTGTCACAAAGAAGAAAATATTATGGGGCCGAAGAGGAAAAGAGCACTATGGATGACGGAGACCCGAAGAAGAACTTACGAAAAAAGAAATTACGACAAAGCGGCTGAACAGGGAGACTGAACGTCTCTACCCCTTCTTGAAGCCGCACCAAGATCATAGATTCAGGGAATTCCAACAAACCACTCACATCATAAGTCCCCGAGAACAACCCGGAGCGGGATAGCATCTCCCCCTCACGCACGACAGTCTCGGAATTGGGGGTAACATACCCTAAACCCCATCGTACAAGTACTCCCCACAAATTAGCCGATTGGCTCTTCGGACTAACAAAAAAGAACCTCCGCCTCCAATCCCCTCTACGAGAGCAAGGGTTGGATACATGAGTGAAGGCTTTAATGTTTTCCCGATAGACCAGGCTAAAGAAAGGAGGACCACCCGAACATGGGCGCAAGGAAAAAACAGCCCCCCGATGAGGAGTCACAGGGAGATTCAATAGCTCACAACAAAGGATATACCCCACCAAGTGACGGTAGGAGTTCGGCGTTAGCTGGCTGGGACATAGCTGCCAATAGCGAAAGAGGGTTTGAAGAAAATGGTGGAAAACCAGCAGTAGCCCATATCGTACCTGGTCGCAGTATATTGTTAAATAGCCCGAAGGGGGATCGTAAGCCCTCTGATCACAGAACGGCACGAGTACATCGTACTTAGCATAATCCAAATTATACTCGGCAAAGAGGGTCATAATGGACCCCTCGTGTTCGTTGCTCACGGCAGTCCCGACACGGCCTCGTCCCATTAACTTCGAGGGACTCAGGGGAAGCATCTCAAGGACCGAAGATTGATCTGCAAGGGTGTAAGATCCCCTGCCCATGAATACCTCTCGGATATGATTCATCCTAAGAGAGCTTGTATGAGAAGACCGCGAAGTTTCTCCCCTCGAAGAACTACCTAAAATGGCAGCTATGTCATCCTCTAAACTGTCTCTCTGGGAGGAAAAGCTATCCGAAGAAGAATGGCGTACCCCTAGCGACAACGAAGGAGTCTGAACCGAGTTCCGGGTAGAACTATGAGATGAGACGGATCCTCCTCGCCTGTAATGTGGGGGCATCATCTCCTCAAGTAAGTATGTTCTCCTTTCTCACGATTATTTAATTGAAAAGGAAGAGGAATCGAAAGACAAGAACTAGCTAAAGTGAAGGTAAAAAGATAAATTTGCGGGATAATCGGTGAGTTTCTTTCTAGGGTAAATATAAATATATCTGCTAAACACTTAGAACCTATATACTCATTACCCTTTGATTAAAGAATTAGACTTAATCCTCCATTATCTAAAGTGAGGGACACGTGTCAATAAAATGCTCCTACTTAAGGAGGACACATACTTAATATTGCCATGCAGGCTGACACGTCCTACTTAGGGGCAAGCTTGGTCAGCAAGATTAAAGTTTTATCCTCATCTCTCTCAATTCAATTTAAGTTAGAGAAATAATTAGAGTATTTGTAAATGATAAGATTAAACGAGGCAAGGAGAGAAAGACAAAATTGAGCAAAATAAGATAACTGTTTATTCACTCGGAAGCCGAGAAGTCCTCGGAAAACAAAGTACATTTGCAAAAGAAAAAGATAGAGTGCGAGAACAAAAGTTACAAGGAAATAAAAGCCCTAGACTATGCCCCCGTGGTTGACGGATGCGGGGCGGGTACGAAGGGGTCGTCGCCTCAGCAGAAGTATTCATCGGAACCATACGAGAGATCGGTGATAGTACCCCTCCTGAGCCACCGGGCCTCGGACTCGGGCTACTTGCTGAACGCATTGGAGAGGGTGCAGGAGAATCCCTAGGAGACAACAAGCCACTGAATCTCCCCACAAGGACGCGGCAATCCTCGGAAGATGGCCTCTTCAGCTTACGAAGGTCAAAGGACTTGGAGAAGTCCACGTCTGGCCGCAATAGTGACTTTGCCAGTCTAGCACATTCCAGATAACCCTACAACATATGGCATGTTAAAAGCTCTTGGGGCGGCCTATCAGAAGTTTCCGAGTGATGTCTAAAGGTCTCCTGTTGAGCGAACTGGACCACCGCGTCAACCTTAGCTTGCACCTCCTCGGGAGAAAGGGACCTCACCAACTTCTCCTCAGCAGACTCAGCCCGATCGGTGAGCTGGCCCAACAACTCCTGAAGCTCATTTTCCCTTGCCAGCCCCTCGGCTTTCTCCCCTCGAGAGTGGCCATCTGGACCCTAAGAGTCTCCTCGGACTCTTTCTTCTCTTTCTCCAGAAGGGTAGTCCGCTCTTTGGCAGCCTTTTCGGACGCTTCCACCCACTCGTATGCAGACTCCGCCCGCTCCCACTTAAAGCGCAAACCCTCTTTCTACTTCTGAGCCTCTTGCAAGAGAAAGTCGAGATCCGAAATCTTCGTGTGGAGCACATCCTCCCTCGTCTGACTCTCTTTTTCCTTAGATAGAAGGGACGCCACTTAAGCTCAGAGAAGTTTTACTTCTTCCCCCTCCTTGTGATACCCCTGTTCTACCGCACCCGCTGCGTCCCAAATTTTCCCGACCTACGAAAAGGAAAGAAAAGGCGTAAGAGTTTAAAACCAATTACCTAAAAGAAGGATGAACAGAAATAAAAAAGAGAAGAGGTGCGCGTAAATTTACCGAAAGATTGAAATACGAGGGGAGAAAAGAAGAGAAGAGGTGGAGAGATTTTTGCTCTGAGAGAATTTACCGAAAGATTGAAAGATGAAAGTGAGAAGAAGGGTGAATAGTGCACCTATTTATAGCCGAAAAGGGACAACGGTCAGATGCTTTTAAAACGTGGAGCATGTTTAAAGCTCCACGTATCTCCCTCGCTCACGCGCCACACGGTTGAAAATCTGACCGTTACCAACGGTCAGATGTTTTGAACTTTGAAACTCGTCAACGGCTGCCTGCAACAAACGCTCTGAAACCTCCGCATGCTTGAGGATAGTACCCCCAAGGGTAATCAGGTAAATTCCATATGATCCGTTTTTAAATAGTTATAAATATATGCACACCCCCTCGGAAAAATGCCGAAAATAAATACATCAAAGGAAAAAAATAGGAAAAACCCCTCACCTCACCGAGGACACGAAATAAAATTTCTCTCGCCTCTACGAAGGCGATCGAAATTTGGGGGGGCTAGTGTTAACCGTGAAAAATAAAAATGAGATTAAAAGGAATATTAGTCCTAAATATAGGAATTAATATATGGACAATACTATTGTCACGAGTACTTCTGATGAGATGTACCCAGTCACAATAAGGAGGCCCACCGGATGTTACCACGCCCCTCGGTCACTGACCCAAAGCGGTACGAAGGAACATCCGAGGAGACACATAAGCGTCCCTTGGAAAGTCAACGATGAATAAAAAAGAGATATCAACGCGGCATCGGAAAAAGAGTAAACCACGATGGATCCACGTGACTCCGATATCCATCAATGCGCCAAGAGGGACCACAACGGACCCCGAGCCTATAATCTCGCGAGAAAACTTCCTTGCTGAATACTCCTCAACATAAACTGCCCTCGGAACATCACTCCGAAGACCAAATCTAAGAACAAAGCCAGGTCTAAGTACAAGAGCCACTGAAAAGCACACTACGAGGACTTGGACAAGAAAGTACCATTTCACGAAGGCCAAGTTAAGCCCTCGGAGACCAAGTCAAGCCATCGGAGCCCAAGTCAAGCCCTCGGAGACCAAGTCAAAACCATCGGAGACCAAGTCAAGCCCTCGGAGACCATGCCAAACCCTCGGAGACCAAGTCAAATGCGAAAACACCACTCGGAGAACATATACAGAAACCCCTACACCAGGATGAACCCTTACCGAAGCAACAACACCACCCGAAGAATGCCCTAACTGGTCCATCAAGTCACTACCAAATGTAGGCCCCCTCGGAAAATAGCCTCCCGAGAAACAGCCCCTCGGAGATCCCCGGAGCTAGCGAAAGAGGCAAAGATCAGCCTAGTCAGCATCTAGTAGATTAAAGATATACCTTATCTTATCTTTTTACACTTTTACACATATTGCGACACTTGTACCTTATTAAAACACATGCATAACGACACATGTCCCTAATAAACTCTATAGAAAGGGAGGTGATCAATTGAAGAAAGGACAGACACAGACAATCATATACAAACAAAATTGAGGAGTGAAGTTCAGTGAATAAAGGAAGGAATATTCTCGTATCTTTGTTCTCATTTATCAAATCATCGCTTTTTGAATCACGGGCAGGGCGTTCCAACCCCAAAATAAATTCGTTAAATATGGAATAATATCAAACTTGTTAACACATATATTTCATTTAAGGGATAAAAATATCAAATCACCTAACGTATTGGCCCTTTTGCGACTTACACCCTAGAGAATTATTTTTACCACTATATCCCTAACCTTTGCTAGCTTGTGTCAATCATCCCACAAGTGTATTTTTGGCCTTTGTCAGCCGAAAAATTCTAATTTGGGGTGTTTTTTTGTAAATGTTTTTGCTGCTAACTGGCAAAATGCATCTAGTAATTAAGCACGTATGAGTCGCATCAAAAATGGCCGAAAATATACCAAATGAGCAAATTGCATAAGCTGACAAAGGTTAAGGGGTATGGTGGTGAAAATAATTCTCAAGTGGGCAATGACAAAAACACCCAATAGATAAGGGGATTTGATATTTTTATCCCTTTATTTAATTCCATTTATCTACGGCTTATTTGGACATTATCTATGCCTAGATTTATAGTGCGAGTTAGTGATCTACGACCCGGAAAAAGGTTGATGACTAGGATATGAGAGGTTAAGATTACAAAATTTTCATTTGAATGAAGGAATAAATTCCATTATTATTTAATGATAAACTTAAAAACATACAACACTGTAAAAGGAATATTGGAAAGCATTAATTCCTGTTGTGTTATATTCGAATATATTCTATGATGTCGTATTAAAGATCTGATTTAGGAATTTGAGACATAAAATAAGTATAAAGCAAAAAACACCACAAGAAGAATACTGAGAATATGAATAAAAATAATGTTATTATTACACGCACGTAGTATAAATCCATTGATGTCACTTATATATCTAATCATAATATTGGAATATTGAACGAGCAACTATAAGTATAAAGTCAAGAAATAACAGATGGTCTTAAGGTCTTGTATTGTTCTCCAAACGACTCATTAATTCTTCTTCCAGCTTGCTAGCATTATTCTTATCTTATCCCATAAATCTAAATATTCGATTGACAAATAGGGTTTAATAATTATATTTGAAGTTATTTAAAAGTACATTTCGAAGTGTTTTTTTTTTTGATAAATGTACATTTCGAAGTTTTAAGAATAAAGATTTCGATTAATTATCTAGAATGTGTTGGAAATATTGGTAAATGAAATGGGTTTGTATATCAGACTTCGGGTCTGATTTTGAGCGGGTTCCACTTGTCGTTTTGACGAGCTCAAGATGGGTATGTGCTCTCCTATGTGAGAATTTCGAAATGGTATATTACACGCTCAAAATAGTACATTAGTGAATGAGAAATTGATGCTCAAAGTTAGCTACAAAAAACTGAAAATATTGGGGAAAATGAGGGAAAACTTGAAAGAAAAGAGGGCTATCTCACATGGAAAAAAAATCACTTTCTTTTGGGGTTTATCTATGGGAATGCATTATTAGCGTTGTAAAAATGTGTTGGCTAGTGTATCCTCCCTCTCCTACGCGAGTGCAGGGGTTGCAAATCTTGGGTCAAAATCAATTGGATTAGTGTGATCTGGGCTCGCGTACGTGTCGAATGTCGGTCTGTTTGGCATGTTGGACTCTTGTTCGCGTGAGCCTTGTTTTGCAATTCCAATATTTCTTTTTCTGTTTTGTTTAACAAAATTATTTATTTTCTGATATATATTTTATATATATGACTCAGTTTTAACTGAAAACATGTCTAAGTTCATCCGAGATCTTTGCGAGATATGTACATATCTTAATTACACGATTCGTAATTATCTTATAACTCGTTTTCTTGATGACCAAGTCGTCCAACCCTCTCCCAACCTGGTATATAAAGGGGTCGCTCCCCCATAGGTTTTCATCATCCAAAAATACTTTGCATACACGAAAAAGGCTTTTTGTGCAGTCAAATATTTTATTCATTGTGTGGTGGTGAGGAAAGTTATTATGCGAGTTCACCCGAACTGTTTTACGTGTGCTAGTAATCCAGTTCGTATGTCGTTTTATCTTGGGAGGTGGTAGTCCAACGTTCTCAGTACGTAGAGAATGACTAATCTGCTTTAAGAAGATTGAAAAAGACTCGATCATCTTCATGTTCGACTCACTACGGTTAAGGTTACAATCTCTAGTTTCCTTTTGTTACAATATTTCTATTTGCTTATTTATTCGTCAATATATATTATATTTGTTCGTTATCGTGCATTGCTACTAACATAATCAATGGGAAGTTTCTTGTTATTTCTGTTACATTTACGTAATTGAAAGCGTGAAACTTTTCTATCGTGTACAACATTTTGCAATATATCAAAATCATCTCTATCATTAACACTGTTGTACAACGTATCGACTATTATTGAAAATGTTACAATTTATGTTGATTCATATTAGATACGTGTGAATTAACGACCCATTTGACAACGTTTATGGCATAATAATATATATTACTGAAAATTTGCTTTTTTTTGAAATATTAAGCATAACAACGTTCAATTTGATGGCGAGTTCTATGTGAAAGTTGACCAAGAGATACTTTAAACAAACAAAGAAACGTGAGGAAAATTATAATATTTTCGATAATAGGCGAAACGTTGCAAATCGGGTATCTGATATGAAGTTTGGGCTTTGGATCATTTCCTACAAAATGTTGCTACATCTCCTCCTACACCATCTAGAGGAATGACATGTGGAAACATATTTAAATCACTTAATACCATGTTTGCTTTACACTAAGAGGATTAAATGGTATCTTAAGTTAAAGATATTTACCTCCACACAAATTTTACTTTTCAAATTTTAACTGCTCAATTCTTGCTAATTGTGAGAAGATTTCAGCTACCAAATTACTTTTTTAACTCATTTATTTTAAAAGGAATTTATTTTAATTTATCAAATAAATCAACTGATATAATAAAACTCATCTCGTGTTAGTAGTTTCTGAACATTATCAAAATGACACTTTAATAACTTTATTATAATCAAATTTAACTGGATATAACATTATTTCGGAAAAATAAAATCAAACTGTATCTTAACGTCCAATCTTATAAGTTAGAGAATAAACTATAATAAACAAATGATCCTTATTAATTATGTGATCTTGAGAAAATCCTGGTAGCTAGTCATTTCTTCGTATTTAACTGATTTTCTTGTTAGCATGTTAAATATTTTTACTTCTAAAATATGAAAAAAAAATTGAAATATATTATTTTTATGAAATAATTGTATTTTGAAGAATTATATTATATTTTGTCATATATGTTTCCACGTGCATGAGTAATTATGCTTGTTACACTAACTAAAAGAATTCTTGTGTAAATTAAGTGAAATGGAATAATAAATCTCGTCGTCGAGTATTATGTGTGGTAATTAGAAGAAATTCTTATTTAAGTTAAATTGGGTAGGAAAAGTAAATTTGAAGCTCGCATCAAACATTTTAGGTAAGTGAGATTTGTTTAAGTTTGGGAATAATAAGATACCATTTAATGCTCTTAATAAACTATAATAAACGAGCTGAGAATAAAATCAAACAGTAACTTAACGCATGGATGAAAATTTCGGTCCGGGAATACGTTTCGGTTAGCTAAAAATTAGAAACATTTCGTAATATTTTGAGAGTTTTTCGACATGTTTTGAAAAATTTGTAAAATTGTAGTTATAACTATCATGGAAACTACATGTATATTTCGTATCGGTGAAGTCAAAAACGGAAACTTTTCGGTACTTTTCGAGGAAACGCACGAAAATTTTGATCCATATAATAAACAAATGATCCTTATTAATTATGTGATCTTGCGAAAATCCTGGTAGTCATTTGTTCGTATTTATCTGATTTTCTTGTTAGCATGTTAAATATTTTTACTTCTAAAATATGAAAAAAAAAAACAAAATTAAAATATATTATTTTTATGAAATAATTATATTTTGAAGAATTATATTATATTTTGTCATATATGTTTCCACGTGCATGAGTAATTATGCTTGTTACACTAACTAAAAGAATTCTTGTGTAAATTAAGTGAAATGGAATAATAAATCTCGTTGTCGGGTATTATGCATGGTAATTAGAAGAAATTCTTATTTAAATTGGGTAGAAAAAGTAAATTTGAAGCTCGCATCAAACATTATAGGTAAGTGAGATTTGTTTAAGTTTGGGAATAATAAGATACCATTTAATCCTCTTAATGTAAAGCAAACATGATATTAAGTAATTTAAATATATATCTACGTGTCATTCATCTAGATGGTGTAGGAGCAGACGTAGCTCCATTTTGTAGGAGATGATAGTCTAAAGTTTGAGCTTGTTACAACAAAACTCAACCATACTAATTGAACTATTGGAGATAAAGACAAAGGTTTGGGATATTTGAGATGTAATTCTTGTCCTTTTCCTTGTACTTTACGCCAGTTTTATTTTTTGCAAGTAGAACAAAAAGTTAAGTGCACGACTGTGATAACTGTTAAGACCATGTACAAAAGTTGAAAAATGTATCTCTATATTACTGGATGATACGGCCCAACAGACTGAACCTATTAACATTAGGCCCAATCGTACAAAGACGAGGCCCACATGGCTTAGGGATTATGCGGAGTAGTAATTATGTTATTTTGTTCTTAAATTATGAGACTTTCTTTAATTATTATATTTCTATTTCCTTTAGGAGTCTAGGTTTAATTGGTTGAGGATTGTTAGTTTTATTATAAATAGTTTGAGTCATGTAATTTTTATTCAGGAAGAACAATAAATCTTAGTTTAATTTAATTTTAGTTCTCTCTTTTCTCCCAAATATTTCTTGGAGCCCGTTCTAGCTCGAATAGAACCCTAACCCTAACATTGGTGCTTTCATTGATTTGTACTCTATTACCTATCGTAATGGATTTCCAATCTGAGGTGAATGCAATTTTCGCACGTCATGAAGCACGGATGGCTAAATTTTATGAAGAAAGGCAATTCCAATCTGAGGTGAATGCAATTTTCGCACGTCATGAAGCACGGATGGCTAAATTTTATGAAGAAAGGCAAAGTAAGTTGGAAAATAATTTTTCCAAGTATCCACTGCCACAACTCCAGCCACAACCCTCGTCTAAACCGCTTCTTCCGCCGCCGACACAGTTACCATTGTCACCGCCACACCCCCCTATACACATTCAACAAGAAACTATTCCAAAAACTCCTATCACCCCAAATACCGAGCCCAAAGCCCAACGAGGAACTAACTTTCAGAAACACAAAAAAATCCCAATTGCACAAACTCAAACTTCCATTCACAAACGAAAGAAACAAACTCCCCCGAAGTCTATAATGTCGAGAATCCCAGAAACATCTCCATACACACACAACCTTTCTCTCCCAACCCATCCAATCCTATCTAATTCATCTTACACCGAGTTCACCAACTTGAGTACAAAATATACTTATTTTCCCAAAGACCGAGGGAAAACTCTGGGGTCGTCGAGTGAAGACGCGTCTTGGGTAGATGCGGCCGAGGTGGAGCGGTTTTTCGCGGAGGGACGGAGCGGTGGAGTGCGTCGGGCTGGCGACACTCCGTTGACGGAGGAAACAACGAGCAAGGAAGTAGCGATGGCGAACGGGGGCGGACAAGTGGTTGAAGCTTCATCCTTGGGTGTGGATGAAGAAGGACATGGCGTGGACGCGTCGTGGGTCGAGGCGGCCAAGGTGGAGCAGCTGTTCGCGGAGGAAACGCGCGATCGCGTGCGACGGGGTGCAGACATCCCGTTGGCGGAGGAAAGGACGGAAAGGGACGGCGATTTGGAGAAGTTTGGGGGCGCGGAGGAGGACGGCGGCGAGGGCAATCGCCGTGAAGGACCTCCTTTGATGGTGGATATGGCGGAACTTGGTGAAATGAGGGGGGCGGCTGAGAGAGGGGGCGAAATGGGGTGGGAGGCGGCTGATAGGGTTGCAAAGGGGAATGAAAACCCTAATGCCTCTCAAGGCTTTATAGCAGCGGGCCAAGGGTTATTGGGCTTGGAAGACTTGCATAGGAGCCAAGGTGATTTGGGCCGTGATGAGCTACACTTGGGCCTTGAGGACAAGGCTTTTTCTTCAGAGGCGGGCATTGATACGGCCCAACAGACTGAACCTATTAACATTAGGCCCAATCGTACAAAGACGAGGCCCACATGGCTTAGGGATTATGCGGAGTAGTAATTATGTTATTTTGTTCTTAAATTATGAGACTTTCTTTAATTATTATATTTCTATTTCCTTTAGGAGTCTAGGTTTAATTGGTTGAGGATTGTTAGTTTTATTATAAATAGTTTGAGTCATGTAATTTTTATTCAGGAAGAACAATAAATCTTAGTTTAATTTAATTTTAGTTCTCTCTTCTCTCCCAAATATTTCTTGGAGCCCGTTCTAGCTCGAATAGAACCCTAACCCTAACAATGGACCATATACCAAAGTTGAAGAACTTTTAAAAAACAAAAAAACAAAATAACAATAAAAAAGATATAATTGCTCACCACGGCTTTAAAAAAGCAATTGCACTCGCGCCTTCCGTGGAAAAAGAAATAAAATACTCCTCACCATTTACAAAAAGTTGTACATCTGAACTATAAAGCAACTTTTAAGTGAGTTATTAACTGAAAAATGTCGCATTCATTCTTTTTTCCTTTTCTATTTTGAAAATAAAATTGATAATGGGAGACTATATATCCAAGTTAGGGTCAAGGCCCCCATTTCACTTTATTTAAATAAGGGAGAATTACACAAAGTACCCTCAACTATGGATAAATTATACAAAATACCCCTCCTCTTTGGGAAATTACACAAACTACTCTTATGGTCAAAAAAATTAAAATAATTAAAACAACCTTGCAAATTCAAATCATAGCAGGGACTAAAATTCGCAGATAAATTTTTTTTTCTTAGAAGAAATTATTTGTTATCAATATTTTTTGTCTTTTTAAACGAGATAAATGACGTTTAATGCAATAACTTTGACTTATTTTTTATTTTTTGTGTAAAATAATTGAAGAGCATGAATTTACATTCAATAATTTAAAATAAAAAAATTACGAAAAATCAATCATAAGGGTAGTTTGTGTAATTTCCCAAAGAGGAGGGGTACTTTGTGTAATTTACCCATAATTGAGGGGTACTTTATGTAATTCTCCCTTTAAATAATTTACAATGAAATTGTGCTCAAAGAAAATACTACTTCAAAGGAGTTCATTGAAAATGAAGTTGTTACGTTGTTTTCTATTTTATTAGTAGCTATAACAATACTTGACTTCTTGACTTAGAGCGCCACATCACACGAGCCTTCTCTTCTTTTAGCTTACAACGAGAAGAGAGGACAAAAGACTTTTTCTCATAGTACTATGGAGCTGTAATTGTTCATTGTTCATTTTGTTCACAAGGTCTTTCTCGACTTAAGAAGAGAACAAGGATTGTACTAATTAAGAATGTAAATCGACGATAGTATCACACAAATTTATTCACTTGTACATAATGGAGTGGGTGAATCATGTAGGAATTGGTAAACGGAAGAGATTGTGCGATAGTCAATATGGCGTATCCAGGAATTAAACTTGTGGGAGGGAGGGGCTAACACGAATCACGAATGACAATATAAAGAAGCAAAAAAAACCCTTAATTTATCGATAAAAAAATTCCAAAAAGAAGAAGGGATAAAACACTTCATAAAAGTTAAAATTAGCGCACTTAATATTCAAAACAAAAATCCTATTGAAGTGGTACACGACGATCACTCATACAGTAGAATTCATCAATCACCGAATCAGAATCAATATCTTTTGCCAAATCTCGTTCAATGAAGAGAACCATAGAATTCGACAAGTATTCCTCCTCCATTTTGTTCCGACGTGCAGAATTAACATGTTTCATCGATGAAAATGCACGCTCTATTGTTGCGGTAGAAACATGAAGAGTTAAAACAAGACGAATTAATTTGCCAATCAAGTCGTAGTCTTGTGCCTTATTTGTCTCCTTTAATTGTTGACATAATTTATGAAATTGTTGATATATTTTGAAATTTCTCATGCCCAATAACTTCAACCTCAAAATAATATAGTTAGATTCTCAAACTATCAAATTACCCAATCAATTTATACAAACCCTAATTTAAAACTACATGAACAATAAACAATATTGACTATAGTAAAAGCTAAAAAAGTACTAAAAATAGAATAATACCTCGAAATACAATTGAAACTTCTCCCAATACTTGAAAGAGGAAAAATACAAGTATTTTTTTTTACAAGGTACAGTGCGGTCCAGAGACTCCACTAGAATAGAGGATGAAAAGCTAAACAAATTCAGCCGTGACTTTTCTATTTCAACATACCAATTGCAATTTGAGGCTTAATATTTTGTAATAATGTAATTCAAGACAATGAGTTAATTTATATTTATATGGACCAGCTCATTTACTAAATAAACCCATTTACTTTAGTAGTAAAGTCAGCCCATTAACTATATAAAATTGAACCGCCAATTTCTTTTATAAATACACACACACATATATATATATTATTACATATATATAAAAGAGTTTCAAGGGGGGGGGGGGGGGGCTACAACCCCTGAACACATGCGCTCCTGGTCAATATCATGGTATTTAGTTATTTACAAGTGGTTTTATCATCGTTGCTCTTATACTCTATTACTCCACACCTTCATGCATGTAGCTGAACACATGCGCTCCTGGTCAATATCATGGTATTTAGTTATTTACAAGTGGTTTTATCATCGTTGCTCTTATACTCTATTACTCCACACCTTCATGCATGTAGTAATTAATTTGATCTGGATATCGATCATTTACACGTTGGAATGTTCTTTTTCTCTTCAAAATGGTGAATTATGATCGTAAAGACCAATAATAACGTTGCATTTCCATATTGTTGTAAAGAAAATGATTATTGCAATGGATGTGTCCTCCGACATCCATCTCCTCGCTTCTCCTCTGTGACTCTATGGGTTTTTGGCAAGTTTAGTCCTTTATGTATACCCTTCTGCAATGTTAGTCCGTTATGTATACCTTGCTCGATTTTAGTCCTTTATATATACCACATGCTCGAATTTAGTCCTCCGGCCAATTTAATTTGAATTTTGACCGGAACACGTCAACGTGCCGCGCACGTGACGTCTGAGTCAACAAATTTTTTTTATTTTTTTTTAAAATTGAAATTATAGTCCTTTATATATACCACTTTGCAGATTTAGTCCTTTATATATGCACTGCTCAATTTTAGTCCTTTATGTATACACTGCGCTCTATTTTGGTCCTTCAGCCAAATTAATTTTAAATTCAGTCAAAAGACGTCAAGTGCGAGTCATGTGATGTTCGATACGGGTCTCATTATTTATTTATGTCTATGTTAACCTTAAATTTTAAGAAAAAATGTAGATTCGTCAACAAAATGTAGATTTTGTCAAAAGAAGTCGCGTGTCGAGCAAAATCTCAATCCATAATTTAGTTCAATGACACATGGAATAACATTATATATGAATTGACAATGTGTAACAAATCACTACAAGAATTCCCGTGTTTTTCCGACCGGAAAATCCCGACCGGATTTCGGTCGGAAGCATTCCCGACAAAATCTACCTTTTGTTGACGAATCTACATGTTTTCTTAAAATTTAAGGTTAACATAGACATAAATAAATAACGAGACCCGTATCGAACATCACATGACTCGCACTTGACGTCTTTTGACTGAATTTAAAATTAATTTGGCTGAAGGACCAAAATAGAGCGCAGTGTATACATAAAGGACTAAAATTGAGCAGTATATATAAAGGATTAAATCTGCAAAGTGGTATATATAAAGGACTATAATTTCAATTTTTTAAAAAAATAAAAAAATAATTGTTGACTCAGACGTCACATGCGCGGCACGTTGACGTGTTCCGGTCAAAATTCAAATTAAATTGGTCGGAGGACTAAATTCGAGCATGTGGTATATATAAAGGACTAAAATCGAGCAAGGTATACATAACGGACTAACATTGCAGAAGGGTATACATAAATGACTAAACTTGCCAAAAACCCGTGACTCTATAGGGGGGGTGAGTTGGTGTAGTGTTTCTGATTCGTAGAGTATTGAGCTTTATGTATTGGGCTTAGTCCCTCCCATGTAACAAAAAATAATTATTGCAAACACATATTTATTTGGGCCTTGTTTATAAACTAGAAGAGTAGCGATATAAAGCCAGTCAAAATTGTTTTTGGACTTGGAACTAAACTGGAAATCAAGTCCATAGCCCAATAACCATGAAACTTATTGTGCTGTCGAGAATCAGGGAACCAAGGTGAGTAAAATCCAAAAACCTCGTTTTCTAAAATCTAGGATCAGTCGCATGAATAAATGTCATTTTATGTTTGTTTAGGTAATTATTATTCTCGACATGTTTTGAATTATACGTAACAACTATAATACAAATAACTTTTGAACCAATGGAAACGTTGAGTCAATGGAAAATCACAAGGGCATCAATGAGCCAATGGAAACGTTGAGTCAATGGACTACATTGGACTTTTGAGCTAAAATATAAATCAATCAATGTCATTGGTAAAATTCTGTAAGGATGCATTTTATGAACTTTCCATGTCAATGTCAATTCATTTGCTTATCAGAAAAGGAGAGCAAGGTCAATACAAGTATATAAATCAAGAAATTTAGCAAATATAACGAAGGCGACTGGGAAAAAAAGCAACATCAAAGTCAAGTGACCCTTTAGTTTAGAGTTCTATAGGAATGCCTCCCATCTCACCACGAATTTTTACTTTTTGATGAATATCTTCACTACCTATTTCATTTTACCAAAAACCTGTCATCTTTTTCTTGAACCCTATTTTGGTCTTATTTCGTCACGGTAATAAAACACAATAAAAGAATACAAAATGAGATATAATTAACCAAAACAATGTTATCCAACTTTATTATCGGACTAACTTGGTCCGGAACACTAATTACAAGCTTACTAGGTAAAATAAACTAATTACAAGATTTATATAGTGTATCGAATCCTCAGTGTTCGATGCTGACGTGTCGAATGCCCTTGTTCGATGCGAAACAATTAACACTGATTTGGAGTTGTTCTAGATGGTATCGAATTCGATGCGTGCTTTAGGTGTCAAATTCGATGCGGACTTTGTCGTATCGAACGGAGGAAACATTGTTTAATCACGTGTCGAATGAGGACTGTTCGATCCGATGCATCTCGAATGAATAGTGATTCAATGCTGACTGTGCTGAAGTGGTTGTCTTCTCAAAAATGTGCACAGAATACAAGGGGACGGGCTATTTATTTCACCCGTCCCGTGAAGCCCACATACCGATATGGAAAGGCGCATCGAATCATGCGTATTCGATGTGCGCATCGAATACTGTCGATTCGATGCACTTGTGGGCCGGCCCAATAACGACGTATTAGACTGTAGATTCGATGCGCGCATCGAATTCACTCAATTCGATGCGCTTATGGGCCGACCCAATAACAATGTATTGGGCCAATCTTAAATCACACCCATCATATAGTCCCCCCAGTTTGGGAGACGATATCCACGTGGAGATCGTCTTCCAAACTTAAAGAATATATTTGGGATTGCTCTGAACGATCTTCGCCGTATCGCTTTAATAAAATTTTTAGACATATTATCAAATGTTTGTATTGGTTTGGGATATTCCTAATCATATGTTAGTTTGGAGCGGTTCACAGTAGTTCTATAAACATTAACTAAATGCATTGAACAACATCGTTTCGATACGTGAAATAAAGCGCATCGAATTCTGTTCGTTCGATGCGATTATTCGATGCGGACGCTGAATTGGGCCTGGTGGGCCTCGCGCTCCCTATATAAGGGGAACTCTGCCGTGAGGAGCTCATTCTGCTGCCCATGCACTCCGCTTCTCAGGTGAGACGCATCGAATTGGCGTCATTCGATGCGGTCCGCATCGAACGATCATCAATTCGATGCGTTCAGTGTCGAATGGTGGTTGTTCGATGCGATACTTATAAAAATTTTAAGCTGTTGATTTCCGAAATTTAAATGTTTGTACGGGCATTTTTAACTTGTTTCTCTGTTGTGCTTAGGATATATTAACCAAGCAAAAGCTATTTCTACCGGAAATTCAATCAAGGTAAAAAATTTTGCTCCTATCTTGCCGGAGTATTTCTTCAAATAATTCCTCTTTACGTATGTTTGGGAGATATGCGAGAGTCTAGAGTGACGTGTTCGTCCTTAGTCAGTCTTCGTTTTTAATTTATTTCAGTTCATTCTCGTCAAAGATGGTGAGCAGTGAATCCACTTCTGGGAGTGAGTCGAGTACTGGCTCTAACTCCAGTTCCATTAATAAAGGGAACCCTTCGAATGCTCATGCGGGCCCGAGCACAGTCGAAGTAAATGAATACGAATTAATAGATATAGAAACGATTGATTCACCCGCGGGTAACAACCCCGTTGCAAATATCGAAGAACCAGTGCCCGAATTGGACAGTGATGACTCGCCCGCGTCATCCTATCAGGATAATCGCGCTCCAAGTGAAGGTGAAAAGGACGTAGATTATATTAATAGGGAGTTCGATGATCATGTCGAGGTCCCAGGAATGGCCTACGATCAATATATCTCCCGTTTCCAACATAGTCGTAAGGGGCTTCGCAAAAAATTCGATATACCTGATAAGTATAAGATCGTCCTCCCGGGCCCAAATGATCAGATGCATACCCCACCGCCCGGTCATATGACTGTATTCGTTGGTCAGCTCCTCAATGGTCTGCACTTCCCAATTCCGTTCGAGCTAAGATGGCTCTTGAGGATGATAAATCTCGTGCCCGCGCAACTCACGCCAAACTCTTATGGAAATCTGATTGGCTTTATTATAGTTATGAAGGCGTTGCGCCAACCACAAAGTCCCAATGAGTTTTACGCTTTATTTGAGATTGCGAGGCGTGAGGAAGGATTTTATCATATCAAAGCACAAACGAATCGCAAGTTCTTGAATGGTGGGGCGACCGGATACGGAAAAGATTGGAAAAGAAGATATTTTTATATCAAAGAGAGTTATGAAGGCGAGTTTAGGCAATATCTCCGTGAATGGTACACCGGGTCAAGGGTAATGATTCCTAGCGGCGTTGCCATAACTTCATGGGATTGCGAGTTTATCCCGAACTTAGTTCAAGAACATCAATTCGATGTTAAAAAACTTGTTGAAAATCGAGTCCTCTCGTTAGCTGGATTGTCCCCAGTGAAATATAACAGGAGGATGACCCTTGGTATAACTACGCAACTCTTTTGATATCTTTGATTTATGCCTATTAAGTATTCTAATGATTTATTTTTCTTGCAGCCAAGTATTTCATGGATCGTCACGCAAGGAGGAACCGTGCCACTGCTGCTGACCAGGCGAGCTCGCAGACCAACACTGTTCCCAAAATTCCTCCCCCCCCGAAAAAGAAAAAGTAAGGGCAAGAAGAACATTGTCGGCCCCTCTACTACTGCTGCTGCTGATTCTGCAGCTGATCCCTACGAGGATATACTGGGGGAAAACCGTGACAATATTCAAGGCGGTGTTGAAGCTTCTAAGAGCCTGGCAGCTGGTACAGGCGACAATGTTGAAGTTGACAAACAACGCAAGAAAAGGAAAATGCCTCAAACTTGGTCTCAAGTCGGAGGGGCTGCTCCATCGGTCGACCGAACAAGCAGGCCAAGTGCTTCTAATGCTCCGGCCAATGTAGCTGGGCCAAGCGCAGGAGTTGGGCCTAGCCAAGGCCCTCGAGCTCGGGCCAGTGGGTATGAAATCTCAGAGACCGAAGCCATCGAGCATCTGAGGTCTTTGCTACCTGGTCTTGCTGTTCCTCTCCCTATCTCTGCCGAAGAGAGGAAGAGGGTGGAGCGGAACACGCTTCATCTGCTGACAACGGTAATTATCTCTTTTGCTTGAGTTAATTTCCTTTGAACTCACTTTGTAAATGTTGATCTAATTGCTCATTAATTGTTAGGCGGGCGATTTCGTGGACACCATGTTCTTGGCGCTAATGGAATTTCGGGAGACAGCCAGTGGTGGTGATGGCGCTGCCCTAAAAACTTCCCTCGATGAGAAAGAGAAGGCCTTGCAAATGGTTAAAGACTATGTTGCGAAGGCGCTTGCTGACAGGGAGGCAGCTAAAGAGGCACGAGAGGAGGCTGATAAGCTCACAGAAGAACTGGGCAAGCAAATTACCGAACTCCAGAAGGAAGTGGGTAAAGCTAGAGAAGAAGCCCATAATGCCGATCTCAAAGGTTATTTGACCGGCCTTGGCGAGGTAGAATATATTCATTTTTATGGCATTTTGCATCCCAATTTCCTGTTATCATATTAATATTTTTCACACCCTTGTAGGTTTCTCCCATTCAGAAAGTGGAGATAGCCAAAGAGTTTCTTCGAAGCAACACTTTTCGAGAAATCTGCACTCGTCGAGGCGATCTCGAAGCTCGGAATGCTCAAGTTCTAACTGTGCATCAATTTTACGCAACGCAGTATGTCCGTGGCGGTTTCAAACCAGAATGGTTGAGCTTGTCTTTAGGACCAAATCGAGAAATTCTGCCGCCTCGTACAACTTCTGAGCTTGCAGAACCCGATGAGTTCGCCTCACTGCTTGAGAATGAAAATCTTATTCTCCGGGGACTATCACCAACACCTCCGATGCATGAGCCGTATCCCTCATCTGAGGATGAGGAGGATATCTGAAATTGCAGCCCTAATGCTGTTCTATCTTTCCATGTTTATGAACAATTTTATTTTTAATTTAATTTATGCGTGGCGCTGCGTCGCTCTTATGAGTTTGAACATTTTATGCTTAGCGGAATCACACTTTTGAATGCTTGTCTTTAGTTGTTTAATTATTTATTATGCTCATATTTGTTGCCTTTTATTTCAATATCCTATTTGGGTTCTTTACTTTATTTTGACAACCTGTCGGTTTTTATTTTTCATCTGCGATGAAGAATTGAGTAATGTTTCTGCTTGTACGATTATAATTGTGCTACTTATTATTTTTCCATTTAGGAAAAGGTTTTGCTTGTCTCTTTGGACATTGTTTAATCGTTGGTACTCGTCTCTTGAGAGTTTCATTCATGTTCTCTTGAATTGTGAGTTGTAACGAACACTTACAACGTTATATGCAGTGTATGTGTCGTGCTTGTTTTTCCAAACGAATGTGATAATAGTTGCCATCTCGGAAAGAATTATCCGTCCCTCCTTTTCCTTTGTAAAATTTTGAGTATCTTGTGATATTCAAATAGAGCCTTCATCCCTCCCTGGTATTCTTTGGGAATTGTGATATCTCGTATCACATGGGATAGAGTTTCCATGCTTATGGATTGTCTTTCCGAGAATTACGATATCTCATGCCACTTTGGACATAGTTTTCGTTTTTCTAGTTGCCTTAGGGATTTTCGGTATCTCGTGCCACTTTGGACAGAGTTTCCGTCCCTTTTGTTGCCTCTAGCTTTTTCTGGTTTCTCGTGCCACTTTGGACAGAGTTTCCGTTCTTCTGGTTGTTTTAGGGATTTTCAGTATCTCGTGCCACTTCGGACAGAGTTTCCATCCCTTTTGTTGCCTCTGGCTTTCTCTGGTATCTCGTGCCACTTTGGACAGAGTTTTCGTTCTTCTAATTCCCTTAGGGATTTTCTGTCCTGCATACATTTTTATGGTGCATATTAGATAGAAATCATGTAATCAATTAATTAAAATTCATCTTCTTGGATTAACCAAATCAGATTATGTGAACAATTCGGAGCTTGAGTCATTGCTCAATTGCCCTGACTTCCTGTGTTGTCCTCCAGATTCATTTTTTGGCGTACCTGTTTTAAGTTCATACATGTTTATCCCTCATGCTTGTCACAGCATAGAGAACGAATATAAATTGTTCAAAATATTCAAAATACTAAAAACTTTGTAAATTAAAGCGGAATCTTCTAATCAATATGCTACATTTGCCTAGGAGCCAATGCTCTTGCTGCGTCTTCTTCCTGTTGTGGGCACTTCCAACCTTCAATATGGTCTGCTATGACTTCGCCTGTTCTGCTAGAGGTAGGAAATTTCACCATTTGATGATAAGTCGATGGTAAAGCTCGGAAAGCATTCAACGCTGGTCTTCCTATGATTCTGTTGTATGCGAAATGCATGTCAACGATCACGTAGTTCTCCAGAAGTGTCTTTCTTTGTGGCGATGTACCCACTGATGTCGGGAGCTTAAGCATTCCGAGTGGAACTATCTCCGGTCCTCCAAATCCATGAAGATATGTTCTCACTGGTTCCAATGTCTGATTATTCAATCCCATTTTAATCAACGCAGAACTGAAAAGCACATTTACTGAGCTTCCATGGTCCACTAGCATCTTGGTGACCCCATAATTGGCTATATCCACCGTTATTACCAAAGGGCAATTTAAATTGGACATTTGTATAGCTTGTGCGCTCAGCTTTCTTAGGTCTGCAGTAGAGAAAGTGACTTCTTCATGCGGCATCTCCTCAATCCTCAATATATTGGCCATATTGACAAAATTATCCGATTCAACCAGTCTTGTGATTTTTCTCCGTCCGTTGGTGGAATCCGCTCCCCCGGTCCTCCTGATATCATATTGATCATTCCTTTCCTGGCATTTCCATCTCAATCTGAGGATACTGGAAAAGATGCGGTTCATCGACTACCCTTTGCTTATCCTTTATGGGGATGGAGTTCTCTTTCGGTTGGAATTTTTCTCTTGCTCTTGCACCTTCTTGACATACTCCACGAGTTTGCCATCTTTTACTAACCGTTTGATTTCATCATTCGAATTTATACACTCTTCAGTATCATGACCCTTCTGATTATGATACTTGCATAATTGACTTGAATACATCGTTGCCTTGGACTCCCTCATCGGTTTAGGATCCTTCAACCAACCTTTCCTTTTTGCCACGCCAAAGACTGTCATGGTGTGAGCATTTAACGGCGTGTATCGTCTAGGCGAACTCTCCCTTTTGTAATTCTTGTTCATGTTGTTGTAGTTATTACGGTTGTGATCTTCTCTGCCTCTTTCTCTCTCTTTCACAGATGTAAAAACAGGTACTTTAGTCGCCATCATTTCCTCATAATGAACCACCTCTTGTGCAATTTTGTTAATCTCTTCGACGATAGTGGGATTACGTCTGAGTAGGTCCCCACTGAACATTGTATTGGTGGTTGCTCGGAAAAGTATGCTCACAATCATCTCTCCTGATGGGCTATCAATCCTTAATAGCTCCGTATTGAAACGTTTCATAAAGTCCTTCAGACTTTCATTAGTTTCTTGTTTCATTGTATAGAGATGGGAGTGATCCAGAACCAGTATAGACTGACTAGAGAATTGATCTTCAAACATCTTTCTCAATTGGCTGTAGCTTTTGATCTGTCCTGGAGGAATTCGATTAAACCAATCCACAACTACTCCTGATAGAGTTGTCGCAAATATCCTGGCTTGGATATTGTCTTTAAAACCGTAAAGGGACAGTTTCCTATCCAATTGGAAAAGATGATCTCGGGGATCAGACTTTCCATCGTACGTTTTCAGTTCCGGGATCTTTTCCCATTGTCCCAAGATCTCAGACTCTATTTCTTGACAAAATGGATTGTGGTTATATGTATTGTCCTCCCGTACCATTTGAGTCTCAGCCGTTGCTTTCCCTTTTTCCAGCCTTTCTATGTTTTTGCCATTCTATCATGCTCGCCTTTTGAATCATGATCGTCTGTGTGTCTCCTGTCATCTCTATCCTTCCTTCTTCGTAATTCCTCTCTTTGGTCTTCTTTCTCATTATGTTCCCTTCTGGAATCATGACTCTCTGACCGTCTCCTATCTTCTCTTCTTCTCCGTTCAGTTACGCGTTCTGCCTTCTTTTCTCTTTCTCTTCTTTCAAGATGTCTTCTTGATTGTACCTCGACTGACACTAACTTCTTTCCTCGATTTTCCCTTACTTTTTGTTCCCTCTGAAGCATGTCTACTTCTTCTATCATCTTGCTAGGATTTTTCCTTCTCCTTTCCCTTCAACATTCGGGCAACAAAACCTTGTTCCCTTAATGCTTCTGGATGTTCAACAGGAGATGGTATCAAAACGGGTGGTGCTGGAGTCAGTACTTTGGCCAAAACGACTTTTACCATTGCCAATAATTCATTCTTAATATTATCTGGAATCGAAGCACTCGTTGCCGTTGCTCCAGTTGCACCTGCTTCAGTAGCGGGTACCTCCACACCTTGAGGTCCTTGATTCTCCCTCCTCGCTGGTGTTGGTACTGCTGCGGGTATCGTTGATGGTCCCGCAATATCTTGCGTCATCCGTTCATGTGTATTTTGTCCTGCTTCTCCCATAGTTCCCTCGAGAGCTTTACTTTGGGATCTGGTAATTCTAGACATAATGCCTAATAAACTAATAAACTTAGTGTTCCCACAGACGGAGCCAATATTTTGGTCTTATTTCCTCACGGTAATAGAACACAATAAAATAATACAAAATGAGATATAAATAACCAAAACAATGCTATCCAACTTTATTATCGGACTAGCTTGGTCCAGAACACTAATTACAAGCTTACTAGGTAAACTAAACTAATTACAAGATTTATATAGCGTATCGAATCCTCAGTGTTCGATGCTGACGTGTCGAATGCCCTTGTTCGATGCAGAACAATTAACACTGATTTGGAGTTGTTCTAGATGGTATCGAATTCGATGCATGCTTTAGGTGTCGAATTCGATGCGGACTTTGTCGTGTCAAATGAGGACTGTTCGATCCGATGCGTCTCGAATAAATAGTGATTCGATGCTGACTGTGCTGAAGTGATTGGCTTCTAAAAAACGTGCACATAATACAAGGGGACGGGCTATTTATAGCACCCGTCCCGTGGATCCCACATACCGATATGGAAAGGCGCATCGAATCATGCGTATTCGATGTGCGCATCGAATACTGTCGATTCGATGCCTTGTGGGCCGACCCAATAATGGCGTATTAGACTGTAGATTCGATTCGCGCATCGAATTCACTCAATTCGATCCGCTTATGGGCCGGCCCAATAACAATGTATTGAGCCAATCTTAAATCACACCCATCAAACCCTAAAACTCAAATTCCTCGAAGTTTTTCAAGAAATTTGCCCCAAGACATTGAGACGACTTCTCATAACATAATTTTTACGTGCTTACGCTCGATATTTGTTTGATAGGTCTGAAGGCAACTAGCTAGTATACCTCCTAGGTCTTGATTTTGAGCAAAAATAATAATACAAAAGACAATGGTGATTTTGTTTACTAAAAG
This sequence comes from Linaria vulgaris, assembly GCA_948329865.1. NCBI lineage: Eukaryota > Viridiplantae > Streptophyta > Magnoliopsida > Lamiales > Plantaginaceae > Linaria > Linaria vulgaris. The sequence continues at coordinate 4,719,160 of OX415251.1, forward strand.
TTTTTTTTAGATAATAAATTATAACTCTGGAAAAGCCGTCATCAAGTCTTAATGATTTTCAAATCTCTGGTACAAACACACTAAACTGACGTGTCGAATGCCCTTGTTCGATGCAGAACAATTAACACTGATTTGGAGTTGTTCTAGATGGTATCGAATTCGATGCATGCTTTAGGTGTCGAATTCGATGCGGACTTTGTCGTGTCAAATGGGGACTGTTCGATCCGATGCGTCTCGAATAAATAGTGATTCGATGCTGACTGTGCTGAAGTGATTGGCTTCTAAAAAACGTGCACATAATACAAGGGGACGGGCTATTTATAGCACCCGTCCCGTGGATCCCACATACCGATATGGAAAGGCGCATCGAATCATGCGTATTCGATGTGCGCATCGAATACTGTCGATTCGATGCCTTGTGGGCCGACCCAATAATGGCGTATTAGACTGTAGATTCGATTCGCGCATCGAATTCACTCAATTCGATCCGCTTATGGGCCGGCCCAATAACAATGTATTGAGCCAATCTTAAATCACACCCATCAAACCCTAAAACTCAAATTCCTCGAAGTTTTTCAAGAAATTTGCCCCAAGACATTGAGACGACTTCTCATAACATAATTTTTACGTGCTTACGCTCGATATTTGTTTGATAGGTCTGAAGGCAACTAGCTAGTATACCTCCTAGGTCTTGATTTTGAGCAAAAATAATAATACAAAAGACAATGGTGATTTTGTTTACTAAAAGTTTTTTTTAGATAATAAATTATAACTCTGGAAAAGCCGTCATCAAGTCTTAATGATTTTCAAATCTCTGGTACAAACACACTAAACTGACGTGTCGAATGCCCTTGTTCGATGCAGAACAATTAACACTGATTTGGAGTTGTTCTAGATGGTATCGAATTCGATGCATGCTTTAGGTGTCGAATTCGATGCGGACTTTGTCGTGTCAAATGGGGACTGTTCGATCCGATGCGTCTCGAATAAATAGTGATTCGATGCTGACTGTGCTGAAGTGATTGGCTTCTAAAAAACGTGCACATAATACAAGGGGACGGGCTATTTATAGCACCCGTCCCGTGGATCCCACATACCGATATGGAAAGGCGCATCGAATCATGCGTATTCGATGTGCGCATCGAATACTGTCGATTCGATGCCTTGTGGGCCGACCCAATAATGGCGTATTAGACTGTAGATTCGATTCGCGCATCGAATTCACTCAATTCGATCCGCTTATGGGCCGGCCCAATAACAATGTATTGAGCCAATCTTAAATCACACCCATCAAACCCTAAAACTCAAATTCCTCGAAGTTTTTCAAGAAATTTGCCCCAAGACATTGAGACGACTTCTCATAACATAATTTTTACGTGCTTACGCTCGATATTTGTTTGATAGGTCTGAAGGCAACTAGCTAGTATACCTCCTAGGTCTTGATTTTGAGCAAAAATAATAATACAAAAGACAATGGTGATTTTGTTTACTAAAAGTTTTTTTTAGATAATAAATTATAACTCTGGAAAAGCCGTCATCAAGTCTTAATGATTTTCAAATCTCCGGTACAAACACACTAAATAAAATACCATTTAAACACTAGATCTCTTTGTCTAGTTTTTGTTTTACTCAATCTTAGTCTAGTTTTTGTTTTACTCAATCTGCACAATGTATGTACCCATATAATTTCCAAAAATAAATTAAATTAAAGGAGGAAACTTTTGAGTGCTTTTTGGCTTTTGAGAAAAAATAAACAAAAAACATTACACCATAATTTACTCTAAAAGGAATTTACATGCATTTTGCGTGTGGACCCAATTGCTATTTAACAGAAAAAATAAAACTTTTATTCAGTTTGAAAGTTTTAACCAATTTTTCAATACGAGAAATTACAAAAGTCTTCGCACATTAATCGGATTCGGTCCCATTTAGGGAAAATCTGTCGTAATAATGCCTTTATAGGCGTCAACGTCAAGTCAATGCAAAATATTAAACATGAAGAAAAAGACAGATGAACGAAGCAACCTGGAAGAAAGTAAATTGCAAAAGCACCCTTGTTCTGTTTATAATTAAATCATGCATAGTTTTTTTTTAACTAATACCCTCTTTGATTTTAAAAAATAATTTTATTGGCGTGCAAGTACTGAAATTGATAGTAAGACTTCGTTTTTATTGTTCTTGTTAGATGCTTCAATTATTAATATGGCCCCAATAGAATTTTATCTACATTTTTCATTCATATATTGAAAGAATTAGATTAATAAAAACAATAACATGCTGGTCATTATTTTCATTATATGTAAAACAATTTCAAAAAACCCCAATAAATATAAAAGCCTTATAACATTTATTTTGTTTGATAGACCAATACAAAGGCATTACCTCAAGAGCGGAGAAAAAGAATCAGACTAAGGATGACGTAATTACCAAAAGAGCACGTGGAGCCGCGCTCCAATCCAACTCTAACGACACATTGCTTATGCATAGGACCCCTTGAAGACCATTATTTTCTGCAACAATTTTGTCAACCTGAATTAGTTGAAAGAGAAACTAACATTTGGTTGAGTTCGTAACGCACACATTATAAAGTTGTCATACAATAACAAACGCCAGTTGTCGTCACAACCAACTAACATTATAATAGTAGGTAGCGAACATTCACTAATTTTCAAATTTCACACGCACGGTGGTAACTAATATAAATCACTTACTAAGTGGATTATTAGTCAAATAAGAAATAGGACAAGGGTAACTTTGCAATTAACTAAACCAGAGTCAAGTGTTATAAAAAAGTGATCCGAAGACTCGCATATTCTTTTTTGACCCCACAAAATTTTAAATTAGCATTTTAGAGCATAACTCGTTAGTGCTTAAACTTTGATCACTTGGGGTGTACCGTAACTTGCGCCTTTATTCCCTAGATCGCTAGCTTTTCGTCCAAAAACAATATGAAAGTCGAAAGATAATATCAGATTCATTTATTATAACTCTTTTTAAAAGATTAAAGTTTATAACTCACAAACGTACCATTTCACGCCCAATGCAATTTAAAACGTTGATGTCAACACACACTTCGAGTTTCATCAAATTAACCTTAAAAGGCGAGATTCCTAAATCAAAGTTTTTGTTTTACTTCTCAATATGTACAATGTATGAATCCATATTTTATTCAGCAAAAGAAAACACATAATCTGCACTATAAAGAATTTACATGTCGTTTTCTTGTGGACTAGTACCTAATTAACAAAAGAAGATTTATTTCTAGTATGAACCACTTTTCGATTACTTCAAAAGTCCTTACGCACCTTAATCGGATTGGGCCCAATTCCTAGAAAATATGTGTTATATTGACTTTTGAACTCTATAACTCCACAAAGAGTTAAGTCAAGCAAAGTATTAAATCTATCATATAAAGAAAACTAACGAAGCAACCTGGAAATTATAAGAGTAAATTGCAAAAACTATCCCTATTTTATCTATATTGAAAAACAACCAGGTAGTTTTTATGAGCTACCTCTTACTAGTTGCACTATATTGACATATTATTACTGAATGATTATAAAACTACATTATAGTTGTTCCTATTAGTATAACATGGAAAAATATTGTTGGATCACATCATTATGAAAAGAACCCAATTCAAATTATAAATAAGGAGAAATGGAGAAGCCAAGTGTTAAAGCCCATAAGCTATCCTTTTTACAATAACTATGAATATTCGTGCACCGTTCATTTTTAGGGGGTCGATTTTTCTCCCACGAGCAACTTAGTTTGTGCAACCCACTCAAGCATATCAACCTAGCACATACTATCGGAGCATACAGCTAGTGCAACTTAGCATATACAGTCAAAGTTAGTGGCGGAGTGCCATTGCACCCCATCATTTTTTTAAACTCTTCTTTTACTAGTTATATAAGGACCCATGAATGATCCAATCTACACTAAAGTACATCAAAATTTATAATAATGTATATTTTGGCCTAAAATGTACATGCTTTTTCTTAAAGCTAATATATTGTTGTTGATACTTTTTATTCTGTATATTGAATTCATATTTTAATCAAATAAAAAATTATTAGGATAATCTCACACTTCCTCTTTTTAAATGTTGCCTTCGCCCTGGGTCAGACACCTTAGTATATGCAACCAACTCAGCTAGAGCAGTTTTCTACATGCAACTCATTAGCCGGAGCAACTTAGCATTCTCCCCACTGAGATTTAGCTCCTTAGATATCATGTTTTGGGTTGGCTTAGTCACAAATTCGGTCCAAAATCAATAAATGCTAGTCTCTTGCAAAGTATGTAGCTTGAAGTGCAGGAGCGTAAAAAATCAAAGATGGTTTATGACTCACATGTGTACCGAGTTAGTTTAACGAGGCCAACATGCTTAGTTGACCAACGAAAACACCCAACATCGTAGTTCATAAAGAGTTAATATGGTTCAAATAAAACTTAATATACATTGCTCATCGAATAATGAAAACAATTTTAATTTTATTTTGATAAAAAATAAGATCACGAGTCACGACCCTTATTATTATTATATTTTATATAATTTCAAGAAAATTTTCTACGACGAAAAAAAAGGATAGAAGCTACCATCACCAAGAGGTCCAAGACAATTGCAAAAGCGTGTCCATGTCGCAAAATACGTCGAGGTGTATTAAGATTTCATTACACATGCAAAATTCAAACATCTCGCCTGACCTCTTTTGTTTCAGCATCGTGCAGATCTACGTTTCGTCCAACTCAAATGATGCATCCTTTATGCACAAAATCGTTTGGAGACAGTCGTTTTCGTGTCCGAGGACAACTTTATCAAAAGGAAGTAGTTGAGCCATAATAAACACATTCAATATAATAACCACACATTAATTGTAAAATTGCAATGGACAAAAATCACTAACTTACCAATAGCATGGAGTATTCTCTAATTTTTCAAATTTCACATGGAGTATTTCAGATAAAACCTACTCGAGGGACTACAATGCCAATCAAAAATAATACAAGAGCATTTTTAGCAATTAACCCCTGAGTCGAGTCATCTTTCAATTTTTAAAATCCTCATACACTAACACTAATCACTACCCGCTCCATTTCACTAAAATCACACACTACACAAAATTTTCATCAGACAACCTTAAAAAACAAGAAAAGGTACCCTTTTTGTACACACACACAAAAAGAAAAAAACACTCAAATTCTTCTTCAATCATCACCATGTACAAAAACAATGAACTCCCTTCAACAAAGACACTCATCTCCACCGCCGCCTCTGTCACCGCCACCGCCATGCTCCTCCGTTCCTTGTCACGTGACTTAGTCCCCGATGAGCTCCGCCACTACTTCTTCAACAAGCTCAACTCTTTCCTCACCGCATTCTCAAAGGAGATCACCATAACTATCGACGAATACGAGGGCCTCAACAAAAACATCCTCTTTACAGCCTCGACGCTTTACTTATCCACGATCACCACCCCATCGATCAAGAGTTTCCGAGCTTCGTTATCCGACAAAGAAAAGAATATCCAGATTTCAGTAGGCGGGAACGAAGAAATAACCGATAAGTTTAATGGGGTTTCGTTAAAATGGACAATGGTGCACAAACAATCACAAGCGAGGTACGTGCCTTACCCCGATGAGTATCACTCGTCTGTGAAAACAGAGGTGAAGTACTTAGTACTCTGTTTCCACAAAAAGTTTAAAAATAAGGTTGTGGAAGAGTATTTACCTTATGTTATTGCAAAATCTAAGGAACTTAAAGAGGAAAAAAAGACTTTGAAATTGTACACATTGAAGAATGATGGAGTACATGGGCCTAGGATTAATCCGTGGCAGTCGGTGAACCTCGATCACCCCTCGAGATTCGAGACGTTGGCTATGGACAACGAGATCAAGGAGATGATTGTGAGTGATTTGGATAGGTTCTTGAAGAGGAGGGAGTTTTATAGGCAAGTGGGGAAGGCTTGGAAGAGAGGGTACTTGTTGTTTGGTCCTCCCGGGACGGGGAAATCGAGCTTGATCGCTGCGATGGCTAATTACTTGAAGTTCGATGTTTATGATTTGGAGTTGACTGATGTGAGGTATAACTCGGATTTGAGGAAGTTGGTGATCTCGACTGGGAATAGGTCGATACTGGTCGTGGAGGACATTGACGCGTCCGTTGATCTGTCTCGGGATGGGAAAAGTGCGCCTAAGCCGCATCCATCGAGGAATCCGTTCGGTTATGATCAAGTGCCTAAGGTAAGTTTAACCAATATGTGAGATTTTGTACTTCTGCAAAAATTAGAGTATTTTCTTCATACATTACTTCATATAACAAATTCTTAATTGTATCTTACGTTACTTAGAAACGGTATTAATCTACTGTTTGTACATACTCTGCCCTCTCCGTCTGATGAGGTCTTTAAGGGGAAAATAAGAATGGACACACAAATTCTAAGGTGAATGTTAATAATTTTCGTATCTACAAGCTTAAGATTACAGATGAGGCGGTGATTTAACGTGGTATTGTAGAACCATAATAAGAGGTTGTGTTCGAATATCAACCTCCACCCGTTGATCCAAAACATCTCACGTGTTAGCGGTCACAAAAGTTTCACTCTTATATACAAATTTTAAGCCTTTTCAACGAGATGATAAATGAATCAAAGTAAATGTGTTACATGAATTCTTAAGTTGTTTCAAAAACTCTCTTTTTCACTGTGATTATATATATGCAAATGCACTGCCTTCGCAGATTCTTGCGACAGTGAATGATACTGTGTTTTACGGCTAACAAGTGTTCTGCTTTTACTCCTTAGAAAATTAGTAGGGGGAATGTGATTTTTTCCGTACAATCGATCGGTTTTAAACTTGTAATGTCTGTAAAACAAGATCAACTAGCATAAATAGAGATACAGAAAAGTGATTGTTATAACTTAAAAGATACATTAAGCTTATTTCATGCATCTTATAACGGGCCTTGAGATCATTGCTTCACCGCCCTCTTCTAGCTCGAGCTCAGATACCTCTCGGAGTCAATTTCAAATGGTTCAACTGAACAATTTGTAATGCTTCACGATATAATTATAACTCTTTGTAAGCCCCTTTATGGTTACAAAAGCCATTCTATTAATATAAATTCTGTTCTTGGTTTTGTTTACTCCAGGTGACATTATCAGGGCTGCTTAATTTCATAGACGGGTTGTGGTCAAGCTGTGGAGACGAACGGATCATAATCTTCACGACAAATCACAAAGAAAAGCTAGACCCTGCGCTGCTGAGGCCTGGCCGCATGGACGTCCACATCCACATGTCTTATTGCACGCCTTGTGGCTTCAAGATGCTCGTTTCAAATTATCTCAAAATCACGGACCACCCACTTGCATTGGAGGCTGAGAGATTGATAGCCACGTCAAAAATCACTCCGGCTGAAATAGGGGAACAGCTCTTGAAAGGCGAAGACCCTGAAATTGTACTTCATGGCCTAATTGAGTTCATTCATCGTAAAAAAGAGAGTGAAACGAAGAAAATGGACAACATGGAGGTGACTGAAGAAAAGACTGTAACAGAGAACGGTGAGAGCAGTGAAGGGCGTAATGAGGTCATTAAGATGAGTAATGGAACGTGTTCAGAGTTAAGGGAGAAGATACTGAAGAATGGTGAAGCTGCTAATGCTTTGAGAATCTTGGTTCAGTTACTTGAAGGGGAAACTGGGACAGGAAATGTGAAAGATTCTGGTACGAGTTTAGGATCTTCCAAGGTTGCAAAAACCGTGTCGGAATCTGGGAAAGAATGAAGTGATCAAGAGTGAGTGAAAAGTGCGGAAAGAACATTAAGAACAAAAGCTATATGGAATGATTAAAATCTGCAATTTAGTTGTATGAAATTTGTTTTACAATGAGCTATTTAGTATACATATATGAGAAACTAACTACATTTAGATTAAACATATTTGCTTAAATTGTTTTGATTCCAAAACACGTTGAGGCGGGCTCTTCAGAACATAACTTTCACGTGGCTTACACTCTGATGATTGCTGGTAGGTCTGAAGGCAACCAACACGCCTTCCATCCGTTGGTTGCGACCAAAAAAGTACAAAAGATAACGTTGATTTTGTTTAGTATAAGTCTATAACCTTTTTCAGCATTGATATATAAAGATTTATCAGCATATTGGCTCACCGCTCAAGTACTGGTCTTGGCTTCCATATCCATAGCTGGAAATTATGTAGTCATGGCCACCATATTCACCGCCTCGAGAGTGATATGATCGACCACTCCCACCAAAATCATAAGACGGCTTGGCATATTGATCATGCCAAGTTATTATGTTAGTATCCGGCTCGTTCTAAGTTCAAATTCCAGCTTAGGATATATAGTTGAGTAAGCTAAGTGTCCTCATTTCAATCACTTTTGTAATTTCAATCTAAGAACAAAGAGGAGAATCATCTCTCGATCAACAATGTTCAGTTAAGGGTTCAATTAGTAATCGTTCGCTCAATTAATAAAATTATTTCAATTTGTTTTTCTGGATTCTTTGTTTTCGTCATCGAATTGCATGATTTAACACTCACCACAATCGATTTTTTCTTTTACCTCAAAATATGTACAATATATGAAATATGAATCCATAGAACTTCCCCAAAAAAAGGAAGAAACTTTTTTTTGAAAAAAAATTGGCTTTCGAGAAAAAAGTTTATACATAATTTGCTAAAAATAATTTGCATGCAATTTTCGCGTGGACCCAGTTTTTAGTATGAACCAATTTGTAAGTTTTTAGTATGAACCAATTTTCAACACTACAAAAGTCCTCGTACGTGCCTTATGGGATTGGTCACATAATGGAAAGTCTGTTGTAATATGTCTTTTTAAACTATCTAAGTCATCAGCCATCAGGCGCGTTAACAAGTGAAGTCAATGCACAATATCAAATAAATATGATGAAAAAGATTGATGAGCGAAGACTGCGAAGTAACCTGGAAAAGAATAAATTGCAAAACTATCCCTGTTTTATTTATAAGTGAAGATGACCCCTGGATAGTTTTTATTAAGTACTCCAATATGATATTTTAACAAAAATGGCAAGCCCCTTACCACACTTAATATTGGTGTGCATATACCAAGATTGATAGCAAAACTTCATTTTTATTGTTCTTGTTTGATGCATCAATTATAATAATTAATATGGTTCAAATATAATTTTGTATGCTTTTTTTGTTAATAAAGAAATATTACTTTTGTTTAGATTACTAAAAACAATAACACGATGATTTTTCATTATATTTTTAAATAATTTTAAAAAATCCCATAATATAAATAGTTCTGCAATAAAGGCATCACACTGAGAAGCGATATAGTCGCAAAGTTATGTCCAGATGCATTGAGATTCCAATGTAGGTACAAATTTAAGCTTTTTAGTTTGGCGAGTTGTTCCAGTTTCACCTGACTCGAAGGGTACGTGGACCCCGCGCTCCAATCTAACTCAAACGGCACATCGTTCATGCATAAAACCGCTTGAAGACCATTGCTTTCCGCATCAGCTTTCCTGACCTAGAATTAGTTGAGCGAGGTAACTGATATTTAGTTGAGTGCGTAACGCACACACATTTATTGTAAAAATCAAACTACATTAATAAATTTTAGTTGTTAACCCAACCAACTTACATTATTACGGTAGACATATTCGCTAAATTTTCAAATTCACGTCTTGTTCGCCTATAAAAACCACTATTCAAGTAGATTATTTCTCAAATCAAAAATAGCACAAGGGTACTTTGCAATTAACTAAACCAAAATCAAGTCTTCCTTTCCTCCCTTTTTTTAAATCCTCATACATTACCATCATCATTTCACTACAAACACAAACAACAAAATCCATCAACCACCATGTTCAAAAACATGCAACTCTCCTCACCACAAGCACTCATCTCCACCGCGGCCTCCGTCACCGCCACCGCCATGCTCCTCCGCTCCTTATCGCGTGACCTCATCCCACAACCACTCCTCTACTATTTCACCACTAAACTCTACTCTTTTCTAGCAACATTCATAAACGAAATCTCCCTAACCATCGACGAATACGAGGGCCTCAACAAAAACACTCTCTTTACATCCTCCGAGCTTTATCTCTCCACCATTGCAACCCCATCAACCACAAAAAACTTCCGAGCTTGGTTGCACGAGAAAGAGAAAAAGATCCACGTATCTGTGGGCGAGAATCAAGAAATCACCGACAAGTTTAACGGGATTCCGCTAAAATGGACAATGGTGCACGAAAGAAATGAAGCGAGGCTCGTACCGTACGATGACGATCAGTTTCATTCGACTATGAAGACAGAGGTGAGGTACCTAGTACTCTGTTTTCACAAAAAGTACAAGGAGAAGATTGTCAATGAGTACTTGCCATATGTTTTGGCAAAATCGAAAGAACTTAAAGAGGAAAAAAAGACTTTGAAGTTGTTTACGTTGAAGAATGATCGAGTGCATATGATGCATGGCTCTAGATTCAATCCGTGGCAATCGGTGAATCTCGATCACCCCTCGAGATTCGTGAAATTGTTGGATCGGGATTGATACAACTTTTCCACGTTTCAGAGCTCAAGTTAAGCTGGCGTTGCCTTAACTTGATCTCAAACAATCTTCTTGATAGAGTAATGTGCAACGGAATTAAAGAACACAAGAAGATAAATTTTCAATGGTTTATTATAAATAATCAACCATCTAGCCTTACGGCAAAATAACCACGCAGGTTTTAACAAAGACGTTCCTCACCACAAAATCACTCTCGCTCTTTTGTAGATCGGACTCAGCAAAGCAGACAAGAATTTTCTCCTTAAATCTAATCCTAGACTTAACTCGAAAACTCACAAACTTTGCAAAACAAGAAACATAGCAACAATGCTTAAGATAAAATCTCTACGGATTTATAAGCTCTATTGTTTCTCTCTGTATCTTGATGTACTTCACACCCTATATATAGGTTTCTTCAAACTTGATCTCCAAGGTGTGTTGTACACAGTTTTGGTAACTTATGTTGTTTCCTTGTTGAACTCTACTTTCCTTCTTGAACTCGATCTCCTTCTTGAATAATAGTTCCCTTTATTAGATTGAGTTCTAATAAGGAAATACTCCTTCTTCAATTCAGAGTTGATCTTGGAAAGATTCCTAGTTGCACTTGAACTCCAAAACTTTCCTTCTTTGAAACCGTGTTGACTTGACCGATCTCCTCCTCTTGAATTATGGAAACTTCAACTTAGGAAACTTGTAATGTTCTTCCTTATGATTAAGAGATGTTCCTGGACATAAACAAAGACAACTAAAATCGTGGAACTTGATTAATAGGTGAATAAAGGCAAAACTAAAATAAAGCAGTTAAAGACAGATTGACAGAATACTCTCTGGTTTAAATGTTGTCCTGATGTTGGCTCAACATCCATCCAACATTTATTCCAGAATATGTTCTCGAATTTTGGAACAATGTTTCAGGTTAAGAATGTTCTCGGCTTTCAATGTTCTCTGGATGTTGGCACAACATCCATCCAACATTGATTCCAGAACATCTTACACTTTCAATCTCCCCCTTTTTGCCTTTCTTCACAAAACCAATCAACCTGTTCACATAACAGATAATATGTCCAAATATCAATTAAGCATAATAATCTAAACCTACTAAAACTGCTCCCCCTTAATGCAAACTATCAAGCATTAACTTGGCATAACAAAGATTATTCATTAAAGTCATCACCACAACTTAAAACAAGTTGTTCAGACATTTAACTCATCAATGTTGTCTCAACATTAAGACCCGAATGTACCTGCACATAAGTTTATCAGCAGAAACAGCAGATATAGACTATCTTCATAAGCAAAAGCATCAAGAGCAGTTAAAGCTAAATAGCATTACCATTACAAACCAAAACAAATAAGAAGAACTAGCAGCAAAATAGAAACAGTTCAAAACATATCAAAACAAAAACATAAAAACCAGAAATCAAAAATTAAAAACTAGATCACTCTCCCCCTTTTTGTGAAGAAAGCTCCTCCATGTTCTTAATCAAGACATCCAGCTCTTGCATTTGTTTTTGCTTGAAAGCAACTTCTCTCTGAAGATTGGCATAAGCACTTCTATACCAAGTCAACTGCTGATCAACAAAAGATTTTGTTGTTACCCTGGTTTCTTCCTCATCAGATTGAGGCACTGAAGCTCCAACAAAATGTTGAGCCTCCTTTTCCTCTCCAGGTGCAACTCCACCTTCAGGATTCCAAGGCAAGTCCTTCACTCTTGTGCTAGACAAGTAGGATTGAGTGATGGTGAACCTAGCCTTGTTCTCTGACATTCCTCCAAACTCTTTCTTGTTCATCTTCTGTTTTAGCAGCAGAGTTGTGATCAAAGAAGGAAATGGTAGAATCCCTTGCTTCCTCCCAGCAGCATCTTCCATAGCCCTTAAAATTCTCACCCCAATATTCACAGCAAGCCCATTCTTCAGTTTGTAGACCAAGTAAGCTGACTCCTTAGTCAAAACAGTAGAATTTTTAGTAGGCAGCCAATTATATGATGCACATTTGTGCAGAACAGCACTTAGGGCAATGAGCTTTGTTGTTGGTAATTGTTCAACCCAGGTTCTCTCTAGACCACCTGTGATATCCTCAATCACCTCATCTGGCTTTGGATCTTCAGATTCCTCAACATGTGGCAGTCCCCAAATCTCATTTATCTTCTTAGGACTAATGTCAAACACTTGTCCTCTTACCCAAGCTTGACCATATTTGGGAGACAACTCACAAGTGATATACTTTGAGAGATTCATGTAGAATTCTTGTACAAGCTCAGGAGCATAATCACCATGCTTCTTCATTGAATTCTGAACCCCTCTTGCTTTCAACAACTCAAAAACTCTGTTTCTCTTAAAGCTGTCCATGTCCATGACCCTCTCTTTGTGAAAATCCTTCTTTCTAAAGTCATAAGCCTTGTCCTCTATCTCCTTATTAAGATAGTATCTAGACCTAGCTTCCTTACTAAAATAGGATAATGCAAGAGTGTCACAGTACTCTTCTTCATTCTCATCATCATCACCACTAGCTTCAGACTCTTCAGCAGCAGTTTCCTCTTCCTCTTTCTCCTCTTCTTCTATATCACCTACCTCAACTTCCTCATCCACAATCTGTTTCCCTTTCCTCACTCTCTCAGCCTCAGCCTTAGCCTTAGCCTTTTTCTTCTCAAGTCTCTCTCTTTGAGCTCTTCTAGCCTCAGCTCTTAGCAAGGCTATTTTACTCATTGGCCTAGACCCCATAGATGTTCTCTTTCTTCCAGAACCAGCTCCAGATCCCTCCCCCTCAATTATATTATCAACATTATTCACTTGGGGTTTAGGGTTAGCCACATTTACCTCAGATTCAGATTCATGGGCTTCTGATGTTGCGCCAACATTCGACTTAGATTCCACATTCTTAGCTCGCTTTGCCCGTCGTTGATAAGGAATCGTTGGTCGTTTTGCAGCAACTTGAGCAGTAGGCCGTCCTTGATCCTCACGCGCAGCAGCCCTGGTGCGTGTTGTTGTTTGCTCAACATTCAAGGCCATATCTGCAAGAGTGTCTAAAGGAGTCTTGCTCGCCAAGTTAGTTTTGAGAATTGAGAGAAAAATATGAGAGATTTTAGATAATTATTTGCAGAAAGAAGGACAATTTGCACAAGTGACAGAAATTAGGGCAAGTTGTTCTTTTAAGTTGTGAAGAGTGGAGAGAGAAGGAATGAATGTAAGTGGGATTATGGAATATGATCAATTAAGTTTTCCCACTCCTCTATTCCCGCGTAAGAACTTCACCACGTGTCATTTAAAAACATCAAGTAACCAGAGCAGTTCACAATAAAACAATAAAAACTCAGTTTTTAAAATTTTAAACAAACTTATAAGTTACTGACTTCAATGTTGTGCAGACCGTGTGGCAATGTTGGACTAACATTCAGATCAGAGAGTAGAGTAACATTCAAACCAGTAGGTTTTCAAACCATAATATTTGAGGTTTTGGGCTTCTTCAAGGCAATTTCATGTGAGAGCGTGAGATATATCCAAACTTATATCTGAAACTTCACCAAAGTAGCAAGTGAGTATCAAAAACATAAGATTTAGATCAAAATCATGAATAAGTAACATATCAAACAGAGAACACACAGAGATAAGCAGTTATGAATTAGAGAATTAATCCACTTCCACAGCATAGAAGGTCACAAATAGTGTGTCACCTGCAGAATGTCACCCAAAGAGTATGCCTCAACACATGAAAGGGACTATATACTCCCCCTAAGCCCAATACCTAGTCAACCACACTAACCAAAGATGAAAGACAATGCAGTTCTAAAATGAATGCAACAATGTTATGACAACATTGACAGATGGTATACACAGTGAATCACTTTTCAAACCAGCAACAGATCACATCACATCAAATCTTCACTATTTTCATTATCTCTTTAGAACAAAAACTGAGGGTTGATTAAAAAAGGATAATGACATTACTGAATGAGGGCAGCACTAGACTCCACACACCCCAGTAACAACATTATCAGCAGCAAGTTAGGCAAGTACAAAGGCCTTGAATACTGGCAACACATTTATCATGCACCCCAATACCCCAATTCCTTATGCATACTTGTTTACCAACCTGTATACAAGAGAGCACTAAGTGATCAATGCTACCAAGTGAAGACAATCGAAACCCCAAACACCCTAGTAGAAAGAACCACTTTTATGTACCCCTTGGCCAAAACAAACAGAGACATGCAAATAAGCACAACTGAATATCATTGAAGCTGTCAACATCATGAACCCCAGCTTCTCCACATGTCCTGTAAAACCTTTTCATATGAATAAGACACAACTGAATAGACATCAAAGTAGTGAACTTTGTGTACCCCAGCTTCTCCATATGTTAGGCTAACACAACCTCAGACACACTTTAGAGATTTATACTTTTCAAAACTTAGATGTGAATCTGTAAGCTAGAAAGATTAGTAAAACACAGTGATCAACCACACAATCAAATATGCCAAACAAAGATCAATGTGACTCAAAAAGAAAAGAAAAGAAACAAAAAAACAAAAAGTTACATACTACACCACAACCATTAACCATTGCTAGACAGTGGTGTTATGTCAACACTGGGCTCCTAACATTCTCACATATTGCACATGCCGAGAGATTTCCTCAAACTGAAGAATCTCTCACTATCTAAAGGTTTAATAAACATATCAGCAAGCTGATTATTTGTCTCAATATGCTCAATGTTAATCATTTTATCCTCAACCATGTCTCTCAAGTAATGATGTCTTATATCTATATGCTTAGTCCTAGAATGCTGAACAGGATTCCTTGAGATACTAATGGCACTAAGATTGTCACAAAACATGAGGAGAGTATCACTATCTAGCCCATAGTCCAGCAACATGTGTTTAAGCCATACTAGCTGGGTAACACAACTGCCAGCAGCTACATATTCAGATTCAGCTGTAGATAATGACACACAATTCTGTTTCCTACTATACCATGAAACTAGATTGTTTCCCAAATAGAAACAGCCCCCACTTGTGGATTTTCTGTCATCTACATCACCTGCCCAATCAGAATCACTAAATCCAACAAGATTTGTATTTGTATCAAAAGAATACCATATGCCCAATGATGAAGTTCCAGATATATATCTTAATATTCTCTTCACAGCAATCAAGTGAGATTGCTTTGGATCAGCTTGGTACCTAGCACAAACACAAACAGAAAACATAATATCTGGTCTAGAGGCAGAGAGGTAAAGAAGACTACCAATCATAGATCTGTACAATGTTGGGTCAACATTGTCTCCAGTGCCATCCTTAGTCATCTTCACAGAAGAAGACATGGGAGTTTTGCAAGGTTTTGACTCATGTAGCTCAAATCTCTTTACCAGGTTCCTTGCATACTTCTCCTGGTTTAAGAACATACCATTCTCCAGTTGCTTCACTTGCAATCCCAGAAAGTAGTTTAGCTCTCCAATCATGCTCATCTCAAATGTCCCTGTCATTGACTCAACAAACTTGTCTAGAGTAGACTTGTTAGTAGAACCAAATACAATATCATCAACATAGATCTGAGCAATACAAACATCAGAACTCTTTCTTAGAATAAACAAGGTTCTGTCTCCATCTCCTCTATTAAACCCAAGACTTAACAAAAATTGAGTTAGTCTTTCATACCAAGCTCTAGGTGCCTGTTTTAAACCATACAAAGCTTTCTCAAGTTTATACACATAATTAGGATGTTTAGGATCAGCAAAACCTTTAGGTTGTTCAACATATACTTCTTTGTCTATCAAACCATTAAGGAAAGCACCCTTCACATCCATCTGGTAGAGCTTAATCTTAAGACAACATGCAATAGCAAGAAGTAATCTAATAGATTCTATCCTAGCTACTGGAGCAAATGTCTCATCAAAGTCAATTCCTTCTACCTGAGTATAACCTTGTGCAACAAGCCTAGCTTTGTTTCTTACAATTACACCATCTTCATTAGTTTTGTTCTTGAAAATCCACTTAGTTCCTATAACATTCACATTAGAAGGTCTAGGCACTAGATTCCAAACATGATTTTTGGTGAATTGCAATAGTTCATCTTGCATAGCATTTATCCATTTACTATCCTTAAGAGCTTCAGTCACATTCTTAGGTTCAATATTAGAGACAAAACAGGAAGCATTACTTACAGTGCAAGTGGAAGACATGCAGACACACAACCTTACCATATTTTTATAGTTTACCCTGTCTTTGTTGCGAGTCTTCATGCGTCCAGTGATTTCACCTATCACTTGTGAAGCTGGATGATCCTTTTGAATCCTAGTAGGGGGATCTCTCCTAGGTTCATCGACAATGTCATCCTCTGAATTGGACTGTGGGGATGTTGGCCTAACAGCAGCAGGTGTCAACTCAACATTAGAATCAGTCTCAATTTCAGTGTCTCCAGCTTCTGCTCCTGATGTTGGGACAGTCTCTGTTTCCAATGTTGGGGCAACATCAGAGACAGTAACTTCATCAGTACATGTATCAAAGGTGGAATCATCAAACACTATATTAACTGATTCTTGAACAGTCTTCAATCTTGGATTATAAACCCTGACAGCAGAACTATTTACAGAATAACCAACAAATATGCACTTTTCACTCTTTGGATCAAACTTACTAAGATAGTCTCTATCTTTCAACAAGTAACAATCACATCCAAATTCATGAAAATGAGCAATATTTGGTTTCAAACCCTTCAAGATTTCATATGGTGTCATATTTGTACCAGGTCTAAGATAAGCCCTATTACTTATATGACATGCAGTATTTAAAGCTTCAGCCCAAAGTCTTTTAGATAGATTTCTAGCATTAAGCATAACTCTGGCCATCTCTTGAAGTGTCCTATTTTTCCTCTCAGCTATCCCATTTTGCTGAGGTGTCTTAGGTGCTGAAAACTCATGGAAATTTCCATTCTTATCACAGAAATCACTGAAACTAGCATTTTCAAATTCTTTCCCATGATCAGACCTAATTTTACAAACAGAGGAACCATACAGATTTTTGATGCTAGCATGTAAGATCCTAAATGTGTTGAATGCATCAGATTTTTCTTTAAGAAATTTAACCCATGTATATCTAGAGAAATCATCTACAATAACAAAGGCATATCTCTTACCACTTAGGCTGCTTACCTCAATAGGACCCATGAGATCCATGTGTAATAATTCAAAACACTTACCAGTCCTGGGAATTGTACTTTGTACCTGGAGGGGTGTATGAATAGCTTTTGTTTGCTTACCCTTTAGGCAGTCCCCACATACAACCTTACCTGGGCTGGATATCTTTGGTAAGCCTCTTACAGCATCAACTTTCTGTAGCTTCTCAAGGTTCCTATAGTGAACATGTCCTAGCTTCCTATGCCACAGAACTGCATCATCAATTTTAGCATGAAAGCAATCTGCTTCTTCCTGTGCAAGGTAGCAATTATCTTTAGATCTAGTACCTGTCATAACAAGGACATTTTCACTATTAAATACATCACAAGAACTTTTATCAAATGTAACAAGCAAGTTACCATCACAAAGTTGACTAATGCTTATTAGATTTGCTTTCAATCCTTCAACTAGCAGAACATCTTTGAGAGGTGGAAATCCTTCAACATCTAGTACTCCCTTTCCAATGATTCTTCCCTTGGTGCCTCCTCCATAGGTGACAGTTCCAACATTGAGAGGAATCAATTCTTTAAGATTTTCCTTGTCTCCTGTCATGTGTCTTGAGCATCCACTGTCAAAGTACCACTTACCTGCAAGGTTAGAGTACACAGCAGAAAACACAACATTGCATACAAGTTTCATCTTAGGAGTCTTTCATTTTTCAATCCAAGTTCTACTTTTCTGTCCTGTTCCTAATGTTGGGATAACATCTGTACCACTGACCAACTCAACATTAGAGACAGTTTCTGTTTTCTTCACATTTTCTTTCAAATATTTCTTGCAATAAGGTTTTATGTGACCTGGTTGAAAACAAAATTGACAGATATAAGTAGGTTTACTTTTGTTGGGATTAGCACTACTCAAGTCTTTTGATTCCTTAACAAAACCTTCTTTAATGAAAACAGGATTAACAACTTTAGAGGTAGGTTTCTCAATATATCCAAGACCATTTGTTCCTTGATTACCCATGCTCAGTACCTCATCAAGTTTAGATGTACCTGAGTTCCATTTAGCAATGATCTGATTATCTTTTTCAAGCTTTCCTTTTACCTCTTTAAGTTCAGCTTCTGTCTTGTCAATGTCTCTTTCATACATCCTCATCAGTTTCTTCAGTCCATCAATCTCCAGCCTTTGAGCTTCATTCTTCTTGGTGAGTTTCTGATTTTCTTTCAGAAGATTATGAAAAGTAGACTTCAAGTCTTCAATGATTTCCTCCTGAGACATTTCACCTTCAAAGTAATACTCTTCATCTAGATCAACTGAGCCATGAAAACATTCAAAGTTAGATTCATCATTATCAGACAAAGAATTGAGATCAATATGGGTATCATATTCAGTCCAATTCCCAAAGAAAGTCTCATGTTCTGATGTTGAGTCCTGGATGTTGGAGTAACATTGGGACCCGTGGCAGTTATGGAGATCTTCTTCTGTCCAGTTGACATGAGTAAATAGCGCAGCTGTATGAATCTCTTCAAAGCTTTCTTCAGTATCAGCACTTGATCCAGAGTTATAATCTTCTTCATTGAAATCATCTACACAAACCCAATGAGACTTTCCCTTCTTGCGGAGGGTGTTAGCACATTCAACAGCAATATGACCATAACCTTTACATTCATAACATTGAGTAGTTTTCAACTTTTCAATTTCTTCAGGACTAGATTTTGTTGCCATATATTTAACAAATTTGGGAGGCAATTTTCTATAACTAGTGGAAGTATTGCTAGGTTGTTTCTCTTTAGATTTGTCTTTAAAGTTCAACCTACTGAGTTTCTTGCTAATATTTCCATAGTTAGAAGAAATAATTTCATCCTCATCTTCACTCTCATGATAATTTGTTCCTAACAAAGCAATAGCTTGTTGTTTGGTAGTCCTAGCAGGAAACTCTAGCTCAAATTCTCTAAGAGTGTTTAACAAGGATTGAAATTCCATGTTGGCAATATCTCTTGTCTCTCCCATGGCAATTCTCTTGAGCGCAAATCTAGGTGACAAAGATCTAAAAGCTTTATAAACCATAGTTTGATTTGAAACAGGAAATCCTAGATTTTCACATTGATTTGTAATGTCAAGGATTTTCTCAAAATAACTATCTATACTCTCTTCATCACCCATCTCAAGTTTTTCAAAATCTTTAAGCAATTGTCTATGTTTAGAGTTCCTAACTGCTATATCTCCTTCACAATGAAGTTCAAGGATATCCCAAGCTGATTTAGCTGTGGTGCAGTTCTGAATTAACTTAAACATCTGATTGGTAACATAACTAAAAATAGCATTAAGAGCTTTCTCATTGTAGTTGTACAGTGTTACCTCGTTTGCTGTCCATTGTGACTTCGGTTTTGGTACAATATCTGCATCTCGGTCGTTCTCAATCTTTGGAACAGAATATCCATCAAGAACGGCATCCCATGCTTTCATGTCAATGGATTTGATGTGAACTCTGAGCCTGGTCTTCCAGTAAGCATAATTGATGGATCCTTCTAAGACTGGGAGTCTGCCAGAATTGGGATTGATGTTGTCCATCGCGTTGTATCACCTCCAAACACCAGTGAAATCGGTGCTTGGCTCTGACGCCAATTGAAATTGTTGGATCGGGATTGATACAACTTTTCCACGTTTCAGAGCTCAAGTTAAGCTGGCGTTGCCTTAACTTGATCTCAAACAATCTTCTTGATAGAGTAATGTGCAGCGGAATTAAAGAACACAAGAAGATAAATTTTCAATGGTTTATTATAAATAATCAACCATCTAGCCTTACGGCAAAATAACCACGCAGGTTTTAACAAAGACGTTCCTCACCACAAAATCACTCTCGCTCTTTTGTAGATCGGACTCAGCAAAGCAGACAAGAATTTTCTCCTTAAATCTAATCCTAGACTTAACTCGAAAACTCACAAACTTTGCAAAACAAGAAACATAGCAACAATGCTTAAGATAAAATCTCTACGGATTTATAAGCTCTATTGTTTCTCTCTGTATCTTGATGTACTTCACACCCTATATATAGGTTTCTTCAAACTTGATCTCCAAGGTGTGTTGTACACAGTTTTGGTAACTTATGTTGTTTCCTTGTTGAACTCTACTTTCCTTCTTGAACTCGATCTCCTTCTTGAATAATAGTTCCCTTTATTAGATTGAGTTCTAATAAGGAAATACTCCTTCTTCAATTCAGAGTTGATCTTGGAAAGATTCCTAGTTGCACTTGAACTCCAAAACTTTCCTTCTTTGAAACCGTGTTGACTTGACCGATTTCCTCCTCTTGAATTATGGAAACTTCAACTTAGGAAACTTGTAATGTTCTTCCTTATGATTAAGAGATGTTCCTGGACATAAACAAAGACAACTAAAATCGTGGAACTTGATTAATAGGTGAATAAAGGCAAAACTAAAATAAAGCAGTTAAAGACAGATTGACAGAATACTCTCTGGTTTAAATGTTGTCCTGATGTTGGCTCAACATCCATCCAACATTTATTCCAGAATATGTTCTCGAATTTTGGAACAATGTTTCAGGTTAAGAATGTTCTCGGCTTTCAATGTTCTCTGGATGTTGGCACAACATCCATCCAACATTGATTCCAGAACATCTTACACTTTCAATTCGAGACGTTGGCGATGGACGACGAGGTTAAGGACATGATTGTGGGTGATTTGGATAGGTTTTTGGAGAGGAGGGAGTTTTATAGGCAAGTGGGGAAGGCTTGGAAGAGAGGGTACTTGTTGTTTGGTCCTCCAGGGACGGGGAAATCGAGCTTGATCGCTGCAATGGCGAATTATTTGAATTTCGACGTTTATGACTTGGAGTTGACTGATGTTGGGTGTAATTCGGATTTGAGGAAGTTGGTGATCTCGACTGGGAATAGGTCGATACTGGTTGTGGAGGACATTGATGCGTCGATTGATCTGTCTAGGAATGGGAAATCGAAGCCTATGCCGCCTCCCCCAATGTATCCACACTATGATCAAGGGCCTAAGGTGAGTTTTAACAAGTACATTTTATTCTTTACTTGCAAAAGTTTAAGCCTTTGGTCATGTAGTAGATAATATTTAGCAATGTTAGAGAACGTGGGCGCGATCATACTACGACGAATGCATCTAATTCCATCAAAACCCCGTAGTTAAGCAATGTTGGAGACTTTTGAGAATGTAAAATGATAATTGATAAATGTTTTTTCATACATACGATCATAAGGCGAGCTTTTAATGTGGCATTGGTGCCAATCTAATACGATGTCATGTGTTCGGGTTATTGCCCCCAACCCATTTATCCGATAAATATCACGTTTTAGCATTAGTAAAAAGTACCAAGTAAATAAAATTATAGATCACTATATTATGTACAATCATAATCTTTTTAGATGTGGCAATTTAAAGCCCTTTGTAGCCGTGTGTTTGTATCCTTTAAGAGTACAAATATTTCGATTTTCGTCTACTGCAGGTGACATTATCAGGGCTGCTTAATTTCATAGATGGACTGTGGTCGAGCTGTGGAGACGAACGAATCATAATCTTCACGACCAATCACAAAGAAAAGCTCGACCCTTCGCTGCTTAGGCCTGGCCGGATGGACGTCCATATACACATGTCATACTGTACGCCTTGCGGCTTCAAGATGCTCATTTCAAACTATCTCAAAATCACAGACCACCCTCTTGCATTGGAGGCCGAGAGATTGATAGCCACTGCAAGAATCACCCCGGCTGAAATAGGCGAGCAGCTTTTGAAAGGGGATGACCCTGACCTCGTGCTCCGTGGCCTAATCGAGTTCATTCATCTTAAAAAAGAGAATGAAACGTTCAAAATGGAAAACATGGAGGTGAGTGAAGAAGAAGATGCAACGGAGGAGACGGAGGAGCGCGTTGAGAGTAGCCAACTGGTTCAAGAGGTCGTTAAGATGAGTAATGGTACTTGTTCGGATTTGAGGGAGAAGATCCTGAAGAATGGTGAGGTTGTTAATACTTTGAGAATGTTGATTCAGGTACTTGAAGGGGAGACTGAGACAGGGAATCTGAAAGATTCTGGTACGAGTTTAGGATCTTCGGAGGTTGTAAGAATCATGTCAGAATTTGGGAAAGGAAAAGGGATCAAGAGTGAGTGAAAGAATAAAAAGGAAGCTTAACATCTAACGCTTATATTAAATAATTAATATAAGTATGAAATTTAGTCGTTTGAAACTTGTTTTACAATGAACTTTTTGGTGAACTTATATGAGAAACTTATTGCATTTACATTAAACCCTTCTTTTGTTTTTGTTGGAACTAAGTACAGTATTCGCGATTGTTTGTTTATCAGGGACGAACAAGTAGACACATAATCATTGGAAACGAACGATTAGGAACTGTTTACGTGGAAACGTTTAGAAACTTTGATCTGATTTGCATATCGTTATTACGAAATCTTTCTGATAAAAGCACATTTAGCTAATGCAACGGGCCTAAACATGTTGATTCGGTTACGAAATTAGTCATTGCATCAGATTACATTGCAAATATACAAGATCAGTCACCAAAGCTAGCAGAAGAAAAATAAACGTTCTGTTCAACTTCAAAGGTTAAAATTATCATTTTTCAGGTTTAGGTTAGAGCATCATAATTCATTATATGCAATAAATCATTTTTGTAACTTAATTATAAAAAAAAAAATCTATCTACAAATTGGTCCCCCACAAGAAAAAACTTTTTTGCCTTTTGAACTCTGTAAGTCATTTTGGAAGGAATGCAAAAATATTAATAATATCAAGAAAAAAGAGAGATGAACGAAGCAACCTCGAAAAAAGTAAATTGCATGACAACCCCTGTTGTATTTGTAATTGGAGATAACGCCTGGATATTTTTTATTCGCAAATACTCACAATGATATTTTAACAAAAATAGCAAACCCCTTACTAGTTACTAGTTAACTACACTTTATTGGCGTGCAACTACTGAATATATAAGCAAAACCTTACATTATTGTCCTTGTTTGATGCATCATCAATTATCAATACACTTAATTTCATATGCATTTTTCATTAATATATTGAAATAATAATATTACTTAATTTAGATTTAGTATAAACAACAAAACCTTTAATTTTTGTTACTAAACAAATTCAAAATAAAGAATCCCAAAAATACAAAAAAGAAAAAAAAACTAATGAAAGCATTACAGATCAAAAAAATTAGACAATGAGGAAAGCGCAAGATGGAAGTGACCCTTGATAAAGAGTCACAAACAATTAGAAAACAGTCTTTGTGTAGCAAGGTGTGAGATTCCAATGTACTTATAAATTAAATTTTTTATTTTGGCCACTTTTTCAACACCATCTGACGTGAAAGAGACGATATCCAATTCAAACCACTCATTGTTTTTTCATAAAATTTCTTAGAGATCGTCGCGTACCACAACCGTTTTTGTCAACTTGAAAGAAGTTTAGCGACAAGCTAACATTTAGTTGAGTAAAAGCCATTCACTGTAATACCAATGTTATACAAACCGGACCGGACCTCGCAGTTCGACAATTCAAACTGCAAGACGGTCACTTTTACGATCCGATTGTGCATCTCTGCCCGTTTTTTTTATATTTCAGCTGCCGCACCAGCGAAATTTCCGGTGCAACCGGTGAATCGGACCGTCTTGAGAACCAGTCTGGGTGCCCTTTTTTTTTGTTTTTTCTGAGTTACATTTCTGCCCCTAATCCTTCTTTTGTGTTGCTACAATGCTGCGCGAAAATTGAAAAAAAGAAAGAAAAAAAGCAGCCTCTCAAATACATATTGCGCGTTGCATGACCTTTGGAATGGAATAAATCAGTGTCATGGTGACCATTTTAGCTATGCGACCACTCGTTTTGGGGTGTCTCGACGAGAACTATGTGTTGGTACCAAAACAATATAACACAAAATACGCGAGTTCGAATTTAGAATTGGGGCGCCGAGGATGCAAAACTTTAAAAGACCATAACTTTGTGTACAAGCGTCTGTTTTGGACGATTTTGATTGTTTTTTTATTTGGGGTATCTCAACTAGATGTATGCACCGGTTTTGTGATGGCCGCGCCCCATGAGTCGCGTCCCGATCCGAGTTGGTTCAGTGATGGCCAGACACTTTACCCAACTCAGACTAAAACACGTCTCATAGGATGGAGTGTCACTGTCCAGGATCAACCATACACATAATGATAAAAATTGACTTTAATATACACAGCGAAAGTCTAGAAAATACAAATAATTTGACACTTTAATAAATACGTACTAATGATTAATCATTTTCAATTACATGAATATTCCAAAGGGCAAGATTGGCAAAATTATTCATGTGATCCATGCTGCCACGTTGATCTTATCCTAAGGAATGGACAGACAGGAAAAAGCGAGGAATAAGTCTTTGATGACTTAGTGAGATTCATACAAAACAAGTGGCAATGCAAGAATTAACAGTGATTCAATTGATATATTTCTAAGAGTGATCTTACCGATAGAAATAATTTAACAAAATAATTTGATGTAACAATGGTACCCGAATATTTTGAAAATAGTTTATGAACATGTGCGTTAACAGTAAACCAATCCAACCTTATACTTCCAAATACTACCTTATACCTCCCAACGAGGAGCGACCTTGCAAATAAAACAGGCGACATGCTCGAGTACATGTTGATCCAGCACGGGGGTTACAGCCAACTCCTGACTGCAAGCGGCGCCTAGATAAATAGGTATCAAACGAAATTACTTAAATCGACAGTCCTTACTGCCCGGCAGTAAATCGACTCAATCCCTAGGCCCAACTTCTTAAAGGCGTCCCAATTAGTGATAACCAAATAAGCTAGTAAACCGGATAATATCCGTTGCTCCTTGAGCTACATGTCCCAAACATAGTTCGTTGCTCTTTGCACAGTTCAAGAACCAGCAGACGAGATAATGACGAATTACCATGATTATGAATTAATATGTGATAAATAATTAATGATTGAGTATGATTTTACGATGAGTAAGAAAATCATGTTATGGGACGAGATAAGATGCAAAAATAGGAATACGATGAATAATAGGTTGTTCGTGTTTTGGTAACGGGGTAATGTATTTTTTGTCCAAGTTTTTCAGGTTGGATTCCAAACTGGGCCAGAACAAATCAAAAATCGAACCTCACTTTTATTTGTATGGAGAATCTTGCGCGTCGTTGATTAATTTGTCAAACCTTTTATATCATTAAGATAATATGAGTTAACTGAATAATCATAACTTACCACTATAAACATATGTACTATTCAACTTTCGTGTTGATGAAATTTGAGGATACTAATTTAAGTAAATAACACATATCATTGATGAAAATCTTACGCGATAAACTTTGATGTCGTAAGGTTAAGTTAAATATCAAATATACTTTGTATACGTAATTTATATCTCAAGATTTATCTTAAGCAATCATATATTTATAATTATAATTGTAATTATAATTTTTTCTAATGTTAGAAAATCATTTCAAATGGTAAGTATACAATAATATCAAGAATAGTTTGATAAATAATTTAATTTGATGCATAATAAATCTTCAAAATATATTACTTAACTAATTTATGGAACATCGTTCTTTAAGTCTCCAGTACATCCAAAATTCCAGGAATCATGACATCAAACAAATCAATTACCTTATGAAGCAATCTAGTAATTTGTATAACTTACTTAATATTATTTTATTTCAAGATTATCTTAAATTACATAACATTGTATTTATAACTTATAAAAATATTAATACATAAAGCTAATCAAGGTAAATGATCAAAGAATATTTAAGTTACGATACATAATCAAATAAGAGGATTAGCCCTCAAAAGTACATATGATAATCTTATTAAACTTATGTAAGGATATGTTAAACATGATAAATATACTATTTATATATGATTGAAAAATGTAAAAAATATTCATTCGTGAATAAAAATCATATTAAATTGATTCTAATGATTGCTATATCTTGTAAGAGTCATGTGTGAGTGATCAATCATGGAATTATGATGATTATTTTCAATCATAAATAAAGAACTTAAAGTATGTAAAATAAGCTGAAATCGTCGTAGTTTCGAGTTTACCTTTGACCGAATATCCATGAACTTTGTTTACAAATATTTTTGTGTCAATTTATCCCTAACATCACTAGGAACATGTGTACCCAAATGGGAATGAATATCCAAAGATTTGCTATGCTAAGTAATTCTTGAAAATATAGAACCTATTTTTGGATTTTCAGACAGCAGTTTACGATTTTGGAATTTCGACCTTCTAAATCACATTATTTGAAAACAAATTCTTCATATAAAAGTTAGAGGACATCATGAGGAGTATTTAGCCATTGGCCTTGATCAAAAGGGATTTTTATACAATTAGTTATGATTTTTCTAAAATGCAGGGCCGAATGGACAATTTTTGCACAATAAAAGTTTTGGGGGATTTACGGATAGAAAATGATGAAATAAGAACTTGAGATGAATTTTTCCTGAAAGTAGACTTACTAACTTAGAGATTCATAGCAAGAAAGAAGGAAAAACCGAAATGATTTTGGGTGTGAAAATTGTTGGAAGAAAGCCTACTATTTATAGCCAAAAAACCAAATTAAAATACTTTTGATTAAGGTCCTACTTTAATTTCTTTATCCTTGGCCAACTAATGAAGACTCTAATCTGATAATTGGGAGATGGGGCTGATTTTTCTTCCATAACGTAAAATATGATATGTCTTAATTCAAATAAAATACATATAAATACATATTTATTTATTTATACATGTTAAAACAATTTAACTAAGGTCCCACCTTACTTTCTTTAACAACTAATCACCAAAATCTGATTTCAATTGTCATAAGGGTGATGTGGTTGATTTCAAAACCATTCACATATGATATGATATTATTCTTGTTGTTTATAATAAAAAAATATGAATAAATAGATATTTTTACACATATTTACTTATGTAAGTTTTTCTAGATAAAAAAACTCCAAGATCAATATGTACATGTAAAATATATTTCTTAAAGTTATTTGAAGCATATAAGATAATAAAAATTGGTTAATTTTCGTTCAAGGACTAAAATGTAATTTTTCTCAAACGTTTGGGGTCAAAATGTTATTTTTAAAAGTTTGAGGACTAAACTGTAAATTAATATTTTTATTCAAATTTCAGGGGGCGTTACAGCTTTGGACCATTACATTTTCAAAAAAGTAGTCGTTTTTCAGTGTTAGCTTGATATTGAAGCCAAATGAGCATGCATTCTACATTTTCTAGCATAGTAATTTGTTCGTTGAGTAGTTTGTGCTCTAGATTTTAGTGTTACATAACGTTGTTCTTGTATTAAATTTTGTGATACTGTTGGCCGACATTTAAAAACCCAAAGCAGTCTCTTAGCTTTTGTTAAATATATGGTTGTTGAATTATTTATTAAATTCTCGTTTAGCTCAATGAATTTCACTACTTTTCAAAAACTCATTTGGTTGGAGGCCATGTGATCAACTTCTAGTATTGTGGTAACCATATTCTTATTTCTCATGATATAACAAAATACCAATCACTTGGAATATTTCTCACTAAGTATCTTGTTATATAATTGAAATTCGAATTACATATTAGGTCGACCGTCGACTAACCGATTCAACCAGTTCGACCAACTGAATCAGTAGCCAGTAGCCTTGCCCAAGAGTTCAGTCAAATTCTGACAACATTGGTAAAATCGCACATTTTTTTTATCATAAAAAACCAATGGGAGATCGTCGTTTTCCACAACAACTTTTGTCGCATTGGAAGTAGTTTGAGCGATAAACTAATATTTAGTTGAGTACTAGCACATTAATTGTAAAACCACACATTGTTTATCATAAAACCCACGGAAGATCGTCTTTCCACAACAACTTTTGTTGACTTGGAAGTAGTTGAGCGCTAAACTAACATTTAGTTGAGTACGCAACACATTAGGGGCTGTTTGGTTGCAGAAATAGTTATATATGTAGATTAATTATTACTCAGTTAAAATAGTCTTTTATTTCATATGCGTAACAGTAACCGTGTTTGGTTGGAGAGTTATATAAAGTTACTATTTTATCTTAATTTATAAAACGTGTTTGGTTCATGTTATGTGCAACAACTATTTCTGATATTGCAGGTAATTACCTTATTGCCCCCATTTTATTAAGAAAATATACACCAAAAATATTTTCGAAAAATATCATGTTCACCTCCCAAGCAATATTCACAATTAATTATGTCCTTAACTAATTTGAAGTAAAACATTTTTTTTAATTACATTTTTTAATTACATTTTTTTAATTACATTTTTAATTACATTTTTTATTACATTTTGTTAATTACATTTTTTAATTACATTTTTTTAATTATATTTTTTAATTACATTTTTAATTACCTTTTTTTAATTGCATTTTTTAATTACATTTTTTAATTACATTTTCTAATTACATTTTTTTAATTACATTTTTTAATTACATTTTTAATTAAATTTTTTTAATTACGTTTTTAATTACATTTTTTAATTACATTTTTTAATTATATTTTTGATTACATTTTTTTAATTACATTTTTTTAATTACATTTTTAATTACATTTTTTTAATTACATTTTTTAATTACAATTTTTAATTACAATTTTTTAATTACGTTTTTTAATAACATTTTTTAATTATATTTTTTAATTACATTTTGTAGTTACATTTGTTAATTACATTTTCTAATTACATTTTTTAATTACATTTTTAATTACATTTTTAATTACATTTTTTAATTAAATTTTTTTAATTACGTTTTTAATTACATTTTTTAATTACATTTTTTAAATTACATTTTTTAATTATGCCTTGTTGCTGCATAAAAAAGATTAAAATTGAAGAAACAGGGGTAAATAAGTCATTTTGTCGGGTGAGCTGGATGACTAAAAAGTGAGATAAAATAATAACAGGGGGGTAGATATTAATTAAGTTGAGTAAGTGAGATAATGAGCGGGCCTCAGCTATTAAATCAAAAAGCCATTTTAATAATCACTCAAACCAAACTGGTTTTAAGTGAGATGAGGGCTGTCATATATCCTCATCTCAGCGACGATACAAACTATAGCGTTAGTTGTTGATACAACCATAATGCATACCAAACGTTAGTTGTTGATACAAACGATACAAACTATAGCGTTAAGTAGCAAGTATTCCCTAGTTTTCAAAGTTTACATGATAGATTTAAAATTAAATTTGTCAATAAAAAATAACTCAAGGGTCATTTTGCAATTAACTAAACCACCCCACCCTTAAAAATCCTCATGCACTTGCCTTCATTTCACTAAAATCACACACACACACACACTCACTTCATCAAACAACCTTAAAAAACAGGGGGAAAAGCATTTTCGCACCACCACCATGTACAAAAACATCGAACTCCCCTCCATCACAACACTCATCTCCACCGTGGCATCTGTCGTCGCCACCGCCATGGTCCTCCGCTCTTTATCACGTGACTTAATACCACAACCCCTCCTCCACTATTTCACCAACAAACTCAACTCCTTTTTAGCCGCATTCACAAGCGAAATCACCGTAACCATCGACGAATACGAGGGCCTCAACAAAAACCACCTATTTACAGCCTCCGAGCTCTATTTATCCAGCATCACAACCCCATCAACCACAAGGCAATTCCGAGTTTCCTTACCGGAAAAAGAGAAAAAGATCCAATTTTTACTAAGTGGGAATGAACAAATCATAGATAAGTTTGATGGGATTTTGATAAAATGGACAATGGTGCAACAAAAATTCGAATCGAGGTACGGCGAGTTTCCTTCGACTGTGAAAACAGAGGTAAAGTACTTAGTACTCTGTTTTCATCAAGAGTTTAAGGATAAGGTTGTCAATGAGTATTTGCCTTATGTTATTGCAAAATCTAATGAACTTAAAGAAGAGAAAAAGACTTTGAAATTGCACACTTTGAAGGACGATACACACTTCGACATGTATAGGAGTAATCCGTGGCAATCGGTGAATCTCGACCACCCCTCGAGGTTTGAGACGTTGGCGATGGATGACGAGGTTAAGGACATGATTGTAAAGGATTTGGATAGGTTTTTGGAGAGGAGGGAGTTTTATAGGCAAGTGGGGAAGGCTTGGAAGAGAGGGTACTTGTTGTTTGGTCCTCCCGGGACGGGAAAATCGAGCTTGATCGCTGCAATGGCGAATTATTTGAATTTCGACGTTTATGACTTGGAGTTGACTGATGTGAGGTGTAACTCGGATTTGAGGAAGTTGGTGATCTCGACTGGGAATAGGTCGATACTGGTCGTGGAGGACATTGATGCGTCGATTGATCTGTCTAGGAATGAGAAACCAAAGCCTAAGCCGCCTCCACCGATGTATCCACACTATGATCAAGGGCCTAAGGTGAGTTTTAACAAGTACATTTTATACTCTACTTGCAAAAGTTTAAGTCTTTGTTCATGTAGTAGCTAGTATTTAGCAATGTTGAAGAATGTGGGCGCGATGATTCCAGCACTAATGCACCATGTCTCATCAAAACTCTGTAGTTAAGCAACTTCGAAGAATGTAAAATGACAATCGATGAATGTTTTTATTTTCATATGTAAATCATAAGGCGGCGTTTAATGTGGCATTGGAGCCAGTCTAATTATAGGTCATGTGTTCGATTATTGCCCCCGACCCATTTATCCGATAAATGTCACGTTTTAGCATTATACTAGGTACCGAGTATTTAAATTATAGATCCCTATATCATGTACAATCTTAAGCGTTCTAATTAAGGCAATAATGTGATAGCATCATATGTGGTGTTGATAAGGTGAATTCTTGATTAGCCTTGCGCCTTTGTATCCTTTAGTACAAATTTCTCGGTTTTTGTCGATTCCAGGTGACATTATCAGGGCTGCTGAATTTCATAGACGGGTTGTGGTCGAGCTGTGGAGACGAGCGGATCATAATCTTCACAACCAATCACAAAGAAAAGCTGGATCCTGCGCTGCTGAGGCCTGGCCGCATGGACATTCATATCCACATGTCTTACTGCACGCCTTGCAGCTTCAAGATGCTCATTTCAAACTATCTCAAAATTACGGATCACCCGCTTGCATTGGAGGCTGAGAGACTGATAGCCACAGCTAAAATCACTCCAGCAGACATAGGCGAGCAGCTTTTGAAAGACGACGACCCTGACCTCGTACTCCGTGGCCTAATCGAGTTCATCCATCGTAAAAAAGAGAGCGAAGAGGCAAAAATAGAAAACATGGAAGTGACTGAAGAAGAAGATGTAACGGAGGAAATGGAGGAGAGGTTTGACAAAACCGAAGGGCTTAAACAGGTCGTTAAGATGAGTAACGGTACGTGTTCGGATGTGAGGGAGAAGATACTGAAGAATGGTGAGGCAGTTAATGCTTTGAAAATCTTGATTCAGTTACTTGAAGGGGAGACAGAGACAGGGAATGTGAAAGATTCTGGTACGAGTTTAGGATCTTCAGAGGTTGAAAGAATCGTGTCGGAATCTGGGAAAGGAAAAGGGATCAAGAGTGAGTGAAAGTGTGGAAGGAAGATTAACATCTAAAGCTTATATTGAATAACTAAGTATGGAATTTAGTCATTTGAATGAACTTTTTGGTATGCTTATATGAGAAACTGATTGCATTTACATTAAAACCTTTTTTGTTGAAATTGTTTATGTTGGAAATAAGTACATTATTTGTGATTGCTCGTTTATCAAGGAAGTACAAGTAGACACATAATCGTTGGAAACGAACGATTAGGAATCGTTTACGTGGAAACGTTTAGAAATTTTTGATCTGATTTGCATATCGTATTACTCTAACTCTTTCAGACAGCCTCTTTAGCTAATGTTACAGCTTAAACATGTTGATGTGGTCACTACATCAGCCATTGCATCAGATTACAGTGCAAATATACAAGACGTGCTCCAAAGATAAGAGAAGAAATATGAAGATTCTGTTAACTTCAGTAACTAAAATTGTCATTCCAAGGTCATGTCACAGCATCATAATTAAATAGATGCAATAATATAAGTTTTGTAATCAAATTATGAAAGAAAAAAAACTGTCATTCAGCAAATTACTGGGAGAAACATTCCTAATGATGCAGTACTTACTTAAGGCACAAAGACAGCAGCCAAACAACAAATTTGACGAATGTTACACACTGATCCATCATCTTTAACGTGGAAAATATGTCTCCTATGTCGAATGTCAGACTTGATCGCGTAAACTGCAATGGACTTGGATCTCCTAAATGCATGTTCGCCAAAGACCAAAGTGTTATGAGGATTAAGAGAGAAGGCGTGAAGCCGCCATTGATGGAAGCAACAACAAGATTTCAATTTCAAGCGGAAAGACTCAAACTATCGCACAATCATGGACCAAGATTTCTGATCAACCTCTCCTCGTCTCTGAGGAAGCGAAATGTAAAAGTATTTTTTTTCATGCTCATTGCAACATATATTTCCACTGAAACATGTCAAAATGATTACAAAAAAACTGCAAAGAGTTTCTAATACTTAGCATACCATAATTTGATCCATATGCACGGTTTATTCGGTTGGAGATGGGAAATGGACAGCCTCTCGTACTCGTTGATGAGTTTGGGAGCTCAACCACGGGATGAGTTTGCCCACATTCAAATTTCAAATGAACATCCCCTTAGCAAGACTTAATAGAGGCTTTGAGTGGGAACATATTTATGAAAAAATTATCGAGTGAATTGTCTCGTGTGCACGCAGGTATTTTCAGGACCATGTTAAATCCTTGTGTTTTTTTTTTTTTTTTTTTGATGCCTTCGTTGCGCAACAAGTTGTTTCCATTGTTGTGGGCCGCATGCGATATTTGGGCCTTTTGGCTAATATACAGTTATACACCATGTTCACAATTATAATTGAAATGCGGGTATGGGGGTATTATTAAGAAATATAGCATTATTCTGATTTTTAATAATTTTTTGAGCAAAAATATATTTATTTACAAATAATATAGGAAAGCTCAATAATGTCTGTTAATTATTTAGGTAGTAGGCTGCAAATTCTCTGATAATGGATCGCCACTAATGATTAGGCCATTGACCCATGCTTTGTGGGTAACCAACATGGTTTATTATACTTGATATTAATCATTGCCAGGTCAAGGACAGACATATAATTGTAATATGTTATCAATAATTTACATTTTTTTTCACTGATAGAAAGACCAAATCTTTCAAAACTCAGCATCTTTTTCCCTTTTATCTGATCAGAATAAATTACATTTGAATCCCCGAGGTTTAGTCCAATAATCAACAAACCCCCTATTGGTCGGATTTTATTTTTTTAATTTATTCTTATGAGGTACATAGCGTTGCCCTTTGGATGTGCATTAGGTAACCTCACGTGTAGACTTAATACCCTATAAATATCGACAACCAGGCAAGCAACACTAGACCATCGTCTGAATAATTACACGAACAACGTAACTCTGGAGATTCGAAATAAGATTACAAATAAACTCGTCCATATTTGAATACTTCTATAGACTCAACTCATGGTTTAAAGAAGTTGAGGAAGTGTCTACGTAAAGACCTTTTAGAAGTTGAGGGAGTGTCTACGTAAAAAATCAAAATATTGTACATTTTTCATCTAAAAAGATTTCATTTTTATTATTCCCGCGGGAAATAAACAGAAAGTGGGAAGCACTTAAAATTTTTAATTAGTGGTTTTGCACTACTCACAAAATCTATCTATATCTCTCACAATCAATGGTAAATATTCAGACCAAGTCAATGAGGAGCACCAAAAAAGTCTCTGCTCCATTAATTTCCATATTTATATATAGATTACAATCTTAATCCAATTATCATCTAAGATTAATTAAGTAATTAAGCCTTTATGCTGTGGTGGACCATTGAAGAATTAAAAGGGCAGTTAATAAATAAATAAATAAATCCACAGCCTTTGGTTTTGTATTATAAAAAAACCACAAGATTTTTAAGGCAAACGAATTATAAGACCCCCCTCACATTCTTTTCTCAAAGATTGCAAATTTCTGCCACTGGTAAATAAACTTTCTCTCTCTTTCTGTTTATGTTTTCTCTTTCTCTCTCTTCTTAACAAAGAAAACTATTCGAAGTTCAGCTATTTTTCTAGTGTAATGATTCCTTTCTTTTTTTGTTTTCCCTTTCTTGGGTTATTTTTGTAGTTATTCATGATGGAAATGTAGCTTTTTTACATATCATGTATGTATATTTTGTTTGTTGTGGTGTTATAATGTTGGCAATGTGTACAATGTTTTACATTACAAATTAGCTGATTTTTAAGGTGGATTATCATAATGTTATGCATTTTCATGTTTTACCATGGATCAAAGTTTGTGCACGTTAAAACATTAGAAACCTTTGCCAACCATATTCGGGTGGACTTGAGAAATATTTTTATTTTGCGTTCCACGGAAACGTTTCAATATTTTTCAGAGAACATTTAGGAACTTTGATTCGTGCTGGTGTTTTTGGTTCTACATTTGTAAATTTTCATTATGTTCTTTTTGATGAAGTTTTCTCCTTTTTTGCCAACCATTAAAGCATATTTTGAGAAATCTGGATAATCAAGAGTTTTTGTTACAATTTCTTTTTATGATTAAGACTCATCTTTGTATTAATATATTGAAAATCATATTTGTATTAAAAAAGCAAACTACGTGCAAAAGGCATTATTAGAAGAATATTTGTCTGCATATGCATTCTTTTTGTTAAGCATGAATCCTATAATATATGATGCTTAATTGTAATAACATCTGATACTAATCATTTCCTGTAATGTACATTCATGCAGGCAAATTCGCAAGTTCGTGACAATTATCGCAATCCAACGTGATCAAAATTGCGAACTGCAATCATGAATAATGACAATATGTCAGGACCTCTAGAGCGCCCGACCAGGCCGAGTATGCATTCTTCTTTCGCTTTTCAAAATTCTTGATTCAGTCGTAAAGTCTGTTATCTGAAACGAAGTTGTCTCGGTTTGCATTGGTTATATTTAAAATGACGTGAATGTTGTACATAGACTTGACCATTGGTGAAATTTATTTTGATAGGTCTCGAGAAAATCGATATGGATAACTTAGAAGATGACAGGAAAACAAGGCTCGGATCTCTCAAGAAGAAGGCGATAAATGCATCTACCAAATTCAGGCACTCTTTGACTAAAAAGGGCAGACGAAACAGCAGAGTTATGTCTGTCGTGTTTGAGGATGAGCACGATGCCGTGGAGCTACAGGCAGTCGATGCCTTCCGCCAGGCGCTCATCCTGGAAGAATTACTCCCAGCCAAACACGACGACTATCATTTGCTATTGAGGTAACATTCTTTATTTCTTTTTCAATTTTCAATCATATTTCATAGTTTTTGCAATGATTAATTTGAGATTTTATGCTCAATAATTAAGTGGTGATGATACATTGCCAGGTTTTTGAAGGCAAGAAAATTCGATATCGAGAAAACAAAACAAATGTGGGGTGATATGCTTCAATGGAGGAAGGACTTTGGTGCCGATACTATCATGGAGGTACCGATTAAAATTTTGGTTATGATGTATGTTTCAATCAGCTAAATATTAGAAATTTTTTGCTTTGAAAACATCCACAAAGTAGTCGATGAAATGAACGTAAAAAGTATCTTTAAGTTTCGTTGCAACAAGGTCAAAAACAGAAACATTCTCATAGTGGTACAAAACTGAAGCATTACCTTAAATGGCTACTCATTTTTTTTTTTTTTTTTTTTGCTAATCATGGTTAAATCTTTTGCTAGGAATTTGATTTCAAGGAGAGGGAAGAGGTACTTAAATACTATCCACAAGGGCATCATGGTGTAGACAAGGAAGGCAGACCTGTATACATCGAAAGGCTCGGTATGGTTGACTCGACCAAGCTTCTGGAAGTCACAACGATGGACCGCTACCTCAAATATCATGTTCAAGAGTTTGAGCGTACGTTCATCGACAAGTTTCCCGCCTGCTCCATTTCAGCCAAAAAGCACATTGATCAGAGCACAACTATTTTGGATGTCCAAGGAGTGGTATGTGGGATTAAATTGTCGATAATATGTTCTTTTCATCGATGTAACCAATGTAAAACTTTCACGGTTTTTGGTACTAATATCATATCAAATTAATCGAGAATTGAGGTTTGTTTTTTCTGTTTGTTTGCAATGTGAATGGAGAAATAATGTTGCTTCGAATGAAGGACTCAATTATGAATCGAGTTTTCACTAAATTTGTGATTTTTTGATCTTTTAGGGACTGAAGAGTTTCAACAAGGCTGCTAGGGAACTCATTCAGTGTCTTCAGAAGGTTGATGGTGACAATTACCCTGAGGTACTTCTACTGACTCTTTCATTTTTACGTCTCTAGTCGACTGAAACCTCGTTGTGTAACGTTTTTTTTTTCTTGTTCTCGTCTTTCAGACCCTTTGCCGCATGTACATTATCAACGCGGGATCCGGGTTCAGACTCTTGTGGAACACTGTCAAGTCGTTCCTCGACCCTAAAACCACTTCCAAGATCCATGTATGCATTATCCATCTCTCCCTAATAGTATAACTGTATTTTGCTTTGTTAGATCTAATATATAAGTTGCTATGTTTTCTTTTTATTAGGTTTTGGGTAACAAATACCAGAGCAAACTTCTTGAAGTCATTGATGCAAGGTAAATTTTAATGTAATGGCTTAAATATTTAGGACTATTTTTTTCACAGAAAATAAGGTTTCTTATAGTGTACTTTGCTTTGATGTTGAATCAGTGAGCTACCAGAGTTCTTGGGTGGTACATGCACTTGTTCAGACAAAGGTGGCTGTATGCTTTCCGACAAAGGACCGTGGAACGATTCCGACATTATGAAGGTAAACTTTAGTTTGTCCTAAAACATCGAACTTCGACCGAACGATATATATTTGATGTAAAAGCCCTGAGATTCGTGTTTTATTTGTGTAAGATGGTCCGCAACGGTGACCACAAATGCTCGAACAAGATTATCGTTTCGTCTGGTGACGAAAAGACTATCTCAGAGGATGAGAATACTAAGGTAAAAAAACAATTTTTTCTGAGATTTTTTCTCTGCTTTTAGTACTAAACTATTATGGTCCAACTGATTGACCATCGAACTTCTGATACGTAGAATGTGCAGAAGAACGCCTCATTCAAATCAACAGATTCGTTTAGGGGTAACAGGGCTCACATTTCACATCCTCAACTCTCTCCGGTTCGTGAAGAAGTAAGCGTTCACCTTCTACTTAATCCACTCTGTACCATTCGTTCTGTTCCATATAATCAATCTCTAACCGAGACTAAAATCTCTTCAGGTGACCAAAAACCGTTCGAATGTGTATGAATCTAACGCATACGCGCCCATGGTCGACAAGTCCGTTACTGCAAATTGGGCAAAACAAGAGCAATTCAACAACTATGCTCTTTCTAAAGGTACCTAAATATCATCTGTTAATGTTCACAACACGTATGATCTCTATCTACATTTTCTTGATCAGTCCTCGTGGTCTATCTTTCTATCTTAGGTGTGAGGAGTTTTTGTAATTTCACTAAACATCAGGCGTGTAAATATAACACTTCTTTCTCTTTTATATGATCTGACTTATTATTGTTATTCCAATAGCTGCCACAAACTATTTCCCTGTGCACCATGATGCATGTAAGCAGTCTGATGGAATCAGCAACCAAATCTTCACCGGTGTGATGACTTTCGTTATGGGCGTCGTTACAATGGTGCGCATGACACGTAACATGCCACGGAAGCTCACGGACGCCACCCTCTACTCAAGTTCTATTTATGGTGTCGACTCAATGGCTAAAGGCCAAGGAAAGTCCTATGAGTCGCCAGACACCACCATTTCCACCGCTGATTACATGACAATGATGAAACGCATGAATGAGCTCGAGGAGAGGGTTTGTGTTATCAGCAAGAAGCCCGCGACTATGCCACCCGAAAAGGAGGAGATGTTGAACAGTGCCTTGAGCCGTGTAGATGCATTGGAGCAAGAACTTTCAGCAACCAAAAAGGTATCCATTGATCCTATGAATTAACTAGATCGTCAATTTAGGGTAAAAAGCATCAAATCATGCATTTTCGCAAGTGCCACCTATAATTCAAATTGAGAAACTTGTTCGCCAACCTATTTAAAAATGCGCGGATTATCCCTTTCTCAACTCTCCATCTATTTTTTATATCGCCTAATATGCCACCAAATGGTGAATTTTCAGTATCAAATATAGGAAGAGTTGAGCAGAGGCAAATCAGGCATTTGAAATAGGTTTAAGGGACAAGTTTCTCTGATAGGTGACACTTTATGAAACAGTGCACACTATAAGAACCTTTTACATATCTTGAAGCTTTAGAAACACGAAAAGCTATCTTTTAACTTATTCGAAAAGCGTACATATCCCTTCACCATATGTACATCATTGGTGCAATTTTCTTCACGCTTTTCGGATTAATAACACTTATGAGTGTTTGTTTAGGCTCTAGAGGACGCTCTGGTTCGACAAGACGAGCTCATCGCCTACATGGAGAAGAAAAAGAAGAAGAAGAAGTTTTTCGCTTTCTGAGTGAGTGCATGAGAACGATAATAATTGTAAAGATGGTATAGAGTTTTGCTTCTTGTAGAGATGGTGCATGCTCTTGTGAAGTGCACCCATGCAAATATCCATCTGGTCATCTTCAAAAAACACTGATATTTTCTTTTCTAATTTGTTCAAAAAATATAAACGCAAACGCTTTTGTATATTTCATTCATTTGTTTGGTGTTTGTAGGTTTTAGTGTTTTGTGTGTATAATGTATGGCATTGTTGAGAGCAACCATTGGCATGCCAAGCTTTTCTCTTGGCGAGCTCGGTAATATTGTAATTCTGCTGTTGTATAAACTTGAAAATAATTACTATTTGCATGAGCTTGATCATGAGGATTTTTAATGTTAAACGTCGTTATTACAACGATCAGAAACACATAACAAAGTTTCTATACATTTCTTAAGAAATACTGAATCGTTTTACTTTGAGAAACAAAACATACAAGTATTTTTCACATCTATTATTACAATTTTTTTTTTACCTTGGAGCATATCAAATAGATTTCAAAATGACAAAATATAATTTCCCAAGCATCTAAATTATCCAAACTTCTTATGTAAAAAAAAAGCTAGATATATATAGAGAAAACATGTCGAAGGTTGTTTGTTATTTATTTTGACTTCTGGTCACTAATATAGTTGTTAAGGAATAACCTATAGTATAAAGTTATCAATGAGTCCTAGTTAAAGGCTAAAAGCACAGCTAGGTCACGATCAATTAAAATAAGAGTACCAAATTTATTGTAGCAATAGAATTTCAATCATATAATTGTTATAGCAACAGTTCCAATCATAACAAAACAAAATTCGAATTTTTAATTGAAATGGAGGTTCAGTTATGTAAATGACCTGGAAATTCAACAAACCTTAAACACATACTTTGTTCTTAAAAGAAGAAGCCTTCAGACACACAATAGATTCACAAGATAAATGTATATATATGCGTCCATGTCAGGTGGAATTTCTCATAACACGAAAATGTATCATTCGACGAATTGTACATCAGTTACAGCTCAATGGGAAGGTTAAATAGAACAGTGAGCGTCGTATACAAACAAAGATGATCACGAAGATGATCTCTTCAACCTTCAAAACCTTCAAAGATTCCTCTACCAGCAAAACTTCTTTTTCTGTAGAAATAAATAGCACAGATTATGTTAGCCAAATATATGCACAAGATGTACCCGTGAAATAAGAACGACTTTCCACTGTTCATTTTACGAGCAAAAAAAAAAAAACTAAATCACTCACCCGGAGTTTGGCGTCTTCTTGACGGTCTATATAAGCAAGCAGTTCCTCTTGTTTCATTAAAGCCTCGTGCAGAGCCTAGTCAAAGGAAAACACGCACATCAGAAGGATATATACCATAGTACATAAGCATCATAAAAGTTTATATAAACATCTGCATAATCTACTTAAATACACAAGGACTCAGCGAAACACGACAACATTATTTCTCTGGACATTTTACTTTTGCAATTAATCAAAATATCTAAACCAGTTATGTCCTTTCCACCATGGAAACTTGTGTTCAGGCAATTCATAAAGGGAAGATAAATCAGATTCTCCTCAAACAGAGAAAGCCCAAACACGTCATTTTGCACTCAATTTAAATCATCGACTGAGTTTTGTAACCGAGAAGAGGACACAAAGAGTTGCAATCATTAATTATATGTGTATGCGTTATAACTTGTTTTCTACAATTCAGGCAAGACCTGAATATTTCAAAAGCCGCCAAGTATACACTAAAATAGGACTATAGTATGGGGTTAGTCACAACTTTTAGCATTTAAGAAACACCAACAGAGTATAAAATGAAGAAGATGGAGCTCGTTCAATCCAGTAACATACCTTTTTGGTGGCAATAAGCTCTGCTTCTAACGCATCCACTCGATAAACAGCAGCATTCAGTAGTTCTTCTTTCTCATAGGGCATCTCAGATGGCTTTGCTTGAAGGGTGCTGACCTTCTCTTCAAGGTCGCCCAACCTCTTTACAACGGAAGATAAAAGTTCTGCCTCCAAAAATGATGGTGTTGGTGATCTGAATTCCTCTGTAGGGTTAGAATCGAAAGTAAATTCCTCAGCGGTTTGCTTATTCTGTGATGAAGCGCCAGGAAGCTTCTCGGTAACACGGGATGATATCGAACGAAGAAACAAGAAAAGAGTCATGAAGAATGCCATAACAGCTGCCAAAAGTCGAGCACGAACTCCTTCTGGTGCTTTTTGAGAATCAGGCCTCGAGTACAGCTCTGAATAAAAACTAAACAAATTAATATCTAGACGTACATGGTTAAGCAAGAAAATATTCAGATATGATGCATAGAGAACAGAAATAACGGAACTTCTAAATTGATAGTAACAACCTTTAGAAACGTAAAGCTTCTGAGTGGGTGTTTGTTTCTTCCATTCAGAATCAACAATAGCCTTGTCAACCATGGGAACGTATTCGTCATATCCTGAGAATCGACTGTAGCCAGCTGTTCCAATAGCCTTAGCCTGAAAAATAAGTATGTTTTATAAGAAATGCCAACTCCCAAAGTAACTGTCTGAATGAAATAAGTACAAACAAAATATACGTTTGCAACAAAAATAATCAGAATGTTTTTTATATTGTGATCAGCGGAGCTGAAAGCTACAAAAGAAATCTCTTTCCATTTCCATTTAGAAGTATTGCAGGGAACAACTTATTCACATATCTAGTTAAGCTAATGTGAAAGGCAATCTCTACGGGAGTAGCTTGTATCAGTTAGAGTTATCATAAACCTTATATAAACTGTTCCAATCTCATTATAAAGTACGTGTGTCTTTATGCTTGTTTCAGTCGGAATCTTCAGAAATTTGCTAAATATGGATTTAGCATCAACAAAACACTAAATAAGGAGTTTTCAACTTATTCTTTTCTTTTAACCACCAGCATTCAATTTCTTATCAGAAAGCTATAGATAGGACTACTCATACCTCCTCACGAACCGGGGTCAAGCGAAGGTGTGAATAGCTTCTAATAGCTTTGGGTGAAGCCATATCTTCAGCTTCAGAACCAGACTCTGCTGTAGATGTATCACTGCCTTTTAGCTGCAACAACGACCAATAAAGTTAGATATTTCCACTCAGGTCAAATAGTCGAAGAAACATGTACCGAACAACTGTACAAGAGAAGCATCACGTACCATGGG
The DNA here is from genome assembly GCA_948329865.1 of Linaria vulgaris. Lineage (NCBI taxonomy): Eukaryota > Viridiplantae > Streptophyta > Magnoliopsida > Lamiales > Plantaginaceae > Linaria > Linaria vulgaris. Next base: position 4,761,670 of record OX415251.1, read on the forward strand.
GTAATGAGGCTTTGCATATACTACCTTCCCGTCACTGTTGATAATTTTAACAACCTGCCTGGCGCGCTGTGCTTCACCACTAAGGACCATCTGAAAAAACAAGTAAACAACATTAATACTAAAACAATAATTTAAAATCAAAAAAATTCAATTCTGTTATGTTACATCAAACTAAGACTAAAAAAGGGGAAGTTAAACCTTCAATATCTCAGGATTCTTCCACGGCCCTTTGTCAGAGCGAAGGCAGCCCCCTTGATCTGCACAAGTACACATTCCTCCCAAAAATTCTGGCAATTCACTGCACAGTTCGAAACAAATGTTCAGATAAATCCAAGCAAGACCCAATTCATCTCTATCACCCATGTTACCTGGCATCTATAATTTCGAGCAACTTGGTCTGGTATTTATTCCCAAGAACCTGTCATGGAGTCCAAAAAATAGAGAACTATGAGAAACAGCCACTAGCACGACCAAGCATAATAAAGCTTCCAGCTGATGAAAAGTAAGGAGAAACATACATGAATCTTAGTGGCAGTCTTGGGATCTATGAAATTTTTTACAGTGTTCCAGAGTAGCCGAAAGCCTGGACCAGCATTGATGATAAACATTTGATTGAGTGTCTGCAATTAATTGACACAATATAAATACTTTCCACAACATATATATAACATCATATGAAAAAACTGATCAACATTGATATTTTGCAGGCTTACTTCAGGATAATTATCTCCATCGACCTTCTGGAGCCGTGTAATGAGGTCTCGTGCACTCTTGTTAAAGTTTTTAAAACCCTGAGAAGTAGAAACACAATTATTAATATCCCCCGAGCTGCATAAGACATCTGAGTAATTCAGATCCCTAAATATTTGAAAAAGATATGAGACTTACCACACCATGAACATCCAAAATTGTAGTGCTTGAATCAATGTGACGTTTAGCAGCAATGGTACAAGCTGGAAACTTAATTGCAAAGGTTTTTTCAAATTCCCTCACGTGGTATTTTATGTAGCGGTCCATGGTCGTAACTTGCATTAGTTTGTGTGGATCAACTTTACCCAGTCTTTCAATATATACTGGCCTTCCCTCTTTATCAACTCCGTGATATCCTTGGGGATAATACTTCACGACTTCACTTAATTCTTTAAATTCAAAATCCTAGATGAAGCATATTCGACAGAAGCAATTCATAAAGTTGAAGAACAAATACCAAATGATAACTACAAACAAGTAGAAAACTCATTGCAATTAAGATATAGTTACCTCCATAATAGTGTCAGTACCAAATTCTTTCCTCCACTGAATCATGTCAGCCCACATGAGCTTCGACTTTTCAATATCAAATTTCCTTGCCTTCAAAAACCTACATGCACAATTCTTCATTTTTTTAACACAATTTTATGACTTTTCATGAGAGAGCAAAGAAACACAGAGGAACGCAAGTTTGATAAAAAAATGTTGCACAACAAATTCTTACAAAAGACAGAATACATGCCAAAACTAAATCCCTGGTGTCAAGCTTAAGAGGTTTCAAGCAAAAGCAACCAGAGGGTATCTACTGCTATTCCTATTTCGCTTTCTACAGAAACTGCAAACAACTCTTTTAGTCAAACACCAGAATGCTCATAGACAATGACCTGCGGGGTAATGCCACCTTCTAATCAAATGGAAAACTTCTTCTAGAATTAAGAAAACCAACCTTAACATCATGTGGTAATCATCAAACTTTTGTGGAAGCAACTCCTCCAGTATCAATGCTTGTCGGAATGCCTCGACAGCTTGCAGTTCTTCTGCATCCCGAATATCTTCAATCGAAACGGAACTGACTCTACCATCACTCTTCCTTCGGCCCTTTTTCTTAAGAGAATGCTTGAACTTAGAAGACGCATTAAGCGCTTTCTTTTTCAAGAACGCTATTTTTGTCCTTCTCTCATCCTCCGAGTTTTCGAAATCAGACTTCCTTTCTCTTCTCTCGTCATTACCAGATGAACCTTCAAAGCCTGTTCAGCAGAAAAAAAAAATGTAAACATTTCAAAACGAAAAGGGCTTCACGACAAACTATTCAGCTTGCTGAAATTAACTTTTCTAATTCTTCAGACCCAAAACACACTTCGATGCTTAAGAACCTGACCAGAGCATTACTTAACAAAATAGTTTATGCTATCTCTAACGTCATATGGAAATCCCAAGCATTACGTGCCAAAATGATTTCCGCCTACAGGAGACATTCATGTATACGCAACAAATCATTACACATGTACTCAAAACGCATGCCCACGCTTATATAACACAATAACAGGTATAAATCGAACAAAATTGCTAACAGCTACCTATTTAATTAAACGCACAAGCTTTTCAATGGCTTCGAATTAAAGAATGTGATTAGCCACCAGCATTCCCAACAAGAGAAAATCAGGAACAAAAATTAACAAACCGTTACTTCGACGAATATTCCAGCTAAACATCAAACAGGACAGTGATTGAATAACCAGGACCAACAAACACACACACAGACAACAAACTCAAAATTACTAAAAATAGAATTTACACCTCAACAACAAACACCAAAACCCTAAATCTCCACAAAAATCGAAGAATGCAGGTCAACAACAACACAACAACAAATCGAATAACACAATTCACTCACAAGGCCTCGCGAATCGATCCAACGGTCCTGACATCTCCACCACCACCACACGATCGAATATTCCAACAACAATCCACAAGCATCAGCAGCTAAATCAAACAATCCACAACACATAAAAACAAAAAAAAAACAGTCAAAATCCGTACAAAAATCAAAAAACCTAAAAAAAAAAAAAATCACAGATCGAAAGCTCAATAACAACAAAAAAATACCTCACCAAGAAAAAAACGCTGCTAATACAGATCACGAGGTATTATTTATTATAAATATCCAATGCGTCGACAAAATTCCGTTACAATAAATTCAATGCGAGTGATGAAGTTTGAAGGACAGCCGATTTTTTGTGGAGGTGTTATTGAATGCGAGAAGTAGTATTGAAGTTACGGTGGGGTCCGATGGGACACGTGGCGGGAGGAGCGGGGTTGGGAATTTTGCCGGCGGTTTGTTGAGGAGTGTAATGACAAAAGAGGGTTTTAAGTTTTATTATTATTGAGTAATAATTTTTAATTTTGTTGCGGTGCAGTGATTTTTTGTACAGTACGGTGCTGTTATTGTGGATGGGGGGTGGGGGTGGGGGTGGGGGTGGGGGTGGAGTAAATGCAGATGATTGGGGTACATTAAATTACTGCAGAAAAAGTGTCGGTACTACAAAAACTAAATATTAAGTATAGGAAAACGTTTTAAATTTTTGAGTCAGTTTTGAAAGGCTTTTGGAATACTAGCGTTGGAATAGTTCAAAAAAAAAAGTGAAATTGTATTTATGAAGTTTCTTATTGTTTTTGACATGGAGAGCCTTGTCTTTTAAGAGATTGTGGATATTGTATTTATGTTTGCAGTTTTTATTGAGTTTAAAGTTGAATATATTTTATATTAATACGCTATTATGTAAGTGAAGTAAAAATATGATTGTCTAACATTTTTATTTTGGTGATGTTAACTCTAAAAATAATATAGGGATTAACCGAAACGTTAACCCTTAAAAACAGAGATTAACCTAGGGATGGTACTACCGTCACCTAACTCCCGATGCCAAGTATTGGGAGAGCCTACCGAGTGCCGCAAACCCAAAGTGGTAAAAAGCGACACCCGCGAAGAGGCACCATGCGTCCCTTGGAAAGTCACGATAATTAAAAATAAGATATCCACGCGGCATCGAAAAAAGAATAAATCACGATAAGTTTGCGAGAACTCGATATCCATCAAGAAGTCTAGAGGGATCACTGCAAATATAAGGACCCCGAGTTCCCAAAATACGAGAACATACCCATGCTGAGAAACCCGAGGGCCACGGACCATCAGAGTACATACTACGAAGACTAAAAACACAAAATTAGACCCCCTATCGGAGAATCCAAGAAATCTCCTTAATCAGAGCCCCCTGAAAGCAATCGGAAAAGAGAGCCCTAGCATATCGAAGAAAGCCTACCGGAGAAAGAATCCAAGAATCACTTTATAAAGGCCCCTGAAAGCTATCGGAGAGGATAGAAGTTCATCCTAGACATGTCCTAGTAGATCAAGAATCTCGAGATAAAGTATAACTTATCCACTCACACACATTGTGACACCTGTACATTACTAAATTCATGTATAGTGACACATGTCCCCAAACACCTCTATATAAAGGGGTACCCCCTCTGTCAATTTAACACACTCAATCATGTTCAACACAAGCAAGACATACAATTCTCAGTGAATAAAAAGAGGGATATTTTCGTCATAAGCATGCTTCTGAACTATCGGACACGACGTTCCAACCCTTATCAACTCGTTAATTAGGTCAAAATAATTAACATGTTAACAAAATGCGTCGTATGTGTGAACGCCATAAAACCTATCTTTGAGCACGTTCAGTAAGCATTGTACATTATGGACGACTTGTTTGACAGCAATAGTCCTTGGATCCACCAAGAAAATTTGAAAACTACCCCATCGGTACGTCGGTTCGAGGAAAGAGATTTTATCAACGTCCCTTGTTCCGTCTTAGAAAGGCTCGTGGAAGCCACAACTCGGAGAACGCCACGAAGATATGAGAATTTTCGTAATCCACCCTCCAAGTCATCCTATCGAAGAAATTACCCTTCGGAAGGAAGGGAATTCCGTGCAAGATGGAGCCCTACCCCCGCCTCTTGGCATCACGAATCCATGCGGGAACCACAGATGTATTATAACTACGAGGAAGCCCCGAGGGTCGGTCAGAGGGATGAAAAGTCATATCCCTCGGATTACCCGACGCCCTTCCCCCATACGGGTGAAGATCACACACTATAGATAATACTCGATGGTCTACGTAAGGAGATGGGCGACATCAAGAAAACTATGGACCTCAAGGAGGATTCGACGTACAAGACCTCCCCCTTCGTCTCCGAGATCGTCATGGTCTCGATCCCTTTGGGGATGCGACCCATCAACGTCCCCTTGTACACAGGAGACACTGACGGGAAAGATCCACAGGGTTACATCCACCAATACATGGCAGGAATGGACCTGTCCTCCGCCCTCGATCGTGCCATATGCCGCATGTTCCCAGTTACCCTCGGAGGAAGAGCTCAAGCTTGGTTTACCCATCTTCCACCTAACTCTATAGTTAGCTTTGATCGATTGGCCAACCTGTTTGTACGACAGTTTGCTTGTAATCGACGATACCCTAAATTCGCTACGCACCTCTTTACGGTTAAGCAGCAAAAGGACAAACCCTTGCGAGGATACATAAAATGCTTGTCCGATGAAGCTTTAGATATCCCGAATGTTAGCCCAGCTTTCCTAGCCAACACATTAACCCAGGGACTACGAACATGAGATTTCTTTTGATACCTTATGGGTAACCATGTTACAGACATGAACGAGCTTACGCAAAAAGCAAAAACTTATATCCTCGTGGAGGAGGCTGAAAACTCAAAGAGGCGCATCGAGAATTACGACAATGAACGCCATGAATGCACCAAACGCGAGGTGAAGGCTAAAGAGAAGGGTAAGGAAGGGAAGCCATCTCAACGCAAGGACGACGGTGACGTGGTCAAAAAATACATGCGACATGTACCCCTGCCCCCGATGACCATCGCCCCCAAAGAGGTATTGAATGTGATGAGAGGTAATAACGAATTACGCTGGCCCCTACCGGCCAAATTTCCCTATAGAGATAACAACTCCGAAAAGTACTGCAAGTACCACAAAACCTATGGCCATACCACAGAAGAATGCACCACCCTAAAGAGGGAAGTGCTTCGTCTCCTAGAGGCTGGATACTTGAAAAACTACTTAAAGAAGAACAACCCCGAGAAGCCAAGAATGGACGTGTGGAAAAGGCTACAAGGGGAGCTGGAGGATGAAGAGGCGACCCCTTGTCAGCGGTCACAAGAAAAAACTGTGGGGCATCGGAGCCTACCTCCCCTCCCCCCTCTCGGAATCCTACTAGGATAACGCTCCTTCGGGGCGAACGATTAACATGATAGAAGGGGAAGACATTTCGATGACACCCCAAGGTAAGAATAAGAAATATTTAAAGGAAGCAAGGTGAATGGAGCAAGGACTCCAGTCCTGCTCTGTTCAGGGAGCAAGGCTGCCTAACATCATTTTTGGACCCGAGGATTTGAAGGGTATAGTTTACCCCCATGAAGATTCCTTGGTGATTGAAGCTACCATTCATGGAATTGAAATCCAGCGGATCCTCATCGACACGGGCAATTCAGTGGATGTCATGTTCCTACCTACCTACCTCGATATGGGACTAAAGAAAGAACGATTAGAGATGGCGGAGGCCCCCCTAGTAGGCTTTTTGGGAGAAGCCTGTAATACCCTCGGGACAGTGATTCTTCCCATGTCATGGGGGGAGGGAGCCCTACAAAGAACAGAACCCATCAAATTCTGGGTGGTGGAGGCCTCGTCAAGTGCGTACAACCCTATATGCAGACGGCCATCCATTCGGACCTTCAAAGAGATTCCCTCCACCCTGCACCTTACGGTAAAATTTCCCACCTGCTCAGGTATCGGAGAAGTCCGAGGGAGCCAAGCCAAAGCTAGGGAGTGCCGTATGAACGCTATCCCTCTGGAAGAGGATGAACCAGCCCTCGGCAACAACAAAAATCGTAAAACCAAAGAAGTACGGGTTCAACCCGTGGAAGAGTTAAAAATGATAGAACTCGTATAAAGAGAACCTGAGAAGGTGATTAAGATGGGCACGAACATGGGGCCTCAATTGGAAGTCCGACTAACTTCCGTTCTAAAGCAGTTTCACCACCTCTTTGCATGGGAAGGAGGACCGCCTGGACGAATCAGCAACAAGGTATGCCAACACTTTCTTGACGTAAAACTAGGGGCTAAACCAGTCCGACAAAAGAAGAGAATGATGGGATCTGAACACAACAAGATTATTCGGTCGGAGATACAACGACTCCTTAGCCTAAAACAAATTAAAGAAGTCATATACCCCAAAATGTAGTCATAGTCCCCAAACATGGAGGAAAATGGCGAATGTGTGTGGACTTCACAAATCTTAATGAAGCTTGTCTTTAGGATTGTTATCCCCTACCCAGCATAGACCAACTGGTTGACTCCACCGCTGATTGCACGCTTTTGTCAACCCTAGATTCAAATCAGGGATACAACCAAATCCCGATGGCAGTGGTCGATCAGGATAAAACTAGATTTATCACTAACGAGGGTACCTTTTGCTATCTAGTAATGCCCTTCAGACTCAAGAATGTTGGGGCCACTTACCAACGATTGGTGAGCCTCATGTTCGCCGGACTCATTGGAAAATCGGTAGAGGTCTATGTGGACGACATGGTTGTTAAAAGCCACACAACGGAAGACTATTCTGAAGACCTGCGAAAGACATTGGTCATCATGGATAACTTCAGGATGAAGGTTAACCCTCGAAAATGCTCTTTTGGCATCCGAGGAGGAAAATTCATAGGCTTCATGGTCACGGAAAAAGGGATAAAGGTTAACCCCAAAAAGGCAGAAGTCATAGTAGGACTACCCACTTCGAAGACGGTCAAGGACGTCCCAGAATTGACCGGCAGAATGGCCTCGTTGAGCCGGTTCGTTTCCAAATCATCAAAAAAAGGACTCCCCTTTTTCAAGATACTCCAAAACGTTAAAGAGTTCTAGTGGACCGGACAGTGCGAAGAAGCTCTCCAAGAGCTAAAAGCTACATGGTAAAGCCACCCTTGCTGGTAAAACCATCACCCCAAGAGAAGCTCTTCGTATACTTGTCAGTCGGGGAGGAGGCCGTCAGTGCCGTATTGGTCAAAGTGCAGGACATGGAGCATCTCCTCGTATACTATGTTAGCAAAACTCTTCTCGGGGCCAAAACCAGGTATGCCCTAATCGAAAAACTTGTCTTAACTCTGATTACTACCATACGAAAGTTGCACCGCTACTTTCTATCTCATCCGATCATTGTTTTAACTAAACACCCACTGCAGACAATCCTCAATAAACCTCAGTCGTCGGGGAGATTGATCAAGTGGGCAATAGAACTCACGGAGTATGATATTTCTTATGCCCCGAGGCCCTCCATCAAAGCACAAGTCCTAGCGGACATTGTTTCGGAATTGACGGGCATGAGAGCCGAAGAAAATGTGCTGCTATGGCATGCCTACATGGATGGCTCCTTCGTAAGCACACACAGAGAAGCAGGGGTAGTCCTCATAAACAAGGAAGTGAAAGAGGAAGTGCTCCACTTTGCCGTTAGAATCAATTACCCCTATCCAATAACGAGGCCGAGTATGAAGCCCTTCTCATCGGAATGAGACTGGCACAGGAATGAGGGATAAAGAGGATACTTATCCATATCGATTCTCAGTTAATTGTTCAGCAAGTTAATCGATCTTACGAAGCCAAAGAGGAAAGGATGCAAGATTACCTTTGAGTGATCCATGAAAGGCAAGGATGGTTTGGCGAATACACAATCGTCCAGATCCCCTGAGGAGAAAACCAAGAGGCAGGCGCCCTGTCCAAAATGGTCACCTAGACAGCCACCATCCACACCCAAAGGATCACCCTACTCCATATGAGCAAGTCGGAAAGGAGGAGAGCAAAGAGATAAACGCCACATCAGATCCCCCAATGAGCTGGATAACTCCCATTAAAGCCTATCTGCAAGACCCCGAAGGCTATTCCGAGGACAAGTCTATGCAACAGGTTATGTCTAGGAAAACGATCTGATACTTTTTAAACAACATGATATTGTTCCGAAGAACATACTCATGTCCTCACACCCGATGCCTCAATGAGGAAGAGGCCCAATAAGTCTTATCGAAAATTCATGAAGGAACTTGTGAAAGTCACACTGGAGGCGAAAACATGGTCGGGCACTTAATTCGGCAAGGCTACTATTGGCCCACGATGGCTAGAGATTGCAAAAGGCATGCCGAAAAATGCAAACCTTATCAAGCTTACGCCCCGCGAAACCACCAACATGCGGCTCCTTGAGCCCAGTCTAACCCTGTGCCCCTTCACCAAATGGGGGTATTGATATCGTGGGTCCCCTAATTCCCGATGTCGGGCAAAAGAAATTCCTACTGGTAGCGGTGGACTACTTCACCAAGTGGGTGGAGGCATAACCCCTAGCCCAAGTCACCACATGCGCAGTCATTAACTTCCTATGGAGGCATATCATGTGCCGATTTGGCATTCCTCGAAGCCTTGTGAGCGACAATGGGCTTCAGTTTAGAAGCAAAGAATTAGAAGACTGGTGTGACCTTTGGGAGATCAAACATTGTTTCGCTTCGGTAGGGTATCCCCAGGCGAGCAGCCAAGTAGAAAAGACTAACCAAACCCTCCTTAAAAATATAAAGGCTAGAGTAGATTAGTATAAGGCCAAATGGGTCAAGGAAATATCTGGCATTATGTGGGCCTATCGGACAACACAAAGAGCAGCCACGGGCGAAACCCTCTATAGCCTAGCCTATGGCAGCGAGGCAGATTTACTCCCCGAAGTGGTAGTGGAAAGTTGGTGAGTCAACGAATACCAAAAAGTCACCAATAGCTTCAACTTGGCCCTCGCCCTCGATCTCTTGGAGGAAAGTAGAGCACGAGCCGCCGTCCGAATGGAGGAATACAAAGCCCGAATGTCACGATATTACAACACCAAGGTAAAGCCTAGGACTTTACAAGTAGGAGACCTAGTGCTAAAAAGAGTCGGAGCTTCCAAGAACGTGGGAAAGCTTGAACCGCTATGGGAAGGACCCTACAAAATCTCGGGAATCGTTGGACTTGCAACCTACCAACTTGTCAACTCCAAAGGCGCGGTACTCTACAATACCTGGAACGCATTTAACCTTAGAAAATATTATGCTTAATGTAAGATCGGAGTTTGTACATAAATAAAAGTTGTTTATATATAGATGGTTCCTATACATTCAAAAATAGTGGGGAAAAACCTGGTTGCATGACAAAATGATGACCATATACGAAGTCATCATAGCAACCTAACCCCAATGGGCCATCTATTACAAACAACTTCACTCCATAAGCATACTAGATTGTATCCTATACAAAGGTCTCTAAACCACCAAAAAACCCTCACACACTAAGCATCCTCTATCAGATGCTTTCTTTCCCGGATAAGACAACAACGCTGCTCTGCGGACAGATCTATAGGATCGTCAATCTCACTGATGGGACCACAAGGAACTCGGAAATTGCTGGTTGAACTTCAGGAAAAACTTGGTGGATATTAAGCTCGGGGAGAACCATGCCTGAAGAAAACCCTGGTAAAGTTTGAACGGCATCTCGGCACAGCCGATACCCGATGCAAACCAAGTCACATATCTCCCATTGCAAGGACTCGCAAAGAACATATGAGCCTGAAATGTCCAACACTGCCTGGACTTGGGCCATCACTATGGCCACCCTGTGCGCCCGCACCATCTCCAATATCCTCTTATTCACCGCATCTCTCTCTCTCTCCCATGACGTGCAACAACTGATTATCAGAGGATTGGACTTGGTCCCTCAGGTTTCTTATCCTCTCCTCTAAACTCACCCCATGTGCTTTCTCAAGCACTAACTTGCGCTCCAATTCCCAAGATTTATTCCTCTCACCCTGCAATATCCCATCGTAAGCATTCTGAGTGGTCTCACAATCCGCCTTCAGCTGAGATATCTCTTCATGGGCCTCCAACATGCCCTTCTCCAGCTCATCCTGACGACGATACACCAAACTAGTATCGGACGAAAAATCCCCTCGGGTGCCAATGGCATTTAACACCATATAAACCTACACGAATTCCACCCATCACCATAAAGAAGGCATGAAGGTTAGTGCTAAAATAAATTGAACGGAAGAACAATATACCTCGCATAAATCTTTGCAAGCCAGGTCTTGAAGGGTGGATAGGGGGAGAGTCTTCAGCAGCTCGCAATCCATCAAATTCAGTAAACTACTCAAATAATTCCGACAAAAATCTGCGGCTGGACTAACCGGAGGAATAGAACTTCCACCTCCCCCGAAGGGCTGAGATACCACAGGATTAGGATTTCCCCCAAAGGGAGGAAGTCCTACAGGATCGGGACTTCCCCCGAGGGGCCGGGATCCATCGGGGGTAGGATAAGGAAGACCCTCCTCCACTACGTTCACTACATCGGAAGCGACATCTCCCTCAGGAGAAGACAACAACATCAAAGGTGGCATAGAAGGGTACATCCGAAGAGCAGCGGCCATCAGACCCTCTGGCATGACAAGTTCCAAAGAGTTCACTAGGGGTTCTGCGATGGGCAAAACCATCGGATCGCCCTCTTTCGAAGAAGGACTCGTCACCACCTCGAAGCTCGATAGATAGGAATCTTCCTCCTCCAAAAAGGTGTATCCCCCATTTGGTATCTGCATCCGAAAAGCCTTGTTGAAAGGCCTTATAGCAAACATCTCCATTTCTGCACCTATCGGAAATATAAACATGTCATGAATTTAAGATATATGAGAATATCATAGACAGAGAAGAGGAAGAACCACTTACAGAAAAAGAAGTTGGCATGCAAGGGCTGAATAGGGAGATTGAACAGCTTAATCCCCTCCTGGAGACCTGCGAGGATTAGGGACTCGGGAAGCTCCAGTAAGCAGTTGATATCATAGGTACCCGAGAACAACCCGGTACCTAACAGAACCTCCCACTTACGCACCGAGGTTTCGGGATTAGGGATAACATACCCTAGACCCCATCGGATAGGTACCCCCATAAACGAGCCGACAAGCCCTTCGGAAGGACGAAAAAGAACCTTCGACTGCAATCCCCTCGATGAGAACGATGGTTGGAGATATGTGTGAAGGCTCGATTGTTGTTCCGATAGGCCAGGCTAAAAAGGGGAGGACCGCATGAATAGGGGCGCAGGATAAAAATCGCTCTCACCCGATAAGAAGACATGGGAAGGTTCAAAAGCTCACAATAAAAAATATACCCCACCAAATGATGGTAAGAGTTAGGCATCGGTTGACTAGGGCATATTTGCCAATATCGGAAAAGAACTTGGAGAAAAGGGTGAAAAATAGTTGCAGCCCACAATGCATTTGTTCGCAATAAACTGTTAGGTAACCCGAAGGAGGATCATATGCCCTCTGATCGCGGTGGGGTATAACCACGTCATACTTGTCAAAATCCATATTATACTCGGTAAAAAGGGTTATAATGGACTCTCCATATTCAGTACTAACAGCGGACCCAACACGTCATCAACCTATCAGCCTCGAGGGGCTCAAAGGGAGTATGTTAAACACCAAAGAGTGATCAGCGAGAGAATAAGACTCTCTGTCCATAAACACTTCCCTGATATGATTCATCCGTCGAGAATCCGCATGCGAAGGCCTTGACGCCGCCATCACCGAGGATCTCCCCACGATGGCCGTTAGACCCTCATTGGTCCTACCTTTCGGCCAAAAAACTCTCGGAGATGCTTGGCGAACGCCCAACGAAGGATTCTGGGCCAAATTTCGAGGGTAAGTCCTAGAAGAAACAGAACCCCGTGCCTAAAGTGTGGAGGCATCATATTTCCATGTGAGTCCCTTATTATCCTTCTTCTTGATATAATGAACTTAGTTCAAAAACTAACTTTGCAAGGAGATGAGTGAATAGCTCAGTACAATATCTAAAAAGGAATTTTTGAAGTGAGTGAGAATATTCACTGACTCCAAGCATATATATACTTAGGACATTCTCATTTGATAACCGAGTTAAGCTTGAGATGTCCAAGTAAAATTATAGCTACTCCCACGTGCCAGTTGATATCTCTATTCAAAAAAAAAATCTCCAGAGTTTGCCATGCAAACGGACACGTCAAGCTAAGTAATTTACTTGGCCAACAAGAATGAGATTTAATCTCAATCCCTTTAAACTCAATATTAACTCCTCAGTTAAAGAAGGAGGTCCATGTATTTATATGTGCTGAAAATGCTATAAGTACGAAAAAGATGAAATAGAGAAAATGACAAAGTAATTATCTATTCATAAAAAGGTCGAGGAGTCCTTGGAAAAGAAGTACAAACGTGAAAAATAATTAAAAATGCTAAAGTACGAAATTAAAAGTTCGAAATTTAAAAACCTAAGCATTAAAATACTAAAATTCAAAACAAAAGAAAATCCTAAGCTACGCTGTCGTAGTCGGAGGATGCGGGGCCGAAGGAGTGGAAGGAGTAGCTCCCCCGGATAGAAGAGTCGTCAGACTCAGAATGCTAGGTGGCACAGCTATCGGAGGCAATTGGATACTGGGCGGTGGAACACCCTCGGAGTCCGCAGGCCTCGGAGTCACGTCACCAATCCCATGCCTCAAAGGAGAAGGCGAGGGAGACACCTGGTGAGACAAGCCACTATGCTTCTCAAAGAGAGCATAGGCCTTCTCAGAATTGGCTCGCTTTTTCATCTTGCGGAGGTCAAAAGCTTGCTGGAAGTCAACGCCCGGTCGCAGCAACCCCATCGCCAACTTAGCGCACTCGAGATATCCTCACAACAGATTCCCCGTTAGAACCCTGTGGTGCCATTTCTCAAAGAGGCTCGAGCATTGTCGCACGGTCTCCTTCTGAGCATATCGAACTGCCGCATCCACCTTAACCTGTAATTCCTGGAGGAAATGGTCGTGGATAACTTCTCCGAGGCTGATTCTGCACAGTCGAGAGCTTAACCCAATTGCTCTTGAAGGCTCATTTCTCTTTCTTGCGCCATTTCTTTTTCCTTCTCGAGGAGCACAATTATGGCCTTTGAAGCTTTCTCCGAAGCCTCCAAATCCATGACCACGGTCTGTAGATGCTTCATCTCCTCGCCCTGCCTTCTCATTTTGTTCTGATCCTCCTCCCACCTAAAGTCAAAAGACGCTATCTTCTCTCGAAGGACCCTCATTTCGTTCTGGTCCTCCTCCCTCCTAAAGTTGAAGGATGCTTCCTTCTCTCGGAGAACCCTCACCTCATCCGCATCCTTATTGTAACACTGCTCTGCCACGATAGCAGCCTCTCTAGTCTTCCCGACCTAAAATGAGGAGATGTCTGGCGTGAGTTCATAGGAAAATAATATACATTGAAGGATGAACAGAAAGAAAAAGAAAAGATAAACTTACCATAAGCCCCATCCAGTTGAGGCGAGTCTACATAAAATGAAAGCCATCTGCATGAGTGGCATTTGATAAAATGAAGAAGTGAAAGACTTCTCCGAAGGCTTGATCCAAGGTTTGCATCGATGGAAAATCCTCCAAACGGGGAGGAACCCCTGGAAACGACATCCCAAAGGAAATACCCCCTGAGAAAATGGTCACCGGAACCAAAGCAACGACATCGAAATCGGTAAATAGGGCCCGATGAACCCCCGTAGGAGCAGAAGGACCCGCCGCCCCTATAAGGGAACTCAAAAGGGAAACACTGCCCTCCAAATGCGACGAGTTGCCCACGGGCGTGTCAAAAACTTTGAATGTATCCTCAGAACCACCCAACGATGCCTCCGAGCGAGACTTAAGGAGTTGGGTCAATAAATCCCCCCTTGCAAGAAAAATCGTACGTAAGAAAACTACAAATAAATAGCAGTAAGTAGTATTAGGGAATCAATCAATTACCTCAAGAGAGATTCTCCCCACCCATGGTCATCGGAGCCTTCCCTTTATCTATATTGCCTGCGAAAGAAGGACGAATCGCTTAAAATATAAGAAAAACAAGAAAGTCAAGAGTACTCGAAGGGAGAAAAAGTATACAAAAAGCTTACCATGAGTAAGAGGTTCATAAACTGGATCCATCGAAGGCGCCAACAACGAATCTTCAACCTCCCTTAGAGAAGAAGATGAAGGGTCGTCGGAGGAGATGGTCACATATTCCGATGCAAAGGCTGGCGAATCTCCCCCCCAAGCTCGGGCCTCCTTCCGAAGGGAGACCCCCTTCCGAAATGAAATCCCCCTCCGAAGCTCTCGGAGAACCCGTTATAGCAGAAGCCAAACCAGACACGGGAACCATAACCCACTGAAGATCCACAATGGATAGAGGAATGGCCCCATAGATCACTCAATCGTCCCTGATAATTAAGGCTAGTGATCCTCTTCCTCCTCCCCCTCCACCGGATGCATATCCGCGTCTTCAGGAGTATTGACCTCCTCATCCGAAGCATCTTTCTCCTCAGGAACGTCAGAAGTCCCGATGGACAAATGGGCCGAAGAAGACGCCTGGAACTTAGACTTTTTCCTCCCACTCGCAGTCGAAATATCTTGTTCCGATGGCTTCGCAGTCACGATCGGGTCCAAAGTACTTTTGGGCGAAAAATATTTTGCCAAAATCCCCCCTGCGTTATACACAAATCCCTCAGAATCCCTATAAGTAAGATTTTACTATAAGAAATAGAGAAGATCAAGTCAAAATTACTTACCAAAGGAAACCAACTCTTCGGGAGACATGGATAAAGGCGCTTCGATGGAAGCATCGGTGAAAATCACATAATGAAGCCCCAATTTCTCGTACAATGTACCAAAATCACCCCCTCCATCAAAGACTTAGGCAAAATTAGCGGCGAAAAGCTCATCTATGGGTCCAGAGGGTACACGGGAGCTTTAGCCTTTCTCCAATCAAATGGCATATCCCACTCCCCTTCCAAAGGCTTCACAAATAAGTACTTGTCCTTCCAAGTACTGTGAGAGCTGAGCGTCCCCTCTAGAATCCTCTTCCTCGAATTCTTAGCCGTGTCCCGATGACGAAAGTGATAAAAGGGAAAAACCCCATGCGATATCACAATATCTAAGATTGAGAAGAAGTAGGCCATTGTACAACTCAGCCCTTTCAACTGGCACCGAAAAATGAAGATACATAGAATTCGGAGTCACTTGACTCGGGCAGACGTTGCAGGCCTTGAAAATCTCACAGAAGAAAGGGGAAAGGAATGATCGCCAACCGTGTCTCATCTGTGCTTAGTATACAGTGAGATAATCCTTCGGAGGAGTATTTGCCCTCTTCTTCTTAGTCATAATTTTGAATTCCATATTCTTCTGGTACGCCCCTAAACCAGTGAACAAAGACACCACTTCAGTCCGAGTAGCAGTGCTCACAGTCTCCTCTGCCTTTTGGAGATTGCGGTTATCATACTTTTTCGCCTTAGAAACCCTAGCCTTTTTCGAAGGAGCGGCACCACCCTCCACAGCCGCAACAGAAGCACCACCCTTCATTTTCCGAGTAGAAGCAGCAAGCCCACTCAGTGTTACGCCACTAGTTACTGCCACTAAATCAACGACAAAAGTAAAGGCCACGCCCCCGAACCCGAGGCGGCAGTGGTAAATTCAATATTAGAGGAAGCCATCTTAAGGAAGAAGAAAAGTTAAAAAGAGAAAGATTAAAAAGGTGTTTGTGAAATCTCACGAAATCAAGAGAGAGAGAGAGAGAATTTGCTAGCTTAAAAACCTGAAAATTGATAATGAGAAGGACAGAGGTGAAGGCTATATTTATAGCCAATATTTTAAACGACGTGGGGTTAAAATAACACCTCACGTCGCCTCATAAAGACATCATGTGTCCCAGACACGTTACAATGCAACTAGCCGTTGAAATCGGCATGTTGCCAACGGTCCGGCGGCGGACTATTATTCTGCCATAAAGAGACACCATAAATGTCACCCGAGGATGGACCATTATCCCACCCGAGGACGGATCTGACAAAGATACCCTCCGAAGACCTGATTCCCGATGATCAAAAGGTAATATCCTTGATAAATAAATACTTGTGACATATATGATATATATATATATATATATATATGTACCCACCGTCCCATCGTCGAAAAAAAAAACCCCTCACCTCATCGAAGGCAAAAAATCAAAGGAATAAAATTCCTCTCGCCTCTATGATGGCGATCGAAGTTTGGGGGGGCTAGTGTTAACCCTAAAAAGTAATATAGGGATTAACCGAAGCGTTAACCCTAAAAAACAGAGATTAGCCTAAGGATGGTACTACCGTCACCTAACTCCCGATGCCACGTAGTATCGGGAGGGCCCATAGAGTGCCACAAACCTAAAGTGATAAAAAGCAACACCCGCGAAGAGGCACCCATGCGTCCCTTGGAAAGTCATGATGATTAAAAATAAGATATCCACGCGGCATCGAAAAAAGAGTAAACCACGATAAGTCCGCGATAACTCGATATCCATCAAGACGCCAAGAGGGATCACTACAAATATAAGGACCCCGAGTCCCCAAAGTACAAGAACATCCCCATGCTGAGAAACCCGAGGGCCACAGACCATCGGAGTACATATTACGAAGATTAAAAACACAAAATTAGACCCCTATCAGGATCAAAAAAAATATTGGGCGAGCACCCAGCCTCACCTATGAAGCTCTGCCGAGAGCCCTAGCCTATCGGAAAATCCAAGAAATCTTCTTAATGAGAGCCCCCTGAAAGCTATTGGAAATGAGAGCCCCCTCCGAAGACCTGATTCCCGATGATCAAAAGGTAATATCCTTGATAAATAAATACTTGTGACATATATGATATATATATATATATGTACCCACCGTCCCATCGTCGAAAAAAAAAACCCCTCACCTCATCGAAGGCAAAAAATCAAAGGAATAAAATTCCTCTCGCCTCTATGATGGCGATCGAAGTTTGGGGGGGCTAGTGTTAACCCTAAAAAGTAATATAGGGATTAACCGAAGCGTTAACCCTAAAAAACAGAGATTAGCCTAAGGATGGTACTACCGTCACCTAACTCCCGATGCCACGTAGTATCGGGAGGGCCCATAGAGTGCCACAAACCTAAAGTGATAAAAAGCAACACCCGCGAAGAGGCACCCATGCGTCCCTTGGAAAGTCATGATGATTAAAAATAAGATATCCACGCGGCATCGAAAAAAGAGTAAACCACGATAAGTCCGCGATAACTCGATATCCATCAAGACGCCAAGAGGGATAACTACAAATATAAGGACCCCGAGTCCCCAAAGTACAAGAACATCCCCATGCTGAGAAACCCGAGGGCCACAGACCATCGGAGTACATATTACGAAGGTTAAAAACACAAAATTAGACCCCTATCAGGATCAAAAAAAATATTGGGCGAGCACCCAGCCTCACCTATGAAGCTCTGCCGAGAGCCCTAGCCTATCGGAGAATCCAAGAAATCTCCTTAATGAGAGCCCCCTGAAAGCTATTGGAAAGGAGAGCCCTAGCCTATCGGAGAAAGCCTACCGGAGAAAGAATCCAAGAATCATCTTATTAGAGCCCCTGAAAGCTATCAGAGAGGATATAAGTTCATCCTAGTCATGTCCTAGTAGATAAAGAATCTCGAGATAAAGTATAAATTATCCACTCACGCACATTACGACACATGTACATTACTAAATTCATGCATAGTGTCACCTGTCCCCAAACACCTCTATATAAAGGGGTACCCACACTGTCAATTTAACACACTCAATCCCACTCAACACAAGCAAGAAATACAATTCTCAGTGAATAAAAAGAGAGATGTTTTCGTCATAAGCAAGCTTCTGAAATTCTGGACACGGCGTTGCAATCCTTATCAACTCGTTAATTAGGTTAAAATAACAAACCTCTTAACATGTGTTATCTTTAATAAATTTATTAATATAAAATATCTGATGTATCCTACGTATTTTATTCTATATTTTTAAAAATATCATAGCCATGTATTCATATCATGTCGGAGATGTATCCTCATATTAGAAAATTAGTATCCTTGCAACTTAGTTTAAGAGGTATTCAACAATCACGAGCTTGATTTTAGATAATTTGTATTGGCACAAGACACACAACTTTGTTGTTTAATATGTGACGAAAAGTAGATGACAAATTTGGTGAATGAGAGCACATAAGTAAGAGTAATGTACCTTTTAGTATTCTCGAAAAAATATGTTTTTAGGACTTTGAATGGTCATTCGTCTCAGAAATATAGAGGTCTTCACGAACGCTCGTAAACACGTGTTGACGTGTTGGCATGAAATCATATTGACGTGTTGTTAAACAATGGTTCCATGCCAGCTTTGAGTCTATAGATTAAACATATTTTACGAAATGGACCTATTGAAATGATGCGCAACGCTCTTAGAGCTAGTTATATATTGTGTAATCATACTACGAAATACAAATAAAGATATAGTTTTTTCACCTAAAATTATGAGCAAAATAAATACTAGTAAAACAAAACTATAAATAATACTAATTAGTATAAACAGATCAGTTGGGGTCAATGAAAATTTGTCAAGTTCTCACAAATAATTAGTGATACAATGTTGGATGCTCTTGTACTAATACCGAAGTATCTTGTGATTGTGGAATAAACAGCACAATGATTTTAAGAATCTAGTTGAGGAACCAATTAATTTTAAGAAACCCAAAATTGTCCAAGCATCCAGCTGCCCATGTGCCCAATATTTGACCAACTTTTGTGGTTGACTCATCAATGATATTCTTATTGACATCTATGGAAAAAAAAAACTAATAAAATACCTACTGTCACATGCTGAGGTTGTTGCGTTTATAACAAAAATGTCATGATCTTTTTCTTAATATATATAATATAACAAAAGTAGAGCTGGAAAACATAAAGTCAGAAAGAAAAAATAATGTCAAAATTAGGCATGACCAACTACAGTCAGGGGTCGATCAAAAAAAAAAAAAAAACTACAATGAGGGGGATAAATCAGTTACCAAATCAACGACGATTTTGATATTTTTGACCTTTATATGTTCCAACTATTTAATTAGACCTACTCCTGATAAAACTCTTGATTAGTGACCTGGTCACAGCCATGTTAATTGTACTTGAAACTACCTTAAGACACTTGGGGGGGTAAAAAGCAACTTTTAGCGTAAAATTTAGCATAATATTTAATGTTTGTGAGTTGTAACCTACTTAATTATTTCAACGCGTTAGTAGATGATTACTGTTACTTCCACTACACGAAACAAATTTATTAAATATCTCAGAGAATGTTGTTAAGACTTAAGATCCCTAGTTATTAGAGTTTTTTTTTTCTTTTTTTTTTCTTTTTGTGAACATGAGGTATGTTACACAGGGGCGGAGCCAGGAATTTAGTTTTGGGGGGCGAAATAGTGAACGACAGGTATAATTATCTTGCTATATAATACTTAAAATAAATATAATACTATTATAAATGCCTTTTTTTCTTCTAAAACAACATAAATTATACAACACTGTTTTTTCAAAAAGTGATTACCCTCGTTTTATTTTTTTCGAGTAGAACGAATTTATCTACCTTCTCGAAACATATAAGATGTGAGATTGTATACTAGTAGATATATTTTTTGTAATTATATAGCTTTCTTGGGGCTACTATATATCTCCTATGTTGATGTTTTTAATTATATAGTCTTCGGATAGATATAAATTTAATAGCTTCATGATTTTATTTTATTTTTATCACTAGTACGATATCTAAAATACTAAATTAATCTAATCTATAAGAATAAATCAAGAGTAGTATGAAAAGTCGAATAAATAACTACAAAAGTAACTAGTCAAAAAGAATCTCATATGTACATTAAATTGCCTTTAAATTATTAACATATATAAATATCTTTTAGAAATATAAAATTAAGTTTTCTCAATAACAAAGATAAATAGCCATTCATCAAATCATAAATTGAAGCAAATTTCCATAATTAACTCCTAAAATTAAGGTAACTATATTTATTTAGAAGATTAACATGATACATAAAATGAAAATCTCCATTTATCATTCTTCATCACACTTATATTTTTATATGTAACTCAATAACTATATCTTATTTACCTACAAAATAATATACATATTGATATTAAATATTATATATATAATATATATACTTATGGGGTGGGGTGGGGTGGGGTGGAGGTTGGGGGGGCGGTGGCCCCCGCTCGCACCCCCTGGCTCCGCCCCTGATGTTACAAGCAGAGAAAAAAAAAAGAGAAGTATGGAGGAAAACAAAATACAAATTACAAAACTTTAGTTCCGCTAAGGAGCCCTTTTTGCTATACGTACTTCAGTTTCTCACCTCATTATTGAGATAGACCCTGAGTTCGTGTTTAGCAGCCCTACTCGGCCGCAAGATCGTACAACCTTGGTAGCAACACAAACACTTATCCACGAGATAAGGAGGATGTGGACCAACTTCATTACCATGACTGTCTCATGTACATACAGAGAGACGAACAACATCACGAATGTGCTGGCCCGACAGGGTTCCAGCCGAGCCCAAGTGGATTGTCATGCAGCCACCTTTCTGTGCGGCTTGGATGAGTTGCCCGCCCGGTCCGAAAAACTTAGCTTTGTCCGATATGTCCTGTACTTATACGCGTCTATCGCGAAAACCTAGACCTCCTCCTCTATGTTTGTACAGTATCCGACTCTGCCTCCTAAATAAATAAACAAGTTGTGTTAAAAAAAAAAAAGTAACCTTCAAACTGTGATTTTTTTTTTTGATAACTACCTTCAAACTGTGATCCATTGGAGAA
The DNA here is from genome assembly GCA_948329865.1 of Linaria vulgaris. Lineage (NCBI taxonomy): Eukaryota > Viridiplantae > Streptophyta > Magnoliopsida > Lamiales > Plantaginaceae > Linaria > Linaria vulgaris. The sequence continues at coordinate 4,783,239 of OX415251.1, forward strand.
AATTGTCCTATCCATTCGAGTGCATTAATTTCAGCATTTTAACTTTCAAGTGACGAAGAATATCCAGCATTGCAAAGCAGCAAATACCCAATCATTAGTAACTGGGCTTTGGCTCAACTGATTGTATTGGGTTGGGCCCAACATAAAGTATTGGCCTTTAAATATATGTTGGACTTTCGACTGTATGTCCACTGGTTCATGTACTATCAACCCAATAACATTAAATCATGCAAATGCGAATTCAAATATTAAGATAGGTCTCGTTGCTAATTTAGAAATCAATACGAACAGTTTGATCCTTAATATATATTGTGGTGCCATCACACGAATGATATGCGCGTTAATGAGCTCATGAGGACGAGGGAATAACTTGCAATCTCGACCAGTTAACTATGAGACAAGTCGAATCAAATATTCGATTATAGCCTTAATCTAGATTCAATTTACCAAGAGAATTGGACATGTGAATTATATTAAGACGTGACGCGTGTTCCTTACTCAGGATATGCCCCAAATTATTCATCGTGAATTTTTAAAATAATCACTAGTTAATATTTGTGAAAAAAACACACCCTTGAACACATAGCTTGGTCATTCAATCTCGAACAACCCTAAAATATTCGGATTATTTGGAATTGTAGTGCAACTCTCTTATGAAGAAAAAAATAATGATTTCAAATTAACGGCTCAATCACAAAACAAAATTTAAGGGAAATTGAAGAAACTACAACATACATTGTATGTAGTCTATTTAATTTTAATCTAAACAAAAACTCGAGTGTGTTAATTAGGTGAAAAAAATCGATGCAATTTTGGCGCCTTGTGGTATTAATAGTCAAAGAGTGGAGGCAATTATTGTTTTCAATTGCGGCTATTCTAACCTTATTCAATTTTAAAATTATATCTTTAGTCACAGCTAATTAGTACAAAAGACAAAAAAAAAAGAGCAATGGTTCATGTGATAAAATTAAAAATATATGAAATTTGGTTAATACTGAATACATCAATAGGTATTTGTTTAATATCCACCACGTACGCTCCACATAAATCCAACATGCACGTACTTAATCTTTAATTTATGCTTTTAATTGGGAACTTTGGAAAATATAAAATAGAGTAACTAAACGGAAACTAGAGGTAAGATGGTAAATAATACAAAAATTAATACATTGCAACAACAACCGCCAGAATAATATAATTATAATTGTACCCCAATCACAATATTTCACATGTTAAGCCCCGCAGGTGGGATCTTCTTGTCCCCTCCAAACATCGTACGGGAACTTGCGATCTATTAGTTATTAATTGTGGTTAATTATAGATACACCACCTAAAGTTTGTTGTAATTACATAAATTTATGAGAGTCTGAAATGATAATGTCACCTCTTGAAACTATTATAGTCAAATACACGGTCGGAGTGGTACCATTAAGTCCCGTTAGGATATCAAATGAGGGTGTGTAATTAGGACCAATAATTTTTCTCTCGTTCATGTTCTTGTTAATGGGAGTACCCAATAAGGATGAGTAACCCTACTTTGTGAATTGAGAGAACATTATTATCTTTTTCTTTTTTTCAAAAAATAAAATGCTAAGGAAGGAGAATACAGTGTGGAGCACATAAATCCAAGCTAAATATCTGAAGGGTGCATCTATTCTAGATCATACGCCGAAGATAGGGACTAACGCGGCTTGGAAAGACATAATGAGGTGTATGACGTTAATGAAGCTTTTTTTGAGATGGAAGATCAGAGACGGTAACTCCATATCGTTTTGGTACGACTGGCGGATGGGGGTTACTAGATTATGTGATGTTGTTAGGGATATCCACCCGACCAAGGCTACGTGGCATGTGACGTAATTTCAGAAACGGGAATATGAAAATTGAATGATATACAGCCACGAATTCCCATAAGTGTGTTGACATATATTAGGAAACGAGCATTGCTACTTAATGAGCATGGGGATAAGGTGATTTGATTTGAGACGAGGAACATAGAGTTTACTTGCCATTCGACGTATAAGGCGTTCCACAAATATATGGTGTCGACGTGAGAAGGAAAGAGAAAGGCGGATGGATATGAAGACATGTATGAGCTACAAACTGCAGCATTTCCTATGGCTTGCTACACGAAACTGACTCGCTACGAACCATCTAAGGAAGATACGCAAGATGACGCACTCGACTTCGTGCCCCTCGTGTGATTTTTTGGATGAGACCGTTCTTCACATTTTGAGGAAGTGCGAATATGCTCGTGTCATTTGGAAAAATTTACTATCACATACTGATTTTGTGGAGTTTGATAAATTGGGGATGTTGAGTGGCTCCGGGTTAATCTGATGAGGAAGAAATTTGTTTGTCAGTTCATGCCGAATTTAAGGTGGGCGCACATGTTTGCCGCGACGATTTGGGAGTTTTTGAAGGCGCAAAATAGTCTTGTTTTTCAAGGCAAAAGAGAAGGCGCCGAAAGTACCTTATTCATGATTAAACATCTCGGAGCAGAATTTAAATTGGCAGAAATAAAAAGGAAAAAAAGGCGGAGCGAGCGATGGGAAATGGAAGAAGCCCAAGGCCGGTTGGTGAAAACTCAACATTGATGGAAGTTGTAGCAGCTCCACAAACCAAAGAGGAGGAGGAGGCATACTAAGATCAGATAAGGGTGAATGGACTTTTGGTTTCACCATGCAACTTACCTCTCAAACGATGGAGGAAGCAGAATTAGAGGCGCTTAGGAAGGGACTTGAACTTTCATGGGAAAAAAGAATCTCCAACATTGAGGTGGAGATGGACTCGAAAGACTGCCACAAACTGGTGTCCGAATTAACAAAGTTTTGTTGGTTTGGTGAGGGAAGGTCAATAACCTATAGCAAAGTCACCAAGGATAACTGATAAGGTAAAATTCCATGATGTACTTGTTTGTATCCCTGCGCATGGTAGTCATTTCACATAAACACACTTTCATGTATACTATGGTTATTGGTGATTATGGAAGAGTTGTATGCTATATGCTTTTTATGTAATGACTGATTTGATTTAGTGTAAGAGTAGCATGTTGTTGAACTTGGTTTGGCCACTATGGTAAATAATTAATTGCACTAGGTTTGTACTCGAGTATGTCTATTGATAGTGTTCAAGTCTCTCAAACACGTTTGATTGGTAAATGTGTTCCAGATGGACCAGTGGAGGAAAACATTGATTTTAGTTCTATGTCAACTTATACTTTTGCGCGCAAATATAGTTATGTTCTTCATCCTTATGCACAACCATGAAAGAGAGGTGGGGTCTAAACTGAGATGGGTGATTCAATATAGTTTGTTGGATAAATACTTGAGATAGAAAAATTCATGTATTGAATGACTGTGTTAAACAACGAGTATTGCATAGCCAACCTTAGGATGGATAGGAACTATTTTATGAAATTATGTTAGCTACTTAAAGAGGTTGGTGGTCTAAGAGATAAGAAGTTTGTAACCCTAACCGAGCAAGTCAGTCTATTCCTCAAGATTCTAACTCATCATGACACAAACCGAACCACTAGTTTTACTTAGCATAGATTCGGTCAGACAGTTAGTCGTTACTTCAAGCATACTCTCGAGGCTCTGATCAGGTGTAGTGATTTACTACTTGTGACACCTAAGCCCATATCTGATGAGAACGAAAATCGGGAAGATCCATGGAAACATTTTGAGGTATTCCACTTACTCTTCAGACTTCTGTTACAGATTTAGTTTGTGGTTAAAAGTTAAGTTTGAAATGAATGTGTAGTTACTAATCTCCTTGTTATCTGTCAATGCAGGGATGTCTTGGTGCTTTAGATGGGGATGTGACTGCTCCATCACTTGAACAACCACGGTATCGATCTCGTAAGGGTAGAGTTCATGTGAATATATTGGGGGTTTGTGACATAGAAATGAGCTTTATTTATCTATTATGTGGATGGGAGGGATCTGCGGCGGACGGTAGAGTACTCATGGATGCCCTTTATCGACCGACATCAAATGGTTTTAGAGTCCCACAAGGTATATGCTTTTTAAATTTATATAAAATTATGATTATATAGTATTCTTGTTTGTTTGATTCATCTCATTCAAATCATGTATTGACTCGTGTTAATTATCCACATGTTACTACTTGGTGGATGCCGGTTACATGAGTTGTGATGGTTTTTTGGAGCCGTATCGCGGTAGGCGTTATCATTTGAAGGAGTGGGGTTAGGGCTGTGTGTTGCCACATGATAAGGAAGAGATGTTCAACATGAGGCACTCGAGGGCGCGTAGCGTTATCGAACGTGCATTCGCTAAGCTGAAAAATAACTGATCCTCATGAGCGCATCGTCGTACCCACTGAAGATTCAAAATCAATTTGTGATGGCCAGTGCATTGTTGAATAACTTCATTAAGGTTCATATGCCGAATTATGTGTCTGACTCGTCCTCCTCATCAGACGATTCTGACTCTCATGGAAACAACGATGATGAGCCAACCGAATACATTGATGGCCTGAAAAGCATTATTGTATGGGGGAGATATAGAGATGAAATTGCAACTAGAATGTGGAACGAGTGGCGGGTGGCGCGTCGTGGTTGACTTAGGCATCGGTTCATGATATCGCAATCTATTTGGCTTGCTGCATTTGGACCCTAGTTTGATAAATTGTAGAATTTGTTGATTGTGATATGTTAAAGTTTGGATTATGGTTTGATGTCCTATTTATGACTAGCAGTGTGTGACTGAATACTATGTCCTATTTATTGAAAGAATGTATGTTCTTTTGATGATATTGCATTTGGATGAGTGAAGCTAATATCAATGGTTTTGACTTGTTGTTGAATATTTTTATGATCATGCATTTGTATGAATGTTGATTTTAATAGAGATTATTGTCTTAACGCATTTGTTTGTTGTACAGATGGCCTCGGCATCCAGTTGCAACTATGCTCCAGTGGAGTCCGAGCCCAAGCTGCCAAGAACATGTACAAGTGGACCAATGAGGAGGAACTTGCACTAATTGATGTTGTGGAGGACCTGAAATGCCGGGGAATGAAGATTGACAATGCATTCATGGCTAGTTATTTGCTTAAGTTAGAGAACGTTATCAGAAGGATGATCCCAAGCTCAAAAGTGAAATCTGATACGCATGTGAGGTCCAAGATGACTATCCGGAAACGGACTTACGGCCATTTGTACTTACTGTTCGATGTTACCGGTGGGGGTCGTGGCTGTGCCCAATTACTAAGACTATCCAATGTGTCAGATAAGAGTATTGGCTAAACTACACGAAGGTTTGTTATGATTAATTGCTACGGTTGCAATACAAGGACAAGCCTTTTCCCTACTTTGAAGAATGGGCATAGCTGTTTGGGAAATATCGTGCTAATGGCAATGCTGCTGAGGCCTTGAGTGCAACTATGAATGACCTTTTTCTAAGGGAAAGAAGGTGAAAACTGAAAATGAGCAGCCCCAATCCACCCCTTCCCAACTAGCACTCAGACAAACTTTTTTGACCTGGATATGGATGAGGGTGGAGGCGACAATGATGTGCCAAGCTCTCCGGGTCCTTCAAAGTCAAGTATTAAGAAGATTATCAAGAAAGTCAAGAGGGAGAAAGGCCAAAAGAGGAGGTGTGAGTCTGCACCCCCTGTCGAGAGTGCTCATGTCATTCTCAGTTATGTTGATGAGTTCATTAAGAAGACCAACGACACCATGGACCATATAGATCAGCTGGTGGTGACTCCTGTTATTCCTAATGACAAAGATAGGGAACAGAGAAAATGGTTGTATGCTGCTGTTGCTAAGTACGAGGACTTCAATGAGGATCAGAAGATAGATCTTGTTCACCGACTTGCTCACTCGCCTCATGATACAAATGTTTTCTATGCACTGCTAGAGGGATCGCAGTTGAGGTATTTGAAGCACATTCTAAGCAAGAAGAACGTGAGGAAGTGATTTCTGCAGGGGTAAGGGAACCATTTTAATATGGATATTTAAGTATGGTAATTTAATCGGCTGTGTTATTATGATATCCCATACTGTCATGGGTAAACGATATTTAGTCTTGTTTGGTTGATTCATGTTTGAGTGCTACAATGTTGCTCTATTTCAGTAGGTTTTATGTGTATTCCCATCATTTTGGTACAATGGTGCAACTGATCATCAAGTCAGTGTACCTGTAGTGATGTGGTTATGTAGTTCGAATGTGATGTGGATTTGACAAGGAACCATTTTGCTACCTGGTTCCCGATTATTTATTGAGGTTATGATGCTTATTATTTATGCAGTTCTCTTTTGGAAGTTGAGGTTATATGTCACCAAACCAAGCTTGTTCATATGTCATAGGTGTCTAGTAAAACAGGTGTGAAAGATGCAATTTACTATTTTTTGGCAATCTCATAAGTCATAGTTTTAGATCGATTACAAAGTGATCCTTTGACGATTTGATGACTTCCTCATAATTTGTTAATACAAGCCCCTGTCACATATCGTTAAAAAACTCCCAAACACATATCGTTAAATCAATCCTAAGCGGAAAATCAATCCCAAACACATATCGTTTAAAACTCCTTTGACAATCACAAACACAGTACACGAAAATGAACTTTAGGACAACACAAACAAACTACACGAGAATGAACTTTAACGAAAGGATACCATGGACAAAATATGCCCTTAATTTGGAAAACAAGCAAACAAAAAGGTACGGCCTTAACTAACACAAGCGACGAAGAACGATGGTATCTAAAAGTTAAACGATTTCACGGAACAAGAAGCCACAGAAGAGGTCGGCTCACCATAGCAGTTTGGTAGATCACCATGATTGTCGTTCGGTGGCTTTGGTAGAGTTTGCATTTGACCATAAGTGCCAGATAGGTGGTCGGATGCGGATACAAAAGACATTTCCTTACTAATCTTTGAATGAGCTTGCTTCCCCCTCCGAGTTGCCTCTATAATCTCTTGAGTTGTACATTTCTTCGCTCGAATCTTCTTGATGTACTCCCTTGGGGAAGGATGCGAGCCCGTACCGTAACTTTACCAAATAGCATCTCTAAATCACCTCATGCAGACTTCCCATGGACCTTATAAGCTTCATGCATCTTCCAACGTCCCTATACAAGAGGTAAGTTATGAAAATTTTATTAAGGAAAGAAGAACAATTGTATTTCACTATAAAATATATGTGGGTGTAGCAATGAAACCGTATTAAATTCTTCCCAAAATTCTTTCGCCATAAAGACCTCGTTCTTGTCCATGTTGCACACCGTCTACCCGTGACGAAGCATTTTCTTGAAGACGTAGTGGCGTTCTGCTAGATTATTGAAACAGAACATTATGTCACTAGCGGAGAATGAAGTATCGTGTATGTAGTTGACCGTATCCATTGCGTTTCCTAGGATTATGTCGAGAAACTTTGAGTTGTTGAGAGAAACACAACCTTGGTCGGAAACACATTGCTCTTTTAAGACGTCGATTAGTGTTTCGTCGATGTCGGGAATCCACTCTTCATCATAAAACACTTTTCTTTGAAGCTCAGATGCATGTGGAAGCATGGTAAATGTTACTAAATTATCGAAGGATGGTTTTTATTTTTGTGGGTTTATTATGCTTGGAATTAAAATGTTTGGGTTGGGGATGAATGGGGGATTTGATAGCAAATAAATATAGAGTGTTTGTCAATACTTATAGAGCATTCTCTGCATACTAGGGTTACTTATCATAATAAATGAAAATGAAACAAAAAAAAACAAAAAAAAAGGCGGCTCTGTTATTTTTCATACAAGCCCATTGGTTCAACATTTCTTTTTATGTTCACGTGCAGAGTGAGGCCAAAACTAGTGACATGGGAAAAAATAAAGTAGAAAATAAAATGACTTAAGCAAACAAAGTTTTTGGGAAGGAAATCTCTGAAAATTTTAAAACAAGGTATGCCTATCTTGTTTTGTAATGGGATGCTTGTACAAGGCTTGTGGTAAAACTAAAAATCGATGTCATGGATCATTTGAGTCGATGATTACTACATTGTACGAAATCATGTTATGTAAAAAACTGTAAACTTGGGGTGAAAACGAACTAACCTTGGTGATTATGCTCGAATAGTGTGAAATCCCTTCAAGTCTTACCAAAATTGCACGAAATTCGCCCTCAATTTCGCGGGCTAGGGTTTCTGATGGGTTAATTTGGGGGAAAATATGATGGAAATTGTGAAAATGAAAAATCTTTTGCTATTTATACCCCCACTTACGAGGGCATTTTTGTCTTAGCACATGTAATCTAGAATCAATACAACAAACCAAATGAGTTTTGAGAAAAAAAAGGAAAAATAATACATAAAATAAACATACGAACCAAAGCGCTTACTGTGTCAGCCGTATTATATATTACGAGTTTTATTACAACTTTTTGTATATCCGTGTATTGCAATATCTACGAAACCAAACACGCCCTAAGTTGATTAACTAAACAAATAACAAGCTTTATCTTGATCTCCACGCACATAAGGTTTTTTTGTTAATTGTTTTTTTTTATTTAAAGCTTAAAAGCACAATTATTTCGTAACCAGCGTTTCCATAATTATATTATACCGTACCATTTTTTTTTAAAAAATAAAATTATACCATACTTTGGGGCGTAAATGTAATTATATTTCTTGGGAGCCATTTAAGATTAGTTAGGCCCTATCATTCTCTGGCCCTACATAATTGATTTCGTAGGCCACCAAATACCACGTGTACGACGTCGTTTGTTTACTATTGGTTTCTAAATTCTAAGTCCTAACGTAACCAAGAGTTTAAGAGTTTACTTGATTCAAAAAAAAAAGAGTTTAAGAGTTTACTATTGGTTTCTAAAACTTAACCTAACCAATTGTTTACTATTGGTTAAGCAATTATTGGCCCTACTTTAATTAGTATTTGTATAACAACTCTAGTGAATATGTTACAATGGTAATAAATAAAAGTATATTGGTATCTAGTACATTTCATATATTCTTGATTACTTGTAATATATATTCCTTGCAATGTGCATATAAATTATAAAGTTACGCGAAAATTAGAAGTACACAAATATTGGATCTCGACACTCAAAATATATGTAGAGTTGATAATATTCTTGTGTTAAGACTAACAACGTTTCACATAGACTGGGAGCACGTTTGTTGGACTCATGTGAATGTTGGGTTGTGGAGTCTAAGTTGACGCAACCCCAACTGAAGATTCATGCTAACTTTCGTAATTTGGGCTGGGCCATACAATAGTCCATGTAAAATTATATTCAGAGTTTGCCTAATATAAATATCATCTCTTGTAACTGTAACTAGGAGTGTTTGGGCCGGGTCGGGAACTTGGACTCCCGCCCGACCCGGCGGGTTTTTCCCGAATCGGGAAAACCCGGATTTGCTCCCGACCCGGCCAGACCGGAAATTTACTCCCGATCTGGATCCCGCCGGGAGGTAACGGGAACCAAATCGGATCCCGTTACCTCCCGCGGGATCCCGGGGAGTAAAACCTCCATTTTTTTTCTTACACTCTTATGGTTTAAGCATCAACAATGGCGGAAGGTGGTTTGAAGAGAGGTTCAGTAAAGTGGTTCAACGACACCAAATGCTTGGGCTTCATCACCCCCGACTGCGGCGAGGATCTCTTCCGTGCAAGGCAGCCAGCATGGCGGATCTGGAGGAGGAGGACGAGGCGGCGGTAGGTTTTCAAAGATGGGATTTTCAATTTTTTGTTCTTGTTGGGCAGCCATTGTTGTGTCTGAAGGTTTTGTCTGTTTGGAAATTGTTTTTTGCTTTCATAAATCAGAAGAATTATGCATATAATTTTATTCAAACTCACATCGGTATTTGTCGCAGAGTTCATGGGCAGCATATTATTTTATTCAATTTTTTTGAACAATGTCGCAGAGTTCAATTTTTTTGTTCTTGTTGGAGTGTGGACACCATATTATTTTATTCAAACTAGTAAACATTATTTAAATATTTATATATTTAGTGGGGGAGAATGTTTGTCCTCAGTTAAAAATAAAAAAAGGGGCTGTAAAAGAATGGAAACTGTCCGCCGGGTCTCGGGAGCCCTCCCGTCCCGGCGGGAATCCCGGCGACCGGGAACTCAGTTCCCGGCGGGAGGAAACGGGAGCCGCATGGCAGCTCCCGCCCCGGAAGATCCCGATGGGCCGGGGTCCCGTCCCGGCGGGACCCCGGCCCATAACACCCCTAACTGTAACCCAACAACATAACATAATCTTGACTTGGTATTGCCCTTAGAAGTAGTTATAGACAAACAAGGTGAACAAATTTTCGTGTTTCTTGTTTTTCGTTTGTGTATGATTTTCTATTTATCACATTATTGCGCAACAACGTAATGAATAATATCATCTAGTTCTGAGTTACCACGAACAAAAGTCTCAAATAATAATTTAACTAAAAAGACTTAGTTTCGTTGTGATTAATATTTAATGTCGGTTTGCAATGTTGGTATCATTTCATGTAACACATTTTTTTAAGATGCGCAAAACCAACATTATTTCCTTTTTTAAAAAAAGTAATAATCAATGGATTAATAACGGGCCATAAGCCTAACAGTACTGCATGAATATAACATGCATACACAGATGAAGAGAAAACATAATAGAAACAGAGCTGCACCACAAACAAGAAAAGGCTTAGTCCGGTTCAATTTCTAATGGCAAAGACCAGGTAGAATCTTGTGTGGCCCCTCATGCAAGTGTATGAGCAGGATCGTTACCGTCCATGCAGATCCAATTGAAAAAGAACACATGAGAAGAGCGTTTTAGAGTCTTAATGTCATTGATCAGTGAACCTCCCCCATTTCGAAATTTATTTGTATGCATAATGGCGTTGATAACCTGCAAATTATCCCCTTCAAACCTCACCCTTCTCCAGCCCTTTTCAATAACATATTTAACCGCGCATAATGCTGCCATCATCTCGACATTGAGTGGCCCCAAATTGCCAGAAAATTTCCTTTGCAAACGTGCAATACACTTGTTGTCCGAGTCCCAAAAAATGATGTCGATTCTAGAATTTCCTTCCTTTTCAAAAACAGCTCCATCGAAGTTACATTTTAGCCACGGCTTACAAGGCGGACTTCAAACAACTCGTTCCTCCGGATGGACTTTAATAGAAGTCCACGAGCTGCAGTAATTTGCACAGAAAGCTATAATCTTCAGCGGCTTAGAGCACTTTTCCACGGTGATAAATCTGTTCTGATTAGTCCATATTCCCCAGCATAAAGTTACAACTCTCCCCACAAGGTCCAGATCCTTCAAAGCCAGAATGCGAAAGAACCTAGCCAAAAAGCCTTCCTCACCTTTTATGTAAATTGCGTGCGGCAAATAAGAAAAAGCCCAAGTTTGACGCGCAAAATGACATGTAAAGAGTGCATGTCGCATGTCCTCAACAACGTCTCCACAAATAGCGCACCCTTTCTCATCCCCCATATGGCGATAGGACAAGAGACTCTGAGTTGGTAAAATATTGGAGCACGCTCTCCATACAAATTGTTTAATTTTATTTGGGCATTGCATATTCCATATTTTCCTCAATCCGTATTCGGACTATACGACTATGTCACCACGCCGGGAATCAGCCCTTGTTCCATAATTAGGTGATATGCACTCTTGACAGAGAAATCTTCTGACTTTGTGTAATGCCAAATCTGCGCATCCGGCCTCTCCATAGAACCCAATGGGATAGACAGAATAAATGCAGTGTCGACATCCCAAAACAGTTAACAGATTCGGACTTGGTCTCAAAACCCCGTGTCCTCATTAATTAAATCCCAAACTCGCAAATCCGAAGAACCCTCATCAGACGGTGTGATTGGTCTAAAATAAGTTGGCCTCGGCAGCCACGCATCGCGCCATAGAACGATTGTGTTACCATCTCCAATTCGCCAATGAATACCTCTCTCCAAAATATGTATAGACTCTCTTATGCTACGCCACGAAAAGGAATGCCCACTCTCTTTTTTCGCCTAAAAGATGGATCAGTTGGGAAAATACTTGGCCTTAAATATGTGCCCCACTAAGCTATCCGGGAACCTCCAAATCCGCCATGCTTGTTTTGCGAGCAACGCCAAATGAAAAGCACAGAGGTCATGAAATCCCATCCCACCTTTTCATTTGTTCGAACACATCTTGTCCCAAGCATTGTCTTTCTTTTCGCGCCACTATCCCACCAATAATTCCTTTCCATAGCCTCAAGCTCCCGTATTAAAGTGTCCGGAAGGTAGAAACAACTCATAACAAAAGATGGCATCGCTTGGGCAATCGATTTAATTAAAACCTCCTTACCAGTCCCCGATAATGTTAACTCCTTTCACCCTTGGAATTTTGTCCATGACCTTTCCCTGAGATAAGAAAAAGGCTCCTTTTTTGACATTCCCACAACTGCCGGCATACCCAAATAAATGTCATGTTTTTTCGCAGCTCTGAATCCAAGAATCTGTTGGACTTCATGTTTGCAAGCCGCCGAAGTATTCTTGCTAAAAACCACGACATACTTCTCCAAATTAATTTCCTGTCCCGAGGCCCATGCAAATCTATCTAGAATCAGAGTAACTTCCCTTGCTGCGTGCGCCCGCCTCACAAAATAGTAACGTGTCATCCGCAAAGAGAAGATGTGAAACTCTTGGCGCATGACGACTTATTGCAACCCCCTTTAGCACTTGCCTCCTCTCCACGTCCCAAATTAGGCCTGAGAACAATTCAGTAACAAACAGGAAAAGATATGGCGAAAGTGGATCGCCCTGACGTAAACCTCTCTCAGGTAAAATATGGCCAATCTCGCAACCATTAATCAGAAGTGAATAAGACACAGTTTTAACACATAGCATGATAAGATTGACAAAATGACATTCAAAACCTAGTCTAAGAAGTACCTTTCAAGAAAGGACCACTCGACCCTGTCGTAAGCTTTACTCATGTCCAACTTCAGTGACATTTGCCCCACTTTACTTGTTCTCATATTCTTCAAAAAATGGTTAATCTCAAAGGCCACAATAATATAATCAGTGATAAGCCGACCCGGAACAAAAGCAGATTGCGCATATGATATAATATCATGAAGGAACGACTTAATCCTATTCGTTATTGCTTTTGATGCTATCTTATAATTTACGTTGCACAAAGAGATAGGCCGAAACTGAGACATAAGTTTCGGGTCCATACATTTGGGGATGAGGTCAATGTCATAGAAGCAGGGAAAACACGATTATTTAGAAAGTTAAGCACAAAACAGATAACATCATCACTCAAAATGCTCCAGAACTTCTGATAAAAAATAGGGGAGAAGCCATTCGGCCCCAGAGATTTAAGGGGGAACATATCAAAAAGAGCTTTGGTTACCTTCTCTGGTGTAAAATGTTGGGCCAACTCCTGGTTCACGTTCGGACCAACTCGAGCTCGGATAACATGCAAGACATCATCAATCTTTTTGGAGCTAAAAATAGATCAAAAATAGTCAACTGCAACCTCCTCAACACCCTTCTGTGTATCTCGCCAAATACCTCCCGAATCTCTAACTCCTCTAATCTCATTTTTACTCCTCCTCTCACTCGCCCTCCTATGAAAGTATCTCGTATTACGATCCCCCTCCTTCAGCCATTACACTATTCCTCTCTGTTTCCAATAAAGTTCTTCCTTATCTAGCATAATCTCTAGATCTCGAGTGAGCTCGCCTCTAACTTTTTGCTTTCTTCTGTGATTACACCCTCCCTCACGGTCTTTATTTGTTTGGTGAGGCTCTCAATGCACTTTTTAATTGCTGAACCCGAGAGATTATCCCACCATATCAGCCCAATACGGCAACACTCCAGTTTGGCTGAGATGTTATGAGATTGTTCATTACTTCCCCTATCACTCCAAAACTGTTCCACCAGGCTCTTACAATCCACGACCTTAGCCGAATTAGCTTCAAACCTGAAAAGCTTTTCTCTTGTCCACTCGAATCTAAAAGTTCAATTCGAGTCCAAGAACACAAGTATGGTTGAATGGTCTGAATGCCGCATAGAGGAGTGTTCCACCCTAGACTTCGGGAAAAGGTCTCTCCAAGCATCCGAAGCACAAGCCTGATCCAACCTCTCCCATATAGTATCCCACTCCTCTCGTCGATTACACTACGTAAACATTCTGCCTTCAAAACCAAGGTCTGTTAGCCCCGCATCAAGAAGAGCATCTCTAAAATTGCGCATGCACCAGGCGGGTCTAGGAGCCCCTCCTTTCTTCTCCTCTTGACTTATAATCTCATTAAAATCACCCCCACAAATCCACGGAACAGACGAGAGATGCTTGATTCTATTTAATAGCAACCAGAACATGTGCCACTTACTTAAATCTGGTTCCCCATAGAATCCCGTAAATCGCCAATCTTTCTTGTGGTCTTCATGTTCAATCAACAAGTCAACATGATACCGAGATAAACCCAATAGGAGCCCATCAATATCCTTCTTCCACAACAGAGCTAAACCTCCTGATTTTCCGTGAACATCCACTGCGACTCCAAAGTACCCAAGTTGTTGTTTTAAAATCTCTATTTTTCTCGTATAGCATTTAGTCTCCATGAGAAAAATAAGAGAGGGGTTAAAACGGGCAACAACACCCCGAAGTTCTCGAACTGTCCGAGGGGACCCCAATCCCTGATAGTTCCAACTTAGAATATTCATTGAGATCGGCGTGACTGTGTAGCAGTCGACACCGAGGCACACAATAACTGAAGTTCCTCATCCCCCGAAACATGAGCCTTCTTTGCAGACGACCCAGAATTCTCATCAACTGACAATTTTTTTTTCCAATCGTAACACCAACCCCCTCAACTCCCGAACCCCTCCCACACACTTTTTTAACCTCCCTCTCTTTTTCTTTCCCTCTCCCTCGCCCTCTCCCCACCTTTCCCGAACACCGAAACATTAAATAAATTAGATCCTAACACCCCTCTTTCCCCCAAGTTCGTGATGTCCTGTAGAAACCGAGATGGTTTCACTGCCACCACCGCAACACTCTTATTTCCATTATTTTTTTTCTAAATCCAGAGCCTTCCCCATCTTGTTGCGCATTATTCTCCAAATTATTTGTCACATACTGTTGTTCACCATTCAACTCCTGAACCAGCTGCTCGGCTTGAACATGCACACCATCAGAATCAACATGCATTTTATCCAACAAGTCAGTTTTAGAGACCCGGGACTCTTCATGTTGGATAAATCCCTTTCCCCCACCTTTCTCACGCATATTTCCAATATTTTTGTTCGGGTGACTTCGCTGGGAAGATGAAGAATTAGCAGTATCCTCAATATTATATAGATTATTATCCACCCATGTACAACCTTTGCTTCGAGTCACTCCTTGCATAACTCGGGTTGCTTGATGCCCACCCGTAAAATCATAAGATTCGCGTAGCCAACCCCTGTATGACAGGATCAATTCATTCGCAATTTCCCCAACATCATACTGTAACTCACAATCTGCTGCAATATGCCCTATGACGCCACACATATAGTAGAAGTTAGGAATTTTTCATATGTAAACCCCACCATCACCTCATTACCATTCGAGATTCGTAGTTTGAGACATCGTAGTAGAGGTTTAGTAACATCAATTTTAGCTCTGATTCGCAGACTCGCCCCCTTACTCGGAACTCTATCTTCATCCATAAACATTCCGAGATGATTCCCAATCAGTTCTGCAATCTCCCTTGTTTGTCTCGATAATGGTAGGTCATGGATATGGATATGAAACGTGCAAAAATCCTGATTAACTTGACTCAGATTTTCATTGGTACCAATCTCGTTTAGCATCAAAATATGCTTGTCAAATGCCCATGGGCATCCTTGAAGAACTTTCTTTTTGTCAAGGATATGATTGAATTGAAACAAGATTATGTCTCCCTTCAATTTCTTGATTTCCACCCCCTCCTAAGCTTAAACAAACTCTTCATCATTGTTGCGACTGAAATTGTACGGTCTAGTTGTGATAAGTCTGTCGACGAGGGAGAGAACCGACGTCTCATTAAACCAAACCGAGTCTGGAATATCAAGCCCGCCCCCTTCATCCTCAGAAAATTTCAAGCGCTGCCCTAAGCGTGCTATTTATGACTCCATGTAAGCGACAGTGATGAGACAATAATGTCCAACATTGGAACCCTAGCCGTTGTCTGAACGTGAATAGGGAGAAAGCAAAACCTAAAACACCAAAAAAAAAAGATAACGCATAAAGAAAAGGAAAGAAAAATACAAAAGCAATAACCCTAAGAGCAGAAGCAAAACTGCAAAAACAAAACTCCTAGAAAAATCCTTAACTACCGCGCGAACAAAAAAAGAAAGATATCACCATGGAATAGGGAACATGTTTCGCGAAGTATATCAGTACTTCCACCAACCAAGTTAGCAATGACGAGTCGTGAAGGCCTTACAGGAGAAGGAACACGCACCCTTACCAATAAGAGGACAAACCCTTACGTGAGAAGGGAAACACTCTCTATTGACATACCAAAAAACCAACATTATTTCATGTATCTCATTTTTTTGTACTTGATATTTAGTTCATTGAAAAAGTAGTATACTATAACTTGTACTTTACTTTCACAATCACGGCTTTAATTGCTTACCAGCTGTTAATTAATTTATTTATATAAACTGACGGTTGGAAAAGGTTGCAGATTCTTCCGCTCGAACCGCCCCCACCCCACATGTCTCATCACACCCTACCCCACCTCAACGACCTTTTTTCACACAAATAGATTCCAAACTTCATCACTTTCTAATTTCTATTACATCTTTTCTTTTATGCATGTCGTATCAAATCAATTTTCTTTTATGTATATAAAAAATTATTTAAAAACTTTTTACATCTAAATGCAAATACCATCATTTTTTTACGTACTTACATCTAATTGCAAAAGGCCCTATGTATTATGTTTATTAGTAAATTCTACGTGCTTTAATAGTTAATTGACAAAAAATCTCAAGTTTAAGCATCGTGCCGGTGGAATTTTTTATTCATCTGTGTGGTATAATGAAAATGACAAATGAAATATTTGATAATATATGTAAATTGATGAACGTCGTTGTATATAACAACACGAACTGAAAATAGACTACATGAGATATATTGAGTATTCTATGATAAGAAATAACAAATTTCTTTTGTTAATTATACCATATGGCTGATTTTTGTTTTTAACTCAAAATTTTAATGGCATATGAGATAATTGGGTCCTTTTTAAGAATACATTGAGAATACACTGTTTTGCCAAGTGCTCATAACGTTTTTCTTTAAAAAAAAATAGTGCTCATAACATTTAGAAAATTAGAAGCTTGCTCCTATCCTATATAAAAATGAGCAGTTTTGCCGTGGTGATTTTTTGAGATGCCAATTAACAAAGAATATTTCATCAAATGTGTGATAATTCGTCAACTTTGACGAGATATTACGTAGAATATCGCATGAATAGAGTAACATCATTAACAAAAAGCTGACGAAGGACAAATCACACAATCGAAATAAGATTTTGGGGGCAAACTTCTCTTGTTTAAAAGTTACTAATATTTTACGAAACGAGTAATAACATGGAATGTTTCACACTTTGTACCTCAAAGTTACTATGTGGAGTTCTTTTTAATAAACATAAGATAAGGTCCTTTTCCCAATTAAACATAACCCATGGTGTGCTATGCAAACAAACCAACTTTCCATCACCTCAATTTCTCTATAAAATAACATCCCTCCTTACTCTCTTCTCCCTCCCCCTTCCTTCTACTCCTCTATTCTCACCTAATTTTCACTATTTCTCTAGTCATTATTATAGTTCTCAAAACCTCTTTCTCTTCTTGTTTCTATTCTTTTTTTAGATTAAGCTCCAAAAATTAGTTCTTGATTAAAGGGATTTTATGTATCAAACATATCTTGATGCTACTAAAATCCTTACAACCTTCATCTCCTCAAATTCATGTCTGCAATTCTGAGTGAACTCTTCCTCTCGGGGTTCACCACAATTAAGTCAACCTACAAACGCCGTACACATCTAGTCCAATCATTTTCCGTTGTTTTCCTCTACTGGTTTTACTACATTTCATGATTATTTTGTTAGTACTGTAGTAACAATTAATTAAAAAATTACTACTAGCACTATATTACAATATAGCATAATATAATATATATATATATACACAATACTATCAAATAAATTACTATAGCTAAAATTACCTAAGTATTTTTACTAATGGATGCATCAACCGGGATTGCAAATTCAATTTCATCAAATTCATCGGACGGTGGAGATTTGAAGCAACTAATGGACCAAAGAAAGAGAAAAAGAATGATATCGAACCGCGAATCGGCTCGGCGCAGCCGGCTCAAGAAGCAGCAGCATTTGGATGAGCTGACGGCTCAAGTGGCTAGGCTTAGAAAAGAGAACAATGAGATGCTTAGCGGCTTGAACGTGACGTCGGGCCATTACGCGAGGGTCGAGGCCGAGAACGCTGTTTTACGAGCTCAAGCCGCCGAGCTGAGCCATCGGCTCCAGTCATTGAACGAGATCGCGAGCTTTATGAGCGTCGTTGAGGTCGAGCCGCCACCGGCTTATGAGATGACGGCGTATCAGTTTGATCATGGCTTGGATTATAATAGTTGGGGCTGTCTTAGCCAGCCGTTGGGTGTGACGGCTCAAGCCGATACTATGTTCCAATGTTAATGAATTAATATGTTGATGGATTAAGAAGAAAATTAAACATATATGATAAGATGGAGATTGGAAAATTGTAATTTTAAGTTATGATTATTATGAGATTAACTATTAAAGTTCTTGTAAAATTTGGCTTTTAACTATCTATGTTGTGCAATGAATAATTTTCTATTTGCCAATACTTTTTATTGTTCTTTCTTTTTACAAATAAACATTTAATTGATTAATATTCTTAACGGAAATTAAGAGGCAAATTCTCCTTTTGGGATATTACTTTAAGGGGGTGTTTGCAAGAGCTTTTAAAAGAAGCTTATGCGCTTTAAGTCACTGAAAAGCATTTATTTAGTGTTTGCAATTCATGCTTTTGCTTCTCCTTCTCTTAAAAAAAGTCAAAATTAAGCAGAAGTCCAGAAGCATGTCATGAGGTGCTTCCATAAACTGCTTCTACTTATATATTCCTTAAATATCTCTTAATATCTTATTTAAGTCTTAATTAATGAGAAAAAAAATTCTCATAATTTCTCTCTTTCCTCATTTACGTGATATTCTCTATAATTTTAAATTGTGGTGTTTTAATTAATAATAAAAAATAATTAAAGAAAAAGTAATAACGAAAAAGAATACAAAGAAATTCATAAAAGAAAAAAACTACTTAACAACAACATATTTATATTAACAACTTTCAAATAAAGTTATACTTTCTAAAAATAAATGCTTACATCAAATAAATTGTGAAATTTAGTGTAATAAGCGTATTAATTCAATTATATTATTTTATTTTTAAATATAACCATAATTGTGCATGTGTGGGTGAAACATTAATATTATGGATACTTTAAATATAGGAAAATAAATTTTATTGCATCTTGATCAATATTAAAAAACTGCATTTCGCTAACTATTGCAAACACCACAAAACTATTGTAACTGCTTTAATTAACTTTTAAAAATACATTTGCAAACACTCACTGATTTAAGTCAAACGTCGCTTTAAGTAACTTTAAGTAAAAGTTATGAATAAGTAGCTTTCATAAGCTCTTGCAAACACCCCCTAAAGGTTATACGTACACATTATCGAATGAAATAACCTTCGGGTATATTTTTAATAACAACATCGTAGTTTAAATTATTTATTTATCATATTATATTGAAATTGACTTCTACGTTTTATTTGTAACTATGGTTACTAATTAAATACAATAACATATTCCAGATTCTACTTCCTAGGTCACAGAATAAAGTTTGTATAGTGTAAACTTGCTTTTCTTAGGAATTATAGTGATGTTTGGAAAATTTTCTCGAAATTTTATTTTGAAATTAACTAATTTGGAAAAAATTGAAAAGTTCAAAGTTTTATTTATTTTAGCAAAACTCGATTTGCAAATCAGCTACCGAAGTTCGGTAGTTACTAATATTCAATGTACTTGTATTGTGATTTTTCGACGATTATTTTAAATATAATTGGTTGTTTGTTATCAATTACGCTAATAACAAGTAATAATTAACTAAATAAACATAAAATGATGATTTCATTGCACAATCAAATGACATTACTAATGTCGGTTCATGATAACAATGATACATAATGTCGTTTGTTTGTCAATAGTATATATATATATATATATATATGTATCTCCTAATAGAACGTTAAATAATGAATGTAACTTCACATCATAAACAATCATCACATTTCATCGATACACCGTACAACACGTCACAATGATATTTCAATCACATACACGAAACATGATTAAGTGTAGAAGTAAAACTAATATATACGTCACAAAAAAATACATTAATCGTAATAACAACTCAATTACTATCAAACAAGTTAATTATTACTTATTATTGGTAATATTACTAAACTGAAAACATAAAGAAATCAAAATCACACAAAGAAATATACAAAATAGAAAAAAAATTAACATTAGCTACGGCCAAGCGGTAGCTACTAATACTCAACGGGCATTAGCTACCACTTGTCGATAGCTACTAATGTTCAACAAACATTAGCTACCAAAATTCGGTAGCTACTAATGTTCGTTGAACATTAGCTACGAAAGTCGGTAGCTACTAATATTCATCCTGATAGAACCCAAAAAATAGCTATCGATTTTCGATCGCTAAATTTCAAAAATTTGGGCGCCCAAGTGCGGGAAATTCGAATTTTCAGAAAATTAAATTGTTTTTACCAAATCGGTAGCAAAACGTCGAAAATTTGGGCGGCCAACGGAGGAAAATTCAATTTTTTCAAAAATTTAAAATTTCAATCTCATATTATAAATACCCCTCAATTCTTCAATCTATAAAATAATCCCAACACTTCTCCAATCTAAAAACTATCCCTACCATTTTTTTATTTATCAAATTTATAAAATCATCCCAACACTCTCTTCAAATCATCAAAAAATCTTCACTTCTCTAATCTAAAAAAACTTTCCATATCATTTCTTGATTTCTTCATATCTTCCAATTTTTTTTCCATTAATCAAATCCCACATTCTTTTCAAATCTTCAAAATATTTCTCATTTCTCAACACTTTCTTTATATCTTCAAAACTCCACACTTTTTTTTTATTTTATTTTACAATCATTTTGTTTAAAAAACTTTCTTCATTTATTTAAATGCTTGATAGTGTTAAATTAACAAATCAACATTGATTTTCATATTGGTGAAACAATAAACCAATAAATTTCCGAAATATTTTCGGATTTTTTTTTTAAAATCTGTAAATATTATTACCTACCGCAGTGCGGTAGCTAATAATATTCATGGCTTTACATATTATTAGCTACCGCCAGTCGGTAGCTAATAATACTCAAGGCTTTAAATATTAGTAGCTACCGAATGTCGGTAGCTACTAATATTTATACCATTAGCTACCAAAATGCGGTAGCACATGCGGGGTAAAATGGGCAAGTTAAAACGGTAAATTAGTGACGAAATTTCAGTAGCTACTAATATTCATAAAGTTAGCTACCGAAAGTCGGTAGCTACTAATATTCATACTATTAGCTACCAAATTTCAGTAGCAAATGCGGGTTAAAATGGGCAAGCTAAATCGGAAAGTTAGTGACGAAATTTCGGTAGCTAATGCGACAGTAGCTACCGACCAGCAGCTACCGAAAGTCAGTAGCTAATTGCCAAAGTTGTGGCGACAAAAATGGCGACGATACTTCGGTCAGTAATGCTAGGGACGGAAATTCGGTAGCAAAGTGCCTTATTACCTACCGAAATGCGGTAGCGAGTCATTAGCGACGCGATTAGTAGCTACCGAAAATTACTGACGAAATTGCGGTAGCTAATTGTTAACAGGATGGAAATTCACCTGCTTAAAGTAGACAATAAATTAATTACTGGAATTACCAGATATGTTATTATGCAACCTGCACTCATAATACAGGTATCACGCCCCAAGCATCCCCCGGAAGACCCCCGAGGATCGACAAACGAGAACAACACTCAAAATATCCCATAGCTACATCAAGCGCCCTCGGGACACATCTCCGAACATCAAATACTGGAGCAAGTCGTGCCTAATGGCCCAACATTCGGAATACATAACCAAGGCAGATACCTATCGGAATATACATCTGAAGAAAGCATTCTACAGACTAACCGCTATTGGAACTACCGCAGCATCGGACAACACTCCGCCCCACTCATTCTGCCTCTCCGAGAAGTATGAACTCTCGGAAAGGATGAGTTAAAAGAACCAATTTATCAAAGCCCACTGGAGCTGTCGGAAATCAACAGAGTCCCAGAACCTTGACAAAAACACTTCCTTGCTATGCACTCCCAACACAAATACTCTCGGAACACTACTCCAGTCGACCAACCCAGAGGACGGAACTTCACAATAACGTAAGAACTACAGAACAACACTCTCCGGGCACTCGGAGAAAGAAAACACCTACCCACGATAGCTAAAAACCTCTCGGAGATCAACCCATGAACAAACACCCCCTCGGAGAATATCCTGAAACAATCACACCAGAATACACACCTATCGAAGAAGCACTGTCACTAAGAGAACACTCAGACTCGGCCCTCGAGTCACCGTTAGAAGCAATGAGCTCTCGGAAGTAAAGAAGGCAGTCTACCCCTTATCATAAAGAAGACCAAAGCTCTCAGAAGAAGAAATGATACAGTCAGCACTTAAGATAGACGTTATCTTATTGGTTAAATGAACATTGTAACACTTGTAGAACACCACCACATGCATAACGACACCTGTAAAAACATGCATAACGACACATGTCCCTAAAAACTCTATATAAACAGAGGAAGAAGGGAAAGAAAAAGGAGGGGGGACAATTAAGGAAAAACACACGTATAGACTCGGAAATACGCATATCGACTCGAAAAAAAGAGTGGATCATAGTGAATAAAAGGAAGGAATGTTCTTGTCAGTTTTTCTCTCCTTTTAAATAGCACTTAGTTTTTGAACCATGGACAAAGGCGTTCCAACCCAAATAAATAATTCAGTTAATTAGGTCGTAATTCCAAACCTGTTAACACTAATGATCATTAGCGACCACATTTGGGTCATTAGCTACCGAAAATGAAAATCTTGTAGTGAAAACCATTTATTGTAGTCTAAGTAAAGGTAAATTTTAATTTGGAGTTGAATTATTCATCCAAAAAAATCAATTGGAGTTGAATTAAATTTTGGCATAGAGATGGTGAAGGATTTGGTTCATAAGTCAGGTTGTTGGTTGGTTATAATTTGTACTTTGAGCACTACATGTGCTTCTTTTTCTTTTTCTTTTTTCATAAAAATATTTTTGCAGATAAAAAGAATTAATTTACTTTACAAACACCATTAAGAAGCTAAACCAGTACGCATCTTCCGAATAAGATAAATAAACTCATTAAATCATCTGTGACTTTCTTAAAAAATGAAAAAACGTCAAATGCAAGTAGTTTTAGAGTGTGAAAATTCATTTATTTATATAATTAAGACAATGAATCTTAATCAAGGAATATTGGCTTGTCACTATCTCAAAGGCCAAATTTCAACATGAAAATTATTGAAGAGTAGAAGACCAAGTAAAGCACGGAAATACAAATAGGTACTCGCACGTTCTATCTGAAGTGATTAAGATTAGTAATCTATTTTTCTTTCTGTTTTACCTTTTTTTCTTTTTTTTTTTGTTTGAAAAGTTACCACTAATTTAATTAATTTGTAGGATCTGAAATCTATAGAGAGAATCCCACGTGCAATAGACATCGTTTTCAGTACTATTGCAAAAGTACTGTCAGTCTTATGGTATTTAAGTATTTAACTATTATTTAATAATATTTACCGGGACAAAATTACCTTACATTGTGCCCATAAAGCTATGCTGTTTTGTAATTTTACACCTTCAATCTGAATTTTAGTAATCGTAATATCGTATGGTTTACCATATTTAGCTACAATAGAGTAATAATAGGAAAAAACTTATGTGGACTTGGTCCATATTTCAAATATGCACCGTGTGGCTTAAAATATTTCATTCATTCTTTTAGTAAAAAAAAAAGTAAAAATAGAATTTAAAATACTAACCCAACTGAGTTAAGACCTTGGTTAAGGTGGGTCTTTAAAAAAAAGGGAACAAATGAATTTCTCCATTCCCGCTATTACTGTTCATGGTCAAGGAAAAAAATAAATCCACCATGTGAGAAATAGAACCAAACAGAGCTCATCAATTTATTTTTCTGATGGGTGAAACGTTGCTTTTCGTCTACAGTGAGCGTATTTATTTTTTGTTTATTTTCTCCATTTCTTACTCTCATTCATTTCAGTTGTTGCTCTTCTTCATTTTAGTTGTTGTTTTTCTGAAACATAGAATAAAAAAAAATTAGAATGCTAAACAAAATAACACATTTACACATCACAAATCAGTCAAAATTTATGTTCTAATAGAACTTAAGCTTGTAACATTTTTTTAGTAAACACAAAAAAACAGAGACTTTTTTTTCAAAAAAAAAAAGAGACTATTTTTTTCTTATTGTTAAAAAAGAGAGACTTCAATATAACCTCTAGATGCTAATACCAACAGTTTTGTTCTAGGCTTCTAGTATTTGTTTTCATGAGAAATAATGAGATACGAAGTCAAAAAAAAAAAAATAGAACAAATATCTGCTGTTGTAGATTTCCATCGGATTGTTTATCTTGCATTGTTGGAAAATTAGGGGACTAATTTTCTGCATTAACTTCCATTGTGAAAAGATTATTTGAAATAAGATTTATTTATGAATCAATTGGAGGGGATTTTTGTTTTCTTGTGTATGGACAGTAGCGGGAATGATGAATTGAGTCTTTTTCTTTTACTTTTGAAAGCCCTAACTTAATCAAAGTTTAACTGAGTTGGGTTTATTATTTTAATATTTATTTTTACTTCTTTTTTTAATGAATGGTGAATTCTGAGCCACACGGTGCATGTTTGAAATGTGGACCAAGTCCACATAAGTTTTTTTCCGTAATAATAGTATAAGAGAATACATAGTTTGGATGAGCAAATAAAGTTCTATATTTAACGAAATCGGCGATAATACATGGTTTGGATGGCAGTACTCCTTCTCCTGCAGTCGCCAAAAAGTGGGCTAGGAAAGGCTTATCCCACGACTGGGAATCGCCACCCTCGTGCGTTTCGAAGTTGGGGGGGTTTAATCGACACACGAAAATCCTTATTTACCCTTACTCAGCCTCAATTTGGCACTTTTTACTCCCGCTTAAAATTTGGGCATGCTCTATGTAATTTGACTAGGGTTTCTCTCGGCAGCTGCAAATCCTCTGTGAACAGTAAATTATCATATTCAATTGTTCAATTTTTTGGATTTCTTTTCACTTTTTAAGCTTCGTTTTGAGCTACAAGTCTCTAATCTACTTGTTTTCAACAGGCTAAGAAGAATCCTCACTTGTGGCGGTGTATTTTGCTGCATTTTCATATCTAGGTGCGTTTGTTGGTGTGATTAGGAGAAGTCTTATTTTCACGAATTGTTTGTTAGCTGCCTCGCATATGAAAACTTGTCCAAAATAATTTATGCGGATTCGTTGTATGGCCATCATTCTGACATATTCCTTGTTAGCGATTATTTTTTATTGCTTGGCGGTATATCGTGCACGTTGTTTGTAGAGATTTGTCGACCCAGTCATGCGTGTACATGGGTTACAGAACTAATGTAAAAATGTCATGTGTTTGTGCTATTTTTCGAGTGTGTTTTGCCTAATTTAGTTTGGTGCATTCAATCTGTTACAAGTTATTTGTCCACTATTGGAATGAAAAGCTGTGACACGAACTAAACTTACATTTTTGATTTCAAATGATTATAAGGGTGCACCATTTAGTCATTTACTTGACAAAATCTTCACCCTTGCCAAGTCTCGGTTCGTCGGATACCGAAGTGAATGTGTTTCTTGAAATTGTTTATCTAGTAACTAGATAGTTATGTTTATATTTTAGCAGGTTTCAATGGGTCCAAGGGAGAAGTTGTTTCTTCTATTATTGCTTCACCAAATGGTGTTTAGGGTGTCATTATTTGTCGTTTTCTTAATATTTATATGAATCTAGTGATTTAGGACGCAAACAGAGGCGGAATAATATTCGTTATAGTATTCTACGACGTATCCCACATCAAATTAAATATCTAGACAAACTCTTGAATTGTGGAGATGTTAAGGTGAAGAATTATCTTAGAATGAATAGAGATTGTTTCATGAAGCTGCGTTACTTGCTCCATAGCTACGGTAGTTTAGAAGAAACTAAATATGTAGGAATTTCTACCCAAGTGTTTATGTTTCTTGATACCTTATCCCATCACACCAAAAACTGTATTGTTGGAGGTCATAACATTCGTTCAGGCGAGACAGTTAGTCATTTGTTTGGTAAAGCTCTTGTGGCATTGTTAAAATGTCACACTATATTGTTGTCGCGTCTAGAACCAATTGGCCCCGACGACATAGATCACACATGGAAAAGTTTCCAGGTAATTGTTCATATATCCGACATAATATTAAATACGTAAATTTATCTCTTTGTTTTAGAAATGTGTAGTCTAAACATGCTATGTCTTTATTGGAAAAAAAATCATTAGGGGTGCCTAGGAGCGCTTGATGGTTCATTTTTTCAAGTAAGAGTCCCAATAGTGGACAATAGTAGATATCGAACAAAGAAAAAAGTAGCTACCAATCTCCTTGCAGTTTGTGACTGCAATGGATTGTTTGTTTGCATTCTTGCTGGGTGGGAAGGGAGCACCGCTGATAGTCGTGTGTTACAAGATGTAATAACTCGTGCAAATTCTTTAAAAATCCCCACCGGTAAAATTACATCACACATTTCACATTATGGAAAGATTAATTTGTAGTTCATTACCTTATTATAACAAATAATTGAGTACCATGAATTTCATTCTCATTCCAATCTATGAAACACGTGTTAGGTTGTTACTACTTAGGGGACGGTGGTTACACAAATGGGGAGGAGTTTATTGTTCCTTATCGCGGAGTGCGATACCACTTGATGGAATGGGAAACCAACCAATGCACCCCACAAAACTACCAAGAGTACTTCAACTTGAAGCATGCTCGAGAAAAGAACGTGATAGAGTGTGCCTTTGGTGCGCTAAAGGTGAGATGTGGAATATTACGAAAACATTTGTGGTTCTCTATTAAGAGACACAACTACATCATAATGGCTTGTTGTCTACTCCACAATTTTATTAGGAAAAACATGTCAAATGCAATCTTAGAGGAGGATTGCCTAAGGTCACCATCTAATATGGAACCTCAACCAGGTTATATCGACGTTGTAGAGCCTTCAGAAGCTTGGCATAATTTTTGAGAAACAATGACCACCCAAATGTACAACGAGTTGCAGGCCGCGAGGCAGAGGCGTTAGAATTTCGTATCTTTATAGTTTAAAGGAAAGTTAGAGGAGTGGTTGTTTTGTATTGGTGTGTAGTTGTTGTATTATTGTTTCTTTTACTTATAATTGTGGATTCATGACTTCTCTTGTTGTATTTTTAATTGGTTTTTATCACTTTGAAGTGTAATGGGTAATGCCTTGATGAATTGTTTGTCACAGTACCATTATCAATATTTCGTCGTTCAAATTACACATTGAAGTTATCTTACATATATGAAATAATATCCAATTGCATTCTGTTTCTAACAATTTTTGTGGTTACGAGCATTCTGTGATTACATACGTTACTTGTCATGGATTCTGAAATTTTCTTTCCTGACTACACATAGTGAAATAAATTTGTTCATTATACTACACTGGATGACATTGTTCATTTATATAATGACAAATGAAATTTTAAAAGTTATTCATACTTTGAAAACTTTGTAGATGGCGTACTCCCAAAGCAGTTGTCCAACAACCCATACTCCTTACAAAAAACCAGCTGGATCAAGGAGAACGTGAACCCAACCCGAGGAGTTGGTTCTATTCGATGGGTTGAAGGATCTATGCGCAAATGGATAGCGCGCGAAAAATGGCTTTAGGCCTGGGTACTTAGCGCAATTAGAGCTTGTTATGTCGCGGAAATTCCCTCACATCCGTCCAATGATGAAAAAACATATCAACGCAAAGCTCACTGTGTGGAAGAAGACGTTTGGGCCAATTCGCGCCCTGTTCTCAGCTTTGGGGTTCGGTATGATTGCCAATTCACAAATGGTTGACGTCCCCTCGGACGATGTTTGGAATGCATATGTTAAGGTAATCTCTTTCTCTGGCCTTGTTGAGTATGACATTGTATGTGTATGGTAGCCATTCTAGGATTTGACGCAATGCTCGTATAATTTGTTGCCATGCAAATTACAATGATCCAGCCTGTGTGGAGCTGATTGTTTAGCTATCCTTCGTTTTCTTTTACACAAATATATCCTTGCTTAATGTTAAATGTGGGTAATTTAAATCTTGACTCTCTTATATACTTATGATTAACTGGTGTGGTATACTGTGTTTGTGCGAAAAAAAACTGGAACTTTCAGTGTATTCTAGCAAATAAAATACAATCAGTGTCTTACACAAGCTAGAAAGGAAATTTGAGTGTAATCTAGATAATTTTTATAGGACTTCCATTTACTTGCCTACTACCACCCATGATGATTACAGTTCCTTGTTTGGCGGTTGTTCGTTGTAATGTTCAGTATATTTTGAGCAATAATTTTGGAGAATATAATTAACAGGCAAATAATAGGTATGTCAAATCATACTTGAGCAGTGCATAGAAAGGGATTCAAAATAAAATTAGTTTCAACAAAACTTATGGAAAAATGTGGCTCGTCTGGGCAGTACATTCAGGAATATGAAGCTCAGTTTGACCGTTTATTTTTTGATATTGACATGCTTTAATTGTTTTTAGTTTAAAGCCAAATCATCATTGGGTTACACATTTCAATTCAGAATTTAATTGGCTTCTTGATGCATCAGGCACACCCCGAGGTATCAACTTTTCGTTACAAGAATTTTCCATATTAAGAGGCGTGGTAAATCATCTCATCACACACTTCAATTTACCTGAGTGACATTTATCGTTTAGCGGGAAAAAAATTATTCCCACGACATTCATCCAACATTATTTGGAAGTTTTCGGGGTTTAATAATTGAATCAATAAGAAGTCACGGTGCAAAGAACTTGACTATTTTTGCTAAAAGCGATTAGTTAACGAAGAAATTCACCTTAACACGGGAATGAACATTTTCGCCCTTCTAATCATCGAGCCAATTTGTTCCAAAAAAAAAAAAAATCTCTTAGGGACATGTGAAAATAATCCTATATTCAATAATTTAGTCCATACCGAGTCAATGGCTAAAACTTTAATACAATGATATTGTAAATTTACCTTTTGAATTTCAATGCTCTAGTGAGAAGGAAATCACTCCATATATAGTATATACGAGCCAATTCAAAAATTCTTTCTAGCTCGATCAAGGCTAGATGTAATTTGTCACATCCTCTAATGATTTCTCAATTCTCACATAAGTGAACATATTTATGCAACAATAATTCAGATGCCTCTAGTATTAATAGTTCACTTATATTTATTTTTAATTTGAGTTATCATAAATAGAAAAAGCTCATAGTTAAGCATAATATGAGCTAACAAATCTTTGTCGATTTAATCCAATATTTATTTGAATGTTCTTTTATCATCATGTAGGTGCGTATTAGTCGACCGAGAACTATCCACGCGAAAACCTAAAACTTAACGTAGACCCATGGTGGCAAACAATTGATGTAAAAGAACAGACCTAGCTCATGTAAAAATTGACAAGCACCAAGCAGTTTCATATGCAAGAAAGGTAATTTGGAACTTTTTTCTCGTGTGAAAAGTGAGAGAAACTAAAGAGGACATGCATCATAGCAAATGGGAATGCAACTTGGTGCATCAGAGAAAAAACATATTATTACACTTCTCTTTACATTCCAATAGCTTTTGTACTTCTATTTCGAGTAATAAAAGACAAAAGCAAAATGTTGAAAAGATGCTAATTGAACGCAATCTACCCCACTTGTTCCTTGTGCCTTGGTTTTCTTTTTTCTTTGGTATAAAGAAAACAAAGATTGCTAAAATAAAAATGTTGTGTCTTAGTACGTTTGAGAAATATTTAATGAGTGATGCAAATTATCTTCGTTGTTTCTTAGAGTCCATATTAGACTGAGTTAAATCCCTTAATAAAAGCGTACTTCACCCCTGCTCGGGATAACCAACTGATCTCATAACAATGCACTAGCGACTAAAACCGGAATTGTCCAAAATAAGTTATTCTATTATTGAATTGCCATCTCATCTAAAAGTTTAAGCTGTTAGAGAATGTAAACATTTAATATTTTTACATATTATCGCCAACACGCCCTCTCACGTGTAGGCTATAAACATGCTGTAAATCTTTTTGTGTTACGCTTGTCACGTGATATTTTTTTAAATAAGTGGCGGTGGGATTCGAACTCACGGCCTCTTGTGTGGTCTGAGTTCTGATACCATATTGAATTGTTATCTCATCTAAAAGCTTAAGCTGTTAAAGAGTGCAAGCATTTAATATTTATATATATTATCTCCAACATCGATACCTAAATCAACATAGTAGCTGGTATCTTCTTGTTGTGCTAATAAGAACATTGTATTACTGGATGATTAGTTACGAGATTTTTTTCGTACTTGTTTTTTGTTTTAAGTAGGTGTGACGTCGTCTCATATCGTGCATGATTAGTTGGAGTTTTAGGAATCACTTGTGACACAAAGGCGGGTGACTAGAGAACCATGATCGCATGATTGATTCGGCCATCTGATCGTAGCATAAGGTTTGTCCGCTACATCTTGGTCTACTTAATTTCGCCCCGTACCCGACGTAATTTATGTTAAACGAGCAAGACCTCAACTTTTCATTTAAAAATGCATTTTTTATATACTTATATTCATAATTATTAAAATACCTCTAGACTAAATTAATTCAATTAATTAATTCTACAACATTATGAAATTAATAAAGCTGAATAACCGAAGGCGAAAAAGACAATAACATATTCCTTGAAGTAAATGTTCAACTAACCTTATAATTTCAGTGATAGTCCTTGAAACAGTACTATGTAAGATAATAAATAGTAACGTATTCCTAAGCACCATGTGAAATAAAGAAGTGCTGTTTGGGACATTTTTCTGTGACGATGTAGGGTGGAAGGAACGTGAGCATTTTAAATGATAAAACTTATGTCAACTTGCAAACTTTTTATCATGTTAAGCCAGCTTGATCTTGCTTAATTATGTTAATTAAGGAAATATTGTAATGAACGACATAATTAGAGTTGAGATATGAGAAACAAGACCTGTGTTTTTCAATACTTTAACTAATTCTTAACCTCCAACTAAAAAAGAGTTGTATATTATGTTCGTAAGAACATAGACTCCTCTAGTCCTTTGTGTACATGAAGACAAAAAGAAGAGGTAGCTAAATTGTTTAACAAGCCATGTGTTTAAGGGAAAATCCATTTGAAAAAAGAAAAAAGAAGCAAAAAACTCACCTATATTATGGGTGATTGGTAAAAACTCCCCTGTAAATGTTTTTAAAAGTGAAAAATCTCATCTGATTTTAGTATATAGTTCTTTTTGTCTTCTTTTGTTTCAAAAACAAGGGTATACGGCAGTTTTTATTTATTTACTATTAAGATTTTGTTAAATTTCCAAGAAGAATAAAAGTCAACAATAATATGCAGAAGCCTAGTATTAATTCCTAAACAAAGTGGAACATATTTCAATATGCTTTCTTGCTTGTTGGATGAAAATATCAAATCCTAGCGCTGTAGCCTATGATGCACCGATACCGATACCAAGATAGCTATGCAGTACCCGATACATATCGATACCGATTCATATACCGATACCAGTTCTGACGTATCCGATACGCCACGTGGCGTATCCTTTAATTTTGAAATTAAAAAAATCTTGATACGTATCCGATACGTTTTTTTAGGCGTATCGGAACTATTATGGGTCTTTTTTATAAACTTTTAATATTTGATGGATTAAATATTTAAATATAATTCCACCAAATATAAAATAAAATAAAAAATAAAAATTTCTTTATCAAGGCCACGATTCAGGTCTCATTATTTTTACAATTATACTTTTCTTTTTTATTCATAATCACCACTACCACTATGCACCATCTTTACCCCCACCACCATGCGCCACCACAATTATACTTTTCTTTTTTCTATCCATAATCACCACCACCACCATGCGCCATCTTCAAGCTTGTTATATTGTTATTTAACTTATTAGTCATAAATAATTCACGTTTATATGTCTTTTTTCATATTTGATGCATGATTTTTTTAATGTTAAACCATTTTTTGTGTATTTCTAATTTTTCTTGTTTAAGTTTTAAATTTTATTGCTTGTTAAAAATAAAAAATACATATAATAAATATTAATAATTATTTATATATAGGCGTATCCTTGCCGTACCAGTATCGGCTATTTTTAAAAAATGTCGTATCGGCGTATCCGTACCGTACCATACCCGTACCACCGTACCCGAACCGGTGCAACGTAGGCTGCAGCACATGAGTAGTAGCAATTTTATTATCGACTTGATTAAGTTAGCTCTAATATCATGTTAAAATTTAATACCCCTTAATTAAATCATCTCTAGAAGGCTTTATTTAAAAACTCGGATTTTTTTTTTTTGTAACCAAAAGAATATAAAGAGCACTTAGGCTAAATCCGCATACAAAATATGAACTAAGCTAGGGGTGGGATTAGTGACACACTAAACTCGTCCTTGGACTCGCGTGCGATCTTTGCCATCGCGTCAGCTACCTTGTTCACCTCTCGTCCAATCCAACGGAACTCACACTCCCACAGCTTATGTATAAGCGCACGACATTCTTTGATCTTCGCATAAAGTTCATGACTACGGATTGTTTCATCCACGATGATTGTAAAAGCATCCTTGGAGTCCGTCTCCACCTCGATCCTATGAACTCTCCTTTCCCAACCTATGACTAGACCCTCCCAAATGGCCTCCAACTCCGCCTCCAAGACAGTCGGGGCGACGAGTTTTCTAACAAATCCCCATATCCATTCTCCCTTACTGTCTCGTAGAACACCGCCCGAAGATCGGATGTTAATACCCGTGGAGACACTACCATCTATATTTAACTTGTACCATCCTGATTTCGGCTTCTTCCACTTACCCACCTCCGTCGGCTTTCGAGATCGCAACACGGACATTTGATCCCAACAAAGTTGTTTTATTTGACATATCACGCCATAAGTCGTGGAATTAGTACCTTTGAAAACCCGACGATTGCGCGCCTTCCAAATACACCAAACTTCCGTCGCAAAGATAACATTCCATGGAACGCCGTCGATCTCCTTACTAATCTTTTTCGTAAACATGAGGTTACGGCGCATCCAACCTATGTCCTCCATCGCCAAGAACCGACGCCACAGATTTTTCGGGATGAGTACCTTCCAAATTTTAACGGCCTTTGCACAATCACGTAGGATATGTATCGCGTTTTCATCAATTCCGGGGCACTGTGGACAGACCGCGTACTCCGTTAATTATTTATTAATATACATAAGTCCAAATTTATTCTTATATAAAGCGATATGGAATATATTTGAACAAATGTCTATACGCTACTCACTATTAGATTTTCTCGAGTAAGAGCCACAAATTAAAGCAATTAGGTAATAATGACTGGTAAGTGCAAAGATTAGGGTGGCTCCCATATAAAAGTTTAGCAATAAAAAGAGAAAATGTAGTAAGTACCTCACGATTAATTAATTAATGTTAGTAATGAGTTTCATTTCGTAGAAAGTTAAAAGTGATTTCAGACTAATGTGGTTAGTAAATAAAGGCAAGGAAGGGTTGAGGATCATCTTTTCAAAACTTGAGAATTTAGCAAATTAAAACATTCCAATACAATTGATGGATGACTATAATCTTGTTTTATTATATTAGGCCAGAAACAATTCCATAGGTTAGTTTCGCGCTTTTGAAAAAGGAATAAATTAAAGGCAAGATATAATTTATAATATATTATGATAATGCAGCTCTCGTTGTTGTTGTTGGAGTATTGCTTATACGTACTCATTTTTCAATAAATTCTTTTCTTTGCTGATAAAAAAAATATTATGATAGGTAATCATGGAACGTAACTCTCCCAAATTTTCGAGATTTTTCCGACAAATCTTGTAAAAGTCATAAAAATAATTGTGTGGATACTTTTACTGTTCTTTTTGCGAGATTTATTCTAGAAATTTTGATTGATCACGAACAAACTTTTGTCTAGAAACAAGTGGAGACAATTTCCCATATTGTTAACTTTTTTAAGATTATAATTTCGAATCAAAGATACAAAAACAATAAAAAAAATCAAGTAAGGCGAAATTATCATCTCAAATCTTTTCTTGTACATCGTGTATTAAGATTTCACCACGAATTTTATTCATATATATGTCTTAAACACAATTATGGTACATACTACATAGAGTGCTTCGATCACAATTCTATTAAAGCAACTGCAAATTGATTTTGGCTGAAAATTGTGGACCTAGCTCGTAGTTAACCTTTTCTAATGATAATTTTGTTAAATGAGCGTATTGCATTTGAGAAAGTAAAGAATATTAACTATATAAGAAAAGCAATAAGCCTTCTTTTCCTATAGCCTTGGCTCTAATTATCATAAGGAACTAACTATGCCAGTCAAATATTTCGTAACTCTTTTTGTCACCTTTTTTCTTTTACTTACTTTTGTCTAAAGCAAAACTTTTTTTTTATTTTAAAAAGCCTAATTAGCTGACGGGTGTTCATGACTATTAAGTTTTAAGCCAACAAAACATAATTGATAATTCTCGAGATAATTAAATTCCAAATCTTGTGGAACAATCTTAAAAGGCACAACACATAATGATAGTCAGTGCTATTATCATAAACAGAAAAGTGCCTTATCAAAGTAGATCTGCATTATTAAACTGTCGAGCTAATTAAAGATTCGTGGTTGTGATTAAATTAAACTATAGAGAATAATATTTAATTATGCAAACCTTAATCATCTCTTTATTGAGTTATTCTTTGCTGAACTTTGACTATTAAGACTTCAAACGAATAATATAATGACAGCTGGATTTTTTATTTTTTTTGTGTAACCTTTTTATCACGATTCACGCCTTTTTGTTTGAGACAGAATCTGATAGAATATTGAAAAAGGTTATAATGTAAGCATGGACATTCTTAAATTAGATTATGGTAGCATGTGGCCAGCCATGCTCCTGAATAATTCACATGAATGCAACACAATTTTTTTTATTTACTTTTATAATAATTAGAATGCAACATATATGAGGTTGTCATCTTTCTCAGTATTTATAATATATGGGTAGTGGCTTGTTATTTTTTCACACGATGTATCGTAAACCAATTTTGTAAAATTATTATAAAGTTGTGTTCGTATTTCGTAATATATATAATTTAAATCTCTATATCTTATATATCGCTTGTTATATTTGTTTCCTGATCATATTTGCGCATTTATGATACTTTGTACTGCAAACTAGAAATTAAATATATATATATATATATATATATATATATATATATATTGCTGCACATTTTTTAGGTTTAATTTACATGGACATTTTCCAACTATAATTGATATAATACTAAACTATATAAAGTCAAGCCTAATCCGGGTGAGAATTTTTGCATGCACATTTTAATGTAACATTTTTTGGTATGCTTACTTGACGACATCTCACGCGACCATGTGTTACATCTTAAAATCTGTCAAGTAATTTTGAACTCCTTGTCGAGTAAGACAAAAGCCTAAACTAAGAATATCGAACACTGACACGGGTTTACGAACACGGCAACATGAATTTTTAAAACAATTCCATACAACTTAGTCTGTCGAATTCGTGGGCACGACATGCGTGAATTTTTGAAGTATTGGTGCAACGTATGGTTGCTGCATTTGGTTGCCCCGTGAGCTGAAAACCCATATAATTTAGTGTCAAGATTATATTAAATGAAACAATTAATCTTGCATTTGGTTGCCAAAAAATATCCCACCTTGTGGTCTTTAATTTTACTAAAATTCATGTTTGATTGCACATACACATCCACATTATTTCGTGAATTACCAAAACAACCTTTAAATTGCTTCGTAATTCGTGATTCTACTTTATGTCATTCAATTGTGATGTAAACACCTTTTTGGGGGTAGGAAATGTATTTTTTTTTGAAAAAGTGGGGGTAGAATGTTATTTAACTTTAGTGGTTGAAGTTGGTGGTTGTGGCATTAAATTATCATAGGGGGTGGGGGTGATGGGGGTGAGATTAGTTATCTTGGAAAATGCTCCAAAAATGCAATTTACGTTGAGCCTCTTCTACCTTTTATTTACCAACCAAATGTGGTATAAACCCACATTATTTAATTAATATGGGTTGTTAAGGGCAACCAAATGCGCCGTTAATATATAGGCGTGCGCTTCTAATTTACCATATTTAAAAAATTGCAAATGAAAGGATGTGCAACTTTTGTAGAAATAACAGTGTTAGAAAAAGTTAATTAATTTATCTTCCTCCATTTTTTATTGCACAGTACAAGTACAACAACCTGAGCTGTATCTGATGTAGACCATCCACCAAAGTGGTCACTCGTTTCCGTGACAATTGATGTTTCAGTAAAAATATTCATATGCTAAAGTAGCACAACTAGACATTTATTTTCTTAAAGTTATTTACTGTTTGGTTGGAAAAAACCATGAAAGTTTGCCCTTTTTCTCATGCCTAGTGTAAAAAAAGAAAATAGGATAATTTTCAATAACATGTAGCTGATCATTGGAAGCTGGATTTCTCCTACAATATCCATAAATTAGCTAACACAATTGATGCGAGATGTCGTAACTTCGTTGGGAACGTGTAAACTCCGTGTCAAATTGCGAATTATGTACTTGGTACGTAGATCAAAGATCTTCGACTCTGTTAAAGATAACTTACACCAGAACAACAGATCTGGTTTTCCGATGCTTGAGCGAAAAAGAAGTAAACAACGAAGTCTAGACAAAAAAGCCAGTACTATATATCTAGCATTTTCTTTTATGGAGTATATATTTAGCATTTTGATATTAGGGTTTTATTGATAAATTTACTGGTCGAATAGTGGGCCGTGGCCCAGAATAAATGGGCCATAACTTGACCAATCAGCCAATAGAACTCTCCAGGCCCACAAACAAATTAAACCAGTTAAATTGTTGGTGTTTTAAATCCCTGCAATCATTCTCTTGTGGGCTCATAGCTGGGCTGACATGTAAATTAATAAAGCATAGGCCATAGGAGTTGCAAAAAAATCTATGATGGGCTTAAACTTGGGCTTGAAGATTAGGCCATATCACACGATATAATTGTATATATATTTTTTAGTTAAAAATGTTCCAAAAGATATAATAAGCTTCTTTATAGTTTGTAGGGTTAGGAATTGAAATTCTTCACATTAATATCATATTATACACTTTGGATCCAAATCCTCATGGTTTTGTTTTTGGGGTCCAACTCTTCAAAATACCTCATACCAATTGAGATGTCTACAATCCTATAAATCCAATTCAACTCTCTCATATTTTCAAGGTGAGATTCTTGTTTGCCCCAACATGTAGTAGTTATTGTAAAACAAATAATAGATATAATTTTGTAGGTTTTGTGATCCTTCAATTTTAATGTTTTGCCAGTACGCTCGCCTTATGATTTGAAGACGTTCTTACAACTCTAGCTTAAGTAACAAGATTCTGCATTACCATTGTGTGAAGTGTGAACACACAGCAAAATGCAATCTTTTCTTGTAGAAACCGTTAATTTAACATTTTGAAACGATATTGGGTTATTGTCGTCATTGCATAATAATGTAATACATAAATTCACTTTTATAATCGTTATCTCCTGCATGTGATAATGTTACGAAGAGTTTAGTGTCCTGCAACCTAAAAATGTTCATGTTTAGTCGTTGGTTGCACTTACCCCACGTCTCTCGTCTCGCCCCCCCTTTTAGCACTTTCACAATCTAATGTTTCTTGTTATCCTCGAGCTATACGTAAAGTTGTTATCCCCTGTTGAAAAAGAGTAGCAAAGATTTGATCAACAAAATATCTAAACACAATTTGGACCCATTTTGTATCTATCTTATAGTATTACAAGTTCAAAAGATCAAGCGCTAGTGAATTTAGTGTTTTCTTTTTCTTTTGACATGAATAAGCAACAATATTAGCATAGATCAATATCATATTCGGCTATGCTGAAAAACCTCCAATACTTAATCAGTTTCTTCTGTCAATAATTGTCTTGTCTACCTTAAAGATGATGGCTCTACTTAAACACTTTATCTTTTGACTTAGCCTATGCCCAAAGTCCTACATCCTAAGACCGAACACCACTTTTAATCTGGAAAATTATGAAATGACATAATAAAATATATAGAGAAAGAGTGATAGATCAACTAAATTAATGTTAGAAAAAGTAATAAAAGAAGGCTGATGATAGTGCTTCAAAACTTTATTCCCCACCACACTATTATATTAATCAATTCGACTGTATCAATATCTCAGTGGCGTTTGGTTTGGTGCTTCCTTTTTGTCGTTTTGGATGATTGGAAAGCACTACATTCCCACAAAACCTATTTTAGCCAGACCTAATTCCTGTTCTGGAAACAATGTGTTACACAACAATATGATATAAAATATAATATATATTATATATATAAATAAATCAAATTTGTCTATTCATTGACAATGTCTTGAAATACTTGCAAGTTATTAATTCAAAGTGTGCGACGAATTATCAATTACAATTACACTTTAGTTGGGTATTTTTGTTCACAGCGAAAATTAATATATATATATATATATATATATGTATATATTTATAGTATTGGGTAATAAAGTGTGTATATATAATATCCCCGAAAAATAATTAATGTTGCCAATTCGATACTTCAAAGTTCAAGATTCACGAAGAATAATGTACAAATTTTTATTTCAATTACCTTGTTGTTAATCTAAATAATTATTTTTCATAATATTATGGGAGAATTACACAAAGTACCCCTCAACTATGGGTAAATTACACAAAATACTCCTCCTCTTTGGGAAATTACACAAACTACCCTTATGGTCAAAAAAATTAAAATAATTAAAACAACCTTTCAAATTCAAATCATAGCAGAGACTAAAATTCGCAGATAATTTATTTTTTCTTAAAAGAAATTATTTGTTATCAATATTTTTTGTCTTTTTAAACGAGATAAATGAGGTTTAATGCAATAATTTTGACTTATTTTTTGTTTTTTGTGCAAAATAATTGAAGAGCATGAATTTACATTCAATAGTTTGAAATAAAAAATTACGAAAAATCGGTCATAAGGGTAGTTTGTGTAATTCCCAAAGAGGAGGGGTACTTTGTGTAATTTACCCATAATTGAGGGGTACTTTGTGTAATTCTCCCTAATATTAATGTGGTAAAGTTTGAAATATATTTTTGTTTTTTTTATCTATATAATATTCGAACCACTGACATCTGCAATATATTTTCTTGTAGTAATACATTATTCGATATTTCATTGTTTTGTGAGTCTTGCATCTTCTCATAGTGTATATATATATATATATATATATATATATATTAATATATACTTAATCACAATGTTAAAGTTGTCTAGAGCTAAGTCACCTAATCCTCCATGTTTAGAAAGTTGCAGGCGCACCGGTCTCGCACTGGCGACTTCAGTGCCCGTACTTCGCACTAAGACGCTTTACAAATTCTTAGTTCTCGCACTAAGATTTCTTAGTTCTTATGTATAAATCTAATGAATAATCATAGAAAATTGGTAGAAGATAGACAAAAGAGTGACATTGAAGAAGAGTTGAAGCAAGAGGAGAACAAAATTAAGTCAAAATTTAAATAATTACAAAAAATTGGAAGTGATTTAAGGCTGATACCTTTGTCTTCCCACCATAATAATTTAGAAAATATTATATAAAATGAATAATCATTAGAAGTTATGTATTTTTCTTTATTATAATCCATTTCTTTGTGTGAGAATTTTATACATACTTTTATTTTATGTGTTTATAATATACTAGTTTAGGTAATAACTGTTTATTTTTATATATAAGTCATTTTTCTTTTTTTTAGAAGCGCATTATAATGGCGCACTAAGACTGTAATTTTTAAAAATTGCCGCACTGGCGCACCCGCATCGGCACTCGCACCCGCACCCGCATCCGCCTCAGGTGACTTAGGTCTAGAGTATTGAACCCACTATGTAATATGTTGTGTATATATATCTATATATACGTATACAATAAAGTGAACAAACAATTAATTAGTGAACACTGAACACCTATAAGCATTATCAGCCGACCAATATTGTTTTGTAAAGTAGCCCTCATGAGCCATTATGCTAATA
Organism: Linaria vulgaris; assembly: GCA_948329865.1. Taxonomy (NCBI): domain Eukaryota; kingdom Viridiplantae; phylum Streptophyta; class Magnoliopsida; order Lamiales; family Plantaginaceae; genus Linaria; species Linaria vulgaris. Next base: position 4,823,896 of record OX415251.1, read on the forward strand.
ACTAATTAATCGATACAAGTAAATAATTGGTGAACTTTTCCCTATGTTTCAATAATGCCACATGCACATCCCATTATGGTTCCTTGCATCAAATTAGCCCATCGCAATTTCGTGCCTGCTTGGTTTATGTCACGCGTAAAATACGTGGTTTATCTTTTTAATTTTTAATTATGCATTTTTGACTGAATATGTAGTTTATTTCAATAAATAATAGACTGAGCAGTGTTTTAAAAACCGGACCGGACATCGACCCGGCAACCTTACTTGTTCAAGGTTCGATCGGTTGAATCGGTTAAACCACTGGTTGAACCGGTCAAAGTGTATTGAAAAATCTGATACATACATATATATATATATATATATATATATATATATAATCTGATACATCTGCATATATATATAGTCAGATTCTGATACATATACATATACATATATATATATATAATATGATACATACATATATATAATCTGATACATATACATCTGCACTATATATATATATATATATATATATATATATATAAAGTCAAAACAGTATAACACACACACTTACATATATATATATATATATATAAAAGTCAAAACAGTATAACACACACACTTACATATATATATATATATATATAATCTCATACATATAGTCTATATCTATAAAATATAAATCAATTTCAGTTTCTTACGTGTGTATACCTTTGTTGCAAATTAGGTTAATTTTTAAATGTAGGGACCAATAAGTCATTTATCCTTAAAAAAAAAAAATTTTGACCGGTTCACTAACCGGTCCGGTTGACCGGTTCGACCGGTTGACCCGGGTTTTTGGGCGGTTCAACTCGACTGAAATGACCCGCGGGTTTTTCACTTCAAATGGCCCGGAAAAGGTGTCGAACCGCGGTCGGACCGGTCCGACCGGCCGGTCCGGTCCGGTTTTCAAAACACTGAGACTGAGTGATGATATTTTAGGAGAGAAATTTCTCTATTCCATTCTCTATTTTTTCAGTAACATAACGATATGTAGCTTGTAAAGGCCCGCCAAAATTAAACCATCAAGTTAATTTAGTCAATTACTCATTTCTTTCCTCAAATAAAATTATTTAATTTAATTTTAATTTTCAACGAATCCTAAAACTTCAATAATCTGATATTATGGAAATCAAATTTAAAATTGATTTTCTTTAATCTAGTTTTAAATGTTTAGTTTTAAATATTAATGCTCACTATACAAATTACCAAACTAATATTTTTTATTTGTTTCTCGTTAATTCTTGAATTATTGTCGGAAAAGCAAAAGGGATGGGTGTCAATTGCAATTTTCCATTTCAATAATTATATAACTCGTGCAGTGCAAAAGTTGGAGACTAAGAATTTATATAATTAAATATGGTGAAATTTTAGCCCTTTAGTTATTCCCTTTTATATTTACCTGACATGATATAAACAAAATAAAAAATATTAACAACTTATTTGTTTATATTTATTTTTGCAAAAGAAACCTTACTGAAGTTGCATAATAAATCAATTGTTCTCTTATGTTTTTCCAAAAAGAATATAAGAATTAATGAGAAAACAAACAAAAAGTATTATTCTGGTAATATGTAAGTCAGTATTAATATTTAAAACTAAATAAGTCAAAATAAATAAGACAAAGTCAATTTTAGATTTGGTTTTCATAATGTCAGATTAATGAAGTTCAGGATTCACAGAAATTTGAAATAAAACCTCTTGTATTTTTAATTTGAATAAAGAAATAAATAATTTTATATTGTAGATTCATTGAATTAACTCGATGGATAAATTTTTGTGGGCCAAATTTCGCACTTATTTTACTATCAGCTCTAATTAATACCAAAATCTTGAAACATTTTGTCACATCAGCATATGATTTGACACGATAACGACGAATGTTTTAGGGGTCCATGTCTCTATTTGTTAGTGCTTGCATTTAATAATACATTAATCCACTAACTGCTAAGACTATTAGTGTCCCAACAAACAATAAAGTGTTGTCCCTTAACTTTACATTTTGAATTTTTAAGCTATAAAGCTTAAAGATGGCATTTTTTAATTTAGAATGTAACTATTATTTTCCCGTGAATGATCCCTAGAGGATTTGCTTTCGAGATAATAGCAGAAACTACCCCTCTATTATTTTTAATTCTCAGAAAAACCATGTGTTAATTCCAAACGGCAAACAACTCCTTGAATTAATGTGTTTAATTTCTTGATTTATTCAAAAAAGTTTTTAGTGTCAATTTTGAAATACACAAGCTTAATTTTCGACTTTGCTCCTCAATATTTGCGTTATTTTGAATGATTTTCTCTTTCATTAATCTTTCTTATAATGTAATTTGACAATAGATCGTATATATATGATAAGGTCGGTTACAAGTGTCTTACAACGAATTTATCTCAAACCATGTCTCCTATCTCTAGCTACAAGATGATTTTGGTCCGTAACTCCAGGTACTCGAAGCCGAGGTCTAGCTGGATAGCCTTATCAATATCTTGTGTGATGTCGAGAGTACGTCGAGTATAATATCGAAAGTGTATCAGAGATTATGTCGGGATGGTATCAGGAATGATCTCGGGAATGATGTTGGATTAGATATGTGGTACAATGTCGAATCCCTTACTATATAATATGTCGGAATCTATATTGAAAGTTATGTCGAATATGACTATTCGATATTGGCGGGTGGATCTGGGTATTAATTTTCTGTCGTCTCGGTATGCGGGATGCAGTATTTATAGAGTTCGCTCTCTATAACTCCCCCCCCTAAGTTGGCGACTGATTAGGCGGAATTTAGTTGTTAGAAAAATAGCTGTTACGATGCTCCCCCATTTTTCTAAATATTTTAACGATCAATAAGTCGGAAATTTTTTTATATCGAATATATATATCAAATATGATCTTCGATATGTCACCCGATATTCGAGCATTAATTGCTCTGCGGGGCCTGGTACTTCTCGCTTATATAAGTCGGTCCCCCTGTTTTGTCATCATTCGATTATTTTATTCCGATATCTTGTCGCTTTCATGATACTATATCGAAGTTTATATCGAGGAACTGCGATGTATGTCGAAATTTATTTTCTACATACTGCCTTTGAATTTTTGATATGCCCGTTATGTTTTTCGACTCATTTTTGATCGGTTCTTCGATGCCTTTTAGACATATCCCTGCTATAACTTTCGAAATATATGTTTATTTTTCATATATTTTGTAGGTTTTTGATGGTGAATCTTCAGACTCAAGTATTTCAGCTGATAATGTGAGTGTGTCGGACAACCTACCAACGGATACCACGCTAGACGATCTTATGCAGGTTCCCGGTATTGTTGCAGATGTTAGGCTTCCGCGTGTTCGTCTTTACGAGCGGAATTCCCAATTTTCGAGCCGTTTCTTAGTGCTATAGTCAAATCAAGATGGCGGTAGTATTGTTGTCGGAAGTCGTGCGACTGTTAAAGAAGGTTTGCTATTAGAACAGGAGAGACTGCGGGCTATGGAGGTTGAGCTTTTGTCACAACGACGAGTCGCTGCTAATCCCCAAAGAGTTGTTGTGACGCCGCTTCCGTCTGGAGCGCCCTCTAATTATTGGCATCCGAGTGGTAGGCGTTTTTTGAGGTGGAAGTAAGGAGTCAAAATGGCAAGCGATAGGTCTGGAGCTAAGGATCTTGACAGTACTGTTCCCCCCTCAGATGGTTTGGGCGGTGCTTCGACGCATCCGAATATTGTTGAAATAGTATGTCTTGAGCCAGGGGAATTTGTGCCTTCGCCTGATAGGGCTGGCAATGTTAAAACCTGTGATGCACCGATACCGATACCAAGACGGCTATGCAGTACCCGATACATATCGATACCGATTCAGATACCGAAACCAGTTCTAACGTATTCGATACGCCATGTGGCGTATCCTTTAATTTTGAAATTTAAAAAAATCTCGATACGTATCTGATACGTTTTTTAGGCGTATCGAAACTATTATGGGTTTTTTTATAAACTTTTAATATTTGATGGGTTTAATATTTAAATATAAATCCCACCAAATATAAAATAAAATAAAAAAATGAAAATTCCTTTATCAAGGGCACGATTCAGGTATCATTATTTTTATAATTATACTTTTGTTTTTCTACTCATAATCACCACTACCATGCGCCATCTTCAAGCTTGTTATGTTGTTGTTTAACTTATTAGTCATAAATAATTCACGTTTATATGTCTTTTTTCATATTTGATGCATGACTTTTTTTAATGTTAAACCTTTTTTGTGTATTTCTAATTTTTCTTGTTTAAGTTTTAAATTTTATTGCTTGTTAGAAAAAAATACATATAATAAATATTAATAATTATTTATATATATACGTATCCTTGCCGTACCGGTATCGACTGTTTTTAAAAAAGGCCGTATCGACGTAACCGTACCGTACCGCCGTACCCGAACCCGTGCAACATAGGTTAAAACTGACGGGACCACTACTAATAGGTAGACTCCCCCTACTGTGGCTACTGCATCAACATCTTGTGGTTCTAGTTCTCATCGTCGGGGAAAATCAAAGAGATCTTAGGGGTTTGCTCAATCTACTATTGAAAATTATGACTTTCTGCGCGATCCTACATCAGATCAGCTACTCATGAGGATAGGTGGTGAAATGGTTCGTGAATAAGATGCTATTCAAAGTATGAACAATATCTATTCGGATCTCGACCCTGATGTGCTACTTCAAAATTTGGGAGCTGCTTTAGCACCACGGATGTGCATAATGCTTTTTTATGTGGTAAGGTCTTCTATTTTGAGACCCTTTTATTTATCTGGTGACTATTTCCTTCTTCATGATATCTGATGTGTTGTGATTGTCTATCAGTTTGGACATATGTTTCACGCTCTCTGCAACGATTATATGTTGCTTGCGCAGGTGCAATCTGGTCATGACACGAGGGTCGATGAGTTGCGGACGATGAATTCTCGTAGCAATGTTTCTCGAGACCGAGCTAATGCGCGAGCGCGTGCAGCCGAAGTCCGCGCGAGAAAGGTGCCGAAAGGTGAAAACCAACTTGAGGTCACTGAGTTTTCTGCCAATTAAATAAGACGGGGGCTTTCTACAAATTAGAGATAACATGGGGTCGTTTTTGCTAATAGAGCTCGCTTGCTTTCATTTATATAATTAGAGCTGCTAGCTAGAAACTAGAAAACTCTCTCCTGCATTATAAAGAAACTAAAAGAAGTTTGTTAATGAAGATCAAGAAAACTAACATGGGCATCATAAAGATTTATCTTCTCTTTCTTGTTTTTGCAGCTCTTTTATCAACTTCATTGGCAGGTATTTGTGTACCAATAACAGGAGATTAATTAAGTTCACATGTGGAACCCTAATCTCTCTCTCGTGTGTGTATTTCTCCGCATTTAATTTCAAGCTATGGAAATTTTTATGGATCAAATTAAAGTTCTAGTTTTCTGTTTGTCAAGTATTATTATTTTTTTCCAATATTTCGAGATCGTTTCAGAATATTTCAAAAATTCATAAAAATTGTTTTTGCAAGATGCAGTAACTACTTGTGTATTTTGTTTCAAAAGCTCATAAATAATAACGTCGTGCTTTTTTGAGAAAACGCTAACAAACTTTGAATCTGCGTGGTTATATATATTGATATATATATGTGATTATATGATGAATATAGAGAATACTCTGGTTATTGGGTCGTTACTTTTTTTTTTCGCCGGTATTTGCATTTGGTTATGTGAGGGCAAAAATATTATTGTTACTAATTAAAGTTTATGTATTTAAAATCTTCATGCAGGCCGACTGCTTAATCCAGTGGAGTTGAAGGAAGTCACTGAGGTACTTGTGTGACCCTAATTCCATTTTTATTCATGTGTTTTATTTGTCTTATTGTTTCCTACTTGTATTATTAATTAATTTCAATTTTTTTGATCAAGTAAATAAAATTTAACAAGTATTATCAGTATATCAGTCTAAGTTTCATAAATTAGGGCACACCCATCTTTATATATCAAAATTTCTAAAAACTTTCAAAGCAAAACTACGTGAAAATTATACAGAAAATTACATTCGTTCAATCATTGCAACTGCAGTTTTAACGAATCTAAAAAGATCTCGCAAAACATTGCGAATATGGTTCAAAGATAATAAATTACATCCAAAAAGTGCATGGATCATGCATATATACACTTGTGTATCTTTACTTTTTTTAAAGATTTGAATGTTAACAAATTGTATTTTGAAAACCTAATAGGAGTTGGAATCATGGGAGCTTATAGTAAAGCACGATAGAGCCAGTGATATCCATGAAAGATTGCTTAAAGTGAAAACAAACGATTATGGAAGATATGATCCTGCACCAGCACTTGCGAAGCCTCGTTTCAAGCTCATACCTAACTAATTAAATTAGGTAATATATATAATTGACTAGAAGTATGGGCTGTGTGTGTTAAACTAATGTACAAACAAAATAAATAAGTGTAAGTTATCATGTGGTGCGTACTCCTTTATTTTCCGTATGTATATTAAGTGATGCATATTTATAATATGCCAAATTTTGTAAGAAAAAGTATATAGGAAGTTTATAATTTTGTACGGTACGTATATGAGTCTGATCAGATTATGTATTTATATGACATGCAAATTAACCCATTGTATTATGTTCATTAAACACAGTCATCACTGTATTACCTGAAAGAAATTTATCGGAGTATTTCTCTTACTCCCTTGATCCAAAAAATAAAAAATAAATGAAAAAAGAAGCAATGTGTATACTGGATGCAGAACATATATTACACGGGCCGTTATTTGCCACTTGATTTCTCACTGAAGATATATGTCTATTAATATAATACAAGCGCGAATGGGTAGAATGTTATATATTTTTCAAGAGAAGTTAGCTAATTAAATGCAAATTAATATTAGCTAGTGTATTATACGATCTGATATTTGGTGCCAACTTTTTGGTGTTGTAAAGAGTTAGCTAGCTGGGTGGAAAGTATGAAGTGATATATATACATAGAATATCGAGTTGCCAATTGATAGATCTTTGATCTACATTACTTATAATCAAATACAATTGAACTTGACAATAGTTGCAACTGTAATTGTAAGTAAGACGGACGATAGTTCTTTAACGTTTAAAACATGTTTTATTGTTGCAACTGTTAAAAGACAGTTAAACATAAAGCGATAAAGAACACAATTTTTTTTTACGTGGTTCGGTCCAAATGATCCTAGTCCACGGGTTTGCACTCAAATGTCGTGACTCAAATAGTACCCTACTTAAGAATTACAATGATAAGAATTACTCCAAGATAAATCTAGACTCTCTCTAATTTACCGTTGTAACACCTAACCCTCAACTATTTTCGGTATACTTCTTTGAGTCGGAGAACTTCAAGATTAACTCAAAGCTCCCATTGACAAGAAGTTCTCACTAGAAGACTTTGACTCGATACATGACTGAAATCACTAATTACCATTTTCAAAGCTTGCTTTAATTGTGTCGAGTCTTCTCCTTATATAGGCATGAGCAGAATCTCTGCAGATCTTCAGTTGCAACCCTAGCATATCTTCTTTCCTTAACAGATAAGATCTACATATCTCCATTTGCAATCAACGTGGATCTTCTTTCCTTATATATAAGTGCGTCTGATTATCCGGTTGCAACCCGATTATATTTCCTTGCCTTATCCGAAAGATTTCTGCAATATCATACACGATATTCAATTGTATATGCTACCTAAATATGTCTAGATGCATAATAAGGAGATATATTTAATATCTAGCAAGTTAATCTTTAAGATAGAATAATATCTTCTAAAGATAAGGTAATATAATTAAGATAATTACCATCTAAAAGGATTAACTTAATAAGGAGATACATTTAATATCTAGCAAGTTAATCTTTAAGATAGAATAATATCTTCCAAAGATAAGGTAATATAATTATGATAATTACCATCTAAAAAGATTAACTTATCCAAATGATATAAAACAAAACAATATCAATTAAATAATAGTTGGGCTGATCGGATCTATACCCAATCCGAATGAGAACAACGGTCATAACAATCTCCCCATTTGATTTGTTTTGTCAAAATTATTGACCAATCTGCATAAGTGGTTAGAACAGAGCATGCCTTAAAAAGTTCATATAAAACCAAGGTGCGGAGATAGTAGTAGTTGCAACATCGGTGCAACCATCTGTAAACACACAACTAAGGGGTGCTGATCCCCATTACATGCAACTCCCTCAAACCCTTTCTTCCCTTTTTGACAGAGGAAATCAAAGGGTGTCCGACAGTTGCAACAGACGGTCCAGCTTGGAGTCTATCTTAAAGAGATAAGAATAAACGATCCGATCAAACAAAGATAGTCTTGGAAGATATTGAAAGTCAATCTTTAAAGGATAAGAGAAATATCTAAAATATATTCCATAAAAAATATTTGACTTTTTATATCTCAATAAAAGATATTTGACGAAGATTCTTTCCTTACCGATCAAATATCAAAATATCTTTCTAAAGGAAAACGAAATATTTTCCTTTTAAATATAATTTCCAGAATACAGAATCAAGTGAATATTTCGTTTTGCCAAAACGTTGATTTACGTTGTTGCAACTGAGATGTCTGTATAACGTTGCAACTTACAGATTCACTGTCCGAAAATGGCGTGAATTCCTGCATAAATAGACATTGAATACTTTCGAACATATAATCAATCAACATGATTTAGGAAGGATATGCAACACAACAAGGAAAGTCAATTACATCACAATCCAAAGGGCAAGTCAATCTGAAAGAAAGTTTCATTCTTTAAGATTATCACAATAATAAACACGAAAACACGACTTGCTCAGCGGCTAGATGGAAAGTGAAGATTAATGAGCAATACAAAGATTCCCTAAAGCCCTAGAACTTAGGTGGGAAACTTTTCCACCAAAACACAATCTCCTAACCTAATCCAATCCAATCTTTCCTAATAAGCATAAATCGTGAGATATATCCAAAAAAGAGAAGGATAGGCGCAAAAATTGTTGAGATAATCATAAGGCAACACCATCTTATCTTAACAAACATCCAAAAAATCCCATAAGGTCACACGAAGGGAAACACAATCGAGAGAAAATCAGGATCCCACAAATTACGTAGAATTGAAATCAACGACACAGAGTCCCAAAGGAAATAAATTAGCCGAAGATAATCAAAAATTCCATCAAGAAACTAAGTCCAAGTAAAAACCGATATCACGTAATCTCTTCAGTTGCAACTTTGTATAAGACAACACACGCAATTGGTAGCTTTCACTCTGACACATTTGTGAACAAGGTAGCTCTTTTCAATGAGTAGACGCGTGGGATATAAATTGATAGCTTTCACACTTGTTTCTTGTAGGCCAGGTAGCTTTTTCCAGCTGCAACTGAAAGCCGGTGTGACAAGCTCAAAATAAATAACCTTTTAGTGTTTGTCTCATTCATTTTGAAAGTAATTTGAGACAATCACTGTTTTTTTCCTTTTTTTTTTCAACAAAGATTCACCGAGGAGAAAAACATGTATATCAAATCAAAACAGGGGACTATAAATCTCAATGGGATAAATAATTAAGTCCAGAAAAGTCACATTTGGTTGCAACAATGTCCCTGTTGCAATTCACATAAAGGCAGAGGCCCAACGACTTACGAAGGTGCTCAAATCGTGTAACATCGAGAGCCTTTGTAAAGATGTCTGCAAGTTGAAGGTCAGTACACACATGGTGTAACTCAACAGTCTTGGCTTTTACCAATTCTCTAATGTAGTGATATCTTAAGTCACCATGCGTAGTGCGAGAATGTTGAATGGGATTGTTGGAGATATTAATGCACGAGTAATATCACAAACCACTATAAGTTCATGTTGTATAATACCGTAATCTTTGAGAATTTGTTTCATCCAAATCACTTGAGTGCAATACCTTCAAGCGGCGATGTATTCAACCTCAACTGTGGAAAGTGTAATGGAATGTTGCTTCCTAAATAAAAACACCCTCAAGTGGTGCTTTTCCTTTCATCAGCACAACCTGCCTAATCACTATAACCTGCAAAAATGAGCATTATCGTTATAGTTGTAACTGAGACCAAAATTATATGTTCGGGAAATGTATCTAAAAGTTTTTTTGACAGCTTTGAGATGAGATTCATTGGGCATGCACGATATCGTGCACACACTCCTACACTGAAACAAATATCGGGCTGACTTGCAGTGAGATAAAGCAAACTTCCAATCATGCTTCTGTAAGGACTTGGATCAATGGAGTTGCAACTATCATCTTTGATAAGCCGGCCAGTCGATCTCACGGGAGTCTTCATTGGTATAGCATGATCAAAAACAAATCTTTTCACAAGATTCCCTGCATTCTTTGCCTGTGAGATGAAGATTCCAATGTGATCTTGTTTGACCTTTTGAATTGGCCCGACTAAATACATGTGAATTAGTTCTAGGATCCTTTCAGAAGCTATGTGTTGCAACTCTGTATAACTAGTATTCTTTTTCTTCCCTCCCAGACTGTCTCCACATTTACCATCACCAAAGATGACATCTCCCTTGTCATCCATGAAGTTACTTAGGATGCTTTTATCTCCCGTCATGTGCCTGGAGCAATCACTATCAACGAGTCATGAATTAAAAGAATTTTTAGAAGCAGAGTTGCAAGTAACAAGGCAATTAATTGTTTTGACAGTTTTTTGAACCCATATTTTCTTTACAGATTTTACAGGTGCAACAACGGGTGCACTTTTCTTTGCCTTCTTTCTTTTACTCTTCTTCCTTTTCTTTTGAACCATTGGGGTAGGTTCGCAAGGTGTAGAGGATTGTGATTCTCAAAGCTGGTAGCAGTATGGTCTAATATGACATTTCTCTCCACAATGATGACATGTTGGAACAAATCTGCTTCTCTACGACCTGTCAACAGAAAACGGTAGATAGTTAGCATTGCTCAAGTTGCAACCAGGATTTACCTGAGATTCTGTTGGTGAATGTTTGAGTAATTCAGTGGAGTTTTCACTCCTTTGGGTATTCGTTTCTTTTTTGACGTTGTAACATTTGTGTTTTGAAGAAACTTTGGTTCACCGATATCAACAAATCCAACTCTAGTTTTTCTAGTTGCAACTTGCTTGGTGTCAAGAACTTTCCCCAACTTCCCAGTTCCAGGAGTCAGTGGCTTCACACTCTTCATGACTGATTCTAATTCTTTTTGAGTGAGAATTAGGACTTCATTTAGTGTCTTTTAAGCTACAAGTGCTTTATCAAGATCTTCAGAGAATGCAATATCACTTCATTCAGTTGAAACAATAGTATTTTCTCTTGGTGAAAAGATAGATGTAAATGGAAGATCACCCATTTCCTCTGCTTCTTCATCGCTGCTGTTATTTTCATCGTCGCTCAATGATGATAGCAGTGCTCGACTTTTGTTTTTCTCCAGCAAGTTTCCACAATCAGCACTGATGTGACCAAATCCTTGACATTCCCTACATTGAATAACTTTCCCATGTCTCTTATTTTCAAGTCTATTAGTAGCGGGAGATTTTTTAAATGAATTAGAGGGACTTGTAACAATATGGAAATTTTTAACTTTATTCATTTCGCTGAACCAATTTGCACAGAGAGACATGGATTGTGTGAGTTTAGTGTCAGGAGTGTTTTGCACAAGACTTTCTTGAAACGTAACTCCTTTGGCAAATCTGTAATCTTCTTGTTCTAGCTTCATTTCCCATGTCGTGAATGATCCCATCAGTTCCCCAAGAGGAAGAGTTTCAATATCCTTGGCTTCTTCAATGGCTGTAACCTTCATTGCGAACCTCCCGGGTAGAGATCTCAACATCTTCTGAACAATGCGTGAATCTGGAAAGTCTGCTCCAAGCATGGTAGCCTCAGTTGCAATATGCCTGAGTTTTGACTGAAATTGAGCAATCGTTTCCAATTCTCCCATCAACATGAATTTGAATTGATTATTCAGAAGTTGTAACTTAGATACACGAACTTTGGAGTTTCCTTCATGAGCATTCGTGATGGCCTCCCACGCATCCTTAGCAATTTCAAAGTTAGCAATACTTTTATATTGATCATAATCGACATAAACAAGAATGATATTTAAGGCAGTAGAATTATGTTTTGAGTTCATCTGCGTCGGTCCACTCAAGTTCAGATTTTACTCTGCCCTTGTCACCTACTGGAGGGCTCCACCCTTTAAGAATGCTTTTCCACGCTTTTTGATACTGCTGTTTAATGAAACTTCGCATGCGATTTTTCTAGTAGGAGTAATTGGTTGCGGTTAGCATTGGTGATCTTGTGATAGAGAGACCTACCCTCATTTCTTCCATCAATAAAAAACAAAAACAAAAAAAGATATTTTTAACCAAAATCTACACTATTAAGAAATAGTAACCCGCTCTTGGTGTCAATTGAAAGATCTTTGATATATATTACTTATAACCAAATACAGTTGAACTTGACAATAGTTGCAACTGTACTCGTAAGTAAGACATACGATAGTTCTTTAACGTTTAAAACCCATTTTACTGTTGCAACTGTTCAAAGACAGTTAAACATAAAGCGATAAAGAACACATTGATTTTTTACGTAGTTCGGTCCAAATGGTCCTAGTCTACGGGGTTTGCACCCAAATATTGTGACTCAAACAGTACCCTACTTAAGAATTATAATGATAAGAATAACTCAAACGTAAATCTAGACTCCCTCTAATTTACCATTGCAACACCTAACCCTCAACTATTTTCGGTATACTTCTTTGAGTCGGAGAATTTCAAGATTAACTCAAAGCTCATTTGACAAGAAGTTCTCACTAGAAGACTTTGACTTGATACATGACTGAAATCACTAATTATCCTTTTTAAAGCTTTCTTCAATTGTGTCGAGTCTTCTCCTTATATAGGCATGAGCAAAAACTGTGCAGATCTTCAGTTGTAACCCTCGCATATCTTCTTTCCTTAACAGATAAGATCTACATATCTCCAGTTGCAATCAACGCGGATCTTCTTTCCTTATAGATAAGTGCGTCTGATTATCCGGTTGCAACCCGATTATATTTCCTTGCCTTATCCGAAAGATTTCTGCAATATCATACAAGATATCCAATTGTATATGCTATCTAAATATGTCTAGATGCATAATAAGGAGATATATTTAATATCTAGCAAGTTAATCTTTAAGATAGAATAATATCTTCTAAAGATAAGGTAATATAATTAAGATAATTAATCTAAAAGGATTAACTTATCCTAATAATTTAAAACAAAACAATATCAATTAAATAATAGTTGGACCGATCGGATCTAAGCCCAATCCGAACGAGAACAACGGCCCTAACACCAATGCTAAGTGAATCTAGTTCAATTTTTAGATGAATGGTCAGTTAATTTAATAAGCGTAATCCAATTGTAATTTGTAAATAAATAGTTTGCATGCGCAGGTCCTTATTTTGCATCATATATAGAAAAAAGAACCAAAAAAAAAAAAAAAAAAGAGAGAGACCATTTTGTCTTGAACTTGCTTAGTTCATTCTCCTCATTATTATCCAACAAGCGGCCATTGCATTATACTTGAACTAATATTATTCACTTATACATGAAGTCATCGCATCAATTAGTTTCTTCATTACTTCAACAATTTTGTCCAAAAACAAGGTTGCAATTTTAATACATGAAAAATATGACCTTAACATATAACATATGCCCATGCAAAATGTTTTTCAGTTTTCATTGTTTCAGTTAAAATATAGTTCGGACTTTTACAGAAGCTTGGCTCGAGTTTTAACTTTCATATACTATTTGGTAATTTATGTAACATAATGAAGTGAAAACAACTTTGAGCAACACTGAGACATAAAAGCTGATGTTCAGGGCCAGGCCCCAACAGTTCCTCATAAATTATAACAGCTGTTTTATTTGGCTAATCAATAAATAATTTATCCATTGGCATTGGGCCTTATAAAAACAATGATACAACTTTCTGCTGAAAGCCCAATCTTAGACTTTATAGGACATCAACCCGAGTACCCGACACATTTACGTGTTTCGTTTGAGCGTAAGCCGCAAAGATCTCTACGTACTTGTTCTTGTTCTAGTTCAGGACAAGTGAGATCTTCAAGTCTGCATGGACGAGAGCAACTCAGACGAAGAAGGGTCTGGCCCAGTCTAATTCACACACAACCCACCCGTATGATACTAGGTGCGGAAAAGATTACAAACTAAACACGCATTGGACGATTCTTGGTTTGATGTATAGTATCTAATTACAAACATACTTTTTGTTGACTAGTAATCACATAAAATTAGAGAACCCAATTAAGAAGTGAGAAAACAAACTTTCAAATGACAAAAATTGCAAAGTTGGTGGTGGTTCATCTTTGTCCTTGTCTTACTTTTCCAACTTTTCAATTGAAAAAGGAAATATTTCCAACTCAGCAAAGGGTAAGTTATTGCTATTCTGACACTTCGTATCATTTGCTTTTTCTTCTTTTTTGTCAAACAAAATATTTTAAAATTATCTCCTTTTGGTTTTAACAAAAAGGGACATTAATTAATTAATAAATTGTGGATTCCCTTTATTTCAATCTAAATTTAGTTTGTCTCCGTTGATTGCTTATGTCGACCACTATAGCATTCCGTGCAATGTTTTTGGACCACGAAAATCACAAATATCGACGTGCTTTAATTTCCTTTGTTTTCAGTAACTTGAAAATGTGTAACATAGCTAAGTGTGACAGTGATAGTCACAAGAGAAAAAGTGAACACGTATCACTTGAATATGATATGGATTATGGAGTGGGCAAATAACATGTCATTTATTTAGTGTTGTGTGCGATACCGTCACATATAAAATCATGCAAGCAATCAACATATTATTTGAGATTTGGAATGCTAAGAATAACTTTGATGTTTACTGTTTAGGGATATGATATTTTCGATAATAACGGGTGTAAATTAAAAAAATAAAACTAAATCAAAATCGAGACTAGAGTTGAATTCTTTGAAACGATATTTTTCATGCTCGGTGCTTAAGGTTTATCAGTAGCCATTTCCTAAGATACAACGACTAACAATCTTAATAGTAGCACTGAAATATTAAGAATGGCGAATTAAAAGAATGTTTTGAACTTTCGTAACAAAACAAAAAGATAAGAAGAGAATGTATGAATGAGTTATTTTTTAAGAAGTAATAGGGATGTCTATTTATAGATTTCGAAAGTTGTCTTGGTGTTGACTGAACATACACATTTGTTCCACGTTGCATATTTTTCTATCAGATTTTGCACCATTTTAGGTTGATCTGTGTGTTGTGACCATTCAGTGTTGATGGAGTGTACAGTGACTATTTGTTGACTAGACACTTGTTGACTAGACAGTTTCGCCTAATAAACACACTAATTGGGCTGATACTGACAACTAATAATATTTCTTAAGAAAAGCCCAAATCCAAGCCAAGCCCACGGCCTACGACCCCAGTGGAGTCCGAGGTCATACCGTACATACAGGGAGGGTGTGCGTGTGGGCTTTGATGCATTGACACATAGCATCTATGTCTTGTGCTCTTTAATGACACGTGGTACTCTAAAAGGTCCAAACCCTTGTCCAAAAAAGTAGAAGATAAGATTGCAAGTTTTGGTTCTAACTTTCCACCTTTCATCCATTTCTTTTTACCTTTTCAAGACAACGTAATTCAACTAACTACTTTGAGATTTTTAATATCGTCCCAAATTGGTTTTAGCAATTTCAAATACTAGATTAATTTACACAAACAAATTAAATAGATTACATTAAGCTAAAGAAATTCTGATTTTATTAAATGGAACTCATGCAGATAAATTGTCAAAACTAAAATTATGGATCAAAGTTTCTAAACGTTTCTCTAAAGATACTGAAACGTTTTTTTTTGGATCTAATCAAGATGAAACATACCAGTACTCTCTACTGTTCATTGTAATAATAGTTTTTACCAATCTATCGTACCCTTTTAAAAGATCTCAAAGTATCTCTTAAAAGTTCATCGAAATCAATTTTGAAATCAACATATAGAGAAATCCAAGCTCACTATATAGTAAACATGTTGGTTGGTGCCATTTGGTGCGGAGTGTATATATATGTAACTACGACGAGGTTTTGTGTAGTAATTAAAGGCATGGTTTCACACGACTAACAAACCATAAAAGGGATGCGTGCAAGTTTTGCAAATAACATTTTCTATTAATGTATCTTCCCGGATTTTTTCTTGAAGATCTTAGGACTTTTTTCTTTCAGAAACATTCTGATTTACAAAAGAGGCTAGTAATTAACTTGACTAAAAAAATTCAAAACCTACATTACCACATGTTTTAAGAAACGGCTATGCCAATTAGGTGCAAACAAAGGATGCAAGGGGCCGATCAAATGGTGGTAATGGACTAATATAATGGTAATAGTCATGGGTTTTAAACATAACAATTGTAGTAATTTAAGAACAAATACGACATTTTTATTATGAGTGTGATATAGTAATATTTGATTTATTTTCGCAAATACTTTACGACAATCCTAATAAGTAAGCCATAAAGGATCAACATTTGACTCAGGTAATCAGGCTTCAACTTTACTTGCCAAAATGGGATAAATGGTTTGCAGCAAATGTAAGAGTTCTATGTGATCATGTTCATATATATAATCACACAAATGCGGAAGCGAAAGATCGGCGTACCTCCTGCCATTGTTAAACGTAAGCGAAGCTTTGCGACGTTCCCGTAGTTGCGAGTTCCGTTCCTTTTGGTCTTCCAAATTCTTATTCGTTACTCTCTCTCAATTAATGGTGTATGAGATATATTACTTAATGAGAGTGTTAAATGAATTATGGGGACCAAATGGCGTATATATAGTCGAGACTCCATAACCGGCCATTAACGGTGAATGGACATGACTATCTAGAGGGTTGCAATTTGGGGTTGCATTGATTCATAGATCAATAAAGAAATATAATAAATATAAATAAATAAACTTACATTCTCCCACTTGATCTACCTGAATCACAATCCCCAACAACAAGAAACAAAACGCATGGATCATGGCGATAAGTCCTTTAATGAAAAACAAGTTTTATCTCCCATGTATCACAATGCATTATGCTCCCCGTCAACAACCAAAAACTTAATGAATAAACCCAATGTTTATTCTTGGTCCATAACAAAATAAATAAATATTCTCATGATATATCAAGATATGACATATCCAAAAGTGTGCACAACTTAATATGAGAATACATTACATTAAGAATTTCATAAAGCATCGTTCTTACAACGAAAAGTTACATAAGGGAACCAAGTCCCATACTTTTAACGTGATCCTCAAATTTTCCGGGAGGCATGCCTTTAGTTAGAGGATCAGCTATCATTTTATCAGTCCTTATATGTTCAATGATGACTGATTTATCCTTGACACGCTCTCTTATGGCTAAATACTTAATGTCGATATGTTTGCTTCGACTCCCGCTTTTATTATTTTTAGCCATGAAGACAGCAGCTGAATTGTCACAGTATAATTTCAGGGGTCTACTAATAGAATCCAAGATTCTAAGCCTTGATATGAAACTCTTAATCCATACACCTTGAGAGGTTGCCTCAAAACAAGACACGAACTCAGCTTCCATGGTAGAAGTAGCAGTTAAAGTTTGTTTTGCACTCCTCCACGAAACAGCTCCACCAGCCAACATAAAAATGTAACCAGAAGTTGATTTTCTTGAATCAACACAGCCAGCAAAATCTGAATCTGAGTATCCCATTACTTCCAAATGGTCTGAACGTCTATATACGAGCATGTAATCTCTAGTCCCCTTAAGGTATCTTAATACCTTCTTTGCAGCTTTCCAATGCTCAACGCCTGGATTACTTTGATATCTCCCCAATACCCCAACGACAAATGCAATGTCAGGTCTAGTGCAAACCTGAGCATACATCAAGCTTCCAACAACAGAAGCATATGGGATATTTTTCATTTGTTCCTGTTCTAAATCATTCTTCGGGCACTGACTCAAGTTCAGTTTATCACCCTTAACAATGGGAGCTATACTAGGTGAACAATCTTTCATCCGAAATCTCTCTAAAACTTTGTTTATGTATGTCTCTTGAGACATACCCAGAGCACAACGAGCCCTATTGCGATGTATCTTAATTCCGATGACATAAGATGCATCGCCTAAATCCTTCATATCAAAGTTCTTAGAGAGAAAATGTTTCACCTCATATATCATATCCTTGTTATTACTTGCAAGCAAAATATCATCTACATATAAAATTAAGAAACAAATCTTGCTCCCACTAACCTTCTGGTATATACAATTATCCATAACGTTCTCTTCAAAACCAAATGAAGACACCACATCATGAAATTTTAAATACCACTGACGTGAGGCTTGTTTCAATCCATATATAGATTTCTTAAGCTTGCAAACTAAGTGCTCACCGTTATTGGATGGAAATCCTTCAGGTTGTTTCATGTATACCTCTTCCTCCAATTCTCCATTTAGAAAGGCTGTTTTCACATCCATTTGTTGTAATTCTAAATCGAAATGTGCAACCAATGCCATGATGATTCGAAGGGAATCTTTCTTTGATACAGGAGAGAAAGTCTCTTTGTAGTCGATTCCTTCTTTCTGAGTGAATCCTTTGGCAACGAGTCTAGCCTTGTATCTTTCAATGTTACCTAATGAGTCTTTCTTTGTTTTAAAGACCCACTTGCACCCAATGGCTTTCGCCCCTTAGGTAACTCAACAAGGTCCCATACTTCGTTTGACGCCATAGAATTCATCTCATCAGTCATAGCATCATACCACATATTTGATTCATTACTACTCATAGCTTGTGAAAACGTCTCAGGATCATTCCCGGCTCCAATGTTAAAGTCCGACTCTTGTAGATACACGTGATAGTCACTAGGTATCGCTGATTTCCTTGTTCTAATAGACTTCCTTAAGGTTGTATCAACAATCTCCTGAGGATCCTGTTGATCAACTTGTTGTTCAGCCACCAAAGGTGATTCCTGAACAACTTGATCTACTAAATCAACATCAGCTTGTGGAATCAACGACGAGGGTTGTGTACCAACACGATCACCATCAGAAATAGAATTCCGTAAATGATCACTCCCACTGATTATGTCATTTTCAAGAAATTTTGCATTTCTCGATTCCACAAATCTAGTGATATGAGATGGACAATAGAATCTATATCCTTTAGACCGTTCATCATATCCAACGAAATAGCCACTAATGGTCCTAGGATCAAGTTTCTTCTCTTGTGGGTTATACACTCTTACTTCAGACGGACATCCCCAAATGCGTACGTGATTCAAACTCGGTTTCCAACCCTTGAATAACTCAAATGGTGTCTTAGGGACAGCCTTTGTTGGAACACGATTTAATATGTACACTGCCGTCTTAAGAGCTTCTGTCCACAAGGTTATTGGGAGATTAGCATTACTGCGCATACTCCTAACCATCTCCATCAATGTCCGGTTTCTTCTTTCAGCCACACCATTCTCACTAGGAGATCCTGGATTGGTGTATTGAGCAACGATTCCGTGCTCTTGAAGAAACATAGCAAATGGACCAGGTGCTTGACCACCTTCTGTGTATCTACCATAATACTCTCCTCCTCTATCAGTTCTCACAATTTTTATTTGTTTTCCACATTGTTTTTCTACTTCTGCCTTAAAGACCTTAAAGGCATTAAAAGCTTCACTTTTATGATGAAGTAAATAAACATACATGTAACGTGAGAAGTCATCAATAAAGGTGATAAAGTATTTTGGACCACTTTGCATATCCATGTCTGGACAACAAATATCTGAATGGATGATTTCAAGTAATTCAGAACTTCTGTGCGCACCCTTTTTAGATATTTTGGTTTGCTTTCCCTTTATGCAATCCATACAAATCTCAAAGTCAGCAAAGTCCAAAGTACTAAGTACTCCATCATTCACTAACCTCTTGATTCTATCCTTAGAGATATGTCCCAATCTCCGGTGCCACAACATAGAAGATTCTTCATTATTAACACATCTTTTCATGCCAGTTTTAACATACATTACTGAATTAGCGGTGTTACTTTGTATATTAAGCATAAATAGACTATTACACAAAATGCCATTTCCAACAACATCTGAATTATATAATAAACTAAATGATGTTTTATGGAAATTACATTCAAATCCCATAGGTGTAAGTCTAGATACAAAAATTAAATTCCTGGAAAACCCAGGTACATAAAATACATTATGTAAATACAAAGTAAATCCACTAGTTAATGTAATTTGACACGTTCCAACAAATTCAACAGCTGAGCGCATTTTGTTTCCTGAATAAATGTTATGCTCATTTCCCGCTGGTTTCCTCAGGTTTGTCATACCCTGTAAGGATGTTGAAACATGGATTGAAGAACCAGAGTCAATCCACCATGTGTTACAATGAACATCAGCCATATTAGATTCATAACAAACTAGGGAGACAAAGTTACCTTTTTCCTGCTGCCGCTTTTGGAATTTCAGACAATCCTTCTTCATGTGTCCTTTCTTTTTACAGAAATAACACTTGGATTTCTTAGTAATTCCACCTTGAATGGGCACTTTATCCTTTTCTTTATCCTTGGAGTGCTTGTTCTTTTTCTTGTTGGTAGTCAACAATACAGTTTCTCCATGCTCCATCATCAATCGGCTCTCCTCTTGAACACACATGGTCAAAAGTTCATTCATAGACCACTTATCTTTATGTGTGTTGTAGGATATCTTAAATGGCCCAAATTGATATGGAAGGGTATTAAGGATATAATGGACTAGAAAGGTATCCGACATCTCAACTCCCAATGTTTTTAGTTTAGCCGCAATGTCCCTCATGCTCATGATGTGCTCGCGCACACCTCCGAGACCGGTAAGCTTAAGTGACGAAAACCTCCCAATGAGTGTACTAGCAAGTGACTTTTCAGAAGTCTGGAACTGTTCCTCAATCGCCTTAAGCAACAGACGAACATCAGTATACTTCTCCACCGAGCTCCTTAGTCCAGCAGATATATGAGTCTTTATGAACATAACACAGAGACGGTTAGACCGCTCCCACCATTCATAAAGTTCTATATCAGCCTGAGTGCTGGATTCCCTAATGGCCGGTGGTTCATCCTTACGGATAGCATAGTCAATATCAGCCACTCCTAAATGAAGAAGAACTCTCTCCTTCCAAACGGTATAGTTTTCGCCATTTAGTTCAGGAATTTGTATTTTGAGATCATTAATATTCATAGAATGTGACGCTGCAAATATAATTCATACATACTCGACTTAATATTTTGAGACAAAATTAACCGTATTATGCGTTACCAAATGTAAAGCATATAAATAAATCTATAGACATGTAACTTGCCTGTGGGCTAAAGCTATATTCAATTAGATTTATTCTAAAGGCCAATAAAACTATCAAAACTATTTTCCTTTCCTTAATTCCTGTGGGTATATTAAGAAATATAATTTTGACATTTTATTCTAATTAACTACACTAAATATAATAAAATTTCCTGTGGGATAAACTTTATTATACCATGTGAAATTAATCACAACTAATGTTTCTACATGATTTTATTCATAATACATGCTTCTATATAATTAAAGATGCTGTGGCTACTCTTCAACTAAATAAAAACATAAAAATCACAAACATTATCAAATATATAACATGCATAATTACTGGTTTAAACAGTAAATATAAATCACATAAAACAAATGTAAGCATGCTAATATATTTAATTAAAAACATATCCAAAATCGGCTGAAGTCAAATAAAACATATTCTGCATATATAAACATATGACAGAGTTGCCCAAACGGATTAGGACTGCAACCATGTTTTGATAGGTCGTGGGTTCGAAACCTAACATACGCGTTATTATTTTTAATAGTTTTATTGTACAAATAAAATTTCGATACAACAGGTGACAACGAATCGATAACAGTCCAGCGGTTCTGTACTTAATGAAACGTTGCGAGTGGCCTGGGTTCGACTCCTGCCTTCCACATTTATTTTGTTAATTCTGTAATGGGCTTTTATACAGATAAATAAATGAAATACCCAATCATAGCAACATCACTTGGTTGGTCCATTGGTTTGAAATGCTATTAGGTACAGTGAAGGCGCCGGTTCGAATCCTGTGGGAAGCAGATGTTTTTTTTTTTTTTTTTTTTTTTAAACTTCATCTTCAACCTCCAGCCGGGTCAAAAACCGACCCGGTACGACCCAGATTAAGACCCGACTCGTTCTCACTCATTTTCGCATCAAAATCAGCGTTATAAAGTACATAATTACTAGAAATCGAATTTCCGGATGATTTCTAACATAAAAAACAAGTTTTAACGATAGAATCGAAAAACCATCAAAACTTCACGAACGTAACTTTTCAAATAATTTGAAAAACAAGGCAGAGGCAAATAAACATGCTCTGATGCCATCTGTAAGAGTTCTATGTGATCATGTTCATATATATAATCACACAAATGCGGAAGCGAAAGATCGGCGTACCTCCTGCCATTGTTAAACGTAAGCGAAGCTTTGCGACGTTCCCGTAGTTGCGAGTTCCGTTCCTTTTGGTCTTCCAAATTCTTATTCGTTACTCTCTCTCAATTAATGGTGTATGAGATATATTACTTAATGAGAGTGTTAAATGAATTATGGGGACCAAATGGCGTATATATAGTCGAGACTCCATAACCGGCCATTAACGGTGAATGGACATGACTATCTAGAGGGTTGCAATTTGGGGTTGCATTGATTCATAGATCAATAAAGAAATATAATAAATATAAATAAATAAACTTACAGCAAACCCAAGATTAGAATTACTTTTGGGTCAAAAAAGTTTATTACCTTACTTCAAAGGTCGATACTTCATATTATTGGAGAAAAGGAAAAGAATTATGAGCGTTGAAATAAAAATATTTATCAAGTACTTTTTACGTTTTAACCAACAGAAGCACATCTGTTTGATTAGAACTTTTTTCTCAACTTGAGAGCAGTTACTTCTCGGTCACTCATCTATTAATACTTTTATAATTACATTTTAGCATGAGTACTTACTTTTGGAAAGGACCAATAAGTAAGTGTTAATTTTGTACTTTGCTAAAAGTGTGACATATGTATACTTCAACTCTCTTAAGACTCAGAGTAGTTCTAAGATTGAGAAAAAAGGACCTCAATAAAAGTTAAAGAGTGTATTCTGTTCATAGAAGAAATACTCAGTTTGAACTACTTAAATAGCTTTTAATAAAACAACTTTTACGAAAACTTGATTGTAGTAATACCTAAATCACAATGAAGATTTGAGCATAATCTAAAACATAATATTAAGTTTTTTTTTTGAAAGGAACATAATATTAAGTTTGCTTAGACAAGAAATGAATAATTGCTCTTGAACCATTTTAAGCTTCACTACCCATCCACTCCTTTTAGTTTATCTTTCACTTTTAGTATGCAATGGCCACTCAAGTGCCCAATAAGGTTATTCTAGTCAAATGTTCTAGGACTTATTCAAATTACCTCGATTAAACGTTTAATTCGCCTCAAACGTACATAGGATGATTTAATTTGCACGCGCGCCTACCTTTTTTGTGAAAGCGTTGGTTTTTAGTTAAGACTCTCCTAATTTCGTTCAACACTTGAGAGTTTGGACTATAATATATGAGTTAACTCGAAAGTTTCCAACATTGATCTTGAAATGAATTTTTTTACCACCATTTTAGTATCAAACTCTAGTTCACAACCCATCATAATGTCTATTCGTTAAAGTTTAGGCCACTATAGTGTCATTCACCACTCGTATCTATGCCCTTGAATTGTAATTTGATCGCCTCGATGGTCTATGCTACCAAATTAAAGACCAAGAAGAATTGTAGACACATCGCATTCTCACTGCAGATTACACATTACTCACTAGCGGCACACTATATATATATGCGTTAAATTGTCTCACCAATACACAAGATTGTATTCTTGATACGATTCAAACATGGCATACCTATTTCACGAGGATTATGGCCTCATTTTGCTAATGTTGTACCACCCTAAACGATCACTTACTTGTTAAACCAGGGGCATCGACACACATATGCTACTGAACAGAACGAAAGTATCAATCAACCTACTAGTTTCAACACATCTAATCGAAAGCATGTGCCCATATTGACTCGACGTCTCTTATTTTGTGATATTTTAATTACTATAATGCGTTTGTCACGTACAACTCCCTGCATTAAAATTATTATTATTTGTTAAATAGTTTGGTTTTTCTTTATAAAATATAAAAAGGACTTAGATAAAGTGGTAAAATAGGATATATTTTTTTCCTCCCAAAGTAAATAATAATTTTCGTTTTGGTAAATGGAAAAGTAAATCATAATGATACTTAGCTATGAGGGAAGAAGCATGGAATGCGTAGTGCGCACTCCGCGTACCATATAAGAAACCAATTTTTCATAAAGTTTCTCCAAAATTCTAAAATAAGACCACAAGCAAAAAGTCCATGATGTACAACTAGTCATGACTATGGTATACCACTCAATAGCTCTTTTTCACCAGACAAAATTTAGAAATTAAATAGTAAATTAAAAAATAATATTCAACCCCATACGCTCCATAAAAAGATGCGTGCTTACGACATATGTGTCTATTAACGGCGTCACAAATTTATCACCACCGCCGTCTGAAACAGTGAGCAGTAACAACTCTTCATGGGTCAATTGCAACTCTTATCCTTCAAATTTATGCTAATAATAGATATAGCCAATAGTGTTTTGTAACTTGCAAAAGTAATTATTTATTTTTCATACGCACTGCAATTTTAATTTTTAGTCGTGTTTTTCGTGCCATTTAGTCAATTTTATTTCGGAAGCCTATATGAACCCAAATTTTCTGTTTTGTATTGGATCACAGAATGCAGGAAGAGGCAGAAGGGGATACAAGCGTTAGTAACAATCCATATACAGACCATCCGAGATGAATGAATATTGGTCAGGCGTAGTTTCATCGGTTACTCAAATACGTCATATTGGACTGAGAAAAACTTGGTTACTACCAGTCAAACATGAGGTGTTCAATTTTTCAGGTAGTGCACGATTAGTACTACTTTAGTTCTTAAGTCAACAAGAGTATATTGTGAAGTCTAAGGAGACAAATCTTTGGCGAGAGAGACTTGAATTAGAATAAGTACCTTACGACATTATAAAAGTGTTTCTTATAGATGTTTTGTGGCTAATTAATAGACATATGCCTAATGATGGTCGGTCTATATATAGTACACCTGAAAAAGGCATTAAGTTGATAAACCAGTCGTTATGTGTTCGAACAAATCTACGCCTCAGAAATCGAGACAATACCTAGTAACTTGGTGATGTATATAATAAACGACACTCGACAACATGGTGGTTTAGAAGTTACAAAATGCTATGTGATTGTACATGTCAAAATGTAGTACTTCGCAGGGGCAGATCGAGGCTTGGGCTCATCGGGGCTTCAGCCCCTGTGAGTTTTTTGGAAGTCCAAATTGTTCTAGTACTGTTTATACATGCAAAAGCCTAAAAAATACATAACGCATAACAAGAATACAAACTCGATCCACATCCACAATTCACTTAACTGTGACAGATATCGTTTTTATCAATTAGACTTGTTACGACCCACACCATTTTACTAATCAAATCTAATTGAAAAGTAATAAAAAATATATATATTTTTCAAAAAAGCTAAACAAAATCCAAGTAATGCATAAATATACATATTTATCAAATATAAGTACTGCCACGCGAATGCCAAACAAAATGTTGAAACCATCATTTTATTGCTTTGACGACCCCAAACAATTGTGAAATTGCATAATAACCAAGAAGTGATTGGTTATTATTATTTAGTACTAAAAACTTAAATTTTATTGTAGCATGGTAGTTTGGCACTTTTAAATGACAAAATCCTAATAATTTGGTAAGCAAATCATCCTTTCTAAGGTTTTCCCTCATTGTTTGGTAATTGTAATTAAGTTAATATATTAATTTTTGTGAGAGGCTTAGTATAAATAAGTTGAATCATGATTGTTGAAGCTTTTCTGTTTTGTATGCTATATGTTACTTTTTTTTTCTTGTTTGATTTAACAAATATGTTTTTTACATCATGCTAACGCTCATTAATTATTTGTGTCGAGCAATGACTATTTTTTATATTTTAAGAAAATCATCTTACTTAAGCCTAAAATAGACCGTGGTAAGAAAAAGAAAAGAAAAAAAGAATCAATTCATCTCTTACAAACGTAGCTTAGAGAGAAGATGCAACGTGACTATATATTCTAACACGGATGCATCACACCATTACTCACATGAAGAGCAATCAATTTAATAACCATTAGTGGTGGTCATTAGCCACTAAGTATATATGGTCAATGGAGTAATTAGCAACAATATGCATCACTAGCCGTTTATATCAACTGTTTGCAATTACTCAACAAAAGATAACCTCCATTTGATTAATAGGTAAGATATAAATGGGGGGGTGGGGGAGTTAGAATGGATATCATATTTATCGAACCGTTTGAAAATCGATCTACTGGTCTAATTTAAAAATCAAACCAAATAATTGATCCAATTTTTGATTTAGAGTCGAAGCCCTTTTGATCCACTTCTTTATTTCAAAGAATATTTTTTTTTTATTTTTAAAAGTAAATAACTATAAAATAGTATATCAAATTGAGATAAAATAATTATAACACTAATAAAGTACTAACAAATTTTTTAATGCAAGGTAGTTTAAATATAACACTAATGAATAATCATGTTTAATTTAGGGCTTCTCTACTTTATTTGAAATAAAGATGTTTATATCACTTGTTTTTAAAAATTAAAATAATCAAAATTGAATCAAATCACATTAAAATCAAATGATTTTGAATCGAATAGAATTGTTCCACTTTGATCTGATAAGAATAATATTGTCTATCCAATTTGATTCGATGTGATTCAATCCATGTTTTACCTGGATAAAAATCGAATAATATTGTCTATTTGATTTGATCGATCCAAATGCACAACCCTAGAAATATGCTAGAAGCAGTTGCCGACTTCTAGTATATGCATGATATATACATTGCATCAATTATCTTTTATTATAATGGACCAACACAAATCGTTATACCAGAATTTCCTAGAAATGCATGCACAGATTACACATATCCGATCTTCTCTGAAATTTAAGTTGTTCAATATACTGAATTTAACATTGAGAAGGGAATCAAAAGTTTTTGTGGTCCTATAGAATGGCAACAAAGATTGTGCTTTGGACTTAACCTTAGTAACAAAAATAAAACCTCACAAAGCTCCAAACCTTGCACGCGGGGTAACATTCAGTCCTAGGAAATTGATATTTGTATGGATCCGAAAATGTCTATAAATTGTTGTTGAACAATACATATGTTTGATATAGCATGCATATGAATATCGTCAACATGTTTTGTATTGTCACCTTTCTTCCTTTAGCTTGCCTTCTACTTGTTGCACTTGTTTTTCAATTTCTCAAAATGAAAAACAAGAAGAAATGTTGTGTGACATTCAGACAACCTCCGAGTCCCCCGAAGCTTCCAATCATAGGTCACTTACACCTACTAGGGAAACTACCTCACCAAGATCTATGGAAACTCTCCCAAAAATATGGCCCCGTCATGTTCCTACAGCTCGGAAACGTTCCAACGTTAGTTATTTCTTCCGCTGAAATGGCGAAACAAGTCCTTAAAACTCACGACGTTGACTTCTGCAACCGCGCCCCATCGCCTGGTTCCAAGCGAATCTTCTACAACTCGTTGGACGTCGCCACTTGCCCGTACGGTGATTACTGGCGTGAAACGCGCAAAATATTTGTTTCCCATCTCTTGAAAAGGGCGCAGTCCTTCTCGAGAGCAAGGGAGGCAGAGATCAGTGCCTTGGTTAGTGATCTATCCGCAAACTCATCCAAGCCAATAAAATTTGATGAGATGATATTTGATTTGATCGGTGGGATTATTGGGGTTGTAGCGTTTGGTAAAAGCCTTAAAGGGATGCAATTTGAGGGTCGAGGGATAAGAGATGTTCTTAACGAAGCTATGGTCATGATGTATAGCTTTTCCGTTGAGGACTTCTTTCCGTGCTTTGGACGGATTCTGGATTACTTATCAGGGCATAAAGCGAGGCTGGATAAGTGTTTTCATGTGCTCGATGGCATTCTAGAAATGTTGCTAAGCGAGCACGTGAAAACACGAGAAAGTAGTAACGTTGTTGAAGAAGACCTTATCGATGCTTTTATTGGATTGTCGTATGGTGATGAATCCGGAGTTAAACATAACAAGGAACGCGTCAAGGCTATGCTTATGGTACGTACATAAATATATATAGTCGATATTGATTGATTTATATTTACTTGCCGGAAAGTGAGTGCATACACAATAACTATGATATGGTCTTCTTTTGGCTGTTTTTATAGAACACTTTTCTTGGGGGAGTTGACACTAGCGCGATAGCCCTTGTGTGGGTGATGGCCGAGCTCATGAACAATCCGCGAGTCATGAAGAAAGCGCAAGAAGAGATCAGAGGCTGTATTGGAGTAAAGTCAAAAGTGGAAAACGATGATCTCAATAAGTTAACATACTTGAAAATGATAGTGAAAGAAACGTTAAGGTTACATCCACCTGTGCCGCTCTTACTTCCTCGTGAGAGCATGCACACGTGTCAAATACACGGTGAGAACGGAAATGTATATGATATCTCTGAGAAGACAAGAGTGGTGGTCAATGCTTATGCGATAGGCCGAGATCCCAATAGCTGGGAGAACCCGGGTGAATTTTACCCGGAGAGGTTCGAGGGAAACGACATCGATTTTAAAGGGCAGAATTTCGAGCTTGTGCCATTTGGAGGTGGTAGAAGAATTTGTCCAGCTATAAGTACCTCCATTGCAGGTATTGAGCTGACATTGGCCAATCTTTTGTACTGGTTTAACTGGAAAGTAGCTGATGGTAGCAACGAAATTGACTTTGAAGAAGAAGGTGGGGTTACTGTCCACAAAAGAACGCAGCTCACCCTTATACCTATCAAACACATATTTTAATTTAATTCATTTTAGGGCTTAGCTTTGTTCTTTTACGTTTGCAATGAAATAAAATTATGGAATATAGTTATATAATTTGAATAAAGTTTCATTTAGTAGTTCTTGTTATTATTAGTTTTTCGTGTTTTTATGATATATTTGATATTATTATTCCCTTGAATTCTAAACTTTCTTAGTTATTGGATCATGAAGCTCAATGTCGAGTAGAAATTCAACCATATCTCAGAAAATTGCTGAGTTAATTTGGCACTTATTACACAAAGGCTGAGATGAAACAAGCAAAACCATAATTGTGTGCTACCATTTATCTTGAATAAAAGTTTAAGGAAATGGAAAGTTAGCCAATAAAATATGCACATTGTTGTGTGTTTAGGATAAATTTGGAATGATATAAAAAGTTTTGGGGTTATTTTGAAACAAGTGAAGGACTTCAAGGACTTCTATGCAATAAATATATGAGTTTGTTTAGGGCTCTACAGAAGCTTATTGCATGAATCAAAGTTTCGATTTGGAGGTAGATTTCTGATTGTTAAGTATAAGAGACGTTTCGAATTTTTTTGAGAACGTTTCGAGAATATCTCAAAAAAATACTCTTAGAAAGTACAAAACTAAGTAAATGAACAAATGCACATAATGTAATTAAAAGAAAAAAAATAATTTCTATCATTATTCTCATGTCAATGATTGCTTCAAATTTATAGAAGAATTAAAGTATGATGAGATTTTGTAAATTTTTTTTTATAAGAAAAGTCAAGATAAAGGAGCACGAGGGGTGATCAACACATAAAAGTTTACATCAAGACAAGCAATTCATCGAAAATCTACACCAATCCTTACAAGTATAATGAGATAAAATTATGCCGCGCTTAAAAAATCATCAAACTGCGTATAGCTTTTTACTATGAAAAACATAGAAACTATACAAAACAAACAAATTTAGAACTAAAGCATAAAAGTGCCTGATAGAATCATCAACGCACCATTGTATACAAACATGTGTTTGTTCAGCTTGACAAACGAATAAATAAATAACCCATAAGATCAATAATTAAAATACATCTCTTTAGGTTTTCAGCAAATCTTGGTTATGGAAGTACCAGAGCAGTTGAACTTTGGGAGTTCATTACGGTCTATCGAAAGCTATCTGACACGACTTCCACCATGTCATATATTGGTATGCGACTCTAAAATTGTTGTTCATTTACTTCAAGTCTCACCCGCACCATAGGCTATTGCCTCTAGTCGAATCCTCATGTCATAAATTCCCCTATGCTACATTCATCACAATAATAGGGAATCCAATATGGTGGCGGTCGAATTAGCAAACCTATAAAAGATATGAGAAAAGTGATAACTATTAATAATTGTAAAGAGAGTATTTATACAACTACATGTACAAAGATAATTACGGAAAGATATATTCTAAATACAACAATAATCCTATTTTAGAGATGGAAAAATATGCAGGATATTATAGTTACAGAAAGATATAACTCTAACAAATATGAAAAGATATACTCTAGCTAATACGCCCCCGCAAAATTGACGTCTCATCGGCGACAGGAATTTTGAAATGAAGAAGGAGAAACTGCGAGCGAGCGAAGGGCTTTGTGAGGAGATCCGACAATTGATCAAGGATGTTGACATAAGATACCTTGATCAAACCTTTAGAGACAAGGTCACGAACAAAATGAAGATCAACAGAAATATGCTTCATATGAGAGTGCTGAACCGGATGCAAAGAGAGCCGAAGAGCGCTCATGTTATCACAACGAATGAGCGGAGCAGTTGCAACTGAAAACCCAAGCTCACCGAAAAGGTGTTGCAACCAGTAAACTTCAGCAGAGGTAGAAGCTAAGGCACGATACTTAGCCTCCGTGGAAAAAAGGGTAACTGCCTTTTGTTTTCGAGAGAACCAAGATATGGGATTGGAACCAAGAAATATAAGACACGTAGTAATGGACGTGCCATGAATCGGATCACCAGCCCAATCGGCATCACTAAACACGGTGAGGGATAGAAAACTCGTACGACGAAGATGTATGCCATGCGAAACTGTGCCTTTGAGATACCGAAGGACACGTTTCAAGGCAGCCCAATTTGCAGAATCTGGGACATACATTCGTTGGGCAAGTCGGTTAACCGAGAAGGCAATATCCGCCCGAGTTAAAGTGAGGTATTGAAGGCCTCCAATGATTTGACGATACGCTGTAGGGTCCACATCAGATGAAGAGGAAGAAGATAGGGGATTGGAGGTCATTGGTGTGGCAAGAGATTTAGCACCATCCATTTTGTGACGAGCTAAAAGGTCAAGTATATGTATTTGTGTTGAGAAAGAAATAAACCCTCACGACAACGGCATACCTCAATCCCAAAGAAGTACGTAAGTGCCTCCATATCCTTAACGATAAAACGAGCACTAAGCCGTGAAATAACTGAGGAAATTAGAGAGGGACACGAACAGGTGACGA
Source organism: Linaria vulgaris (assembly GCA_948329865.1). Taxonomy (NCBI): domain Eukaryota; kingdom Viridiplantae; phylum Streptophyta; class Magnoliopsida; order Lamiales; family Plantaginaceae; genus Linaria; species Linaria vulgaris. The sequence continues at coordinate 4,855,534 of OX415251.1, forward strand.
AAATATCATCCACGTAGATAAGGACATAAACTCGAATGTGCTCCCGAATGAAAATAAAGAGAGAAGTGTCGGATTTGGATTGAGAAAATCCAAAGGAAGTGAGTGCAGCACCAAGAGCAAGATATCAAGTACGAGGAGCTTGCTTGATACCATAGATGGATTTGCGCAAAAGGCAAACATGGTCTGGCGCTGACTGATCAACAAAGCCAACAGGTTGGCGCATGTAAATTGTTTCAGACAGATCCCCATGTAAGAAGATGTTGCTAACATCTAGTTAGTGCAAGGTCCAGCCATGCATAGTTGCAAGGTAAGAGAAGAGTCCGAATTGTAACTGGCTTAACAACTGGACTGAAGGTTTCTTTGTAGTCAAGACCCAGACGTTGATTGAAACCTTTGGCAACAAGACGAGCTTTGTACTTATTGATTGAAACCTCTTGATATGAAAGACCCATTTAGAGCCAATAATATTGCGACCTTGTGGAGAGGGAACAAGGGTCCAAGTGTCGTGCTTGGCCAAGGATGTGATTTCTTCAGCTATGGCGGCACGCTAAGCCGGATCAGGTAACGCCTTGAACGCACAAGTAGGAGCTATAGGATAATCAATAGGATGCTTTGTGGCAAGGTGAATCTGCTTCGGCTTAAAGATATTATTTCGCGAATGAGTAATCATGGAGTGAGTCCTGTTAGAGGGAAGATGAGCAATTACAGTTGCAACATGAGCTTGCACTGACGAAATAAACACAGTGGGCGAAGTGGTGGCAACATCAACATAAGTTGCAACATCAACAGAAGTTGCAATATCAGCAGGAACAGATTGTGCAACGGGCAAGGGAGGTGCAACAGTAACCAGAGTTGCAACATCAGGGGGAACCAATTGTGCAGCGGGTAGGGGCTGTTGCAAGACAAATGGTGTGGGGATAACAGAGACTCCAAAGTAAGTATCCAAGAGAATAGTTGCAACAGTGGGCAAAGAAGAAACCTGTGAAAAAACAGACTCCACGAACCGGACATGTCAAGAGATATATAAACGACCTGAAGTGAGATCAAGACACTTATACGCCGCTTGAGAAGTTGAATATTCCACATAAAGACATGCCCGAGAAGAGGGAAGCAATTTACTCAAAATATAGGCTCGGAGATGAGGATAACAGAGGCAACCAAAAGTCTGAAGGCAAAGATAATTCGGAGCACGACCAAAAAGAGCTTCAAACGACGACTGGTTCGTGAGAACGGGAGTAGGAAGCCGATTTGATAAATAGGCAGCGGCGCCAAAGGCATAGGCCCAATAAGTCGGAGGCAAGTTGGCACAAGTGAGAAGCGCGCCCGTCCCATAGTTGCAACTGTGCGATGATGGCGTTCACTTGTACCATTTTGCTGTGGGGTGTGAAGTGTTGTAGTTAGCCAACTGATGCCATGAGTAACAAAATAGCGCCTCAAGGCCACAAATTCCCCACCATTATCAGAGTAAAAATTAAGGATGGAGCAACCAAATTGTTTTTCCACAAGGGATCTAAACTCCACAAAAACACGTAATACATCGGACTTTGCAACTAAAGGAAACAACCAGCAATACTTTGTATAATGATCAACAAGAATCAAATAATACTTATAACAATCCAAAGAAGTAGAAGGTGCAGGACCCCACATATCACCATACACAAATTGTAAAACTCGATTAGAAACAAGTGAGGTATTGTGAAAAATAAGATGCGCTTTTATTAAGTAAACAAGAGTTGCAACTGTCAATATCCGAAGTGTTCGGCGTACATGGTAAACTAAAATTGCAAATAACTAGAGAACTAATTATAGAGGAGAGGTGACCCAATCGATCATGCCAGCAATCTCGAGTGACCCGTTCACCAACAAAGGCATTGACAAGAGGACGCAACATGCGAGGAAGCTGAACCCGATAATCACCATCAATGCAAGGTCCCGAAATTAAGCTAATTCCTATTCTACGATCCTTAACTACAAAGTGAGAGGAGTGGAACACAATATAAACACCATTTGCCTTTGTAAACTGATGCACTGATAGAATATTGCATCGAGACTTTGGAACACATAAGATATTATCAAGAATAAGCTCGCGAGCACCACAGAAAACACGAGAAGAACTAATATGAGTAATAGGCAAACCTGAGCCACCAACAGTTGCAACTTGATCAGGACCATCATACTCCTAGTGAATGGACAAATTCTGAAGATCAGGCGTGAGGTTGTGTGATGCACTGGAGCCCACCAACTAATCCATGTTAGGAGGCTCGTCCGACGGAGGGAAAACGACATTATGAGCACTTGGAGAACTATAACGGCGACAATTGCATGCACCATGGCCCGGGATGTTGCAAAGCTGACATACAATCTGTGAACGGTGATGTGCAAAAGGAGGAGAGGGTTGATTATCCGAACGCATAGGATGCGAACGTGAATCAGCAGATCCACGCTGATTATGGTTGGAAAACCCTCGACCACCAGTGTTGTTGCGTCCTCGTCTGCGAGAATTTTGTCGAAAGTTGCGTGAGGAGGAGGCAGCCATGTTCGCAGTTGCAACTAGGGATGCATTATCAGAATCCAGACGATGCAAATAACTCTCATGACTTACCAACAGGTCATGGAGTTCGGAAAAATGGATCGGGTTTTCTCGAGCTCGGATAGATCCAGCAATATCTCGATAGTTGGAACAGAGACAATTCAGAATGTAGAGAGTAAGATCGTCATCCTTAATTGCTCCATCAATGATAGCAAGCTCGTCCACCTTGGATTTGACGACCTAAAGATAATCCGAGACGGATTCAGAGCCCAACTTGAGCGTGTTGAGATCATCCTTGAGTTGCATAACTCTAGATCGAGAGCGATTCGCGTAAATACGCTGAAGTTCACGCCATGCATGAGCGGATGAGTCACGATTGGAGATAAGCATAGAAATCTCTAGTGTGATAGAGCCGAAGAGGGTCAAAAGGATTAAGGAATCTTGACGAAGCCATAACATATGTGCAGCCATGGACTCGGGATCAAAACCCGAAGGTGGACGCTGAATTATCCCATTGAGAAAGCCAAATAGGTCGTACCCAAACAGTAGATGGCGAACTTGAGAGAACCATGATGGAAAATTGGGACCCGTGAGACGAAGCGGCAGATGGTGATGGGCATTGTTCGGAATAGGGGAGTCACCGCTAAACAAATCATTGCCAGTGGACGACGTCATGGAGAACCGACGCGCCGAAGAAACGTCCAAAGATGGAGCACCACTAGGGGTGGTGGCGAAAATAGGGTTGTCGGAGTCCTTTGGTGGGCTTGACATTTGATCGAAATTTCTCGTTAGAGGTAGGGCTAAGCTGATACCATATAAGAGATATGAGAAAAGTGAGTATTTATACAACTATATGTACAAAGATAATTACGGAAAGATATATTCTAAATACAACAATAATCCTATCTTAGAGATGAGCTATGGAAAGATATACTCTAACTAATATGGAAAGATATACTCTAGCTAATACCTTGGACATTCGCACTCGTACGAACGACGACTTTCACACTCTGGATCAGCGTCCCGCATCCGTTACATGACATCTCCTTTATGATATTGTTGGCGGCTTTGTACCTCGCATTGTTTTAGCTTAGTCTCTTTTGCGGATTCCCTCCTTCCGATGATGAATTTTGAGAATTTTCAATTATTTTGACTAATTTTATAGAAAAATTTAAAGAATGGCGATGACTGAAACCGTTTTTGCAAAAATGAATTACCAAATAAAATTGAAAAAAGAATACAATACAATGTGGTTTCTTAAAATTGAAGAATATACAATTATATTTGCAAGTAATTATAAATCAAAAAAGACTAGACATCAAAGAATCATTTTTGTCGGTCCAATAAAAGAAAAGGACTAACTTCACAATTATACCAAAACTAAGGGACTAAATTTAATATTTGCCCACCCAGTCACCAACTAACACCGTTAATCAAACCGTCACCTCTCTCCTTTCTTTTTCAACGTTTCATATTATAAGAAAAATGGAATCAGCACCTTTTTTCTCTCTCTACTTTCCACGTTTCTTTCTCTCTCTTTAACTTTATATGTATTATACCACACACGTATATGTATATATATATATATATATAAATGTCACTGATCTCACATACAGTTCCATTTCTATATCTCGTTTTCTCGCTTAGGGTTCGCGAAACGCTGAAACGGTGCCGTTTTGCAACGTAAGTGTTCAATTTTAGGGCACGAATTTCGGATCTCTATTTGACCTGTTGTGAGGAATCGTACTTTTTTCTTGTAGTCTTCTCCTCAAAATTAGCAGTATCAGTTATATTTAAAATCGTGTTGTGTGTTTTTATTATATTTTTTTTTACTATTTTTGGTATTATAGTGAGGGATTAGCTGCTGATAGCGATGTGTGTGAAGTATTATTTAGATGCTGTTATTTTTTGTTGTGCTGTGAATCGGTATTGTGTTTCATAGCTCGGATTCGGAGAGGTTTTAATTTGTTGCTGAAATGAAGCATTCGATAGGAAATCGTGTAATGTTTTCGATTTAGATGATTGTCGAATTTGGTGTTTCGGTTTGTTTACTTGTTTGTGTTGGTGATTGTGTAAATATTGGGGGTTAATTGAATTTACTTTAGTCAGTACGTGTTTTGGATTTAGATGATTGACAAATTTGGTGTTTCGGTTCGTTTACTTGTTTGTGTAAATATCGGGGGTTAACTGAATTTACTTTAGTCGGACCGACGTGTTTTGGATTTATACTATCTTAAGGATCTGTGAGCTTTGGGCTTGATGTTTGTTTGTGTGAGTTAGGGGCTCATTTTACGATGATGATTTGTTTAGGGAAATGTCATGTAGCTCGATGATAGAATGTGTTGGGGAGCTATGTTGTTACTAAGTTATTAACAAATTTGCTAATGAGAGATTGTATGTGAATTTGTAATCAGTTGATCGATTGTGGTTGCAGGTAACTTTTGTTCTTCTGAGGGCTTCCATATTGTATTTTCGGGGCACACCTATGTGAAAGACAGACAGTTATAGTAAATCAATTCTTCAATTTGTGACGGTAAGGAAATGGGGGCTGCTTGTTGTGTAGCTGCTAAGGATAGAACTATAACAAACGGACCACCTAGCGATACCTGGCAGAGGCATGCCCGCTATTCACCGTCGTGGAGTTTTCGATGGGATAACCGTGGACGAGTAGCTGGGGAAGAGACGTCTGCAGGTTGGCTGAGTAATGGAGGTAGCGGTAATGATCGAATGGAATTCAAGTCTGGTAGTACTGTTGCAACTGCATTTGGGTCTGAACAAGGTAGTCCTTTAGATAGTCACAGATCTCTGATGTGGCAGAAATCCCCAGTTTCTGAAGGGAATGCAAGGATATTAAGGCTTCCATCTACTGGTAAATCATTAGTAGCACTTCCTGGCTTCTTTAATTATAACCATGTCATCTGTGGAATGTGTAGCCCGCTAAACTTTTTTTTTGTTCTCTGTTTTTGAAACCCAACCATTCGTTTCTGGTTTTAGCTCTCTGGGGAACATATTATAGGTCCTGCCCGGTTAATGTTGCCATTATGTTGGCTAATTTAAGAAGTGAAAAAGGATTTTGGTGCTTGAAAGATTTGTTTTCAGGCTACACTAGGTGCCATACCATTCATGCTGCAATCTGATTTAACTTTATATTAGTTATATGGACAGCTAAGTATTAATGGCTTAACTAGGAAGATTTAGGAGCTCGTGTTGCTCTTTTTTTGACAACCTATTCTTTCGGGTTAGTTTAAATCTGGTAAATTAGTAATATGCGAGTTGATTTACGGGCGATTATTTTTATTGGGTGTCCTGCTGTGTGCCTTTGCCAAGGGAAGATAACTTTTATGCATTGACTGAGTCCCCCCTATTGTGCGAGGGTCAAGTTATGCAACATTTTTCTTGTGGAGTCCCCCTCTTGTGGATAACTTTTATGCATTGACTGAGTCCCCCTCTTGTGGAGGACTCTTCTTCTGAAGACAATCATAGCATTATGCGCTTGAGTAGTCACCATTAGGCATGTTTTCAAAGAGATTTTTTTATCCCAGCATCTCTAAGTAACTTGTAATCATAGGGCCGTTGAACTTTTTACTAGAACCATAATGACTTCTGATGATTTTGAATTTTTGACCTTCGAAATGGTACTTTGAGTATCTTCTCACATATCTATTGGTAGACTGGTTATCACTGTGTGAAGCAAAGTAGTCAAGTAGTAGAAGAGTACATGCGTCAACAGTACTTTCAGTTTCCCATTGAACTATATTATTTGTTTCATTAGCATAAATAAATACTAAGTTGTTTCGTTGCTTCTTTAGTAATTCCGTTTTGCTTCTCTTGACAGATCAAGCTAATTCGCAGAATCAACTAGAGGTATGTATTACTTGTATGCTAATAAATTTGATGTTTCTTGATTGATAATATGTCAAACATGGTTATTTTGGCATGAAATTCCTCTTCTAGAGTTTTAACATTTCTTTTACCCTGTTCATTGTTTAGGTGAAGGAGTCAACAGAGTCTCCATCTATCTCCTACCCATCCCCCATAAAGCTATCTCCTTCAGCTCCTTCAGTCTCATCCATCACTACATCTCCCTTATCTTCCCAAAGTCACCTCCTTCCTCCCAACACAACTCCTTCTAGATGGCATCACCGTTCCCCAGGACATCATCTCTTCCGTCAAATATCTGATAGCCGGATGCTGGAACACAAGTCACCAACGTTCTCGATTTCTGAAGAATCGTCTTCATTTCTACCCCTTGTTTGGGGCAATGAATCAACCCGGGGCTCCATTGGTGGATCCTCAGACAGTTGGTCTATCCCAGGTTTATCTGAGCTCATGAATACTCGGAGAGAGAGGTGGTCTTTTGATAGTGAGATCTCATGTTCCAGTCGGGAAAAAATGGCCAGATCTAGTGGGAGAAACTCAAGATGTCCTTCTCTCGATCTACAAACCTGTGGTGTTTGTACGAAGCTTTTAACTGAGAGATCTTCGTGGGCGTGGAGTAACCAAAAGATAATATCTACAAATGAACTTGCAGTGGTATCTGTTTTAACCTGTGGACATGTCTACCATGCTGAGTGCCTTGAGTATATGACCCCTGAAATCAACAAGTATGACCCAGCTTGCCCAGTTTGTACTTTCGGGGCAAAACGGGCTGTCAAAATGTCTGAAAAGGCATTGAAAGCAGAACTGGATATGAAGGCTAGAAAGAAACGATCCAAAAAGCGTGTTGTTGATAGTGATCTGAGTAGTGGTATTGTGTTTGATAATTATAAGAATAGTGGAGTCGAAGGGGTTGGTCCCAAGATGGGCTCGAGTTCAAGCATGAAGAAATCACCAGGACAACCTTTTCTGAGAAGACACTTCTCATTTGGTGCTAAAACTAGCAAATCTTTGTCTGAGAATCAATCTACACGAAGAAAAGGCTTTTTCTGGTCGAAATCTAGCAAGGATTGAACTGCTTCATGAATGTAAAAGTAAGTTTTACCTTGTAAATCTTCAACCTAATCAGCAGTTTAGATTTTATCTTGGGCTAGTTATGTACATTTATGTTAGCTATAATTAACCCCGATGTTTGTTCTAATTAAAGAAACCTCCTTTAAGGCTTGAACAAAACAAACTCATCCTTGTAGCTCTGAAGACACTACAAAGTGGGGGGTCGTCAATCTTTGATGTTTTTCAGTCGCCATTTGCAAAATTTAGTAGAGTTGTCTTGATGTATTGTTCTTTGAGCTTTAACCTGTGTGTTTCAATAATTTATTGAATGTCTTGCAGGGTCTATCTACTGCTGGATCTCTCTCCGTTTGCTCGACTAGGACCGTGAACAATGGATGAAGAGGAACAGAGTTGTCTGCATATATTCATCAACAAACTGCAGACAGACTTAGGATAGCTATTGCAGATCAAACACTGTAAAAAAGCTTGATGATACCAAATTAAGTTTCAGTTCATTATTATATGTAGAAAAAAAGGAAAATTTGTAGGAATTTGAATCATATGACTGACTTATGTATTGTTTTGTAATATGGTTCATTTCACGTTTGAAAATGCATGAAACCACCCGGTGGGGCTAGCCGTATGGTTCTTGTTAATGGGCCTGTGTCGTGTTTGATGTGGTGATGAAGACGATAATTTAGTCTGCGAGTGTACTATCCTGTACCATCTCGTAGATGGCCTTAAGCCCCTTTGTGTTTCGAGCATAGCGTGGTTTTCGGTGGAGGAAAACCTGCAGATTTTCATGTAGATTGGTGACAAGAGAAGTGACCAGCCTGAGGTAAATCACTGATAAGAACAAGATAAATAGAATTTACATAGCAGAGGCTGGAAGCCTTGACCACAGTTTCAATACGAACACAGAATATTGTACATTTGTACTTAGTTCACATTAAAGAGACGAAACATCAACAATAAGTAGGCATAATTATACAATATAAATATATGATATGAGTTCCTTGATAACTAGATTTCACACAACTCTATCGCAGATTTAGTTATTGTGGATAGCTTAAATTATTCAGTGTTGATTGCTTCTTGTTTCCCAGATTCTGGCACAGTTCTTACAATCTCGGAAGATCCTAAACTGATCCCAGAATCTTTCACATTTCCAGTCCCAGTTTCCCTTTCAAGTAACTGGATCAAGATTCTCAAAGCATTTGCAGCTTCGCCATTCTTCAATATCTTCTCTGAAGAAGATTCTTTACTCGTCTTAATCAACTCTTCAAGCCCTTCACTGCTCTCACAGTTCTCCATTACATCTTCATCTTCAGTCACTTCCGTGTTTTCTATTTCCTTCGCTTCGCTCTGTTTCTTACGATGAATGAACTCGATTAGGCCATGGAGCACGAGGTCAGGGTCGTCGCCTTTCAACAGCTGCTCTCCTACTTCAGCTGGAGTCACCTTTGTCGAGGCTATCAGTCTCTCGGCTTCCAGAGCAATGGGGTGGTCTGTGATATTGAGATAGTTCGATACTAGCATTTTGAAGCCGGAAGGCGTGCAATAAGACATGTGAATGTGGACATCCATACGTCCAGGCCTCAGCAGTGCGGGGTCGAGCTTTTCTTTATGATTCGTTGTGAAGATAATGATCCGCTCGTCTCCACAGCTCGACCACAACCCGTCTATGAAATTCAGCAGCCCTGATAATGTCACCTGGTATGTACAAGTAGTGCGTTTTATTATCGATAAAAGGGCTTACAAAGAGGCGTAATTTTGTTTTGTTGCATTTGTGGACTAGGGTTAAACCGAGCTTTGGAGTCAAAATGGAAAAATCCATCTTATCAAGAGATTTTACTGCATTCATACTATTAATTTTCTAAAACATGAGAGTAAAATATGATTGTTGCAAAGTTCCAATTATGGAATCACTCAAACATGAACATTTGCTAGTAGTATTACAGAAAGCTTTATATGCAGTGAACTTGCCTTAGGTCCTTCATCGTACTCGTGACGACGCTTTGGTTGAGGAGGTTGGGGAGCATTTTTTTTCCTCTGAGTCAGATCAATCGATGCATCAATGTCCTCCACGACGAGTATTGATCGGTTCGCGGTTGAGATCAGCAATCTCCTAAGGTCAGAATTGCACTTAAGATCAGTCAACTCCAGATCATAGACATCAAATTTCATGTAATTCGCCATCGCAGCGACCAAGCTTGATTTCCCCGTCCCGGGAGGACCAAACAACAAGTACCCTCTCTTCCAAGCCTTTCCTACTTGTCTATAAAACTCCCTCCTCTTTGAAAATCTATCCAGATCGTCGACTATCATGTTCTTGATCTCGTTGTCCATTGCTAAAGTCTCAAACTTCGCTGGATGGTCGAGATTAACCGATTGCCAAGGATTCGTGATCCTAGGCCCGTGCATTCTGTCGTTTTTCAGAGTGTGCAGTTTAAGGGTCTTTTTTTCTTCTTTAAGAGCTTTTGATCTTTCTAACACATAAGGCAAATACTCATCAAAAACCTTGGTTCTGTGCTTTTTATGAAAGGTGAGAACTAAGTATTTTACCTCAACTCTCATGGAGGAAGAGTAGTAGTCCTCTTGTTGAGGAACGTACCGCGTTTGAGATTTTTTGTGAACCATACTCCATGTTAGATGAGCACCATTAAATTCATCGGTGAGTTCCTCGTCTTCGCCTAGTGCAAAGTCGATTTTGTCTTGTTTTTCGAGGAGCGAGGCGCGGAAACTTTTGGTGGAGGGAGTGATCAGTGTGGAGAAGTAGATGTTTGCTGCCTGAAAGAGCTGGTTTTTGTTGAGGCCTTCGTATTCATCGATGATCAATGTCGTTTCTTTCGTGAACTTAACGAGAAAATCGTTGACTTTGTTCGAGATATAGTGCCTGAGCTCGTTTGGCAGTAAGTCGCGCGATAAGGAGCGGACAAGCATGGCGGTGGCTGTGATTGAAGCCGCGGCGGAGATTATGGTTGTAGGGGAGGGGAGTTTAATCTTCCTTTTATACATGGTTGATCAAAAGATCTTGCTTGGTTTTTTCTTTTTCTAAGATTGTTTGATGGGATTCTCTTATGTTTTTGTCAGAGTAGAATTGCTTAAGTTTGAGAGAAGGGTTCAAGAAAAAGAAAAATTGAGTTGGTAATGAAGTTCAGAGCTATTTGAAAGTGAAAGGTTATTACCCTTGATTTTTCCGTGGTGTCACTTAATTGTGAAGTATACTAATAAAAGTCGTGTATTGGTGAAACTTACACATAATTTGTATTAGTGCACATTTCACTCTCGTAGTCTAAGCTTTCAAAGCTTTTATTCTATGGAACCGAATGACTGTACGTACGACACATAAAGTAAGGTTGATATTTAGTTGAAAATTCTAGTTAATTTCTTTTCATTTTGCATGTCAATTTAAAATGAAGGATGGCTTTTCGATGAAATCAAGTTTTACTTTGCTTGTCACTGCATGCGCTACATATGATAATACAAAAGGTTTTTAGATTTATGTATAGAGTGCGTGACACTTAAATAATTGCAAGTGACACTTAGAGGACAGAGACGTTTTGTTATGGTCTTCTTAGGTTGATTTTTGTTGTTCTCTTAATTGAAATAATAGCATTGACTTGACGCCTTATGAATTTTTTTTATTTTTTTTATTGGTTGTCGAGTTTCATTTTAAACATCTAGGAAGTTGGTTAATAAAAAATAGCACAATAGCTAAAAAAACAGTCATTAAATATTCGTTAATCACAAATGGAGCAGGTATCGTTCGCAAATCATTGTGTTCAAATGATTCTGTTTAAAAGAAGAGACTTCAAAAATATTTGATAAGACGGTAAGGATTAGAGGTCCATATTATAATAAGTGCTTATTATATGTCATTTGTTTTTTATACTGACTTTGTTAGACAAGTAGCACGAAAACGAACAAATATAATATATTTAACAAATAAATAAGCAATCAGAAATATTATAATAAGAGCACGTTAGAAATTGTAACTTCAACCGTGGTGAATTGAACGTGGAGATGGTCGAGTCTCTTTCAATTTTCTTAAAGCAGATTAGTCCTTCTCTACCGTGCTGAGAACATTGGACTACCACTTCCCAGGATAAAACGACCTACGAACTGGATTACTAGCACTCGTAAAACAGTTCCGGCGTACTCGCACAATAACCCTCGTCACCACCACACAATGGTAAAAAAATATTTGGTTGCGCAAAAGCCATTTTTTCTCGTGTATGCAAAGTATTTTTGGATGATTAAAACCTATGGGGAGCGACCTCTTTATATACTAGTTTGGGAGAGGGTTGGACGACTTGGTCATCAAGTAAACGAGTTAAAAGATAGTTATGAATCTGTAGTTAAGGTAATTACGAATCATGTAATTAAGATAAGTACAGATCTCGCAAAAATCTCGGATGAACTTGGACACGTTTTCAGTTAAAACTGAATCACGAAATATTTTATTTCGTAAGGTAATTCTGATTACCAAAATGATGTTACGGATTTTCTATATATAAAATATATATCAGAAAATAAATAATTATGTTAAACAAAACAGAAAAAAAATATTGGAATTGCAAAACAAGGCCCACGCGAGAAGGAGCCCAACAGGCCAAACAGATCGACATTCGACGCGTACGTCAGCCCAAGTCGCCCTAATCCGATGGATTTTGGCCCAAGATTTGCACCCCCCCTGCGCACGAATAGAAGAGGGAGGAGACACTAGCCAACACATTCTTACAATGCTAAGAATGAATTCCCATTGATAAACCCCAAAAGAAAGTGTTCTTTTCCCATGTGGTATGGCCCTCTTTCCTTTTAAGTTTTTCCTCATTTTTCCCAATATTTTCAGCTTTGTGTAGCTAACTTTGAGCATCAATTTCTCATTCACCCATGTACCATTTTGAGCGTGTAATATACCGTTTCGAAGCTCTTACATAGGAGAGCACGTCTCTATCTTGAACTCGTTAAAACAAGTAGGACCCGCTCAAAATCTGACCCGAAGTCAACTGTACAAACCCAATTTCATTTGCCCATTTTCCAACAATCCCCCACATGAATGAAATTGAATGATCATGCATAAAGTTCTATGATCTATGCCTGCATAGGATAGGTAGGACACGCCCTTGAACCTTCCCTCGTGAGAAATACTTTCTTTGATAGCCGATAGTATGATCTTGATGTATTTGAACTATCTGCCGTTTGTGCAAATGCTCCATAAACCTCAACACAGGTATATTCCTGTTACCGTTGTGGTTCTCATGGTTTATGTCCATTTTGGCCCTGAACATATGCCTGGTTCTACAAGAGTTTTTCAGAAAATTAAGCCCCCACAATTTTCCTCATAGGCGGCCCCTCCTCTCTCTCACATAGGTGATTTCTTATCTAAGAGTAACCCGCATTACTCCGCTCGGATTTCCAACGCGTAAGAATCATTAAAAGCACAATACTTAACCTTTTCCATTACGGGTGTCACTGTTTCATCTAGGAATGGACAAGGGTTGACCCCCACAGTGACCATGCAAAGTTCTTACAATTAGGTTGTCCCATTGAACCAAGATCTTGGGATCTCCAGTCAGCATGGTTGGGTTTTTCTTCATAAGAATCTTATTATTCAATAGGCTTAAGTCCCATTCCTCTCGATGTATTTTCAACTTGATCTTTGTTTAACCCTTTGGTTAGCGGATCCACAATGTTATCTTTTGACTTCACATAGTCAAGGGTGATAACCCATGTCGAGATCAGTTGTCTAACAGTGTTATGTTACCCGCGTATATGTCTAGACTTCCCGTTGTATAAAACATTTTGTGCCTTTCCAATTGTAGATTGGTTATCGCAATTTATGCATATTGCTGGCACATGTTTGGGCCTCTCAGGAATATCTTCCAAGAAGTTATGAAGCCATTCGGCTGCTTCACTGCATTTGTCTAATGCCACAAACTTAGATTCCATCGTGGATCTAGTTATAACCATTTGTCTTGAAGATTTCCATGACACGGCTACACCTCCTACAGTGAATACGTATCTACTTGTTGCCTTGGAGTCTTGTATATCAGATATCCGGCTTGCGTCGGTATAACCTTCAAGCATAGCAGGATCCCTCGTATAATGCAACTCGTAGTCACGAGTATAACGTAAGTACCTAAGTACTCTCACAATTGCTTTCCAGTGCTCATGCCCTGAGTTACTCGTGAATCTACTCAACGTGCTAATTGTATAGGCAATGTCTGGTCATGTACAACTCATTAAGTACATCAGACTTCCTATCACTCTAGCATATTCCACTTGATCAACACTTTCTCCCTTATTCTTAGACAAGTGTTGACTCGTGTCAATTGGAGTTCTGGCTACACCAGAATCACCCTTGCTGAATTTTTCAAGAATCTTGTCCACGTAGTGTGACTGAGTTAATATGAGACCCTCTGGCGATCTTCTAATCTTAATTCCTAAGACTACATCGGCCAGCCCCATGTCCTTCATATCAAACCTTTAATTCAATAAACTTTTAATGGAGTTTGCCATTCGGTCATTGCTTCCCACAATGAGTATGTCGTCATACAGACAGAGAATCAAATATCCTTCTTCTGTAGTTTTGACATAGACACACTTGTCGCACTCATTGATTTTAAAGCCATTTGTCAACATGACGTTGTCAAATTTCTCGTGCCATTTCTTTGGTGCTTGTTTAAGTCCATACAGAGACTTCACCAATTTACAGACTTTCTTTTCTTTTCCAGGAGCTACATAACCCTCGGGTTGTTCCATGTAGATTTCTTGATTGAGATCTCCATTAAGAAAAACAGTCTTTACATCTATTTGATGTACTGCAAGATTTCGGAGAGAAGCAATCGCCAAAATCATCCGTATTGAATTTATTCTCGTTACAGGAGAATAAGTATCAAAGTAATCATGGCCTTCTTGTTGCTTGTATCCTTTCAACACAAGTCTAGCCTTATACTTTTCAATTGTTCCATCCGTTTTCATTTTCGTTTGAAAACCCACTTGGAACCTAATGGTTTACATCCCGGAGGAAGGGCTACCACTTCCCACGTGTGATTGTGTAAGATGGAATCAATCTCACTTTGTATGGCTTCTTTCCATAAAGGACCTTCAGCTGACCTTACAACTTTCTTATAAGTTTGAGGCTTAGCCTCTATCATATAAGTTAGAAAATTTGGTCCAAAAGAATCTCCTGTCCTTACCCTTTTGCTTCTTCTCGGCTCTTCTTGGACCTCACTAGTTTCTTCAATCTCTTCTTGATCTTGACTATTGTCAATATCCTCGAAAGTTCGTTTTGAAGAGCTTGGTCCAGCCACAATGGATTTACAAGGAAATATATGTTCAAAGAACGTCGCATTCCTTGATTCCATTATCGTGTTTTTATGAATCTCGGGATTTTTAGATTCATGAACAAGAAATCGATAAGCAGTGCTATTGTGAGCATAGCCAATGAAAATACAATCCACCGTCTTTGGACCTATTTTCATTTTCTTAGGCAAAGGTGATGACACCTTAGCAAGACACCCCCACACTTTTAAGTATTTGTAGCAAGGTTCTCGACCTTTCCACAATTCATAGGGAGTCTTTTCTTCTTTCTTTTTGGGTATCTTATTTAAAAGATAGTTAGCCGACAAAATGGCTTCACCCCACATGTTCTGCGACAATCCATAACTTAATAACATGGCATTCATCATGTCTTTTAAGGTTCGATTTTTCCTTTCAGCCATCCCATTGGATTGAGGAGAATATGGCGCAGTGACGTCGTGAATAATTCCATGTTGTGAACAAAACTCACCAAATGGTTCAACATATTCACCACCACGATCACTCTTGACCATCTTAATTTTCTTATTAAGTTGGTTTTCGACCTCTTGCTTGTATAGAACGAATTTGTCTATAGCTTCATCTTTACTTTTCAGTAAATATACATAACAGTATTTTGTACTATCATCAATGAAAGTTATAAAATACTTATATCCACCTCTTGTTTGTGCAAATTTTAAATCACATACGTCATTGTGAATTAAATCAAGGGGTCATGTATTTCTTTCAACAGTTGGGAATGATGTTCTCGTTTGTTTTACCTCTACACAAGTTTCAGACTTATGTTTGGAATTAATTTTAAACGTTGGTAAGTGATTCATGTTAATTTGTCTACGTAAAGAATCATAATTAACATGTTCTAATCTACCATGCCATAGATTAGAAGACTCAAGCAAATAAACGGAAGTAGAAGTTTTATTGCCATAATTAAACGAAGTCGGCTTAACAGCCATTACATTCATTTTCCACATCCATTCTTTCACATAACCCTTTCCAATATGAACACCATATTTGGAAATCACAACTTTCTGGGATTCAAACACCATCTTGAAGCCATGAGTGTCTAGCAAGTATCCAGAAATCAGATTCCTACGAATGTCTGGCACATACAACACATTCTACAACATAACCTCCTTTTCAGAAGTCATCTTGAGGCGCACCGTTCCTTTTCCCTTGATCTCAGAGGTAGCAGAGTTGCCCATGTAGATCATCTCCCCAGTTTCAGCAAGAGTAAGCTCGGAGAAGCTAGATTTTTCAACACAGACGTGATGTGTTACTCCAGTATCGAGCCACCATTCCTTTGGATTAGCAGCCATCAGGTTCATTTCAGAGATCACAGCACATAGGTCCATATCAGACACATCCCGAGGAGCAGTGTCCATCAGATTGGCCTAGTTAGTCTCTTTGCCTTTCTTCTTCGACATTCTACAGTCAGACGACTTGTGCCCCGCTTTGTTGCAGTTATAGCACTTCCCCACAAATTTCTTCATCTTAGAAATTCCACCCTTCGGTCCAGTCTTCGACCCGGGTTTAGGCTTCTTGTTCTTCGAGCCTTTGTTATGCTCCACCACGTTTACCCCAGCAGTGTTGGTGTTAACAACAGTATTGGAAGACCTTTTATCTCCACCCTTGTTGTCTTCTTCTATACGAAGTCTGACAATCAAATCTTCAATACTCATCTCCTTTCATTTATGCTTTAGATAGTTCTTGAAATCCTTCCAACCAGGTGGTAACTTTTCGATGATACAAGCTACGTGGAAAGATTCACTCAAGAACATTCCCTCAGCATGAATTCCATGCAGAATCAATTGAAGCTCTTGCACTTGACTAGTAACAGTCTTTGACTCTTTCATCTTGTAGTCCAAGAATTGACCCACAAAGAATTTCTTTGCACCAACATCTTCAGTCTTATACTTATGGTCCAGGAATTCCCAAAATTCTTTTGCCGTTTTCTTCGCGCTATATACTTGATACAACGTGTCTGTCAAACCGTTCAGAATCAGATTCAGCAAAGAAACTCAGAGTGCTTCCACGCATCAATTGCAGTTTGTGATTGTGCATCAATTTCATCCTCTCTAACAGAAGGAGGACCCTCTTTCAAAAATCTCGCAAGATTTAGCATGCTGAGATAAAACAACATCTTTTGGTGCCATGTTTTGAAATTCGCTCCATCGAATTTTGCCGGTTTCTCATTATGGCTCATAGGAACCGTGGGAACAGCCGGAGTCTCCAAACTCGCCATACTCAGAGGCTGAGTTTTCAGAACAGAACCAGATGCCTATGATTTCAGCGTATCAGGCGTCTTCAGATTGGTATCATTAATAACCATATCCGACGAGTTGTTGTTTTCAGACATATCTAAAACGTTTCAAAGAAAATTTTTTGATATTAGAAAACAGAAAAATTACGAAAATTCTTCACAATTGCTTTGAAAAAATAAGAAAAGAAATTCTCGTTATAGTAGGTGAGGATACCAAGAATCCTTCACGAATAAAAACTATACTTTTTATATTTAAGAAAGCTTTTAGAAATCTTTTCTAAAAAATAATATATATAATTTTTCGTAAAGAAAAAATACTACGGTTTGATAAACCGAGTTTTGAATAAAAATTATTTTCCAGAAAACTTTCGCCAATAATGTAACATGTTCGCCTCAAGAGATAATCTGCTTTAAGATTGTTAGACAAGTAGCACGGAAACGAACAAATATAATATATATTGACGAACAAATAAGCAATCAGAAATATTATAATAAGAGGAAGTTAGAAATTGTAACCTCAACCGTAGTGAATCGAACGTGAAGATGGTCGAGTCTCTTTCAATTTTCTTAAAGCAGATTAGTCATTCTCTACCGTGCTGAGAACGTTGGACTACCACCTCCCAGGATAAAACGACATACGAACTGGATTACTAGCACTCGTAAAACAGTTCCGACGAACTCGCACAATAACTTTCCTCACCACCACACAATAATAAAAAATATTTGGCTGCGCAAAAGCCTTTTTTTTCGTGTATGCAAAGTATTTTTGGATGATTAAAATCTATGGGGAGCGACCCCTTTATATACTAGTTTGGGAGAGGGTTGTACGACTTGGTCATCAAGTAAACGAGTTAAAAGATAATTACGAGTATGTAGTTAAGGTAATTACGAATCATGTAATTAAGATAAGTACAAATCTCGCAAAGATCTTGGATGAACTTGGATACGTTTTCAGTTAAAACTAAATCACGAAATATTTTATTTCGTAAGGTAATTTGATTACCAAAATGATGCTACGAATTTTCTATATATAAAATATATATCAGAAAATAAATAATTTTGTTAAACAAAACAGAAAAAGAAATATTGGAATTGAAAACAAGGCCCACGCGAGCAGTAGCCCAACATGCCAAACGGATCGACATTCAACGCGTACGTCGTCGTGTGCGCGAGCCCGAGGCGCACTAATCCGATGGATTTTGGCCCAAGATTTGCACCCCCCTGCTCGCGCGTAGGAGAGGGAGGAGACACTACCCAACACATTCTTACAATGCTAAGAATGAATTCTCATTGATAAACCCCAAAAGAAAATGCTATTTTTCCCATGTGGGATTGCCCTCTTTCCTTTTAAGTTTTTCCTCATTTTTTCCAATATTTTCAGCTTTTTGTAGCTAACTTTGAGCATCAACTTTTCATTCACCCGTGTACCATTTTGAGCGTTTAATATATCGTTTTGAAGCTCTCACATAGGAGAGCATGTCCCCATCTTTAACTCGTCAAAACGACAAGTGAGACCTGTTCAAAATCTGACCCGAAGTCAGTTGTACAAACCTATTTCATTATCCATTTTCCAACAGATGTTTGGTAACGGTGGATTTGCCATCCATCAAGAATAGGAGAATGTATAACATGCCGTGAAGCAAGGGCCGACCGGATTACGTCCATCTTGCCCGCATTTATAATAGTACTACCAAATGACATAATAATGCATAAAAGTCAAAGTAACAACCAAACAACTCCTAAATGTATGATAGGAGTTTCTTGATAAGTAAATTTCACACAACTTGATTGCATATATAGTTATGGGATAAAAGCACCAAATCCCTTGAACTATAACGACTTTTGGACACCACCCCCTAAACTTTGTAAATAAGCACTTTGCCTCTAACCTTCGCCAACCTATTCGAATTACCACATGGCAATTTTCTGATCAAAAAATTACTGGTAATGGTGACGGTATCGCAAAGTTACCACATCGTTCCTGTAGTGGTCACGATATGGCAAAATTCAAAGTCATTACACGGTAAATTTAATTTTAATTCGTTGAATATTCGGAAAATATGAAGAACACTTGAAGGTATTCATCGCATTTTTCGAAAATTCGACGAATTAAAATTAAATTTTCCGTGTAATGACTTTGAATTTTCCGATATCGTCACCACTAATGGAACCTTTTCGACGAGGAGAATATTGAGTCCAAATCTAGAAATTCTGGCAACCCGCCACTACGCCGCCTTGGATTGCCAAAAAATTTGTGACAAACTTTTTTTATTCTAATCGACTTTCTACTCGTCAAGACGGTTCTGGTAGTGGTGACGGTATCGCAAAATTTAAAGCCACTACACGGGAAATTTAGTTTTATTTTGTCGAATTTCTGGAAAAAATGAAGAACACTTGAAGGCGTTCATCACATTTTCCGGAAATTCGACAAATTAAAACTAAATCTCCCATGTAGTGGCTTTGAATTTTCCGATACCGTCACCACTGCCGGAACCGTCTCGACGAGAAAAAGATTCTGAAAAAATAATTTTTTCCGGCGATTTTTTGGTCGGAAAATTGCCAAAGGGGAACTCGAACATGTTGGCAAAGTGCTTATTTACAAAATTTAGGGGGTGGTGCCCAAAAGTCATTATAGTTCAGGGGGTTTGGTGCTTTTATACCTATAGTTATTGTAGCAGTGTTTTTATAGAGCCGATGAACGGGCATTGAATCGGCGATCTAACTGGTTTTAGTAACAGTGTATTGTAGATAGCTTAAATGACTAATGTTCCTTTTACACTTTCACTCACTCTTAATCCCTTCTTCGTTCTTGGATTCGACACGATTCTTACAACCTCGGAAGATACTAAACTCCTACCAGAATCATTAACATTTCCTCTCCAGTTTCCTTTTCAAGCAACTGAATCAAGATTCTCAAGGCATTTGCAGCTTCTCCCTTCTTCAATATCTTCTGAGAAGAAGATTCTTTACTAGTCTTAAGTCTTAACCAACTCTTTAAGCCTTTTACCGCTCTCACCGTTCTTCATTTTGGCCGTTACATCTTCTTCTGTAGTCACCTCCACGTTCTTAATTTCACAATTTCGATCTCTTCTTTACGCTCAATGAACTCAATCAGGCCATTGAGCACGAGTTTAGGATCGTTGCCTTTCAACAGCTGCTCCCCTACTTCATCCGGAGTGACCTTTGTCGATGCTATCAGTCTTTCGGCCTCCAGAGCGAGAGGGTGGTGTTGGGGCGGTAGTGGAGCACCAAAAATAAGTGGGGCGGCTGATTAATCATGGTTCAATATTAATCATGATACCAATTGATGAGGGCGGTGCTTAATATTGGGGCGGCTGATTGCTGATTTAATTAATCATTGGAGCGGCTATTTAATTAGCCTTTATGTTTGGAAGCCTGCTATAAATAGCAAGCTTCCCACAACATTTGTTATTCATCCCAACTAAAAATACAATTCTTCTCTTTATATATAATTAAGTGTAATTAATATAAAGAGTGTTGTTAGTGTGTGAGGTAAAAATAGAGAGTTTGTGCGACTTTACTACGGTAAAAGTCGGAGAGTTGTAATTCCTATTTTACACTCATAGTGAAGTTCTTCTACCTTGCCCGTGGTTTTTTACCCTAAAGTAATTTGGGGTTTTCCACGTAAAATCTGTGAGTCGTTTCACGTCTTTCATTTATTGCCGTGTTTTTTCGCTATATCCGAAGGGTCCACTTTACAACAAGTGGTATCAGAGCCTCGGTTCATATTCGGGGTCTCAGTGATATCTGTGGGTATCGTACTGAAATTATTTTTTCTAGTGACGGTGGTATGTGATAGAAGCAATGACAGCAAAATTCGAGATCGAAAAATTCAACGGGAGTAATTTCTCGTTGTGGAAGCTGAAGATCAAAGCCATCTTGCAGAAAGATGGGTGTCTCGCGGCGATCGACGATAGGCCGGTGGAAATCACAGATGATACGAAGTGGAACGAGATGGACGGCAACGCTATTGCAAATATTCATCTGGCGTTAGATGATGCTGTGTTGTCAAGCGTTGAGGAGACGAGGACAGCTAAGGAGATATGAGACCATCTCAACAAGCTGTATGAGGCGAAGTCCCTACACAACGAAATTTTCCTTAAGCAGAAATTGTACACACTGAGGATGGCGAAATCTACCCCGGTAACTGAGCACCTCAATGTTCTAAATACTCTATTTTCTCAATTGACGTCCTTGAGTCATAAAATAGAAATGGTTGAGCGTGCTGAAATTCTGCTGCAAAGTCTGCCCGATTCGTATGACCAGCTTGTCATCAACTTAACAAATAATGTCCTCACGGATTATTTGGTCTTCGACGAAATTGCAGCCGCTATTCTGGAAGAAGAGAGTCAGCGCAAGAACAGAGAAGACAGAGAGGAAGGTTCGCAACAAGCAGGTGCCTTGTCGGTGACAAGAGGGAGAACGATGGAGCGCGGTGCAAGTGGGAGTAAGAAACAGGGGAGATCCAAGTCAAAGACCAAGGGCAGTTGTTGGCACTGTGGCAAGAAAGGTCACTTGAAGAAGGACTGTTGGAATCTTAAAGATTCGAACAAGAAGAGTTCTGATCCTCAGGGGAACGTTGCTAGCACTTCAGATGATGGTGATGTACTATGCTGTGAAGCAGCAACAATTATTCGAGGTATGCGTGGCTTCGATGATGTATGGCTTATTGACTCAGGAGCCAGTTTTCATATGACTCCCCGGAGGGAGTGGTTTCATGAGTATACACCGATCGCTGGAGGATCTGTGTATAGCTGTAAAAATGAACCTTTGAAAGTTGTTGCCATTGGTACGATCAAGCTGGAGATGCATGACGAGATTGTTCGGACCATTCGAGATGTCCAACACGTGGAGGGATTATGCAAGAATTTGTTGTCTTATGGACAACTCGATGATCTTGGTTGTGAGATTGGGTCACGAAACAAGATCATGAAAGTTAAAAGGGGTGCACTTATACTGATGAAGGCGGACAAGATTGCCGGAAACTTATACATGGTACAGGGGAGGGCTCTGCAAGTGGGAGAAGCGTCAGTGGCTTCATCTGAGTCGATTGAGAAATCATCAATGATTTGGCATCAGCGGCTCGGGCATATGTCGGAACAAGGGATGAAGGTTCTTGCAGAGAAGAAACTACTTCTGGGTCTCACAAAGGTATCTTTACCTTTTTGTGATCATTGTGTTGTTGGCAAGCAACATCGTATAAAGTTCCTTAGTTCAGATTCTAGAAGTAAAGTCATTCTAGAAATGATTCACTCTGACGTGTGGCAAGCACCAGTACTATCCATGGGAGGTGCAAAGTATTTTGTGTCTTTTATGGATGATTATTCCAGGAGATGTTGGGTGTACATGATCAAGAGTAAGGCCGAGGTGTTCTCGATGTTCAAGACGTACAAAGCGCTGGTGGAACTTGAATATGGGAAAAAGATCAAGTGCCTTAGATCTGACAATGGAGGGGAATATACTTGCAAGGAGTTTTAAGACTTCTCTAAAGATGCTGGGATTAAGAGGCAGTTTACTACGGCATACACTCCGCAGCAAAATGGGGTGGCAGAGCGGATGAGCAGGACCTTGTTGGATAAAACAAGAGCCATGATGCAGGCTGCAGGCTTAGAAAAGTCTTTCTGGGCAGAATCAATCAATACCGCCTGTTATGTGGTGAACCGATCTCCGTCAACAGCATTGGGGCTGAAAACACCGATGGAGGTATGGACAGGTAAACCAATTGATTATTCTAATCTCCATGTATTTGGGAGTCCCGCTTATGTTATGTTTAATACTCAAGAGAAAACAAAGCTGAACCCAAAATCCAGGAAGTGTTTGTTCTTAGGGTATGCTAAAGGAATGAAGGGGTATCGCTTGTGGGACCCCATTGCCCACAAGATTGTTGTAAGTAGGGATGTTATCTTCACGGAAGATAAGAAAGGAAATGATAGCAGTACATGGGAAGATCCAGGAACTACGACAGTAGTAGTCGAGAAGGATGCTGAGTAGGAGGGTCCTGCCGAACCAGAGCATGAACCTGAGGAGACAATGGAGTCTGGAGTCTCGGGAATACGTCGATCGACACGTGTCAGGAGACCACCAAGCTATCACTCAGACTATTCTATGGAGAACAATGTTGCATACTGTCTTTTAACTGAGGACGGGGAGCCATCAACTCTCCAGGAAGCAATGAGTAGTTCAGATGCAGCTCAATGGATGGCAGCAATGCATGAGGAAATTGAAGCACTCCATAAGAATAAGACGTGGGAACTTGTGTCTCTACCACAAGAGAGGAAACCCATTGGCAACAAATGGGTGTACAAAATCAAACGTAACAGTGATGATCAAGTGGAAAGGTATCGTGCACGATTGGTGGTGAAAGGATATGCTCAGAAGGAGGGGATTGATTTCAACGAAATATTTTCTCCGGTGGTCCGAATGACAACTGTGCGGGTGGTTCTGGCGATGTGCGCTACATTTGATTTACATCTTGAACAATTAGATGTAAAGACGGCTTTTCTTCATGGTGATCTTGAAGAAGAAATTTACATGCTCCAACCAGAATGATTTATTGAAGAAGAAAAGAAGAACTTGGTTTGCAGGTTGACCAAATCTTTGTACGGTCTCAAACAGGCGCCGGGGTGTTGGTACAAAAGATTTGATTCATTCATAATGAGCCTTGGATACAACAGGCTGAATGCAGATCCTTGTGCATATTTCAAGAGATCTGGTGATGACTTTGTTATTTTACTGTTGTATGTTGATGACATGTTGGTTTCAGGCCCCAACAAAGCTCGTATTGAAGAACTGAAGGCTGAACTGGCTAGGGAATTTGAAATAAAGAACTTAGGACCAGCAAACAAGATTCCAGGGATGCAAATCCACCGAGACAGAAATTGCAGGAAGATTTGGCTTTCTCAGAGGAACTATCTGTTGAAGATTTTGCGGCGGTTCAGTATGCAGAATTGTAAGCCAATCTCTACCACTTTTCCTGTTAATTTCAAGTTATCCTCAAGTATGTGTCCTAGCAGTGAAGAAGAGAGGAGGGAGATGTCTCGAGTACCGTATGCATCAGCAGTGGGAAGTTTAATGTTTGCTATGATCTGTACTAGACCAGACATTGCACATGCAGTAGGAGTGTTAGTTGATACATGGCGGATCCGGGAAGAGAGCATTGGAGTACAGTAAAAAGAGTTCTGAGATACATTCAGGGAACCTCAGATGTTGCATTATGTTATGGAGGATCGGGTTTTACAGTCAGGGGCTATGTTGATTCTGACTATGCAGATGATCTTGACAAAAGCAAGTCCACGACAGGATATGTGTTTACTCTTGCTGGAGGTGTAGTAAGTTGGGATTCGAAGTTACAGTCAGTTGTTGCAACATCAACAACGGAGGCTGAATACGTGGCAACTACACATGCTAGTAAAGAGGCGATTTGGTTGAAAATGGTTCTAGAGGAACTCGGGCACAAACTAGAGAGTATTTCTCTATTCTGTGACAGTCAGAGTGCGTTGCATCTTGCAAGGAATCCAGCGTTTCATTTCAAGACAAAGCATATTCGGGTGCAGTATCACTATTTTCGTGAGAAAGTCGAGGAGGGTACTGTGGATGTGCAGAAGATTCACACTAAAGATAACATAGCTGATTTTTTGACAAAGAGTGTTAATGCTGACAAGTTTGTTCAATGTCGGTCCTCGTGTGATCTGGTGAAAACGTAAGCAACATGGAAGGGCAAGGCAGAAAGAGTTGTGTGTGAAGATCTGATTAATCCCTAATGAAATCTTCAAGTGGGAGATTGTTGGGGCGGTAGTGGAGCACCAAAAATAAGTGGGGCGGCTGATTAATCATGGTGCAATATTAATCATGATACCAATTGATGGGGCGGTGCTTAATATTGGGGCGACTGATTGCTGATTTAATTAATCATTGGAGCGGCTATTTAATTAGCCTTTATGTTTGGAAGCCTGCTTCCCACAACATTTGTTATTCATCCCAACTAAAAATACAATTCTTCTCTTTATATATAATTAAGTGTAATTAATATAAAAAGTGTTGTTAGTGAAGTTCTTCTACATTGCCCGTGGTTTTTTACCCTAAAGTAATTTGGGGTTTTCCACATAAAATCTGTGAGTCATTTCTCGTCTTTCATTTATTGCCGTGTTTTTTTGCTATATCCGAAGGGTCCACTTTACAAAAGGTGGTCCGTGATTTTGAGATAGTTCGACACGAGCATAATGACTGGACTTTTTGTTGTTTATTATTTATTTTGTGTGACCATACGTGTGATGCGTATTGTCTTTGAGCTCTTATGACGTGGGACGGATGACTTATGAAGTGACATACTTTTTGTTGTTTATTATTTATTTTGTGTCACCATACGTGTGATGGCGTATTGTCTTTGAGCTCTTATGACGTGGGACGGGTGACGTATGAAGTGACATATATGGATCTCTAACTTTTTCTGAAATTATTCGAAGAGATAAAACCATCAAAGTCCGACAATAATACACGAATTTTATCAACTGCCCTCAAAATATGACAAAACAAAGAAAGTAACCCCGACCTACTAAACAATATTAAACTTCTTCTAACCTAAAGTCTAACGTTCTATGCATTATGCACATATATATTGAAATCGGGAGTCTGCCCGTTTCCCAACAAATTAAGAGTGCGTATGTGTGTATTTTTTGTTATTTTGAACAACGTTATATTTTAAAAAAACTACAGCGGAGGCCATGTAATTTACGTGGGGTGCGGGGACGGGATAACCGCGTAAATATATGACGCATAATGGGATTCTATGGTGAATGCACTTGACAGAAGATTACTTGGGTGCATGTACTCCTTTATTCATTGTTGAATGAAATTTCCTTTGCTAGCTTATAAAAAAAAAGAGATATTTTTAATGATTTATAATAAGTGTTTTAGATCTTAATATGCAGATTGCAGAGCGTCATGCGGACGTAAAAGAGCACATAAATATCTTTTATTATTATTTAGGTTGGTTCTTTTCTTTCTTATTATAATTGCATTGACTTGACTCTTCGTGAGATTTTTAGCTAGTACATATTTGGTGGATATCAAGATTTCGTTTAGAAAACTTGACAAATTGGTCAATACAAAACAGCACATGAGTTAAATATATGGTTGTTTCAGTATTCTATGATCACAAATGGAGCAGGTGTGGGTCGCAAACGTTCGATTTGTCCTCTTCTAAACTAAGTATTTATATGTTCACTACAAAAAAATGGGTCATTCGTGACCGCCTGGACGGACGTATCCGCGACCGCCTGGCGGTCGCGAATTCTGCGGCGACCTCTCGGCGACCGCCCGACGGTCGCGAGCTGGCGGTCACGGTTGACCGTCAAATCTTGTAGTGGTTATTATGAAATTTCTTAAGCAACCATGACTGACTTGCAAGGGAATTAAAGGAAATTATGCTACAGAATAGTACAACTGATTGCGCAGTTAAACACGAGTCAATGAAAAAATTGAGTTAAGTGTTGTAAATCCATTCAGATTTTTCCCCAAATAATCTCAGAATAGTGAGTTTGGATCTTCAATAGCATAACTTTCTTGTTTTTTTTTTTTTAATGTTATTGTTCATGTATAAATCTGAAATCTGAACCAGTGTGAAAATACTTTGTTAAATGAGCTCTAAACACATGATAACAATTCAACCAAATTTAAAGACGACACCGAAAATGCAAGTGTTAGACCGAGTTTAGGTCTTTAGCATAATTTTTTTTAATGTTATTATTCATATATCTGAACCAAGTTTGTTAAATGAGCTCTCACAACGCACACGCTCGTCGCTTAACCTTTTCCAGTTTTACAAGTTAGAGAGATGAATTCTCTCTCTCTAGAATTCTGTTACGATTCTGCCATTGTTGAATAAAATTTCAAGCTTTTCAATTTTCTTTCATAAATTCTTTCCATAGAAGATGTCGACATTGAAGGATGATCTTTCCTTAGATAACTCTCAAGTTAAATAAGGAAACATTCTTTAAATGAAAACTGGAGCTCGAATTCGAAATAAAAGCTTACAACGAAACCTAAGGCGATCATATAATAACGTGGCTTTATGTGTTGGAGTTCAAGAAAGACATATCTATATAAAAACATGGAGTACATCAAGAGAAGACACAAGACACGAGCATAAAAATTCGAGAGATTGTATCTTAAGTTGTCGAGAGTCTGGTCTTGCTTCTCCGGGTTTTTATTTAGCAAGTTAAGTCTAATTTGGTGTTAGAATTAAAGAGCTAGATTTGTAAAGAGTAAAATCCTTGTCCACTCAGTTATTTAACTTAAATATTCTTAGTGAGGAGCTTAGAATAGTTAAAAGTAAATTTTGTGAAATCATTATTTTATAATAGTTACGTTCCCAATGGCTCGACATATATATTATATTTATATAATATACCTAAAAATCAACATCTATTGTGCTATGTAATATTCCACGACGTTTCATGATTCTGGTAAAATAGGTGTCAGGATAAGTGCGTGAGAGTTGGCGTAAGACCGGAGTTAAAAGTATTAAGTCCCGATTCACACAATTTCAAACACTTCATGTAATTAATCTTACTATTCTATAATTTTAGAATTATAAATCTCTTACTAATTTAACGTAAATTTTTGATGTAACCTTAGAAGTTGTTTATATATATATATATATATATATATATATATATATATATATACTAGTTAATTGGCCCGTGCTTTGCACTGGTGCATTTTATTATATTCGATAATTTAATTGTTATTTTTAAAAGTGTTATAATTTTAACGATAGCCAATTTGAGTATCTATTTAACAAATTTTTATATAACATTTGAATTAATTTTATAATGTATAAGTATTGTACCCAGGGGCGGAGCCAGGATTTTATTTTACCCCGGGCTGCTGTTAACTTGAGTAACTTTTAAAAAAAACATATAAACCAAAATAAAAATATTAAACCTGCAAGCTAGAATGAGAAGTATATCTTGTCTCTTACATAATAAAAACAAATACATTGATAAAAAAAAACATATCCTTATACTATCGAAGTTTAGCTTTACGGTCCTTCAAACTATAAAATTCATCAATACTAGATGGAGGACGTCTGATTTCATCTCTTTCATTAACGGGGTACTCGCATATCGGGATACGTAATCCTGGATCTCTCTCAAGAGAGTTAACATTACCTTCAACTCGTTGGCGTTTAGAAATGCTTTGATCACTACTAGATGGAGGAGGTTGCTTTGAACTTGATGATGTAGCTTCTTTTGGTTTGAAGAACGAATCTAATGTCTTACTTTTCCCCTTCTTGATTCTTCCACTCTCCATTGTGATTTATAATCTATTATAAGGACATAAAAAAAAGACAATAGATTAGAACAAAATTATCTCGTTCATAAAAAAAAGACAATAGATTAGAACAAAATTATCTCGTTCTCACTTGCATTAAACTTTTAGAATTATTGTATTCTGTACGCACAACTATAATTCTATAAATATGGCATTGTCTCATCATTCACTTTCCATCCAAAACTCCACTCTCATTTAAAACAGATTGGCACACATTACACACACATTTTTTATCCCCTGCACTGCCATTTTATTTTATTCAAACAAAATGCCGCTAAAATTAGCGGTATTATTTGTGTTAATAGCCATTGCCCATTATTATTTGATCTTTCTTACAAAACGAGATTGATAACAATGAAACCCTAAATCCCCAATATTTAGTATATTGCTAATTGCTATCAAAAATAAATTAACAATTGATACACTACACAAACTAAAATATAAAAAGCACCATCTAATTAAAAAGAAAACTAAATCTTTGTAAGAATGAAAAGAACTCACCATTCACCAATTCTGGTTTTTTGCTTGCACGCACCGGAGTCTGCCGCAGTAGAGTTCAAAAAGCAAAGTTATTTGTCTGCTCTTTTTTCTTGGTTGTGTTACTTGTCTACTAAATAATAATATATTTTGAGATTGGGCTACTTGTCTACTAAAAGCAAAGTTACTTGTTTTTTCTTTTGTGAATGTGCTAAAGATTTATATCTAGGCCCAACTTCTAATTTAGGCCCAACTTCTAATTTATTGTATAATTTTTTGGCCCATGAATCATGATATATATAGATACCTACTGGGCTATTTCAAATTTTCTCTACCGGGCTGGAGCCCACCCAAGCCTTCTGGGTGGCTCCGCCCCTGGTTGTACCTATTAATTTTAAATTGAACCAATCCTGCAAACCCAATAATTTGGGGTAGGCTATATGAACCGTAAGAGAATCACGTTGAGTCGTGCACATGAATCGTCTGTCTCCATTAGTTTCAGTTTAAAAGTAAATCTTCACTTAGGTCTTTGAGCTTCATGATATTTCGTATGACCTTCATCCATGTATTCTTCGGTCTCACACGAGCTCTAGCCGTAAGCTCTAAGTCGAGATCTGCAACGCGTGTTACCAGCGCATCTAAAACTTTCAAGGCAAAATTGAAAATATTAAAAATTAAAAGGATTGTTCCAAAATTTACAGCGAACCCCTACGTTAGTGAGTGTTAATCAGTTTTATATTAAGCGGTCTCAATGGTTTAATACGCGCGGACACACAAGTTATTTATTCATGCAAAACAAAAAAAGAATATACAGTAGCTAAACTTTTGGAGCAAAACTGAAAGAATTTTTTAAAAAAAGGACCGTTCAATAATTTACAATGGGGCCCATAAGTAAATAACATAAAAGTTTTGGGGCGAATTAAAAGAAATTAAAAACAAAAAGAACCGTTCAACAATTTATAGCAGGCCCATAAGTGCGCAACGTAAAACCTTTGAGGTAAGATCGAAAGTTTTAAAAATTAAAAGAACTATTTTGCAATTTACAGTGAACTTGGCGCTAATAAGTGGTAACAATTTTATATGTTGTGGGTCCCAATCGATTAGTACGTGCGGGCCCACAAAGTAATTATTACTGTAAAGTAAATTAGAATGTAGTAATTAGTTGAACTTACAAGGGCAAAATCGGAACAACGAAAGATTAAAGCACAAAACCTTTTCTTTTTTATTATATAGAAGAAAGATTAGAAACAAATACAAAGATTACCGAAATAGCCTTAGACCTAATACAAACTATACTAATCTGTAACACGGACGAGATTGGTTTTGTCCGGAACACCTCTACAAGTGACGAGGATAGACCTGGGCACCGAACAACAATCCTATAACCAATATAATATCTACTTTGGACTCTGTCTGACGTCGAATGTTGCATATGTTGAATATTAACGGATGTCGGGTCTCATGATGTCGGAGATTCTGCCAATAAAGTCCGGATGTCGGAATCTATCTGATATCGAATACTGAAGGTATATCGAAATATATGTATATCGGGTGTCGTGATATCGAATACTAAAGGTATATCAAAATATATGTATATCGAGTGTCGTGATATCGAATACTGAGTCTATGTCAACATATAAGTATATCGGGTGCTGTGATGTCGAATATGTAGATATCGAATAACAATGTTCGATATCTGTGAGGGGGGA
This sequence comes from Linaria vulgaris, assembly GCA_948329865.1. Classification (NCBI taxonomy): domain Eukaryota; kingdom Viridiplantae; phylum Streptophyta; class Magnoliopsida; order Lamiales; family Plantaginaceae; genus Linaria; species Linaria vulgaris. The sequence goes on from OX415251.1 coordinate 4,886,120, forward strand.
CGTACGTATTTAATGAATCTGCCTTAGGGTGCGGAGTAGGGTGATATATATATGCCCCGGGAAGTGGGACCAGCTACGTGGATTAAGGGGTAACAATACCATATCGAATATACATATTCGATATCCAACAAGATATCGAATATAGACCCCCGATATCAGATCCTCGACATACAATATGTTACTAGATTATTGGGCTGAGCCCGCCCTTTCTCTTGGGTTGTCCCACTTATCGGTAAATACCCATATCATGTTGTTCCCCAGTTTGGGAGATGTCGTTTATAGATGATATCTCGTAAACTTCCTGGTTCTCGTGAGCTGTTGTTTTCTAAATTTTCTGTCTCAGGATACCCCTGACTACCCCAAGTTTCTGAATGATACGAGGCAAGAGGTGACTGACGAAAAATTAAACCGTTGATACTCCCTCAATTTTTTGAAGTCGTCAATGTGAGGAGCGAATTTTAACTGGAATTGAAAATAAATCGATCTTTGTGAATTTTGTATGAGTGGAAATCATGCGAGATGTCAAAAACGGCCCGATGATGTCGGGTATTGGACCCACGATTTAAGGGACTGGATATCGAACATTGATGTTCAATATCATTAGCCCGACATGGTTGGGCATTTATTACTGGCAGGGCCCACCGAGGCCCATCTCTTGTCATTATATAAGATGGTCCCCTTGTCAACGTCATATTATTTTATTGGCAGAAGTCTTGTCTTTTCTAGAGAGAAAGATCGAATTTCCACGGTATATCGAAATGAGAGGTATGTAGAATGTATCCTGATGAAATAATTGCATTGACTTGATGCCCGATGATTTCTTTTTAAATTTTTTATTGGTTGTTGCGTTTCATTTAAAACATCGAGCAAGTTGGTCAATAAAAAATAGCAGAATAGCTAAAAAAAATCATTAAATATTCGAGGAAATACATAAAACCCCATTGTGGCCTGATCCGAATTTTTTTTGACACCTCTTTGTCATCTAGTATTCTAAAACCTCTGGGATTTGTTACATAATTATAGACAAAATCCTCTTTTCGTAAAGAGTGTTACACTAGCTTTATGTGAGATTGTGCTTAATTCGTGTGTATAACCCTCAAAATTAACATATATTCCTTGTGGTTTAGAAAATTGCAAAGAAGACACTCCTGTGATTTGCCAAAAAAATTTGATAATATTTTATTTATTTGTATATCTATAAGTAGGGTTGTTCAATTTTCGGTCGGCCAAAACCGAGCCGAACCGGCACAACCGAAACCAAACCGGTTGCATCTCGGCTCAATTTCGATTGGCAAGTTTCTCGTTGTTAAGATTTATCGATTTTTTTGGTAACTGGACCAGAAAATTGGAAACAGAACCAATTTTTTGATTGGGCCACATTGTGGGCACAATTTAATTGTCTGGGTTGGAATAATTTAATCGGCTGAGCTGCTTTTGTGGGCCGAATAAAAAAAACAACTTCAGCCCAAATCAGCTTTGGTGAATATATATAAAAAATAATAATAAAACAAAGTGAAAGAAAACGAGCAGAACTCAGAACTCACTCGAAAAGAAAAAGAAAGAGGAAGAAATAGAAAGGAAAAAAGAAAAAAATAACAAAAAAACGCCCTGATCCGTCCCGCTATGCTCTGCTCTGCCGCTACACCATGGTCGACTATGAGGCCGCCTATACATCCATCATAGGCTCCAGTTCCTCAATCTCAAGGTAATTTTTAAAAAACTCTAATATTATTTTTGCTCAAATTGATCGATTTTCGGTTTTGTTTCTGTTTATAGTTGTAGAATTGCTCATTTATTCTCTTCATCAAGTAAGATAAATAAATTTCAAGGTTTGATTGATGAATTCAAGGTTTCTGAATTTAGGTTTGATTGATGATTGTTTTGTCGATTGCTTTGTAATTTGTATTTTGTTGAACTGCTTGTGAATTTAGGTTTGATTGATATGTATGATTCATTTAAGTATTTAACTGTCCATGTTATTAACCTTGTAATCTAATATTTTAATTTATTTTTATTATCTGTCTCTGTTATTATTCTTGTAATCTAACCTTTTATTATTATTAAGCTCTTCCTGCTATTCAGAAGAAACCGAGTCGGATTATATGCATATAGATGGTGGTGAGTGTCCACATCATTCTGAAGACTCCATGGAGACGGATATGGTTGTTTAATTTTTGACCGGTTCGACCACACCGACCAAAACCAAGTCAAACCGGCGCAACCGAAACCAAACCGTTTGCACCTCAGTTTGGTTACGGATAGCCATTTTCGGTTTATCGGTTCTCGTTATTCGATTTACATGTTTTTTTGGATATCAAACAGAAAAACTGGAAATCGTACCCATTTTTTGATTGGGCCACGTTTGTGTTTGGGCTGAAATAAGTTAATCGGATGGACTGCAATTAGGGGTGTTATGGGCCGGGATCCCGCCGGGACGGGACCCCGGCCCATCGGGAACTGCCGGGACGGGAGTTGCCGGGCAGTTCCCGTCCCTCCCGCCGGGAACAATGTTCCCGGTGGCGCGGGAGTCCCGCCGGGACGGGAGGGCTCCCGTGATCCCGGCGGGCAGCGTTCCGACCATGCCCAACTTTTTTTTTTTTACTTTGATGATGAGTGTGTGTGTGCGTGAACTAGAGGAAAAAAAGAAAGAGTGAGAGAAAAATAAATTATATTGAGGATGTGCTGTCTCCTGTCTATGCGCGTGAGTGAATACCTTTTCATGCTCAATTTGAATTTTAAAGTGTTAAGGGCCCATAATTTTATTCTTTTTTTAAGTTTCTTTTTACTTTGCTTTTTGTCCATCTTTTATTATAATATAATATGCTCATCAAATTGCTTTTCAGAAGTTTATCTTCACGCCATATTTCAAGGAATATTCCCAACACCACTCACTTTAGAAGTAAGACAAAAAAATTTGAATAATTTATTTGACTCTTGAATTGTAGCTTTTGACTCTTGAATTGTAGCCATGACTCATATTAAGTCATCATCAGCATCACCACTACTAAGCCTAAAATTCGAGAAGGAAAAACAAACAGTACGAAAAAAAATGAAGATGACATGGAAGAAGAAGACGCGTGTTAACGACAGCAAAAACAAGGGCACGAAAAGGGCCTTCTCTTTAAACCCTAACCTTCCTTTTGATGATGATGTCAAGTCCAATGATGATACCGTTGCAGAGCCGCAGGGCGAAACAATTGCAATTGTTGCAGTCTTCTTAGTGCACTTGGCCACCATCCCCATCACCGGAACGGGCTCGACGGCGTGGGGCGGTGGAGCCGTGGAGGTGAGGCAGCGTCGCAGCGATGCGGCGTCGTGGATGAGGGCGTGAGGCAGCGTCGCAGCGTCGTGGCCCTCGTGGGTGTTTGTGTGTGTGTGTGTGTAGCGTGTTGTGTGTGTGTGTGTTGTTGTGTTTTTTGTTTTAAAAAAAACCTACTGGACCGAGCAGAGCAGATATAAGAGTAATTAAAAAAAAAATTTATGTACTGGGTGTCGGGATCCCGCGGGAGGGAACGGGATCCAGTTTGGATCCCGTTCCCTCCCGGCGGGAGCCAGACCGGGACCAATTTCCCGGTCTGGCCGGGACGGGAACACGCCGGGTTTTTCCCGGTCCGGGAAAAACCCGGCGGGTCGGGTCGGACTCCAAAGTCCCGACCCGGCCCAAACACCCCTAACTGCAATAATTAAATCGGTTGGGCTGCTTGTGTTGGCCAAATAAAAAAATATTAACTTTGACCCAAACCAGCTTTGGTGAATATAGAATGGAAAAATAAACAAAGTGGAAGAAAATGGGCAGAACTCAAAACTCATTGGAAAAGAAAAGGAAAGAGAAAGAAAGTGAAAGAAAAAAAAAATGCCCCGCTTCGCCATGGTCGACCATGAGGTTGCCTACATGTCCATCGAAGGCTCCAATTCCTCAATCTCAAGGTAATTTTCAAAATAAACTTAAATATTAATTTTTGCCCAAATGAGTTGATTTTCTAGTTTGTTTGTGTTTATATATGTAGAATTACTCATTTATTCTCTTCATCAAGTATGATAAATAAATGTTCAAGGTTTGATTGATAAATTCAAGGCTTGTGAATTTAGGTTTTATTGATGAATTTTTTGTCGATTGCTTTGTAAATTGTATTATGTTGAGTTGCTTGTGAATTTATGTTTGATTGATATGGATGATTCATTTAAGTATTTAAATGTCCGTGTTATTAACCTTGTAATCTAACCTTTTAATTTATTTCAATTAATTGTCTGTGTTATTAACTTGCAATCTAACCTTTTATTTATTTTTAAAATGCAGAATTATCAAGCTCTTCTTGCTATTCAGAAGAAATCAAGTCGGATTATATGCATATAGATGATGGTCAGTGTCCACATCATTCTGACGACTCCATGGAGATGGATAGGATTGTTCAATTCTCGGTCGGTTCAACCAAATAGGCCAAAACTGAGTTGAGCAGGCGCAACCAAAACCGAACCAGGTTCACCTCGGTTTGGTTTTGATTAGCCAGTTTTTTTCGGTGATCGAACCGAAAAATCTGAAACCGAACCGATTTTTGGATTGGGCCACGTTGTTGGCTCAATTTAAACTTTTGGGCCGAAATAAGTTAATTGGCTGGCTGAAATAATTGAATCGGCTGGGCTGCTTGTGTGAGTCGAATACATTTTTTTTTGGCCTAAATCATCTTTGGTGAATAAAAAAAACAACAAAGTGAAAGAAAACGGGCAAAATCAGAACTCACTGGAAAAGAAAAAGAAAGAGGAAGAAAGAGTAAGAAAAAAATGCCCCGCTCCGCTCTTCTCTGCCGCTCCGCCTTGTCAACCATGAGGTCGCCTATATGTCCATCAAAAGCTCCAGTTCCTCAATCTCAAGATAATTTTATAAAACCTTAATATATTGTTTTTGCCCAAATTGATCGATTCTCTGTTTTGTTTGTGTTTATAGATGTAGAATTACACATGATTCTCTTCATCAAGTAAGATAAATAAATGTTCAACGTTTGATTGATGAATTCAAGGTATCTGAATTTAGGTTTGATTGATGAATTTGTTGTTGATTGCTTTGTAATTTGTATTATGTTGAGTTGCTTGTGAATTTTGGTTTGATTGATATGGATGATTCTTGGAACTAATTTGCCCACTCTATGTGAATTTCGGTTTTATTGATATGGATGATTCATTTAAGTATTTAACTATCCGTGTTATTAACCTTGTAATTTAACATTTTAATTTGTTTTTATTAACTGTCTTTGTTATTATCCATGTAATCTAACCTTTTATTTATTTTTAAAATGCAGAATTATCAAGCTCTTCTGGCTATTCAAAAGAAACCGAGTTGGATGATATGCATATAGAGATGGTGGTCAGTTTACATATCATTCAAAAGACTCCATGGAGACGCAGGTAACTAGTTCAGTCCCTTCTCAGGTAACTAGTTCAGTCCCTTCTCAGACAAAGAGTTCAACCCCACCTCGTGCCTCCAAATCAAGGGGTCCTCCTCCACCATGCGGTTCAAAAAAGGCTAGTACCTCACGGTCACAAGTATAGCCTTCAGAGTCAAAGAGAAAGAAGACGAAAAAAACGTTCGTGGGTGTGGGAGCATTTTCACAAGTACGAGGACAAGCACAAAAGGTGGAGGGTAATGTGCATACATTGCAAGGTGGCACACTATGTTGCCGACTCAACGTGAAATGGTACATCTAGCCTGGGGAGTTATATAAGGAAATGTGGAGAAGGTAAAATCCAACAACACACTTGACTCATATGTAGGACAAATGACAGGGGAGAATGTACGCGAGGGTGCTAGATAGTTGGATAAGCATTGGAAGCTTAACCTAGTAGCTATCACAAAGGGAATTAATGGAGATGATAATCATGGATGAGTCTTTTTTCTCATTCGTTGAGAATGAGGATTTAGAAAATTCATGATGATAGTTTGTCCTATGTTTACTACCATCTCGTGAACGACAACTACGAGAGATTGCTTAGAAATTTATGCATTGAAGCAAGAAAAGCTGAAGGCATGCTTTGCAAAATCTGATATAATTATATGTTTGACCACTGATACATGAACCTCCAACCAGAGACTGACATATCTTTGCTTGATGGCGAACTTAATTAGTGATGATTGGAAATTATGTAAGATGATTCTGAATTTTGTCCCATGTCCAAGTCACAAGGAGCTGATGTTGGAGTTTTGATGAATGGGGTATAAAAAGAATTTTTTAGGTCACAATGGACAATGCAACTTTGAATGATAAGTGTTTGGATTGTTTGGCGAATCAATATGGTGCGAGAAATATGTGTCCTTTGGGTGGGTCAATGCTTCAAATGAGATGTGTTGCTCACGTTCTCAATCTTGTGGTAAAATATGGTTTGGCCGAAAGCGGCATAGTAGTGGATCGGGTGAGGGCAGTGATGAGGTCTGTTAGACAGTCACCTATGCGAGATGCAAAATTCCATGATCATTGCAAGCATGAACGTATTGAATGCAAGTTACACTTGGTGTTGGATGTTTCAACGAGATGGAACTCTACGTATAAGATGTTCATTGTTGCACTAAAGTATCAGGCAACCTTCGATATGTATTGAATACAAATACATGTCAAGACTCAAACATTACTTATTATGTATGTCAATTTCTAATGAATTGTGAAAGTGCAGGTATTCTATCAATGTTAGTTTAACATTGAGAAGTCAATGTTAGAGTAACATTGCTGGAGCAGAATCCGATTTACAATCTTGATTATATTCTTTATTATTGTTTTGCCTTATTCATTTAACTAACTGAGTTCCACAGTTGTAATTGTCTTTGATTATTATTCAGGAAACAAACTTGTTATAGGTTGGACGCTCAAGTTTCCAAGAAGGAAAGTTTCCTTAATTAAGCAAACCGCTCTACAAGGAAAGATGAGTTCGAGTGGAACTAGGAATGCTTTCCAAGATCAAGTCCTGATTTGAAGGAGTCTTTCCTTAGTTAGATCACTAACGAAGGAACTATTATTCAAGAAGGACTGCGAGAACAAGGAAGAGGAGTTCAAGAAGGAAACAAGTAGAATTACCAACCGTGTACAACACACCTTGAAGTCCAAGATCAAGAACCTATATATAGGTGTGAAGTACATCAAGACAAACATGAGACAAGAGCCAATCAATCCGAGAGATTAATTTACAGTTGTTGAGTGTTGTCTTGCTTTAGCAAAGTTTGTGAGTTGTTAGAATAGATCTAAGAGTGAGGAGCTTTTAGAGATAGTCGAAGCAATTCTTGTGTGATTTGCTTAGTTCAATCAATTTAAGAGCGATGAGCTTGAGAATTGAGAGAACGACCTTTGTTAAAACTTTTACGGGTTATTTTGCCTACGACTTGGAAGTTAATATAATCCTATATTCACTTCTTAAACTTGGTGTTTGTTTATTCCGCTGCACTATTACTCTGGTCTGTTGTTAAAGTAACATCGCTGAGTTAACAACGTACACATCTGCTGTTAACACTCCAGTGTTAAGTTAACAACAACGACGTATCAACCCGATCCACAATTTTAATTGGTATCAGAGCCAAGCACCAACTTCACCGGTGTTTGGCGTTGATACGACAAGATGGACAACTCCAATCCCAATACCAGCAGATTGCCGGTATTAGAGGGTCCCAACAACTATGCCTACTGGAAGATTAGACTCAGATTCCATATCAAATCCATCGACCTAAAAGTTTGGGACATAGTACTAGAAGGCTACACCATCCCCTACTTGCCAAGAGATGGAGATGCTGATCTGGTACCTAAGCCAAGAGGACAATGGACAGCCAACGAGATTTCTCTCTACAACTTCAATGAAAAGGCTCTCAATGCTATTTTTAGCTGGGTAAACTTGTTCTACTGTTAAAGATGCATAGGAAGTTCTTGAATTACATTGTGAGGGTGATGTGGCTTTGAGGGACTCTAAATATAGAAAACTTTTGAGGGAGTTTGAGAAGATAGAGATGGGTGAGGATGAAAGCATTGATAGCTATTTTGAGAAACTTCTAGATATTGCTAATCAGTGCCAAAACTTAGGTTTTATCATCCCAAATCAAACCATGGTCTATAAAGCTTTTAGAACATTATCTTCAAAGTTTACTGTCAAAAGAATTGCTATGAATGAGTCTAGAGATCTTGCCAACATGGACTTCCAAACATTAATGAACACTCTAAAAGAATTTGAACTAGAATTCCTAGGAAAGTCCAGTAAACAACTTGCTTTAGCCTTACTAGGTACTAGCTCAGATTCTGCAGGGAGTGATGAGGATGGATATGAGTTGATCTCTTCTAACTATGGTAACATTACTAGGAAGTTTAGTAAATTGGGTTACAAAGATAAAAATAAAGAAAAACAACCTGGTAATGCTGCCATTGGTTATAAGAAACTGCCCCCAAAGTTTGTAAAATACATGGCATCTAAGAGCACGCCTCAAGATACTGAGAAATTGAAAGATGTCCAGTGCTATGAATGTAAGGGGTATGGTCACTTTAAACATGAATGTGCTAACACCCTCAGAACAAGAGGGAATTCTCATTGGGTTTGTGTAGATGACTTCAATGAAGCTGACTTCGAATCTGGAACAAGTGCCGATGAACAATCAGAGGAAATCAACACTGCTGCTCTTTGCACTCGGATCACCTGGTCAGAAGAAGACTCCAGAAATTGCCAGAGTTCTCAATGTTACTCTAACACTGGAGAACCAACAGCAAAGCCGGAAATTTGTTTTGGAGACTGGAACAACCATGATACACAGGTTATCTATGATGTGCTCTCTGATTCTGAGGATACTAACTTTGATTGTTTTCATGGCTCAGTTGATCTAGAAGAGGAGTACTTCAATGAAGAAGAAATGGCCCAGGAGGAAATTCTAAATGATCTACATACAACCTTTCTCAGACTGTAGAGAGAGAATGTCAAACTCATGAAGAGTAACAAAGCACTGATGCATGACATTGAATGTTTGAAGAACATGCTGAGACTCTATGAGAGAGATCTTGACAAAGCTGAAGTTGAGCTGAAAGAGGTAAAGGAGAAACTCAAAAAGGATTCACATATCATAGCCAAATGGAATGGAGGTACTTCTAAACTTGATGAGGTACTAAACATGAGTAGCACATGTACATGTGGTCTGGGATTTATTGAGAAACCTTCCTCTTCTAATGTTAATTCTGCCTATTTAACTACAAGCTTTGTTAAAGAATCTGATAATGTGAGGTCTGGACCTATTAATACTGTAAAAAGTAAACCTACCTTTATCTGCCAGTACTGTTTCAACCAGGCCACATTAAACCATTCTATAGAAAATTCATAAAAGAATGTGGTAAGAAAACATCATTTGTGTCCAATGTTAAAACTACAACAGGTTCTGATGTTAGACTAACATTGGGTGCAGGACAGAAAGGTGGAACTTGGATTGAAAAAGCCAAAACCCATAAGATTAAAGTTGTATGCAATGTTGTTTTCTCTGCTGTGTACTCTAACCTTTCAGGTAAGTGGTACTTCGACAGTGGATGCTCAAGACACATGACAGGCAACAAAGAAAATCTTAAACAAATGATACATTTGAGTGCTGGAACAGTGACCTATGGAGGAGGCACCAAAGGAAAGATCATTGGCAAGAGGACTCTGGATGTTGATGGATTCCCACCCCTGAAGGATGTGTTGTTGGTAGATGGGTTAAAGGCAAATCTAATCAGTATCAGTCAGCTGTGTGATGATGACTTACTGGTTACATTTGACAAAGTATCTTGTGATGTTTATGATAGTGACAATGTTCTTGTTATGACAGGTACTAGATCCAAGGATAACTGCTACCTAGCCCAAGAGGAAGCAGAATGTTTCCATGCCAAGATAGATGAGGCTTCTATATGGCATAGGAAACTTGGACACGTTCACTACAAAAACCTTGAGAAATTACAGAAAGTTGATGCTGTAAGAGGCTTACCCAATCTGTCTTGTCCAGGTAAGCTTGTGTGTGGTGATTGCCTCAAGGGTAAGCAAACCAGAGCAGTTCATACACCCATACAGGTACAGAATGCTAACCCTAGATCTAGTAGGTATTTTGAATTGCTGCACATGGACTTAATGGGTCCAATTGAGGTAAGTAGTCTCAGTGGTAAGAGATATGCCTTTGTGATTGTAGATGACTTCTCTAGATACACTTGGATAAAATTTCTTAAAGAAAATTCAGAAGCTTTTGATCAGTTCAAAACCCTTTGTGCTAGTATTAAAAACTTGTATGGCTCCACTGTGACTAAGATTAGGTCTGATCATGGTACATAATTTGAAAATGCTAGTTTTGATAACTACTGCAATGCTAAAGGTATTTTCCATGAATATTCAGCTCCTAAGACTCCTCAGCAGAATGGGATTGCTGAGAGAAAGAACAGGACTCTTCAAGAGATGGTCAGAGTTATGCTCAATGCTAAAGATTTATCCAAAAGACTCTGGGCTGAAGCTTTAAATAGTGCTTGTCACATTAGTAACAGAGTGTATCTTAGACCTGGAACTAACATGACTTCTTATGAACTCTTGAAGGGTGTAAAACCAAATATTGCATACTTTCATGAATTTGGATGTGATTGTTATCTGCTTAATGACAGTGATTATCTGAGTAAATTTGATTCTAAAAGTGAAAAATGCATCTTTTTAGGATACTCAGCCAATAGTACTTCCTTTAGAGTCTACAATCTTAGATTGAAGACAATTCAGGAATCAGTGAATGTTGTGTTTGATGATTTCACTCTTGATACAGGTACTGATGACATCTTAGTTCCCAATGTGGAACCAACAGTGGAAACCGAGAATGTTACTCCTGACAATGTTACACCAACATTGGAATTGGAAGCTGGAAACGCTGAACAGGAGCCAGGGAACGATGTTAGACTAACACCAGCAAGATCTGATGTTAGACTAACAGCAGAGGATTCTGACTCAGAACATGAAGTTGCCTCTGAACCCAGAAGAGATCCCCCAGCTAGGATTCAGAAAGATCATCCAACATCCCAGGTAATAGGTGAACTCACTGAACGGGTAAGGACACGCAACAGAGAAAGACTTGACTATAGAGATATGGTAAAATTGTGTGTCTGTATGAACTTCACTTGCACTGTTGATAATGCCTCTTGTTTTGTCTCCACCATAGAACCTAAGAATGTGAATGAAGCTCTTCTTGATAACTTTTGGATTAATGCCATGCAGGATGAACTATTACAGTTTACTAAGAACAATGTCTGGATACTTGTACCTAGACCACCTAATGTTAATGTAATAGGGACAAAGTGGATATTTAAAAATAAGAGTAATGAGGAAGGGGTTATAGTTAGAAACAAAGCTAGACTAGTTGCTCAGGGGTACACACAGGTTGGAGGTGTAGATTTTGATGAGACATTTGCTCCAGTTGCTAGGATTGAATCTATTAGGTTACTTCTAGCCATAACATGTTGTCTTAAAAAGCTAGACTAGTTGCTCAGGGGTACACACAGATCCTAAGTACCCCAACCATGTGTACAAGCTTGAAAAGGCCCTGTATGGACTTAAACAAGCACCTAGAGCATGGTATGAAAGGCTTACAAAATTCCTATTAAGTATTGGCTTTGTTAGAGGTGAAGGAGATATAACACTGTTTGTTTTGAAGAAAAATTCTCATGTCTGTATAGCTCAAATATATGTAGATGATATTGTTTTTGGCTAAATTAACAATTCTTTTCTAGAAAAATTTGTTGAATCAATGACAGGGCAGTTTGAGATGAGCATGATGGGAGAATTAACTTTCTTCTTTGGTCTTCAAGTAAAACAAACAGGTAATGGGATTTTCCTAAGTCAGGAAAAGTATGCAAAGAATTTGGTGAAAAGGTTTGAATTGGCAGATTCAAAGCCCTGCAAGACTCCCATGTCTTCATCAGTGAAGATATCCAGGGATGTTAATGGTGCCAATGTTGATCCAACATTGTACCGTTCAATGATAGGAAGCTTACTCTACTTGTCTGCTTCAAGACCTGATATAATGTTCTCTGTTTGTGTATGTGCTAGGTACCAGACATGTCCAAAGCAGTCACATCTGATTGCTGTGAAGAGAATCCTTATATATATTTCTGGCACCTTGGCCCTTGGTATATGGTATTATTATGACACTAACACAAATCTTGTAGGTTTCAGTGACTCAGACTGGGCAGGTGACACTGATGACAGAAAGTCTACAAGTGGAGGATGCTTTTATCTAGGGAACAACTTGGTCTCATGGTACAGTAGAAAGCAAAATTGTGTGTCACTCTCCACTGCAGAATCTGAATACATAGCAGCAGGGAGCTGTGTCACCCAGTTGGTATGGCTTAAACACATGCTACTGGATTATGGGTTAGACAATGATACCTTACTTATGTTCTGTGATAATCTTAGTGCTATAAGCATCTCTAAGAACCCTGTGCAACATTCTAGAACTAAACATATTGACATAAGGCATCACTTTCTAAGAGACATGGTAGAAGATAAGCTCATTGGCATTGAACACATTGAAACTAACAATCAGCTTGCTGATATGTTCACTAAACCTTTAGATTCTGAGAGGTTCTTCAGTTTGAGGAATTCTCTTGGCATGTGCATTGTTTAGGGATGTTAGTTCACCAGTGTTGACATAACACCATTGTCTAGCACTAGTTATTGGTTATGGTGTAGTTGTAATTCTTTTATGTTTCCTTTCTGCATTCTTCTTTCTTGCATCTTAGATCTTTGTTAGAGTTTCTGTTGGGTTGTGTGGTTAATCTGTGCAAATAGCTGAATTGACTGGTGGACAGGTACAATACAAGAGTTTTGTAAAGTAATAACTCTGTTGTTAGTCTGTGAATGTTAACCTAACATCTGGGAGAAGCTGGGGTACACAGAGCTCACTACTCTGATGTTATTCAGTTGTGACTTATCCATGTTAGGTTAGACAAAGCATGAAGAGAAGCTGGGGTACATGATGTTGAGAGCTTCATTGTCATTCAGTTGTGCTTATTTTTGTGGTTTTGTCTATGGCCAAGGTTATGCATGATAGTAATCCTTACCACTGGGGTGCTTTGAAGTTTCGACTGCTTGCATTCAGTAGCATTGTTCACTTGGTATTCCCCTTGTAAACAGGCTGGTAAACAAGTATGCATGAGGAGTTGGGGTGAAGAAGTATATGATAAATGTATTGTCTTCATTCAGTTCCTTTGTACTTGCCCAATCTGCAGCTGATGGTTAAGTTGCTGGGGTGTGTGGAGTCTTGTGATGCCCACATTTAGTGATGAAACTATCCTTTTACATTCACTAGTTTTTGTTCAAAAGAGTTCATGATCATAAATAAAGATAAATTGGTTTGTCCTGATCCCAGTCAGTAAAGTTGTTTGTACTTGGTTACCATCTCACAATGTTGATCTAATATTGTTGCATTCTTTCTAGTTCTGCGTTTGTTTTTTCCTTTGTCGGTTTGGGCTTAGGGGGAGTAGAAATCCTAGGAATCATGTTGTAGACACATTAATTTTGTGTCTAATTAAATTAAATGATGGTAACTCTTAAGATGCAAGAAATACAAAATATACTTTATTTAGTCTTAATATTTTGAGGGATTAAAATAAATATATTAATTAAATATTAAGACAAGGAAATAATTGCTCATAAAATCTCAAGACATGGAAAGTCTTCTCCTCCAAGTCTCAATCTTCAAGAGATGGAAAGAATTCTCCACCAAATCTCAACACAAGGAAAGAATTCCCCACCAAGTCTCAATCTTCAAGAGATGGAAAGAAGATTATCTTAGATCAAGTCTTCCATATCAAGGAATTGTAGACGCGATCACAACCGTTCATCTCATCAGGATATTCTAATTGAGATTCACTCCACAACTATAAATAGAGGTGGTCTTGAAGAAGAAAAAAACACACACAAAATATTCACAAGTTGAAGTGGAAAAAGCTCTAAGTTTTTCGCTCCACCAAATTCATCCATCTTCAAGCGTTCTTCGCGGAGTTCAAGACATTCTTCAACAATCTTCAAGGTGTTATTCGTAAAGGACTCCTTTCAATCCGTCGTCAAGTCTTAATTCCATCCAAAAACCGTTTTTGAAGAGTGCACTTCTGCCGAGGAAGATCAAACTCCAAAAGGTTCAAGAAATTCTAAACCAAGTCCATACCGTTCTTCATTCATCTTCAAGTCAAAAATCCGTTTAATCCGAGATCAAGTCCTAAGACCCTCGAAAAACCGTTTTTGAAGATTGAAGTCCATTCAAGAAGATCAAACCCAAAAAAAATTCGAAGAACTGAAGACGAAGATCATACCAATCTTCATCAACCTTCGAATTCAAATTCCAAATCAGGTTTCCGTTTAATCCGAGATCAAGCCGTCAAGCCCTCGAATCAACGTTTGCCAAATATCCAAGTACTTTGAAGATCAAGATTCCTCAAAAGAAGATTGATATTCAACAAGTTCAAGACGAAGATTAAATTGTTCGTCACCAAATCAAGTCAAGTAGATTGTCAATTCAAGATCAAGCTCAAAGCCCTTGGATTAACGTTCAAATCCGTTGTTAAGTCAACCAAATTTGAAGACTATTTGTTGTAGAAAAGAATCAGAGGATCAATAGAGATTGCACCACAATTGTACTTTCAAATTTATTTAAAATTACTTTGTAATCTTTTCTTGTCTTTTAATTACAGAGATCAAGAATTTGTTGTTACAAATTTGGCACGCCCAGTGGGACCATCTCTACTTCTCATCTCTTTTCTAACAAGTCTCAAATTTGAAGTCACCAGAAGTAAGTGTTGCTCAACAATGGACAAGTCAATGGGGGCAACAAGCGGGGGCTCTTCGCAACTGATGATCAAAGATACACTCGCACCGGGGGCAAGACATGAAGCTAAAGAAGACAATCAAGCATCCTCACTAGAAGAGCAAGTTGCGGCGCTTGCAAGAGCCATTGCGAATCTCACAACTCAAGCTCAAAAACGTGAAGACCACTTGAATCGCCTTCTCCAAAAGCTAGAGCACAAAGAAGGAGTTGAAAATTCTAAAGAAGTCACCAACAACATTGGAGTTCAAGGATGCATCAAGACTACAATCGCCGAATTTGAAGTCTCTCCTCATCTTCGAAAGCAAGAGCTCGGGGAAAGCGGCGATCAAAGCATGGCACATGAAAATGCCACTCAAGGAGTTGAAGCTCAAGAGTTTGATGAAGTTCTAAGTGAAAGAATCCAAGCCACTTCTCTTTTCCACAAGTCAAATTTTTCAAGGAAGGAAGAGCAAGGCACCATGATGCACACAAAGTTTTCCGAGAAAAACATTCAAGATGTTGAAGTTGGAGAAAATTCTAAGTCTTCAAGCAAACAAATTCAAGTTTCCCCACAAGGCCTTGTCTTTGCCGATCAATTGCAGAAGCTCATTGAAGAAGTTGTAAATGATCATAGTGCTCAACACAAGACTTCCAAATCTTACATGAAGCCTTATACTCAAAGGATAGAGCAATTGCAAATGCCGAAAAGCTATAAACCTCCGAATTTTCAAAGATTCGATGGGACTGGAGACCCAAGACAACATGTTGCTCACTTCATTGAGACGTGCAATAGTGCTGGCACTGATGGAGATCTTCTAGTCAAGCAGTTTGTTCGAACATTAGAAGACTTTTCATTTGATTGGTACACCGATCTCGAGCCAAACTCCATTGACAATTGGCACGATCTACAAACCAAGTTTTTCAACCGCTTTTATAGCACTCGACGTATTGTGAGCATGATTGAACTTGTCAATTCTCATCAACAAGAAGACGAACCAGTGATTGAGTACATCAATGATGGAGATTTGCATTCAAGGGATGAATTGGAGTCTCTCTTACATACTTCAAGGAATCAAACCAAGAAACTTTGAAGAATTGGCGACGCGAGCGCATGACATAGAGACAAGTGTAAACGCTATTAAAGAAGAAAACTCAACTCATGGCCTTGATGTTGAAAGTGATGATACAGATGACGACGATGACAATGAAGAATGAACGCCGTCAAGTTTTGATCCAACCAATATGCTCCTTGATACGAGCTTAAATTATCTCAAATCCTCAAATTAAGTGCCAACCAATATGCTCCTTGATACGAGCCTAAACTATCTCAAATGTTCAAATTAAGTGCCAAAATATATACTCCTTGATAAGAGTATAAACTATCAACATACTCCTTGATAAGAGTATAAACTACCAACATTCTCCTTAACACGAGTATAAACTGTTTGCACTTTGAAGTCAAAGAAAATTCTTGGAAACCAAGTTTTAAAGCAAAAAAGTCGAAGTCCTCAAGTCTCCTAGATACGAGCCAAAAGGTCTGCATATCCTTCAAGTCTTCAAAACAAATGTGCAAGTCTCCTAGACACGAGTCAAAAGGTCTACAAATCCTTCAAATCTCCAAGTCTCCTAGACACGAGCCAAAAGGTCTACAAATCGTTCAAGTTTCCAAGTCTCCTAGACACGAGCAAAATTGTCTACAAATTCTTCAAGCCAAAGCATCCTAGATATGAGATAAAACTATCTACAAATGTCCAAATCAAATGCTCCATGGCGCACGAGCTTAAACTGCACGTTACTCTTGGCCAGCATGAGTAGAAACTGTGTACGGCACCCCCTTCAAATCAATCTTGATTTCTTTTGAACCACGTCATGACTTGATTCCTTCATTGGATACGAAGGCAGCTATAAGTTCATTCTTAACCTAGTCATATAAAACAAATGCTCATGCAACATTCAAGTTGATTGATCCAATGATGAAGCTCACAAATGTTCTAAACTCATGAAGTGGATTTATGGTGGTTGAATTAAAGCACGAGAACAAGAAAAAGAAAGATGTCGAGACTTATCCACTCAATGATGCGTTTCAACACAAACCGTGAACAAGTCTCGAGGGGGCAATTTGTAGACACATTAATTTTGTATCTAATTAAATTAAATGATGGTAACTCTTAAGATGCAAGAAATACAAAATATACTTTATTTAGTCTTAATATTTTGAGGGATTAAAATAAATATATTAATTAAATCTTAAGACAAGGAAATAATTGCTCATCAAATCTCAAGACATGGAAAGTCTTCTCCTCCAAGTCTCAATCTTCAAGAGATGGAAAGAATTCTCCACCAAATCTCAACACAAGGAAAGAATTCCCCACCAAGTCTCAATCTTCAAGAGATGGAAAGAAGATTATCTTAGATCAAGTCTTCCATATCAAGAAATTGTAGACGCGATCACAACCGTTCATCTCATCAGGAGATTCTAATTGAGATTCACTCCACAACTATAAATAGAGGTGGTCTTGAAGAAGAAAAAAACACACACAAAATATTCACAAGTTGAAGAGGGAAAAGCTCTAAGTTTTTCACTCCACCAAATTCATCCATCTTCAAGCGTTCTTCGCGGAGTTCAAGACATTCTTCAACAATCTTCAAGGTGTTCTTCGTAAAGGACTCCTTTCAATCCGTCGTCAAGTCTTAATTCCATCCAAAAACCGTTTTTGAAGAGTGCACTTCTGCCGAGGAAGATCAAACTCCAAAAGGTTCAAGAAATTCTAAACTAAGTCCATACCGTTCTTCATTCATCTTCAAGTCAAAAATCCGTTTAATCCGAGATCAAGTCCTAAGACCCTCGAAAAACCGTTTTTGAAGATTGAAGTCCATTCAAGAAGATCAAAACCCAAAAAAAATTCGAAGAACTGAAGACGAAGATCATACCAATCTTCATCAACCTTCGAATTCAAATTCCAAATCAGGTTTCCGTTTAATCCGAGATCAAGCCGTCAAGCCCTCGAATCAACGTTTGCCAAATATCCAAGTACTTTGAAGATCAAGATTCCTCAAAAGAAGATTGATATTCAACAAGTTCAAGACGAAGATTAAATTGTTCGTCACCAAATCAAGTCAAGTAGATCGTCAATTCAAGATCAAGCTCAAAGCCCTTGGATTAACGTTCAAATCCGTTGTGAAGTCAACCAAATTTGAAGACTATTTGTTGTAGAAAAGAATCAGAGGATCAATAGAGATTGCACCACAATTGTACTTTCAAATTTATTTAAAATTACTTTGTAATCTTTTCTTGTCTTTTAATTACAGAGATCAAGAATTTGTTGTTACACATGTGTTGAGGCATACTTTGTGGGTGACCCACTGCAGGTAAAACGCTATGTTTTGTGATCTTCTATACTGTGGGAACATCTTTTCCCTGGATATATATATCCACTCTGTGTTTTTCTGTTTGATGTGTTACTTACTCATACTGATGATTTTAATCTGTCTTTGTACCTATGTACTTGGGTGGGGGTTCAGATTAGTATACAGGAATATCTCACGCTCTCACATGATGCTTCCTTGGATGAAGCCCTGCACCTACAACTTCCCTCCCTGATGTTAACTTACCAATGTTAGTTCAACACTGAAACATTGTAACTTATAAATTTTCAAGTTTGAAGACTGCTCTGGTTACGTGTTAATCTAACACTGACACGTGGTAAGGTAAACATGGGTATGATCGTGTGACAGTGGTCCGATTATTTTGGTAACATGTTACAACACCACTGTTACCACTCTTCATCTTATTGTTTATATAATTTGCCCTAATCTCTTCTTGTTTCTTACGCGTTCAAAATTTCTAGTGCAATCAACTTTCACTACAAATCAAGTTTCTTCGTTTCTTCTGTAAATCACGCTAACAATGGCCCGCAAGTCTTCCATTGATACTCTTGCAGCTGCTACTGAGCAGATTGAGCAGCCATGTTGCCGCAGCACCAGACGTGCAACCACTGAAACCACCGCCGCTGCCGCCCCAAAGAGGAAAGCCATTTATCAAAGGCGCAAGGGCAAGAAATCCGCAAAGGGTGATGTTGGTTCAACATCAGACACGGCTGAGCAAACCTCTGCTTACACAAACCATGAAAACGAGGTAATGATGGCTAACCCTACTCTGGATATACCTGCTTCTACTGATGTTGGTATTGAGGGGGAGGATGAGGCCCCTAGTGTTGGTTTGGGTGCAACTGAGGAGGTTGTGGTTGAGAACCCTGAGGTGAATGATGGGGTTCACAATGTGGTGGCTGAGGAAGTGGTTGAGCCATCTGAGGCTAATGTGGTTGAGCAGATTACTGCTGATGAGATGGATACTCTTCCTGAGGAAGATGATCAGGTTGAGGAGACTGTGGTTGAGGAGGTTACTACTGAGGGTAACCAAGATGTTGATGATGAGGGTAACAATCAACCTGAAGAGGTTGAGAGAGAAGAAGAAGAGAGCCTGACTCTCTCTGCCTTAGCTACTGCTGCTAAGAAAAGAAAGGGGAAGCAAGTGGTTGTGGAAACTTCTGAGTCTGAGTCAGAAGAAGAAAAAGAGGAAGAAGATGATAAGGAGGAAGATGAAGATGAGGAAGTTGAGGAAGAAGACCAACTGGTAGGTGATGACCCTGCTGATGTTACTCCAACATCAGGCAGTGATGAGTACTTTGATGTGCTTGAGGAGGAGTACCCCAAAAAGCCTTATTCTGGCTTTTATGTGTCTGCTGAGGCAGAAGAACAGTGGGAGGCTTATCAAGCCAGGGTTATTCACATGGAGAGGAACATTGATGAGGAGATGTTCAAGGAAAATAGACTATTTGAGTTGCTTGAAGCTAGAGGAGTGTTGGGCTCTGTGATGAACCAGTCATCATATGTCCCTGATGTGATCAGAGAGTTCTACATGAACCTCTCTCAGTGGGTGTGCCACCAGGGCTCTCCCAAGTTTGGCAAAGCTTGGGTAAGGATGAATGTCTATGACATTAGCCCCTCTGTGATCAATGAAGCTTGGGAACTTCCTGATCCTGAGGAGACTGAGGATCCTAGCATGGATGAGGTGATTACTGACCTCACTGGTGGATTCACAAGGAAATGGAAAGACAGTTTTCCAACTACAAGGCTGACATCCTTAAGTGTTGTACTTCACAAGCTCTCTACCTACAACTGGCTGTCCTCTTCCAACACCACTGTTATGACAAAAGAATCTGCAAAGCTGGTGTACAAACTGAAGAATGGGCTGAGTGTGAACATAGGGGAGAAGGTTCTGAGGCACATGAGAGAAGTCACAAAAAATGCAAAGGGAATCATTCTATATCCCTCTCTGATATCCAGCATTCTGGTGAAGCAAGGCTTCAAGACAAAGAAGACAGAAGGCTGGATCAAGAACAAGGCCAAGATGATCATCACCAGGAGCTACTTCACTCAAGTCAGGATTCAAGATCTGCCATGGAATCCCAATGATGCAGTTGGTCCAAGCAGAAAGAAGAAGAATAAGAAGACTCACAAGTTTGCTGCTTCTTCAGTTCCTATGGCTAGTGGTGACAGTTGTTCTGTCATTGCTGATGCTTTTGTGGAAGAGACCCTGGTGTGGCTTGACAGAGAGTATAAAGATACCCAAATAGAGATAGCAGACAAGTAAGTGAGGTTGCAGGAGATAGACAGGCTCAGGAAGCATTTGAAGGATCTGCCTTCCTCACAAAAAGGGGGAGAGTAGATCAAATTTCAAAATTTCTGAGTTCTGTTAATTTTCTGTTTTCGATGGCAGTATGAACAATTCTGTTTTCTTTTCTGTTTCATCAAGGAGTGTGTTCCTTGCTACTAAGTATGGTCTGTAATTAAGTACTTTTCTATATTGTTGCTTAGTGTTTCTGCTTATCCTATTTGAACTTTGGTTACAAAGTACTAACTCTGTTTTGCAGGTGTTACCTGTTCTCTGATGATAAGTTAACAGTGAGATGTTCAATGTTAGAACATCTGTCTGGTTTCGATGTTAAGCTAACATTGACAAAAACAGATGTTATGACAACATTGAAAGTATCAATGTTAGAATAACATTGAGTTAGTTCCTTCTGATGTTCAGGGGGAGTGTACTTAGTTTTCCATTGTTATAAGATAGTGAAGTTTGTCTGAATAATTTGATCTGATTAGAACATGTTCTTAGGTTTTGTGATTAAGGCAAAAAGTGGGAGATTGAAAGTGCAGGTATTCTGTCAATGTTCGTTTAACATTGAGAAGTCAATGTTAGAGTAACATTGCTGGAGTGGAATCTGATTTACAATCTTGATTATATTCTTTATTATTGTTTTGCCTTATTCATTTAACTAACTGAGTTCCACAGTTGTAATTGTCTTTGGTTATTATTCAGGAAATAAACTTGTTATAGGTTGGACGCTCAAGTTTCCAAGAAGGAAAGTTTCCTTAATTAAGCAAACCACTCTACAAGGAAAGATGAGTTCGAGTGGAACTAGGAATGATTTCCAAGATCAAGTCCTGATTTGAAGAAGGAGTCTTTCCTTAGTTAGATCACTAATGAATGAACTATTATTCAAGAAGGACTGCGAGAACAAGGAAGAGGAGTTCAAGAAGGAAACAAGGAGAATTACCAACCGTGTACAACACACCTTGAAGTCCAAGATCAAGAACCTATATATAGGTGTGAAGTACATCATGACAAACACGAGACAAGAGCCAATCAATCCGAGAGATTAATTTACAGTTGTTGAGTGTTGTCTTGCTTTAGCAAAGTTTGTGAGTTGTTAGAATAGATCTAAGAGTGAGGAGCTTTTAGAGATAGTCGAAGCAATTCTTGTGTGCTTTGCTTAGTTCAATCAATTTAAGAGTGAGGAGCTTGAGAATTGAGAGAACGACCTTTGTTAAAACCTTTACGGGTTATTTTGCCTACGGCTCGGAAGTTAATATAATCCTATATTCACTTCTTAAACTTGGTGTTTGTTTATTCCGCTGCACTATTACTCTGGTCTGTTGTTAAAGTAACATCGCTGAGTTAACAACGTACACATCTGTTGTTAACACTTCAGTGTTAAGTTAACAACAACGACGTATCAACCCGATCCACAATTTCAAATTGATTGTAACTTTATAAGCTTTTTCTTTTGCGAGTATGCGAGATTTGATTCTCATTTTAAACAGATTTAAGTGGAGGGAGGGCACATACGCTGATGTTGGGGCTCCAACAAGAATTGATTGGCTTTTGTGGAAACATTGACAAATGTTTTAACACATTTTGATGCCCTTACAGAAAATGTATTAGGTACCTGGTATGTAACCTCAAACATTTTTTTAGATGAGATTGTTAATGTTTATAGTGTGATCAAGAATTACGCAGTACGAGAAGAAGATTCGTAATTGGCCGAGGTTAGAAAATTGTCTACTAGTTACGTAAAATAATTTAGATATCTAGAAGCTATTGTAATTGTGATGTAGCGAGCGGAAGCCATAAGGGAAGATGAAAAAAACACAACAATCAAAGGCTCGTTGATTCCGTAGAATATCGAGAAATTGACAAAAACTGAAAAAACTCTCAAGTTAGGTTTTTGTTATTCCATCAACAACTGACTACAATGACTCAAAGACGACTCACTTATAAAGATGAAACCCTAAACATAAAAATTACCGAAATTACAAGAGACTCTTAAAATAACTAAATAAAACTAAAAATCCCGCTGAAAATAATAAATTGCATGTTTGACCCTCTAAAACTTCGAGTTTGCCTAAAATCACGTCGGCGTAAAGACTGAAGTCTTTACGTTTTGCTAGAGTGGTCGTTTCCACTTGGAAAAGTGGTATCGTTTGTCAAAATGGGCTCTGTTGACTTTCTGGTCAAACATCGACTGGCTTAACCTCGGGTTGGTTATTTTTGATCGAGAAATACCCATATTTCTGATCTCCATCATTCTCCCATGGTTGAAAAAGATTCGACCTCGAATCTGAATCGTGTTTAGTAACTAAGAACTTATCACCATAATATAAAACATGATTAGTAACATAAGAAATATCAAAATCCTGAGGATGTACATCTTTAACTGTAGCAGCAACAATAGCAGTAACATGCATGTTCTCTTCATTAAGTGTTGTCATACTCTTAGTTTTTTTCTCATGACCTTCAGATTTATCGATTTCCTTATCCCCTTCGTCTTTTTCTGACATCTCCATCTCTTTCATTGTATGCTCTATCGTGATCTCCTCATCCAAACCCTCCATGGAAGTTTTTAATCTAGAGATCTCAAACTCATCCACAAGATCACCGCCATCGCTATCATAAACAACATCATATGAAGATTCACAATCCTCTTCATAATCACTAAGTAAATTGGGAATATCACCTTGAAACTTTGCTTCCTAATATTTGTCCTCTATATAATCTTGCCTTCGGTGAATTGGAAAATTCAATCGTTGTTCGAGTGGTACAAACGGATTCTCCATAAAATTCGTAAACAATGGAGCTCTAGGTGTCAATGCGGGTTCAGGCTATCGAGCAACCATCACCGCTATTTGTTGCGTCAACAAGTGAATTTGTTGACGTAACTTTGTGTATTCATCACATCTATTTTCTTCTACCGGAATATCACGGACTTCAGAGTTTCTCCTTGCCGCCATGGTGAAGGAACGAGAACCTGTCTCTAATGCCAACTGATTTAGCAAGGTGAAGACATAAGGGAAGATGAAATAACACAAAAAATCAAAAGGTTCGTTGATTCCACATAATACCGAAAATTGAAGAAATTGAGAAAACTCTCAAGTTAGGTTTTTTTTATCCAATCAGCAACTGACTACAATAACTCAAAGACGACTCACTTATAAAGATGAAACCCTAAACATAAAAATTACCAAAATTACAAGAGACTCTTAAAATAACTAAATAAAACTAAAAATCTCGTTGGAAATAATAAACTGCATATTTGACCCTCTAAAACTTTGAATTTACCTAAAATCACGTCGGCGTAAAGACTAAAGTTTTTATGTTTTGCTCAGATGGTCGTTTCCACTTGGAAAAGTGATATCGTTTGTCAAAAACGGGCTCTGTTGACTTTTTGGTCAAACATCGACTGACTTGAACCTCGGGTTGGTTATTTTCGATCGAGAAATACCCATATTTTTGATCTTCATCAAATTGATATCTTTATATTCTGAATTTGGTTATTACTCAATATAGGTTGCTATTAAGATGTAGAAAAAAATGAAAAATATGGGGGGGGGGGGGGGGAGGGGGGAACTGATATAAACATGTTATTGTACATATTTGTCATTTTAGACCCTCACAAGAAGCTGAGTTATATTGAGTTGATCTTGACTGAGATGCATAGTATGCATTCTGGGATTCGAATGGCAAAGCGGGCAATGTTATGTCTTCAGCAATTATATGTCGAGTATAAAGAGAAATGTGCTCCTAGGCCACCAGAAACACTTTCTACTACTTCTTCGTCGCAGATATAAAGAGAAATGTGCTCCTAGGCCACCAGAAACACCTTCTACTACTTCTTCATCGCAAATTCAAAGGCCAGAAACCAATATGGATGAGCTCAGTACTTCTGAGCAACAAGCATCGCAAAAACAAGTTGATTGAGTGAAATTGATTCAACAAAGGACTAGTATGAGGCTCGATGAAGTGACCGGAGTGCAAAATTATTTGGAAAATATGCCAGAAACGTGCACCGAGGTGGTAGATGGCGAGAAATTTGATATTTTAGGATGATGAAGAGTACTAAGTCCTAGATATCCGGTATTGGCCAAGGTTGCTCGCGATATCTTTGTTATGCCCAATATCAAGTGTGGCGTCTGAAACAGTTTCAGTACTAGAGGTCGAGTTATTTCAGATTTTAGATCGTCTTTGAGCTCGTTTTCAGCACAAGCCTTGATATGTACAAGAAATCGGCTAAGGGAATCACCTTTGATATCTATTGAAGAAGAATTTGAAAAATTAAACCTTTTTGTAAAAGTAAGAGTATGTTACTTGTGGACTTAGTTATTTTTACTGTGTATTTTTGTATTGTTTGTTGATTAACTGTCAATTGTATAATCTGGTATCATTGATTCGTAGGAGCCCGTAATCCAAACAGAGGCGACGGTAAGGCGAGAAGGAATTGTCGAGGGAAGGAATCCATAGCAAATGAAGGAATATTTCGATGTTTTATCGTTTCTTATGAATTATGATATTTTAAATTTCTCACTACTTCATGTTGATCGATGAATTGTTTAAGCATTATGGTTTTTGCCTATGTTAGGCTTATTTGTGCGTCGCAAAAGTTTTGGATTATTCAGCCTTTCATATTTATGGGTCTTGTGTATTTGGTTTGCGGATTGTGTATGGATTATTTCACGTTATGATTGAGGACTTAATTCGTAATTGTAATTTGTCGTTGGTGATGAATTGATTATGCATTATTCTTTTTACTTTGCATATGGATTATTAGTAGGTGTTTAATGTTTATGCAATTTTGTTTATGGTCTGTTAGTTTGTTTATGGATTATTAGTTGGAGAATTTCAACAACACATTAACATTATAAAGGGGCCAAGCTTTCATGTAATGAAAAATAAAGGGGCAAAAATAAACTTTTCATATGTTTTATCATTTACTTTTGTTTATAGTTTATATATCCGTTGTAATCTTTAGTTTCGGCGACATGTTATACATTTTAGGGGCAAATATTATACAACAATATTGAATAAAGGGGTTAAAACATTAATATTTTATTTTATTTTATAAAAGGGAAAACTAGTTTGTTCAAAATAAGTGTTTAAAACAAAAAAAAAAAACAAATGTCATTTGGTTCAGTTTTGGTCGACCAAAAAGTGCCTGTTTGGTTTCCCGGTTCGGTTAGTGACCGGACCAAACCGGTCGATGAACAACCCTATCTATAAGTATAAATTTTTTATTCTATCTTAGAAATTCATCCTTCTACAAATTTTCAGTTATATTTTCAAGTAATCCAAAAATACTAAATTTGGCCTTAGAAGTTGGAACTTGGTTAGCATAATCTTTCTTTTTTGATGTTATTATTGTCCATATATACAAAATAGAAACTAAAACGGGGGGAGGAGGAGGGGGTAGGTACACGTCACAATCCACTATCTATAAGGCAATGGTATTTCGCAATAATATCAGGAAGTTTGTTGCATTCATGGGGTATCTAACTCAGTTCTTGCTCCCAAGGCTTATGGAGTAAAATGCGACACTCTTCAACTTTTTGATTGAAAGTATGGTCTTTTCTCGTGCCATCCTTAATCAACATGTATGCCTCTTTCGAGTCCGTGTCTATCTCAAATTTTTGTATCCTCTTATAGCATGCCAGTTCAAGGACTTTTCGGATAGGTTCAATTTTGGCTTCTAAAATCGTTAGGCATGCAATCCTCTCCACAAAACCCCAAGATCAATCACCTTTATCATCTCGCAAATTGCCGCCTATAGATCCACAGTTCTAGAGATTTTTCATCGATCCATCCACATTTAGCTTAAACCATCTGGCCTTCAATTTCTTCTACTTTTCTTTAGAAGCGCTTGCTTTCCTACCTTTTGTTATCCATAAATCACCGCTAAGTTGTTTGATTTGGCAGATAGTCGCATGGATGTGTTCAATTTTCCTTTGAAGACGTAAGGATTTATCGCCTTCCAGATTTGCCAAAGACTCGCCGCAAAAATAATATTCCAAGGCGTGAAAGGCATTGCTTTGCAGCAACAGTCCGCATTCTCAATATTGGACTTTAGCCACTTTGCATCATCAAGGCTTGTGGAGTTGGTCCATGCAGTATTCGGAATTAGCCTCTTCCACATTTTCGTCGCACCGGTACACTCGCGAAGGATGTGCGTGGCGGATTCGATTAGATGCCGACAAGCGAAGCACTTGACAATGTCAATTATATCTCAAGCATACTTCAATTGGTTTATAGA
Source organism: Linaria vulgaris (assembly GCA_948329865.1). Classification (NCBI taxonomy): domain Eukaryota; kingdom Viridiplantae; phylum Streptophyta; class Magnoliopsida; order Lamiales; family Plantaginaceae; genus Linaria; species Linaria vulgaris. Next base: position 4,912,841 of record OX415251.1, read on the forward strand.
AAACCTATTTTGACACACAAGCTATATAAAGTGGCGGATTTTATTTCCGCAAGGGATTTTCTACACCTAATCCAGTCGATTATTCGGATTATGCGTTGCTGCATATTGTTGATGAAGTGCCTTATAAGCGGTTTGGCATAAAAAAATTATGTTTTCCGCTTCTCCCATGTGATCACATTCTCGACGTTATTCAGCATAATGCTGCATTCCATGATGGTTGTTCTCTAATCATACGGAATATCCGTGTGAATTAGATCAAAGCGTCAACACCATGTTTCATCAGTAACGTTCGCCAACTTCAAACCATAATATATGGGGTCAATATTGTCAAAAGTCTCATTTAGCGAAGCGTGGCCGAACCAATTATCAAACCGTAGAGATATCAAGAGACAATTCCCAATTTTCCAACGAATTAAAGGTTTTACTAGAGCCATGCATCTAACAATTCTTTTCCAAATAGTACTATCTTTGGATTTAGCGGCGTACTCCATAAGATTCACTCCTTTAAGATATTTAGCTTCAAGTAAATCAGTCCATAGACACGGTTCTTGATAATGCTAATTAACATAAAATTTTGGATAGCATGGCCTCATTATTTTTCCTTGTAGTTCGAATTCACCCTTCTTTTTCCCGCGTCACACATTGCCAACCTACTAAGTCGAGTTTTCGGATACTAGAATCATTCGACCACATAAAATTCCGCTTTAGTTTGTCCAATCTATCACAAACTTTTTCTGAAAGCGAGTTGGATTGCATGATATATATATATATATATATATATATATATATATAATATAACAAAAACAAATTAAGAATTTGAATTATTCGTGATCTAGTTAAGAGATCGGGATAATCTGCAGCCAAATCAAATCGACAATATAAGCTAATGGGTGTGTTTTGTATTTGTTTTTGATCTTCTAGTGTAATTGCAATCTATAAGAATACTATCACTTCGTCCTCCATCGAAATATTCCGACCAAAAATTTAGATGATATTTAGTCTTAATGTTCAAATAACTAAACTTACAATTCTACTTAGAATAATAAATTTTACAACTTTAGTATTTGTTTGTAATTAATTCAAATTTCTTTACAAATAAAATAATTATAACTGAGATTCTATATAAAGTAATATTAATATGCAATCAGTTTGATTTACTCAATTATATCGACTAGAAATTAAATTGTATCATTTATCTTAAGTTCTTAATTTGATTAGTTGGAATTTAGAATCTCATTGGATGTAGTTAATTTTCTTCTAAGTATATTGTGTTTTAAAACGATTTTATATATTCATTAAACGAATTGCAAGTTGCTTAAAATCCTACTTTTCATCTCGTTCTCATCCCAATCCTACCACTTTATTCATAAAAGCTTACGTGCCCTATATCACTTAACGTGTCACCTGAACACATAATTTAAAATACTATATTTTAACGTTTTCAACACGTGTGAACTCTTAACACTTCGGCTACATGCAGAAAATGTTCATCATACCCACAACATCATACAATATAAATCTTCAATTGGCTTAGACACTTCAAACAAAATTAGAACAACAATAATTTAATTTTAAAAAAAGTTTGTTCAATTTTTGCTTGAAATGGCGGATATACGTGACGAGCATGGTAATCCCATCCAATTGACCGATCAGTACGGTAAGCCGGTTCAGCTCACTGATGAATTTGGCAATCCGATGCATATCAAAGGCGTTGCGACGACCGGTGCCCCCGGCAGTACCGTGACTGGTGCCCAGGGCAGCACCACAGGCAGTACCCCGGGCAGCACGGGGATGCTAGGAAGCGCGGCTGGGGCAGTAAAGGGTGCGGCTGGTGCGACCGCTGCTGGGGCCGCTGGGGCTGTTGGTGCGGTAGGGGGTGTGGCTAGTGCTACCGGTCATGGGGCCGCGAAGATGGCGGGAGTTGAGCATCGGGAGCAACCGCACGGACAGCCTGAGCAGCTTCGCCGTTCGGGCAGCTCAAGCTCTAGTACCTCGGTGAGTGAACTGCAAATATAATTTTATATCATTCTTGTTTATTTATTTATTTGTTTGGTAATCTTTCAAGGATTGTAGTGAAGAGTTTTTTTTTAAAGGCTGTAAATTAGTCTTGTTTATCTTATGAGTGTTGTTGGTTTAGTTTAATTTATTTTTATCTTATGAGTGTTGTTGGTTTAGTATAATTCTATTTTTAATTTATTTTTATGAGTGAACTTTAATCTTTAAGCAAGAGGTTTCAGTCTTATCTACGTTTATAAATCTAAAGATATAGCTAGTTTTTTCTATAGCTAGGAACATCTACAAAAATTAATTACGGGACTGAATATAAGAAAAAAAATGTCAAGGTGTACCTCGTCTGTTTTTTTTTTTTTCACACGATTAAACGTGTTTACCGATGATTAGAACTTTCTAATTTGTGTGGGCCGTGCAGTCGGAGGACGACGGGCAAGGCGGGAGGCGTAAAAAGAAGGGGCTAAAAGAGAAGATCAAAGAGACATTTGGAGGAGGAAAGCACAAAGACAAGGACAACACCGCACACAGCGCAACCACGACCACGCCTCAGAGCAAGACGTCAACCACCATCCCGGGGCAGGCACCCGAGCATGAGAAGAAAGGTGTCATGGAGAAAATCAGGGAGAAGCTGCCCGGCCACCACCACCCATGAGCGATATATGGTCGTCTTTGTAATTGTTGATGTTGTATGCTTGCGTTTCGTGATGTTTTTTCTTAGTGTTAATTTGTTGTATTATGGGTTTTGTTTGTAAGCTTGTTTTTTTTCTCTTAGCATTCTAAAATTTGTAATATTTCGTGTTATGTGCAATCTATGGAAGTAATAGAAAAGACGTTCTGGATTTTTAAGTGTGCTTTCAAAGTATATATATATATATATATATATATATATATATATATATATATATATATACACACGTTCCAAATCATGATTGAGTTATATTAACTGAATCGAAAGATTATTTATATCGATTGGTTTATATCGTTTGGTTTACAGAGGAGGAGGAGGCGGAAACCCTAACCTAATGTTATTGAATAAAATAAAAGAAGAAAAATATAACCTAATGTTACATAATGATAATTTATATTGAATAAAATAAAAGAAGAAAATGGGTATTTATATTTACATTTACTCGAATATAAAAATCATAAAATAAATGGTTTTATTTGTTTAATATATTCTGAGATCCCTGTAGTAAATAAAAATCATAAAATAAATGGTTTTATTTGTTTAATATATTCTGAGACCCCTGAATAGGGGCGTGGATGTCGAGAACGCTCATCTTGGAAATCATTTGTTGAAAAGGTTCGAGTGACAATGGTTTTGTAAGGATGTCTGCTATTTGGTGATCGTTGGAGATGTAGACCATTTTAATATGGTTTTGGAGATGTGGACCATTTTAATATGGTTTTGTAAGGATGTCTGCTAAAATGTGGACCATTTTAATAAGATAAGGTCGACTTTCTCACGGACGAAGTGGCAGTCAATTTGAATATGTTCCGTCCGTTCGTGCTGCACTGGATTTACGGCTATGCAGTAAGCACTGCGGCTGCGTCTATTTGAATATGTTTCGTCCGTTTGTGGTGCACTGGATTTACGGCTACGCAGTAAGCACTGCGGCTGACTGTGAAGAGTAAAAGAGTCTTTGTTTGTCTGATGTGGAGGTCAGTGAGGAGATGTGTGAGCCACAAGATTTCGCATGTAGTGGTAGCGACTGCGCGATATTCAGCTTCCGTTGACGATCGGCTAACGGTCGGCTGCTTTTTCGCTTTCCAAGAGATGAGTGCATTGCCCAGGTATATTGTGTATCCAGTGACGCTACGACGATCCGGCCCAATCACTGTTGCAAAACGACTTTAAGTGAGACTCCGAATTGGCTGGGATAAAAAATTCCCTTACCTGGAGCAATTTTGATGTAGCGTAGAACTCGGTGTGCATCTGCTAAGTGAAAGGTGGTCGGATGTGCAGGCAATGTACCCTAAATCTTTTAAAATATCCAGTGCATATTTTCTTTGACATAGTGAAATGCCTTTAGAACTTCTAGCTATTTCTATTCCTAAAATATACTTTAAATGACCCAAATCCTTAATTGTGAATTTAGCATCCATATAGGTTTTCAAAGATTCAATAGCATGTAAATCATTTTCAGCCAAAATTATGTCGTCGACATAGACACAGAGAGCAGTAAAGGACTGACCAGGGACTTTGACAAACAATGAACAGTCAGAAATGGTTTGAACAAAGCCACAAGAGGTAAGGCAAGTGGTCAACTTGGTGTACTACTGTCTCGAGGCTTGCTTTAAACCGTAAATACTCTTTTTAAGTAAGCACATCCGATTATCCGATGGACTACAGTAACCGGACGACGGTTTCATGTATATTTTCTCATCAAGGTCACCATGTAAAAATGCATTACTAACGTCAAGTTGATGTAAATGCCAATTATTAGAAGCAGCTAAAGCAAGTAAGACTCTAATAGTAGTTAATTTAGCAACAAGCGAAAATGTGTCGATATAGTTTAAACCCTCTTCTTAGGTGTACCCTTTTGCAACCAGTCTAGTGTTATAACTAGATCCATCTGACTTTTGTTTAATTTTAAAAACCCATTTACAACCGATCACATGTTAATTAGAAGGTAGACCAGTCAGTTCTCACGTGTTGGTGGATTCTAACGCATCTAACTCTTTTCTCATAGCAATCTGCCACTCTTTAATTTTGTTGGCTTGAGTAAAAGTTTTAGGTTCATTAATGTGAGACAAAGCAACAATGAAGGCTTTATGGGAATTACTAAGTTGAGATGTAGAAATGAAAGACTCAATGGGATACTTTATTGTCCCAGATTTATTTTTGTACACAATTAGACTTACTAATAGAAGCACGCAAATCAACATCATAAACTTTCAAATATGCAGAAGGTGCATGATTCCTATTTGACTTTCTAACAACAGGAAAATCAGGCACATTGTCATTTAAAACATGTGGGATATTACTGTCACTCACAGCATTAGAATCATGCACATTGTCAATTTGATAATTTAAAGGAGGAGTGAAAGATGTATAGTCAGCAGTGTTATCTGCATTGTGGTCTGTTGTTGACTGAGACAAGCCCATCTCAGCATGTGTGGGAAGGTCTGGTGTAGGGACCTGGTAATAAGCCTCTTGTATCACATTATCTTCAGGTATAGCTGGATTCACAAGTACATGTGGTGCCAATATAGGAGTATCCTGCAAAAGCACAAAAGGATCTGTGAAGAACTGTGTCTTCTGTTACTTTGTTCAAGGAGGCATCCATTTTTTCACTACTTTAGCAGGTGCTAAAGGTGAGTTGCTAGCATATCCACTTTCTCCAGACACATGTGACCCACCTTTGAAGGAACACCGGCCAGCCAGAGAGAAGTCATTTTCCAGACCAGGTGCTTAGTCATTCATGGGCAGAGTGTGTAGCATGATCATAGATGGAGGCAGTTGCACCAATCTCAAACTATGATTGACAAGCTCAGCCATCCTACATTCAGACATCCGGAGTTTGCAGAATCACCTTGAGAAGGGGTTAGTACAACATGATAGTTTTCCTTAAGAGGAAATTGTCTTTCATAAAATAGGACATTTCTTGAAACAAAAACACTATTAATGTTCAGATTTAACAGCAGGTATCCTTTAGTTCCAAAAGGATAACCAAGGAAAACACATTTCTGAGCTCTTGGTTGAAATTTGTCTCTGTTAGCAGATAAAGTTAATGCAAAACATAAGCATCCAAAGACTGTTAACATAGAATAATCAGCATGCTTGTTATAAAGCATCTCAAAAGGAGTTTTGTTACCAAGAACAGATGAAGATAACCTATTTATGATAAATGCAGCAGTGGATATGCAATATGTCCAGAACTCAATATCAATCTTTGATTAAAATTTTAAAGATCTAGCAATTTGAAGTAAATGTTGATGTTTTTTTTCAACTAGCCCATTTTGTTGAGGAATCTCAACACGGCTAGTTTGATGGATAATTCCATTAGTAGATTAAAACCATTTTAACAAAAATTGTGTACCATTGTCACTTCTAATGACTTTTATTTTCACAGAAAATTGGATTTCAACAAGTTTATGAAATTTAGACAGATGATCTTTCACTTCAGATTTATTTTTCATAAAAAACACCCAAGTAATTCCTGTGAAATCATCAACAACAGTTAAAAAATATCTATGACCAACATGAGAAGAGACTTTAAATGGTCCTCAAACATCACAATGTAACATGTCAAATGCAGCTTTAGAGACAGAGGTGCTAATGGGAAAAGGAAGCTTTTTCTGTTTAGCAAGATGACAAGTATCACAATGGTTCACAGTTCTACAATTATTATGACCAATAACAGAAGATAAATGAGAAAGTTTGCTGATAGATGGATGGCCAAGTCTGAAGTGCCATAGATTGGTCTCAGAATTTGGCTTCCAAGAAGAAATAGAGTTGCAAGAGTGTTTGATAAGATATTTTGAAAAATCCAGCACATAAAGGTCATTTATCACTTTAGCAAAACCAATCATCCTCTTGGTGACTGTCTCCTGCAGTACACACAGAGAGGAATAGAAAAATAGGAATATGTTTAAAAACTTTGTCAACTTAGAAACTGAAATCAAGTTATGAGTAAATTGGGGAACAAAGAAGGCATCCTTAAGATGAATCTGATCATGTACTTTAACATCAGCTAATGCAGTGGCATGTGTAACATGATTGTTAGGCATATGAATAGGGACATGAACCTGTTTAGCATGCTTAAAGAAATGTGGCTCACAGATCATATGATCTGTGGCACCAGTGTCTAATATCCAATATTTTGAGCCAGGAAAATCATCACAACAAGAAAAACATCTAGCTACATAGTTTTACCCATAGATGTTTTGGCAGATGCTGCATAATGAGGAGCATGTGGAGTTGGACGAGCAGTAGAGGGGCCAGCCATTGTTGTTCCAATGTTCCTTGTGAATGATAGGAACTTCTCAAAAAGGGCATGAGTGGACATATCAGCATGAGATGGATGATGAGGCATTTCAGGAAATGAAGCCTCATCATTTTAAGTGACCAGATTGGCTGAATTGGTTGATTTGGGGCCTGTCTTCTTCCAGTTGGGTCATCCCAACCTGGTGGGTAGCCAATGACTTGGTAGCAGCGGTCAACTGTATGTCCAAAGTAGCCACATAATGTACATTTTAACTTCTTCTTGTCTTTGTTCTGAGGAGGTTTATTTGGCCGAGCGTGTTGAAGGAACTACGTGAGCCTCAGAGTCCCAATGAGTTCTCGACTCTTTTCGAGGTCGCTAAGAGGAAGGAGGGGTTTTACCACGTCAAGGCGCAAAGGCGCCATAAATTTTTGAATGACGAGGCTACTAGTTGTGGAAAGAACTGGAAGAAGCACTATTTCTATATCAAACAGAGTTATGAGGATGAGTTTAAAACTTATCGTCGCGATTGGTTTACCGACAGTAGGGTTGCGATACCTCCTGGCATTGCCGCGACCTCGTGGGATTGCAATTTTGTTCCAAATTTGGTGCGCGAGAACCAGTTTGATGTTAAAAAATTGGTAGAAAATTGCGTTTTGTCTTTAGCTAGTTTGTCCCCGGTTCTGTATAATGGGAATATGACACTTGGTATAACTTTGCGTCTTGAGCTGACCTTGTATTTCGTGTTTATATTATGACAATTCTAATTAGTGTGATATTCTTGCAGTTAATTATATCATGGATCTACACGCCCGCATGAATGAAGCCTTAGCTGCTGAGAAAGCGAGCTCCCACACAACTACCGCTCGTGAGATTCCGCCTCCGAGCAAGAAGAAAAGCAAGGGAAAGAGAGTCGTTGTCGAGCCTTCGGCTTCTGCCCAAGTTGATTCCCAAGCTGACCTCTTTGAGGACGTTCTTGGAGGGGAATCGTGATACCCTGCATGCCACTGATTTTAGCCAAGCGGGAGGTTCAGAGAGTATGGAGGGTGGCCCAGGTGATAATACCAAGGTTGTTGCCTAGGCAAAAAGGATAAGGGTCCATCAGACTCGTTCTCGGACTAGGGGCGTTATCCCCCATACTGTGCGGATGTCGGGTCCTACTGCTGGGAGTGGCTCTTGCTCTGTGGAGGGACTGAATGCTGGAATGGGCCCTAGCCAAGGTCCACGTGCCCACGTAGGGGGGTATGAACTTTCTGAAAGTGCGGCCATTGAGGCCCTAAATGTCCTATTTCCTAACCTTGCTGTTCTGCATCCATTGTCTGCGGAGGAGCGGAGAATTGTGAAGCGGAATACGCTTCATATGTTAACTGCGGTATAATATATTCCCTCATGATTGTACTGTTGCAGTATTATTTTTGCAAATGTTAATTGTTCGTTATTATTTTTTAGGGTGTCGGAATAGTAGATGCCATATTTGCGGCCCTGATCCGCACTCATGAGGCGTCTGCTAGTGATCAGCCCCAAGGCGCAACGGTGTTCCATGGCGGAGACTCGAAGGCCTTAAGGTCTTCCCTTCAGGCGAAGGATAAGGCCTTACAAAAGGTCAGGGATTACATTGCAAGGGCCAATGCCGATAGGGATGCGGCAAAAGAGGTGAGGGAGGCTGTTGATCAGCTTCGATCACAAGTTTCTAACCTTTCTGCTAGCAAAGGAGAGCTGGCTAAGCGGGTTTCCGAGCTTGAAAATGAGGTGGCAGCTGAAAAAGTGAAAGTCGAACGTGCCAAGGGAATTGGCTATTCCCGTGGCCTCAGCGAGGTAAAGAATTTGATTTCTTTTGTATGTTTGTATTCTTTTATTTTTCTTGTTAATTTCCTTTTTGTTTATATAGGTGTCCGCTCAACAGAGGGTAGAAAATGTCGAGTCGTTTCTTCAGAGTAACACCTTTGGAGAGATTAGCGCTCGGAGGTGTGCCAGCGAGGCCCGTAAGCCTCAGGTCTTGACTGTCCATCAGTTTTACAAGACTAAGTACGTCCGAGGGGAATTCAATCCCCACTAGATGGATCTTACCTTGGGGCCTGATCTAGAAGTTCTGGCGCCCCCAGCGAATGATCAATATGCCTCCCCAAATGAGTTTGTTGTGCTTCTCGAGGATGAAAATCTTGTCCTTCGTAGGCTCTCGTCGCCGTCTTCTATGCCTGCCAATTATCCTCCGTTCGAGAATGAGGATGAAGCTAACGCCTAAGGGCGTTCATATTTATTTTGCTATATAATGAACAATTTCTAATTTGCTGTTTTTGTGGCGTTGCGTCGCCTTTAAATGTGTTTAAACATTTTTTATTAATCGCATGGTTGTCATTTATGACTATTTCATTTGTTTATTTGATCGAAGGCTCATAATCATTGCCTTTTCTTTCAATTGCTATCGTTGTTTTTTACTTTATTTTGACAACTCGAGCATCCTTCAACAATCACGAAAATTTTTCGTTGCTTTTAAGTGTTTAGGGATCTGCGGTATCCCGTGTCCTTTTAGACAGAGTCTTCGTTCCTTTTTAGTTATCTAGGGATTTGCGGTATCTCGTGTCATTTTAGACAGAGTCTCCGTCCTTTTTTAGTTATTTAAGGAGTTGCGGTATCTCGTGCCGTTTTAGACAGAGTATCCGTCCCTTTTTGGTTATTTAGGGAGTTGCAGTATCTCCTGCCGTTTTAGACAGAGTCTACGTCCCTTTTTACTTATTTAGGGATTTGCGGTATCTCGTGCCATTTTAGACAGAGTCTCCCTCCCTTTTTAGTTATTTAGGGATTTGCGGTATCTCGTGCCGTTTTAGAAAAAGTTTCCGTCCCTTTTAGTAATTTAGGGATTTGCGGTATCTCGTGTCATTTTAGACAGAGTCTCCGTCCCTTTTTAGTTATTTAGGGAGTTGCGGTATCTCGTGTCGTTTAGACAAAGTCTCCGTACCTTTTTAGTTATTTAGGGAGTTGCAGTATCTCGTGCCGTTTTAGACAGAGTCTCCGTCCCTTTTAGTTATTTAGAGATTTGTGGTATCTCGTGCCGTTTTAGACAGAGTCTCCATCCCTTTTAATTATTTAGGGAGTTGCGGTAGACAGAATCTCCGTCCCTTTTTTAAATTGTATTCGACAATATTATATCTTAGATAAGATTGATTACGCAATTTTAAGAGGCTTAAGATAGTTTGACCAAATGTGACTCTTTTGGAGACGAATTCAAATAACGGGAGTAGGGCATAGCTTAATTTAATAGCTCGGCCTACTATGTTTACCAATGTAGTACTCGTGCTCAAGTCTTCAGTGTCCCTGTTTTATGTTATTACATATTTTCCCCTCAAGTTTGTCAGGGTTGAGGGTATGAATAATTGTTGTTCAAAATATTTAGGGTATCAGAAACATGCAAAAAAATAAATCGAAGCTCCTCTATTGCCTCTTGTTCCTGCTGTGGTCGTGACCGAAGCGAGTTCACATAGCATTTCCATCCTTCAATGTGATCTCCGATCACTTCCCCTGTACCTGCAGGAGTAGGAAATTTCACCATTTGATGGTAGGTTGACGGTAGTGCTCGGAATGCATTCAGTGCATTCAGGTTAAAACGTCTCATGAAATCCTTCAAACTTTCGTTGGTCCACTGCTTCATGGCATAAAGGTGGGAGTGATCCAAAACCAATCTTGCTTGGCTTGAGAATTGATCCTTGAACATTGCCCTCAACTTCTTGTAGGTTTTGATTGATCCTGGCGTGATCCGAGTAAACCAATCCAGCACCATCCCAGTCAAGGTGGTTGCAAATATCCTCGCTTTCATGTTCTCTTTAAACCCATATAAAGACAGTTTCCTGTCCAGGTGAAAAAGATGGTCATGGGGATCAGTTTTCCCATCGTAAGTTTTTAACTCAGGGATCTTCTCTCCCTGGCCCAATATCTCAGCTCCGATCTCTTCAAAAAATGAATTGCTCCTAAAAGCACTTCCTTCTGGCTCCATCAGGCTCTTAATCGTGGCTTTTTCTCTCCCAAGCCTCTCTACTTTCCTCATCATCTCATCATACTCTTTTCTGGAGTCGTGACTCTCCGCACGTCTCATGTCTTCCTTATCTTCCCTCCTTGTTTGTTCGTCCTTGTTGAAGAGGTGTTGAAAGAAGTTCCAAGAATGCTAAAGATGGATACTATTAGTAAATAAGAACAAAAGAGGTGTTGAAAGACTATTGACCTCAACAATGTTGCTTGAAAACTTTAGATGCACCAAAGTAGAGAGACTATTCAGTATTGGACAAACTCGGGATCTACGAAAACCGCTGCTATAGGTAATAGCTATGTGCAAGATCGACGGTGTTGTAAGAACAATATTTTAATGTGAGTCTTCCGCCACAAATCTAGTCAATGTAGGAGCATTAATCACGACAGACTCTACGAGTCGCCATTCGCAACATACAAGTTCCAGTTCTTTCAGAACGCAGAAATCCAATAAAACTTCACCAGTATCAAAAGTCTTGTCGTTCAATAGTCTAACACCACAACCAAGATGTAAGATCTCGAGGTTGGAACAACACTTCTTCACTATGGCCAATTATGATCGAACTGAAAAAATCGACTTGTGGAGTCAAAAGCAAATGAAATTTTAGAACCTAGTAGTATTTGTTGAAAAATCGAATAAAACTCACTTAGAACATAAAATCTCAGGTTCTCCTAAATTACCATATTAACATAAAATCTAAAAGAAAAAAGTCTTTCATTTTATGATGAAGAAAATATATTCAGTTAAAGATGCATACGTTTTCTTACGTCAACAGAATTCATATTTGCATATACTTTCCGAACTCCTAAATTACCATATTAACAAAAACTTAACAATTCAAAAAAATTATAATGATTAATTGTCTTACAATATTTCCTTTTTGACATATGTATTCACTTTGTTTGGATGCTTGACTTTGTTAAACGATAGACGGCAATTTGCTCTTTTTAAAAGATAGGTTGCAGAACCAAGTATACATTTTCACCATTTTTATACGCATAATGAACCAAAATACAGTTGATTCGCAGTTAGCCAGTTACTATTGAGGCATAGTTCATCAAATATTATGTCACGATTAATTGGCTCGACGAACATTCATGTGCATTTGTTTCCCTCGTCGAACCAGCTGCAGTCTGCATTCGACATCCAAAGCATATAGGTTATGAGAACACTAGTCGACATAAAAATTTTATGGGGTCGCCAAGGTCGTTTCGTTGGTGAATGTACTTAAAAAATTGTTGAGCTTAGTCGAGCTTTTGAGCGAACTACAACCGATGCCTTCATCGAGCTTTTGGGGGAACACAACAATTGGTCCGTGATTGTAGTCTTTGTCCTCAATGGTCGATCACAAAGGACGATAACCAATTTTTCAAGATCTTCCACAAACTTGAGCACATCCCTGGCAAAACGAACTTGACGCTTTGCGCCTTCAAATCTGTCCAACGTTACTACCTTGAGGTGAGAAGCAATACTCGATGGAAGGGATCTCAATTCTATGTATTTAACATTACCACGATCATCCCACTGAAAAAATAAAGTGAAGATAAATCAAAACAATACTCGTTTTATTTTGGAATCAGAACTGTAGGAAGTTTGCGCCCATGGCTTACCACATCTAGGATTATCTCCTCAACCGACGGAGTCACTAGAAGTAACTTCACCAGTGCTTTGTCAGTTCTATCTGCGCTTATTGCTAGTTGCCTTAGCTGCGTGAAGCAAGGCAGGGGAGAGTCTGTGTTTACTTCTGTGAGGCCTGCAAAGTATTAACATCACATAATAATTAATATTACATTTCAACGTTAGCTTTAGAATGATATATTTCTAATGTATTTGACTGACCAAGAATGCTATAGATTAGTAATTTTTGTCCTAAAAAACTATTGCACAAAAAAGCACCCGTGTTTTGTAAAACATGCGACTAACTCCTTTGTGCTTTAAAATATGCACGAAAATCACCTTAGGTTATCGAAAATCCTTCATCAAACCCCCATCTACAGGAAAACAATCACAAAGGTGGCGAATTGTACTACACTCTCTGTCACAATGAACAGAAAGCGAGTTTTGTGGAGCGTTTTTATAACCTGAGAAGGTTAAAAAAAAAACATAACACGAGGGAATTTGGTAGGGACTTGTTACCTCAATAATTTTATTTGATAGTTTCAAATGCACCAAACCGGTAAGGCTTTCCAATATTCCACGAGCTTGAAATCCAGAAATATCACATATTCCACTATTGGTAATCGCTGCATAAGTGATTGAAGGTGAATTGTTAAAAACAACATTCTCTACCAAACCACCAAAACTTTCAAAAATTTTGAGCTTCGGTCCATCGATCTTGATCACACAGTCGTTCTTCAAATTCCAAAGAGAGCCTTCCACCGCGAATCTAGTCAATATAGGAGCATTGATCAAGATAGACGTCCCACCGTGCCATTGGCAACATATTAGCTCCAGTTCCTTCAGAACGGGGAAACTCAATAATAATTCACCCATATGATTATTCAAAATCTCGTTGTTGTTCAATAGTTTAACCCTGCGACACAAAATCTCGAGATTGGGACTGCACATCTTTAAAATGGAGACGACTAACGTGCAGTCCAAACTGAGCTTCAAATTTTTCAGCGACCTCCAGTTGTGAAGGTCATCGTGGCAAAAAGTATCGGCCTTACAATAGGGGGTTTTTATTTCGAGATTCTGGACATCGCGCGTTAAAACATCACTTATAGATGCTCTCAAGTCATATAAGGAGGCAGATGATCGGTAACATGTGAGGCTAAAACTTGTTATTCTCGAGTCTTGAGTTGAATGGAGCATCTTGTCCAAGATTGCAACAAGAGCTATATATATATGTCGTTAGAGTCCCACAACCAATAGTTTGTTTCAATGTCGACTATTTGAATGTTGTAAATGGACGTCCACTTGTGTTTCTAATCTTTGGATAAAATGGAGGTTTGTACCGCATACTTTATTGGTAGGCGAGAAAGAATGAGGCACTTGACTATTCCAATCTTCACCATTGTCAGCCATGATGAACTCGATGGAAAAAAATAAAAAAAAATTGGCGTCACTAATATCCTATCACTACAAGAATGTTGCTATATAGCTTGGTCATATTCAGTAACCAAAAGCCAAATTTGCTAGCTGATTCCAAAATCAGCTACCAAAAATAAAGTTGCCACGTTTCCCAATAATAGGTGTCGAAGCTAACAATCAGCGAGCGAAATATTCGCCACAATCCTAGTAAGCGCATCAGCTAGCGAAAAATTCGTAGCAAAAATCCTGACATACCTGCTAGCGAAACAAGAGATTAGCTACGGAAAAAGCGCTAGCCAAAACACAAGTGTAAAAGCAATTAGTTCTCAGAAATAATGCCACCGTGGAAATCAGCTACCAAATTTTCGCTTGCCAATTGTCCAGCGTGGAATTTGCTAGCGAATGCCTCCACTAGCTGACACTTTTAATCAACGTATTTGTAATTCAAATACGTATTGTATACCAGTATTTATATAGAATCAGCTAGCGAATTTTTGCTTGCCAACTATGTAGACATACCAAAAATTTTGAAATATTATACGAATGTAACGCGGCATAATTTCAAATTTTAGACAGGTCAGCTAGCGAAATTTTGCTAGCTGACTTTCCAGAATAAATTAAAAAAAATGGCGCAAATAATGTGCCAATTTATTAATTAAGAGGTAACAAAAAGTTTATTACTTAATCATACTTATACTACCTATAAACCATATATATATATATACACACTATATTAAAGTAACAATATCCATAATTAGAAAAGATAATATAGAAACTATATCCACAATTACATTATATATACTATATTAGAAAGGAAACAATTATACATTAAACATAAAATTAAATATAGCAAAAGATGAATGAAGAAGAATCAAAAGGTAGGAAAATGAATCAATGGTTTAATATCAAATTCTAGCAAAATATGAATCAAAATAGAAAAAAAGATGAATCAAAGTTTAAATCAATAAAGTGTAATAAAAGATGAATCAAAGTGGAAAAAAATTGTAGCAAAAGAAGAGTCAAAGTTTAATTAAACAAGTGTAAGAAAAAATGAATCAAAGTACTAATGTATGATTACACATCAAAAAATATATCACAAAATGAAAGTGCTTGATGTGAATGTTGAGTAAGAATATGTAGATGTGAATAACTAATGGTGGGTGTGTTTGATGAATAACGAATTGGGGGAACGAATTATATAGGAGCAGATCAAAACCAACTACCAAATTAGCTAGTGAATATTCGCTTGCCATGTCACGCGGATTGCCAACTTGTCAACGAATAAGCACAAATGTAGCGCGGATCGATAACGTGGTACCTTGCTAGCGAAGAAATGTTAACAAAGTGGTCTGTCAGCTTTTAGCTAGCGAATATTATGAATCAAGCTCCAGCAAGGAAATTAGCTAGCATATTTTCTGAAGCTATTTTTTTATCTATGTATTATTTTCTTCTTCCTCGTTTGTAGCCTCATATTTCAGATCTACATTTTTCTTGGTCTCTTTTCACAAAGGCACCTCCCTCATTTGCGCAATTCATCCAAAAAATCATACATTAGCATTCTTCTTGACCAACAATCTCGACTAGAAGAGGTATGTTTTGTGTATATTTTATTTTTTAGCAGCTTTGTTTGGTTAATTTGTGAGTTAATAGGTTAATTGACGTACTTTATTTGTGTATGTTTTGTGGTGTTTGTTGTTATATTTGTAGATTGAAAATGTACAACAACGCAAATTGGAGTTGGATGTATGATAGGATTAGTGATGGAAATATAAACAGTACATTTTTATGGGGTGTTGAAGGTTTTCTCCAGTATGTATTCGATCAACCTAGTCTTATTGATCGGGGAATGGCTTGGTGTCCTTGCGCAAAGTGTCGTAACAGCAAGTTTATAGAACTCGACCAGATTAGATGTCACCTATACAGTAAGGGGTTTGTTCTACATTATTATGTATGGTTTTGTCATGGTGAGACTACATATGGCAGCAATACGGAGCAGGATATATACGACATTGGGCAGTCATCAGGTAATGTTGATCAGGGGCAGTTTGAAAATTCGTACGACACCGGTCCCAATAACGGTTTTCGTTTGAGAGACTTGGTTGACGATGCATTTGGGGGGCAACTTGCAAATGTCCATAACAATATAACGGCAACTGATGAGCCAACCGATCAGGCAAGAGCATTTTTTGAATTGTTGCAGAAAGCGGAGGAAAAGATTCATGATGGAATTGAGATGACTGTATTAGAATGGGTCGCCAAATTCATGTCAAGTAAGATTAAACACAATTGGACTGAAAGTAGTTGTGATGATGCGCTAGACAATTCAAGAAGTTTGTTAAGTCCTGAGGATTAGGGGTGGAAATGGGACGGGAAAATTCCCGTTTCCGTCCCATCCCGTGGGAAATTTCCTTGGCGGGAGATTTCTTATCTCGTTCCCGTCCCGCCACGACCAACGGGACGGGATTCCCGCCAACCGCGGGACGGGAACGAGAATCATTTTTGGGTTACCGCGGGAGGCGGGAATCCCACCAATTTCTAGTGCTATTCAATTTAGAGGGGGTTTGGGGGTTAGTTGCTAAAATAAATTAAAAGGAGGGGAGTATAAGGAGATAAATAAAATATTAGAGTATAATCGTTAGATAATTTTTGCCTTTTGAGTCGCAGATTTTTTTTTGTGATTTGTGATAGCGAATAGCGATTGTGATTCATTGTGAATGTGATTCGTATTGAATTGTGATTAATGTTAAGAAGTTGTTACTTGTTAATATTGAAAAGAAAACATTTTTCTAATACAAAGTATTCGAAAACGCCGATTGTCGAAGGGAAAAAAGTAGAGAAACATTTTCCCCACCTTTTTCCCCATTTGTTTTCTGAAATATTACGGTATTCCCGCAAAAATCCCGCCAACGATGGGATTCCCGCGTAGACGGGATCCCGTCCCGGTAATCCCGCCAACGACGGGATCCCGCGTAGGCAGGATCCCGTCCACAACGGGACGGGAACGGGAGTGGATTTCTCACTCATGTGCACACGGGATCCTGTGGAATATGATCTTGTGGGACGGGATCCCGTCCCGTTTCTACCCCTACTGAGGATCGCCATAAAATCCCAGATACTTTCTACCGTTGTAAGCGACTGCTAAAAGATTTAGGGATGGAATGCATAAAAATGGATGTGTGTACAAATAATTGTTTTCTCTATTACGGTAATTATGAAAGTGATGCTTACACGACTTGTCCCACGTGTGAAACACCAAGATGGAAGGAACGGTCTAGTACAAGTCTTCGTCGTGCCAAATGCATCCCACGAAAGAGATTGTGGTACTTCCCACTCACCCTCCGATTGCAGAGGTTGTACATGTCTCGCGCCACCGCTGAACACATGACATGGCATTTAAAATGTCGAGGGGATAACGATACAATGATACATCATGCTGCCGGTGAAGTGTGGAAGACCTTTGACGACACGTATCCCAATTATGCCAATGAGGCAAGAAATGTCAGACTTGGACTTTGCACCGATGGTTTCTATCCATGGGGAAATTCTTCTAACAGTTATTCGTGTTGGCCAGTTTTCGTTACCCCTATAATCTTCCGCAGGTATGTGCATGAGACAAGAGTATATATTTCTTCGTTTATTAATTTCGGGTCCATCGAGTCCTGGAAAGAACATCGACGTGTTGTTACGACCGTTAATTGATGAACTAAAGACATTGTGGGAGCATGGAGTACCTACATATGACAGTTATCGCAAAGATACTTTTCTTATGCGTGCTCATGTGATGTGGACCATTAGTGATTTTCCAGCTTATGGTATATTTTCGCAGTGGAGTACCCATGGTAATTTTGCTTGTCCATATTGCATGGAGAACACAAAGTCCTTTTGGCATCCAAATAGAAAGAAACACTCTTGGTTCGATTGTCATCGTCGATTTCTCCCCCTGATCATGAATGGAGATGGAATACTACAGATTTTACCAAATACCATGATGAAACTGATATGTTGTTGCATCGGAGATTGGGTCCAGAAATGTGGAACCACGTGAGTACCCTCCCCAATATTCCTTTTGGTAAAACAAATAAAGTTAGTCCAGGGAGTGGGTAGGTATCACAATTGGCAGCGACTCAGTATATTTTGGGAGCTTCTATATTGGGAGGCGAATGTGATTCGTCACAACCTCGACGTAATGCATTGCGAGAAGAACTTCTTTGATAACATCAAAAACACCGTCATGGACGACCCTGAAAAAACAAAGGATAATTTGAAAGCCAAAAGGGATATGGCATTGTACACAAACCGTTCTACGTTATACGTCGGGGAGGATGATATGACTAAAAGAAAGGCCAGATACTGTTTGAGCAAGGATCAAAAGATAACGGTTTGTAATTAGCTTAAAGAAATTAAGTTTCCTGGTAGTTTTGAGTCAAATTTATCCCGTTGTGTTCAGATGCCCCATATTCGAATAACAGGAATGAAAATCCATGACTGCCACGTGTTCAAGCAAAGGTTGATCCCAGTTGCATTTCATGATTTTCTGCCCAATTTCGTTTGGAAACCTTTGGTTGAGGTTGGTCTTTTCTTCAGGGCTTTATGTGCTCGTGGCATAAGTAGACAAAAAATAGAGGAGTTAGAGAGTTCGATTATCCATACTATGTGCAAATTGGAGAAAATATTTCCTCGAGCGTTTTTTGATTCTATGGAATATTTGGCTATTCACCTCCCATGGGAAGCAAGGGTTGGAAGTCCAGTCCATTACAAATGGATGTATCCGTTTGAAAGGTATCAATCTTATGTTGTTTTTTTGTTTTTTCCACGTACAATTGAAATCCCTAAGAATGCTTTATAGTTAGGTTTGTATTAATTTGTTTTCAGGCAAATGCGTGAACTGAAGAAATCTGTCAAAAATCGTAATTTTGTTGAAGGTTCAATAAGTGAGAAGTTTCTTCTTATCACACAATTCCTGGACACTATTTTGAGCCGCCGTATGAAACAAGGCTTAATCGGTTGAACATGAATGAAGTTGCGTTGAATGCTGACTACAGTAGCGAGTTTTCCATCTTCTAGAAGAATGGAGAAGTCATGGGAGCTGGAAAAAGGAAACAATTATCAAATGTAGAGTACAACTCAATTGAGTTATACGTACTACTAAACTGCTCAGAGCTGGAGTCGTGGTTGAGGTACAATTGCTTCGTTATATTCCTTTTAATTTCTTTCAAATAAATGTGTAAGACCATGTATCGTTATGCACAAAAAATCTGTTGAATGTAGGATATTTGATGAGCATATGTGTAATGGTGTTCCGCAAGGCCAAATTCAGGAGCGTCGTAACATGTTTTTTGTTCAGTGGCTGAAACAAATGGTTAGGTCGGGATATTGTAGTAAGACATTCGGGTTGTACAATTAGTAAACGGGCCATGTCCCGCTGCCAGGGCATTTAGTGGTTACAAAGTTAACGGTTGTAGATTTTGAACCACCGATGGATTGAATCCAAAACAAGCAAACAATAGTGGAGTTTATGTTAAGGGAGCAACGACGATCCAGAAGAGTTGAGTTATTATGGGATACTTCGTGAGGTCATAGAGGTTGATTATTTTGGGAGTGGAGTACACTAACAGTAGTTCTTTTCAAGTGTGATTGGTTCGATTTAATAACAGGGATTAACGTGCACCCGACTTTAAATTATAGCCAAGAGGTTGAGGTTCCCGGGCAGCCAGGGGTCACTGTTGGCGGTGTCAGAGAAGACACAAATCCGGTGGATGATGTGGTTGATGATACTCTGATGATGACGGAGGAAGAAGAACTGATGTTAACAGATAGCATCGAGCCTAATTTCAAGCAAATATGAGGTGGGATTGGTGTGCCTGTTCCTCCTAACTCGGCGAAAAGAGCTCCACTAACGCTGTGTAGGGACGGGAGCTTCGCTGACCCTTGTGCGGTGAGCTTAGCAGGCGATATAGTTAAACGAGTCATGCTAAATAACGATAAATTTACCTACCGAAGGTTCACGACAGAAGAAAAGAATGATGATTGGCATTCCTTTAAGGTATTTTAGTTAGTCCTTAAATACTTATTTAATACTTATGTAATGTGACTGTGAACAGTGATTAACTAATTTTTCTTTTGATCTATCTTTCTTTAAAAGCTAAAAAATAGATGCTGCCAATTTTAGAGATTTATTAATTGACAGTTAATTAACATTTGCTTATTATTTCTTCTAGCTTTTCCATGGTTTGTTTCTAATATAATGTCCATATTTGCAGCAACATTACCAGTGGGACAAAGACGACCACAAGGTGCTTCAATAGGATTGGACAAAAGTCTTTCCAAGATGGCATGAATAAAGCAAAAAAGTGGTGGATTGTATACAAGACCAACAGAGCATCATTGAAGAATTGAAACCTTTGGATGACCGTGGCGCATCTCAAGAATGCTATCCTGCATTGGAGAGACCCCAAGACCATAATTAGGTCGACGAATGCCCGGGAGAATAGAATGAAACGAGGTGGTGCCAATTACGTCGGAGGTTCTATTGGTCAAGGCATCCACAGAGAGAGAATTGTAATTTTCTTTCTTTTCTGTTAATTTATTGAACGTATTTTATTTAGAGCTTTTATGTTTAACATAAAGTAATTGAATTTATTTGGACATGCTGAAAAAGAATATGGAGGGAACCAAGACCTAGTCCCGCATTCTGCGGTTTGGTTGAAGACGCATTGCAAAGTGCAGTCGGATAAATCACAGAAGTGGACTACATCTTGGGCTCCGAGTGTATACGTGAGTTTATTTCGTTAAATCAGCCTTTATTAGTTTGTTGCGTCAAAAAACTGGGGTCTTAGTTGGTCTTTTCTGATTCTCCCGTGGACTGCAACAGAGGATTTAATGAATCTCTTTGATATTTGGAACCTAGGAAATAAGAGTGGCCAACTGTGAATGGTTAATTTTTTTTTTTTTTTTGTGCTTATTGGCCTGTTGTTGTTTTAGATTAAGTCCTTTTTGAGGCTTCGGATTTTTGTAATGACTGCTAATGTTTGTTCTTCTTACGATTAATTTATCTTCTTACAAAAAAAAGGTGAGTTCTGATTATCAATGGTTTTTTGGTAGATAAGCACTGAAATGGTTAATTTTAAGCTGTTCTTTGTGTGCTGAATTCATATTTTCTGATTGGCTTTCTAAATGTTAAAAATTTAATTGAGATTCCATTATGATACTAATTACTTCATCTTTGTTTGATCTTAGTTGAAGTACTTGGAGTTGTGCGTCGAAGATCTCGGGCCTGACCGGAAAATGGGAACCAATTAATATGAAGCAGTGGCTATTGGCTTCTGGAGGAGGGAAGAAAGGATTTGTTCCCGGCTTCTCAACATGTGGTGATCCCGAGCTTGTGGGATTCAAAGAAATCAGAAAGTACCCCAAGTACATTAGGACAGGGGGATCAAAGGAAGCCGTTCAAAAAGCCGCAACATATATTGTTCAGATCCAGTTGCAAAATGCCGCACAGCAGGCGCAAATCGCTGCACAGGCCAAGCATATTAAGGACATTGAGGAGCGACAGAAAGCTAATATGAGAGCGATTTATACAAAGGTTGATTTGCCGCTGCCTGAGCATTATCGTGATTCAGGGTCTGTTGGTGGTGGTTCAGGAGGTGTAGATGGTTCAGGGGGCAGTGGTGATTCAGGTGGTTCAGGGAACGGTGGTGGTCCAGGGAATGGTGGTGGTTCAGGGGGCATTGGTGGGTCCCAAGATGGTTCACAGGCATATGACGATACGAACTGGTTTGCCGACTGAAAATATCTCGCACGTTCAGTGAGCTAGCTGAACCACTTTCTTTACTAATGCTATGCTCTTTTTTTGGTTTACATATTGCAAAATATGTAGTCTTAGCGGTGTTATACTTGAACTGGACTAGTAAGCTATGCTCATTTTTGTCAGGATGGAACGATTTTGTTGTGGGAATGGTACGTTAGTACCAATGTTTTATTGTAACATGGTATTGTGAGGTGGATGGAACAATTGTGTTCTTGGAATAGAGTTATTTTGAATGTTTATTGTTATATTGTTGTAGTTTTTGTCGATTCTATTTCCAGTTGGTTTGGCACGTAATGCAGTTGAATTTCAATTGTCGATAGGCATGTCCTCATTCTAGATCAATTAGTAGCCTTTTTTCACATATTTGTTGGTTTAGCGGCTGTTTTAGCTAAGTTGGTAACAGGTTTTTTTTCTTCTTTTAAACAGAACAGATAGCAACTGTTTTCTGTTGCTTCTGTTACAGTTTTACAAAAAAAAACAAAAAAAAAACAAAAAATAGAAGTCAAATAGCGTTTATTCGCTAGCTGATTCGATGAGCTGGAGTTAGCTAGCGAAAAGCATATGCACAAACGAATTTGCTGAGCTCGAGTTATGTGAAAGTTACGCTTTACTTTTATTTTTTGGGGATTGATGGAATTTATCTATTTGTTTAATGTTAATTTTAATTATTCAAATATAGTTACTCCATTTCTAAATAAAGATTTTTATTTGACTAATTTAATTAGAGTAATTATTCATACCAATTTTTATTAGTCAGTTTTAATGAGTCAACTTTAATAATTCAATTTCAATTCCTTAATTTAATTGGCCCATTTTTATTTGAGTTTTATAATTATAAAATCTTGTTTAGAAAATGTTAATTGGTTAGGATGTATTTTTATTTTTTTTCTCTCTTTTCTTTGTATTTTTCTTTAATTAATCATTTGTAAATCCAGTTAGCACTTTTTTGGAACCAAATAGTTGCTGATGTGGCATAAACAATTTAGCTAGCGAAAAGTTCATTGCAGAAGTGGTTTCAGCACCTTTTTCGCTTGCAAATTGTTCTCGCTGGAGTTTTGCTAAGGATAATAAAATTTGTAAGCATTTATTCGGTTACAAGTCTTCTTTACGGACTTTTCGCTCGCTGATTGTCCAAGCTAAATAGCAACATTCTTGTAGTGTATTGAACACTTAATATAATTTCCTAGAATATGAATGAGAAATCTAAAGAACTTATCAATAACTTGATGAGAAAAGGCGTAGCCAATATATAAAGAGATGTATAGATAGATTGGAAGTCCTTTAATGACATGGCGTAGAATGAAGACTCACCCTACAATAAGAATAGCAGTAGTATTGGTGCATGTCACGAGCGTAAATATGAGGGGTTCGATTAAAAAAGAAAAAGGGCTTCTGTTCTTTTGGTAATTAATTGCATATGTATCTTTGGAATTTATATTCTATATATTGGTTTAATGGAATAAACCTACATATATGTTTCCTTTTATCAATAGAGGTCATTTGGATGCAGATACCTTTTGTATCCAAAGTCCTAAAGGCAGGGGCGTACCTTTTTTTCGTTTTTCTTACCAATAGATATTTATTAGAAATTTGCAAAAAGTACTCCCCATACATTATCTATTTAGCAAATAACCCTAATGTGCCATTTTAATTAACAAAACAATTAGATGCTAAAAACTCAGTAGAATACCTCTATTATTTAACTAACTTATTGTTTCTAAATTCTTGCTCCATTATAATTTGTCGTTTCAGCACTATTTTTATCATAACATGGATGATTCAAGAATTATTAAAATCTATGTTACTGTTAATTGTATAGATCATCCAAAAATATGTCGCATCTCATCTGATTTTGAAGAATTAGTAAAAAACGTGCCCTTGCCAATTGCCATAAATATTTTCATTAGTTAAAACTTGATTCGTATTATTTTTACTTGATACAAGATATCATCTTGCATGTTTCGCAAACATACATATAGCACAAAAAAAAAAGTACACATAACACAAAGCTTAAACTAAAAATGATTCCCGTTTGAAGTAACACGCACGGACAAACCCTAACACATGATGGGAATTTGGATGACCCAAAAGTGTTACCGCGTCTAATCAAAATGCTGCAAATAATTTTAGAATTAGTGTTTTTAAGGAAGCACATTCAATGTTAAGGCTTCCAATGACAGTAATTCGTATGAAAATTAAATATGATAGATGGAAGGGAATGTACTATTGTATTACATACGTCAAAAATGTAATACAAGTGTAGCTATTAATCGTACAAAAAAATGAATTAGAACGTTTTTCGTTGGAACTTTAGAACCTCAATCGTATCAAGTGTAGCTATTAATCCACGTTAGGGCCGATGCCTTACCACATCTAGGACTAGCGACTCGATTGACGACATCCTTGAACTAAATTCACCAATGCTTTATCACTTACGTTAACGCTTAATTCAAGTTGTCTCAGCCGACTTAAGCATGGCAGATTGCAAACTCCTATTGTAAGGGTCTTAAAAATAGTACATCAGAACAAACGAGTTAAGTAAGTTGCTAACGTCAAATGATCTTACGTCCACTCTATGTCTCATTCTGTGTCCCACTAAATTATCCACTCTTCACATATTCAGCATAGTGGGACATGGGAATAAGACAAAGCGGAACAGAGGATCATTAACAATTTTAGTATTGGACAGTTCCAAGAATGCTAAAGATGGATATTATTAGTAAATAAGAACAAAAGAGAAGTGTTAAAAGACTATTCACCTCAACAATATTGCTTCAAAGCTTTAGATGCACCAAAGTACAGAAACTATTCAGTATCGGACAAACTCCGGATCTACAAAAACCGCTGCTATAGGTAATAGCTACGTTCCAAATCAACGGTGTTGTAAGAACAATATTTCCATGTGAGTCTTCCGCCACAAATCTAGTCAATGTGGGTGCATTGATCACGAAAGACTTTACAAGTCGCCATTCGCAACATACAAGTTCCAGTTCTTTCAGAACGCAGAAATCCAATAAAACTTCGCCAGTATCAAAAGTCTAGTCGTTCAATAGTCTAACGCTGCAACCAAGATGTAAGATCTCGAGGTTGGAACAACACTTCTTCACTATGGCCAATTATGATCGAAAGGAAAAAATCGACTTGAGGAGTCAAAAGCAAATGAAGTTTTAGAACCTAGTAGTACTTGTTGAAAAATTGAATAAAACTCATTTAGAACATAAAATCACAGGTTCTCCTGAATAGAATAATAATCAGATAAGTATCGTCGCGAGGGACCAAGTAGGTGTTGAACAGAAAATATCAAAAAAAAGAGGTCTTTGATTTTATGATGAAGAAAATATTTTCAGTTAGGCTGCATACGTTTTTTTACGTCAGCAGAATTCATATTTGCATATACTTTCCAAACTCCTAAATTACCATATTAACAAAAACTTAACACTTTAAAAAAATTAGGGATAAATGCATTAAACCCCCGAACTATGCAGATTTTTGCGTTTTCGTCCTTAAACTAAATAAATAAGCGTTTTGCCCCCTAAACTATGCCATTCTGTGCGATTTGCCCCCTAGCCGGGTTTTCGGCTATTTTTGGCCATTCTTGGCCTGAATTTTTCCCCTTACCCGACACATATGTGTTGTACTAGATGTATTTTAGTAGTTGATGACAAAAAGTAGGCGAAAAAATACCTCGAACGAGACCTATTCCGGCTAAAATACACTGAAGAGGAAATCACAATTTAGCCGGAATATGTCCGTTCGAGGCATTTTTTAAAACTCGATTTGTCATCAACTGCTAAAATACATCTAGTACAACACATATGTGTTGGGTAAGGGGAAAAATTCAGGCCAAAAATGGCCAAAAATAGCTTAAAACCCGGCCAGGGGGCAAATCGCACAGAATGGCATAGTTTAGGGGGCAAAGCGCTTATTTATTTAGTTTAAGGACGAAAATGCAAAAATCTGCATAGTTCAGGGGGTTTAATGCCTTTATCCCAAAAAATTGTAATGATTAACTGTCTTACTATTTCCTTTTTGACATATGTATTCCGTTTGTTTGGATGCTTCATGACTTTGTTAAATGATAGACGGCAATTTGCTCTTTTTAAAAGATAGGTTGCAGAACGAAATATATATTTTCACCATTTTTATAAGCGTAATGATCCAAAATACAGTTGATTCGCAGTTACTATTGAGGCATGGTTCATCAAATATTATGTCACAATTCATTTGCTCGTCAAACATTCAGGTGCATTTGTTTAATTTCCTCGTCGAACTAGCTGCAGTCTGCATTCAACATCCAAAGCATATAGGTTACGAAAACACTAGTCGACAAAAAAATTTATTGGGTCGCCAAGGTCGCTTTGTTGGTGAATGTACTTAAAAAATTGTTGAGCTTAGTCGAGCTTTTGAGCGGACTACAACTGATGCCTTCATCGAGCTTTTCGGGGAACACAACAATTGGTCCATGGTTGTAGTCTTTGTCCTCAATGGTCGATCACAAAGGACGACAACCAGTTTTTCAAGATCTTCCACATACTTGAGCACAGACTTAGCAAAATGAACTTGACACTGTGTGCCTTCAAATCTGTCCAACGTTACTACCTTGAGGCGATAAGCAATACTCGATGGAAGGGATCTCAATTCTATGTATTTAACGTTACCACGATCATCCCACTGAAAAAATAAAGTGAAGATAAATCAAAACAATACTCGTTTTACTTTGGAATCAGAATTGTACGAAGTTTGCGCCCATTACTTACCACATCTAGGATTATCTCCTCAACCGACGGTGTCACTAGAAGTAACTTCATCAGTGCTTTGTCAGTTCTGTCCGCGCTTATTGCTAGTTGCTTTAGCTGAGTGAAGCAAGGCAGGGGAGAGGCTGTGTTTACTTCTGTGACGGCCTGCAAAGTAGTAACATCACATAATAATCAATATTACATTTCAACGTTAGCTTTAGAATGATAAATTTCTAATGTATTTGACTGACCAAGAATGCTATAGCATGGATCTAGTCCAAGAAATATGCAACTATTTAATTACTACAAGAGGAGAAATTGCATAAATAATTTGCACGGAACCCTCTTGTGTTTATGTTTTTGACGTAAAACTCCATCATAATTTATAAACTTCAGCACCAAACGGGATAGTTTTTATCAAAAAATCCTACTCCAAACCCTCCGTTTTATCAAAATTAGTTATAGATTAGTATTTTTTGTCCTAAAAATGTATTGCGCAAAATCACTCGTGTTTTCTAAAACATGCGACTAATTCCTTTGTGCTTTAAAATATGCACCAAAATCACCTTAGGTTATCGAAAATCCTTCATCAAAACCTCATCTACAGGAAAACAATCACAAAGGTGGCGAATGTACTACACTCTCTGTCACAATGAACAGAAAACGAGTTTTGTGGAGCGTTTTAATAACCTAAGGACGTTAGTAAAAAGAAAAACATAACACGAGATAATTTGGTAAAGAAGGCTTGTTACCTTAATAATTTGACTTGATAGTTTCAAATGCACCAAACCGGAAAGGCTTTCCAATATTGCACGAGCTCGGAATCCAGAAACATCACCTCCCCAAAAATTGGTAATCGTTGCTTCAGTGATTGAAAGTGCATTGTTAAAAACAACATTCTCTACCAAAGCACCAAAACTTTCAAATTTCTCGAGCTTCGGTCCATCGATCTTGAGCACATAATTATTCTTCAAATTCCAACGTGATCCTGCCACCTTGAATCTAGTCAACACGGGAGCTTTGATCACAATAGACGTCGCACTATGCCATTCGCAACATATTAGCTCAAGTTCCTTCAGAACGGGGAAATTCAATAATACTTCGCCTGTGTGACTATTAGAAACCTCGTCGTTGTTCAATAGTTTAACTATGTGACCAAGACGCAAGATCTCGAGATTGGGGCAGCACGTCTTTAGAATGGACATAACTAGCGTACAGTCCAAATCGAGCTTCAACTCTTTCAACGACCTCCAGTTGTGAAGGTCTTCATGGTAAAATGTATCGGCCCCATATAGCATGGGGGTGTTTATTTCAAGTCTCTGGACACCGCGCATTAAAACTTCACTTATACGTGGTTTTACGTCGTATAAGGAGATGGATGGTCGGTAGCATGTGAGGCTGAAATTCGTTATTCTCGAGTCATGAGCTGAATGGAGTATCTTGTCCATGATGGCAGCGAGTTCTATATATATGTCGCTAGTGTCCCTGAAAGCTGATCAACAGCAGTATATTGACAGAGAATAAAGAAAAGAAAACTAAACTTTTATTTCTTGAAGAAGAATGATTACAGATATGAGAAGTTGATAATTCTCCATAATGAATGATGAGTTGTGTGTGCTGTGGTTTATATACAGTTGAGATCTGGAGCTTATTCTAACTGAATGGGAAGGGGTGGAGCGTGTAACAACCTATCAGTTTCACTCTTGGTGAAACTTTCTATATTTGGCAGGTAGTTGTAACTGTTATAACAGAATTCTGGAATCTTTCCTTATTTGGAAAGTTCTTAATTTTACACTTTTCAGCATGATTCAAGACCCCCCCCCCCCCCCCTTCAAGATGGGCATGTATGTTAATGATGCCCATTTTGGACATCATAGTGTTGAAGGGTTGAAGTGATAGAGGCTTTGTCAAAATGTCTGCAACTTGATGTTCATTTGTGATGTGGATGATCTTGATGATTCCTTGATTGACTTTCTCTCTAACAAAGTGGCAGTCGATTGCTATGTGTTTTGTCCTTTCATGATGGACAGGATTTAAGGCAATGCACTGTGCACTCTTGTTGTCTGTGTATAGGAGAGGTGTTTTAGTTTGTTGGATTCCAAGTTCTGTCAAGAGTTGAATTAGCCACAGAACTTCACAAGTTGTTGATGCAATAGCCCTGTACTCAGCTTCTATGGAGCTTCTACTAACTGTGGACTGCTTCTTAGCTTTCCAAGATATCAGAGAATTCCCAATGTAGACTGCATATCCTGTCACACTCCTCCTTGTCTCAGGACAAGCTGCCCAGTCACTGTCACAGAAACTCTTTAAGTGAGTTTCAGAATTTGAGGGATAGAATAGTCCTTTACCTGGACATGTTTTCAAGTATCTCAGCACTTTGTGTGCAGCTGCCAAATGAGAAGTGGTAGGATTGGACATGTATTGTGTAAGGCATTGAATATTGTAGCTCAAATCTGGTCTTGTGATGGTTAAGTACAGCATTCTGCCTACAAGTCTTTTGTAGATTGAAGGGTCTTCAAGAGGCTGTGAATCATCTGATTTGAGCCTTGTAGAAGGATCCATAGGTGTGCTGCTTGGTTTGCAGCCTAGGTATCCTGTTTCATTCAAAATATCAAGTGCATATTTTCTTTGGCACAGAGATATGCCTTGTTTATTTCTTGCAATTTCAATGCCAAGAATATATTTCAAAGTGCCAAGGTCTTTTATTGTAAACATTTCATCAAGATGCTTCTTTATGTTCTCAATCTCAGACATATCATTACCTGTCAATATGATGTCATCCACATATACACATAGGGCTGTGAATGAATCTTTTGACTGTTTAGTAAATAAAGAAACATCTGCAACACTTTGTTTATAACCAAAAGCAAGTAGACATGTAGTGAGTTTTATATGCCACTGTCTTGAGGCTTGTTTCAAGCCATATAAACTCTTTTTCAAAAGGCATACTCTCATGTCATTTGGTTTGCAGTAGCCTGGTGGAGGTGTCATATAAATTTGTTCATCTAAATCTCCATGTAAGAATGCTGTATTAACATCTAATTGGTGAAGATACCAATTATGAGATGATGCAAGAGATAATAGAACTCTGACAGTAGTTAATTTTGCTACAGGTGAGAAAGTATCAAAGTAATCAATTCCTTCCTCTTGTGTGTAACCTTTAGCTACTAACCTAGCTTTATATCTTTCTATGGTGCCATCAGCTTTGTGTTTAATTTTAAACACCCACTTACAACCTATGCAGTGTTGGTTCTCTGGTAAGTCAGTTAAAATCCATGTTTTGGTCTTTTCTAAAGCTGTTATTTCTGTCTTCAGAGCTTCTTTCCATTCATTGAATTTGTTTTCTTGAGTGTAACTCTTATGTTCTGTAGTACAGCTGATGGAAGTAGTGAAAGCTTTGTGTGCAGGTCCTAATCTATCAGTAGATAAGTACTGTTCTATAGGGTATCTACTTTGGCTCAAGTTTGCTTTATGTAATGATTTTGGTAGTGTGAAGTCATAAGACTTTAAGTAAGCAGGTGGTGCAGTTGTTCTATTAGACTTCCTTGTAGATACAGAGGGGATATGTATATCAGCAGGAATAGAGACAGGGTTAGAGTTACTTGGATTTTCAGCATGTATTGCTGGAATAGTACTGTCCACTTCTCCTGGATGAGTTTCTTCAGGCTCCTGAGCTTGCACTGTGTCCTCAGTTTGATGTGGAGTGTTTGTGTGTATAATCTCATTAGGATGTACTTGTGGATTTGCTGGAGCCATTGTCTCTGCTTGTTGGGAATCCTGAAAAGAAATGAAAGTATCTGTGCAAACTTGTGTGTTTGTGTTCTGGTTAGATGGTACAGTAGTGTCTTTAACAATGAATGGGTAGTCAGATTCATAGAATATGACATTTCTTGATATGAATGTGTTGTTGGTGGTGAGATTTAATAGTAAATACCCTTTTGTGCCCTTAGGGTAACCAAGGAAGGCACATTTGACAGCTCTATCATCAAATTTATTTCTGTGAGCTGTTATTGTGCTGGCATAACATAGACAGCCAAAGTTTCTGAGGATTGTGTAGTCTGGAGGTCTGTTAAATAGTTTCTCAAAAGGTGTTACATTGTTTATAGTAGGAGATGGCAATCTATTTATCAAGAATGCTGCAGTAGCTACACAGTTAGACCAGTA
Organism: Linaria vulgaris; assembly: GCA_948329865.1. NCBI lineage: Eukaryota > Viridiplantae > Streptophyta > Magnoliopsida > Lamiales > Plantaginaceae > Linaria > Linaria vulgaris. The sequence continues at coordinate 4,943,537 of OX415251.1, forward strand.
GGAGATAGGTAAGTTGGATTGGAATCTAAGTGCTCTGGCTACTGATAAGAGATGCTGGTGTTTTCTCTCTACCACGCCATTTTGTTGAGGTGTCTCAACGCAGGAAGTTTGATGTATTATTCCATAAGTATTATAGAAATCATGTAACAAGAATTCAGTTCCATTATCTGATCTAATAGTTTTGATCTTAATGTCAAATTAATTCTCAATGAGCTTATAAAACTGAAGTAAAGATGTCTTAACTTCTGACTTGTGTTTTAAGAAATAAATCCAAGTGCATCTAGTATAATCATCCACTATTGTTAAAAAGTATCTATAACCATCATGAGATGTAGTTGCAAATGGCCCCCAAACATCACAATGTATCAGTTGAAATGAATAAGTGGAGACAGAGGTACTATTGCTGAAAGGTAATTTCTTTTGCTTAGCTAAATGGCAAGTGTTACAATTTTCATGATTCTTACAATCAGTAGTGGAAATAGTTGGTATACTAGACAACTTCTTATCAGATGGATGGCCTAATCTAGAGTGCCAGAGTAAAGAATCAGAAATAACATTGTGAGCAGCAACAGCAGTAGAGTTAAACTGAGAAATGTCTATGATGTAAAGGCCATGTGAAACTTTAGCAAAACCAATCATCTTCAGGGTTGTTGTGTCCTGTAGAACACAGTCAGAGTGTGAGAATGTTAAAGAAACATTACATGATTTGGTCAGTTTAGACACAGATATTAAATTATAGCTAAACTCTAGAACATATAAAGCATTCTGTAATGTTAGAAAACTATTTAGCTTTATATTTTTGATTAGTTTTGCAGTTGTAGTGTTTCCAGTAGGCATTGCTACAGGTATGTTAACCTGTTCTGCATCTTTTACAAAGTAAGTGGATTCACACAACATGTGATCAGTGGCTCTTGTATCCAGGATCCATAATTTGACAGAGTTATGTGCTGAATAAGAACTGAGTGCAAAGTGTTGAAGGGGAGTGATTTTACCAGCCCTTGCAGTTGCTACAAAGTTCTTGTGTTCAGCATGTTGATTGTTTGCTTCATTCCTCTTCTGAGTGAATGCCAGAAATTGTTCAAATAGTGCTTGGTTCTGGTCCACTTCAGTAGGCTTTTGGCTTGAGGTTCCTTCATCAGAGTGAGTAACCATGTTTGCTGAGGTTCCAGCAGCATTTCTCTTTCCAGTAGGTCCTTCCCACCCATGAGGGTACCCAATGATTTGAAAGCAGCGGTCCACAGTATGCCCATTGTAACCACAATGAGTGCATTTCATCTTTTTCTTGTCCTTAGTGAAATTCTTAGTGAAAGCTGATCAACAGCAGTATATTGACAGAGAATAAAGAAAAGAAAACTAAACTTTTATTTCTTGAAGAAGAATGATTACAGATATGAGAAGTTGATAATTCTCCATAATGAATGATGAGTTGTGTGTGCTGTGGTTTATATACAGTTGAGATCTGGAGCTTATTCTAACTGAATGGGAAGGGGTGGAGCGTGTAACAACCTATCAGTTTCACTCTTAGTGAAACTTTCTATATTTGGCAGGTAGTTGTAACTGTTATAACAGAATTCTGGAATCTTTCCTTATTTGGAAAGTTCTTAATTTTACACTTTTCAGCATGATTCAAGAGTCCCAATGCCAATATTTTTTTTCAATATCAACTATTTGAATGTTGTAAATAGACGTCCACTTGTGTTTCCAATCTTTGGATAACACAGATGTTTGTACCGCGTACTCCGTTGGTAGGCGAGAAAGAATGTGGCGCACGATGCTATCGGGTAATTGACTAATCCGATCTTTGCCATTGTCAGCGCTAGCCATGATCTGGATGGAAGGGAAAAAAAACAAAAATTGAACTTGAGACGTCAATAGTATTCTATTGAACGCTTAATAATTTAAAATATGAATGAGAAACCTATAAAACCTTTCAATTAATAGATGAAAAGAGAGTAACCAAAATATATATATAGAGAGAGAGATTCGAAATCCTTTAATGAAAAGTTGTAGAATAAAGATCTACCCTGGAATAAGAATATATATAGCAGATTGGTGTCACGTACGCGTGAGGGGTGCGAGTTAAAAAAATAAAAAAAAATAAAAAAAAATAAAAAAATAAGGCATCTTCTTTTTTGGTAACTAATTGCATATGTATATATGGAATTTATATTTTATATATTGGTTAAATGGAATAAACCTACATATATGTTTCCTTTTATCAATAGAGGTCATTTGGATGCAGATACCTTTTGTATCCAAAGTCCTAAAGGCAGGGGCGTACCTTTTCTTTCGTTTTTCTTACATATAGATATTTATTTGAAATTTGAAAAAAGTACCCCATATACATTATCTAATTAGCAAATAACCCTAATGTGCTATTTTAAATAACAAAACAATTAGATGCATGTTAAAAAATTCAGTAGAATACCTCTATTATTTAACTAACTTATTTGGTTCTAAAGTATTGCTTTATTAGTAATTTGTCGTTTTAGCACTATTTTTTATCATAACATGGATGATTCAAAAATCATTAAAATCTATGTTACTGTTAATAGTATAGATCATCCAAAAATATGTCGCATCTCAACTGATTTTGAAGAATTAATAAAAAACGTGCCCTTGCCAATTCCCATAAATATTTTCATTAGTTAAACTTGATTCGTATTATCTTTACTTGATACAAGATCATCTTGCATGTTTCGCAAAACATAAATATAGCACCAAAAAAAAAGTATATATAACACAAAACTTAAACTAAAAATGATTCCCGTTTGAAGTAGCACGGACTAACCCTAACACACGATGGGAATTTGGATGACCCAAAAATGTTACCACGTCTAATCAAAATTCTGCAAATAATTTTTGAATTAGTGTTTTTAGGAAGCACATTCATTACAAGAATAAGGGCCTATGGAAAGCGAAATATTCGAATTCTATAGGTTCATATTCGCATTCCAAAGAGGGTTGGAATGCAAAATTCGCTTTCCGAAATTCACACCCCGAAAGCCCACTTCCTAAAGATATTTAGAAAGCGAATTCGCTTCCCAAAGACAATGGAAAGCGAATAATTCGCATCCCATGTTACAGGAAGCGAAAGTTTCGCTTTCCAAATCTGATACTTTGGAAAGCGAAATTCGCTTGCAAAGGTATAATACGCGTACATATACTTATTGTGGGAAGCGAATTTTTCGCTTTCCTTCCCGAAATATTTTAAAATATATAGTGATAAATAGTTACCGCCATATATTTGATATTTTCGCGAAATAATGTGGAAGGCGAATAAATCGCATTCCTAGCACTAAAATATTTTAAATAATATGGCGGTAAATTAATTACCGCCAATTATTCGAAATTTTCGCGAAATAAGTGGGATGCGAAACATTCGAATTCCATCGTTATTATAATTAATAAAAAATGAAATATATTAATTAGTATTATTTGTGTGGTAATCACTAATAAACATGATTAACTGCTAAATAAACTATTTGTGTGGTTATCTCAATTAAACTTGATTAACTTGTGTTATTAATAATTTCAATAATATAAAACCATTAAATTAATTATTTGTGTGGTTATTAATAACAAATAAGATTAACTTGTCGAATTAATTAACTGAAAATGTAGAGTAGAATCAATACCCAATAATTATTAATAATGAAATAAGATTAAATTACATCTTAGAGAGCAGTTAAACAAGATTAATTATATCTATCAAAAACAAAAATTAAATCATAATTATCATCATCATCCGCCAATAGGTTGCAATTTTCTTAGTTGAAGGTTTGGAGATGGAGAAGAAGATTTGAAGGAATAGAAGATATAAAGTAAAGGTTTGGAGATGGAGAAGAGAAGATTTGGGGTGTTATTTATAGAATATGGAAGTGAAAGAATTGAAAATTTTGTTTATACCGCCAAAATAAAATTTAAAATAGAAAAAATCTTATCCCGCTAAACTAAAAAAGTTTCTCTGGTCCATTCTTCTCTCTGAGCCTACAGTAGACAAGGATGTTAACGGTGGAAAGTGAATATTTCGCTTTCCATATTATTCTCTCTCCTACTAAAAATAATAAAAAACATATAGGAAACTTATCTACTAAAAATCTTATCTTCTTCACCACTCATTTCATTTTTTCTTCGGTTTGTAATCTCAAAGGTAATTTTATTTAGTTTTTTTGTGGCATGCCCTCCAAAATACAACATTATAAACCTCAATTTCGATTGGGCATCATCCTCCACCAAAGGTATGTTATTTCCTAGTTATTTGTTGTCAATTGTTTTAGTTTATTGCAATTAATTTAGTTATTACATAGTTTTAGTTAACTATAAATCATTATTTAACGAGAAATGATAATTGATATACTTGTTGATATGGGTCTTTGTTGTCTTTGTTTCGTTAGATTAAATGTATAACGACGAAGATCGGAGTTGGATGTATGATAGGCCTAGTGATGATAATTATTGGAACAATTGTTATATAGAAGGTGTTGGAAGGTTTCTCGATTATGTATTTTCAAGAACCGATATATTGAGAAATGGGAAAGCTAAATGCCCTTGTTGTAGATGTTGTAACCGAGTGTGGTTAGATTCAGAAAGCATCAGAATCCACCTTTACAATAGAGGTTTTGTTGATCATTATCATGTGTGGACTTCACACGGGGAGTCACGTAAAACCTTTGCGCAGTCGAATACGCCTGACAACGAGCCTTCTAGTAGTACTACAAGTAACCTTGTTAGAGAAATGGTTCATGATAATTTTGGTGGGCGTTTTGAAAACGTAAATATTTCTGATGCATCAATCGAAGAGCCAAACAAAGAGGCGCAAATGTTCTTTGAGTTGTTACAAGCAGCAGAGACGCCACTCAACGATGGGTCTAATGTTTCTCTATTAAGTTGGGTAGCACACTTTATGGCCACTAAAAGTGAACACAAAGCTTCTGCTGTGTATTGTGACAAGGTTATAGAACCCGTGCACTGGTTGTTGTCTCCCAAGGTTAGCGAAGAAATTCCAAAAGATGTGCGTGGCATGAAAAAACTTCTTAGAAGTTTGGGGCTTGGAAAGAAAACTTTTGATGTTTGTGAGAACGATTGTTTTCTGTTCTATGGAGACTATGAAAGTAGCCATCACACAAGGTGTCCAGTATGTGGTGCAAAAAGGTTCGAGGATCAAGTTACGCCTACGGGTACGAAGAAACGCATTGCACTAAAGAAATTATGGTACTTTCCGTTGACCCCTAGGTTGTAGAGGTTGTACATGGCACGCCGAACTGCTGAGCACATGACATGGCATTTGAAATGTAGGGATCAAAATGATACAATGATTCATCCTGCTTGTGGTGATGCTTGGAAAGTGTTCGATGATACCTATCTTGAATACGCAGCAGAGCCGCGCAATGTTAGACTTGGATTGTGCACTGATGGTTTTACTCCGTGGAATAATGGTTCCTCTACTTACTCGTGTTGGCCTGTATTTGTTACCCCCTACAATCTTCCTCCCGATTTGTGTATGAGGCGGGAATATATTTTTCTTAGTCTATTGATTGCTGGCCCCAGAAGTCCGGGTAAAAACATCGATGTCATGCTATGTCCATTGATAGATGAACTTCGTTCCTTGTGGGATAACGGAGTTGAAACATATGATAGCTTTAGGAAAGATAATTTTGTGATGCGCACTCATGTCATGTGGACAATTAGTGATTTTCCAGCTTATGGAATGTTATCTCAATGGAGTACACACGGAAAGTTAAGTTGCCCCTATTGTATGGAAAATACTGAGGCTCATTGGCTGAAGTCGGGAGGGAAATACAGTTTCTTTGATTGCCACCGTAGATTTCTACCGATGGATCACCCTTGGAGAGAGAACACCTGAGACTTCTTAAAAGGTGAAAGTGAGACAGATCCACCGCTTCATCGAAGACTTGGTCCAGAGATGATTAGGCACGTTAGATGTCTGGAGAATGTAGGATTTGGTAAGAACGCATCAGTTATTCCAGGCTTTGGGGAATATCACAATTGGACCCATCGGAGTATATTTTGGGAGTTGCCGTACTGGGGGGCTAACTTGATTCGTCACAATTTAGATGTTATGCATTGCGAGAAGAATTTTTTTGACAACATCAAGAACACAGTGATGGATGACCCCGAAAGGACAAAGGACAACATGAAAGCAAGGTTGGATTTGGAGGAGTTGACTAAAAGAAAAGAATTATTTGTCAAGTATAGACCGTCGGGGCAAGCATATAAAAAAAAGGCTATTTATTGCTTGAGTAGGGAGCAAAAAATGCTTGTTTGCAACTGGTTACGTGGCATAAAGTTCTGTGATGGATACGCATCAAATTTAAAGCGTTGTGTCCAACTGCCACAACTTAAGATCACTGGCATGAAAAGTCACGATTGCCACGTATTATGCAACGTCTACTACCAATTGCATTTCGTGACTTGTTACCGAAATCCGTTTGGGAACCAATAGTGGAGGTGAGCCTTTTCTTTAAAGCACTGTGTTCCACTGAATTGAGTCGAAAAGCTATGGAACAATTAGAGAGCTCCATTGTGATTACTATGTGCAAGCTAGAGAAGATTTTTCCACCATCATTTTTTGATTCAATGGAGCATTTGGCGATTCATCTACCATGGGAAGCAAAGGTGGGTGGCCCTGTACATTATAGGTGGATGTACCCATTTGAGAGGTTTGTTCGTTTGAACCTTTTAATATCAATTGTGATTCTAAGTATATCAATTGTAATATCAATCGTTTGAACCTTTTAAGGTTTTATATTTAATATCAATTGTGATTCTAAGTGTGTTGTGTCTTTTTTTAATGCAGGCAAATGCTAGAACTAAAGAAGGGGGTGGGAAACCGTGCTCAGATTGAAGGGTCGATCTGTGAGGCATTCTTGATATCTGAAGCCACGAATTTCTCATCTCAATATTTTGAACAAAGTATTGAAACGAGGGCCAACCGTTTGAACAGAAATGAGGTGAGTCTTAATACTGAATTCGAGGGCGAATTGTCGATCTACCGGACCCATGGTGCTCATGTTGGTAGTGGAAAGAACTATAGACAGTTTACTACAGATGAGCGGAAAGCTGCAGAGACGTATATACTTCAAAATTGTCCAGAAATCGAACCATTTTTGAGGTAATTTATTCATTATAGTTAGCAATATATATTCTAATATACTACGGGCTAAAGTGTGTAAATACTCTTTTACAGCTTGTTTGACAATGAGGTGTGTCATGCACTCTCTGGGCACCGAATTCAACAAAGTCATAACAATCATTTTGTTCAATGGCTCAGAGCTTTGTTGGAGTCTAACAGATTCAATGTAGATCCTTGTATCACAGCTTTTGTAAGGGGTCCTAGTATGACTGTTCGGGTGCGAAAAGGATACGTCATTAATGGGTTTAGGTTCCACACAATGGATTATGCAGCAAGAAAGAAAACAAATAATTATGGGGTGTACGTGAAGGGCAGTAGCAATGATACCGAAGAAAAATATTTCTATGGAGTGTTGAAAGAGGTGCTCGAGGTAAATTTCTGGCACAGTGGTCGTCCACTCAAGGTTATTCTCTTTAAGTGCCATTGGTTTAATTTGAACACAGGACTAAGGGTACATGAAAAATATTCGTTAGTAGAAATAGACCCAAATCAACGTCTTGCTACCAATGACACGGAGCCATTTATTCTTGCAAGTCAGGCACAACAATGTTGTTATATCCCATATCCTTCGCAAGAAAATGCAATGAGAAAGGGCTGATGGGTAGTGTCTCCAATGAGAGCGAGGTATATTGTTGACATGACATCTCAAAGTAACGTGAGAGATGTGTCGAGGGAAGCGTCCGATATCTATCAAGACAGTATTGCATCCCAACTGCGGTTCGAAGTAGATATAAGTTCATTTGGAAGGATAAACTTGGCCGACAACCAACTTCAGCAAGTTGACCCAAATGCGCCACATGTTGATGAAGAAGACCCATATGAAATCGGGGATGTTGATGAAGAGGATGAAGAAGAAGAGGATGACAGTGACCCCGATTATTCTTAGAGTCATAATGGATATGGTAGTGTAGTAGTAATACAACAATGTTTGTGAACTATTATATGTCATATTGAATTTATTTCGCCGAGGATTTTGGTTGTTGTTGTTGTTGTATTACAGAATGCTTGTGTACTAATTTTGATGTTCTATATTGCTTTGTTGTTTCACCTGTTAAATAGATATTTGAGGTTTGTAAGTGTTTTTTCTTAAGTTTTTTTTTTGGGGTTGAATCATGTGGTATTTGTGGAATTAATAAGCTGAAATTGGAAATCAAGTTTGAATTCAAGAATTTTCAGTATAAAAGCTGACTATTTTTATGTTTGGTGCATATAATAGAATACTGCATATAATTCAAGTGTTTGTTGTTTCACCTGTTGTTTCACCTGTTTGTTCAAGTATAATACTGCATATTTTATGCAACATGCATAAAATATATACAAGAGTACAAACACTAGTACAGAACATTCACCTAGTTAAATTAACAACACTAGTTCAGTTAAATTAACAACACTAGTACAGAACATTTAACTTGCATCATTTAAATTAAACCATTCATCTTGCACCTGAACTCAAAACTTGCTACAAACATTAATATTCAACAGTTACCAACAGTTATCAAATCAGCATTCTCACTGCTATAATATTCAACTGAAATATTCAACACTCCTGTAATATTCAACAGTTACCAACAGTTACCAAATCAGCATTTTCACTGCTGTAATATTCAACAGAAACGCTTATGTTGCAACTGTACAGGCCTCAAAAAGATGCACAAAATCAGAGGCAACAATCGTTTGTAACATCACCAAAACAGAAATCAGCAACTCTGCTCATTTCTCAAAACGATGCACAAAATGCACCCCTCCTTGCTGACAGAAGCAACCTATCAGAATACAAAAACTACTAAAATCCCCCCCCCCCCACCCCCACCGTGCCCACTAGACCCCCCTCGCCAGTAGAGTTAGTAGATAACGGGTTCGACAAACCTTGCTAAGACAATAGAAATTGTACCATTGCATATAGTTTCTTGTTTTCTGCCTGTTGTATTGCATGCTGCTCTGCCATTTCAGCTTTTGTCGCTTCCAAACTCGCTTGAAGCTCGGCGTTCTTCTCTACTAGCTCATCCATCCGGAACTGATGCTCAGGGTCTGGCAATCGTTTGCTGGACACCCGCTTGAACTTGCGAGGATGTACTCCAATAAATTCTGGTTCACCACCAATACCTGGCCACCTACCCTTTCTCGGCTCCCCGACAGCCTCCATCCAAGCAGTGACCTCAAATGGTTCCCATTCATCCATTGGTTTCCCTTCCATTAACACAAACATGCGATCAACGTATCTATCCTACACGTAATAAATTGATAGTGTCACAAAGTCAGAAAAATAAATATATAAGTAACCATCGTGATACCAAGGAGCCTGGCAGAAATTGTTGATTATAAAAGGTTGGTCTATGATGTATCATACGTAAGTACATCTAGTCAAAGGTGAATCAATCATATAAAACATAAAGACAACTAATGATGCCATTTATATATCTGCATTAAGATTAAAAAATTCATAATGTGCGTCTATTCTATCTGGACAGATAGCTCAATCGGTTATCATCTAATATGAAATTGGTTATCCAATAGGATCTGACTGAACCGGGGGACTACTACGTAGATCGTATAAACTTATCTTTCTTTTGTGGACTATGAAATACCACTTATTACTAAATACCATCCAATCATGCAAAAATATCCTATTATAATCTCTACCGATATTTAGAATCCATATCTAATCTTTGTTCGGATATCAAACAGGCCCCTTAAATAGGCAGATAAGAAAATAAATGAAGAATGTATCGACGCATTAAGCAAAATCAGCATCCCCTTTCAACAATTACACCCCCTTTCGAAACAACGGATGAATGAACAAACAAACACCTAGTATCAGCAATAATAGTACGTAAAATGCTCACATTATCTATAGCAGGACGTAAATATCATACGTAAAGACTTATGTATGCTTGCTTGCACCACTCATTTACCCATTTGACTTTCCGCTCAACCGTAATTTTTGCCCGCGTGCGTAACCAGATATCTTGGATAGGCACCTCATCTGGAAGGCAGCCCTTCTCCCCAGCCTAACAAATAATGCGAAAATTAGTGAATATTCAATTTATATCATAGAATAAACAGAAAAAATTCTATGAGTTGTTTCAACATACCAAAATCAGCCTATACTCGTCTTGAGACCTTGGACCACCCAAGAATGTGGGGCCTTTCAATTTGAGTCTATTCAATCGGCATTGCTTTGATCGCTTCTTGTGTTCTTTGCTTAGCCAAAATTTCACGTAATCTTTCAACCACTCCTTCGAGACCCAAGTCGACCTAGTCATCGCATGTAAAGGGCCTAAGCATACCGCCAACCACCATTCTTTCGCCTTCCTCATCGCTCCAGTCCATCACTCTTGGGACACCTTGTGATACTGATGCATAACCTTTTCCTCAATGGAGGGGTCCCACTCAAACGTATCCTATAGTCCAATTTCTAAAATTAGTAATTATCAAGAAATTAATAATATTAAAACATGTTGACAAATAGTTAATACCCTAAATTTGTTTTCACGCTCTTTTTTCTCATCTGCTGTAAACTCCTTGAGCGAACTCCGCCAGTGAGCTTTCACTGCCTGTCCCAAGCCAGGATAAAGGAGGAGGGTTGTGGTAGGCTTGTGACAGCCAACGTAAAAACCCCGTCACATCCTATGATATGAACCATACTATGAATTTCGTTGGGGCGTTCCCTACTCAGCGACGCGCTACATCGGACCCCGGGTGTAGTGATAAATGGGCAAGGGTTGCTAGGTCGTCGCCCGGAAGCGACGCGCCATATCGACGTCCGGGTGTGGTGTCAAATGAGCAAGGGTTCCCTCACCTTCCAGGACGGGTGAGGGTAAAGAAGTTAGTCCAGGAACGACGAGTTCGCCTTGCATCGTGGAATGTGGGGTCACTCACAGGAAGATTGGCCGAGCTAGCTGAGGCAATGTCTAGGAGGAGGATCAACATCTTGTGCGTGCAAGAGACCAAGTGGGTTGGTGAAAAGGCCAAAGTAGTAGACCCTTGGGGTTGTAAGCTTTGGTATACCGGGACAGAGAAGAACTGAAATGGTGTTGGGATTATCATAGATAAGCTTTGGCTCGAAGACGTGGTGGAGGTCAGAAGGAAGGGCGACAGGATCTTACTAGTCAAGTTGGTCATAGGCGAGGATATCTTGAATGTCATTAGTGCCTATGCACCACAGATAGGACTAGACGAAGCTGTGAAACGTAAGTTTTGGGAAGATTTGGACGAGATGGTACAAAGGATCCCTAGTAGCGAGAAACTCTTCATTGGAGGTGACTTTAATGGTCATGTATGATCTAGCCGTGATGAGTTCGAGGACATCCATGGCGGGTATAGCTTTGGGGATCGCAATGAGCCGGGAAACGCTATCTTAGACTTCGCCCTCTCCTATGATTTGCTTGTAGCAAATACTTGGTTTAAGAAGAGAGAGTCTCATTTGGTTACTTATAGGAGTGGGTCAAATAAGAGCCAAATAGATTTCTTCTTAGCTAGGAGGGCAGATAGAAGTCGTTGCATAGATTGAAAGGTCATCCCCGGGGAAAGTGTGGTTACGCAACATAGGCTTTTGGTGTTGGATATTAGACTGCGGCAAGGAGTGAAGAGGAGTAGGCACCGGTTGGAACCTAGAATTAAGTGGTGGCGGCTTAAGGAGTCTACCCAAAAGGCCTTCGTGGAGCGAGTGGTTCAAGAGGTAGACTGGAAGACTGAGGACGATGCAGATGCAACTTGGACCAGAATGGCTTGTTGTATCAAGAAGGTAGCTAAATACCTCTTAGGTGAATCCCGAGGTAGTAGCCTGACAGGTAAAGACACGTCATGGTGGAATGATGAAGTAAAGGCGGCAATCAAGGCCAAACGGGATTGCTACAGAGATTTGAAGAATAACCATGATGGAGCAATCTTTGAAAAGTATAAGCTAGCCAGGAAAGAAGCAAAGAAAGCTGTTGGACTAGCGCGAGAGGCTGTGTACAAGGAAATTTATGAGAAGAGGGATAGCAAGAGCCGAGAAGGATATATACAAAATTGCTCGCATTAGAGAGAGGAAGACTAGAGACCTAGGTGCAGTGAAATGCATCAAAGATGAAGGTCAGTCTGTCTTAGTGCGTGAGGATCAGGTCAAAGCACGGTGGAGGGAGTACTTCGAGGGCCTGTTCAATGGAGGCCCCACCCAATCAGTGAGTGACATCTCGCAGTCCCCTCAAGATCTGAACCGCAATTTTATGCGCCGTATTAGAAGGTCGGAAGTCAAAGATGCGTTGAAGAGGATGAAGACTCGAAAAGCCGTTGGCCCATATGGTATCCCTATCGAGGCTTGGAGAAGCATGGGAGAGATAGGGGTGACCTGGTTGACGGACCTCTTTAAGAAAATATGGCGAACAAATAAAATACCAGAAGAGTGGAGGAAGAGTACGCTAATACCTCTATATAAGAACAAGGGCGATGTCCAAAACTGTTCTAACTATCGTGGGATAAAGCTTATGTCTCATACCATGAAGCTATGGGAGAGGGTGATCGAACACCGATTAACACAAATTGTTCCCATATCTGAGAACCAATTTGGGTTTATGCCCGGAAGGTCGACCATAGAGGCCATCCATTTGATTCGTCAGCTCATTGAGCGCTTTCGAGAAAAGAGTAGAGATTTGCATATGGTCTTTATCGACTTAGAAAAGGCATATGACAAAGTACCTCGTGATGTATTATGGTGGACCTTGGTGAAGAAGGGGGTACCCATTAAATATATCAACATCATAAAAGATATGTATGAGAATGTGATGACAAGTGTCCGAACTTGTGGCGGTTTAACAGACGCCTTTCCAATTACAATTGGCTTACATCAGGGGTCAGCTTTGAGCCCATTTTTGTTTGCCATTGTAATTGATGAAATCACCAGAACCATCCAAGACCGAGTCCCATGGTGTATGTTGTTTGCAGACGATATTGTCCTCATCGATGAGACGAGAATGGGAGTTAACGCTAAATTAGAACGATGGAGATAAACATTAGAAGCACGAGCATTTCGACTAAGTCGAACAAAAACAGAGTACCTCGAATGCAAGTTTAGCAAGCAATGAAGAAACAACGATGGCACGGTTCAGTTGGATGGCCAAGAGATTCCGAGAAGTGCGCATTTTCGGTATTTAGGCTCCATACTGCAGATGGATGGAGAGTTAGACGGAGACGTCAACCACCGCATCCAAGTTGGATGGACAAAGTGGAAGAGTGCGACAGGGATCCTGTGCGATCATAACTTTCCTTTAAAGCTTAAAGGAAAGTTCTATCGTACGGCTATTAGACCTGCTTTGCTTTATGGCTCCGAGTGCTGGGCTATTAAGCAAAGTCATGCACAGAAAATGAACGTTACAGAGATGCGCATGCTTCGGTGGATGTGCGGTAACACTAGGAGAGATAAAGTGCGCAATGAAGATATTCGGCATAAATTGGGTGTGGCGGCCATTGACGAGAAAATGCGAGAAAATCATTTAAGATGGTTTGGGCATGTTAAACGCAGACCCATAGATGCACCGGTACGACGAGTTGAAGATCTCGACTTGGGACAGACGGCTAGAGCTCGTGGGAGACCGAAAAAGACGTGGATGGAGGTCATACGGAACGACATGAAGCTAAAAGATCTAAATGAAGACATGCTCGTCAACCAAAACCTATGGAGGCAGAAGATTCATGTTCACGACTCGACGTGATTCATTCATGGTTCATATAGCCTACCACAATTTAATTGGGATTACAGGCTTGGTTGTTGTTGTTGTTGTAAACTCCTTGAGCGACATACGAGCCTCTCCTATCACCTGTTTCATGTTGACAGAAATACACTTGACCACTTTTTTCTTCGGCCGGAATGACCCATCTGGTGCGAGTTTGATCACTAACTTAGCTTCATGATGCTCACGTTGTGCAAACCGAGCTTCGCCTCGACCACTACTAGCAGAAGGGTCAGCAGGAAGGTTATCTATATCTGCCCATCGTGCCATCTCTGCTGCTGTCTCCTCCTCATCCTCCACAGACTCGACATCATCCTCGGTAGCTGCAGCAGTATGAAACCCCTCGCTGGGATAGTACTCCACCTCAGCCGACGTTAATAGCTTGTGCGTCAGGACGATGGGGGGAGTCTCTGAACTCTCTCCTTGAGCAGATGGTTGTGAACTTGAGCTCGTAGACGAAGTTGAACCCTGTGCTGCAGAGGTCGGAGTCCGAGCAGGTGGCGCCATCCCAGCGGGCACATATTGTGGAGTCGGGATCATAACTGCTGTACTGGGAGAGTATGACGCAGGAATCTCAACATTGGCCTGCTGCGTGGGCTGTGCTCCTATAGGGAGAGATGGAATCTGATTGTGCAGAAATCCGCTCCTTGATTGTAACAATGCAGTAAAGGAGGAGCAATCAAGTGGTAGGTCCATCGGAGAGGAGCCTGGGCACGGCGCAATATTCCTTGAGCTCGGACTTTGTCCGCGACCCGCAGGTCTAGAAGGAGCAGCCATATCTGCAATGATAGAAATATATTAGAACTTTATGTAATATTGAAGAAATATATTATAGGAACCTTAGAACTTTATGTAATATTGAAGAAATATATTATTATAGAACAAAAGTTTGGTTAGCTTGAGGATTGAAACAAAATGGGGGACAGATAGTTTTGTAGTAACTGTAAGATCAGAACAATATTTGTAGTAGCATTCATGTCTGACCTTCCAACTCAAAAATCTTTAGAACAAAATCTTTTCCAACACAAGAAGCTTGAGAACAAAAAAAGTTGAGGCTTTCTTCACCTGTAAAGTGAAAGCAGACGATAGTTCAGAATTTCAAACACCAAAATAGAAGCACAGTGAGTTACGATAGTTCAGAATTTCTAATTATTGACAACTGATAGTAGACAGTGAGTTACATAAAACATCCAATGCATCTTAGTCAGACAACATTCTGACTATTTCATAGCTGATTTCAATCAAAGAAAAAATATATAAACTTTCTCATACATTTTACCAAATGAATCAACTGACCAAGAGCAACTTATATTCCTTATGCTGCCTTAGGTTCCACAAAAGGTAACACTTTTCACAGCTCCAATTAACTATAGTCTCTTCTACCTTAAAGCCCTTTCATATCAAATACACAAAAATGAGAAGCACAACAAAAAGACAGAAACTTTCAACTTTTTCTCTTCTCCCTTTTCATTTCACAGCAAATTTAAAAGAAAAAAAAACAAAACAATCACCACCAAACCAACTGAAGAAAAGCACAAGTAGTTGTACCCTGTGCTGCTCAACTTGTACAATCAAAACTAAATCACTAACACAACAACACATAACATTAATCCACCTAAAAATTAAACAAAACTAACATGGTTTAAAGGAAAGAAAACCAACATGCAATAGGAATTGTTTTGGGGAAATCGAAAAAGAAAAATAAAAATTTGGGGAAAGTTGAAGAACTTACTATTTTGGACGGGGAAGGTGGTGGCGTGGTGGCGTCGTGGAGCGGTGGTGGTGAGTCGGATGGAACAGCAGTGGCGTTGTGTCGTGGTGGAGCGTTCGTGGTGTCGTGGTGGAGACTAGAGGCTCGAGCGCTCGTTCGTGGTAGCGGTGGCGGAGGTCAGCTGAGTAGAGCGTGGCGGAGGTCGAAGAGGCGGGGCTGGTGGCGGCGTGGCGGGCTGGCGGCAGAGAGTGAAAGAGGTGAGGACGTGATCGAGGCTATTGTATTTGAGAGAGAAGAGAGTGGCGGTGTGGACTGTGGAAGACTGTTCTACAATGAGGGTTTGGGTTTTTATATTTTGGCCTTTTTTTTTAATGTCTAAATTTCTCTCAATTTTTCTGTTAAAAAATTCTGCCGCGAATGGATTTATTGGGAGAAATATTTTGGGAAGCGAAAATCCCTTTCCAAATATTCTTATGTATATTTTATTTTTATTTTAATCGACTTTTTTTCTCTGGGAAGCGAATCATTCGCTTTCAATATACTATGGAAAGCGAAAAAATCGCTTTCCAGGCATTTCTCATACATTATTTTTTAAGTTTAATCAGATTTTTGGTTTGGGAAGCGATTTATTCGCTTTCTACACTTTTAGAATCCGATTTTCGCTTCCTAAATTGGTATTTTAGAATGCGACTCATTTTCGCATTCTTTAAATTCGCATTCTATAGGCCACAATTCTTGTAGTGATTCAATGTTAAGGCTTCCAATTACAGTAGTTCGCATGAAAATTAAAATATTATAGATTGAAAGAAATATACGTGTTGTATAACATATGTCAAATAATGTAAGGTGTGCCATTGTTAGACGGAAGCTAGGAGGGCGAGTTTCTCAGGGAAAAATGATCGATGCTTTTGTCGAGCTTTTGTGTGAAGACAACAATACGCGCATGATTGAAGTCTCTGACAACAATGGTTTATCGCAAAAAACGACAATCAATTTCTCGAGGTCTTCCGCCTTCTCCAGCGCGGAATTGGCAAGATTAATTTGACCCATTGTGCCTGCAAACCCGACCAATTTTACTACTTTGAGGCAAGAAGTGATACCCGGTGGAATAGATTCCTATCCTACGTAGTTGTCGTTATCATAACAATCACCCTGAAAGAGATACAATAGAAAAAATGAATTAGAACGTTGTTCGTTGGAACTTTAGAAACTCAATCGTATCAATTGTAGCTATTAATCCACGTTAGGGTCGATGCCTTACCACATCTAGGACTAGCGACTCGATTGACGGCATCTCTTGAACTAACTCCACCAATGCTTTATCACTTACATTAGCGCCTAATTCAAGTTGTCTCAGCCGACTTAAGCAGGGTAGATTGCAGACTCCTATGGTAAGGGCCTTAAAAATAGTAACATCAGAACAAACGAGTTTAGTAAGTTGCTAACGTCAAATGATCTTACGTCCACTCTATGTCTCATTTTGTGTCCCACTAAATTATCCACTCTTCACATGTTCAGCATAGTAGGACATGGAATAAGACAGAGCGGAACAGAGGATCATTTCCGATTTTTTAACGTATTAGACAGTTCCAAGATGCTAAAGATGGATACTATTAGTAAATAAGAACAAAAGAGAAGTGTTAAAAGACTATTCACCTCAACAATGTTGTTTGAAAGCTTTAGATGCACCAAAGTAGAGAAACTATTCAGTATTGGACAAACTCCGGATCTACAAAAACCGCTGCTATAGGTAATAGCGACGTACCAAATCGACGGGGCTGTAAGAACAATATTCTCATGTGAGTCTTCCGCCACAAATCTAGTCAATGTGGGAGCATTGATCACAACAAACTTTACATGTCGCCATTTGCAACATATAAGTTCCAGTTCTTTCAGAAATGAGAAATCCAATAAGACTTCGCCAGTATTGGAAGTTTCATCGTTCAATAGTTGAATACCGCGAGCATTGATCACAACAGACTTTACATGTCGCCATTTGCAACATATAAGTTCCAGTTCTTTCAGAAATGTCACCTCAACAATAAGACTTCGCCAGTATTGGAAGTTTCATCGTTCAATAGTTGAATACCGCGACCAAGATGTAAGATCTCGAGGTTGGGACAAAACTTCTTCATAATGGAAATAACTAACGTGCACTGCAAGTCGAGCTTCAGCTCTTTCAATGGCCCCAAGTATTGAAGCTCGTAAAAATATTCGGCCCAACACATTGGGGTGTTCAGTTCAAGACTTTGAATGCCGCACCTTAATACAATGCTTAACCATGTCTTCATGTCGTTATACGCCAACCTTTTGCTACATGTAAGACGAAAACTGTTTATTCTCAAATTTTGAGTTAAGTGGATTATCTCATCTACCATATCAACGAAAGTAAAAACGTTACGACCTTTGCGCCAATATTTTGATTCATCATCGACAATATGAATGTTGTAAATGAACGTCCACTTGTGTTTCCAGTATTTGGATAAAACGGAGGTTTGTATCGCATTCTTCGTGGGTAGGCGGGAAAGAATTTCGCACACGATGCTATCGGGTAATTTACTAATCTTGTCTTCACAACCGCCGATCATGATCTAAAAAGAAAAAATCTAAACCCTAGCAATACTTGTGGAATACTCGAACACAATTCATATAGAATAAAAAAAACCTCACGTTTTCCTTAAGTACTGTGGAAGTCTTCAATATATAGAACTGTAACTGTGTAAGTCTTATGGCATAAGGAGGGAGATTTAATGAAAATTTGTCATGAAAAGATTTACCCTAGATGTCACATGCGTCAATGAGGAATACACGTGGGCACTTCAATTCTATTTTGATTTTATGGAACAAGTTCAATTAAGCTACATAAGTTTCCATCAAAAAAAGCTACATAAGCTAAGTTTCCTTGCGTCGAGAGAATTCATGCACCTTCGGAATCCTAAAGGTTTTGGAATAATTGCCATTAACACCACCTAAAAATTTATTTTAAGAGTATTAAGCTTCGTTTGTTTTCCAAAAAAATGTGAGAAAGGGAAGAGAAAAAAGGAAAAACAAGGGAAAACAAGATTTTTCAAGAAATTTTTTAAAGAAAATAAAATAAAATAAATCTTTATTTTCCAGTGTTCCGCTCATAATGATTTTTCGAAAAAAATAATTCGAATTATGTATAAATGCTTTTTGTATTTATTGTTAATTTAAATATTTAAAAACCATAATTATACTTTGTGCTTAGAAATATGTATTAAAAATAATAGACAAAAATATTCTATTAAATTTGTTTATATTTTTATTTTGAATATTGATAGGTATAACAAAGATATAATTTAGTTTATATAGAGACTAAAAATCTAAAAAATTGTTTAAATTGGTGGGGAAACAAAAGATTTTACATTTTAGAAAAGATTGGGATAACTTTGATGAAACTTTCCCACCTTTTTTGTAGGAAGTGAAATAAATCACGCGATTTTATTTAGGATAAATTTTCCTCTATTTTCCAAAACTTTCTTTTTTTTCAGGAAAATCTTACATGCCCAATAGTAGGAAACAAAGATTTTCTTTCTTTCTTTTTTTTTTTCCTTTTGCCCTATTTTCCAGGGAAACACACGGAGTCTTACTCTATAAGGAATAGTTCCCTTTGTATGCTTCTTGTTGATATATATATATATATATATATATATATATATATATATATTCCATCTAGTTGGATGCTTGACTTTGTTAAACGATAGATGGCAATTGCTCTGTATTCTACTGATAGGTTGCAAAACGAAGTACACATACATACATGTTGTAATCTGTGCAGTACTTGGTCCTTATTCTTAGGAGTTAATGTCTATCTTATTTTTAGTAAATAAATCAGCAAGATATTTGGTCCTTATTCTTAGGAGTTAATGTCTAGCTTATTTTTAGTAAATAAGTCAACAAGAATATCTTGCTGATATTAGATGATTTGAATTTGATTGTATTAGATTACGTGTTGATTAGGTGGGATTAGTTCTTGCTATTAAGAAGTGTTTTTATCATGTATTTATACAATGGTGTTCTGCGAGTCACATCAGAATAATGAATTCAGTCTTTGCCCTCTATTAATTTTTCAATACATGATCGAGGAATTGACATTTTAACTCTTTTCTACGTTATTCAAAAACCAGCTAATTGCCTATTTCGTGTCAATAGCAAATACCAAAAACCAGCTAATTGCCTATTTCGTCTCAATAGCAACTACATGTCAATTCCTCGATCAATTATTCAAAAACCAGCTAATTGCCTATTTCTCATTTACTGTCAAGGCATAGTTCAACAAATTATGTCACATTTCATTTGCTCGATGAAAATTTCGGTGCAGTTGGTTTCCTCGTGGTATAACCAGGGCTGCAGTCCGCATTCGACATCCAAAGCCCATAAGTTAAGAATATTAGTCGGAATAAAATTTAATGGGATCGCCAAGTTCCTGAGGGAAGGGTGATTTTAAACAAACTGATCATGTGATAAAAATACAGGAAGTACAATTAAACTGAAGCACAACGTAAATTGAAAACGGAGCACTCGGTGCACATCTTCTAAATGCGCATTGATATGCGATTAGCATAGCACCTATTCCTTGCCAAAGTCAGCACTGTAATGTGCACTGGATTCAAGCTTCTTCGCTTCGTTCAGTTTCCTCACAGCCTGAAAAACATTGTTAAGCGTAAGAAACGGAAATAGGGAAAATACAAATAGAACATAATCTAGGTATGATTATGATCCATTTAACATTAATTACATGTGCAAACCGAATCAAGAAACATGTAGAAGGACCACCACATTCAAGGATCAAAAAAATTGGTTTCATCATACATTTCAGAGTTCGGTATATATTAGAAATTTTTTGCAATGTTACAAGATCTTTTCCACATGTTTTGAAAAAATCGTAAACTAATTGCAAGGCAGTGTCATGATGTTAAAATGCATAGTTTGGCCCCAAAGAACTTATATATTGCATGTTATGCCCAGTAAAAATACCTTCATGAAATCTTCTTGGATGACATAATCACGCTCTGCACGAATTGCGAACATACCAGCTTCAGTGCAAATATTACGAAGATCAGCTCCATTGAAGCCCTGGAAAAAGACAGAACACAGCTCAATGAAACAACTTTACGACATTATTTGGCAAATGAGTGCTAAGCAAGTATCAGTAGCCTACCTCCGCGAGTTTCACAACTGCCTCATAATCAATTTCACCATGCTTGGCTATTCCAGCAGCATGAATCTTGAGAATTTCCATTCTCGATTGTTCATTAGGCAATGGTATTTCAATTTTCCTATCTAAACGGCCAGGACGAAGAAGTGCAGGATCCAGAACATCAGGTCTATTTGTCGCCATTATCATTTTAACCTGCATTAAGCAATTTATTTCAAATCAGAATATGCTGTGCACAAGCATTCTACTGCTACTAAAGTTTCTGAAATAATGCTACTTTATAAAACATTGTGAAGACCTTTCCAAGTTGGTCGAACCCATCAAGTTGGTTCAACAACTCCATTAGTGTTCTCTGAATTTCACGGTCAGCACTAGTTCCCTCACTGAAACGGCGACCACCAATGGCATCGATCTCATCCATGAATATGATGCATGGCTTCATACAGAGAGCAGTTTCTTTTAATGAAAATTCAATCTTAAAAGTCAATCTACTTTATCAGGTAAGAAATGGATACTTACTTGGTGCTCACGAGCATAATTAAACATCTCCCTGATCAATCTGGCACTCTCACCAATGTACTTGTCGATAATAGCACTTGATACCACCTGCATTAGAACTTCTTGTGAGAATTTTTGCCCAAAAAAAAAACCACAATTAGAGGTTTTTTGCAATCTCTTACCTTCAAGAAATTGGCATCGATATTACTAGCTATTGCTCTGGCCAACAATGTCTTTCCAGTTCCAGGAGGCCCATAGAGAAGTACACCCTAAAGCAGGTAGACAAGGCTTTGATGAGAATAGAAAACCTGGAAACCGAAGAGTGCATCAGCTCATTAAATACTATTACCTTGGGAGGTTTTATGCCAACTCTAATGAAGAGTTCAGGATTCATTAGAGGCAATTCAATAGATTCTCGCAGTTCTCGGATTTGATCAGACAGCCCACCCACGGCCGAATAACTGATGTTTCCAGGATCTTCGTGAAGCATATTATAAACAACTGGATCCACCTACAGCATAAACAAAATTCCAGGGTCAGAGAAAATCGGACTAGAATTAGACATGTACAGTTGAATTCATTAAATCACGTGGAGACTTTTGGTACCTCACGAGGGAGAGCTCGCATAATTGTGAGGGTTGTCATATCAAGAACTACCCTTGTGCCTGATGTAAGTTTTTCTTTGTCCACCTTACTACGGCATCCAACCACATACCTTGGGCCACTACTGGCTTTGACAATCACTGAAATAATAGCATATAACCTCACTTTAGAATCTTAAACAAAAACAGAAAATAGTGATCAAACTCCTGATGAACGGTGATATGACAGTACCAAGTCAGCATAAAAATCTCTGGAGGGAACGAGGAATATAAGCACTACTACTAATTCCACTAGACATAGAGCATTATTTGTGAATTGCAGAATTCATACATTGCTTCTACCAACAATACTATTCTCATAATTTTCCAAATACAGAATTATGTATGACCGAGAAACGAATGTCAATTCCTAAGTTAATAACTTGTACTTAATGTAAACAGAAGAAAGTCAAAGAAAATCTCTTACAGCGTTCATTGTCCAGTGGCCTGAGAACCTCGCCTATGATCTGCCCAACACTCTGCAGTGACTTCAAATCATCCTCAGTTTTAGCATATTCCTTCTTTGTGGCTCTTAAATTGTCCCTTACTGCATAAATCATACATTTGTTCAGCAATTGCTACATATCACAAATATTTTGAGGAAATGAACAAATAGATGTTAAGCCAAAGCTTGTTAAACGAAGACAGTTCCCGTTCTTGCCGTAACATGATACAAAAGGCATGGATCACATGGTCAAAAAATTACTGTAGTAGAAATAATTAAGAAATTCACATACAAAAAAAAACAACTTCCACGTCACTCTGAAATTAAGAACAGTAAGCTCTACAAACATAGCTATTGATCAGCATTCGACCTCCCCCTACCCTTATACGTGGCAGCATCATTTCCCAACCCCCCAGTTCTGACAAAACCATGAACATGTCAGCTCAAAATTACTTAAAATCCACTGAGTACAGCCTTATTACCAACACTGTTCTGGCAGCTTCCGGAATCACCTCAACAATGGACTGGATCACTGAGCTAATACAGTGATCATAAAGATTGTCCTGCAACCTAATGAACCAAGAGGCAAGTACAAGTTCTCCGAATGAACTATCCCATTAAGGACACAAGTTTCTTGAATAAAGAGTGTACTATATAACATTCCCTTTCTCAATAAGCCAGACTCAACACCTTAATCTACAATTCAGCTGCGACAAGATTCGTGATATCAAATATAAGAACGTTCTCACATTCTCACAAGTAACTCTAAATTCACGACTCCATTCACATATCACGCTTAGACACAAATTCTGTCCGTATTCTTCTCCTGTTTCTGGAAGTTCATTTGTTAAACTTCTAATAACTTACAACAGTATCACCAATTTTCTTATTTTTCAATTAGGCTTTGCTCTTGCTCCTCAACAGGTCATTATCACCTTAGCACTCCAAAAAAACCTGATCTAGCGAATTTAGGGCCAGCGAAAGTTTGCAATAACACATAACACGACACACACACATGAACAAGTAAACCACCAGAGGCACCATTGCACAAAAAATATTCCTTTGAAACCTAATAAACCGAGAGACCTTATTAAACGTCTTCTAAGATTAACTCCTTTTTACAACAAACAAGTTTCCCAAAATCAAAAATTTCTTCAACGACATTCTCATTCTCACTTAGTAGGTCTTAATCCAGCTGCCACAACACTCAGGATCTAAAAGTAAGGACGTTTTAACATTTAACAAATTTAAGTTAAGCCTAAAATCCTCGAAGCCATTCACACTTACGAGCTCACATTCAAGCACGCACTCTATCCGTATTCTTCTATTCTTAACGGAGTTCCGTCCGTCCAAATTCTAACAACTTACCAAAATTGCAAAACTATCACTACAATGCTTCAATTCTCAATTAGCCTTCACTCTAACCTTTCTTAACCACCATACCTCAAATTAACAAATCCTCTGCTTTCAACTCTAACGAGATTACAACAGATTCCTCGAATTCGAACCGACAAAACTCGTAAAAAACAATTTCAACACAGATCAACGCCTCTAATCTTCATTCAACTACACAAACTAGTAATAAAAAAAAAACCACGAAAAGTTCAAATACACTATGAATCGTTAGGGTTTAAGAAAATAAAAACATATTACCAGATCGAACTCGTCCTTCGAGCTCCTTGTGGTTTAGAAGCTTCTTTCTGTAATCGGAAGTCGCGGATTTGCGGCGTGCAGCCTCGTCGATCTCGGTCGCCATTTTTGGATTGATTTTCGCTTCTTCTTTTTTGTGAATTTTGCGACTTGTTATTATATTCAGCTGGCTTGGAGAAGAAGAGAGTGTGGTTAAAAGTGTAGAATGTTAATGGGCTTTATTGGACCCGGCCCATTTTGATTAATGGGCTATGTCAATGTTCGACCTACGACCCGTTAAACGATACTGGTTTCGAAGTTTCTATGGCGTATTTCTTGTGTGGTGCTCTTTTAAAAATATAGCAAACAATAACAAGTTTAAGGTAATCTCACCGTGTAGTGATAGTTGTTAAACCACGTCGGTCATGAAATCATTCCTCTAGTTTTGGTAACTGGTTTTGTTTGGAACACGATGCTCAAGTTTTATGCAATTGTTGACTGTTTACATGGTGCGATCAATTATCTTGATGAAACTATTTTCGTAAAATATAAGAAGTAACCATCATATAATCGAATCTCTAAAGTGTGTATTGGTACTTGTTGCCCAATATCACAAATACAATAACTGAATAAAATAATTTATGCGAATTTGAGAAATGGATATCGATCTGAAAAGGAGCATTCTCGGTATTTAGTAGCTTCAATTCAAATTAAGATCGTGAATTAAGATTTTAAAGTCTTTTCTCCCAAATGTTGAAGTGGTGGTCTTGTGGATCAGAATTTCAATATCACCTAAGTATTTGAAATTATTCACAAATCATCGAAAGCTTTTGTGTTTCTGGAAAATTACAAAATTATTTTTGCAATAAAACTGAAATGTACTTTCTAGTTTTATTTTCTGCTTAGTTAAACACGAAAGTATTTCGTACATTTTAGAGATTTTAAGCTAGAGTCGAAATGTTATATATATTGACCTAGTAAAAGGTGAAATTTAATATTAATTCCTAGACTTGTTACACCAGTAATATTTTAGCAAGCTACTAAAGACACTTAAAAAACTCTCTGAAGCAAGAGAAATTTTCCATCATTTAATAAAAGCGAAATCATAATTTTATTTCATGTTTTATATATAGACATTATAATTGTAACATATCAAGATTTTTCCGAACATTATAACCTCAATTAAGGGGAGAATCGTCATTGAGCATTTCGTTTCATACTTCCATATGTATTAACTATTAAGCTTGAAGATCAAAATAACTGCTATAATTATTCGTAAAAAAAAAAAAATATTGATGTTTACTGCTATAATCACTCGCCAATATATATTGTTAACTAATAATAACATGCGCCTAACTTAACTGAAGCTCAAACAAACTCATCTCCTATCCTACAATCTTCCGACAAACATTGAAATTATCAAACAACAAAATAACTTAAAATCAACCATCAAACTCTGCCACAATCCCAAAGGGTGTACCGATTGATTTTTACAACATTTCTCCCAAATGCTTCCATGATAGTCGATTCATGGAAACAATGCTTAACGATATTTTTCGCGTGCACTAATTAATATGCTTGTTCTCATATTGTTCTCCAAACATTCAAAGGTTCCTGGCAGACTAAAAAACATATATACACCAGAAATGAAACTTCAAAATTCATGAGGCATTCAAGTGCCTCCATCCCCACCAAAATCATCCTTCTCGTTCTCATCCTGATCCAAACGGGTGATGCGTCTTCACTCTCCGATTTATTTGTACCCGCGGACCGTTACCTCTTCAGTTGCGGTGTAGAGGGCAACACCACGATCCAAGGTAACCGAATCTTCCTAGGCGATCAAGAAGGCAACAAGTACTTAAACTACTCGGGCAGAGACATCCAAACAGTTGACCCCGACGCTACATCCATCGTTCCTTCTCCAATCTATCTCTCGGCCAAAGTGTTTGAATCTATAGCCACCTACACGTTCCCCGTGAAACGACCCGGTTGGCATTGGATCCGGCTGCATTTTGCCCCCATCCCAAAGTACCAAATCAACCTACGCAATGCCAACTTCAAAGTTACCACGAGCGACAACCTCTTATTGGTCAAAGAGTTTAAGATGGCGAAGAACGACCCGTGGCTTTACGGCGAGGCCTTAGTGAATGTTACCACGAAACAGTATTCGATCACTTTCGAACCTTTTCGTGGTAGTGTGGCATTCGTGAACGCTATTCAATTCGTGTCGGCCCCAGATAGTTTGATGCCCTGGTCTGAGGTGGCTAACCAAAAGGTGGCTTATCGGTTGATTTACAGGCTCACCGTGGGCGGGTTTGTGGTTTCGGCGGGAAACGACACTTTATGGAGGGAATGGGAGACCGACAAGCCATACCTCGACCCAAAAGTTAGGGGTGACGATCAGTGGACCGATCCAGAATTGATTGAGTATCACAATGGCGAGTCACCGCTTATTGCTCCACCACAGGTTTACGCGACGGCGACACAAATGTCGAGTCCTGACATTCTGGTATGTTGGCGCAGCCCCGTCGTGTGTCGTTCACAACGGCTCGTCTAAGCTATTTTATGCCTCACCACATGTCAAATATAATAACACGGTCGTCATGTATTTTCAAGACACATATATCATATCCATCACATGAGGCATATACTATGTTGTATCAAATAAGTTGTGAGAAGAGATAATGTGCAATATTTTTTACTTATTTATTTTGTGACAGGTTCCTAGTTTCAACATGACATGGACACTAACGATTGATAGTTCGTTTCAACACCATGTACGGTTGCACTTTGCTGATATTGTGAACAACAATAATCTCCACTTTGACGTATACATCAACGATAACCCCGTGATCAAAAGCCTGAATTTAACTGCTGCAGCTGGTGGTCAAATGGCAGCTTATCACACTGACTTTATAGTGAACTCTTCTAAGGTACCAGGCCTAACCCCATTGGTGATTGAGGTTGGACCAGTGAGTGATAAAGATAGTACCAAGAATGCAATCCTAAATGGCATTGAGGTGTATAGGATGAACAATTCTTTCGGAAGCCTCTCTGGAGACTACGACGTTGTCGGGTCTAGAGTCGTTAGAAGTCCCGTGAGAGGCGCCGTGGCAGCTATTGGATTCTCGATGATGCTTGGAGCCTTTGCCGGGCTGGGCGTTATAGCTTGGAAGTGGAGGAGGAGGCCTCGAGACTGGCGTAGGAGCAAGAGCTTCTCGTCGTGGTTATTGCCTCTTCACACGGGAGATGCGAGCTTTGTATCGTATCGTAAGAGTTCGATAGGATCGCGGCAGAGCCAGCTGTTTTCGATGAACTTGGGGATAGGTCGGTATTTTTCATTCAACGAGCTGCAAGAGGCAACCAAGAACTGGGATTCTAGAGTGATCATCGGTGTTGGAGGGTTTGGATACGTTTATCTTGGATTGATAGATGGCGGTACGAAGGTGGCAATCAAACGAGGTAACTCGCATTTCGGACAGGGGATGAACGAGTTCCAGACGGAGATTCAGATGTTGTCGAAGCTTAGACATCGGCATCTGGTGTCTTTGATTGGATGTTGTGACGAAAACTCGGAGATGATTCTTGTTTACGAGTACATGTCGAATGGGGCGTTAAGGGACCATCTTTATGGAAAAGGCTTCTCCCCTTTGTCGTGGAAACAAAGGCTCGAAATTTGTATTGGAGCTGCCCGGGGCTTGCATTACCTTCACACGGGAGCCGGTGGAGGAATCATCCATCGCGACGTAAAAACGACAAATATCTTGCTAGATGAGAATTTTATAGCCAAAATGGCTGATTTTGGGTTGTCTAAAGATGCTCCGACAGGCGCTGAACAAACGCACGTGAGCACGGCCGTGAAGGGGAGTTTTGGGTACTTGGACCCTGAGTACTTCAAGAAACAACACCTCACCGATAAGTCGGACGTTTACTCATTTGGGGTCGTCTTGCTCGAGGCATTGTGTGCCCGCCCGCCTATCGACCCTACCTTGCCTAGGGAGCAAGTGAACTTGGCAGAATGGGCCAAGCAGTGGGAGAAAAAGGGCTTATTGAGTAAGATTATCGATCCTACACTAGTGGACGACATCAAACCCGAGTCGATGAAGAAATTCACGGAGGCAGCCGAGAAGTGCCTAGCTGAGAATGGGATCGATAGGCCTACCATGGGTGATGTTCTGTGGCACTTAGAACATGCGTTGCAGCTTCAAGAATCGACATTGGTGAGGAAGGTCGACGAAGAAGATAACATGTTTACAACTCCGGGATCTTCTCCTAGTGATTTGTCTGATGCTTCAGCTTCAGCTTCAGATAACTATGCAACCTCTGTTGCACCTGATGTTGGTGAAGTTCAAGAAATCAGCGACGAATCAAGAACAGCCATGTTTTCACAATTTTCAGCTCTCACCGGTCGATAAATCCTCCGTTTGATCCATAGGTTGTACAGAGATTTTGGTAGTCTTTTTTGTAAATAGGTTGGACTAACATTCCTAGGTTGATTGATGAAGTGTACAAAGAATTTGAAAGATTTGTATGTGAGTTTTGTAAGATCAAGATTCTGGTGGTAATTGACACACATTGACTGTAAGTCTGTAAGACTAACAGATTGATGTAAGGCTTGTTGATTTCAAAATCCATATTGATTTCAGAATCTGTTGACATGCATTACCAAGACCAATTTTTTTTTTTTTTTTTTGAAGAGCCAACAGGCAATTGCATTAATCAAACAAACCAATGTTTGGATACATAATCATATGGAGAACAAGTAAAACAACGAAAAAACTAGCACGACTTAAATACAATTTATGGGAAACTCTAAATTTGTAGTCGCGTTCCGCGCTAACGTATGGGCTTCGACGTTCGCCTCGCGGAACACCCAACGAAATCCAAAGTCTTGTTGATCCTTACACAGCGCACGGACTTCTCTTGCGATGTTGAAATACTCCGCACCTCCGTCGGTGTTGCGCGAGAGATCGTTTATTACTTCCATGCTATCTCCCTCAAATATTACCTCCTTCCAGCGCATGTTAATCGCCAGCAACACCCCTAGTCGTGAGGCTAGCAGTTCCACTACTCGAGCTTCGTATATGGTTGGGAATCGCCTTCGCGCCCACGCCAACACTCTGCCCGAACTGTCCCTCGCCAATACTCCTACACCGCTCGCACTGTCTTCCAAGAAACAGGCCCCATCGAAGTTTATTTTTATTATTCCCTCCCCCGGTGGCTGCCAATGAAGCACTGATCTTGGATTGTGTTCATCGATATTCTCACGGTTTGCCGCTTTCCATGCATCCCCGAAAGTCGTTGCAAAATCGACAATGTTTGCTGGACTGTTCGCTTCTTCTCCCGCAACGATTCGGTTTCGGTTTCCCCACAAAGACCAACATAATATAGCAATATTTATAAGTTCAAAGCCCGTGTTGTTCTTTGGTACCCTCTGCAGCCATGCGAGTATATCCTCATTGATGCGAATCGCTGCCATCAACGGAAAATTTGCAATCGCCCAAACTTGTCGCGCTACATCGCATGTGAATAGACAGTGGCGTATGTCTTCTTTCCCATTGTGGCACACCGGACAGTCCACTTCCGTTACCACCTTTCTTTTTGCTAGATTGCACTTAGTCGGTAAGCTGTCAAGGCATGCTCTCCAAAGAAAAATATTAATCTTCTTTGGCCCCTTTAAGTTCCAGATGATATTCCACGGCTTTACCCCGGAGTTGATGGATGTTGCTCGGCTTTCTCTCCTATGTAATCCGTTGTCCAATATTAGGTGATAGGCGCTCCTTACTGTAAATAATCCGCTCTTTTCATAGTGCCAAATTCTCCTATCCTCATTCGCTCGACTTCCCATTGGTATCGACAGAATTATTTTTGCATCCTCCTCCCAAAACAGTCCACGAACCAAGCTGATAATCCAACCTTCTGTATCTTCATCTATTAAATCGCGTACCCTTTCTATCGCTATAGCAGGTGGCCGTGGTGTGTAAACCCGAAATAGTGATGGTCTCGGGATCCATTTATCGCTCCATATAGAAATATTATCCCCGTTGCCTACCCGCCACCGAAGCCCCCGTTCTAGAATAGGTAACGCCTCACAGATGCTACGCCAAGAGAATGATGGATTATGACCAGGTTTCGCCTCAAGTAACGTACACCGTGGGAAATATTTTGCCTTATATATCTGTCCAACCAAGCTGTCCGGATTCTGCAAGATTCGCCAAGCCTGTTTTGCTAGCAACGCCAAGTTAAATGCCTTCAAACTCCGAAAGCCCATGCCTCCTTCTTTTTTCCCCATGCAAAGTTTATCCCACGCAATCCAATGGATCTTATTCGTATCTCCGCTGCCCCACCAAAAATTACAGATCACCGATTCAAGCTCAGTTGTTAGATTGTCAGGTAACCGGAAACAACTCATGGCGAAAGATGGGATAGCTTGAAACACTGACTTGATGAGAATTTCCTTTCCCGCACTAG
This sequence comes from Linaria vulgaris, assembly GCA_948329865.1. Lineage (NCBI taxonomy): Eukaryota > Viridiplantae > Streptophyta > Magnoliopsida > Lamiales > Plantaginaceae > Linaria > Linaria vulgaris. The sequence continues at coordinate 4,973,974 of OX415251.1, forward strand.
ATAAATTTTGCCCTTTTAGCCCTTGCACAATCTTCCAAAGCCGTTCTCTTAAGTATGCAAAAAGTTCCTTCTTCGACTTCCCCACCACTGAAGGTAAACCAAGATACTTCTCGTGCCTACTCGCCATTTTAACCCCAAGAATATCCGCCACGGTAGTTGCAACATCGTCCCTCGTGTTTCGACTAAACACTACAACGGATTTATCCAAATTTATTTTTTGGCCCGACACCTTCTCATATTTTGTAGGATCAGTGCTATCTCTTGTGCAGAGCTAGGGGTCGCGTCACAACACAATAGTGTGTCATCGGCAAATAAAAGGTGAGTTATCATTGGGGCGTGTCTGCTTAGAGATATCCCTGTAATGAGACCCTTCACCTCGGCCTCCTTAATGAGAACTGAAAAAACTTCACAAACGATCAGAAACAGATAAGGGGATAAAGGATCCCCCTGACGAAGTCCCCGGTTGGGGTAAAAACATCTCGTTTCTCGACCATTTATCAATACAGAGTAGGATACAGTACGCACACCAAGCATAATCAGCCTCACAAATTTAGAGTCGAAACCTAATCTAATCATTGCCTTCTCCAGGAAGGACCACTCGACTCTATCGTAAGCTTTGCTCATGTCCAGTTTTAGCGTCATAAAGCTCATTTTCCCTGTTCTTTTATTCTTCAGGAAATGATTTATCTCAAAAGCAACCAAGATGTTGTCAGTAATTAACCGGCCAGGAATAAAAGCAGACTGAGAGTATGAAATGAAATCATTAAGCAACGGTTTTAATCTATTAGCTATTGTTTTTGATGCAATTTTAAAACTGACGTTGCTCAAGCTAATCGGTCTGAATTGGTGCATATATTCCGGGTTTTTGCACTTTGGAATAAGGACTATATGGGTGAAATTTACTGACGGAACAAGAGACAGATTATTTAGAAACGTCAAAACAAAGGAAATAACATCATGACTAATTATGCTCCAGAATTTCTGATAAAAAACAGCAGAAAAACCATTCGGACCTGGGGATTTGTAAGGATACATCTCTTTTAGTGCATTTTTTACTTCCTCAGGAGTGTAGGGTTGCAGAAGACGCTCATTCATTTCCCCGCTGACTTTTGTTCGTACTGCTTGTAACACGTCTTCCATCTCCTCGATCGCGGTATCATTAGATTTAAACAAGTCACAAAAATAGTCCGTCGCAATCTTATCCATCTCCCCTGGATCAGTTCTCCACTCCCCATTCTCATCCCTTAATCCAAGAACCGCATTTTTTTCACGTCTCTCACTAGCCCGCCGATGAAAATATGCGGTATTCCTATCCCCCTCCCTCAACCATTGTACATTTGCACGTTGCTTCCAATAAAGTTCCTCTGTATCTTTAAGCTTTTCGAGCCTTTTCTTCAACTCATGCTCCTCGTTTTTCACCTCGGCCGAAATAGGTCCCGTGCGCAGCTCATTCACCCGTTCCGTAAGCTTCTCAATTTTCTTCTTGAGGTCCAGCCCGCTCACGTTATTCCACTTCATCAATCCCAGTCGGCAATCATCGAGTTTTGTGGCAAGGGATTTATCGTTCCGCTCCCCACCCAAGTCGCACCATATTTGCTCAATTACCTTTCGGCACTCCTCCTTTTTGATCCATATTGCTTCAAACCGAAATTGACGAGGTCGAGGCCTACGGTTTTTCCCGAGGATATTTACCTTTAAGGTTAATAGAACAGCCATATGATCTGAATGGTGCATCGTTAAATGATCTACGCGGGCTGTATCAAAAATCCGACTCCATCCCGCGGTTGCACAGGCGCGGTCCAGCCTTTCTCTTATTGTGTCTGGCTCGATTCGTCGATTGCACCACGTAAATTTATTTCCATGATAGCCCAAATCACATAATCCCACATCAGCAAGCGTCTCTCTAAATTGGCGCAGCGCCCAACTTGGTTTTAAGATACCCCCTTGTTTCTCTGTTTGGCAAAGCACCTCATTAAAATCGCCAACACAAACCCATGGCTTATTCGAAATAGACTTCAAAAAACGGATTAAATCCCATGTAGATTTTCTGTTAGATGCATCAGGCTCCCCGTAGATACCCGTAAAACGCCATTCAACCTCCCCCTCCTCTAGGGCTACCAACGCGTCAATGTGCGAAGAAGACATGCTCATCAACTGAACATACACATCTTTCCTCCATAAGAGTGCCAATCCCCCCGACTTTCCTTTAGAATCCACCGACACTTCACAGTAACCAACTTGTTGTTTTATTTTTTCAATTTTTTTTTGTTTACATTTAGTCTCCATGATAAAGACTAACGAGGGTCAAAAACGTATAACCATTTCCTTCAGCTCACGAACTGTCCAAGGGCGCCCCACTCCCTGACAGTTCCAACTTAAAATACTCATAATCCTTGGCGGGGTTTCCCCGCAACCTCCGCCGTAGTCGATGTGTCGTAGATGGCCAACGAGGAATTAATCCCCTTCTTCTTTCTTGTTGGGAGGTCGATGTCGCCGTCCTCCAATGTTCTCTTCTGAGGCGTATATTGTATCCCTTCCATAGGGGCTGCTATAAATTTCCTACGTCGTACTGGTGTTTTCTTTTTTTGTGTGTCCCATTTGTCCCCTCGAGCCGTGTCCTGCTCTCTGGAGTTAGAGTTTGTTATATCTCTCAACACCAGCCCTCCATTCCCTTGTTCTTTTTCTTTCCCCCTCATATTCTCCTTCTCAAGCACCTCATTCTCTAACAACCGAGCCTTTCCACTGCTGCCCCCTACGCTACTCAATTTTTCCTTACTTTCTTCTTGTCGACTCCCCCTCGTACCCGATTTTTCCACCGCCTCCTTACCCGTCTCCCTCCTTTCGTGCGTGACGACTCTCCCATTTCCTATCACAGAATTTATGGATGATGATTCAGCGCTCTGTTCCTTCCGCCCTTCCGACGACCCATAGAAATTCCCAGCCGTTGTTTTTCGCCAATTTTCGGATTGAGTGGCTCTACTTGGGTTCGGCACATCTGAGAACTTCTGATTTTTAAAACCTCTCATGCGATCTGTAGGTTCCCGAAGCCATGCACCATACGGTAGTTGTGAATCGGGGACTTCCCCATCAAACTCATAACGTCTCTCGCAGTCTCCAGCAATGTGTCCTATGATACCGCAGAGGTAGCAAAAATTCGGTAGCCTCTCGTATTTGAAAGTGACCGTCATCTCCCCACCTCCTTCTCCACGAACCTTTAGAAAACGAAAGAGGGGTTTGGTAACATTTATTTGCCCGAATACGCATGTGTATACCCCATGCCTCATGCGGATCCAGTTCCTCAAATCCCCCAAGTTTGTCCCCTATTGCCTTTGCTATTTCTTTTGTCTGACGTAGAAACGGAATGCCGTAGAGGAGAACGTGGAAGCTGCAAAAATCAAGGTTCACATCCGCGGGATTTTCATCCTCATGTACTGCATTTAGGATTAGAATCTGTTTGTCGAAAGACCACGGACTCTTCTCCAATGCCCGGTTTTTGTCGAGCACGTGGAAGAACTGAAACAACAACCTATCCTCACTAATCTTGGATATCTCTAAGCCCTTACCAGCCCTAAACAAACCCTTAATGACTGTGCAGAATGCATTAAAGTTGAAATTCCGCTTCGTAAGAAGTCTGCCCACCAAAATCAACTCAACCGACCCGTTCGTGTTGTTCCAAGTCTGACTTGGGAGTTCAATCCCCTCTTCCTCCTCTGAGATGGTAAGTTTGCTACACAATTGATCGATGTTTAAATCCATAGCCACATATCGCGCTGTCCCCCGGTTATGGCAGTACGAACTCAGTCAACGGGAGAGAAAAACGTGTGAAATCCAAAACCCTAGAAACACAAGAAAAATAAATAAGCACTAATTGAAACCGTACGCTACAACCCTAGAAACGAAGAAGCTAATCTGCTACTCAATCAGAAAGGAAAGGACAATACGAAACATAATTTTGAGAGATCATAATGTTAGGAAATCCGGCCATATCAAAAACGAATGAGAAAAAACATGGAGAAGATAGGAAAACGCCCTTGAGATAAATCAGCCCCCGAGCATAATTGAACGTGGAATCCGAGCGTAATTCGCTAATCCTGATGAGATCGCCGTGAAGAGATCGATGAGGGCCTTACCGGAAGGCAATACTACTCTCACGAAAAGAGACGCTCACTCTCATGCAGAGAGACTTCGACTTTTTAATTGAAAAGTTTCATCATCGTATGTGTTATATCACTCCTCTCTTTTTCACATATTACCAAGACCAAATTAAGGGACATGATATACAGAATGCAAAATCCTTCAATAGAGAGCATTTTTATTTGTTCACTATTATACCCTTTAATTAAATCAATAGTCTAATTCACTTTCCTTTTATTACTTGGCACTTGGCAGTGATTAAAGAATTCTTAGGAACTGACTGTGCTTCTCTCCGATAAATGACATGATCATATATTTCCTTACACAGAGTCGTGAAATAATTTCACAAGAATAAATTATTGAACGTAACTTAATTAATCGATTTATACCCATTTCTTAAATGTGAAATAATTTCACGAGAATAAATTGTAAATTAATTAACCGATATATACCCATTTCACAAATGTAATATATATATATATATATATATACACACACACACACGAGGATATCTAGAGTTTTTTCTTCTCATTATTGCTTTAACAGTATGATGTGAAAATCTCATGCTTTTAAGTAAATGATTTTTCTGAGAAAAATGGAGTTCTTTATTTGATGCGTTTAGTTTTTTGTGAACTACTCACTAAATAAGTCAATAAACAACTGACAACATTAAAATTTTCTCTGTTTTCATTATAATTTTATTTTAGTTTTAATAAATTTTCAGTTGCACTTTCATTTAGGTTCTACCAACTATCTAACTAAAAAAATAAATGAGTAGATTGGAATTTATATTTGTTTTTTTTAAAGTAAGATAACTTTATTACCAACGCATAAACGTCAAACTGTCAAATACATCTCCACATCAACAATTCTCCCAATCAATAATCTAACAACTTCAACTAATGTGTCGCAAAGATGAGATGAGGCTCAAAAATATCGACACTCGCTGCTCATGCTAAATCATGTGCCAAACTATTAGCGTCGCGTCCCACCTATCGAATTGAGAAGCAATTTCGTGTCTCAAATAAAAGAAGAAAATCCGAGATAATATGAACGTATCGCGAGTAGTCTTGGGTCCGATGGATAATGTCATGAATGATGGTAAGACAATCTCCCTCGAATCACATATTGTCAACCGCTAATTTAATCGCCCACAAAGTCGTTAAAGCCTCAATGCACACGGGATCAAGAGGTGTAGTCAATCTCTTACGCGCTTGTGCGATAACAGTCACCGCGTGATCATGGACCACCACACCAATCCCGATAGCTCGCTCCTCCTCAAATTTGGCCCAGGCAAATTGTGACACCAAACTTTTAATTTCTTGTTTTAGCCTTATAATTTTAGTGTTGGCACAATATTTTATTATGAAGTTCCAAATCTAGCCTTGAATTTAAGTAGAATCATTAACTAAAATAATTATGGTGATTGGTGATTTAGTTTCGAGAAATTTGAACTTTCTATATAAATCTCTATCTTTTTATATATATATATATATATATGTGTGTGTGTGTGTGTGTGTGTGTAGCAACAAATTTTTCTAAGTCTTAAAAATAAAAGACGGAAAAATAGTTGAACAAATAAAATTTGCGAATTTGATGAATTTATAGGAAGTGACAATCTCTTTGATCCTCTGATTCGATTTTACAAGGATAATGACTTGAACTTTAAAATAAGACTTGAAGGCGATCTTCACTTCGATCTTCTTCAAGGTACTTGAATATTTGACGAACGTCGATGCGAGGGCTTGGCAGCTTGATCTCGGATCGAACGGACTTTTGACTTTGAATATGGTTTGAAGATTGTTGAAGAACAGTATGATCTTCGTCTTCAGTTCTTCGGATATGTGGACTTTGATCTTCTTTGAAATGGACTTGATCTTCAAAAACAGTTTTTCGAGGGCCTTGCAGCTTGTTCTCGAATCAAACGGACTTTGTTGCTTGAAGATTGTCGAAGAACGGTATGAACTTGACTTGAATTTGTTGAAGCTCGATCTTCCTCGGCAGAAGTGCGATCTTCAAAAACGGTTGTTTGATGGACTTGTAGCTTGACACCGGATCAAATGGAGGTTTTCGCGAAGAACACCTTAAATCCCGCGAAGAACGCCTTGAAGATTGGTGGACTTGACGGAGAGAAAACACTTGAGCTTTCCTTCTTCAAACTTGTGAATATTTTGTGTCTGTCTTTTCTTTATGAGAGGACCCATATTTATAGTTGTAAAAACCTAGAGCTCCTTGCTTGTGATTGGTCGATTTTATTTCAAGATAAGTATGGATTTAATTTAGTCTTGCTTATCAAGAAATATCTGGAACACATCATATTTTCACGTGTAATAACGTGATTGGTTGAAATACATCATCTTTTCCACACGGCCTTGTTTGATTGGTTGACTCGCATCATCATTTTTTCCACGTGACTTTATTTGACTGGTTGCAATTCTCCATCTTTTCCATGTGACTTTATTTGATTGGTCAATCAAATAGATATTAGAAAATCAATTAATTAACCTATTAATAATTGGAATTTAATTTAGTAAAATTCTAAATTAAAAAATAAAAATAATCAATTTAATTTCTAAAAATTTAATTTGACACTTGTCAATATTTAATTGGAGTAGACAAAATTTATTTGTCTACATATATATATATATATTAGTACTCATTTAAGTTATTTTTTTCACCATAAAAAATAATATAAATTCTTAATCAGGCGGAGACCGCATGCCAATGTTTCTAATAGAAGAAAATTGTTTATATTTAAGTTATATTTGTTGTAGCGGGGAGATCGGTTTTGATTTGTTTGAGAACGTTAGAGAATCTAAATTATGCAACAATTTTTCACCTACCTTAAGTGAAGGCCAATTTGTATTCGCTGGATCTCCACAACGACTTTGGATCTTCTCCTACAAAATGGTAATATATCTCCTCCCACATTATTTGGATGAGTGTCCTCTGGAAATAATTTAAAATCCATTAATACCTTGTTTGTATATTGTATTTTTTTTATTTTTTATTTTTATAAAATATGGAAAACAAGAACAATTACATAATGTCTTTAACTAATAAACTACTAATGCTAGGAGATGGAGGGAACTCCCAGAAGAGTTCCACATCTAGACTAACACACTGAGACTTCGATAATGCATCGGCAACTAAGTTAGCACTCCTTGGAATCCATTTAACAATGAAGTTCCGTGGCTTGTGGAGGTTCCTCTTGCAATCAAGAACAAGACTTCGAAGATCTGAAACTGGATCTACCTCTCCTGTAATAAGTTGATAAACAACGTACGAATCAGTTTCCACCTCAATCTTCTCAACTCTTCTCGCCCAGGCCAATTCAAGTCCCCTGGAGATGGCTCTCAGCTCAGCTTCGTCTGGAGTTAGTGTAGGAATATGGAATTAGAATCCCCAGCACCAACCTTCTTGATCATCTCTAAGTAAACCAGCACCAGTACCCATGTTCAATTGCCCCTGGACACTAACATCAGTATTTAGCTTAAACCAGTCAGCTTTAGGTTTCTGCCATTGCATGGCATGCATGGATTGACTCTTTTTTCTTCTGCCTAGATAGAGGTCCAGGTTGAGCTGCTTAATTTGGCAAATCCTGCCTTGGATATTGATGTCTTTTCTGTGGAAAACTCTGTCATTTCTTTGTTTCCAGCAGACCCAAAGACCCAAAAAGTATAAATGAAGATCCATTTCCAATGAGCACCAGCCCTGAGAGAGTTTCTGAAGTTCACAGTCAGCAAGTTGTCTTGATCCATTTATCATCAGTCAAGCTATCAAAACTCAACAGGTCATCAGGATGTATAATGTGCAGCCAGATGTCTCGTGCAGATTTGCAATACCTTAAAAAATGTATACATGTTTCTTCAGGGTAGTTACACATAGTACACATGGCAGTCATAGCTGAATGGCATCTAAATCTCAGGACATTGGTAGCTAGTCTATCTTGGTACAGTAACCATAGAAAATGTTGGAGTTTGTTACTGATGTCTAGTTTCCAAATCCAGCTCACCTTATTTAGTCGACCTCCTGGGGAAGAATGTCTTGATTGAAATAAACTATAAGCTGATTGACAGGAGAAAGCACCATTGGAGGTGCCCTCCCATAGAACTCTATCTTCTTGATCAGAGAGGCTGATAGGACACTGCTGAATAGATTGAAGAACATGTTGAGGAATGAAGGTGATCAGGTTATCAAGAAGCCACTGACCATCCCAACACTTCATTAAGCTTCAGATTTTTTCCAGATGGATGAATGCTGATAATTTCATCATTGATGCATCCTGAACCCCTCCAGTTATCAAACCAGAAAAAAATATGGTTTCCCTTTCCCACCTTCCCTCTAATGTGGTCCTTCATGAGATTAAAAACTTTGAGAACACCTTTCCAAGCAGGACTGTCTGATAATTGAGTGGAACATTGAGAGAGAGTTATGCCTTTTAAGTATTTAGCTTTGATCAAACTGTACCAAATAGAATCCTCTTCTTTCAGGACTTTCCATGGAAACTTTGCAACAAGAGATTCATTAGTGGTTCTTGCTTTTCTAAGCCCCAGGCCACTCTCTTTCTTGGATTTTAGAACTTTCATCCAGTTCATCAGATGTAATTTCCTCTGGTTAATGTCACTAGACCACATGAAGGCTTTGTTCAGTCTATCAAGTCTGTCACAAACATGCTCTGGTAGATAGGAGGATTGCATGGTATAACAAGCCATGGCTGAGGATACTGAACTGATTAATGTTTCTCTCCCAGCTAAAAATAACAGTTTGCTTTTCCAAGAGGCAAATTTACCCAAAACTCTATCAAAAGTATCAGCATAATCCACCCTACTGATTCTGCCATGTACCAGCTTGACTCCCAAATATTCCCAAGATTTCTTGTTTGACCAAAGCCCAAGACTTCACTGATATGTCTCTTTATATTGGCCACATGAGTCTTTGAGAAGAAGATCTTGCATTTTTTATGGCTGAGCCTAAGACCAGAAGACTCACAGAAGAGGTCCAACACTCTTTTGATTGCTTTAGTAGTTCCTATGGTAGCTTTTCCCATAATGATCAAATCATCAGCAAAGAACAAGTGAGACAACCTGGGTCCATGTCTGCAGGGGGTAATGGGATGCCAGGTACCCTTCTCCACTTCCTCATTGATGAGGTATGATAGTCTCTCCACACATAGGACAAAAAGGTAAGGAGACAAGGGATCTCCCTGCCTTAGTCCACACTTATGCTGAAAATGAGCCAAGGGAGAACCATTACATAGTATACTGGTAGAAGCATTCCTCACACAGTACGTGATGAGAGTAATGAGAGCAGTATGAAAATTGAAAGCTACAAGAGTGTTTTCAAGGAAGGACCAGCTGACCTTATCATAAGCCTTTTCCAAGTCCAATTTCATTATCATGCTCCCAACCTTATTGTTTTTCCTTTTCCTGAGAGAGTGAAGGACTTCTTGTAGAACAACAATGTTATCCTAAGTAGATCTCCCCTTACCAAACTTAAAAAATTTATGTGATTGAGCAAAGATAATGTTTTGCCAAATGTGTATATCAACTATCAACATGTCTATAAATAAAAAGACTAATTGCTAAATCAATAATTCAATATTTCAATAACCACTTAACTTTCGGTAAACGTTAATCTTTTTTTTTTCTTCTAATTTTCTGCCATTTCACATTTTCTTTTTCTTTATAGGACTCAATGTGCTGTTGATCATACTTAATTACCTCAATAATATTATATCATGCCATAAAATCAGATTTGTGTGGCGGAAGATATATGTCATAATTTTAAGAAAAACATTGAGTTATTAAATACATAAGAAATTTATTCCAATTATTATTTTCTTGCAAGGTAACTTTTTGAAGATTTTATTTTGATGAAATACATAATTTGAGTATTTAATTATAAATACATTGATTGTTTTAAGAATTATGTGTTTTACAAGTTATCTTGAACATGTGTATCCAAGATTTTAATAATGTTAATTCTCTTGAGTTTTGTAAGTCTACTCCTATTTTATTTTTTGAAATTTAAAAAAATATTCAAATTAAACTGCATATGGACTTTGATAACACAAATAATGCGTAAGAAATCCCATTCATTGAATTTGGAAATTGAATTACTTGGTTTGGTCTTTGGTGTATAAGATATATGAATTTGGTAAGAGAATTGAAGAAAAAGAAATGATATGACTTGAAATACAAACAAACAATGTATTAGGGGATTTCAAATTATTTCCATATGTCACTCATCCAAACAATATAGGAGAAGATGTAGTACCATTTTGTAGGAAAAGATCCAAAGTCCTCAACAACAATAACATTTCTCGAATCTAAAACAATTATCTTGAACTCAAACCTCTTTGTGTAAGGGGGAACAGTCATGGACTTTTAAAAATCCCAATGTAAAAACTAATAGCATAAAAGAATATAACATATAATAAAGTACAACAACGAAACAGAAGGGTCAACAATAAGAACCAAAGGAATCGAGTCAAGAAAATGGCAGAAGGCAACATGATATTGAACAACCATCCTAAGTTGCCTTGACCCCTGAGTTACAGTTAATGTCTTTTTTTTATGACGTGGGAATCCGTAATCGACACCTTTCGGAACGCACTAGGTAAACCCGCGATTTGACATAATGGCCTACAAATCTCGCCAATCTAGCAAACTACACTAGACTAACCATGTATGACAAGCACAGAGCTAGAAGGAATAGAATCAAGTCGTTCATTGTGGGTTCGAACATGAGACAAATGAGAGAAAGATTCTCATCTTTAACCAACTAGGCCACCCTTACAGGTGAGATACAGGTAATGTTGGTCAGAAGTTGAAGGATGAGGTCAAAATTAAGCAAACATGTGTAAAGTGACATGAAACTAAGAATTGATATGAAAAATGCATTTTAGTTGTTGCTAACGATCCTCAATAGTAAGAATTGTACCACCACGTAATCTAATTTCTAAAGTGTATTGATAATTGTTGTCCCATATCCAAATACAAAGATTACATGCAATAATTCATGCTAGTTCAATTAACTTCAAATTAAGATAATGAATAAGAATTTGAAAATATTTTTCGATTGTTGAAATTGTGGCTCAAAATATTAAACCATTATAATTATTCTTTGAATGTTTTTTGTGTTTTGGAAAAATTAGAATTTTATTTTCAGTTAAAACCCAAAATATTTCGTACCTTTGAGAAATTCTAATATTATTTCCTAGACTCTTTACACCATTAACTCTTTTTATCAAGCTTTCAAGATGTACATTTGTAAAACTCTCAAAAAGCTAACGAAATTTTCTATCATTTAATTATAAGTTCCTAACATAAAGCGAAATCATAATTTTATTCCATGCTTCATAGACCTTAGTCAATTGTCATGTTAATATATTATATCCAAAAAATGTCATGTTGATCTACAAAAGTTTTAAAAAGATCACATTAATATTGAAAGAATTCATCGTAGTAAGATTCTCGTAATTGTAACATATTAAGATTTTGCAGAACATTATAACCGCAATTAAGGGGGAGAATTGTCATTGAGCATTTCGTTTCATATATATTGAGTTGGAAGATCAAATAACTGCTATAATATAATTATTCATCATAGAAAGAAGTTTACTGCTATAATCACTCGCCAATATATAGTTAACTAACAACATGCGCCTAACCTAATTAACTGAAGTTCAAACAAACTCATCTCCCAACCTACAAATCATCCGACAAACATTGAAATTTTCAAACAGCAAAATAATTTCAAATCAAACATCAAACTCTCAAAAAAAAAAAGGAAAAATCACCAGTGTAAATCCATTGATTTTTACAACATTTGTTTCACATGCTTCCTTAGTCACCCTCTTATCCTTCCCTCGGGAAGGCACGGATCATTTTTTCTAAACGTTTCTTCAAAAGATTGAAATGCTTCCATGATACTCGATTCATGCATGGAAACCATGCTTAACGATATTATATTTTTCACGTTTACTAATATGCTTATTCTCATAATGTTCTTACAAAAAGTTTGTGGCAGATAAAAACATACACCAGAAACCAAACTTTAAAATTCATGAGGTGGTCAAGTGCCACCATTATTGTCACCACAATCATCCTTCTCGTTCTCATCCTCCAAAGGAGTGACGCGGCTTCACTCTCTGATCTATTCGTACCCGCGGACCTTTACCTCTTTACTTGTGGTGTGACGGGCAACACCACGATGCAGGGTAACCGAACCTTCCTAGGCGATCAAGAAGGCAACAAGTACTTAAACTACTCGGGCCGAGACATCCAAACAGTCGACCCCGACGCTACATCGATCGTTCCTTCTCCAATCTATTTCTCAGCTAAAGTGTTCGAAAATATAGCCACCTACACGTTCCCAGTGAAACGACTCGGTTGGCATTGGATCCGGTTGCATTTTGCCCCGATCCCAAAGTACGAAATCGACCTACGCAATGCCAAGTTCAAGGTTACGACGAGCGACAACCTCTTATTGATCAAAGAGTTTAAGATGGCGAAGAATGACCCATGGATGTACGGCGAGGCCTTAGTGAACGTGACCACGAAACAATATTCGATCACTTTTGAACCTTTTCGTGGCAGTGTGGCGTTTGTGAACGCTATTCAGTTCGTGTCGGCCCCTGATATTTTGATGGCCTCGTCTGAATTGGCTAACCAAAAGGTGGCGGCTTATCGGTCAATTTACCGGCTCAACGTGGGCGGGTCGGTGGTTTCGCCATCCAACGACACTTTATGGAGAGAATGGGAGTCCGACAAGCCGTACCTTGACCCAAAAGCTAGGGGTGACGATCAGTGGACCGACCCGAGGCTGATCGAGTATCACAATGGAGAGTCACCGCTTATTGCCCCACCGCAGGTTTACGCCACGGCGACACAAATGTCGGGTCCTGATGCTCTGGTAAGTGGGGGCAGTCATGTTATGTCGTTCACAACGGGTCAGTCGTCGAAGCTACTTTATTATTCCTCACCACATATGTCAAAATATATATTAACCCGCCCTTCATGTAATAAGATTCACCACTTAGCTTCCGAAAATACTAACCCGCCCTTCATGTACGTATAAGATTCAAAACATATATATATGATATATCCATCACATGACATGTGGAGTGGCATAAAAAGTGATTAAGAGTTAGTAATGTCTCATCTTAAGCATATACTATGTTGTATAAAATAAGTTGTCGAAAGGGATAATGTACAGTACTTTTTATTTATTTATTTTGTGACAGGATGCTAGTTTCAACATTACGTGGACCCTAACGATTGATAGTTCGTTTCAACACCGTGTACGGTTGCACTTTGCTGACATTGTGAACAACAATAATCTCCACTTTGATGTATACATTAATGATAACCCGGTGATCAAAAGGCTGAATTTAACTACTGCAGCTGGTGGTCAAATGTCAGCTTATCACTCTGACTTTATAGTGAACTCTTCTAAGGTACCAGGCCTAACCCCATTGGTGATTGAGGTTGGACCAGTGAGTGGTAAAGACAGTACCAAGAATGCAATCTTGAATGGCATTGAGGTGTATAGGATGAACAATTCTTTCGGAAGCCTCTCTGGAGACTACGACGTTGTCGGGCCTAGGGCCGTTAGAAGTCTGGTGAGAGGCGCCGTGGCGGCTATTGGATTCTCGATGATGTTTGGAGCCTTTGCTGGGTTGGGCGCGGTATCTTGGAAGTGGAGGAGGAGGCCTCGAGATTGGCGTAGGAGCAAGAGCTTCTCGTCGTGGTTGTTGCCTCTTCATACGGGAGACGCGAGCTTTGTGTCGTATCGTAAGAGTTCGATAAGATCGCGGCAGAGCCAGCTGTTTTCGTTGAACTTGGGAATAGGTCGGTATTTTTCGTTCAATGAGCTGCGAGAGGCGACCAAGAACTGGGATTCTAAAGTGATCATCGGTGTTGGCGGGTTTGGATACGTTTATCTTGGATTGATAGATGGCGGTACGAAGGTGGCGATCAAACGAGGCAACTCTCATTTTGGACAAGGCATGAATGAGTTCCAGACGGAGATTCAGATGTTGTCGAAGCTCAGACATCGGCATTTGGTCTCTTTGATTGGATGTTGTGACGAAAACTCGGAGATGATTCTTGTTTACGAGTACATGTCGAATGGGGCACTAAGGGACCATCTTTACGGAAAAGGCTTCTCACCATTGTCGTGGAAACAAAGGCTCGAAATTTGTATTGGAGCTGCCCGGGGCTTGCATTACCTCCACACGGGGGCCGGTGGAGGAATCATCCATCGCGATGTAAAAACGACAAATATCTTGCTAGACAAGAATTTTATAGCCAAAATGGCTGATTTCGGGTTATCTAAAGATGTTCCAACAGGCGCTGAACAAACGCACGTGAGCACGGCCGTAAAGGGGAGTTTTGGGTACTTGGACCCTGAATACTTCAAGAAACAACACCTCACCGATAAGTCGGACGTTTACTCATTTGGGGTCGTCTTGCTCGAAGCATTGTGTGCCGCCCACCTATCGACCCTACATTGCCAAGAGAGCAAGTGAACTTGGCAGAATGGGCCCTGCAGTGGGAGAAAAAGGGCTTACTGAGTAAGATCATTGATCCTACACTTGTGGACGACATCAAACCCGAGTCCATGAAAAAATTTGCAGAGGCGGCCGAGAAGTGCTTGGCTGAGAATGGAATTGATAGGCCCACCATGGGTGATGTTCTGTGGCACTTAGAACATGCGTTGCAACTTCAAGAATCAACATTGGTGAGGAAGGCCGACGAAGAAGATAACGTGTTTAGAACTCCGGGATCTTCTCCTAGTGATTTGTCTGAAGATAATGATGCGAATAATTACACAACCTCGGCTGCACCTGAGGTTGGTGAAGTTCAAGAAATTAGCGACCAATCAAGGACTGCCATGTTTTCACAATTTTCAGCTCTCATTGGTAGATAAATCATGGTTTAATCGACAAACTGTACAATGACTTTGGTAGTTTTGTCTGTAAATAGGTTGGACTAACATTCTCAGGTTGTTTTGATTGACGGAAGGGTACAAAGATTTTGGAAGATTTGTATGTGAATCTTGTAAGACCAAGATTCTGGTGGCAATTGACACATTCATCATAACAGATTGATGAAAAGCTTGTTGATTTCAGAATCTATATTGATCTCAGAATATGTTGATATGTATTACCAAGACAAGATAAACGGTAAATCTGCATGCCAAACTAATTTACTTAGAGCTACTTTTAATTACAAAAAAATATCATGTGATTTAGATACTTCACAAACAACAAAAACTCCACTTGAAAAACTAAGGGACTACAAATAGGCGTCCATTTTTCAGTAATTAACTCATTATAGACATCCTCTTCTGCTCAAATTGAATAGAGACGGTGAATTCATATTTACAACTCGACGTGATTCACCTTTGTTGTACACGCGACGTGAAATCACGTTCACCGATGATTTGTAATTGTAATTGTGCACGGTAATTGTACCAAACTCTTTGAGGAATACTATTATTCCTTGGAACAATTTCACCAACCATTCAAAGTGAAGCAGACAAAATAATCAAAGAGTACAAATATGGAAAAGAATGGACACAGCCAACAAAACAGACTTAAAACTTCTTCCCCTAATTTGAGAATTCAAAGTTACAATGCTGAAATCCCCACCTAATCTAGTGTGTTAGTAAAAATCATGAAACAGACCAAACAAGCTACACGTTGTTCGCCATAGGGCAATCAAGTTCTTGCCAAAAATTGAAGGTCCCCGAGAAAAAACTATCAAGTAACATTCACCTAACATTCTCCATCTTCTACAGAGTTAGGTGACTTGTAGTCAATGAAATCAAAGGAAAGGAAAATAACTAACTACTGCTCCTTCTTCTTCTTGCTATTATGGGAATTTCTATCGTCGAGCATCACGAGATCATTTTCACTGTCAATTTCCTCCGTTTTTCTTTTGCTCCCAGAGTCTTTAGAAACATCTGAACCACCAGCATTTGAAACATCAGATAGCTTCCTTTTCTTTCCAGAGGGGGGCTGAACGATATAACAATCGTCGTCTGCTTCAGTTTCCACAGAAGTAGATGTGCTTGCACCATTGGCAGCAGATGTCTTGTCTTTCTTTTCGGCAGCCACTGCTTGTGTCCAGCCAAAGAGAATCATTCCATCAGGTTCCTTCTCCTCGTCAAATTCCTCCCTGCAAATTTTAATGTATGAAAAAAAAACACACACAGAAAAGAACAGTGACGGCTCACCAAATAAACAGTTCAGAAAATAATTGTCAAAATGAAAATCTTTATATGGGTAATGGATTCATTCACTAATTTAGAAAACGAATAAGTGACGTGAAGAGGCGAGAGATGAAAAATATTATTTTAAGAAACAGATTATTAGAATGTCAAGTTATCCCACATCTGATCATACATTGCCAGAATATAAGAAATAGATACTGGAATCACATAATTCAGTTCACCTACCTTATTTGAAGGCCAATTTGAATTCATTGGACATTATATATCAACAACAATATCATTGAAGGAATTTGAAGCTATTATAACTTGGAGAAACAATAAAAAAAGAAACTGGAATCATGTTGAGAAAACGGCAGAAAACAACATAACATTGAACAACCAACACAAGTTGCATTGAGATACATTGACCGCTGATCAGAAGTTATAGGCAGAAGTCAAACTTAAGCAAAAACGTATAAAGTGGCTTGAAACTAACCTATGCTTGATATTAATGCTGCATTTTAGCTCCTGCTGAAGATCCTCAACAGTAAGAATTGTACCACCAGTGACGGGAGAAGGAAGCTCATACAATACCTAGCAGAAAACGTAAAGGCTGAGAAAAACCCCCACTATTGGTGACAACAAATGATAAACGACTTGTACAAGTAAATGAAGAAAGAAATGGACAACAAAGGAAAGAAGGAAGGGGAAAGAAAACAATGATACCTTTTCAAGGTTTGCAGCATAATTAGCGACCTCGCCTTCATCGAGATCATCACCAACCTCGTAAAGAAGGGCCAATCCATGCATGATCAGAGGAAGATTCATGCCAAGCTTTGCTTTCACGATCTTCTCAACAATGTCCTTCAACTTAGCACGATGAGTATTTATCTCAAGAGTCAACGGTGTCTGCTTGCAAGCACATAAGATATCATCCAAAACAACAGTACATAAGATAGCATTAGCAAAAGAATTGTAAAATGAAGAGCATTACAATATGTTCAGCCAAACCAAAAAAAATTATAAATTATAAAGGGGTCAATTTTAAGGACAGTAAGAGAACCCAACAAACCTCACTACAGACGTAGCATGACTTATTTGGCTCAAATGGCTCTACTGGCATAAGAAGCATCTTTCTATTCGGATGTTCGAGACAATATGTCATCCTAGAATTACAAGATTTTGTTAGTATGAACTTAAACGAAATGCAACAAAATAAGAATCATCTTTACCAACTCGTTAAGAAAATTATTTTATTTCAATTGCAACGCTTCTACGTAACCCTCAAAAAAATCATATCATACCAAACAGGATGTTATCAACAAGAAGTTTTTTTCCCAAACAAAGGGGAAAAAAAAATGATCCGGGGTGTTTTTTGATAAAGTCTTATCAAGGATAGGCATATGCCTGCAGCCATGCACAAAGTGCTCTTAAACATAAATATGCCCCCAAAAAAAATTTAAAATTCCATATCTACGGTCATGGAGAATATGATGATACAGAAAACATCACCTACCTGTAGTTTTTAACATCGTTTTGCAGCACCTTAATAGCCTCAATCACAATTAACCCAGCAATGACGGCATTTGTTGTGGCAACAGCATGCACAATATTGCCAGCAATACCTTTAGCCTCAAAAAGGCTATGCAACGGGATGCCAAATGAAGACGCTCTAATATTTGCGGCAGATGTAACAAATTCTACAGCTAACTGATCATCCTTGTCAAAGCTTAAGTTACCAATCTCCTACAATTACAAATTTAAATAAAATTAATGAAAAAATATCATAAAAGGAGAACTTGGATTTACACAAAACCTTCAGTAGTCCTGTACCTTTTCTCGTAGTAAAAAGAATAGTTTCAGAGCCTCAAGAAACACTTCTGAGTTCTCCTTTAGGCTCCAAAGATCCTGTGGATTCTTCAGACCAAGAGACGCCATGGCCGAGCATGAAGAATCTCCATGCACCAAATTCTTATCCAAATTTCCGTTCTGTCTAGTAAGTTCAACGGGAACTACATCTTTTATATAGATAGGCCTTGGCTTATTACGATGTCTCCAAGTCTCCTCGTTGGACAGAGCTAAGTCAATGTTATAGCCAAAAACATGATCATATACTCTCCTTCCATATTGTTCAATGTCTTCATCAATTTTGCGTTCAAAAACATCATTCACTTGCTGGGATGAACTGGAGGCATCACTAGAACTCACATTCAAATCATTTTCCTGATTCTTGTCACCAAATAACTTTGCAAAAAGCAGTTCCTTCGCCCATACGACACAGTGAACAAACTGCAGCATTGAACCGACACATGATACACTTGTAGAATAACACCTAATATCTCAATGAAAGACATGAAGCAAAGAACAAAATTTCAACTTTCCACTAAAGGCTGGAATTTTTTGGTTGAGATTCTGTAACACTTTAAAATTTTGATTGAGTAGTAAAATGCGGTCCAATATCCCACCACCTTCACCGTCAGACTTTAGAACCACTATGTACCTAAAAGCTCTCACACACTGCCAGGTCCATCATAAACCATTGCCTCTGATTACCGCTTAATAAAGAGTGTTCAAACTCCCTTTACTACTCTCCTGAAATAGGTTTGTCATGGAGAATTGGAAATCCTCACAGGGAGAACATAAAGCATCCAAAGTATGGTGGGAGAATGCTCAAAAAGCATCAATGAGCGTCCACACTAGTGGGCTAGTATAAACTTCAGTAGCATCAAAAAAGCATGTTGAAGTATCATTAGTTTCGTACAGTATCCACTTTAATACCACACAGAGATGCCCCTCCATTATTCCCCTATCAGGACTTATTAAAGGGACAGAGGCAGTATTTTATATAGAGATCAACTCTCTAAAGAAAACAATTCTGAATAAAGTGTTAACCTATTTTGGCAGTAGATAGTTCAAGCATATCTCATGAAACTATAAAAGTAAATAACTTTAACATAATGAAGACTAACCCATGTAGTTTACCAGAAGAAAGAAACTGCGAAAAAAATTATAAATAGATAAAACACAAATACCTTTGATGGAGTACTTGTAATAGTACAAACTGGATAAGTTTTTGGAGCTGGCTTAGGCTGGCACTCATAACATTCTGTTCTACCCTTAACATGAACAGTGACCTAAATACAATTTAGAATAACGTGAAAGCATTAGGAAACCAGATTAAGTAAATAAATACATGAATGAACTCCAACAATTATGCTCCTTAGCAGGCTACTGCATGTAGGACAAACAGGTTATTATTCCTCATACAGCAGAATTGCCCGTTTCAAAAACTAATTAGAGGCCTAAGTGGAACAACATAAATAGCAAGTCCCAGAACATCACAACCTGCCCCAGAAACCCAGTGGTCCCGCTTTCAACCAATGGAACACCAGCAGCCAAACACAGGCGGTTCACATGTCGTCTGGCATCTAAGTTGTCAAGCCCGTTCAGAACTACATTGAATTGCTTAAAGAAATCGACATTGAAATCAGGATCTTTCACATTTGCATGGTACGACGTGATGTTGATGTTGGGCCTAAATTTCAGGACAGCCTCACGAGCAACCTGGTTCATTGACCATACATCATGTTATTATTAAAAAGAGCTGTGCGTGATAACGGTAATGGTAAGAAGTTAAATTATCCACCTACTTTGGCCTTTGATTGCCCAACATGTGATTGCCGAAACAGGAACTGTCTGTTAAGGTTGCTCACCTCAATGGTGTCCATATCAATCTGCATTCAGGCAAGAAACCAAAATAAACTAACTCTAGCACTTCACATACTGTGCATATTAAAAGATGCTTAAGAAAGCACTTGTCTACCCATATGCATATCAGTGAAAAACAAAAGCAAGAGCCAACAGGAACATATAGTTCTCTTCTTATCAAGCACATTATAAATACCAGCCACTACCCAAAATCAAATTGACTAACTAATAAACAACCATGCATGATCATATTCCCAACATGAAAAGAAGACTACAAGATGATAAAGATAACACAAAGAAACCACGCGGAAGAACCAAAATGGCCAACTGATAAATACATAAAGCTTCCTAAGCAACAACACAGACTAGGACAACCATAATGTTCGGGCAAGAAAAAACTCCATGATACTGAAAAGGTCTCAAATTGCACTTCAGCCCCAGACAATTACGAAGAAAAAGTAAATCTGCACAAAAAAAAGGAGTGCGTATTTAATTATTCAACAAACTAATCCATTGCTCTTGAAGACAAGTAAGGTGGTGCTTACAAAAGCTCACAGAAAGAGCTTATTGGCTTTCAGGCCACAGAGCTATTTCGAGTGTTTGCATACATAACTGACTTATGCTCTGGCTTCTCAAAAAAGTAAAGACAATATCCCATCGTTCTGTGACGCTTATTAGATTACTTTGCGAGCGCGGTCTACTTTCTCTATAGCAACTTAAGGCCAAATCCCGAAGGAAGCAACTTAATTACCTCTCACAAACACCACCCAAATCAACTAAAAAACCTACTAAACACCCTCATAACATCCCAAAAGCAATCTACGAGTATCAATCAAAATCAACGACAAAACTCACACAATCAATCCATTCCCCAAAAACCCTAACACAAAAAAGACCCTTCAAAACCCCAACCACCAAAATCGACAAAAAAACGTTACTTACGGTATGGATATCGTTGAAACCCGATAAAGCAAGAGTCTTCAGCAGCTCACAGCCGATACCGCCGGCACCCACCATAAGCACTTTCGCGCCCTACTCACAGAACACACACACACACACACACACACAAAATTATTCAAAGTTATCAACTTATTTGAATACACAAGCACAAAATAAAGTAAATACATCACCTTAATTGCAGATAACTGCTGTTCGGTAGCCATTTGAGAAGCAAAATACGGCGAGTTAGACAGTAAAAATAAAAAACTACAGATACAGAGCTGTGTATGTATCTTGCATGTAATATCGAAAAAAAAAAGTGAAATTACTGGAGCGGAATCGAAAGGGTTTGTGAGAGTGAAATTGAATTTGGGGGAAACTTAGAGCGCCAAATGAAATTTATCTTCCCCCTTTTTTTTACTTGTATATATTGTGAAATGGAAGAGGAAATGAACTGAAGTGATTTTTTTTTTAATTATTTATTAATGGGGGAGAGGAGAATAAGAGGAGACTTTTTGGGAGAATAATAAAAGCGGGGTATATATGGAAAAATGAATCTATTAGATTTAGCCCTATTGTTTACTTTACATCTATTTATCAAAAAGGAATATACCATTGATATGTGATACTTCTTTTTTCTTTTATGTTAATCATTTTTAATAATGTTCACCAACTAGGTTAATTAGTTTGGAAGGGGTAGAGGCGGATTGGCCGGAAATTAGTACACATAATAGCAGTCGCGATATAATATGGATGAAAATTGCGGTATTGGGTTCTGACGTACGCTTGGAGTCTTAAATAAATAAACGAGATATCTTTGTTGATTCAGCAACTACGTCCATGAGTTTGAGTGGGGGGTGAAGGCAGATTGGTCGAAAATAAGTAAATGCGCAAAATATTCAACTCAAGAGAGAACTTGAGTTAATTCGGATGGAAACTTGAGCAATTGGTTCGAACGTATGCTTGGAGTCTTGAATAAATAAAGATATGTCTTTATTAATTCACCAGTTGCGTTAATGAGTTTGGTAGGGAGGTGAAGGCGAGTTGGACGAAAACAGGTGAGTAAGTAGAATATTCAACTCAAGCCTGAACACGAGCTGTTTTGGACAACTGAATTCTACTGATTGATTCGAACATACGCTTGGAGTCATGGAGAAATAAAGAGATGTCTTTGTTAATTCACCAACTACGTTTATAAGTTTGGAAGGAGTTGGGATCTGATTGGTCGAGAATAAGTACGCAAAATATAAGTGGACGAGTGTTAAGTTGGACAGAAACTACCATGATGAGTTCAACATGTGTTTGAGATCTTGAAATAACCTGGCTGATTATGGCTTTTGATTCGCTAATTAAACCAGCAACATTGTTCGTCTCCAATGATGAAGATTCAATGTGGAAATTTAATCATTAACGATCTAAAGTCCTCTTAGGAAGGTGTTTGCAAGAGCTTGTGAAAGCTACTTCTTGATTTTTACTTAAAGTTGCTCATAGCAGTAAGTGTTTGCAAACTCATTCTAAAAGGTAACTTTAATAGAATATAAGGAAAATAGCTTGGTATGATTGATATGGATGAAGCATACATAAATAAGGAAATGACTACACCTACTACACATACTACTCTCACTACACCTACTATACCTACCACATTTATTCTATATTTAATGTATATTTGAATACTCCCCCTCAAGCTATAACGTACTACTCTCTAAGCTTGTTACAAATAACACACATAATTGAAAGTAACTTTAACTACATAATAAGTTACAATACTTGATAGAAAGCGAGCGCGGCCAAGACTTCTAACCCATCTTAACATTTCTGAATATAATTTTCGCCACGGCAAAGAATGGCTACACCAATCAACAAATATGGATCACTATCTCCACCAACTGAGACGTCATTGAAACACCTTAGGCAAAGATTGGCTATACCAATCAAATGTGGAACACCAAGTCCACCAGAAACGTCATCGAAATACCTTACGGCAACGATTGAGTACACCAATCAACAAACGTGGATCACTAGCTCCATTGACGACAAACACCTCACGCAACGATTGGCTATACCAATCAAACAAACGCGAATTACAGGTGCGTTAACAAAGACGACAGATTAATATTCTTAATGCCCAAACGTGTGTTTCCACACCAGAAACGCATCAATCTATAAGACTATAACTCAAATATGTAGTCAACTGAAAAAACGACAAAAAAAAAACAATGACTGACTCCCTACTCCCCCTGAGCAACACACTATGTGAGTTGCTCGCAAAACAAGAACATAACTTGAAATAGTAATCTTCCACACCTAGAGACTCAAGTTAACTCACAAGATTAACTTAGTAATCAAACATCAAGTTAGCTCACACGATTAATTCGGGAATCCGGGATAACACCCACAATCATAGGGTACAAACGTCAAATCATATGACTAAAGTAGAAAAAAATCACTAGACTTTGGGGCTGAAATTGCAAAATCCAAGAACTGAAAGGCAGACATTGCAAATTCCATCAACTGAAGGCAACTCAAGGCTGAAACAGACGAAAATACTAAATTGATGGGTCAAACTACAAAGTGACAGAACTTGAGGGACCAAAATGCAAAACCCACATAACTTTAAGGCTGAAAGTGTAATTTCCAGTAACTCAAAGGCTGAAAATAAAGAATTTATGAATTGTAGGGCTAAAAGTGCAAATTCCATGAACTTTTTGGTTTTTTTTTTCTTTTACAGGGGAGAGAGTAAACTGAAGGGGGAGAAAAAAAATCTAAACTTTGAGTAGCCGCCGCGGCGAGTTGAAGGTGGCGGCGCTAAGGTCACTGGATCTTTTCCTTATAACAATTTGACTGTGATACCATGTAATAATATAAGAGAAGACAAATAACTTAGTATGATTGATATGGATGAAGCATACATAAATAGGGAAGTGACTACACCTACTACCCCCACTACACCTACTACATCTACCACATTTAACTTGAAGCAATTAAAACTAGCTTTGTGGTGTTGTAATAGATAGTGACAAGCAAATTTTGAATATTAATTCAAATGATTAAGATTTTATTTCCCTTGTTTAAAGTATGCAAAATATTGAAGTTGAACTCCAATTTACACAATCATGAGGTGGTTAGCTATATTTAAAGATAAAAATATTTATATTTTGATATAGTTAAATCGATATATACATTTATCACATTATAATGCACAATTTATTTTGTGAAAGCACTGATCTTCTAAAAATTATAACTCTGTCCAAAGGATGCTAACATAATAATATTGTAAATGTTGTTGTAATCAAACTTTTTTTTTTGAAAAATATTTATACTTTTTCATTAATGAGTTTTCTTTAATTGGACTTCCATCATTAATTTATTACTCAATTAAATATTGTAATCTAAAACTATAAAGAAGATCACCTATATGAGGAAAGAGAAGAGTCATTAGATTTATTTTTACTTAATTGAGGCTAAAATAAGATCTTTAGAGAAATTTAAGGAAGTTGCTTGTGGAAATACTTCATGACTAGTTTTTGGGCTTCTATTTTTATTTTTCTTTGTAGAGAAGAAGAAGCAAAAGCAACAATTTAAAAAACTAAATAAATATTATTCAATGACTTAAAGCACATAAACAACTTACAAAAGCTCTTGCAATCACCACGGAGAGCGTCAAACTAAATTGAATGAGTTTTCATTGGATTGTAAAAATAAAACGAGAGCTAATTTTACTTCGCGTGTATTTCGCTTTTGTTATTGGTGGTTTGACAAATATGTCAAAGCTCAGTTGTGAAATGCTCGCCCGGAGCAACGCATGGGAGTGCCCTATGCAAAATTTGGTCGAAAATGCCACTCGACGAGTAATTGAGGCATGAAGTATGTGGGGTACACGCCCCATACAATGGGACGTGAGCCCAAGGCTCATAAAGCACATGGACTTGTGTCCCTGTTGGATGTGCACGCCCCACAACAACAACAACAGAAAAAAAAACCAATTTCTTGGGGTTTTTTTCCTTTAGTTTTTTTGTCCAGAAAATAAATTAATAGGAAAAAATATGGTCCAAACTATAATAGTGTAGTTCAAACTCCAAACAAAAGAAAAAGAGTTTCTCCAAAAATTAAAAAGTTAAAAGTCGTCTCCAATTTCATAAACAAACCGTGGTATGTTTGATAATCTTCTTTCTTCTTCTATTATTTTAATAATAAAAGAAAAATACCTATATTTCATGTATCACAAATTATAAATCAATGTTCACGTGGTCATCCTCTTTCTCTAATATTTTTGCATATGAGCAATTTAGTTTTGACTCTAATATATTTTAAATATTTTTAAGGTTATATAAGTTTTTTTATTCCCTTTTGTATCATTGTATACTTATTTATAATATTATACTTAAAATAAATCAATATGGAAATATGCCTCTAGGATTATGCCTCGCTTCTAACAACAAAAAATACCTCACTTACACCTGACGCCTTTAACAACCTACGCCCACCTTTTTATGTTTGATACACTATAAATCATAATGAAAATACTAAAAAAAAAAATAAAGTATTTTTTGGTGTACATGTTTTATATAGTAAAGTATTCTCATGTTCTTAAAAAAAAAAATTTTAAAAGACTTTCAAGGCTTAACAAGTGTTTTCATTCATTTTCATTTAAGAGTCTTGTGTAACTTATGAACTGAAAAAATATTTGTGGACTATTAAGTTTTTTTTTTCCGTAACCGTCGCACTGAAGGAATAAGCTTTTATGTATTGTATTATGTTAAGTACAAAATTGCATGTCATTCTACACGGCGAGTTAGTACGTTTTGTATTGTTGAAACTATACATCTGATAGATTTGAGATTTCTATTTCGGGGGGGCGGGGGAAGAAAATACAAGTCCTCAGACCATGTCTCTAGCTAGAAAACTAACAATATGCAGAGATGGATTATCCCAAGATAAGACACTCTCCCTGTCATGACAACTTTCTTTAATTAGTCCGACGACGACTCTGTTGGCGGATTTTGTTGGCGGATATTGGAATCCAAGAGAATTTATGATGTTGTGGTTCGCACTCTCATGTGACAAGTTTATAGATGGTAAGGGACTCCGTCTCAATCTCAATGTTCAGCGTTTTTCGCTCCAATGCTAATTCCATTCCTTTTTTTGTAAGGCTTCAAGCTCCACTTCCTCGATTGCGGGTGAGGTTAAAGTTTTCTTAAAACCCCACATCCATTTCCCCTCATCTGTTCTCATCACTCGCGCAACCGAACATGTGTTACTTTGTATCGCAAGACTCCCATCCACGTTAAGTTTTGCCTACCCCGGGGCGGGCTCACTCCATCCGAGTTTGACATTTTTATTCTTATTTTTTCTTTGTCTTTCATTAAGGTCGCAGCTAAGCATCTTAATACGGAGCAGCCTTCCGCGAGTGTTCGTCGTGGTTCCATGAAAACTCTCGCGTTCCTATGCTTCCAAATAATCCATTTACTATCTATAAAGATGTCGCTCCAATTTGCATCTGGCCACAGTTTGTTGGAGAACTGCATCTTAATGATATTGTCCTGAAGCCAACTATAATCCCTCACTTCATCAAATCTCACCAAGTCCTCTTATGGTAATAGTTTTGTCCAGATTCTTCTCGCGGCCTTACATTAGCGGAATAGATGTAGTTATGTCTCGTCCTATAGTCGCAAATAACGCATAATCATGGTAGTGATCTTTCGGTTTTGGCGAAGATGGTTTGTTGGAAGTCTATTTTGTGCAACCAACCATAGGAAATATTTCAACTTATTGTTGGTGTCAACCTTCCAAACCCAATTGTCATTCCTTTTGCTTCGTGTATCTGAGGCATGTATTTTTTGGTATGCCTTGTATGATGATTGGCAAGTAAAGACTCCATTCGAAGTCTCGTTCAGCAGTAACACATCTTCATATTTCATAAAAATAATATTTATGCCCTGAATATCGTTCATGATGTCATGCGGGACAACTGTGTTGATTTCAGCCATATTCCACCTTCCTTTGTTATCCACCATATCTCGCCAACTTAGGCTCTTGTTCGACTCTTGAATGATCAGATTATCTCCATATAAACTCCCATCGCCTCTCCA
The DNA here is from genome assembly GCA_948329865.1 of Linaria vulgaris. NCBI lineage: Eukaryota > Viridiplantae > Streptophyta > Magnoliopsida > Lamiales > Plantaginaceae > Linaria > Linaria vulgaris. Next base: position 5,001,072 of record OX415251.1, read on the forward strand.
ATTGTCATACCAAAATGAGATCCTTGTGACCCGACCAATCTTCCGACGGAGGAAGGGTTTCATTAAATCCGTGCAACGCACAATTTCTTTCAACTAGGGTTGTTTGTCCCCTTGCATGTGTAATTGAGCAGATTCGTCATCTTGAGATATTTTTCTTTCACCAATTCACTCCCTATTGTATGCTCGTTTTTTATGATTTTCCATGCTAACTTGGATAACATTGCCTCGTTGCACGTACGAGCGGTGCAAAGTTTGATTCCTCCATCTTATTTAGATTTTGTAACCATTTCCCACCCAACTAGATGGAGTTTCTTTTGTGAGATATCGGTCGACCACAATAAGTCTTTGTTGAGCTTATCCAACTTCTCACAAACATGTTCGGGAAGCCACATCGACTGCATCAAGTATATAGGCATGGCTGAAAAGACCGATTGGATTAAAGGCATTCGTCTCGCTAGTGATTACAAGTTCCTCTTCCATGCACTGAACTTTGCCAAAATCCAATCTAAGATATCCGCGAAGTTGTCCCAAGAGATTCTACCATGGATGACTTTCACACCGAGATATTTGCTTAAATTGCGGTTTTGGCCAAACCCTAAGATGTTACTGATGTTTCGTTTCAAACTTGGGTCGTCGTCCTTGGATAACAATACTTTCAAATTATGAGGATTTAACCGTATGCCGGAGGCACCACAAAATTGATCCAACACTGCTTTAATAGTTTTCGTCATCGCCTTTGTAGCTTTTCCCAAAAGGATAAGATCGTCGGCAAGGAAAAGGTGGGATAACTTCGGTCCGCCTCTACATAGGGTGTAATCGGATTACACTTTCTTTTCTCAATGGCCTCATTGATCAAATAAGATAGCATAGCGATGCATAGCACAAACAAATAAGGCGGAAGATAGTCTCCTTGTCGGAGTCCACACTTGTGTTTGAACGGTTCGAGGAGAATTTTGTTCCATAAAATGCGCATTTAGGCATTACGAACACAAAACATGATAAGATCAATAAATTTCTCAAAAATTTAAAGGCGCTCAAGGTATATTCAAGAAATTCCCAATTTACCTTATCGTACTCTTTCCCGAGGTCCAACTTCATGACCATGCATCATGCCTCGTTTTTCCTCTTCGATCTCAAAGAGTGAATGACTTCTTGTAAGACGAAGATGTTGTCTTGCATACTTCTGTCTTTGACAAAGCTAGATGGGGTGGGAGCGATAATCTTCGACATATATTCTTTGCGTCTCGTCGTTGTGTGTTTGGTATAATCTTGTATAAGACATTACATAATGCAGTAGGATGATATCGTGATATCGTCAAGGGTTTTGTATCTTTGGGATAAGATAAAAGAAGGCCTCACAAAGCCGCTCATCAAAGGAACCCAAGTTGAAGTCTTCTTCAGCAAATCCCATAACCGAATCTTGTATCCATTCCCAGATTTTATGGTAAAAGCATGCATGAAGGCATTTGGTCTCGGGTACTTTAAGAGGATTCATGGCATTAATCGTTTCTCTAATTTTCGTCACATCAATCGGCTTTGCAAGAGATTGTTGCACTTCGGTTGTTAACATATCCTGGTAGTTCAATTTTTGGAGTCGGGGTCGTGCATTATTCGCACTCGCTTCGGAAGAAAGGCTCATATAATACGATTTAGAGTGGTCTTATAATGGGCTCGTTTTTGGTCCAAATGTCATCCACCTTTAGTGTAGTAATTTTGTTGCGGCGTCTCCTCGATATAGTTGATCGGTAGAAGAACTTGGTATTGCGGTTGCCCTCTTCTATCCATTTAACCTGTGACTTTTGAAACCAAAATAACTCCTCTTTCTTTAATAACACATTGTACTCTTTTGTAAGTTCATCTTCCAAATCCGAGATGTACTTGTTCGGCCGAAAGCTTAACGAGTTTTGGATTCCTCCAATTATGGTCGAGAGTTTTCTCTCTCTCTCTCTCTCTCTCTCTCTCTCTCTCTCTCTCTCTCTCTCTCTCTCTCTCTCTCTCTCTCTCTCTCTCTGAAATCCGAGAGGTACTTGTTCGGCTGAAAGCTTAACGATTTTTGGATTCCTCCAATTATGGCCGAGAGTCTTCTCTCTCTCTCTCTCTCTCTCTCTCTCTCTCTCTCTCTCTCTCTCTCTCTCTCTTGTTTAAAGATGTTTCCAAAAGTCACTTTGTTCTACGACTCTAACACATTTGGTACCTCTTCTATTGTTTCCAATATATCAGGCTTGTCCCCCTAGATTTCACGAAGGAGTCTCTCGCAGTCTTTGTGCATGAATCAAATGGCCTCGAACCAAAAGGGTCTCGTGCCAGTTTATCTTTCGCTGCCCAAGCATCTCATGATTATGGGATGATGATTTGAATGACTGCGTGTTTCGAAAAAACTTTTTGATCCATTCTTGATTGGCCATGGAACGATCAATACTTGCCTTAATGTTCGCTCCATGTTCTTTTTTATTATCCCAAGTATACTTAGGGCCCCTAAATCCCAGCTCCAAGAGGTTACATCGGTCCATGAAGTTCCGAAAGAAAAGGAGTCAATTCAGTGTCCTCGTTTGACAAAGTCCCATGTGACCAGCCACGGGTTATTGGATCATTAGCTTTCTTTGCCAATCTCTCGAAAACCTGGATTTTGGCCGCCTTGCGAGGTTGCGCATAAACCCCCATGATCTGCCAACGGTCATGTGCATCGGCCTAATGATTGCATGAATTTCCTTGTGTTCAACTTTCGTGATCTCAACATCAACTTCAAAGTCATTCTACAACAGTCATATACCCCCTACCGTGCCAACGATCAGAGCTATGATGTAATTTGTGTACCCCAAAAAAGGCACAATATTACAGGTTTGTTCTTCCCCAACTCTTGTTTCAAAAATGTAAACAACCATTGGTTGTTGAATACGCACCAACTCACATAAGTTTCTACCAAACTCCACATCACCCGCACTTTGACAATTCCATCATCTTCATGGTATTGTCATAAAGGCACGTAGGATGGACCAGATTCTGAGGCCGAATCCCCCTCCATATTGCAATCAACTATCTTAGGATTTCCATTATCATCACATGTTGTCTGTTCAATTCTCATGAACTCAGATCGAACCTCTGCCACCACGTGTGGTTGTTGTCCCATCTCTCCACCTGGTAAACTGCCGCTTCCACTTCCCATGTTGTCGTCGGTATTTCGAACACTTGAATCAACATTTCACATTGTTCTGTTTGTGATATCATGTAAAGGGCGATGGACATATTGAGAATCGATGTGTGCATATGTTGCTTATGTTTTCTCAATTGTCTCAAAGCACACAAAATCGCAAGTATATGAGTCGAGTAATAATAAAGTGGTAAGTAAATACAACTTGTTCAAGTATTGAATCCTTAGAGAGTAGGGAATCTTGTAATAGTCGTAAGGCGAATAGTAAATCTTATTGTTGAAATCTTCTAATAGTGTCACAGTTATTAAAAGAGTGTGGAACTAAACTATAATTAAATTAATGCTAAACTAGAGATGCAAATTAAAGCATTAGAAAGGTGTGAGTAGAAAATGCAATTAAACCAATTAACTAAAGATTAACTAGCTAACCAACCAAAATATAATTTAATTGATTGATTGAATGCTTGCTAAAGTTGTAAAACTAATTAATAAAAAGTATCTAAGGATCAAATTTCATTAATCTCAGATACGTGTACTTCATAAACAAAATACCAATGACTCATATATTTACTTCTCTCTATTGATGGTTGTTTTGTCTCCAAATTGATGTAGCAAGTTAGACACATTTTAATTCCCTAAAGAGCCATCTAGTCCCTAATGATGTCAGACAATTAGGCACATTACCCTCACTAGAAGTTTACCATGTCATAGGATCCATATAGTATTTTAGAAGTGAATTAGAGTTACAACAATGATCTAGATTCCACGAACACGCTAATGTTGAAGGTTTATAGATTTATTTGCTTGATCTACTATGTCAGTGTTGCGTTAACAGACTCCTAAACACAATACTAGGTAGTTTAACTTCACAATTGTGCCTCAGAAAAACGTGTGCATTAAACCAACCAAGTAGCATAAGCAATAAATAATATCCAACAAAACATAGTCGTCAATAAATATAATCAAAACACATGTTCAAGGTGTATCCATATGAGATTAACTACATTCTCCCTCAGATACTAAGAGGATTAGCTACTCATAGTAATAGCCAAAACACAACAATTCATAAGTAGATCAATTCAATAAGGAAAAGAAAAGATTAAACTCTTGACCCCCTTGTTGCTCTCCTCTACTCTGATTGCTACCTCCTTGTGTTCACCTTCCCCCTTTAACTATGATTGTGTTGCTAAGAGCGATGGACTTCTTCTTTTTTTCTATCCCTAATATGCTTTTCTGTAAGACTTGTAAGTCTCTGTGAGCTTCTGTAGGCGTCTCCCAACTCTCTTTTTGTGTTGCTGAACGAATCCTCTTATTTATAGTTTTACTTCATGTTCTGGGCTTCTTCTAAGGTTTTTGCTGCTTCAGCCCATATTTCGATAGTCGTGCGATTACGAATGCGTGACTGACATCGCACAACTGTTGCACGATCTCACTTTCGCAACGCTCTTCTCATCGAGTTAGTCTCTGCCTCATTTCCATGATTTGGTTCATTCGCTCCACATTCTGGATTTGGTCGCTCTGTAGCCTCTTTACTTCTTGTTATTGGAAAATGCTGAAATCCTCCAATTAAGCATCGTTTTGCTCCAACTTTACTCAAACTGTAAAAACAATGAAACAATACTATAACAAGTAAAAATGCCACTATGAGTTCACAAAAGCATAAGAAATCAGGTATACAAATCACTACTATTATCATGTTTTCAAATATCCACACGAATCCCCACCATTGGGGCCAGTTCACCACCACCGCATCGTGCTCGAAGTTGATTTTCATGATTTGTGGTTTCAAAATTAGGGAACTCTCGTTGGTTCGGGTTGCCGCTTTCTGTTAATTCTCTTGTGCCAAAATGCTATAGGGATTAGAGTCCCTTAAGTCTTTTGACTTTTTGCCTTTTCCAACAGACTTTTCGTTGGGCTTTCTTTTAATTATGGTAACCGCAATTTTGGGGTTCGATTTGTTTCCTATTCTGCAGCTTAGGGTTAAGAGACGCAGGCAATTCCATGCAACTATACACTTTGTGACGTGAACTAGTAGGTGGATGGTGCCACGTTTTCATTACTCTGAGTTTCCTTAGTAGCCAATATTATTCTCGGTGATTGTTTTCTGGGTCTCTGAGGGATCTCTTTGCCTAGAGTCGCTCTTTCTTTCTTCTTGCGATTGATCAACATCCAATCTCCATATTCATTAATCTTGTTTTTTTCGGTTAACCACACCTCGTCTCTAGGTGTATTTTTCACTTTTTCAACCGCTTAAGTCTATGGTTTAGTGTTCACATTGCTCGTTTGGTCTTTCTTCAACGTGCATGTGTCACTCAAGTGTCCTACTCTTCCACAGTCATGGCATATCGATGTGATATTCTCATAAACGACTTGATAGACCTTGTCGTCGACCCATAACCCTAGTTCCAAGGGTTTATCTGTCTGTATTTGGATGCAAAATCTCACAAAGTTTCCTCTAGCCGCATTACAAGTATTTCCATTTATCTTGATGGGTTCTCCTATACAAGTTGCCAGTGATTGGATCATAACTTCCCCGAGATACTCAATTGGCAGATTTAGTATGCGAACCCACATGATAGTACTCTCGACAACGTACTTGTCTGCTCGAAAGTTGAGGGTCCATGTCCTAACCGTCATGAAATTTCATGTGAGTTGCCACGGTCCCTTCGTGAGAATCATCACCCGCTTCTCGGAGGTTGATCTCTTTAGACAGTAGCACCCTTTCTTGAGATCGATCAATTCAAAATCATTGTGCAATTTCCACATTAGGTAACCTAGTTTGTAGGGCTGAGAAGTACCACAGTTTATCGAGTATCCGAATGATGATCGTATCTTTCCATTTTAGTCTCATTCGTCCCCGTAGCTCTTTGGATGTTTGAACTTATTTTAATGGAATTGTGTCGTTTGCATCTCCTACTTCAACAAACTTTTTTTATTCGGTTGTTTTGTCGACATCTATATGCACATCATTGCGTTTGCTTTTCTCCACGACCATGTCCGCGTATGTGTGAGTATGTGTCCTAGGATTTCCATTTCCTTGCTCGTGAATCTCTTGTGTGTCTATCATTTATGTGGTATCCTCCATATGACGTGATCTTTTCTGGTTTCTAAAGTTATCAACAGTGGTTGCCGGAGGTGTTAAGTCCGGTGACGACCTTGGGGGCAGTTCAGTGCTAGGTCAAATTTTTTCTTATAGATTTCATGTATGCAATAAATTTATAAATGTATTATTGTTATAATTGATGAGGCATATTCATGCATATAATTTTGCAATTTATTGTGATTATAAGGGAGGATAGGAAAACCAAAATGATATAGATGCATGTACCCATGTCGACGACTCAATAGAGTGGTTAGAGACTACATGTTAAATTGATCAAAATCTTCTTGACGTCTTGAATCAAATTCCATTCGTCGACGTAGCGCTCAAATACTACATGTGGGGCTACGTCGAAGTTGGCCTAATATAAAACCATTATCTCATAGGTAATAAAAGTTTGTAGGTCAATTAGATGAAAGTCATTATTTGAATAAACGCGTGAGCTAAAAGATTTACATCTGAGGTTAATCATTAGGTTAAATCCGACTCAAATAAATTAATTTCACCTAACATATGTTGAATTTGGTGCTAAAGGTCGAATTACTGCTTGTAGGTTGAGTTCAAGACACGTTGTCGTTTTATATTTATTTTTCAATAGATGTCGTTGGCCAACAACTTTTTACATTGAAAACTACGCACTATTACCTTTCTAACAATATGTGGCCCATTGGATTTAATGGTCCGAATCACTGTCCAGATTAGTAATTTAAAGCGGGAAAGTTCACATTTAATACGGGAGATTTTCTCTCGTGGACTCCGTCAACTTTATCAAACAAATGTCTTAATACATAATTAAGAAAAAAATAACATTTTTATGATAAGTATGTGGGTATTCATAATTGATTAGTACTGAAAATTGGCTTTTAGGTTTCCACCATCCATAGTCTTAATCGAAATATACGTTTTGTACACATGTAACACACATAGGTACATTTCAACACTTTTACGTATAAATAAAATAGACTAAATTGCGTTATAAGTCTTAAGGTCGAGTTGACTTACAATTTTTCCTAATATAAAATTACTATCTCATAAGTCATTAAAGTTTTCAGGTAACACAATTTGATGAAAGTAATTATTTGGTTATATGGCTTAATTTTGCTTGAGCGAAATAACTTACCGGAAAGGTTGAATCATTAGGTTAGATATGACTCAAGTAAGTTAATTTCAAATAACATATATCAATTTCGGTACTCAAGGTTCAATTACCGCTTATATGTTGAATTCAACGCGTTGTCGCTTTATATTACTTTCTTCGTAAACTCTGTAATGGCCAACAACTTTTTGCATTGAAAACTAGACACTGTTACCTCTCCAACAATATATGGTCCAATGGATTTAATGGTCCAAACCACGGTCAAGTTTAATAATTTAAACCTGGAAAAAGCACATTAAAAGACGGGAGATTCTCTCCCGTGGACTCCGTCAACTTTATTAAATGAAAGTTTTAATACACGATAAAAATGTAATTATGATGAGTATGTGGATATTCATAATTGATTAATACTGAAATAGGCTTATAGATTTCTACCATCCATAGTCTTAAGCTGAATATACATTTTGTACATAGGTAAAACAGAGAGTTACATTTCAACCATTTTACGTATAAACGGTACAGACTAAATTGTGTTATAAGTCTTAAGGCCAAGTTGACTTACACATTTTCCTCTAGACACTAGATTTGACAAACCAATTTTTACGAGTTCGTAACTTAAAATAAACAGATTTTTCAACCACGTAAGGCTCATTATTTCGTTCGCCCCACAAGATCAGTAGCAAATTTTGAAGTAGTAGTGATTCCATCCAAATTATAAATCGGTAAATTGTAAAAAGCAATTATATTACTTCTTAATATAATCATGTATTAAAATATAAATAAAAATGTATATTCCTAACTATACTTATATAATTTTTTTTTTTTTTTGAGAAATCCAAATATTTACAATATTTTAAAAAAGGCCACCTTTGTTCTAGAATAAGAATACCACTCTTTTAAACAAACAAATTGGCAGTGCCTGGCAAAAGAGAAACCAGCTCTGGAACGAGTGGAAATGTGCTTGCCTTCACTCTCACTCAGCTCATTTTCACAACAACCAGTATTTTGATACCTCTCTCCAAATTCTCTCTCCCAATTTCATAAACCCTTTCCGAAACAAAAAACTTGTAAGTAAATCCCTCTATGAATCAACTGTATTTGTTTTTGTTAATCGCGAATTTTGACCTATTTAGTTGACTCCGGAGCTATTATTTATTTATTTATTTTTGGTTCAATATTTGTGGTATTTTTGGATTTTTTGATATTTAGTTCGGAGTTGTACTGAGTATTGTGTAATCGGAAAATGTATGATGATGCACGTAGGTTTCATTGTTAAAATGAGAATATATGACATTTTTATTTATTTATTTTGTTGTTGTTGGTTGCATGTAGTGTGAAAATGGATGCAGCTACTGAGGTGAATTCGGGGAGACGATCTCTGAAGAGGCTCCTGTCGAGTCCTTCCAACGGTATATCTTTTCGTGTTTTATGTAAAATAAAATAAAAAAACCATGTGAAATGATGAGACGACGGTTAAGATTATTTCGTATTTGTAGTGTTTTCGTGGTATTGTTTGGGGATAAACTGAATTTTGTTGGCCGGTAGGAGTTTTGTTGGCATTATCTATGGCGCATTTTGGGATGTTTCGTGTTATTTGCTCGTATTCTTTTCAAATGTGCATCCTGTTACTTGTTTATGCTTTGGTAAGATGAAGCAGCCGATGTAGAAATTAGAGCCCGTTCATTGATTCCCAGGCTACCCCATCAACTTGATACATTAGAAATATTGTCTTCGGATTCCATAATTGTTCGTTTATTTTGTAATTTTGTTTGTATAGCAGTGATTATTTAGAGTTTTAAAGATATTATGCGTTTAATCGGCAGTTTTAAGCCCCAAAAGGCGCAAAAAGATAACTGTCTTCTCCACTTCTTGGCGAGCTGAATCCGAGCAACGATATCAGCCCTATCCAGTAAATCTGCTAAAAGAGTTGGAAACTGGAAAATATGGAAGTGTAGATGAAGATATAAAGGCACTTGTGAAGCGTAGGCAAGAGTTAGCCGACTTGTTCTATGCCATGGATCCGGAACTTCTACACTCACGTCCTGTTGTGCATGAATCGACATCAAATAAAACTGAGGCAACAAGTTCAAAAGTCATTGTTCTTGAAGATGAACATGACGAAAGTAACTTCGAATTTAAAAGAACTGCTCTAGCAGTCCAGCCAGTTGTAATAATTGATTCAGACGATGAGAGTGATACTAAGGCTCAGAAATTTGCATGTATCTACGGGGAAGTCACCCCAAAGAAGCCCTCTGGCAACCTTTCTATCAAAGACTTTCTGGTAAGGAACTTCTGAGTTTTTCTTGCGTGAAGTTCATACAACTTATAGTTATACCATCATTCACGTGCTTTTATGAATTTAAAATGATAACTTCTCAAGAAGAATGAAGTTTATGCTGAGTTTGTAATATAAACTTTAATGCTAACGTGCTACTTTTTCAACAAACAATATTTGACAAATAAGATAATTTTTTTTAACAAAAGGCTTCATGCTTGCTCTATATTTACTAGAAACAGATGATCATGGATCTTGCTATGTAACTTTTTGTTATCATTCTACTAATTATGTCCTGACCTAATGCAGAATTTCACCCAACATCAGAATTCTGTTAAAAAAGTTGCACGCAATGCTAGTGAAACTGAATCAATGAAAGATAAAGGAGAAGATGTTGAATCGATCAAAGATAAAGGCGAATATGTTGGCACAGAGGATGATACTAGTATGGAGGAAAGTGGTGAAGCCTCCGAAACCAATCTCGATGGTCTTGATGAGATATGGAGTCAGATGAACGTTGCACTAGAGTGTTCAAAGGTAGCTTTAATTTCTTCGTTGAGACTATAATAGAACTTGCTTTGTATCTGTTACTAGTTAGAAAATTGTATAATATATTTATGCATAAGTTTATGGAGGCAACTTTTTTTGCCATTATACATATATGCTAAAATCTTGATATGTACACACATCTAAGTGTCATTGACAAGTCTTCAATGGTGCCCCCATAGGATGCCTCCGAAGATGCTCTGCTTAATGAGTATGAAAATGAGGAGGAAGAAGATTGCGAACATTCTTTTGTTCTGAAAGATGATATTGGTGATGTTTGCCGCATTTGTGGAGTCATCGGGCGAAGAATTGAATCTATCATTGAGTATAATATCTCGAAGGTAGCATATTGTTTTTTCAGTTTTATACATAGTACATTTCTGTAAGCCTTCCTGCGAACTGCTAATTTGTCTGAATTTAACTGTGATCTTTGTTTAACTTTACACATATCAAAGCGTTAGATGAATAATCTGTAATAGCATATCATATTCTGAATTTTGTTATATTGATGCATCTGCATATCAGATGTTAATGTTCATACATTTTTCTCTTTAAAAATGAATTCATGTCCATGTGTACAATTCTCAACTAAATTATAGTCTATTTGTATTTCTACGAATGCTTATTTTAACATACCTGTACACTGCTCCACGTATATTTGGTTTTCTAAGCATGTCATGCAATATAGAATTTCTTATGTTATTTGGATTGTTCGTTTGGGATGTTTACTTGTTATATTTCCACTCTGAAACACCATCTCAAGGACCTGCTTTATCTGTTGGTTTTAGGGCCATCTGAAATCATATAACCTCGAAATTAAAACCTTGCCCAAAATCTAGGTTTTTGGTTTTTAAGTGATTTGCATACTGTAGAAACTGAGATGAGAAACGTGCTGGCCGTCCACTTCAGTCCATGAATAGCAATGTACCGTTGATAGCAGTGGTCTATAAAACTTTGCATATTCCTCTTTCTCATAGTACCAGAATGCTTACGTAGTGTCATTCCATTTCAAATACCTGTATTCCCTGTCACCCCCGACAAACCCAAATCTGCAATCCAGTGGCAGAATGGACAAAAAACCTTACTGTATTTTATCTTCCGTCCTCAAACCACCAGTGCGGAGTACATGATGCTAGTATTCGTAGCATCTCTTCCCCTAGGTGTAAAATGGAGTGGGGTGTCTTTCAAATACTGATAAAGTAGTACTAGCAATAGTTTCAAGGTCTCACTTGATTGGATTTGTATATCATTTGTCTGTGTAATGGTTTGGGGGCTTCTTGAAAGATCAGAAGCTGTTTAGAACTACTGTTTGCTAATAAATTTCAAGAGCAAAAATATAGGGAGACGTTGCAATTTGTCAATCTGTTTCAGCTACTCTACTCTTGCAGAATGTTTGCCTTTTGCAGTCATTCAGTTCCTTCTCATAATTGACTTGGTTCCAGCTTCGCAGCATAGGAAGTTGCCTTTGGATATGTGCACAATATGCTTACTTTTTGACACTTATTTGAAATATCTCTACTTCTGATTTCCTTGTCATTATCAAAACTCAATCGTCACCAGCTGTTTCATTACCTAGCCTTTTATCATTTCCGTTGTGTGAGTTAAGTTATTGTGGCAGATAATAATTATTACCAACCAACTGATGTATCTGCGCTGTTCTAAATTCAGGCCACTAAGAGCGCGAGAACTTATTACAGAAATGAAGGACGGGCTAGCAGAGAGCTAAATGAGACTGAACTTGTCCTTAATGGGTTCAAATCATCGACTGAATTCACCGGTGCTGATATTAATCCACATCCACGACACAGGAAAGAGATGAAGCCCCATCAAGTTGAGGGCTTCAATTTTCTTCTGAGAAACTTGGTGAGTGATAATCCTGGAGGTTGCATTATGGCTCATGCTCCTGGTTCTGGTAAAACATTCATGATTATAAGTTTTCTTCAAAGTTTCATGGCAAAATATCCAGCTGCGAGACCTCTAGTTGTGCTGCCGAAAGGCATCTTGGGTATATGGAAAAAAGAATTTCTGAGATGGCAAGTTGAAGACATACCTTTGTATGACTTCTACTCGGTTAAAGCAGAGAGCAGATCACAACAGCTTCAAGTTCTGAAAGCTTGGGAGAAAGAGAGGAGCATACTGTTTTTAGGCTATCAGCAATTTTCCAAAATAATCTGTGACACTGATGGTGGGCAAGTTGCTGCTGCTTGCCAACATTATTTGCTGAAAATTCCTTCGATTCTCATATTAGATGAAGGTCACACTCCTCGAAACCAGGATACTGATATTCTAACCTCCCTTGAGAGGATCGAAACAACTAGAAAGGTGGTTCTCTCTGGAACTCTCTATCAGAACCATGTGAAAGAGGTTTTCAATATTTTAAATCTTGTTCGCCCAAGATTTATCAAATCCGATTCTTCTAAAGCGATAAAGAGGCGCATCTTGAGCAGGGTAGAAATCTCGGGTAGAAGGGATGTGGTGAAACACGGCAAAGAGAAAGATTTTTACGAATTAATTGAGCTGACCCTTACAAAAGATGAAAATCACACACGGAAGGTGACAGTCATACAAGATCTGCGAGAAATGACGAAACACGTCTTGCACTATTACAGGGGTGACAACCTGGATGAACTCCCTGGACTTGTGGATTTTTCAGTCATTCTTCGTCTTCATCCCAAGCAAAAAGCTGAAGTTAATGGGTTGAAAACTTTGAACAGAAAGTTTACAATCAGTGCACAGGGTAGTGCTCTTTACGTTCATCCGAGGCTGAGAACTCTCTCGAAGGGTAATGGAGTAAGAGACAGAGTTGATGAAGAGAAAATTGATGAAATTTTGGAGAAAATTGACTTTAGGGAAGGTGTAAAGGGTAATTTCTACCTAAATCTTCTGCGATTCTGTGAATCTAGCGGGGAAAAGCTACTGGTTTTTAGCCAATATCTCCTGCCGCTGAAATTTCTAGAGAGAATGACTGCTAAGTTGTATGGTTATACAATTGGCAGAGAGATGTTCATGATCACAGGCGATTCAGATACTGAAAATCGAGAATCATCAGTGGAAAAATTTAATAATTCATCTGAGGCACGAGTGTTTTTTGGTTCAATAAGAGCATGTGGTGAAGGGATATCTCTTGTGGGAGCTTCTCGTATATTGGTATTGGATGTTCCTTTAAACCCATCTGTTACACGCCAAGGAATTGGGCGGGCATTTAGACCGGGCCAGGTTAGGAAGGTATACACATATAGATTGATAGCGGGAGGCTCACCAGAAGAGGATGATCATATCACCTGCTTCAGGAAGGAGTCCATTGCTAAGTTGTGGTTCGAATGGGATCACTCCAGCAGTCACCAAAAACTTGAAATGGACGAGGTGGATAAAAACAACTGTGGAGACATGTTTCTGGAAACTGCTCGAGTGAATGAAGATGTTGTGTCCCTCTCAAAACGGTAAGTGAACCTCATTCCATTCATCGTTGAAACATGTGTTTAAGTTCCACGCCTGATTTCGTTCTGGTGTTTGTGTTTATCTTCAGGTAACTAGTGGCAAAGTGGCAGAGTTCTATCGTGTTAATACTTTTGAGAAATAGTTGAAATCTGGAGCGGAAGCTTTTGTAGTTATATGGAACTATGTGAATATTATTCCTAATGACGTAATTATGATAATTATTGCAATCCAGGGTCTTCTTCCACGATTTTCTTATGAAGTTTACAGGGTGAATGAATAGCTATGCATGCATTTTAATTGCGCTAGATATCCTTATTCTTGTATGTTGCAAAATCATACTATACTAGTTTCAACATTCACAACCTTATCACAGATCTTTTTGTCATTCAAAATATAAACCAAACGTGTATCACCAAGTAGCACTTCTCACGCTACAAAAGCTGTGTAAACGACTGAAGGGAGGATAGTCTTTGTGGCTCGTTCACTGAACCCATGTAATCAAATTCTCCTGCCTCATTCCCCATACTCGATGTTGCGTTGTTGTAGACGTCATTGTCTCTCATGGGAACGAAACCGTTGGTCATATTTAAGCTAACGCCCTCACACTGCTGCAATCCCAGAGTCAACGACACTCCTCCATTCCCATTACCAAATCTTTCCAGCTCTGACATTTGGTATAGAAACCGATCACCTCCACAGTTTGACTCTGCATAACTAGAATTGGTATCTGATACCAACATTTCTACGTCGGGCACTTGATCAGATTTTGATTTGAATGAATTTGAACCCCATTGCAGATCTTCTCTTAGGTCCTCGGTTACTTTTGTATCGATTGTCTTTCCATTCCTCGGTGTGGTTTCAGAAGAAGAATTAGACTCCATTTTGGCGTCAAGAGCTTCTTCTTTGTACATTTCTTCAACCATGGGCTTCCACAGGCGCACCCTCGCGTTTATGAACCAGTTTGAGACCTGAGCCACCCACCAAAAAATTAAGAGTGACGTATGTTCTGTAACTGTATGTAATTGCCGTGTCTTTAACAAATGAAGTCCGAAAAGATGAAAAATGACTTACTGTTATAACATCCATGAACCTCAAACTTATATAATAAGGCAATCTTATGTGCTTTAAACCCAGTTTTGAAACTATTTCTAAATTGTCCAGATATTAGAAAACAAGTGATAATTCTTGCAATAAAATGCAAAACAAAAGTATAACAGTGAAACACCAAGATACTAATGAACATTGTATGCTAAATCACACATCAGTTATTTCACCTGGCTTCGTGTTAATCCTGTCTGCCTCGCTAACATGATCTTGTCAGAGTCTTTCGGATAACTGTGAGACAAAACCATATATCACACTACATCACAGAATACTAGAACCTAAAAAGAAAGTAACCGAGGTACGAAAAAATCGCTGTGTTTGGCTTACGGATGGAGGAAGTGCTCGAAAAGCCAAGCTCGTAGTATTGAAACAGAGGACTCCGGGAGCCCCCTCTGCGGTCTCCAGGCGTGCTGTTGCATCATGCCAAGCTGCTGAAGGGCTCTTTGTTGTTTGAGCTGCTGATCCACGTAACGCAGTCGAGATATTCCGACACTCCCTTTGTCGTTTGAAGAAGAGTGTTCTTCTCCGAGGTTCTTTTGCGCCACATGAATTTGGCCATTTATAGCATCGCGCAAGCAACGAAAGTGACGAGAAATTGTTTGAAGTGCGAGTGCAGTGTATGGTTTAGCCGCCCCAGATCCTGCTACCATGTCGAAGGATGAAACCACTATTTGCATCTGGTGGTGATACTGTCTGTATCTTCTGTCGACCTGTATAACGAAACCTTGAATTAGAAACGAGTGTGGTGTCCATGCCACAAGCTTGATTATAGAGATAGAACAACTATGATACGATAGTATAAGCATAAGCTTTTCAATGTCACGAGTTTCATTGCACGGTCACACTAGGAAAATGTTGACGTGTGGAACTTGACAAAAAGATTACAATATGCACGCGAAGGTCGCCTGGCAGTTTGTATGTAAACATTAAATGAGCACCTCGTCTAAAAGTTTAAGCTTCCAGAAACGAGACATTCACTAGAGTTACTGAAAATATGGTCGACACAAATGATATAATTTACCGCGGTAACCAGATATCACAAAGTTCATTAGCAGACTCTGAACCAACATAACATCAACATTATCTCACCTCATCCAGCATTGTCACAAGCTTCGTCGTTTTACTTTGCAAATCTTGTTTCTCAGCAACTGAAAGCTCGTTCTGGCTTTTGCTCTCCTCAGGTTGAACCGAAGGTTCTCCGGCTCCAGATGGATCCAAAGCTCCATCCCCCAAATCTCCATGAACTTCTTTCGGATCCTTTTTGATCTTTTGATCCATGATAGCTTTTTTGACATTAACAACTTCATCCAGCAAGTGCTGTGCGGCTTTCAAGTATTTCGAATTAGGCACAGCTCTTGCAATACTAGGCATCCCATATGAAGAAATATCAGTTTTAACTGCCTCTAAATTACTCATATAACCGTTGTCCCTCGACTGCTTCATCTGAAAATTATCTTCACCTTCCATAGTTACAATCCTACCCCAGTCTTCACCCGAAGTCGAAGCAATATGTCCCAGCATCGAGGAGAAATTTCCGTTCGTGTTCTGATATTGAAAGGGTGATGCCATTTGCATTAGCGACGGTACTTGTGTACCGAGACTGAGAGATAATCCTTGACTCGTTTGATCGCCCTGAAGAACGCCAGAAGCTTCGCCTAACGAATGCATCATTTGCATCTCGTTTCTACCGTCTTTCCACGAACTGAAATTGTGTTCTAATGATCTCGAGCCTCCAAAGTTCAACAAAACTTCTTCTTGAGAAGTGTTGTTGGTGTTTGATGAGTCTCCAATGTGCTGGACATCTAATGCTGCATCAGAGTACGAACCCGATGTAGACGAGAAATTCATGTACATGATTGTCGTTTGGTCGGAAAACAAACCGCAGCTCTTCAACTGAGGATCAATCTGTTTCCAAGACAAGCAGTAATACACATTCCATCAAGCACAACTTTTCTCAAAGATTCAGTGAAGAAGCAATAGCACACATATGAACTAATTAGAAAACAAAGAAACAAATATGCATGAACATCAAATAAATAGTCAAATTTAGACCAAGGGTGCCTCTTTTCTGTTTCAAGAACCAAAAATCAACATCCAAATTATAAAACAAGGATTATATTCAAATTAAAAGCTTAACTAGAAATAAAAACTGTTACATGGATAGTGATAAAGCTTACAGATTGAAAAGTTGAAACTTTTAATAGCCAAAAATGGAATTTTAGGACAAGATTCAACCAGAGCAGCAATAATTCATGTCACAGTAATATTGTAACAGTAACATAAATAAAAAGTCAAACCAAATATGCAAACCTGAAAATCTGCTTTTTGTGGAACACAAACAAACACTCTGATCAACCTAAAAAGGAGGAAGAAAGAAGGTGAAAATCCCAACAAAATATGAATGAATTTAATGTTTTTGTCTTTCTTTTTTTGTCTACTGTAGTAGTAGAGTTTCAAATGTTCAAAACTGAAAAGTACAAGAACATTTATCACTCCTTTAGGCTTTTAGTGATTGATATTCTTTCTTACATTTACTCATGCACAGGATATTATTACTACTACTCTCTTTATATATATTCCCACGTGAGTCTTGCAAACAAAAAAACATTTTTTTTTTAAAAAAAAAAAGTGTCTTTAGTTTCTTGTTTTTACTCTATATATGTACCTCACAAATAATAGCCTCCAAAAAAGTGGTCTCTCTTGATTTTTTCCTTAGTTTTAGTATTGTTATATTTTGGTATATTTATTAGCTGTTGTTGTTATGGTTTGTTGCTTGAATTTGTTTTGATTCTTTTCTTATTTTGCTGTAGTTGATGATGTTTGGTTATAGAGTGTCAGTCTTCTAACCACCAGTTGGTGGACCTAAACCCTCTCTTAAACCTCTTTCTCTCTCTTTCTAAAGTTCCATCTTTTTTTTTTTTTTTGGAACAAAATGTTTTTATATTTAATTATTATTATGAACAACTATATATGAATCATTATTTAACTTAAGCTTGTGGATGGAATGTCTCTGTGTTGCAGCAATATCCACCATACAAAGCCTTTCTTTGTTATTCTTCTATTGAATTTATTGCGTGGTGGTAATTACATTTTGAGCCCTGAAGTTTGACTTAACGACGAAAACCCCATGAAGTTTGGTGAGTTATAAATGGCACTACTGGAAATATTTACAAGGTGTGGGGTCTATTTACAAGATTATTCAAGCTTCAACTCATTCAAAAAGAAAGAAGAGTGAGGGTCTATTTGTAGAAAATGGAAGCTTCACGAGTTTTTGTAAATATAAAACTTTAAGAGTTATTTTTACTGAGATTTTAAGTTTCAAGTTGTTTTAAAACTTATAATATTTATGTGATTAAGTAACCTTATGGATGACAATGTGATGCACCAATATCCACCATACAAAACCTTTCTTTATTCCGCTCTTGCTTTACTTTTTGTGAGACAATTCCATTTACACCCCTGAATTTCAACATAATCAAGAATAAAGTCATAATAATTACAAGTATCACTAATATTTTGCAAATAAATGTAAAACCAAGAGCGGATTAGTTTTAAAAGAAGATCAGTCTCCAAGGGTGTTTTGATGATTATATTACCTTAAAAGGGTCATGTTGTGGCCCTCAGGGTGTTGAGAGGAGTGCAAACTGGTGCGTGACATATGGTTATTCTCGGTAGACGTATCTTGCGCCTAATAACTTAAGGTACAACTTGCATTCCGAGATCAACGATTCTCGATGGTTTTGAAATAATAGCATGTAAAATAACGTCATAGTTGAGCATGTTGACTTACTACAGAAAAGTGATGTGCTATCAAGTTGTGCGAAAGTCTTGACTTAGGGATAAATTTTTTTGGTACTTAAATGAGTAAGGGTTGTTCGGAGTTTCATGCAATTATTGTAGCTATTTTAATAATTATATAATTTAATAGAAATTCAGGGATGTAATTGCAATTACCTTGCTCTGCCGAATATTCAATGGTTAGGAAAATCTTCTTTTTCTAGATTTGTTTGTGTAATAGTAACACATATAAGTGTTAGCAGTACCAATAAGGTGGCCATGTCACTAAATCTTTTGTCATGTTATGCAAGTTACTTTTGCTCTTTTGGTCGTATTAGCCCTTTTAGTTTGATGTATTTACACATTTGCATCATTAAGCTATATTATAAAAATAAAATGATGAAATTTTGCATCTTTATGGTCTGTGTATATGGATATTTATAGCACTAGTTTTTAGTGCTTCTTGTTTTGTTTTTCTTTTTAAAGTAATTGGCTACCAGCTTTTACTTAATGAAGGTAAGCAACTAAGCATGCACCAAATTAGTGGCATATGCCAGTTTTTTTCTCTTTGCCTAACTTGTTTGAAACACCAAATTTCACTTATTTGGTACACTCTTTTTTCTTTCGGCTCTTTGTTGATATTTGGATTCAAAGGGCATCTTTTGGCCTAATAATAATATTTGTTACTTTTTTTAACAGAAAAACTGAAACAACTTTATTATTTTTGAGAAACCAAATGTGAGATTTTAGAAATTGAATCAAAGTGTACAATATAGTTGTTTGAAATCAAAAGGAAAAGAGATTCACTCAATTTAAAACATACTTTTGAAATTAGAGGTGTAGACAGTAAATTCTATTCATAATCGAATACTCATGTACTACAAAATGTGTGTCATGTTTATCTAGAAGAAAATCTGGTGGAGACAAGATATAAAGATGGTTACTAATTAGTCTTGGCGATTTTATTTTCTTCGATAATTGTAAAGTATACTTACACATGTTTGAGGTGCTTTGGATGCGGTACAAAGTGTGTGTCAAATGTTATTTTAGTCAATCAATCGAAGACAAGAGCCTATGCTGCAAGATCACATTAATCATGAGAACGGTTCCATTCGAAGGATTTGACAAATAGTCTATAAAATTGACATGATGTGCAATAAACTATTTTGATCTTTGGACAAAAAAAGTGTCACACTCGAACTATTGTCTTGCGCCTATCGCAATGATAAATTATTCATAAATATTGTAGGCGACGAGACGGAGCACGCGGCATAGACACCCTAGAGATTGCATGATATGCATTAGAACTCAACAAATAATTTTATGTTATGGTATTTTATCACGCCATAAATTTATCTATATACGTCGAGTAAGTGTTAAATTGAAATTAGCAAACTTATCAACATATAGAAAAAGAAGAAAAGGGGGTCAAATTGCAAATATTTGTTTCGATCAAAAGAGCAACTCGCGTCGCGTTACTCCAAAAACAATTAGGAGCTTGTTTAGATATTTAATCTAATCTCGAAATTTAAAATCTGTCTTAGTGCATGAAGATTTATTCAATGGTTGATTTCAAAACGCTGTATTAATTACCCACATAACAACCCTTACAACCATGGATGAAAATTTCGGTACAGAATTACATTTCGGTTAGCTAAAAATTAGAAACGTTTCGTAATATTTCGAGAACTTTTCGGAATGTTTCGAGAAATTCGTTAAATTGTAGTTATAATTACCATGGAAACTACATGTATATTTCGTATCGGTGAAGTCAAAAACAGAAACTTTTCGGTACTTTTCGAGGAAACGCACGGAAATTTTGATCCATGCTTACAACGAACCCACCGAACACACCACATAATGTTGTTAATTGAAATCATTAAGAAAGGATTAATATTATTAAATTTAAGTAGACTATACTGTACCTAAAAATTAAGATTATTGAAATTGAATCAGCCATCGTATGAAATATAACTGTTATTAAATTGTCGGTGAGTTTCAAACTTAATTAAAAACCAGTACGCCACTAATCATAATTAATCAATGATTTAATAACACTAATAATATGGATGGCTTATGTCATGATCGTTGGGCTCTTTCCTAAACAAAACATTTTTTTAGTAAATGAACCTTTTTTAAGGAATAGAGATTTTCATCTAATACTTGAACAATTACCGAATGACCTTCTTGTATCTTCAAAGTTGAAACCTACGAATGCATATCAATATAGCGAAAAGTTGATCGCGTTCGTGTTATATCATATTTAAGTGTCTTTGTTCTTTTCTTTCTTTTGATTGGATGTCTAGCTAGGTGTATGTATCCATGTAAGACACATGAAAAAATATTTTGAGAATATGTATTCGTGTCGTGTCATGTCACTTCATTTATTCACATGACATGTTGTATATTTATATGTAATATATCTGTTCCTTTAACTTTAATAGAGTTCTCCATTAATCGTCAAAATTTTATCCTTTAACGTGCATAATGAGATTTACTTGTATACTTATATATTATTTTGGTCTTATTTCGTCACGGTAATAGAACACAGTAAAACAGTACAATGAGAATATAAATAACCAAAATAATGTTAATCCAATAAACTTAATCGGACTAACTTTGTCCGAAACACTTACTATCTATTACAGATCTTACACTGATTTAAACTATACAGATAACACTAATTATTTAGCGCATCGAATTCTGGTTGTTCGATGTGCGCCTCGAATGGTGCTGGTTCGATGCTGAGCTGATTCGATATGGCCTTGATAATATACTGGATCGTATCGAATTAAGGAACGTCTCGAATTATGGAGCGTATCGAATAGTGAGATTCGATGTGGTCAGGTTGGGACTCAAGTTCGATCCGCCTCTGAATGCTCAAAACCGTCATATATATAACAACCTCGCTATGTGGGGCCCGAAGATAGCTGTAAAATACGCATCGAATCATACCGATTCGATGCGCGCATCGAATGAGGTGTATTCGATGCGCTGAAGGTATCGAATTGGGCCAATTCGATACGGTTATGGGCCGGCCCAATCCCTATTGCTAGGTCAGTCCTAAAATACCCTCATCACATAGTCCCCCCCAGTTTGGGAGACGTTAGTAGAGTGATGACGACTTCCAAACTCAAATCATATTCGCCATAATAAATTATGGGCATCGAATTGTAACAATTCGATGCGTCAGTTTGCAGGCATCGAATTTTGATGACTTCGATGCGCGCATCGAATTATGAGAATTCGATGCGTTCAGAACAGTGGCGGCCCATGGGCCTATATATAAGGGTCCACATGTCTGACATTTCTTGTTTTTATTCGGAGAAGGAATTTTTGTTTGCTTCTGAACCGCATCGAACGGAGTGTGTTCGACACGGTCCGTATCGAATCTCACTATTCGACACGCTACTGATTATTTATTTTTATAGAAAAAATATTAAAATTTGTTATTAGGCTGATATGGCTCGTATAAAATCTCGAAGTCGCAGCAAAATTGTGTTATCACCTGAGAACATTCACGATGCTCAGGGAAGGAGTGAGCGAAATGAGCAAAATGAGTCCTCAGGCGCGGGCCCATCTAATTTATCTTCCCCATATCGTTCTACCATGAGGCTTGGTGGTATTAGTGCTGGCACTCGGGTGCCCATTGTGAGCGATTTTGAACGCAACGAGAATGTTGATACGCGTAGAGTGGTGGTAACACCTACCGTTACTGGTGGACGGATAAAAGTCGGGACTAATCATCAAATCCGAATAATGGAAGATATCGATTCTGAAGACGAGAGAATTACCACTAACTTGGCCAGATTTAATGCAGCTAACCCTACATTCAGACAAAGGCGAAGTGCAGAGGAAGCGAGCTCCTCCCGCTCATTTGATGAGGATTGGTATACTTCTGCTAAAAGAAAATTAGCGGAGGATGATTCCGCCGCCTCCCCCAAGACGACCTCGACCTTCGGGGAATCCAAGACCTGCCCCTCCTGGAAGTCTTATTAATTACGATTTTCTCAATGATGAGAATTCAGAATCATTAAGTGCCACATTGGGTGGATATAGACTGAGAGAGGAGCAAGCTGGAGAGATAATGCAGAGTTTATGGCCTCAGTTGGATCGTCGAACTGTAATAAATCGGTTGGGGTATCAGGATTTGGTGCGCTTCGAGCGTTTATTCTTTGCTGCCGTCGTCTTAGCAGTATATCGATTATGCAAGGATTATAGCGGGTTAGCCGAGGTGCAGAACCAACATAATAGTGTTGTCGATAATCTTCGCACTACTATTCGTAATGGGAATTATAGTCGCCAAAATGCACTGAAACGTGCTAAGGAGGCGGAAGCAAAAGCATCGAAAGCTACCCGCGACAGACATGATGCCGAAGTTAAGGCTAAGAAAACAGAAGAGGACGTCGAGGCTCTGCGTGCTGAAATTATTGCGCTAAAAAAGGATAATGAATCCCTGAAACGGAAAAACTGTTCTCTTCAGGCTTCAAATACGGATGCTGAAAATGCCATTTCCAATTTGCGCCGTCGAACCCAGTATTTCGAATCTGAAGATTACAAATATGCAATTGTTCAAGATTTTACGCAAAGTAACGTATATAAATTTTTGGAACTACTCCGCGGTTCTGCTGATATGAAATACGGCATGGAAGTCGGTGTTGGTCAAGTTGGACATCTTGGATATCTCGGAGATGGTTTCCGGAAGGATATGCTAGATGTAACGCGTAACTCTAAAATGGAGATCCCAGAGTGTAGCAGTGATGATGATAATGACGATTTACATACTCCTAAGCCTGGTGATCCATTTTATGCTGTGTGGCGCGACCGTAAAAAACCGAATGTGAGCGGTTCAGGTTCCGTAAAATCAAGCTTACCTCAATCCCATAAGGGAAAAGAGAAAACCAGTCCTAGCGCAACTATGGAGGATTCAGAGAGTATCAAAAAAGCTCTTCACGATGCTTTTGGTTCAAGCGATGATGACTCGAAATTACCTCCGAGAACTTCTAGGTCTACAATATTCCTCCAAAGTCTTCCAAAGAGAACGGGTTTTGAAAATGTTCCCCCTGCAGCCTTGGACAAAAGAAGTAGGGCATTAAACGCACCTAAGACTTCTGGTCCTAAAGGAGTTTTACCAGGAGGAGCGGGTTCTACTCCAGGTGACAAGGTTTATATGCTGGCCAGTAGTGTACCTGATCCATCATTAAGTGCAGAAAATCTTATTTCTCCTGGTAGATATCAACTTCATGATCCTTCTGAAAGAACTGAAGTTGTTTTGCCCGATAATTGGGCACAAGAGAATGAATTGATTCTCACAGAGGATCAAATTCAAAGTAATTGTGCTAAATTTTCGCGTTCAGTGGGTGTGGTTCTTCGTCCGGAGTCCCCCCCCCCCCCCCTTCATCGAATGAGTAGTGATATTTTGCTAAACTGAATTGTGGATATCAGCCTTTTGTTTTGTATAGAGTCTTGTAACTTTAATCAATTGCTCTGTAATGAGGACGACTCAACCGTTTAACATTAGCTATGTGATTTAGGTTTACTCCTATATTGCTTCTTTGCGATTACTCCCAAACACAACATTTAATTTATTTGTTTGCTGTTGAGTGAATATTTTTCTGATGTTTAATAATGATGTTTGATGTCATGGTGCGTGTCTTATATTATGATTTTACTTGCCATGAAAAATATGAGCACTTTAAGCTGTTATTATTATCTTTATGGCATTCATGTTTTATTTGAGAGATTAGATCTCTTTATGTCGCTGTTTTGGCATGCGGGGATGGATCACGTTGGGCCTTCTTATCCCTTCGTCTTGTTTTTACTTCTAGCATACGGGGGTGGACCACTTTGGGCCTTCTTACCCTTCCGTCATGTTCTTCCTTCTAGCATGTGAGGGTGGACCGCTTTGGGCCTTCTTACCCCTCCGTCATGTTCTTCCTTCTGGCATACGGGGGTGGACCGCTTTGGGCCTTCTTACCCCTCCGTCATGTTCTTCCTTCTGGCATGCGGGGGTGGACCGCTTTGGGCTTTCTTACCCCTCCGTCATGTTCTTCCTTCTGGCATGCGGGGGTGGACCGCTTTGGGCTTTCTTACCCCTCCGTCATGTTCTTCCTTCTGGCATGCGGGGGTGGACCGCTTTGGGCCTTCTTACCCCTCTGTCATGCGGGGACCGCTTTGGGCCTTATTACCCCTCGGTCATGTTCTTCTCTGTATCATTCAACGAATAAAAATTTTCAATTAATAATTTTTGAAAGAATCAATATAAATTAAAGGGTAAGAAACATATATTTATTGAAATTTCTTCAATTTATGCGTAATAACGCCTGAGATGTTGCACATTCCATGGACGTTTCTGTTGAACTCCTCTTAGAGTCTCCAAATAATAATATCCTCGTGAACTTGCTCGTGTGACTCTAAAAGGCCCTTCCCATTTTGGTTCAAGCTTTCCGATATGTTGTTTAGTTGCAATGCTCCTAAGAACCAAATCTCCTACTTCAAAATTTCTGAATTGAACTCTCTTATCATAGCTTTTGGCCATTGCAGCTTTATAAGCAACAGTACTCTGATAAGCATCCTCTCTTGTCGATCCTATCATATCCAGATCCATATGTCGCAACCGGGCCGATTGTTCTGGATCATAGTCAGTAATTCTGCGCGTTGGCATACCTATTTCCGCAGGCAATACAGCTTCAGTGCCATAAACAAGAACGAATGGGGTTTCCCCTGTGGATGTCTTCGGAGTCATTCTATATGCCCACAATATTCCTTGAAGCTCTGCTGGCCATGTTTTTCCTGTGGCTCTGACTCTCCTTTCGAGATAATCCTTCAATGTTTTGTTAGTGGATTCTGTTTGGCCATTGGATTGTGGGTGATATACTGACGTGAGATTGTGTGATATCTTTAATTCACCAAACCACGATTTAATCTCCTCCCCAGTAAATTGCGTGCCGTTATCACACACAATGGACCTCGGTATGCCGAATCGGCATATAATGTACTTCCAAATAAACTCGATCATATTATTCTCCGTGATCGACGTTATAGCTTCTGCCTCAACCAATTTAGTATAATATTCAACTGCTACTATTAAATATCGTTTTTGACCTTTGGCAGGTGGAAACGGACCCACAATATCAATTCCCCACTGATCAAACGGAGAGGCCACGTCGATGGGTTGCAGTTGACGTGCCGGTCTGTGAATGAGGCGAGCATGGTATTGGCAACTGTCACATTTTCTCGAATAAGCTGTTGCATCTTTACGTAGAGTTGGCCAATAATATCCTTGACGCAATATTCGTTGAGCTAATGCTCGTCCCCCGGAATGATTTCCGCAGCAACCTGCATGGATCTCTTCCATGACATATTCAGCTTGAGTAGGAGTCAAACATCTTAACCATGGTCCTTCGAAAGATCTTTTATATAACTCTCCATTATTGATAGTAAACATGTAAGCCTTGTAACGCATTCTGCGTCGAGCATTCGGATCCGCTGGTAAAATGCCCTGTTGAAGATAGATCATAATTTCATCCTTCCAAGACGGGTCCTCTTGTATTGTCATTATAAATTCCACTCTGACTTCTGTGGTAATATATTTTGATATCCCAATCGAATGTTTATCAGCGACCATAAGTGTGATTCGTTTCTCTACCAAAATCTCTGAAGAACTTGCAAATTTAGAAAGCGCGTCTGCTTTTGCATTGTCGTCCCTAGGGATTTTAGTTATATCAAAAAATTTGAAGCTCTTTGCCAACTCTTTAACCTTAGCGGCATACAACTTCATAGTTTCCTCACGTGTTTCATATCTTCCCGAGAAATGATTTGCCACCAAGAGCGAATCGGTGAACACGTCTAGATGTTCGATGTTGAGTCCGAGTGCCATTTTGATCCCTACAATTATTGCTTCGTAATTAGCTTCGTTATTCGTTACCATGTAATTCAGGCTGATAGCAAATTCAAATGCCCTCCGCTCTGGGGACAAAAAATGTATTCCAATTCCCCCTCCGTGAGTTGTGGCAGACCCATCTGTGTGTAATATCCATGTCGATGTTGCCCTACTGGTGACCACTTGATTGGATATAGAAAAAATACAGCTTGCGGTCTCAACTACACTGTTTCCGAGAGTTTCGGCCATGAAATCTGCTAGAGCTTGCGCTTTGATTGCAACCCGCGGCTTAAACTCCAATCTGAACTCACTAAGTTCAATTGCCCATTTCACCAATCTGGCCGATGTTTCTGGCTTTGCCAACACTTGCTTTAATGGTTTATCTGTTACCACATTAATTGGGTGAGATTGAAAATACGGTTTCAACTTCCGAGCTGTAACAACAATTGCTAACGCAAATAACTCTATTTCCAAGTAATTTCTCTCTGCCCCCTGCAGTACTCTGCTCACATAATGTATGGGTAATTGTTGAGCTCCTTTTTGCTTGAGCAGTACCGTACTGATTACATTTGCAGATACTGCCAAATAGAGATACAACATTTCATTCTCCTCCGGTTTTGCTAATAATGGCGGGCTTACCAAATAATTCTTCATTTGTCTAAAAGCTTCTTCACATTCCGGCGTCCAAATAAAATCTTTGTTCCGCTTCATCACTTTAAAGAAATGGAGGTTCTTTTCGGCAGATGTTGATATAAATCTCCCCAAGGCCGTCAGACGGCCCACCAAACATTGTACATCCCTCACCGTCCTTGGTGAGGGTAAGTCCAGTACTACTTTTATTTCATTCACCACATATCCCTTGGTGAGGGTAAGTCCAGGATTGGCCTCGATTCCTCTCTCATTCACCACATATCCTAGAAACTTTCCAGCCGTTACTCCAAAAGTGCATTTTTTAGGGTTTAATTTCATTCCATATGTCCTCATTATGTTGAATGTCTCATCCAGATGTTGCACATGTTCATCAGCTTTGAGGCTCTTTACAAGCATATCGTCAATATATACTTCCATCGATTTCCCAATCTGATAGTAAAACATTTTAGCCACCAGCCTCTGAAATGTTGCTCCCGCATTCTTCAATCTGAATGACATTACCCTATAACAGTACACTCCGGTATCAGTTACAAACGCCGTTTTACTCTGATCCTGCACTGCCATGAAGATTTGATGAAAACCACTCTTTGCATCCATCATACTCAATAATGCACATCTTGCTGTAGAATCCACAAGTAGATCTATCCGCGGCAAAGGAAAAGGATCTCTCGGGCAATGCTTGTTTAAATCAGTATAGTCCACACACATTCTCCATGTAGCTTCTTTCTTTAAAACCAACATAATATTGCTCAACCATTCTGAGAACCTTATAGCATAGATATGCCGAGCTGCTAAGAGTTCTTGCACCTCCTTTTCAGCTGCTTCATTATTTTCCTTGCTGAAATTTCGCTTCTTCTGCCGTATCGGTTTCGCACTCTTGTCTACATTCAGATGATGTACAATGATTCTTGAGTCTATCCCGAGAAGGTCAGAATCGGACCATGCAAATATATCTGAATTACGGCGAAGACAATCTACCAACGCATCCTCTATCATCCAGTCCATTTCGGCTCCAATCTTGATTACTTTCTCAGAACTTTCTTTGAAAAGTTGTACGATTTTGAATCCTCCTAAAGGTTCCATCTTACATTCTTGCCATTGCTTCAACAACTGACTTTCTATTTTATCTTGCCCCTGTTCTTTAGGCTCAATCCTATCTTGACTCAGATCTATCTTTGTTTTGATCTTTTTCTCCGTTTGCTGTTTTTCAACCACATCCATGCGCCTTTTATTTGTCATCCTATCTGCCCTATCTAAAAACAGTGTTTACGGTGTTCCCACAGACGGCGCCAATATTTTGGTCTTATTTCGTCACGGTAATAGAACACAGTAAAACAATACAATGGAAATATAAATAATCAAAATAATGTTAATCCAATAAAATTAACCGGACTAACTTTGTCCGAAACACCTACTATCTATTACAGATCTTACACTGATTTAAACTATACAGATAACAATAATTATTTAGCGCATCGAATTCTGGTTGTTCGATGTGCGCCTCGAATGGTGCTGGTTCGATGTTGAGCTGATTCGATATGGCCTTGATAATATACTGGATCGCATCGAATTAAGGAACGTCTCAAATTATGGAGCGTATCGAATAGTGAGATTCGATGTGGTCAGGTTGGGACTCAAGTTTGATCCGCCTCTGAATGCTCAAAACCGTCATATATATAGCAACCTCGCTATGTGGGGCCCGAAGACAGCTGTAAAATACGCATCGAATCATACCGATTCGATGCGCGCATCGAATGAGGTGTATTCGATGCGCTGAAGGTATCGGATTGGGCCAATTCGATACGGTTGTGGGCCGGCCCAATCCCTATTGCTGGGCCAATCCTAAAATACCCCCATCATATATATATTTCGAATTCATTTCATTCTTTTTTTTATTGTATTTTACAGAATAAACCTAAACTATATATATATATAATCTCGTATTTATTTTCAAAGCAAAGAATTATTCTAGACTTTTATTTTTTTTTGGCCGGCTATTCTAGACTTTTATAAGGCAGTCTCCAAAGTAAATGATCGAGTCCTCACGCCACGGTGATGTGTGGCCCTACCCTGTGTAATTGACTAATTAGTCTATGCCTATGCATTTAATTATTCATAAAAGTAATTAAAATACAATTTATCTACCAAGGTCATTGGTTGACTACGTAATCGCAATTTAATTATCGTAATGAGTTATAACTAACCATTTTATTTAATTATTATATTTTGAAATTTCATCAAGCAAGAGATCGATGCTTGCAATTGTTCGGCATGACTAAGACTTATATAGTCTTTGGCTCGACTCGTTGAAAGTCTCAACGAAATGCAGATAGATAGAGCAAGAGGGTGTCCAAATAAAACATGGTAAAATCCTACTACTCGACATAAATATCATAAACCCATGTAAATATATCATGCTTAACTTGAACAATAGAGATAAAAAAAATATCATGTGTTACCTTATTTAGATATCATTCTTAACTATTGTCGTTGTTTTAAGAAACTCTAAGAATGTTGGATCATTATTGTACATAGGTTTATGTAAATATACCTTTTCAAAAGCTAAAGTTAAATCATGCTATCAACTAGTTATCTCATGTAGATGTTATGCATACCTTTTCAAAAGCTAAAGTTAAAGCAAACGAGTCCTTATAATCTTTGATTATTATTAATGATTACTAATCATATATAATAACGGGCAAACGCCTCGTAACAAGCAATAATATTTCCAACTAACTAAAGGCTAGTTGGACCAAATGAGGTTTAAATTTTAATTATGGGTGATGATATACACAGAGCAAAATCTCTAATAAGAGAGCAATTTTTCATGTATTCTCTAATATACCCTTTACAAGATATTTGTTTGGTTTATTTCCTTTCTAACTCTTGCCCATGATTACCATGATCTTTAGAACGTGATTAAGGCATTTAAAAAAGAAAAGATATTTTTCTTTAAATAATGTATGTATAATATAATATATTACGTTCCCTCTTACTTGTTTCAAATAATATAATTGATAAAAAACATTAACTGCATTTTTTATTTCAGCATGCTTACTTACAAATATATATAATGATCGTTCGGAAAAAAAGTTAATAAGTTCTTATGGAAATTAAATTACATATAAATGATTAATCAATAAAAAATTTAGTAGTAAATGTTGTAAAGTGGACCCTTCAGATATAGCGGAAAAGCACGGCAATAAATGAAAGACGAGATACAACTCACAGATTTTACGTGGAAAACTCCAAATTACTTTAGGGTAAAAAACAACGGGCAAGGTAGAAGAACTTCACTATGAGTGTAAAATAGGAATTACAACTCTCCGACTTTTACCGTAGTAAAGTCGCACAAACTCTCTATTTTACCTCACACTTACAACACACTAACAACACTCTTTTTATTAATTACACTTAATTATAAGAGAAGAATTGTATGTGTTTTTGTTGGGTTTGATTCTAAACGGAGGCTGCAATTTATAGAAGGAAGAAATGATGCACCATGATTAAATAATGTCGCCCAGCATTAAGGTGTTAATGCTGCACCATTATTAACAAATAATGCCGCCCAGCACCATCATCTAAAATAATGCACTGCTCCATAATGTTGCACTATGGATTAAACTAATACCGCCGCAGCAATCTCCCACTTGAAGATTTGATTAGGGACTAATCAGATCTTCACACCATTCTTTCAACCTCGCCTTTCATGTTGCTTACGTTTTCACCAGACCACACGAGGACCGACACTGAACAAACTTGTCAGCATTAACACTCTTCGTCATGAAATCGGCTATGTTATCTTTAGTGTGAATCTTCTGCACATCCACAGTACCCTCCTCGACTTTCTCACGAACAAAGTGATACTGGACCCGAATATGTTTTGTCTTGGAATGAAACGCTGGATTCCTTGCAAGATGCAAGTGAGTGCAACAC
The DNA here is from genome assembly GCA_948329865.1 of Linaria vulgaris. NCBI lineage: Eukaryota > Viridiplantae > Streptophyta > Magnoliopsida > Lamiales > Plantaginaceae > Linaria > Linaria vulgaris. The sequence continues at coordinate 5,032,025 of OX415251.1, forward strand.
ACTCTGACTGTCACAGAATAGAGAAATACTCTCTAGTTTGTGCCCGAGTTCCTCTAGAACCATTTTCAACCAAATCGCCTCTTTACTGGCCTGTGTAGCTGCCACGTATTCAGCCTCCTTTGTTGATGTCGCAACAACTGACTGTAACTTCGAAACCCAACTCACTGCACCTCCAACAAGAGTAAACACATATCATGTCGTGGACTTGCTTTTGTCAAGATCACCTGCATAGTCAGAATCAACATAGCCCCTGACTGTAAAACCCGATCCTCCATAACATAATGCAACATCTGAGGTTCCCTGAATGTATCTCAGAACTCTCTTTACTGTACTCCAATGCTCTCTTCCCGGATCCGCCATGTATCGACTAACTACTCCCACTGCATGTGCAATGTCTGGTCTAGTACAAATCATAGCAAACATTAAGCTTCCCACTGCTGATGCATACGGTACTCGAGACATCTCCCTTTTCTCTTCTTCACTGCTAGGACACATACTTGAGGATAACTTGAAATTAACAAGAAGAGGGGTAGAGATTGGCTTACAATTTTGCATACTGAACCGCCGCAAAATCTTCAACAGATAGTTCCTATGAGAAAGCCAAATCTTTCCTGCAATTTCTGTCTCGGTGGATTTGCATCCCTAGAATCTTGTTTGCTGGTCCTAAGTCCTTCATTTCAAATTCCCTAGCCAGTTTAGCCTTCAATTCTTCAATACGAGCTTTGTTGGGGCTTGAAACCAACATGTCATCAACATACAACAGTAAAATAACAAAGTCATCACCAGATCTCTTGAAATATGCACAAGGATCTGCATTCAACCTGTTGTATCCAAGGCTCCTTATGAATGAATCAAATTTTTTGTACCAACACATCGGCGCCTGTTTGAGACCGTACAAAGATTTGGTCAACCTGCAAACCAACTTCTTCTTTTCTTCTTCAATAAATCCTTCTGGTTGGAGCATATAAATCTCTTCTTCAAGATCACCATGAAGAAAAGTCGTCTTTATATCTAACTGTTCAAGATGTAAATCAAATGTAGCACACATCGCCAGAACCACCCACACAGTTGTCATTCGGACCACCGGAGAAAATGTTTCGTTGAAATCCATCCCCTCCTTCTGAGCATATCCTTTCACCACCAATCGTGCACGATATCTCTCCACTTGGTCATCACTATTACGTTTGATTTTGTACACCCATTTGTTGCCAATGGGTTTCCTCCCTTGTGGTAGAGACACAAGTTCCCACGTCTTATTCTTATGGAGTGCTTTGATTTCCTCCTACATTGCTGCCATCCACTGAGCTGCATCTGAACTACTCATTGCTTCCTCGAGAGTTGATGGCTCCCCGTCCTCAGTTAAAAGACAGTACGTAACATTGTTCTCCATTAAAAAATCTGCGTGGCAGCCTGGTGGTCTCTTGACACGTGTCGATCGACGTATCCCCGAGACTCCAGACTCTTGTGTCTCCTCAGGTTCATGCTCTGGTTCAGCAGGACCCTCCTGCTCATCATCCTTCTTGACTACCACTGTCGTAGTTTCTGGATCTTCACTTGCACTGCTATCATTTCCTTTCTTATCTTCCGTGAAGATAACATCCCTGTTTACAACTATCTTATGGGCAGTGGGGTCCCACAAGCGATACCCTTTCACTCCTTTAGCATACCCTAAGAACAAACACTTCCTGGATTTTGGGTCCAATTTTGTTTTCTCTTGAGTATTGAACATAACATAAGCGGGACTCCCAAATACATGGAGATTAGAATAATCAACTGGTTTACCTGTCCACACCTCCATCGGTGTTTTCAGTCCCAGTGCTGTTGACGGAGATCGGTTCACCATATAACAGGCAGTATTGATTGCTTCTGCCCAGAACGACTTTTCTAAGCCTGCAGCCTGCATCATGGCTCTTGTTTTATCCAACAAGGTCATGTTCATCCGCTCTACCACCCCATTCTGTTGCGGAGTGTATGCCGTAGTAAACTGCCTCTTAATCCCATCATCTTTACAGAAGTCGTCAAACTCCTTGCCAGTATATTCCCCTCCATTGTCAGATCTAAGGCACTTGATATTTTTCCCAGATTCAAGTTCCACCAGCGCTTTGTACGTCTTGAACATTGAGAACACCTCGGCCTTACTCTTGATCATGTACACCCAACATCTCCTGGAATAATCATCTATAAAAGACATAAAATACTTTGCACCTCCCATAGATAGTACTGGTGCTTGCCACACGTCGGAGTGAATCAATTCTAGAATGACTTTACTTCTATAATCTGAACTACGAAAATTTATACGATGTTGCTTGCCAACAACACAATGATCACAAAAAACTAAAGATACCTTTGTGAGGCCCGGAAGTAGTTTCTTCTCTGCAAGAACCTCCATGTCTTGTTCTGACATATGCCCGAGCCGCTGATGCCAAATCATTGATGATTTCTCAATCGACTCAAATAAAGCCACTGACGCTTCTCCCACTTGCAGAGCCCTCCCATGTACCATGTATAAGTTTCCGGCAATCTTGTCCGCCTTCATCAGTACAAGCGCACCCCTTTTAACTTTCATGATCTTGTTTCGCGACCCAATCTCACAACCAAGATCATCCAATTGTCCATAAGACAACAAATTCTTGCATAATCCCTCCACGTGTCGGACATCTCGAATGGTCCGAACAATCCCGTCATGCATCTCCAGTTTGATCGTACCGATGGCAACAACTTTCAAAGGTTTATTTTTACAGCTATACACAGATCCTCCATCGATCGGTGTATACTCATGAAACCACTCCCTCCGGGGAGTCATATGAAAACTGGCTCCTGAATCAATAAGCCATACATCATCGAAACCACGCATACCTCAAATAGATGTTGCTGCTTCACAAAATAGTACGTCACCATCATCTGAAGTGCTAGCAACGTTCCCCTGAGGATCAAAACTCTTTTTATTCGAATCCTTAAGATTCCAACAGTCCTTCTTCAAGTGACCTTTCTTGCCACAGTGCCAACAACTGCCATTGGTCTTTGACTTGGATCTCTCATGTTTCTTACTCCCACTTGCACCGCGTTCCGTTGTTCTCCCTCTTGTCACTGACAAAGCACCTGCTTGTTGCGAACCTGCCTCCCTGTCTTCTCTGTTCTTGCGCTGACTCTCTTCTTCCAGAATAGCGGCTGCAATTTCGTCGAAGACTAAATAATCCGTGAGGACATTATTTGCTAAGTTGATGACAAGCTGGTCATACGAATCGGGTAGACTTTGCAGCAGAATTTCAGCACGTTCAACCACTTCTATTTTATGACTCAACGATGTCAATTGAGAAAATAGAGTATTTAAAACATTGAGATGCTCAGTTACCGGGGTAGATTCCGCCATCCTCAGTGTGTACAATTTCCGTTTAAGGAAAATTTTGTTGTGTAGGGACTTCGCCTCATACAGCTTGTTGAGATGGTCCCATATCTCCTTAGCTGTCATCTTCTCATCAACGCTTGACAACACGCCATCACCTAACGCCAGGTGAATATTTGCGATAGCGTTACCGTCCATCTCGTTCCACTCTGTATCATCTGTGATTTCCACCGGCCTGTCGCCGATCGCCGCAAGACACCCATCTTTCCGCAAGATGGCTTTGATCTTCAGCTTCCACAACGAGAAATTACTCCCGTTGAATTTTTCGATCTCGAATTTCGCCGTCATTGCTTCTATCACGTACCACCGTCACTGAAAAATAATTTCAGTACGACACCCACAGATATCACCGAGACCCCGGATATGAACCGAGGCTTTGATACCACTTGTTGTAAAGTGGACCCTTCAGATAGCGAAAAAGCACAGCAATAAATGAAAGACGAGATACAACTCACAGATTTTACGTGAAAAAACCCCAAATTACTTTAGGGTAAAAAACCACGGACAAGGTAGAAGAACTTCACTATGAGTGTAAAATAGGAATTACAACTCTCCGACTTTTATCGTAGTAAAGTCGCACAAACTCTCTATTTTACCTCACACTTACAACACACTAACAACACTCTTTTTATTAATTACACTTAATTATAAGATAAGAATTGTATGTGTTTTTGTTGGGTTTGATTCTAAACGGAGGCTGCAATTTATAGAAGGAAGAAATGCTGCACCAGGATTAAATAATGCCGCTCGGCATTAAGGTATTAATGATGCACCATTATTAACAAATAATGTCACCCAACACCTTCATCTAAAATAATGCACTGCTCCATAATGTTGCACTATGGATTAAACTAATACCGCCCCAGTAAAAACTTGGATCATATCCTTCAGAGTTGTTTGAATAAAAGAAAAAATAAAATTGTTGGTGATATGGCAGTCGATTCTTGGAAGTAATACAAAAACTCTCTTTCAACAAATTGTTTAACAAAAATAGTTGGGGACAGTGGGAAAAAATCGTTAGATATAAGTAACAAATAATTTCAATTACTTCAGACTCTTTTTGGGAATTAATTGATTTATATATAATTAAAATCTAAACACGGTTGCACCAATTAAGGAGATTAATAAGACAATTAACCAACATTTATCTAATATGCTTTATCAAGTAAAGGGTAAAAGTGGTTTTTTTTTTTAATTTTGCTCTGATTTTGAATATTTGAAAAAAAAGTAAGACAAAAACATTATTAAATTCATTCATATTTTGTTATGATTTTCACCTTCTTTCTTCCTCCTTTTTAGGTTGATCAGAGTGTTTGTTTGTGTTCCACAAAAAGCAGATTTTCAGGTTTGTATATTTGGTTTGACTTTTATTTATTTATGTTACTGTTACAGTATTACTGTGACATGAATTATTGCTGTTCATTCTGGTTGAACCTTCTCCTGTAACAGTGTTTATTTCTAGTTTAGTTCTTATTATTTATTTTGATATAATCCTTGTTTTGTAATTTGGATGTTGATTTTTTGTTCTTGGAATAGAAAACTATTATTATTTTTGGTTCTTCCTCCTTAATTAGTTCTTCTTATTTTTGGATTTTGCTGTGTCTACGGATATCCAAGCCAAGAGGAAGCAACAAACTATTATTATAGGTAGCAGAAACAATAATGAGCCTTTTACTAGACCTTGACACAATTCAGGTATGGAAACATTAATAATTTACTTACTATTGGACAGACATATTATAGAATGCTTTCTGTTTTCATCTTTTTTGCATTTAATTTCTGTTGGTGTCGTCAATTGGTAATATCCTTGTTGCTATGTAGGTGAATGCGTGTGCTAACTTGACCAGAGCAAACAAACCAATGAAATGGATGAAGTCTTTGTTGCTAACGAGGTGGAGGAACAGGCGGATCCAGCACCGAGGGAAAGCTCTGAGCTGGTCTTATTTCCTCAAAACATCTCCCCAGTGGAAGTAACAGATGAAGAAAAGCCACATAATGATCTGTAGGAAGCCTCCACTGAGAAAGAACATCCAGCAGAGACTTGCAACATAAAAGGGGAGCCCTGCCATGTAGCGATGGACACCATGATACGGCTGATGCTAACAGCTTCTCTGCTTCTGGAGAAACACCGAATACATCTTCGGAGAACCAGCCTAGCTTAGACTTGGAAGCAATTCCATTGGAGAAGCCGGGATCCAGGTGCTGTTACCGTAGTAACCGAAGATGCAGAACACAAAGTCAAGGTGGATCAAATAGCTAAGGAAAGATAAGACACCAAACATTTTGAAAATGCTTCCTCTCGAGATGTGTCGTGTGAAGCCTGCCAAGGAGAAAAAGAACGGAGTTCGTTGTTGAGAGAACCTCCAGAGAATCACGCGCAAGAGGAGAATCTTTAAAAGTCGAATGCGGCCAACGATACATCTCCCTGTGTAAACAATGAATCCATCTCTAATGTGATGTGCCCCCCATCGAGAGACGAGTTGGATGTGAGCAACGGGAAACTGCTGGAGGAAAATGAGAAGTTGAGGGACATGGTAGACAAACTGATCAAATCAGGTGAGGAGCAGATGAATGTAATTTCAAGTCTTTCTCGGAGACTAAAGGATTTGGAGAGGAACTTGTCCAGGAAGAAGAAACTCAAAATGAAGCGATGTAGTGCCAGGAGATCAGTTAAGCGTCCATTGCGTAACACAATAACATGGTTTGTGATGTAAAGAGTTCTGTGTGCTATGAAATAAAAAGTTTTTGTATTTTACTTCCAATGTGTTATGGTCATTCAGAGTGTCAGCACTGATGAACTATTGCACTAGTTACAATTACCCTTGGATTTTGGATTTTGATATGACTCGCTGAGCTGTGTGCTAGTTGATGAATATTAGGAGAGTGGTTGTTGCCTTGACCAGTATATGATCTCCCCGAAATGTTAAACGTTCTTCTGAATGATATATAATGAAGATTTACATGTTTGTTCAGTAGTGAAGTGTACAAAAGTATTTGTAGGTTTTGTTTTCTAATTTTCTAATAGTCATTTTTTCTAAGAATTTAATTTGTCTTTCTTCATATTTTCATCATAATTTATTCTTCTTAAGAATACCCTTACTTCTCCAACGAAACATCCAATATTTTTTTTTTCTTCAGAAAATGCAAATATACTAATTAAAAAGAGAAGAAATGTTCATTACAAGTTACAACATGACATGCTTCTATCAAAAGTAACAACTAGGAAGAATAGAGATATCAATGAGGATCAATAGACACGATGGACAGGGTTGTGAGCGACTCTTTCATATTCCTATGTGTATCCTTGAATTTTCATTAAGTCACACTTGATAAATTATTTAAATTGCAATAACAATTAGACTACGCTCCAAAGGGTTGGTTCTTGCATCCAAAATTGCTTCAATGAGGTTTAAACACTTGGTATCAGTAACCGTGGCAATGTTTGAAGAGTGACATGGGAGATAAGCATTCATCTAAAATTTAAGTCAATCCCTTATAACTTTGCTGATTTTACTTTAAGTATTTGAAGTTATGATTAATTTTTGTTAAGTTAGTTTTCCCCACATTTATTAATGGACACATTATTCTTGTTGCTTGTTTTAAAAATTTGTAGATTATCTATTTTTGGTCAAACAGTTTTCTTTTTGATGAGTAAATGATATAAGATGAAGATAGTTAATTTACAATTAGTATTTGGTTTTAACAACTCATTATATAATTAATTTCAGTAAATTTAACAGGTTGAAGAGGCGAACTGCTAAGGGCTATATTTGTAACTTCACATCAGAAACTGTAACAGTAGTCTGCACTAGAGCGACTCTCAGTCGCCATTGTTGCACCTCTCTCTCCTCTTTCGAGTGTGATCAACGGTGGAGATTTTTCTGAATTGGGTGGGAAATAGACGGCTGAATCGTTGAATGTTGACAGCTGTTGTTTTGCTGCTATGTGAAGAAGAGAAAAAAGAAACCCTCTGTTGTTTGCTGATATGTTTTTACTTTTTTTCAGTCAAGATTCATTTTTGGCTTTGTGATTGATATTTGTGGTGCATCTCAATTTCACGTGATGTTTTTATTTGTATTTGTCGATTTTCACAAGGTTGTGCATGGCTACATTTGTTCAAAATGCTACATTGTTTAGAGGCTTGTTGCTAAGAGTAAGCTCTATGCAGAATCCTTCCCTAAGCAATACCAGAAACAAAACTACTTATTCAGTATACTATACTTGGGGAAGAAATATAAGTTGGGATGTAAATGAAGCCTAGTCTGGCAATGTGAAAAACAGCATGAAAAAAGGACAATTACAAGGATTTAGGATTTTACATATCTTGCTCAAGTTACACAAATCCAACAAGTGTAAGTGATCACGCTGAATATAATACATCACGCAGTGAACGAGTCAAATTACAATACATGGGAAATCATCATTGAAAAAAAAAATACAACTATAGCAACAATCAGGTCAATTTCTTCCACATTCTTCTTTTCAGTCAGATTCAGAATAAGAGTGCACAGATATTCTGACCTTCCTATCTTTATTCTCTAGATTATCACCCTCCTCGTCTTCTCGTTTAGTCTCCTTGATTATTCCTGCAGATAGATGGTTTAGAAAATCCACTGAGATAAATACGAGTGTGCCCGAAACATTTTTGATTAAATTGCATTACCTTTCTTCAACAGGAAAGACTCAAATCTCCTAGTACTGAAATCATCTTTCCCTCCCAAGTCTTGAAATCCAACCAGTCTATCTACTGCAACTCCGTTCCTGTGTAACGGGAACGGAAAAGTTTGGCTTTCTATAAGATGTTTTCATAAGGTATACCGTATTTGTTAATCAATATGGCAATCAACAATTCTAAACCAATAAAAAAGGAATATTCAGAAAGGTTTGTCATTGGAGATACAGTGCTGAAATAATTAGAGCCCTTAAAGAAACATAATTATTGGTGACCCAGACTTTTGCAGGAGAAGAAGGCATTTCTTTTAGGACGGACGCCCTCAATACTAACTCCTTGTTAGGGGCCTCATACACTGGGATGAATAAATCATGAAGGGATTGGGCATACTTGAAGTTAATCTTATTTAAGCATAATGAGATTGCGCAAAGAAGACCTAGTAATCTTATTTAATAATGCAATTAGAAAATAAAATCAATTCACTTCCCGGACATCTCATGTGGATAAATATTTTAATAAGATAACATTACTTCCTTCTAACGAAAAGCTTGGGCAGCAGAATTAAACGAGGAAATGGATCTCACCTGAATATTATCACACAAGGCAATGTCTTAATTCCCAACTTGGTAACAAAAAAGGGAGCATTCTGCATAACAGAAGAAAGTAAGCTGAGGGCTGATCGTAAACAAGTTCAGTTAATGAATCAAAATAACATTTGGTCCCAAAAATAATTGACATGTATTTAGCGTGTTGTCAGAACTGACCTCAGCGTCCAATTTGATAAATTTGGTACTGAAATGTTTTGGAGCGAGAATCTTCATATGTTTATCCATAATCCTATGAAAAACCACCAACACAATTAGCTTGTCCAAGGAGAAAACGATCTGTAATTATATGTCAACATTCTGAAGAAGATATCAGCAAAGTTGTCACCATTTCTTTTAGAATAAAGACCTTACTTAGAGATCCTCTACATCGCATAAACGTTATAGAAGTGGAATTTACATTTGACATAATTAACGTACGTACTTTTCAAGTCAGAGTTGTGTGACCTTACTTGCAACGATAAGACCTTACTTGCAACGATAAAACCCTCGATGGTAAAAGTGACAAATCACTTTATCACTGCCAGTAACTTCACTCAAAAAGTCGGATTCCGTGACCTCCCTGTACTCCCCATGCCCATGCACTTTCAACTTTTGCCGCTTCTCAGCTTCTCTCTAAGAAAAATATGACAAAAGAATTATTTATTTTTGACGGTTTTGAAGGCAAGGTTAAATCCAATCCTTTTGAAAGCAGCTATATAACAGACCTTAAGAGATACAATCCTGTCAGCATGCAATTTTTCCAGCTCTGGATCCTGCGTGTAAGTAAAAAGAGTGGATATTTTCGGATTTGAAATAGTATTATTATATCTCAATTTTATCTTCCACTTACATCCATCAACTCATCAAGATCCACTTCCTCCTCGTTAACAGAGCTGGATACTTTCCCTTGAGCCAATATCTCCTATTAGAAATCAAATATCATGAGACAGACTTGTTGTATTAAGAAAACTTTGTTGTGTATGCTACTTTTGAACAGATATTATTACTGCACCATTTCTTATGGTTAGAGCTCATTTTTGGAACAAGACCGACCATGTTGCTATTTTACTATTATTATCGTTCAAATGATCAAAGTTTACAGAGCAGAGCAGAGTACTATTGCGTACTAAATCAATCAAGAAGCCAGACAGACTACTACATTGCATTATTGTGGCATAAAACAAAGATGGTCGTGCTCGATTTCATCAACATCGCTTCCACCATTGCATTTGCAACACACATACATCCTATTTCTTATTACACTTCCATTATGTTTGCTAATTCTCTTACACACATTGATTAAACCGTACAGCACTCGATGATTGACACATAATATATATATATCAGATGGAATTTGAACAAAAACTTAAAACAATAACGAGGGCCGGCCACTTTGTTATAATAATTTCTTCTTCAATATAAGCGAATGCGAGCGATAACCAACCATAAAATGAATGATTTGTACCTAACTACGTACCTTCTGATAATCGCGGGCTGCCGCTGCCATTACATTCCCGAAGGCGAGATTAGAGAGAGTCGATTTCACCGCATCCGGATCCATTTTCTTATATATTTCTATCTTGAAATCAAAATGTAGGTCACACGTAAAAAAATCCTTCCTTCAATATATGAACTAAGAAGCATTCAGTAATATGCTATTATTAATTAGAGCAACTTAACACAATTAAAAATCACAAATAAGGTTTCGAAATGATAATTGTACATTACTGCAGTGCAGATCCCCTGAGGCTGAGGCTGAGGCTAATATACATACATACATACATACATACATACATATAGAAGAAGAACAAATATGGGTATAACGAATAAAAATATAAAATACACTATGGAAACCCTAAAAAATTAAACACATGAATTTATGCAAGCGAATATTATTACCTGAATTCAAAGGTTTTCAACGAAGAAGAAGAAGAAGAAGAAACATTAGGAGGATTTGTTTCGATTTGCAGATCCTTTTGGAAATAATGAAATGAAAAAGGGTAAATTTTAATTTGTTACTTTTTGGTTTATTGACTCACTTTGACTGTCAAATTTTATAATAGGTACTCAAATTTTTTACTCTCACGAAATTCCTTTTATTTTCTTTTCTTAACTAAATAAATAATAAGGTAAGATTCTATTAATAATATAAAGAAAAGCAGTCCTTGATAGTTGTTAGATTAGGAGACCAAAATTCCCACTTTCTTTAAAAAAAAAACAATAAAAAAAAAAAAGAAAAGAGAAGTCAATTCTAAAATTTGAAATTTAGAAAATTCAAATTGTAAGTTACACCCCGCTACTCTATCAGTTTTATTTTTTGCTTTTGTTGTTATCAATCCCATAATCAGGGGATGGAAAAAAACCTATTCTCCAAAATTGATTTCTACTCTCTTGTAGTTGCTATTTGTAAGGTAAGATTCTTTTTCTTTCTTTAGGCTCCATTTGTTTCCCCGGAAAATAGGGAAAAAGAAAAAAAAAAAAAAAAAAAAAAAAAAAAAAAAAGGGAAAATGAGGGAAAAGTGAAAACAAGGTTTTCTAGGAAATTTCTTAGGAAAAATAAAAAATTTCCCTTATTTTTCAGCGTTTGGCTCATAATAATTTTTCAGGGAAAATTTTTATTATGTGTAAAGGCTTTTCGTATCTATTGTCAATCTAAATGTTTAAAAACCATGATTATATTTTTTAATCAACCAAAAAAGTTGTATAAAATTTAGTTAATATTTTTATTTTAGAAGTTCTCCTTAAAACTACTTTATGTAAATTATTTATGTACATAAACCAATAACTTGCATAACTTTATTTTATAAATACTATGATAATTACCTTTACTTATATATTTTAATATCTTAAATATTTACAATTAACTCAAAAAATTAAAGAACATAAATGATGCTCATCAAAATAAAAAAAGACCATCTGTCACAAAATTATAAACTTATCTACATGAGACACCAACATCTGTAAAACCTTTCTCAAGTCATCAACTTTTCTTGCGTTGAATTCAAAATAAAAATCAAAGGAAAACAAGAAGCTTCTAATCTATAACTACAATTTAAAATTAAGAAAATATAATAAATTAGTAATTATGCACCTTGTGTGCATGAAGAAGAGTGGTAGATACTACAAAAAAAATTCTTAGATGTGTTTATATAGAGCCAAAAAGAAATTCTAATTTTCGTGTTGGTGGGAAAAGCATACAGTTTCAAATTTTTTAAAGATCTAAAATATATTAACAAAGCAAAATTCCCCACCTTTCTTGTAGGAAGAAAGATAAAATTCAAATATTTTGAGATAAAATTTGGAAGTCACACGGTTTACTTATAGGAGGAGAATTTGAAAATATTTTCCTGTCTTTTCCAAAAAAAATCTTTGATTTCCAGGAAAATCTCAAATTGCCAAACAGTTGGAAAAAAAAGATTTTCCCTATTTTTTTTCCTTTTCCTCCCCATCCATAAGATATATTCACTAATCAATTGGTATCCTTCATTGTTTATTTCCAAATTTTAAAGTTAAATTATTCTAGATAAGCATTACATTTTTTTTGTTTTTTCTTCAATTACTAACACTCATATTGTTAATCATTTTTCGATGAGGATTAACAATAATAAAAGGTACGTTATTTGTAGATAAATGCATTATTTATAGACTGGCAGTACATTTGTATTGTTTTTTAAATTACTAAACTCATATTTTTAATTGCATAGTATATTATTTTTGGTGCGTTATTTATGTGGAAATTAAATATAGAGGAGGTTAAAAGCATAGAGGGAAAAATTCACTTACCCCTTGAACTTTCACCTCAGTGTCACTTACCCCCCTGTACTTTCAATTTTTCCACCCGTCACCCTCAAGTTTATTAATTGTATCACTTATCCTCCTAAATCAAAATTAGTTGATTAAACCCCCTTTTAACAAAAACCCTAGATCCCCAAATCGATTTTCAATTTTCGCTCGTTTTTGCACAAAAATTGAAGAAATGGTTTGGAAAAGGAGGACGTCGGATGTTGTTATACCCCATGGGAGCAGCACACCTGATTATGGTAAGATTCATGGGTTTTCGAATCTCTTGTCTCTTTATTTTGTCCTCCAAACTGTTCACCTTGCCTAGAAGCCCCGGAATGATTGACTTCGATCGATCACACATAGGAGGATCCACCCAAGTCCAAAACATACAAAAACTATCAACCTAAGTGGAAAATAACAAGAATTAAAGGAAAATAAATGAAAATAAAAAAGATTCTTTTTTTCAAGAACTCACGGTTTTGGCACACTTGGCAAACCTCCTTCTCGATTAATGGCGGTCCATGACGTTTGTACCATAGCCATTTGTCCACAATGGCAAATATGGGTATTCTCCATCAAGATTTGTGAAGAACAAAAAAAACTAATAAAAATGGAGGAAAATTATAGGAAAAAAGAGGGAACTAGAGAAACTACTACTCAAATGCCTGTTTTTTATTGTTGTTAGTTCCGCTCCAACTTGATTTCTCTATTTTGCCCTCAATGGGACAACATGTGCGGAGCACGTGACAGTTAAAAAGGGGTTTAATCAGCTAATTTTGACTTAGGGGGGTAAGTGATACAATTAAAAAACTTGAGGGTGGCGGGTCAAAAAAATGAAAGTACATGGGGTAAGTGAAACTGAGGTCAAAGTTGAGTGGGGGAGGTGATTTTTTCTCAAGCATACTTAACGACATGCAAACCCTAGCCCCGCCTCCGGTGACACAAATCAACTCAGCGTCAACGAAATTTGTGCCGCCAGACTTAGGAGAACCGAAATTGAGAACTTAGAAACGATCACGACACGAGGACTATATGAAATTGGATGCAGAAATTCAGAGGGGAAACCTGAGCAGTTGGAACGATAACACCAGTCCACCGATTTCATATGCTGATGCGATTCGAAAACGCATCGAACACGTTCGGATTGACAACGACGAGATGGGTGGGGAATCGGACCTAATAATCACATCCCCGCCCTCAGTAGACATGCCATTCAAAAAAATTTGTAAGCCGTCCAGATATAAAAGAACGCATGAAGGATCAATGGAAGGACGCAATCATCATTCGCGTGATTGGGAATCCTTGGTACTATCCGGCGCTCGTGACCAAAATAGACACAATGTGGAAATTACATAATGAATTTGAACTGGTCGGCCTCGGATATAGTTGTTTTTGTCTGAAGGGTTTGAGTAGAGAGAAGAGGGAGATGATTTTAACAGAAGAACCATGGCAGTTGGCGGGGGAGTTTCCTCTCGATACGGAAGTGGCGCCCGAAGTTCCGTGCGAAGACTGACAAGGTTGAGAGTGCGATAACATGGGTGCGAATTCTAGACCTTCCAGTGGAATACTTTCGGAAAGCATGGATCTGTTTCCTTGCAAAAAGTATTGGTGACCCTATTAAAATCGATAGGTATGCATACAATACGGTGCGATGAAGGTTCACCCGTTTTTGTGTTAAACTACGAACTGATGTACCTCTCGATTTGGGGGTCTGTATCGATGATGTCGTATACCAAGTCGTGTACTAAAATCTCCTGATGATATGCTACTCGTATGGGAGGGCATACCGTAAGAAAGAAAACTGCAAGACAAATAACACAACTGAAATCGAACTTGTGGTGATGTCGGAGTAGCAAAAAAATCCTGAAACAACGGAAGGGAAAGGCTCGGAAGCGTGGTTAATCGAAAAGGCCCAAACCAAACAGTACCGCGAATGGATGGTGATCCAACCGAAAAGATTTGGGAGAAACGAAAAGAGAAACTTTCCTAAGAGGAATGGGGACACGAAAAAAGGAAAGTAGAAGGTAGGAGACCTAAATACTATGCATGATGGAGTTTGTGATATTGGGATATTTGGCAAACGGGGTGGACAATGGTAATCGAGTTAAAAGGGGAAAACAAAACTTCCCTAATAGTAATCCTGGTATTGGCAGGAAATGAAATAAATTTGGTAAGTCTTCTAGGCAAATTACTACCCTAAAGAGAAACCAACAAGACCTCGCCAAAGAAAATTCTCATAATTTGTTCGCTATACTCGTTGCGTGAGAGACCGAACTCACGCTTTTGATAGAAACTACGAACAAGTCCATACCGCCTCTTACCGTCGGTCAGAAAAATGCTAATCTTTTGCGTCTCCTTCAGAAATGGGATGCTAATCGGCAGGTGGGAAGAGATTTCAGACTTCCTCACGAGGTTCCATCGCTTCCGGGGCCTCTCAACGACATTACGAACAAGACAAGAGGATTGGGTGGTGCATGTGCTGGAAATACCACTGCAAGTATGGGAAATAGAGAACAAGATGATCTTAATCCGACGAAATGGTTTTTCGAGGACACGGTGGATGAAGACTACGGTCAGCCGTTGGGAGATTCGACGCCAATGGGTATTGATGCGTATAATGATGTTGCAGTTGTTTGCAACATGGAGGGGGACAACCATTGATAACCTCGTTTGCCCGTACCAAATTAACAATTTATCAATGAAGATCCTATATTGGAATTGTCAAGGGGCCGGAAAGGAAGAATTCTGTAGGAATTTTCGTGAATATTTTAGAGTTCATAGACCAGCTGTGGTTTACGTCTTAAAGATGCGGGTGAGTGACGAACATGCAAGAGAACCTGGGTTCTCGAGACATGTAAATGCGCCTACTAACGGTATGATGGGAGGGGTTTCGATGCTATGGCGGGAAGAGGAAACTGAGGTCGAAATTCGAGGAATTAATGACCAAGTTATTCATGCGCAAATTTTCCCAATCGGCGCAGCCCCATGGAAGGTTTCCGAAATCTACGCGCAGCCCCGTCAAAGTGATAAAATTCGAGCGTTCAATGATCTCGTTGCCACAGCAAACGCTAGCGACGAACTGTGGATGGTCACTGGCTGTTTTAATGAGGTTTACTTTACTCACGAACTGGTCGGGGGTCGAACGGTATCTCTAAACCGTCTAAACTTCTTCAGGTCGTATCTTGAGAGGAGTGGGCTATTGGATCTAGATTATCGGGGATCGGATTTTACGTGGACTAATAAGATGGACAAGAAAGAGAATATTAAGGGTCAACTCGATCGCGCGGTGCCGAATCAAGCATGGATGGACCGTTTCCCCAATTATGTGGTTCACCACATAATCCGAACATGCTCGGATCATCATCCCATTGTGACGTGCACAAACGATGGGAGTTTATTAACTTACCGAAGCCTTTTCGCTTCTAGGCGGCATGGTTTTTAAATTTGGAGTGCGAGGAAATTATTAAGAGGATTTGGGAGGAGAAAAATAACATTGTGGATACTATTAACGAGGTCCCAAAAGTTCTTGAGCCATGGAATCGGGATAGATTCGGGAATATCTTTCAGCGAAAGAGGAAACTCAACGCAAGGTTGTTCGAAATTCAAAGCTCGCTTGTGCATAGGCCAAACACGTATTTAACCTGACTCGAGGATGAATTAATCCGTGATTTAGACGAGGTGCTGAAACAAGAAGAGGTGTTTTGGTTCAAAAAATCACAAGTTAAATGGATTCAAGACGGGGAGAGGAATACAAAATTTTTCCATATGGCAGTGATGATTGAGAGACGACCAAACAAAGCCACAACACTGAAAATTGATGGTTGTTGGGTTTGGGATGACCTGCTGATACAAGAACATGCAAAAAATTATTTCGAAGATCTCTTATCGGTCAGTTGTGAACAGAGCAGTGCTGCACGGGGTAAACTCGACATCTCATGCTTCCAAGCTGTACTCGACGCAACAGATCCAGAGGCTCACGGATCATATCTCAGTCACTTAACTCAAGGAAGTGGTGTTTGCAACCGATCATTTCAAAGCCCCGGGGCCGGACGGGCTTCAAGCTGTGTTTTACATAGAAGTTGGGATTTAATTCATCCATCATTACTGCGTTTTATCGAGGACGCTTTTAGAAACAGAGGATTCGATAAAAAATATGTGAAGCGTATTTATGTCTTATTCCCAAGGTGAATGATCCAGAAAGCATGTCCAATCCACCCAATCTCTCTGTGTAACGTGCTTTATAAAATTGTTACAAAGTACATCACTATAAGGCTGAAGTATATAATGCCGAAAATCATTGCGCCAACGCAATCGAGCTTCATCAAGAATAGAAGTACACAAGACAATATTTTCGTGATGCAAGAAGTACTTCATTCGCTTCGGAGTAGAGCACGGGGGTGTCCAATGCGTTGAAAGTCTCAACGAAATGCCGATGAATAGAGCATGAGGGTGTCCAAATAAAACAATGGTAAAATTGTACCACTCGACATATGTATCATAAACCTACGTGAAGATATCATTCTGAACTCGAACGATAGAGATAGAAAAAATATCATGTGTAGTGTGTACCTTGGATAGCTTTACTTATATATAAAAAAAAACTTTGGATAGCTTTTGGGCCTCACAAGAAACTTACATTCATAATGGGCCAATTAATAATTAGAATAGTAAGAGGCCCATATTTCAAATAAAGCCCAATAATTAATCACAGCGTGAAATTGAACAAAACCCCTTTTTATAAACCCCAACTGTAAAAATCAGTTCGCCACCAGCAAAATCGGCGTTTTGCCGGAATTTCATCGCAGCCAAACTAGCCCTCTCTCTCTCTCTCATCCGTTCAATCATATACTACCGGAGAGATGGGGAAGAATAAGAAGAAGGAATCCGGCGGCGATAGCCAGCACTGTGCCGCCACTGTATTCGTTACAAATTTGCCTTTCACCCTTACTAATGCTCAGGTACGCTTCTAATTCAGTGTGTGTAGATATGTATGTATATATGTGCGTGTCGATTGATACAGTCACGAGCTGAGGTGTTAAAGGATTGTAGTTAGTTGAGCATTGGCGAAGTTTGAAATGAATGTCGCGCTATGCGTATATAGGTTTGATTATCGTAAATTCACGCATATGTAAAAAGTGTGTGCATCTATGTGTACATGTTCGTGCAGATTGATACAGTCTTAAGCTGATGTGCCAAAGGAGTGTGTAGTTGAGCATTGGCGATGTTTGAAATGATTTTACGTTGTGCGATATATGCTTGATTGTCTACCATAAATTCAGATGTACGTATGTATATGCATCTCTTTATGTGTGCGTTGCGTGTCGGATGGATATAGTTGTGAGCTGAGGTGCTGAAGGAGTGTAGTTGAGCATTGGCAATGTTTGAAATAGTTTTACGTTATGTGAGATAGGCTTGATTATTTACCAGCTCGTTGGGGATGAATTCACATAAATGTATATGTATGCATCAATATATGTGTGTGCGTTGATTGATACAGTCTTAAGTTGAGGCGCTGAGGGAGTGTAGTTTAGCATTGACAAAGCCTCAAGCTGAGGTGTTAAAGGAGTGTAGTTGAGCATTGACAATGTATGAATTGAATGCTACATTATGTGAGATAGGCTTGATTATTTACCAGCTCGTTGGGGATAAATTCACATATATGTTTGTGTTTATGTGTGCGTCTTGAGCCGAGCAGCTGAAGGAGTGTGGTTGAGTAGCCGAAATAATGTTACGCTATGCGAGATAGGCTTGATTGTTTTACTAATTTGTCATGTAAACTCGGTGGGACCTGATTACTTTCGATCTGTTCATTGTACACTTGGTGGTATCCGGGCATTCAGTTGATAAACTTTCTTCTGGAAATTTACTTAGTTGAATTGGTCAACATTCTGATATAGTATCAGGCAAAGGTGACTTGATAGAGAAGATTGTTATTCTTGCATCTGTTGAAATCCATAAGGTGGTGACGTATAATTAGTGTTTTCAGTTATTTTGGAACTGAGTTTTGCTTATCTTTGTTTATCTCGTGGTCCTGCTTGTTTGCGAACTCCATGTTATTTGTGATGAATTCTTATTTGTTTTTGTTTTGGAACTGTAGCTCGAAGAAAGTTTCAGTGAGGTTGGCCCTATAAGACGGTGCTTTATGGTTACGAAGAAGGGTATGTTGACACCTCTTTTATTGCATCAGGCTTGTAGTCTTTAGCATTCTTAACAATGAGCAACTTTTTTTTTAATTTTGTTTTTTTAGGGTCTACTGAACACCGAGGCTTTGGCTATGTTCAATTGTAAGTCAATTTCATGTTGCTGGCTTTCGTATAAATTTTACCTTTATCGTTGAGCTCATCCTAGGATCTAATGCAAATGTAGTGCTGTTCGTGAAGATGCCAACCGTGCCATTGAGCTAAAAAACGGCTCGACTCTTGGAGGTAGAAAGATCATAGTTAAGCAAGCTGCACACCGTGCTCCTCTTGAGCAACGTCGAACCAAAGAAAATGAAGGTCTGTCAGTGTGTTACGACTTTGTTTTGCATGCATTTTCCATTTGCATTCAGAAAAGTAGGACATGATTTTGCTTTTCGATTTGTTAGATCTCGGAGATTCTGCTGTTCGCTCAAACAATGACAAAACCGTGCCAACTCCAGAGACAGATGATGTTGTCAAGGCTCCTAGTATCCCAGAAAAAGGTTCAAAGCTCCTAGTTGAACAAGCCGTAAAAGGTGCTTCTCTTGAGAAACGTCGCACTAAAGAAACTGAAGGTGTGCTAATGTGCCCCCATTTTGTATTCTATGCATTCTCCCTTCGCCTTCAGAAACATAAGACCTGGTTTTGCCTTTTGATTTGTTAGATCTCGGAGATACTGTGGTCTGCTCAAACGATGACAAAATCATGCCAACTGCAGAGACAGCCGATGCTGTCAAGGCTCCAAGTACTCCAGAAAAAGGTTTGAGGCTATTAGATACAATAATGATAAGATATACACATGCAGAAGCTATATTGAATTTTGCTAATACATTGTCACATTATAGAAAAACTAGATCAGTTAAGTCAAAAAAGAGACGGGCATGCTGCTTCCACTGGTCCACCCAAAGAAGGAGCTATTTCTGAGAAACAAAGGTACTGTCTAATAGAGCTGATCTCTCTGCCTTGCAAATATTTACCAGTTGTGTCGGTTATGAGATTTTAGAATGCATCCATTGTGACATACAGAAAACATCTCTCTCTCTCTCTCTTATTTCCTTTTGACATTGTGATCTACTTGTGGCTGTGCTCGTTTGGTGAATTCATTCTCGTGGCTGTTAGTAGTGGTTTAATTTAAGGCCTTACACGCCAAATAATGGTTCTAATGATTATCCTCTTTGAGTTCAAAGATGTTGACACTGTAGTCGGATTTGATTGACAAACTAGGTTTCTTGTTGTTCTGCTGGTTCTAGTGTGCTGTACGATTTTGAATAGCTATTTGGTTGGACACTACACTAGAAACATTTATTTGCTCTTGAACTTCCTGCTTGGACAATAATTAATTTAAGGATTCCTCCAAAAAATGGATCATGCGAAACATGTGAAATATCTTGATTTTTATAAGACTGTAAATTGAAGTTTTTCTTTTGTACACTTTTTCTAATATCACGCTTAGTTAGATTACTTTAAACATCAGCTTTCGTTCGTAGTTTATATTGAATACTCACAATTAGTCCACACTATTTTTATTTTTTTCTTTCTGAGTTATCAGGTTGTTATTAGAGAATAATTTCCGTTCCTCGTGATTATAACATGAACTATGTTTCTATGAGCACTATTGCTTTCTTATAACTATATTGTGGCCTGTTTTTACCTCGTGTTATTCCTTGCTTTACTGTAAAAGAGACTACAAGTTTTATCCCGGAACTCTCTTCCCATTTCATGATGCTTTTACACCTCACCTGTAATGAAATTTAGCGTTGTTGCCATGGTTTCTTTTGAAATAAGAGAAAATGGCTTGCAACCTTCATTTCTTGACTTTGATGTACTGAAAATTAATTTCTGTTTGAAATTTGATTTAGTAGTTTTTTCTGAAGTTGTAGTATCTATGATGGAATATGAGTGCTTATAATTTATTTTTTGGTTCTGTGTATTGAATGATAAATTACTCATAATGAAAACAGGGTTGCTAAGACAGTCGTATTTGGTGGTCTTCGTAATGTTGATATGGCAAAGGAAGTTCATCGTCGAGCCAGGGAGCTGGGTACAGTGTGTTCAGTCACTTACCCTCTCCCGGAAGAAGAACTCAAGCATCATGGTAATGGCAGTTATAGCGAATTTTTGTTTTGTTTTGTGCAGCAAAGCAGTTTTTTTTTTTTTTTTTTTTGTTTCCAATGACACCAAATCTCCCAATTAAGTTGCAGTAGTTAACATTATCACTCTGGGAAATCTATGATTCACTGCCGTTCTTCTGCTATCTGCAAAGAGCAATCCTGTATAGTACTTAATGTCGTGAGCTCTGAGAATATTTTGGTTACCAGGTTGTAGTTCCAAAGGTCTTCTTCCGGCTTCATATAAGTTCCAGTTTTCTGGATAATACTTTTGGCACATTCCTCAAATTTTACGTAAAAGAACTAGTGTAGTGCCTTGTATTAGACATCTAGTGGCATGAACCTTCTATAGACTCCACTTAGCTCCGTCTTGGCCCTTAGGACGCTATTTGGATTATCCTTTTTCCCTTAGAACTGATGTCAGTCAGCCATGTCCAGACTACAAAGATAGTCATTACGTCATAACTTTATTTTAGTATTCAGTTCTATTCCCTAATGGTGTCAAAGGTTTCTGTTGCTTCTCATATTTGCTTGCATAATGTATATCATTCTTGTTCCTTTGCATGTTATATATTCTTGAAGGGCTTATTATTGATCTATACTTATTGGTTTATATTCAGGAAAATCATAGAATTTTAAGACTCTCTTGTTTAAGATTACCACTCTCTAGTATGAAAACTGCAGCAACACATCTTCCTTATGGTTTTCCTGTTCCACTACACCATATCTTATGTTTCTTAGAGACGTAATTTATTTTACGCCATGTTTGGGGTGATTATGTACTGAAATATGTGAACTGGTGTAGGACTAGCTCAAGATGGATGTAGGATTGATGCTTCATCTGTACTTTATACAAGTGTAAAATCAGCTCGTGCATGTGTTGCGGCCCTGCACCAAAAGGAGATACACGGTGGATCTGTTTGGGCGCGCCAGCTCGGTGGAGAGGTATATACAGGATTCACTACGTCTTTGTTAGAATATAGTATAGTGGTGTAGTAGGTATAATGGGTGTAGTGGGTGTAGTGGTATAGTGAGATAGTAGGTATAGTGATTAGTGATTCATATATTACCTAACATAGCTAATCCTCTTGTATAAATAGGTGTGTTTGTGACTTGAATAAACACACAATTTCTTCTTCCAATTAACAACAATTTCTTCCAATTAACAACAAAATTGTTGTTAATTGGAAGAAGAAATTGTGTGTTTATTCAAGTCACAAACACACCTATTTATACAAGAGGATTAACTATGTTAGGTAATATATGAATCACTAATCACTATACCTACTATCCCACTATACCACTACACCCACTACACCCATTATACCTACTACACCACTATACTATATTCTAACACTCCCCCTCAAGGTGGAGCATAGATATTAGTCATGCCCAACTTGTTACAAAGATAATCAATACGAGGCCCATTTAAAGCTTTTGTGAAAATGTCTCCAAGTTGTTCTCCAGTCTTCACATATCCCGTAGAAATCAAATTCTGTTGTATTTTCTCACGAACGAAGTGACAATCGATCTCAATATGTTTGGTTCGTTCGTGAAACACGGGATTTGAGGCAATGTGAAGTGCCGCTTGGTTATCACACCATAGCTTTGCAGGTACCGAGATTTGAAGGCCAACTTCAGTCAGTAGTTGATGAATCCACATTACCTCACACGTTGATTGAGCCATAGCTCGGTATTCTGATTCAGCACTCGATCGAGACACAACATTTTGTTTCTTGCTTTTCCAAGAAATTAGGTTTCCTCCAAAGAAAACACAATATCCAGTAATAGACTTCCGATCAATTTTGGATCCTGCCCAATCTGCATCTGAGAAGCACTTTAAACGTTTATGATCATGCTTTTTATACAGTATGCCTCGTCCGGGTGCTCCTTTCAAATAACACAATATTTGTTCCAAAGCTGCCCAATGATGAACTGTTGGAGAAGAACTAAATTGACTTACAGTGCTAACTGAGTATGCAATATCTGGCCGTGTAACTGTAAGATAATTTAGTTTTCCAACCAGTCGCCTGTACCTTTCAGAATCTTCATATAAATCTCCATCCTGAGACAAATGTACATTAGGTAATATCGGGGTATTAGATGGTTTGGCTATCAATTTTCCTGTTTCAGTCAAGAGATCAAGAACATATTTTCGCTGAGACAGAAAAATGCCTTTCTTACTTCTCATCACCTCAACTCCTAAGAAGTATTTCAATGATCCCAAGTCCTTCGTGTGAAATTGACTCTGAAGAAAAGTCTTCAGGGATGTTATTCCTTGAGCATCATTCCCTGTAATAATAATATCATCCACGTAGACAACAAGAAGGATGATGCCAACTGAAGAGTGCCGATAAAATACGGAATGATCTGACTTACTCTTTTTCATACCAAAACTTTCAATCTCTTGACTAAATTTACCGAACCAAGCACGAGGACTCTGTTTCAATCCATATAAAGCTTTTCGAAGATAACAGACTTTCCCATGCTCCTCCTGAGCAACAAAACCAGGTGGTTGCTCAATATACACTTCTTCTTGTAAGTCCCCATGAAGAAAAGCATTCTTCACGTCAAGCAGATATAATGGCCAATCATGAGTAGTTGCCAAAGAGATAAATAGACGAACAGAGGTCAATTTAGCCACTGGAGAGAATGTATCAGAATAATCTATCCCATAAATCTGAGCATATCCTTAATTTGTAATGTTGAGTGATTTTTTTGCAGACCTGTTGTTAACCATCTTGCCTGAAGTATCACTACTTGAGCACTTCTTTTGAGTGGTTAGGCTGTGGATACCTATTGGTTCTGCTCTTGTTGCAACCATGAATGGTGCATTGTACTAGTCTAGTTGGAGTTTATAAGATGAATAAGTTTCCAATTGTATTAGGCTCAATCCCTTTGTCCTTTTGAGTCACCTGTAGGTAGTTTCATTTGTTAGCTTCATCATGGCTTATGCGGGTGTACCACTTACTTTTCCTGGAAAACGAATGTGCAACATTGTAATCTCTTGAATCTTCGTCTCTGTGAAACAACACGTGTGAAGCATGCGCTTGGTCTAGTCTCTTTTCAAGTAGCACGTTCCACTCAGTTAATTGAATCTTGTAAAGTGAAGTACAATAAACTGATAACAAGGAATTATGTAACTACTAAATGGCTCTGATGAGGTCATTTGGTAAGTCATATGCGAGTTTATTCATGATCTTTTTAAACAGTTATTCGCTGGACCTTTTCCTCCTTGCTCCTTTGATGGTGCACCGGTGCATGTAGAATCCTAAATGCATTTGTCCAAACTTCTGAAGAATGTCCTCCCGCTGTTGTGGTATTATATGAACTGAGTTGAAACTATATGATGCTTTACATTAGTGCCATTTGTCTCAAACTTCTGAAGAATGTTCGTTCTCAATGGTCAATGTTCTTTTATTCAGTGTTGAAATTTCTTTTACCCATCTTGGTAGCTGATTGATAATTTATAACTCTTCCAAACTTTTTCACTTTAAAAGAATATAGCTGATCTTCTAAAATTTGGCCCTGCCTTCTCATAATGTCTGTGCTTCCTTACTTGTATGTAGGTAGTTGTACCTTCTTTCGTCATGTGCCTTACAGCTTTTTAAATGACCGAATATGACCAAACCCAAGAACCAAACATTTCAAAGTAGATTGAATGCATAATAAAGAAAAAGCACAATGACTGAGCTGTTGAATGTGTAGCTTATAATTTCATTCCTGCACGACATGATTACTGGTTGTTTTACTGAATTAGTACTTGTGTAGCCATCTTAGAATCTTACTAAAAAGGCTGACTATTGTGTATTGACCAGGGCTCTAAAGTTCAGAAGTGGAAACTTATCTTGAGAAATCTCCCGTTCAAGGTTATTTTCCTTCACCCGAAGTTTTTGTATGTTACCTTGAATTTTGTCAATTGCTAATTATGAAATGCGTGGCTATTAGTGCATGATTGGATTTTCGTAATTTTTTTAAGTTCTGCTCTTAGCAAGCCTTTGTTTCTCTCTGATTATAGCGGAGCTTAAGAGCACAGCAGTCGTATTCGAATTGTTTTCTAAATCTAATCACTGTTGATTGCAGGCTACAGTTTCCGAGATAAGAGAAATGTTTGCTTCTGTAGGACATGTATGGGATGTTTTTATTCCTAAAAATCCTGAAACAGGGTAATTCTTCAAAATAGCATCTTTCCCTTATCCAGTGATCTCTGCGTTTTTTGGGTATATGCGTGATGACATGTGCTTTTGCTGCAGGTTATCCAAAGGATTTGCATTTGTTAAATTCACATCAAAGCAAGATGCAGAAAAGGTATTTTTTTTTGTTTCTTGTACAGTACTTTACTAAAAAAGTCTCAACAAAGTCTTCCCTGTTTGGCGTAACCAGATTGCTAGCCTTGTGAAGTATCTGATCCTTCTTCTTCAATTCTAGTAAAAATCATGTATATAGGAAAGATTGAGATGAAAGGACCAACAATAGATACTTTTTTTTGATCCCATTTCGTTGACTATAAGAACCAATATCATGTGAGTCAAAACTTAAAGACTCTTAGATTTACGATGAACAAGGTTTACGATGAACTCAACACCCTTCTTTTAACTAATTTTGACCAGATATTTATGATATTCCTTTTGACTCTTTTTCTTCTGTGCAGGCTATCCAGAAGTTCAATGGGAAAAACTTTGGTAAAAGGCCCATTGCTGTTGATTGGGCTGTCTCTAAAAAGATTTATGCATCCGGGAGTATCGCGGCTGTGCAGGAAAATGGTAATTTATCCATTTTTTCTCTGAAGTTTATTTTATCTTTTGCTATCTGGTAGTCTTTCATGAAGTGTTCTAAGGCATGAATGAACTTGCTTTTGCTTTGCAAATCTAGGATTAGAATTTCATTGATATTTTAGGGATTTTTTCTATTATGTTTCTGGATGCCTAAATATTAGTGGATCTGGGTTGCCTTCTTACAGACCAGGAAGTAAATGAGGGAGCTGGTAGTGACTCAGAGGAGGACGATGATGGAGAACCAAGAAAGTCAGAGCAGGTGCTTGAGAGTGATGATGCTGCAGATGATTCAGAATCACTTGACGGGAACGATAAACTTGAAGTTGATTTTGAGAAAGAGACGGAAATTGCGAGAAACGTTCTTAAGAACTTCATTTCGTTGGAGGCGTCTGGTGACATTGATTCAGATCTACCTTATGGAAAAGTTAACAATGATTCAATTCAAGTAGAAAACAAGTTATCCGAGAAATTGGATACTCTTGTTCCCACTAACCCAAAACCTACCAAACCAGCTCAAGGAGAAGATGATTTACGAAAGACATTATTCATTAACAATATTCCTTTTGATATTGATAACGAAGAAGTGAAGCAGCGGTTTTCTGCATTTGGTGAAGTTCAGTTCTTTGCCCCAGTTCTTCATCAAGTTACCAAGTAAGGACATATTTTTTTCGGTATGTTTTATATTATTTTTCATCGTCTTGGCTTCACGAGCATCTTCAATATCTTTAGACGGCCCCGAGGAACTGGATTTCTCAAGTTCAAAACAGAAGAGGCGGCGGATGCTGCATTTTCTGCAGCGAATACTGTGGGTGGTCTTGGTATCTTGTTGAAAGGGAGACAGCTCAAAGTGCTGAAGGCTTTAGACAAGACAACAGCTAATGATAAGGCATTGGAGAAGGAAAAGGCAAAAGTAGACGATCATGACCATCGCAATCTTTACCTGACAAAGGTTGCATTCCAGATCATCTCTCATTTCTGGTTAACGGTCTTCAACTTAGTGTTGAGACCCATATGGATGCATTTAGTTTTTATTGTTTTTCCCCGGAACATAGTTTAACATTTCAATCTCCGTTTGGCCATCGATTAACAGGAGGGTCTTATCATGGAAGGCACGCCTGCTGCGGAAGGAGTTTCAGCATCTGATATGGCAAAACGCAAGAAGTAAGTTGATTGAAAACATTTACGACTCAACTAAATAGAAAAAGTGAGAATTACATCTACATCCCCGTGGATTTTGTCTGGCGGTGTATATGGTTGCTCGTTAGATTGACTTGGCTTAAAAGACAAAAGAGAAGGGCGTGTGCAACATATTTCGGAATAGATTCGGCCTTACCCATGTCTACCTTTTGAAACAGATTAGTCCTCTGTGCTATAGCCTGAAAGTCCTTTCTGAACTTTCTGTGTTATGACTCATCAGTAGTATTAAAGTTCTGGTCAGAGCAGTACCCAAAACATTTTATGCATCTCATAGTAAAGTATTGCCGTTTATTTTAGATTTATTAATTGCACGTCTGATACAACTGTAGATTGCATGAAGACAAGATGGTTAAGCTTCGTTCTCCAAACTTCCGTGTATCAAAGGTGAGGCTCATCGTTTACAATGTGCCGAAGACTATGCAAGAAAGAGAACTTAAACAACTTTTCATAGATGCAGTCCGTTCTCGCGCCTCCAAGCAAAATCCCTCAATCCTGCAGGTTTGATGTGCTTCATAATTTGGTCCCCTCGATGAATTATATTTTTTTGCTTGATTTTTTACGTTTGACGTTTGAGAACTAAATTATCAACCTTGTTGTGCAAGTGCAGATAAAGATCTTGCAGGATTCCAAAAAGGGAAAAGATGGTGAAAAAAGTCGCCCACGTGGAGTGGCTTTTCTCGAGTTCACAGAACATCAACATGCACTTGTAGCCCTGAGAGTCCTTAACAATAATCCCGGTAAAAATCATCCCATCTTTTGGCAAATAATATTATGTTTTTATTCTATATTTATAAATCAATACAGTATTTGGATTCCACTGTAGTTGTGTGGGATGTTCACAATATCCGGAATGCACTAATTTCTTTTGTTATTTATTGATGATGTGCAGATACGTTTGGTCCTGATCATCGCCCAATTGTGGAGTTTGCTTTGGACAACGTTCAGAAATTGAAGCTTCGCAAAGAGAAGCTCGAAGCTTTTGACCGAAATTTTCAAAATGATAGGAACTCGCAGCAAGCTGGCCGTTTTAACAAAGCTGATTCCGACACAAACAAATTCTCAAGAAAACGCAAAACCAGAGAAGATGATGCATCATCAAATAATCCTGATAACATGGGAGAGGCAGATAACAATCCCACTGAAGCAAACGCCAATAAAGATGGCAGATTTATCAAGAAACAAAAAGGTTCTCAGAGAGGTAAAGAAAAGAATATTTCAGAGAAAAGGTCGAAAGAGTCGAAACCGGAGGTTGATAATCAACAGAACGCGAACAAGCCTCGTGACTCACTGCAAAAGGGAAATAGTACAACAAACCTTCTTCATAAGCGAGAAAACAGCAAAGCAGGCTTGGACAGGAAAAGAAGACCATTACATGAACAACCTAAAGGATCAGAAGAAGGCGTTAATCTTAGAAACAGAAAAAGGAAGAGTGACCCAGTTGGGCGTGATGTAGGTGATAAGCTGGACTTGTTGATCGAACAATACCGTAACAAATTCACGCAAAACAATTCTAGTAAAACCGACAACAAGAAACAGGGGTCCAAGCAGCTCAAAAGGTGGTTTGAATCATAATTTTGGTAAGCTATATGTAATTCAAAATTTTGTTACTTGGATAGCATCATACACATTGGTTAGGTAAGTTATGAAAGTTTTGTTTACTGTTGTGAATTATACCAAACTACTGTTGTTTATGCAATGGCTTAATATGTATCGGTTTTGATATAAGTTCAATTATTTCCTTGTTGCTTTCGAGTTAACTGTATAAAGCTTGCGCTCTCTGTAGTGGAACCTTTAGGTCAAAAGCTTCATGCTGTGTCGTATAATTCTCGTTCGCATTCTTTTTAGTCATACTCGCGTTCTATCTATTCAGCCTAACTTTCGGATTTCAACGCGTTGTAGTAGTGCCTTCATAAGTTCTATTTTTTTACATGACCAAATGATAGTAAGCGAGTTTTTTCATCTACTCCTCGAAGGTGTCACGTCTAATTTACTGTTGTTTTCTCTTCTTGTGTTATTGCACATTAAACATGTAACATATTCATCTCCTCACGCCCTTCTTTTTGTGCATAATGATGCCATCATTCAATAAATATGTGTCTATAATTGAAATATATTCATGGCCACAGATGTAACTACTTTTATATATATTAGTTACCTGTCGCGCACACAATGAAGTAAATTAAAATACAGCAGTACTCAATTTGTTGTCCCCCACAAGTAGCTTCATCATTCAGTCATCTAAATAGTGAGGCAAATCTTTTTACTTGAAGTGGAGTAGTTTAGGTGTCGTTGTGGACAATAATGGGCATGCTTTTTTGTAAATGACATCATTGGTTTTTAATTTTTAGAGGTAGTGACATTTGGGTTTGTAATTTAATATTTTGTTGTCCTTTTCTGGTAGGGTAGCATCTTATCTCCTATAGTTGTAGATGGTGCGATGGATGATGAAGATATATGTATTATTATTGGTTGTCATACAAATGAAATGGTTTAACGTTGGACCTCATCTGATGCACATGGTGTGTTTCTCACATGCATGTGTGAGGTATGTGACACACACATATAAATATATTATTGTTATTATTATTATTATATTTTGAGAGCGATATCGAAATTATCCTTAAATTGATTATGTTACACATCATATACGAGAGTGAAACGTTTGATTTTAAAAAGATGATCACTATCCTATAGTATCTAAGTATGAAAGTTGATCTACATTAGAGCGAGGGACAAAATCGAATTTAAATTCTAGAACTTGCATGTAAATTATTTTTGATTTGTGCGTGTTATTTTTTACGAGATATATTTACGAACTTGTAGTCTCGCTACTTACAATATCTAAAACTTCTACCCAATCATGACGTGTTTTTCATAATTTTTTCGAGATTATTATGGTCTACAAGTTGATTCAAGATATCCCCATCGCTATATATCCTGGTTTGAAAAGCAATATATCTCGATAAAGTCGATTGCTTAAACTCACCGCGCATAAGAGGATCATTTGCCTTTTTATTTTTCGAACAATATTGTGTGATTATTTAACCTTACCCATGAAGTAATGTACTCTATTATCTCGTAAGGAAATAATGTTATTACTACAGTCCTATATTTTGTCACTAGATTCTTTTCTTATTAATTTTGCTCCATTAGGCAATAATACGAGAAGGTACCGTTAAAATTTGGATATCTGATTGAATAATGGTATCTTTAATATCATTATCACCTAAATTACAGCTGATTAAAAAGAAATAACAATGATCAGAACTCTAATAAGTTATAAGCTCTTACTTTTTTCTTTTCTAAAATTAAAATTGCCTGAAAAAAGAATTAGTTAGAATTTTGTCTCGTTTACTTAACTTTGATTCGTTACGTTTCTTATTCACTTTTTATAATATTATTCCCATCGCAGTTAGTTAGTAAGATGAACCACTTTTTACCAAATACTTATGGGAGCTTTCAGTGTTAATGAACTCTCTCACGTTATTTTATTTTATCGAAGTTAAATTAAATTGGCATTTTCAGATACTCGTGAAACAATAAGTGATGATAATTAATAAATATATAAAGTGTCACTTGTCACGGTATCTTGCACGGAATTGTTATAATTTATAACAAAAAATAACCGACATTCTAGTTGTATCATCACTGTGGACAAAATGTGATGGGAATTGTGACTTTTATCAAATTAACGTGCACATGCAGGCATCCTATTTTACATGATATATTGTGTATGAAATGAAACAACCTCTCTTATCAGTTATCATTTTTTTTCTCATTTCGCCTTCAATTGTATAAAGTAGGAAGTAATTGCATTTACGCCCTTCTAGACTAGATGTAATTACAACAATCACCCTAAGGTTTAAGAAATTACAGAGACGGTCTCCAAACGTGCATATTCCTTCGAAAATAATTATGAAGTGCAACAGCTACGCGACAAGGGAGTGTAGCCAATTCGGTATTAGTGTTAACGCACAGGTGAGATGGAGTCTGAGAAAATTATAGCTCTACGATTTAAGAAAGACAATAAATCTTGACGCTTAGATATGCAACATCATGCAATGGTTGTACATAGTATTTTTCCTTGCCATGATGTCGAACCTCGATAACATGAATTGCATTTGCTAATGTGAGTATTGAACTATAAACGTCCACTAATTTTATCATTGGTTGATTGTAAGTGTTACATAGAGTCTCTGAATGAAAACGTGGTACAACAACGTTTGTGATTTATTACTTTTCTTAAATTATAATGTAGTAATCTTTTTATTCATCTAATCCAGGTATTCACACTAATGATTACATTAGTTTCACCATCTCATTTTTCAGTCTCTGCACTTAATAATTTCTCCCCATTAATGAATGTTTTTTTGGTTTTTCAAACCTTCGGGATTTTTTGTAATTTGTAAGACACCAAATATTTCCTCCCCCTAACTTTATATTACCCCGTTAGGCGATTCTTCAGTTCAGTAACAAACTATATATTTGTGTCATATTGTACATTTGTAATAAAAAATGGCAGCCCGGTGCACGAAAGCATCTCTGCAATGCGAGGGTCCGGGGAAGGGTCCCACCACAAGGGTGTATAAGGGCAAGTATTTCCCTTTCAAATTTAACAAGAGGCCGCGCCCAAAACTTGAACCCGTAACTTCTGAGTCACACATCAATGCATTGTTTTTGTTCATTTATGCAAACAGCTTTTAGGTGCATAATTGGAGTTGTTATAACTGCCCTATCAGTCTATTCTGAAGCTATTCTGACTTAAGATAAATAATGGCCGATAAAGCTGGTATAATCTTTAATTAGTTTGATACATTCATTATCTTATGACTAAAATTATTTCTTGTTGTGAAGATGCAATTAAATCGAGCAGAATCACAATATATAGCTGCTTTAAATAACCTCAGTTGGAGACATAATTCATTATCCGATTTGATACAATTTACGAGAACTAATTGCACATTGTCTAACGCGAGTGTTACATAAAATATGCATATTACACCTCTCCAAAGAATAATATATAGATAAATTATTCTTGTGTTATATATGTTAATAAACACATTATTTGTATAAGTTAACCCTTCCTTAATACTTGTGGATATATAAGCTGGTGCATTTTGCGACTTATAAAAACACATATTCATTATTTTTGCTGACAAATTTTTAAATGGATGAAATCACATTATTTGGGGGATAAACTAATCGTCAAAAATCTTAAAAATAAGATGCAAACTTGTATTTGACATTCAAATAAAAAAACATAAAAACAATTGCAGACACTCTTCTCTGAAATTGCAATCATTAATAGTTAGATCTAAAGGAAATATAAATAAATCTATGATGAAGATATAAAATATTTGCAGACACTCTTTGAAATTGCAATCATCAATAGTTGGATCTAAAAGGAAATATAAATAAATGTATAACGAAGAGCTCTTTTTCGTTCTTTTTCATTGAAAATGTGACAAATGTTAAAGCTAACATAATTCAAGCGATTACTTTATTAAAGTACATTTCTCTTTTTTCCACACAAAACAAAACTCAAATCATATCTGAGTGCACTCACCATCTAAGCAATTCCTTTAAAGGGATTTCAACTACCTTTTTCCTTTTATTCCATGACAAGTGACAACATGTCCAGCTTTTTCTAACTGTTCTTTCATGTGGTTGAATCTTCAAAGTAATAGGTATAAATAATCAAAAAGAAATACTGGTATTTTATTTTATGTTTTATGTGAAGTGGGTATATATATACCCAAGCTAATAAATAAGTGCGAAAACTATCCTTATGTGTTTTTATAAAATATAGGAGAAATTACATTAAATCCCCCATCTTTTGAGTCGATTTTCAGTCAACCCGCTTAAGTTTGTTTTGTAGCGGTCAACCCTATGTCATTTGGCAAAATATGCACTTTACACCAATTCAACATTTTGCACTTTTTCAGGGGTATTTTCATCAAATGTTCAAAATTTTCAAATTTTTTTTATTTGTTCTTAAGACAAAATCAAAGATTTATTAAATTTGAGCCACTTTTTTAGTTTCTTATTTTTTTTAAGACCAAGGAATTTATGCTTCTTTTTCGACAAAATTATTTTATTTTTTATTTTTAGACAATTCTTTTTCTCCGAATAGCTAATTGTAAAACATTCCTCCAAAATGATTTTATTCCAAAGTAAATGCTTAGGTTCCATAGTCTTAATAAAATAATTTAGGCTTCTTTAAGAAAAATGTCCAAAAACAAAATATCTCGAAAAAATTAAAATTTTGTCGATTAATAAATCTTTAATTTAATTTTAGATTTTTTGAAATTTGACGAAAATATCCCTGTTCAAAAGTGCAAAATGTTGACTTGGTGCAAAGTGCCTATTTTGCCAAACGATAGGGGGTTGGCCGCTACAAAACAAACTTAAGGGGGTTGACTGAAAATCGGACCAAACAATAGGGGGTTTAATGTAATTTCCCCTAAAATATACATATTACTCCTACCTACGAAAAAATTAGGTAAATTACTCCATACGATGTTGAAAAGTTGCACACCACACCACACTTTAACACCTTGAAAACTACAAAACTACATGTTTCAAAAAAAAAAAAAAAACTACAAAACTACAAATGAAACGATTTGCCTATTTATTATTAAAAGGAGTAAAACTAAATGATGTTTCAGTTCACTATGGTGTAATTTACCGTTTTTATATAAAATAATATAATTATTTCTTTGTGCGAAAAAGAAAAAAAATACCAAAAACATAGTGAAAAAATCCGTTCTTCAATAAAGTGACACTCTTATTTAATATACCATTTATTCGTATCAAAACCGAATGTGGTCCATTCTGAAATTGGTATTTTGGTAAGAACATTAAACTCGAATTTGATGTGAATGTTGATGGCATACAAGCATGGACC
This sequence comes from Linaria vulgaris, assembly GCA_948329865.1. Classification (NCBI taxonomy): domain Eukaryota; kingdom Viridiplantae; phylum Streptophyta; class Magnoliopsida; order Lamiales; family Plantaginaceae; genus Linaria; species Linaria vulgaris. The sequence continues at coordinate 5,065,636 of OX415251.1, forward strand.
AATACTTTGATTTTGCTCTATATTTTGGTCCACTGAGTATTATCTATTTTTTTGGTAATTTTTCAAAGAGCTTTTCGTCATGTTTTGAGAATGTAATAGAAATACTTGTTCAATTTACTTAGAAAACATTTCTATTCTTTCACTTACACATGCATAGAACACCATTGTTACTGCGTCTTCCGAGAAACCGCTTAGAAACTTTTATTTAGGGACAAACATTTTTATTTTTGTTGTTAATTAAATTCGTGATAAGTATAATATATCTTTAAATTGTGAACAACGAGTTAGGGATAATGTTTTCCAATATTTCAGGCAGCAAATGGTCATTATTAATTAGAATGGATAATGTTTGACATGATGCTTTGAAAGAGTAAACGTATATACAATATCCCGCTCACTTTGGCGAAAATCAATAACTGAAATGTTCCAAGAAGAAAGAAAGAAAAAACCAGCACTTTCAACTTTGCAAAAAATAAAAGAGAGAAATGGATAGTTACGTTCACAACACCTTCAGGTTTGGTCTAATTACAACACCTTCTAAAGTTTCAACAATTACAATAACACTACTTACAAGTTATATAAAACATTATAAAACAGCACATTCGAAGTTTGAATAATTGTAGAGCCACCTAATTAAAACATATAACAAATTGACTCCCCGAGTTTCGCATTATTTAAAGCTTCAATGGTTCTTTTGTAATTATTCAAACAATAGAAAAAATTCTATAACAAGATCAAACTTGAGGGGGATGAGAAGTAATTATGCCAAAGACAAAAAACACATAGTTAAAGAATCAAGGGAGAAGTTCACTTAACACCACAAATATGTGGTAGTTACAGAGACACTCTCGTGTTTTGAGAAATTACACAAACATCTATTATGTAACAAAATTAACATATTTAAGACAACCTTACAGTTCTAAATCCTAGCAAAAAACAATATCCACGGATAAATTATTATAACCGCAAAAATATCCTTTATTTTTATTTTCTTTATTTTTCAAGTGGAATAAATGAAGCTTATGATATTTGCCAAGTAATTTGTGTTTATTTCGCGTTTCTTGTTCATTACAAATTATGGACATAAATTTATATTCAACAAAACTTAACAATCTGGAAACAAACATAGCCGTAGGGCGCGTTAGTGTAATTTCTCAAACACGAGAAGTATTTACGCAATTACTCTATACCTCAGGGAATGCTTGTGTAATTCCCCCCAAAATAATCAATGACAGCATGAAAAAGAAAGTACTCAAACAGTAGCCATGTTCTTACACTTACACACATCAATGCCAGTGAAAAAAATTCTTTATATAACAAAACCAAAAGAAGAGTGCACACATTTATTTCAATTGTTATTAAACTGAATTGTCCCAAAATCTTGTCTTTACTTACCTTGTACATTTCAATGTTCCAAATCTTTTATTAACCTTTGTCAGGGAATCTCTCACATTTCCCATATTGTCATTTCATTATATTCAAAGGAGAAAAAAACTGTGAAGAAAAAAAATAAAATGGCAGAAGCTATCTCAGCTTCAAAATTTATTTTTTTGCTATGTATGTTAGTTTCAATATTTCATGTATCAAATTGCAGTGTGACATATGATAAAAAAGCTCTCATCATTAATGGGCAGAGGAGAATTCTTTTTTCTGGCTCCATTCATTATCCAAGAAGCACCCCTGATGTAATGAACTTACCCATTTCTTGATTTATATATATATATATATATTTTTGTTATAATATTTTATTTATTAATTTATTTTGGAAAATGCAGATGTGGGAGGGGCTTATACAGAAGGCAAAAGATGGTGGATTAGATGCTATTGACACTTATGTGTTTTGGGATCTTCATGAGCCTTCACCTGGCAATGTACTTTGTTTTTTTATCATAAAGATTTGATTTTTACAATTTTATTACCTTATTTGTGATTTTGTCTTGTTTGAAAATGTGAGCTAATATGTTTTATTTTGTGGGTTTTTAGTACAACTTTGAAGGAAGATATGATTTGGTTCAGTTCATCAAATTAGTACAGAAGGCAGGGCTGTACTTGAATCTTCGCATTGGACCTTATGTTTGTGCAGAATGGAATTTTGGGTACTTGATTTATTTAATAATTTCTGTAATGAAATAAAGTTTTGTTTGTTGCATATTTACCTTTATTACAATGTGCTCATTAATGTGTTCAGAGGATTTCCTGTTTGGTTGAAGTATGTGCCAGGCATTAGCTTCAGAACAGATAATGGACCTTTCAAGGTTAGTATTTGTTACATTTTGTTTAGTATACATATTATTAAGTTTTTATGAATATTTGTTAAGTTCGTATTTATTACAATGTTGTAGATGGCAATGCAAAAATTTACCCTGAAAATTGTCCAAATGATGAAGAATGAGAAGTTGTTTCAATCACAAGGTGGCCCAATCATTCTCTCCCAGGCATGATTTCTCTTTTATGCACTTGTAGTTTCCGTTCCACCGTATGTTTTCATCTGCTAAACAGAAATGTTTTATAAGATTCATGATATAGGGGACTAGAAAACACATGTATGGTTTGTTTCTACAGATTTGAGATAGAGGGTGTTCTGATGTTTTCGAGGAAACGTGTGGAAACTTTGATCCACGTTGTCTGTAGACAACTGAGCTTTATCGTAGTTTCTTGTGATAATACAGATTGAAAACGAGTATGGTTCCTCTAGCAATACTGCAGCTGGTCATGCCTACATGACTTGGGCTGCTAAAATGGCTGTTGATTCAAACACCGGTGTACCATGGCTTATGTGCAAGGAGGAAGACGCTCCGGATCCAGTGGTAATACATTTTTACGATAAAAACACTAAATTTGTTATTTGTCGTTTTATTTAGCTATCTTGGTTGAGCTACTCGATTATTTCTTGAATTTAGTCATCCATCTGAAATTCCCTCTGAATCACTGTTTTTAGCTAGTGATATTTGTTAACAAGATCCATTCAACGTCATTGGCAGATAAACACGTGCAATGGTTTTTACTGCGATTATTCTGTACCGAATAAGGTGCCATACAAGCCCTCGATTTGGACAGAGGCTTGGACCGGCTGGTACTATATCGTCCTTCATCTCTGGATTCTAGTATCGATAAGACTATGAAATAGTACTTAACGTCGTGTTTTCTAAGGTTTGAAGATTTTGGAGGGCCGATTCATCATCGACCTGTGGAAGATTTGGCATTTGCAGTAGCTAGGTTCATCCAAAAAGGAGGCTCCTTTGTTAATTACTACATGGTACACCAATTCCTCTGCACTTTTTGAGACTCTTCTAACGCGCTATAAGGCATTGACCGCATTTTTATTTGTGTTCACCGCCTCCTTTTGAACAGTATCATGGAGGGACGAACTTCGGAAGAACGGCTGGAGGTCCGTTTGTTACTACCAGCTACGACTACGATGCTCCTATTGACGAATATGGTGAGTGAAAGATTGATAACATCTATCAAATTCTGATTTGTTTCGAACAGTGTAATCCCAACAAATTCGTTACTGTCTTATTTGTAGGCTTACTCAGACAACCAAAGTACGATCATCTAAAGGAGCTTCATAAGGCAATGAAGTTATGTGAACCAGCTCTGGTTGGTGCTGATCCTACTATTACTGCGTTAGGACACTACGAACAGGTAATTGTCTCAGTATTTCATAGAATTTCTGTATAGTAGGTGTTGCGCTTTTACGAACTGAATGGAATTTCATGGTACTTGTTTCTAGGCATATGTATTTTCTTCAAAATCAGGCCATTGTGCTGCGTTTTTATCGAATTTTCACTCGGACTCATCTGCAAGGGTGACTTTCAACAGAATGCATTACGATTTACCTCCATGGTCGATCAGCATACTACCAGATTGTAAAAACGTTGCTTTTAACACTGGCACAGTGAGTCTTTTAAGTTCGTATTGTTGATATTTGCCACCGCTTGAGTTTACATTAGTTACATGTCTGATTATTCATCATAAAAACTGAAATTGAGCTACTCAGGTTGGATCAAAAACGTCGCTGCCTCAATTTTTGCCTACAAACAGTCGAATTCGCTCTTGGGAATCATTCAATGAAGACGTATCCACTGCTGAAACCGATGCGAAATTCACAGTGTTTGGTCTTTTGGAGCAATTAAATGTCACGAGAGATGCCAGCGATTACCTATGGTATACTACCAGGTACAGATGCAATTTCGTGAAGTGTCAGTCTTACTTGAGAAATTGTTTGCGCGTTGTTAAGAACTTAGAAGTTTCTAAAATCATTGCAGCGTTGAGATAAGTCCGAGTGAATCGTTTCTTCACGAAGGAAAGCATCCGACTCTCTCTGTGACTTCAGATGGCCATGTCTTGCATGTGTTTGTAAACGGGCAACTAGCAGGTAAATGTCTAGTTTTTACAGTAAAATTTGAATGATATGTTGAAATAACATAGCGTTCATGAGAATAGGATACAAAACGTATAAAAACATTACAAGAAAAAAAATAAAACCCGTTCGTCAGCACATTACTAAAAGCTCACACAATGAAGCCTTGTCTAACGCATGCTGAAACGTCTAACTGTAACAGGATCAACCTTCGGAAATCACAGAAACAGAAAAATTACTTTCACAGGAGATGTCAACTTGCACGCTGGTACAAACAACATCGCTCTCCTCAGTGTAGCCGTTGGATTACCGGTTAGTCATCTGATCCATTTTAGCCTCGTCAACTATCTTAATTGGAAGTTAAATTCACAGCTAGCCCTGCATTTACTTATTACTATGTAGTATCTTTGTGGCCTCTCGTTTATTTACGTAGATTACAACTAACGACACTGTTATGTAATCTTTCAAGAATGATGGCCATCATTTTGAAGAATTACCAGCAGGAGTCTCCGGACCGGTTGTGTTACAAGGGCTCGACCATGGAAATAAGGACTTATCTTCGCAAAAATGGTCGTACAAGGTTTGCTGACGACACACTTTCTTAGTGCATTCTCTCTTTCAATGATCCTGATTTTTGTTAATTTGGACACAATTTTCGTTTTTCGTTCAGGTTGGGCTAAAAGGAGAAGCCATGAACTTAGCTTCGCTAAGAAAAATTTCGTCCACCGATTGGTTAAAGGGTTCTGCTATAGCAAACAAAAATCAGCCTCTTACATGGTACAAGGTACTTTATATTACCTTAGCCTGGTAAGGTATTTCGGTATTGCATCTTTTGATTTGGTGGATGGTTACCCAACATGTCGGAATCATTTTTAGTTCACGGAAACGTTAAACGAGTTTGTATTAGTCGGGAAAAAATTGCACTTAGTTTATATATGCTCTTATGTTTAACTCCAAATAAACATTGAACAACTGAACAGAAGTTTGAAATATCATGGCAGATGTGTGGACTTTATGTAACCTCATTTCGATTTTCCAGCTACGCCGCTGCAGTTATTCGTACATTGTGTTCGATGTATAATTCTTTGTTTTCAAACGTCAACTATTGTTTCTGTAATGATTTGAATCGCAGGCTTACTTCAACGCACCACGAGGAAACAACCCACTAGCACTGGACTTAGGCAGCATGGGCAAAGGTCAAGTGTGGATCAATGGCCAAAGCATCGGAAGATACTGGACCGTTACTGCTAACGGACAATGTGATAAGTGCGTTTACACAAACACGTATCGATCGCCAAAGTGCCAATACGGATGTGGAAAACCAACTCAAAGATGGTACATTTTATTTCTAAAAACATTTGTACTATAACAATCGTTTATTCGTTCTTGAATTGCTGAGCGCGTCGTGTTTTTCTACGTCGATTTATTTCAGGTACCACGTTCCTCGATCGTGGTTGAAGCCTACTCAAAACGTTTTGGTAGTTTTCGAGGAAATTGGCGGGGATGCTTCAAGAATTTCTCTAGTTCAAAGATCATTGGCCTATGTATAGAGAGATCAATGGAGGGTTATTAAAATTTAGCTTATATACTTAAAATCTATATTTATAAGATGGGAGTTAATTTGATGTGAGAGCAAAGTTAGTATATGGTACTCCATTCTTTGTAAGTTATAAATCAATGGAATACAAATATAATATAAAGTTTCTTTTTTTCTTTTATTTACTTTTACTATTTATTGGTATTGCATAATAGGTCTGCTAGTCTTTGTTAATAGGTCGGCCCATTTAGAGTGGGTGGCATAGGCTTGCTGGTCCTATATGTTTTCCCTCCTAAACTTGGACTATAATTTCCATAACATTTTTAGTTTGGCAAAATAATAATAAATAAAAAATTTAAGAAGACCCTATAATAAATAAAATAGGCAAAATAACCCCAAAAATACAAATTGTCCAGCTCTTTGCCTACAAATGTTAGTTTGTTGCAAGGTGGGCAAATCATTCGGACCGGTGTTTTCCTGTGTGAAGTTGAAATCAATGAAAATGACATGATGTGATCTTTTGGCATTTTTTCTTGAACGTTTGACTTTTAATTGGTGAAGTTTTGTTTTTATTTTCCTTTACGATAATATTATTTTTTATGAGGACGAGAAATATATATTAATGTGTAATAGATTAGTGTTTTAGTGATCTTGTCAAATGAAAAGGCTTTTAAAAAGCACTTGTAGTGTAACATTGAAAGGCCAAGAAACACCGAAAACACAAAATCTTGATGAATAGACAACGACCTCAAGCTTGCATAGACAACGACCTCAAGCTCGCATGGTGAAGTAGAAGAGTTTTACGTGATTTTTGTGTCGTTAAAATTTGAGATGAAAGTTTTATAGGACTGCTATTGTGATGGATGGTCGTATTTCTATATTGCTTTCAATGTTGGTCTATTAAACATCATCACGCAAGATGAGTTTTCTAAAATGTGGACTTAAATAAAAAGACATTTTGGTAATATTTTGTTAAACCGTCCATAAAAAAAAACATATTGTGACTTTTATTCGAAGAATCGTCAACAATAATTTTCATTAAATGAATAACAAATCCTGAGTTCTGAGCCAAAAGTAATAGAATAAGCATGAGTAATTAGATGAAATAAAACACTTGAAAAGAATTAATCGCTAAAGCTAACATCATATATCCCAAATTCCCAATTGAAACAATTCTAAATCTCTCTTGATGTTTTATCGAGCAAGGGCTAAAGTAGCTCCTAATAGTATTGTAATTATGCCTATCCAATGAGCTCAAATTCATTACATAAGATGTAACTATAAAAAGAGACACAAGACGAGCTACAAGAAAAAATCCCACTTTATTTGATTGAATATATGTTAACACAAGAAGAGATAAAATTACAAATGAAGATGTTTGCGTAAACTAGGGGTGCGCATTCATCGAAGAGAAAAAAACGAGAAAATCATTTACGATGATTTGGGTGATGGAAATGAAGACCAACATGGACACTAGTACCACGTATCAAAATTTTCAATTTAGGACATACGAACATGGCACACAAGAACGATCGAAGAAAGCATGAATGAATGAGATACATAATGACACAAAACTCAGGAGCCTACTACAACGAAACGAAATGAGAGGAGACGTAAGAGAATCCACGTGTTCGACTCAATGTATTAACCTAATTATTTTAGATTACAACTTGGTTTCTCTTTGTAATTATTTGGCATCAATTTCAACTACCGCCCCAATAAACCACCCAAATTATCTTTTTGCCCTTTAAACAGAAAAAACTGCAAAATAACCACCACTGCACCACTGACCTCACCACCTGAACTCTCTCTCTCTCTCTCTCTCTCTCTCTCTCTCTCTCCGCCATGGGTAGACCAAAAGCCACCCGCCATACTCTCGATTCCTACCACGCCAGCCACATCAACAAAACCATCCGCCGTAATTTCTCTCTCTCTACTCGCTTCAATTTCACTTCATTCATTTTTGCCCTAATTTGTGCAATTGAATCAGTGATTTTATTCGTTTTTGCAGCTGGTGACTGCGTGTTGATGAAGCCATCGGACACATCGAAGCCGTCGTACGTCGCGCGGGTGGAGAAGATCGAATCGGACAGTCGTGGTGCGAGCGTCAGGTTCCACGTGCGGTGGTACTACCGGCCGGAGGAGTCGATCGGCGGCCGGAGGCAGTTTCACGGCTCCAAGGAGGTGTTTCTCTCCGATCATTTCGACGTTCAGAGTGCGGACACGGTCGAGGACACGTGTACGGTGCACGGCTTTAAGGAGTACACGAAGCTCGATGCGGTGGGGAACGACGACTTCTTTTGTCGGTTCGAGTACAATTCGTCAACCGGTGGGTTTGATCCGGACCGAGTTGCAGTGTAGGTTTGCCTTTTTTTGCTTGGTGAATGTTGTCGAATTAGTAGGATTTTGAAGTGAATTAGTAATGTGAGCTTACAATTTGTTTTGATGCAACTAATCGTGAAAGAGTTCGTCCTTTATGCGGTATTTTCATTGAGGTATTTGCCGTAGGATTGATTGTTTTGATGATTTAGTTTGCTCGAATTCCTGTCCAAATGTTGATTAGTGCCTCGTAGAAGAAGAATTCTTCGTTCGTCTTTTAGTTCGCGTTGTATTTGGCTGGACTGTACTAATTTGACCTGTGTAAGAACCACAATCAGAACGTCAAACATCCATGAGTGGCAATTGAGCTTCGTGATGTAATGTTGCGATGTTATTTGATCATTTGAGAATTAAGAAGTGTTTCTTCGCGTGTGGTTGTACATGAGTATTGATATTACTTAAATGAGGATATGATTTCTGAGTACAGAGCTGCTGTTTTGGTATTAGAAGGCTATAGGGTGTACTGCATTTCTAACTCATCTTTCTAAAGGAAAAATGAGATTGTATTGATTTTGTACATTTAATGTTGGCCTGAATTACTGTTTAAGTGCTTCCATTTGGTGGTTATTCCTAACTTGTTCCCACATCTTTCCTTTTTTTTTTTTTTTTTTTTTTCCTTTTTTCTTTCTGGTGCAGGTACTGTAAATGTGAGATGCCTTATAATCCTGACGATCTCATGATTCAGTGCGACGGATGCAGCGACTGGTGAGTTTATGTTTCCAATTCTCAGCTGATTATATGGCATGCTTCATTTCATGCTTCTCTTGCACTCTACTTATTTGTTTTGTAAATGTTCGAAGCTGCTATTTCATGGAGTTAAGTGAATAATGGTGCAAGCTTTGTATCTTATCACTTTGAGTGTATAGTGTTTCCATTCGCGAAGAGTTCATAATCCCAAAGGATTCTATTGTATTTGAGAGATGAACTTTCAGAAACAGAGTAATTGTGAAACTTTTTTGCACATTTTATTGACAGTGCTGCTTCCATAGATTCTGGAACTCATATGGAAAACCTGCTTAGGTCTTCTTTACTTGTCAGATTTTGGTCGGTATTCACAAACTATTTGTAAATGGTATGAGGTCTCGCACACCATAATTGTCCTTATGTGTGTTTGGAAAGGTACGACCCACTCGTTGAGGTAGCTGTAGTTCGCTGTTTACCCTGTGAACTGCTGCAGTCTTTTACTTAGAACTAAATCATTTTGCACCTGATAGAACACCTCACCTTTTGGAGTTTGTTTATATTATCCTATTTAGCTGACATGAGTTCCGCAAAATCAACTAGTCTCTGTAGGATGCTTTAAAGTAGTTTCATTATTCTGCTAATAGCAAACTTTGTCCTGACTTTTCCACGCATGTTGCACACACATTTCCTCCTACAAATCTTGCAGATAGCTTCCACATCTTAAAATGCTTGAAGGTTGTATCAAGTTAGTTGAGCTTCGTGAAAAATAGGTTATGGATGCATCTAAGCCTTAGCTGAGGATTGTAGGCAAAACATTATTGTAACAATAAATTTTCAGGTGTGTCATTAAAATAGACTAAACTCTTGATTCAGGTTTCATCCTGCTTGTATAGACATGACAGCTGAGGAAGCCGAAAGACTCGATCACTTCCACTGCCACAATTGTTCCACAGAAGATGAGACAAAATTACAGAACTCTCATGTATCAACAAGAGATGCTGATTTAAAGGTAATCCACAGTCCAAATACTTACTACGTATCATCTCTGATCTATCTTGTCAGCTATCGGCAGCTTATGTATTTGTTTCTTCACATTGATCCACATAGCTCTAGTATAACTTGAATTTGGCTGCACATATATATATATATATAAGATGCGTACTTTTTTGCTGAAGTTATGGTCACTGGGCTCTGCCAGTAGAAAACAATGTTTTTCACTGCTATACGCATAAATTCCGAAGATGGATTGTGTTTCACACTACTTTGGCATAAGCTAGGCCGTTAGCTCGTTAGTAATAAGCTTGCAGCCTGTTAAGGCTTTGGTTACATAATATTACTCAGTACTATTTGGACTTGTAAAGATGTTCCTTTATGTTGTTATGCTTATTATTGTTCTTACGCACACATGTGTGTGTATGGTTCATCTTAGAAGCACGAGTGTATGTTTCATTCCCGTTACTATTAGGAACTTCTTCCGATATTTGGGAAAGTTCCTATAATTGTAGGCAGAAAATACTGTTATGCCACATATCGAAAATCGAAACGAGTCGATACTTTTGAGGGAGAGTTTAGGAATTTTGATCAACACTTAAAAGATTGTTCCAGTGCTACTATTATTATAATCAATTATCTGCATTTTGATATATCTGTAATGTTGGTTGTTCAGGTTGACACAAAACGCCGTCGAAGGTGATTCATACGTTGTTGTTATTTGAACTCTATTCCGCTGCAACAGAAGCAAACCCTGAATCGGTTACCCTATTCATGAGTCGATCTGAGAAGGGAACTAATTGGCAAACTTGTCTTGCCAAATTTGGTTTGAAAGATTATTTCCTCAGAAATTCAAGAAGGTTGTGTGGTTGTCTGTAGTCATATGAAGACTGAAGTAGATTATCCTTTCTTGTATTATTTGCCTACTCCAACTTATATGAGGCATAATTGAATAGGCCTTTGATGTAAATATTTTTTTTACTCTTATTTGTGTTGTTTTCTGTAGCTGGGTTACTTAAGTTATTAAACAGCATGAGAAGTTTTTTCATCCCTCTTCAAACTTGAGTACGATGTAGGCTACGTTGTAACATATTATTGTCAAATCAAGAGGATATGTCGGTTTGATAATTTTTTTATTGTGTTGGGAGGTATGATTACTTTTGTTATTATTTTACATTAATAATATAAAAGCTTACAGCTGAGGTAAATATAAATAAGTAGGTATTAATGATCAATTTTCCATTGAAAGGTGAAACAACTCAAGCCCAAAGTTTTCTTTTTTTTTAGTTTATTCTCGAACATTGAGCATATCATCACCAACTAAAATTAGGGGTGTTATGGGCCGGGGTCCCGCCGGGACGGGACCCCGGCCCATCGGGATCTTCCGGGGCGGGAGCTGCCATGCAGCTCCCGTTCCCTCCCGCCGGGAACTCAGTTCCCGGTCGCCGGGATTCCCGCCGGGACGGGAGGGCTCCCGATTCCCGGCGGACAGTTTACGGGTGTTGGGGCTGGTAAATTCCAGCCCCTCTTTTTCTTTTCTTTTTTAATGGAGGACAACAAGTACATTCTCCCAAGTATTTAAATAATGTTTACTTACATGAGTTTCAATAAAATAATATGTTGTTGTCGGCCAAGTACTTAAACAAAAACACAATTATAAAAGTTACTTAGTAAACAATATAATATACGAATGATATTGTTCTTTTCTCCCTCAAAACTAAGTGAACAATATAATATAATAGCTATGGTAGTGGCGATTGAATCAAAAATTATATTGTAATGGGAGCTATTTTTTTAAGGTTTCACTTTACCGTAATTATTGGGTTTTGGTTATGTATTTAAATATTTACTTATGTGCGGCGATGGAGGTGCGGCGCTGTTAGACTGTGTGTATTGCCTGAGTGTGCATGAGTGAAAGAAAGAAAAATAAGAGTGATAGCAAAAGAAAAAAAAGGAGATGTAATAAAAAAAAATACAGGTTACCTCCCGGGATCCCGCGGGAGGTAACGGGATCCGATTCGGATCCCGTTACCTCCCGGCGGGACCCAGGCCGGGAGCAATTTTCCGGTCTGGCCGGGACGGGAAACAACCGGGTTTTTCCCGAACCGGAAAAAACCCGACGGGTCGGGCGGGAGTCCAAACTCCCGACCCGGCCCAAACAGCCCTAACTAAAATTGTGGTGTTTGTTTGTTCATGCACGTAAACGTATTATCACAATTGAAGTTAGAGATCCAAAGTGCCATATAATAGAATTATCACAATTACAGTCACGAATTAAAGAATAAGAATGAAACATTAAAGTTTAAAACTCTGATTCTTATGGACTAGAATCAAAATCTTGTAAAATATCATATTAAACATAAAAAATAACTCAAGACCATGTAAAAAAAGAAAAAAAAATCGAGATGCACATATTGTAATTAAATTGGTATCAGAGCTAGATTAAATTCAAGACATAACCTAGATCAATACCAATTTGAAACACAATATTACATCTCAACACATTGTCTATTGTGAACTGTGCGCTTAATTAAGTGTAAAATATTTGTATCTAAGCCGATGTGGGAGCTGCTCCCGAATGTTAGCATACATATATACTGATACACACGCTTCACTATTTGATTCAGGCCCTATTTCCTTCTATTTTTTCAACCGTTGCTTTAAAATGTGGCCTTAATTAATTCCTAATTTCTGATGATAGTAAACAACAACAACAACTTATCTCTGTTAATACAAAGCCCAATAAGTAATCAGCAGGTTAGTACTCCATGAATGTCCATTTTATTTTTACCAAAAAAATAAAATAGTTTTCTCTTTGACTAATAGGAAAATAAAGAATTAAAACGAATCCAAATTACTTGCAATAATTTCTTTTCTATCTTTTCCAAATATTCTGGAAAGTTTTCAATTTATTTCCTACAAATTAGTTATATCATATAGCCAGGCAAAATATATTTCAAAACTCAAATACTTATCCATAAATTCAAAACTTGCAACTTGTAACTCCTCCTAGCATGGGCTCTTCATAGGTTTCTTGAGCCTCCTTAGGTTGTTTTAGGCTTTGCTTGTACGGTAGGTTTTTTGTGTTCTGTTACCTTTTTAGCATATAATAATAATAATAACAACAATACCAATAGTCTTTAACAAAATAATAATTATAATAATAATAATAACAATAGTAGTAATAATAAATAATAACAACAACAACAATAACAACTACTTATCAAAAACATAATAATAATATAATAATGTTAAGGAATTCCTCGTGTAAATTTTAAAAGTAATAAATATCATTAATGGAGCACAAAACAGTTAATCTAATCAATACTACTGTATAAAACAAGCAAATTATTGATCCAAGTTATGTTAAATCGACGTATAATCTCATAAATAGTTCTATATCTCGCGAAATACCCTTCTTATATATACATATGTTAAGTATATGATATGCAAGTTTTAAAAGGTATCCCGTATAATATAACACGCGATAGTGGTTTGTGGTTGTATTTTTACTAATCACAATGGGAGTAGTTCTTTTTTTCTTTTTCTTTTTTTTTGTATGAGATGAATGCATCTATTTTATATGACACATAAGCTAGGAAAAATAGTTTTTACAATTACTCAAAAACAATTTCAAGTTGCCAATATAAACAAACCTACACGGACTCAATCACCCAATGACCTAATTAAAAAAAACTGAAGGAATCAATCACTCAATAACCCTATAAAAAAAAAACCTACAAGGACCCTATCACTCAATGACCTAATTAAAAAATAAAAAACTACAAGGACTAAATCACTCAATGACGTAATAAAAAAAAACCTACAAGCAAGGACTCAACCACTCAATGACCTAATTAAAAAAAAAAACTAACAATGACTCAATCACTCAATGATCAAATAAGAAATAAAAATCAGCAACCTACACCGAGTAGAATAAGAATCCTATAAAAAAAAACTCCAAATAAAAACAATAGTTTTTGCAATTACACAGAAACAATTCCAATTTGCCATTAATAATATAAAGTTATAAACCTACAAGGACTCACTGACCTAATAATAAGAAATAATAATAATAAAAAAAACAATCCAAGTAGGAGAAGCAACCTCCTCAAGGAAGAAGAAAGAAGGTTTATAAAAGTAAAAAATGGGGGGTACTACATCGGGAGCCGAGCGTTGTACCCAATCACTCGTTCCAAGCTAAAAGTAAAGTAGCTAAGGGGTTTATAGAGATCACCCCAAAAACTTAGCCCAAGGGCTATGCTCGAGATATCCATCCTAACTAGCGCCTTCCCACTCAAGCAATGACCGCCCGTGAGATTGTAGTATTTAGAAATCACACCCAAAACCGAAGTGTGCAATCCAAATACTCTCTCCCACATAGGGAGGCCAAGGCCTTTGTGAGAAATGCGCGCTTCCTCGAAAATGTATACACCGCCCGTGAGAGTAAGATACTTAGAAGTCGTGCCCGAAGAGGGCTTACGTAATCCAAGCATCCTCTCCCGCAACCTCCTCAAGGATTCCTTGCACAAATAGACTCCTAACACGTGTCGTATTCTTATTGGGTGTTTCACCTGCCTTTCCTCACCCACTACCCACACAATACCTCTTATAAATATATCTCCCAATACCCAAACAGAAATTCATTCACTACTCACATTTCACTCTTTTTCAAAATTCGGAATTCAATGTCTTCTTCACGTTTCTCGCTCTTGTTTCTCTTCCTTTTCTCTCTCCTCGTAGCGACGTCGTTTCGCTTCACCGCCGCCGACGATCCTCTCATCCGCCAGGTAGTTGACCACGACGACGATCATCTCGCCGTTGACGAGAACGCTTTATTGCACGCCGATCGCCACTTCACGGTCTTTAAGCGCAGGTTCGGAAAGGCGTACGATACGCAGGAGGAGCACGATCACAGGTTCGCCGTCTTCAAGGCTAACCTGCGCCGCGCCTTGCGCAACCAGAAGATCGATCCTTCCGCCGTGCACGGCGTCACGCAGTTCTCCGATTTGACTCCCCGCGAGTTTAGGAATCAGTTTCTAGGTTTGAACAGGAGGCTCAGGTTGCCGTCAGATGCGCACAAGGCTCCGATCCTTCCGACGAATGATCTGCCGACCGATTTCGATTGGAGAGCGAAAGGAGCTGTCACGGAGGTGAAGAATCAGGTATGGAATCAATTTAGGATTACTTTTTTTCGATAATTAGCTCGTAACAAATTGTACATCATATCATAACTCAAAGAATCATCTAATAGTTTTGTTAATTTTGCTAGCTGTTGAGCTGAATTTTGTGAGCTGATTGCTTGTATATTTGACTTTAACGTACACTACTTAGATTTTATATTGCGTGATCTTAATTTGGCTGGTAGTTTTTTTTATGTGTTTGCTTGTATAATCATCTAATGATTTGTGAATATTGCATGACGTTGACATAAGTTTTTTGATCTTAATTGATCTGGTAGTATGTTTGATTTGTTGAGTTTGTGCTTTAACCTAGAACTGAAAGTGTATTTGTATATCACTTAAACGGAATTCAGATAATCGTCTAATATTTAGTAACGTTTGCTAGTCGTTGACCTGAATCTTTTGTTTTTAGCTTGTGCTTAACGAAGATCTTATGGCGTATTATCATATACAGACTTCTGATAATCATCTGACATTTATTACTTCTCTAGTTGATCAACAATTTGGGTACTTAATTGATCCTATGGTGTGTATGTTTGCCTTGTGGAATACGTGCATAACATCGAACTTAGATTACATTGTACATCAAACATCATTAAGACAAATCATCTGATATTTGTACTTGAGAAGTATGTGCTTATTACAGAACTGACTGGATATTTGCAATTTTGTTTGTTCTTTTAGGGTTCTTGCGGATCATGCTGGTCGTTTAGCACTACAGGAGCATTGGAAGGTGCCAATTTTCTGGCCACTGGGAAACTTGAGAGTCTCAGCGAGCAGCAACTTGTTGACTGTGATCATGAGGTTAGCTCTTGAACAAATTCTTTCATTTTAATGCACGTCTTTATGTTGTTATGCAGTTAATAATGTTTTTGGCGTCGGAGAATGTATAGAGTGGTGAACCACTGAGATGATATAGTTAAGAATATATAGTGGTTAACCAGTGAAGTGAAACTGTAAAAGATATGCTTATTGAAATGGATGTACTGTCGAATAAGCTATATATGAAATACATTTCTAAAAGAATAAGATGAATTCCAGACTTCCAGTTATAATACAAGGCTGGAAATTGTTTTTCATCTTAACTTCATTCAGCATTAGCTAGCTTGGTTCATAATTTAAATATGGTGAAGAGAGATGGTAGTAATTAATATATGACTTCTCTCTGCAGTGTGATCCAGAAGAGAAAGATTCATGTGACGCTGGCTGCAACGGTGGACTGATGAATAGTGCATTTGAATACACACTTAAAGCTGGAGGACTCATGCGAGAAAAAGACTATCCGTACACAGGCACTGATCGTGGAGCTTGCAAATTCGACAAAAGCAAGATTGCCGCTAAAGTTTCCAACTTCAGTGTTGTGTCTCTCGACGAGGAACAAATTGCAGCCAACCTTGTCAAGAATGGCCCTCTTGCTGGTATCTACTCTCTCCACATTGTATCTAAAATAGCTCTTAACTTCTTATATAGTCCCTTCAGTTCACTTCTCTTGTCTCTATTTGATCAACCTAACACAATATTCTTTTTGTGGTGCAGTGGCGATCAATGCGGTATACATGCAGACGTACGTGAAGGGAGTTTCGTGCCCATACATATGCTCGAAGAGATTGGATCATGGTGTGCTGCTGGTCGGTTACGGTGAATCTGAATTTTCTCCAATTCGTTTGAAAGAGAAGCCATACTGGATTATCAAGAACTCATGGGGACCAAGCTGGGGAGAAGAGGGCTTCTACAAAATCTGCAGGGGCCGCAACATTTGCGGAGTGGACTCCATGGTCTCGACTGTCGCAGCAATTAGCACTTGAAAATGTCGGATATGAGTTGCAGTTCAGTACACGCGCACCTCCTCACCCTGTATATAGAGGAGTGTTCCTGTATTTAATCACAATTATGTAAACTCAGCTCGATTTAGGCAGTGGGTTTTACGTCTGGTTAATCTGTCCAACATCAAAACAATGTTGTAATCGAAAGTTAACATAAACTGCTTTTGCATTGCCTACCATTTTCTTCTCCGTTTTATCACTATCATGCAGGCTTAATGAGTTATTGCTAATTCCTCTAAAAAAAAGAAATAAATGAGTAATTGCTAATAAAATTATTTAAATGTAATGGCGCACTGAGTCCATTACAATGGTAAATAAATCCATAAGTTTCCAGCGATTTTAAGTCTGTGTTTTGATTATCTAAATTTAAATATCCACCGAAAGAAAGAATTCAGGAAAACTTGTACGGTGACCCTTTTGTTATCTGTTACTCTTATAATAATTAATAATAATAACAACAATAATAATAATAATAATAATAATAATAATAATAATGTGAAACACAATGACGAGTGATTGAAAAAAATAATACTTTTTGACAAGATTTTAGTAAGTCGAGACCTTTTCGCAATTACCAAAAAACAATTCAAAGTTGGCAATAATCACACATTTTGGGAAAAAACTTAAGTGGACCTGGTCCATTTTTCTTTGTACACCGTGTGGCTCAAAATCCTCCACTTTAATAAAATACTAAACCCACTCCACTCTAACCTTAGTTAAGTTAGTCCTCAAAACAAAACAAAACAAATAATAAAAAAAGCCCTCCCCCATTCATTCCCTGCTGCGTGCTCCATTCCCACTACTGCACCAAAAGAAAAGGTCCTTAGCTTATTCTAAGTTCATGGCGGAGCTTGAAAATAAAATAAAAAGGTCCTAAATCTTCTCTTATGTTTCTATAACTCGAACAAGATTATTAAGAGTCACGCCTTTGACTGTTTCACATTTTTACGAAGATAGGGTTTTAGCTCATAACCCTAATCCATGGCGGAAGTGGCGAATCCAGAGGTGTCGATGGCGGGAAAATGGAGGAGGAGCAGGAATCGGGTCGGGTCACATTAGGACCGAAGGAATTCGGATCTTCTGTGGACATGTTTGATTACTTCTACAAGATTCTTCATTCCTGGACTCCTAATCTCAATCTCAATAAGTATGAACACTTAGTTTTGCTGGAATTGCTCAAGAAGGGTCACTTGGAGGCAGAGAGAAAGATTGGTCCTGGTGTCAAAGCTTTCCAAATCCGGTTCCATCCCCATTTCAAAAGTCGTTGCTTAAGTCTCATAAGGGGCGACGAATCTTACTGATGATTTCAGTTTCAGAAAGTGTGTGGACCATATATTGAAATTTTTGTACTGAATTATTTGTTGGTAACTAGAGCTTCAATTTTTTTTTTCACATCCAGTTCATTTTTGTGGTCATGTTTTGGTGACGTCAGTGGATGCATAACGTTTTTTGGTGGACGTTGTTACACTTCCATTTTGTAGATATTTGACGGAAAGATCTTCATCTCTTAAAGCTAACAATATAGTTTGTCAGCCAAGTGTTTGATGAAATGCTCCAGTGAAATTCTCCTTATCAATTGTAATAACTACTTGATTTCACCATGATTTTTCGTGGTCTTTAATTCAGCAGTAGCATATTGTGTTGTTCATTAAATTCTTGATGGAGTTGGCAAATTTTCAGCATTTATTTTAAGGGAGTTATACTAATAAGTTACAAATATAAATAGGGTGGGGCTTTTGGAAGAAATAGATAAATATAGGGAGTTAATATGTAAATGTAAATTTACAATTAACTCCCATTTCCAGTGTTCCTTTTCTTCTTTCTATTAATAACTTATACTAATAAGTTACAAATATAAATAAGGTGGGGCTTTTGGAAGAAATAGATAAATATAGGGAGTTAATATGTAAATGTAAATTTACAATTAACTCCCATTTCCAGTGTTCCTTTTCTTCTTTCTATTAATAACTTATACTAATAAGTTACAAATATAAATAAGGTGGGGCTTTTGGAAGAAATAGATAAATATAGGGAGTTAATATGTAAATGTAAATTTACAATTAACTCCCATTTCCAGTGTTCCTTTTCTTCTTTCTATTAATAACTTATACTAATAAGTTACAAATATAAATAAGGTGGGGCTTTTGGAAGAAATAGATAAATATAGGGAGTTAATATGTAAATGTAAATTTACATATCAACTTCCATTTCCAGTGTTCCTTTTCTTCTTTCTATTTTTTGAACAACACTTTTCCAAGATAACAAAAAGATAACTGAAGTCACTTACAAGTTACAAACCAGTCAAGAATTTATATAAAGCTACTTATAACACTTCTAGAGTCAAAAGCATGAACAAAAGAAATTTAACAACTACTCAAAAAATGGAAACAGTAATACGTCTGGCCAAGTTGTTGATGAGATTGTTGTCTCTTCTAATGGCGCAACCTTCTTTCTCTTCCCCTTCCCTGTACGAAATTCACAAGACAATTGTATTAGAAATGAGATACACAACAATATTTAGCCAATTTCACGAAGAGTATTTACCTGAAGCTGTTGAATCACAATTTGTCTTGCTTTGCCTTTTCTTCTCCAAGTAAGACTTTTTTCTTTGATTTTTTCCACCCTTTGGACGTACACGTTGAGGATCTAGTACAAGATTGTTATCAACATGAGGTAGGCATGTATCAGTAGTTGGTGGAAACTCATCAAGTGCTCTGTTTCGAAGTAACTCATTTATTTTCCCATCTGCATTCATGAAGTATTCCCAAATGACAGATTTCGCTTCTTTGCAACACTGACTTTTCAAAATCATGTCATAAGCGAATCTCGTTGCACGATTACGAAAAATACAGTCTGGCTCATCGCTTTCTTTCCCCAAGTTGCATGGCTCAATATTTCTAATATCAGTTGAATTTTTTACATCTTTTTGCCATCGCTTCAAAATGTATTGTTCGGGAATTCTACTAACATTTTTCATATCTAAAGCTCTCAAAGAATGTCTACATAGGATTCCAGTCGACTCAAACTTTTTGCATGGACACTTTACTTCCAGATTAGCCATGTCTAAAGAGACAACTTTTACCTTTTATGGATTCCCTTTTTTGTAAACTTCAAAAGTGAATTGGGATACACCAACAGGAATTTCCACACTGCTATAACTTAAACTGCTGCTAGTAAGTTCATTCTCAAAAAACTTATATATAGCATGAGTATAGACTTGCGACCCATGCAACAACAAAGGACTACTTTTATTTGCTCTTGGAACTTGTGAATGAACACATCGAAAGTCATCATATCTCTAACTCTCCCTCCATCTATCAAGTATTTTTTTCTCAAAGGCAACAATAAAGTCATACAGAGAAGTAGTAAGATCAGAGATACCGTTTAGCACGTGATTTGTACTCTCACTCCGAGAAGTGGACTTGATTCCTGAATTAAACACATCGTTGTTAAATGCAGTGCTCCACCTGTATCGAAGCTCATACAATCCGTCCAACCATATGTTACCCGTAGGACAAAGAGATTTAATCTCATTCCACGAATCCTCAAATTCTTTCTCATTGTCACACTTGGAGTAACACCTGTGTAAAAGCAACCAAAACTGAGAATTCCCTTGGAGATTACCAATATGTTTTGGTGCATTCTGGCTAATGTGCCACTGACAAAGACGGTGACGCGTTTCAGGTAGCTTTCTGTCAACATCATTAATGATTGCTTGAGCCTGGTCAGTAAAAAAAGTCACCGGTTGTTTTCCATCCATTGATCGCAAGAAAGTAGTGAACAACCATTCAAATGATTCAGTTGTCTCCCATGATAAGAATGCACATCCAAATATCACGTTTTTCCAGTGATGATTTACTCCAACAAATACTGCACATTTCAAGCCATATTTATTTGTACGATACGTGGTGTCGAAGCTAACAACGTCTCCGAAATAATCGTAATCCAGCCTTGACTTTCCATCCCTCCAAAATAAATTTGCTAATCTACCTTCTGTATCTAACTCAAAATCCCAATCAAACAATGGATCTTCATCTTTTTTATTCTTAAAATAAGATAATAATCCACCAACATCACCTGCCTCCATTTTTGTTTTTCTCAACCCATGAATAAAATTTAAGGCATCTTTTGGTATGAAAGAAACATTTTGAGGACCGCCACTTTCTTCTATTAAAAAAGAAACTCCATCCACCAGCCTTATTCCAGAATTTACAGATGTTTTCAGTAGATCCCCTGTAGGCTTCGTTATACGCCTTGATGATCTGAGATAATGTCTTGCGCGAGGTAAAGCCAAAACATGATTATGTTCTTTTACCAAACTTTTGACCTTCCAAAACCCATTATTTTCCCTCTCAAAACTAATCTTTGCCTTGCATTCAGTCCTTGTATCAAGTCTTCTGTGCACAACTGTAAGACTATCTTTGTCGGTCTTAACGCCTTCACAAGAGCCCAAGTACCACTTTGTTTTAGGCTCTCTAGTCCCTGTGAAATAATATTGCTTTCCCTTGCGAATACTAAATCCCATGGCAAAACCATATCGGTTGTATGCTTCATGACATTCTTCCAAATCCTTATAACTTCCATTTAATAATTTCTCCTCAACTTCGCCCACAATATTGTCAACAGGGCCTTCTACAAATTTCTTGAACATCTGTATTATCACGGATACCACTAATTGATTCGTCTGCCACAACGTCGGGTCTTTTTTCTTTCGAAGTCGTAGTTTCGTCAAACTCTGAAATTGTTTTCTAACAGAGAATATGATAGAATAAATAAGTATGATAAACAAAATAAATGAGGATGATATGTTTAAACATCAACAATGAGTTAAAAATTATTTGTTGTAAAAGAATCTATATGTTCCACTCTACCTAGTCACTGCTTTGAAAAAAAATATAAATAATATAAGCTAGCTCCTGTTCTTAGCCCGTTCTTAGCCCAAATCAAAACTATATATATATATATATATATATATATATAGAATGCCATATATGCCATATATTACTATATGTTCCACTCTACCTAGTCACAACTTTGAAAAAAAATATAAATTATATACGCTAGCTCCTGTTCTTAGCCCAAATCAAAACTACATGTATATAGAATGCCATATATTACAACGTTATTTCGCTTTTTGACTTTTAGTAAATAAAAAATAAATAAATGTAGAACAAATACCTGTGGAGTTCCAAAACCTTGTTTATCTTGCATTGCGGAAGGATTAGGGAATTGGTTTTCTTGATTAGCTTGCATTATGATTTTTCTTATTTTGTTTTGTTTGATTTTCTTGATTAGCTTGCATTATGAACAGAGAATGGGGTAGGACCTTTTTTTTAATTTTGTTTTGGTGCAGTAGTGAGAATGGGGCGGGAATGGGGCAAGGCTTTTTTTATTATTTGTTTTGTTTTGTTTTGAGGACTAACTTAACTAAGGTTAGAGTGGAGTGGGTTTAGTATTTTATTAAAGTGGAGGATTTTGAGCCACACGGTGTATAAAGGAAAATGGACCAAGTCCACTTAAGTTTTTTCCCATAATTTGATACATAAACCGTGCAGCCTTCATTATGAAAAATACATTAAATAATCGGTATTACTGCACATGTATATATGAAATATAAAAGGTGACACGCAACTTCTAAAAAATCGCCCACATAAGAGTAATTTGTGTTTTCTTTTTATCACAATGGATAATATATTTTTCAATATATAGGAGTAATACCTTAGCTCAATTAGAGTTATAGTTTAAAAAATTCCATTCGCATCAAATGAGTGGTGTTCATAAACCCGCCAACCTGCCCTACCCACCTAAATCCAACTTGCTCAATCCATCACTCACATGCTATTACTTTTTTAACTTGTGTTGCGGTTGAAAAGAATGATAACTCGCTCTTGAGCAGGTGGGTTGTGGTTGAGCCGCCCACCCACATATGAAAGCAAATAATAAAAATCATAGTTTATTTCACTAAACACTAATAACAAAAATAAAAAAGAAAAC
This sequence comes from Linaria vulgaris, assembly GCA_948329865.1. NCBI lineage: Eukaryota > Viridiplantae > Streptophyta > Magnoliopsida > Lamiales > Plantaginaceae > Linaria > Linaria vulgaris. The sequence goes on from OX415251.1 coordinate 5,088,589, forward strand.
AAATAGTTGTGTAATATTAGTCAAAGATAGCTATGCAACATTGTAATTCATATATAACTTGACAAGTTAATAATTAGACGCTAATAGAGGAAAAACTTTACTTACATATAGATGAAACTTAATATCGTTAATACATGAATTGATTTAAATATAGTATAAGCATATTATAAAACAAGGGAAAATGATAGGATATCTCTTTAATACAAGAAAAATGATGGGTTATTATTGGAGCTTCTAAGAGATGATGGATGATTTGTGTAATTAGTCTGGGTAGTTTGTGTAATTCTCCTTATTGCTTATAATATTTACACATGCTAATTTGTATAATTTATTGGAGCTTCTAAAACACCATCTATTTCAAATATTTTTCACCAGATTCCACAAAACCCTAAAGCTTACACCTTTACCTCGTATCGCCCCACCAAAATCCAACCGGAATTCGTGATGGCCACCGCCCCAATTCTTCTGGCACAGTTGAAATTGTATAACTAAAACACCTTCCTTCATCATAATATTCGTCATCACCTAATTCCCCTAGCACGCGCTTCATTTCTAATTAACAAAAAGTATCCTACAATTGCCACCATCAAATGCTCATCAAGCCGAGCTACTAAAAATTCAAAAGTAGTTGCTAATCCACTTAATAGCCTAACCACAATCTTAAAAACTTGGTTATAGCAAGTATTATTAGTGCGGCCCTAGTGCTCTGCAATCCCAGGCTTTTGTTGGTGGCTACCTGTAGAACTACTTCATTGCCGTTGCCATCTTCCATATCAAGCACCATCGAAGACCCGCATTCTGATTTTGAGTCGCCCCATCAATAGTATACTTATTTGAAATTAATACTTGTTATTGGGGTCACTACAAGAAAAACCGGGCGGTCGCGAATGACCCTTTTCCGGTCGCGGATGGTCATCCGCGACCGGCCGACGGTCGCGAATGACCGGTCGCGGAAGACCTCGGTCGTGGAGGTCATCCGTGACCGCTGGGCAGTCACGACAATCATCCGCGACCGCCGAGCGGTCACGACAGTCATCCGCGACTGCCCAGCGGTCACGGATGCCCCCGGGGTCATCCGCGACCGCCGAGCGATCACGGCGGTCATTCGCGACCGCTCAGCGGTCACGGATGACCCCGGGGTCATCCGTGACCGCTCGGCGGTCGCGGGCAATACCGCGATCGCTTGGCGGTCGCGGACAAGACCGCGACCGCTCAGCGGTCACGGATGACGACGACGGTCATCCGTGACTGCCACGCCGTCACGGATAACATTTAAACCACCCGTGACCGCCAGGCAGTCACGGATAATATTCAAGCCATTCGTGACCGCCCGACGGTCACGGATGATATTCAACGAAATAAAAAAAAATATTCCGGCAAAATACCGGAATATATATATATTTTTTTGCGAATAGAATTTATGGTTGGACGATTTTTTTATATAAACATCATTTAAGAGAATGATTTGTGTTATAAGTAAAGAAAAGAAGAAAATAAGAGAGTTGGTGTTTTGTTTTTTGGAGATATAAGGAAAGCTGAGAAGAAAAATTGTTGGTGTTTTGTTTTTTGGAGATATAAGGAAAGAGGAGAAGAAAAATTGTTGGTGTTTATGTTTTGGATTGGGAAATGAGGAAAGGAGGAAAAGTGTTGGGTTTTTTTAGAGAAGATAATTTGAGTGTAGTGAAAATTAATGGGTGTAATTGTGGGTATATATAGAATTTGGGTGAAAAGTTTGAATTTTCAAAAAATTTGAATTTCCCCCCAATTCCAAGTCTTTCGCGACCGCTCGACGGTCACGAGGGGTCTTTCGTGACCGCCTAGCGGTCGCCCTAATTTCTTCGCGACCGCCCAACGGTCACGAAAGACCCTTATTCGTGACCGCCTAGCGGTCACGAATAATTTTCATTCGAAATTTTTGATTTTCGTTTGTTAAATTAAGGTGCGATGTTTGTTAAATTGATAAAATAGTTACTACTAAGTAAATTAAAAGGGATTTTATCATAAAATTACACATTACATCTAAAACAACATGGTGTATATGATGATTAGTTGTAGAACATAAAATAGGTTATTCGTTCATAACTCGCCGAATCACATCGAATTCGCTATTTTAATATGTTAATTACTAATGTTGTACTAATTTATTACTTCAATTCACATGTAGTAATGAGACTTATTGTTAAAATCATAAACACATCAAGATGAATCCATAAAATCAATTTTTTTTTATGAATCTTATTCGTGACCGCCGGGCGGTCACGAATGACCCCTCTTTCGTGACCGCCTAGCGGTCACGAAGCATTTCGCGACCGCTGGGCGGTCACGAATGAGGGGTCTTTCGTGACCGTCGAGCGGTCACGAATAACCTTCATTCGACGTTTTTTGATTTTCGTTTGTTTATTTAAGGTGTGTTGTTTGTTAAATTGATAAAATAGTTGCTACTAAGTAAATTAAAGGGGCTTTTATCACAAAATCACACATTACATCTAAAACAACATGGTGTATATGATGATTAGTTGTAGAACATAAAATATGTTATTCGTTCATAACTCGCCTAATCACATCAAATTCGTTATTTTAATATGTTAATTACTAATGTTGTACTAATTTATTACTTCAATTCACATGTAGTAATGAGACTTATTGTTAAAAATCATAAACACATCAAGATGAATCCATAAAATCAATTTTGTTTTTATGAATATTATTCGTGACCGCCGGGCGGTCACGAATGACCCCTCTTTCGTGACCGCCTAGCGGTCACGAAGCATTTCGCGACCGCTGGGCGGTCACGAATGAGGGGTCTTTCGTGACCGTCGAGCGGTCACGAATAACCTTCATTCGACGTTTTTTGATTTTCGTTTGTTTATTTAAGGTGTGTTGTTTGTTAAATTGATAAAATAGTTGCTACTAAGTAAATTAAAGGGGATTTTATCACAAAATCACACATTACATCTAAAACAACATGGTGTATATGATGATTAGTTGTAGAACATAAAATATGTTATTCGTTCATAACTCGCCTAATCACATCGAATTCGCTATTTTAATATGTTAATTACTAATGTTGTACTAATTTATTACTTCAATTCACATGTATGTAGTAATGAGACTTATTGTTAAAAATCATAAACACATCAAGATGAATCCATAAAATCAATTTTTTTTATGAATATTATTTCGGCGACCGCCCAGCAGTCGCCGATGGTGGCGACCGCCCGACGGTCACGAGGTGGCGGTCACGGATGACCCCATTTTTTTGTAGTGGGTCCTTTGATTTGTTGCGGTTACCATATTTAATTTTACAAAATACTCTTTTAAGTTTTGGGAATTCCAAGACAGTTTAAATAAAGATGACAACTATAAACGCAACTACAAAGGGGAGGTTAATGCTGTCCTCGTAAAGGTACTTTTATATGAAGGGGAGGCAAAATATCATAATACATTATAGTACTTGGACTCATTTACATTCATTCATTTGTTAGTTCTATGATTTCTTTTCTCATGTCTCTTTCAACTTAGGTTATTTATAAGTTTTTTTTTTTTGGTAAAGAAAGATGTTAAAATTAAGCTATGTCAAAGTCTAGTAATTTACATATCTGAGATGGCGGGGCATCCAAAAGTACCTCCCGCTCATTAGCACTAAAAACTAACTTAGCGATTCCATCAGCAACTCTATTTGCTTCTCTCGGGATCCATCGAAACTCCACCGTCCATGGGAGTCTTAAAAGCTATTGGCATCGCTTGACAAGTTCTATCTCCTGTATGTTGTGCGTGTTAGGATTTGTCAACGTCATATAGCACACCCCCGAGTCCGTCTCGACTTCAATGTTGTTTATTCTTCTTTTCCAAGCGTACTCTAATCCGGTTCTCACCGCTTCGAGCTCCACTTCCTCAACCGTTGGCGATACAAGGCGAGTCATAAAACCCTACATCCATGCGCATGATTCTGTTTGCATAACACTCCGGCGGCACCTTGATTTGAGTTTACGTTACAGCTCCCATCTACGTTGAGTTTTACCCATCCCGGTTTTGGTTTTCTCCACTTCGCGCGTTCTTTCCTAGCTGCGCCTTTTTTCATTGCCTGCTGCAAATCCAAACTTAAGAGTTTAATCTGCCGTATCTTCCTATTTAATTGGTCCTCCCTTCCCTCAAACGTTCTCTTGTTTCTAGCTTTCCAAATAATCCATAACGCCGCAGCAAATACAAAGTCCCAAGCAGCCCCTAGCAAAATTCTGCTTTTACAACTCTTCTCCGTCAAATGTTTTCGTAGCCACTCTCCATCAGGAATTGCTACAAAATTCTGGAAATCAGAATTCGATAAAAGCCGTCTCCACACCTCCCTTGCAGCGGTACAATGCCTAAGGATATGCACAGTCTCTCTTCAAAATAATCACATTTTTCGCACTCCGCCAAGTGGGTAATTTTTTGGGCTTTGAGCAGATTTTTAGACGCTAGTCTATTTTGTGCCGCAAGCCATAAGAAGTGTTGGAGCTTATAGCTCAACGTTGTCCGCCAAATCCAATTTCATTTAACACTTCTCCTCAACTCTTCGCCGTAATATTTTGGTATGTTTTGTATGCCGATTGACATGTAAACAAACCGTTCCCCGTTTCATTCCAAATCTGATCATCCCGTTGTTCCTTTAACTCTATCACCCTTGCTTTAATTTCCATCTCAATGCACTGCTCCAAAGCTGTGTGTAAGGATTCAAAATTCCAGCCCCCATTCAGACTTACCACATCACAAAGTTTCACGTGCAAGTCCACGTGGTGTACATTCACCACAAGCTCACAAAGTCGTTGTGCTCCCATCCAATTATCGTACCAAAATGATATTGTCTTGCCATCCCCAATTTTCCATCTTATGAAAGGGCTCATTTAGCTAACACACCTAACAATTCCCTTCCAAGTACGACTATCGATCAATTTTGCCGCAAGATCAAGAAGCGACCTCTCCTTAAGATACTTTGCTTTTATAAGATCACTCCACACCGATTTTTGTCCTTTAATAATCCTCCATGCAAGTTTCGACAACAACGCCTCATTAATTCTCCTACTTGTTCGAATGTCTAATCCCCCTTTCGCTTTTGGTTTCGTCACTTGGTGCCAACCCACTAGATGAATCTTCTTTTTCTCCTAGTCGGGAGGCCAAATAAAATCTCTGTCCAATTTGTCCAAATGCTCGCAAATACTTTTCGGCAGCCAAGAGGCTTGCATATTATATATTGGCATTGCCGAGGAAATGGATTGCACCAACGTCGCCCATCTCGCCAAGGACAGAAACTTGCTTTTCCACCCGTTCAGTTTTTTCATAATTTTATCAAGAATTTCAGAAAATGTCTCTCTACTCACGCGCCTATGTATCATCTTCACTCTGAGGTATTTCCCCAATGCAATTGTTTGTTCGAACCCCAGGATATCCGAAATCACACGCTTCAAACTAGCACCACCTTGGTTAGAGAAAAAAACTTGGACTTTTGAGGACTAATCTTCAACCCCGAAGCACCACAAAAATTCTCAAGAACTTTGTTAATCACTCGCGCATTGGCCTTCGTTGCCTTTCCCATAAGAATAAGGTCATCGGCAAAGAAAAGATGAGAAAGTTTAGGACCCCCCCGACACAGGACAATTGGTTTCCACTTCTTTTTCTCGACCTTTTCATATATGAGATAAGATAACATTTGGACACACAAAACAAATAAGTATGGCGAAAGAGGATCCCCTTGGCGTAATCCACCCGAATGTTTAAAGGCGTCTAACAACGACCTATTCCAAAGAATACTAATAGCGGCATTACGTACACAGAACATAGTAAGCTCAACCATCCCCGCTGGAAACCCGAACACATTCAAAGTATCTTTAAGAAAATCCCAACTAACCTTATCATAAGCTTTTTCCAAGTCTAGCTTCATGATCATCTCCCCAATTTTATTTTTCTTCTTCCCGCGCATAGAATGTAGAATTTCATGAAGCACAGAAATATTGTCCTGCGTGCAATGTTGTAATAAATTTCCTCAAGATCATGTCGCATTCTGGATGCCTCGTCCATGCTGCCTCGAAGTGAAACGGCCTCGCTCCTCTTCTCCTATTTATCCCATGACAATGTGTGATGATCGGGTGGTGATCGGAATGCGTGCGTGGTAAGTGGATGACTGCATTTTCAGGAAACATGTCTAACCACTTTTGGTTTGTCATTGCCCTGTCAATGCGTTCCTTAATTATCGCTCCATCCTCTCTTTTGTTCGTCCATGTGAACAAAGGTCCATGAAACCCGAGATCACTGAGTCCGCATCGCCGCATATAATTTTGGAAGAAACACAACCTACCCAAGGTAGTCGTCCTTCCCCCATTTTTCTCATGATTGAAGGCTATCTCATTTAAATCTCCCGTCACTAACCATGGTAAATCCGCCTCATCCACCGTTTGCACCAGATTGTCAAAGACGTTTATTTTATCGACTTTTCGGGGCTGGGCGTAAATTCGAGTTAGTCGCCATCTGTCTACTTGGCTCTTGCGAATAATAGCATGACTCGCTTGGTTGGTAACTTCTTTAATCTCCACTTCCGTCTCCCGTTCATTCCAAAGCATCCATATCCCTCCTTCCATACCCGTTGTCGGGGCCATAACATGATTCGTATACCCCAAAGTACGTGCAATCCACCTTGCATGTTCCTCGCTCACGCGGGTCTCCAAAATAAAAACTACATATGGTTCATGAATGCGAACCAATTCTCTGAAGTTCCTCCTAAATTCTATATGTGTTGCCTCTTGGCAATTCCACGAGATAACTTTCATCATATTATTATATGCATACGCTAGGATGATCGGATAATTGCTAACCCGACCCATCCATATCAACATCATGTGTCGTAGAGCTTCTATCATGAACTTCATTTGTCGGCGTAATTCCCATATGGTCAGAGCTATCCTCTACCACCAAACTCTTGGTGCGTTGGGTCTCTGAGAAAGATGCACCTTGGCCGATGCGGTATTCTTGTGACATGTACCAGGCGGTCCTCCCGACGTATTCGTGATGTCTTTGAGAGGCAATGGAACAACTGATGGCGTGGTTCGAATTTCGGTTCCACCTCCGATACCGCTATGAGACATCCGTGCCGGAAGGTGATTCGTACGTTGTCCTCCTGTTGCGCCAGGATGCCCAACCTCACAATTTTTCTTATTTGCTGAAAAGGTAAAGTTCTCCTCACCTTCTGCCAGTATAGAGAATGGGTTTAAAATATTATTAAGAGCTCCTTTATTTATTTCCTTTCCTCCTCTCTTAAGAATCCTTGTTGGAGCAGACTTATAATTTCCTTCCACATTCTTCCTACTCTTACTTAGACTAGAAGGTAATATTCTCTTTCCTTTAGCATTCTCTCCCGACTTAATTATTTTTCCTTTGCTAGTTTGCTCTTCCCTTGAATTTCCTTTCTGTTCCTTCCTCAAAGTCTCACCCGAAGAAGAAATCATACCGTGAGGAGCTTCCTTATATTTTCCTTTATTCCAACGGTAATTTCCTTTAGTGTTTCGTGTTGCGTTTCTTCTGCGAGGGACTACCATCCAATCCCCGAACTCATTTTTTCCCACTTTCTCCTGGAGCCATTGCGTCGGTTCTGATTTGGTCTGCACCGGTTCACTTTCTGTCACCACACTGCTCGTAGCCTCGGAACTCTTCTTGACTTCACACTTATCTGCCGAGTGTCCGACATGCCCGCATGCATATCACAATGATGGTAAACTCTCATACATAACGTGGTATATCCGTCCTCGTATGCGAATACCCCTTTCTAGAGGTTTGTTCATCGGCACTTGAACGCAAAAGCGCGCGAATCGCCCTCTCGCCGCCGTAAATGTATTACCGTCTATCTTTAAGGGGTCTCTGGTGCACTTTGCTATGGCGTTTATGATAGAAGGATAAAATAGTTCCACCGGGAGGTTCATCACACGAACCGACGGGATAGTTTTCTCAATGACGTCGCAATCTGATTGGAAATCTGAAGTCCATTTTCGTATAGAAAGGAAATTTCCCGCGAGTTGCCACGACCCTTGCGTAAGGATTACATCTTTTTTTTATGCGTGATTCCTCTGAGACAATAATTCCCCTGCCCTAGATCAACCAGTTCGCTCCCTTCAGTCAGTTTCCACATTATGTTGAGACGATTTACCAAGTTTGGATAGTACCAAGGTCTTCCTAGTGTCTTGATGACGACTGAGTCATTCCAGTGCGTGTTGAGAGTTTGCTCGAGTTCATCAGACAGATCCAGTGAGTGCAATCGATCTTCCGGCGATGGCGATGGTGGGGTAACCCTAATTCTACCGGCGTCCTCTTCCATCATACTCTCGTCTATACGCACATCTTTTGGGCGCACTTTATTCGCGTAGGACATCCTGTTGAGTGGTGTGGAAGAATTTGCAGGTATATTCCCTTGTTTATTCGTGTTCATTACCTCAGATTCAAAAGTTATTCGAGGTCGTTTCTGCGTGTTGTTATCGGTCGACTTTCCAGACCCTATGTCCATCTTGTTGCCATGTGTTGATTCATTATAGTTGACAACGGGTCCTGATGAATTTCCTTGTGAGTTATGAATTTCCTTGTAAGTTTTTGTCACATATTATTATTGAGAGTTTTTACTTTGACCATCCTTTATGTTGGCCTTTTTTCAAAGGCCGTCTTTTCAAAATACGTTATTTTCTAATATGTCTAGTTATTAGTGATTTTCCCCTATTTTATTATCTCTTAGTTTATGTTAGGTTTCATTTAGTTTGAAGGATATACCACATTTTGCACTTTATATTGCACTGCATGACTATGATGGTATACACTAAAGTTGCATGAATATGCTATAATGGTAGAGACTAAAGTTATTATGTTAAGATTCACATGGTTCTTAGACTTGCATGAATAAGCTTGTGGTTGTTTAATAAATAAGTTGTCCAAAAGTGTTTGATGCCTTTGGAAATTATATTTTTGTTTCTTTCTATTGAAGAAAAAATGGGGTATATTTCTCATAAAAGAGAAAATTCAAAAGTGGTAGGCAAAGTTCAACAGTAAACCAATCTTAGAACACAATATAATATAAAATAAAAATCATTCATAGTCTACCAAATCATGTTTGCTTGATATCATAATAATGATTTTTTTTAGATTATTGCTATTGATCCTCCAATTTATATCTTGGTTGCATAGTTAGTACTTGGCGTTGCTGCGCTATAATCAAGAGATATCTTTTCATGTTATTCATGTGTAAGTTATAAAACAACATTTTTCATTTCAAGGTACAATTATTTGTTGAATTGTTAATCATAATTGACCTCATTAAATTCAGGTTGAGTTGATGACCAACATGGTTGAAGGAGAAAAGAAGTTTAATCAAGTAGTTAAGGAGGTGACAGTGGACAATATTAACAAAAGAGAGAAGCCAAGCTCAAACTCAATAATGCAAGGATCACAACTCTTTAACCTTCTATATAATGTGATAAAGATTCTAACTTGTTTGTTTTGCACATACAACAAAAAATAAAATTGCATATGTTTATGTAGGTCTTTTGTCCATAACCTTTCTTCTAACTAAGAAGCTATCTTTTTTTTTTTTGCAAATATAAAAATAAAATAAAATTAGTCCACAATGGTGATGGCCACTAAAGGACTAGTGGAGTTGCCTCATAATGGTGGACACTTTATTGGCATTGGGTTCCATCCCCCCAAATAAAATTATAGTAAGAATCTTTAACTCTATTTTTGCTATTATATCTCCTTTAGAGCTCTCTGTATGCAGGCCTTTAAGGTGTTCAAGAACCCTAACGCAATGTTGGAGCAAGAATTTGTTGGAACTTACCAAACAACACAAATGGTGGAGCACAAATGTTTATGATGTAGGGGGTTACTTTTAGTTTGTCTAGTTAATTCTTATTACCCCAATGTATCCTAAATACATATAATACTTTTGGGATATTTGGTACAATTTTATGTCAAGTTTGGATTAGCTAACTTGATTTTGTATTAATGTTTCAATCATTCTTTTTTTTTTTAATTTTTTGTGTTAATTTAAAGGCTAAGATGAGTTTGTTGTTTTCTTAAGTTTTTTTTTTAATTATATTGTGAAGTTCATGGCTTCAAACAAACAAACAAATGAACTTTTAATTAGTTTAAATATTTATGACAAATGAATTTATAATTGTAGTTATGCCTCATGAGATTTGATCTCTTACACCCCTTTTTTTTAGTCATTCCTTAGAATTAGGAGGGGAGGTTTAATGTAAGTATCCAAACCTAGGTGAGATTTTTGTAAATTACACCAAACTTGGGGGTGTAACTATAATTATCTCTAGTTAAAAAACAAAATTATGGAGATTAAAAGGAATAATAATGTATCGTGTGAACTAGAATTTATAAAGTAGTGAATTGTGATGAAGTTGATATACTTAAGAAGTACTTGATAAATAAGGACAAGTTAATGTTTAAGGGGTTATTATTGGAGCTTCTAAAATGATGATGGATGATTTGTGTAATTAGTTCAGGTATTTTGTGCAATTCTGCTTATTGCTTATGATATTTACATTTATTGTAGGGGTGACAAATGAGTCAATCTAATCCAATAAAATCCAATTCAATAGGATCCGACCCAAATAAGATCCATTTATAATGGATTTCCATTAGATCGGATCTGGATTGGATCCAAACCAAATCCATGTGGATCCACTCATTCAAAGCTTCTAAATTCAGGATCAAAAAACCAGATCCACATGGATCCAAAGGTGGATTCTCACGGATCCAAGACCGGAACCGCTTGGATCCATGAACGGATCGGTACAGATGCAAGGTTGGATCCGCACAGATCTAAGGTCGAATCCTCGTGGATCCCTAGATAGATCCGGGCAAATCATTTGCATTATATGTGCTTTTCTATTTAAATATAAGTAAAGCAATATTTTCTTACAAGTTATTACTATTGGTTGATATTAATTTTTAATTATTTATGAATTTTTTAAAACGTTGGTGGATCAATATGGATCCAACAATGGATCCTCATGGATTCGCATTCGGATCCCCACGGATCAAGTGGTGGATTAATGTGGATCCAAACTTGGATTCATGCGGATCCAAGTGGATCCACATGCATCCATGCAAATCAGCATTCGGATACGTACGGATCCATATCCATCTTGGATCTAGTGGATCCAGTTCCAATCCGGATCTGAGTGAATCTAAAGTGGATCGGATTCTATGAATCTGGATCAAATCCTAAAGGGTCAGTGGATCTGGATCCCTTTTGACACCCCTAGTATAAAACGTTAGAAGAATGTTTCTGCAACCACATTTTGTAATTTAACGTATAAAACAAAAAGATATACACATTTTGGACAAAAATGGTATAAATGTCTTTATGTGAGCACAAATCACCCTCCAAACTAGCGGAACTACACTTAGGGGACGCTTGGTTCTGCATATTAGGTGAAATAAGGGGTTTTATTTGACTTAATAAGAAGTTTGGTTCGTGAGAAAGAGGAATTGGATTTTGACCAAAAAGTCAGGCAGCTCACCACTGTTCACCTCAATAACTCGGATAGTAATCGCTACCCTTCCCCCCAGCAATTATATAAGCTGAGTTCGGTTACTAAATTACCCCACGCAAAAATACTACATTACCCTTGCTTTTAACAAACGCGTTGACAACTTATGAAAGTATTGTTTCTTTGTCTGAATTCACAACAACTTCATAAAATCATTATAAAACAAAATTAAATCATTTGACAAAGAAATTGGGCGCGATTCTGCTGAAAGATAAGTTGCTCGAACCCTAATTTTGAACTCAGATCCTCTAATTACTTTATTATTGCTGCCAATTTCTTCTGAATCTTATAAGAACCTTGCCATGTGTTACTCCTGATGCCTTAATTTCATTATATGTTTTGAATCCACTAGAGCAGATTATCGATTTGCATAGTTAAATTTTTGGAATATGATTGTTCTTTGCATTTTCCAATGAAGGTATACTTCCTCTGCCAGAGTTACTACTCTTGTTCTGTATTATTTTACTCTAATGCGAACCCTAATGCGTCATACTATAGTTCAATATTATTACTTTGGGGATTTTTAAAAAATCCCAATTTTGCGTGAAATTACTTATTACTATCACGGATTAGCCTGATTATACATACTGTATTCATGGTTAATGGCTATGAAAACACGATGTTCTATTATCGTTGTCCACGGTGTACTTGCATTGCATTTGTTTTATTCTAGTATATGTCTGCATGCATGTTGATGATTAGTGCTTAATTTGGTTGAGTCGATAATTAACAAGTCCATTTCAATAAATTGCCACCATTAAGTTATATTATACAATTTACTAGAGTACGCTAGTGATATGGGCATTTCCCGCATATTGGGCCAGACCCAAACCAGGCCCATTTTGGAGCATATCGGGGATCACTTTCGATGTCATATCGGTAATCATCACCGATATGTTACTGTGGTCCCCGGATCCCGAGGTCTATAAATACGCGGTGCCCGGATCCCAAAGTAAGTAATTTATTATCCCTCAACTACCACTCGCTATATCGAAATACATCACCGATGTCCCTTTCGATACCTACTTCGACATCTTGATTATAACACACGCTTGTTACACGTCATACCACTTCATCACCGATCTCACATCGGGGGTCATCCTCGACGTCACATCGAAGGCGATCACCGACGTCCATTCGATCTCTTTACCGATATTCCGCTCCCATCCAAGAATCTAGGCGAATATCCGAGGTGTTCCGGACCAAGCCTACACGAGACTCGTAGTGTAGGTCTGATTTGAGATAGGCTCGTTGTATTGCTAGATCACATACTTGTAACCGAGACTCGCATATATATAAATAAAATGACCTATTGCCAAATCAGTGGCGCCGTCTGTGGGAACACCGTTTCCCGAACAAGAACGCCGAGATGCAAGGAAGGAGGACCCGATCCGAAGTTAGCGAAGTTGTGACTAGGGGCGCCAGGATCGAGGACACATCGCCTCCACAACACCCAACCGACCGAGAACAGACAGCGGCTCGAGCCGAGATGAAGCTGCCTCCACCACAAGTGCAACGAAGGCGCGGGCCCGGGAGGCTGCCGCGAGCCGCAAATGCAGGTCCGACCCTTGTTGCACCAAGTGCGGCAGAACCAGAGACTGAGGGTCCGCCCATCGAGAACCACACAACTGACATTCCAATGACTGAAGCGCCAAATGCGGATTTTCCTGGCCAGGAGGAGACAATGCCTGCTGGACAAAGCACCGTCCATCCCGCCGGCATAACCCCAGAAATGCTAGCGCAGATCAACGCCTCTGTAAAGGCAGCGCTTGACACTACACTGGAGGCTCTGCTTCCAAGACTCGCTGAACACATGACGAAGGACGCTCAAGCGAGGCCCTATGGATCCAGAGAGGGCGAGAGAAGGGCAAGGCAAGAATATGACGAACATGAGGATACATGGGACCCATTCAGAGAGATATCGCCCGCAGCTTACGTCAGGTCGGAGTGACGGGACCCTAGGACTCTGGACCGTGAGATAACAAGAAGGATGGAACGACTTGACCGCGAGAGGGCGGAAATAAGCAGGAGGATGGAACAACTAGACCGCGAGAGGGTGGAGTTGACGAGGAAGGTGACTCAGAGTCATTGGAAGGGTCACAGCAGGACCCCGTTTTTGGACGAGGCGATGGCAACACATCAAGGTTCATTTCCCAACAGGAATACAGGCAGAAATCGCAACAGAGAAAGGCCCCCGAAGATGTACACACCATTGAATAGAGGCATTCTGGAAGTGATGGCCGAGGCGAAGAGAAACAGATGGTTGACGGAACCCAGACCATTGAATGAGACTCCCAAGATGAAGTCATCGGGCAAATACTGCGCGTACCACTGTCAGCCGGGACACGGGACGGAGGATTGTACGCACCTGAGAAAGGAAATTGAAAGGTTGATTAAAGAAGGAAAATTGATCGAGTTTGTCAGAAACGCCAAGGAAGATTCCAGGGCGACAGACAACTCTGTATCCCCTGGAAGAGATTACTCACCCAGGAGGAGAAAGCAGAGGATGATTGAGGCGCCCGAGGAGCATGGTCATTAACATGATCAATGGAGGAGCCGTAGAAGTCGACACTGCTCGAAACCGCGAAACTATAATATGAAAAGTCCAGGGTGGAGCATACAGTGAGTACACAAATGCAATCGTACCGGAAGCGTACTTGAAACAGGAGATATATTTCACCACGAGAGACTTGGAGCAACTTAGTCCATTGGCCTTGATCGCAGGTAAACTAGATTGCCCATTTGTTGTTACTATTAAGGTGGATGAATACCAGGTGCACAAAGTTCTGGTGGATAGCGGAAGCTCCACAAACCTGATATTTTCAAAGGCCTACGAGCAGATGGGGATAGCCCCGGACCGGCTAAAGCCGTTATCCACCCCGTTCACCGGATTTGGTGGAGCAGAAGTAGTGCCTCTGGGACAAGTTATATTACCCACCATGTTTGGCAGAAGCCCACGCACCCGGGTAACACTGATAAAATACACGATTGTCGACACTCCGTTTCCCTGTCACGCCATTATTGGCCGACCGACGCTCAACCAGATCAGAGCATCTCTACTTATTATCAGAAGATTAAATTCCCGATGCCTCAAGGAGTTGGTGAGATTATAGGCGACCAGGTACAGGGATGAATGTGCTATGTGGACTCGCTGAAGCACCCAAGAATCAGGAGGAGACAGGAAATACAAGTCCCACGCCGAGAATACATTCCGCGCACGGAGTGATCGCCACGAGGAGCAAACAGAACAATATTTTAAATTTTAGTAGTTTTTAAATTATGTTTGAACAACGGAAACATCGCCCCAACGTGGGTTGGTCTGTAAATTTAAAACAGGGGGAACTACACCGGTCTGATTCCCTACTAAACGGGTTACGTAGGCGGGTTAGGTTTACCTAGCCCTCGACCATTATCTCTTATTTAGCCCCTTCGTGGGTCGGCATGTAACTTAAAACAGGGGAACTACGCCGATCTGATTCCCCACTCAACGAGATACGTAGGCGGGTTGGGTTTACCTAGCCTTCGACCATTATCTGTTATTACCGTTTTATTTGTTGCCTGGCGCAATCTCATATTTCATGCAGGGATATGTCCTAAGCGGACACTATAGAAGTGGAGAAAATGGCACAAAGAATTGGGGAATGTTCCCCTAGATATATGTTTAGCACATCTCCCTCTTACAGGTACATGGCTCAAAGGATCGCCCATTACTATATCCGAAAAGGACATAGAGTATATTAAAAGGGTGATTCAGGGGGCATTGCCCCGGATTATTCTATATTTTCTATTCAAACAGGTACAACAGGTACAAACAGGTACAACAGGGGCGATAGAGCACAATGGAAACATTGTCTCTTGTATAAAACTGATATTCCCAAAATGAGGGGACATCCCGCAGATAATACATGCATATCATTTCGTGTTTTCATATTAGCTTCTACGTCGAAAACTTTTTCTTGTCTGATCTGTTTTACATGGCTTAACGACCTACAGATTCAACGATGACAGAGTCACCAAGAGACAGTCAAAAAGACAAAGAAAATGCTCCTACCCATGAGCGGTAACGGGCCATCTACAAAGAAAAGGCTCCTACCCATGAGCGGTAACGGGTTCTCGTGTGATAACGGGCAGGCTCCTACCCATGAGAGGTAACGGGTCATCTACGAAGAAAAGGCTCCTACCCATGAGCGGTAGCGGGTTCCCCTGTGATAACGGGCGGGCTCCTACCCATGAGCGATAATGGGTCATCTACAAAGAAAAGGCTCCTACCCATGAGCGGTAACGAGTTCCCCTGTGATAACGGGCGGGCTCCTACCCATGAGCGGTAACGGGTCATCTACAAAGAAAAGGCTCCTACCCATGAGCGGTAACGGGTTCCCCTGTGATAACGGACAGGCTCCTACCCATGAGCGGTAACGGGTCATCTACAAAGAAAAGGCTCTTACCCATGAGCGGTAATGGGTTTCCCTGTGATAACGGGCGGGCTCATTCCCATGAGCGGTAACGGGTCATCTACAAAGAAAAGGCTCCTACCCATGAGCGGTAATGGGTTCCCCTGTGATAACGGGCGGGCTCCTACCCATGAGCGGTAACGGGTCATCTACAAAGAAAAGGCTCCTACCTATGAGCGGTAACGGGTTCCCCTGTGATAACGGGCGGTCTCCTACCCATGAGCGGTAACGGGTCATCTACAAAGAAAAGGCTCCTACCCATGAGCGGTAACGGGTTCCTCTATGATAACGGGCGGTCTCCTACCCATGAGTGGTAACGGGTCATCCACAAAGAAAATGCTCCTACCCATGAGCGGTAACGGGCCAATCCAAAAAAAAAAAATCCCCTGTGATAACGGGGACGATTCAAGAAAAATTCCCAGTGATAACGGGGCCAGTCCAAGAAAAATCCCCTGTGATAACGGGGTCGATTCAAGAAAAAATTCCCTGTGATAACGGGGTCGATCCTACGTTAGGAGAAGAACCTATCGGGGGGCTAAGCCATGAATTACGTTAGGTGAAGAGCCTATTGGGTGAAAATCCCATAAATCAAGCTAGGTGAAGAGCCTATTGGGTGGAAATCCCACAAAATTACGCTAGGTGAAGAGCCTATTGGATGAAAATTTCATAAAGCAAACTAGGTGAAGAGGCAGGTTCTATGGGCCCTTAACCACAAGAAAAAATTTCCTGTGATAACGGGGTCGGTCCAAGAAAAAATCCCCTGTGATAACAAGGTCGACAAAAAACATCGCAACGGCAGCGATTTCCCTATGATAACAACCCGCACTCTGACACTTCAAGGAGAGGCAACAGTAACAAAAGCAATCATACCAAAGAATGTGTATAAACAAATATGTATCAGGACATGCAGAGAAGATCGATTAAATTAACGGGTAAAACTATGAGTCATATTACAGAGGCAGCTGCGCCGAAAGGAAAAATACAGACTCCTAAAATCTCAACTGGGATAACGAGGGGCCCCTTTGATGTGGATTAACGCCAAACTCTTCTGCTCGATAATCTCGCGATACTCTGCCTCTGGTTCTAAATCCTCGTCGTCATCATCGGAATCATCAGGGAATTCCCCATTCGGCCCCTTCAACGGATTTATGGCCGAAGGGTCATAACCATCTTTGAAACCACCTTCCAGCTGAATTTGACCTATGACAGAGGCCTTGGCTTCCTCCCGCTCCAGCAAGCCCCGCTCACCACATATCATCTTATACGACCCACTCAGAAGGAACTGTTTGGCCGCACTAGTCAATTGGCTTTTACTCAACATCATGCATCGCATGTGCCTTTCAGCCTGAGCTAATTGGTCCTTCAGAACTGCGACCTCAACTTCAAGTGCCTCCCGACGAGATGCCTCATGACCAGCGATAAGCCGAGACTCATCGAGCTCTGCGATCAACCTTTTATTATCATTCAACATGCCTCCCACATTACTATCGCTGGCCTTCAATATATCCATGGCCTCGTCTCTCTCATGCTGGAGATGTACGGCAGCAACAAGATCGTATTCGCCCAATTTCTCGAGCAAACCATTGGTAACTCGGAGCGACTTGGCGTGATCCGATTGGCCTTTAACGGCCATCGCCAAGAAACCTTTTAGAAAACCAGCCACCTGCACGTCCACAATAAGGACTTGATCGCTCAATCAAATGAAAACCCAAAGCAAATACACAGTGAATGTCATAAAGACTACTTACAGAGCGGAAGAGACCACTGTGATCGCCACTCAAACTACCCTCTTATTTCCTTCTCTTTCGCCCCATGGACGTCACAACATCAACGTTAGGTTGAGATTGCGAAGCATTACCCACCCCAGCAGTATTTTCACTCGAGGAGGGCACATATTTCTTCGCATTCTTGCGCACGCCCTCACGACCCCTCTTCTTGACGAGTGGATGGGCGTCATCCGTAGCGGTTTCGGCCCCCGGCTATCTACGTTCAGCTATCGCATCCATACTACAATACTCCACCAGCTCGGCTGTGAAACACACAAAAGAGAGGATCAAGAAATAAATCGAGGGGAAAATATCAATTTCCAAAGATATAACACTTACCGAACGTAGAGGGACCGTTATACCGCACGGGAGATATCCCACTTGCTCGTAGAACTATGTCACTACAAACCAGGGTACCGTCGTATGGATGGTTAATCAACTTCCTCAGAAACTCGAAGCTATGTGCAGTAGGCCCAACAACGGCTGGTCTCTCATATTTGGTGTCTTCACACCACACGCTAGGAAGCACATCAAACTCACCAGCCGTCCTCTCCTGGATGTACATATACTCGCACTTATTTCCGAGTCCGTAGCTAGATTGTGTATAGTGCACGAACCTAAGCCCCGTCTGGGCTCGCACATAGAAAAACCCTCTATCACCACCCTTCCTATTGACCATAACGCTAAAAAGCTCCCAGAACTCGTTAGCTCCGCAAGGGGCACCCAACGCCCTCATAACACAAATGAAAGCTACAATGTAGCTCAGAGAATTGGGGGATAGCTGTCCCAAGCAAACCCCGATAATTGCTATAATAGCACTAACCGCAGGATCAATCGGGAAGCGCAGCCCGTTCTTGAAGTGCTTGGCACTGACAGTAATGCAGCCTTTTGGTGGAGTATGCATTCGTTGATCGGCACTGGGGAATATGATCTTATACCCCTCCGGAATGTCATACTTATCAGAATAATAACCAGCATGATGAGGGACACGAGATTTCATATCCTCATACTTCTTAGAGGTCTTATTTCGGGGGGCTGACCTCAAAGCCCCATTCATCCACATCAGGGCTGACATCTTTGGGCGGAGCAGAAAATTCGGCACCGCCCTGTTCACCAGTCAGTTGTTCAGATCCAAACATCTCATTTTTGGAGAATAAGGCTCCACCCTCTTCAAATCCATTTCAGGCAAATCTGCACCAACATTACCC
Source organism: Linaria vulgaris (assembly GCA_948329865.1). Classification (NCBI taxonomy): domain Eukaryota; kingdom Viridiplantae; phylum Streptophyta; class Magnoliopsida; order Lamiales; family Plantaginaceae; genus Linaria; species Linaria vulgaris. Next base: position 5,107,587 of record OX415251.1, read on the forward strand.
CCGGCAAACGACATATTTAACGCTCTAAAAGGATGAAAGACAAGATCGAAAGTGATATCGGGAAAAGTATCGAATTCGATATCGAAAATTCAAATCAAAGATAGATGTTGAAAGCGAGGTCGAAATCTATATCGGTAGTCAAATTCGATTTGTCTTTCGAAGGGACAACGAAATTTCGCTAGAAGCCAAAGTGGGTTTTTTACCTTCCTGACGGCCCATTTATAGACATCGGAGATACTAGATCGAAACTATGTTTCGATATAACATCGGTAAGTATATTCGATGTAATGAAGAAAATGGAGACGGACAGGCGTGCAGGGGACATCACCCTACCAATACACAGACGCCTTACTACATCGAAATACACCTTCGACATAAGATCGAATATGAGTTTCGACATAAGATCGAAGCTAAAACCCGACATCATACCCTACTACGCGAAGAGCCGCGAGGATATAACAACACCCCCGGCAACCCCATCATAATTTTCAAGGAACCCAAATACCAAGGGAACTAGAATTCAAACGAGGACATCAAACTCGGTGTTCATCACAAGTGCACTCCCCACAAGTTTGATCTCCGTCATTTGAACTGGCGGGACGAAGGGTACAAGTAACCCAAAAAAAAAAAATTAATTAAAATTTGCGAATCCTTATCTCTAAGATAAGAATCCCCAAATTGGGGGACTACATGATATGGGCATTTCCCGCATATTGGGCCAGACCCAAACCAGGCCCATTTTGGAGCATATCGGGGATCACTTTCGATGTCATATCGGTAATCATCACCGATATGTTACTGTGGTCCCCGGATCCCGAGGTCTACAAATACGCAGTGCCCGGATCCGAAAGTAAGTAATTTATTATCCCTCAGCTACCACTCGCTATATCGAAATACATCACCAATGTCCCTTTCGATATCTACTTCGACATCTTGACTATAACACACGCCTGTTACACGTCATACCACTTCATCACCGATCTCACATCGGGGGTCATCCTCGACGTCACATCGAAGGCGATCACCGACGTTCATTCGATCTCTTTACCGATATTCCGCTCCCATCCAAGCATCTAGGCGAATATTCGAGGTGTTCCGGACCAAGCCTACACGAGACTCGTAGTGTAGGTCTGATTTGAGATAAGCTCGTTGTATTGCTAGATCACATACTTGTAACCGAGACTCGCATATATATATATATATATATATATATATATATATAAATAAAACGACCTATTGCCAAATCATCTAGTATACACTCTTGTCTTGTTGGTGGCCTCCACGTGAATCTTGAATTTTTAGATGGCAACGACATGTCATGCATTAACTAGGCAGGAGGCGGAAGCTCTCATATAGGCATTGAGAGAACAACTTAACGAACAAGGTCACGTTATCAGCCACCTAAGAGCTGGATACCTTCAAGGTCTCGAAGCTAGAATGAGGGTGCTACTGCCTAATAATATTATTAAGGCATTTCCACACATTAAGTCCAAGTTAATTGTCTTGGAAAAAGAATTATCATCACCTCCACGAATTATCCATATTACTGGAGCGGTATAGTTCAACAATTTTTCTCACACAATAGAGGTGTCTGATTATGAATTGTGGAACAAATATGTTAAGGTATTACTAAACAACTGATTTCTTGTAGTTAGCAATTTTAGGGCCAACCTTTTTAAGGTAGCAATGTAGTAATAAATGCGAATATTTTGATTCAGGACCACCCTTACTGTGAGAGGTACTTAGAGAAGCAGTTTCCTTACTATGAGACTTGGGATGAGGTGTTTGGAGGCCGCGTAGTCCTTGTCGATGTTCTTCATGAAGACAATGTGGATGGTATGAGTAATACAGTGCCTGAAGTGATCAATGTTAACGCCTTGATATTGTATGGCCTTGACCTGCTTACTATGATGATGTTTGCTACTTATTAAGAACATTTTTGTACTGTTTTCAATCGAACACCGATTTGCTTTGGATTATGGTTTGTGCGGCTGTAATGAATTGTAAATTATCAATTTTACATGTTACACTAGTTGTGATCAGAACATGTAGTAAATGATGTTTCATATCATTCTCTGGAATGTGGTATTCTGTTCTATCAGTTAAAACTTAAAATAACTTAAAATGTCATAATCTATGTGGCTTTGTCGATGATATGTTGTTTTGGTTATGTGATATGCGGCTTTGTGTTATTAGTGAGGTTCACATGATAAAAGAGCATATTTACATACTAAGATAACCCATGTAACATGTTTTATTTCAAAAATGTCAAAATGACAACCAACCCAAACTAGCGTTTTACATATACGAGAGCGTAACTCTTTTCAAAAGTATTACACCATGTTTTCTTAATCCAGAGAAGTCATGAAACTACTAGCATAAGGACTCTTCCTTGTCATTGTCTCCATTTTATCCCATTTCTTTTGGCGGTTGAACTCTTCCTTTTTAGCTTTCCCTGATTTATATATCTGCATGCAATGTAGCAAAACAACCAACAACATATCCTCCTCATTGTGGCCGGAATGTGTTACATCAACACAGTTTGTAATTCATGAATGTTCAATATGAACATGAATGATAATAATAAAAAAACTACAAAAGAAAAGCAACACATACATCGTCACAAGAGTAAACCATACTTAAATAATCCACATAATTAAAAAAAAAACATTCAACACATCAAATCATCCATAGGGAAATATACCCCATTAAAACATGTTCGGACGGAAAAACTCCCCAAAACCAACAACACCACGAAATTATTGTTCCATAGTTTCAAACATTCGCATATAAAAGATCCATCATGAACAACACCCTAATCTCAGGGATGGGAAGTTCCTTGACAAAGAAGCAATAATACATCAGGCCATAGTGGTGGAACGATATCTACTCGAACCTCTTCTCGATGGAGACTGGTTGCATTGTTTGAAAAATTGTGTTACAAACATTGACTGATTAAAGAATGAATCACCTTCACAGGGCATTTAACTCACCATTTTCACGAGTTTATCATATATACTGTGATTAACATTCACCTGGCCTGATGCCTCGTCAAACTTCACCCCCGAACACTTGTAAAATTCGTTGAAGAGGATGAATGGAGTTTTGATAATTCGGACACGATCCCTGATCATTGCACGAGTAACTTCCCGCCATTTGAAAGTCATGTGAACCCATGTGAGTTCCTCATAGATGTCCTCCATCATCTTTGAAGAGAACCATATAGGGCGGTCCATATACCCACGTAGTTGCGACGACAACATGTACTCATCGTAATGTGTGTAATCAACATAATTGAGGAAAATGGTCTTGGCGTGCTCCTACAAGAACCAAACTATATCAACGATGCAAAATAGAAAACATAAGTCCTAATAAAATTATAAACATAATGAACTCATTGTATGTTAGCGTAGTAGAATTATAAACTTCCTTGAGTGTCATGCTGCTAGACGCCATGCTTTGTTGAAGTATTGAATTTGGTAATTTAGGTTTTGGAATAATGAGTGAAGATAGGGGTAGATGGGATGTATTTATAGTAGTTAAGTGTCCAATGAAAATGCACGATTTATTAGATTTGAAAAGACGCCTAATAAATGTTGTGAAACTCCCCGCCGGAATTTCAACGATTCACCTACTCTATGTGTCTTTTCGTGATCAGATGCATGGCTGGTCAAATCTGTTCTGAAAGAGGTGTATGGATTGACTCCAACATGCATTGATTTAGGAGTTTAGTTTTATGATAGAATTTAGGTAGTTGAGCCGAAACAATTTTCAGACTTAACTCTCTGCGAATTTCATTTCTAAGATATCATGTACATGGATTAAAATAAAATAAAAAATTCATGGACATATGATCTATCCACATTTGTATAAATAGGTTAAACTCCATAAAGTAAATACTGGAAATCATAAACGCTACAAATGCCAATTGCATCTTTGCCACAACCAATTTAAAGAAATTCATAATACTCTCAATTTAACCAATAGTCATATGTAGAACAAGAACATTAATGTTATCAATAGTAGTTTAACTCATCACTACCTCGTCAGGGCGTTGAGAATTGTTTTCGCTTCTCTTACTAGAAGCTTTTTCAAAAGTATATAAATAGCCTTTGCATAGCATTGTTTACAAATTCTGCTTAGTAGGGACCTATGAATGGTTTTTCTCATAATCAGACCACGCTTAAATAATGTAACAATTTGCAGAATTAGAGATAGGTGAATGGATGGCTTACGAAGGTTGATTTCTTGAAAGTACGAATTGGTCCAATGATGTCTAGTAGTGTCATGGATTTGCCTGAGTTTTGACTCTACTATTTTTTTGTGCTGGAAGAGGAAGAGTGTGTGGCAAATCGAGCCATCAAAGAGGATATATGGTGTAGGGGGGTAACATAGGAAATTCACCGTATATAATAATGAAATACTCGTAATACATTAAACCAAATGGTGTATTAAGACTAATTACTAAGTTGTAACTTTTTACTTTTTGCAAACCAAATAAGTTACAAAAGCAAAATTACTAAATTGGAGGCCGTCAAATTTGACTTTTAGTAACTACTCGAATTAAGTTACACAACATAATAACCCAACCAAACGCCCTCTTATTTGTATAGGCCAATCAATTATATTATGTTGTGTAATTTGCCTATTTTGTTACACGAGTAGTTTGCCACCATCTAGTTTCTTGGTGCTTTTTATTTCTTTGTAGTCAGACATGAGGTTGGTGGAGTAAAGTGTTGCAGACAGTTGCAACAAGCTATAAAAGGTGATCATACAGTTATGCACTCTCAACTAAATCGCATACGTTGTTCACTACATTTACCTCATTAAGCATAACTCATCCTCAATCATCTTGTCTAGAAAAATTGCTTTTTCATAACTATGTATAATTTAGACACTTTTCCGTGTAGAAGTTCTAAAGGAATATCTTTGAAGATGTTACTAGAGTATCGATCATGACCATCGGATAAAAATGATTTAGACAATTTGTTTTAGAAAAAAGTTATATAAACGAGGTTGGTTCGATTTGTAAATCAAAGCTGAAATAGAACATGGTCTGGGGTAAATATATACCAATTAAGGCTGAGCACCAAAACAGAACAAACAACATCATCAAGTTAAAATTATCTTAATAACATATTTTTGGTAATAGAATGGGAAAGAAACAATGCAAAAAACTGCATCAGTGATTCAATTGTGCTACCAATAACAATATAGAGTAATTACTCAATAAATTCAATGACAATGAAACTAAATTCATAGGAAAGACGATCAGAATCAACAAGAAATAACCATCAATTTCTCTCATAACTTAGTGACCGTTCTTCGTCAAACACGTCCCTAACAGTCTATATGACATGACGTGTAGAGCTTCTCACATGCTACACAACATTATCCGCATACATCTTTTGGAGTCCAGATCACAATCTCTTCTAAAGCAAACGAGTTCTTCAAAATAAACTCAGTCAAAACTTCTTCTTGATGCACAAATCACCGTAGTGCTTAAACCGGACCCTCTTCAGAAGGGGTAAGTCTCCGCTTGCGAATTCATAAATTCTATCCCACTTGTGTACCAAGCACAAATAAAGCTAACGCGAATAAAGCACCGCATGTAGAACGCTTAAAATTGTTTCAAAGCAACTCATAATTTTTTTTTATAAAACCTTACTGCAACCCATAAGTTGTTCGTTTGTAACAGTCAATGTCTCCAAGCTGGCAGAATTACTCAACATGAAGGCTATCCTAGAAAGTTTTTCTTTTTTAACACAAGACTCTAAAGTCATGTGCTTGAAGTCAAACTTAAGGAAACAATACTAATCCAAGAAAAATAAAAAAATAATACCCTTAAGAAAACAACCTCCACGCAAACTTAGAAACGGAAGGACATGTATGCAACACAAGATATAAGAAAAAAGAAGTTAATTTAATGATGTTAATGATGCGCTTATTATGTATTACGAAACTATACTAATATTGTCGTTTTTGAAAGTGCACGATCAAGTAATAATAAAATGGTAAGTATAGTTATAAATCAAATATCGTATCCCCGAAAGTAATTATATGTTTTAGCAATGCAGTGTTGAAATCAAGTGAAACTATTACTTTGTGTGATGAAATAGAAAGAACAATATAACTAACTTCTAGAATGGAAATAACAGAAATTAAAGACAATGACAAAATTGAAATGATTGATTGATTAGGTTGATATGCATATTAAGGGAAACATATCTAGGAATCGAAATTCGTTAATCTTAGATACGGGTATTTTATAAACAAAATACCAATGTCCCTATGTTATGCTTCTTCCTGTTGAATCTTGTTTTGTTCTCAAGTTGACATGATAAGTTAAGTGCATTTTTTTTATCACCTATAGAACTCCTAGCTCCTTAATGATATATACCGTTAGGTAATCTCCCCTCTCCAGAAGTTCGCATTGTCATGGATCCATACAGAGTTTTAGAAAAGAATTAGAGTTGACAACTTAACCTTGATTCCTCGTATGACGTGATTGACAAAGGTCTAGAGATTGGTTTGTGTGATCTACTATGCAAGTGTTGCATTATCAATCTCCTACGAATAATTCAACATAATACAAGGTAATTCAACGTCTCTACTGTGCTTCCTAGAAACATGTATTGTTAAATCTACCAAGTAGCATAAGCAACAAACCAAATCGAACAAAACAAAGTCTTCAGTAGAAATAATCAAATATAGGTTCTAGGTACATTCATTGAGATAACTACATCATATCCCAGACACTTGAAAACTTAGTTACTCAGGATCGATGTTTCACAACAAAAATTCATCATAGAATATCACAATAACCAAAAAGTAAAGATTAAACTCTTGATCTCGATGAGATGTCGGCAAGTCTTCCCTTTGATCCTCTTTTGCTCAACTCCAGATAATTGTGTGCTTTGATTGATCACCTTTTTCCTCAAACTCTAATTGCAATACTCGAACGATGGATTACGATATAGAATAGTGATGGAAAATGAGTGTAATGTGTTGTGAGTTTTTATTCGCGATGAAGGTCGACTCAACTACGTAAAGCGATTTCCTCGTGTGTTGGTCGTCCTCCCCCTTTATATAGTTCACAAGTCTCCGTGTCACCCGACCGTTGCGCCCTTGTTGCTCAGCCTCCCGTTTGAGTAGCACGGGTTGCGCGACCTTCTCTGCGATCGTGTTGTGCTATGACCTTTCAGCGAGGGTCGCACATATATAAGCGCATGTCGCACCACCTCATGACTTTCGTGTGAGTCGCGTGATTCTTCGCACTGGTTGCGCCTTCTTCTGCCTCAACTGCGTGGGTCAGACAATCATCTGTATTGTCGCGCCACCTCTTGACGTAGCAATGCGCCTTACTGGCCCATGTCTCGTGGGGGCTGACTTGTGGTGCTGACTCAACTGTTGTGTCACTAGCTTCGACAAGTTTCTAATTTTTCCTTGTGTGTTATTCCATTATGCCTCGTTTTACTCCGAATTGACTCCAAACTAGAAAATAACATAATAAAACAAAAAGCAATAAAAATGCTACAAAGAAGTATAAAATATGTAAGAAACCATGTACTCAAATTACGCTTAATAATCGCTCATCAATTAACTACATATAATTACCAAAAAGCTCACCTTGCCATTTGTCTTGATGAGACTCATTTTAAAACATCGAATAGAGTAGTGCTTGTTACAGTTGTGAGGGTGGATTTAAATAATTGTATCTACCCTTTTACCTATGACGTGGTTGAGAAACAAAAGAAAACAAATCATGGATGTGATTTTTGCAAATATTGGTGGATGATCTCAACATTCAGAACAATTATCACTGGTCTATATTGAGTAATAAATCAAAAGGGCTAATTGAGGCAGATGATGAGGTGTTGCCACACTGTGAGCACATATTTTGTGTTTTGCATCTTTATTTAAACTTCAAGAAAGACAACAGAGGGTTAGTATTGAAGCAGACACCATGGAATGCAGCTAGATCTTCTAGAGAAGATTTTTTGAAGGTCATGCAAGGTTTGCAAGAGGGAGGTGAAGGTGCATACAATTGGCTGATTGAAAAGCTCCAATACAATGGTGTAAACTTATTGCAAATCAGACTTGGTCCTTAACAACAAATCAGACTTGCTCCTTAACAACATATCAGAGCGTTTTAACGCAATGATTGTGAAGGCAAGAAGCATGCCCATCATTGACATGCTTGAAAATATTGAGCTTGTTAAAACAAGTGAGAATCCTAGTTCACTTCTAATGGAGCCTTCAAAGAAGCAATTTAAGCCACCAAAGAAGACAATTGAAGTTTCAACGATGAAGGTTGCTACTAGAATATTTTGGTTAGGAATTGATGATTAGGAATCTTGCTAAATATTTACTTTTTTTGTTGTTGAATATGAGTATTATGTTAATGCAATTAGTATGATATGATTTTAATTCATTTTGGTCGACTATTTGTGTAGTGTTTGGCAGTGATGCAATGATGTCCTCTTTTTTTTCTTTTTTTCTTTTCCTTTCACTACACAATCTATTGAAAAAAAAACAACATTACACATTTCATTGCAACAAAATAAAATTACACAATCTATTGCAACAAAACAACATTTAAAATATAGCCAACATACTAACTTTAGAACACTTTAACAACAACAACAAAAAATACTTCACTTTATTAAGAATATCAAACGCTCATCCTCTCAACACAACAACCACCAAAATCAACAAAAGTGCAAACCACAACTTTCTTTGCACCTTTTGGGTTCTCGCAACTTCATCTTCAAGCTTATTGATTCTCCTCAACATCTCAAGAATAGTAACAAGAGATAGTTCGCACATCAGAAGATCGATCCAAGAAAAAAAGCCACATGCACCAATACCCTGCAAATCAAACAATGTAGCTAAGTACCACGTAAAATATGTTGAATTTTACTAATAAAACACATAGAAATTTAAGAGAGTAAAGTAAGTAATATTACTAGGTATTTTCTTAAAATGGGCAGATCTTCTCCCGGGATTTTTGATTCGTCCACGAGGACTTCTCAATAGTTCTTCTTTTACAACTTCATATCTACATCGACTCCATGTGATTTTTGTTGGTAGTGGAAACAATTGGTGAAATTGAGGATTGAGTTCGAACTAGAAAATTAGGGTTCTTGACTATTTCGTGATTTTGAAGAATTGAGGATTTTTTCGCACTAATAGAGGATATTTGAATAAGAGAGCCGTTGTAAAAGTTGAAATACTGATTTTTCCTTTACATACGGTTGGCACGTACAACGGGGCGTGCAAGATTCTACGGAATATTTTATTTTCGACGGGATGGGGAGTATCTTTTAAAAAAATAAGATTAGGGTGCAAAGTGGCACATAGCCAATAGATTGAGGGTGTTCCACTTTCTTTTTTATTATAATTATGGATAATACCTCATTTAATAAATATGAGTAATGTGCTTGCCCTTTTTTTTCTGGATAAGATGAATGCACTTATTTTAAGGGGCACAAGATGCTATTATTAAATATATCTAAAGAATTACAATAAAAGAAAAAGTCAGTTTTGCAATTACACAAAACAACTCCAAGTTGCAAATATAAATATAAACCTACAAGGGACTCAATGATCAATAAAGAAAGGAAGTTGCAACTATATATTATTACTACTAGGAGTCCAATGACCTAATAAAAAAAACGAAAACAGCAAACCCAAACGAAGTAGAAGAAGGAATCTCAAAGATTCCGTGCACAAATCAACAACTTCCAGCACGTGTCATAATATAATTGGCTCTCTCAACTCCCATTCCTAAACCACTCCGCACACAACACAACACCTCTTTCTCGTGCCGATATAAATATCTCCCAATATCCTAACAGAAATTCATTCACTCTCAAATTCACTTTTCAAATTTCTCACGCGATGGTTTCTTCACGTTTCTCTCTCCTCTTCCTTTTCTCTCTCCTCGTAGCGACGTCGTTTCGCTTCACAACGGCGGACGATCCTCTCATCCGTCAGGTCGTTGACCACGACGACGATCATCTCGCCGTTGACGAGAACGCTTTATTGCACGCCGATCGCCACTTCACCATCTTCAAAAGGAGGTTCGGAAAGGCGTACGATACGCAGGAGGAGCACGATCACAGGTTCGCCGTCTTCAAGGCTAACCTGCGCCGCGCCGTGCGCAACCAGAGGATCGATCCTTCCGCCGTGCACGGAGTCACGCAGTTCTCCGATTTGACTCCCCGCGAGTTTAGGAGTCAGTTTCTAGGTTTGAACAGGAGGCTCAGGTTGCCGTCGGATGCGCAAAAGGCCCCGCTCCTGCCGACGAATGATCTGCCGACCGATTTCGATTGGAGAGCTAAAGGAGCTGTTACGGAGGTGAAGAATCAGGTATGGAATTAATTTAGGTTTTTTCGATAATCGAGTAATTAATTTCTGAATTTTGCAAGACGTTGACCTAGATTTTGTGTGTTCTTATTTTAGCTGATGGTTTGTATGTTTGACTTGTAGATTTTATATAAACAGAATCGTAAAATAAGTTGACCTGAATTACGTGTTCGCGATTTCGCTAGTGTCGTGCTTAATCGAACTGAGAGTACATTGTAAATCATATAAACAGAGATATTCATCTAATAGTTTGTACCTTTTCCAAGACGTTGGCCTCAATTTTGTCATCTTAATTTAGCTGATGATTCATATGTTTAATATTAGAACTGCGTATAACAAACATATTCACGTAATCCTCGAATGTTTTGTTTAGTGACCTGACATTTGTGTCATTAATTGAGCTAGTGGACTGGTGTGTAAGTTTGCTATTATCTTGCATGTCAAGCGCTGCTCAGGGTATGTGCTTAATACAGAGCTGACTGGACTTTTTCTTTTTGTTTTTGTTCTTTAGGGTTCTTGCGGATCATGCTGGTCGTTTAGCACTACTGGAGCATTGGAAGGTGCCAATTTTCTGGCCACTGGGAAACTTGAGAGTCTCAGCGAGCAGCAACTTGTTGACTGTGATCACGAGGTTTGTCTTGTTAATAAATCGTTTCATTTTATACCATCTCGTGCCCTCGTCGTATCTGGTCTTCCTGATTATTAGCTCTACCTGCTGCACCTCTTCAATTAAACAATTTGTCGTATTATTTATTATGTATTATGCGGTCTGAGAATATATGTGATTGATTTGCTACAGAGACGTGAAAGTGTAAAAGCTGTTGGTATTGAATTGGGATGTACTTACGTGTAATTAAGAAATAATTGACCTAATTCGAATTAAGTTATATGAAGGCAAATTACTCATCATCTGAAAGAAAAAAAGAACTCTGCAGCTATATAATTATTTATTGTTTCTGAATCTATACTGTGTTCCCGTTATCTTGGTTCTTATTTTAAAATGGTGAAGAACGATGGTAGTAATTTATGACTTTTCTCTGCAGTGTGATCCAGAAGAGAAAGATTCATGCGACGCAGGATGCAACGGTGGACTGATGAACAGTGCATTCGAGTACACACTTAAAGCTGGTGGACTCATGCGCGAAAAAGACTACCCGTACACAGGCACTGATCGTGGAGCTTGCAAGTTCGACAAAAGCAAGATTGCCGCTAAAGTTTCAAACTTCAGCGTTGTGTCCCTCGACGAGGAACAAATCGCAGCCAACCTTGTCAAGAATGGCCCTCTTGCTGGTATCTACTCTCTCCACATAATATCTCAATAGCTCTTAACATCTTATGCATTTATCCAGATTCGCTTCTCTTGTGTTTGTTTGATCAAAATAATATCCTTCGTTTTGTTTAATAATGAAAACTAACAACGAGCATAATATTAGGTGTATAAATAACTGTACAGTTTTCTTTTTAATATTGATGATGATAACCTACCAACAAGCATAGTATTTAAATTTACTCCTCTACAAGCTTTTACTTAAATACGGTGACATTTCAATATGGTGTTAGTGCTCACGGCAATTAAAAGATCTTTGGTTTGAAACCCATCATCGCCCACTAAATGTGACTTTACAATCTGCACGAAAGGGGTTCATGTTGTAACAAAACTTTCAACGGAAACAATAATTTAGTATTTTTGTGTATCCAACAAGTATTGATGTTCAATTGTAGAATATAATCTTCCTTCATGTACTTCGTCAAATCTTCATGGCATTTGGCGTGATGATAAAAGTAATCCTAACAATATGTTCTTTTTGGTGGTGCAGTCGCAATCAATGCGGTTTTCATGCAGACATACATGAAGGGAGTTTCTTGCCCATACATATGCTCGAAGAGATTGGATCATGGTGTGCTGCTTGTTGGTTATGGTGAATCTGGATACTCTCCTATTCGTTTGAAGGAGAAGCCATACTGGATTATCAAGAACTCGTGGGGACCAAGCTGGGGAGAAGAGGGCTACTACAAAATCTGCCGGGGCCGCAACATTTGCGGAGTGGACTCCATGGTCTCGACTGTCGCAGCAGTCAACACTTAAAACTGTCGGATATGAATCGCAGTTCAGTACACACCCACCTCGTCACCCTTTGTATATAGAGGAGTGTTACTGCATTAATTACAATTAAGTAAACTCAGCTCGTTTTAGTGAGTGAGTGTTACGTCTTGTCAATCTGTCAAACTATCAAAACAATGTTATAATCGTATAATTAATGTAAACTTCTTTTACATTGTCTACCTTTTTTCTCTTCTACATTTCACGATCATGCGAGCTTAGTGAGTAATTGCTAATAAAACTATTCAGGTGGAAATGATAGTTAAATGAGTTTTATCCATAGATCTCTGCAATTTTTGTCTATGTTTCGGTCCAATAACATACAGATGAAGTAAATTAAGATTTCGCCCTTTTGTGGAGTAGAAATGAGGTATTTAATCATGTTACTTGTTATAACTTATTTATACAGCATCGATCATCTCCGCACGCAACTCCTTTGTAAGACTTGTTATAGAACTCTAGCCCACAGAGGCGTAAGTATAACGCACGCAACTTGCAAATATATTTCTTTTTCTTTTTCGTTCATTATTGGTCTTTTACGTCATTTTCTTCAATTTTAGTCCTTAATATAATTTTCTTAAGCGTTTTTTAAGAATGTAATTTTCTTTTAAGCATGTTCATGAACTCCTGCCATGTGATTTACTTAGAGTCCAAAACTTCACGCTTGCTTCAACGTAAATTGGAAAGAACTTCAAGCAAAATAGCAGTGGAGTTTCAAGACTATTTTGCCTGAGATCCTATTAACGAAGATAAGAGAAGCTGTGTTTGAAACTGCTCCAAGAACGAATTTTATGGTGTGTATGGGCTGGTCTAAAAAAGCTTCACTGGATTCAAATTTGTCCTGTCCACGAGAATCACGAGTAGCTTCTGATATCAGGAAGTGGTGTCTAGGCATCTCGTAGTTAAGTTCTTATCGCCTAAATGCTTACTCAGTATTGTGAATCAGCAAGCATGTCGGGGAAGTAAGAAATTGTTGCATTTGACATAATGTGAAACATAACCGAAGTCCTTACTGTTGTTACTCGACTTATGTTGTCTAGACCAAGCTCATCCGTGGGACTCAGAAACATGTAGATCAAAACATGGTATAAACCGGCCTGTGATACAATGCACCTTTTAGTGATGGTAGCCGAACATGCTTCAAAATCTTAATAAAACACGAATCAATCTGTGTCATTTTCCAAAGATATGGAAAATAGAGAATATATATGGATGGGCGACCTAGCGTTTCACATGCAGCAATATAAATATAATAAGTAAGAGAGAACTATTAGTCAGGAGCAGATAGAAAAATCAACTTACTAGGTATTGATGCTATTCTTGAAGAACAGGGCATTAAAGAACGAAAACAGCAACCAAGCCTGTAAATGAATGAAATATGAACCACATTAATACAATCATGTCGAATCGAACATATGGATACTCCTCCACTCATTTTGGCTGAACAGTAAGGCATACAATAGCTCATTATCAGTACCAGGTTCATTTGCAACCCCAAGTAGGATTTATATGATCACTTTACGAGTGTAAGAAAGGAAGCGCACTTGGTATACCGTGCAATACAGGGTCCACCACTAATGGGTATTTGTCGGGTCGGCCTTGTCAAACCCACAATCGTAGTAGTCCTGCAGTAAGAATGTTCATTGTACTACGAGCATGCACCAGATAACATAAAGATTCAAGATTAAAGAGATCCACGCTGGCTGGATTGTGGCATATATATGCTGAAGGAGAAAATAATTCAAACGGAATGAAGAAAACTCATTGTAGTTAATCCCAGTGTAAAGAAAATAGTGCCATCAACATAATTACTAACACCCGTGAAAGGTTTTTCCACAAGCAGTTAATCCAATCACAGCTCTATCTCCAATCTCATGTGCCAAACGTCGTGTCATTTCAACTGCTAGATTAAGCCATATCCAATTATCATTAGGTAAAATCAACACCTTACTTACCTCACCGCCCACTTCCTCGTGCATTAAGATCTTATGCATGTAGTAAATCTAACAGTGGCCGGCCAGAGATTTGGCACACAATTTGACACAAAAGACTTAGAATGAGAGTTGCAGCTTTCAGGATCACCGATGAGGAGAGTGGAGACTAATGGTATGTCAGTTCCAAATGGAGACTCTATGCAGTTCCGATGTGAGCAGTATAAGATAACTAGTTCTAACTGATTTAGTATTAACTTATAATACATGATCTCTGATACTTATTACTGAAAAATGTGGTACCTAGTTAAGAATACAGTTCTTTAACCATCCGAGCCCTTAAATTTGATCGCCATTAGTAATATATACCTTATACACGTACACTCAAATTCGCAAGGATTTGTAATAACACGCATAAACCGCATTGGGTTCAATAATTAATTCTTCCTGGCAGGACGAATGATAACAAGTTACACGACCATCTTACCATATATATCACCATCACGACCTAAACACATTATGTGCATCACAGCATCAGCTGAATCTTCCTAAATTTTATCATTACAATTAACAGTCCTTTTTTCTTGTCCACTCAAATTTATCGAGGATGTTATATAAGATAAAAAATACCATGGAAGGCTCATTCATTCCTTCCGGTAGCACAAAATGCTAACAAGTTACAAGATCAATTAGTCACACAAACGCCATACATATTTCATACAACACAATGATATTAAAATGTTACTCATAAAATGTCAAGCATCAAGTTGATGCCTAAACATTTAGTATTAAGTATCACAATCAAGCACATTCGGCTGAATCGAGCTATAACGGTCACCATAACGGATGCTCGTCACACGTCCCCTCAATTCGGCAACGATTTTATACGAAGAAATATACCACAAACGACTCACTAATTCCCCTGGTAGGACAATTTGTTTTTTTTTTTTTAATTCAAACTTATATTCCTGGAACCAAAACAGTACCCAACTAGTGCAAGGGTACCAAAATCACAGTTAATACAATGAAACTTAGAAACCAAACAATAATCAAAAAACAGGCAAAAAACCATAACAACCAAAACCGAACTCACGATCCAATTTACTCGCTCTCGTCGAACCCGTCGGCACCTTTCACTGCGTTTCTTGCAAGCGCATGAGCCACAGCATTGGAATCACGCATAACCCATTTAAAAGTAACCCACGTGGCACCCAATTAATCTCCGAATATCGTTAAGAATATTCACAACCCGTATATCCTTATTCGTACCAAACGCGATATCGTGAACAATGCTTAAACAATCTCCCTCAAAAAGAACATTCTTCCAACCTTTCTCTTCGGCTCAACGAACCGCATGTAAAGTTGCCAACGCTTCAATGTCTGCGGGTTCCATAAGTGAAACAAACCGCCTTTGTCACCACGCAATCAACTCACCATTGTTATCCTGTGCCACCAAACCAAGGCCGATTTTCACTTCGACCACAAATCGCGCGCCGTCAAAATTTATCTTGATTATATCCCCCACCGGCGGACTCCACTCATCCCCACCATGTCGCACCGTCCTACGACTCAATTTCCCATTGTGTTGCAGCCATGTCGACACGTAAGTTTGTGCAAACGTCAACATCTCGTCCGACCTCCTCTCTTGTTCTCCAGCTAGCACACTATTTCGATTCCCCCAAAGCGTCCAACAAATTGTCCCGACTAGACTAGCCTCGCGTGGCGTAATAGATTTGAGGACTCGGGCCAACCTATCCCCAAAAGACTCTCCGTTCGTCATCCACAATCTCGTTGGAACATTTGCGAGCGCCCCTACTTGTCGAGCCAACGGACATTCAAAAAGGCAATGACGCAACGTCTCAACCCCATCGCGACAACATACACACGACGTTTCCACACAAATTCTCCTCCTTGCGAGTTTCCAGCGAGTCGGTAAGATGTCAATGCAACATCGCCATAAGAAAATTTTGATTTTATTTGCACATTCAACTTTCCATAATTTCGACCAAACATCATGCGGCTTGGATGTTGACGTCGCCTCGTTTGCGTTCCCCGTCAATCCGCTCTCCATGATAGCGTGATAGGCACTTCTCACCGAAAACAACTCATTCTTTTCATAATGCCAAATTCTCCGTTCCTCATTGCTTTGATCACCAAGCAGGATTGCCAAGACCACACCCACGTCCACCTCCCACAAATTGTCACTCAATACAGTAATGTCCCACCATCCAGTAGTAGCATCAATCAAATCCCTCACCAAGGTACTTCGGGATTAACGGGCGTAATGGGCTTGAAAGTACTCGGCCGTGGCAGCCATGGATCATGCCAAACCGAGACTGACTCACCGTTACCAATATGCCACCTCAAACCGCGCTTCACGACCGGAACCGCACCCGAAATGCATCGCCACGAAAAACATGGCGCATAGCCCAACCGTGCTTCACAAAGGTCAGAATTCGGAAAATATCTTGCCTTATAAATTCTACTCACCAAGTAGTCAGATCTGTCAAAATCCTCCAGGCCTGTTTCGCCAAAAGAGCAAGATTGAACGCCCTTAAATTCCGAAAACCAAGGCCGCCCTCTCTCTTCTTCGTGCACATCTTCTTCCACGCGACCCAATGAATTCTGTTTTGCGGTCCGCTACTCCACTAGTAATTACTTATGATCGACTCAATTTCCTTAAGCAAAGAGTCTGGAAGGCGAAAACAACTCATAATAAACGTCGGAATAGATTGCATAACGGATTTAACCAGCACCTCCTTCCCCGCGATCGATAACGTTTTGCCTTTGTAACCTTGAGCCCTTTTTCCAAATACGCTCTCGAATATAATCAAACAGCTCTTTCTTAGACTTCCCCACCACTGATGGCATCCCAAAATACTTATCGTGTCGCCCTAATACACTCCGCCGAAGCCTCATCCGCATAAAAAAATAAAAGAGTATCGTCGACAAAGAGGAGATGTGACAGAGGGCGCACTACGGCTGATTTTAACACCTTGGATCTCCTCTCGTTCCTCCGCCTTGGATATAAGAGCTGAAAATACCTCAGATACAAATAAGAAAAGGTAGGGGATAAATGATCCCCCTACCTTATACCCCTTTCAGGGGGAAAACCTCGTGATTCACGCCCATTCAACAAAATCGCATAAGAAACCTTTCGCAACCCAAGCATAATAAGTGAGACAAAAGTACTATCAAAATCGAATTTAAGATTTACCTTCTCCAAAAAAGGCCACTCGACTCGGTCATAGGCCTTACTTATATCCAGCTTCAACGTCATATGACGCCGTTTTCTTGTCCTTTTGTTCTTGAGGCAGTGATTAAGCTCAAACGCCACCAAAATATTGTCAGTAATAAGAAGACTTGGAACAAAAGTGGACTGAAAAAGGGAAACAATAGATGAGAGAAAAGGCTTAAGTCGGTTTTCTTCCGCTTTAGACACAATCTTGAAACATACGTTACTAAGACTGATTGGGCAAAACTGCGTCATCAACTCAGGGTTAGGACATTTAGGAATAAGAACAATATGCGTAAAATTAACACATGGATCTAGAGTACGAGTATTAAGGAAAGAAAGAGCAAAATGAGTTACATCCCCCCAACAATATCCCAAAATTTATGATAAAAAGTAGCCGAAAAACCATCCGGACTAGGGGATTTAAAAGGATACATATCGTTGAGCACTTTTTGCACCTCTTCCGTTGTAAATGGCTGGACCAAGCGTTCATTCACCTCAGGACTGACTCGCACGCCGACGTCTCGCAAAACATCTTCCATGGCCGCCCCTGAATGGACAATAGACTAAAAGATGCCGGTAAAATACTCAGTCGCAAGTTGGTCCATCTCTAACAGATTCGTGTGAAGAACCCCCATCCCCCCCCTCGCCCCATTCGTCACGGATACCCGTAATCTCGTTTTTCTTTCACCTTTCACTTGCTCTCCTATGAAAATACTTCGTGTTTCTATCCCCCTCCTTTAACCACGGTACTTTCGCTCGCTGTTTCTAGTAGATTTTCTCTGTCTCAAGCAACTCCTCAGGCTTTGTGTCAAATGTTCCCCAAGTTTGGAGGCTGCCGTTATAGTCCCAGTGTGAAGTCGGATTAGCTTCCGCCGTAGATCAGTTGTACGTCGCTTCATATCAGCCCCGTCGACCTTACTCCAACAAACCAACCTAAGTTGACATCCCACCAACTTATTCCCGAGATTCTCGCCACTACACTCCCGCCAACATTGAGCCACCACCTCCATGCAATCGGTCTTCATTAGCCAAGAAGCTTCAAACCGAAAGCGCGTAGGAGTTCTCGATTTTTGCTGTTGGCCTGTCGTTCGAATTAAAAGGGCATGGTGATCCGATTTTAATGTCACAATATGCTCCACACGAGCCAACGAAAATCAGTTACGCCACAGTATATTTGTGCATGCTTTGTCTCATCTCTCCTAAATCGTATGTGGAGATGGTCGTCTATTGCACCAAGTGAAACGCGGCCCAAGAAAATTAAGTTTTCTCAAACCCGTGTCCACCAATGCATCACGAAAATTACGGATTAACCAATTAGGACGTCGAGGCCCTCCATTCTTATCATCGTGATTAGAAATCTCGTTATAATCCCCCGCGCAAAGCCATGGTAATGCTGATACGCCCTGAAGATGTCGTAATAAATCCCACGTGCGCATCCTCAAAATCCTGTCAGGCTCCCCATAAAACCCCGTAAAACGTCAATCGAGACCCGCTTCCTTGCCCACGACAACATCGTCAATATGATTATCAGACATGCTCAAAAGATGTACTTCCACCTTCTTATCCCAAAGTAATGCCAAACCACCCGAAAGACCCTTAACCTCAACACAAACTCCAAAATAATTTAACCTCCCTTTCAACACCTCTATTTTTCTATTTTTGCATTTAGTTTCGGACAGGAAAATAAGAGGGGAGAGAAAATTGGAAACTAACTGTTGTAGTTCCCGAACTGTCCAAAGGTTCCCCAGTCCCTGACAGTTCCACGCTAGAAGACTCATTGGATATGGTGGGACTGTCTCGCAGTCGCTGCCAAAAGTTCATTAATCTCTGTTGAAAGTTCCTCGATCCTTGCCTTCTTATCCACCGTTCGCACATTTGACATATTCTCCTCAAACATTCGTTTCTGGCCCACCTCGGTTTCATAAATAATCAAGCTACACTTAGTGATATCTGTACGCCTCAAAATATGCATCCCTCTATCTTTCTGTTGGCCTGTGAAGGCCACCCGAGTTGCAACAGTCGTTGTGATAGCTTTCTTGCCAAGATCCTAAATCAGTCGGTTATAAATATGCTGAACCCCCACCACGCCCTTCGCACGACTTGCACTGTCCTCATTCATGCACTGAAAGTCAGGTTGCACATGTTCCTTCTCCGCGTTGCCTGCAGCAGCTAAGTGAAGAGTATTTTCCTTCCCATGATTGTCAATTTCTGAGGTGACTTCATCCGAATTCCAAGTTCGTTCCCTCCCTACCCCACGGTCACGAATAAAACTGGCACTATGTGTCCTCTCAGATGATTGCGACTCCTATGTTCTATTCTCTCACCATGTCCGATCCATATTACTGGTTCGGTCATGACAGAAAAAAAACCTTACTGTTGTTCATAAATCGACCCCTACCCGTCGATGCAGCATTACCACTCCACCCCTTGTCAATAAATCGTTGTCCCACAACCGACCCTGGCCTCGTTGAAATCTCATGCAACCAATCCCCATATGGTAGTTGGGCTTCATTCTCAAACTCAGTTTCATATTTTGCTTTGCAATCAGCCATGATATGACCCAACAAACCACAAAGGTAGCAGAAATTCGCAAATGCTCGTACTTAAAAGAAACTAGCATCTCTTGGCCCTCTTTCCCTTGAACCTTCATAAAACAAAGAAGAGGCTTGGTGACTTCGATCTTTACTCGAATACACATACTAACCCCCGATGATTCCGCAAGATCGACCTCTTCCATAACTCCCATAAGACCACCGATAGCATGCGCAATCGTACTCGTTTGGCGAATCAACGGAATCCCGTAAATACGAACGAAGAAACTGCAAAATCTAAATTCGTGTGACTAGATTCTCATGTTTATCAACTGCAGCTACTACAAAGATGTTTTTGTCAAACGACCATGGGGAACCCTGAAGCGCCTTATTTTTGTCGAGCTTATGGAAGATCTGGATAAGGAATCTGTCCCCATTAATCCGTGTAATTTGCATAACCTTCTTGTCCTTAAACATAGACTTAATCAGAGTACATAAGGCTGTGAAGTTCGCTGGTTTTCCGGACAACAGTCTACCAACAACAACCAAGTCTGAATCAGCGTTCGCCTGCTCCCATGTTTCATCCGGGAGAACAACCCCCCCCCCCCCCCCCACGCCACCCTACCCCACATTGCCTTCCCCATCCATTAGAGAAGGACCATTACGTAGCAAGTAGCATGCGTCGTCCATGACGTCCCTCAGTACCAACAATTGAAGATGCGTTGTGGTGAGTTACAGACAAGTCAGTCAAGAGGTGAAAGCGATTCCTCGAACGAGCCAAAATACACCAAAAAAAACAAAAAGAGCAAAAAAACGTTAGTAACTATCAAACCCCCACGCATGGACAGAAGAAGACCAAAAGAGACGCTGTAGCAATGGACAAAGAAGATGCGAAGAACAAAAAACAGGAGAAAAAAAACGCTACAAAAAAAAAAGACGCAAAAACACGAAGAAATCTGAAACCTTAGCGATGCGACGTAGGATAGACAACGACTAGAGAATCGATGCCAATGATGCCGTGAAACTGCGTACGATGCCTTGCTGAGATCACATGAGATTTTTACGGAGAAAATTCGTGCACTAATATGTAGAGTATGTGCCTTCATGCGAAGGACGTCATAGTTTTCGTTCATCAAATATCCACACCAATGGAATTCTTGTTTCACACTAATATATTATAAATATATGTGTAGCAACCAAATGCATTGTGAGCATCATCAACATCAGCTGATTCCCTAATTTTAAACTCAGTCAATAACTTATCTCATAACGATACAATTTTAAACCTCAAGTCGATACCTAACTAATCTATTACAAATATCACTATCACAATCAAAGACACCGTGCGCTTCATCAACGTTAACTGAATTCACACAACATGATTAAGACTTATCTCATATGAAACAATTTCAAACCTCAAGTTGACACTTAACTTATTTAGTACAAGTATTATATTTTGGTCTTATTTCGTCTATGTTACAATACACCGAGAAATCGATACAGTAGGGCATGACTTAACCAAAATAATGCTATCATATTACAATGAACGGACTAGCGTGGTCCACAACACCTATTACACATAAGGAAATAATTCATAAATGTCCAAGTTGAGGGAATAGTCGAACGGGAGAGATTCGATGCTCTTCGATTGTCGTATTGTGGGCATTAGATACTTATGATATCGGACTGAACTTGGGAACTTGACAAGCTACCTACGTATACCATTAAGAGAATCAAGCCAAATGTAGTTCATTTGTCTCTTTTGAGTTGCCTCTATTAGGTCGACCCCTGGTAGGGCTGCTTGGTTCACTTGGTTCAGCATTGGAGCGACTTCACGGTTTCGATCATATCTCTTTGTAGGATGATCGAAACCTCAATCCGCTTCTTGATTACGGACCCTAACTCATGTAGCTTTCAGATCATATATGGGTTCGAGCTTGGTGAGCATCGAATTGTCTTGGTTCAATGCATCCATGTCGAACAGGGTGAATTCGTGACAGCTTGGCACGACTTCACGGTTTCGATCATATCTCTTTGTAGGTTGATCGAAACCTCGATACGCTTCTTGATTCGGGACCACGACTCGTGTAGCTTTCAGAGCATATATGGGTTAGATCTTGGTGTGCATAGAATTGTCTTGGTTCGATGCATTCATGTCGAACAAGATGAATTCGAGGCAGTTTGGCGCGAGTTCATAGTTTCAATCATATCTCTTTGTAGGATGATCGAAACCTCGATTCGCTTCTTGATTCGGGACCCTGACTCGTGTAGATTTCAGGAAATATATGGGTTCGATCTTGGTGTGCATAGAATTGTCTTGGTTCGATGCATCCATGTCGAACAGAATGAATTCGAGGCATGATAGATTGTGCATCGAACCGACTTGGTTCGATGCGCGTGTCGAATCGACTTGGATTCGATGTTGAGCTGTTCCGTCCGCCCCCTACTTTTGAGGAGTGAGTGGGTATATATAGGCTTGCTTAGAGGGGCTTAAAGGTCATTTTGGGCCCGCATCGAACCGAGGCGATTTGATGCACTCTCCACATCGAATTGTGCAAATTCGATGTTGATCTGCGTAGTTCTACTGTTTCTAGCATAACTTTCTCTCTTGACCTTCGAATTGCATTCTGCTTGTTGCGTTGCAACCTAGACTCATGTGGCTTTCCAATTAAATATTTCTCAATATCTAATTAGCTATATAGATATAATGGTAAATCAAATACGGCAAATGTAGCTTTACCTTTAAGCCTTCCCGACACTCATCGGTCAGTTTCGCGCCATCGTGACTTCTTCTTGTCATAACACATTATATCACACAATATCACTATCAACAAATTCACAATCAAACACATCATTAACATCAACTGATCTCACCTCAATGCGAATCACTGCGATTAACAATTTGTAACATACCGCATGCGCATCACCTCCAATTCAACGCCTATCGGTCGATTCTACGCCTGTACTCGAATGAAATGGAAGCTCACAAACAAACAAACAATTAATCATTTGCGGTACGATTATCAATATTGTAAATGTGAGGCGAAATTTTACCCATGAGAGGAATAACTGGAAGCAATAAATCTCAAATCCGACCATGAATCTGCAAAAATGAAAGTGAAGCAGAGTTTTAGTAATATATATATATATATATATATATATATATATATATATGAGTGCCATTGGCCCCAAAATTCTAGGATATATTTGAATATGCTAATTGCACAAGTACCTTGTGTTATTTGTAACTGACAAATAGCCCCCCTATGAAAAGATTTTATCAAATATTCAAGAAAAATTGCGTTTTGTTATTCAATCCTATGTGTATGGGATCAATTTTGGGAGAAATTATTAGGTGCATCCTTTGTACGATGAGGTAGCACAACCATTTGATTATTGCCATCAATACACGGTGTGAATGAGTTATTTGGTGGTTATTTCTTATAATTTAAAAACTTATTTTAACTTGATAGTTGGTTTATATTTTTTGATTTAAGGTGTGAAATCATCTGAGCACTTAGACTAACAAAAACTATTGTAACTTGGGCTTTTTCATGGCCACTAGGTGTGGGCTCCATAATACTTTTTCCATCCAAAATTGGAGTCTTAGGCCCATTAGCCCTCACAATTTGGATTTTCTCTGTAACTTTAATAAAGATAGTGAAATATATGATTTTGCTGAGAAAAAACCTATAGTGAAAAACGACAACATATTTTGGGATGTGATGTTGGTGTCCAGGTGTTTAATCACATTATTGTACTGAATCATCTTATCTTATTCGATCCAAGTAACAGACTGAACGTAGTGGAAATTATCATATGATGTTTCTTGTTGCAAATAATTGGTCCAATATGAAAGAATGAATATTAGGGAAAGAATCAAGTGCAAAATAAGTGAGTACTAATCGATTTAGAGATGAAACACATGCGAACAAATTAGGCAACATTAGAAAACCAGTACACTTAAATCATAAAGCTCATCGGCCCCTCAAAATCATCTAAATATGAAACCCACAGGAAAGCGTTCTCACAGTGAATAGTAAACCATGTTAAGGTTTTCATTATTTATTTTTTCATCATCTTGATTGTTCACGTTGTAATCTATTTGTGTGTTCTTGCCGTTTCTATTCATGTTCAAATATGTACATGTACTTTTTAGTATTAATCAGGTTTACCGAATTATAAAAAAGAAAAAATCATGTTAACCGATCGATCCACTGACTATTGCAAATAAAATATAACGCCCCCCCACAAAAAAACAATTTAAGACTATGGTTACGGGTATTTGACTACCTATACATGAATGTGACTGTATATATATATATATATATATATATATATATATATATATATATTTCAATTAATAGTCAATTAGACTTAAAAAGAATTCCAATGTAAAATAAAGTATCAACAACATCATAACTAGCTACAAATCATCATTGTATAATTAAAATCACAATAAATCAGTCATATATTTGTTAGTCACTATATCATACCAACCATAAGTTTAAAAAGAAGTGTCGTAAGAAACACTAACTTTTATTACTGATATTGAACTGTACATTTGTCTGTCTCTTTTAATACTAATTACTGTTTATTGAACTGTACATTTGACCCGAAGGGTAGCGGCTAGAGTTTCCGCGTCATCAAAAAAAAAAAACTGTACATTTGTCTGTCTCTTTTAATACTAATTACTGTTTCATAACTATTTGTCCTCCTTTCAGTGCTCATTTAGAGGGTAGAGCCTGAAGGGTCAAAGAAACCAGCTAGTTTTCAGGAGAGAAAGTACTTACTGCTCATGACTCTGAAGGGTGAATGGAATTCTGTCAGTCACTCTTTTATCCACAAATAACAGGTATATAGTAAAATAAAATTCTTTTCATCATATAAGGTTTAACATTTTTTGTTTGTTTCAAAATACTATATATAACTGTTTTGCCATATTTACAAAAAAAAAAATAAAAAAAATAACGGACATATATTTGTATTTGACGTGAAATATATTTGTATGTCAGATATACGCTTCCATACAAAAATGTTTGATTTTTTTTTTACTGGGGTTTGAATTTGGTCAACAATACACGCCACGGAATTGGAAACAAAAACAATAAAGAACCATAAATTACCTTTCAACTGTTTATAAAGTAGTTGATGTGATGTAAACAGTATTTAACAACACGACAAAGATTCCAGTTGTCACATTCTCAAGCCATCATCTTCTTGCAGCCTTCTCTCTGGTGATTTTATGCCATTCTAATACATTGAATTTTTTATATTCCAACTTTAATTATGTACCGACAAAGCAAGTGTAGTACTGTGACGTTTGGTTTTATTTTCCTTGCTCATTTTCTGAATTTGGATTTATTGTTTGATGTATAGTGGAAATTGTTGGAAATCTGAAAACTACTGTAGTTGTGGTAGTTTTTACATGTATAGTGGAAATTGTTGGAAATCTGAAAACTACTGCAGCTGTGGTAGTTTTTACATGTGGTCAAGATTGGTCCCCCCAGACCATGCCATGCATTTATGCAATAAACTGTATTTTGTTATCATCTATACATACATATATGTGTATGTGAAGCTTATAAGTTATAATTGAGGGATTTAGGATATAAAAGACATTATCTTATACATATTGTGTGAAATTTTATTTCAGTTTTACTTCCAAAGCTTTGGGTTTTTTTAAAAAAATTGTTTTACGAAATTGTTTAAGTTCATATATTCGTAATGTGTCATACTACTTTCTAAATTTCATCTTCATATGTTCTCATTTTTCTTTTTTTGCTTTTTTGAATCACTCTCTCGATCGTGCCATGGATGAAGTAAAAGATAACCATTATTTAATACAATATTCAAATGTATAGTTTGTATTTTGATATAACGGCTTATTCTTTTTAAGATTTGACCAATTTTCAGGCTTTAACTTAGCTTAACTATTGTTTGATAAGAAAATTGGTAAAACATATAAATATACTAAAATTAAAGATAATATCTTAAGGGTCGCTTATATGATGAAGAAAGAAGTTGCTAAAAACTCGATATACATCTAATTTTCTCACAAATGCAATACTCATTACAAGAAAAAGGATTAGCTAGTAGCTACAAAAATTTTCCAACGGTCAGGCCCTTGGTAGTATTAGGGACGGCAGAAATGCACGTTACCAAGCACCAAGCCGTGGCTACGGTTTTGGAGGAAATTTTCCCCCCAACTTTCATTAGTACCAAGGGGCTAGGCCTTGGTACTAAGTTAGGACTGCGGCCCTTTAACTTGGGTTGCAGTCGCGCGACCCAGCGAGTCTAGGGTTAAGACTCAGTACCAACGGCCGAGCCGATGGTACTAAAGTCAGTAGGTAGAAAAAACGCCCCCCTCCCATTTTTTTTTTTTACTTTTCTTCCATTTTTTCATCACACGCTCACCTCTCTTCCTCTCTCAAGCAGCGCGACATCCCTTTTCAACGGCTTATTCGTAGCTAATGCGAAATTTATAAGTCTTAACTTCTTTTTTGTTTGAATTTTGTTTGATTTTGTTTGAATTTCGTTTGATTTCGTTTGAATTTGCAAGTTTTAACTCTTGATTGTTAGATTTGAGAATGTGATTTGCATAATTGAGAACACATAACACTTGCTTTTATTTTCAAGAATTGTGACTATAGGTTAAACATTGAAACTATCTTGTATAATATGCGATTAGAAAATTGTTAGAAATGCTAGATTTTAAATACGGATCAAGCCTTGATGCCTTTAGGAAATTGTTTGAATTTTGTTTAATTTCGTTTGAATTTGTAAGTTTTAACTCTTGATTGTTAGATTTGAGGATATGATTTGCATAATTGAGAAATTTGACAGTAGCTTTATTTTCAAGAATTATAACAATAGCTTACATATATATAAAAAATTTTAAAAAATGCAGCTCGGTGTACAAAAACATCCCCTCAATGCGAGGGTCTAGGGAATGGTCTCACCTCAAGGGTGTATAAGGGGCAAGCCTTCACCTGTCAAATTTGACAAGAGGCTGCTCCTAAGACTTAAACCCGTGACCTCTCAGTCACACAGCAACACCTTTACCGGTGCACCAAGACTCCCCTCGAAACTATCTTGTATAATATGCGATTAGAAAATTGTTAGAAATGCTAGATTTTAAATACGGATCAAGCCTTGATGCCTTTTGGGAATTGTTTGAATTTCGTTTGATTTCGTTTGAATTTGTAAGTTTTAACTATTGATTGTTAGATGTGAGGATGTGATTTGCATAATTGAGAAACACGACGTCTAATCATCCACAATTAAGGACGATTCTTTCCATGATTTAGGAAATAATAAAATCTCGTTTAATATATTACAAACGATAAAGAGTTTATTTCTATCTCATTATTTCCTAAAATTGTGGTTGGTGTTGGTCATTGCGATCCTAATACATTACATGTAGTGATCTTCTTCTTCCTTTTTTTTCTTTTTTTCTTGGAGCAAATCACATCAGCAAGAAAATAAAATAAAATCCGAATATTATTATCCTTTTGTCGCGAGATTTTAAGGTTCACTATGAAATACTTACATTATTACATACTATTGATTTTAAGGTTCACTATGAAATACTTACATACTATACAGAGGTAGGAGTCAGATCCTCCTAAGCTAGCTCATGATGCAGTCGCGGCACATGTCGAGACTCAACGACGTGAGTCATCGTACGAGCCTACTATTACATCTACTCCTCTAGAGTCACGCATCCCTCGTAAATTAGAGGTTGTGGATGTATCTCAGGCCGGAGGATCGACACGACAGACGCCCGAGTCTTCCAGGGCAGTACCCCCTACTGACGGAGTAGGATTGAGTGGCGTGGCATCACATGCAACGACGGGACCATCACCATCACCATCTTGTACACCGTCGCGGCCTCCTAGGGGAGTGGTTAGAGGAGATCCAATCCCTCGTAGGTCAGATCGTAAGCCCTTAGAGTTGACTGATAATGGACATTTAAAGGACCAGCGCTGCATTGTACAGACGATCACATCCATCATGAAGAAGTGGCTGATGGATTTTGTCCCTTGCTACACGAAGCTCGATATTGACATGCAAACCAAGTTTTGGTTGAAGTTTAAGGTAATAAGTTATTATAAAATTCCATAAAACGTCATATATTTATGGTAAGAAAATTGTAAAACATGATATACTTGTATTTGTAGGCAACATACAAGATTCCTAAATTGGGGAGGAAGAAGTTTCATGAAGCTTTTGTGATTAAGGCGAAAGAGAGGTATCATGGTATGTTGAGTGATGCGAAGGTGAATTATCGACAGAGGGTGAACGATCTGAAGTGGGAAAAAGGACATAAGACATGGATGAATGACAAATTGGAGAAGCACGCTGCCGAGTATTGGGCGAGGCCAAAAGTGGAGGCGATATCGTATAAGGCTCGCAAGAACATGAGAGGAGGGAAGGACCTGCACGATGATGTGCCGACCGTGAGAGGATGGTATATTTTAAAAAAATATTAAACTTGTACTTTAAAAGAATTTAACACTTGTATTTATTATAAATTAATAAAAATAAACCTTCTTATAAATGATGGGATGTAGAGTTGGGCCCGGATGAACTTCTTATTCGATTTGATGAGTTGTATGCAGAGTTGCACATGAGGGCAGTTAGGCGATCGGGACAGGACCCAGTTCGGGTGTGGCTTCCCGGGCCCTTCGAGGAGCTTCACGTAAGTATCTTTATACTTAAAGTTGTAATCCCTATAAAATTCCTTATTATTATATTTATAATAAGTGTTGGTCAAACAGAACAGAGAGCATATCGTGCGGAGTTAACTAGATTACACGGGCATGTTGAGTCAGGGTTGCCTAGACTTGTTCAAAAGGCAGGGCACACGGCTGCGGGAGATCCAAAGAAAGGGAAATTGAAGAGGTTGCCCTCAGATGCCTGAGTTAAGAACTACAATATGGACTCCCGGCTAGAGGTCCACATGGACGAGACATACGTGCAGAAGTTGGAGACGCAGAACGCAGAGTTGAAGAGTAGTAACGGTGATAGATGGTGATAGGTGATTTGGCTACATAGGTCAGTTGCGCGATAAGTTGTCCTAGTTGTCAGGTAGGCCCGCTTCCAGACATCTCTGAGGGTTCATGCGAGATGCTATCAAGTCTGGTGCTCGTGACATACCACCGATGCGACTATCTGAGAGGAGACCAGATCCATTTTCCTTTATAGTTCGTCCGATTCAGATGAGGAGGCAACTGGCTTTGAGAGATGAGGATGGAGCCAATGATGCAGAGTCGTCGCGTAGTGATGACCTAGTGGATCTCCGCAGATCTTGATTGTTTATTTACATACTAATTTTTCGTACTTTTAAACATTATTAGGTTTAATTCGACATTTAATATTTTGTATTTTTCATACTTTTAAGAATTATTAGGTTTAATTCGACATGTAATATTTTGAATTTTCCATACCGTTAAGCATTATTAGGTTTAATTCGGCATGTAATATTTTGAATTTTCTGTACCGTTTAGAATTATTATGTTTACTTTAGGCACGCGATATTTAGTATTTTCCGTACTGTTTAGAATTATTATGTTTACTTTGGGCATGTGATATTTAGTATTTTCCATAATGTTTAGAATTATTATGTTTACTTTGGGCATGTGATATTTAGTATTTTTTGACTTACATTATTTGGGAAATGTTGTTAAAACCATTTTTTTGAAATCATACACTTTTTAATATAATTACACTTTTGAGTAAAAGTATGGTTTAAAAAGACGAAAACAAAACTTAAGGGAGAGAAGGTGTAAATTTAGAAAAGTTGAAAAAAGTCGCCAAAATCTATTTATTATTTAATTGAAAAGTATATTATTCAGATATTACAATAACACGGCTAGCTAATCGTACACACTGTCATATGACTCAAATTCACTATCGCCATCTCCCGCTTCCTATAGATCCTGTTGTTCATGATACTCACTATCAACGCCTTCCCCAACGTGTAGTGCCACGTCTTCAGGACCCGCCTCCACCCACTCAAATTCACCAAATTCACCAACCCCTAGTTCGACATTCATTTCAAATGAGGTAAAGTCTACGTATAGGTTCACCCCTCCCGGTTCATTCTCTTGAAGCACTTCTTCCGGCATCCCCGTTTGATCCTCCTTTGATTGGTCCACTGATGAGGTGTTGATTATGTGCATTGCTGGAATTGTAGATACATCCCACCATCCTTTCGACGCTCCACGTGTTGTGCTGGATACAGGGTATAGCAGACTTGTAGGGCTTGATTGGCAAAAACAAATGGCTCATTGTTTTCGATACTACGTCGTGAGTCGATATCCACCAATTAGTATGTCAGGTCGACATAGGTCCCTCGGTCAATATCATACCACACGCATTTGAATAACGCAATGTATACCGGACTTCTTCCTCCCCAATATTCCACTTCTATAATATCTTCAACGTCCCATAGAAGTTGGTGGTGTCAGATCCACCCATGCTCCCCTTTACATAAATACCGGTACAATCACTACTTCTTGGGCCTTTCGTACCCTCTGTATGGAATTTGAACCCATTCACAATGTATCTATCGTACCTCTTCACTGTTCCATCAGGTCCACTGATTAGAGATTGTAGACCTGGATCAATCTCGTACTCCCCACTTGTAGTCGTCTATTTGGACCATGCCATAAATTCCCTGTTCCTTTTCGTTTGGACCTCCATGAGGCTGAGATTATGACACTCTTCATCTTCAAACAACTTGCGTAGTATAAAAGAACACGAAATTAATAAACAAGGCATGAAATAATGTATATTAAATTGTGACAATTATAATAATGTTCACTTACTTGACCCATTCTTCGAGTTCTGGGCACTTAAGAAGTGTATAAAGTTCTATTTGCTCAAACTCTTCCCCGGTCAACTGGCGTTGCATGGTCAATGATCAGACTGAACGCCCTTTCTTGTGGAATATTGGAAGCTCATCGGCCCACTCTGAACTATCAGATGTCTTATTCCTGTTCAATTGGTTATTTGGTTTGAAAAGATATATCTAGATATCGAGAACACAAATTCGCTATTTTCGATAAAATGTACGAATTGGCCATTGATCCTTCAACACGCGCTTTATTCCCAACTATCTTTTTTGATTCAAGCATACGCTTGTAAAAACCAAGTGTTAGCAAATGAAACAAACCAAAAATGTTGTTTAATTGTTTAAGATATTAATTATTGTACCTCTCGAATGGGTACATCCATCTATAGTGAACTTGTCCCCAGACTCTAACTTCGTACAGCAAGTGAATGGCCAAATGCTCCATAGAATCGAAAAATGATTGTGGAAATATCTTTTCCAATCTGCCCATCATAACAACAATTGATTCTTCTAGTAGCGCTATATCATTCGCCGAAACCTCTGAAGCGCAAATTGCCTTGAATAAATGACTAATCTCCACTGACGGGCCCCATATATCATCGTGCAGAAAGTCACGAAAGGCAATCGGGATAAATCTATGCATTAATAAGTGACAATCATGACTCTTCATCCCATACAATCTTCCATATTGCAGTTGCACACACCTTCGCAAGTTCGAGGCATATCAGTCAGGAAACTTGAGATTACCCAACCACTGAAGCAACTTAGTCTTTGGCTCTTTATCGAGACAGTATTTAGCATTGGGATTTTTGACTACAATTCCCCTGCCAGTTTCGTCTAGAAAGTGTTCTTTACAGTTAGTCAAGAGCTTCAAATCTCGTCTAGACTTGACGTTGTCTTTTGTCTTCGCGTCGTCCATCACTGTGTTGATGATGTTGTCGAAAAAATTCTTTTCGCAGTGCATGACGTCAAGATTGTGCCGGATCAAGTTTGTGGACTAGTACGGTAATTCCCAAAAAATGCTCTTGCGCAACTAATTATGAGTCATTCCAAATCCTGGAATCTTTTTCGGCTTTGGACCAAAACCGACATGTGAGAGCTCCTCCACAATTCTTCTCATTTCCTCGCTCGATTTCCTTAAAATCGGATCTTCTAGTGCCTCTTCATCTTTTCAGAAATCCTTTTTGTTTCTTCTCCACTTATGATTAGTTGGTAGAAACCGACAATGACAACACCAGAAACACAGTTTTCCACAGTTCTGCAATGCAAAAGATTTTGTTTCCCCCATACAATAAGGGCACGATAACCTTCCATGCATACTCCACTGACATAACATTCCATATGCCGGGAAGTCACTGATTATCCACATCAAAGTCGCTCGTAATTTGAAGTTTTGCTTCGTAGAGCTTTCATATGTCAACAATTCCAAAGATCCTTAAGCTCTTCAGTCAGTGGTCTCAACAATACATCAAGGTTCTTTCCGGGACTCTTTAGACCAGATATAATAAGGCTCAAAAATATGAACTCATGTCGCATGCAAAGATCGGGAGGAGGTTATACGGAGTGACAAATATAGGTCAACACGAGTAATTGGACGAAGACATGTTAAATGGTGTGAATAAACCGAGTCGTACTTTCCTGGGCTCTACTGTGAAATCTGGATGCGTCTTGTCAAAGTGTTGCCACGCCTTGCCAGAAGCTAAGTGGATCATTCTATCAGTTTCTTGGCGACACTTCAAATGCCAAGTCATATGTTTTGTAGTGCCTATAGTATAGTACAACCTTTGAAGACGGGGACCTAGAGGGAAGTACCATGATTTCTTCTTCGCGACTCTCGACTTCTTACCACGCTCCCATCTTTCTGCCTTGCTTATCGGGCATATTGTGTACCCCTCACTACCGTACTGGCTGTAGTACAAGAAGCACTGATTTGTGCACACATTAATCCTTGTGTACCCTAACCCCAATACCGCCAACGTCCTATGCAACTCGTATACCGAATCAGGTATCAACCTCTCAATCTCTGTGTCCATCCCATCTTTAGCCAACTTTAAATTTCGATCGCTTGCAGCATTACTCACTTTTTGCATGGTTTTGTAAGTCAAGAACTTCGCTATCCAATGCAGTACTGATTTATCCTTTTTAGGATGTAATTTCGTGTTCGCGAGATGCAACAACTCATAAAATGCCTTAACAGCGGGAGTTAGCTCTTCTTCACGTAACTCTTCATCTGGAAATTGGCCACCATAAATGGATCCATATGCACAGGGCTATCGACAAGTGTACGAATAGGAGATTGACTGGGGTGAAGAGTCTAAATACGATGTTGAGGCCCTAGGCACGTTATCACCATGTAACTCCCAAATCCAATATTCCAATGTGAAGCCCCACTTATGAAGATGTATACGTACTGTAATATGATCAAGATATATTGTGTTGTCGCATTTGAAACACGGACACCTAAATCGGTTGTTAAGATCTAAGTATTGTCGTTATTGTAAAGCATATTCTATGAACCCCAAAACACCATCGATAAATCTCTCTTTCAAAACGCCAATGTTATCTACCTTATCGTACATCCATGATCTATCCCCGTCATAATCCATTAATTTATCTAGGCAATTAAAAAAACAATTTACAATGTATTCTTCTAAATATGACACAATATAAAACAATTAATGTATATGACAAACTAAGTAAAAGATATGCGTACGTGTTGGTGAGCCGAATTACGATCTTCAAGAAGCTAGCTAGATTGCATACACATCCATTTTTGTGGCGTTGTACGATAATATCTGCAAATCAAACAAAATATACGTTAATATCAAATACAAATTATCGCAAAAAAAAAAGTAATAATAAGTAAGATAGGAAAAAGGTTAATAAGTTAGATAGTAAAAAATAAGACATACCTCAACTAAGATGAAGAGTTGGAATGAATTCTCAAAATAATAGAGGAGAAGTATTTATAGGGAAAAGTTTAACATTTTCAACGGCGAAAGAGGAGAAGTATTTATAGGGAAAAGTTTAACATTTTCAACGCCCAAGTCGTGGCAAATGTCAATGGTAACAATCATTACCAAGGGCTGAGCCGTTGGTAATGATAGTTACCGTTAACATTCGCCACGGCTAGGTCGTTGGTAATAAGAGTTACCGTTAACATTTGCCACAGCCAAGTTGTTGGTAATGCAAGTTACTGTTCACATTTGCCACGGCCAGGCCGTTGGTAATGACATATACCGTTAACATTTGCCACGGCCCGACCGTTGGAAATGAAGGTTATGTTGACATTTGTCACGCCTAGGTCGTTGGTAATAATGTTTGCAATAAAACTTTAGGGGGAGAAAGTGTAAATAATGAAAAGCTGCAAAAAACGACTCCTAACTCAAATTTTTTAAACCATGCACTTTTCAACATAAGAAGATGTGTTTCCTAAAGTTTTATCAAAAATTGAGTTGAGAATACGATAAATAAAACTTTAAGGATGGGAAGTGTAATTAATGAAAAGTTGGAAAACGCCTCCAAATGATTTTTTTTTAAAACCATACACTTTGTAAACATAAATATATGTCTTTTCTAAAATTTCATCAAAAATAGAGTTGATAATACAATAAATAAAACTTTAGGGGTGAGAAGTGTAATTAATGAAAATTTGAAAACACATCCAAAATCCTAAACCCCAAACCTTATACTCTATACCCTAACACTACCAATGGTGCATCTATCCTTATTGTGATGATTACCAAGGGCTCAACCGTTGAACAAATACGCTACCACTAGCTACGGCCTAACCGTGACTAATATGGCTCATTACCCACGACTGAGCCCTTGTAAGTAATATTCATGTACATAAATTTTACCTTTTGCATGATTGTTTAACATATATGGATGTTTTATTATTGATGACGACAATGATAAGTATAAGTTAGTTTAATATACATAAATTTTAGCTTTCGTAACACAATAATGCATCATTTACACACTCCGGGTCTTTATGGCAAAATAACTGAATAACATCATTCGTAATGACTTATATTTGATACTAATTAAATCTATATAACATTTGTAATTGTACGTTGTAACGATTATTAATCCATTATGAGAGATCATTACAACTTCATAAGATCTTATTAAACGTAATACATACTTAGTATATATAAAGATATAAAACTTAACTTATTATGTAATAAACGTATGAGAATATAAAATGTATGAAGATCTAATTCTATAGTGTATATTTTGATAACTCAAAAACTATCATACTTGTGTTTATAGTTCTTCATTTTACATATTGTAAAAGTATCTTAACTAAAATCATAAATAAATCAAATTTATATAATGCAAATCATGAAAACGAAAAATTTAGGGGTTAGTACCAAGGGCCTAGCCGTTCCACCTAATATTCAAAGGTGTTTTTACCCATGTAAGACAATATTCAAAATGTTTTAGCCAAAATTTTGGCGGAATTTTTAAATTTTCAAAAATTTGAAATTAGTACCAACGGTCGGCCGTTGGCAATGACTCCAGAATATGCGGAAAAATGAAAATTTCATGAAAATTTGAATTTTTCATCCAACATTATAAATACACCTCCCCTCAACCCTTCATTTTCATTATCCACGAAAATACCCAAGTTTCTCTTCATTTTTTCCAAGTTTTTTCTTTCCTCTCTTCCAAATTTGTCTTCATATCTTCAAAGTTTTTCCTTTCTTCAAATCTTCATATCATATCTTCAAATCTTCATATCTTCAAAGAGTTTTCAAATCTTCAAAGTTTTTTGATTTTCTTTACACTTTTTTCTATACATCTTCAAAATCATTTTCAAACATATCTTTCTTTTTCTTAATCAAATATTTTGTTTCTCTACACACGACAAATCCGACGATTCGGTAATTGTTAAAATGCATCCAATAATATTTCAATAATTTACAAATTGCCAGAATATTATTGGTTCTGTTTATTCGGATGAATATTAGTTGCCACGGCCAAGTCGTGGCTACTAATGTTTAAACGTAAATTGTAGTTCAATATTAGTACCAACGGTCTGGCTTCTGGTAAAGTCATGAATATTTGTAACTACGACTTAGCCTTTGGTAATGACGTTTAAGCTATCACCAAGGACTTAGCCCTTGGTGATGACATTTAGGTCATTATCAAGGGCTTTGTCCTAGGTAATGTCTTTTAGGTCATTACCAAGGGCTGCATCCTTGGTAATGACTTTATGTCTTTCCCTAGGACGCACCCGTGGGTAATGACATCCATAACATTAGCCACGGCGCAAGTGTTGGTAATGAGTGCATGTTCTTAGCCACGGTCCAGTCATTGGTAATTGTTTTTACCAAGGCGTGGCCCCGTGTAATATGTAGCTATGTTTGAGCCGTCCCTACTTTATAGCAAGGACCTGGCCGTAGGTAAAGAACTCATTACCAAGGCCGTTGGAAAATTTTGCGACGCGATTACTACCAACGGGAAATTTCCAAAAACTTGGCCTCCCTACTAACTCATTACCAACGGAAAAAATGGTCTTTACCAAATGCAAAGGTCATGGCTTCTTGTAGTGATTATAAAATGTCTAGGGTAAATTATATAATAAAACCCCACATGGGCGTTTTTTTTATTCAATGTCTCTTTGACATATTCGGCCAATTCGATGCTGGTGTTACCACCAGTGGTGGTACCACACACATACATATGTATGTATATACACACATACATATGTATGTATATATATATACATACATATGTATGTGTGTGGTACCGCCAGTGGTGGTACCACCAGCATCCATTTTTCGGACATATACTTAGTTGTACAAGTTTGTTCTTTTTTAAATTAATCTTTGCTGTACTTTTAGTAAGAGACACTTTTAATTGTGTAAAGGTACTTATGCTTTCATAAAAAGACCATTTCTTTGTAATAAATTACAAAAGAACGAATTGTTTCTCATACGGATGTATATTCTTATAAAACCTCTCTATTTTTATAACATATTTATTATATGTGTTTAAATTTTTAATTTGCTTGATCAATTCTAGAAGCTACGATTGTGTTAACTAAAGTTACTTATACACAATATTAAATTTCTATTCTTTATTAAGATACTCATGTTTTAATAAAAATAATAATGACGCAAATAATATAAATTATCTTACCCGATGACTCATTTTTCCAAGTCATGTTCCTAACCCCGACCTTAATTACAGTATTAATTTTGCAAAAATATATGTGAACAAAAAGCTAGAAGAATACCACCCCACCGGCCCACCCCACCCCACCACAACAGATTGGCATAGTACACTTTGAGCACTGAGCCTTGACATGAACTCACCTACAATAAGAAGAACAAGAAAAGCAGATGCAGAAACAAGCAAAAAGTTCCCAAACCTAGAAATAATTACCACCACTCCCCAAAAAAGTAAAAAGCCTTCTCTTCAAAATGAGACCAATGTTTCATAGGTAACTAACCCCAATTCTTGCTTTCCTATTTTTCCAATAATGGTGGAAGATTAAAAAGAAAACAAAAAATTATCTTCCAAAAAATTAACCCTTTGCCTTTTTCTTCCAATTAAAACCCTTTTATTTGAAATGAGCCAATCAACCAAACCATACTAAAAAAAACATTATTTTATCATGTTTTTCCCACATAAATAGGGATACATATAAATTTATCCCTTTTCTTTATTGGACCTATTTTTATTTTTTTCTTCCCCTAATGATGAGAAGAGAAGAAGTAGGAATAGGAATAATAAACAGTACAAGTAATAATAGTACTTCACCATCAAGCAGCAGATGCCAAGACTGTGGCAACCAAGCCAAAAAAGATTGTCTACATTCGCGGTGCAGGACTTGTTGTAGGAACCGAGGGCTTCAGTGCCAAACGCACGTTAAAAGCACTTGGGTGCCAGTAGCCAGGCGCCAGCCCAGGTACCATTTGATGCACCAGCTGCACCAGATTACTATTCCTCCCACTACTGTACACAGGCATCATGGAATGAATAACCCTAAAAGAAGTAGAGAAAATCCAGCAACTGATGCATTAGGTATGTTATTACTGTTTTTTTTGTATTTTATTTTTTATTAATGTCTTTGCTTTTACAGTTCAAAAGATTTTGTAGATCTTGTAATAACACGCAATTTAAGGTAATAATTACATTTGACTTTTGTTTTTTTCACACATTGTGTTTGTTGAAAGGCTATGGTTTCCTAGCATAATAATAACACCAAAACCCTAACAATTCCTATAGTTAAGAGGATTTGAAATTGAAATTTTGGTTTACAAGATATAATAGATCAAATCATCTAGTGTCAAAATTGCTTTTGTTATTTTTCCATGATATTTGAGAAGTTGTTGATATTGCTAAAAACATGAAATCTCAAATTGGAATTACTAGTTTTTCTTGATGAAAGTTAGAGTATAAAACACCAGTTTTTCCTCCATGCTATTTGAGGATTAATTGTTGATGTGTAGTGAAGTTAACTAAAAGATTAAATTCAATCGTAGGGATTCAGTTTGAAGAACAACTGAAATCTACAAATATATTCTTATTACTTATGTTAATTTAATTTATTGAATCAAATCTTCTAAACGTTTTTTTTTTAATGGATATCTTCTAAACGTTTTTCTTTTTTAATGGATATCTTCTAAACGTTTTAACTAAAGATATACTCGAGCTTTTTTGCCCTTTTCTGTTCCAAGTATGTGAAAATGAAACTCAAAGGATTACATTTCTTATCAATGTTTTCAAAATCAACAATGCTTGTTACTTATGTTATTCTCATTGATGAAAATCTCTTAAGTGTTTTTATCGACCACTGAAACGTTTCTAAGTATGCAAACATGGGACTCATCATACTACTACTTTTTCGAAAAGTTTCAGTAGCATTTTGAAATCACATTTTTGAAATCAAACCACACATCAAAACATTTCAATTTTTGACTCAGTAGAAAAGAAACTTGAACTACTATTTATTTTTTCAGACTTTGTGAAAACAAAATTTCAGTGCATGGCCAATCTTTTTATGCCTATTATCAATGCTTATCCTTTTTTCTTCTCAAATTTTTATTTTATAGGGTTAGAAGAAGGGGATTTTCCCGGTGAAGCGACTTTCCCTGCGGTTTTCCGATGCGTTCGTGTGAGCTCAATGGACAATGTAGTGGATCAGTATGCTTACCAGACATCGGTGAGCATCGGAGGCCACGTTTTCACCGGCATCTTATACGACCAAGGACCCGATCACGATCAACCAGAGAGAACTGTAAATTATGTAACCGGAGAGAGTAATTCTTCAGCTGGATTAATGCAGCACCATCACCCTCATGATCATTTTGCTACAACTGCAACTGCCACTGGTACAGTTTCTTCTTCTCCATATTCAGCTGGGCATTTTTGTGCATTTAATGCAAATAATCCCAGTTCAAATTTGTTTGATCAGTACCCAAAATCTTGATTTAATATTATTGTGTAATTAATAAGAATTGAAGCCTTGAAATTGGGATTTTTTAAATAATTCTTTTGAGTAATGTACCAATCATGAGGTCAATTCTGTGTAGTTATGAAATAAGTGTAGGGGAAGAAACATGTATTGTGTTATGTTATATAAAGAATTAAGGCCTTGAAATTTGGAATTCTTTAATAAAATTTTATTTTGTTCCAATTTCATAACGAGGTCAGTTCTGTAGCATGCCCTTTTTTGTAAAGAAATGAGGCTTTGAAATTAGAACTTCTATAAATCTTAGTTTATTCCAATTTCTGAGTTAGAATTCTGGATTTTAAAATAAGTTTCGAAATGAACATTTGTTGTTAAATGTTATATGAAGAATTTAGGCTTTGTTATTGGAATTTCAATATATATAAAAAAAACACGTATAATTAATATTCCAATTTCATGAGGCACAATTCTAGATTATGAAATAAGTTTTGGAATGATGAGACATGCATGTGTTGTTATATTAAGAATTGAGCCTCGACTAAACTGGAATCCAATATAACACTCGACTTATTAATTTCCAATTTCATTAGGCTAATGCATGTATTAAGAACGAATACTCCCCTGGCTCGATTAATCATCAATAGAAACATTGTGTATTAACTACATGCATGTACCGGTGGCCATATATGATTTTTTAATCGCTAAAATATTGGAAGCGGAAAAAGTCGGGATTTTCATTGATTAATAATCATTAATGGCTGTGTGCCTAACAAAAAAAAACTGTTCTTTTATGATACCAATGAAGAATTATTTGCTCTTGTCTGAGATATGTTAGATTTTATGTGCATTTTCTTATCATTATGTTATACTTTCTTTGGTGATTATTGTCAGAATAATTGTGTTGATTCATGGTTTGTGAACTTCGAAGCTACCTTTAATTCATTTTTTTCCAGATTATCCGTCTGTTTGCCGGCTTAAATTTAGCGATTTTGCTCAGAACCTTCATATACTCGCGTGATGAGCATCTAATTATGAATATGTCGAAAAGTTGACTGCACAAGTAACTGCTCTCACATCTATATACTATTATATAAAAAGAAACCCATTGTGACACCAATCTTTTAATTTCCAATTTTAACTTTTATATTTTAGCTATATTGTGAAAATTTCTTATTAAATTCCCAAAATAGCCTTACAAATTAAGTTAGACTAATTAATTATATTACTAATTATAATTAATGACTTACTTTTTCCATAATCTGCTTTTCTTCCATTGTTCTACTTAGAATTAATGAGACATGTTATCTAGATAAATCTTTTTCTTTAACCCACATAGAATGACATTGAAAAACGAATTATGCTCGCGGGAACCGCGTGCTACATTTGCTAGTATATATTAATCAGGATGATAATATTTATGTTCTAACGAAATTTATTTTGGGCAGGCTAGGAGCCAGTCTTTAATTAGTATTTACGTGCTCGTTGAATTTTAAAATATACATATGTAGTTGTTTTTGCTAATTTTATTTAAAGTACTCTTGATAATAAAATCAGCGCTAGGCACTCACGACGAGTGTTTTCGTGAAGCCTAAACTAATTAACCACAATAATGAGAATGAACTTTTGTCTCATGCATTAATTGTTTTATAACTTGATTTTCTTATAGTTTATATTTTTTAACTTGTTTTTTATGAGTATGTAGCAGGTTTGCTTATATGACTATAAAAAACAACTAATTGGTATTTTTAATAGTTTGCAAAACATAAATATAAATAAATATATATATATAAATAATAGCATAATATAATCATCAACCAAGTACATTTATATACGATAACGACTTCGTTGTAGAAAAGCACCGTTCGCAAGAACTTACATGAAATGGCAAGCTTATGCATAAATTTACCTAAATCTACTTTTAGCTAAAAGTTGGTTGCGTTTGAAGAACTTTAATGAAAATTTACGCAATTAAGCATCAATAAAGTTTTTTGCAATAAATAAGAAGGTATATACACATATAATACACACACACACACACACATATATATATATATATATATATATATATATATATATCTCCTTTGATAAGCTTTTAAAACTCTGTAGACGGGGAACCTCTTACCTAACATTAAGGTTAGAGTCCACAACCCCCATTTTGTGGGTATTGATGTGGGGCCCACACACTTTTGGAGTGTGTGGGACCCACATCAATACCCACAAAATGGGGGTTTTGGGACTCTAACATTAAAGTTAGATAAGAAATTTCCCTGTAGACGGAGTGAAAAATACTCGATCGAGATATACCCTTGTATCTCTTATAGATTTATTTAAGACAAGCAGGCAAAACCAAGAAAGGGCGTTCCCACAACTGGAAGAATGCTTAGTTAAGTAGGCATTGTAAGTTGATAAAGTTATATTCACAAGTGTTTGCAAGCACTACTATCTTGTGCGTATGTATATATTATATACACATATACCACCTTTGTAATATGACTTTTTTTGACGTATTGGACACGTAATTTTGTATCATCTTGTTCGCTAAGTATAAAGAACTTCTATAAATGTTCTTTGCTAATTGTGACGAGTTACACTATTATAAGCAGTAGTGTACACATGTCAAACGGCTTGCTTTTAGCAAGTATTTAACTTTATGCTTGTAGAATATAATTGAGATGCGTCTTACTTAGTGAAGACATTAAACCTGAAAGTTTATATGGCCCTTAGAAAATCTAAGCATGTCTTTAAATTACATGCGGCGAAAAGATTAATTGGTGGGCATCTTGTATTTTTTAACTTTTTATTATGATAGCAACCTTAAGAAGAAAGCACCTATTATACTAACCTCAAATATTTATATGAATAAACTTTTACGTACGCTAAAGAGGCATTAACACTAATCATGAAAAGGAAAAGTAATGATACCCAAAACTCTTAATAGCGCGCACATATTCTACGAACCTACGGAAATAGTAATCTTCTAAACATATTTGCTACTAAATGTCACAGTGCAAAGATTCTGGTACTTTATATTGTATAAAATGCCTTTGAAACAAAATAATAACATGAAGTTATTCTTAAACGAGGCC
The DNA here is from genome assembly GCA_948329865.1 of Linaria vulgaris. Lineage (NCBI taxonomy): Eukaryota > Viridiplantae > Streptophyta > Magnoliopsida > Lamiales > Plantaginaceae > Linaria > Linaria vulgaris. The sequence goes on from OX415251.1 coordinate 5,150,134, forward strand.
CTCAAAACTTTTAAGTTGTAAGATATCTCTGTTATAAATATAGTTAGTGGGATATGTCTAGTTGCCATTGTTGAAAATTATGTACAAATATTATCTTATAATAGTAGTAATTATTGTAAATGGTGTAAAATATTGGAAATTCTTCTCTATATAAGGAGCCATCAAGATGAAAATAAAAACACCCATTCACAAGTAATATACTTATTATTTGCTCTTTTTTCCCTATGTTCTTTTAAATATATTGTTATAAACCCCAATAGTTTTAGTTTTTCTATAACACGTTATCAGCACGATAGTGTTCGATCCGGAAGAATTCAGTTCCTTCGTTAAAGAAAACGTTCAACGGTAAAAGGTACGAAAATTTATATTTTCTTGTTCATCTATCTCCATTATTATAGACAAGGCAGATTACCGCATATCTATAATTTTATGATTAGATGAAAATTATCTTTACATTTTACCGTCATCTAACTCTAACAATAACGCTAGTTTTAACTTCCGTTGATACTTGAGTCAACCCCAAGCTAGAAACGACTACTGACAATTTATAATTATGGAAGGTTTTACCTCCTATTACTACTAACACTTAATTATTTTGGACGGTTTTACCTCATATTATATTGCTTAGTTTATTCCACAAGCCCATGAAAGTTTTTACATTGTAATGTGGCGGAAATATCTATATGTATTTACTTATCGTAATACTATTTCTTATGTCCGTTGAAATTTATTAACGCGGTTGAGATTATTTACTTATACAATTAATCCTTGTTGCTCGATTGTTAAAGATATTGCCATTCATCAATTATGACAAATTAATCAAAACAAAGAAAAATGTTTGTTTTCTAACGGCTATAAAACGACTACTTATAGATATTTTCTTCTATAAATATGCAGATTTCATAACTCAAACTTCACACAAATCTTTATCTTTTTTTCTCTCATCTTGCAAAATGCTCCGCACGTCAACAATGATCTTGATACTCGTTTACCTTTTATTTTTCATTTTTATGCTAGCAGCTTAGGAAAATTCTATGTTTCTACCTATTATATTTCTAACTTTTGTCGTAGCAATGTTCGAGTGCATAATTTGGTTAGAGATGAGATAATTGCATCATACTATTGTAATAATTGTGCTTGTGTGGTTGCGTATTAAAATAAAATGTCTTGATCCTAATTATGTTTGTTTTAATATTCATTTAGCTGCAATATATCTAATATCTCGATAGTAGATTTTACCGAACTCACTATCGATGAACAAAATTATATGCAATGAGAATCAAATGTGAAAACGCATCTTACTGTGAAATTACTCGCGGAAACAATTGATGAGAAAAATGATGTACTGACCAGCAACGATGCGAGACAATTATATTCCTGCGTAGACATTTAGATAATTTCATGCAAACGGAATATCTCGATATTACATATCCTTCTGAGCTATGGATTAATCTGAATGAAAGATATGGCTACCAAAGGGAAACAATGCTTCCAAAAGTCATACATCATTGGAACAAATTAAGGTTCCAAGATTTTACATCAGTAAATGATTACTCATCTGCCATTCATAGTATCCGACAGACGCTAAAATTTTGCGGGATAGAAATTACTGATAAGGAAATGATTGAAAAAACTCTTTCTACTTTTCATGTCAGTCATATACTCATCCAAATGCAACACAGACTAGTCGGATACACTAAGTATCACGAACTAGAGAGGGTGTTGTTAACGATAGAAAATAGTAATAATATATTAATTAAGAATTCTGAGTTGCGCCCAACTGGAGCACATGCATAGCCAGAAGCACGTGTCTTAAATTTCTCAAACTTTCATGGGCGAGGAAATTACAATAATGGTGGTTGAGGCAGAGGCCCATATCAAGGTCGGGGTGGTTATAGAGGAGGCTATATTTCTAGAGGTGGTCGTGGCCATAGAGGTGGTCGTGGTCGTGGTCGTGGGTGTGGTCGAGGTAGTTATCACAACCCATCGACCAGTGATACGGTCCATAACAATAACCATCATAATAAAAGAAAAAATGCTCATAATAAATCTGAAGGTTACTGTTTTAACTGCGAAATGAAAGGACATTGGGCCAATACGTGTTGTACACCTGAACATTTTTGTAAATTGTACCAAGAGAGTAAAGACAAAGAAAATGAAGTGAACATTGTTGAACAAATGCCTAATAATCCCACATATTTAGCAGCATCTGATTTCACGGATGATCATGATGTTACTATGGCTTGATATGAGCTATGTGATCCATGTCTGCGTGATTCGTGGTTTGATTTGCATTATGTGATTCCTTGTTGTGTAATTTTTGAATTGCTATGTATTTGCGATTTTTGCTCGTAATGTACCATGTTTTCATTAATTGTGTTTGCTTATGTATCTTAATGAAACTATTTCCTTTTTTTTTTCAAATATATGCTTCATTTATTGTTATATCATGTTTAACTCTACTTGTTTGACATGAAGCCATCATGGAGCATACCGGTGATTTTTGCATCCCTGGTAGCGGTATAACTCACACAGTTCTCACAAGTAAGAAATATTTTTTACATATCTAAAACCAACAAATGCAAAAATCAATATGATATCAGGTCCTACTGACCTGATCGTAGGATTTGGTAAAGATAGTTTTATTTTACCAATTGGAACGCTATTTATCATCAACGATGCCTTATTTGCCTTATTTGAATTTTAATGATATATATCGCCATGGATATGATACCAACTCAAAAACAGAAAACAAAAGTAAATATATGTTTATTATTAAGTTTATATCAGGAAAGCAACATATATTTGAAAAACTACCAAAACTTTCATCTAGATTGCATTATACATATATTAATGCTATTGAGTCAAATATGGTAGTCAATGAAAATCATGAATTATTAACTTAATGGCATGATCGTCTAGGTCATCCTGGTTCAACAATGATGCGAAGGATAGTTGAAACTACACATGGACATTCATTAAAAGGATCCAAACTCAATTTGAACAATTCTAGTTCAGTGAAGCATGTTCTCTTGGAAAGCTAATTATTAAGTATTCACGAGTTAAAATTAAGACACAATTACTAACATTTCTTGAAAGAACTCAAGGTGGTATTTGTGGACCTATTCATCCTTCATGTGGACCGTTTCAATATTTTGTGGTATTAATTGATGCTTCAAGTCGATGGTCACATGTTTGTCTATTATCTACTCGTAATATGGAATTTGCGAGATTTTTGGCTCAAATAATTAAAATAAGAGCTCAATTTCCTGACTATACGATCAAGAAAGTCAGACTTGACAATGCTGGTGAATTTACATCTCAAGCTTTCAATAATTACTGTATGTCAACTGGAATTACTATTGAACATAGTGTTGCACATGTACATATTCAAAATGGTTTAGCTGAATCATTAATTAAACGCCTTCAATTAAATGTTAGGACATTGTTAATGAAAGCTAAATTACCAACTTCTGTATGGGGTCATGCAATTTTACATGTTGCATCACTAATTCGCATTAGACCGAGCTCGTATCATGAATACTCACCATTACAACTTGATTTTGGTCATGAACCTAATATTTCTCATATAAAGATTTTTGGCTGTGAAGTTTATGTTCTGATTGCACCACCACAACGAACAAAAATGGGACCTCAAAGAAGGTGAGGGATATATGTTGGATATGACTCACCATCTATAATCAGGTATCTTGAACCTTTAACAGGTGATGTCTTTACGGCACGTTTCGTCGATTGCTATTTCAATGAGGCAAATTTCCCAACCTTAGGGGAGAAAAAAAGCTGTTGGAAAATGATATATCATGGTATAATCCATCTTTATCACACTATGATATTTTAACAAAACAATGTGATTTGGAAGTTAAGAAAATTTTACATTTTCAAAATATTGCAAATCAATTACCCGATACATTTACTGACATAAAACATGTAACTAAATCACATATATCAGCTGCGAATGATCCTGCTCGGGTTGAAATTTCGAATGATATATCCAACAATAATAAAATAAATGCACGTAAGAAACGTGGTCGTCCTGTTGGTTCAAAAAACAAGAATCCTCGAAAAAGAAAAGGAGATAATATTATTAACTCTATTATCGAGGAAACTATTCATGATAAAACAGAAAATGTGACAAATGAGATAACTCGAGAGATCACCGAACTAAATCCCAATACTGAGATCTCTATAAATTATGTTAATTTAAGAGTTATTTGAAATCGAAATGAGATGAAAAATATAAGTGAAATATTTTCATATAATATTGCTTATGATCTTATGAATGAAAATGATGATCCCGAACCACAATCTGTGGATGGATGCCAAAATCGGGACGATTGGGTTAAATGGAAAGAAGTTGTGCAAGTTGAATTGAATTCCCTAAACAAACGAAAGGTTTTTGGACATATTGTCCTCACACCTGAAGACGTGAGACCTGTAGGTCACAAATGGGTTTTCGTTCGAAAAAGAAATGAGAAAAATGAAATTGTAAGATACAAAGCTCGACTTGTTGCACAAGGTTTTTCTCAAAGACCTGTGATTGATTATGTAGAAACTTATTTCCTAGTAATGGATACAATTACTTTTCGATTCTTAATCAATTTAGCTGTTTATGAAAACTTAAATATGCATCTCATTGATCTTGTCACAACTTATCTTTATGCATCACTTGATAATGATATTTATATGAAAGTCCCTGAAAAACTTAAAATGTCTGAATCATCTAGTACTAAACCTAGAGAAATGTACTCAATTAAATTGTAAAGATCGTTATATGGTTTAAAACACTCAGGTCGCATGTGGTACAATCATTTGAGTGAATATTTATTAAAAGAATGATATATAAATAATTATTTGTGTCCATGTGTTTTTATCAAGAGAACATTATTTGGTTTTGCAATTATTGCGGTTTATGTAGATGATTTACATATCAATGGCACTAACAAAGAAATTCATTCAACTATGAATTATTTAAAGAATGAATTTGTGATGAAAGATCTTGGTAAAACCAAATATTGTCTTGGTTTACAGATTGAGCATACTAAAAATGGTATATTAGTGCATCAATCTAATTATACTAAAAAGATTTTAAAACGTTTTAACATGGATAAATCAACTCCTTTAAATCATCTTGTTATTGCTAGATCATTAACTAAAGACAGAGATCCATTTCGTCCAAGTGAAGAAAATGAAGAAATTCTTAGTTCTGAAGTTCCGTATTTAAGGTGGTGTTTGCAAGAGCTTATAGAAGCTCCTTATTCTAGGCTTTTACTTAAAGTTACTTAAAGCTCATTTTGACTTAAAGCAATGAGTGCTTGCAAACCTTCTTTAAAAAGCAGTTTAAAGCACTTAAAATTAATTTTGTGGTGTTTGCAATAATAAGTAAGAAGCGGCTTTTAAAATGCAATTAGACTTAAGTACCCTTATTTATAAAGTATAATTTTTTTAATATGCACCTAATTTAGACATACGTTCTGTTAAATATATTTAAAAATATAATAGGAAATTGTTTCGATATAGTTTAATCAATGTTTATGATTATTACATCAAAATGCATAATTATTTGCATAATAGGCTTTTGAACCAATAACTATTTGAAAAAAATGTACTTATACATACTTATTATTAACAAGCAACCACAGTAAGTTTTAGAGATTAGTAAACAACACCTTTTATTTTAGTATACAAACTCCAATTCAAAAAGAATGTTAACAGTTATGCATCAAATATGTATGATAAAATATTGCTTTTTTCCTCTTACTTTCATAGATAATCAAAGAACGCTCTTCACTCAGACATTTTTATAAACAGGTTCTCAACATGAATAAAAAAATCCTATAACTCTTGCTGAAATTCATGAAAAAAACAGAGAACTATACCTCAACAACCAAAATTCATAAAATACAATTTGGATCCCAATAACTCAACTCTTCAAGTACTCTTCGTTCTCACAATTTCACAAATACGTTACTCATCAAAAAAATAAAATCACAAATACGTTGTAGTGTATAACAACCAATGATTCATGACTGAAAGTAACAAAAAGAGAGAGAGAGAGAGAGAGAGAGAGAGAGAGAGAGAGAGAGAGAGAGAGAGAGAGAGAGAGAGAGAGAGAGAGAGAGAGAGAGAGAATACTGCATACTTGCTTGGATGTTAAATTCGTCCAAAGATGAAGAATTGAAGACTTTGATGATGAATTGCATAGAATAAGAATTAATAGGTTTTATAAATATAGATAATTGGTAATCGCATTGAACATGGAAGATAAAATATTAGAGCTTATTTTTTACGTTGAGCATGGAAGAGAAAATATTAGATAATTTTTTCCCCTAATTGTGGGGGTATGGACGACACTTTGAGGGAATTCAGGAGAGATAAATATTTTTAAAATGCAATAATTAAAAGGAGCTGTTAAAAGCACCATCTACCCAGCTTGTGGGCTTGTGCTTTTTTTTTTGGCTTATTTTAAGACAAGGAGAAGCAAAAGTCCCATATTCAAACACTAATTTATGACTTTTCTATAGACAAAAGCTCACAAGCTTCTTTTAAAAGCATTTGCAAACACTCCCTAAGTGTCATTGGAGCTTTAATGTATCTAGCTAATTGTAATAGACCTGATATATCATTTACTCTGAATTTATTGGCCAGATTTAGCTCATCACCCACAAAAAGGGCACTGAAAATGAGTTAAAAGTTTATTCTGTTATTTGCAAGGAATTGTGGATCTTGGTCTATTTTATCCTAACAATGCAAAACAAGAGTTGATTGGTTATGCAGATGCAAGTTACCTATCAGACCCACATAAATCCAGATCTCAAACTCAATATGTATTCACATATGATGACACTGCTATTTCATTGCAACATCATCGAATCATGCTGAGATTATTGCACTCCATGAAGCCAGTAGGGATTGTGTACGGCTACAGTCAATGGCACATCATATAAGAAGTACATCTGGCTTACCTATTATAGAGGGTCATACAACATTATACGAAGACAATTATGCATGTATTACACAAATGAAAGAATACTATGTCAAGAGTGACCGAACCAAACACATACCCCTAAGATATTTTGCCTACACTCACGAACTCGAGAAGAATAAAGAAATTAATATCCAATATGTTCAATCATATGACAATAAGACATATCTTTTTACAAAGGCACTCCCTAATGTAACTTTTAAGAAACATGTTCAAAGTATTGGAATGCGTCACCTACGAGACTTATGAAGAATTGGAGATGCCAACTTGAGAAGGAGTTCACACGGATGCACTTTTTCCGCTTATTAAGGTTTTTATCCCACTGGATTTTTTCTTATAAGATTTTTAACGAGGCAGCATAAAACGTGTGCATAAGACGGATCATGTACATAACAAAATCTTCAAATGGCCAAGAGGAAGTGTTATAAATATGGTTTGTGGGATATGTCTAGTGGCCATTGTTGAAAATTATGTACAAATACTATTTTATAATAGTAGTAGTTGTTGTAAATGGTGTATAATATTGAAAATTCTTCCCTATATAATGAGCCATCAACATGAAAAGAAAAACATTCATTTACAAGTAATATATTCTTTATTTGCTCTTCTTTCTCTATGTCCTTTTAAATATATTGTTATAAATCACAATAGTTTTAGCTTTTCTATAACAATCTCGACTAAGCTTTTTTTTTTTTTTTTATGTCCTGAGAACCCGCAATCATTGGTCCTAGCTAAGGTGTCACTAGGTAATTAATCCCGAGTTTGACACAGTAGTTTAGTTGGACAAACACTCTTAGCAAACTTGTTGCTGGTAAGTCATGTACGTGAATGGTGCACCAAATTAATTAAAATCTTACAACACAAGAATATATTCTAAGATAAAATAGTAATAATCTTGTAATTTACTATACCAGAAAAAGTATGTTATTAAATGTCACAGTGCAAAGATTTTTGTACTTTAATTTATATTGTATTACCCGACTTTTTTGAAACAAAACAATATCATCAAGTTATTCATAGAGGCCCACAAAACTTTTTAGTTATTTTGAACAAGCATGTTTATTATATGATGTCATGACGTGCAATGTCACGAAATCTTATATAGCTAATATTCTTAAGGTGTGCACTGCGAAAATTCTGATTTTAACTGCAATAGCCTGCTTACCAACGCTCGTCGGAGACACTAGGCAAACTTGTTGCTAAGTCTTAGATGTAAAATATAATTTGATGTAGAATAAAAAAAATCAATAATCATTACATAATTTCTAAGTGAGTGGGACCTAAGTTATAAGTAACTCATATATATCCTATTTTGGTCTTATTTCGTCACGGTAATAGAACATAATAAATAATACAAAATGAGATCAAACAATGCTATCCAATATTATTAACGAACTAGCTTGGTCCGGAACACTTAATACAAGCTTTTTAGATAGAATAACTAAATTACAATGTTAATAAAACGTATCGAATTTCAAGTATTCGATGTTGACGTGTCGAACGAGAGTCTGTTCGATGCGGAATAGTTATCACTGGGTGAAAATCAATCTGGAAGGTATCGAATTCGATACGTGCTGTAGATGTCCAATTCGATGCATACCTACGTATCGAATAGAGATAAAGTATTTTCTGCGTGTCGAATTGGAGTTGATTCGATACGACTCGTGTCGAATGGAGGTATGTTCGATGTTGACTGTACTGAGATGGTGGCCTTTCCATTTTAGTCATAAAAAGTTTATAGGAAAAAACTCTTTTAATATAATGGAAGGAGTATCAATTAGCAAATTACCCACCTTCGGATGGAAAGTGATGCATGCATCTTGTTAATTTTTTGGCAAAGTGGGGACATGTCCTAAGCTTTATATATGCTTCTTTTCACTATAGTATGGAAAGAACTTTAGCGCGAGCAATTATTTGCACTTGCAAAACCTACGGGGGTAAGGCATGCATTACTTTTTCTTAAAGAAATATTTAATTATATATCAATCAACCCATATTTAAAGAAATACTTAAAGAAATATTTAATTAAATTATCTGAGATGATGTTTTGGAGTTTATGAGGGGAGCATTACAAAAGTTGGATTCCATATTTAGCTTTTGCAGCATGATGTTGGAAAAAGGAATAAGTACCTTTTCGTACGGATATTCATACATGTCTCTTCAATCACAACATCAGTGATTTAACTATATATATATAGCTAATTTGTGTATACCAACTAGTAAATAAAAATGTATTTTATATTGGCACATAACATTTTTTTACAAAGATAAGTTCTATTGGTTTTTGATCAAAATTATTTAGTATATATTTAAATTCTCTAATTTACATACGAGCCTCATTTTAACTCGATTTGATTGTTGAGAATTTGTTATTCAAAGAGAAGATCGAAAAAGTTCAATTGTATGTATTTGTTCTTCACATTGATATTATAGATATATATATGATGTCACATAGCAAATTAAACATATGGTAAATTTTTTGTTTTTGGTATTTTAATCAGATATATAGTAAACCAGTCCATAGTCCATATATACTACAATTTAGAATTATATGAAGACTACAATTATTTCGGCAATATCACAATGGCTGCAGATGCACGGGGTGAAATGTGAGAATATACTCTTATAAAATGAAATATATTACAAGAAATTAAATCATCTATAGTGCTATACTATGAACTTAATTCAACCATGAATCTCAATTTGTATATAATTCATTACAACCCGACAGAATTGTCCGAATTTAATTCATGCATCAATTTGGTGAATGACCCTTGATATATATTGGATGGTTCATATAGATTACACCCCAGCTTATCGGAATTACAGGGTTGATAGAATCTGCGTTACGACCCAGACTATTATTATATCGATACAATAAAGGCCTCATTTATCATTACCAATGACTCCCATCCAGATCAATATTTCATGCCTGCAGTTAGATATTAATAGCCCATGAATCCAAACTACCTGTAATTTAGAAGGCCGGCCCGATGTTGATGGGCCAATTGTCTTCTACTTTTACCCAACTTTAGTTTTATCGCTCATCATATATAAGTTTATTTTATTTTTTGAGAAAAAACATTAGTTAGACAAGCCTTTGGATTTTGGAATCGGGTTGATCTTAGCTACCAATATAATGGTAATCATTTCTCTCAATTAATTATATTGTAGTTGTATGATGAAACAAATCAATATTGAATCAGAGGCTGCCTTATAGACATTTCTCTCATTTGTAAATATATAATAAATAGTAATCGAGCATATACATTTAATTCCTTTTTTTGATGAGTAAGAGATTTAATAAATCAAGACGAGGCCAAAGGAAGGCAATACCCGTCACAAAAAGAGTTTACAGGCATATCAAAAATTGAAACAGGTCCCGACCTGTCTCGGGAACGAGCCCACGCAGCCAAATTGTGGGCTGCACCGTTAGTAGATCTAGAAATAAACTTAAATTTCCATTTAGGCCAACATGCCCAATATTTTCTAATTTCAACAATAAAATTCTTTGAGCTCCAATTTAAGGCAATTGACTGATGGATAATTTGGTTGATCACCTCTTCGCAATCTGACTCAAAGGTGATTAGTTTGATCTTGAATTGATGTGCAAAGTACACCGCTTTGAGGATAGCTCTAGCTTCAGCTGTTGATGCGTCAAAGCAAGCAAACTTTTCTGTAGCAGCAAAAATGACGGCACCAAGATAATCTCTCCATAAAAATCCTGTGGCAGCTCTCGATATGTCAAAAGATGCATCCGAGTTACTTTTAATCCACCCAATCTTGGGCTTAATCCATGTCATCTCTGTTTTTTGATGAACCTTTGAAACTGCCAAAGCCATTTGCGCGTCAAAATGCAACCGATTTTCTTTGGATATGTTCTTCATGAGCCAAGACAAATCATAAATATCACCCTCATGGACAATTAAATTCCTGAATTTCCAGATCTGATCCATGACAATAACAACAAAGATTGTGAACTCCATTTTGTCCTCTTTTGTTTGAAGAAAATCAGACCTGCAATCCACAATCAAAGTAATCCAATCAGCAATTAAGAAATCAGAAAAATGCTCTAGTCTAAGTCCCCATTTAGAAGAAAACCATATCAGTTTAGCAATGTGACAACGCAAAAAAATATGTTCAAGAGTTTCAGTTTCATGGAAGCACAAAGGACATAAAGAATTATTGATAGGAAAAATAGAAATGAGTTTCGCTCGAGTAGGCAGTGCGTTAACAAGGCATTTCCAAAGCAGCAACTTGTGCCGACTGTGAATTTTGAGCTTCCATAGCTTTTTCCAAACTCCAGATGTCTGTGTTGTTCTTCGGGGATTGATGTACGTGAGATAAGCGCTTTTTACAGTGAAGTTTCCTGACTTAGAGGGACTCCAAAAAAGCTCTTTACGTTCCAGAGAGTTAGCGATCGGAATCTTGAGGATTATCGATGCAATCTCTTGCGGGAACAATGAGTTAACAAGATCAGTGTTCCAGTGAATTCCTGAATCCTCGATTAAGTCTTTCACCAATGGACAAATGGTGTGTCCTTCTTCGAGATGGTCCAACACTGAATGAATTCCGTTCGGCAAATTAGGAATCCATGGATCGATCCAAGTTTGAATATCAGAATTGCGGTTGACTTGGAAACATGCTCCTTTAAGGATAACGTCTCGGCATTTGAAAATGTCCCTAGCAATCCAAGAAAGGGAAGATTTAGTTACTTTCATAGACAATTTTTTTTTTATTTTTAACATACTTCCCTGTGAACAAGTTAGTCCATAGTTTATCTTCCTTTTTAGCAACACTCCATGTAAGTTTAGAAACCAAGGCTTTATTATGCTCTTTCATCTTTCTAAACCCAAGGCCGCCATCTTCTTTAGGCAAACAAATAGCATTCCAACTTTTGAGCGGTAGAATATTGTTATTTTGATTTTCTCCCCACCAAAAACGAAGAACCAAGCTGTCCAGTTTGTTAATAATAGCTGCCGGCAAAATAAAGTTGGACATTTGGTATGTTGCCTGGGCTTGGATCACTGCTGAAATAAGGACTCCTTTTCCCGCTTGAGAGAGTGTACTTCTCTTCCATCCCCCCAAGAAAGATTGCGTTTTAGTCACAATTTGATCAAAAGCTTCCTTTTTCTGACGAGGTTTGCAGAAGTGAATTCCAAGATGGAGGGATTTGTGATTGCATTCTTTGATACCGAGGACATTGGATAAGGAAATCTTGACATTCGCTTGAGTATTGCGGCTGTAGTGAATGAAAGATTTCTCTTTGTTGGCCGTTTGACTTCCCCACTTTTCAAAAGAATCCATGCATCAAGAAATAGCTGCTGCGTTTTGGAGATTTGCCCTGCAAAATAATGTTAGATCGTCTACATAAAGTAGATGAGAGATGGGCTTACATTGTCGAGAAATCTTGACGCCATGAAGTTGATTACTTCTTTCTTCCCTGTCAAGAAGCCTAGACAGCAGTTCAGCATAAATAATGAAAAGATATGGGGAGAGAGGATCCCCTTGCCTAATCCCCTTTGATGATTTGAACCGGCCAATAGGGAAACCATCTACAAGAACTGAAAAGCTACAAGTAGAAATGCAATTTGAAATCCAAGTACAAAATTGATTACAAAAGCCTAGCTTAGCAAGGATATTAAGAAGGATGGGCCATTCAACCCTATCATAAGCTTTCGAAAGATCGATTTTGACTGCCATGAAGCTTTTCTGTCCTTTTTTGGTATTAAGGTAGTGCATCAACTCATGTGTAATGATATTATTCTCATGAATATGTCTACCTTTAAGAAATACAAACTGATAAGGAGAAATAACATGATGAAGCACTGATTTTAGTCTTTCAGCAATGATTTTAGATATAACTTTATAAATTACATTACAAAGACTAATAGGCCGAAACTTTTCCACATTGCACGCCCTAGATTCTTTTGGGATTAACGCAACAAAAGTGTGATTAAAAGCATTAGGTAGAGATTTATTTTGAAAGAAGGACTGGATAGCTTTAATTGTATCTTTACCTACAATATCCCAAAAGCTTTTATAAAAAAAAGGCGTAAAACCGTCGGGGCCAGGGCTCTTATTGGAGTTGAGACTGAAAAAAAGCTTCTTAATTTCGAGCGGCGTGGGAATTTTGCAAATCTCAGAATTATCAGCATCGCTAATGACTCGGGGGAATAAATCCTCTAAATCGTCAGGAAAAGGCAGCAAATTATCCTCATAATCTGATGAAAAAAGATTTTGAAAGTAAACAACAAAGCAATTACCAATATCTTCTCATTTCGTTAAATACATACCATCCGGGTCCTTGATGAACTGGATGCGGTTAACCTTTCTACGAATGATAGTTGAGAGGTGGAAGAACTTGGTGTTAGCATCCCCGTCTCTCGCCCAATATTCCTTTGCTTTTTGCCTCCAAAACATCTCAGTTTGTAGTCTGGTGAGATCCAACTCCTTTTGAAGGCCTTTGATCTTGATTAGAATTTCTCGAGATTGGAATTGATCTTGCATATCCTCAATATCCTTCGCAATGGCTACCATGCGGGAATGGATATTTCCAAAATTCTTGAAATTCCAATTTCTGAGCTCTTTTCTTGTATTACTAATTTTAGCAAGGATTTTGAACAGAGGAGCTGACTGCTCACTGTAACTCCAACTCTTCTGGACTATTTCTCCACAGCTTTTATTTGTGACCCACATATTCTCAAATCGGAACGGTCTTTTTCTTTTTATACTTTCTGGCGCCAAAGTCAGCAAAATCGGTTTATGATCTGAGTTATCAGCATGCAGATGGTGTAATGTGGCCTCTGGAAATTTTAGGCACCAATTCGGGTTACCCAGCCCTCTGTCAAGTCTTTTACGAATATTGGCGAACCCCTCTCGCCCATTATCCCATGTGAAGATTTTCCCAATATAGCCAAGGTCAGTAAGATCAAGATCCTCAATCACAGCACCAAATCTGTTCTTGGAAGCACTGGCAAACGGCTTACCTCCCAATTTTTCACTTTGATTAGTGATATCATTAAAATCTCCGATAAGAAGCCAAGGGGAATTGTCCACAGGTTTAAGCTTGTAAATATCAGTCCAGAAATAATCTTTAAGTCTGCTAATACAAGGACTGTAGATACCCATCAACAGCCAAATAGGCTCAAAATAAGGATAAGAAACAGCAGCATGAATAAAATAACGACCAAAACTAATAATATTAACATCAATCAAACTATTCCAGGCTAAGCACAAACCGCCTGACAACCCAGTCGGATCAACAAACTTATGATTACATAATTTTAAGGCAGAAAGAGCTTTAGAAATATCTTTTTTTTTTTGAGTTTTTGTTTCACATAAAAATAAAATATCAGGCCTATTAGTCAAAATAAGGGCTTTCAGAGCCAGTATTGTCGAGAGTTTGGCCATACCTCGACAATTCCACGAAATTATCTTGGGGGACTTCATTGTTGTACCCCCCCTAGGGCCGCGGAGTTAGAATACATATATGCTTCCTCAATTTCTTCGATAACAACAGAGCCTTGGTAAAATTTGCTGAATTTTAGGCTTGAACGTTCTAAACCGCCTTTGAATTATAGTTTCCTCAATTATTCCATTGTCATCATCTGTCTGAGAAATGGAGATAGAAGTAGAGACTTTGTCTAGAAAATCAGTTGTTGGCTTCAAGGACGAAGTGGCAATCGGATTTTCTTGAACAATAGCTTTATTTTCTCCCTTTAGTCTTTTAGTATATTCAGAAGAAGAAGATTCTAGGCTGGCTCCTCTTTTGATCGCAGAAGTACTGTATTTCTTGCTTAAACAATTCAATAAATCATTTGGGCCACTAACTATAGAAGACTTGAGAGGATCATCAGCTTTAAGATTTCCACCGAAAATACTCTTGGTGTTATTGGGCTTTCCTGGTTTCAAATAACTTGTTGGGCTAATTAAAGATGTTGGGCTGAGATTTATAATATCAGGCTCATGTATCGGGTTCGGAACTTTATCAAGGTATCCGTTGACGTTGGGGACAACAGATTTCCCCCTATGAAGAAAAGACATATAAGATGTCAAATTCACTAGACTTTGTATATCTGCTTCTATACTCTGATATAAAAGATTTTTGTCAGATTGCATCTCCGCTAAGGAAGCCGTTTGAGGTGAGTTTTGAGGACTCACTGAGTTGACTCGGCTCTGGGAATGAACGTTCTCCCTATTTTGACTCGGTTGAGACACGGTCCTGAACTCAGCTGAAGGATGATTCGCTATATTATCTGTGTTGATTTTTAGAAGACAAGGTTGAGTCGTAACGGGCGAGAAAGAGCTTCCCCAGTTCTTCTTATTTACTGATGGAGGAAAGAAAGTCGATTTTCCAAGTTGGGTTGCTCTCAACGACGGGCCGAACTTCTTTGTGGTCCAAACTTCCTCCAAACAAGCCTCTTCTTTGTGATTAATCATTCCACAATTGTAACAAAAATTGCCTAGTCTTTCATAAGTAATTTCAACCTTTGTTGGACCTTTAGGTGAAAACTTACAGTAGACTTCTGTTTGGAGGGGTTGATTGAGTAGGATTTTGACTCTAATTCTGAGAGCTTTTCTCCACTCTAATCCCTCTGTCTGACAATCAGCCTTCACAAAAATCCCAATTGAATTTCCAATCAGCTTGGCCGATTCAGAACTCCTGAGGTGCACCGGAACTTTCGAAGCTTGAATCCAGAATTCCCCATAGTTAGGCTCCACATCCTCATAAGAGACATCTTTCGGCCATACTTGAATAGCCACCAAGTTTCCATTAAAATTCCATGGAGCATCTTCCATTATTGTAATGGCTTCTTTGGAGTTACGAAAAACGAATGCAATAGTATTTTGCTCCATTTCATTTATGGTGACTCCTTCACTCACGCCCCACGCTTTAAGCAGAGTGGTTCTTGCTGCTGTAAGATTCAATGGTTTTTTGGAGCAAATTTTTGCGATGAAAGCCAATGATGTGGGTAAGGGTTGGGCATTATTAGCAGATTCACTTTCCATAGATGGGTCCATGGATTAGAGGTCAATAGGAAGACACAATACAGAGAGGAAGGGGAAAATAAAACCCAGATTTAGAAGCAGAAGCTTTGAACAGTTCTACTCTAGGAGAGAGAACGGAGGAAAAGAGCCGTTTTTTTTTATACACATTTATATTCATTTAATTCCTTGTTCACTTCTAATGTTTAAAATTTCTTCAGTTCCATATTTGTTTGGAAAGTGTATTTGAGTGTCACATGCGACATGGAGTGTGTAAGGGCTCGTTTGGTTGGACCTTAAAGGTCCTATTAGGCCACTTTAATATGGATTAAACAGTAACATTAGCTGCTTTGGTAGGCAATACTCAAACCCGGGTCATCCATACTCAATCCACTCGACCCGGGCTAAATCTCCAAAAATAATCGGAGCTTACGAGTTGTTTTTTGGAGAATGACTTCTACAGTGATTTAAACACATCAACTGAAATTACTAATTTGTCCCTGGAAATAACGTATCTTTACCCCCTCTTCATTCATTTGTAAAGCTGCCGTTCACGAAAGGCTCCACGACATCACAAAGTTTCGAAATAGTAAACCCTAGTTCACCTCTTCCTCTGATTTGCAGTCCGATTCTTCCAAACCCAGGTAATTTTGCCAAGCACTCTTTAAAATTTCGTACCTACTTCTTAATTTGGCAACAATTTCAATCGCGAACCCTAATTTGAATTTGCCGTTGATGTAACCTTCTTCCACGGTTTTTTTTTTATTTTCGGTAAGCTCATTGATAAACCGTATGTAATTATGTTGTTCTTCTATAGTCGTGTGTTTTGTGTTTGATGCTGATGGTCGTACATTTTACAACAGTTGTGCGGTTGGTGACGAATTGAAATTATTATCTCGTTGGGTTCCTTCAAACAGGTAATGCTCACTGTCAACGCAACTCATACATTCGTTTTTTGTTATTTGTGTATTTTGTTGATCGTATATTCTCATACACCATTCTAGTTTGTCGCCGTTTTTACGTGTTTCTTAACTGAACTACTTGTGGGTGGCGCTGTATTTGTATTGTGATGGAAGGGTTTAATACAACATCTTGTAGTGTATTGTGAGGTAATATGGAATATAATTCAATGTTATTGACTTAAAATACTTGCATTGTATATGGTTATCAAGTACAAGGGCCTGTGATTTGTACCTCTATATAAATGTTGTTTTTGGTTTATGAAGTATTGTTGCCATTCTTTTCTTGACTGATAATGAAGCTATTGAGATTGTTGGTGCAGAAAGATACTCACACTACAGTGGTTATGCTTCTTCATTCCGCTTTTGTGGTGACTATGTCGACACAAAGAGTTTAGATTCCTTTAGAAGGCGTAAAACAAGAATAGTAGCTATAGACGCGCTGTCTAGGCCTGGAAAAAGACAATATGGAGTCGAATGCCTGCTTCGTGAAACTAATAAGGCATTATGTGGCTTCTTTGAGCAGCACAGGATTTTCGAAGGAAATCGGTCTTCACAGGCTGATATTGGTCAAGCCAGTGGAACTACGCTTGGAATGTCAAAAAATATTACCGAGACTAAAGAAGATCCAGCAGTCTCTCCTCAAGACGATAACAATAATGATTGTCAGATGACAAGGAACGACAGTTCAAACGATGAAGGCTCAATTGGTGTTGCTACAGGAAACTGGGGTTGTGGTGCGTTTGGGGGCGATCCGGAAATTAAAGTTGTCATTTACTGGCTAGCAGCGTCGCAAGCACAAAGACCTTTTATTTTATATTACACATTCGGTTTGGAGAAATTGCAGAAACTTGACAAGGTCGTTCAGTGGATTATGTCCCACTATTGGAACGTAGGCGAACTTTGGAGTTCGTTGGTGGAGTACTCAACTCAGAGACTGAAAGAAAGAACCAAGCTTGGTTTTTTCAATTGGCTCGTTCCCTCTATATATGACAATGATCCCATGATATTGGATATGGATCATACCACATAAATTCTTGTATCCTTTTTCTGTTATTTTCTTGTATACCTTTTTATATGATTTGGTTTGTGTATCTATTTGTCCTCCTTATAAGTTTTTCTTTCAGTTGTAGACATGATAACTAACAATACATGTCTGAGTAATGTAAAGCTCCGCAGTTCTTTTTTTGAATTTAAACTCTGTTCTCTTCTCAACTTTTCTTGAAGTAAATTTATGCTTTTCATGTCATCATAAGATGGAGAAAGGATAGTTTTGTTCTGGATAGTTTATGAAGTAATTCGTGTTCTGGTCTGATCGTCTTTTAATTTTCGCAACTATGGAAGGTAACATATATATTATGGTTAATATGAGGCAGAATGCGTTTTAGCAATCCGATTTGAAGTATTTGTATTCGATATGGATGTAGTTATGTCAATTATGCTTGTTATAAATAAAATCCCACATGTTATGTCGTCCGAATAAACTAATTATAGTAGTAACTGCTATTATGCTCCATATATCGAATACATTAGATGCAAGCGAAGTTCGAAATCGGAAACGTACAATGATTAAAGGCCATCCTTAAAATTTATATACGTAAATTGGCGTCATGCTTTCTGTTTTCCTTAGCATACGTTTCTAAAAGTGAGGATGGTATAAAAACATTTTATTAGTCATAATGAGAACATTTCACAATGGTGAGAATGTAATATTTGAGGATGGTGTAGTAATCCTTGCTTTGTCAGTAATTAATTGTTTTTGCTTGGTTTATTTTAGCCGTACTTGGGAACACAACAATGGCTAAAATATATGTAACGTAGCATACGTGATAGTTTCAAAAATTGTTACTAAGTGTTTTGGTCTTATTTCGTCACGGTAAAAGAACACAGTAATACAGTACAAAATCAGATTAAACAATGCTATCCAATATTATTTACGGACTAGCTTGGTCCGGAACACTTAATACAAGCTTTCTAGATAGACATAACTAAATTACAGAATAAATACAACGTGTCGAATTTGCTGTATTCGATGCTGTCGTGTCGAATGAGGGGCAATTCGATACGGTATAGCCTTCAACAGGTAAAAGTCACTTTGGAGGTATCGAATTCGAAGTGCCCTACAGATATCGAATTCGATGCGTAATGGCGTATCAAATGGGAATATGACGTTCTGCATGTATCGAATGGAGGTTAATTCGATATGCCTCGTGTCGAATGTAGCCGATTCGATGCTGACTGTGCTGAGTTGGTTCAGATCTCAAAAAGCCCTTTGAACAGAAGGGGACGGGCTATTTATAGAACCCGTCCCGTGGAACCCACACTCCAATATAGAAAGGCGCCTCGAATCATTGTTGTTCGATACGCGCATCGAATCATGCGTATTCGATGCGATATTGGGCTGGTCCAATAGACCATGTTTATATTGCTGATTCGATGCGCGCATCGAATTGTCCCCATTCGATGCGCTCATGGGCCGGCCCAATAATGCTATATTGGGCCAATCCTAAATTATACCCATCATATAGTCCCCCCAGTTTGGGAGACGATATCGATTTAGAGAACGTCTTCCAAACTTCTAAAAATATATCTGTACCGATTTGGGATATTTCTAATCATAGTGAAATCTGATCAGTTCAGAGTTGTTTTAATAGTAAGGTAATTTCTGACTCATCGAATCGCGAGGCATTCGATGCGTGAATTCTACGCATCGAATTATAGCTATTCGATGCGGTAATTCGATGTGGCAGCGTAGCTGGGCCTGATGGGCCCCCCGTCCCCTATATAAGGGGGTTGCTGCTTTGACACGATCATTATTCTGCCACCAGACTCTGCTCTTCAGGTAAGACGCATCGAATTAGCGTCATTCGATGCGTCTCGCATCGAATGATAAGTTATTCGATACGATCAGCATCAAATTGTAAAAATTCGATGCTTTAAAAGTTTCGCTCATCCTTGGCATGAGCTTACCGTTGCGTGTTATTGATTTGCTGTTTTACTTTGTGTAGGATATAAGCAACCAAGCAAGACTTTCTTTTACCGAGAAAATACTTAAGGTAAAAAAAAATTCTGTTATTTATTGCAGCTTGTCGTTTAGTTTTTAACAAGTTTAGTATTGTATATATATGAGTGATATACGAGAGTGTGTAGTGACGTATGCGTCCTTAGCCAGTCTCGTTTTTTAAATATATTTCAGCTGACCCTCATCAAAGATGGTGAGCATTGAGACCCACTCCGGGAGTGATTCGAGTTCAGGCTCTAGTACCAGTTCGATTAATAAAGAGAATCCGTCAAACACACCTGCAGTTCCGACCACAGGCGATGCAGATGTCTATGATTTAATAGACAGAATAACCATTGATTCCCCCGCGGATAATAATCCTGCTCCAGAGTTGAATCCAACAACTGAGGTCAATAGCAATGAATCTTCGCCTTATAGAGATAATCGTGCTCCGAGCGAGGGTGAGGAAGATGTAGATTACATTAATAGGGAATTTGATGATCATATCGAGATCCCAGGAATGACCTATGATCAATACGTGTCTCGTCTCCAACATAATCGTAGGGGATTGCGCGAAAAATTTAATATTCCTGACAAGTATAAAATTGTCATTCCTGGCCCAAATGATCGGATGCATACCCCACCACCCGGTCACATTACTGTGTTTGTCGGACAACTTTTGAACGGGTTGCGCTTTCCAATACCGTACGAGCTGAAATGGCTTCTGCGGAAGATAAATGTCGTTCCCGCTCAACTCACGCCAAATTCTTACGGGAGCATGATTGGTTTTATCATAGTGATGAAAGCTTTGGGCGAACGACACAGTCCTAATGAATTCTACGCGTTATTCGAGATTGCGAGACGCGAAGAAGGTTTTTACTACGTGAAAGCTCAAACCAACCGAAAGTTTTTAAACGGTGGAGCAACCGGTTACGGAAAGGATTGGAAAAGAAGATACTTTTTCATAAAGGAGAGTTATGAAAACGAGTTCTTAGGATTCCGCCGGGAGTGGTTTACTGGTACAAGGGTAACAATTCCCAGTGGAGTTTCCATAAACCTGTGGAATTGCGAGTTTATCCCCACTCTAGTTAGAGAACATCAATTTGATGTTAAAAAACTCGTTGAAAATCAAGTCCTTTCTTTGGCTGGGTTATCTCCAGTGAAATACAAGGGAGAAATGACCCTTGGTATATACCTGATCTTTCTGAGATTCTTGCTTATGTTTATTATGCATTCTAACGATTTGTCTTTGTTGTAGAAAAATACTTCATGAGTCGACACGCAAGGATGAATCGGGTTGTTGCTGCGGACATGGAAAGTTCCCAGACCGAGACTGTGCGTGTAATTCCTCCTCCCCGGAAGAGAAAGAGTAAGGGTAAGAAGAAGGTTTCTGAACCCTCAACTGCTACTGCAGCTGCTGCTGCTAGTGTTCTGCCAGTTGATGCTTTCGAGGACTTATTGGGGAGTAATCCTGAGGGTAATCCAGACGGTGGCGAGGAGTTGGAAAGCAGAGCAACCGAGACTGACGAGGATGCCGGCAATCTCATTCAACGTAAAAGACGAAGAATGCCGCAAAATTTGTCGCAAACCGCGGGGGTTGCTGCTACGACTGGCCCAACTACCAGGCCAAGTGCCTCTAACCCTCCTGCCGGTGCGTCTGGTCCAAGTCACGCAGCCGGACCTAGCCAGGGTCCTCGAGCTCGAGCTGCTGGATACCAACTCTCGGAGGCCGAAGCCATCGAGCATCTGAAGGCATTATTGCCTGGTTTATCCGTCCCTCTTCCAATTTCTGACATAGAGAGGAAAAGGCTGGAGCGAAATACACTGCATCTGCTTTCAGCGGTAATGATGTCTTATCTGACTTACTTTTTCTGTGATTTTGCTTTGTAAAATTTTATCTAACCATTCGTTTGTTGTCAGGCGGGCGGTTTCGTGGATGTTATGGCCTCAGCCTTAATGGATTTCAAGGAGACCGCCAGTAACGCTGATAATTCTGCACTTGAAGCTGCCCTCGATGCCAAAGAAAAAGCTTTGCAAACGGCGAAAGATGCTCGAGAGGAAGCTAAAAAACTTGAAGAAGATCTTAATCAGCAAATTTCTGCGCTGAAGAAAGAGGTTGCCGCAGCCAAAGAGGAAGCCCACAATGCTGACTTTAATGGCTACATGCGAGGCCTCACAGATGTAAGATATATTTCTCTTATAATTTGGCACCTACTCTGTTATTTTTAACCTCAGTAATATCTCTTTTTACCCCTGTAAAAGGTTTCCCCCGAGCAATCATTGGAGATTGCTGAAAGGTTCCTTCGGGGCAATACGTTTCAAGAATTATGCAGTCGTCGAGATGATCATGTGGCTCGAAATGCTCAAGCTCTTACGGTGCATCAGTTCTATGCCACAACCTATGTTCGTGGCAAATTTCAACCAGAATGGTTGGATCTGTCCCTGGGGCCAAATTTGAAGAAACGTCCACCTCGTCAACCTTCTGAGGCTACACATCCTGATGAGTTTGCCCCTCTGCTGGATAGGGAGGATCTTATTCTCGAAGGGTTATCACCGCCGTTGGAAATGCCTGAACCCTATCCCTCATCAGAAGATGAAGAATAAGACTGAACGTTGCTCGGCTGTTAATTATTTCTCCGTTTATAAACAATTTTTATTTGTAATTTAATTTTTATAGGGCGCTGCGTCGCTCTAATGTGCTTGAAACAATTTAATATCCATTGCTTAATTTCTGGGATAGTAACTGTTGTCTTTTCTTCCAATTTCTTTTCTCAGTCCTTTACTTTATTTTGACAACCTGCTGGTTTATTATTATTTGGTGAAAATTGTTTATCAATATTCTTCGTAGTATCTGCCTACTTCCTCAATGATCTTAGTCATTTTGGAGCAGTTTCTCTTCCTTCTTGTCTTGAACTTTTGTCGGTATCTCGTGCCTCTTTGGGGCAGAGTCTCCGTTCTCTATGTCGTCTTTGACTTCTACCGGTATCTCGTGCCACTTTGGGGCAGAGTATCCGTTTTCTTTGATTGATTTAGGGATTTTCGGTATCTCGTGCCACTTTGGGGCAGAGTTTCCGTCCCTTTGTTGCCTCTGGCTTTTTTTTTTTTTTTTTTTTCGGTATCTCTTGCCACTTTGGGGCAGAGTTTTCGTTTTTCGGATTTCTTCGGAATTTTCGGTATCTCGTACCACTTTGGGGCAGAGTTTCCGATCTCCTGATTTTTTAAACCTGCACTGATTGCATTATGCCAAGTATATGTAAAATTTATGCAAATCAAATAATTCGACATAATCTTCTTTGAATAATTCAAATTAGATTATGTGAATAGAATCTGAGCTTTTATCATTGCTCATTTGCATGACTTCCAGTGTTGTCCTTCAGATCCAGGATTTGAGGTACCTGTTTTAAGTTCATACATTCTTGTCCCTCATGCGTGTTATAGCAGAGAGAACGAATAAAAACTTGTTCAAAATATTCAAATTTCTAAAAATGCTTGTAAATTTCAGAATATTTATTCGATCTGCTCCATACGCCCCGGAGCCAAGGCTATTGCTGCGTTTTCTTCTGGTTGCGGCCGCATCCGAAGCGAGTTTACATAACACTTCCAACCTTCAATGTGATCTGCGATGACTTCTCCTGTGCCAGCAATGGTGGGGAATTTTATCATCTGATGATAGGTTGATGGTAGCGCTCGAAATGCATTCAATGTCGGTCTTCCTATGATTCCGTTGTATGCGAAGTGCATGTCAACGATTACATAGTTCTCCAAAATTGTCGTTCTCTTTGGAGCTGTCCCCAATGAAGTTGGGAGCTTGATCATTCCTAGTGGCACTATCGCTGGACCTCCAAAACCATGAAGTGACGTTCTCACCGGTTCCAGTGCCTGGTTGTTCAATCCCATTTTGAGCAACGTAGAGTTGAATAGCACATTTACGGAACTCCCATGGTCCACAAGCATTTTCGTGACTCCGAAATTAGCTATATCAACAGTTATTACCAAAGGGCAATTTAAATTTGACATCTGTATAGCTTGTGCACTTAGTTTCCATAGGTCTGCGGTGGAGAACGTGATCTCTTCGTGTGGCATTTCTTCGATTCTCAGCATATTAGCCATATGAACAAAATTATCTGCTTCAACAAACCTTGTGATCCTTTTACGACCGTTGATAGAATCTGCTCCTCCTGGTCCTCCTGCTATCATATTGATGATGCCTCTCCTGGTGTTTCCGTCCTCAATCTGGGGGTACTGAAAACGTTGCGGTTCATCGATTGCCCTCTGCTTATCTTTCCTAGGAGATGGAGTTCTCTTTCGGTTGGAATTGTTTTCTTGTTCTTGCACCTTCTTGACAAACTCCACCAATTTGCCATCCTTTATCAACCGCTCAATTTCATCCTTCAAATTTATGCATTCCTCTGTATTGTGCCCCTTCTGATTGTGGTACTGGCAGAATTGACTTGAGTACATCGTAGCCTTGGACTCTCTCATCGGTCTGGGATCCTTTAACCATCCTTTTTTCTTTGCTGCCCCAAATACTGCCATTATGTGAGCATTCAGTGGGGTGTACCTTCGAGGCGAACTGTCCCTTTTGTAGTTTTTGTTCCTGTTGTTGCTGCTGTGGCGATTTTGGTCTTCTCTACCTCACTCTCTATCTCTTACAGCCACATTGTTAGGAACTTTGGTTGCCATCATTTCCTCGAAATGAACCACATCTTGAGCTATCTTGTTTATTTCTTCAACTGTGGTGGGTTTTCGTTTCAGTAACTCACCACCGAACATGGTGTTGGTAGTTGCACGAAAAACTATACTTGCAACCATTTCTCCCGTCGGGCTATCAATCCTTAATAGCTCTGTATTGAAACGTTTCATGAAGTACTTTAGACTTTCATTAACTTCCTGTTTCATCGTGTATAAATGGGAGTGATCCAAAACCAGTCTAGACTGACTAGAAAACTGATCCTCGAACATCTTTCTCAACTGGGCATAACTCTCAATCTGTCCATGAGGAATTCGATTAAACCAGTCAGCAGCTACTTCTGACAGAGTCGTTGCGAATATCCTGGCTTGCATATTGTCCCTGAAACCGTAGAGGGACAATTTTCTGTCTAATTGGAAAAGGTGATCTCGAGGATCAGATTTCCCGTTGTAAGTTTTTAATTCCGGGATTTTATCTCCTTGCCCTAGAATCTCCGACTCTATCTCTCGGCAAAAAGGACTGCGACTCATAGAATTGTCTCTCCTTGTTGCTTGAGTCTCGGCTATTGCTTTTCCCTTTTCCACCCCTCCAATGTTTCGGCTTACTGTGTTATGCTTGCCACGCAAATGAATACCTTCTGACTGTCTTCGGTCATTTCTACGTTTTCTTCTCCGCGATTCCTCTCTTTGATCTTCTTCATCATCCCTTTCTTTTTTGGAATCACGGCTCTCCGACCGTCTTCTGTCTTCTCTTCTAGTTCGTTCAGCAGCACATTCTGCCTCTCTTTCCTTCTCATGAGGCCTTTTTGACTGTATCTCTACAGATACTAGCTTCTTTCCTCGCTCTTCATGAACTGACTTCCCTTTGCTGTTTGTCCTCTCCGAAGTATGTTTACTTCTTCGGTCGTCTTGCTGTAACTTTTCCTTTTCTTTTCCCTTCTACTTTCGGATAGCTGAACCTTGTTCTCTCAAGTTCTCAGAATATTCAACATGAGATGGTATCATAGCGGGAAATGCGGTAGGGAGCACCTCAGCCACAACCGCTTTTATCATTGCGAATAGTTCACTCTTGAATTTATCAGGAATTGCAGCACTCGTCGCTGAAGCTCCAGTCACCTCGGCTTCATTAATGGGTACTTTCTCAGCTTGAGGTCCTTGATTTTCTTTCCTAGCCGGAGTTGGTACCGATGAGGGTAATGTTGATGGTCCAATTATATCTGGCATACCCCGTTCCGGTGTATCCGGTCGTTCTTCTCCCGTATTACCTTCTAGAGCTCTACTCTTGGACCGAGTTATTCTAGTCATACTGCCTATCAAGCTAATATAATTGTGTTCCCACAGACGGCGCCAATGTTTTGGTCTTATTTCGTCACGGTAAAAGAACACAGTAATATAGTACAAAATCAGATTAAACAATGCTATCCAATATTATTTACGGACTAGCTTGGTCCGGAACACTTAATACAAGCTTTCTAGATAGACATAACTAAATTACAGAATAAATACAACGTGTCGAATTTGCTGTATTCGATGTTGTCGTGTCGAATGAGGGGCAATTCGATACGGTATAGCCTTCAACAGGTAAAAGTCACTTTGGAGGGATCGAATTCGAAGTGCCCTACAGATATCGAATTCGATGCGTAATGGCGTATCGAATGGGAATATGACGTTCTGCATGTATCGAATGGAGGTTAATTCGATATGCCTCGTGTCGAATGTAGCCGATTCGATGCTGACTGTGTTGAGTTGGTTCAGATCTCAAAAAGCCCTTTGAACAGAAGGGGACGGGCTATTTATAGAACCCGTCCCGTGGAACCCACACTCCAATATAGAAAGGCGCCTCGAATCATTGTTGTTCGATACGCGCATCGAATCATGCGTATTCGATGCGATATTGGGCTGGTCCAATAGACCATGTTTATATTGCTGATTCGATGCGCGCATCGAATTGTCCCCATTCGATGCGCTCATGGGCCGGCCCAATAATGCTATATTGGGCCAATCCTTAAATTATACCCATCACTAAGGAATTGTCAAAGGGTAACTGCATTTGTTTGATTGCTTAATACATAAACAACGTATTTTCATTGGAGCTATTACATAACTCGGAATTACAAATACAAAAGGAGCGATATAACTACTAGTGCAAAACACTAATGGAGATCAAATCCCCAAAACACGTTGGAAATCACTTAGAAAATAAAACACTGATTCCTTTATTACCCAACTTTAAAAAGACACATCATCCATAACAACGACCACCTATGGCACGCGATATATTTCGTTAAAATGCCACAAGAAATTGTAGCCCTGCGTAGATCACCGTCATTTGATAACTCGCTACTAGGTAGCAACCCTACATCCAAAGCCTCAAAACGTGTAGGCGGGGTGTAGCACTCGTCCATCATGTACGAACTCTACGGGGACATCAAACAAAAACTTAAACTCCTTCCAGTATTTTTCCCCTTCGTGAAAGAATCGGGACGCGGATGGTTTAAACTATGTCAAAATATCAAAAGAAATATTTCAAGGATTAAATAGGAGTTAAATAAGATTATTCTACAGAAATGATAATTAATGAATGGCAAACGGGTTAGAGTTTTTTGTAAAATAGCATTTCACTAAAGGGTGAAATATAGATGGTGACTTACATTGTAATTACACCACTAATTACGAATTTGAAGCGCATGCACCACGTTGGGGGAAAATGTCCAATTTGACATTTTTCTCTAGCAGTGTGCATTTTGTCCCGGTAAAAAAGTGGTTATCAACATGGGGTAATGGTTCAGTAAGTAAGGGCAAAATGGTCTTTTCATAAGCAATATGGCATAGTGAAGCTTGAAACTAAGTAACCAAAGGTAGTATAGTACTTAACCCAATGCCCTAATATGAGGTAGTGTTTTTGCAACCAATGGTATTATAGAGATGATTAATATGGATCTTAATAGAATTGCTATTGAATATGACACAATCCCACCCGCCCAACCAAACGAGCCAATACTATAGAGTTTGATGCACCATTTTAACTCTATCCAAATGTGAAAAAGTCGTATTGTTCTTTTCCTTCTTTCCACATAGTTCTTCCAATGATTAATTTCGATTCACCAGTTCAAATAAATATATTCTATGGTTCCAAATTTCTGGCACATTTCTATCCAAAATCTGTTCATGTAATAACCAATATTGGGACTACTCGTACATTAATAAAATATACTGATATGCATTATTCCTCCTCCCTTATCGTCACATTCAATGATACCCAATGATGATGCTGACATGTTACAACTTGTAATATCTTATAATTTATATAATAGTATATAGATATCTATTTCACTTTTTGGGTGTTCTAAGATTCTTAAGATATCATCCACATCCTTATACGTGTGAAAAAAGAGATTATTTGTCGTTTAGTGCTTTCAAGATGCAAAATTATAATTTGGTTGTAACATGTATTAGGCTCATATTAATCAGGACGTGGAAGTCATTACAATCTTTCAAGTTTTTAATATTTAATTAAGGTATAAGTGCAGTAGAATCAAATTGTGATTCTTGGATATCTTTCTAGATACATTACACGTAATATCTTTTTTATTCATCTCACTAACGTGTCTAATATTGTAAATGAGTGGCTGTGAAATTTGAATCTAATATTGAGTTAGTTAATTAAAATTGTAGATGGTTTGCCTTTAAAGTGCATGAACTTCTTAGATTTTGACAATATTCGGTGTTGAATTTCTTGTAAATATATCTTGAAAGTCTGAAAATAATTATATGATCGTCATATCATTGATCTCTTAGATTAAGGAGTCGGCTTATGAAAGTGGCATCATATATCTCACAAATACATCATTAAACAAAATGATCAAAACCAAAGTATAGTCGATTGAGACCGAACCCATTGCTAGAAAGGAAGACCCCCCCCTAAAATAAAAGGTAGAGTCGAGAGAGCTCGAGCTAAGGTGATTTCGACCTAGCTAAGCCAAGTCCTCGGAGAGTACTTTGTCGTTCTAGGTCACGGACATATTTCTTTTTTTGTTTTTATTTGATCACAAGAATGGATTGGATCGAAACGACTTTTTCTGACCTTTGCATGCATTTGTATTAATGTCTGATTTAAGATCAGGTTTTATATATTAAGTGGTGCAAATTTACGAATATGTATATGTGGACACCTTAATTTTCTATTTCTAAAAAATGTTGGAGGCAAAAGAAAAAATAAAAAAAAAATTGTATAACACATTACCGGAGATATTGTATGTTCATATTCAACGCTATTGATTTTCTTCATTTGCAAATAAATCGAGAGCGAAGTTAGTAAAGCCTCCTTATTCACTTCAAACTTCAAAGTTTAATTTATGGATATCATTATTCATTTCATATTAATCCTATATTTTATGCCAAAAATATTTTCTTTAGCGATCTAAATTTCATGAATACTTAAAGGTGAATAGAGATATAAATAAATGGACATTTTTCAATATTATATTGTTCAAAAATTAATTAAAGCTCACCTACTTGGAGTTGAAGTTCAGAACAATATGTCTAGGTATTTAAGTCTGTGTAGCCCAAACGACATTTACTAAAAAAAAGCAGACTAGAAAATAATGGCGAAAGCTACTGGCGCCAGAAAGGCACAATTTACGGTCTCCGGGTATTATATCTCCAAATTCATAGGGGGAAAAAAACTTCAAATTGATTCACATTTACTACGTACATGCCTCTTTAATTTGTACCTGTTTAACAGTAATACTTTAATAAATTATTATGTACAGAAGAGATACAAACAAGCTTCGAGTTAATTATTCTACTGCAATAATCTTAGTTTGTGTCTCTTAAATAGCGAGTTTTCTAGTAGTCTAAATGTACACAAATGCTACAAAAAAAATGATAATGTTTATGCAAGTCTTTCTCAAATACGAAATGAGCCTTAACATCTTTTGGTTACAAATGCATGCATGCATGAAAAGCTATTTTTGAAAAGGCCTTAGTGTATCAAATCTCGCGCATAATGTTGACAAGAACAATGATTAAGCATGTAATAAAAGGGTAGGCTGCATGAACTATGAGTGAATCACGTTGATGCGTTTATATGAATTCTTCACCTTCATTTATTTCGACATTATTTCACCTTTTTAAAATTAGTCGCACATTATAGAACACGTATGAGTGAGAGGTTTAATGAGATGTACCAATAAACCAGCTTATAAATATTCTTTAGTGCTTAGGCTATTGTCCCCATCCCAGTCCAAAAACAAGTTAACAACCATATAATATATTTATATAGTTGCGTATGAAAGCTTTAAAAAAGAAAATCTAGCCTCTTCTGCATAAAATCCAACTTGATTTCTCCCTGTAGCCCAACCCCACCCCCCTCTTTATGTATGGCCAGACAAAAGAGAAAAAGTGCAGCCAAGTTGCATATTATAAACCCTTTCCAGATCTTTCTTATGTTAGTACAAGAAGTTTGTTTTTGCAAAGTCACCCCTTGGTATTATGTTAAATTGGTGAATTACCTCTAAAAATGTAATAGACAAATTAATTCTCTGTAATTTCAAAAAAGTATCTGAAATCATCCATATACAAGGAGGCGCAATTCATCTAAAATGGGGAGAGAAAATGTACACGAAAAATACATTCTCATCCCCCTTTTTTTCGTTATAAAATACGTATATATTTTGATTATCTGTTTTAATTTACGAACGAAATACAAATCAACCAAGAAATAAAAATAAATTACAAATTTTAATATATGTTGCACTTTGTTTTTACATTTACTTAATTTTTTTGTAATACAATAAGTCAGAGTAATTTAATATTAAATAACAAATTACTACTGTGATTTTTTTTGAAAGCCACAGAAGGAGGATATGGGTCGTTTAATTTTTAATATAGGGTAATACGGCAATTTAGTGTAGTACATGGACCGAATTGTCAAAACCCCACAAAAAATGACTTCCCCCTCACAACTTAGCTGTGCTAGCTAATTTACTGCCCCCCCCCCCCCCCCCCCCCATGCCCATAAAACTTTTGTCTCTTTTCTCCATTCAATTCAATTCAACCAACCATCCCTTTTATAGTTTTATTACATCCTCTTACATATTAATATATCCAAAAAGTACTCTTATATAACACCCACAAGTACACATACACAAACACAAACAAAAAGAAAATAAATATACACAAAAGTTCATAAAATAAAATGAAGATTCAGTGTGATGTTTGTGAGCAAGTAGAAGCTGTTATTTTCTGCACTGCAGATGAAGCTGCACTTTGCAAAAACTGCGATTTTCGTGTACATAATGCGAATAAACTCGCTAGCAAACATCCTCGTTTCGCCCTCGTTCGTCCGCAGTTCAAAGAATCCCCGTGTTGTGACATATGTCAGGTGAATACTTAGTAAAGTGTCGTTTGACTTAAAAGCTTAAGTTACAGTAGATTAGTCATTTACATTTTTTCCAAGAATATGAAAGTTTTAATTTTATGAAACCTTACACGTAAAAACGTCGTAAAAAGATTCTAGTATTTAGAGGAACGAAACTTACGATGGAATGGAATTTTTGGTACATATTCTACTTGATGGATCAAAGTTTTGTTTTTTGACGTAAGTTTCAGTATGTCAAATATCAGAAAACTTTTCGCAGTTTTTTATGCGCATATTGGAATATGTTTAGAAACTTCGATCCATAGTTATGATACATATTTGATTGTCACGTCAATTAAAACCTTAAACTTTTATTTATGCATTTTCCAACATGATCCATAATCTCATTTGAAATTTAATTTTCACAGGAAAGAAGAGCGTTGGTGTTTTGTCAAGAGGATAGAGCATTACTCTGCAAGGAGTGTGACATTCCAATACATAAAGCCAATAATCACACCAAGAAACACAACAGGTTTCTTCTCACCGGCGTCAAGCTTGCCTTGCTCGATTCTTCGAGTCAAGCAACCGCATCCTCCAGTGGATCACAATCAGAAACTGAGATGAAATCAGTAACCAGTGACACTAACATTCAGTCAAATATGATCACAAATTGTTCGGAGTCATCCTCCAATCCTTGGTGGGATAATATCGAGTCGAACCAGCAAGGATCGGAGTACTTAATGGAGAGTTTATCCGGTTGGCAAGTCGAAGATTTGCTCTACCCTCCTTCAAACTATGGCTTCAATAAGGTTTGTTGTACATTGCATTTTCTTACCACTATTATGAACATTTGAATGTGTTATATTTTGCTAAATCTGAGACATTACAAGATCATTATGCTGATACAAAATCTTGTTCCTGTTTTCTGTTTGCAGATTTACGACCAAATGCCACCCTTTAGATGAAGAAGCTGGAAGCAATTTTGTCACATTTTCAGCTTAAGTTGAGGTCAAAAGGTCGAAGTTGTAGTCGAAGATTCTGAAAGACTAATGTGATGAAATGGAGGACACGATGAAGATGATTACTATCTCCGTATGTGACGCAATTTTGATGAAAACAACATTGTCCAAATCACCATAACCTCTTCACCAAATCCTATGTTTTTTATTTCTTTTGTTTGATTTAATTTTTTTTCTTCGTTTAGTCATTGTGAACTCACTCAACAAAAACTGCACAAATCTGCTTCATCCCACATGTTCTACGATAATCGGTTTTTTTTAACAGATTCTTTCTCAGAGAAATGGATCTGATCAGTCGATCACCGCCCCCCCCCCCCCCCCCAACCCATACTCTACAACGAACATATCTTTCTTTTTTCGTTTTTTTCTTTTTTGCAATTGGCAGGGCAGAGAGCAGCTATTGCCCATTGCTATCTCCTTGTTATGGTTGGTACAGAGAGAGAAATTTCTGTTGTTATTTGCATGTCTTGAAAATATTAACAGCAAGAGGGAAGATATGTACAACCAAGTCTGTAATTTTATTTCATTTAACTGCCAATTAATTGTGTAAAATGTCTGCATCTGGTATTCCAAACTTCATGTGGTTTGTCCCACTTATTATTTAGAAATATCTTTCATTGTCTTTCTTGTTTTTTTTATTTAAGTTAGGCAAATATCTTTTGTCATTTCCTTGTTAATGTTATGATTGGTAGTTGGTACAATGGAGACTGTTGCATAAATGTTCCCTACACAGATAAAGACTGCAAATTATTTGGCATCTTTCTCAGCTTGAAAGGTTACTTGAGCATATGAGTATTATGTATCGTATTCAATCTCCCCAGACTATTTATTTACGCTTCAGTAATTATGTAAATTATCGGGAGAAAAGCTTCTCAAGAACAGAGATGATCACGATGACCTTAAAAAGGAATGACACCAATGTAAGAATCTAGCACAAAATAAATGCTCCAGAATCCCGTAAAACCGTTTTACGTACGCATGTTTTTACCAGCATGATCACAACCTTAGTACAGTAAACACCGTGATTCTACAGAACTAAAGCTTAGTAAAGGTTTCATGCAGCAAAAGGTTAAATATAAACCAATTGAAATCTTTTGGCAGGAATACAAGTACATATGTCATTACTTAATTAACACAAGCCACCAGATCAACTAATAGTCAAACTAGAATTGAAGTATCCTAAATGGTAAAGCGGCGAGGGATGCTAGTATGCTACCGTTCACTACCATTGTTGATGTTTACATCACCTGAAGTTCGTAGCTAAATATTGTTCAAACAAAAACTCCTGTCACAAATTTTGTGGGCATCAACACTCAGATGTTGGTTCAGCCAGCAGAGTAGATAGGAAATTGGTCTAAAGTACTCATTCTCGCATGTATCAAAATGATATGAAAAAAGAGGTCGCTCAATACACAGCATTAAGGCAGCTTAACAGAAAATATATAAAAGTGAATTTGGACAAGGCTCACCAACAGTGTTTATTTTGTTTCGAACTTAAATCCAAAAATACAACACAAGAACCAGACAAAGCTACTCTTATACACATGCAAAAGATACTTGCATACATAACACAGTTCTCCAACAGATTCGGTAAGAAACGCGACACTTGAGAAGTTATAAGAATACATGGCTTAGCCGTTGAAATAATTTCCCTGGGATATAATGATGCTAACCTATTGTAGTTTAATATGGGGGAATAGCTCATGCTCGGGATCAACTGTCAAAACTTTCATAAACTCTTCGATACAATTAAAATGCGGAGTCGCTGATCTTGGTCTTTCCAAGCAATGTGTCTTTGGCTTCATTGATTTTAGAGGCAAGGTAATGACTACCGCCTGCATCAGGATGGTTTGCCACCATCACTCGCCTGTGTGCTTCCCTTACCTTATCAACTGGAGTGGTCTCCCTAATCAGACAAAAACAATGGTAAGATCCAAATCACTGTAAAAAGTACTATAAGACATTTGTCTTTGTGATGTTTCCATTAAATCGACATAGCAGATAAGAAAAAGGATAGCTCAAGTTTGATTTAACATTAGCTTTTAGCCACGCGACAAAAATTCGAGAGTGTAATATTTACATTTGCTAGAAGTAAAACAAAGATGTGGGTTGATGATAATAATAATAAGAAAAGAATAGAAAAAAACACCACGCAACCACAAACAAACGTTTAGCCAGAAGTTACATCCACAAAAAACCAACAGGTTTCGGTAAAAAAATCCTCTAGAAACACATGATCAGACAAACGTTTCAGAGTGCAATATTTACATTTGTTAGAAGTAAAACAAAGATGTGGTCTGCTAATAATAATAAAAAATAATAGAAAAAATAGCACCACGCAACAACAAACAAACATTCCAAAAGTTACATCCGCAAAAAACCCACTTGCTCGCTCTTGCTTGTGCAAAACAAATTCCACCTGGTCTAGTAAAATTCTCATTATAACTGTTAACAAAAGAATGGTTTGCACTTGCCTAACTCCAAGAATAAGAGCTGCTTCCCTCCGAGTCATTTTTGGTTGGAAACCTCCTTCATAGAACTTGCGCATTCTAGCAGTCGGTGGTCTCGCCTTGAATGCTTGCCAGGCTTGAATGCCACACTTGCCAGCATAAGCAGCAGCAGCAACAGTAAGTCCAGCTATTAGTGGTGAAGTCTGTAAGAAGATGAGTTTCAATTTTTATGAGGGGGTTCATATTAAAAAGAAACACAAAAGCATCACCAAAAATAATCCAGGATTATAAGAAATAACTGAAGGATTTTACATTATAATCAAGCAACGCCAAATAAATTCTACCAAACCAAGAACTACTGCGATATAAAAATATTAATATCAACAGAGATGCGTCATGCTGCCTTATACAACTAATATAATCATGTTTGCCAATACATCTAATGAATAATCGAGATGTAGGCGTCCAGAACATTCAGATACGTTGATCAACTAGATATTTGTCTTCTGAAATTAACATTTTCAAACAACTTTAGGTAGAAAGAAATACACTTTGGAAGATTATTTAATGTTAAAACATCTGAATAATCAGCCTCAGAACCACATATATACGTTGTAACCACTAAATAACAAAAGGCTTAGCACAATTCCGGAAAAAGAAAATTTTACTCAGGTATGCAGGCAAGCATTCCTTTCCCGCAACTTAAAGAAAACTACACGAGCAAGTATCCTATGAGCTAACACTTTATTCCTTTCGTTTACTAAGAACTAACAAGAGGAGCTCTCACCTCGACATACATCAAAAACTGTAGGAAAAAAAAGGCTCTTCTACCAAAAAGGCTCTTCTGCCAAATACGTAATTCGTAAAATACATAATTCTTAAACATGGTACCCAGAATATAATAGAACACCATGACCACACCTGAATGGTTCCTCTAACAGAAGTTCTGTATAATATTTATATATAGGATTCATAAATAAAAATCTTTCTTTTCATTTCTCCGTATCATGATGGATCGAAATTTACACTATTTTCCTCGAAAAGTACCAAAAAGTTTTCATTTTTAAATCTTCCAAAACGAAATATACAAAGCCTTTTTCCGCATTCCTTGCATCTACAATTTTTTTTTATTTTTTTTTTGAAACATGTCAAAAACTTTGTTATGCCTCAAATATTTAGCGGACTGAAACATACTCAGAAACCGAAACTTTAATCTATGAACAACGAGCATTTTCCTAATCTACAACGCGCTAGAAATCAATAAAAGATTATTGAATTTCAGTAATAATCGGAGATTCGTAGAATCCAGCTCCCAACAACTGAGGTGCAGAGAGACCCAGGAACAACAGGGATACGTAAACGAAAACTCGGAGATACCGAAAAGGCTGAAATCAAAAATCCTCTTGTATTGAGCTGTATCAATAATTAACCGAATTCAACTAATTGACAAGAACCCATTTCACAAAATTGAAAACACAAAACACACGAAATAATTTGATACCTCATTCGATAATCACACACACTGACCAAAGAATCATTACACTGTCCGTTATGCATATAAAACAAATGAAATGCATACATTAAACGGAAATAACGGAAAAAGCGGCACTAACCATATTGTCACTTCAAAAAAACTTTCAACCTTCACAAGCTCCGCAGATTCAACTTCGGAAATTATGATGCAAGTTTTTGTTTTTTTTCGTTTTTAAGTGCGATTCGAAAATTAGGGTTTTGTGATGAATCTAATTGGGGAAAGAAGAAGAAGGTTCACGAATGTTTTATTCAAGTCCACACACAAGAGGTGAATTATTAAATAAATATTTAGAGGGCTTTCACTTTTTATTTTGCAAAAATAATAGAAAATATGTTACTATTGCTAAAAAATTAATAAACTTTTGTTATTAAAAATAAGAAACTTTTTCTTAATTATTTGATAGTTTTTCAAAATACCCGTCTCATTCACGAGAAATTGTTTTGTAGTGTTGACGTAGTGCAACTAATTGAGATGATTGATTGAGGTGGTTATTTTCTAGATTTTATAAAAAACTTAAATCTATATTATATTTAGATCGTCAGTTGTACATATTATCAATACAACGGGTGCATGAATATTTATTCCCGCTTCACGCGATTGATTTAAATTTCTTTTAACATTGTGTAGTGTGAGTTTTTGGCAATCTGCTCGTTACATGTCTGGTTGTGTGTACACATTGTTATTGGTCCACCCGCACAACTTATTTACAAAGTTAAAAATATTAACAAGTTTTTAAATTGAATTCAATTTTCTCGACAACTGACGAGTGGTAGGTTGTGAGATATAAATACGAATTTACAAATTCTTTTTCAACGCTAA
Source organism: Linaria vulgaris (assembly GCA_948329865.1). Taxonomy (NCBI): domain Eukaryota; kingdom Viridiplantae; phylum Streptophyta; class Magnoliopsida; order Lamiales; family Plantaginaceae; genus Linaria; species Linaria vulgaris. Next base: position 5,186,957 of record OX415251.1, read on the forward strand.
CCATTTCCCCTAGGCCCTAGTTCTCCTTTTGAACACTCCCATCAATGCTAATTTTCATCCATACTCCTCGACTTTGAACGACGAATGAGAGCATGTCCGCGAGATTTTCTTGATGATGTGGCACCCCCCAACCACTATCATTTGGGAGCGCATCGCTATTGAAGAGTAACTCTTCATGTGTAGGTGTTGTAACACTTAGCATGTTTGATGTCAATCAAACAACAATAAAAACCAAGATTGTAATCTCATTTGATTAGAATAGACTATGTGAACCAAACGAAAAATCAAGAGGAGTCGAACAAATTCTCCCTTATCTAGCCTCAGTAGGAAAAGAAAATGGGAAAGATGACATGAACTATACAAAAGTAATTAAATTATTACAAGATTCAATCAAACCAAGGAAATAAGGGTCCTCTTATGAATTAGATATAAGAGTGACAATCTTTTACAAATGTGGGGAAAGATTAACAGCAAGCCTCAAACCAAGTTCTCAAACCAAATGAATAAATAAACAATACAATTCTGTGGAACTTAAACTATTTTTTGTTTATTTCAGAAGTGATCAGTTTATGAGCACTCCATTCCCATTACTCCCAGCAATGCTGCTTGTATCAACCTTTGGTGGGCCGGAATGTCGTCGTGTCCTCGCTGGCGAAGGCGGATACGCTAGCCGTTTCTTTGCAGATCCTCCACCCTTTTCTGGCGTACCACCGCCATTAATCTCCATGCCCAATGGACTCATCAACCTCGATTTTGCCTTAGCGGACCTCGTTGGGGCCATATAGCTAGGCACGGATGGTGAACTCGCCAGGCTTTCGTTGTCGTCCCTAACAGATCCCGTGCCAGCAATGCTGTGCCTTCTATTCAACTCCGACCGCACGCTGAACGTGCTTCGAGAATCGTCGTCCTGACTAATCCCGCTCCCTCGAGGACTCGAGGGGTTCAACTTCCTAGCCTGAGTAGATGGAGAGTGGCGGACAGATGGTGGTTTTTGATTGGCGGGGGATGCATTGTCGGAGTTGAGTTGATGTTTGGCGAAAGATTTTGTGATTTCTGCTCCAAAGCTCGCACTTTTGACGGAAAATTTGTCACTGTTATCTTTTTCTTGAGATTCCCATTGTCGTGCGGCGGTCCAGCGTTCTAACCAGCTCCAGCCCCATTGAGGATTGGTTGGATCCATGAAGAGCAAGTTTGTGGATTTTGAGGATTTCTTCCATGTTTGCTGTTCAGTTAAAAGATGATGATAGTTAGAGTCCAAACCGTTGTATGGGTGACGGGGTACTACAAACTATTAAAGCGAGTGGCACTCCCTGAAGTTCAAAAACATTAGAGATAGGCTCCTTTTATCAGTTTTTCTTCAAGTTTCATGGGTGTTTCTGCAATTATTCTAACCTTAAAGGAGATTTCAATAAACATACAAAAGATTTCAACTTTACCCAAAGAGACAGGTGCAGTAGAGTTTAGCCTTTCAATTGCTTAAATTTAAAGCATTTGCTTCAATTTGTGAAGACTGGAAATGCATTTCAGAAATATAATTTGAAGTACCTGATGTGTGTATGAATAAGCTAGTGCTCTTTCTCGTCTCATCGCAGCTTCGTATTTGTGCAGCAAGTTCGCCTCGACTTTCTCCTTCGATTGCAGACTGTCATTCCAATCCTCTCCCATCTGCAACATTATTGAATCCCCTTTAAGTTATTAGGCCAGCATACGAATTCAACGGAAATCTGAAAAAATATTTAACCGACGCTGTCGAGCCAACAATTTAACGCTGACCCCTTATTACGATATTATCTATAATCTGTCTAGCCATAACCAATGAAAGTTTCTGTTACACGTGAAGTTAGTAAAAGAACTAACTTTGAGGCTCTCCAGTTCTTTCGCACGTTTTTGAAGAAGCTGTCTCTGAAGTGCTCGATTCTCCTCAGACATCCTGATCCTTCTAGATTGAACTTGTGAATGCACACGAGATAGAGTCTGCATGCATTTCAGAGTGTTTGCAGTCTGGCGCTTCACGGTTGGCCCATCGACCAGTGACTTCAGTCTCACGAGCCCTCTTAGAGCTCGCAGTGCTCTCCTTGCCTGAAAATAAACCAATATGTTAAAATTATACTATGATGAGCACCAAAACCTGTCGAATAAGGTTGTCGTGAGTTCCATGAACCACCTTCTGTATAACCTAGCAAAAAGTTATGATACAAAGCACAATCTCAAACAGATTGATTAAGCATTCATGAGAGCACACTACAGCTTAGCATTCTGACGGAAAGCCGGTGCAACAAACCATCATGGAAAAGGTACACATATCTTGTGACCCACCAAATAGAAAGAAAGCAACAATTTATCCAATCATTTTTAGCGCCAGACCACGGAGATCCCTCATTTAATCAAGTATGTCCTCATCGATAAACACCAATATCTACCTTATCAAATTCACCAAACGAATAATAAAAGGAAACAGACGTATAAACATCGTACCAAGTAACCGCGAAATGCCGTCTGGATTTTGATCACCGCCACTTCTTCCTCAGACATTCCCGCAAATTGAGACACGGTGGTCAGTCTTACAACCTCAGCAGCCGCATGTGCAGCAGCAACTGCCGCTTCAGCAGCTGCTGCAGTTGCAACTGCAACCGAGTAAGCATGTTTTGTCTGCTCATCTTCAACTTCCGTCAACTTCACTTCTTCCAAAGGAGGAAGAGGCTGAGGATGTGGTACTTCAACCGTATCTCGATTATGAGAATCGGAAACAGAAACCGATGGCATTTCCTTTTCTTTTCCAAACCATTTCTTCTTCGACTTATCGGCCTTCTGAAAAAACAGCCAACGATATCAACTGTTAACCAATTTTCAAAATATAAACGATGCTACGAAACTACAATGTGGTTTAACGAAATACGAACCTCGGCTTTCTTTTCCTTAGAGTTTGGGCTGAGAGCCTTCTTTACTGAGGAAAACCAGCCTCCCTTCTTTCCCATCTTTTTATCATCCACAATTTAACTTATTCTAAAACACACAAAATCAAAAGAACACATTCCATAACTACTTCAATGATTTAACACCAACCAATCTAACACTATCATAACCACAATGCTCAAATCTTGAAAATATAATAAGAATCATAAAATCTACCAAAATCCAATATCAAACAAATCCAACATTATCAAATCTAAGCATCCTAGATTCTTTCACATACCATCAATCCATAATCTCAAAAAACTACAAATGCATATAAAAATCACTTCACTACAAATCTGCATTACACCTTAATCACAGTGTCTAATCACTAAAAAGCATCATATATCGATCAAACAGTTGAATTTCAAGAAACTACTAACTACAAAAAACCCATCTTAGATTCATCAAATCTAACACTAAAGATTTGATTTTTACACCCAAAAAAAAAAAAATCACCTGAAAATAGATTTGCTCAGATCTCGGACAATTTTATCTCACAACAGAATCTACTAAAGTCCCAATCTTTGCACGCAAAATCTAAAACCCATAATGCAACAATGATCCAATTTAGTGTGTGAGTGAGTGTGTGTGTGTGTGTGTGTGTGAGAGAGAGAGAGAGAGAGAGAGAGGAAAAACCAGATCTTGACAATGGGGAACAAATTCAACGGAAGGATAGGACAACATGAGAGAGGAATGGCAACTTGACAGCTGGTTTTACTGAGGTGGGACCCACTTTGGTAATGAGCTGGACTATGTGGGTCCCGCTTTATTATTGTAATAATCCAATTTTAAGAAAGGAAAAAAACGATTTTTATAATTTTATGGGGACGTCAAATTGATTATTATTTGTTTCTATGGATAATCACTAACTGAGTTTAGCCTGAGTTACTTATTCGTTGTTGAAATTATTAAATTTATACTTTTATTGATGAGATAATGTAAAGCGTTACTATATAGTAGGATCAAATCAAAAAGATATTTGGTGAATTTACTATATTACTAACTTATGAAAAATGTTCAGGCGTCGAATGTAGCAAAACCATTCAAGTGTTTTTTTATGAGAAGAGGGTTTAAATATCAATTTATTATAGTATTGAATCGAAAACGTATACAACATAATGTTCATTGATTTGCAACACGTAATCAATTAGGTAAAGACTCAATTAGGCAACTTTAATCTTTGTTTAGCATTGTTAAAACTCATATATTCTTCTCAACCTCGGATAATTTGGATAATCCAATACAAATTAGTATAGTACACGGACCACATTGACACTTAATTCGTGTTAGATCCTTAAAAAACTGAACATGACTCGTAAAAAATAAACCTTAATTAGAATATTCAAGTATACCACGTCTAATTGAAATGGTGTAGCTTGTAAGTTCAAACGATTCTCCAATGCAGAAACAAGTCTTGGGAAAAATTATTCGATACAATGATTATATGGATGACAAGGTACAACACATAGTTAAGATTAAAAAAAAACTCTAAATTATAGGAAATAACCACCCACACCTCATCTCAACCGTGTATTGGTATACCACCTAATCTTAAAACGGTTGTACCTAATAGTCTCTCTTATTAAACTAACTTTAGATTTAGTTGGAGATAACATGAAACACAAGTCACGTGTTGTCCTAGCGTAGACTCTACCAATACCTAAGTCAACAAGGTTGGATGAAAGGAAAGAAAACAACCCATTATGATCGATCTGCTAGGCACAATCAATAGTTGAGCTTTGAGTTCATCAATTAGGTGAGAGTAGCATACCATTATTTATGCAAATTGTGGGGTATATAAATAAGATTAGTTTCGAGAACTTCTGATTAGAGTGGTAGTTGAAAATTTTGCAACAAGATCTTCCTAATCGGACGCTTATTTCTCCTACAGCGCCCATTCAAATACATATATTGCACATCATAAAAACGATTGAAACTTTTTTTAACACCATCAAACGAAACAAACAAGTATTTTTTAAGTTATTAACAACTACAATTTTTCTAATTTTAATAAGCACGTCGAAAAAATTCCAAAATATTGCCAAAAGTTTCTATATTTATCATATCGACAATTACCTCGATCAAACATCCATCCCTGATTATACCAAATACGTTATAAAATTGATATTTAAATCAAGCTACTCCATCTACATTTTCTATTGGACATATAAAGAATATATATAATAGGACAAGGTATTATTTCATTTTTTTATAAAAATACAAAAAGTTGAAAAGCTTTTGTACTATTATGAAGCCTTATTGAAATAATAAATATCTAGATTTCATATCACATGACGTGCCACCAGACAGTCCATGTCTCCACCTCCAATGTTTCGGCAACGGCAAACCGCCGTAAAATAAATACTTTGCCGACACTTCACGCCTTCAAATATTCACATCTAGATTCCAAAGTAAAAAGTAAATAAATAATTGATGAAAACCCCAAACTAGCTTAATTAATAAGAAAAAAAGTTGATTACACAATATAACATTTAAATGAACATATCATTGCTATGATCTGGTATTAATTTTGTAAATATTCTTAACATTAAATGACAAGGGCATGTTTATATTTTTTTTCCTGTATAATTACGCGAATATTACTTTTCTTTTGTATAAATTTATTATTCAATGTAACAAAAATGTTCTTCCAAAAGTGAACACCGTGTTTATAGAAATCAAAGTATGGTATGTGTTATTGGAAAATGTGGTTTTTTCTTTCTATATTGGCTTGTTAATATTTTGGTCAAAAATTGTTCAAAAAACTTACTGCTACATGAAATTATTTAGAGACTTAATCTAATTAAATATCAGCTGAACTTATATTTACATGTTAAACTACTAAATACTACCAAAAAAAAAATCGAGGGACTTTAAATAAATAAAGTAATGAAGAGGGTAACCTTTATCAAAAAGAAAAAGCGAGAATCCTTTTTTTTGTTCTTGTGCTTTAATAGATAATTGGAGTATTTATTTACTTAATTATTTGTTACACAAGTCACGAAATAATGTTGAAATAAATGGTTAGTCACTTAGTTGCAACAAAAAGCAATCATGCATATAGTCCAACCAGAAGGCAAGATCATTTATAGAGTCGTTAAATTATGCCAAAAGTAACGGCTAGTCCCTCTTGTGAGTCATGATTGTATGAGAGAACAAAATTATTACTTCTATTGATCATTGAGAAAAGCTTTTTAGCCTAAATAAATTACTGATTAATTATTAAACTAAACCAAATAAATTTTTGGAGCTGCATGGTTTTCTTTTGATCGCAATATTCAATGAATTACGCTGCTTCAAGATTACCTCATGGTATTTAATTAAATTTAATCTATCCTGATTTTTCTTATCAAATTCTCACTTGCCCTATTGGTTCAATTTAATTCTACAAATGAAATAATGAATTGTAGATTTGTGAATTGTAGATTTGCTTGTTTGATCTCCAATTTATCGTAGTTTGTCTTTGTAGATTTGCTTGTTTTAGATTTTTTATTTTTTCTTGAAACCAAAACCGAACTTTCATTCATTCAAAAAAATGGACAAAACCAACGTTAAAACAATAACCCACAGCGGAAAAACCCGTTGCTATCTCAATGAAGAAAAAACAAGAAAAACAAGACTCGACTCAACATCATAAAAACTAAAATCCACATGCATCCTTGACCGCGTTCCGAGCTCACTCATGTGCCACCGAATTTGAGTTACGCCACACCCAAGTGAATCCGAAGCCCATCCTAATTAAACGGCATATATTGTTGAGAATATTTAAATGTCTGAAAGTGTAAAATGTTCTGCAATCAATGTTGGATGCATGTTGTGTCAACATCCAGAGAACATTGAAACCCGAGAACATTCTTAACCTGAAACATTGTTCCAAAATTCGAGAACATATTCTGGAATAAATGTTGGATGGATGTTGAGCCAACATCAGGACAACATTTAAACCAGAGAGTATTCTGTCAATCTGTCTTTAACTGCTTTATTTTAGTTTTGCCTTTATTCATCTATTAATCAAGTTCCACGATTTTAGTTGTCTTTGTTTATGTCCGGGAACATCTCTTAATCATAAGGAAGAGCATTACAAGTTTTCTAAGTTGAAGTTTCCATAATTCAAGAGGAGGAGATCGGCCAAGTCAACACGGTTTCAAATATGGAAAGTTTTGGAGTTCAAGTGCAACTATGAATCTTCCCAAGATCAACTCTGAATTGAAGAAGGAGTATTTCCTTATTAGAACTCAATCTAATAAAGGGAACTATTATTCAAGAAGGAGATCGAATTCAAGAAGGAAAGAAGAGTTCAACAAGGAAACAACATAAGTTACCAAAACTGTGTACAACACACCTTGGAGATCAAGTTTGAAGAAACATATATATAGGGTGTGAAGTACATCAAGATACATAGAGAAACAATAGAGCTTATAAATCCGTAGAGATTATATATTAAGCATTGTTGCTGTGTTTCTTGCTTTGCAAAGTTTGTGAGTTTTCGAGTTAAGTCTAGGATTAGATTTAAGGAGAAAATTATTGTCTGCTTTGTTGAGTCCAATCTACAAAAGAGCGAGAGTGATTTTTTGGTGAGGAACGTCTTTGTTAAAACCTGCGTGGTTATTTTGCCGTAAGGCTAGATGGTTGATTATTTATAATAAACCACTGAAAATTTATCTTCTTGTGTTCTTTAATTCCGTTGCACATTATACTCTATCAAGAAGATTGTTTGAGATCAAGTTAAGGCAACGCCTACTTAACTTGAGCTCTGAAACTTTGGAAAAGTTGTATCAATCCCGATCCAACAATTTCAATTGGCGTCAGAGCCTAGCAACGATTTCACTGGTGTTTGGAGGTGATACAACGCGATGGACAACATCAATCCCAATTCTGGCAGACTCCCAGTCTTAGAAGGATCCATCAATTATGCTTACTGGAAGACCAGGCTCAGAGTTCACATCAAATCCATTGACATGAAAGCATGGGATGCCGTTCTTGATGGATATTCTGTCCCAAAGATTGAGAACGACCGAGATGCAGATATTGTACCAAAACTGAAGTCACAATGGGCAGCAAACGAGGTAACACTGTATAACTACAATGAGAAAGCTCTTAATGCTATTTTTAGTTATGTTACCAATTAGATGTTTAAGTTAATTCAGAACTGCACTACAACTAAATCAGCTTGGGATATCCTTGAACTTCATTGTGAATGAGATATAGCAGTTAGAAACTTTAAACATAGACAATTGCTTAAAGATTTTGAAAAACTTGAGATGGGTGATGAAGAGAGTATAGATAGTTATTTTGAGAAAATCCTTGACATTACAAATCAATGTGAAAATCTAGGATTTCCTGTTTCAAATCAAACTATGGTTTATAAAGCTTTTAGATCTTTGTCACCTAGATTTGCTCTTAAGAGAATTGCCATGGGAGAGACAAGAGATATTGCCAACATGGAATTTCAATCCTTGTTAAACACTCTTGGAGAATTTGAGCTAGAGTTTTCTGCTAGGACTACCAAACAACAAGCTATTGCTTTGTTAGGAACAAATTATCATGAGAGTGAAGATGAGGATGAAATTATTTCTTCTAACTATGCAAATATTAGCAAGAAACTCAGTAGGTTGAACTTTAAAGATAAATCTAAAGAGAAACAACCTAGCAATACTTCCACTAGTTATAGAAAATTGCCTCCCAAATTTGTTAAATATATGGCAACAAAATCTAGTCTTGAAGAAATTGAAAAGTTGAAAACTACTCAATGTTATGAATGTAAAGGTTATGGTCATATTGCTGTTGAATGTGCTAACACCCTCCGCAAGAAGGGAAAGTCTCATTGGGTTTGTGTAGATGATTTCAATGAAGAGGATTATAACTCTGGATCAAGTGCTGATACTGAAGAAAACCTTGAAGAGATTCATACAGTTGCGCTATTTACTCATGTCAACTGGACAGAAGAAGATCTCCATAACTGCCACGGGTCCCAATGTTGCTCCAACATCCAAGACTCAACATCAGAACATGAGACTTTCTTTGGGAATTGGACTGAATATGATACCCATATTGATCTCAATTCTTTGTCTGATAATGATGAATCTAACTTTGAATGTTTTCATGGCTCAGTTGATCTAGATGAAGAGTATTACTTCGAAGGTGAAATGTCCCAGGAGGAAATCATTGAAGACTTGAAGTCTACTTTTCATAATCTTCTGAAAGAGAATCAGAAACTCACCAAGAAGAATGAAGCTTAAAGACTGGAGATTGATGGACTGAAGAAATTGATGAGGATGTATGAAAGAGACCTTGACAAGACATAAGCTGAACTTAAAGAGGTAAAAGGACAGCTTGAAAAAGATAGTCAGATCATTGCTAAATGGAACTCAGGTACATCTAAACTTGATGAGGTACTGAGTATAGGTAATCAAGGAACAAATGGTCTTGGATATTTTGAGAAACCTACCTCTAAAGTTGCTAATCCTGTTTTCATTAAAGAAGGTTTTATTAAGGAATCAAAAGACTTGAGTTGTGCTAATCCCAACAAAAGTAAACCTACTTATATCTGTCAATTTTGTTTTCAACCAGGTCACATAAAACCTTATTGCAAGAAATATTTGAAAGAAAATGTGAAGAAAATAGAAATTGTCTCTAATGTTGAGTTGGTCATTGGTATAGATGTTATCCCAACATTAGGAACAGGACAGAAAAGTAGAACTTGGATTGAAAAGTTAAAGACTCCTAAGATAAAAGTTGTATGCAATGTTGTCTTTTTTGCTGTGTACTCTAACCTTGCAGGTAAGTGGTACTTTGACAGTGGATGTTCAAGACACATGACAGGAGACAAGGAAAATTTTAAACAACTGATTCATCTCAATGTTGGAACTGTCACCTATGGAGGAGGCACCAAGGAAAGAATCATTGGAAAGGGAGTACTGGATGTTAAGGATTTCCACCCCTCAAAGATGTTCTGCTAGTTGAAGGATTGAAAGCAAATCTAATAAGCATTAGTCAACTTTGTGATGATAACTTGCTTGTTACATTTGATAAAAGTTCTTGTGATGTATTTAATAGTGATAATGTCCTTGTTATGACAGGTACCAGATCTAAAGATAATTGCTACCTTGCTCAGGAAGAAGCAGATTGCTTTCATGCTAAAGTTGATGATGCTGTTCTGTGGCATAGGAAGCTAGGACATGTTCACTATATGAACCTTGAAAAGTTACAGAAAGTTGATGTTGTAAGAGGCTTACCTAAGATATCCAGCCCAGGTAAGGTTGTATGTGGGGACTGCCTGAAAGGTAAGCAAACCAAAGCTATTCATACACCCCTCCAGGTACAAAGTACAATTCCCAGGACTGGTAAGTGTTTTGAATTATTACACATGGATCTCATGGGTCCTATTGAGGTGAGCAGCCTAAGTGGTAAGAGATATGCCTTTGTTATTGTAGATGATTTCTCTAGATATACATGGGTTAAGTTTCTTAAGGAAAAATATGATGCATTCAACACATTTAGGATCTTACATGCTAGCATCAAAAATCTGTATGGTTCCTCTGTTTGTAAGATTAGGTCTGATCATGGGAAAGAATTTGAAAATGCTAGTTTCAGTGATTTCTGTGATAAGAATGGAATTTTCCATGAGTTTTCAGCACCTAAGACACCTCAGCAAAATGGGATAGCTGAGAGGAAAAATAGGACACTTCAAGAGATGGCCAGAGTTATGCTTAATGCTAGAAACTTATCTAAAAGACTTTGGGCTGAAGCTTTAAATACTGCATGACATATAAGTAATAGGGCTTATCTTAGACATGGTACAAATATGACACCATATGAAATCTTGAAGGGTTTGAAACCAAATATTGCTCATTTTCCTGAATTTGGATGTGATTGTTACTTGTTGAATGATAGAGACTATCTTAGTAAGTTTGATCCAAAAAGTGAAAAGTGCATATTTGTTGGGTATTCTGTGAATAGTTCTGCTTTCAGGGTTTATAATCCAAGATTAAAGACTATTCAAGAATCAGTTAATATAGTGTTTGATGATTCCAATAAGTACCGCTGATACAGGTACTGATGAAGTTACTGTCTCTGATGTTGCCCCAACATTGGAAACAGAGACTGTCCCAACATCAGGAGCAGAAGCTCAAGACACTGAAATTGAGAATGGTTCTAATGTTGAGCTGACACCTGTTGTTGTTAGGCCAACATCCCCACAGTCAAATTCAGAGGGTGACATTGTTTATGAACCTAGGAGAGATCCCCCTACTAGGATTCAAAAGGATCATCCAGCTTCACAAGTGACAGGTGAAATCACTGGACGCATGAAGACTCGCAACAAAGACAGGGTAAACTATAAAAATATGGTAAGGTTGTGTGTCTGCATGGCATCCACTTGCACTGTAAGTAATGCTTCCTGTTTTGTCTCTAATATTGAGCCTAAGAATGTGACTGAAGCTCTTAAGGATAGTAAATGGATAAATGCTATGCAAGATGAACTGTTGCAATTCACCAAAAATCATGTTTGGAATCTAGTACCTAGACCTTCTAATGTGAATGTTATAGGAACTAAGTGGATTTTCAAGAACAAAACTAATGAAGATGGTGTAATTGTAAGAAACAAATCTAGGCTTGTTGCATAAGGTTATACTCAGGTAGAAGGGATTGACTTTGATGAGACATTTGCTCCAGTAGCTAGGATAGAATCTATTAGATTACTTCTTGCTATTGCATGTTGTCTTAAGATTAAGCTTTACCAGATTGATGTAAAAGGTGCTTTCCTTAATGGTTTGATAGACAAAGAGTATATGTTGAACAACCTAAAGGTTTTGCTGATCCTAAATATCCTAATTATGTGTATAAACTTGAGAAAGCTTTGTATGGTTTAAAACAGGCACCTAGAGCTTGGTATGAAAGACTAACTCAATCTTTGTTAAGTCTTGGGTTCAATAGAGGAGATGGAGACATAACCTTGTTTATTCTAAGAAAGAGTTCTGATTTTTGTATTGTTCAGATCTATGTGGGTGATATTGTATTTGGTTCTACTAACAAGTCTACTCTGGACAATTTTGTTGAGTCAATGACAGGGACATTTGAGATGAGCATGATTGGAGAGCTGAACTACTTTCTGGGATTGCAAGTGAAGCAACTGGAGAATGGTATGTTCTTAAACCAGGAGAAGTATGCAAGGAACCTGGTAAAGAGATTTGAGCTACATGAGTCAAAACCTTGCAAAACTCCCATGTCTTCTTTTATGAAGATTACTAAGGATGGCACTGGAGACAATGTTGACCCAACATTGTACAGATCTATGATTGGTAGTCTTCTATATCTCTCTGCCTCTAGACCAGATATTATGTTTTCTGTTTGTATTTGTGCTAGGTACCAAGCTGATCCAAAGCAATCTCACTTGATTGCTGTGAAGAGAATATTAAGATATATATCTGGAACTTCATCATTGGGCATTTGGTATTCTTTTGATACAAATACAAATCTTGTTGGTTTTAGTGATTCTGATTGGGCAGGTGATGTAGATGACAGAAAATCCACAAGTGGGGGTTGTTTCTATTTGGGAAACAATCTAGTTTCATGGTATAGTAGGAAACAGAACTGTGTGTCATTATCTACAACTGAATCTGAATATGTAGCTGCTGGCAGTTGTGTTACCCAGCTAGTATAGCTTAAACACATGTTGCTGGACTATGGGTTGGATAGTGATACTCTCCTCATGTTTTGTGACAATCTTAGTGCCATTAGTATCTCAAGAAATCATGTTCAGCATTCTAGGACTAAGCATATAGATATAAGACATCATTACTTGAGAGACATGGTTGAGGATAAAGTGATTAACATTGAGCATATTGAGACAAATAATCAGCTTGCTGATATGTTTACTAAACCTTTAGATAGTGAGAGATTCTTCAGTTTGAGGAAATCTCTCGGCATGTGCAATATGTGAGAATGTTAGGTTCCCAGTGTTGACATAACACCACTGTCTAGCACTGGTTAATGGTTGTGGTGTAGTTTGTAACTTTTTGTTTTTTTGTTTCTTTTCTTTTCTTTTTGAGTCACATTGATCTTTGTTTGGCATGTTTGATTGTGTGGTTGATCACTGTGTTTTACTAATCTTTCTAGCTTGCAAATTCACATCTAAGTTTTGAAAAGTATAAATCTCTAAAGTGTGTCTGAGGTTGTGTTAGCCTAACATATGGAGAAGCTGGGGTACACAAAGTTCACTACTTTGATGTCTATTCTGTTGTGTCTTATTCATATGAAAAGGTTTTACAGGACATGTGGAGAAGCTGGGGTTCATGATGTTGACAACTTCAATGATATTCAGTTGTGCTTATTTACATGTCTCTGTTTAGTTTGGCCAAGGGGTACATAAAAGTGGTTCTTTCTACTAGGGTGTTTGGGGTTTCGATTGCCTTCACTTGGTAGCATTGATCACTTAGTGCTATCTTGTATGCAGGTTGGTAAACAAGTATGCATAAGGAATTGGGGTATTGGAGTGCATGATAAATGTGTTGCCAGTATTCAAGGCCTTTGTACTTGCCTAACTTGTTGTTGATAATGTTGTTACTGGGGTGTGTGGAGTCTAGTGCTGCCCTCATTCAGTAATGTCATTATCCTTTTTTAATCAACCCTCAGTTTTTGTTCTAAAGAGATAATGAAAATAGTGAAGATTTGATGTGATGTGATCTGTTGCTGGTGTGAAAAGTGATTCACTGTGTATACCATCTGTCAATGTTGTCATAACATTGTTGCATTCATGATAGAACTGCATTGATATTCATCTTTGATTAGTGTGTTTGACTAGGTTTGGGCTTAGGGGGAGTATACAGTCCATTTCATGTGTTGATGCATACTCTTTGGGTGACATACTGCAGGTGACACACTATTTTTGACCTTCTATGCTGTGGAAGTGGATTAATTCTCTAATTCATGACTGCTTATCTCTGTGTGTTTTCTGTTTGATATGTTACTTATTCATGATTTTGATCTAAATCTTATGTTTTTGGTACTCACTTGCTACTTTGGTGAAGTTTCAGATATAAGTTTGGATATATCTCACGCTCTCACATGAAATTGCCTTGAAGAAGCCCAAAACCTCAGATATTTTGGTTTAAAAACCTTCTGGTTTGAATGTTACTCTACTCTCTGATTTGAATGTTATCCCAACATTGCCATAGTGTCTGCCCAACATTGAAAACAGTAACTTATAAGTTTGTTTAAAATTTTAAAAAAAAAACTGAGTTTTTATTGTTTTATTTTGAACTGCTCTGGTTACTTGTTGCTCACATTGACACATGGTGGGTGTTTAAACGCGAGAATAGAGTAGTGGGAAAACTTAATTGATCACATTCCACAATCCCGCTAGCATTCATCCCTTCTCTCTCCACTCTGCACGACTTAAATGAACAATTTGCCTTAATTTCTTTTTCACTTGTGCAATTTGTTTTATCTCTGCAAATAGTTATCTAAAAATCTCTCATATTCTTCTCTCAATTCTGAAAACTAACATGGCGAGCAAGACTCCTTTAGACACTCTTGCAGATATGGCCTTGAATGTTGGGCAAACAACAACACGCACCAGGGCTGCTGCGCGTGAGGATCAAGAAAGGCCTGCTGCTCAAGTTGCTGCAAAACGACCAACGATTCCTTATCAACGACGGGCAAAGCGAGCTAAGAATGTGGAATTTGAGTCGAATGTTGGCGCAACATTAGAAGCCCATACTCCTCAAACTAATGAATCTGAATCTGAGGTAAATGTGGCTAACCCTAAACCCCAAGTGAATAGTCTTAATGATGTGATTGAGGGGGAGGGATCTGATTCTGGTAGAAAGAGAACACCAATTGGGTCTATGCATATAAGTAAAATAGTCTTTCAAAGAGCTGAGGCTAGAAGAGCTCAAAGAGAGAGACTTGAGAAGAAAAGGGTTGATGCTAAGCCTAAGGCTGAGGCTGAGAGAGTGAGGAAAGGGAAACAGGTTGTAGATGAGGAAGTTGAGGTAGTTGATGTTGAGGAAGAGGAGGAGAAAGAAAAAGAGAAGGAAGAGGAAGAGGAAACTAATGCTGAAGAGTTTGAAGCTAATGGTGATGATGATGATCATGATGAAGAGTATTGTGACACTCTTGTGTTATCCTATCATAGTAGAGTTGCTATGTCTAGATACTATCTTAATAAGGAGATATAGGACATGGCCTATGATTTTAGAAGGAGGGATTTTCACAAAGAGAGGGTCATGGACATGGACATCTTTAAAAGAAACAGAGTTTTTGAATTGCTTTCAAGGAAAGACAAATGCAGGAGTTGGATGTCTTGATTAAGAACATGGAAGAGCTTTCTTCACAAAAAGGGGGAGAGTAATCCGTATTTTTTTAATTTTTGATTTCTGGTTTTTATGTTTTTGTTTTGATATGTTTTGAACTGTTTCTATTTTGCTGCTAGTTCTTTTTCTTTGTTTTGGTTTGAAATGATAATGCTACTTAGCTTTAACTGCTCTTAATGATTTTGCTTATGAAGATAGTTTAGATCTGTTGTTTCTGCTGATAAACTTATATGCAGGTACATTCTGGTCTTAATGTTAAGACAACATTGATGATCTAAAGTTTGAACAACTAATTGCTGAGTTGTGGTGATGACTTTAATGAATAATCTTTGTTATGCCAAGTTAATGCTTGATAGTTTGCATTAAGGGGGAGCAGTTTAAGTAGGTTTAGATTATTATGCTTAATTGATATTTGGACATATTATCTGTTATGAGAACATGTTGATTGGTTTTGTGAAGAAAGGCAAAAAGGGGGAGATTGAAAGTTTAAGATGTTCTGGAATCAATGTTGGATGCATGTTGTGTCAACATCCAGAGAACATTGAAACCCGAGAACATTCTTAACCTGAAACATTGTTCCAAAATTCGAGAACATATTCTGGAATAAATGTTGGATGGATGTTGAGCCAACATCAGGACAACATTTAAACCAGAGAGTATTTTGTCAATCTGTCTTTAACTGCTTTATTTTAGTTTTGCCTTTATTCACCTATTAATCAAGTTCCACGATTTTAGTTGTCTTTGTTTGTGTCCAGGAACATCTCTTAATCATAAGGAAGAGCATTACAAGTTTTCTAAGTTGAAGTTTCCATAATTCAAGAGGAAGAGATCGGCCAAGTCAACACGGTTTCAAATATGGAAAGTTTTGGAGTTCAAGTGCAACTAGGAATCTTCCCAAGATCAAGTCTGAATTGAAGAAGGAGTATTTCCTTATTAGAACTCAATCTAATAAAGGGAACTATTATTTAAGAAGGAGATCGAGTTCAAGAAGGAAAGAAGAGTTCAACAAGGAAACAACATAAGTTACCAAAACTGTGTACAACACACCTTGGAGATCAAGTTTGAAGAAACCTATATATAGGGTGTGAAGTACATCAAGATACATAGAGAAACAATAGAGCTTATAAATCCGTAGAGATTATATCTTAAGCATTGTTGTTTTGTTTCTTGCTTTGTAAAGTTTGTGAGTTTTCGAGTTAAGTCTAGGATTAGATTTAAGGAGAAAATTCTTGTCTGCTTTGTTGAGTCCAATCTACAAAAGAGAGAGAGTGATTTTGTGGTGAGGAACATCTTTGATAAAACCTGCATGGTTATTTTGCCGTAAGGCTAGATGGTTGATTATTTATAATAAACCATTGAAAATTTATCTTCTTGTGTTCTTTAATTCCGCTGCACATTATACTCTATCAAGAAGATTGTTTGAGATCAAGTTAAGGCAACGCCAGCTTAACTTGAGCTCTGAAACTTTGGAAAAGTTGTATCAATCCCGATCCAACAATTTCAATGTCGAACGTGTGTAATGCGATCATATAAGATATCATGCACCACGGATAAACAATCGCCTTCAAAAATGACATTATCCCACCCTTTAGCAATGGCCCAGCGTACCGCATACAATGCCGCTATTAAAATCATTTAACTGATAAGAAAAGAATGCCATTGATAGACCTTTAAGAATGAAGATTATGTGTACTGATTGAATTTTCGAACAATGTTTCGGGTTTCAATGTTGTGATGATGTTGGCACAACATCCATCCAACATTTATATCAGAACATCTTACACTTTCAATATGTATATACAAAAGGTAATGATGGGCATAATACTATAAAAACATTCCACTTGTTCCTTAAGATTCTTCCAGCCTTGTTCTTCTTTCTTCTCCTAAGTTAGTGGCGCCCTACTGCAGATCTTGGCATCCATGTGATCTACTTTATTCTACACTTTATCAGCTCACTTTCCAGGCTGCCATTGTCTGCCAGTTGTCTTCTCTCTCTTCTGCAATGTTGCAGACTTCCATTTGCTTCATTCTTGTAATGTAGCTTCATGTTTTGCCTTCTGGTCTTTATTGTTTCTTTCATACTCCCCCTCAAGATGAGAATATATGTTATATATTCCCATCTTGTCCAGCAGCTCATGAAATCTCTTCATTCCCAATGCCTTAGTAAATATGTCTGCCAGTTGAGTTCCTGTTGATACATGAATCAACTTTATTATTCCTTGCTGTAACCTCTCTCTCACTACATGGCAATCTATTTCTATATGCTTTGTTCTCTCATGATAAACAGGATTGTTAGCTATATGAATAGCTGCCTGATTATCACAGAAAAGAAGCATATGATTACTGTGATCATATCCAAGGTCTGCCATTAAATTTTTCATCCATACTAACTCACACACAGTTGTGGCCATGGCTCTATACTCAGCTTCTGCTGAGGATCTTGACACTGTTGCCTGTTTCTTGGACTTCCATGACACTAAGGCTTCCCCAATGAATACACAATATCCAGTTATTGACTTCCTGCTATCAATACAAGCTCCCCAATCTGCATCACAGTATGCTTTGATTGTTACATTGTTGTTGCTTGGAAACAGCAGTCCTTGTGCTGGTGCTCTCTTCAGATACTTCACAATTCTTAATGCTCCCTTCATGTGTTCTTCTTTGGGATTACTCATAAACTGGCTCAAGGTCTGGACTGCATAAGATATATCAGGCCTTGTTACTCCTAAATAAAGAAGCCTACCAATCAATCTTCTAAAAGTTGTAGGATCCTTCATGTGTTCTCCTTCTTGTGTGAATTTGATATCTTGCTCTTGTGGAAAACCAGCTGGTTTGGTTCCTATGTGTCCACTGTCATGTATGATCTCCAAAGCATATTGTCTTTGACATAGGTATATTCCTTTATTACTTCTTGCAACTTCAATCCCCAAGAAGAATTTTAAAGGACCTAAGTCTTTTAGCTTGAACTGTTGATTTAAGAACAATTTCAGAGAGCTAATTTCTTGATCATTGTTTCCTCCAATAATTATGTCATCAACATATATTAGAATGACAGTAGTGCCTGACTTTGAATGCTTTGTGAAGAGAGAGTGATCACATGAAGATTGTTTAAAACCTTGAGTGAGAATGACAGATGTTAACTTTTGATTCCACTGTCGAGATGCCTGTTTGAGTCCATATAAAGACTTGTGCAGCTTGCAGACTGTGTTCTCCCCCTCAGTAGCAAGACCAGGAGGTGGTGTCGTGTATACCTCTTCTTGGAGATCACCATATAGAAAGGCATTGTTGACATCCAACTGGGACAATGACCATTGATTGGATGCTGCATAAGCAAGAAGACATCTGATAGTGGTCATTTTTGCTACTGGAGAAAAGGTCTCAAAGTAATCCAAACCTTCTTGTTGATTGTAACCTTTTGCAACCAAGCGAGCCTTGTATCTCTCAACATCACCTGTAGAAGTAAACTTAACTTTGTACACCCATCTACATCCTATAGGCTTAATACCAGGAGGTAAAGGTTGCAAAGTCCAGGTTTTGTTGTCTTGAAGAGCCTGTAATTCAGTGTTCATGGCTTCTTTCCAAACAGGATTAGTAATGGCATGATCAAAACATGTAGGCTCAGGATTAGAGGCAGTTGACAAGACATATGAGAGATAAGCAGGAGATAAGGCAGCAAAAGAGAAATCAGTGAGACTGTCAATACCTGTCATCTGAACTTTAGAACCAGGAGAATGATGAGATGCAGTGGCTTGAGCTATCCTGTATTGGTAGTCCTGAAGATGAATAGGAGTTCTTTTCGGTCGAACAGACCTTCTAAGAATAGGGCTAGTTGGTACAACGATGGGAAGTGAAGAGGGAAGGTCCTCATCAGAATGTTGAGGTGAGGCAGGAGGATGAGGATTTGTACTATCATCTGGGAGTGGGACAGAAGATGATGAAGGAGCTATTTGTGGAGATAAAGATGTGTCAGTGGTGATGTGAGGAATGGGAGTAGAGACAACAAATTCATCCATGTCAAAACTGTCAGTGTTATCAACAATAGGGAACATAGAATCATGTTCTGAATTTGTGTTGTAAGGAAAAGAATCTTCATAGAATACAACATCTCTTGATGTAAAAACATGGTTTGTGTGGAGATCATACAGTGTGTATCCCTTAATATTGGCTGGATAGCCTATGAATATGCATTTAGAGGCTCTGGGATGAAATTTATTGTGAGGTTTGGGAAGTTTTGTTGCATAACACAGGCAACCATAGGCCTTTAAGTGGGAGTAATTTGGAGCTTTTGAATACAGTAAGTGAAAAGGAGTAAGATTATGCAGCAAAGGTGTTGGTGTTCTGTTAATTAAATAAGCAGCAGTGGTAACACAATGTCCCCAGAATTTGTAGGACAATTTTGCTTGTAATCTTAAGGATCTTGCCACATTAAGGAGATGTCTATGTTTTCTTTCAACAACTGAGTTTTGTTGAGGTGTATAGACACAAGATTTCTGGTGAATGATACCCTTGTCAGCATAATATTCTGGCATGTCAAACTCCAATCCTTGATCATGTCAAACTCCAATCCTTGATCAGACCTTATGATTTTTAAAGAAGTGTCAAACTGATTGGTGATCAACTGTATGAAATTTTTTAGAAGTGTTCTGGCTTGTCCTTTGTTATGCAATAGGAACACCCAAGTGAATCTACTGTGGTCATCAACAATTGTAAGAAAGTAATTTGAGCCATTAAGAGATTGTACACTGTATGGTCCCCATATGTCAACATGAATCAAATCAAAGCATGCATTGGCTCTATGAGAATTAATAACAAAGGGAGTTCTGTGTTGTTTTGCCAAATGACATGTGTCACATGCCACACTTTCAAACTTCTTAGGAAATTGAATTTCTTTAGAATCTATTAAAGACAGTAAATCAATAGAAGGATGGCCTAATCTGAGATGCCATAGCATGGAAGGACTGATCACAGATGAAACTAAAACAGAAGCTTGTGAATCTTTGTTCATGGACATCCAATACAGGTTCTGCTCTTCCTTAGCAATCCCAATCACCTCCTTGGTGCTGAGGTCCTGAATAAAACAGATATTGGATTGAAAAGTGAGGAAGCTGTTGGAATCAGATATCAATTTTCTAACTGATATCAGATTGAAATGAAAATCAGGAACACATAGAACATTGCTCAAAGTTATCTTTTCATTTATCTTTACTGATCCCATATGAGATGCAATGACATTAGTTCCATTTGGTAATTGGACCTGACTGTCTTGCAGAACATATTTATGAGTGAGGAGATGAGGTGAGCATACTACATGATTAGTAGCCCCAGAGTCTAATATCCATATAGATCTTAGCTTGCTGTGTTTATTTGAAAGGACAGAATTGAAAAGAATTGAGTTGGAAACAAAATATCTACCTGAGTTTTCACTAAGATGAGAAGTAGTGGATTTTGAAACCTGATTGATCATACCATCACCATTACCAGTTTGAAGTAAGTTGCAGAGGTACTGAAATTGTTCTTGTGAGATTTGAGCATTCTTGCTTACCTCTTGATCAGCAACATGTGTGGTCTGATTTACATGCATTCTGGGGTTGGAAATATTAGATTTAAATTTTGAGTACCTGTGACCAGGAGGATAACCATAGATCTCAAAACAAGAGTCAATTGTATGGTTGTTCTTTCCACACTTAGCACATATAGGTTTCTGTTTTCCTGCTCCTTGTTTGTTCCAATGCTTGTATCCTTGTTTTTGTGGATAGCTTTGTATAGCAGCAGCCTTTGGAGCTCCATATAACCCTTGTTGTCCCTGTGTAAATCTATTTACATTCATAGCAGCCATATCAGTGTTCATAGATTTATTTGACAACTCAAAATTTGCCTCCTCTTGTAGAACCAAGTTGAAAACATCATCTAACTCAAGCATAGGGTCTTTGAGCAGTGCTTGGTTTCTAACTTGTCCAAAAGGCTCATCTAACCCCATAAGGAACTGCGTGATCTTCTTACTTTCTGACTTCTTTCTCATTCCAATCATCACACCACATTCAGAATTTGCACAGATCAAATGTTCATCATAATTGCTTATTTCATCCCATATGGCTTTGAGATTAGCAAAATAAAGACTGACAGCTTTACCTTCCCGTTTGGTGTTGATGAGTTGTTGTTCCAGCATGTAGATCCTGTTGTTGCTTGTTTTTGCAAATTTGCGCTTGATATCATTCCACACTTTGAAAGCTGAGTCTCCAAATAGTGTGAAGTCTGAAAGATCAGATGAAAGAGATGTTGTAATCCATCCAAGGACAGTGTAATTGCATCTGATCCATTTTCCATATGATGGATCTGTGATTGGTGGTTCTGGGATGGTTCCATTGATGAATCCCAACTTGTTTTTGGTTAACAAGGCTACATACATAGCTTTGCTCCACTTATGGTAATTCTGTGTTGTCAATTTTTGACTAACCAGACAATGAGATGGATTCTCACCATGATGCAGGTAGAGAGGATCAGATGGATCCTCATGGTGACTATTGTTGTGGTAAGATGTGTTTGTTCTTTGTGAGTCTCCTGATTGTGTTTGTTCTGACACAACAGGAGCTAATGTATTTCCAGACATGATAATAGATAGAAAGGAGAATGAAAAGAAAAGGCGTGAGGAGTAATGAAATCAAAATATTTCAGAAGCTTTACTGCTGCGGAATTGCAGTATAAATTTGCTCTGATACCATATTAAAATCATTTAACTGATAAGAAAAGAATGCCATTGATAGACCTTTAAGAATGAAGATTATGTGTACTGATTGAATTTTCGAACAATGTTTCGGGTTTCAATGTTGTGATGATGTTGGCACAACATCCATCCAACATTTATATCAGAACATCTTACACTTTCAATATGTATATACAAAAGGTAATGATGGGCATAATACTATAAAAACATTCCACTTGTTCCTTAAGATTCTTCCAGCCTTGTTCTTCTTTCTTCTCCTAAGTTAGTGGCGCCCTACTGCAGATCTTGGCATCCATGTGATCTACTTTATTCTACACTTTATCAGCTCACTTTCCAGGCTGCCATTGTCTGCCAGTTGTCTTCTCTCTCTTCTGCAATGTTGCAGACTTCCATTTGCTTCATTCTTGTAATGTAGCTTCATGTTTTGCCTTCTGATCTTTATTGTTTCTTTCATAGCCGCCAAGAATTTGACACTTGATGGCTCAAGAAATGCTGCAAGGCGTCGTTGTCTCCATGCCAGCATCACTCCATGTTAATCATGAGCAACAATACCCAATCCAACCGCCGCTTCGTGCTCAAACAACGCCCCGTCAAAATTAATATTTATTGCTTCGCTAACAAGGGGTACCCATTCAAAATTCAGCTCGCTCAAAGCCCTCCTTTTTGTCCCATTGTGCGTCACCCAAGTTGCAACTTAGAGCTACGCGAACGTTGCCATCTCGTCTGGCCGCTTCATGTTCTCTCCCGCCAAAATATTATTCCAATTGCCCCACAAGGTCCAACAAATTGTAGCAACAACACTAAGCTGTTCAACCGATTCCGCTTTATCTACTCTCATAAACCACTCGCCAATTGATTCATGCTCCTTTAACCATAATGAGATCGAAAAATATGCCAACGCCCAAACTTGCCGCGCAACAGGACACTCAAAAAAATAATGTCATGCTGTTTCGGTAGCCCCGTTATATACCACACACATCATGTCTGATATAATGTTCTGACGCTCTAACTTCCACCTTGTAGGTAAGATGACCATACAAGTTCGCCAAATGAGCAGTTTAATTTTCCCCACGCACTCCATGTTCCATATTTTCTTCCATGACGGATGCGATGCAGAACATGACGTGACCACGGTCTAATTTTGGAATAGGCCTTGTGCGACAATAAGGTGATACGCGCTTCAAACTGTGAAGTGCCCGTTTTTCTCATAGTGCCATTCCCGACGGTCCTCGTTCTCATGACCTCCCAATGGCAACGATAGAATCAGCTTTGCATCCTCTTCCCAAAAAAAGTCGCGCACCATTGCTACATCCCACCAGCTCGTGACACTACCGATTAACTCGCTAACCATAACAAACGGTGTTGCCACGTTAGGGGGTGTAATCGGCCTAAAAGTGGATGGTCGTGGCAGCCAACCGTCATGCCAAACCTTAATTTTTTCTCCGTTGCCCACTTGCCACCGCATCCCTCGTTTAATAATAGCAATTGTCTCCCAAATACATCTCCACGAGAAAGACGGTGCAGACCCAAGATGCGCCTCCAAGAAATCACAATTATGAAAATATTTAGCATTAAGAATTAGACTAACCAAGCTCGTCGGGTCTTGAAAAATACATCATGCTTGTTTAGCCAACAATGCCAAATTAAAAGCCTTTAAATTGCGAAATCCTAGGCCGCCCTCCTCTTTACGCCTACACAATTTATCCCACATCACCCAATGAATCTTACTTTATGCCCCACTATTCCACCAATAATTGCTAATGATAGATTTAATCTCTCTTATCAAAGTATCGGGTAAGCGAAAACAACTCATAACAAAAGTAGGTAAAGATTGCATAACCGCCTTTATAAGAACTTTCTTGCCCTCCCCCGACAACGTTTTGCCTTTGTACCCTTGCGCCCTTTTCCAAACCCGCTCTCTAATATAATCAAATAATTTCCTCTTCGACTTCCCCACCACTGATGCAACCCAAGGTATTTTTCATGACGATCTGCCACCATAACTCCAAGTAATGCGCCCACCTCGAGCCTCCTAGCTTCATCTGTGTTCTTGCTAAACACCACCACCGACTTCTCGAGGTTTATTTTTTTGCCTCGATGCCATCTCAAATCTTTCCAAAATATTACAAATACACCTTGTTGTATCCTCGTTGGCATCACAAAACACAAAGGTATCACCAGCAAACAAAAGGTGCGACACAAATGGCGCATGACGACTAACTTTTACATTCCGAATTTCGCCCCTCTCCTCCGCTTTAGCAATAAGCGCTGAAAAAACCTCGGAAACAAATAAGAAAAGGTAGGGGGATAATGGGTCACCCTGCCTTATACCCCTTTTGGGGAAAAAAACACTCGACTCATTGCCATTCAATAGGATAGAATAAGATACTGTTCGCACACCAATCATAATAAGAGACAAAAAATCCGAGAAAAAAAAACCAAGTTTGAGCATTACTTCTCCAAAAAGGGCCACTCGATTCGGTCATAGGCCTTACTCATATCCAACTTCAACGTCATATGACACCGCTTCCCCGTCATCTTATTCTTCAAGCAATGGTTTATTTCAAACGCCACAAGAATATTCTCAGTGATATGACGGCGTGGAACAAAAGCAGACTGAGAGGACGAAATAATAGTAGGGAGAAACAATTTCAACCTATTAGCAATAGCTTTAGATGTAATCTTGAAGCTTACGTTGCTAAGGCTAATTGGTCGAAACTATGTCATCAAGTCAGGGTAAGGACATTTAGGAATCAAAATAATATGAGTAAAATTAACACTAGAGTCCAAACCCGATCATTAAGAAACGCGAGAACAAATGAAATAACATCAGGACCAACGATATGCCAAAACTTTTGATAGAAAACAACCGAGAAACCATCGGGTCTCGGGGATTTAAAAGGATACATGTCTTTGAGTGCCCTCTCAATCTCTTCCACTGTAAAAGGTTGGCTCAAGCTTCCGTTCACCTCAGGGCTAACCCGCACGCCGACATCTCGCAAAACGTCCCCAATAGTTACATCTGTGGGACCACTGGACTGAAAAATAGTCCTAAAATAATCCGTCGCGACAAGGTCTATCTTTTTTACTTTCGTTCGCAGTATACCCATGTCATCCCTAATTCCTTTTATTTCATTCTTTGCTTTCCACTCACTAGCGCGTTGGTGAAAATAGGCAGTATTTCGATCACCCTCCTGCAGCCACTGAACCTTAGCCCGTTGCTTTCAATAAATCTCCTCCGTATCCGACAACTCCTCAAGTTTCCCCATGATGCGTTTCTCTTCACCCTTGGTTACGGACATGATATGTCTCGTACGCAAATCCACCAGTTTCTTCCTCATCAATCCAACTTGCCTTTTCATATCCGCACCATTCACCTCTTTCCACTGTAATAACCCCACGCGGCATCCCTCAAGCTTATCTCGTAGCGGCTAACCATCATTGCTCGACCAAAACTGATTAAATTAGTTAGTTTATATTTCCTTGAATAAAGGGACGAAATTGTTTACAAATTTTGAATTTCTTTTATATATATACTTTAGTTGTTGTGAGTAAAATTCGTTAAATCTTTTATTAACGAAATATAGTTATTAAAAAGAAATTAAATTTAGTAAAACCAAGTTGTGTTTCTCACATTGCCAATTCATATACGCTCTTACTCCAAAAATGAAATAAAATAAGTAAAAAAAAAATTCCAAGTAAAGACGGTCAAAAAGTTGATCGATTAGCATGCTATTGGTCAAGAATATTGAATTTGTCTTATCCAAAAATTTAAACTATTAGAAAAGCTAGATATTTATTTATTTATGTATAATCTCCAACGAGCCTTCTCACGTACATGTTGTAAATCTTTTTGTTACTCATTTCAAGTGCTTTTTGATAATTGGGTGCATGGCTATGAAATTTACCACCTCATCTAAAAGTTTAAATTAGTAAAGAGACTAGACAATGTAGAGATTTCATATGGATTGTATTATTGATGGCTTAATTGTGCAAGAGTTGTATCATCTATATATACAAGTTTAGACTTAGGCTACAATTAAGAGATAAGTTATACAAGTCAAGAAGATAAAACTAAATCACACACTATCTCTTATCGATGGAAGGAGAATCCAAAGATTCAGTAATATCCTAATACGCCCTCTCAAAAGTGGCGTACCATCGGCCAAGGCAATTTTAGACTGAAGAAGCGAGAAACGAGCGCGGGATAGTGCCTTAGTGAGAATATCGGCGAGTTGGTCCTTCGTGCTGATATGAGAAACCGAAATGAGACCCTTCGCCACAATGTCGCAGACAAAATGAATGTCAATATCAATGTGCTTCATGCGCGAGTGTAAAACGGGGTCAAGCGAGAGGTGAGTTGCTCCAATATTATCACAAAACACGGTAGGCTTGGTAGATAGATTGACATAAAGCTCCGATAAGAGGTGTAGGATCTAACGAACCTCAGAGGTGGTGATCACGAGAGCCCGATACTCAGTCTCAGTGGAAGAACGAGCAACATCACGTTGCTTGCGAGAGGCCCAAGATATAGGATTAGCATCAAGGAAAATGATGTAAGCGGAAGTGGAGGTACTATCATGCAGATCACCCTCCCAGTCTGCGTCGGAAAAGGCATGAAGCGTTAGATGAACGCTTCTTGAGAAGTAAGCCATGAGAGATAGTGACCTTAAGATACCGAAGAATGCACTTGACCGCCGTCCAATGAGGTTCAAAAGGGGATGAGACCGCTTGAGCGAGACTGTGACGACCGCTCCCCAAGAGTATGATCCAATCCGAGTTGGTTCGGTGGTGATCAGTCAATTTCCCCAACTCAGACTAAAACACAACTCTTAAGAAGGGGTGTCACTGTCCAGGATCAGCCATACACATTATGATAAAAAAAATAACTTTTAACATACACAGCCGAAGTCTTGAAAATACAAATAATTTGAGAACTTTGATAATTACATACTAATGATAAACCATTTTCAATTACACGACTATTCCAAAAGGCAAGATTGACAAAATTATTTATGTGACCCATGCTGTCACGTAGGTCTTATCCTAAGGAAGGGACAGATAGAAGAAACGAGGAATAAGTCTTTGATGACTTAGTGAGATTCATACAAAACAACTAGCAATGCAAGAATTAATAGTGATTCAATTGATATATTTCTAGGAGTGATCTTACGGATAGAAATAGTTTAACCGGACAATTTGATGTAGGAATA
Organism: Linaria vulgaris; assembly: GCA_948329865.1. NCBI lineage: Eukaryota > Viridiplantae > Streptophyta > Magnoliopsida > Lamiales > Plantaginaceae > Linaria > Linaria vulgaris. The sequence goes on from OX415251.1 coordinate 5,214,160, forward strand.
ATACTAGAATACTTTTAGAACAGGTTATGAACATGTGCTTAACAGTAAACAACTCCAACCTTATGTTTTTCAAATACTACCTTATATCTCCCAACGAGGAGCGACCTCGTAAACAAAACAGGCGACATGCTCGAGTACACGCCGATCCAACTTGAGGGTCACAACCAACTCCTGACTGCAAGCGGTGCCTAGATAAATGGGTATCAAGCGAAATTACTTAAACTGGCAGTCTTTACTGACCGGCAGCAAATCGACTCAATCCCTGGGCCCAACTTCCCAAAGACGTCCTAGTGGGTGATAAACAAATAAGCTAGTAAACTGGATAATATCTGTTGCTCCTTGAGCTACATGTCCCGAACATAGTTTGTTGCTATTTGGACAGTTCAAGAACCAGCAAATGAGATAATTGACTAATTACCATGATTATGAATTAATATGTGATAAATAATTAATGCTTGAGTATGATTTAACGAAGAGTAAGGAAATCATGTTATCGAACGAGATGAAATGCAAAAATAGGAATACGATGACTAATATATTGTTCGTGGTTTGGTAATGGAGTAATGTGTTTTTTGTCCAAGTTCCTTAGGCCGGATGCCAAACGGAGCTAAAACAAATTCAGAAATCGAATCTCACATTTATTTGTGCGAGGAATCGTGCTCATCGTTGATTAATTTGTCAAACCAACATAAGATGATATCAATTAACTGAATAATCATAACTCACCACAATAAACATATGTACTATTCAACTTTCGTGTTGATGAAATTTGAGGAAGTTCTTGTTAAAAAAAGGGTAGCTAATACTAATTTAAGTAAATATATAGCACATATTATTGATGAAAATCTTATGCGATAAACTTTGATGTCGTTAAGTTAAATATCAAATATACTTTGTATACGTAATTGATATCTCAAGATTTATCTTAAATAAACATATATTTATATTTATAGTTGTAGTTATAATTTTTTTAATGTTACAAAATAATTTCAAATGGTAAGTATACAATAATATTAAGTATAGTATGATAAACTATTTAATTTGATGCACAATAAATCTTCAAAATATATTACTTAACTGATTTATGGAAAATCGTTCTTTAAGTCTCTAGTCCATCCAAAGTTTTCAGGAACCATGACATCAAACAAGTATACTATGAATTAATGCCTTAAATTGTATAACTTCGTTAATATTATTTTGTTTCAAGATTATCTTAATATTCATAACATTATATTTATAACTTATAAAAATATTAATATGTAAACCTAATCAAGATAAATGCTCACGGAATATTTAAGTTATGATACATAATCATATTAGAGGATTAGACCACAAAAGTAGCCACGATAATCTTATAAAATTTATGTAAAACTTGAGATATATACTATTTATATGATATAGAAAAATCTCAAAAATACCAATTCGTGAAAACAAATCATATTAAAGTGATTCTAATGTTTGTTATATCTTATAAGAGTCATGTGTGAGTGATCAATCATGGAATCATGATGATTATCTTCAAACATAACCTAAGAACTTAAAGTATGTAAAATAAGCTGAAAATCGTCGCAGTTTCGAGTTTACCTTTGATCGGATATCCAAATGAATTTTGTTTCCAAATATTTTTATGTTTTCTGGTACCTAACATCATGAGGGACATGTGTACCCAAATGGGAGGAAAAAGCCAAAGGTTTGCTATGTTAAATAATTCTTGAAAACATAGAACCTATTTTTGGATTTTTAGACAGCAGTCAACGTTTTAGAAATTTTGACCTATTAAATCACATTATTTGAAAAACATTTCTTCATATGAAGTTAGGGGATATCATGAGGAGTATTTGGCCGTTGACTTTGATCAAATAGGATTTTTCTACAATTAGTTATGATTTTTCTAAGGTGCAGGGCCGAATGGATAATTTCTGCGCAATAAAAGTTTTGTTGTCTTCTCAGGTAGAAAAAGATAAAATAAGAATTTGAGATGAATTTTTTCTGAAAGTAGACTCAAAAATGAAGACATTGATAGGAAGACTGAATGCAAAACCCGAATGATTTAGGTGTTAAAATTGTTGGAAGAAAGCCTTCTATTTATAGTCAAGAAATCATGTTAAAATACTTTTAATTAAGGCCACACTTTAATTTCTTTATCCTTGGCCACCTAATGAAGATTCTAATCTGATAATAGGGAGATATGGCTGATTTTTCTTCCATAACTTAAAATATGATATGTCTAATTCAAATAAAATACCTATAGATTAATATGTACATATTTTTTTTATACATGTTAAAACAAATTAGGTTAATGTCCAACTTTAATTTTTTAACAACTAATCACCAAAATCTAATTCCAATTGTCATAAGAGTGATGTGGCTGATTTCAAAACCATTCAAAAAGATGTGATATTATTTTTGTTGTTTATAATAAAATCAAATATGAATAAATATATATTTTTACACATATTTACTTATGTAAGTTTTTCTAGGTAAAAACCTTCAAGATCAATATGTAAATGTAACATATATTTTGTAAAGATATTTGAAGCATATATGAAGAAAGAAATGGTTAATTTTCGTTGAAGGACTCAAACGCATTTTTTCTCAAACGTTTAGGTCAAAATGCTATTTTCAGAAGTTTGAGGACTAAACTGTAAATTTATATTTTTGTTCAAATTTTAGGGGCGCTACAGAGACGATTAACGGGGAAAGCAATAGCCGGCCGAGTAAGTGAGAGATATTGGAGCTCCCCAATGGCTTGACGATTGAGATGAGGATCACACGGAGAAGAAGAAGGAGGCGGTTCAGTGGTGGCCATCGGCGTCGAGACAGCCTTGGCCCCGTCCATTTTGTGACGCATGAGAAGGTCGTGAATATAGCGGTGTTGAGTAAGAAAGAGATCATCTGAGCAAGAGATGGCTTCAACACCCAAAAAGAATGATAGATGACCAAGATCCTTCAGGGCGAAAGTAGTGTTGAGCTGCGAGATTAGCTTATTAATGAGCGAGGGATCATTCCCCGTGAAGATGATGTCGTCAACATAGACAAGAAGAAAGAGAACAGTGCGCTCCTTGCGCAAAATAAAGAGAGAGCAATCCAATTTTGACTGAGAGAACCCAAGATTCAAGAGAGACGTGCGAAGAGCCTGAACCATTCACGTGGGGCTTGCTTGAGGCCATGGATAGCTTTGCGCAAATGGCAAAAATGATCAGACTGAGAGGCTTCGATAAAGCCGGGAGGTTGTTGCATATAGACAACTTCACTAAGAGTGCCATGGAGAAAGGTGTTGCTGACGTCAAGTTAGCGTAAGGACCAAGAGTTAGAGACAGCAATCGAGAGTACAATGCGAATTGTCACGGGCTTAACAACGGGACTAAAGGTTTCAACATAATCGAGGCCGGGGTGTTGATGAAACCTTTTGGAGACAAGTCGTGCCTTATATTTTTCGATAGTGCCATAAACATTACGTTTGACACGATAGACCCATTTGCAACCAATGACGTTAGACGTGAGATGCCGTGGGACAAGATCAGAGCATTATATACTTGAGACATGGCTAAGCGCCAATGCAGACTTTCCATGGCGGAGGAAACACAAGTTGGTTCAATGGAAGGAGGCAAAGGATGAACACTTGTAGCCGTGAGAGCCTTAGGCTTGAATATATTACTTTTGGCGCGAGTGACCATATGATGAGTAGGTGCAAGAGGAGCGGTCAGACTTGAGAGCTCAGGCGAGGCGGCAGGAGCGAGCGAGGGCAAATGAGACGGAGTCGCAGGCGGGCTAGGCGACGGTGTGGCCCGTGACGGGTGTGGTGAGATCGGGGATGGTGATTTGGCCATAGTAGTACAAAGTTAGAGAACCGGTTGAGGATAAGGCAGTGGGGAGGGCGGAGTAGTCATGATCGATGATGATGATGATGACGATGGAAAGATAGACTCGCAGAACTGAACATGGCGAGAGATAAACATGCGACCCGAGGAAAGATCAAGACACTTATAAGCGCTTTGTGAAGTAGAGTAACCCAAAAAGAGATAAGGGCGATACGTGAACTTGAGCTTTCCATTGTTGTACGAACTTGCGCTTTCCATTGTTGTACGACTTGAGCCAATGATAACATTGACACCCAAAAGTGCGGAGCTTAAGGTAGTTAGGCGGCGCACCAAAAAGAATGGAATAAGGTGTGGCAGAGTACATGGCGGACGAGGGCATGCGGTTGATTAAATAAATGGGTGTCTGAAATGCATAAGATCAATAAGATTGGGGAGCTTAGCATGGTGAAGAAGAGCACGACCCGTTTCTAAAATATGTCTATGGCGGCGTTCAGATAAACCATTTTGTTGTGGCGTGTGAGGGGCCGTGGTGAGCCAACTTATACCATTTGAGACAAAAAAATTATTTGAGAGATAGAAATTCCCCGCCATTATCGCTATAAAAGTTGACTATTTGATGCCGAAATTGTTTTTCCACAAGAGTTTTAAACTGACAAAATATAGAGGGCATCTGTGATTTGGCAATCATAGGATAAAGCCAACAATAACGACTAAATAAGTCAACAATCAATAAGTAGTAGCGAAAAACATCAATGAAGGTCTCAACGGGACCCCAAACGTCAGCAAAAACAAAGTACAATGGATGCAAAACAGTAAATGAAGAGTCCAAAAACGGCAAGCGATGAGACTTGCTCACCAAACAAGAGTCACAAAAATCACCCTTCGCAGAGGACTTAGAAATAAGTGGTAAATCATAACTGGAAATCAATAACGAGCTAGTCTTGGGCGCTAGATGCCCAAGACGAGCGTGCCACACATCCGCCGAAGTGCGAACTCCAAGCAAAGCAATTTTTTCTAGATTTTTGAGGTAGTGGACTGGTGGGCGGATGTGATAAGTGTCATTAGTGCATTTCCCGGTTCCCAGAGTGTCCCTCGATGTGAGATCCTTAACATGAAAGGTATTAGGAAAACATTCCATAGAAATATGCTTATCACGCGTGAACCGATGCCCATATAATAAATTGTGCTTCGTGGAAGGAACACATAAGACATTATTCATACGGAAAGAGCATTGCGGAAAACTGATAAAAGAAGAACGAGTATGCGTAATAGGCATGCCCGAACTGCTAGCAACAGTAACCTCGTCAGTGCCATCATATTCCGAGTGATGAGCAAGATTGTTCAAGCCCCCCATGAGAAGATGGTTAGCGCCAGAATCAACCATCCAAGAGTTTGTGGTAGGGTGGTTCGAACCATGAGGTGGCGTGTGAGCCACGTTAGCCGTCAAATTGAGCAAATTTTGCAATTTGTAACAGCGGGAGGCTACATGGTTAGGCTTGCCGCAGAATTGACAAATAACTTTTTCATTGTTATGCTAAAAAGTATTAGTAAAACTAGAACCACCATAACCAGAAGGCCGCCTACCTCGACCACCACGAGAAGGACTACGACCACGGAAAAAGGAACCACGCCCCCTCGGATTGGGGCCGCGTGGAAAGGAAGTACCATGGCCGGTGCCATAGGAGGCCGTGTTGGCGGTAGAGACGAAGGTCGCGGATTCAGCCTCAAATCGTTTGATGTACGATTCATGAGTGACCAACGAATTGTGGAGTTCAACAAAACAGAGGGGCTGCTTGCGGAGGCGAGTTGACGTCGCTATGCCACGAAAATTGGCGCCAAGTCCGTTGAGGACATAGAGGGTAACATAGTTAGGATTGAGTGGACGATCCAGCATGGCAATTTCATCTACCTTCGATTTGATGTCGATCAGGTAATCAGTGACCGAACAATTGCCAAGGGAGGCGTTATTCAGGGTGTCTTTCAACGCCATAATTCGGGTCCGGTTAAAACGAGCAAACGTGCCCATGAGGAGGACCCATGCTTCATAGGAAATCTTTGAACAATGGATGAGCAGAATGATTTCTGGTGACATCGAGCCAATCAGGGCTGAGAGGATGAGTTGGGCCTGTTGGAACCAAAACATATGGATAGCAGCATCCGAAGGAGGAGGGCATGGATGAGTGCCCTGAAGATAACCAAGAAGGTTCATGCCGGCAAGGGTAGAGACAACTTGAAGTCTCCATGATAAGTAGCGTAAGGCAGAGAGTAAGGTGGTGATGATTAGAGATGTAGATGATAGTAGTGGGGGCGGCGTTATGTGCGTAGGGTTGGAGGACGCGGTACTACCGCAAGCGAAATTGTTGTCGGAGTGGGAAGAGACGTTCGACATTATGGAAGAGAGGGAGGCGGCGGATAGGGTTAGGGTGGTGGGAGACCTTTTTTGTTGAAAAAAAAACAAGAGAAAAAAAAAAAGAGGATCGATATGTAATCGTAAGATTATATTTGGCTACGTGATACCATGTAGAGATTTAATATGGATTGTATTATTGATGGCTTAGTTGTATAAGAGTTGTGTCATCTATATATTCAAGTTTAGACTTAGGCTACAAGTAAGAGATAAGCTATACAAGTCAAGAAGATAAAACTAAATCACACGCTATCTCTTATCGATGGAAGGAGAATCCGAAGATTCGGTAATATCCCTAATAGACATATATTTATTAATGCATAGTATCCAACATAGAAGAAGCAATCAATTAACTACATGTAGTTCTTTTTGATATATCATTATTTATTATTTCAAAAATGTTTGGAAAATTTATCGAGTGTTAGCATATTAAGGTGACAATGATAAAGCATGGAACTAGGTCCTTGAAATAAGGATATCGTTTATTATATTTAATCCAAACATTTCAAATTCAATTTTGCCAAAGAAATACAAGAAAGGCTTGAGAATTTCCAGTTTCTCAAACTCCACCCTTATTTTGTGATCAAGCTATAGAAATATACGGCTAAGATGAAATTATGTAATAGATATTTATTATATTCTATAAATTATTATAATCACAACCATTCATTTTACCACGTCATTAGTTTTCAAATAAGCAAGAAAATTATTAAGATAACAAGTAACCATCTAATAGGATTCATGTTTATCATGATCCTTGATTTTAGCATCATTTACAACATTTAATTACAAAATTACAATTTATATTCAATAAATACAAAAGATAATTCTTTTTTTTTTTACTCAGAACATTAAAGTCACAAAGACTGCTCTATATTCTCTTTCATTAATCAAACAAAAAAAAGCTACATAGTAACAATGGATTATGACGAGCCAGCCAAAATCAATCTACTGTCAAAGGACCAATGCATCAAGAGCTCTGGTCGACGTGGTCGCCGGCTTGTATCCGTTCGCACATTTTTTGTGGTTCTAGTAGTCGCTATAATTGGTGGTGTGGGCATGTTCAAGTTTTGGAAATGGATGTACGAGTGTTGGCTCGCGGACAATGATAGTCCCACATTCACAGTTAAAGATGTTTCGGTTTCGTTGCCTAATATTCCGAATGATCATTCGCAACAAATATCAATGTCAGATTGGTTCCTTACATTTTATGTGGTCAATTATAAATGTTACGAAACCACCATTGCATTTCAGGGGATCAACGTCTACGTTAAGTGCTCGACAGGTTTTGTAATTTTCAATTTTTTTTTTTTTTGACAATGTAATTTTCAATTTACATATATATATATATATATATATATATACACATGCATATACACACACACACACATATATATATATATATATATACATATTTCCATATTTCCCCGACCATTACGTCGTAAACTCAACAAACAACAACAACAACAACCAAGCATGTAATTCCAATTAAATTGGGGGTAGGCTATATGAACCATGAATGAATCACGTCGAGTCGTGAACATGAATCTTCTGCCTCCATAGGTTTCGGTGGACGAGCATGTCTTCATTTAGATCTTTTAGCTTCATGTCGTTCCGTATGACCTCTATTCACGTCTTTTTTGGTCTCCCACGAGCTCTAGCTGTCTGTCCTAAGTCGAGATCTTCAACTCGTTGTACCGGTGCATCTATGGGTCTGCGTTTAACATGCCCAAACCATCTTAAACGATTTTCTCGCATTTTCTCGTCGATGGCCGCCACATCCAATTTATGCTGAATATCTTCATTGCGCACCTTATCTCTCATTGTGTTACCGCACATCCACCGAAGCATGCGCATCTATGTAACGTTTATTTTCTGTGCATGACTTTGCTTAATAGCCCAACACTCCGAGCCATAAAGCAAAGCAGGTCTAATAGCCGTACGATAGAACTTTCCTTTAAGCTTTAGAGGAAAGTTATGATCGCACAGGATCCCTGTTGCACTCTTCCACTTTGTCCATCCAGCTTGGATGCGATGGTTGACATCTCCGTCTAACTCTCCATCCATCTGCAGTATGGAGCCTAAATACCAAAAATGCGCACTTCTCGGAATCTCTTGGCCATCCAACTGAACCGTGTCATCGTTGTTTCTTCGTTGTTTGCTAAACTTGCATTCTAGGTACTCTGTTTTTGTTCGACTTAGTCGAAATTCTCGTGCTTCTAATGTTTGTCCCCATCATTCCAATTTAGCGTTAACTCTCATTCTCGTCTCATCGATGAGGACAATATCGTCTGCAAATAATATACACCATGGGACTCGGTCTTGGATGGTTCTGGTGATTTCATCAATTACAATGGCAAACAAAAATGGGTTCAAAGCTGACCCCTGATGTAAGCCAATTGTAATTGGGAAGGCGTATGTTAAACCGCCACAAGTTCGGACACTTGTCACCACATTCTCATACATATCTTTTATGATGTTGATATATTTAACAGGTACCCCTTCTTCACCAAGGTCCACCATAATACCTCTCGATGTACTTTGTTATATGCCTTTTCTAAGTCAATAAAGACCATATGCAAATCTCTACTATTTTCTCGAAAGCGTTCAATAAGCTGACGAATCAAATGGATGGCCTCTATGATCGACCTTCTGGCATAAATCCAAATTGGTTCTCATATATGAGAACAATTTGTCGCAATCGGTGTTCGATCACCCTCTCCCATAGCTTCATGGTATGAGACATAAGCTTTATCCCACGATAGTTAGAACAGTTTTGGACATCGCCCTTGTTCTTATATAGAGGTATTAGCGTACTCTTCCTCCACTCTTTTGGTATTTTATTTGTTTGCCATATTTTGTTAAAGAGGTCCGTCAACCAGATCACCCCTATCTCTCCCATGCTTCTCCAAGCCTCGATAGGGATACCATCTGGACCAACAGCTTTTCGAGTCTTCATCCTCTTCAAAGTATCTTTGACTTCCGACCTTCTAATACGACGCATAAAATTACGGTTCAGATCCTGAGAGGACTGCGAGATGTCACCCACTGCTTGGGTGGGGCCTCCATTGAACAAACCGTCGAAGTACTCCCTCCACCGTACTTTGACCTGATCCTCACGCACTAAGATAGACTGACCTTCATCTTTGATGCATTTCACTGCGCCTAGGTCTCTAGTCTTCCTCTCTCTAATGCGAGCAATTTTGTATATATCCTTATCGGCCTCCTTGTTATCCCTTTTCTCATAAATTTCCTTGTACACAGCCTCACGCGCTAGTCGAACAACTTTCTTTGCTTCTTTCCTGGCTAGCTTATACTTTTCAAAGCTTGCTCTATCATAGTTCTTCTTCAAATCCCTATAGCAATCCTGTTTGGCCTTGATTGCCGCCTTCACTTCTTCATTCCATCATGACGTGTCTTTACCTGTCAGGCTACTACCTCAGAATTCACCTAAGAGGTCTTTAGCTACCTTCTTGATACAACAAGCCATTTTGGTCCAAGTTGCATTTGCATCGTCGTCAGTCTTCCAATCTACCTCTTGAACCACTTGCTCCACAAAGGCCTTTTGGGTAGACTCCTTAAGCCGCCACCACTTAATTCTAGGTTCTACCTGGCGCCTACTCATCTTCACTCCTTGCCGCAGTCTAATATCCAACACCAAAAGCCTATGTTGTGTAACCACACTTTCTCTGGGGATGACCTTGCAATCTAAGCAACGACTTCTATCCGCCCTCCTAGCTAAGAAGAAATCTATCTGACTCTTATTTGACCCACTTCTATAAGTGACTAAATGAGATTCTCTCTTCTTAAACCAAGTATTTGCTACAAGTAAATCATAGGAGAGGGCGAAGTCTAAGATAGTGTTGCCCGACTCATTGCGATCCTCAAATCTATACCCCCCATGGATGTCCTCAAACCCATCACGGCTAGATCCTACATGACCATTAAAGTCACCTCCAATGAAGAGTTTCTCGCTACTAGGGATCCTTTTGTACCATCTCGTCCAAATCTTCCCAAAACTTACGTTTCACGGCTTCGTCTAGTCCTATCTATGGTGCATAGTCTTGCATTTGATATTTTTATAACTTTTTTCACTTTTATTAGGGAGATCGACGGTTGCTGTTATTCCTCCCTTTGAACGACATTGTGATGATTACGGTCATATGCCCTCTGTGACCATGACTGCAACTGTACGTGCGCCTCTGCCAAATTTTAACTCAACATACGTCGAGTTGCCGTTTGAAGTGCACATGGAGGCCTCAATCAAATATGAAAATTCATTGCATGTTTATCCAAGAAGTGATCCTAATGGGTTCATTCACGATCAATGCATAGGTATGAAAGTGGGTATTGTACCTAATGCAGTGAACTCAACTCTGTTGGGAGTGCCTTATGAGTGCCATAGATATGGAAGCAAATGTGTTCCCACAACAAACGGAGGTTGTGTTTGGTTGTAGACAACATTCATTCCTTTTTTTTTCCTTATCTTTAATTAGTTTCAAAGTTTTAGCTTTTGGATATGTTTTGAATTGTTTTTTTTTTTACATTAGAAAAACCAAGTTCCAAAAACTACTTGTTAAAGTGAATTAGTCTTCAGATTTTTTGCTCCTATAATATTTATTGAGATCCAAGTCACGTATCATGATTATTATGAGTATCACGATTCACGTGAAACTCTAACCTACAACTTTCATGCTATAGCTTAATCCTAGACAAACACGAAAAATATCTATTTCACCAAAAACATGCATAATGAAATTGATTGATAGATAGCAATAGGTTATTACATGGGAAAGTCGAAATAACAAAATCCTAATCTGTACATAAAACTATACTATATAATTATATACATATGATCTTTGTAACAAGATCCGATGTCGTCCAGCGGTTAGGATATCTGGCTTTCACCCAGGGGACCCGGGTTCGATTCCCGGCATCGGAATTTTGTTTTTTCAAATTTGTTATCATTTTTTTTTGTTTTGATCACCTGCGTGGTTCCCACTTTGAACGGCGAAATAATACGTTCTAAAAAATGATAATTGATACTTGGTGAAATAATATATATATATATATATATATATATTCTAAAAAATGATACTTCATGAAATCTTTCATGGCATAAATGTTTTGTAATTTTGAAGCCTGAAATTTGAAAGCTCGGACTTTCAAAAGTCAATAGCAATAATCTTGTTCGCTTGGATTGTTTTATCACATTTCACTAATAGAACACGAGACTTCCACTTACCTGAAGTGCACTTGTGTGCAGTTTTATAAACCAACTGGTACTTCACATTTCATATAATTTACCCCAATTTATTGGGATTACAAGCTTGGTTGTTGTTGAATGATGTTAAATAAGCATGTTTCAATAACCCCTAAAGCTTGTGAATAACAAAGTATCCATTAACCAAAGTATAAATCATTTTTCCTTGTACAAAGAGTTGCCACAGGCAAATAAAACGTTAGGAGATTTGAGTCATTTACAACAACTAGGGGTTGTAATAATAGCATGACGCTTTGATACTCTATAAATTACACCCTTTTACAATACTTATCACAACCCCATCACGGACGCTTTTGCAATATATCAGTCTCTTAATGATAAATATGATTTACATACATTTGTAAGTAATGAAAGAATGTCCCCTGCCATTTTGCGGAAAATAAAGATGCAGGGCAATGATATGGTGATATACGAAGAGTCCCTGTAAAATAGTAAAAATGGAAGATCTATTATAATAACAATATTGTCCCAATAAGAAAAACTTGTATAAAAGTTATGTGACGAAATATTGACTATTGGATGCCTATAAATACTGGAGATCATAGAGGAAATAGAAACATGTGGCAATATTTTCATCCCTTGAGTCTGAGATTTGGCCACAACCAAAAAAAGGGTCAAATTTGCAAGTTTCAGATGATGTCTCCGTAATTTTCCAAACCTCAAGAGAGCTATTTATAGTAATTTTTGATGTGTAAAAAGGTGTTACATTAATCATTCAAACAATAAAAAAAAAATTGTAATTAGACCAAAGATAAGTGATACACATGTAATTATCCAAAATAGGGATCGAAGAGTAATAGAATGCGAACCTGTCTTCACCTTATATCAGAAGGCGAGCGAACTGAAGCTTCAAGTAAAAGCAAAAATCCTATCAGCAATTGTGGTTCTGCAGATTGGACATTCAGAACATGCTAGAGAGCACGACTTACACACTGCAACAACGTTTACGTAATGTCAAAACTGTTCTGCTGGTGAGGACAAAATTGAACAAAGGCTTCAGCTTATGACTTACAACAAAAGTGGCGACAAGGGAGAAGCATTGCAGCTGCTGCTGACTCGAAACATACTTTACAAACATGAGAATTCGCATCTCCATTGCCAGTGTTCCTGAGATCTTTCGCTTTCATCTCCTGCATTCTAGCCTGAAAGGATTTAAGAAACGACGGTCATAGCAGTTCTATAAGGGAGTACAAAATAAACTCACAAATCTGAAATTGAGGAGCAAGAATTTACTCTAAGGCGGACAACAAGAGGTTCTTCTCCAGGAACATGAGGCGTCGGTGTCGAATTTTCTTGAACTTGCCTTTCTCTTAAGATCTGATCGTCAACTTTACCATTACTTATTTGTTCTATATCCTCGTTATGCTTGTCATTCACCTTCGACTCTTGCACCACTCCCCTCTCTTTCTTTAGCTTTGCAACAAGCACCCACATGTTTGCCAGATCATTTTCCAGAGCTGCCTCCCTCTTTTTTGCCTCTTCCGCCTTTCTCCTGTACTCGTCTTCCAAAATTTCCTTTTCTGCTAAGGCAGCCTCAAGAGCAGATTCCCGCTTTTTCCTCGCTTGCAACTCCATTTTCATATCATTGGGATCAAGATCCCACGAGTCGAAGTCATCATTAAACATTGCGGAAGCATCATTTGCTCGGCTTGGAGCCCGACCTCTTCGACCATTTGTTTGGACATCATTGAATTTGCGGCTACCACCACCACTTCTTAAGTTAAATTCACGTGCACCCTGTAGTTCTTTTTCTAATTTAGCATTTTGTATGGATAATTTAGTGACTTCCCCTGCTAAATTCTTTAACTCAACTGCAGCTGCAGAAGCCAGCTCCTTCGCATAAGACGCTTCCTCAGACAATTTCTGATTCTGTACATGTAATCCACTGTTCTCCTCTAGAACCTGAACATGTTCTAGGTCCAGTTTTTCATATGCAATTTCCTGCTCACATAAACAAGTAGCGTCTGTCAGGAAAGTACAGAAGGTAAAGGTTCAAATTATTCATGGGGAAAAACAATGTTGCACATAAACAAATTGTCAATTTGAGAAAAGGAAAACTTCGTAAGTGGAATGCAAACATATAAAACCCAAAGAGATACAATAAATGTCCATCATGCAGACCAAACGTCCAATAAAACCCCAAACTGGACAAACTAATATGCTTATTGGGATACTAGAGTGCCAGAAGAAGACAAATTAACCTAGACTAAAATTTTGATCTAAGTGGACATACAGTAGATACGAAATATGCATCAACTAGACAAGTAAATATTACTAGAGGGATATCTCAGAGTTATGAAAGACAAAAATAAATAGGAAAACAGTTCTGTCAAACTTGTGTGGAAATTTAGTAGACTAAAGATCAGCACGTCACTGATGAAAAGACCAGGTATGATATAAAGTACTTCTTAGGAAAAAATCTAAAGGTTATGGGCACAAAATAACATATCCTCCTATACGGTTCCTGACAACCTGCACAACTAAAGACGCATGTTACTTTCCAGATTGTGAAGGAACTAGTTTATAGTAGCGTCTAAGGCACCACATTACATAGCCCTTACCAGAGTAATAGTCGTAGCCACATTACTCAAACGTCAACAAAAGATCACGAGACAGCTAAAATTTAAGTAATCACCAAGTAACTCGTGCCATAGGGAAGAAGCTCACCCATTACAGGTGTTGGTTTGCATATTTAAGAAGATGAAGGTTCAAAATTCTACCAAAAGAGCACTGTGAAATCCATGTAACTGACCTGTAACTGTATTTTATTTCTCAACTCATCAACAAATTCTTCAGATAGCCACTGCTGAGAAGGCAGAGGTCGACATGTTGCTAGTTGCTGCTCCATGTGGATAAGTTTCTCTTGCAGTTCTTTATTTTCAGCACACTGAATTAAGAAAATAATGGCCATAAATGGAGAGGAAATTACCTGAACATGGGGGAAAGTAGTAAAGAATCGAAAACATGCAAAAGATTTCATTATCTGACCTTGTTTTGTAACTGTTCTTGAAGCACACGGTTATCTGCTGATTTAATCTGCATGCAAGGTTGAAACGCATAAGAAAATATAAAAATACCATCATTTTTAAAGAGCTAGTGTGAGATGATTTAAATGCAAAGAATAAAGTAAGGAGAAGAAAGAATCAAACCTCCAGCTCGAATTCACTCTCACAACACTGTTCCGTCAATTTCATGATAGTCTGCCACAACAACAAAAAAATAACTAAATATTTGCGAAGCTATTATCATACAAAAAAGGGGTGATTGCTAAGCATTGAATCACTTTGTTTTTGAATAAGATTACCTGTTGCATTTCAACCATAGATGCACTAGAGGCTGAAACTTCACCACTCTGCGCAATGCGCTGTTCTATCATTCTCATCAGCTTTCTTTTTTCTTGAATTTCATTCTCCAAGTTCTGAATCTGTGTGAAATCATATAGATTACTTTTGTAAGTTCAATTTCACATATCAACAACTATCCCAACGAAATATATGGGAGAGAATTAGCAGCAATAAGACGTCAAATTACTTAGAGAAGCATATTTACATCCTAGATCATATAAACAATCATGGCCTCTTACTTAAGTGCCACAAATTTGAGTAAAACTCCTAAATGTACTTAATTCTACCATATGTCATATGCCTAGCTCTTATCAACTTTCCAAATTTCAAACATCTTGCATCTGGTAGTTGGTAGACAGTGTGACAAGGACTAGTGATAATTTTACTTAACTAAATTGTCAAGATGTCGCACTGAAGGTTTTAGGAATCGGTGAATGTGTTAAACAGGAACAAGTATAAGGTTGTTTTTATGTGAATAAGGCTTGAAAATGAATGGACAAGAACAACGTCAGATAAGTCATTCACTGGTAATAAACATAGGTGGAATTGAAGTACAAGCAAGCAAACCACAGCTGATGCATAATTCTGGATAAAGGACAATAGATTCAACAAATTTTACACACTATGGACGAGAAGAATATAAATGCAGAGATGTGCGTAGATTTCCTGATGCCATTCCGGAAGTCCAAAGAACCAGAAAAACTTATACTGTTGGGACACTAGCAGGCTGTCCTTGAGACAATAATGTTGAGTGGCACCAACAGCAACAATGACAAATGGAACCAATAGTAATAATATCAACCTTATGTTTTATTACCTGAGTTTTTGAGCTTTCAGGATCACTGATGGATTGCTCTATTAGACGCTTTAGGGTACTGGTGCCAAATGCAATCTCCCCAGCAAGCATCTTCACTTGCTCAACAAGGAGGTCTATCTGATCTGACATTGCGACCAAATCCTGCAGTCAACAATACAAACACAGAGACACCAATTGAGACGCATAAAAAATCATCCAAAACCAAAGTCTAATCTATTAAGTCAAACACATGTAACATGCGACACATCAGTTTCAAGGGCGAAAAATATCACCAATATCCAATACTGCAGATTACAAAAGGAACATGTCTGCTGAGATCAGAACTCAAGGTAAAAAAAGTTTTAAAAAAGCACTGATCTGGAAATCAGGTGAAGCTTCAGTAAAGATTGCCCACACCTTTTTAAAGAAAAAACAGCTCATGAGAAAGGATCGTGGACAACTTTTAAAAAAAAAATATTTGTGCTACACAGGTAATATCTCAGCTATCAGGTTACTTATGACAATTTAGAGAAATAAATGGTTCCAATCAGACTACAGATTAGAAACAATTTGCACTTTATTAGTCAGACATAAGACACCAGGAATTCTCCAACTTTCACCATTAAGATATTTTAAAGTGCTTCTAAATTTGCTAAATACGATAATGTTACTAAGTTGAGAATAAATTAAAGTACCGAGCAGTTAAAATTTGAACAAGGAATTTGAGCACACTATAGGCAGTTTCGATAAACAGGAAGAAACTCTAAAACGTTCACTCACTTGAGTTGTTTCAGTTACAGTACTGCCAGCTTGTGACATATCGTCATTGAGTTTCCGAGAAACATCACGCAGAACATCCAACTTCTGTTAGACAATTGAACACAAAAATGGTTAATAGGTAAGAAGAAAAGTGCAATTCTCACTGTTTTGCAGAACATAAACATGTGAAATACTCGGAGTTCATTTAATTACAGAACCGCGTAGGCAATCAAGAGAGGTAGACACAATAATCAGTTAATATCTATACTAGAATCTGACAGTAATCACCATCACCAAAAATATTCAGCAGATTGAAGATGACACCATGAGCAAAACTGAAAGCAACTTTGATATACACACTCTAGGGTTATTTTTTTGGGAAAGACACGACCCCACTATTCCTTGTGAAGATGTATCCAGGGCATGGTCAACACAGTGAACAATTTGAAGTAAAAGGTGAGTGGATATAGATACTCAACTATAAGTAATACAATAAATACAATAGAAAAAGCATATTACATCATCTCCAGAAGCAGAGTGACTTCTTCTATGGGAAGGCAGACCACCCAAGGATCTTGGTATAGTACTTTTTGAGGAAACAAGTATTAACTTTGTTAGCCTTTGAATCCTACTCATTAGAGCAGCCTTAGCTTCTTCTTCTTCCTCCAGTCTTGATTGCATTTTGACTTGGCCATCTACCAACTATATGACAAACATTAATGTCAGCAATAAAGGAAGTTATTTGACTGACAGACACTTCATTAGCCAACAGAAGTACAGATCACGATCATATTGCCCCACTCACGGTACATGCGGCTGGATAAAGGTATTCCAATTCAAGAAATTGTCATATAGTGGAGTCACATTACCTGCTGTTTTAAGACTATAACATCTTCATGGTTGATGCCAACAAGCATTCCCCTCTTGTATTGATCAAGTTCTTCTCTGAGACATGATATTTCTCGTTGGTACTTCTTGATCAATGATTTTTCATCAACAATCTGAAGATATACAAAGGTACAAGTTGAGAATTATGATTTTAATAGTAAAAAGTATGTACCATACTCAAAGTTTTACAAACTCACCCTATTACAAGAAGCATATATCTCGATATGTTTTGCTCTGCTGGCAAATTTTAATGTATTGTGAGTTTCCTCAAAATTACTTGATGCCGGAGTAATTGTACATATAACCTGAGGAAATACAAACAACAAGTAAGGCTTTACACAAAATGATTTAAAGTTAAATTAGCTTTACCAACATACTCCACTCATATACTCTCAGAAAAATGGATGAATGAGAAGAATACAAAAACTATAAAAGGTAAATGGCGGGTAGCACATCTTTCAAGCTACTAAGTAACGAGCATATAGCAAGCTTAATCAGCAACGACAGTTGAAATGATTTGAATTAACTACGTAAAAGGTAAAAACTAGCTAGAAGTGAACTTAATGCTACAAGTTCTCGTGCTTACAGAAACATGTCCATGGCCACTTAGAGAAGATTGTAGCAGGCGGGTAAGCTTCGAATCTCGGTAAGGGACATGTGACGCCTTTCCTTCACTGAGTTTACCAATTACCTTCACATATCAGATATTAAAAGAGCGTCAAAGCAGGAAGTGGAACCCAACGGGAAATACTCACGTATTTAAAAGTGGAAAGTATGTATTTCTTTGAGCCAGATTTTGTCCCATAGTGCATTTAAATGATTGAAGACAAACAGAATGCAGAACTGATCTAAGCTAGAAGAAATATTGAACAAAGAGAAAAATAAGGAAATAATTAACTAGTTCAACATTTAAAGAGGAAGGGGAGTATATATACTCACAGTTCCAAGTGTTAAAAGACTTTTATTGATGTATGATCCTTCCTTTCTCCTTAAGCCGGTTGTTTCAGTTTTTGAGCTTTCAGATCCAGCCAAATCAATTAAGTTCTGGATAAAAGAGAGAAAATTAACAGTGCAATTATATTATACATGTGAAGTGCTAGAAGTCTAAACAATTAAAAATTATACAAAATATAGAATTCAAAAGATAATATGCATACCAACTGAGAGAATATAACGCCATCATAATTGTCTCCATGTGCACTACTTTCGATCATCTGTAACCAAAAATAACAGTAAGAGATTGGACAAGAAGGGAAAAAATTAGAACACATTGAGAAAGAAAAATGGTAAAAAAAAGTCCAAGTTAATGAAATAAGGAACACTTGTGCATATCATGTTGCTTGAAAGTAAAACACGGGACCATAGGAAGTAGACAGAAACTTAAAAAACAAAAGCATGCTCATTAAGAGACACATTTGAAAAAGTACTGGCTTACAGGAGGTATGGAAAAATAAATAAATAAAAGATTTTAACTCAAATCCAAATTATCTAAGGAACGCAGACCTAAGTGTGCGGGTCACTGGGAGCACATAACATTCGACTTACGCATGCTAATGCATTCATGACAAATTAAGGAAAAGCTACATAATTATTTACGACTCTATCAACTATGACTACTATTTACTTGAGGGATGCCAACACTGTTATTAATTAAAAATCCTGTCCAGCTCAGATAACAAACTACCTTATAGAGGTGAACAATACCAGATTG
Organism: Linaria vulgaris; assembly: GCA_948329865.1. NCBI lineage: Eukaryota > Viridiplantae > Streptophyta > Magnoliopsida > Lamiales > Plantaginaceae > Linaria > Linaria vulgaris. The sequence continues at coordinate 5,233,170 of OX415251.1, forward strand.
ATTTCCACTCTCTCATTTATAAGATGAACCTACGTATTAAACTGTCTATCTAAACGAACCTACATAATAGATTTTTTATAAACAAGCGGAACACAGTCATAATTATCTTATCCTATAAGCTAACCCCCTTTAATCTTTGCAGTGGTTACCAATTCACCTGAATGTCTACTGCCTATTTATGCTCTTTCAAAAGTTTATTACCTTAACAAAGCATCGACTAATATCTATATATTTAATCCAAACATGAGCATATGATTATTAACCAAGCATTCTGACCTTAAAAGTTAAGTTAATAGACAAAGGAAGATCATTAAGTGATTAATGCTACAAGTGTTTGGAGAATATTAACATGTGTTCAGTGAAGTGACTCACAATCGGAGACAAAAAAAAAGGGTATCAAGATTCAATCAACAAAAACAAACACACACACATTAATTTTTTAGTACCAAAAAAATAAGGTCTATTTTGCTAAAAGAGGTATTAAACCAAACTGAACTTGCTTACCATGGTGAATATTGTGTGACTACGGCTGCTGAACAGGTTAAAATTGTTTGATCCAATGTGTCGATGCTCTGCCATTATATTCAGAAAAACATCGAGAAGTTAGAGAACTACCTAAACCACACAAGAAAAAGTGAACAAATATAAAGCGAAGGGCAAAAATAAAAAAATATAAGTAACTTATTTTTCCAACTATTCAGTCAGAATATTAACGTGAAAATAACTTCAATAAACTATTGAAGTGTAATCATTGCAACGGACTATGAATGTAAAGAAAATAAGAATGCGAGAAACTAAGTTACCTTCTCCTGCCGCAATAAATGAAAGAGCATGTCCAGGGGACAAGACGACTTCTTCCTTTACTCCTTCAACATAAGTTCCCTAACATATTTAGCAAGAATGAAATGACCAAAGAGTCAAAGTTGAGAATGCAAAATTGCTTGGCACATGTAAATTCAAGATATAAATTCAAATACGTTTCATCTGTGAGGTAACACCACTCCAACAAATTGTTAAGTCTTACAATGCACACGTTGACATTTCATCTTTAACGTTCAGAAAGAAGTCTTTAACTTTGTGATTGACAACTTGCTTATTGGGGATAGATTTGTGCATAACTGTGACTCTTATGGTGTGATTGAACAAGAGAAAAGCTGAAAACAACCAAAATACCCCAAATGTAGAGGAAATACAAAATTAACATGATTATACCTGGGCATCTTCTCGAACACGCAAATTCTGGCCAGCTGGGTTGAGCAAGTCGTTAATCACCTGGCGGGATACAAGAGAAATGTAAATCACAAAAGCTGCAGGTATATGTTACTAAATTAAGTCCACTAAGTCCTCAAACCCAGGCCCCAAAGAGTTTCATGAATAGCTACATGTATAATAGTCGACTCTACATGGACAGATTAAGGATAACATGCACAGTAGTATTTCGAAGGGGGCTGCACGCAAGGGTTTGAAGGGTCCATGCAGAAAAGAGGAAAGATCAATTTCAACAAAAATAAGTGTCAGGTCATCTGTCTTAAGAAATGGTGCATACTTGAAAGAATGTCATAATAATGTGTTTTATAAGTTAAAAGTGATGACAGTCTAACACCATTTGATCATCTTCCAAAGTTGATATTAGATTTTTAGTACTAACCTCGTTGTAGATTTCAAGATATGACACGCGAAGTAAGAATTCCCGGCCTGGAGTCTGAAGGAAAATCAGCATCAGTGGCCAATAGACCAATTAGGGTATTCAAATTGTTACCATATACGCATGAAAGAAAGAAGCTACAAAATACGGACACACTTCAATCCCAAAATAAGTATCTTGACCTTCAACAGAAAAGAGATCAATTCAAAGCTTTGTAAAAGATACAGCTAACTCACTTCTTGGATGATGCTGAAAACATCCCTGATAGCCAACGGTATGATGCCAGGAGAATTTTGATCACCCTGTTAAGATATGAGTTTGGCAATTAGACCAGTGGTTGTGGATTGTAACATATTGAATGAATCAGGAGACTGAAGACAAGCAGATGCAGCTAAATTGGAACAGAAAACGGCCAGAGATCCATAGAAGCAATACGAAACTACGTCATATATATACACATCTCATGATCCACACTGCAGCTTCATTATATTGGGTCTTAAGTTTCGGATGTTTCATCTTTGAACCAAGAACTCAAACCACGGGCTTCTTAGAGTCTATTATTTTCACAGATGGTATTCAAGGCAATCAATATAATCATTCACCAAACACCTGCCCACGCATTTTACTGCAGAAATATGATGCAAACGTTAATACGTAGAAGATCCAAACATGGTTCACTGTATCATTTCTAAACAAATTAATAAAGTCACTCAGTGACAGATATTAAAATATATATATAAATATAAATATATATATATATATAGAGAGAGAGAGCAACAAATTCTTAAATGACAAAAGGTAATCGGTACGCAACAGTCCAACACTCCAACCATTAAGTCTTTCTCCCAATCAAGTAATTTCTTGCGTTTTCATACCATGAATCATATGTACAATAAATGCAAAACTGCAATAATAGAGGAATATAACTCACATGCATGGTGTGCGTCTTTCCACTACTGGTAACACCGTAAGCAAAAACAGTTCCTGCATATTAATTCCTCTTGTATTAGCTTTCAACTACGTACAACTTCAACAACATAAACTTGTTGGAGATAGAGCTAATAAAACGTATTTTTATTTGTTTTGGTTTATTATTCATCAATTCAGAAATGGAGTTCCGCCAACACAAACTAAGCAGTACTACGTGAACTGAATTTACATTGAAGCTTGGTTTGTTTCTCAATCTTGTAACAAATAATAAACATGACTTGATGATAACGAAATGTTAAACTGCAAAACAGTGCAGTTTAAAAAATCCCACAAACTGTAAACAACGAGTTCAGCATACCATTTATACCCTCCATTGCAGCTCTAACTACAGGGCGAGCAGCTACCTCATACACATCCGGAGTACACGCGTCAGGCCCAAAGACTCTATCTGTCATAAAGAAAATCAGATAACCTGAATGAGAATCTTCCAAAATTGAGAACATTCTATCACCAGTTAACTATAAATCTCAACATGGAAATTACAATTAATGACCTTCCATAATGAAAAACTCAAAACAGAGCTCAATCTCACTAGAATTTACGAAGAATTTCCAAAACAATATGTCATCGAAAACAAAAATGCAGCTGCAACACGAAATCACTTATCAATAAATTCAAGGTAATACTACTTCGAAACACCGAAAAACCTTACCAAATGCATAGGCAGTCATTGGATTATACTCATTCCGCACCGTGTTGTCCTCATCAGCGTACCACGCGATCTCGTCTCCTCTTTGATACTCCCTTTCACTGCCACACAAACACAAACAAATCAAAAACTAACTCCACCTCCACTTCCCCCAAATGAATCCTAACCTAGACTCAATCACTCAACCACATCAAAAAGTCAAATCAAAATTAGATCTATCTAACTAACACACATTCAATCGAAGCTCACCTCAAAGGCCGAAATCTAATCGTAACCGAAATGCTATCCCCACCCGATCTCGGTGGCGCCACACTGTCCGTCGACTCCCCAATCAGCTGCTCATCCATCGACGGATACCTCGTCGGACTCCGTCCACGACTATAATCGCCTCCATTCCAGTTCGGAGCGGCGGATCTAGAATCAAATCCGCCAGCACCGTCAAACGCCGTCGCGGACGACGAACACGGAATCGAACCGTTCAAAAACGACGACGACGACGAAGTCGACGAGAACGGACTCGACGGCTTCCGATGCACCGGAGAAGTACTCCGCCCTCTCGATGACGATGCCGCCATTTCCGTACACAATCACAAAAATAAAAAATCCAAATCTACCACACCTGGTAAAAAAAAAAGCACTGACAAATCTCTATAAATGAATACTTCAGGTGTGAGAGAAAAGGAAGAAGAATGTGTCAGATTTCACATGCCATTATTCGATTTTTTTTTTATTTTTTGAAATCGTCAAAGCTTCAGTGAAAAGCTATTAAACACGCACACATCCGTGCGTGTGTGTGTGTGTGTCCGATGAAGCTCAATTGCTCTCTCTTCTCCTTCAACGAGAGCTTTTGCAGTTGCAGAGCTTTAATGGAGTAGTGAGAATTTTGGGAGGTTTTTTTTTTGTGTGTGTGGTGTTTTTTTTCTTTTCTATTTGTGGTTATTTTTGAATTTAAATGCGGGTAAGGAAAAATATCCGAGCTGTAAATGTGATTTTTGAAATGAGAAATTGATGGTGCCAGAGAAAAATTTTGATGTGCCAGAGCGTTGTACAACCGGGGAAGCCTGGAGTCCAATGGGTACGTAGCTGGTTTTAGCCTATTTTGTTTAATCCAGGTGTGTGGTTTGCTATTTTTTTGACATGTTTCGAAATATTTGTATATGTCATAGCTGTAGTAAAAATAGAGAACACATGTGTGCATTTCGTTATGCTTAGGTCAAAAATGTAAGCATTCTCGTTTCGTGAAAATGTTTAAAACTTTTGATTCGTGATCAGATGAAGGCGATATGGTCAATTCGACAGTGTGTAGTTAGTGTGTGCATGGAAAGTATATACAGAGTATTGAGAAATTAGTGTTTTTAAAATTCAGAATTTAAGTATAGTTTTAAATATTGATAATGCCATGAAAGGTTTTAATATGCCAAAGTATTGTCGAGTGGAAGCTACTTGCAATGCAGTGTGTTTGTAGTTGGTTTTAACCTATTTTATATAAGCTAGGTGAGTAGTAGTTTGCTAAATATCATAATTTTTTTAGATTTTTTTCTTGACATGTTTGTACATGTTATAGACTTATAGCTACAGTAGACATAGAAAATTCATGTTTGCTTCGGTGCAATTGAGTCAAAAAATGAAGACGTCTTCGTACTTTTTATGGAAAGGTATTGTTAAACTCTAGAGAGAGAAAGTAAAAGTAATGCATTATTATTATTATGAACTGTCAACTGAATTACAAGAGAGAAGCTCTTTAAATATACAGCTGGAGCTAAACGGGAAATAAAAGAATTGAAACTAACTAACAGTAGCTAAATATTTACAGAAAGGCTCTAGCGACCAACTTATTTACAGAAAATCCCCATATCAACTAACATCCTCCCTTCAAGTTGGAGGTTGGTGAGCATCTCCAACACCCAACTTGGATAACCAATCATAAAATACAGGGGAAGCGAGAGGCTTAGTAAAAAAATCGGTAAGTTGTTGAGATGCAGGAAAATGTTGAGGCAAAAGGAATCCAGTCTTGAAACACTCACGCACAATGTGGCAGTCGATGTCGAGATGTTTCGTTCGTTCGTGAAAGATTGGATTCCTGGTGATGTGCACTGCAGATTTATTGTCACAGTAAGGAGGTATAGGGGGAGAAACTCCCAATTGAGTTTCTCGTAAGATGTAGTTGATCCACTGCACTTCACAAGTGGTGGGGGCCATACTGCGGTATTCAGCCTCTGTTGATGAGCGTGAAACCGTAGCTTGCTTCTTCGTTTTCCAGCTAATGAGGGAGCCACTCAAGAAGACACATAAACCAGTAATGGAACGGCGTGTCCTTGCAGGAAGCCCAGTCGGCATCACTGTAAGCATAAAACGATCCAACTACAGAAGATTGAGGATAAAAGAGTCCAAGAGAAGGACAACATTTTAAGTAGTGAAGCACAGAAACAGCTGCATCCCAATGGTGTTGACATGGAGTCTGCATAAACTGACTCAATTGATTAACCATGAAACAAATGTCTGGACGAGTGAGATTCAAATATAACAAGCGCCCAACTAATCTCTTATATTGATCTGGTTTAGGAAATTGAGCCCCTTTAGTGGAAAGGTGAGAACCTTTTGAGCAAGGGATATCAACTGATTTGGCTCCTGAAATCCCAACATCGGCAAGAATATTCAGCACATACTTGCGCTGATTGATATACATACCAATGATACCATCTGAGCATCTTAGAATCTCCAGTCCAAGAAAATACTTAACTGGTCCTAGATCTTTAATGCTAATGGCCAAGTCAAGATGTTTTTTGACAGCAGTGATCTTGGCAAAAGAAGGTCCAGTGATGAGAACATCATCCATATATACTAATAAAGCCACAAAGTCAGCTCCAGTGCCCATGATAAAGAGGCAATGATCAAATGATGACTGTTTGAAGCCATAAGCTAGAAGACACTTGGTAAATTCCAGATTCCACTGGCGAAAAGCCTGCTTTAGACCATATAATGATTTGTTAAGCTTGCAACACTGTCTTGGAAGAGCCTTTGTGTAACCCTCAAGTGGTTTGAGATAAATTTCCTCATCTCCATGCAGAAATGCATTATTAATGTCAAGTTGATGTACAAGCCAACTGTATTGAGTTGCTACAGCAAGTAGTATTCTGACAGTGACCAACTTAACTATAGGAGAGAAAGATTCAGTGTAGTCAAGTCCAAACACTTGGTTGAATCCTTGAGTCATCAATCTTGCCTTGTGGCGCTCAACACTCCCATCAGGATTCAATTTGAGCTTAAATACCCACTTTGAACCTACTGGATGTTTGTCAGGGGGTAAATCAACAATGGTCCATGTGTTGTTGCTCTCATGAGCAGTAATCTCAGAATCCACAGCCTTGATCCAGTTAGGATCATGACATGCAGTTTGTAATTCTTAGGTTCAGTTGTTGAAGATATATTAGCAAGAAATGATATATAGGAAGGTGAGAAATGAGAGGGAATCTGGGAGGGAAAAGTTGGTGGAGTATATGCAGATTTAAAAGGAGGGGGTACAATAATGGATAAATGATCAATAGTGCATATGGGTAAGTAGTCTTTGCGATGTGAGGGTTTTTTTGATGTTCTGGTGCTGCGCCTGACAACAGGAACAGGAGTAGGAGATACATGAGGTAAATTGTGTGAAGGAGAAAAACTATTGTTGGGTGGAGTAGAAGTTTCAGTGAAGGAGGTAGAAGAAGGACATGAATTGTCAGAAGTAGGGTTGGTAGGAGGTTTATTTAGAGGTTCAGAGAATGGAGTTTCATCATACTCAGACAAATTAGAGCTCAATTGTGGCAGAGGTCTAGTAGATGAATCCAGATCATAGGAGTGAAAAGGAAAAATGATTCATAGAAAGTAATATCCCTGCCAACCATGGTCCTTTTGTGTTCAAAACTGTAGACCTTGAAAGCCTTTTGTCCTTGTGCAAAGCTCATAAAACAACCTTTAAGAGCTCTTGGGGCAAACTTGTCACTGGGGGTATGGTGCTAAAGAAGTATAAGCAACCAAATACCTTCAAAGAGGTGTAGTCAGGTTTAACAGAGTTCAACAACTCATATGGAGTAGCCCAGTTCAGAGATTGAGCGGGGGTTCTGTTGATAAGGTAAGTTGCCATGAGTATAACATGACCCCAGAAAGTTAATGGCATGTGACTTGGTAGAGTAAGGCTCTAGCTACATGTAGTAGGTGTCTGTGTTTCCTCTCAGCAACTCCATTTTGCTGAAGGGTATATGGAGTAGAGTGTTGATGAATAATGCCATGAGTGCCAAATAAGGTGTGACATTTGGAATTCATAAACTGTGACCCATCAGTTCTAATGATCTTTATCTTAGACTGAAATTGAGTGTCAACATAAGCCACAAAATTCTCTAATAGTGTAGGAACTTGAGACTTGCTTGTAAGTAGAAAAGTCCAAGTAGATTTACTGAAATCATCAACTAATGTCAGGAAAAAATTTGCATTAGTAACAGTGGGAAGTTTGTAAGGCCCCCAAACATCAGCATGCACAATATCAAAAATTCTTGAAGAGGAAGATGTACTGGATGGAAATGAAGATCTGGTATGCTTTGCAATATGACAAATATCACAGATAGTGGTATTAATGGAAGAGGGAAATTTTCCAGTAGCTAAGTGCAAGTGTTTTAAATCTTGTAAGGATGCATGGCCAAATCTCTTATGCCACAACAGTACATCCACATCAACAATATTATTAGCACGAACAGTAGGAGTTACAAAGGTATGAGAATGAGGTTTAGAAATAAAAGTGCAAAAACTCTTATACAACTGTCAACAAAACAATTCTTAGGATCCAGAATGTAAAGGTTACCTACCACGTGTCCTTTGGCAAGAAACCTCTCACTCTGAAGGTCCTGCAAAACACAGTGAGTAGGCAAAAATGTGAATTTGATTTGGGACTGTTGAGAAATTTTAGGCACAGACACTAAGTTAAACTTAAAGTCAGGAAGGTGAAGAGCACTTTGTAAGCAAATATGTTCAGTGAGCTTGACATCTCCTATGAGAGTGACCTTTCTATGAGTACCATCAGGTAGGTAAACATGAGTATGACAAGGAGGAATAATAGGGTTAAGCATGCACTTAGCATTTGCAACCATATGGTTAGATGCACCAGTATCAATAATCCACACATCAGGAGATATGTTATTAATACTTAGTTGAATACCAGCAAAGTCCCCAAAATGGGCATAGTTGACATGACCAGCATCTCTGAAAGGAGCAAAGTTCTTCATCTTGTCCTGATTCATCATGACTCTCATCAAGTTCATAAAGTCAGTCTGAAACTGATCAGAAGGCATAGCAGAGGAAGAGGAGGCTTCAAACTGAGACTGAGTTGGAGCAAAATCCACAGCATTAGCAACAAATTTCTGAGTAGAATTAGGCTTCTTGTCTTTTATTTCTTTATACCAATCTGGTACACCAACAAGTTTGAAGCAAGTGTCCTTCAAATGACCTCTAGCTTTACAAAAATCACAAAATCTGTCAGAGTTCTTCTTCCTAGGATCCTTAGGAGGATATGAATCCTTAGGAGAGTATGGTATCTGTCAGGTTGCTTGGCATACATAGCAGAGTTATCCTGTATTGCAGAGTAGTGAATCTGAAGCTCCTGTTGTTTTTCAACCCTCAAGACCATTGAATAGGCCTTTTCAACCATAGGAAGTGGATCCTGACCAAGGATATGACTTCTAATTCCCTCATAGCAATTATTTAGATCAATAAAGAATTGCATGAGTCTAGTAACAGAGTTAGCTTTAAGAGCTTGCTCAGCAAGTTGACAAGTGCAATTAACAGCAGCAACACAATGACATATAATAACAGGCATAAGGTAGCTAAGTTCATCCCACAACTTTTCAACTTAGTGTAGTAAACTGAGACAGTGAGTGTGCCCTGAGAAACAGAAGCAACTTCTCTCTGAAGCTGATATAACAAAGGACCATTACTCTGACCAAAATGCAGCTCAAGCTGAGACCAGAGACGATGAGCAGATTTTGCAAACAGAAAAGCATCAGAAAGTTCATCAGAAATGGATCGCAACAACCACGAAGTAATCATACAATCAACACGCTCCCATTCCTCGAATTCAAGATTAGTAGGATCAGGTTTCGGTATAGTGCCATTAATAAAACCTAATTTCCTCTTCGCACCTAGGGCAATACGCACAGATCTAGCCCAAGGAAAGTAGTTCTGAATACCTGAAAGAGGAATTGATGTCAGAGTGAGACCAGGTTGGTCGAAATTGTGCAATTGAAGCGATCATGTGCGAGATCGCGGCGGCGCAGCGGCGGAATTGAAGCGCGACATTGCGAAAGACGGCGACTCCGCGACCAGAGTGTCACCACTCACTAGACATGATCGAACTCAAAATTTGCAATCACGAACAGTTGTAGATAAGGCGAATCACTAGATCCGCAGTAAACCGATGATCGGAGCTGAAATCCGATCACAAATGCAGGTAAATCGGATCGAAAATGGCGAATGATACTATGTTAAACTCTAGAGAGAGAAAGTAAAAGTAATGCAGTAATATTATTATGAACTGTCAACTGAATTACAAGAGAGTAGTTCTTTAAATATACAGCTGGAGCTAAACGGGAAATAACAGAATTAAAACTAACTAACAACAGCTAAATATTTAGAGGAAGGCCCTAGTGACCAACTTATTTACAGAAAAGCCCCATATCAACTAACATGTATAAAACCATTAATCTATTATCAAACGAAAGCGGTGTAATCAATTCGATAGGTAGTTGATGTGCATATAAATAAAGTATTGAGAAATCAGTATTTTAGGAATTTAGTATTAAATATGATTTTAGCTATTAGTTCACGTTATTATGGAGCGGCTGCATAAAGTACATTTTTTAAAATTTAAGGCTTTGTTTAATTGTTTTGAAAACTTTACCTTTAAATAATTCGTTTTACAGTAGTCAATAGTCATTATAGGTAAGTTATCTAAGTACTTGCAAATATAGATTTGAACTTTGTAATACAAAATTCTTACCGACAAATCCATAAACTATTCATTATTCCTCACCGCTTCAATTGTAGTTGATTGTTTGGTAACTTCCAAAATCTAAAATACTAATTTGAAAGCTTAGAGCTTAAATTAAAATTTAAAACAGTAGAACAAAGCATAACTAGTCTTTGTACAGTAGCTTAACTTAAAAAGATGCCAAAACCAATTATGGTGATAATTTAGTCTTTTGTGTTATAAATAATACATAGATGTGACCTTTGTGGAAATTGTTGTACCTATACTTAGGCTTACTATTTAGCATAGTAATAATAATTATTATAAACACTATTGAAATAGTGTATTAGGTTGGAAAAACCTCTATATAAAGAGCACTCTTCCATGTAAAATGATATCAATTCGCAAGTGCTATTACTTGATATTTGCATTTCTTTCCTAAGTCTTTTAATATATTGTTATAATTCACAAATAGTTTTAGTTATTCTATAACACGTTATCAGCACGATAGTGCTCGATCCGGAAGAATTCAGTTCATTCGTTAAAGAAAACGTTCAACGTTAAGAGGTATGAAAGTTTTATATTTACTTGTTCATCTATCTACATTATTATAGACAAGGCAGATTACCACATATTTATAATTTTATGATTAGACGAATATGTGTTTATAATTTTGTTGTTAAAGTTTAATATTTACTTGTTCATCTATCTACATTATTATAGACAAGGCGGACTACCACATATCTATAATTTTATGATTAGATGAAAATCCTCTTTATATTTTACTGTCATCTAACTCTAACACTAAAGCTAATTTTAACTTTCGTTGATGCTTGAGTTAACCCCAAGCTAGAAACGACTACTGACAATTTATTATTGCTTATTTTATTTCATGAGCCCATGAAAGTTTTTACATAGTAATGTGGCGGAAATTATTTACGCACTTAATTCATTGTAATTATTTTACTTGTTTACATTATTCCATAAGCCCATGAAAGTTTTTACATGGTAATGTGGCGGAAAAAATATATATGTATTTACTTATCGTAATATTATTCCATATGCCTGTTAAAATATCATTAATGCGGCGAAAATTATTTTACATGTTATTACAATTAATTCTTGTTACTAAATTATTAAAGACATTACCATTCATAAAACATGCCAAAAAAATAAAAAAAAATGTTTTTCTAACGGCTATAAACGGCTACTTACGGATATTTTTCCTCTATAAATACACAAATTTCATAACACAAACTCCACACAAATTTTCACCTTATTTCTCTCATCTTGCAAAATGATCTCTACGACAACAGCGGTCTTGATCCTCATTTACCTTTCAATTTTTATTTTTATGCTAGTAGATGAAAACACTCCTATGTTTGTCCCTATGATATTCCTCCCTTTTATCATAATAATGTTCGAGTTCAAGACTTGGCTAGAGATGAGATAATTGCATTGTATTATTGTAATAATTATGCTTCTATGATTATGTGTTAAATAAATTGTCTCGATCCTAATTATGTTTTTCTTGGTTATGTATTTAGCTAGCAAAATGTCTAACCTCACGAGTACAATTAGTTGTATACTCAATATCACTGGCAAGAATTATGGACAATGAAAATCGGATATAAAATTGTACCTCAGATCAAAGAGTATCGTTGAAACTCTTGTTGCAGTAAATACAAATACGGATCCAGAAAAATGTGAGGCTGTGATCGACATGAGAAAACATCTAGATGAAACCTTAAAGAGAGAATATCTCGATGTTACCGATCCTCATGAATTATGGACAAATCTACAGGAAAGATATGGCCATCAAAAGGAAATCATGTTGCCAAAAGCCACCGATGATTGGAACAATTTAAGGTTCCAAGATTTTGAAACTGTAAGCGCATACAACTCCGCGCTTATGGAGATCCGTTCAGATTTAATATATTATGGAAGAAAGCCTTACTGATAGAGAAATGATAGAGAAAACACTTTCTACTTTCCATGTGTCCATGATAAATGTTCAACAACAATACCGATTGCTGAATATTTCAAAATATCACGACTTGCAACAAAAGTTGTTAATGGCAGAAAGTTACAATAACTTATTGATGAAAAATCATCAATCTCGTCCTCCTAGAACACATGCATTACCTGAGGCAAATGCCATTAATTTTTCAAACTCCTATGGACGAGGTAACAATGAGAATGCTAATCAAGGTCGTGGTCGTGGTCGTGGTCGTGGTCATAGTCAAGGTAGAGGTGGTCATAGAGGAGGATATGTCTATAGAGGTGGACGCGGTAAAAGAGGTGGTCGTGGCCGTGGTCGTGGTCGAGGGGGTTTTCACAACCCCTCGCATACCAACACTGTCTTTAAGAATAACCACCAGAACAAAGAAAAATATAATAAAAACCCTCAAGGTTATTGTTTTAAATGTGGAATGAAAGGGCATTGGGCCAACACATGTCGTACACCAGAACATCTCTGTAAGATGTATCAAGAAAGTTTGAAGGGTAAAGAAAATGAAGTTAACATTGTCGAACAAAATCCCAATGGTGATTCCACCTTTATGGAGGCGACAGACTTTACTGATGATTATGATGTTCGTTTGGCTTAATATGTGTTATGTGATCTTCTGGCTGAATATGCTTATTGTGATTTATGTTTTAAGTTGTATTATCTACTTCCTGCATTTCTGTTGTTAAATAATCTCTTTTCAAATATATACTCTGTTTATTGCAATATTTGTTTTAATATTGTTTATTTGAACTGAAGCGTGATATGGAGCATACTCGTGATTTCTGCCTACTTGACTGTTGTACAACTCATACAATTCTCACAAGTAAGAGATATTTTACATATTTAGAACCCTCAAAATTTCAAGTCGGTACAATAGGAGGTTCTATTAAATTGATTGAAGGATCTGGTACAACTACTTTTACTTTTAGTGGCGGAGCCACGGGGGTGCGTGTGGGGGCAACCGCACCCCCCAACATTTTACAATTTTTTTATTAATACTACCGTTAGTACTTCTTTATTATATATATTATAATGTATATGTATGCTGAAGATGTGAAAAGGTAGGCTTTAGTAGTAGGCTTTAGTAATCTTAAGTAGTAGGCTTTAATTGTCTGATTAAAGAATCAAATGCATGAGATAAACTAAAGTATTTTGTAAGTACGTTTCTCCAAACTATTTTGTTATCAAGTTTAATGTATCATTGTTAGAAGTAATTTTTTTTATATGGGCCATGCTTTTTTTTAAGTAATTAAAAGTCCACTACTTAAGGATTAGTAGAGGCCTAAAAGCTGATTATAATAAATTTAAAAAGTAAAAAGACAAAATAACCTTTGGAATCCTTACCTCAAAAATTGGAGGAAAAATTGAAATTTGTCATTTATTGTGTTCTAGTTACAGTTTTCGTCCTTTATTGTGTCCATGTTTTTTTTTTTATCATTTATTGTGTATTTTATAACAATTTTGGTCATCTGGAAGAAATCTGAGCCAAAAATATCATGCCGGAGCATGTGCCGCCCTAAATTAGTTTTTTGGAATTTCCCACAAGCAAATTCACACTTTGGAATACCAATTTTAATTTTTTTAATTTTAAATTCTGACCCGTCTGATCCGGACAACCCTGTCAAATTCGGTCGAATGGGTCATAATTTAAAATAAAAAAAATCTAAAAATTGAAATCGGCGTTTTTCACATGTGAATTTGCATGTGGAAATTTAAAAAAAAATTGAATTTTGGCCGACTAGTGCTCCCATGTGACATTTTCGACTCAGATTTTTTCAAGATGACTAAAATCGTAACGAAATACACAATAAAAGACCAAGAAAAAACAAGGACACAATAAATGACCAAGAAAAGGACACAATAAATGACGAAAACTGTAACTAGGACACAATAAAGGATTAGTTTCGATTTTCCCCCCAAAAATTGGGGTCCGAATTTCCAGTTCCATTTTGCTGTGCCACTTTGAGTGCCAGCAATGGAAATCTGACAAGTGTAATGTAGATACTATAATTATATAGTTTTTAACTAAGTTGGAAAAAAATATAGCGCAATCTCGCCCCCCGTTGTTTCGAATCCTGGCATAGTTTGTTTCATAAATCGTACTGTAGAACAAATTCGCCAGTTTTACATGCTGGCATAATGGCCTTCCCCATCATAGAATGCAAGGATAAAGAAGTTAGTCCTAGCCGATGTCGCTTTAAAGCATGACCTTCTTTCAAGTTGGATTGTCTTCCAACTGTTGCGTTTCTTTCTTCTGTAGAATATCTGAGATACCAGCCCCCTTTCTCCAAGGAAACATCCATACAAAATTCTTTCCAACTGCAAAATAAATAAAGGAAAGACGTGTACCGTCAACAGTTGTGGGCGGAAAGCAAAGATAATTGGGTTTTTGGTAAATTACCCCCCTATGTTATCATAAATTGGTGGATTACCTCCCTGTGAAAATAAAGTTGGTCATTTACCCCCCTGTGATTTTAAAAGTTGGCTCACTGCCCCCCTCAACATTTTTACATGTATTTTCTTACTAAATGTCCGAAATACCCCTTGAGGTAAATAGCTAAACATTTGACAAAAGTCTTCATAATTTCTAAAACCTAATTGAGACTAAAATGGGATCTGGAATTTCTAAACAATTATATATCTTTTAATTTGAATTTTCCACTTATATATCTTTTTTTCATAATAAAAAATTAAGTACAACAATTTTATCATAAAGCAACCTTCGGGACAATTAAAGAAAATATTTTATAAGCTTTACATAAAAAAAGAAAGAAGATATCTTATCATTTGAATTTTCCAGTTATATATTTTTTTTCATAATAAAAAATTAAGTACAACAATTTTATCATAAAGCAACCTTCGGGACAATTAAAGAAGATATTTTATAAGCTTTACATAAAAAAAGAAAGAAGATATCTTATAATTTGAATTTTCCAGTTATATATTTTTTTTCATAATAAAAAATTAAGTACAACAATTTTATCATAAAGCAACCTTCGGGACAATTAAAGAAGATATTTTATAAACTTTACATAAAAAAAGAAAGAAGATATCTTATAATTTGAATTTTCTATTTATTTTAATAAAAATATTATGTTTTTTTGGTAATTTAATTTTTTTTTGATATGATGGTAATTTATCTTTTAAATACGAGATGTGCATTATTTCTTAATATGAAAGGGTAAAAACGTCAATTTTCAGACCAAAATAAACCCCTACTCTCATTAAAGGGCGAGTGGCTTACACTTTCTGCCAAAAGGAGGTATATAGCCAACATTTAAAATCACAGGGGGATAAATGGCCAACTTTTAAAATCACAAGGGGGTAAATGGCCAACTTTATTTTTACAGGGAGGTAATCCACCAATTTATGATAACACAAGGGGGGTAATTTACCAAAAACCCAAGATAATTTAAGGTACAAGTACAGGAAAGCAAAAAAGAAAGATATGTGACTATGGAACTTCTACATGAGAAAAAAAGAGTTTATGGCAGCCACATGGAATGCTTTTCTGACCAACCACTAGCCCGAAATTCCAATGAAAACTACTGATAAACTTAGTAAATATAGAAACAAAAGAGACCAATAAGAACTTCAATATTTTCACTATAAAAATTTGAAGTGATTAATGCATCTTTCCTATCATCACAATTTGAAACTACAGGCCTCTTCTTATTTGACTGAAAGCATATTTGAAAGCATATTAACAGGACAATCATTGACAACCTCACATACAAATATATATAGTCACATGCGTACCGTAGGAGACTCTGAAGAGCTTCATCGGAGTCAAGACCAAGGTTTGAAGATGTTTTGAAACTCAAACCCAAAACCATCGTTAATATTCCCATACTGCACCATCTGACGTTAGTTATAGTCTTCCTCAACTCATCATCATTTATAAGGGAAAGATTTTACGGCTAATGTGTTGTCTATAACAATAATACGGATAGAAAAGCAGCAACGACAATGCCATGTATTACAGACTATTAAAGGATAACTAACAAGGGGCAAGGGGCGTGAAAGTGAGAAGAGTGTACGGAGAAAGAAAAAAAAGAGAGTAAACTACAGCAGACTCAAAACAGAGTTCTACAACAAAAGAAAATAAATTGAAGTCTTCAATAAGAGAATACCGTGGCTAATGTCTTGGAAACTGCTTCATACCGACGAATTCTTTCGAAAGGAGGGAGATCAGCTTTAAAATAATTCAAAACAGACCTGCATCAAGGAAGGATGAGAAGATACAGCGAGCATCGACAAGTAAATGTTTCACTATGGTAAAGGCAATAAGCTTAGAAGAAGCAAGGTGGGAAAAACATCCAAATTAACCATGCAACTTAATATCAACCTCAGACAAGAGATGGGACATATTGCACATGCATGGTTCACTAATACACCGAGTGGTAAGTACACATCTTGATCATGAATTTCTGGAATTATGCAAGGAGACATTGCTTCATCAGCCAAAAAGGGAAATTTTGACTTTGTAGTCCTTTATAGTAACCACGTTTCAAAATTAATATTTTATAGTACCTCGGACCATTTTTGATCCTCTAAAGTAACCACCATTTCATTTTTGGTCCTCTATAGTGTCCTGTTTGGTTCTTTTTGCTGTAAAATTACGAAATTACCCTTATTTTTTGGCATTTGACTTGCACATGATTTCTAACTTCGATTTTTTTCTTTAATTTTGGTACAAATCTTTGAGTTATTATACTTACACCCCCACGTGATTTCTAACTTCGATTTCTAACTATATTTTTGATAGTTATGTAATAATCATATTTAACATATTAAAAAGATAAGCCTAAACATTTATTATTGTGTCATTCTTTTTAGTTATACAAATTATGTACATTAGCTACTTAATAATTTTCTATAATTTATTTTTTCTTTATATAATTTTATCTAAGTTTTTTAAAAACCCTATAATTAATATTAAACAAACAAATTTGAAATTTGAAACAAAATATCATTCATGTTTATCTATGTAAATTGTGAAATTTTATTCGCAAGTTTGATTTAATTAAGCGTAATTCCTAAATAAATCACATTTGTTTTTGTTTTTAAAGGAAAAAAAGGAGTTGTTCAAAGCTTAACCTAGCATTTGGGGGGGGGGGGGGGGGGATAACAACTTGAAAAATTAAACTTTATTTAAAATTATACAATAATAAAATTTACTATGTGTATAAATTGTGAAGTATATTTGCTATTCTTTTTTTAATTTTCAGGTTATATTAATGTTAATTTTTTACCTTCAAAATTAATAAAAATGTTCTAGGATACAACTGTTAATACAAATAATAAGTAATAAAACTATAAAATTTCACAGTTGAAGAAAATATTTTGTTTTAATTATTTCAAGATTTTCCTTTTATTAAATTTTTGGAGGTAAAATTATTCTCATTCTCATTATTATTATTATTATTATTATTATTATTATTATTATTATTATTAGTGTGTTGTTAATGTACAAATTTTGTACAACTAAAAAAGAATTGAAACAATAATGAATTTTTAGGGCTTATGTTTTAAGATATTAAATATTATTGTTACAAAATTATGAAAAAATTGCTATTATATTATGGGGGTGTAAATATAACAACTGAAAAGATTTAATTGTAAATTGATGGAGAAAAATTGAATTGGAGGTCATGTGCACATCACATGCTAAGATTAAGGGCAAAATAGTAATTTTACTGCAAAAGGACCAAAAACGAAACAAGGTACTATAAAGGACCAATTTTAAAAGTTGGTTACTATAAATGACCAACTTTGCGAAATTCCCGCAAAAAAGGGTGTCTTTGTGCATGTCATAGAAAATCTCTTTATTCATATTTCCTTGAAACGAAGATCCATGATAAATAAATTTAAGAAAAAAAAAAACATACGTAGGAAATGTGTTAATATTTTGATTCAATGATATACTTCCAATTTTATTTTTATTTCTTTTTTAATCGCTTCATTTGTCTTGTTCATCTGAATTCAATTCATTCGAATTTAAGCTTATTATCTATATGGCCATAATGAACTATATTTCTCCACTTTTGGGGTATTCAAACGCATATTGTACTATAATTTACTCTCGTCTTCATAATTTACTTTCTTCACTGTGTAGTAGTGGGCTTCTGACAACCCACACCAATCGTATTATGCGTTTATTCTAGTGTTTTCAGACCCGGCCCGGTCACAGAACCGGTGATGCTACTGGGTAGCGGGTCAACAGGTCGGACCGGTTGGACCAGTGGGTGGACCAGTTTGTTGACTTTAGTCAACGTTCAATAAAAAATATAATATAAAAAAAATTGTATAAAAAAATTATAAGATTGTGAGAAATATTTTAAGTCACTAATATTTTGTTATATTATAAGAAAAATAAGAATATTGTTATCACAATAGTAGGACTTGAACATGTGACCTCCAACAAAAAAAGTTCTTGGAATGTAGTGGAAACCATTGAGTTATCCAACAATTTACTAAACAATCCAATAAACATTATATTTAATACAAGTTAAAAGATTGTTTTGAATTTTTAAATGTTGGCTAACCGTATCACAAAATTCAATACAAAAACAATAATATGTGACACTAAAATCTGGAAAATGAACTTAGCATCAGACGAAATACTATGCATAAAATTCTCGAATGCATGCTCGTTTAACTTCAAAGTCAAATTAAGTATGACAAACATCGTTTTTTTGAAAATTTGTTGGTCTTGAGCTTTGGACACCGGTCAATAAACCTCCTAAACTCCAATTCGAGACAAAAGCTCCCATCAACCGCCATTCAGAACTTCAATTCAATAACTAGAAAGACATGCACGACACAAATAAGTATTAATCCTCATTCCTCAATAAAAAAAATCGAACTTAAGATAATATCGCATGGAGAGAGAGAACACGCCAATTAGAATAAATATCCACGTTCGCATGACTGTGCTAAATTTCCTGAAAGATAGCCATCAACTTCTGGCGGACAAGCAGTGCTCATTTAATTTTTCTCAAATAGTAGCCTTATAAGCTCAATTACCAGCTCACGGACCTTTAATTTTTCTTTGCTGCTTCCTGATTAGATACTCATTATATATAAGAACAAAAAAAAAACATTCTGCTACCGTATGAAATTATCAGCCCTAATTTCTCAAAGTAAGCTGGCCAAAAATCGCCACTGATTAATTTATCAATACTCAGATCTCCAACAAACACTCATTCGATAGGAAAAAAAAATATTCTTCACAAATTGTTAAACCACAGGGTGGGAGAACGAGAGTCTTACATCTATAGGCAATAGATGCGGCGGCGGCAAAGATAACGGCGAAAGCAGGAACAACACCACTGACCGTTAACCAACAAGATTTAAGCAAACGTAATTTTTTGATCATAAAAAAAATGTAAACGGAATGTAGGGTTTAGGGTTTAGCTTTTATACTTTTTGTTGCTTTACCAGTTAGCCGAATTTTGCCGCCTCAGTTTCTTTGGTTTAATACGGGTTAAAGAAAAATATTGAATCATTTAATTTAGAATAAAAAAAAAGATTAGTTGACTTAGAACCGGTTGGTTTATGTGATGAATTTTATCTCACAATATGGTATAAACAAAAATGATAAAAAAACCTAATTTACCGTGGCGACAACAAACTTCCAGCACGACCATGATCCAATGGCATCGGAGACCCCCATCTCCGACGGCCCTACACTAACCCTGGACAGCGAGTATAACGAATCGGACAGGTTAGGACTTCAGCAATCGACTAATACGGGCACTCAAAAGAGACCGCGGCAAGCGTACGAATTCACAGCAGGAACTGGAAAATACAACCCGATGGCTGATAATATATAGACTTAAGTGGCACAACCAAGACTGGAAAACAATCCTATGCTAGTAAAGTGCGACCTAAGGATGTTTACGTCGATGAAGGCCAGATGAACATGTTCCGGGACAAGGCCAGAGTCTTAGTGTCGACGGATAAAACTCGCATGAAAACCGTGGAGTTTGCGGACGACCTCTACGAATCCATGTGCGATCAGTGGAGGAACACAATCTTGATTAAGGTTCTAGACACCTCATGGTATTATCCGAGCTTGGTAAACAAGTTAAGCGTCATGTGAAAAATTAGCGGCGATTGTGATATTGTGGACCTCACGAACGAGAGTTATTGTTTACGGGGCATTACATCAGACCAAATGGAGTATATCCTGACGTAAGGGCCATGGCAAATAGCGGGGAGCTTTCTCCAACTTCGTACGTGGACACCCGATTTTGATGCGGAGAAGGATTCACTTGACTGCGTTATAACATGGATTAGGATCCTTAAGCTCCCGTTGGAATTCTTTGGGGAGGTAGCAATCACGGCTATAGCAAGCAGCGTGGAGAACCGATCAAGATCGACGGCAACACCTTTACTGCAGCGCGGGGAAAATTTGCAAGGGTGTGTGTTCAAGTCCCGACAAATAAACCTTTAGAGAAGGGAGTGCGTATACGGGGCAAGGCATACCAAATCATTTATGAAAATCTGCCTATGTTGTGTCATCATTGTGGCCATGCGGAACACAATACAAAGTCATGCACGGTCAGGAACAGTGTCGTGAGCGAGGAAAATTCCGTCGAAAATAACCTCTAGTTGATGGTGAAATTGTGGAACGGGTCGATACGTTGTTGTTGTTAACTTAACACTGAAGTTTTAACAGCAGTTTTGTATGATGTTAATTCGACGATGTTACTTTAATAACAGACCAGAGTAATAGTGCAGCGGAATAAACAAACACGAATTTAAGAAGTGAATATAAGATTATATTAATTTCCGAGCCGTAGGCAAAATAATCCGTAAAGGTTTTAACAAAAGCCGTTCTCTCAATTCTCAAGCTCCTCACTCTTAAATTGATTGAACTAAGCAAAGCATACAAGAATTACTTCGGCTATCTCTAAAAGCTCCTCACTCTTAGAACTATTCTCACAACTCACAAACTTTGCTAAAGCAAGAAAATACTTCAACAACTGTAAATTAATCTCTCGGATTGATTGGCTCTTGTCTTGTTGTTTGTCTTGATGTACTTCACACCTATATATAGGTTCTTGATTTGGACTCCAATGTGTGTTGTACACGGTTGGTAATTCTCCTTGTTTCCTTCTTGAACTCCTCTTCCTTGTTCTCGCAGTCCTTCTCGAATAATAGTTCATTCGCTAGAGATCTAACTAAGGAAAGACTTCTTCTTCAAATCAGGACTCATCTTGGAAAGCTTTCCTAGTTGCACTCAAACTCTTCTTTCCTTGTAGAGCGGTTTGCTTAATTAATGAAACTTTCCTTCTTGGAAACTTGAGCATCCAACCTATGACAAGTTTGTTTCCTTAATAATAATCAAAGACAATTACAATTGTGGAACTCAAACAATAATAAAGAATATAATCAAGATTGTAAATCAGATTTTGCTTCAGCAATGTTATTCTAACATTGACTTCTCAATGTTAATCTAACATTGCCAGAATACATGCACTTTCAAATGGTACAGGAGAACCCGACGGCCTCGTTCATTGAGAAAACGAGCTACAATGAGTTCGGGGAGTGCATGCAAGTGAGTCACCAACGTGCCCCAGTGAAGAGGGGGGGGGGGGGCAGAGACTCACCACCCCAAACCTAGCCAAGAACCTTGACGGGCGACATATCACGATTTTGCAGCGGAATGTGGTGGAGACGCACGCTTCTACTTCAAAAGGGACACCTAGCCTGTTCAAAATAGGAGAGGATAAAAGGGTAAGAAAGTCTACCAAAGGAAAGGGTAACTTACAAAAGTTAGGGAAGGAAAAGGAAAAGAAGGAAACAATTACCAAAGAGAAGGGGAAGGGTCACCCCCACTACCAAAAAAATCCAGTACCCCCTCTATATCAACATCCAATCCCTTTGCAACCCTTGGCATTTTAGACGAAGAGAGGCGAGAAAATGCAAGTCGAGACATTGAGACGGTAGGATCTGAAAAGTGCGACCGTAACAATTCACCGAATGGCGAGAGAGGCGAATTTGAATATAGACATGGGGGAAATAGTAGCACAAGTAAACCTGCAATTTTGGGAAGTGGAGACGGAGTACCATACATTCGAGGGTCCGCCAAAGATAATTGTGCTCTACCCAACTACTGTCCAAGTGGTGGAGATATTGTCGACAATCTGGGAATTCGAGGTCAGTACGACAGAGACAGAGAGAGTCGTGAACATGCTGACGTGTTGGCAGAAAATATGCTTGAGTGCGTGAGAGAGGGAGCGACAAGACTACTTGATCCGGGAACTCGTGCGTCAGGAGACATTGATATGAAGGGGGCTGATTGTTAATGATCCCCTACACCCAACACACTTCCATAGGGTTCCAATGAAAGTAGTT
Organism: Linaria vulgaris; assembly: GCA_948329865.1. Taxonomy (NCBI): domain Eukaryota; kingdom Viridiplantae; phylum Streptophyta; class Magnoliopsida; order Lamiales; family Plantaginaceae; genus Linaria; species Linaria vulgaris. Next base: position 5,255,827 of record OX415251.1, read on the forward strand.
ACGTGGAACTGTCAAGGCGCAGGGCATGAGGCGTTTGCAACAAATATTTGGAATTTGGTTCGACCGCACGGGCCTGATATTGTGTTCTTGTTGGAAACGCGGGTTTCGCCGGAGAGGGCTAATGAGATCATACCGTTCTTAGGATATTCGGATTATTGCATGGCTCCAACATCCGATATGAGTGGGGGGTGTGGATGCTATGGAACATCGTAGATATACACGTCGAGATCATAAACGTGGAAGACCAGGGATTCATGCGAGAGTTGGTCCTAAACAACAAGAAAAATGGCTCCTTTCGGGCATATATGTGAAACCCTATGCGGAAGACAAAGCTCGAATCTTTGGAAGCATACGTAGTATGGCGCATCACATGAACATGTCGTGGTTTGTCCAAGGCGATTTTAATGAAATATGCTACTCACATGAGAAGGTTTGAGGAACTTCGAACAGGCAAAAACGATGCAAAGATTTTTTACGGTGGATCGGGGAATGGAATCTCACGAACCTAGGATTCAATGGGCCGATGTTCACATGGCTGAATAAGCGAGAGGGTGGACAGCTTATCCGAGAAAGAATCGACAGAGCTTTGGCGAACTCCGATTGGTTGGACAAATTTCCCGAATACACTGTTTTCCACCTACCGCGCACTCACGGGGACCATCATCCCATACTCACGAATTGTTATGGCACTATGGAGCGGTGTGCCAAACGCCCGTTTAGGTTTGAAGCAATGTGGACTCACCCTCTCGATTAGGATAGATCTCGTCGAGATATCCCAAATCAAAAAAAATGCGTCCAAAACGGACGTTCCTACGCGAAGTTATGGCCTTTCAAAGTTTTGTACTTTTTTTCTTCATTGATTCCAATTTTTGAGGCAATATTGTAATTAGCAAAAAAATAGGGAGGCTGGTTTGCAATTGACCAAAAGCAAAAAAAAGGGTGTGACCGGTTCACTGGACCGAACTGGGCGATCGGTTCTCCGGTTCGACTGGTCCGAGTTGTCGGTTCGATCGAAGCACCCTAAAACCCATTTTTTGGTCAGAACCGGACCGGTGAGGCCACCGGTTCCTGGCCAGACCGGTCGAACCGGCCGGTCTGGTCCAGGTCTAAAAACTATGGTTTATTCAGTTATTGCACCAATATCACGTTATGCCCTAATTTCACCATGGGTAAACTAACCACGTGTCATGCTGATCGAACGCAATTAAAAAATCTCAAATTCATGTACAAAATCAAATGCAACCAAGTAAAAATCTATAACAGTATTAAGCACCAGATGATCCCAACCCCTTTTTCCTAAGTATGCACTGCAGTCTTCAACTTAATGAAATGAGAGAGTGTAAGAAAAAAGTTCAAGTAATAGATTACCCCAACAATAATGGTATCAAATCAAGAGCTCGAGAAAAATCCAGGCAAGCTAGCTCATGAAGTCGCAGGCCCTTCCCTCTACTGACAAAAAAATCAATAAACCTCGCTATTTCTTAGCTATTTACGTGTTCAGCTTCTCTAAGGAATGCATCTTCATCTATATAATTATCATTGTCCGATCTCAAATTCGGAACAAAGTTAAGCAACATCACCGTCCTATCCACAATCTTGTGTGCTATTGGCCTAAAGCATCCCAACAATGGGATGGTGTAATTTGGGTGCAAAAGCAATTCACCCACCGCATGCACCAATTCTTTCTCCGTGATTTTGTCCCCCTGAAACACGCAAACCATAATACATCTAATATCATATTCCAGAAACCACGATGGGGGGGGGGGGGGGACCTGTATTTGACATGCCCAGTTCAATACCTTCTCTAACAACTTAACAAATTGCGAAACGGTCTTGAGATTTGGACACCGGTCAATAAACCTCCTAAACTCCAATTCGAGACAAAAGCTCCCATCAACCGCCATTCAGAACTTCAATTCAATAACTAGAAAGATATGCACGACACAAATAAGTATTAATCCTCATTCCTCAATAAAAAAAATCGAACTTAAGGTAATATCGCATGGAGAGAGAGAGAGAGAGAGAGAGAGAGAGAGAGAGAGAGAGAGAGAGAGAGAACACGCAAATTAGAATAAATATCCACATTCGCACGACTGTGCTAAATTTCCTGAAAGATAGCCATCAACTTCTGGCGGACAAGCAGTGCTCATTTATTTTTTCTCAAATAGTAGCCTTATAAGCTCAATTACCAGCTCAGGGACCTTTAATTTTTCTTTGCTGCTTCCTGATTAGATACTCCTTATATATAAGAACAAAAAAAAATATTCCGCTACCGTATGAAATTATCAGCCCTAATTTCTCAAAGTAAGCTGGCCAAAAAGTGCCACTGATTAATTTATCAATACTCAGATCTCCAACAAACACTCTTTCGACAGAAAAAAAAACATTCTTCACAAATTGTTAAACCACGGGGTGGGAGAAAGAGAGTCTTACAGCTATAGGCAATAGATGCAGCGGCGGCGGCGAATATAACGGCGAAAGCAGGAACAACACCACTGACCGTTAACCAAAAGGGTTTAAGCAAACGTAATTTTTTGATCGTAAAAAAAAATGAAAACAGAATGTAGGGTTTAGGGTTTAGCTTTTATACTTTGGATTTTGCTGCCGACTTTATCAGCAAATAAAATTTAAAAGATTACGAGTTAAAAAACAAAATCCTTAAAATTTCAACAACTAAGTGAAATGCCTAAGCGTAAATTATTTTCAATTAGTACATGATTTGTATTGAATAGCATTACGGATTTAAGTGTTATATAACTTTTGGTTGTTATTCTTTCTAGTTTGCAATATGTTTGAAAGTAGTACTTGAACTTAAGTGAGCGTATTATTTAGACTCTATTTTGGTTAATAATTAATGAATGATAAGCAGTAATGTTGTTTAAATTTAAGTATATTGTGAGTTTTAATTGAGATGTATTAATTTTATTAGTTTTTGTGATATTTAATACATTTAAATATTAAAAATAAAAATGCAGAAGTGCAATATAGTCTTGTCGATTTTTCTCAAAAAATGTGTTGTAGTGTCTGTGTCCATGCATCGTAGGCATCATATGATGCTCCCATATTGTGTGGTTCTGCCACTTTTCCATAATCGCTTTTTAATATGGAAACTATACTTCATGATGGTTCCACCGATGTAAGGCAAGACAAATAAGAGTTAGGACATATGAGATCGGACATTTGAGGTTGGTCAACTTCATGTCAGGCCATTTCAGCAAATGCTTCATCGTTGCGTGGTTTTACTGTTTTGCTCACAAAGCTCTTTATAAAAGTCAGAAATTCAGCAACCGCTTCTTGATATAGAAGCTAGACTTAAAGAGGTGTCCATGGATATAAGATGCATATCATACATATGATACTGGGCATCAACGTGCTTGAGTATTTGTTATAATGTATGCAATAATAAGCTACATCCGCGTGTTCGCAAGTGCACGGTCAAGTAAAAATAAAATAAAAAGTAAACTGTGTTCCAAGTATCGAATTCTGAGAGAGTGAACGATTACTTTGTCGAATCATCTAAATGCAAATACAAAAGCAATCAATGTTAAATTAAAATACTTTTAATTAAAGATACACTAGAAATAAATAAAAAACAATTCTAATTAAAAAAATGAAGAAGGTTGATCGTTAGTTAATTTAATTGTAAGGAAGATGAATGGCAAATGTGCAAATCCACTTGGTAGTTCTTCATAAGACAAAACACATGTGTCAATTTAACAGATTGAGTTTCGTTGAGCGAAGAGTTACTCGTCTGGGAATAATTCTTTGATTTTTTTTTTTTGTATTTTTCTTGGTACTGATTTCCTCAATCCAATCGAGACAATGATTTGCTATCACATTTTTGGTCCCCCTTTTGTCCCCAATTTCAACATCAAATTCTTGCAGTAGAAGAATCCACCTGATTAACCTGAATTTTGCATCCATCTTTGCAAACAAAATTACTTCAAAGTTGAACGTTCAATATAAACAATAACTTTGTTTCCCATCAGATATGATCTAATTTTTTTCAAAAGCATATACAATAGCTAACAACTCTTTCAAAACTCCGAAGCTAAGCATGCGGGCATTGATGATAGTATAAGTTATCATGTTACACCATTTTTAAAAAGTCGTATTTGCTCAACTGGTAGAGCGTGCTGCTTTTAATCGTGTGGTCGTGGGTCGGATTTCCGCATGCAATGTCAATTTGATAGCTTCAAGTTAGTATGAGGCACACATTTTGAAACACAGATTTTAATCAATTTTTATACGAAGGAGACACAGTTGAATCTATTGTGGAAAAAATGACATCTTAAAAAAATATTGAAATGTTTAGAGAACATAACAAAAATCATTAATCGGGATGTGCATACAAAAAATATCTACTTGATTTGTTTTCACTAACATAATCTTTGTCTATTTTTTTTTATCCAGTGAAATGTTTTAAAATAGTAGGTAAGTTTCACATGTAACTGGGGTAAAAAATTGACTAATTATTCATTTTCCTCTTAATGGTACGTACCCTTAAGTCAATGAAAGACAATGACGTATGAGATCTCATCACATTGCCTAAAGGTGCGAAACCTATTGGTTGCAAATGGATATTTAAGACCAAAAAGGATTCGAAAGGCAATGTTGAGAGGTATAAGGCTCGTCTTGTCGCAAAGGGCTTTACACAAAAGGAAGGCATCGATTATAAAGAGACTTTCTCTCTAGTTTCAAAGAAAGACTCTTTAGAATTATAATGGCACTAGTAGCGCATTTTGATCTTGAGCTACATCAGATGGACGTAAAGACATCGTTTCTCAATGGTAATATTGAGGAAACGATTTATATGGTGCAACCAGAAAAATTTGTGTCGCAAGATACATAGAATATGGTATGCAAACTCAAGAAATCCATCTATGGCCTCAAGCAAGCATCTCAACAATGGTATTTTAAATTTCATCAAGTGATTATCTCGTTTGATTTTGAGATGAATCTAGTCGATGAGTGCATATACCATAAGTTCTGTGGGAGTAAACATATCTTTCTGGTTTTGTATGTCGATGACATCTTGCTTGCCAGCAACGATATAGGCTTATTGCATGAAACCAAGAAATTTATAGATAGAAACTTTGAGATGAAAGATCTTGGTGAAGCTTCTTTGTGTTGGAAATCCAAATACATAGAGATCGTTCTCAGGGTATTCTTGGATTATCACAAAAGGCCTATATTAAAAAAGTTCTCAAAAGGTATGGCATGCAAGGATGCAAACTAGGAAATACCCCTGTAGCCAAGTGAGATAAGTTTAGCCTCAGTCAGTGTCCTAAAAATGAGTTCGAGCAAAAGGAAATGGAGAAGATCCCATATGCCTCAGTAATTGGGAGTTTAATGTATGCTCAAGTTTGTACGCGTCCAGATATTGCGTACATTACAAGAATGTTAGGCAAATATTTAAGTAATCTAGGAACCGAGCATTGGACAGCAGTCTAACGGGTCTTGAGATATTTACATAGAACAAAAGGTTACATGCTCACATATAGGAAGTTGGACCAGTTTGAGATCGTTGGGTATACCGATTCCGATTTTGCTGGATGCCAAGATAGCATGAAGTCTACATCAGGCTACATCTATATGCTAGCCGAAGGAGCTGTCTCTTGGAAGAGTGTTAAGCAGTCTCTTATAGCATCTTCTACCATGGCAGCATAATTCGTTGCATGCTACGAAGCATCCAATCACGGGGTATGGCTACGAAACTTTGTCACGGGACTGCGAATAGTGGAGAGTGTTGCAAGACCTATTAAATTATTTTGTGCGGTTCTATATTCTAACAACAACAGGAGATCGACAAAGTCGAAGCACATAGACATCAAGTTCCTCGTTGTTAAATAAAGAGTTCAGAGTAATCAGTTGTCTATCGAGCACATTGGCACAAACTCGATGGTTGCGGATCCGCTAACTAAGGGACTACCACCCAAAGTGTTTCATGAGCGCACTGCTCGTATGGGTGTTATATCAGTAGAGGATATTTGGTTTTAGTGAAAGTTTGTAATTTAGTTGCTTTTCTTATCATATACATTTTTTTCAGTTATTACAGTTTAAGGATTTTTTTTGAAGTTATTTTCTACGGAAATAAAGTTATTTTGCTGCTTATACTCTGATTTTGGTATAGTTTGATCTCACCAAAGTTAAGGGTGGACAAGTTGGAAACAGACGTGTTAAGATCACGTTACATGAAGTTTCCATGCTACACATCCACATCATGATCCATGTCGTTCAATTGTATTGGCATATGTGACTGTTGTTGGGTCGAGTCACGATTCATAGAGACAAAGACCCCTTCAATCCTATGTTGGTATGATTGATGGACGGGATTGGTTATAGATACATTCAGTGATGATAGTAAAGTTGCGCAATCCGGTTGGTCTTGCAAATCATAGTTATAAAGTTGTGCATATAGTCCAAGTGGGAGATTGTTGGATCATAAATCCAATAATGTTGGATCGTTAATCCAACGTTGGACTTATATGTAAATAATTGTGAAATACAGTACATCGTAAATTGTAGCCCAACTAAAAGTGATCTAAGGTTACGGTTAATTTGGGCTTTATGTATCTTAAAGGGTGTGGGCCTTAAATGTGTAGAGACTGTAGTAACTTGGACTTACAATGATGGGCTAAAGCCCAAGTTACAAAGTTAGGGCATTATGTCTTAGTATATAAAGGTGGTCTTGGTCCCCAAGTCACACAAGTCACATTCTTTTCTATATCCCGTCAATAGAGAGAGCAGGAGAGAACTTAAGGAACTCTCCACTGAGGGCTTGTGCTGATTTGGAAGACTAACCACACAATTCATCAATCAATCAATCGTTATGGAATCTGGTACACTTCCGCTATCTTATCTTTATTGAATCTCGATAGTTTGACATGATGTATACGGTTTACGTGTGATGATTTCACCGATATATGCGTTAAGAACTTATAGGATCAACAATCGGGGGTCGGGGTATATGTTATGGACTCATCGGGAAACCATGTGATAAGTATCCAACGGAGTTTGAACGGCTTGTTGGGAAAGCGCAACATTGAGGCGTATGCGGCGTACGTAGCGGTAAAATATGCGGTGGACAAAAATCTAACTATATTTTATAGGGCGACTGTCTTCCCGTTATCCATGATATTTGCTTCCCTAATGAGGCGAATGGCGAGCATGGCAACATTATTGGCGATATTTGGTCTTATATGCGGATGAGGAAGGATTGGGTGTTCCAATGGATTTCTAGAGATGATAATGATGAGGCACACGTTCTTGCTCGTTCTGCATCTTTACTCGTCTGATTTATATTATGCTTCGGCTGTAATAACCTTTTACCTTTATGGCTTCTATAATATCTCTTCTGAGTATTAATTTCAAAAAAAAAAAGACACATTTGAATCTATTATGGAAAAAATGACATCTTAAAAAAAAGATTGAAATGTTTAGAGAACATAATAAAAATCATTAATCGGGATGTGCATAGAAAAAATATCTACTTGATTTGTTTTCACTAACATAATCTTTGTCTCTTTTTTTTGTCCAGTGAAATGTTTTGAAATAGTAGGTAAGTTTCACATGTAACTGGGGTAAAAATTGACTAATTATTCATTTTCCTCTTAATGGTACGTACGCTTATGTCCCATAAATGAAATTTCCATGTTTAGCATTTGGAGAAATTCGTTTTAAGCTTGTCTGCGCCTGTACATATTGCATCGGCCTCTTACACTATGATTAGTTTATATTTTCTTTCCTTTGTTGTTAAGAGTTAACTGGTATAAGTTGACATCAATTTTTGCATTATTCATATAACACCTCTAAGTCAGTTTCACAATAATCTCAATTACATACTTCTATGATTTTATTCAAAAATAAAAGATATAATAATACTAAGCTTCACTAAACAACGAATAATACGATGAAGACAACACAAATGGACGAGCGAGATAAAGGATAAAGGGATTAGATTAGTTCGGATCAGATCTTTAGAAAACTATTTATTAATAGCATATGCATGTTTAGTGATTATACTATTCCTTTAATCTTTCCATTAAAATTTTAATGTTCTGTGCAGTTTGTTAATGACATGCCAAATCTTATCCATACATGTTGTGGCATGGAGCATCTAGCTTAACCATAAGGTTAGGATCCTATGCATATTAATATATGGTCTTCAGTTTTAAATATAAAGTTTTGCTTCAAGGTCAATTTTGGAGGGGCAAGGATGTCATTTCTAAAACCAACAACCAAGTCAATCCTTTGATTTTTTCTAAAAACTTTCATTAGAGGAGAATCTTAAAATTACGAATTCGAATAGGGAGATTTTTTTATTCACACACAATTTTCTATAAAAAATTGTAAACACAAGAAAATTATATTGGCATAATAAGATAAGTAAGACAGTGACGCAACCTCTTGAAATTGAGTAAAATAGCTATAAGATGCCACAATACCATAGACAAATTGGTTCAAAATTTTGATGACCACCAAATACCAAGTTGTGGAGCATGTTAGAACCAATATCTTTGATCCTTTTATTTACACTAATAACGTTAACACGCGGTCCAACGTGATTAAGAGTTTATTTTAAGTATAATATAATTAATTTATATGGTAAAGATTATACTTCACATAAGATTTTATATATGTAATGTGTTTTTTTTCCTTTAATGAGAATACTAAAATAATGTTAAAGCTAAATTAAATTACAGTAATGTCAAAAATAATAACAAAATTTAATGGTGTGCTAAGTGATAAATAAGAAAATCAAAAGATTGGTGTAACACCGTGTTTCTTTATATAATACTAGAAGTTCTTGGCCGAGTTATATTTATTGTAATTAATATTTTCTCCATTAATTTGACTCATCGAAATTAAGTTGTGTGCTTGATTCAAAAAAGAAAAGAAAAGAAAGAAATTAAGTTGTGTGCTCAATATTATTATAAAAATTTAATTATAGTTAAAGAAAGATCGAAGTTACCGCAACCAAGCAACTTTGTCAAAATTGGACCAAACACAAATTCGATGATTTTGCTAGTTATAAATTTATTCGGTTGAATTGGTCAAAGTACTGGTCAGATGGCGATACATTTTTAAAACACTTTATATTACATAAAATATATGAGTAACACAAATATCGAACATTTCTATTATTAGGCATAATATATTTAATCTCACTTTTACATAATAAGAATCCAATATAGTAACTAATTATACAAAAAACTATTTCTGATTTATATAGAAATGTTATGTACGAAGATACATATACGTGATTTAGTTTTTCATTTGTTAGGTGATGGTCCTTTGCTCAATAACTTGGTTCATCTTTTAAGAGTGGATTAGTTTTTCATATGTGACTGACAAAGGGATTAACTTTTGCAATATTTCTCGTGAAGGTTAATTCTGCCCAATGATTTATCTCGCTATGTGTCCGGGTAGACTTTTGATCTGAAAAGATACTCAAATTCGTTGCAACATCAATTACAACAAATCCATCATTTCGTGAATTAGGATTCATCACAGGCAAGTACGATTGCTTTTAGTTTTGGCAAGTTTGATTCTCCTTGCAACATTATTATTATAATAATAACAATTAAATACTTGACAAACGAATAAGGAAGATAAAAATGAAATCAATCAAGAATACTTCCAAAAAAAGTGTGTAAAGAATGTTTAGTTGTAAGATTCTTTTTAAGTAAATTTACAATTAAACCTGAGCAGGTTAAAGCTAACCCAATCCTTGTACAGAAAACGGGCACTATTGATATTCTTGTTATATATATACACAGTTACCAGGAAAGAAGTACAAAAGTTGCACATGTCAAAGGACTCTATATCCATCATAAAGCCCCGCTCATTCTTCACAAGAAGCTTCTGCACCCTCGACAAGTTTTGGACTTATCAGCGCTACCGACGACTTCTTGATTCTTTCTCCAGAATTTAGGGTTTTCCTTTATCCTGTTTGAGGTCATTGAGAATACACCGGCAAAATACATCTTTGTTTACATACTTGAATCCCCCGACAAAGAATGAAAGAATATGAGATACAACATTTGATGGGATCACTCCCTTGAGTATTGCATGAGCTCAAACCACTGCACTCAGCAAACAATAGATAGATATATCATAAGCAGCTTCAGCAAGAGAAAAGAAAAGAAAAGAAAAGAACATATAATTTGACCATAGACCAAACGTACCTGTCTCAAGAGATCTGCCAGTGTTCTGGGAAGGGCCTCAATGTTCTTTAGAACGATGTAGAATGGGAATGGGAATGAGTCGAGATACTTGGAAAATTTGATGTCTTTACCCTGAACTGTTGCTTCCTGCAGGTTATGAAAAATTAGGCATGTCAGTCCACGGCTCCGCGCTATATAGAGCAAGAGAACAATAAACATTTTAAGTGCGAATTAATTACCATAAATTCCATGATGGACTCGTTAGGGCTATCCAGGAGTAAGAACGCAACCATGCGTTTTTTACTCAACAGATCTCTTACGCGTTGTTTCAATTTTTCCTGTTAAAGGGATTCATCGACATGAACCAGTAAAAAATGGGAAATAAATGCAAAGACACAGGTAGACAGATCAATTTGCTGAGGGGCAAGAGAAAAGAACAACTTTTCTGACTTATAACGAAATATACCTTCTCATTGAAACGGCCATCAGCTATAATCAGTACAAGCTGCTGGAGAGGATTGTACCCAGATGGTAGTCGTGCATGCACAACTGCGGTGTCCAACATGTTGTTCAAATATTTCAGTAACTCAACCATGGGTTCATCAGCAATCGTGTTCTCTTGCTTAAAGGTCAAACTCGAGATCATCTGCGCCAAATCCCAGACGTGAAAAGAAAAAATAAATATTCAGGTAAAGCCAAGCAAATGTTCTCCAAATTGAGAGTCAAATTTCGCGGCTAAAACAATATACAGAGACTACTTTCCACTGAGATCTTTATTTTTAGTAGAATTAATTAAAGTCAAACTTACCTTGATTCCAGCTTCAGGAGAGAAAGGTTGGTCAAAACCATGAAGCAATTTTATGTTGCCCTGCTGCCCAAAACTTGTGACAGCAAAGTTCCCCACTTCAAGTTGTGACATCGCACGACACACTGTCACCAATGCTTCAATAGCAAAATTACCACAACGACCTTCTGACATACTACGGGAATCATCAACTGCAATGACAACCTGGTAATCACGTTTGCTTGGCCTGGTTCGCCTGAGCCATATCTTGTCTTTCCGGTAATGACTTGCAATATACGGAATCACCTGATGTATGCAGACAACATGAGCAATTCACACATCCAAGCACATACAAAAACTGAAAACACAAAATTCAGTGCCATATACCTTCTTCATGTTGATCCTTTTACCAGTCTTGTAGTCACCTTGAAGCTTGCTAGCTAAGGTGGGTTCCATCACCAGGCGTAACTGTTCAGCCAACTCCTGGGACAATCTTGTGGTAAGGATTTCGTAGCTTCTCCAAAGTGCGGTAGCATCAGTCCTCTCCGCTGATAATTTAAGAACACCAGCTCTAACCGATTCATCATCACTCGTCATGAACTTGCTATGTTCATGCATTTCACTCACATATGATCTCTTTACAGAAACCACGCTCTCGGACAAGCTAGTCAAATCTTGATTATAGTCGGCGTCAATTTCCATGAAAGCTTCAGACGGCTCGTCAAATTTTGATAATTCCGACTGTTTTCTAGCATCATTTACATGATTCAGAGCTGTATTTCTGATAGGACCAGTTTGTGAAGTCTGCTTCTCAATATCAAATTCAGTAGCAGTCTCTTTTCTATCACTTTTTTCTACATCCTTGTCAACATCATTTTGAGCAATATCTTCATTTACTTGATCAGCGGTTGCAGGCCCAAGTGCTTGTGCAGTGCCTTCCTTAAACTCAGCAGTGAAACCGTACTCATCTGCATCCTCATCCATAGTATCATCAGAACCATTTATTTGGTCCTGAAGGTCAACAGAGACTTTGACTCTTTCTTTCCATCCTTCAAGCGCATCACCAACGCTTCGACAAGGGTTCAGCCGAGATTTCTGAATAAGAGACTCAGAGGGAGGCTGTGAAAGTTTGGACTGTTCATGGCTTAATAGCTTTCCATTTGTAGCGTCAGCATACCTGACTTCAAGCTGAGAGGAATTATGCAGATCACTTGTTGGAGCAAGATCACTTTGAAATTCACTGAAATCTGAGTATTTCTCGTCAGGGGAAAAGTTTCCCAGATCAACTGAATCTGAGACTTCCTTATTAGGTTGTCCAGCGGACTGAGCGGTTGGAACATAATCGGCAACCACATTAGGAGTAGACTGAGAAGCATCATTCTTAGGCACCTTAACATCAGTTTCTGTATCGTTTTCAGGGAAAATTCCTTCATTGTTGGCTGCTTCGCCATTCTCTGCTGAATGTTCAGGGTCGTCCTCGCCCAAAAACTCATCATCCATTAAGTTGGTGCCGTCATCATTTTCTATGTCGGAACCATTAAGATCCTCTGGTTCACCATCTCCCATTGGTTCCATAGTTTCAGGCTCATCCACATTAGTGCCTTCATCGGTCTGATTTTGCTGCTCAAGATCTATTCCCGAGGGTTCTGTAATTGTGTCAGCCTTGTCTACATTCATATCTTCTGCACCATCGTCACCTTCTTCATTTTCATTTTCATCATCATTTTTCTTAGATTCTTTTGCATCGAGATCACCAACATCCTCATTAGCACAAGCAGTTTCTTCTTGTGGTCGAAGCTCTTCATCATTGCCAGCTTTGTCTTTGACTGATGGTCCTTGCTCATATTTCTCATTTTCGCTGCGATCCTCAACATCATTATCATCTCCCATGTCTGCAAGTTTCTCATCAGTTATCTCTCCATCTTCACCAACTTCCCCCATCGCAGACTCCAGTTGCCCATCCTCGCCAACATCATTCTCATCATCTCCAGATTCGTCTTCACTTACGCTAAAAGCTTCAGCATTGAAGTCTTGTTCCATCTCTACCCCTTTTTCAGTTTTACTCGGCTGGTCAGAAGTAGCATCCTGCTCTTCCTTTGTCTTCAGAAGCAAAAAAAACATGTCTAAGATATTTTTATTATCAAGAAAATAAAATATTAATTGAATGCTCTAACTGTAAAATTGCATACTCTTTCAGAGTTCCCAAGGAGCTGATCTTCATCATCTATTTGATCACTAACATCTTTTAACCCTGCACCCTCACCCATACCAGTTCCATTTGCATCCTGAGTTCTTTCTCTTGAACTATTACTTTCCTCGTCTGCGACGATGCCAAATCCATTGGAAAATAAAGAAGTAAAAATGTTTGCAAGCACATGCGTCACTGTAGAGACCTGCATGAAACGAATGATAATGTGGTTCAGACACAGCACTGAATAACAGTCCACCAACACAAACATACTGAACAATCTTCGTAAAATTTAGTCCGACAGAAAAGTAAAAGCAAACTAGATATCAACTTCTGTGGGTTCAATATTGGACGACTCTCGATTCTTAATTTATTCTTCCAGTGGCTGACGACAGTTTCCCAGTTCTCTGGCCAACCATTGTGCTTAATATTGCAATAAAGGTAACAAGCTGATTCAATGTACGTCAAATACTTACCATACGGTGCATGACCAAAAAGTCCTGTAGAAGATTATCACCAAAAGCCAGCACTTTATCCAATAGAACTTTCAGATGTCCCAGCTGAGCGTACACAAAAGACTGAATGGTAGAACTTTTGCATCCACAATAGTTAAGAAGTTCTCCCTACAACACAAAAGCCACAGATCAGAAATCATAGAATAGCAAATCCAGAACAACGCCTATAAGGAACAAACTTACAGCAGCATGAGTAGTACTAAGTATATCCCCACAAATGAGTTCTAAATCAAGGTGCTCTCTCTCTCTTTCAAATAGGATCTTCCAGTCTTTTATGTTCATCAATGCTTCGTTAAAATCAGAATCAATCTTCAGAGCTCTAACTCCTTTAAATGCTTCAAGAATACGCTTATATGCCCCTTGAAGAGTATCTTTAAAACCAGATACAAGATCATTAATACGCTCTCCTTTGGGATTTCCATCCCCTTTTTGTGAAGAACAATAGAAGTCTTCAGCAGTTCTAGCCTGCAAAATTGTTACAGAGCCTCAAATTGCGATTTATCCCACGATCTTCCTTTCTAGATATTTAATTATTCTGCATATTGGAAATAACTTAAGAACCTTCAACAATTTTAGGATAAAAAATCTTTACCTGTGCAAACAAAGCGTCAAAATGCCCAAGTAGGATGTACTGGACAGCTCCTTTATCACCTTCTTGCGTATGAAAATGAGAGAGATTTTTCTCGAAGATCCTCACTAAATCAAAGTTATGAAGCAGCAAAACTTCCATTTCCCTCGTCACACCAAAAGGAGGCAAGGCAATACCAGCCATATTTAAATCGTCATTACTTCCAAGGAGATGTTGATCCAGCAAATTCTGTAATAATTTAATGAGTAAGTTTAAGAAGAAATCTAACTTCAATTGGTCAGGGGAGCAAAATCATGGGTCATGTACCTTAGCTTTCTGAAAGTCAGGAAGAGCATTCTGAATTACCAGACGGATTTTTTTTACACCCAGTTTGACACTTGAACAAGTATTCAGATGATTGTTTTCAACAGTTTGTAGCAGCAGACATTCTTCGTACATCATAGCACAGAAAGCATCAAAGAGTTGCTGCAGTAATTATTGAGTGCGAAGTTAGCCTTGAAGTGAACGAGCATCACGCAGGATACAATACATAAGCATACAAGTGGAATGTACCTTTTGCTTCCACATGGATTTAAAGGTGGTATGCTGGTCATTCAAATAGTGTTCTTCTCTCGTATCTCCAGATATATCAGTGGAGCTTGAACACAATTTTGACAAGGGCCATGCACATTGTCTCAGATATTTAAGTTGCCTCGCAAAATCATAGGCAAAAGCTCTTTGGTGTTGTTGTATTTCAATTAAATGATCGACAAAGGACGCCGACCTGTTAACCTACATAAGACATGATTAAAGTATAAGATGAAAAGCAGGATGGTCTCAACCTAACAAGAGACCAAAAAGACTTCTTTAGTGCAATCAGAAGGATAGTAATCATAAACTACAGGCCAAAAATGTCAGTACAAGAATATTATCACAAAATAAGGCATCCGTACGGACTCATGCAACATGTAAGCATAGATAATTTAAGAAGGCTTTAATCTCTATACAAGTGCAAAATTACAGAGTTTCTAGTTTAAGCCAGCTGAACAATCCCTTGCCCATCAAATGAAAACCCATTTTGTGAAGCATACCTGTACAAGGTCAAAATCTTTATGAAAATTCAGACAAATTTTCCCCAGACATTTATTTGAAGCAATGCTCATGAAGTAAAATTTGTTTGCCATCTTCCACATGTCTTCATCAGTCCAGCTCGGGATGTTGTTGTAACCAACACTGACATCCCCAGATGAAAGATCACTTTGACTAGGCAGCAAATGTTGCATCTCATACGATGGCTGGAGAATCCAGGATTCTGATTTGTCGAATTGCTCCTTAAGAAAAAAAAGGAAAAACTGAATGAGCAACAATAGGCATTTGACCTTGAAAACCGGGCACACGACTAAAAGAGTGTGCACCCCTAAATGGCAAATTAAAAAAGATAGCATGACAATACCTTAACTGATGTTCTATTCTTTGACAAGCCATAACTTTCAAGGCACTTTAGAAGGTCAGAAAAGGCTCTCCTTTTCCCCAACATTTTACTTCTATCATCCCAAAGCTCACCATAACGAATTAGCAAGTCGCATATACTTATGATTGTTTGCCACAGCTGCTTTCTTTCATGCCAGTATGAAACATATGGAACTTCTGAAAGTGTGAACTCCTTGATCAAGCTGATAACGTCTGCATATTATGTGATTCTGCTTACTTGCGAATAACAAAAAACAAAAAGGTCACACCAACAAAAGAAAAATTAAGGGTCTTGAGGAGCCAACCTCCTACGCCCTCTATGCTCTTCCACCAATCATCAAACCATACAGGACTGTAACAAAGAACAAACTTTTAAATTAAACTCTGCAAATGCATGGATAACAAGTTAAACAAAGATACAATATAAATATTAACCTCTCCTCTATTGATTTTGATTGAGCGCAATCGTTGACAAACTTGAGAAGATAACTGCTGACCTCAAAAGGAACGACGGCGAGGTTTGCACCATGGAAAGATTGGTCACTAACTCCAATTCTTGAGGCTTCCTGACCGAGGAACTCCAAAAGAGGTTGTTGGAGCATTTCCTGCAATAGCACGTGAAATATATAATTTTGGAGCTAGCAGTAATGCGGAAGATGATATGTAGGACAGATGACAATTACAGAGTCAGGGAAAGCAACAAGAGTTTGATGGAGTAATTCCTGCCATAACACATGGCATATATATTTGTGGAAAAGCTGGCAGTAATCTGGAAGATTAATATTTAAGACACGTAATATTACAAAACAGGGAAAGCAAACGTGGGCAAGAACTAGTTCACCGAAGTGAATGACCAAAAGGTCTCCCTCTGTGCCCCAGTTTTTCTTGACAAGCTTCTAGGTAGAGAAGTATATACATTGTAACAGGGAAATCCACATAGTCATTAGGACATCTGGAGTTGCCACTGTAGCTGTACAGAAGGAAATCATTAACGTGAACAGTGCCACTTAAGTGCAATCTACTACTGGCTGAGGTGAAAAGAGGGAGAAGACAACAGCACCACACAAGCTTTGAGGTATCGAATGAATATGTACTTCATTATAAAACTCACAGGAGTGAGGCCACTAACCATGCATTTTACACTAATGCATGAAATTCCCAAAACAAACCACAATAAAAATGTAAGGAAGGAGAAAAGGAGAATAGTAAAGCCAGTGAGGAAATAAAGCATAAAATACATGTATAGATTCCCTGTAGTTATGGTCACGGGAATATCACATGTAACGTTCGGCGTCTCTTCCTTCTTTTAAGGGTAAAGTGATACATGCAGAATTCATTTTGCACCAAGCTAGTCAAATTTAGGACACTGGGCAAATTGGACATGCTAGAAACCATAACCGTACCATATACTTCTTTACAATCTTTCTTGATTTAAGCCGCCGTTTCTTTAGGTTCTCAATGGCATAATACTTCTCGATGCGATCCCAGCGACACAACTTCAATAATTCTTGCAGTTCCATTTCAATGCTTCTTCTGTTACCTTTGATACGTTCCACGATTCTTTCAAAAACAAATACAGAGTTTAACTCCAGAATACTCCACATCGAGAAAATGACAGTGGTAAGCTAGTTGGTGGACAAAATTCCAATTACGAAAGCTCACCGTGGCAACAATTGCACATAGAAGCCGAAAGTGTTGTAAATAATATTCACTTTGTCCGACTCGCAGGGGCTGCATAAGTCGCTACAAATTAGCATCATCTTTCAAAAGTTCAAAAATACTATGGTCAATTATAATCAAGAGCTCACAAACCTGCCACTACTTTAAAACCATAGTTTCAGAAAAGACAGGCTAGAGTGAATATGTGATGTTCTTGCAGAAAGAGTTACTTAACCATCTTTATATAATTGCCCAACCACAACTTAGTATAAGAAACTAGGCTACTGCATAATTATTTTTACTTGCCTTTCAGGAAATCTTTGATTCCACTCTCTACTAATATATCCATGAAAAGAGAGGAGTAACTGAAGTTGCTTCCTGAATTCACCAATGCACGATGTCTTGAAAAATTCTTCCAGACTGCACAGTCACTTGAATTAGACAGAAACAACATACAGACTAGGCCAGAATCGTTGAATTAATATATCAAGGACTACATGCCTCTCAATCGTTGATTTATTGTATTGTTCAGTATCAGCAATCTGGTCTCGCTGGAACACTGAGTACAACGGAAACCATAGCTGCAATGAGTTAACAAACAGAAAAGAAGTTACCAACATATAAGGACAAAAAGGTGTGTTGTTAGAACAAAAAGATCATGACTGCGAAAACTGAACTCAAGCTTCAAAAGACAACGATCCATCAAGTGTTTTAAGACGACTACTAAATTTGCAAGCTATTAAAGTTCCTCGGGCAAGAGAGAGTAAGTAAAAAAGGCAAAAGAGACAGGTGTCAGCACAACATAAATGTGTAGCTTCTACGCCAGATATAACATGGATGGACAACTTTTGAACTCACTTTAAAATGCTTAGTTTTGGAGAAATCGCTGTCTTAGACAGAAACATATTGAGACTAAGAGAACTCAGAAACAGGATGTCTCTCAATTTAGTTTTTATAAGAAAAGATGGCGTTAGCAAATGCTTCTGGCTCCTGGATTCAGTCTCTCCCTCCAAGGATCTCTCATCAAATTGTTCTCACTTTCCTCTTTCAAGTGCTGAAGGCTAGAAAACAATAAACTATTGCTTACTGCTGCTCATAGCCAGCAATGCGCACAACTGTAACCAGCTACATCTACTCAGATTTTCTAAGATTCTTCTGTCACCTGGAACTCAGATAATACTAATATACTTCAATGCACAGACTTCTGCCTTCTACCTCGGATTTTCCGATATGACAATGATGATCAGAAGTTCACTTTCATGATCAGAAGGCAAACCCTTAATCTTCTCTTTTAAAGCAATGTCAACTAGAAGCTCTGGCACATTTAGTGCCTCATAGATCCTCATTAGTTCATTATTTATAATAATAATTATAAAGACAATTGACTGAAGTTGGAATGGTAATCTTACGTTTCCAGCATTTCTCTCAAAATGAGATTGAACTTCATCAAGCAACGCAGGCCAGGATTCAAACTCCAGTTTGTGCCATGAAGACACCAGACCAAAAATAGGTACCAGTAGATCTAAAAGTACATAAAACATAATGTAAGTAAGAACAGAAGTCGGTCTACAACAAAATTTATACAATGACAATTCGTTGCTAACCAGACAGTTGAAATTTAGCACCATTTTCTTCAAAGATACGAATGCTGTTTAGTAGGAACTCCAAACCCGACAAAGCCTTAAGAAAGAAGATTAAATGAAAGTTAAAATGTGAAACTGCAGCAATAACCACAAAATCAAGAATACAGAACTGAAAGTTTTTCTGTAAACATTATGGCGCGCCAAGTCTCATCAACAAAAGATTTCTGACTAACTCACAGAAGATGTTTGCACACTCGGCATAAAACCCTACATATATTAGAAATTCACCTTGGCAAGAGGAGTGTCCAGAGGAAATGCTAAAATCATGTTCGCAATCTCCAAAATTTTCTGAAGAGCGGAGTCGTCATCCCGTTCTTTCATAAGGAAAAGAACTCGCTGTTTAAGAACCGAAACAGGCCCCACCAATTGAGCCAACATTGGGGAATTGGACTCCTGAACAAAGAAGCAACAAAGAAAAAAAAAAAATCAGAACACCCCAAATGTTAAAAACAGATGCCTGAAGAGAGGAAAAAGCACACACCTTATAGAAGTTGTATTTGTTCGGTGCCCGAGCATGTCTAAACTTATTATCATGCTCCAAACACAGGTAAAGTAAGTGTTCTGGAGCAACCCTAGCATCAAGACTTGAAGAATGTAAACCTTTTAAATCTGGAAAATGAGAGATATTAGATCCTGACCAAAAGTACCTATAATATTTAGAGAAAAGTAGAAGAAGTTACCTTTGGCCAAGTTTACTCCAAGCGCATAAGACCCAAGAAAGGAAGAGAACCTATCCTTGTCAGACACTTGAGCACTCCCAGGCTGATTACGCAAAAACAAAGTTAAATGATTCCAGAGAAGACTCATAGCAGCGAGAAATATAAACTAAAAATCTGGTACATGCATCCACTTCCTATGCAACAAAAGGCCTGTTCAAGCTGGAAAAATCTAGAAATTTCCATTCATGTGCTAGGAGATTCTCAACAAATCAGACCCCAAGACTGTTTAAAAAGCAATATACTCAAGAATAGTAAGCTTGCTTCAAGAACCACTACACGACATGAAGCGAAAATAACCTTAAAGCTCCTCTAATGCCTTTACTGAAAACTGTTAAAGTCTCTTTATTGTAGTAGTAGATCATTGTCAATGGTTTATGAGATACTAGCTGTCTTAACTGATTGTGTCTTACCATATTAAGATTAAACAAAGAAATAACACAAACTATAATATGAAGGCAAAAGCCGAGTTACTGATAAGCTGCTTTTAGCATTCATGTAACAGCTGAAATATCGTCAATAGCACAGGCAGACTGTGGGTGATGAAAACTAAATAAGAAAGAGAGAACCAAGGCTGTAGGGTGAGGAAAGGATGGGAAGTGGCATTACTAGCACAAGGAAAGATGTTAACGAATCAAGCAGACGGTGGAGAAGTAAGGTTAGTCAAAGGTCTGTATACCATTCATATGCTTTCTTCATGTACCAATATCAACCTTCGGGCGTTAGTTTGTTCAAGTTCTAAAATATTAAGCATAAAAGACGGACATATTTTGCAAATTCAAACCAGTCAAAAGACAAAGGGACACAGCTCCTATTCTTCAGCACACATGTCGGAATTCAAGTGTAAGAGAATAAACTCTTCTGAACCCTATGCTACCGTTTTAGACGTGGGTATACAACCTTATTCTTTAAAAAAATTAAATTAAAAGAGTTCAGAGACAATCTTTCAGCAAGAACAGCATGATTAACCACTAAAGTCTTTTCAAGTCTGCATCTGTAAAGATCTCTTATTTCTGTAAACAATTACTATTTGGTATAGACAAATTGTTGACAACGAAGAATGATTCAGATATACTCACTCTTTGCACAAGGTCAACTGAACCAAATAACTGATTATGCATTTCGACAATGTCATTCAAACGAGATTCCTGGGTTTTCCAGTCTTGTTCCAAAAACTCATCTGATTCGTCGGTTCTCATCTGCAAGAAGTAGAAGTTACTAATAGATAACTTGCGTTGTCTGCGAGTCGTAATACACAAACAGACCAGCACTTTACGACCATAAATGTAATTTATGGAGTAACCTTCTCATCCAGTTCTTCAGATAACAGTTTCTGCCAATCATCGTAGCTGTCATCTGTCAGCAATATTTTACAATCTGAAAGATCAATCTCGACAATGTTCTCTATCGTTAATGCACGGGTTCTGAACTTGAACTGCTGAGCCTCTGCGGGCTTTACTCTATGTTTCATCCACAGGCAGGCAACATCATCAAAAATCACACGCAAAAGCTGCAAAACAAACAGCGCAACTTCAGATATGCAGGAAGAAATATGCACCATATGTGGGAATCATTGACTTGGAAACATAAACACCTTATT
Organism: Linaria vulgaris; assembly: GCA_948329865.1. NCBI lineage: Eukaryota > Viridiplantae > Streptophyta > Magnoliopsida > Lamiales > Plantaginaceae > Linaria > Linaria vulgaris. The sequence continues at coordinate 5,277,139 of OX415251.1, forward strand.
ACTTTTCATTTCTAGAATAACCTCACCTCAAAGGAAGAGTTTCCAAGAAAACGCGCATCAGCGAAGGACTCTTTAATCCGAGAGACAGCAATATGGTACATGGTAACCTTGATTGGCAAGGTTGAGGCCTATAACAAGAGATAACAAATAACATCAACAAAACTCAAAAGAAAGTCTTGTTGCAACTGTCTTCTGGAAAGCAATATGGCAAGGCATGACCCATTAGCGAAACTAATTTGTTACTTAAAAGAAAACGACACTCTTAAATTTGCTTCAAAAGCCCAAAGAGTTTTGATTAATCGTTACTTGTATGTTAGGCCTCAAGAGTCTTTAATGAAATGGCTTACCTTTTACATAGACAGATACACAAGAACAGTCATATTCCAGTGGGGTTTTCTTCTTTTTACTTGGGGTATTCTAGACTTACGATTACTTCACTAAACAACAGGGAAATGCAATAACTGACCAATTTGCAGGTGAAGAGATGTACTCATTAATTTTATCATGCATTGGAAAGAGTAAAATATAGGGGGGGGGGGGAAATCATTTCAAACGCCTAATCACAAACCTCTGCGTCAGAAATATTGCCTCCTGTCATCCCAACAATCTTTTGCACCAAATCCCGCAGTTCATCAACAATTGTCGGCAATTTAATATTGCAAGTCAAAAGAAGTCTGGGTTGTCGTTCAATTAAATCCAACGATACAGATTCCGATGCACATCCTCTAGGGAATCTAATTAATTCATGGATTGTTCCCTGTCAAAGAAGCAGCATGAGTAAACTTAAATACTTCCTGTACAGAAGAGCCAGTAATAATTTACGTACCACATCCATATTGCATTTTCCATTTGCCCAATAACTTTTATATAGTGCACTAGAAACGATAAAGGACAGGCCTAATTTCATCTCATATACTGCAATCTGAACAGGCTCAACAATATCAATGTAATCCGGATACTCGTTTGCTAGTCTCTCAATGAAGCGTGATGCTATTTCCTGAAAATAAAAAGACATGACTAGAGAGTGAGATTTAATTAAAAAAAAGCGAAGAACACACCAAAATCCAAAGCATCATGGACAAAATTAATGATCAGAAGAACATCACACCATGTTCCAAAAGAATATAGGGAGTAATATACCTGCCAATTCTCCACTTGGTTGGTGACTTGTCCTATTTCAATGTGTCTTTTGGTCCACTCACCGCAAGCTTCGAGAAATTCATCACAAGCATGCTTCAGCTCCTTAAACTTCCCAGGATCGGAACGGAAGACAATCTGACAAAGGGGGCACATATTACCAGGTGAGACTGAGAAATCCAATAGAATATATACAGGAGATGCAAGGGAACCCTAACTATAACAAATGCAAGTTTTGAAATACGAAATAGATATTTGTTTAATCAGATTTCAGCATTTTTACAAGTCACCAGTCGAGTCTAACACGAGTACGTCACATAGCATTTAATGGTTGCAAACATACAAACAAAAGTGATACGCTCATAAGCTGTTTTCATCACACTCATCCATCTCTTGGACATAATCTCACTTAGCAACAGGCCTTATGAACAACAGTGCTAAGTGGTGTACAACACAGCTCAAAAAAGGACTTTCTCCACATTTTCATGCTTATTTTAAGGGCGAATAAGGGACTTCAATTTTTATCACGGATCCATCCACATGACGAGACCAAAGTTAATAGCGGCCCCACGGGGCTTCAGTTTCAACCATGGTATGAGAGCCTTATGATGGTCTAGTGACTTACTCATGCGATCGAGACAGAAAGTAAAACCAACCCAAATGTGAGGGGCCGCATTGATATGTATCTCGACTTCATGGAGTCCTGAAGTACTATTTCAGTATCTCCTTGACCAAACCACCCACATGAGTTAATGTCGTTAGTGAGCTTAGTTAACACCCAGACCACTCCAGAGTCACTGGAAAGGAACCTCGAATATTGTACAAATAGATAAAACACTTCTCCCTTCAATAAGGTCCTTTTAAGGGTTCCAATAAGGGGCTTCAACTTCTATCTTACAGTAACAAAATATAGGATTGTTTCGCCCTTTATCTACGATAGGAGCAAACTTAACAGGTTCAATGGCAGCAGAATCATGAACCATTCACACCTGCTTTTTTTCCGGGGATGGAGACAAAGTATGTTCCATCATAATAGAGATCAATAACGGGTCTAAGCATGCATAGGAAAAAATGGTGCACCGAAACCAAGAGAAGTTTGTGAAGCCCAGAGCCAACCCAACCCCCTAAATTATAGTGACACCGATAGAAACATTAGATACATGAAAAGCAAGGTTCCGTCTCTGACGCTTTTCAAACCTTCACGTATTCATAACCATTGAAACTCAAGGAAGCCCATGTGTAATGTTCTATTAAGTTTCAGGGCAACTATTTTTATTTATTTACACACTATTGAGAGATACTTCTAAAATTAGACACATCTTCAGCAGGTATCGACACAATTTCCCTAAAAATACGCACCACCAAATCTAATTTCTCTTAGAGAATGAAATTCAGAAAAAAAATAAAAAAATATAAGAGGAAATACCATAGAGAAAGTAATGAAAATGGAATACAGCTCAAGCAATTCCAGCAGGCACAACTATGAGGTTTGGATGGATATAACATGTTTCTCAAGGAACACCTCTAGACCAAACCATTATCTTTATGTGACATACTTCATAAGAAACTTATGAGCGCATAACATGAAAAATACATTGTCCACCAGTGCACAAATTTAAGACTTGTAAAATTTGGACTCATCCACCAAACATTGAGTTCAGTAATTTTAATCTGTGTGCTCAATGTATTTTAAAAAGAGCCATTAACAAGTTGTGTCTCCTTGTAGTCAGCAGCAGACCACTGCGAAAATTACATATCTTTTAGTTGATGTTACTTCAAATAAGTACATCAAATCAAAAAGTAACTATTTTCTGATATCTAAGAATTTGCGCTATCGAGATTGCAGACGCTATATAACTGTCATGGACATGATGAGTCAAAACACAACATTTATATGATATTCTCAGCAGTATTAAAATCAACCATGAGAAGTAATATCATGAAAATCAACGAGACAAATGAGATGGACCAAACCTTTCTCCTTAAAGCATTCCTTTCAGCATTGAGCTTTTTCAGCAAATTTCTTCTGTCATCGTCAGCTTCGCGCAGGCCCGTGCTCCCAACTAAATAAGCACATTCTTTATGAACCTAAAAGCAAGAGATATGTTTAGCATCAAATCACCATAACTTGGCAGTTGAAGTTGAATCAAAGCTTAAAACTCGCAAATTATTCACAATAACTTGGCCATCGAAGTTCAATTAAAACTTGAACAAGCTAATTATCAAGGAGACAAGTTTCAACGAAATACCAAATCAATGATAAAAGTATCATGTATACTACAACCGATAATGGATTTTCTTTCTTCAGCGATATAAGTTACTATCACACTTAAACATGAAACTACACAGTTCGCAAAATTTCATACCCACGCAAGAAATTTCGCCCAGTAAACTTTATATTTAGCAATATATAGAAAAAAAATTGATACTAAAATGACCCTGTAAGGAAAGCAGAAAAAGGATAAATAAGGAGACACTAGCCACCATCTTGAAGAGACAATAGAAGCTATGGTACTGGCAAAAATAATTGTTTGTACACTGAAAAGATGCCCACTAATATAGACAAGCCACCCAGGGACAGATGTGAAAAAAGATCAACATCTTATCACCCCATGCATGGACCAACATAAGTATGATTATGGAAAATGCTAGAGTACAAGGGGTTGAAAAGGACAAATTTTAACTTAGCGATTAGGGAATACCTGAATCTCGATCTCAAGAGAAGCTATCTTCTCTGTTAATTCTGAGAAGACAATAGAATACTTTGCAGTCGGGTCTAGGGCATCGCAACAGATCAAAAGATTATAGCGTAAGCCTCCGATAAGCAAGAATGCACGTCCAATACTCTGCCAGATGTCTGAAGTGTTTTGGCAAGGAAAATGTGGCAAAAGTTATTATACGGAATATAAAGAAATAAGGGCTGAATTGACCCTAAGACAATCTCTGAATTTACAATATAGCATGAACTAACCATCAGGTGAATGCTCAGAATAAAGCTCCCTGAGCAGTGGCTCAATGTAAGAATCAATCAAGGATGTGAATACGTGATGGTTGGAGGACGCCATAAGGGAAAGCAGAACTTTCATGCATCTTTTCTGAACATCGCAAAACACGTCACAAGGGTAAAAAGTGAAAAAACTCCACTGGCAGGAAATCAATTAAATACAACACATGAGAACTCCTTTTAATGGAGGATAATCCAAGTCTCAGAACCAATTACCCCCTATACTACTAAACATGACTAGCCCAACCACAAACTACATATTCTTCAAGAACCGAGTGGAAAATTGTCATCATAAAACATATAAAGAGAACATACATACCGCGCTACTCGGTTCTTGAATACAATGAAAGGCTGATCTGATTTCAGCAAATTTTGAATCCTCAAATGACTTTTTGTGTGCAAGTACAATCTACAACGCAAAGGAATAAAGGGAGAAAGTCAAGTCTCCCCATCAAGGTATACAAGGCACATTTTCAAACTAATGGACGTACCTGCTGGAAGAGACACCGCAAAGTAGAGAGAAACCTCCCATGTGGATTAATCATATTCACAGAACTGTACCAAATATTATGTGAAGCAGCCCTAAGCTTCAAGCTATGCAGGGGGTAGTCTCCAATTGAATTTGTACTTTCCCTGAGTTTCAAATAAGGTAAATTGAGAAGGAGATTTATGTTTTGATGCATAAGAAACTTCAAAAAGAAATGACTAGAAAAAAGAAGAGCTACCATGAAGAACATGAGCAATAACAGGTAATCAGTACTACACAGCCACCGTGCATAAATTTTGATATCAAAAAAAAGGTTACATGTGTATATATTCTATTGGAGCCTAGAGGACTAGAGAACTAGAGAACTTGGAGCCTAGAGAACTCTTACTTGGAGACTAGAGAACTTTTAATTCAAAGGATTCATCCCCTGCTAGTTTCAAATAGACAAAATAACTTTGTACTCTCATATGTTCAATCTTTCAAACACCTCCACAAAATGAAGGAACCACCAAAGGCGGCATTAAAAAGCCACCAAAGTTTCGAATAACAGTGAGACAATTCTCTTCCACTAAGGCAGGCATTGTCATGACAACTCCTTTGTCTGGTAGAGTACTCGGGCTCCCCATGTTCTAGTAAAAGGGAGGAAGGTTTTCTCCTCATCCGGGGGTTCATTTCGTTCATTAGGAACTCAAAAGTGCAAGTCTGGTTAGTGAGGTCTTAAAAAAATCATACAATGAATGATCGGCCTTTTTTGCTTTTAGCAAGTCAGCGCCACGAACCTTTGCCTTCTATGTTTCATTCAGATAAATTCTTGGATACGTTTGAACTCGAGAAACCTTGCAAAAGAAATGATCCGAAAGAGATGTCATATGATGTGTCTCCATAATGATCTATATATTGACGGGCCAAGCTGCGTCCATACAGTCTTTGTAAGTTAGTGCGGTGACTCTGTAAGCTTAAATGGAGTCATGCTTTCAGAAAAGGATTACTAGGGCCTAAAATATAGAGGCCTAGAATGTATTAGATTTCAATGCAGAATCAAGTTTGATGAAACCTACTTATTAGCGGAATTCACCGGAGCAGTTGGATTAGCAGTGCAGCCCAGCTTTGGCATACAACAAGTCTCCATTTGATAAATTAGTTAAAATTACGCATCAAACAACCAAATGAGAAAACTTACAAAATATTGTTAACCACTGCCAATTTAAGAGGCTGGAAAAGTTTGTGAGGCAGCATGACATCATATCGTTCATCCTTCGCAAGATTTTGCTGACAAGTTCATACAAGTTTATTATAAATATTAAGCTCAAATTTATTTCAGCAAGTTGATATTTGATATAAACCTTTGTATGCACTGGGGAATCCCATAGAGTAGCATGCCACCTATACCACATCTCTAGAGTAAAACTAGAAAGCTTTACATTTTCTGCAGCAGAAATGAGGGTGTCAATCTAAGTCAAAACAACGGTAATAAAGAATTGTCAATCAAAGAGAGGCAGTAACCTCTACTGAAGGATGCCGCAGCATCTATGGTCCACAAAATTTTTTGGTGCGGTAAAAAGTCTGTTGGAGGCCTCGATGAATATTCCAATGAGAAGTCCAATGATGATCGCAAAAGACTGGAAAGATTGCATAAAGCCTGTCATAGTAGCGAAGTTGAATGATGAGAAAATCAAAACAGTATTCAAAAGCATTGTTACCGTATACGAAAATTCTCGACCAACCCAAAGATCAAACTACTGCCAGAATAAAGAAGTTTGATCTCAATGACCAATTTTAATTTTAGAAGATGGGAGAGAAATATCATACATAGCTCTGTTCTTTAGTGTCTATCACAGTAATCTGTGTTAGATGCTGCAATAGCTCCAAATCAAGTAGAAGACTGGTCTCATCATTCACGGTTTGCGTCTGCTGCCAGAACTCAAGCCCAGACTTTCGACACAACACATCAGGTGTGAAGACGCAACACAACGAACCGAGGGCCGACCAAGACGCACTAGTCTCCAAATTCACTTCCAACTTGTGCTTCTCGAAATCCAACCTTCCCGAAAGCATCTAAGTAAAAGAAGAACCACCACTTCGATATCAAAATTAACTTATTTAGGGCCAATAAAAAATGAAATTCATAAAAACATACCTGATACATTTCTTCCAGCTTCTGAGCAACTTCGAAATCAGTATCATCACCTTTGCCAACAATATAAGACGACATGCAAACTCCTTCGAAACACACAAACAACCGATAAATATAACAGACACGCATGGACAATGGCAGCTACACTTAGAACTGTAACTCGACATTTCATAAGCAATTCCCGAATACACATCTAGTCTCCATTTGTAAAGGAACCTACATCTAATGAGGTGAAAGAAACTGATTGGAGTTCATTCATGATACCGCACAAATCTGAGAGAAGTAATGTTAATTAAGAAATCACAATACAAATAATAAACCAAACAAACGAAAGACCGCTATCGGTATACATCTGTGAATCATGCCGTTTACATGTTTTCTATAGCTTTACAGAGTTCCAGATAGACTTGGTAGCGCTAATAGTGGTCATGATCAGTAAGTCAAAAGTAAAATTTTGTCAGCTTACAATTAACAGTGATCAATTGACGTCATAATTCACAATGAACAATGTTGTAAAGCAAAACTTTCTACCTTCCATAGCCAGGGAACGGAGTTCCACATTCGCAGATGAAGCAGCATCCACTGTTACCTCATCCAACTCATACTCCTCTACAGAGACATATCCAGCAATTAGACTTTGTGAAGGAAAATAAAGAGAACGGATATCACGATATTTTATGCTACACTCTTCAATTCAAAATCAGTGCCTTAACTATTGATAACGCAACTAAAATATTAGTAGGGTGCCAAACACTTGGACAATCATGCCAAGCCCGGGTAAAATAGATCATGGACCTCTTGATACAAGGTGCTCCATAGAAATACCTATTTTCAGACACTTGTTTCTTCCTGGCCATATCGTGTCACAAAGATTTGAAAGTTGGCACATTTTTCTGAATACATCAGCAGACGTTGGCGAACTTGGATGACCACCATGTTTCCAGAGCAACGATTTTCTTGAATTCCGCCAGAGAGATGAGACATCATTCAAATTTTTCATCTCAATCTACAGGAAGAAGGTTAACCATAAAAACAAGCAATGGAATAAACAAAAAAGAAACAGCAAGGTAAAGGACGTTAATCATGAGACGCGCCTGAAATATTTCTACATCTGCAGGAAAAATCTCCTTCAATTTCATGACATCTTTCATCAGAGACCGCCAAAAGACTAGCCGGTGTTCATTCTGAGATGAGGTGATACTTTTCCAAAAGAGCATATGATGTTCAAGGAGATCCCTGTATGACTGGAAAACTGAAGGAAATGAAGGTGAGTCAACAATTAAGTCAAGAACTTTTGCCTCTATCCGTCGCAGCGACTTTAAAATAGCTACAAAAGGTCTAGTCTCAAGTCCGTAATTGCAACCATCCTCATTGCTCCACTGTTGAAGGCTATGTCTCAAAAGACTGGCACACTTAATTGAGTTCATTAGAAGGGAGCGAGTGGAATCTAATACGCCACCAGATGGCCTTACATCAACGGATTCAAGTGAGAGTAAAGGGCTCAATACAGAATCTTCATTTATCGAACTAGGCATAAGCTCACTGCGTAAACGAAATATCCTTGTCCAAATAGAATGTTGCAGTTCCTCTTTCAGCACATCTGAAAACCAATTGAAAAATGAAAAGAACGGCTGTAACCTAGAACCAAACCACTCGAACCACTGAATGTAGAGCAAATAATCACTTTCAGTTGCTTGTTGAATCACCCAATCGGCAGCGATGAATAGCTTCTTCTGGGCTAAAACAATTTCAGACTCCATTTGAGGACCACCATAACCAGCAAAGTTATTATCTGAAGACTTGGGAAATATTAGCTTTTGTAACAATACAGCATCCACCAAATGAATTGACTTCAATCCTCCAGCAGAAAGAGTTTTTCCCTTTGAGCCTCTTTTGAAGTTGCTGCCGAAAGCGTGTGACGCAATCTGAGATCCCAATGATTCCAAGTACATACAATTCCGTCTAACACAAGCCTGTTTCGAGTAACAAACATAATCCCTTAACTTCAAGGGAGTGGGCCAGCCGCCAGGTAAGCATAACAAGCGATCTGCAGATGTAAATTCACAAAGTTCTGGCATTGATAGATAAGATTCAGCTCCTTCAGAAACAATGCCTTTTCCTTTTTCCTCCCCGAAAGATGATAAATACGTATGTTCCCAACTAGTCTGGAGGCTCCAAGCAGGCTCATTTCCATTCATTATCAGCTGCTGAAACAGTTGAACCCAGCGTGCAAGCTCAAGATATGTGATGGCCACATTATTGTGGGAGCCTGCATGTGTAGCAAAAACGTGAGCTTTGGCCATCATATCAACCAACTTACCCAGAGGAATTCCAGAGAGGACTACAAATCTTTTCACATCCCTAAGCTCTAACTCGTCAAGATTCTCAACTCGGCTGTATAACAACCAATAAGGCTGCATTACATATATTTCGACACCTCTATTTCTCATTGCTCGGGATACTTCACCATAGCTAGGATTGACAGTCAGGAACATCCGAAAATTAGGGTGGGGATGAACAACCACCGGTTTGCCTTCTACAATCCCGCACTCATTTATGGTTATAGATCCGGATTGCTCAACCAATGAATTAATCCTATCAAGAACCTGCAATAGATTATAGGAAGCTTAAGAGTCACAGAACATAAACATTAACAAAAAAATCACAAGACTAGTACAATGAGCATTCTGCAGAAGTACACAACAAAATACACACCGTTGGATTACAGAGGTTCGCATTTTCAAGAACAATCCATTCGCCATTTTCTATGGCTTTGATCAGCACTCCAGCTATCCATTCGAACCTCACAGAGTATTGCCTTTTTTTATGATCCTCCTCCAACCTCCTAATCGTGTTCAGAATGCCGTCCAGATCGTTGCTTGACCAAGATACAGGAAACTTTTGTTCGTCATTGTGCCTCTTCAGGGATTCAATAATATTAACTAACTTGCGCATGGAATCTCTCATCCTCGGATCATCAGCGTATGTTGCGAAGGAAGCCACAGAGGGACCATTATTGACGGTCGATAAGAAGGTGAACCATTGAGTTATGAGATCCTTCCCTCGGCAGAATGCTTCGGGAAATGATTCTAACTGCAAGTTGATGTACTCATTTACATACCTTTCCACTCGAGCCACGGCATTATGATAGTGATGGGACGCATTATGTTGCTCAAAGCATCCAAGAAGTTCAGATATATCAGTCGTGGATGAAAGATTTAATTCGTTCAGCACATTCCCGGTCAGCTCAGCAAGTAATCTTATCACAGAAGTTTTACCAGAAGATGGAGGACCAACTAATATGCATAACCACTGCTCCCTTACACACTGTCCAACAGCTTCTAAGCAATGACACAAGTCAGGTAGAATCTTAAGGTTACTACTGGATTTACCTGATGACTGGTACCTATGTCTTTCAATAGAGATGTCACCAAGAAATAATGAATGAGGATTGAGTTGAATTCTAGGATACGGATTCACGAATGGCTTCACGCCAAAAACTTGTTCATGCAACTTCATAACTTCTATCCGATCAGCTGCGGTGCGCATTCGTTGCAGGTAAACAGTGTTCAGAAAACAATCGGCTTTCGACTTTTCAGGCGCACCTAAAGATCGAACAGAATTCAATAGCAGACAAGGATAATCACTTAACAACTACTAAATATTAAAATTTAAAAATAAAAAAAATGGAGTAAGCAAAGAATAACCTTTTATAATTTGGCATGAGCGGATGACATCACGCAAATTAAACTCCCACGGGGATCCATCTTGGCCGAATTTTTGATGCAACATAATCTCCTGATGCAATCTTTTATTAAATTCGATTAAGTTCCTTAGAAGAGATACTTCGACTGACGGGAATAGTGAACTACTGATGGAAACATAATCTTCATCAACCAGCTCATCCACATAGACCTGCAAATGTTAAACACTACTAACTTATCACTTATCAGCATACAAATGCATAAATTCAAATCTGGACAACTTGCAATGCATCAGCATACCGTCTTTGATAATAAAATTGTATGGTAAGGTAGAACTTCAAGTGCCGAAAGGAGCATACCTTGGTGAATCTGTTGAGAAACGACTTCGGAAGGCCTTTCCTACCCCCTCCTTGATAAGACGGATTTTGACAAGCAAAAACTCGGAAAGATGTGGGGCATTTAAAAGAACGGCCCAGTTCTGGAATGAAAACTTCAGCTCGATGATCAAGAATAGCATTCAATCCCTGCAATGCGGAAAAGCCTTCAACCACATGCACCCAATACCAGTACTTATTAACATAACACATTTCCTATTATAAGATGTCAGACAGAGTCCCTTTCCACTTAATAGCTTGACAGAATTCCAAGTATCAACAAAGGTTACCTGATGAAATTATTTCATTGAGTATAAATTGTTTTCATTCATCATTTATGTGGGAGAAGAGTAGGTGTAAAGATGCAAATATCAAAGTGGAAATATACTTCTGGCCAACAATATCGAGGAGTTTCTTTAAACCAAAAAGAAGTCAAAGAATTGTATTAAGAGCACAGGACGATAGCATTCCCCAACTTTACTAACTAATACCTCCAAAACAGATTGTGGGGCAAGATTTAATTCATCCAGAAGAACCCATGATCCTTTCTTCAATGCCTGTCACAGAATAAAACAGTAAGCCATATAACACGGCAATGACTAAAAAGTAACACCTAAGAAAGTGCAAGCTCCGCGACCTGAAGCAGGATTCCATCAGACCAGGCAAACTGAATTCCTTCATCACTTTCAACAGGCAAATCCGACCCCAATAGATCCATAATGTCCGTCTGCGGCAAGAAACCCAATAGTTATAACACCAGTAGCTTTGGGAAAGAGAAAATCAGAAATGAAGTTTACTTCAACTAGCAAGGTCGCTAACCTGCTCAGATAAGTTAATTCTTACAACCGTGTGTCCTGAAATTCTACCAAGGGCCACAATTAAACTTGTTTTCCCAACTCCAGGACTTCCTTCCAACAAAACTAGAAGCACGAAATTTGCAACACTCAGAGACATTTCCATTTAAACTTGAGCTATGTTTGGTGAACCAGGTGCACGCCAAAAGTATCCACATAAAAGATGTCAAAAGTACATATTATATCAGAAATGGAAATACCAGGCTTGTTAAGCTGCATAGCACGCAGCACCCTCAAGGCATTATTGCGAGTGGTCAAAGCCCGGAGTTCAAACCCCTCAGCACAAATTTGATCGGTACCTATGCACAAAGACAGGCGGACGGTCAACTTAACCAGAAGTACCACGTTCCATAAAGATACAGCAAGTAACATTACCACGTTCAACAAAAAGGAAGAGCTATAATTTAAGAAAAGTGGTCACGACTGAATTGACAAGAAACAGCTCCTACATTAAGCATTCATCTCATAAAATATACTTCTTCAGTATTCCATTCATATTTGAGATCTACTATATTAACAATTTCTTCCACGACATTTCAATTCCTTACAAGTAACAAGGGCACCACAAAAATGTTAACAGTCAATGCATCCTTGTAGGCTTAAATTCTGATGCAATTTATGTATATAGTGTTGTACAAGCTTATCAATACTTTTAAAAACTGTGGCAAAAGAACAATGCCACTCATGCCACATAAAAGTACAGGGACAACAACACACACGTGAACAAAAGATACTCTTCATTGGACAAGACATCGTCACACCCCAACCTCCCCCCCCCCCCACCCCCCCAAGTTATTTAATTCCAAGGACATAAAAACACTTGACAGATATCATTCTCGAGGCTGAAGGCTAAAGTGCAGAAGTTATTTGTCCTTCCCTTCCATATTGAACAATTGGGGTTGTCGGGAAAAAGGGTATACAAGGCTCCCATCAATGTCATAAAACATTAGCAGGTCATTCCCATCTCTTCTAAGAAACTTTTTCCAGATATCAAATAAGACGAGATGCCGAAATTCTACTAAAAATACTCATCAATGTTTGCAATAATATATGCTTGGAGACTAGTCAACTTCGTACTTAGCTCAATTTACAATATGTAGCACATGGCGTCAAATGATTTGGGCTAAAATATGCAAATAATGTACCGTTTACACCTCTTTCTTGAGAAAATCATAAAAATGCATCAATTGAACAGGAACCCAGAGATTAAAATAAAAGGGGGACGAGACAACTATAAAATACACTGCTAATCAAATTGCAGAAAATTCTTATGACACTTCAAACTAGTTTAAATACTTCCATTGCATCTCAAGACAAACAAAATTACAATGTTTGTGAAAATTTAGGTAACAGACCTTTCTCAATGTAGAAAGGATGGATTCCATAGAGATTGTCGCACTCCATGTTATCAGCATAAATAGGAACAGAAAAACTTCCAGGATTCTCCCAATCGTAAGGCCCTAATGCATCAAGACTTGAGGAATTGGAACTTTGCAGATACTCCTGCATTAAGGCAGAACATTACTGAAACTAAAATATACTGTACATCATATTCTGGGACATCAATTCTAAAAATGGGGAACAAAATATCTAAAATCCATAATATGTGTTGCCCTCGTGCTCTTAAGAAACGCATTTAAGGCAATATACCAACACTAACATGCACCTTAAGCTGAATTTTGTTCCATGGATTAACCGGTCGCTATAAAAACAACAGGAGGGTGCTAGACATGTAAGATAAATCTAATCTCTTCCATTTAGAAGAACAGAGGATAATGCCAGAAAAAAGGCCCCACCTTAAGTTTCTCCAGGCATTTCGCCCTCAGCTCTGCAGCATCATTTTTTGATATCGAGGTTCCTGAAGGGCAAAAAAGATGAAAATTCATGACAAAAGATCCCATGATAAGGGGAAAAAGAACAGAAGGAAGGAACCTATATATGTTTTATAATAAGACAGAGAACTTCAAATGTACAACTATATCATCAACTGACAAGAATTATCCGACAAAGTCACAGTAAAGTGTTCAAACAACTTGCTTCATAGCATCTGTCTCACACCTCAAATGAGAATAAACAGTAGATTAAGAAAGCAAGTAACTTCATATGTTCAGTTAAATAGTTAACATACAACAACAACCAAGTCCGTAGTCCAATAAGTTGGGTAGGCTTCATGTCGCGGGATCAACAGTTAAATAGGTGACCTACTACAGAAAAAAGATTTTCCATGTCGCAGGATCAAAGTAAATGATCATTAGCTACCATATCATTATTTTTTTGGTCAGGAACAGCGATCTTATAGCTACCAGTATCGATGACTCATTTATGCACCAACAAGAACCATCTAAGCTATCACAGGAACTCAGCCATGCTGATGTGGTTACCATCAAACTGCCAAAGGAAAATTTCAAAATTGATGATTACATATGAATAGAGTTAGTTTCCTTTTGAAAATACAAAGTTTCTCTTCTCCAGCATATTTTCCGCTTCTCTGACGTACTCTCAACAATTAAAGCTTCTGGTACCCATAAATGCAAATGCACGTAATCAAATGATTACTGTGGAAGAAAAATATGATTGATACATTCAGGAGAAAACAGCAAAAGGTTCTATTACTGAAGATATGGCAATACACAGTTATTTATTATTGTCAAACTTCAAGCTTAATTCAACTACTCAAGCTAATAACATTTACATGCCACAAAAAATTACCTAAATTGAGTCCGTCCAGCAAAACAAGATATGCCCCATGCACCATTGCCGCCTCAGCCGATAAACTTTTCTCCGCCACATTGATAAACGATACCCATGATAGGAGATCTCGTATAGTAAGTAAAGTTCCTGTCTCTAAATGGTTAAACCACTGCAAACAAGATAAGACAAGACTTCAGCTATTCGGCACGATGAATTGAAGTATCAATTCTTATATACTTGGACATAACAACAAATTTTACGCAATTCGATGTTGCTGTATTAAAAGCTAACATCACAAACAAATAATGTGATTAGCATAATTGCCGTGATTTTCAATGATGTCATAGCTTACTTAACTGAACCAATTAATATCTTCAACTCGAGGAGAAATTATGGAACCAATTTTGGTCGCTGACATACTCAAATTATCACAAGAAAACAAACGTAATTCAATGTTGTGATAATTTATTGTTCAGAGATCCCCTCCAAGTAATTTACTCACTTCCTGTAATAAGTTGCCTATATATATAGCCCATTCGTACTTGTGCAACCAGAGGGAAATTATTATTTTATCATTCAGCGCGTTTGTTCCGCGTATGCAGATCAAAATGACAAAACTACATAACACCTGATTTATCTTGTTTATATTAAAGAAATAAAAAACACCATTTAACAAGTTCTTTCCCCTCCAAAATGATATCCCTGTGGCAATAGTTAACAGGTGCACCCCATCCCATCATATAACAATTCACAAAACTCAGTAGGGGTGTTATGAACCAAGACCTTCTGAACCAAAACATGCATACCATTGGGAAAAAGACTAAAAGATTCAAAAAAATAAAAATAATAATATAGAACAAGAGAAATGATTGTTTTCATAAAATTTTGAAATCCCTGACCTCGCATTGTTTCTGAAACTTCTCAAGACGTTCTGATGATTAATTCGTAAGAGGAAAATGAAATGGCCAAAAAGCCGGAACTACAATTCTTATCTGAACAAGTATTTAATGAAGATGCATATGTTCCAAAATTAGCACACCGCTACATACAGAACCTAAGCTGCTCAATAGAATAAACTAGCATTCATAGTTTTAAGGGATTATTGTTTCAGATTATAAACTAAAACAGAAGAAATCTAGCAAAAAGGAATTCAAAGATAAAATACCTCCCAAAAGTTTAGCATGATATTAACAACGCCAGCAAGTTTTGGGTCTGAAATTCTGCATGCAGAAACGAGAAAAAATTATAAGTAGTACTTAAGATAATTAGCTGACCTAAACATATTCAAAAAATGAAAAAATACCTTCCAAGAGCAATACGCTTGAGCTCATCTATGTCATTGACAGAAGGAACCCATATCTCTGTAAACCGATTGCGAAGGGCAGGTGAGAGTTCCTTTTTACCATAATCTCCACCAGGATTCATTGTAGCTATTAGAAAGAAGTCTGGATGAGCTTTTATGTTCTCAAGCTCAGAGCCACCTTTCTCGGCCAACGACTACAAATGACGGGAAAGAATCCAATTATGTCAGAAGTAACTCAAGAAAGTGATCAATACTCAATACCACGTATTCATCTAATCTACTAATGGTGTTTAGAAACAAATCACAGCCGGAAATCGGAAAAGTAATACGTACTAGAGACATACAAGACTCAGCAGAGAATAACTACTGTAAAATTCTCAATTAATATTTGATTAGAACTCTTCAAATATATATCAAACAAATACAAACAACAGAATCAGATGTACTCACACCAGGTCCCGGCCTCATAAAAGGAGACTAATAGCAGATAACTTACCAGCTTCCTTTCGGGTTCTAAAACGCTGTTCAATCTTTCGAGCACGCTATCATCGGCCAAAGAAATCTCATCGACAAGAAATAAGTCACCGCTCTTCATCGCTTCAACAAGCGGTCCATCTTGCCACATAAAAATGGCGTGCCACTTCTGCTGCAGCTGGCGTAGATCGAGATATATTTTTTCTAAGTAATCAATGTCATCCATTGTGACTTGAGGATGAGGTACTTGAGGATGAAGAAAGCGCTCTTTAGAGCTCTTGATGATTTCGGAGAGCATGTCAAGAATCTCGGACGCCTGGTTGATGTCCGTTAACATGTGCTGCAGAATTGGAAACCATCACCAATACAAGTCAAGATTATCAAACATCCAGGGAGAAGAACATTCCTAAAAGAACAAATGACTATACCTTATCCGCAGGGAAGTGTTTGAAAGCCTTGGAGTCATTAACCTTATTACAAAGACTTTGGAAATCCATGGTAATTTTCAATCGCTCGCGCACGGGATAAAAGCCCTGAGCAATGATTAGCCACAATTTCAGAAAACTGTTACTCTAGAATAGCTCTCATAAACTTGATTGCAAACAGCATGCGTATGAGCAGAAAACAACATCAAGAAATGAATAAAAACCATGACCAAGAATAAACACACACCCCAAGAAAATCGGATGTCTCTGTATACTGATGGCAATTCAATATGTGTAATGTGGAATCCAACATGAGACTAAGCAATTGACAAATAGTCGTTTTCCCTCCACCGGTTTCACCAACAAGAAGTACAGGCTCGCGCATCTTGTAACACCGCTTGATCAGATAATACATCCTCCACATACTTTTGGTCCATATAATTCTGGAAAGGACGGACAAATGTAAGGCAGGAGCTCAAGTGAAAATGGAAACACAAAGCAACAATACTATCTGAAGATACATACTTTCCAATATTATCAGAATCCGAGTTTTTCCTAGCCCTCAGGTCAATGTCTGCACCATATGTTTCCTGCAACAACAATAGAAGAACTTGAATGCATCTTTCTTTTCCCTATGATACCACGGAGGACAGAAAGCCAGAAACCAATAACCAAGTTTGGTTTTTGTTGCATACAAAGAACTACAGAACATAGACAAAAAAATTAAGCAAATATTACAATGAGCTTTCAACCAGAATAAAAAGAGAAACTCGGATCTCCAGGCCATGTAAAATTTTCTGGCTCTTACAATAACTGACAGCCCCCTGCAGTTACAATAAAAATCTAGGTAATTAACTTAAGCCAACGTAAAACCTCGGCACCTCTTGAGAGAAGAGACGAGCCGATAATTTAGTTGGGGCCATGGCCCATGTGCACTAGACATAATTCCCACTTTGGTTCGTTTGGCTTACCTAGTATTCAGACTACAGTGTCGGTTTTCACTTTTGTCTAACTTCACTCATAGATCAGTATTGCTCAAAATTCCCACTCGTTCGTTTAAAAACAAGAAATACCATGTATTTGGACTATAGTTCAAGCAACTTTTAAGGTTGTTACTTTTCTAAGTATTCTAGTCTTTGACAAAACTAAGAGATGATAATATGCTTAGGTGCATGATAGTTTTAATCAACCCGTTCTCATAAATTATCGATGTGAAATTCCTTGATTCTATAACATAACCTTGCAAATAAGATACTAAAACCATATGCACATCTTTAACTCCCAATTCACAAAGGTTATTATAAATGACATATTTGGTCAACTACTATGACAGTGATTATACGTCATGAATCAACTTCTAAGAAAATTTATGATAATGAATCGAAGAAAATCGACAAATGACGGTCTGGAGATATACGAATCACCTCCAAGACTATATAGATTGATCCAACTGGTTAGTAATAGTAATCTCAGTTAAAAAATGCTAAAGACCCCGAGACTTACACACACAGATAGACTACCAGAAGCATGAAATGAATTTTATTAGGTTCATATGCTTCTATAACTACTCCCACGAATACAATTTTGGCAACAACAAACTAGGGCTTCAAAAAAATGTGTAACATCTGAACAGTTTTTCATACTTAATTTTACTGTTCAAAGCATACACACTACAATAAGAGTATTATGTACAAGGGTAAGATCTTACAGAAAACACACTAAAATGCTCAAAACTGCCCAATAATTTCAACTATCAAGTTTTGCCACTTTAGTACTCAGATTCGGTTAGTTCATAAGGGTCATTCTCGTAGGGTTTTAGCAGAGACACAAAATCCTTGGATATGTAAAATCATATGAAAAACTAAGAGAAATTACAAGAAATATTAGCTTCCATATGGCGCTTGAGAGATATCAAATTGAGAGTAAACAGAAACAGATAAAGAATAAAGTAGTTCTCTCCAAAACGAAAGCAAACAAACCTGTTTGTACAGGTCATTCTCAGAAAGTTTGACCCTAAGCTTCCTTTCCAGTATTTCTTTAACAATGTTTTTCTCAGCATCCTCTCGTAGCCTCTCGGCCATTAAATAATATCCATCACGAGCAAGATCTTCATAGGACTTTCCCTCACATTTCCTAAAACGATCGGCCCAGCGAAACAAGTCACGTGGAGTGATAAACCCATGTTTTCCAGCAAATATTTTACTACTCTGCCGGTGCAATTGCAAGTCCTTCATGACCTCAACCATTTTTCTTGCATAGGTTCCAGGAATTTCGCACCTCTTCTCCAATATGGTGCTTAGTTCCTCTTGTGGAATTTCATCAACATGGATCTCAACAAAACGGTTGCGAAACGCTCGAGAAAGCACTTTTCGCCCCCCATACACAACAGGCGGATTTTGAGTTGCAAACAACATAAAATTTGGATGAGCACGAATAGTTTCACATAGTTCAGGAACAAAAAGTTCCCTATTATCATCAAGCAACCTGTTCAGTGCTTCAAGCACATCAGAGGGAGCTAAGTTCAGTTCATCCAGAACGATCCACTGACCATTGCGGACAGCTTTGACAAGCGCACCCTCCTGGAAAAGAAGCTTTCCACTTGCATCAGTTACATATGAACCAAGGTACTCTTGCAGATCGGTGTGTTCGTGGTTATTGATTCTAACGAACTCACGACCAGTCTTTGCAGCAAGAAACCGAACCAGGCTAGTTTTCCCACTGGATGTGGGTCCTTGCAACAAAACCGGATATCTTCCAATCAAAGTTGCTCGGTCAAGGTTCGCAAGATGCTTTTGCACACTCTCCGTCAGGACATAGCTATCCAACACATATACAGCTTTGGGGATCGACAGTGGGGGTGTGCTTCCTTCCAACAAACACTTGCAAATAATTTCGTTCATTGACTTTCCACTGGACTCGTCTAGTGAATTCTGGAAGAACATACAGAATCCATCAAAAAGAGATTTTTCAAATCCAATCTGTCTTTTTGCCAATTTGAAATATTCCAATGCACGATATAAGGAACGCAAACTATAATGAGGTCTCTGGTTCGCCCCATCCTGGAGCCTTTCCTCAGATAACTTTGCTGCCTTATAGAATCTAACAATCTTATCAATCAGGGGACCATTTGAAGGATCATCTTCCGTAAATTGCTTAATAAACAAAACTAAGTCTTCATCATCCAACACATCGTCCACGAAGTATTCCGTAAACCTGCTCCTTACCGAAAAGGGTAAATCTCTTTTACCAGCATCGGTCGCAGGGTTCATGCAGGCAAACAAACGAAAGTTGGGATGCCGAGCTATATAATCTATATCACCCCTTTCAGCTAAGCACAGTGAACCTTTCTCATCTTCAAGGACACCAATAACTCGCTGCAAAATCTCTGGAGGAGCCAAATTTACTTCATCCAGCAAAATCCATTCACCATTTTGAAGGGCAGTAGTAAGAGCTCCTTCTACAAATGAGAATACCATACTATCAGAAGCTCTGACTTGTGCATGAGCGCTTTCAAGCTTCGTAGAAAAAGACTCCCAAGATTTCAGAAGCTTTTCACTTAAAGGTCTCTTTCGCTTCTTAGGCGAACTGGATTTTACTATTTCCACCATCTTCCCAACACCTTTCTGGAATCCACTTAATAGCATTTTCCAGTTTCTATCATGTAAAAATTTCTTCAAGTAAGCGAGAAATCTTTCATTCTCCTGGACAGAGAATAAAAAAGTCAGTTGTCATGTATTTGAAAAAAAAACGAAAGGAACAATACAGAAACAACAAGGTACTTTGCTAACTCCAACCTTCGACGAAAATGTATTAGTGAAAAGAGTCTCGAACTCTTGATACAGTGGAATACAAACGAATCTTGCATCCATGGGCTTGAAACCTCCTAATAGGTCTGCAATGTCACTTTGTTGACTCAAGTTCTGGACACAACAATTGAAATAAGATATTGTCACTTATATTATGTGGACCAAAAATTATAGGCTTATCACACTTCAAAAGAATATTTAGCTGACATACCAACACCGTAAGTTTCTGACCAAGCCTTCTGGCAAGAGTTTGGACAAGGGTAGTCTTCCCGGTACCCGTTTCCCCAACCATTAGCACAGGCTCATTAAACTTAACAGAACAAGCAATTCTCTCAAGTGTGTGAACTGAGCAGCGAAGCTCAACAAAGGGCTTCTTCTCGGGATTCAACTAAGGAAACGGACGTAGATTAAGCAGCCGATGTAAAAATGAAAAGAAAGCAGAGAGATGCAGAGTTTGCCTAATGCAGTTTACTCACAGCCATTTGAGGACGTTGAAGGTTAACCCGTCCAATTCGAAAGCCAGAGTGCAGATCCTGCAGCCACTTCAATGTTGGTAAAAGTAATTTTTTAAACTGTATAAACAGCCCCACAGTCACACGGATAGCACGTCAAACAAATCATAGGGTAACCTGAATAACGGGCTTGTGAACAGGATATAAATCAGGCGCTGGAATTGACCACAATTTTGCAATCTCTTCCATTATCGCCAAACGATTATCCCCTGAAGCCGAGAAGGACGCAAAAACATCTATGGCCTGAAAAAAGAAGTCCAAATTTTGAGAAACAAGTAACCCGATAGATGCACCTTACTAGCTGGTTTGTAGAAAATATAGATATTGTGGCCAACCTCTTTAAAAATACTCTCGCATGCATACTGTGAAAGCCCATCCTCACTAAAGGAGAACCCCAAACTTGAAACCCTTTTGCATAACTTGAGGAGATCCCTTTGATTGTAGACAAATGGTTTGATTAATAAATTGCTAAGAAAGAAAATTAACAAAAAACAGATTACCTACCTTAAAGTGAATCTGTCATTATAACTCGAAGGAGATATTAATCCAAATTGAAATCTTCTAACCCTTTCAAAGGTCTCTGCAAGATACGTCAGGACAATATCTTATATAAATCTTAATATAATGAAATCTAAACTGTGATTGAATATGAAAATTTCAGCAAACCTATGAGCTTTGTTGCCAATATCTTCAAATCTGGGTACCACTCCAGCACAATATTTAGCATGTCCTCATTATTTGGAGAGGCAGTCATTACTTTTCGCCAAACAGCACCAAGCAAACTCTTCCCTGTATCAGGAAGGTAAGGGAGAACATGGGAAAGACATCATCTCATCACATCAGAACAACAAAAATGCTTGTATTTAGATGCATGTATCTATTAACAGAAGAGGGATGAAGAACACTACTTCTACTGTCACACTTCGTCGAAGTGACGAAAAGAAACAGCAAGCTCCAAGTGAGTAAATAAAGGCATGTCATACATGGTATGAAAGAAAATAATATAGACCATATTTTCTGGTGGAGCTACTGATAGCTACCACAGGTACAAATACAAATTATCCAAAAATTCTATAACTGTAAGAAAATATGTTGCTATAAAACCAATATTATAGCCATAGAGCAGACATCAGACCTTCAGTATAACGAGTTATATCCAGATTTGAGCTTGTCACAGTGGAGAACAGCCGAAAACCCTCATTCACCCTTATTGCCTGCGCAAAGCGAAATAATCAACACATAACGTTAACACACCTAACACGTTTTCCCCAAGCATGACATAAAACATTCTATCACCATGTTCGCTAAACATATGGGTACATGATGTCATGAATAGAAAAAACTAGAAGCATTAGTGACCGAAATTGACATACAGATACTTATGCGACTTCTTCCCCTTGCTATGCCTGACAGTTATAAAGGGCAACACGTGTTTTTTTTTTTTTTGTGTATATATACATATACATATGTGTGTGTGTGTGCGTGTGCCTAAAAATCAGTTTCAAGTTAGCACCCAAAACAGGTCTCTAATTTCTTACGAACTTCTAATTATGTTTAAGAAAGAATCTTCGATCCACTTCCCAAAACTACCTATGTAATACAGACTTGGCATGTCTAAAGAAGTCCTGGACCAAACTGGGCCTGCAGAGCTAGGTACGTTGGATCAGTATAACAACCAATCAATATCTTCTACACCACGCACAAAGGATCCGTGCAATTAGACAAGGTTCCAGATTGTTATAAGCAAACTGCAGTTCTCCAAAAAAAGTCGGATATAGTTTGTCATGAGAATATAACACTAGGAGTTACAAGACTACATTTTAGTGAAAAACAGCTTCTTCGTTACTATGTAACGTTATAGGAAAAGAGAGGGAGAATCTTGTATTTCATTCAAGTGAAAATAGTGGTCAAATACTAGGTTAATCCTCTTTAAACATTTGACACAGCTTCTTTGTAAAATTAGGTGATCATGGTTAGTATGATAAATTAAGTGGTCTTTTTCGCCCTTGGATGAAAAATTCGATAAGATCATAATGCATGGGAACGACCAAACAGTATTAATCATATCCACTGGAGTTGCAGAAAAGAAAAATATCCATACAAAGGGGAAAACAGAAAGGAAAAATTTAAATAGGAACCATTTTACACCTTCCTCATCGCATTCAAACTAGAGATAGAGGAGCTGGACATACCCTCACAACAGTAGAATTGACTACTTCATATTCAGAATATTTAAGCTAATGAGCAGTTCTTTTGTTTGTGTGCGTTCAACAGTGAAACAATCACTCTCAGTCACTCCATAATATCTTCATTTCTGTGCAGCTTTTTCCTCCCTTTCCGAGGTGTTCAAGCACCAGGAAGGTTGCAACTTAATACTATCCAAACGAAGCCAGCCCAAACGAGAACAACCAAAAAATGAACCAAGCCATCTATCAACAAATTAAAGAACTACGCCACACCTAGACAACCACTTTATATGGGATGATTGAACCACACCCATACTCCTCAGAAACCATTTCATCATCTAAATGACTATATATATATATATATATATATAAGTAAGTAACACATTATTGTACATAAACTGTACAAAATCTGGCGTTTACTTTCTAATTTAACTTACATATGAAACACTTTACTTATCTATATATTTGCACTTATTTAGAACAATAAAAATATGGCAATGTTCATCAAATTCACCATGCGTTAATAATACACGCAAAATGTAAGCTGTTGGTTGTACCATCCTTAATGCATAGTAGATCTAAAATAAATATACGTGAATATAGAATGTAACAATAGCATCATTTATGAACCAAAAACATTTAAAAGCCCATACCTCCCCATAGCCAGTTGAGAATGTTGCTGAACCATCCAACAGAGGCGATAAAACTGATAAAATGTCTGGAGGTGCTTTATCAACATCCTCAAAGACAACCCAAAATCCATTCAGAACAGCCTGCAATACTTATGATCAAAGTTAAAACAACGAAAGCATAGAACAGTAATCTTAACTACGTGTATTATTTTTAAACCTGAGAAAGAGAGCCAGGTTGCCATCTGAATTCACCAGGTTGCTCCGTACAAACATAGCTTCCAATCAGCGTTTTTCCGTCCATCTGCTCATCCATATGGATAGATAGAACTTTTTGTTCAAAGGGAGAGACAAGATCAGAAGCGTTTTCACATGGTCCCGAGTAAAAGCTCTAACATATTTTAAAATCAAAAGATGCCAAACAAATTCACCAATATCAAAGCAAGGAACTAAAAAGTACATGTGTGTTCACAAACAAATCATAAGTATATCCCAGCCTCATTCTGAATCACTGTAGAGAAGATAGCTCATAAAAGTTAGAAATATAAGCATCTGTATCCACTTCGCAATAGCCCAGCTTCAACAGGAAACAAATTATGATGGAGTAGTTTCCAGTAACACATAAATTCATAGAGGATGTAAATAGTTCACCATGGTGCTTATCCCAACGGGTTATCCGAGGACTGAACTAGGCACCTCAAAGATACAGACGACATGTCACGACAGGCCATATATAGCAGAAGAGACTAAAATACTGCAATGAATTCACGCATCTGACCCAATAATAAAACTACACACCTCTGCTACCATGATTATGAGCCAGCTTGTTAATAAGTGCAGTTTTCCCAGCACCAGCAGGACCATACAGGAGTACAGGCCATTTTTGACTCACAGCTAAAGAGACCATCTCAAAGCTTTTCATCATGGCAGGCGTTAAGATAAAGGGATTCCCCGGACCCCTGAAGGAAATGAAGGCCAGAACATCAACAACTATGCATATACATGGAGACTGGGAGAGGGAGATGAGGTCAAAAAGAACTTCTTTATAGTAACACACAGCATAGAAGTTAGCTCTTTGACCTAACTACATATAGTCATAGTTCGTTTCATAAATCGTACCGTAGAACAAATCCGCCAGTTGCTGGCATAATGGCCTGCTCCATCATAGAATGCACGGATAAAGAAGTTAGTCCTAGCCGATGTCGCTTTAAAGCATGACCTTCTTTCAAGTTGGATTGTCTTCCAGCCGTTGCGTTTCTTTCTTCTGTAGAAGATCTGAGATACCAGCCCCCTTTCTCCAAGGAAACATCCATACAAAATTCTTTCCAACTGCAAAATAAATAAAGGAAGGACATGTACAGTCAACAGTTGTGAGCAGAGAGCAAAGATAATCTATGGTACAGGTATAGGAAAGCAAAAATGAAAGATCTGTGACTATAGAACTTCTAAATGAGAAATTTCCTTTTCACTGCAAAAATGTCAGAAAGAGGTTAACAAAGCAATCACATGGCTGTTTCTAAAAAGCCAAAACAATATACATCCGTTCAGAACTTTATATCAAGAGTGATTCTGTTTCCACTGTAAAGAGTTTATGGCAGCCACATGGAATGCTTTTCTGACCAACCATTAGCGCGAAATTCCAATGAAAACTACTGAGAAACTTAGTAGATATAGTAAAAAAAGAGACCAATAAGAACTTCAATTTTTTCACATTATAAATTTGAAGTGATTAATGCGTCTTTCCAATCATCACAATTTGAAACTTCATGCCTCTTCTTATTTGACTGAAAGCATATTTTCAGGATAATCATTGACAACCTCGACATGCAAATATATATATAGTCACATGCGTACCGTAGTAAACTCTGAAGAGCTTCATCGGAGTTAAGACCAAGGTTTGAAGATGCTTTGAAACTCAAACCCAAAACAATCGTTAATATTCCCATACTACACCATCTCGTGTCAGTTATACTCCTCCTCAACTCATCATCATTTATAAGGGGAAGATCATCCGGCTGCTTTGCAAAGTCCAAAAAGCAGGACCAATCCCACATGGTAGTAAAAACCACCGGCTCCAGTGTAAGAAGAAGATATGAAGCTCGGACTACATTTAATAACTGGCTTGCAACCTAAAAAAAGTAAGGTTTAATTGTCATAATAAAGATCATGGCGGTTACGTAATACAAGAGGTGGAAGTTGGAGACAACTAAGACAGCTCTCAAGATCATTGTCACGTCATTCGTCCATCATCAATATATACAATAAATATCAAAGCATTGAAAACTTAACAACCCATAACAAGATAAATAATATTGTGCGTGATTTCAGAAGGTAAGAACTTAAGAGTTTAGATAGTTCTGTAGTTCAAACAAAAAGATAATCCATAATCCACAAACAACAAGGCTTGAATGCATCTCGCTCAATTATGTTTCTGGGGCTAGGTCAATGAATGGCGGTGGCATGTCACAACATTGTGACTCTATGCTTGTATCATCAATTCGTTGCACTCAAGAGTTTTCTATAACAATAATACGGATAGAAAAGCAGCAGTGACAATGCCATTTATTACAGTATTAAAGGATAACTAACAAGGGGCGTGAAAGTGAGAAGGGTATACGGAGAAAGAAAGAAAAAAGAGTCAACTACAGCAGCCTCAAAACAGAGTTCAACAACAAAAGAAAATAAATTGAAGTCTTCAATAAGAGAATACCGTGGCTAATGTCTTGGAAACTGCTTCACAACGAGAAATTCTTTCGAAAGGAGGAAAATCAGCTTTAAAATAATTCAAAACAGACCTGCATCAAGAAAGGATGAGAAGATACAGCGAGCATAGACAAGTAAATGTTTCACTACGGTTAGGGCAGTAAGCTTAGAAGAAGCAAGATGCGAAAAATAAATATACATTCCAATGAACCATGCAACTTAATATCAACCTCAGACAAGAGATCCCTAGTGGGACATATTGCACATAGATGGTTCACTAATAAACCGAGTGGTAAGTACACATCCTGATCAATAATTTCTGGAATCCATATTATACAAGGAGACATTGCTTCATCAGCCAAAAAGGGTGTCTTTGTCCATGTCATAGGAAATCTCTTTATTTATATTTCCTTGAAACGAAGATCCATGATAAATAAATTAAAAAAAAACATACATAAAAAATGTGTTATCACTTTGATAAATAAAAAAATATATATATTTCTTTCCTAAACGCCTCATTGTCCTTTTCATCTGAATTCAATTCATCCACAATGAACTATATTTCTCCATTTTTGGGGTATTCAACCTCATATTGTACTATAATTTACTCCCGTCTTTATAATTGACTTTCTTCACTGTGTTGTAGTGCTTTCTGACAACCCCCATCAAGTCGTATCATGATTCTATTCAGTTATTGCACCTATATCACGTTATGCCTTTATTTCACCATGGGTCAACTAACCACGTGTCATGCTGATCGAATACGCAATTAAAAAATCCCAACTTCCTGTACAAAATCAAATGCAACCAAGTAAAAATCTACAACAGTATTAAGCACCAGATGATCCCAACCCCTTTTTCCTAAGTATGCACTGCAGTCTTCAACTTAATGAAAGGAGAGAGTGTAAGAAAAAAGTTCAAGTAATAGATTACCCCAACAAGAAAGGTATCAAATCGAGAGCTCGAGAAAAAGCCAGGCAAGCTAGCTCATGAAGTCGCAGGCCCTTCCCTTTACTGACATAAAAATCAATAAGCCTCGCTATTTCTGAGCTATTTACTTGTTCAGCTTCTCTAAGGAATGCATCTTCGTCAAAATAATTATCATTGTCCGATCTCAAATTTGGAACAGAGTTAAGCAACATCACAGTCCTATCCACAATCTTGTGTGCTATTGGCCTAAAGCATCCCAACAACGGGATAGTGTAATTTGGGTGCAAAAGCAATTCACCCACCGCATGCACCAATTCTTTCTCCGTGATTTTGTACCCCTGAAACACGCAAACCATAACACATGCCATGAAACCACTAATAAAAGAGAGCGGGGGAGGGGGAGGGGTA
Source organism: Linaria vulgaris (assembly GCA_948329865.1). Lineage (NCBI taxonomy): Eukaryota > Viridiplantae > Streptophyta > Magnoliopsida > Lamiales > Plantaginaceae > Linaria > Linaria vulgaris. The sequence goes on from OX415251.1 coordinate 5,304,900, forward strand.
CCCTGTATCTAAAGTCGCAGTTCAATACCTTCTCTAATAAAGTAACAAATTGCGGAACGGTCTTGAGCTTTGGACAACGGTCAAGAAACCTCCTAAACTCCAATTCGAGCCGAAAGCTCCCATCAACCGACATTCAGAACTTCAATTCAATAACTATAAAAGACGCGACGTAAATAAGTATTAATTCTTATTAAAAATTCAAACTTCAGATAGAGGAAACACACAAATTAGAAGAAATATCGAGGTTCGCACGTCTTCCTTAAAGAGAGACATCAATTGCCTGCTGGACAAGCGGTGCTCATTCAATTTTCTCAAATAGTAAGCTTATAAGCTCAAATTTATCAGCACTAATTTCTCAAATTAAGCTGGTTAAAAAGCGATACTGGCTAATTTAGCAATATTCAGGTCTCCAACAAACACTCATTTAACAGCAAATATATATATATATATATATATATATATATATATATATATAAATTCACAAATTGTTAAACCACAGGGTGGTGGAAAAAGACTCTTACAGCTATGGGCAATAGATAAAGCGGCGGCGGCGGCGGCGGCGGCGAAGATAACGGCGAAAGCGGGAACAACACCACGGTCCGTTAACTAAAGGGTTTAAGTTAAACGTATTTTGATAATAATAAATATTATTAGAATGAGAGTGCAGGGTTTAAGGTTTAGCTTTTATACTTTGGGTTTTTGCTGCCTGTCCAAAGTCCCTTATGTTACAGCCAGCCGACTTTTGCCGCCTTCACTTTCTTTTCTATCTGTGGTCTACTAACTAATACAGGTTAAAAATATATACATTATTATTAAATCATTTGTTAACTAGGAGGATCTAATTTTGATAAATTTTGTTAAGTAGGTCGGACTTATCTATCTGGTCGGACACACAAAGCAACTGATCAAAGTTTATTGCTTTCAAACTAAACTTTGGTCGAGGCCAAGTTGCTTACGTATTCTAGGTAGAAATCAAGTCGAGTGTAATTCATTGTTTCTCGATGGACTCACTAAATTGAACATTTTACCTAGAATATCGAGTTTCTAGGCCAATTAAGTGTCACGTGGGTAATATTGCACGCCTATTAGTCAAATTTGGTTTTATTAGCCGAATAGGTTGAGCATAATCCTATAATGCTTGAACACATCAAATTATCAGTCGTGTATGTATCCGTGTCCGACATGTATCCAACACTGAGGCTCATTCAGCACTCCTCCGGCATGTATCGAACACGTCACGTGGCATGTCTTTATTAAAATAAATAAAAAATAATTTCAACAGTCGTGTCGAACACTTGAGAGAGGCGTATTAAACACTTAAGAAGGGTGTGTCCAACATATTTTAGTTACATTAGAAAGAAAATTATAAGTTTTAATCTTTTATACTATAAAACTTTTTTTAAAAATAGAGATCGGTAATTAAAATTTAAAAGATAACGAGTTAAAAAACAAAATCCTAAAAATTTCAACAACTAAGTGAAATGCCTAAACGTAAATTATTTTCCAATTAGTACATGATTTGTATTGAATAGTGTTACGGCTTTAAGTGTTATATAACTTTTGATTATTATTCTTTTTGGTTTGTGATATGTTTGAAAGTAGTATTTGAACTTAAGTGAGCGTATTATTTGAACTCTATTTTGGTTAATAACTAATGAATGGTAAGCACCAATGTTGTTTAAATTTAAGTATATTACGAGTTTTAACTGATATAAATTAATTTCATAAGTTTTAGCGATATTTAATACATTTAAATATATATAAAAAAATGCAGTTGTGCCCTAGTCGTGCCAATTTTTTCCATAAATTGTGTCGTAGTGTTTGTGTCCATGCATTATAGGCATCATATGATGCTTCCATATTGTGTGGTTCTGCCGCTTTTCCCATAACCACTTTTTGATATGGGAACTAGACTTCATGATGGTTCCATGGATGTAAGGCAAGACAAATAGGAGTTAGGACATATGAGATCGGACATTTGAGGTTGGTCAACTTCATGTCATGTCATTTCAACAAATGCTTCATCGTTGTGTGGCTTTACTGTTTTGCTCACAACGCTCTTTGTAGAAGTCGAAAATTCATTAACTGGTTCTTGATATGGAAACTAGATTTGAAGAGGTGTCCATGGGTATAAGGTGCATATCAAACATCTAATATTGAGCATTAATGTGCGTGAGTGTTTGTTATAAGGTATGCAATAATAAGCTAGGCATACGTGTTCGCAAGTGCACAGTCAAGTGTTAATAAAATAAAAAGTAAATTATGTCTCAAGTATCGAATTATGAGAGAGTGAATGATTACTTTATAGAATCACTTAAATGCAAAGACAACATCAATGAATGTTAAATTAAAATACTTTTAATTAAAGCAAGACTATAAGTTAATAAAAATCTATTCTAATTAAAAAAAAAATGAAGAAGGTTGATCGACAGTTAATTTAATTGTAAAGAAGATGAATGGAAAGTGTGCAGATTCACTTGGTAGTTCATAAGACAAAGCACATACGTCAATTTAACATATTGAGTTTTGTTGAGCGAAGAGTTGCTTGTCTGTGAATGATTCTTTGATTTTTTTCAACTTTTTCATGGTACTGATTTCCCCAATCCAGTCGAGACAAATGATTTGCTATACATTTTTCGTCCCCTTTTTGTCCCCGAGTTCAATATCGAATTCTTGCAGTAGAAGAATCCAACTGATTAACCGGGATTTTGCATCCTTCTTTGCAAATAAATACTTCAAAGTCGAATGTTCAATATAAACAATAACTTTGTTTTCCATCAGATATGATCTAAATTTTTCAAAAGCATATACAATAGCGAACAGTTTTTCTTTGTTACTGCACAATTAAGTTGTGCGTCACTCTCGTTATCTCTTGTTGTCTCCGAAATCTCCTAAACCGTGTGATTTCGTCTTATATTGCAATGTTTTGAATCAATTGACTCTAAACTTGAAATAATACGAAAGGTAACTAAAATGTACACAAAATACAAATGATCTAGCATCATATCATTAATAATCATTGGTCAAATATAGATGTTTTACACACGTATCATTGATGGGGGTGTAACTCTAAATATAGAATATAATTAACCCGTGAATGTTACACATAAATCCCACTTTGTCGCAAGTGCACGAATCAAATAATAATAAAATGGTAAGTGTAGTTACAAACCAAGTATCATATCCCAAGGGAGTGGTGGATTAATTAATGAATCACTTAAATGCAAACTACTAATGGTTGTCACGATCTTTTCTCTTTTGTTTGTGGGATGCAATGAATGCTTATTGAAATTTTGGATCAGAATTGATACGTTGTAAACACAATGTTAAACCAACATTGTAGATCCAATGTTGCTTTAACAACGATTTTAGAATATATTGCAACAGAAAATAAATGAACACCAAATTTAAGAAGATGATATATTAATATGATCTTCCGAGCCGTAGGAGAAATAACCAAAAGATTTTAGCAAAGATGTTTCTCTCAAATCTATAGTTAACACTATCGAATTGATCGAACTCAGCAAAGCAGGCGAGAATTCTCTCATTAAATCTAAACCTAGACTTAATTCAATAATTCACAAACTTTGCAAAAGCAAGACAATGCTCAACAACTAAATATCTAATCTCTCGAATTTATTAGGCCATGTCTTGTGTTTGTCTCAATACACTTCACACATTTATATAGGATTTTGAACTTGGCCTTCAAGGTGTGTTGTACACGGTTTTGGTAACTCTTCAAGCTTCCCAATTGAACTCTTCTTTCCTTCTTTAATCCCAAACTCCTTCTTGAAAAACAATTCCCTTTATTAGAGATCTACTTAAGAAAAGATTTCTTCTTCAGTTCAGATATCATATTGGACATTTCCTTATTGCACTCGAACTCCACTTCTTTCCTTCTACTCAAAGCGTGTGTGGTTGACTTCTTCAAAGTTCTAATTATGGAAACTTCCCTGAATGGAAACTTGAACGATCCAACCTATGTTAAGTTTTTTTCCTGGATATAATCAAAGACAAGTACGACTGTGGAACTTGATTAGTCAATGAATAAAGGCAAAACAATTATATATAAGATATAAAACCGGAATGTTAGAAAGTTTATGTTCATGATATTATCCAAACATTGTCATCACAATATTATTTTAACATTGACAAAATATCGAGAAGAAACATGTATTGACATATGATGAAATCGTTCAAGAACGCGAGGAGGAGGAGGAGGCACAAAGTGATGATGAAGATCATCAGCAGATCCACTACAATCCCCTGAAACTACCCATGGGTTAGGATGGAAAGCCTATACCCTACTGGTTGTATAAGCTTCATGGTCTTGGCCAGGAATTCAAATGTGAGATATGTAGGAGTCACAGTTATCGGGGCCGCATGGCTTATGAGCGCCATTTCAAGGAATGGAGACACCAACATAGGATGCGATGTCTTGGTATTCCAATTAGTAATACCAAAAGTTTTAACGAAATAACATTCATCGAGGAAGCCAAACAACTTTGGGAGAGAGTCCAAGAAAAACATCGAGTACGCAAGTGGCACCCAGAACTTGAAGAAGAATTTGAAGACGAAGAGGGTAATATCTATAACAAGAAGACATATACAGATCTGCAGCGACAGAGTTTGATATAAAATGCAAAAGGTAACTTGGTATCATTCCAATTGATAAATGGGCAATATTTGGACTTTTCTCTTGATATTTTTGGTTAATTTTCAGAGTATGCCAACGGCCAATGGCGGAGCCACGGGGGTGCATGTGGGGGTGTTTGCACCCTAACCTCTTCCTAATTGCTGAAGATTATGTATGGATTAAGGAAAATTCTCAAATATTAGCCTGATTTGCACCCTTTATTTCGTGCCCACCACCGCTTCCTTTCTTATTATTTATTTTTGAACTACTTTACTTATCCATTACTTTGAAGATGGCCCACCAATTACTTGAGCTTCCTTTCTTATCATACATACGTGTATGTATCACATGAAATAAAGTAATAGTTATTTGTATTTGTATTGAATAAGTTATTTTTTATACATATGTCACAAACAATAATATATGTATAAGTCTGATACTATAAAAAATTGAAATTTGAAAATTTCAGTTTTAAATTATGCAGCACTACTACATCAATTGGTCTTTTTGACTGGTCTTAGTTAATCAATGAGGTTAAAAGAACTAAGTTTTTTTTTTTTTGTGCAAACAAATTAAAATGTTGGTTCTCAAAAATTAGAGATTCTTATTGCTCCTCCTAAACATTGTAAACATAGACCACAATCTAGAATATCTAAAGGAGAAATTATGTTTAATACCATCTATTTTATGCATAAGACGACTTATTGAGATAAAAAAGTCTTTAACTAATTAATAGCATGTGATCTTCATTTATTCGACCAATAAGTTTCTTCTAAGTGTATCATAATTGTTTATTTACTATACACATTTTTCTTACGGTTAATTACTCTTCTATATAAAACACCATAGTCATATCACTCATTAATTAGGCAAAACAATTTTTTTTTATAAGAAATAGTACATTTTTTTGAGAAGTACAATCTCGCCTCCCCCCCCCCCCCCCTATTCGTAAACTCTGGCTCCGCCCCTATTTACTTTACCAAATGGAACAAAGTTTATCATCGACGATGCCTTATTTGCCCCAAAATCCAGAAGAAATTTATTGAGTTCTAAAGATATATATATATATATATATATATATATATATATATATATATATATCGCCATGGATATGATATTGAGTCAATGACTGTGAACAAGGCTAAATATATTTTCATTACTAGAATATACCACGAAAGAAACATTTTCTTGAAAAACTACCATATATCTCATCAGGGTTGCATTATACATATATTAATGAAATCGAATCAAATATGGTAGTCAATAAAAATACAGAATTATTGACTCTATAGCATGATCGACTAGGTCGTCCTGGTTCAACAATGATGCGAAAGATAATTGAAACTACACATGGACATTCATTAAAAGGATCTAAACTCAATCTGAGCAACAATACTCCATGTGAAGCATGTTCTCTTGGAAAGCTAATTATAAAGCATTCACCAGTTAAAATTAAGACAGAATTACCCACATTTCTTGAAAGAATTCAAGGTGATATATGTAGACCTATTCATCCATCATGTGGATCATTTTAATATTTTATGGTATTAGTTGATGCCTCAAGTCGATGGTCACATGTATGTCTATTGTCTACTCCCAATATGGCATTTGCAAGATTTTTGGCTCAAATAATTAAAATAAGAGCTCAATTTTCTGACTATACGATCAAGAAATTCAGACTTGACAATGCTGGTGAATTCACATCTCAAGCTTTCAATGATTATTGTATGTCAACTGGAATTACGGTTGAACATAGTGTTGCATATGTATATACTCAAAATGGTTTAGCTGAATCATTAATTAAACGTCTTCAATTAATTGCTAGACCATTGTTGATGAAAGCTAAATTGCCAAGTTCTTTATGGGGTCATGCGATTTTATATGCTGCATCACTAATTCGCATTAGACCAAGCTCGTATCATGAATACTCCCCATTACAACTTGCTTTTGGTCATGAACCTAATATTTCCCATATAAAGATTTTTGGTTGTGCGGTTTATGTTCCAATTGCACCACCAAAGCGAACAAAAATAGGACCACAAAGAAGGTTGGGAATATATGTTGGATTTGACTCACCATCAATAATCAGATATCTTGAGCCTCTACAAGTGATGTCTTTACGGCACGTTTTGCCGATTGCCATTTTAATGAGGCAAATTTTCCAACCTTAGGGGGAGAAAAAAAGCAGTTGGAAAATGATATATCATGGTGTAATCCATCTTTGACAAGCTTTGATATGCTAACAAAGCAATGTGATTTGGAAGTAAAGAAAATTCTGCATTTACAAGCTATTGCAAATCAATTACCCGATGCATTTACTGACATAAGCAGGGTAACAAAATCACATATACCAGCTGCAAATGCTCCTGCTCATATTGTAATTCCAAAAGAAACATCAAATGATGATATCTTTAATATAACTAAGAAACGTGGGCGTCCTACTGGCTCAAAGGACAAAAATCCTCGAAAAAGAAAAGGAGCATCAAAACCTAATGATCCTATTATTGAGGAATCTATGCCTGATGAGTCGCAAAATGTGACATATGAGATACCTCAAGAAGTTATCCAATCAGATCCTATAAATAAAGAGAACGTTGAAATCTCTATAAATTATATCAATACATGAATGGTATTGGATCGAAATGAGATGGAAAATATGGATGGAATATTTTCATATTTAGTCGCTTATGAAATTGAGAATGAAAATGATAATCCTGAACCCAAATCTGTAATTGAATGCCAAAATAGGAATGACTGGGATAACTGGAAAGATGCTATGCAAGCTGAATTAGATTCGCTTAATAAGCGAAAGGTATTTGGACCCATTGTTCTTACACCGAAAAGTGTGAAACCCGTAGGGTTCAAATGGGTCTTCGTTCGCAAACGAAATGAGAAAAATGAAATTGTAAGGTACAAAGCTCGCCTTGTTGCACAAGATTTTTCTCAAAGACATGGAATCGATTATGAAGAAACGTATTCTCCTGTAATGGATACGATTACATTTCGATTCTTGATCAGTCTAGCGGTCTATGAAAATCTAAACATGCATCTCATGGATGTTGTCACTGCTTGTCTATATGGATCACTTGATAATGATATTTACATGAAGGTCCCTGATGGACTTAAATTACCCACAACATCAAGTTTCAAACCTAGAGAAATGTACTCAATTAAATTGCAAAGATCATTATATGGGTTAAAACAATTAGGTCGCATGTGGTACAATCGTTTGAGCGAATATTTATTAAAAGAAGGATATATAAATAATTCTTTGTGTCCATGCGTTTTTATTAAGAAAACATCATCTGGTTTCCCAATTATTGCGGTTTATGTAGATGATTTAAATATCATTGGCACTGACAAAGAAATTCATTCAACAATGAATTATTTAAAGGATGAATTTGAAATGAAAGATCTTGAAAAGACTAAATATTATATTGGTTTGCAAATTGAGCATGTTAAAAATGGAATACTTGTGCATCAATCTAACTATACTAAAAAGATATTGAAACGTTTTAACATGGATAAAGCAACACCTTTGAACCATCCTATGATTGCAAGATCATTAACTATAGATAAATATTCATTTCGTCCTTGTGAAGAAAATGAAGAAATTATTAGTTCTGAAGTTTCATATTTAAGTGCCATTGGAGCTTTAATATATCTAGCTAATTGTACTAGACCTGATATATCATTTGCTGTGAATTTATTAGCCAGGTTTAGCTCATCACCCACAAAAAGGCACTTGAAAGGAATTAAACATTTATTCCGTTATCTTCAAGGAACTGTGGATCTTGGTCTATTTTATCCTAACAATGCGGTACAAGAATTGATTGGTTATGCAGATGCAGGTTTTCTATCAGACCCACATAAATCCAGATTTCAAACTGGATATGTATTCACGTATGGAGGCACTGCTATTTCATGGCGTTCTCAGAAACAGACACTTGTTGCAACATCATCGAATCATGATGAGATTATTGCACTCCATGAAGCAAGCAGGGAATGTGTATGGCTACGATCAATGACACATCATATAAGAAGTACATCTGGCTTACCTATTAGAGAGGGTCCTACAACATTATACGAAGACAATTCTGCATGTATATTACACAGATGAAAGAAGGCTATATCAAGAGTGATCGAACCAAACACATACCCCCAAGATATTTTGCCTACACTCAGGAACTCGAGAAGAACAAAGAAATTAATATCCAATATGTTCAATCATATGACAATATGGCAGATCTTTTTACAAAGACACTCCCTACTGTAACTTTTAAGAAACATGTTCAAAGTATTGTGATGCGTCACCTATGAGACTTATGAAGAACTGGAGATGCCAACTTGAGGGGGAGTTCACACGACTGTACTATTTTTCCCTTATTAAGATTTTTATCCCACTGGGTTTTCCTTATAAGGTTTTTAACGAGGCAGCATAAGACGTGTGCAGAAGACGAATCATATACGTTACAAAATTTTCAAACGGCCAAGGGGGAGTGTTACAAATAATACACAGATGTGACCTTTGTGGAAATTGTTGTACCTATACTTAGGCTTACTATTTAGCATAATAATAATAATTATTATAAACACTATTGAAATAGTGTATTAGGTTGGAAAAACCTCTATATAAAGAGCACTCTTCCATGTAAAATAATACCAATTCACAAGTGCTATTACTTGATATTTACATTTCTTTCCTAAGTCTTTTAATATATTGTTATAATTCCCCAATAGTTTTAGTTATTCTATAACATTCTGAATATTATAAGATTTGTATGACTTTTGTGTAAACATATTTGAAATGTAATATTGATCAGCTGATTGTTGTTGAATATCATCCAACAATATGCAGAGATTGCACAAAAAAATTGTTTGCTTGAAGTTTATATAAATAAAAATATATTTAGATTATAATTATTTTCAAACCTACATTTGCCCTAGGTAGATGTTGCAATTACACTATAGTTATGTAACAATGGAAGTTTTTAAATAATGTTGCACTAATAAACGCTTTTCAACTACATTACAACGCTTTTAGTTCCAACCATGAAGTACAAATAAATCTTTAAATAAAAAACGCTCTTTTTCCATTATCCATAGTAAGAAAAAATGGCGACCTCACCTTATACTCACTTCACATGCTCGTTGTTCCCACACCTGCCCGATCCCCAAACATACGGTAATATTAATATTTCATTTTTTGATTTAGATCAAATCAATCCATATGTATAATTTGGTTAGACAAATTTCATTTCAGTAACACTTGTGGTGTAATTCTTGTAGGCTGTAGCTAAGCTTATTCGACTATAGGCCTGTTTTACATCTAACTATTTGCGTAAATGGCGTCTCGATGCATGCGTAAGGAACGTCTATGCCACTTTTTACGATAGTTAGTCGTGACAATGATACGTGTCCTCGTATTTAATGTGTGTGGTTAGAGGTACAAAAAGTGGCATAGACGACCCATTGTACGTGGTTATTTACGTGTTTTTGTCGTGGGACAGGCAACCGTTGCAACTCGAGAAGGTTGATTCCGAGATTTTTGGACTTTAACACATCAAATCAAGGAAGGTCAACAGTTTCTAGTTTGAGGGCTAGTAAAGCTAGTATGGATAATGGTTTAGGAGCAGGGGAGCAGCTATATCTTGGAATGGATTTTGGTACATCTGGTGCTCGTTATGCGCTGATCGACAAAGAAGGAAGTATACGAGCCGAGGGGAAGAGAGAGTACCCTTTGTTTATAGTAAGTTTTTCTGACATTTAGTAACCTGTTTTTGTTACAATTAAAATGTCTTACTAAGGAGAGCAAAAACTGATTTATGCATTGTTGCTTATATTAGATGTGATGAGGTCGTAAATCTAGTATCTGTCGTGCTATAATACCATGTTGAAATCTTGGATTGCTCGTCTTAATAAGAGGGAGATGTAATTGCAATCTTGTTTTTTTAGTTAGAGTGAAGAAGCGGTTGATTGGGTGAAATCATGGAGAACAACGCTTTTCACGCTCTTGGAAGATATTCCAGTTGATCTCCGTCCATCTGTTGCGTCGATTTCCATAGATGGTACTTCCGGAACGACTATAATCGTTGATAGGTACAGCTTCAAACTTGAAGAATTTTCCCTTTTAAGTCTATGATAATTTATGTTGCCTAACTTAAGTCTTATGCCTAAATTTGTTTGTTCGTGCAGCAACACAGGCGAACCGTTGCATAAGCCTGTCCTATACAATGAGAGTTGTCTCGATGCTTTACCACTTGTTAAGGCAATCGCTCCTCCTAACCACACAGTTTGCGCGGGATCTTCTACGTTGTGCAAACTTGTTTCTTGGTGGAATTCAGTTGATTCGACGAAAGTATCGGCCACTTTGTTGCATCAAGCGGACTGGTTGTTGTGGCTTCTTCATGGAAAACTTGGAGTCACCGACTACAACAATGCTTTGAAGGTTTTATACTTGTATTTGTTTCTGTAACATAGTCGATTTGTTTGCTTTTTAGTGTAATAGTTGTACAAGCTCATGATTTCCACGTATATAATGGCCAGGTTGGATATGATCCTGAAGTTGAATCCTATCCTCCTTGGCTGCTCTCTCAGCCGTATTCGTGTACTTTACCGGTTGTACAGGCTCCTGGAACCACAATTGGCTCTATGAAAGAGAGCATCAGAACACAGTTTGGTATGTCTGTTAAGTCATTGGAGCATATACTATGAAGTTGATGACTGGACTTTCCCCCGTTACTCATACTGTCATAAACTAAAAACAAGGTCGTGTCACAGAGTTACCCGTTTTGTTCACAGCTGATTTTTGCCAATCGAGGATTCATTAGTCTAGGACATTAGCCTTTCTGTTCCTTAACTTCCTTTTGATGACATTATCACCAAGTACTTCTACTTCTACTGCCATAGCTTTTACAATCATGCCGGGTTCCAAAAAATACCGAAATATTTAGAACAAAAGTACCGTTAAGAATAGGTGAGCCTATACTTATGATGCAGCTTTACTGTCATACAGATCTCTCAGCTCGATGCTTCCAAAATTAGTGCTTTTTGCCAAACCTGAGTGCTAGTACCCGAATTTGATGTTGCCTCTTATCTTTTCTGGCTTTCAAGTTTCAATGTAAAGATTTTCGATCCTATTATGTTGTTATTTCTGTAAAGTTAACAAATTCATTTGGTAGTAGGTTTCTCGAAAGATTGTATTATCTGCACTGGAACCACAGACAGTATAGCAGCCTTTCTTGCTGCACGTGCTAATCATCTTGGACAAGCTGTAAGATTCTTGTTATTTTTCTTATTTAGTCATATTTGATTGTTTTTTCATACCAAACATGTATCTGCTGGTTTGTATTGCTCTGTTTACAACCTCATCATATATGATAGTTTAGTTAATTGAAACGAGTTTCATTCTACCTTCTACCTTATAGTTGAATTTTTGAGGTGATTTACGATAGGTCACGTCTTTAGGCTCAACACTCGCTATAAAACTACTGAGCACCAACAGAGTAGACGATGCACGTTTTGGAGTGTACAGTCATCGTCTTGATGATAAATGGCTCGTTGGAGGAGCTTCAAACACGGGCGGGGCTGTTCTCAAGCAAATTTTTACAGACGAACAGTTGGTGAAATTGAGCGAACAAATACATTCCACGAAAGCCTCTCTTCTTGATTATTATCCTCTACAAGATGTTGGAGAAAGATTTCCTGTGGCGGATCCTAAAATGGAACCGAGGTAATACCTATGTTTTACGAAGAGATAGTTACTATGATAAAGTATCAACTTAACATCACATTATAATCTGTTAATTCAGAGCTGTTTAACTAAGTATAAGCAAGCTTAGACTAACTAAGTATAAACAAGCACAAACAAGCACATATAAGGTTTGATATCCTTTGAGTCTTTCATATCATAAAATCGTATGGATTTACTGAGGTAGTTAAATTGTCGTTTCAGGTTACATCCTCGACCAGCAAGCGACGTTGAGTATTGCATGGTATTCTAGAGTCCATTGCTCGCATTGAGGTAAATAACTCATGAGAGTGCCGCCCTATGCTGGCTCCCGCGGCTCTTCTATTCTGTTTCTTTGGTGCCAGTTATTGAACTATGGCGACAAACTTGCATTAAATAACTGGTGTTTTGCTGTTCTCATGTCTGTATAGGCAAAGGGTTACAGTTTATTGAAGGAGTTAGGTGCTACACCGGTGGAAGAAGTGTTTACTGCAGGCGGTGGATCGAAGAACGAGAAATGGGTCCAAATACGTGAGAGAGTGTTGGGCTTGCCCGTGCGCAAGGCGCTTCAAATGGAAGCTGCTTATGGGGCTGCATTATTAGCCATGAAGGGTGTTGCGCAAAATTAAAACATCTTTACCTGGAACCTAAGTTTCGTATTTTGGTTTCGTGTATGTGTTTTGATCCATTAAGTAGTGAATCTTTTCGCAGACTTTAGAGATATTTTCGACGTGTTTTGAAAACTCGCATTATTAATTAGCAGTTGCCGTAGGTGTGCAAAATACATTTATGTTTCGTTTTCTTGGAATCGGGCGATGGATACGTTGTCAATACTTTCCAATAGATATATAATATATGCCAAACTGATTACAATAAAACATAACTCTTAATCGCATAACATGAAAAACAAATTATTACAAACTATACTATAAAAGCAACGAAACAAACTCTTCAAATATGCTAAAAAATCTTCATGCTCAATCTGAAGTTGGAAGGAAATCACGAATAAACCTAAGCTCGTTGTTCGCAATGCAAGCCTCACATGTTGTCTTCTCCATTTCATTGTCCCAACCGATCTTCGCGTGATTAACTTTCCCAGTGCAACAAATCGAACGCCTTCCGACACGAGGATGATTAACCCACATCATCCGCAAAATGTTCATCAATTTATAGCGACATTGTCTTAATTTCCTCGTCCAAGAGTCGGATTTTGTCATCATACGAGCAAGCAACTTTACTCCTAGGTCTTTCAATCTAGGATCCTCGTTCAAGAGAAGGACGATACACTTAACGTAGAAAGCATCAATGTGTCCTAAATCAACAGCCTTCTTCAACTTGATGTATGCCGATTTGAGTTTTCCTTTATTGAAGTAGTCAACCTGAAACAATTACAAATAGATGGATAAATGTTGTAGAGTTGAATTTAACACAAACATTTTGATATATATATATATATATATTGTTATATATTTTTCTTACCACTGCTTCTCTGTACAAGAGTTCCGGATTTTGACATTGGAGACATTTTGATAAGAAGGCTTGTTCGTTCTTATTTAAGGGACACCATGGTATTACTGCAAATTTGTCCAGTGATACATTCTGGTATATAAGCTTGTCCTCGGCAATTTCACTAAAGCTTTTGCAACTGGAAAAAAAAAAAACCAAGGTTATATGTTATTATGCAATTAATTCGAAAAAGCTCTGTTAACTACACGAAATTTCAGAAAAATACATTCCCAAAGAAACATTGTTTCAATAATCAACACAAGCTAATTTTATGAAATTAAAAAACATACATTATATCACAGTAAAAAGCGAACACAACGTTAGTTCATAAATTAAATTTAAGTAAATTTTGTGGAAATTCAATTTAATAAATTAAACTACATATTAAAGTCGTGTACATATATTCAACAAGAAATCAAAATGTACTGTATCATGGTAACCAAGAAATCAAATAGTTTTCAAAATCACTTGCATGCATAGTTACATGATTTAATTTGCATATTTGAGTCATGTAATTTACCTCATCTTGACGTTAGAAATATCGATGAGAGAATATAATCAGCCACAACTCGAGCCAAGACTTCCGTGATTATTTCATTAGGAATAGCTTCGATGGTTGTCGAAGGGACGGCTCTCTTGGAATTTCTTCTCATCCTCATTGTCGATAGTATTGCACGTGAGCTTTGCGTTCGCCCGATCGGAATAAAAGATCGCAGTATGAATTTCCAGAACGAAGAATTACCAATAAGATGGTAAAGTAAGAGAAACTATAAGAAGATGTGTTGAATATAATTTGGGTTCTGCAGTTCCTCTTTTATAACATCTTTTGTTTCCTAATCCTAAGCAAACATGGGAAAACAGTAAATACTAATCCTATTCTGTTTGTAGTAAATATTGTACGCGCTATTATAACCAGTTAAGGAAAGTATATATGGATTAGGAAAATATGTGTAGGGACATATATGTGTTTCCATAATTACAGAGCGTAACCTGATATGAGATTTTTATCCTCAAGTATTATCATTCTTACTATTTATAAGGATACATGTTGTATTTATACACCGATGCAATGAATTTATATAGTATAATTATTGAAATATCTTTCATTTGAATCACATTTGATGCATTGTCATGTTAATAGGTACAGGCTAGTTCCCAAGCAATTTTTTTTAAACTTTACCCGTATTGGTCAAAAACTATAAAAGGTAATTTGTATTCATTTTCCTAATAAACTTTTCATAATAGTTGTCCTTTTAAAATTCTAGAATGGAAATTTTGTACCATCAAGAGGTTTTTAATATATTCCTATTTGGCTAGAAGTGATTCCTTAAGCCGTTGAAAATTGAAAGAAATAATGTAAAGTAGAGTTCACTACTAATGTAAATATGGCAGAGCATGTCAAACGATATACAGATTTTGTATAATTAGAACTCTTGAAAGTTAGAAATAAGGTTAAACAAAAATTATTAAAAAGTTTTAAAATTAGAAAGTTGGTGAATTATGCAAGATTCCTGATTAATAAAAAGAAGCGCAGCTTTTCACTCATTTTTTTCTATTATAGATAGAAGATCATTATAGCTCCGGTTTTGTGTTTTGTTTGATAACTTAAATTATTTAATTAATTACTGAAATATTATGCCCAATTGCTATCACGATTAAAAAAAGTTTGTGATATACTGAAAAATCTGAGAACTATCATCTAGTATGTTAATTGGGAAATAATCTATATATTACTTTTACAGATACATAAAATAAACTCCAATTTTGCGATACTTGTTGAGATGTTTTGAATCTAGGCTTAGTCAGTAAAAGAAAAGAAAAGAAAAACCAAATCAGTACAAATATTTAATATTCATTTCATAAATTTATTATTCTTTATGGAAAATTTGTAAAATTCTGAGTTAAGCAAAAGTCCTCACCCAATAATTAACGACGATTTTCTACTAAATTAGCACGCTTTTAGTTCCAACCATGAAGTACAAATAAATCTTTAAATAAAACACGCTCTCTCTTTTTTCATGTTCCATTGTAAGGAGACATGGCAACCTCTCCTTACACTCACTTCACATTCTCGCTGTTCCAACACTTGCCCGGCCAACTCCCAAACATACTATTAAGTTATATCCTGTATTTGTAATTTAATTTATTAGCATTCTTTTAAAGTTAGTTAACCTTTTTCCTTTCCTTATTTAGAACTCATTTAGTTTAATTAGGTTCTCTAATTAATAGATTAACAGAGGACGATTTTACCCTTCAGATTAGTCAGCTATAAGTAGTTGTTACGACCGTTGTAATCTCACTTTTACTTTTTATAATTTTAGATAATGAATTATGTTGCACACGCCCTCTCTCTCTTCTTTCTCTCTCCTCCATTGTTGGTGAGTTGAAGAAACTTTACATCGTATCATTCACTAGGTGATTACCGCCGATCCGCTCCATTTTTGCTTCCGCAACTCTCGGTTTTACCTGCTTCATCTAGTGCACCTTGCAATTTGTCGTTGTTTTTTTTCTTCTTTTTCGATCACTTTTCCAATCAGTTTCTGGTACTTTTCCGATCACTCCTCTCTGAATTTTGCTATTCATCATGACTGAACCGATCTACCACTTCTCGCAATCCGAGTGAAGATTCCTCCTCTGTTTACTTCCTCGGAACCCATGACTTCACCGGATACACCATTGTTGGTAACCTACTCATTACTCAACGAACAAATATTATGTGGTCAAAAGCATTCTCATAGCGCTTAATATCAAAAACAAGGTCAATTTCATTGACGGCTCTCTCCTATTGCCTGATGATCCAATTCAACGTACTTGTTGGATTAGGAAAAATAATTTGGTACTCTCGTGTATCGTACACCCTATTTCAAAAGAATTGCGCATTAGTTTGTTCTTATATACTTCTGCATATGAAATATGGCAAGAATTGAAACTTCGTTACGAACGCACTGATGGTTCGCGTGTATTTCATCTTGAAAAATCTTTATCTACTATTGCACAAGATAATTATGTTATGTTTCACTCGCTCTGGGATGAGTATGTTACACAAAGGCCTATAGCAAAGTGTTCTTGTGGTCTATGTACTTGCAACATTAATTGTGGTATGGTTGATCTTAAACAACAGGACTGTGTCATGAGATTTTTGATTGGTTTAAATGATTAATTCACTACTTTAAGGAGTCAAATCCTTTTGATGAATCCCTGCTTCCTTTGCCAAGGGTTTACTCCCTACTATTACAAGAGGAACACCAAAGAACACTCCACAACACTACCAATTCCATTGATTCCTTAGTCATGTTCACAAGGAACCAAACTTTTAACCAGTCACAAGTTAGACCTCTGGTCCTCAATAGTCATTTCCCAACAAGAATGGCAAGGCTCCTTACAACAAAGATAAGAAAAATATGAAATGCACATTTGTGATTTCCCTGGCCACACAGAAGATAGGTGCTATCAAAAGAATGTTTATCCTCCTGGATGGGATGGACCTACTGGGAGGAGACAGAACCCTTAGCTAATGCAGCTTCTAGTTCTGATTCTCAGGAAATCTTATTTGTTGTTGATTGTTGTTCTTCCCGTCAATGCCAACAATGCTCTATTTGTTCATTCTTGGCCTATGTTCAATCTCAAGCTGTTCATTCTTGGCCTAAAGGTGTTGAAGGTAGTTTTGCTTTATCATCACATAACATACCTTCTAAATTACCTCATGTTCACAAATGAATTATTGACACGGGTGCAACTGACCACATGATATGTGACTTATCTTATTTCATTACTGTACCTAGGTCTATACACTTTGCTATTCACTTGCCTAATAACAACCTCACTTATGCCACACACATTGGTGATGTGAAATTGTCTTATAATGTCACACTAAATGAGTTCTATACATTCCTACTTTTAAAGATAACTTAATGTTAGTATCTAAACTGACCAAACAGTCCAATATTGTTGTGGTTTCTCATTACTCTATGTGTATTCTTCAAGACTAATCACAACGAGGGTAATTGGTTCTGCTAAGAAACAGTCTAAATAATGGTTCTAAGTTTTTCATAAAAGAATTCTTCTCCAAATATGGAGTGATACATCAGAGGAGCTGTGTTGACACTCCACAACAAAATGGTGTTGTTGAGAGGAAACATCAACACCTCTTACAAGTGGCCAGATCATTAAGGTTTCAACCTAAATTACCTGTTGAATATTGGAGTTTTTGCATCTCCACAACTGCTTTTACTATCAACAGGTTACCAGCTGCTACCTTGCACAACAAAACTCATTTTCAAATTCGTTTTAACAGATCACTTGATTACACCATTCTCAAACCCTTGGGTTGTCTTTGTTATGCATCTACAATTAGCATTCACAGAAATAAGTTTTATCCTAGAACTTCATTCTGCATTTTCCTTGGTTACCCTAAAGGAACTAAGGGTTATATTCTTCTTGATATCAAAACTCACAAGGTGTTCATATCCAGAAATGTCTTATTCTATAAGTGCATATTCCCATACATTGATGACAATATATCTGCAGATGATTCTAGCACTAATAAACAAACCAAGGTTTGTACAGATCCTTTCATTAGCTTGCAGGTCATATTCCTCAGAATGGTGTTCAAGCTTCTTCAGTTGTGATCCAATCTATTACTCCTGCTCACTCTGAGCTTCTTCAGTTGTGATCCAATCTATTGCTCCTGCTCACTCTGAGACTACTGTTTCTGGACACCAGAAAAAGAACCAGACTTGGACTTTCATGCTACATCTGAGTCTCCTACACATACATAACATTCATTTGAAACACTACCAACCAATTATTACACTATTACTCAATCAAGTACCTCTGTCCCTTCTCTTACTATCTGCGATGATAATGTTGTTACTATTAGAAAATCTAATAAACATAAAGGTCTACCTGTTTACCTGAAAGTATATGATGTTAACTTGCATGGTCAACATAATGCAAACAGTTCTGACACTATTAGCTCCAAAAAGCAGTATCCTATCATTGATTACTTGTCCACTGTTAAACTCAATACTAATCATAAACTCTTTATTGCTTGTATAACCAATGTTTCTGAACCTAAAACCTACAACCAAGTTGTCAAACATCCTGAATGGCAAGCTGCCATGAAGAAGGAACTCACAACATTAGATGATACAAGAACTTGGATTCTAACCTCTTTTCCAGATGGCCACAATTGTGTGGGATGTAGGTGGGTGTACACAATGAAATTCAATTCTGATAGTAGTATAGAGAGGTACAAGGCTAGGCTTGTTGCCAAGGGGTGTACTCAAGAAGAAGACTTAGATTATTTTGTCACCTTTTCTCCCATTGCTAAGCTCACTTCTGTTAGAGTTTTACTTGCTCTTGCCGCTTCCCAAATTTGGTTCCTTAAACAGTTAGATGTTAACAATTCCTTTCTACATGGTGATTTGGAGGAAGAAATTTACATGAAACCTCCCCCTGGTTACTTAGATCCCTAAGATAAAAGAGTTTGCCTTTTGAAGAAAAGACTTTATGGCCTCAAACAGGCTTCAAGACAATGGTTCAACAAACTATCTACCTCTCTCATTTCTATTGGTTATACTCAGACCATTCCAAGTTGTTCTTTATTTATCAAAAGACATAACTCATCTTTTACTGCCCTTTGTGTCTATGTAGATGACATTATTTTGATAGGTAATGATTTAGAAGAAATCAATTCCATCAAGTCACATATTCACAAGCAGTTCACCATAAAAAGTCTTGATGATCTCAAGTATATCTTTGGCATAGAGGTTTCGAGACCTTCTTCTGGCATTAGCATTTTACAGAGGACATATGCTCTAGACATCCTAATTGAACGTGGCTATCTTGGTTGCAAGCCAGTACTACAACCATGGACCACAACCACAAATTAAAAGCCGATGATTTTCCTTTGCTCACTGATCCAACAACTTACAAGAGAGATTAGTTGGCAGGTTGTTGTACCTCACCATTACCAGGCCTGATCTAACCTATAACATCTATGCTTTAACTCAATTCATGAGCAAACCAACCACAACACACCTTGCTTAGATACCTCAAGCACACTGAGTGCTTAGATACCTCAAGCATAGTCCAAGTAAAGGCTTACTTTACTGTTCAAATTGTGACTTACAATGATAGTGACTGGGCTGGTTGCCATGACACACAACCCAACATCACTGAATATGCGATCTATCTTGGAAACTCATTGATATCTTGGAAAGCTAAAAAGAAATCCCCATTGAGTAGATCATCAACCGAGGCAGAGTACAGAGCATTAGCCAGCACTACCTGTGAAGTTCTGTGGTTAACCTACCTTCTGTTTGAGCTGCATATCAAACAATCAAGGCCTCCTCTTATCTACACTGATAGCAAAAGTTCTCAATGCATTGCTACAAAGTGCTCAACAAGGAATCATCAAAGTAGTTCATATTTCAAATGAATTTCAAGTTATTGACATTCTCACAAAGCCCCTATCACTTCAACCATTTAGTAAGATGCAATCCAAGATGTGCATTCATGATATTCATGCACATCTTAGGGGAGATTTAAGTTATATTCTGTAATTATTTGTAATTTCCTTTATTAGCATTATGTTAATGTTAGTTAACCTATTTTCTCTCCTTATTTAGAACTCATTTAGTTTAATTAGTTTCTCTAATTAATAGATTAGCAAGCATGGCGATTTTACCTTCCAGATTAAGCAGCTATAAGTAGCTGTTATGACCATTGTAATCTCACTTTTACTTTTTATAATTTTAGATAATGAATTCTCTTACACACGCTCCTTCTCTTCTTTCTCTCTCCTCCTTTGTTGGTGAGTTGAAGAAACTTTACACATACGGTAATAAAAACAAATCTTATTTTTTTTTTGTATAGTTTTGTTTGAACAATCACATTCCAACAATATTTGCTGAGTTATCTCCATCATGGATCAAAGTTTCATTTTGAGCATGTTTCGGTCTGCTAAACATTAGAAAGTTTTCTTTTGGGAAATTCGTAAAATAGCTTAGAAAATACATGTGTGTGTCATTTCTGTAAAGCCAAAAATAGAAATGTCACTGTACTTCTTGTGAAAAAGAAAAGAAACGGCGTAAGTAATGTCTATGCCACTTTGTACGATAGTTATTCGTGGAAATGGCATGTGACCTCGATTTTAATATAAGTGGTTGTTTATGTGCTTTTGTCGTGGAACATGAGATTGTTGCAACTGAAAAGGTTGATTACGAGATTTTCGGACTGTAGCACACTCAATAAAGGAAGATCAACATTTACTAGTTTGAGGGCTTGTAAAGATAATATGGATAATGACTTAGAATCAAGGGAACATCTTTATCTTGGAATGGATTTCGGTACATCCGATGCTCGTTATGCTCTAATCGACAAAGAAGGAAGCATACGAGCTGAGGGGAAGAGAGAGTACCCGTTGTTTATAGTAAGCTTTTTCAGATACTCAGCTAATTTTTACGCCCCGTAAAATGTCTTATTAAGGAGAGAAAAAACTTCTTTATGCATTAATGTTGCTTATATTAAATGTGATGAGGTGGTAAATCCATTATATGTTGTGCTCTGATACCATGTTGAAATCTTGGATTGCTCGTCTTTATAAGAGGGAGTCATAATTGCAATCTTTTTTTTTCAGATAGAGTGAAAAAATGGTAGATTGGACAAAATCACAGAGAACAATGCTTTTCGCCCTCTTGGAAGATATTCTAGACAATCGTCATCCTTTCGTTGCATCGATTTCTATAGATGGTACTTCCGGAATGACTATAATCGTTGATAGGTTCAACTTCAAACTTGAAAAATGTTTGGTTTTAATGTCTATGATAATTTATGTTGCGTATTTGAAGTTTTATGCCTAACTTTGTACGTGCAGCAACAAAGGTGAACCATTGCGTGCATAAGCCTTTCCTCTACAACGAGAGTTGTCCCGATGCTTTACCACTTGTTAAGGCAATTGCTCCACCTAAGGACACAGTTTGTGCAAGATCTTCCACATTTTTTCAAACTTGTTTCTTGGTGAAGTTTAGTTGATTCAACAAGAATATCAGCCACGTTGTTGCATCAAGCCGATTGGTTGTTATGGCTTCTTCACGGAAAGCTTGGAGTCACCGACTACCACAATGCTTTGAAGGTAGTATCAAACGTAGTTAATTTGTTTGCTCAATAATATAGTTTTTCTTTCTTATAATATAGGTTGGATATGATCCGAAAGTTGAGTAGTATCCTCCGTGGCTTATCTCTCAGCAGTACTCACGTGCGTTACCGGTTGTACACGATCTTGGGACCATAAATAGTTGTATGCCAGAGAGCATCAGAACTCAATTTTATATGTTTGCTACAGTTTATAGCTATGTGGTAGTAAATCACCTCATCGAGCATAGCCTTTGGAATAAGTCACTTTGATACGGTCTGTAGTGTTTTAGCCGTAGCCGTACTCTTGTTGATAATAACCATGTATCTTTCTCCTATTTAATCATGCGTACACAAACCACACTTGATCCTGCATTTTTGTGTATTTATCGACACTTTTTCTGGCTCTCGCCATAAAAGTTTGTATACTGGTAGGTTTTTCAAGGACGAATTATTAAATTTGCCCCTTAACTTTAAAAAATAAATTAATATGCTCTTTTTTTGGGCCTTATTTTTCTTCCCCATATATTTTAAAAAGTCTACTAAAAATGCCCTCGACCCCTTATTCGGGCCAAGCTGCACACGTGGTGACATAGTCAACAAAACGTGCCGTCACGTAGAAAAGGATGTAAGACATCCTAACCTATATATATACCAACACTTAGCTTATTTTCAGCTCAAATTGGTGAAATTCGCGGCAAAGAAAACGAAGAACCCTAATCCCCAAATTTCACAACTTCAATTCGTCACGACCAGCTAAAATCTTGAAGTGTACGAGGTCGACGCACGTTTTAAGGAAAAAAGATGGTGAAATTGAGACCCCCAGTTGAAATGGGATTACCCCCGCCCGATTATGGTGAGTGAGCTCGAATTTTTGTGTTTAATCGTTACTTTATAGTACGTGGGTTAGGTTTCCGACACGATTTGTACCTTTTTTGATTAAAATTTGTATATTTGTAGTTGGTAGTAGTATTTTAGTGTGGTTTTAGGGTTTGGAGGGAAGTTTATCACCTTTATTACTCGATTCCTTTATCCAGGAAGCAAATTCTTGACATTGGTATTTCACTATGGAGGGAGGTATGACAAATCTCCATTTCATGGTGGGGAGTATGAAGGATCATAAGCAAAAAGAGTGTATGATTATATAAAATACAGAGAGGTAACAAGAATCCTTCTTGATAAGCTGGCTTGTCATATAGGTGTACGAGGTCCAAAGAAATACCTTTACCCGTCCAAGGATTTTCATATTGTTGTGGTGAATGATAGTGATTTGTATTATAGCTCTAAGTTAGCTCATAAGGAAATGAGGGAGTTTCATGTGTATGTAGTGAACCCGAACAATGATGATGTTGTACTTGAGATGAGAGAGTGCATGGTGAAAGTGAGGGGAATTTTGTGCCTGTTGTGGATGAGGTTCTAGGGACTGATAATGATGCTAGTAGTGTCCCTGTTTTTGATGAGGTTCTAGGGACTGAAAATGATGCTAGTGTACATGTTGTGGATGAAGTTATAAGGACAGAGAATGATGCTAATGTCCCTGGTGTCAGCATAAATGAGGTTGATGGAAATGGAGAAGGGATTGGTAATCCACATAATTTGGATAAAGGTAAGGGTGATTACCAGTGATGTGGATGTAGGTTTTTGATCATCACTAAAATTCACTTTGCAATTTTGGTCTCAAAATGTTGTGTTGTAGTTTCAATATCTGTAGCTGAGCAAAACAGTTATATTTTGAGTACAAAATTGATACATTAGTGATATTCTTGATCGAAGCTATTCTGTAATGGTAATATATTTGCTATGAATGTGTTTTGAATTATTCTAGTGTCACTGGTATCAATGGTTATATAGTTGTGGCTTTTTTTTGTTGATCATCAGTTGGATTATGACCATTATGCAGTTTTTGTGGTCTATTCTTTTTCGACACCAACTCACCACAAAGCAGATACAAAGTAAACACAAATGGCACAAAATAAGTAATTGGTATCATTAATAAACATCAACACTCATTTTCATAATCATCCATTCAGTATCAACACAATTGCCATACAAAACAGGACATACAAAAAAAAAAAAAACTAAACATAACCAAAAAAATATGCAATGCTACATTACAAGACTACAAAATACTTAACATACTAACTAATCAACCTATACTAATATAAACCTAACATCTATCAAACTATACTAATCATCTTCCATCTGATCATCTCCATCAGAATCATGTGAAGGCCCATCCCCATCAACATCTATTTCATCCACAACAACACCATCACCTTCATATTCCTCATCATCAAACAACTTAATAACAACTAGATCTGAAGGACACCTTGGTTAACAACACCAGAATCAATAAACTCCTCATCATCCCTTATCAAAGTCTCACCGAGAAAGAGAGCACAACACATCTCATAAAAAAAATGTACATGTCATGAAGTCTGAAATGCAGTTCCCAACGAGTCTCCTGTGAAATTAACAAAGCATTAGAACACAGTTAAGAGAGAATGAACCTTATAAAATAACCCTCAAACCAGAGTGATCTTACCACATGGAGGATCGAGTTGTATGCAGGGTCAGTTGAAACATGGAAACCAAGCCCAAGAAGATGAACTCAGAAAGATCACAAAAGCTTTTAAACAAGGCATACTTCAGCCTCATCTCCCTGATCTTCATCTCCAGTTGGGCCACGGTATACGGCGCCAGAACGATCGTGTCCAATTTTTCTTTAATGATTCTCAAACCTCTCTTCAAGGCAAAGATATTTGATAATCTATACCTCTTGCCCTACTTTACTAGCCTATCCAAAAATATGGCTTCGGCTAGGTGGGTGAAATTTGGATCATGGTAAAAGAGTTGAATCATGGTAGCCGCTGTGATCATCATACTAAGTTTTTTTTTTTGGTAGAAAGCAAGGGAGGTTAAGCAGATTTTGATAATCGGTTACAATCATTAGTGACTTACTTATATGATTCATGGTGTATTTTCATATGCAAAACTGTATGACTAATTCACAGTCTCGTGACCTTTGAATTGGGGGTGGGAAATTGAGCAATTAGCATCGAATGAAGTGAGATGACTATTCGGTTCCAACATCAAACGACTAATTGTTCCATTCCAACATTAACTGAAAAATTACAATAACAACAAAAAATAGCCCAACCAACACCTAGGAATCAGCTAACATGTTCACTCCAAACAACACATCATTTTCTAGATCATTAACACATCATAACATCCTAACAACAACAATAAAAAGAACAAATAAGGTCATTACACAAAGCCTAAGCCTACCTCCCAATTTCTTGTTCTCAATTTGCAGATTCTTCACCTTATTTTCCAACTCCATGTTCGTTTTCTCATACAAGTGTTGAATCATATCCAAACCGTGATTGTTCATCGACCCGAGTTCTTCCTTGAGTTGCTTCACTTTTGCCTCGTTCCTCTCGATTCTTGAACGCAGTAGAGGTACAATAGTCCTAAGCCTTTCACATACCGAGGGATCTACCCAAACGAATAACCCACAACTGAATGCTCCCTTCCAACATCCATTAAACCTTCGACCCGGATTCGCGTCGGTTGTAGCAACCCGAACAACAGTGGGTCTTCCGCAATCGCACATTAGAATAGAGCTATTAGTCGATGAAGACATTTTCGCACCTTCAATTTTGTAAGGGAAGAATCAATTTTGGGATTTAGGGTTCTTCAGACGATTAGCCTCAATTTGGGAATTATGACCGTTGAGTAAGAATTCAATTTTTAAAGCTGTTGAATGAGAAGAAAACGTATTTTCGGGCAAAGTTTATCCTACGTAGCGACACGTTTTGTTGACTGTGCCGCCACGTGTGTAGTTTGGTCCGAATAAGGGGTCGAGGGCATTTTTAGTATACCTTTTAAAATATTTGGGGCAGAAAAATCAGGCCCAAATAAAAGGGAATATTAGTTTTTAAAAAAAAAGTTAAGGGGGAAATTTAATAATTCGTCCATTTTTCAAAGAATTGTGTTATTTGCACTCGGAACCACGGACAATATCGTAGCCTTTCTTGCCGCACATGCTAATCATCTTGGACAAGTTGTAAGACTCTTGTAATAATGTTTGACATTCTGTTATCTGTCTAAATTGCTCTGTTTACAACCGCATCGTATAATTTGTTGAGCTTGGACACAATGGCGTAGTTAGTTCAGACGAGTTAGTTTTTTCGTCCACCAACCTGAAAGTATTTGAGGTGATTTTATGATAGGTCACGTCCTTAGGTTTGACGCTTGCTATAAAACTACTAAGCACAAATAGAGTACACGATACACGTTTTGGAGTGTAGTCACCGCCTCGATGATAATTGGCTCGTTGGAGAAGCTTCAAGCACGGGGGGCGTTGTTCTCAAGCAAATCTTTAGAGACGAGCAATTTGGTGAAATTGAGCGAACAAATAAGTCCCATGCAAGTCTCTTCTTGATTATTATCCATAGCAAAATGTTGGTGAGAGATTTCCTGTGGCGGATCCTAAAATGGAACCGAGGTAATACCTATGTTACCAAATATAACATCTTATTGTAATTACTAGCCTGCTAGTTTGGTGGGATTTCATCTAAGATGTTCATACTACATTGTCTGTCTGTAAAGTTCCTGTTAATTTTACCTGATTTTTGAATAACTAACGATTATATTTGCACCTCTAAGATTTGATATACTTCAAAGACATCTATTGAAACTGTAATTATTCAATCTTGAGTCTTCCCGGCCATATTATGAAATCATATGTATTTACTTGTCACATTGTCTTTCTGAGATTACATCCTCGACCAGCAAGGGACTTTGAGTACTTGCACGGTATTCTTGAGTCCAATGCTCACATTGCATGAGGTAAATTTAAGACCGCCCTATGGGGTAAACTATGCCAATCATTTTAACATTGAGGTAATTGCAAAAATAATCTTCATAACTTATAAATTAATGTCTTTTATTATATTGACTTTTTTCGAGTTATACAATCTATAACATGTATTTAAGTGACACATCCACTAGAAATATTTATTCATTGTTATATAGTATAAAGAAAAAGCATAATACTTGCTATTTGATTTCAGATATTATGTAAAAGGAACAGAATGTAATACATGAAGTTGACCATCAGCAAAATCCAATCAATTATTTCCAATATGTGTAGCATACATGCAAAATTGATTACATATAACAAACATGACTCTTATCGGGTTAATGCGAAAAACAATTTCTACAAACCTTACTACAAAAGCAACGAAATTAAATAACCTCTTCAAATATGCTAAAAACTCTTCATGCTCAATCTGAAGCTGGAAGGAAATCACGGATAAACCTAAGCTCGTTGTCCGCAATGCAAGCCTCACATGTTGTCTTCTCCATTTCATTGTCCCAACCGATCTTCGCGTGATTAACTTTCCAAGTGCAACAAATCGAACGCCTTCCGACGCAAGGATGATTAACCCACATCATCCGCAAAATGTTCATCAATTTATAGCGACATTGTCTTAATTTCCTCGTCCAAGAGTCGGATTTTGTCATCATACGAGCAAGCAACTTTACTCCTAGGTCTTTCAATCTAGGATCGTCGTTCAAGAGAAGGACGATACACTTAACGTAGAAAGCATCAATGTGTCCTAAATCAACAGCCTTCTTCAACTTGATGTATGCCGATTTGAGTTTTCCTTTATTGAAGTAGTCAACCTGAAACAATTACAAAAAGATGGATAAATGTTTTTGTAGAGTTGAATTTAACACAAACATTTTGATATATATATATATATATATATATATATTGTTATATATTTTTCTTACCACTGCTTCTCTGTACAAGAGTTCCGGATTTTGACATTGGAGACATTTTGATAAGAAGGCTTGTTCGTTCTTATTTAAGGGACACCATGGTATTACTGCAAATTTGTCCAGTGATACATTCTGGTATATAAGCTTGTCCTCGGCAATTTCACTAAAGCTTTTGCAACTGGAAAAAAAAAAAAACCAAGGTTATATGTTATTATGCAATTAATTCGAAAAAGCTCTGTTAACTACACGAAATTTCAGAAAAATACATTCCCAAAGAAACATTGTTTCAATAATCAACACAAGCTAATTTTATGAAATTAAAAAACATATATTATATCACAGTAAAAAGCGAACACAACGTTAGTTCATAAATTAAATTTAAGTAAATTTTGTGGAAATTCAATTTAATAAACTACATATTAAAGTCGTGTACATATATTCAACAAGAAATCAAAACGTACTGTATCATGGTAACCAAGAAATCAAATAGTTTTCAAAATCACTTGCATGCATAGTTACATGATTTAATTTGCATATTTGAGTCATGTAATTTACCTCATCTTGACGTTAGAAATATCGATGAGAGAATCAGCCGCAACTCGAGCCAAGACTTCCGTGATTATTTCATTAGGAATAGCTTCGATGGTTGTCGAAGGGACGGCTTTCTTGGAATTTCTTCTCATCCTCATTGTCGATAGTATTGCACGTGAGCTTTGCGTTCGCCCGATCGGAATAAAAGATCGCAGTATGAATTTCCAGAACGAAGAATTACCAATAAGATGGTAAAGTAAGAGAAACTATAAGAAGATGTGTTGAATATAATTTGGGTTCTGCAGTTCCTCTTTTATAACATCTTTTGTTTCCTAATCCTAAGCAAACATGGGAAAACAGTAAATACTAATCCTATTCTGTTTGTAGTAAATATTGTACGCGCTATTATAACCAGTTAAGGAAAGTATATATGGATTAGGAAAATATGTGTAGGGACATATATGTGTTTCCATAATTACAGAGCGTAACTTGATATGAGATTTTTATCCTCAAGTATTATCATTCTTACTATTTATAAGGATACATGTTGTATTTATACACCGATGCAATGAATTTATATAGTATAATTATTGAAATATCTTTCATTTGAATCACATTTGATGCATTGTCATGTTAATAGGTACAGGCTAGTTCCCAAGCAATTTTTTTTTAAAACTTTACCCTTATTGGTCAAAAACTATAAAAGGTAATT
The DNA here is from genome assembly GCA_948329865.1 of Linaria vulgaris. NCBI lineage: Eukaryota > Viridiplantae > Streptophyta > Magnoliopsida > Lamiales > Plantaginaceae > Linaria > Linaria vulgaris. The sequence goes on from OX415251.1 coordinate 5,333,946, forward strand.
GTATTCATTTTCCTAATAAACTTTTCATAATAGTAGTCCTTTTAAAATTCTAGAATGGAAATTTTGTACCATCAAGAAGTTTTTAATATATTCCTCTTTGGCTACAAGTGATTCCTTAAGGCTTAAGCCGTTGAAAATTGAAAGAAATAATGTAAAGTAGAGTTCACTACTAATGTAAATATGGCAGAGCATGTCAAACGATATACATATCTTGTATAATTAGAACTCTTGAAAGTTAGAAATAAGGTTAAACAAATATTATTAAAAGGTTTTAAAATTAGAAAGTTGGTGAATTACGCAAGATTCCTGATTAATAAAAAGAAGCGCAGCTTTTCACTCATTTTCTTCTATTATTGCTAGATAGAAGATCATTATAGCTCCGGTTTTGTGTTTTGTTTGATATCTTAAATTATTTAATTAATTGCTGAAATATTATGCCCAATTGCTATCACGATTAAAAGTTTGTGATATACTGAAACATCTGAGAACTATCTCTAGTGTGTTAATTGGGAAATAATCTACATATTACTTTTACAGATATATAAAATAAACTTCAATTTTGAGATACTTGTTGAGATGTTTTGAATCTAGGCTTAGTCAGTAAAAGAAAAGAAAAGAAAATCCAAATCAGTACAAATATTTAATATTTATTTCATAAATTTATTATTCTTTATGGAAAATTTATAAAATTCTGAGTTAAGCAAAAGTCCTCACCCAATAATTAACGACGGTTTTCTACTAAATTAGCACGCTTTTAGTTCCAACAACCATGAAGTACAAATAAATCTTTAAATAAAACGCGCTCTCTCTTTTTTCATTTTCCATTGTAAGGAGACAGGGCAACCTCTCCTTACACTCACTTCACATTCTCGCTGTTCCAACACCTGCCCGGCCAACTCCCAAACATACTATTAAGTTATATTTTGTATTTGTAATTTAATTTATTAGCATTCTTTTAAAGTTAGTTAACCTTTTTCCTTTCCTTATTTAGAACTCAGTTAGTTTAATTAGTTTCTCTAATTAATAGATTAACAGAGGACGATTTTACCCTTCAGATTAGTCAACTATAAGTAATTGTTACGACCGTTGTAATCTCACTTTACTTTTTATAATTTTAGATAATGAATTATGTTACACACGCCCTCTCTCTCTGTCTCTCTTTCTTCTTTCGCTCTCCTCCATTGTTGGTGACTTGAAGAAACTTTACATCGTATCATTCACTGGGTGATTACCGTCGATCTGCTCCATTTTGGCTTCAGCAACTCTCGGTTTTACCTGCTTCATCGAGTGCACCTTGCAATTTGTCGTTGTTTTTTTCTTCTTTTTCGATCACTTTTCCGATCGATTTCTGGTACTTTTCCGATCACTCTTCTCTCTGAATCTTGCCATTCATCATGACTGAACCGATCTACCACTTCTCGCAATCCGAGTGAAGATTCCTCCTCTGTTTACTTCCTCAGAACTCATGACTTCACCGGATACGCCATTGCTGGTAACCTACTCAACGAACAAAATATTATGTGGTCAAAAAGCATTCTCATGGCGCTTAATATAAAAAACAAGGTCAATTTCATTGACGGCTCTCTCCTATTGCCTGATGATCCAATTCAACGTACTTGTTGGATTAGGAAAAATAATTTGGTACTCTCGTGTATCGTACACTCTATTTCAAAAGAATTGCGCATTAGTTTGTTCTCATATACTTCTGCATATGAAATCTGGCAAGAATTGAAACTTCGTTACGAACGCACTGATGGTTCGCGTGTATTTCATCTTGAAAACTCTTTATCTACTGTTGCACAAGATAATTTGACTGTGACTGCTTATTATGTTATGTTTCACTCGCTCTGGGATGAGTATGTTACACAAAGGCCTATAGCAAAGTGTTCTTGTGGTCTATGTACTTGCAACATTAACTGTGGTATGGTTGATCTTAAACAACATGACTGTGTCATGAGATTTTTGATTAGTTTAAATGATTCATTCACTACTTTAAGGAGTCAAATCATTTTGATGAATCCCTGCTTCCTTTGCCAAGGGTTTACTCCCTACTATTACAAGAGGAACACCAAAGAACACTACACAACACTACCAATTCCATTGATTCCTTAGCCATGTTCACAAGGAACCAAACTTTTAACCAGTCAGACCTCTGGTCCTCAATAGTCATTCCCCAACAAGAATGGCAAGGCTCCTTACAACAAAGATAAGAAAAATATGAAATGCACATTTGTGATTTCCCTGGCCACACAGAAGATAGGTGCTATCAAAAGAATGTTTATCCTCCTAGATGGGATGGACCTACTCGGAGGAGACAGAACCTTTAGCTAATGCAGCTTCTAGTTCCGATTCTCAGGAAATCTCATTTGTTGTTGATTGTTGTTCCTCCCGTCAATGCCAACAAAGCTCTATTTGTTCATTCTTGGCCTATGTTCAATCTCAAGCTGCTCATTCTTGGCCTAAAGGTGTTGAAGGTAGTTTTGCTTTATCCTTACATAACATACCTTCTAAATTACCTCATGTTCACAAATGAATTATTGACACGGGTGCAACTGACCACATGATATGTGACTTATCTTATTTCATTACTGTACCTAGGTCTATACACTTTGCTATTCACTTGCCTAATAACAACCTCACTTATGCCACACACATTGGTGATGTGAAATTGTCTTCTAATGTCACACTAAATGAGTTCTATACATTCCTACTTTTAAAGATAACTTAATGTCAGTATCTAAACTGACCAAACAGTCCAATATTGTTGTGGTTTCTCATTACTCTATGTGTATTCTTCAAGACTAATCACAACGAGGGTAATTAGTTCTGCTAAGGAGCAGTCTAAATAATGGTTCTAAGTTTTTCATAAAAGAATTCTTCTGCAAATATGGAGTGATACATCACATGAGCTGTGTTGACACTCCACAACAAAATGGTGTTGTTTAGAGGAAACATTAACACCTTTTACAAGTGGCCAGATCATTAAGGTTTCAATCTAAATTACCTGTTGAATATTGAAGTTTTTGCATCTCCACAACTGCTTTTACTATCAACAGGTTACCAGCTGCTACCTTGCACAACAAAACTCATTTTCAAATTTGTTTTAACAGATCACTTGATTACACATTCTCAAACCCTTGGGTTGTCTTTGTTATGCATCTACAATTAGCATTCACAGAAATAAGTTTTATCCTAGAACTTCATCCTGCATTTTCCTTGGTTACCCTAAAGGAACTAAGGGTTATATTCTTCTTGATATCAAAACTCACAAGTTGTTCATATCCAGAAATATGAGTTATGTCTTTTGATAAATAAAGAACAACTTGGAATGGTCTGAGTATAACCAATAGAAATGAGAGAGGTAGATAGTTTGTTGAACCATTGTCTTGAAGCCTGTTTGAGGCCATAAAGTCTTTTCTTCAAAAGGCAAACTCTTTTATCTTAGGGATCTAAGTAACCAGGGGGAGGTTTCATGTAAATTTCTTCCTCCAAATCACCATGTACGTAGAAAGGCATTGTTAACATCTAACTGTTTAAGGAACCAAATTTGGGAAGCGGGAAGAGCAAGTAAAACTCTAACAGAAGTGAGCTTAGCAACGGGAGAAAAGGTGACAAAATAATCTAAGTCTTCTTCTTGAGTACACCCCTTGGCAACAAGCCTAGCCTTGTACCTCTCTATACTACTATCAGAATTGAATTTCATTTTGTACACCCACATATATCCCACACAATTGTGGCCATCTGGAAAAGAGGTTAGAATCCAAGTTCTTGTATCATCTAATGTTGTGAGTTCCTTCTTTATGGCAGCTTGCCATTCAGGATGTTTGACAACTTGGTTGTAGGTTTTAGGTTCAGAAACATTGGTTATACAAGCAATAAAGAGTTTATGATTAGTATTGAGTTTAACAGTGGGCAAGTAATCAATGATAGGATACTTCTTTTCGGAGCTAATAGTGTTAGAACTATTTGCATTATGTTGACCATGCAAGTTAACATCATATACTTTTAGGTAAACATGTAGACCTTTATGTTTATTAGATTTTCTAACAGTAACAACATTATCATCGCAGATAGTAGGAGAAGGGCCAGAGTTACTTGATTGAGTAATAGTGTGATTGGTTGGTAGTGTTTCAAATGAATGTTATGTATGTGTAGGAGACTCAGATGTAGCATGAAAGTCCAAGTCTGGTTCTATTTCTGGTGTCCAGAAACAATAGTCTCAGAGTGAGCAGGAGCAATAGATTGGATCACAACTGAAGAAGCTTGAACACCATTATGAGGAATATGACCTGCAAGCTAATGAAAGGATCTGTACAAACCTTGGTTTGTTTATTAGAGCTAGAATCATCTGCGGATATATTGTCATCAATGTAGGGGAATAAGTGCTTATAGAATAAGACATTTTACTGCCCTTTGTGTCTATGTAGATTACATTATTTGGATAGGTAATGAATTAGAAGAAATCAATCCCGTCAAGTCACATATTCACAAGCTGTTCACCGTAAAAGATCTTGGTGATCTCAAGTATATCTTTGGCATAGAGGTTGCGAGACCTTCTTCTGGCATTAGCATTTGCCAGAGGACATATGCTCTAGACATCCTAATTGAACGTGGCTATCTTGGTTGCAAGCCAGTACTACAACCATGGACCACAACCACAAATTAAAAGCTGATGATTTTCCTTTGCTCACTGATCCAACAACTTACAAGAGAGATTAGTTGGCAGGTTGTTGTACCTCACCATTACCAGGCATGATCTAACCTATAACATCTATGCTTTAACTCAATTCATGAGCAAACCAACCACAACGCACATTGCTTAAATACCTCAAGCACACTGAGTGCTTAGATACCTCAAGCACAGTCCAGGTAAAGTCTTACTTTACTGTTCAAACTGTGACTTACAATGATAGTGACTGGGCAGGTTGCCATGACACACAACCCAACATCACTGAATATGTGATCTATCTTGGAAACTCATTGATATCTTGGAAAGCTAAAAAGAAAGCCCCATTGAGTAGATCATCAACCGAGGCAGAGTACAGAGCATTAGCCAGCACTACCTGTGAAGTTATGTGGTTAACCTACCTCCTGTTTGAGCTGCATATCAAACAATCAAGGCCCCCTCTTATCTACACTGATAGAAAAAGTGCTCAATGCATTGCTACAAAATGCTCAACAAGGAATCATCAAAGTAGTTCATATTTCAAATGAATTTCAAGTTGTTGACATTCTCACAAAGCCCCTATCACTTCAACCATTTAGTAAGATGCAATCCAAGATGCGCATTCATGATATTCATGCACATCTTAGGGGAGATTTAAGTTATATTCTGTAATTATTTGTAATTTCCTTTATTAGCATTATGTTAATGTTAGTTAACCTATTTTCTCTCCTTATTTAGAACTCATTTAGTTTAATTAGTTTCTCTAATTAATAGATTAGCAAGCATGGCGATTTTACCTTCCAGATTAAGCAGCTATAAGTAGCTGTTATGACCATTGTAATCTCACTTTTACTTTTTATAATTTTAGATAATGAATTCTCTTACACACTCCTTCTCTTCTTTCTCTCTCCTCCTTTGTTGGTGAGTTGAAGAAACTTTACACATACGGTAATAAAAACAAATCTTTTTTTTTGTCTAGTTTTGTTTGAACAATCACATTCCAACAATATTTGCTACAAATCTTATTCACGGATTCCCTGCTAGTAGCGAACTATTTTTCGGGCAAATATAAGACAAGAGAGGAGACGATTAAATTGTACGATGTGAAGGTTAAGTTGCTGGTAAGGCATTTTAGTTTTTTTGACATCTCATAAATCCCATGCGACGAGAACAACAAGGCCGACACATTGTCTAAGTTCGCTACAGAAGTCCTAGTCAAGAAGTGAGTCACACTCTTAGCAAGTGACATGCCATCTATCGGGATAACGAAATATAACAACACTAGGGTGAGAATCGAGTACATATTGCCGATCAGATGGCTCCATCTTGGAAAGACGAGATCACGAGTTATCTGGCAGATGGGGTATTACATACGGACCCAAACGCGCATGGCAGAATGCGCTATAAGGCCTACAGGTTCACAATTCACAATGGAGAACTATACAAACGATCATTCGAAGGCCCCTTGTTGCGTTGTTTGACTCCACCCCAGGCAGATTATGTCATGAGGGAAATCCACACAAGAAGTTGAGGGAATCATTCTGGGGGAAGAGCATTGACCCAACGAATTTTGTGCCAAGGATACTATTGGCCGACTTTACTAAAAGATGCCACAGTCTTTTCGTGGTGTTGCGACAGCTGTCAGTACTACGTTCGATTAATTCATAGGCCGGCACAGCCACTGCAACCTCTTGATGTAGCATGCCCGTTTGATTAGTGGGGAATTAACATTGTGGGACCACTACCGGAAGGGCCAAAAGAGATTCCTGGTAGTGGCTGTTGAATATTACACCAAGTGGGTGGAGGTTGAGGCCATGGCGACCATAATGGAGAAGAATATGAGGAGTAGAGAGCTATTTATAAAAACATCTCCCACATTTCTGACCGCATTGCGGTCTAAAATGCTACTATTACCAACCGCATTGCGGTCGGTAATACTCGGTCCAGCTGCACAGTCAGTTGGGCCGAGTTTAGGGCGACGCCCTTTGGCGGGAATTTGTCCGGCCAAAGGGTCCCGACCGGATCCCGGTCGGACATTAAATTTCCGACCGAAACCCAGTCGGAAATCTCATTTCCGACCGTATTCCGATCGAAAGCGGTCGGAAATTTTCCCGACCAGATTTCGGTCGGATTTTTCGGTCGGGAAAATCGGCCAATTCTTGTAGTGTTGCATCTTAATCGATATTCAAAAGCTATTTTCCACTAGCTATTGCAAACACCACAAAACAATTTTAAATGTTTTAAGTGACTTTATAAAACACATTTGCAAACACTCACTGCTTTAAGTCAAACACGACTTTAAGTAACTTTAAATATAAGTTATGAAAAAGTAGCTTTCATAAGCTCTTGCAAATACCCCCTTAATTGATCTTCACAACTCACAACTAAAACTATAGGGAAAAGGCAATCTCGAAAAAATGTCACGTTTGATACGGAGTACAGACGCATCTAATATGAAATACTATGATACATAAAACCATTACTTGTAATTTTATTAACAGAAAAATATAAAGGGGGGAGGGTATATTTCCAGTTTTTTTTAGAAACACTAGTGGTTTTGTTAAGATCAAAGATCCTTAATGATAATTGTTCTTTTCGAGTAAGAACAAAACTCTTAAGAAAAGATAAGAAAGAGAGAAATTAACTAATTAATTTTTATTTTTCTTCTTCATGAAACCACAATACTGCCGATTACATATACACATAATTTCAAATTATGTAACTTCCCACTACAACACAACTACCTCATATTCTTATCCACTACATAATTAATATAACATAATATACAATAGATACATATTAAATATATAATTATATTATTCTAATACATATAATACATATAATCTAATATACTTCTCATGACCGTAACAGGTTTTAACAATTTACAGGTAGGATTTAAACCTATATATCATTTATTAAGAAACTCACAACCAACAGCACAACAGGATGAATATATTGGAAAAATAAAACCTGTTGGAAAAATAAAACCTGTAACTAACACAATCAAAAAAAATAAAACTCGACAAAAACGTGACATTTTTTTACGCTAGTGGATGCAATTATATGCTAGTAGAGATTTTTGTTTTCTAGCCTCTCTTATTGCTCATTTGAGAAACCACCACTAATATCTTAATCGTAAATTTGACGGTATCATGCAATTTGTCATAGACTCATAGTAGAATGTTAAAAACACACTCAAGAAAGAAATATGATTAAAAAAAAAGTGGAAGTAATGGATAAATGTAATGGATGCAATGCAAATAGAGAGTTTGTTTCTTGCCTCGTGTGTTACTAATTTGAGAAACCACGCAAAATCTTTTCTTTGTCAAAACGATGTGTTAATATTAGTGCATGTCACTGATTAGTTTATGACATGTTTTTGTACCTACATGATAAAAACTTAACTATTTATTCCTACCTTCAGCAATCACGACTTGCATTAAGATCTCACCACGAATCACTTACACGTGTCATAAATCTAACGGTGACACATAGTTCAACAAAGAAAACTGAACCTTTGAAAACACCCATTTGAAAGAGAAATATAGCAGAAACGAGAAGTATGTAAATGAAGAATGGATATGGAAGAGGAAAGGACAAAAGCAATTTTTTTTTCTTTGACACAAGTACTAATTAAAACGTCATTTTGCATACATGCATTTGTATATACATAATATTATTGGTCAAATATATGGACGTCAAAGACGTAAAGTACGACAATATGGTGAACCAATGTGATATTTCTTCTATTTATTAGTAATTACTATATGTGATATACTGTAACTAAAGTTATTATTTTAATACGATATTGTTGGACGAAATTATGTTGTATAGTACAATATCATTACTTTTATCAAAAACCTCAAAAAGAAAAGGAAATTGGGGTGTTGCGAGAATCGAACTCACGACCTCTCGCACCCGAAGCGAGAATCATACCACTAGACCAAACACCCGTTGTTGTCCGAATCCGCTCCTTTTCTATCTAATGTAATAGACAACTAAGTATAGTAAGCATCTTTGTTACATATTAATATTGTATTACATGAATTAACATTGTGTATTAGATGGAATTGGTGGAAATTATATATTAGGATAATTTGTTACATGTTCTTGGGAAGCTATATCTTGTCGTATTAGCTTTATTTTCAGCCTTGTAAAAATATTTTTTCATGAAGAAAAATACCATGGGTTTCTTAGGCATTTCCATTCGAGTTTCGTTTCGATTCGAATAACAACAATTATCCTTACGGTAAGATTTTTTTTTCCATACTCTTACGTATTTATAGTAATATATAGTTTGACGATGTAATTAGGAGAAATTATTATATACATCCGTTGTATGTACAACCGATGGTTGAAGATTAAAATGAGATATCTAAATTGTAGGAATAACCACCTAACATCCCATCCCCACCGTGTATTGGTAGTGGATGCACATACAACGGTTGCACCTAATAATCTCTCTGTAATTAGACAATACGTTGGATCGCTTGTAATTGGGAGTTTAATTTGCCAATTAAAATAATCATATTAATGGAGAACGTGACACATTCATTTGAAATATTTCTTGTATTTTAAGAAACTTTAGAGTGCATGAAGGACTTCCCTACTAGAGCTATTTAGATCTTAGACAACACGTACACATTATTACACACACACAAACAAAAAACTCAAAAAAGTGAATAGAAAGAGTAGAATATATGGGGAATTTGCATGAGCTATTGAAGCATCCTGATGAGTTCTATGCGATCTTCAAGCTGAAATTGGCAACAATGTGCTAGTCGAAGCAGATCCGGCACGGAACATATTGAGCATTTTGTTGCACTGCTTCGTAAATTTTTCGAGAAGTTTCGCTCACGTTATTCCGCAGCTAGAAACCAATCTTGGCGACGCCGTAGAAGTTTTGTAAATATATATTTTTTCTCAAATTCATGTAATTAATTTAATGATTGTAAACTCATGATTATGAACGCGGGCAGATCGGAACCTTTGTTGAATTGAGTTTCACGTTATTAATTCTTATAATTACTATCTGTAATTGATTATATGAAAAATAATTTAGAATGTATATATATAGATATAAGCACAAAAGCAGCGCGCGATTTCTAATAGAAAAAGACGCATGCGCAAAAGCTCTACTCATTCGCACAAGGAAGGTTTTCTTCGGCATAGTACAACATGTTTTTTGTGCCAGTATTTTCTTTAATGTTTTTGTGTCGATATATGGTTTTTTTTTTTTCAAGACTAAGATCTAGAAACAAAATCTTTGAAGCTTGTAAGAATTTAAGAATATGTAACAAGTTATCCGACTAAATAAATAAATTAAAATACACCCTCAGATCTTTTTATAGACACTTGTTTTTTATTTTATTTATTGCATAAAAAAGGGGAGGAGAAAATAAGGATACAATTTATAGAGTAGTACGTACGCAAAAGTTTTAAGAAAGTAAATTGTAAAATAAAAGATAAAACTAGTAATTTCCGTGTTAAATCACATGAGAATTTCATGTTATGTATAGACCTCATCAAGCGCGCATAAGATATAGAGAGATAAATTTTATTGCATCAACTGATTTGTAGAACAAATGAATATCGTCTCTCATGGGAGAAAACTTTTCCTTAGAACAAGAGACGGTGAGAACAACAAACAATATACTGATCCGTAAAACCAGCAATGTGGGTAACAAAAATTATGTCGGGAAAAATATTCCTTCCTGTGCGATCAAGCTTTGGGTGTATGTATATCCAAGACATATACACGAATATAAAACACGACAAACGAAAATCAGATGAAGCAATTCAGTAAACTTCAGCTATCTTGCTCGCTAGAACCCGCTCACGTCTCTCAATATAGCCAAATGGAAACCAACCTGCTTTCCCTTTACATTCACCTTCAGCCCAGCCGTTGTTTGCAACCTAGGAAGTAAAATCACAAATTAAAAATACTTTATCAGATTATATATTGTACAGAAAATACAATACTGGAGGATTAATAATATATACATATGCATCACCAGGACTGAACAATAAGATGTGTTTGTTGAAAGCAAAATTAATTTTCATAGTTTTGTATTGTATTGTTTACTGTAAACGTGGCCAATAAAATCCAACCTGGGTACCATCTATCACTATTTTGTACCAATGTTTTTAGTTTATATCTGTCTGATAGGATTTTGCAATTTGTAACCAATCTGTCATTTGTCTATATATTTGTGGCTCGAGTATTGTTTGCTAAAATCCAACATCGCCTTCGTACTTGATTTTAAATACTTATGACAGATTGGAAGAACAATTTCAGTCTTGAAGTCATTTTCGGTTTCTAAACTCAGCAGAAAAACTAATAAAAGTTAGTTTAAACCCTTAAAAACTCACAGGTATTTTGTATAAGAGATATTTAAGTCAATCTAAAAAGATTCTGGACCATAACACAGGTCGGCACAGGTAAGAACAGACATTCAATTAACTTATGCACTTCACGCATGCAGAGTGTGTTGAGATGTACAAATTTAAATTTAGTAGAATTTTAAGGCAAAATCAATATTGAATAACAATCAAGAACATGAACCTTTCGGATGACGACATAATCTCCAACTGACAAAGTAAGCTCCACGTTAGACTCAGCGTGATACGAGTACATGACCTATTATAGAGGCAATAATTAGTGGGAAGAGTTAAGCATCTAATATCTACTCTCATAGCACTTGAAGAAGTTATTACTAACCTCCCCAAGGAAGTAGCCCATGCTATCAGTTGTTCCATTCTGAACGGGCGAAGTAGATACACCATTGATTTCTTCATATGATGGAGGAGCAGGCATACTGTCCATACTTGGAACTGGAGATGCTTCAATTCTTTGGCGCTCAAACGTCATCTGAAAATAGTGAACATCTTAAGACCTGATACAAATTGCGCATATATGAAGATGGTGAGAATGTTGTCCTACCTCGCCTTCAAGCTGATCAAGTATCTGAAGGACTCGCTGGTGGTAAGCACGTTCTGTTTCAACCTTGAACAAGGATTAAAAAAAAATATCAAATACTGTTTTGGCACTTCAAAATTGCTCTTATTATGTAGGCAGAAAGCACTACCATGGTTATTAGTCGTTGCAGTGTCAATCTTTGTTGTTGAGCTTCAACAGCAGCCATAGCTGCAGCAGCTTCTTTTCCTAGTGCGGCTACATTGGACTTCATATCATGAAGTTTAATTTCAGCTGCTTCGAGCTTCATAGCCATGTCAGGATGGGCAGTTCCTTCTCTTACTTTAGCTTGTCTTCTGGCCACTTCAACAGCCTATCTAGGTTTAACAACAGAAAATAGCTGGTGAGGGGCAGTTCAGTCATATAGCATACCTATATGGCTATATCTCAATGATATGAAGACAATTTAAATGTATATGTGGAACAGTTTGACAATGTTCCCCAAAAATACCTGAGCTTCTGCCTCTTGTCGCAATCTGTCATATCTTTGAGCAAGATGACGGGCGTCTTCCAATGGAGCTCCCATTACCATAGCTCTTAATGGTTCTGCCACCTGGAACACCAGTGAGTTAGAACTTAACTAAAATATACAATCTACTCTAAGATACAACAAATAAAGATTTCAGTGAATAATAATAAAGATAGTGCAAAGAGTACTAGACAAAATCCAATGTATCGTTCATCACAAAGTGCACAACTCTTGCAAATGAGAAGATCTCTAATTCTTGAGAGTTCATCTAACGAAACAGGTCCATGTATACTAACGGAAAAATATATCATCTCCTACAACACCATTAATCTGTCATGGCTTGAACTTGAGTGTCCCCTAACTTTTAACAAAACCAAAAAATATATGTTGACAAGGATGAGTATGCCATAAAGTACGCAGGCCTGACATTATTCAAAAGGAGTCGATACCTTTACAAAGGATCACTCTTAAACTTGTCCAAGAATAGAGATACTAAGCACAATATTATAACCTGTGTGCCAAAGGCTTTCAACAGATGTCCACGTTCTTTCTCCATCTGAGCGCGGGCTCGTGCAAGATTTGATGCAGCTTTTGACAATGTACTACCACTTGTGCATGTATTTTCAGAACCATACTTCCTGCTATCTTCTGACAATTTGGTTCCTAAAATGAAATTGCACTACAAGAATCAAAACTCACACTTAATAGGTTAAAGTAAGAAAACCAAATCTTCTCAAGTTCAGGGGTCAACCTATCTCGACTTGTTTGGACCCAGTAACTATGTAACCTTCAACACCACGAACAATGTCCCTTTGAAAATGCTGCAGAGTCGAAGGAAAAGGGAGATATTGAAACTTTAATGCTTAATATTAGCCAAAGTAATCAACACTACAAACAAAATTCATATAAATTATAGAATGACCTTGGCAGCACGAGTGGATATGTAAAGCTTTTCTAGTTTCTGGTGCTGCAGAATCTCTTCCTCGGTCACATAATTATCCGAACCTCCATGTCCACCAAACGTCTTAAAAACAGCCTGAAGACAACTCAAAACACACCATGCTACTCTTTTCATAAATCAAACATAATCACCTCAACTAGACAACTACAGCTAAAACGAATGAAATCACCACAATACACGTAATATTACGTAATAGCTACAGATATTCACTAACAACATACAGGATAATCGATACTAAATATTCAACGTAACAACGCAAATCCTTCCACAAGCACCAAATCAGAAGTTCATACGAGGTAGCTTGATATTCGATTTCATCTCAACGATCGACATTAACGCGATCTCTCGAAAACCTAATTCAACAACGCGAATACTCAAATCTAATAAGCAAAATACTTCGATAACCTAACAAAAGTGAAAATATCCCTAAATATTTCACAATTCAACCAGATCGCCAAATTCTCGACAGTGCAACCACTGATCCGATTACAAAATTTCGTACAAAGCATTATCGAAATATTGTACGCACACACGAACTATACGTATACATATCGATTCACGTTTGTGTATTACGAAGTACCTGCTTGGCGTCTCTGAATCTGGAAGCTTGTTTTCTAATGGCGTCCATTAACGAATTCGATCAATAGCTCTCTCTCGATTTCAATGGTGATATGTGTGCGTACAGAAAAAATGGAACTCGGATTTTGAAATCTGAAGAAAAATTGTAAAAAGCTTTGGAATGCACGTTGGGGGAGTAAGGGGAAATTAAATTTAATTTTGATTTTTGGGGATGATTTTCAAACGAGAGGTATTTGAGTTGGACCGATACTTCAAAAAATTGCACGATTTCGAGTCGTGTTGACTCGTCAGAATCGCGTCAAACACGCATGTAGTAATAACTAATAAATTGCTTTAAAGTTTAAACTTATGCATCGTCGCGTTCGTGTCGTATCATGTTGTGTCATCGAGTCAGTGCCTAATGTCTAAACATCCTTCATATAATGAACTCGCATTTATTGTTAGAGCTTGTTTTGTTATTTCAATTTAAACTAATGAAATGTTAGCTTATACTTAATTTTCCTAATTTAAGTATTAAAGTATTTTGAAGATTGATTATATAATCGTATTTTAAAAATCTGGTAGGTATATATATATATATATATATATATATATATATATATATATTTGAGTTAAATAGAAAGAAAATCAAACGTTTTGTGGATATCATTTTATCGGACTACTTTCAGGCTTGCACTACCATATGACTTTGAATGCTCGACGATGAACTAGAATAATGGACTAAGATGAGTGTGATAGAAATGCGAATAGATGTTATGATGATTGGTTTAGGTAGGGCGGTCGGCTTACTACATGTGTAGTAGTAACACAAGAAAGAGATCAAGACGGAAATGAAGATATTAGTTAGGAACAAAGATCGTCAACTCATTGAGATGACAGATTTGAGGAAAGACTTATGATGGTTTGGGCACGTGAAATGAAGATTAGTATACGTAATAGAACGGAGAGTTGAGAATTATGAGTTACGACATTCAGATATAGCATGTGTAATACTGAATAAAACGCGATCGAAGTCTTATTGAAAAATATGAAGTTAAAGCCTACATAAATATTCAACTCAACTAAACCGACTAGTGACATATAGTTTTGTGTTTCGACTCCACATAGTTGTTGTTTTTTACTTTAATTCATATCGCATGCCCCAATTAACTCATGTTACAAACTTGGTTATCGTTGTCGTCTACTTTCCACCGTTGCAATGCCACTAGAGTGTATAGCCAATACAACACCAATAACAAATATATATAGGCACCCAAAAAAGACATTTAGAAGAATCGTCACTTGAATCAAACTTATTACATTGATTAAAATTCAAAACATTTCTTATTAGCATAACACTATTGAGATATCCTTAATTCCCATGATAAGCGACAAATTAGTAGTGAAGTTGGGAAGTCATGTTAGTAGCATAGCACGGAAACGAACAGAATAATATAATAGTTGACGAAATAAATAAAACATAAGTAACGTAACCAAAGCAGGAAATAGTTAACCTCAACCGGCAGTGAATCAGAGCGTGATAAGAGGTCGAGGATCTCTCGATTTTCTTCCCTGGATACAACGACCTACGAGCAGAGTTGCTAGCACACACCAAACTGCTCTAGCGAACTCGTACGGTAACTTGCCTCACCACCACACAATGAGTACGTCGTCGTGTGCGCGAGCCCGAGTCGCACTAATCCAATAAATTTTGGCCCAAGATTTGCACCCCCTGCGTGCGCGTAGGAGAGGGAAGAGACACTAGCCAACACATTCTTACAATGCTAATAATGCATTGCCATTGATAAATCCCAAAAGAAAGTGCTCTTTTTCCCATGTGGGATAGCCATCTTCCTTTTTAAGTTTTTCCTCATTTTTCTCCAATATTTTCAGTTTTGTGTAGCTAATTTTGAGCATCAATTTCTCATTCACCCGTGTACCATTTTGAGCGTGTAATATACCGTTTCGAAGTTCTCACATAGGAGAGCACGTCCTCATCTTGAACTTGTCAAAATGATAAGTAGGACCCGCTCAAAATCTGACCCGAAGTCAGCTGTACAAATCCATTTCATTTACCAAATTTTCAACAAGTAAAACTAACAAACCATGCCCAATAAGTGAGTATTTTAACAATATAGTAGTTTCATGATATCTAAAGTACAAAAATTTGTGAGATAAATAAGAAAAATGTCATGTATTAAGGTTTTTCCTATTGAAAAAAAAAATTCAAAACTGAATATTTGTGAACGAGTTTTAACTATGTAATAGTCAAATCGTCTAGTTAATTGTCCTTAAGAACAATGAAGAGATATATCAAGCCCGAATAATTTTCTTCATTACCGAATTGAAAAGAATAGACACCAAAAATACTAAATCATATTTTTACTTTCACGTACTATTATTTCTCTTTTTGAAAGTTCGGTTGTTTCATTACCCATAATGAATGGGATTCATGTTTGGTTGCAGAGAAGCTGCCATTACAATACATATCAATGTACTGCTACAGACATGAAGTCACAAAAAATAATGCGTCCAAATTAACTCATTGCTGTTTTTTCATAACCAATAATATATGACTAAGTCTTTTTTTACTATGTCAAATTAAATATATTCGCGTCAATTTGTGCCCAAATGGACTAATTCACTAAACTACAGAAACATGTTTTTGTTTTTCCTAATGTTATATAGCATCAATAAGGACATAATGTAATAAGTTTATAAAACACATAATCAGCTAATATATTGAAATGCGATTTTTGGATGATTTGAGATATTTAATTTATATATTTGATGATACACGAGATATTTAAATTTTGTGTCGTGAGGCACTGTTACGTAGAGCAATTGCCTAGAAGATTTTGTTACCTTATTGGCATATTTTTATTTCCTTTCTTTATTTCTAGTTTCGAGCCATAGGATTATGTTTCCTTCTTTTGCATATTTTTATTCCTTTTTCTTATTTAAATATTGAGCAATAATATAAGTAGTACTTTGTATCTTCATTTTCATTAGGCAAAGTTTAGAAGAGTTTTCTCTATGGAGTTTTACACTTGACTCGAAGAAGTGTGTTATCCGTTGTTAAGAGTTTGGGCACGACTCTAAGGTGCTTTGTATATTTTTCGCATTCAAATATATTCATTCTTATTTTATTTGTAACAATTGGTGCTTTCACTTCGAACTCATTATGAAGAACGATGAATGACTGCCTTGTTAACCTCGATGGAGTCCAAGATGATTGCTCAGCCGACAACATTAGCGAAGGCAATGGCTCTCTCTCAATTAGTTGAAGAGCGTTTTGTTCATGGCATTCCCGACCTTGAGGACAAGGTCGTTTTGAAGGGGAATGGAGTGTTACGTAGAGCAATTGCCTAGAAGATTTTGTTACCTTATTGGCATATTTTTATTTCCTTTCTTTATTTCTAGTTTTGAGCCATAGGATTATGTTTCCTTCTTTTGCATATTTTTATTCCTTTTCCTTATTTAAATATTGAGCAACAATATAAGTAGTACTTTGTATCTTCATTTTCATTAGGCAAAGTTTAGAAGAGTTTTTCTCTATGGAGTTTTACACTTGACTCGAAGAAGTGTGTTATCCGTTGTTAAGAGTTTGGGCACGACTCTAATGTGCTTTGTATATTTTTCGCATTCAAATATATTCATTCTTATTTTATTTGTAACAATTGGTGCTTTCACTTCGAACTCATTATGAAGAACGATGAATGACTGCCTTGTTAACCTCGATGGAGTCCAAGATGATTGCTCAGCCGACAACATTAGCGAAGGCAATGGCTCTCTCTCAATTAGTTGAAGAGCGTTTTGTTCATGGCATTCCCGACCTTGAGGACAAGGTCGTTTTGAAGGGGAATGGAGTGTTACGTAGAGCAATTGCCTAGAAGATTTTGTTACCTTATTGGCATATTTTTATTTCCTTTCTTTATTTCTAGTTTTGAGCCATAGGATTATGTTTCCTTTTTTTGCATATTTTTATTCCTTTTCCTTATTTAAATATTGAGCAACAATATAAGTAGTACTTTGTATTTTCATTTTCATTAGGCAAAGTTTAGAAGAGTTTTCTCTATGGAGTTTTACACTTGACTCGAAGAAGTGTGTTATCCGTTGTTAAGAATTTGGGCACGACTCTAAGATGCTTTGTATATTTTTCGCATTCAAATATATTCATTCTTATTTTATTTGTAACAGGCACCATGAACATATATATTTTGGAGGTAAACTAACGCACATTAGACCTGCCGACACTAAAAAATTAGATTAAAATTCAAAGTGTTTGAGCTCAATTTAACGATTGCTTTCATATATCAGTAAAAGAAAAAAGAAAATAAAAATAAAGAACGATTGCTTTCATGCTTTGTCCTCAAATCGGTGGTTTTAAATTAAACTACTAATAAAAAAGGGATAATTACAACATGTTACCCCACATTTCACTAGTTTTGCAGTTGATTTGCGTAATTTTTTACGAGTTATCTTTCGTTTCTCAATCTCAATATAATTCGGTGAGTTTTTTGGATTTGTGCATGTGCTCAATCAAAAATGCTAAAAAACATAAGATATCTATATGGTTTTAATTATTATTCTCCAGCACTTGGGCAATTTCCTTTAATCATGTTTCCTACAGGCTACAGACCAGTATCATGTTTTTTTATTGAACAACTATATTTTATTAATAACCTATATACGGCCGAGGCCAAGTAATATAGGAAGGGGTGCACAGTCAGCGCCTAAATGCATATCGTCTACGCCTAAATGCGCTAAATCGGGCAGGCAGCTGAAGCGGTTAGTCTACCAAGGCCCGATCGAATCTCATGCGGGTCAGTACATCCGCGAACATATTTGCTTCTTTATACATGCGTGAGACGAACATGGTGAAACTCCGTCTTCCTAACCTCCATATGTCATAGTTAGAGCGGGGGCAGCAACTCCGAACAATAAGTCGAGACCATAAGGGACCAGTAATCATGTTTTTGAGCATATCATATTTTCATAAATGGTGGGGGCATTCTTTATAATGCATTGCTTACGTGGGATGCCACATACTTTATTTTGCAACAAATTATAAAGAAATGTGTCATTATTTACATTAACTTACAAAATCGTTGCACTTGCCATATGGCATATTGAAAATGACTTCGCTTATGAATTTCTATTAATTATTCAATTATTCTATTTAATTGCTGGAAATTTTATTGACCAATTTGATAAAATAATTCACGACGGCATTTAATGGAAAAATAATCGTCGACCGGTTCAATTTTTTCGGATCACCAACCCGTAACAGTTGAAAAATGAAAGCTGACCAGCTATTATTACTAGCTTATTAATATTACATTATTACCTCATGAATCTTAATTATATATCAAAACCCAAAATCGTACAGTTTATTTAATGAAAGTTGACTATATATAGTTGCTAATAAGTGTTAATTGCTCTAACTTCTAACGTGTAAAGTGTTAGAAAATTGGAATACAGAAAAGAATAATAAAGAGAATATATGAGAATTTTTTTGAGGGCGTGAACTTACAACACTTTCTTAAAAGCAATATTTTCACTATATAATAAGAAAATCTGCTTCCCAGAATACAACAAGAAAATTTAAGATATTTATGAGATGTAGAAAATAGCTGAATGAATAAAAACGAATATGTATCATTATATTTATATAACACGAAAAATTATATATGAACAGACATATTTATTCTTAATAGTTGTGTCCTTTAGTATAGAATTACATCATTTCACCAATTAATTCAGATACTACATTGTTCACAACAAAAATACACAACATAAAGAAGTTTAATTGATCAGTTGGAAAAAAATAAAATTGACGGATTAAAAAATGACCCCGAGGTTCGAGAGATATATATTTGTAAATGAAATGAACGTAAGAAGGTATTGTAATTTTTTTTTGATAAGAAGAAGGTATTGTAATTTTGACAAATGTAAGAGTGAACTAATTTTCCGTCCTTTATGAGATCGTGTCATGTATATATATATATATATATATATATATATATATACTAGCACAAAAGCGCACGCGGGACCGCGTGCAAAATTCATTTAGTATAAAGAGATTTTTTTCTAAAAAAAGATTTATTTTGACGCATGTTTTTTATCGTAATTTTATGTTACAACAAATGAAATTGTGTGAAATAAACGTGACCATTAGATATTAGACGATTTGATATATTAACAAAAGTTAGTGAAGTGTGTCGTTTTTGATCAGTAAATCACAATACATCTCATGTACAAAAGAGTAACTAAAAAAAAATTAGGCTCGCAATTTACCACCATGCTGGTAAAGGTAAAAATAATTTCCAGGAATTATATATTCCTTAATTTGCAGGACTGAACCAAATACGCATAAAAAAAACTTAGGTTGATTATAAATGAGTAAGATAGATTTGCAAATCTTAGAAGTGACAGACTAACATAGACCACGATTTTTTTAAACAACAAAGGCCAAGGTTTATAATGTAATTTTCAAGTAAAAGTGAAGAGTTGTTACAAACCTGTATTATTATCAGAAGTTAACATAATACGCATTCACAACATATTGAAGTCCAAAAAATCCTGCATGTAAAACAAAGTGCAAACAAATACTGTATAAACTCTGGTGCGGCACAGCTAAATGTAACAGACGGTTAAACGGAAGTGTAAAAATGGTGCAAAAGATGAAAGATGAAAGATGAAAAGACTCAAAATATTAAGAATTAGAATATTGTGAATGCCTACTTAATAGTTTAAAACTGAACCTACTGTAGAACATCTTTTTTTTTCTTCTAATATACTATGTTTTTTCAGTGCTATTTATCAATACCAGAGAGACTCTGCTGCTCCCAGACAAATGAATTCCTGAAGCCAAAGTAATAAAAATTAAACTATGTTAATGATGAAACATAGATATATACATAGTCAATGCTCATACAGACATACACACCCAGAAAAAAAGAATAAAAAGTTTAAAGATACAAAGACAATTTAACAATGAAGGAGGCAATATCGATTATAGTGAAACTTATCTACATTCTTTAAAATGGCGAGTTTATCCATTAGTAAAGAAAAAAAAATCTCACCTTACAACCATGCACGTTGATGCAAAATCAGAAAATAGCATCCTTTGGAGAATGATTGATTTTTTTTTCTTTCCCAGTGACTATTGAGATTGAAAATAGCAAAATTATAAAATAAAACTGCTAAGTTAGGGGGGGCATGCGGTTACTTAATTAAAATGTTAATTTCAAATTGAAATGAGAAACGGATAATTGTGATAGTGGAGCAAATACAACTTCCTGCTGCGTGAAGTTGGGATTTGAAATATTATTCAAATTTGTGAGATAATTATTTGGTAGTGGGAAGTGGGGTGGTTTTGGTCTCCATGGTCCAACAAAATAGCTTTGCTTATATTATTAATAGATATATATATATATATATATATATATATTTAATACACGCGAGGAGATACTTCTATATTAGAAATTGGTATGAAAAACAAGAATTAAACGCATGCTTTCATTGTCAAAATATTTGTTAAATCCACCATATTTGTAATATTTTAAAAGCAATGAATATATATTGTACTCGATAAATATCTAATATTGTCATTTTACATAACTCCAAATTGATAGCTTCCTACATTGTTATGAAAAAAAAAAACATTTAAAATTTAAAATTCATGCGTGAGAATGACTGTTTATTTCTTTACAATATTGTTCAGCGCATGCTGAAAAAGCAATTGGCCGAAATTGCATGACAAAGCAAGTTTATAGAGCCCTTTTTAATATAAACATATTTAGAAGAAGAAGAAGAAGAAAAAAAAGCTTGGTGTTTAGCTTGCATATGCAATCAATAAACCACCCACGATGCCGTTACATATGATTATATTGTATTCCATTGCGTGTGACCAAAAAAACCCGAAAACAAGCCTAGAAAAAATCCAATTTTAGCCATTTAATTACTCGTACGTTTGACGATTTAAACTCTTTCAATAAATCTCGCCGGATTCGTGTGAATGTTTATTTGTGATTTTCACTCTAAGGATTCTGATTAAATTTAAAATAGCTTTAACATAGAATGACTCAACTCCATATTGAATGGACAAATGATTCATTTTACACCTAGAAATTCCATGCGTCAATCACCTAAGATCCTATTATGAGTAACCTCAACGAGATTTGTTTATTCCCACTTCCTATTTCTTCAATGAGGTAATGACATGTGGCTTTAAAGGCCCCCAAAATTAACCCATCAGATTATTCACTTCATCTAGATAATTGATTTAACATTTTTTTCATTAAATCAATAGCCAATGTTATCACAATTACAAATGATTTTGGATAAATTATTTTCAGTTTATCAAATCATGAAATAGATATGTTCATAAAAAGAAAATAATTATAAATACGAAAATGTTTATAGATCAATGCATGTGAGGCATTAGAAATTTATTACAGCATGATATACTCACATAGCCGCAAATAATGAATAAATATTTGATGCTTTAAAATATATATTATTCTACTGGGTATTCAAACTTTTAATTTATTAATAATCTCAACACAATAATCTTTTAATACATGTTAGTTATTTGATTATACACATGCTTGTTATAAATCAGAGGGGCAACTTTCCATTGTTTTTCACGTATTATAATGAAATTATTTTCATAATATGGATCTTTTGTTAATTATGAAATCACCAGAACCATCCAAGACCGAGTCCCATGGTATATGTTGTTCGCAGACGATATTGTCCTCATCGATGAGACAAAAATGTGAGTTAACGCTAAATTAGAACGATGGAGACAAACATTAGAAGCACGAGGATTTCGACTAAGTCGAACAAAAATAAAGTGTCTCGAATGCAAGTTTAGCAAATAACGAAGAAACAACGATGGCAAGGTTCAGTTAGATGGCTAAGAGATACCGAGAAGTACGTATTTCGGTATTTAGGCTCCATACTACAGATGGATGGAGAGTTAGACGGAGATGTCAACCACCGCATCTAAGCTGGATGGGCAAAGTGAAAGAGTGCAACAGGGATCCTGTGCGATCGTAACTTTCCTTTAAAGCTTAAAGGAAAATTCTATCGTACGGCTATTAGACATGCTTTGCTTTATGGCTCCGAATGTTGGGCTATTAAGCAAAGTCATGCACAGAAAATAAACGTTACAGAGATGTGCATGCTTCGGTGGATGTGCGGTAACACCAGGAAAGATAATGTGCGCAATGAAGATATTCGGCATAAACTGGGTGTGGCGGCCATCGACGAGAAAATCGTTTAAGATGGTTTCGACATGTTAAACACAGACTCGTAGATGCACCGGTACGACGAGTTGAAGATCTCGACTTAGGACAGACGACTAGAGCTCGTGGGAGACCAAAAAAGACGTGGATGGGGGTCATACGGAACGACATGAAGTTAAAAGATCTAAATGAAGACATGCTCGTCAATCGAAACATATGGAGGCAGAAGATTCATGTTCACGACTCGACGTGATTCATTCATGGTTCATATAGCCTACCCCAATTTAATTGGAATTACAGGCTTGGTTGTTGTTGTTGTTGTTTGAAATAAAACTAATAAGATAAGTTACTTTATTATGAAGAACGGAAAGAAATAAGCAACTCCAAATTAATAAGAAAAGAAATAAGTAAATTGATGGGTTAGTTTTTTGGGCCTTTGAAGCCGCCTGTCATTACCTCATTGAAGGAATGGAGAAGGGAATAGGGAGTGGGAATAGAGAAATCTCGCCGGAGTAACCCACAAGCCACCAACACGTGACTCAACACGATATTGTTAATCAATTATTGCATTCCTCACATGATGTCACAACCACATTTGCAATCAAAGTATGAACCTAAGATATATGAGACATTCACATCTCCATTATAAATACTCTGGAACAGAATGTTAAGACATGTCTTCCACTACTTCACACTACTTGAGATAGGTCTTAGCTATTGTTATACAACAATAACCACGCCTGTAATCCCAATAAATTAGGGTAGGTTATATGAAGTACGCGCTCACAGTCACAGGCAACTGAGCTCTTTCATCACTCTTTCTTTTCTTCACTCAAACACACACGCACACGCACTCAAACACACACGCGCGCACACACACCTACACACACACACATATGAACTATTAATGAATCACATCGAGTCGTGAACATGAATTTCCTGCCTCCATATGTTTCGATTGGCGAGCATGTCTTTATTTAAATCTTTTAGCTTCATGTCATTCTGTATGACCTCCATCCACATTTTTTTTGGTCTTCCACGAGCTCTAGCTGTTTGTCCCAAGTTGA
Organism: Linaria vulgaris; assembly: GCA_948329865.1. Taxonomy (NCBI): domain Eukaryota; kingdom Viridiplantae; phylum Streptophyta; class Magnoliopsida; order Lamiales; family Plantaginaceae; genus Linaria; species Linaria vulgaris. The sequence goes on from OX415251.1 coordinate 5,357,900, forward strand.
GACCTTCAACTCGGCGTATTGGTGCATCTATTGGTATGCGTTTAACATGCCCAAACCATCTTAAACGGTTTTTCGCATTTTCTCGTCGGCCGCCACACCTAATTTATGTCGAATATCTTTATTGCACACCTTATATCTCCCGGTATTACCGCACATCCACCGTAGCATGCGCATCTCTGTAACATTCATTTTTTGTGCATGACTTTGCTTAATAGTCCAACACTCGGAGCCATAAAGCAAAGCATGTCTAATAGTAGTACAATTGAACTTTCCTTTAAGCTTTAAAGGAAAGTTACGATCGCACATGATCCCTGTTGCACTCTTACCAGCTTGGATGCGGTGGTTGACATCTTCGTCTAACTCTCAAACCTTCTGCAGTTTGGAGCATAAATACTGAAAATGCGAACTTTTCGGTATCTCTTGGCCATCCAACTGGACCGTACCATTGTTGTTTCTTCGTTGTTTGCTAACCTTGCATTCGAGTTATTCTATTTTTGCTCGACTTAGTCGAAACCCTCGTGCTTCTAATGTTTGTCTCCATCGTTTTAATTTAGCGCTAACTCCCGTTTTCGTCTCATCGATGAGGACAATATCGTCTGCAAACAACATACACCATGGAGCTCGGTCTTGGATGGTTACGGTGATTTCATCAATTACAATGGCAAACAAAAATGGGCTCAAAGCTGACCCCTGATGTAAGCTAATTGTAATCGGGAAGTCGTCTGTTAAACCGCCACAAGTTCGAGCACTTGTCACCACATTCTCATACATATCTTTTATGATGTTGATATATTTAATGGGTACCCCCTTCTTCACCAAGGTCCACCATAAAACCTCTCGAGGTACCTTGTCATATGCCTTTTCTAAGTCGATAAAGACCATATGCAAATCTTTTCCCTTTTTCTCAAAGCGTTCAATGAGTTGACGAATCAAATGGATGGCCTCTACGGTCGACCTTCCAGGCATAAATCCAAAATGGTTCTCAGATATGGGAACAATTTGTCTCAATCGGTGTTCGATCACCCTCTCCCATAGCTTCATGGTATGAGACATAAGCTTTATTCAACGATAGTTATAACAGTTTTGGACATTGCCCTTGTTTTTATATAGAGGTATTAGCGTACTCTTCCTCCACTCTTCTGGTATATTATTTGTTCGTCAAATTTTGTTGAAGAGGTCCGTCAACCAGGACACACCTATCTCTCTCATGCTTCTCCAAGCCTTGATAGGGATACCATCTGGGCCAACAGCTTTTCGTGTCTTCATCCTCTTCAAAGCATATTTGACTTCTGACCTTCTAATACAGTGCATTAAATTGTGGTTCAGATCTTGAGGGGACTGCGAGATGTCACCCACTTGTTGGGTGGGGCCTCCATTGAACAGGCCCTCGAAGTACTCCATCCACCGTGCTTTGACCTGATTCTCACGCACCAAGACATACTAACCTTCATCTTTGATGCATTTCACTGCACCTAGGTCTCTAGTCTTCCTATCTCTAATGCGAGTAATCATGTATATATCATTCTCGGCCTCCTTGTTATCCCTCTTCTCATAAATTTCCTTGTACACAGCCTCTCGCGCTAGTCTAACAACTTTCTTTGCTTCTTTCTTGGCTAGCTTATACTTTTCAAAGCTTGCTCCATCATAGTTTTTCTTCAAATCCCTGTAGCAATCCCGTTTGGCTTTGATTGCCGCCTTCACTTCTTCATTTCATCATGACGTGTCTTTACATGTCAGGCTACTACCTCGGGATTCACCTAGGAGGTCTTTAGCTACCTTTTTGATACAGCAAACCATTTTGGTCCAAGTTGCATTTCATCGTTGTGAGTCCTTCAATCTACCTCTTGAACCACTCGCTCCACGAAGGCCTTCTGGGTAGACTCCTTAAGCCGCCACCACTTGATTTTAGGTTCCACTCGGCGCGTACTCCTTTTCAATCCTTGTCGCAATCTAATTTCCAAAACCAAAAGCTTATGTTGCGTAACCACACTTTCTGCGAGGATGACCTTGCAATCTAAGCAACGACTTCTATCTGCCCTCCTAGCTAAGAAGAAATCTATCTGGCTCTTATTCGACCCACTCCTATAAGTGACCAAATGAGATTCTCTCTTCTTAAACCAAGTATTTGCTACAAGCAAATCATAGGAGAGGACGAAGTCTAAGATAGCGTTGTCCGGCTCATTGCGAGCCCCAAAGTTGCACCCACCATGGATGTCCTCTAACCCATTACGGCTAGATCCTACATGACCATTAAAGTCACCACCAATAAAGAGTTTCTCTATACTAGGGATCCGTTGGACCATCTCGTCCAAATCCTCCCAAAACTTGCCTTTAACAGTTTCGTCTAGTCATATATGTGGTGCATAGACACTAATGACATAAAAGATATCATCGCCTATGACCAACTTGACTAGTAAGATCATGTCGTCCTTCCTTCTGACCTCCACCACGTCCTCGAGAAAAGCTTATCTATGATGATCCCAACACCATTTTGGTTCTTCTGTCCCGGTATACCAAGACTTACAACCCAAAGGGTCTACGGTTATGGCCTTCTCACCAACCCACTTGGTCTCTTGCACGCACAAGATATTGGTCCTCCTCCTAGACATCGTCTCTGCTAACTCGACCAATCTTCTTGTTAGTGATCCTACATTCCACACTGCAAGGCGAACTCGTCGTTCCTGGAGTAACTTCTTTACCCTCACCCGTCCTGGAAGGTGAGGGAACCCTTGCTTATTTGACACCACACCCAGGCGTCGATGTGGCGCGTCGCTTCCGAGCGACGACCTAGCAACCCTTACACATTTATCATTACACATGGGGTGCGATGTAGCGCGTCGTTGAGTAGGAAACGCCCAACGAAATTCATAATATGGTTCATATCATAGGATGTGACAGGGTTTTTACGTTGGCTGTCACAAGCCTACCACAATCCTCCTCCTTTATCCTGGCTTGGGACAGGCAGTGAAAGCTCACTGACAGAGTTAGGTCTTAGTTATAGTTATAAAGAGAATAAATTCTCTTTCCACATAATAAGGTCTTTTAAGAGAAGATGTATGAGACTTCAACTTCTATCACAAAATGAGATGTTTGATCATACATATGTCCAAGTCCTTCAAGGACACGTAGGATCATGGGCAATCGCACACATCTTTCCCATACGAGACAAAAAAAAAGCCTTTGATGCGCATCGCTAGGAAGCAATTTACGAAAAATGAATTTTGCACTATTGTTTTAGTGATTACGTGGTGCAATCAAATTATTAAGAAATAATTGAAGAAAAATATTACTATGATCAAGAGAGCTTTCTAAATTATAGAAAATAATAACTTTATAACTTAGTCCGCCGTATCTATCAGTATTAATGACCTTATTGTTACACATATTCATCGTGTAGCGATTGCACAAAATAATTCATTATAAGTAGAGAGAAATTGTGAACCATGTCCTCAACACAACAAATACGTAAATTAATATTTTCTATGCATGGACGATGGGCCACTATTAAAAATCAACGAAGGTTCAATTGGATGTACCGAATCATGGAATAAGGAGCTGCTTTTCAAAATCGAGCGAGTAATTATCGATTCCCCATTAACGGTAAATTATCAAAATTTTGAGGGACTAATATGTCATAAAAATAAAAGAGTGATTTAAAAAATTAAGCCCGCGCGTCTCATTGTACGCGCGTTTGTTATCTGAAAATAGAAAAAAGGTGAAGCGGGAAGAATGAAGATAATGCGCAACACGACCAAAAGGGGCCGCGTGATGAACGCTGCAATATTACAAGCAATTTCGTAATATCACCAAAATTCTGAGGGCAGTTCAAAATTCGAACTAAATAAAGTAAAATTCATCACTCAAATGATACTAAAAATAAATAATAAGAAACGACCCCACTACTATAAGACAATTTATCGGCGGTTTTGTGGTGGCCCACTTATTTCAAATTTACCATACATTTTTACATGCAGATTTCACATGTTCAATCCCGACATACTTGACATAATTTAGGAAATTATAAAATAATGTTGTACAATAAATAGAATATGCAAAATGAGGACATTATTTTTTCAATTATTCTACGATGAGATAATTCATGCATGTGGGTTAGTAGTATGGACGACAAGTTATAATTGAAATACAGGAATTTACAAATTAGAGAAAGACCCGTTCAATTATATTATTGGTTGTTCCACGTCATTCGTGCAACAAATTTTTCTTTGTACAACCTATATTACAAGATTGCCTAATTACTATTTATTACTAGATAAAACTATTTTGTACATACGAATTACGAAAGTGTGATGCATATGTTTTTAACATGCGCGTTGCGACGGAGGATTGTGGAATGAGGTTAATTTACAAAAAACATACGATATGAATTAGGTGAGGTTGAATTAAGTCAAGAAGTGCCAATACAACATTTCAGCTAGGGGTGTGCATTTGGATCGAATCGGATCGAATCGGATCGAATCGAGGCTGAAAGTCGATTTCGATCCTGGAGAAATGAGGATCGAAATCGAATCAATTTAAAACGATCCGATTCGATTCGATTTCGATCCTTTTTTCTTTTTTTCTTATTTAATTTAATATCAATGGGACCAACCACAATATTCAAACAGAGCTACTGAATTACAAAATTTACTTTCATATGGTGAGAGAAAGGTGTTACAAATTTACAATTGTATATGTTTCTCGAAGACAGAAACGTGACCTTCAAATGGACCAAGAAAAAGATGCTAGGTATGTGTATATATAAAAATATAATATTAACATTATATGTAGAAATATCTTAGTAGCATTAATAGGCTTAGCTTTATAGATAAAAATATAATATTATATATACTATTGTATATTTATTTATTTTTCAAAAATAAGATGAGTATTCGATTCGATCCGATCCGATTCTCAGCCTCTAAAATCGAGGATCGAATCAAATGGGGGTTCGATCCTAAGGCAAAAATCAAAAGTCGGATCAAATATTTGATCCGATCCTCGGATCGGATCATTCGATCGATTTTCACCCGATTCGATCGATCCGATTCTTTTTGCACAGCCCTATTTCAGCTATCACATATAGGTGGTGTTTGCAAATTCTTCTTTAATTTAAAAGTCAATCAATATTAAAATTAAAGCTAAATCTGTAAGAAATTGTGTAAGTCATAAGTGGATGGTGTGTGGGAAAAAAATCTAAAACTATAAGAAAGTTGTAAAATATAAACCCATTCCGGGCCTTTTCCTCATGTCGTTACCAGCCACATATCGGTTGAAGAAAGATGAAAAGATCAGTGAACGGTAAGTGTTGCCTTAGAGACCAATGAAATGTTGCCGCTTTTTTACAGTTATTTGAAGACTTCTTGCTTTTGCTTACTTTTGCTATCACCTCAATTGTTTTCAACCTACTCACTTAGAATGAAGATCAATAATAGGCAGAAAGACTTTACACAAGACCACAAAGCGAGAGAGAGCGCATTCGCTTACTTGCATAATCATGCCCCCTATCGTACCTACACCCCCTTTCCTTCAGTTACATCCAATCTGAGTGCAGCTTCCAACTCCCGATGGGAGAAGGCTTGTACGTATAACAAGATTAATAAGAGGATCTTGGTTGAATATTGAGTTTCAGTTAGGTTAGATGTTTTGTTCACGCGCTACTAAGCCGCACACAGGATCTTAAACAAGTTTCTTCCCATTTTGGGCCTTCTTGCTAGAAGGGACTAAGCTTGAAGTAAATATACCGCAAAATTATTTTTTTTATCTACAGTCAATTATACGAAGAGTAGATTCACGAGATTCGGATAGGAGGGCAACAAGTCTTTTTATGAAAAAGCTCGCAGTCCTCCCCCTTATCTAACCTTATAGAATATGTAGATATACTAAACTCACGCTTTGCTTGGATCAGATAGAGACTTCTAGAAAGATCTCTCCACTTATTCATCATACTCAAAGTCGAAGTCACGACATGAGTGCTCGGATAAATAGCAAGAAATTGTGTCGTGGTGGCGCTATGAGATGGCGATTCTTCATTTAGCGTATATAAAAAAAGAAAAATATACACATATATATAATTATATATTTATTGCTTGCTTATATAATCATAGAACGCCTTGTATGTGATATCGAATTTTCTACCTATCTGAAACTCTAGGTTTCGAAATAGTTTAAAAGCCAATTCCACGGATAAAGGATTTTGTATGTGGTGGAGGTATTTAAGGTGGCCTAGAAATAAACTGGGCTGACCTGCCCTATTAAAGGCCCAAAACAGTTATGGCCCATATTCTATAAATACCCCATTGTCTGACACACACACACACACACATTCATTAGCTTTGCTCACCAACCCTTTAACAGTCGAACACAGTCAATTCCTTTGTTAACTGTCTAACACAGTCAATTCGACTGTTAACTGTCTAACACAGTCAGTTCGACTGTTATCTATCTAACACAGTCTGTTCAGTTGTTATCAATCTAACTCAGTCTGTTCGACAGTTCCCAAATTCAATACTTGGGGCTATTCTAGTCATCTCAGGCTTATTCAAAAGAGATAAATGAACTACGTTCGACTTGATTCCCTCAATGGGATACGTAGGCAGCTTAACTTGTTCCCAAGTTTAGTCCGAAATCCTTAAACACCCAATCCCTCATGTCGTGATGCTTGGAGTGCAGACGTATAAATGACAAAGCTGATTATAACACAACTATGAATCAGTCTGTTGTGGAGTGTCTTATCAACCTGCCAAGTGAGCAGACGAAAACATCCCAAAACAGTATGTAAGTAAAAAGTTATATTATCCTGGAATTTTACCAAGAGTCAGTTTATAGGAAGCAAGGGAAGTGATTGGGACATATAGTCTGCAAAGATGGATTCAAAACGTACCTGGATCAATAACTTGTAATTAAAGAAATGGTGACTCCGATAACGGCCGGTTGGTGGTGTCGGTCCTTTCTATGAAATTTTACTATTAACTTCTAGATTGTAGTGGTTATTAGCTTTTTTTTTTAAACTTATTAGCTAAACACCTTAAAAGTACTTAAATTAATTAAAAATAGATTATAGCTTTTTTTTAAAAAGTTTGCAAACACCATCATAATCATATTTCTACTTGAAGGCTTAGCTTTAATTATTAGAAATTATTGGCATAAATTTATCATTGAATTATTTTTCCTTTGACCGAATTACTGGATGCCTGATCTGATATTTGAAACGTCGTGGGAAGTTATACTGTAACAGCTGTAATTCCGTGTTCCAGAATAAAGACAATTCTAAGAACAAGGTTTGGATTTTGTTGTGCATGAAGTTTAATGATAATATACTGCTACTAAATTTCGTCGTTGTTTAATAATTAAGTAAAGATGTTTGTAACAACAATAATAATAGTGATTACTTTGAGTCTTTGACTTTGCTAGCTTGGATATTACGAATATATATACCCGTGATTACACTTATTATATTTATCTTCTATATTAGAAATTAGAAAACATACTCCTAAAAACTTTAGTTAAAAGAAACACGACGACTAGGGAGACCTTTTTGAAGTTTTAAGGAGTGTCGTTATAATAGTTCAAAAATAGTGAGTACATGCAATGCTTTTCAACTTTACGCAAGTATTTCGGATTAAGCTACATTCTAGAAGTATAATTAAAATACCTGTTATTATTACAAGAATTACATCAATAATATCTCTGTCTTTATCTAATCATTATTGAGGAGGTTCATCATGCTAAGAAAACTAAAATTGTATAAAATGTATCTGCTATTTATCCATGTTAGTTATGACAACAATGAACAAAATTATGATTTAACAATGAACAAAATTATGATTTATATCATACACGGAAATATTCTAAAGACCATATGAACTAAAAGTCTTGTAATGTTGAACAGTGTTGATTTTTTTTGTTTTTTTGTTGATATAAGCTGTATAATGTTAGACTCATACACGGTTTAACTGAAGACAGCTGCCATTCATTTTTTGACTTTTTTTTTTCTTTCTTTTCAATTAAACTACTTTTCAATGAAAAAATAAAATCTTAGCATAAAACTGTGGGTCGGGCCTAAGTCCAATCTCCCCGACTTCTCTCTCTTGAGTCTTGTCCATTCCATGCAACAAATTAAAGGAATAGTCAAGGCCGCCATTCATGCCCATCAAGAATAGTAAATTGCAAAAGCTGCACATGTGTTATTTGCAAATACCACCACATGTAAATTTCATTAGTACACAATCCTATATTATTATATAAAATAAGAAAATACCCCTTACCACGCTTAATTGAGTGCACCGTGGTCCATGGCTCAAAATCTCTAAACGTTTTTTCATTTTTCCTTTTTGTCGATTTTTATATATGGGGAAACGAAACAAAATATTCTCGGTGAAACCTTCATTTTGAAAAAGTATCAGAACATTATTACAAGGTACAAGTTAGCGGATTTTAACATACATCAGAATTACAAATTTTACCCACAATTTGAATATACGTATACATAAATTGATGAGAGAATTTCATTTTTGCTTTGCATAATTGGCGCGTATAGTATAAACATAGTCCAATTTAATATTGCACACTTCTTTATCAAAAAAGGAACACACGTCACTAGGACTGTTCATCGGCCGGTTCGGTTCGGTTTCGGCCGGTTTCCGATAGAACCGCATAACCGAACTTCGGAAATATGGCCGGCCGAAATCGAACCGAACTACATTCGGTTCGGTTTCGGTTTAGCCGGTTTTCAACCGGTTCGGTTCGGTTTTCCGGCCAGTTCGCAAAAAAAAAAAAAAAAAAACTTCTTGATGAAATGTTCTTGTAATATTGAAGCTTAATGTTTTAAGAACGTTTTTTGTCCATTTATGTGTGTCATTACTTGAAAGTTTAAGTAACAATCTTTTTTTAGCAAACATTAAGAGAATTGAATCTTCTTGAAATAAATTAATGATTGTTTGAATATTTTTTTTCTCAAGAATCCAAGGATCTTCGTCATATATGATTTAATGATTATATCCAATACGAGTTACGACATATATGATACAACTATTAATTAGTTATACTATTTTTTTAAGATTGGCTAATTAGTTATTACTATTATAGCAATCCATAAACAAAGTAACCAAATCCAATACTATTATACTAAGTAGTTAGTACTATTGTACCATAAAAAAATGTCTCATCACCAACGACAAGTTGGCAAGGCACAATCACGATTCACGATTCACAAATTCAATCCCATCTCATAACGTTAAATAATCTAATAATGCAAACTCAATCCACAAATTAAATACGAAACATCCATAAATATGCAAACTCAATCATTTATTCGGCCGGTTTCGGTTATTTGCGGTTTTTCGGTTCGGTTTCCGAAAGAACCGCATAACCGAACTTCGAAAAAATGGCCGACCGAAACCGAACCGAAAGTAAACCGGTTCGGTTTCGGTTAGCGCGGTTCGGTTCGGTTTCGACCGGTTCGGCCGAACCGGCCGAAATTTGGACAGTCCTACACGTCACTCTTTACATTTGCCTAACAATGATATTTTTTGATTGTTAGATCTTTTTTTGTTCCAAATAACATGACTCTGAGAAAAAATATAAAAGCTAGTAACATTTTGATTAAATAAAGGGCATGTGTTCATAAAAATCTTTTTGCATGAATTTTTAAGACATTATGAATATATTCTGATATAATGACAGTCGTTTATAGTACTTTATACATTCATATTAGGTAGTGTCCAATCACATGATACACGATATTACCGCATTTGGTAGTTTATCATAGTATTAGGTGGCACACATGAAACATTTAATTTGTCAAACTCCGTACTACCTACCTACTATAATCCACAACCAGGCACAAGGATATTATGATCCATAAGATAAAATATATTATAAAAAATAATAAACACCAGAACGATTAACTAAACAACCATACAATCGTGTAAATATCATAAATATCAAGCTACTTTTTTCCTTGCAAGTAAAAACACCTTAAATGACATGTAAGCTACTTGCTAATCTTTGAACCACGTAGGAGCTATCATGCACCAATACTTCAAGAAACTACACGTGTTTGTGTCATATCGTGTCGTGTAGACGTATTTAACACTGTATCAGACATATAAGATTTAAAAAAAAACGTGTCGTCATGTCTTTCTCGTGTCGTATCCACGTTTCGATAACGTGTGCGTGCATCATCACGTATGAACTTTTTCCTCATAATAACAATCATACAAAGACTTATTTGCCATTTGTAAACATCAGAAGCGTAACTTTTGCAATTTACCGAAAGATCCAACTATCTCCTACTTTACAACACACCATAATACCATGCTCCGCCACACCAAATAAATAAACTACACAAATTGTAAAGATAAAGTTAAAGACTTAAAGCCTTTAAAAATATATATAAAAATACCATTTAACCCACCACCAGTTTCGCCCACGAACCGGCCCTCATTCCAATTTGCTCTTTATACCCACAATCCCTTTTCTTCTTCAACCTCCCTTCACCTTTTCTTCTCAAAGGTACAATCTTTATTATTAATTTATTTTTTTAATATATATGCATGCTACAAATTGTTACAATTTTCTTATTTTTGCAAATTTTGTAAACTTTACCAGTTATTGAAAAAAGAAATTAATGGAGTGCATTGAAGCCAGAGCGTTGAAATCGAGTTTCCTCATGTCACAAATGGGCGTGAAGGCGAATAATATTATTAATAATTGTCCGTACAACGACGACGTTTGGTGTTTCAACGGTGGTGGTACGGAAGATTTTCCGGTTGAGGATCTTTTAAACCTCGATTTTTCCGAAAAGGAGTTTGAAGAGTACGATGAAGAGGAGAAATATTCGGAAAAGGGAAATTCGGAAAATAATTATTATAATAATAATTCGTCGAATTTTTCCGAATTTGAGAGCCTTTCTGCAGGAGAACTCGCCTTACCGGTAATTATTAATTTTTTTGTTTATAATAAATTAGTTTTGGTGAAAAAAAAAGAATAGGTTGTAAGAAATTACTGTTTTCTTTTGTGGTAACTTGTACAAGTTATATATTTATGTTTTGTCAGAACAAAATTTGTCGGAAAGGAGGGGTACTTGTTTTTTTGTTTGGAATAATTTTTTGGGAAGTGAAACGAATAATTTGCTAGTTTTTTGAGTTATTTCTGTTTATTTATTAACTACGGTCTACGTGTTAAGACAATATTCTTGTTCTGTCAATTTTTTGGTTAATTGTGGAAAAGTTGAAACAAATTTCCTTACGTTTTCTTGAAAATTGTTGATTTTTTTGGGTTTTTGACATTTCTGACATTTGTTTTTCAGATTATTCTCAAAATTTGGAAAAAGTTATTGAAATATTAAAGCTCTTTGTTAGTTCAAAACTTTAATCGAGTTAGGTAATGTGTTGTTCTAGTATTATTTGGAAGTAAAATTAAAGAAATTGGTATTGTTTGGGTAAAATATTAGTAAGAATACAGTTAGTTGTATGATTCTTCTATAAGAAATATGTGTTAAAGCAATAATTATGTTATGGAGTGTTGAATTTTATATTTTCATTTTATTTTATTTGGGTGGTGAAACCTAGATTTGCTGTTTTTGTAATTTAATAAAGGTTAATATCTTTCCAGGTTGATGAATTAGAGAATCTAGAGTGGCTTTCTCAGTTTGTTGATGACTCTAGTACCGGACTATCTCTATTATGCCCCGCCGGAAGTTTTTCGGCAAAAACCGGACCACCTCCGATGATCCGTGCTAAAAAACCGGTTCGGAAGTTCGTTCGGAAAACCCGGGTTCCGTGTTTCCCCGTGCCATTTCCGGTTAAACCTAGGAGCAAAAGGTCGAGGACAAACGGAAGGACATGGTCAATGTCGTTGACCACTGGCGATTCATCCTCGACTACGTCGTCTTCCCACGGTTCATCCACTTTGTCACCTTTCGTGTTCGTGAATGCGGTTCATGATGCCGAGTGGTTTTCCAGCGCGGAAAAACCGACAGCGAAGAAAGTGAAGAGAAAACCGGAATCCGAGACTGGTTTGGTTACTGGTCGAAGGTGTACGCATTGTCAAGTGAACCGGACACCCCAATGGCGAACCGGACCGTTAGGGCCAAAAACTTTGTGTAATGCTTGTGGTGTTCGGTTCAAATCCGGTCGGCTTTTCCCCGAGTATCGGCCAGCTTGTAGCCCGACTTTTTCGCAGGACTTGCATTCGAATAGTCACCGGAAAGTCTTGGAAATGCGACGTAAGATGGGAGACGAGCCGGGGACCGTGTCGATGTGAGATTTAGGTAGGCGGTTTTGGAAAATCGGTGCCGGTTTAGTGTTATTTCGGTTTTGGTGATGGGTGGTTGGGTGGGTGGTAGGTTTGTAGGGGGTTAAAATTAGGAGAGTAGAATTATTGAGGGAGGTTATGACTTTTAGTCGCTTTTTTGGTTGTTTTTATTTGAATTCGTTTTAGCTGTGCTTTATTTGATTGCAGTGGGTTATTTGGTTAGAAGACTGATATTATAGATATGTTTATGTAGTAAATTTTGTATTTAAATATGGATGAAATTTGTGTCATTCCCAAAATTGGTAGAGATATTTTTTCTCTATTTAAGGAAGATATTGTTGATTTGTTTGTTGCGACTCACAAGAAAAAAAAGTAAAGATTCTCCATTGGATTTTAGTGAAAAAATAGAAAATTTGTGAAATGCATTATTAAATGCGCAAAAACTATATGTAACGACAGTAACGTTTAATATTTAATCTTTATATATACTATTGATTGACTGTTTACTAAATCAAAAGGAAACCCATTGGTGATAAGTACTAAACGAAACGTATTACAAATATTTTTTGTAAGATGATTAGTGGGATTATTGTGAAGTTTACTTCGTAATAAATTGTTAAATATTTACCAAATTCTTCATATATTTAATATTCATAAATTCGTAATATGCAAGTTACGCGGGCATAGTTCTTTTGAAAGTTAAAATTTGAGTTAATGTTGAAAATTTCAAAACGGTTGAGCGGTTTTTGATGAATTGTCTTTGAAAGTCCAAAAACGCATCACGAGGGTTTTGTCACTATATTTATTTTACTAATAGAAATTTTCCTTTCTTACCCACAAAAAGAACCAAAAAGAAAAAGAAAAGAAAACCATTGAATTATAATTGATTGGATTGCGGGACAAAGAAAAGGCAGTGAATGTGAATGGGCCCATTTTTCACCTCAGTAGGTGGGTTTTGGAGCCCACAGTTGTTTGTTTGTTGTGTAGTATCTGCCACTGCTTGCTTTTCAAATATCCAACATACATAGTTGCATGCCTACTTACTTCTTACCTATATGCAATAAATAAATCATTTCATATTCTACAAAGTTCATAGTTCAAATTTTCTTTAATTAAGTGTGCTAGTTTACAAATTTATGGTTAATCTTATGACATATATGGTGAATAACGTCACCCAAAAACTAATTACAATTTGGATACATTTCATGAGCATTACACAACAACCCAATAAATATGACTTTTGAAACATTTCTCACCGCTACATTTAAAGAATTGCTCCATAAAACCGCCACAAGACGACGTGGTGTATCTGATCGATCTTGTAAATCATGATTGGAATGGATTAAAGGAAATCAATTGCCCATATTATAACTTTCTAATTGAGAATTCGCAGCTATCATATTTTTGGGAGCGGATTAGGTAAACTCAGTCCGCAAACTACATGAACCTCACAAACCACATTAAGCTAAACATGTGTGATATGATCGGATTCAATTAGAAGGTATAAAATCAAGCTCTTATTGGTGGTCATCAAAACTTAAACACTTCTCTTAAATCAATTAGGTCACCTTTCTGGTGCAACATGCACCGTATTAACTTAAAAGTTTGAATGCCAAAAATAAATATAGCCTGCAATGATATAACTTATAACACTTTCTTAACAACATAATGAGAGATTATAGACATAGTATTTCTGGTAACATATCACAAGCAAAGTGAGATAATTTTCAACTAGCAATATCCATATACCATGCTAAAAAAAAAAAAAACCTTCCATATACCTTGAAGTGAGCTTTCTATCATGTATGTAAGTAATCAAATAGTTAGACTATGGTACCATATCTAAGATTCCCTCATGCTCCGCTAACAAGATACTGTTAAGAGAAAAAGGAAAAGAAAGACTATTATTGATATAGTATTGGTCCAGACTCCATATTGACACTCAAGATATGTGCAATGGATTTAACACCTAACTTGTTTTCCTGATGTGAAATAGGTTTTTGAAATAGTTAGAGTGATATTTTGTTTTGATAATTAAATAATTATAAACGTTGTTGATATCAACAATCATCCACCAAATAATGTGAGCTATAAATGTCATGGTAGTTAGCATAGAACTGACCGTTACGATTATATTAGATGGTTTTGAAGATTGATTAAGAAGTCTCACTTGTTCAAATAAATATTAAAAATATCATTGCGACTCTCTGCTTTTAGCTTCTGTATGCTATTTTGTACAATTAAGTTACAGTACTATTTTGTAATTTAATAAACTCAACTGCTGTAAGACATCTAGAATTACTCTATTTAGTTTCTTTGGCAGCACCTAAATTAGTTGCTGATACATGAGAGACACAACTAGAAATTAATTGGTGTTCACAAATGCTAAATGACCGCGCATGCATCAATTAAGCTAACATTATTAATTGTATCCTGTAAAACTACATTTACTTTTATGAGTTTATCCTACGCTTATTTTCATGCTACATATATATATATATATATATATATATATATATATAGTGGCAATATTCACTACAAGAAAAACAGGCTTTACCAACGGCCTCTGCCCTTGGTAAAGACCCATTTCCCGTTGGTAATGAGTTAGTAGGGACGGCCAAACCCTTGGGAATTTCCCGTTGGTAGTAATCGCGTCGCAAAATTTTCCAACGGCCCAGCCCTTGGTAATGAGTTCATTACCAACGGTCGGCCCCTTGCTATAAAGTAGGGACGGCTCAGCCCTAGCTACATATTACCTACGGCCAAGCCCTTGGTAAAAACAATTACCAAGGGCTGGGCCGTGGCTAAGAACATGCAATCATTACCAAGGGCCGAGCCGTTGGTACTAATATTCATGATATTACCAAGGGCCGAGCCGTTGGTACTAATATTGAACCATATTTTACGTTTAAATATTAGTAGCCACGGCTCGGCCGTGGCTACTAACATTCATCCGAATAAAAAAAAACCAATAATATTCTGGCAATTTTGTAAATTGCCGGAATATTATTGGATGCATTTTAACAATTACCGAATCTTGTGATTTGTTGTGTGTAGAGAAACAAAATATTTGAATAAGAAAAAGAAAGTTATGATTGAAAATAATTTTGAAGATGTATACAAAAAAGTGTAAGGAAAATGAAAAAACTTTGAATATTTGAAGATATGAAGAAACTTTGAGGATTTGAACAAACTTTGAAGATTTGAAGAAAACTTTAAAGATATGAAGAAACTTTGAAGATATGAAGATTTGAAGAAACTTTGAAGATTTGAGGATATGAAGATATGAAGTTTTGAAGATTTGAAGATATATGAAGATTTGAAGATTTGAAGAAAGGAAAAAGTATGAAGATATAAAGACAACTTTGGAAGAGAGGAAAGAAAAACTTGAAAAAAAATGAAGAGAAACTTGAGTATTTTCGTGGATAATGAAAATGAAGGGTTGAGGGGAGGTGTATTTATAATGTTGGATGAAAAATTCAAATTTTCATGAAATTTTCATTTTCCCGCATATTTTGGAGTCATTACCAACGGCCCGACCGTTGGTACTAATTTCAAATTTTTGAAAATTTGAAATTTCCGCCAAAATTTTGGCTAAAACATTTTGAATATTGTCTTGCCTGGGTAAAAACACGTTTGAATATTAGTAGGGACGGCTAGGCCCTTGGTAAAACCGGGTAAACATGTTTGAATATTAGTAGGGACGGCTAGGCCCTTGGTACTAACCCCTAAATTTTTCGTTTTCATGATTTGCATTATATAAATTTGATTTGTTTATGATTTTTGTTAAGATATTGTTACAATATGTTAAATGAATAACTAAAAACACAAGTATGATAGTTTTTGAGTTATCGAAATATACATTATAGAATTAGATCATCATACGTTTTATATTCTCATACGTATATTACATACTAAGTTAAGTTTTATATCCTTATATATACTAAGTATGTATTGGATTTAATAAGATCTTAAGAAGTTGTAATGATACCACGTAATTGATTAATGATCGTTACAACATGCAATTACGAATGTTACATAGATTTAATTTGTGTCAAATATAAGTCATTACGAACAACGTTATTCAGTTATTTTGCCATTAAGACCCGGAGTGTGTAAATGATGCATGATTGTACTACGAAAGCTAAAATTTATGTATATTAAACTAACTTATACTTATAATTGTCGTAATCGATAATAAAACACCCACATATGTTAAACAATCATGGAAAATGTAAAATTTATGTACATGAATATTACTACCAAGGGCTCAGCCGTTGGTAATGAGCCTTATTAGTCACGGCTGGGCCGTAGCTAGTGTTAGGGTATTTTTCCAACAGCACAACCCTTGGTAATAATGTCAATAGGGACGGCTGCACCATTGGTAGTGTTAGGGTATGGAGTATAGGGTTTGGGGTTTAGGATTTTGCATGTGTTTTAAAATTTTCACGAATTACACTTTCCACCCCTAAAGTTTTATTTAGCGGATTTATGTTCTGTTATTAGTACCAACGGCCGAGCCGTTGGTACTAATATTATTACCCACAGCCAAGCCGTTGGTACTAAGGTCCAACAACGGCCCAGCTGCGCCCCATTAGGCCCAGCTAAAAAGGGTCGTCGCCCTATAATTAGTACCGACGGTATGCCCGTCGGTACTAATGTAGCAACGGCGAAACCGTTGGTACGTATTAGTACCAACGGCTTAGCCGTTGGTAATGGTTATTACCCACGGCTGAGCCGTTGGTACTAGTAGCAACGGCTTGGCCGTGGGAAAAAAGCCGTTGCTACTACTCGATTCTCTTGTAGTGATTGTTGTTTATGATTATTACAGACATCTCACATATTATTGCGACGCACGGAGTATGTACCATTAATAATATAAATAATATTTACTATTATTATGTTATCATTACAATTATTGATATTACTAAGGACATATATAAAAGTAACCTAGTGCGAAAAATTAACGTCGTCACTATATAAACCTTCTCTTCCGAAAGTTGTATAAGTGCAAATTACTCATTACGTTTATAAATTAAACCACATTAGACAAACCGACTGATTCAGACATAGACTTCTCATAGAAATGAAACAAGATTTTGAATATAAAATAACACCACTATTTAAATTTTAAATTGAATGGTTGTGAGCCACATGATGGTTTTGACACGTATATAACAAACAGTCTACAAACAAATGGGTAACGACTCACTAGACTATTTTTCTTTATTTGTGACAAGACGTGATTTTTCAAGATTAAGTTAAAAAAAATCAGTGCATGAAAGACTTTCTTGTGATGCCTACTCCACTTAAATTTATTGGCACCAATTACGCTGCCATCATCCATACAAAGGAAAAAATATTCCATGCAAATTTCTCTAGGGTATCAGAATTTGTTCCATTATTTGAATTTTTTAAAGTAAAAAATTATGACAACTGGACAATATATACAGCTCAATATCTGTATCAATAATTTCGAAAGAATTCCACCCCTTCCCAAGAAATATCAATTGTGGGAGCTGACAGAAAAATATAAAGGTCGTATCTAGAATATATAAATTTTAATAAATATTCTCTATAAACTTTTAGTTTTTAGGTAAGAAAACAATTCAATAATACAGTAGTCGCGTGCCACCACCATGTTGAGAAAAAACGAATGGATATTTATTTTATCATTATTTGTAATACGTATCTTACAATGCTAAATTTATATTAAGTATAATGCATCAAAACTAAGCTTCAAATGTTACTGATTGGGGTATTTTAGGAACGACCCAATACTAATATTGGGCCGACCCATAAAGAGAGCCCAACTGTAATAATGCATCGAACAGGCAAAATGCGATGTTGAACGAGTATCGAACGAACATGGTTCGATCTAACGACTGGATCGAACCATCCGAGTTCGATACACTTTGCCCAACAACTACTAGGGCCCGTAGGACGGGGGTTATAAATACCCCGTCTCCTGACATTCTCAGTACGCATTCCAACTATCATCAATTCATTCAACATCAAACCGTCAGCATTCGATCGAATCCCCCGAGTTCGATCGAAGTCTCAACGTTCGATACACTAAACTCGATTTGAAGCAGGCCAATTCGATACTCAGCAAAACAACTTATCGTTACATTGAAGGACCATAGCTTCATACTCTTATACATCGAATGGCCTCAGTTCGATATTGGACCATCAAGCAGATACCGTATCGGACGTACCTGATTCGATACAACATAGATCGGACACGTGCCGTTCGATACACTTTCTGTACTTAGTAATTTTATTTATTAAGCCTAGTCAACTTGTAATAGGTGTTCCGGACCAAGCTAGTCTGAATTCTATTTGATTAGCATTATTTTGGCAATTGATCAGCCCATTGTAACCTTTTACGGTGTTTTGTTACTCGGACAAAATAAGACCAAAATATTGGCGCCGTTTGTGGGAACACCACATTTTTATGTTTATTAGGCATAACGTCTAGAATTACCAGATCACGTAGTAGAGAAATTGATAGCACAAATGCAGAGGTCAACCGAGCAACAACAAGTCAGACTGTCTCAGAAGCCCATTACTCGCTAGGGTGTCGACGCATGCGAGGCGAGAAATGCCACAAACGCAAGCAGATGGTATACTTACGCCGGATGCAGGCGCAACTAGAGCGACAGCAACCACAGCTTCGCTCCCCAACAATATGGGATATGAAATAATGTTCATGGTCAAATCTGTACTGGCTAAGTGTTTGGCCCCCGCGCCACAGATGCAAGCATCACCACCGGTGAGATGCGCTTAGGCGATAAGGGAACATGCTTCTGCTCTGCGGCCGTACGTTCGAGAAAAGCAAACAAGGAAAAGTCCCATCGGAAAGGTAGGAGAGACAAATCGGACTCGGTGGAGGTCTAGAATAAGGAAAAATCACATAGGGAAGACCGCAGAGACAAACCAAAGTCGGTGGAGGTGCAGTCTAGGAGGCACCATGCCGAGAGAAGAAGAGAAAGAGAGAAAAGTCGGAACGATGAATCAAAGAGACAAGAGGAGAATAATGAGAGGAGACGCGCGGAAAGCCGCGACTCAAGGAAAGAGCACGATGAGTTGGTAAGAAAGCTAGAAAGACTTGAAAGGGAGAAAGCAATGGCCGAAGACCGAATGGAGCGAATAGGAAGTGCTCTACGGAGCTCTCCATTTTCTGAAGAAATAGAGGCCAAAATCCTGGGGCACGGGGAAAAGATCCCCGATTTGAAACCTTACAATGGAAAATCTGATCCCCGTGATCATCTCTTTCATCTAGACAGCAAGTTAACCTTGTACGGGTTCAAAGAGAATGTACATGCCAGAATATTTGCCACTACCTTGGCCGGGGTAGCGATGGTCTGGTTCACTCGAATTGCTCCGGTGACAATCAAAACCTACAAACAATTTAGGGACATGTTCGAGGACCAATTCTCAAGTTAGGCGAGACTGGTTTTAGACCATTTCCACTTGTACTCAATGAAGCAGGAAGAGATCACTTTCTCAATAGCGGATATGCGCAAGCTGAGCCCCCATGCCATTCAAACAGCGAATATGGATTCCCCGTTGGTGATAATGGTGGACATAGCCAATTTTGGCGGAACTAAAATGTTGGTAGCCACGACAACTCAGTTAATGTGCTATTCAACTCCACATTAGAAAAAATGGGACTGAATGGCGAAATTTTAGAACCGGTAAGAACCTCATTTCATGGATTCGGAGGCCCAGAGATAATGCCTCGTTGATTGATTACACTCCCTACCTCATTGGGAGCCGCACCTCAAAGGAGAACACTGTTGGCGAGTTATATGGTTGTTGATATGCCTTTCTCTTACAACGTCATCATTGGAAGGCCAGCGCTGAATGCGTTCCGAGCTTTGCCGTCAACTTATCACCAGTTGTAGAATTCCACACCCCTGTCGGAACCGGTGAAGTGATTGCAGACCACATTGAAGGTTGTAAATGCTATGTCGCATCGCTTCGAGCGCAACCGCAGGTGGAGCAGGTTGCGCTCGAAGCAGCAAGAGCACTGGCCCACATGGTGATTGAGCACATTGACTGAAGTGCCATAATTTAATTTTTGCAAGTCTACAATTTTCCTGAAAATTTTGAACAACTTTATTTCGTCCCCTCTGTCCTGACAAGCATGAGGGGCAGGCATGTACTAACTTAAAACATGGAAACCGAAGAGTTGGGCCACGAAGGCCGCCTCGAAGGGCATATGAGAGCGAATTTGGCAATCAAAACCCACTCATATTCTCTTTATATATGAATTCGTTTCCAAAAGAAACTCTTTAATTTATCAATTACATTATCATCTAACTATGCGGAGGAATGCATAATCTCAATTTTATGCAGGACCTAAAATAGGTTCACTCCAAAGATGAAGACGGACATAGACTCTACCCAAAATGGCACGAGATACCGTAAATCCAAAAGAGATGAGAGAAGGGACGGAGACTATGCCCAAAGTTGCACGAGATATCGTAAACCAGAAAGAAGTGAAAGAAGGGACGGTGACTCTGTCCAAAGTGGCACGAGATACCGCAAATCCCGCAAAATGAAAAAGGACGGAGATTCTGTCCAAAGTGGCACGAGATACCGCAAATCCTGCAAAATGAAAAGGGACGGCGACTCTGTCCAAAGTGGCCCGAGATACCGCAAATCCCACAAAATGAAAAGGGACGGAAACTCTGTCCAAAGTGGCACGAGATACCGCAAATCCCGCAAAATGGAAAGGGGTGAAGACTTTGTCCAAAGGGGTACGAGATACCGCAAATACCGCAAAATGTAAAGGATGAAGACTCTGTCCAAAATGGCACGAGATATCCCAAATCCCGTATAATAAAAAAGGATGGACACTCCGTACAAAGTGCCGCAAGATACCGCAATCCCAAAAAATGATAAACGGAACAATAGTTATATTAGTAGTGATAAAACACTAATCCTACATCGCAAGAGATGCATAGACCTTCATAAATATGAAAGGATGCTCTAGTTATCAAAATAAGGGACAACAGAACAATAGCGATTGAAAGAAAAGGCAATGAATACGAGCCAACGAAAAATCATATCATTGAAAAATAACACGAATAACATGAGATTACGAAGCAATTATTCAAATTGCTCAAAACATTAAAAGGGCGTCGCAGCGCCAGAAAACAGAATGAAAATTGTTCATTATAAAATAAAAGGTTGAAGCACTCAGGCATCGGCAGCATCCTCATCTTCGGAGGAAGGATATACGGCGGCATCGGAGGCGGTGAAGAAATTCCCCAATAAACGAGGTTGTCATTCTTGAGAAGCACAACGAATTCATCCGAAGTAGATGGGTGATCATTTGCGGCGGGCGGCATAATCTCTCTATTAGGCCCTAATGAAAGATCGAGCCAAGCAGGGTCGAAGCGCCCACGTACATATTTGGTGATGTAGATCTGTTGCACCGTGAGCACCTGAGATTTTCGGACCTCCCAGGCACCCCTTCAAGCACTTATCTCTCGAAAGGTATTGCTCCGGAGGAACTCCTCGGCAATTTCAACCCGTTGCTGCGGAGAAGGAACCTGTACAATGTTAAAGAAATTAACAAGGAAGAATAAAAGAATAAAGACTTTCACTCAAGTAAAATTACTATACCTCGTTGAGGCCGCGAGCATATCCTATCTCCTTGGCCCACTCAGACTTTTCTTTCTCGACCGCCATTTCCTTTTCGAGTATAGCAACTCATTTCGCCAACTCACCTTTGCTGGACGAAAGATTGCCGACCTGCATTTGAAGCTGATCGACGGCTCATGTGCAAGCCTCGTTGCTTCTCTGTCTCCTGCAGCTCAAGTGGAGTACTACTTCACCTTTTGCAACATCCTCTCCTTATCCTCAAGAGCAGCCCTCAAAGCATCAGGGTCACTGCCATGAAAGTCAGCTCCGGCCTGTTGTTGTCCCTGAGCCTGGACTAACCCATCAAACATGGCGTCTATTATCCCGCCACCATGAGCCTGGACTAACCCAACAAACATGGCATCTACTATCCCGCCACCCTGAAAAGAAAACATCACGGGGTTAAAAGATGTTATGAAGTGAAATACATATGTAATACAATGCAGTCGGAATATAAAATATTATCGCGCTTAAAAGATGAAGAGCGTTCTGCTCAACCATCTTCCTCTCATCGGCCGAGACGGGATAAGGAACTGCAAGATTTGGAAGGAGGAGTTTCAAGGCATTGATCGCCTCTTCCTCTGAAATCTCAAACTCCCCCACACGGGCTCGTGAGACATGGCTTGGCTCCGCTCTAGTGCTTGTGTCCTCCACATCAGCACAACCACCAGCAGTCGCCGCATCAGTGGAACACGGCGCTGGGGGATAACTCCCCCGGTTCGGGAGCAAGTCTGATGGACCCTCCTCCTTTTAGCCTGAGCAGCACCTTCGGCATTGACGCCCTGTACGGCTGCAGCTTCATCAAGACCGCCTGCATGGCCGACATCGTTAAGAGGGGAGTAGTCGTGCAACCTTGCCCCAAAATATAATCAAAAGGATCTCTTAGAGCCTCAACGGGGGTTGACGCGGATCCCTCGGTTGCTGCTTTCTTACTCTTGCTCTTCCTCTTCCTTGGAGGTGGAATCGGAGGAACAACGGTTGTCTGAGAACATTCGTTCTCAGCAGCAAAAGCTCGATTGATCCTGGCGTGGCCGTCCATGATAAATTCGTTTGAAAAGAAAAACACATATTAGTATCATCATAACAGGGAAAACGAAACATTAGACCAAATAAAAAATGAAGAATCTATACCAAACGTAAACCTCCCATTATAGGGAACTAGAGATAACCCCGCTAAAGACAACAAACGATTCCCGATCAGTCTCTTAACGTTAAACTGGTGATCGCGAATTAAGTTAATTAAACTGGGTGCGCACGCTAGGCGGTATTGCAACACTAGCGCCCGCAAACCAATCACGGCGATACGCCGCGAATTGTACCTCATAACTCTCCTGAAAGTATAAATAATGTTTTTTCCAATGTTTTCCATAGCTAGTGGCCCCGCCACTCAGAAACTTGCGATGCCTCAAAGCCTTCACATGGTAAAATCCTACTTCCCTCTTACAAACTTCAAAGAGTGCCCAAAATTGATCGGGACCCTGAGGTTCGCCTAAAGCCTTCATCAGGATAATAAAACCGATGATTTGTCCAAACGAGTTCAGCGTCAGCTGACTTGGCACAATCCCAATGGACCTCAGAATGAATTTGATCTCGACAGGTATGGGAAATCGCAACCCGTTCCCCAACTGACCCACGAAAACTATGAGATGACCAGGCGGGGGTGAATCCATGCGCTCGTCCGGACTAGGAATAACTAACTTATACCTATTGGCTATATCAAACATTTCTCGCAAGGACGAGCGGCTATGCTGCAACCGTGACACGTAAGTGTTATACGCCATCCCTGGGACTTCCGCGTAGTCATCAATCTCAATATTGATGGCTTCTATATCTTCACCTGCTTCACTGGAGGCACAGTTATCCTCCAATGAAGAAGATTGCAGATTATCGTCCCCATCTTGCGAGGACGCCTGATCATTGTTACCACCAAGATGATCACCCCTAGGCGAGTCGACATAATAGATGTCGATAAGCTCATTCTCATTTCTTCGAGGTATACTTAAACCCGCGGGAGCACTTGCAGGGCCCACTACAGAGTTGACTAAACCGGAGCTTGAGCCGCCACTAGACTCACTCCATGTGGTCGATTCAGATCTCACCATCTTGATCGACACAAACAGAAATAAAATAAAAATAAAAACAACTGACTAGGTGCGAATACATCACTCTCGGCACTTACGACATCTACTGGACAGTTTCAAATAAACATTCAAGAAGCAAACATAATGTGACCCGCAAAGTAAGCGCATAATCGTTTACCTTGATTACAACTGGAAATTCGGCAACGATTGAGAAGCAAATTGCCTGAAAAAAGCGCACAAAAATTGTTAAAAGAAACCAGAGGCGAAACCTACTCATTCAGAAAAAAATAGAAAAAAAAATCTAAGGCATTAGATCGAACGATAATCGTTCGATACATTTAACATTGAACAAGGAGCATTCGATGTAGCCTGTATCGAACTACGCTCGTTCGATAATACTTACAATTGAGCGTGAGTTCAGCAAAAGCCAAAATGAGCTTCTCCAACACCTTCCCCCTTTATATAGGCGTTGGAAAGGCCCGTCAGGCCCATTAAGCCATGCATCAAATCGCCGTGATTCGATGTACATTTCGAACGCCATCGGTTCGATCGAATCAGGGGCATGATTTTTAACAGTATCCATGTATTAATCATAAAAATACAAATCAATAATATAGTTTATAAGTTAGGAACCTGCCCTCTTCTGATCGATACTGTCTCCCAAACTGGGGGGGACTACATGATAGGGGTAGTTTAGGAACGACCTTACACTAATATTGGGCGGCCCATAAAGAGAGCCAACTGTAATAGTGCATCGAATAGGCGAAATTCGATGTTGAACGAGCATCGAACGGACATGGTTCGATCTAACGACTAGATCGAACCATCCAAGTTCGATACACTTTCCCCAACAACTACTAGGGCCCGCAGGACGAGGGTTATAAGTTTCCCGTCCCCTAACATTCTCAGCACACATTCCAACTATCATCAATTCATTCAGCATCGAACCGTCAGCATTCGATCGAATCCCCCGAGTTCGATCGAAGTCCTAGCGTTCAATACACTACGCTCGATCGAAGCAGGCCAATTCGATACTCAGCATAAAAGCTTATCGTTACATCGAAGGACCATGGCTCGATACTCTTATAGATCGAACGACCTTAGTTCGATATTGGACCATCAAGCACACACCGTATAGGACGTACCCGATCGATACAACATAGATCGGACACCTGCCGTTCGATACACTTTCTGTACTTAGTAATTTTATTTATTAAACTTAGTCAACTTGTAATAAATGTTCCGGACCAAACTAGTCCGAATTTTATTTGATTAACATTATTTTGACAATTGATCAGCCCATTGCAGTCTTTTACGGTGTTTTGTTACTCGAACGAAATAAGACCAAAATAGTTAGTAAAGATATTCATACGACACATGAAATTATAATATAAAAGTATGAGAGACCTGGAATTTAATGTTTGGAATCGAAAATTGTACCAAGAATATCTGATATCGTACTTCTGATTTTTTAACTTACTTATTGTACAAATATTGGTACCAGAAGTCCAGAACTGATAAAAAGAAAACTGAAAATGATTTCGTTTTTTTACGAAATAAATTTAATTTGGGCACGAGTGCAGTTGAAGTATTGAATTGAATAAAATAGATTCAAGTGGTTGAGTCACGTGGATGGTGGGAGTTTGTGGCCTGTCCCTATAAGAGGAAAAAAAGAAAAGATTAATCAGTTATTTATTATTTGTTTTAATTGATGAATTATATATTTATAGGTGTTGAGTAAAGGTGAATTCAGGCATGCCATGTGGGAGATGACACGAATCATTAGCCATTACACTTGCTTCACCTGCTTCCAATCCATTCTCCTTTTATATCTTTATTCGATTTTCCTTTTTATTTTGCTTATACTATTTAATATCTTCATTTGTAACAACAGTATTTTTGTACTTTACCAAAAGAAAAAACGCTATTCTCGCGAAAAATTAAAGGATATAATTTTCTGAACTAGATACTAAAACTCGTGGAGCTCACGTCCCACCCTTCAGAGCTTACCTCTTGTGTGTAGAGCCATAAAACGCATCGCCTCCATCCAACACGTTTACCAACATTGACTGGAAAATAAAAACATACTTGATCAAATCGATTTGAAATTGACTAAATGAATCCGTTGGAGAATCGGCTTTATTAGATATCATTGTATCTTTAGATATCTTAGGATATAATTACAATATGTGTATAAATACAAGTACAATATGTGTATAAATACAAGTACAAGGTAAGAAATAACTGTACAAAATCTCTATGATACTATAACTATGGAAATAATATAAACTAGGATATCTAAAGATACAATGATATCTAATAGGATTGAATATGCTCTCCACTTAACTGGATGCATGGTTTGATTTTATTTAACTAGATCAAACAATCCTAGAAGACGGGCCTAACCATCAGTGGTAGGGGTCAATACATGGTTTTTAAGCACTTTAATTATACTCACTTTCACTCATATTGATTAAAATCTCTCAAATTGTTTCCTATCCGGATCACAACAAGTCGCACCAGGGGAGATGATACAGTCGAAAGATGTGAATGACAATGTAAACATAGATGGCAAATAGAGCTTTTTTATTGCGAATATGTGGTTTAATTCCATCCAATAAGAACTCGAAGGAGTGGAGAAGCATTATTTGGGTTGTTACCTTTTGGAAAATCTGGATCGCAAGAAATTCTTGGTGCCTAAAAAATTAGCAGTCGACAGCGTACGAGATTACAAAAACTATCAAAGTTAAAAGTTAGTATATTGGATCAGATCAAGAACGCCGTATTTTTCTTATTCCTTCTTTGTCATTTGGCTAAACATTTTTGGAGTATATCTTTTACTCCTCTCTCTTAACAATATCTTTTCTTTCCTAATTAGAAAAACAAAAAACTAACGTGTCATAAAACATGTTTTATTTGTTGTTAATTTACCCGATCCTAACACACTTAACCATGACCAAATTTGTATCGTAATAGAGCAAAATATGGTTTCTCATTTGAAACTATGAAAACATTTGTGGGCAAACAAAAGCTATGTGTGTCTGAGTGGGCAAACAACGATAATTGCATTGCCTTCTGATCTTAGTTTAGGATATGCTTAACGGGTATAATATAAAAAAGTGATGATGGTAACATTGGACAAATGAGCTCCACTAAACACCCTCAAATAGTGTCACACAAAAGTCCAAAGGATACTAACAACATTCAAGTGTAATGAACATTACCTATGTCAAAAGTTCATAATATAAAGCACAAACTTTTTGCGAATCTATTATACTTAACGGGCAGCAATTCTAACCATGAACGACTTCAAAGACCGATCACCATTAAAGTTTTTTTTTTTTTTTTTTTTTATAATACTAGTGATGTGATGCAACCAGCGACCAAAATTAATATTTAAAGGTAGGGAATTTTCATTTGTTAGTCCTCTATAGTAACCACCTTTCAAAATTAGTCCTCTATAGTACCTTGGGCCATTTTTAGTCCTCTAAAGAAACCGAAGTTTCATTTTTGGTCCTCCGGTGATAATTTGGGGATATTTTCAATTTTCCCTCCAAAATATTTTTATGTAATTACACTTAGACCCCAAATATTGAAATAATTATATTTACAATATAAATAATTTTGATATTTCAAAAATGGTTGGGAGATTTACAGTTTTTGTCATTAAAATTTGTTGATTATACTAATTTAACTTATGTTTTATATTTTTATTGTAAACATTTATTTAAATTTGTAAATAATTTTATACTAATTTAACTTATGATTTATATTACATTTCTTTTAAAACTAAAAAAATATATGATATGAGTGGGGGGAGGCGGGGGAATGCAGGGGTGGGTGGGGGGAGGCAGGGTTGCTGCAGGGGTGGGGGGGGCAGGCGGGGTGGGGGGAGGCGGGGTTGCTGCAAGGGTGGAGGCAGGCGGTGGGTGGGGGAGGCGGGGTGCAGGGGTGCAGGGGTGCAGGCCGTGGGGGGGGGGGGGGGGGGAGCCGGGGTGCAGGGGTGCAGGGATGGGGGGCAGGCGGTGGGTGGGGGGAGGGCGGGGGTGCAGGGGCTGGGGGGCGGGGGGGGGGGGGGCAGGCGGGGTTACTGCAGAGGTGGGGGCAGGCGGTGGGTGGGGGAGGCGGGGTGCAGGGCTGCAGGGGGGCAGGCCGGGGAGGGGGGGGAGGCGGGGTGCAGAGGTGTATGGGTGGGTGGGAGGCGGCGGGTGGGGGGAGGCGGCGGGGTGGAGGGTTGAAGGCGGTGGGTTGGAGGTGGTGATGGTGCAGGGGTGGTGGTGGGTGGTGGGGGTGGGGTGGGTGTTGGATAATATATATTTTTTTAACTAAATAAAGATATGGTTGATTTTTGAATAATATAAATTATTTTTTTAACTAATTGAAATAAAATTTATAATCAATTCTTATTACTAACACAAAATAAAATAAGATTATTTGTATTTTTAATCTAATATGCGTTATTTAAATAATATTAGGGTATGAGTGTAGTTTTATAAAGTTTTGGGGAGAAAAATGCAAAAACAAAACTTAGATCTAAAGTCATGTGCATGGCACATGCATAATTCCGGGGAATAATGGAATATTCCGTCACCGGAGGACCAAAAATGAAACTTCGGTTACTTTAGAGGACTAAAAATGGCCCAAGGTACTATAGAGGACTAATTTTGAAAGATGGTTACTATAGAGGACCAAAAAGTAGAAATTCCCTTAAAGGTATGAACATTAACAAAATTTCGTCACAATCGAGTACCCACGTCTTTAACTAAATTGGGTGCACGGCTTCTTCGTTCAACCCGACTTGTCCTACAAATCGGAAGCCAAGAGGCAAGAGCGGGGCTTCGGCCCAACTATTTTGCAGGAGTTACGTTGTTGTGTGTCATACTTGAGGCCCAAAATCTCGCAATAATTGTAGACCAGGCCCAGCCCATAATATAAGAGATTAACTGGACTTTGTGGGTCTATTTTTATCAAGGTAAGCTGGTCAGGTGATTTATAAAGGCCCATGTAACTAACAATTAGCTTCGTAAAATTTGACTAGTTAATTATATATTATAATGAATGCGAGATTTTCAGTACGTTTGGAAAATGCGCTAGAGGGATTCCATTAAATTTAGAGTGCACAAATGTAATTAATGAAATTCGATTTTCTAAAGCTTATATAGGAAGTTATAGGAAGACACAGTGCCATGTTAAGATGTTCCTGAAAGTTAAATATACGATAGAATTATCATATATTAAGTTTTATTACTAAAATAGAAGAAGAAGATTAATCAAATTCAGAAAAATATCTAGGGAGGATATTAATTTTTTTAAGGTAATTGTTATCTATGTAAATTCAATTCTTAGACAAATAAGAACGAAAGAATCACAAACAAATCAATATTATCAACCTCATCGTTTTAGCATCGTTTAGTAGCTTAAGACGCAAAAAGGGGTGACCTTTTGCTTTTGCCATTGATAACATGCATACGCCCCATGAATATTAAGTTCTAAAGAGTTGTCTCGATGCGTTTGTATGGATCAAATTATATCCTGACAAACGCAAAACACGGGCATAAAGCCCAAAAATATGGAGCCGGATCATCTCCTACACATAAAACTACATCTTCTCCTACACACTATGGATGCTTGCCAAGTGTCCAATCAAATAATTAAGTAATACTACTTACTTGTTAATTCTTCTCTTAGTAATTTCCTTGATTTTTTGTGATAATATCTTTCCAAAAACTAATTCCCTTCAAATTAGGAGAGGAAAAAGCTTACCATATACCATAAATTTATCAATCTCAATCGACCCGTATATTTAAATAATAACGGGGAAAATCAAATGAATTACTTGAAGAATGCACTTCTAAGTTAATTAACAGTTTGTTACGGGACTTAGTTTGCTAGATATAAAGTGGATTATATTTGTGGTTAATGTTAATTATTATTATTATTATTATTATTATTATTATTATTATTATTATTATTTGTACAAATAACCCTTGAGTAGTGTTTAAGTTAGTGGGTATTGAATAGTTAATTAAAGTTAGTGGTTAGATAGTGCCACTATTTTTTAGGAATTAGTTTTTATCTTTTTCTATTTATTAGAGTATTTCATTATAATTGAAGATTAAGAAGAAAAATTAAAAGTATTTTAGTTAAAATTTCTCTCTTTGTCTAAATTTCTTTGGAGATCTGTCCTTTCTCGAATTAGGACTCTATCATTGGTGCTTTCATCGATTTGAACTCTATTACCTCACGTGATGAATTTCCACGCAAAACAAAATTTGTTGTGTAAAATGCTTGAAAGTTTCGCAAGACATGAAGCAAGGATGGCTAAATTTTATGATGAATGGCGAATTAAGTTGAAAAATAATTTTTCCACATATCCACTGCCACAACTCCAGCCACAACCCTCGTTTATACCGCTGCTGCCGTCGACACATTTACCATTGTCACCGCCACACACCCCTATACACATTCAGCAAAAACAAATTCCAAAAACTCCTATCACCCCAAACATAAAAACCGCAACGACGAGCCCAAAGCCCAACGAGGAACTAACTTTCAGAAACACAAAAAAAATCCCAATTGCACAAACTCAAACTTCCATTCACAAACGTAAGAAACAAACTCCACTGAAGCCTATAATGTCGAGAATCCCAGAAACATGTACATACACACACAACTTCTCTCTCCCAACACATTCAGTCCTATCTAATTCATCTTACACCGAGTTCAACAACTTGAGTACAAAATATACTTATTTTCCCAAAGACAGAGGGGAAACTCCATGTTCGAGAAGATATGTGTATGACAAGGCACCAGAAGTTGCTATTCTTTTGTAATCCAAAATTTAACTCTTCAATTATGGGTTTTTCCCAAAAAAAAAATAAAAAATCTTCAATTATGGCCGTTATCTCTGCAAACATTTGAAGAGATTCAAGATGAAGAGCTTTGACAGGGGCCAGCTTGATGGGTTTGAAAGATGGACATGGGTCTTGTGGACAAGGCCCTCTTCAAGAAGGGAGGAATGTTACGGGACTTAGTTTGCTAGATATAAAGTGGATTATATTTGTGGTTAATGTTAAATATTATTATTATTATTATTATTATTATTATTATTATTATTATTATTATTATTTGTACAAAGAACCGTTGAGTAGTGTTTAAGTTAGTGGGTATTGAACGGTTAATTAAAGTTAGTGGTTAGATAGTGCCACTATTTTTTAGGAATTAGTTTTTATCTTTTTCTATTTATTAGAGTATTTCATTGTAATTGAAGATTAAGATGAAAAATTAAAAGTATTTTAGTTAAAATTTCTCTCTTTGTCTAAGTTTCTTTGGAGATCAGTCCTTTTTTTCCCAGTAAACAAAGAATAACTAAAGGCGTTTACGCCATATCAAATTTCAACAAATCAAGAATTTGAGTCGGGGGTTCATCCCAAGATAAATCTCCTTCCTCTTCCCTCCTTTTTAGTTTGGATAGAGCATCCGCCACTCTATTCGCCTCGCGCGATATCCATTTGATTTTGCAATCCCACGGGTTTTTAATTAGCTCTTTGCATTCGTGCACTATAGTCCGTAAATCTTCGGGAACTTCCTTCACACCAGTAACCATTTTAAAAACCGTGAGCGAGTCCGTTTCAACCTCATTGTTAGGAATCCTACGACTCTAAGCAGCCTCCAAACCGTATTTCAGAGCTTTGGCTTCCGCTTCGTCGATCGTTGGCGAATAAATTTTCTTAGCGAAGCCCCATATCCACTGCCCCTCGCTAGCTCGAAGAACCCCTGCTGCTGTTCCGGAATTTTGTTGGGATTTGACTCTCCCATCGACGTTCAATTTTACCCAATCCTTGCTCGGCTTCTCCCAATTTTCCTCCCTCCTATTCCTCGTTATTTTCCTTTGCGTGTTGAAGGCTGAAGCAAAGGCTTTTTATTTTAAATATATTCGTCCTCGCACTCTCCTCATCGCCTTGATTTTTTTTTTCATTCCGTGCCTTCCAAATAAACCAACAAGCGACCACGAAAACAATCGACCAACTGCAAGTCAGAATTTCCTCACACCTCCTGGACCCGATTCTAGCGTTCTCTTTTAGCCAACAATTGTCTGTCACGTCGTTAAACCTCGCCAAATCTGCTCCTCCCAATAATCTGCACCATATCCTCCTTGCGCATCGACAATGACGGAGGACATGTAGTACGGTTTCATCTTCCCAGTTGCATGACAAACATCTTGCATCAATTTTGATTTTACGCTTCATGAGAAGACTGCTCGTCGCCAAACTCTCCTGAACCGCGAGCCACAAAAATATTTGAGCTTGTTGTTCACGTTTAACGTCCAGATCCAGCTGTGCCTTCTTCTATTCAGTCCAGCCCCCTCCCTTTGTTTATAGAATGCATGGTACGACGATTGACAAGAGAAAATCCCACTAGAAGTTTCACTCCAAAAGATAGAATCGGCCTCCTCCTTGAAGTGCACATAATTCGCAGCAAGTGCGACCTTAAATTCTTCAGATATAACGATGCGGAATTGGTCCCAATCCCATCCCTCATCAACCACGTCACATAAATTGCCCATGCCACGCAAATTATCGATCCAAAGTTTGATCGTTCTCCCGTCGCCAATTCTCCAACGAATGAAAGGTTTCATTAAATCTACGCATCTCATAATTCCTTTCCAAGTTGCGCTATCCCACGGCTTTGTGACATAGTGGAGAATTTTGGTTTCTTTGAGATATTTCGCTTGGATGAATTCTTTCCACACCGAGTCCTCGATCTTCATCACTTTCCAAGCAATTTTTGCGAGTAATGACTCGTTGCTAATGCGCCCAGTCCTTATACCCAGTCCTCCATCTTTTTCCGGGCGTGTGATCTTTGGCCAGCCCATCAAATGTAATTTTTTGGAAGTCATATCAGCCGACCACAAAAAATTACGGTTTAGTTGATCGAGTTTATCACACGCATGCTCCGGTAACCAAGAAGATTGCATTGTATATATTGGAGTAGCGGTGGAGACGGATTGGATTAGAGTAGCACGACCCGCGAGTGACAAGTTCTTGCTCGACCATCCATTGAATCTTTTGAGTAACCGATCATAAAGCTCCGCACACGCCTCACGGCCCATACGCCCTTTTGCAAGATTAATCCCTAAATACTTCCCAAGATTACATGTTTATCCGAAGCCTAACATGTCACAAATGTCTTTCTTTGTCGGCGAGCCTTGACTTTTTGAGAAAAATATTTTAGACTTGGCGGCGTTTAATTTCAACCCCGAGGCCGAACAAAATTCGTCGAGGACTCCCTTGACCGCACGCGTAGTCCCCTTCTCCGCCTTCCCCATTAATATAAGATCGTCGGCAAAAAAATAGATGAGATAATTTAGGGCCTTTCCGACATGGGGTAAGTGGTTTCCACTTCTTCTTTTCCACCACTTCCTTAATGAGGTACGAGAGTCGTTCCACACAAAGGACGAGGAGGTAAGGTGATACTGGATCGCCTTGTCTCAAACCACAAAAATGTTGAAAGGCGTCAAGCGGTGATCCGTTCCACAAAATCCGGGTGGCTGCGTTTCTCACGCAAAATATTATAAGCTCAATCAAATCTACGGGGAAGTGGAAAGCATACAACGTATCCTCTAAAAAAATCCCAATCCACTTTGTCATATGCTTTCTCTAAATCTAGTTTGAGAATCATATAACCGTACCTTGACTTCTTCTTATTGCAGAGCGAATGAAGCACCTCTTGTATTACAAAGATGTTGTCTTGCGTGCTCCTATTCTTTATAAAACTTGACTGGGTTGGCGCAATAATCCGTGGCATGACATCCTTCATTCTCATCGTGATGCACTTTGTGATGAATTTGTACAAAACGTTCCACAAAGAAACTGGGCGGAATTGAGTTATTGTCTCCGAGTCGTTTATCTTAGGAATTAAGCAAAGAAAAGCCTCGCAAATCTTTTTATCAAAACTCCTATTTTAAACGTCGCCTCGGCAAAACCCAGCAGAGAACCATGAATCCACTCCCAATTCTTGTGATAGAAAACAACTAGTAGTCCGTCCGGTCCCGGGACTTTGAAAGGGCCCGTAAAACACCACGTCTTTTTACTCCACAAGGTCAATCGGTCGTGTAAGGGACTGCTGCACCTCCTTGGAAATATTGGCTTGAAACCGAGAGATATGGAGCTGAGTTCGCATAGCGTTTCCTCTATTTTTGTCGGCCGAAAACAAAGCTTCGTAATATTTCTTGGCATGAACTTGCAGTTGTTCCTCTTCCCTGACCCAACTTCCCTCAATTTTCAGCACACGGATTTTATTTTTTTTCCTCCTAATCATCACCGTCTTATGAAAAAATCTCGTATTCCGCTCACCTTTGGACAGCCACTTAATACGTGATTTTTGATACCATAACATCTCCTCTTGCTTGAGTGTGTCGTCCAGATCTTTAATCAACTCGTTCTCAAGTCGCGAGAGGTACGAATTCGGTTTTATCGCCAATGGCCGCTGGATTCCACCTAACCGCGCATGGAGCTCTTTTTTTCGTTGAAATATATTTCCAAATCTCTCCCTATTCCAAGGTTCGAGCAGCTTTGGTACCTCCTCAATAGCATCTAAGATATTATTTTTGCCCTCCCAAATTTGTTTGAGCAAATTTTCACACTCCGGATGCGATAGCCAAGCGGCCTCGAACCTAAAAGGTTTCGGCCCTCCTAATACTTCTCCTTCATCAATGCACGTCACAATCAGGTGGTGGTCCGAGCATGTCCTAACCGTGTGGTGAAGAACCGCATTAGGAAAACGATCCGTCCAAGCAAGATTTGCAACCGCGCGATCGATTCTTCCTTTAATGTTTGCCCCTCCTTCCCGTTTATTCGTCCATGTAAATTTTGGGCCCCGAAATCCGAGATCAAATATGCCGCACCTCTCGAGATAAGTTCGAAAGAAATTAAGACGGTTGAGAGTCACCGGTCTACCCCCCTCTCACTCGTGTGCATAACAAACTTCATTGAAATCCCCCGTAACTAACCATGGTTCAAAACTCCCGTTGGATACTTCCACAAGATCATCAAAAGCTCGCACTTTGTCCTCTCGAAGCGGCTGTGCATATATACCAGAAACTTTCCAAGGATCCGTCCTGTTTGTTTTGATACGAGCATGAATCGCTTGATTATTTACACTTAGGATTTCGACCTCAACTTCCTCCGCCTGCCACAACATCCAAACTCCCCCCATCATTCCATTCGTAGGAGCCATAACATGTCGCGAAAAACCTAGAGTTGAAACGATATTTTGAGCATTCTCTTCGCTTACCCTCGTCTCAAGAATATATACAATCGTGGGTCGGTGATTTCTACCAAACTCCTCTTTTCCTGCCCCATGGCAATTCAACGAAACGATCTTCATGGATATATGATCTAAGTGGTAGGGACGAACGGGGTATTCAATCCCGAACCCCAACCATAATGACATCAGCTGTTGTAGGATCTCCATCATGAGATACATTTGTCTTCGACACTCCCATCGACTTATCGCTATCATCTAAAACCATATATTCGGTCCCGCCGTCATGTAACTTAGGACCGTTCGGACCTCGACTTCCCAAACTTGAAGAGGAATCTCTAGTACGTGAATTAATTTGTCCCTATGTCGTGTTCGTAATGTCATTAAAAGGCCCCGAAACCTCTGGATTTTCATTGCGAAAGCTGGCATGTTCAGCCATCTCCCGATTAACGCCCCGTTTCTCCAAAATACGTGCCAAATTCGCATGTTTGTTACCAAACGTGAGGGCTGTTGTGGTATTTGAGAGGATTATTTGATTTTGGAATAAATGGCTGACTTGGCTGCTCTCTGTATTCTCTTGGAGAATAGAAAAGGAATTATGGTTAAAGGGAGTATTATTAAAGTCCATTCCCTTTTCCACACGTTTGAGTATAGCAGTAGGATTTGAATTCTTTCCTTTGGCCATATTTTTATTCTTTCCTCATGTTACTTTAGCCGCCACTTTCTTTCTCAAATAAGTCGAGCTCTGCCCCCCGCTATTTGCACTCGGTTTCGACGTCGCCTTTTCATGCGAATTCGACAATATCGTAATCTCAGGAATTTTTTCTTTCCCTTTACCTGACTCCTTTTGTATCAAATTCTTGCCGGTTTTATTAGCTCTCGCGTTTCGTCTTGGGGAAACGACCATCCAGTCCCCATACTCTTTTTGTTGAGCCTTGGCAATCAACCACTCCGATTCCTCAATCTCTTCTATACCCCCCCCCCCCCCCCCGTGAATCCTGTTGGTTCGCAACCATTATCTCAGGTTCTTCGGGTGTTCGCGACGGGCAATGTTCTTTTTTATGTCCCGCTCTTCCACACGAGTAACACACCGCCGGTAGATTTTCGTATACCACTTGATAGACAACGTCGTCTATGCAAACTTCGAGGTCTAGAGGTATATCCGTTCGAACTTGAACGCAAAATCTTGCAAACTTCCCGGGGGACGCAGAATACGTGTTTCCGTTAATTTTTATCGGATCACCGATTCCTTTCGCGAGTTCGCGAATCCAGGATTTGCAAAAATATTCCACTCGGAGATCAAGAATTCTTACCCAAGTGATGGCGCTCTCCACCTTGTCTTTTGCCGCCCGAAATTTCGGACACCATTTTCTAACGGAAAGAAAACTCCCCGCCAACTGCCATGGCCCCTCGGTAAGGACCATCTCTCTTTTTTCGCTACTGCGATGACCATCGATCGAAAATGAGCATTTTTAAAACATACATAAGTTATTGGGCATATTATTATATCAATCATACTAAAAGGGTATATTTACTCTAGGAACCATACTTACATGGCATTTTTATAGTAATATCCATACTTAAAAGGCAGTTTTAATTGGGCATGTTTTTTGTCTATTTTAATACATATTGAGCATTTTTTCACAATACATACTTTAGGAACCATACTTACAGGGCATTTTATTAAAAGTTTTCCTAAAATGATATTTTCACTTAACGAACTAATTTTAAGGCTAACAACGGATAATCACACACACACAATAGTCTGATACCCAATCTAATTACTCCCATTGCTATCATATAAAACAAGACACAATAACATTCAACCAAATCAACCAAATCACAAAACAAAATTATACAAGTAGACTGGTGCATATTGTCAAAACAAAACAACAAAAGCAGTTGGCAAACATACTTAATCAGACTTGCATAATCGAATCTAAGCACACATACTAAGCCAATACCCAATGGCTTCAACACAACCTAACAACAATCAAACACAATATAATAATGATAACATAACATAATCTAACCCAAACGACCAATTTGTTTTCTGATTAAGCATAACGTTAATTTTATCTTCTTGCTCCTTCGCGGTTCTCTCGTACAACGAACGCATAATATCATCTTTTGATTCTTTCTTCGACGCAAGCTCTTCTTCAAGTCCCTTAACTCTAACATGCACCCTCTCGATCCTTATCACATCCCTAACATATTAACAAATGAGCGGATCTTCCCAAATGCATAGTTGACATCCACGGGGCCAACACGGACAACCGTGGAACCTTCGGCCTGGGTTACCATCGGTCATTGAGACGCGCACGACGGCGGGTCTTCCACAATTGCATAACAGATGAGAGCTCATGGTCGATTCAGACATTTTCAATTTGGGAATTGGGGTTAGGGTTCTTGGTCGATTTGGGGGAAATGATTTTTAAAAAAGATTATTAAGACCAAGTGTTCTTATAAGAGAGCCAAAGTCGTTGAAAGGGGGCATTACTGAGGTGGCGTCGCGTTTTTTAAAGTGGCGTGTGTCTTTTAAGCCTAATTGGTTGCCCCGTCTGCGAGTTTTCTGATGTGGCAGCGAGTGGGCATTTTTTTAAAGAAAAGTGCATAAGTCAGGGCATTTTTAAAAACTCGATAGATAATGGGCATTTTCTTCAAAAACATAAACTTATAGGGCACAAATATTAATTTGTCCAAAAATTTACCATGTATTTGTTACTAAGAATTACACGATTGTTTTTGTTATGTAAGAATTACACGATTTTTTTTTGTTATGTAAGAATTACACGATTTGTTTATGTTATTTTATTCTAAGGCAACTTTATATTAATTCTTATAACAAATCAGATACGGAAGTAAAGATGGAACTTGTAGAAGCTATATGTTTCCACTTTCCATCAATTACACGAGATCGCATGATAATTATGGTAAGTGTCAACTGTTCTTAATTGATACCGAGTAATAGGGATATTATATTAGAAATATTACTTGAACATATTTTAGTAATATATAATATATTTTTTTAAAAAATAACACCCGCACCTTGGTCATGTCAATCTTCTAATTTTTAAGAAATACATGTTGTCGTGTTTCAGTAGCAGTGCATTATAGGCATAAAATTCATATAAA
The DNA here is from genome assembly GCA_948329865.1 of Linaria vulgaris. Classification (NCBI taxonomy): domain Eukaryota; kingdom Viridiplantae; phylum Streptophyta; class Magnoliopsida; order Lamiales; family Plantaginaceae; genus Linaria; species Linaria vulgaris. The sequence continues at coordinate 5,396,293 of OX415251.1, forward strand.
TAGGTGACTATTTTCATAATAAAATCATATGGTATCTCGTATATGATTGTAGCATATAAAGTAGGTGTTATAGATAGAATGTTTTATGGCTTCACTTATAATTGTAAGATCAAAGTGATCATACTAGCATAGCAATTCATTTGAGTATATGATTTCTATAAATGAGAAGAAGACTCAAAAAAAATTTTCAACCAAGAAAAAAGAAGTTTTGAAAGAAAAGGGGCCATTCCATTCAAAAAGACACCATTGCATCAGTTTAAACAAAAAGTGAGGAGATATTGAGACCACGTAAAAAAGATGAAGTATGAGTCTTGCTAAAATAAATTAAAGAGAGGCAATGTTCTATAGTCAATGAGGTAGATATATAGGAGAGACCTACTCTGAGGAGCAGGACCAGGAGCGTGCATATTCTGATTAGCAGGAGGGGCAGCATGATGTGGGACGTGGTAAGGAGCCTGGGGATTCTGAACGGCGTGCTAATTTACTAACTCTTGATAGCGGGCTGCATTAGCTCGTGCAGCTTTCAATGCGTAATATGTGGCTTGAATTGCAGTTACCGATCTCAAGTGGAGACCAGCGTGGAACTGAATGTCACCCCACATGGGTTTTCTGATGAGGCGCCTCAGATTCCCTCCTTGAACGTGTAGGACTGCCTCCATGAGATCTTCCTCCTCCTAGGGCATCCAAATTGCGCCCCACTCTGCCATCTACAGAGAAATAGAGACTGAAATCCGTTGAAAAATGATATGGAGAAAGAATTTTAGACAATGTGTTTTGAACCAACAAAGCTCCAAGTAGACGAATAATAAATTAACACATACTTTACTCAAGGAATCCTAAATTCCTAAATGAGACATATTTAATGCCATTCTAACTTTACATCAATTACCTGGATACTTAACATAATTCAACACAGATGCATAATCCAATTCACTCCAATCATAGTATTTTGGTCTTATTACGTCTAGGTTACAATACACCGAGAAATCGATACAGTGGGGCTTGACTTAACCAAAATAATGCTATCCTATTACAATAAACGGACTAGCTTGGTTCGAAACACCTATGACACGTAAAGAAATATAAGATTACAGGAAATAATCCCTAAATGGCCAAGTTGAGGGAACAGTCGAACGTGAGAGATTTGGTACTCTTTGATTGTTGACTTGCGGGGGTTAGGTTCTCATGATATCAGACTGAACTTGGGAACTTGCCAAGCTGCCTACGTATCCCATTAAGGGAATCAAGTTGAACGTAGTTCATTTGTCTCTGTTGAGTTGCCTCATTTTGGTCAACCCCTGGTTGGTTGGGCTGCCTGGTTCACTTTGTTCGGCATTGACGTGACTTCACGGTTTCGATTATATCTCATTGTAGGATGATCGAAACCTCAACCCGCTTCCCCATATGGACCCTGACTCATGTAGCTTTCAGGCCATGTATGGGTTCGATGTGTGCATCAAATTGGGAGCGCATCAAATTGGGAGCGCATCGAATTAGGGACGCATCGAATTGGGGCATATCGAATTGGGGGCGCATCGAATTGGAGCGCATCGAATTGGGGGTGCATCGAATTGGGAGCGCATCGAATTGGGGCGCATCGAATTGGGGCGCATCGAATTGGGACGCATCGAATTGGCTCGGTTCGATGCGTGGCATCTCCTTCCTTCCCGTCTCTCTCTCTCTCTCCTTGTGAGGAGTGAGGGGGGTATATATAGGCATGATTAGAGGGCTAAAAGGTCATTTTATACTGATCTGCGCAGCTTTACTATTTTGGGCATAACTTTCTCTCTGGACCTCCGAATCGCATTTCGCTTGTTGCGTTGCGACCTAGACTCATGTGGCTTTCCAATGACATGTTACTAAATGTCTAATTAGATATATAGATATAATGGTGATCCAAATACGGCTAAAGTAGCTTTACCTTTAAGCCTTCTCGACATTCATTGGTCAGTTTCGCGCCTACGTGGCTTTTCTTTGACATGACACATTATACCATATCACATACATAAATATACGCATGTAATCAGCCAAGTCAAGTTACCTCTGGAACTGGGCAAGGATGCAAATGACGAGTAAGACACATGGATGAAAATGGCAAAACTCAAAGACACATGCAGGGTAAGGATGAAACGAGAAACACTTAACAACTACGATCAACAATATATCTGAAAATCGTGTTCTATTCTAACTGAAATACACCACACATGAACTACACGAGCAATCATGAGATCGCAAAATTTAACACACAAAGACAAAAGCTATGAGGAAGACAACCAAACAACGCACTTAACATAGCCATATATGCAAAAATCATGTCATTACTCAATCAATACTACTGATGTTAGATTTTAGACCCATCAAATTCTCAGCATTAGGAATCCTTTTCACGTGTAAGAAATTGATTGTTACAATTTCTATTGGTAATAGCCTCACCTGCCTAGGCAAAGGATACAAAAAAGAGAAGAGCAAGCATATTCTATAAATAGATATTATCATGGATAGAGGATCATATATTTCGCGTAGATATGAACCAAATATTGGAAGGTGCAGCTTAAAAAATCAGGTAAATAATATAATATAATACAATATAATTGAATTTCACTAAACATCCCTGTAAAGCATAGCATTCAACAAATATACTTCTTACAATTTCCATATAGGTCGAAGTTATCATTGCGGTTACTATAAGGCTAGGAGAAAAAAGAAGATTCATCTTTCTTGTAGTTTCCTTTCTGTGTCACCCAAAACATACCGGATAACTTACTACAATTTTTATTATTCAAAAAAATGGGGCTACACCAGGATCATTACGCATTGCAACTCTACAAATAAAATACAATGTGCTAACACCCTCCGTGCAAGAGGGAACTCTTACTGGGTTTGTGTAGATGATTTCGATGAAGCTGACTTCAATTCTGGATCAAGTGCTGATGAAAACTCAGAAGAAATCAACACCGTTGCGCTTTACACTCAAAGTAACTGGTCAGCAGAAGATTCCAGAAACTGCAATGGCTCCCAATATCACTTTAACATTGAGAAACCAACAACAGTACAAGAGATCTTATTTGGAAGTTGGGACAACAATGACTTAAAGGTTAACTCTGATATTTACTCTGATTCTGATGATACTAACTTTGATTGTTTTCATGGTTCAGTTGATCTGGAGTAGGAATACTGCTTGGATGGAGAACAGTCCCATGAGGAAATCATAGATGATCTTCATTCTACATTCATCAAACTTGAGAGAGAGAACATTATGCTCATCAAAAGTAATAAAGCTTTGAAATTTGATATTTAGTGTTTGAAGAACATGATGAAACTCTATGAAAGAGATGTTGACAAAGCAGAAGCTGAGCTGAAAGAGGTAAGAGAAAAACTCAAGAAAGACAGTGAGATCATTGCAAAATGGAATTCAGGAACTTGTAAACTTGATGAGGTACTGAATTTGGGAAATACAGGTACAAATAGTCTAGGTTTTGTTGAGAAATCTTCCCTTTCTGATATGAATTCTTCCTACCTTAAAACTAGCTTTGTCAAAGAATCTTCAAAATTGAGTTCTGGTCTAGTCAACATGGTGAAAAGTAAAACTACCTTTATCTGTCAATATTGTTTTCAACCAGGCCACATTAAGCCATTATGTAAAAAATATTTGAAAGAAAGTGGCAAGAAAACAGCTTCTGTGTCTAATGTTAAACCAACAACTGCTTCTGATGTTAGTCCAACATTAGGTTCTGGATAGAGAGGTAAAACTTGGATTGAAAGGGTGAAATGCCCTAAGATCAAGATTGTGTGCAATGTTGTTTTCTCTGCTGTTTACTCTAACCTTTCGGGTAAGTGGTACTTTGACAGTGGATGCTCAAGACATATGACAGACAACAAAGAGAATCTTAAACAGATGATTCCCCTTAGTGTTGGAACGGTCACCTATGGAGGAGGCACCAAAGACAAAATCATTGGAAAGGGGACACTCAATGTTGAAGGATTTCCACCTCTTAAGGATGTTCTGTTGGTTGATGGGTTAAAAGCAAATTTAATTAGCATTAGTCAGCACTGTAATGATGATCTGCTACTTACATTTGACAAAGTGTCTTGTGATGTTTATGATAGTGACAATGTTCTGGTTATGACAGGTACTAGATCCAAAGATAACTGCTATCTGGCTCAGGAAGAAGCGGAGTGTTTCCATGCAAAGATAGATGAAGCTTCAATATGGCATAGGAAACTGGGACATGTGCACTATAGAAACTTGGAGAAATTACAGAAAGTGGATGTTGTAAGAGGTTTGCCTAAGCTAACCAGTCCAGGTAAGCTTGTGTGTGGTGATTGCCTCAAGGTAAGCAAACAAGAGCTGTTCATACACCCCTTCAGGTATAGAGTGCTACTCGTAGAACTAGTAGGTGTTTCGAATTGTTGTATATGGATTTAATGGGTCCTATTGAGGTAAGTAGTTTGAGTGGTAAGAAATATGCATTTGTTATTGTAGATAATTTCTCTAGATATGCATGGGTAAGATTTTTAAAGAAAAATCTAAAGCTTTTGAACAGTTCAAAATTCTTTGTGCTAGCATCAAAACTTTGTATGGTTCTACTGTGTCTAAGATTAGGTCTGATCATGGAATGGAATTTGAGAATGCTTGTTTTGACAGCTACTGTAATGCTAAAGGCATCTTTCATGAATATTCAGCTCCTAAGACTCCTCAGCAAAATGGTATTGCTGAAAGAAAAAATAGAACTCTTCAAGAAATGGCCAGAGTTATGTTGAATGCTAAAGATTTATCTAAAAAGACTTTGGGCGAAAGCTCTAAATACTGCTTGTCACATTAGTAACATAATGTATCTCAGACCAAGAACAAATATGACTCATTATGAAATCTTGAAGGGTGTAAAACCAAATATTGCATATTTTCATGAATTTGGATGTGACTGTTATCTGCTAAATGACATGGATTATTTGAGCAAATTTGATCCAAAAAGTGAGAAATGCATCTTTGTAGGTTAGTCTACCAACACTACTTTCTTTTTAGAGTCTATAATCCTAGATTAAAGACTATTCAAAAATCTGTGAATGTTGTGTTTGATGATTCCACCATTGAAACAGGTACTCGTGACATTTCAGTTTCGAATGTTGAACCAACATTGGAAGCTGAATGTTATTCCAACATTGGAAGCTGGCACCATTGAGCAGGAGACAGAAACAGATGTTAGACTAACAGTAGAAGATTCTAACTCAGAAAAAGAAGGTGGCGCTGAACCTAGACGAGATCCCCCAGCTAGGATTTAGAAAAACCATCCAGCTTCTCAAGTAATAGGTGAGATCACTGAACGGGTAAGGACACGCAACAAAGAGAGACTGAATTATAGAGATATGGTTAAACTGTGTGTCTGTATGAACTTCACATGTACTGTTGATAATGCCTCTCGTTTTGTCTCTACCATAGAACCTAAAAATGTATTTGAAGCTCACCTAGATAACTTTTGGATTAATGCCATGCAGGATGAACTATTACAGTTTACTAAAAACGATATCTGGATCTTGGAACCTGTCCTTTCTCGAATTAGGACTCTATCACAGTTTTACCTCAAATTTAATTGTCAGATGTATTAAAATAATTAGAGATATGGCTAGGGACGTGATTTACCTTATAAATATGAAAATATATCTTGTTAACTATTTATAATACTTATTCAAAGCAGTAAATCGTAATAATATATGTGTTATGCGTTCTTGATTTTAAAAATAATAAGTGATCTTTAATTTGTCACATGCTAAGAATACATTCAACATATAATGATAATTCCGACAAATAAATGTTATATACAATAATGACTATGTTTGATTTAAATTTTACAACATGAAAAGAGTAATAGCAAATTAAGGTAAATATTAGCTAGTAGTTTAAAAGTTTCATATACAATTGTTACTCAATTAATTAAGTGATATTTTTTTTTATCATGGAAATACATTATGATGTTTATATGTATATATGCCCATTTTGAGTTATAAAAACTCAACGAATTTGAGTTTAACGTTCATATTATTAATCAAACATAATTGTTAAATATATTTGATATCATGATTTATATTCTATAATTTATATATGAGATTATGAGTGAAGACTCGAAATAAAAAATAACAATACTTTACATACCAATAATTAAAAAATATATATAAACATCTATGGATACGTAAAATGTAAAACAACTCAATTTGTTCCATGTATAAATTCTTAATATTTTATTTGTGCGATACTCAAATGATAAGGATTTTTTCCCTAATTTGAAGGGACTTGATTTTTAGGTATATGGTAAGATTTTTCCTTTCCTAATTTGAAGAGAATCAGTTTTTCGAAAGATATTATGAGAGAAAATCAAGGAAATTACTAAGAGAACAATTAACAAGTAAATATTACTTGCTTATTTGATTGGACACTTGGCAAACATCCAAAGCGTGTAGGAGAAGATGTAGTTCTATGTGTAGGAGAAGATCATAGATTAAAGTTTCGGTTTCGGAGTAGGTTTCGGTCAGTTAAAAATTAGAAACGTTTCGTAATATTTCGAGAACTTTTCGGCATGTTTCGAAGATTTCGTAAAAATCTTGGTTATAGCTATCAAGGAAACTACATGTAGTTTTCGTTTCGATAGAGTCAAAAACGGAAACATTTCGGTACTTTTCGAGGAAACGCATGGAAATTTTGATCCATGGAGAAGATCCGGCTCCCAAAAATATTAAGCTTCAAAACGTTGTTTCGAGACGTTTTTGGATGATACATTTAGATTCTAGAACTCCGAGACAGTTTGTCAAAACAATGAGTGCATTTATGCATTTACACTTACCAAAACTGAATATTTCTTCTTATTATTATAAGTTGGTTACTATTTCATGCTACATCCACTACAAGAAAAATGGTATTCACCAACGCTTTTTCCCCAGCGACTCAACCAGCCGTTGGCAAAAAAAATCTGGTACATATTATACCAGCGGCACTGTAGAGACGCTAGAGTAGATCAGTCTTCACCAGCAGCTATTAGAGAGCGCTGGTGAAACACCAAAAATGCTAGCATCTTAAAGAGCGCTGAGGTATGCTTGTGTTGGGCCTAATACTGCCCAATTCATAAACATAGATAAACTTAAAATAACTGACTTTGGAGGCCGTGGCTTCATTTGTACTGCAAGGCCCATATCAATATATATATGTATAGAACCATCTAGTACAAAACTCTCATCAATATATATATATATATATATATCTATATATATATTACACATTTTTTTAACAGATATTACATGTGTTCAGGTGGAAACAATTAAAAATTAAGCTAAACATCAAGCTTTTAATTAAGCTAAGCATCAAGCCTTTTCAAGAATTATACGGGTGATTAAGCTAAGCATCAAGTCCTGAATAATATTTAAATATATCTCAATAATATGTTACAACAATAGTGAGGTCGACCATAAATTTTGGCAATATTTTTAATACGACTGTACTTAGCTCCAATAAATCAAAATTTACATGCCATAAAAGGTCATTATATAGCATATCACACAATTTAACTATTAACCTATTTGGGGCATCCAAAATATATCAAACTTGCCACGTTTAACAAAATAAATCCTCCCCACAAAGACTACAAATAATAATCCAGTATATTTCTGTTTCAGCATAAATAGTAAAAACTGCTGGCAGCTTTTTGACCACTAGTACTTATACCAACAACAATTACTGTCAAAAATACTACTTTGAACAACCATAAACCATGGACGTTTTTCTTCAATACCTCCAAAGTACCCCAAACATGGCCTTAGCACTAGCATTCCTTCTCCTTTTCATCACCATTCTGTTAACCAAGTTGAGAAAAAGACAACCTTACCCCCCCGGCCCACGAGGTTTACCGGTCATCGGTAACATGAGCATGATGGACCAGTTAAACCACCACGGCCTCGCGGAGTTGGCCAAGGTCTACGGAGGTTTGTGCCACCTCAAAATGGGCCACCTCCACATGGTGGCGGTGTCCACAGCTGAAATGGCCCAACAAGTACTCCAAGCCCAAGATAGCCTGTTCTCGAATAGGCCAGCGACAATCGCTATAAGCTATTTGTCTTACGATAGAGCCGATATGGCATTTGCTCATTACGGCCCTTTTTGGCGTCAAATGAGGAAAATTTGTGTAACGAAGATTTTTAGTCGAAAACGGGCCGAGTCGTGGTCGTCGGTTCGTGAAGAGATTGATTCGTTGATAAAAGAGATCGGGACAAAGGTCAAGACGCCGATTAATGTAGGGGCAATGGTTCTTGGATTGACTAAGAATATTACTTATAGGGCAGCATTTGGATCCATTTCACAAGAGGGTCAAGGAGAGTTTGTGAAGATTATGCAAGAGTTTTCGAAACTCTTTGGGGCTTTTAATGTTGCGGATTTTATACCATGGTTGGGGTGGATCAATGGTCAGGCTTTTAATATGAGGCTCGCGAAGGCACGTGGAGCCCTCGATGGGTTCATCGATAGAATTATCGATGATCATATCGAAAAAAGGAGGACGAGAAACGATGAAGATGTCGAGAAGTACGAGGACGATATGGTGGATGAAATGATGGAATTTTACGACGAAAATGGCGGTAAAGGTGACGCGAGTTCCATCACTATGACTAGAGACAACATCAAGGCTCTTATTATGGTTAGTAACTTTATTTTTCTAAAATTTAGACTCATCGTTTAAAATATCTTGACCATTTATTATTTAATGAATCATACATTTATACAGCTCCAAGATTTTTATGCACGTATTATTATCCAAATGTCATTGTTATGCCATAAGCATTTAAAAATATTAGGATTTTAAATTGTCTAGGAATTTTAGTCAAGGATTTTAGTTTCAAACATAGTAATTACGTTGATGGAATTCATATTTAGAATACAGTATTAATTAATTTCTCACGTTGTCAAGAGTTATTTTTGGAAAATTTGGCACTTAATTTGTTTCCATAACATGATAGTCATCACCTACAACACATTTGGTTGCCCCGTGAGCTGAAAACCCATATAATTTAGTGTCAAGATTATACTAAATAAAACAATTAATCTTACATTTGGTTGCCAAAAAAATCCCACCTTGTAGCCTTTAATTTTACTAAAACTCATGTTTGGTTGCACATACACATCCACATTATTTCGTAAATTACCAAAACTACCCTTAAATTGCTTCGTAATTCATGATTCTACTTTATGTCATTCAATTGTGATGTAAGCATCTTTTTTCGGGTAGGAAATGTAATTTTTTTTTTTGAAAAAATGGGGGCAGAACGGTATTTAACTTTAGTGGTTGAAGTTGGTGGTTGTTGCATTAAATTATCATAGGGGGGAGGGGGGAGGTTAGTTATCTTGGAAAATGCTCCAAAAAGGCAATTTATATTGGGCCCCTTCTACCTTTTATTTGTCAACCAAATGTGGTATAAACTCACACTATTTAATTAATATGGGCTGTTAAGGGCAACCAAATGTGCCACTAAAATATTACCTAACTAGAGAAGTAAATCTACATTCTCTTATTTACATTGGTGGTCGGTATAAAGAGTATATTGTTATGTTAATGAGGAACCAAATCACGCACATTTGGTTGCCCTTAACAACCCATATTAATTAAATAGTGTGGATTTATACCACATTTGGTTGGCAAATAAAAGGTAGAAGGGGCCCAACATAAATTGCATTTTTTGAGCATTTTCCAAGATAACTAATCTCACCCCTCCCCCCTAATGATAATTTAATGCCACAACCACCAACTTCTACCACTAAAGTTAAATATCATTCTACCCCTCTTTTTTTAAAAAAAAATTACATTTCCTACCCCCAAAAAGGTGCTTACATCACAATTGAATGACATAAAGTAGAATCACGAATTACGAAGCAATTTAAGGGTAGTTTTGGTAATTCACGAAATAATGTGGATGTGTATGTGCAACCAAACATGAGTTTTAGTAAAATTAAAGGCTACAAGGTGGATTTTTTTGGCAACCAAATGTAAGATTAATTGTTTTATTTAGTATAATCTTGACACTAAATTATATGGGTTTTCAGCTCACGGGGCAACTAAATATGCCGTAAATATATTTTGCGCCTTACTAGAACTACATTTATTCAAAAACAAAATTAAAATTGATATATTTGTAGTGAGTAATAAAAGTGTAATAGCAATAAATATTTTTATTCTTGTGGTATAGTATTCTATATAGTATAAGTGCACGCCTTTTGCATCAACACATCTCTTTCTGTACGCAGAAATTGTTTTAATAAAATACATAAATCCATTCATTAATAAAATTTCTTAGAACAATATATATTCTTAGGATGAATCAAATTCCTAATCTCAGTAAAAAAAAAAAACTTCAGGACACTTTTTGATTTCATGCATGTATATCATCAAGGCCTTGAGTGGTACGCTTCATTTTATTTAAAGATCGATTAAGAAATTTTTCGGAAATCATATTCGGGATAACTTTAAAATATTTAAGAGACATTGATGTAATTAATGACCTTGAAAAATATTCTTTTGTTTTGTTTTCGAAGATTCCGTGTTTATTCTTCTAAGAAAATTTCTTAAAAATCTTGACCCTTCGTTGCATTAATTGTATTCTTTCTATTCTTGTCTAACATACATGAGACAAAAGTTTGGTTTTTATTTTATTGACTAGAAAGGTTGACGGCGGTATTCGCATGATTAAAAACTTATTTTAATTATAATATAATTAATTTATATAGTTAAAGATTATAATTAAAATATGCATTGTGAAAGATTTCTGTCACTAAATTTTCATAACTAACTAACTACCTCCATCTTTTTTCTTCACATGACTAACAGGACGTCATGTTCGGCGGAACTGAAACTGTAGCCTCCGCCATCGAATGGGCCATAGCGGAGCTTCTCAAATCCCCACCACACCTCGAAAAAGTCCAAAGCGAGCTCCTGAATGTCGTCGGATTAAACCGTCACGTCCGTGAATCTGACCTCGACAACCTTCCCTACCTCAAAGCCGTCATCAAAGAAACACTCCGCCTCCACCCTCCTATCCCGCTTCTCCTCCACGAGACCGTCGCGAACACCACCGTCGCAGGCTACAGGTATTGAATTTGCAATCTCATCTAAAAACTTAAGCTGTTGTGATATTATATACAGTGGCGGATCTATTAAGGGGGGTGGGGGGGGCTGTAGCCCCCCCTATTTTTTTGAAATTATTTTCTAGTACCTATGTATAAATATAAGGGTTGTTAAAAAATAAAACATAAACTCTTTGGGGTCTTGATGTAATATGTAGAAAGTATAAATCTCTAAACAATAATTAACAAAGCAACCAACAGTTATTGAAATTGGAAATTGCAAAACTTACCCAAGTATAATATTTTGATTCACAAATAGCCTTATATATTATTTTAGTTAGCACAACACTCTTATTTATATTTAAAATTAGCAAAAAAAACCATACTATTATTTGATACACACAAAAAAATCTTATTTGATTAATTCTCATGTAATGAGATCAGAAAACTTAATCTTAATTATTTTATTTGATACACAAAAAATATTTTTTTAAATTTAGTGATATGCATATATTTTTATCATCTTTTTGATCGTGAGTACTTTTATTCAACTTCCAACGAATGTAAAAAAGTTATAGCATTACCTTTTTTTAGTACATAAATATTTGATTAAATTGCAATGCACGAAAAAAATTCCTTGGTTATCGATAGTCATGGTGAATTTATTATCAAATATTTTTTTGCGAGAAGCGAAAAGTAACAAAACATAAATCCATGATTTTGTACTCCGAAATAATCGATTTAAAATTCTTGCCTATTATTCTTTCAAAAAAAAAGTCTAGCCCCCCTAATACTCAAATCCTGGATACGCCACTGGTTATATATATAATATATATATAATCTCCAACAAGTATTGAATTTTTCGCTCATTTAGAAGCTTAAGTTGTTATAAATGGTGGGAATTTATTTATATTGATTTATTTATATATAATCCCCAACAACAGGATTCCTGCAAAATCGCGTGTCATGATCAATGCATGGGCGATTGCACGCGATGGGAGCATGTGGACCAACCCGAACGAGTTCGACCCCACTAGGTTTACGGAAGTCGGCGCTCCAGATTTTCGGGGGGCGGACTTCGGTTACATACCGTTCGGGTCCGGGAGGAGGTCGTGCCCGGGTATGCAGCTAGGGCTTTACGCATTGGAGTTGACGGTGGCGCACTTGTGCCATGCATTCGAGTGGGAACTGCCCGATGGGATGAGGAGTGAGGAGCTTGACATGAACGATGTGTTTGGTTTGACGGCGCCTAGGGCGGTGCAGCTCGTGGCGATTCCAAAGAAGAGGGTCGAGTGTGAGATCTGAGCTAGGGTGGATTGGATTGAAAGTCTGTTTACAGTTCATTGTAACTTTGTGTTTGCTGTTTATGGGATTTGAGTTGTGGTTTATTGTTTGCTTGTTTGCTTGTTGTGCAAGAAGGTAATGGATTGTAAGGGAATAAAGACTTGAAGTTTGATTTTATTTTGTTGGATTAGATATAATTGTGTTAAACTTTATTTAGTGTTTTGGTTTGGGTGATCATGAAGGACGTTTATTTTCCGTAAATTACTTGGAATTAAAGAATGGATAAAAAATATATTTTGAGGGTTGACTTGGTACATGTAACGATTTAAATAATTATAATTTTTAATTCAATTATAGTCAATAACCTGTTTATGACCTTTGAAGTATTAAAAAGAAGTCATTAATATAATGAACTTGGAAAAAACTTTTGTGTTTTATTTTCAAAGATTAATTCTTAAAAAAATTAGATGCTTAAACAGTTTGGTCCTTCGTATCATCGATTACATTCTCGGATGAGTGGGATTTGATGAAGGATTGGGAGTTTTTTGGTGGTTTGATAAATTTTGTTTTAATTGTTTGAGCTTTGTGATTTAAGCTCTGTTTATGAATTTGAATGTGGATTTGGTGTATTTAGTGATGGTGCAAAAAACTATGGAATAATTTGAAATATGATTTGTCCATTGTTGAAATGGCTAATTGTGTTGCTTTTATGTAGTATATTCTTTCATGCAATTGTGGACTACGAGGTGCAACATCATCAATACCACAGTTACATAAAACAAAAATTTTTTCAGACAAAAATGGCCCTGTATTTCCCGTAGATTCCAACGTGATGGACAAATAACAAAAAGAAATATCTCTATACAAATTTATTTTTTTGTTTATTTTTTAAAATAGAAGACGTGAAGTTATTTCATATTTGTCTATTTATCTATCTCATGCACGTATAGTATTTTTTTTTCAATCCACTAGATAATAAATATTTTGTAATTTTCAGAAGTTTTTGGGAATTTTCACTTGTTAGTCCTTTATAGTAACCACCTTTCAAATTTAGTCCTTTATAGTGTCTCGGGCCGTTTTTGGTCCTCTAAAGTAACCAGAATTTCAATTTTGGTCCTCCGGCAATAATTTTTGATTAATTTGACCGGATTTGGGGATATTTTCAATTTCCCCCCTAAAATAATTTTATGTAATTACACTTAGACCCCAAATATTGAAATAATTATATTTGCAATTAGTCTAATAATTATATTTAAATATTTACACTTAGTCTAATAATTACAATATTTACACTTATGTTTACACTTAGTCTAATAATTATATTTTTGTGAAGGTGCAGGGGTGGGGGGGAGGGGGGTTGTACCGTGGTGGTGCAGGGGCGGGTCGGGGGAGGCGGGGTTGGTGGAGGTGGGGGGTGGGTGGCGGTTTTTGGTGGTGATTTTTTGGAGGTGCAGGGGCGGGTCAGGTTGGGGGTATCGTGGTGGTGCAGGGGCGGGTCGGGGGAGGCGGGGTTGGTGGAGTTGGAGGTGGGTGGTGGGTTTTGGTGGTGATTTTTTGGAGGTGCAAGGGCGGGTCGGGGGTGGGGGTATCGTGGTGGTGCAAGGACGGGTCGGGGGAGGCGGGGTTGGTGGATGTGGGGGTGGTGGGTGGTGGGTTTTGGTGGTGATTTTTGAGGATGGTGCAGGGGCGGGTGGGGGCGTGGGGGCGTAGGGGTGGGTTGGGGGAGGCGGGCTTGGTGGAGGTGGGTGGTGGGTTTTGGTGGTGATTTTTGAGGATGGTGCAGGGGCGGGTGGGGGCGTGGTGGCGTAGAGGTGGGTTGGGGGAGGCGGGGTTGGTGGAGGTGGGTGGTGGGTGGTGGGTTTTGGTGGTGATTTTTTGGTGGTGCAGGGGCGGTTGGGGGCGTGGTGTTGTGGTGGTGGGGGTGGTGTCTTGGTGGTGCAGTGGCGGGTGGGGGGTGGCGGGGTTGGTGGAGGTGGTGCAGGCGTGGCGGGTGTTGATGGTGCAGGGGATGGGGGTGGGATAATATATATATATATATATATATATATATATATATATTTTAACTAAATAAAATAAAAATTGTAATCAATTCTTATTACTAACATAAAATAAAATAAGATTATTTGTATTTTTAATTAAAAAAAATTATCATATGACATAGAAAATATCTATATTAATGTTTACCTTCAAATTTTAAAAAATAGCTTATGCTTTATTTGTTAATTTAAACTCAAATTTGTAGGCAAATATGTGTTATTTAAAAAATATTAGGGTGTAAGTGTAGTTGTATAAAGTTTTAGGGTAAAAATCGCAAAAACAAAACTTAGATCTAAAGTCATGTGCATGGCACATGCGCAATTCCGGGGAATAATGGAATATTCCGTCATCGGAGGACCAAAAATGAAATTTTTGTTACTTTAGAGGACCAAAAACGGCCCAAGGCACTATAAAAGACTAAATTTGAAAGTTGGTTACTATAGAGGACCAAAAAGTCAAAATTCCCTAAGTTTTTTGACACGCAGCAAAACAATCATGAACATAATTATTAGGATCAATCTAATCATACGACACTTAAACGTACCTAAACACGAAATAACAAAGCAAGGAGAAGAAAATTTTAGCCCCATGTGATCAAATATGATCATTGATGAGTAAGGACTATTTAAAAAGATTATAAAAGCCAAAAGAAAAAATATGGTAATAATTCTGCATCTAATTGAAGCAAAACTGCATAAGCTAAAAGCAGTTACCTAAACTGCACGAAGTTTATAGTCATACGATCCTGTAGTTCCAAAAAAAAAAAAGCCAAAATATGCAAAATCCAAAAGACTATACAAATCATGCATAGATGCATGGACCAAAAGCTACTAACAAATACCTTCTTCAAGCATGCCGATAATCACAACGGCTCCCCTTCCTGCAACGCCCATTCGCATTGAATGGGCAAATTGTGTCCCTCTTGGGCCTATTACCACCACCCTGCCTGTTCCAAGGCCTCCCACCACCACCAAAACCAGTATCTCGACCCCGATTACCACCACCACCACCGAAGTTTTGGTCACCAACCCACTGACCCTGGTTCCCTGGTGGCGCCCCCCATCCTTGGTTTTGATTTCCTTGAGCCGGTCCCTGAACCGGAGCAGGAGGTACCGAATTCCCACCAGGTGGCGGCCCCCACCCATTTGATGGCATTTGTGCCTGAACAGGAGGGCCACCCCAAACTTGACCTGGCCCCCAACCAGGCGTCATGTTCCCCTGGACCGGCGCCACTTGCATGTTAGCACCAGTTGGAGGACCCCAGCCGACAGCCGCATTTGCAGGGCTTGGTGTTTGCATTGGAGGAGGTCCCCAGTTCATGGTTGTATTTCCGGGAGCCGGATTCCCCCACCCCATGTTTTGATTAGCCGGCACCTGTGCCGGACCCCACCCCATGTTTTGAGTAGTGTTCTCAGCAGGCGCCATACCCCAAGCTGCGTTTGGTGCAGGAGGGGGTTGTGTGTTTGGTTGACCCCACCCCAAGTTTGGTTGACTGCCCTGAGGCAAAGCTGCTGTTGCCGGGTTTGAAAAAGTTCCGGCGCCTTGAACACTTGGTGCAACCCAACCGTAAGCCTGGGGTTGTCCCGACTGTGCAACACCACCCATAGCCTGAGTATCGGCTTGAAGATTCTGATTAGTAACAGCAGGAACTGCCTGGACAAAGGTGGGTGCATGGTTCGGCATCTGCATTGCATGCGGATCATTAGTCATGATTGGTTGATGATGTCGAGAATCAGGAGTACCCACAAGAATCCCTTGTTGGGAACTAGGAGTCGGACTATAAGCAGTGGCCTGGGTTGCAATATTAGGTAATACCGCACTAGGGGAAGGATGCACTACATTAACACCCGGAGACTGCATTACTGCAGCGAGAAGAGTCCCGTCAACTCCAATCAAGCCTGCATTATTTTGTCTCGGAGTAGGTGAAGGCAGGCTTGGGAGATCATTTCTGTCCCACTTTGAAGCAGACAGTGTTGAGATTGCAGCAGAATTTTGATCAGTATTTGATCTCTCCCTGTCTTGGAATAAGGGTTTTTCAGGAGTCTTAACAGAATGACCTACCAAGGTACGCAAATCATGCAGTGTGCTAGTTTCTGGAAGTGTATCGTCAGCCACTTGAGATGATTTTGGAAGTTTCCCGGCTAATACATCAGCCAGAAGTATGGAGTTGTCCTGAGTCTCGGTAGTTCTCCAGATACGTAAATCAGAAGGAAAGTAACCATTGTTGTTCCATTTACGCAATTGAATCACAGAGAAGGGCCCTTGCACCTTTCCAGAAGGATCCTTGTAATGCCATATTTTTTCTGATTCATTGATCTTGACTGAAGCTTCCGCTACTCCAGTTGAATGAGATGCTTGTGGGGTAACAGAAGTAACAGCAGTAAATGATTCTGACGGTGTGACGGGGCGGGCAACCCGCTCAAGAGACTCAGAGTTAGTAACGGAATTCAGTTTCTCAACGCTTCTTGATTCTTGTATGTTGTCCTTGTCATCTATATTCCAAGAACTTTCATTCCCTAGCTCGCCATAATGAGTAGAGCCAGAAGAAAATTTGTTACCGGATGGATTTCTATTCGATTCCCAATTTTTACTGGGTAAATTTGCTGCACCACCCCAAGTATCTTTTGCAGAATTATCATCCCTGGGAGAGATCGGGGCCCTTCCTCTCCTGCTGAAACCTGGCATCTTGGATCTCATGTAAGCATCTGCAGGCACAATATCAAGAACAGTAAGAATGAGTGAAATATTTCAAATCACCAATTCTGTAGCGATGAAGGAAAACCTCGTCTGTTGTCAGTATCACTCTCATTCTCTTCAGACTCATAATTTGGATCCATCTTTGGATCTGCATGTATATCTGGAAGTTCTTCGAGTCTACGTCGACGCTCTTCAGGGGTCTTCAAGAGCTGTAATTTCTCCACACACTCTCTAAGCGTGAAAATTTGTCAAGGAACAAACCAACTTCCACAAGAGAAAATAACATGCATACTAGAACTTGAAGAAAGAAAGTTGCATATGAAGAAATACCCACTCTGCAGTAACATAAAATTCTTCTATACTGATTTATAAGTTCTGCTTAAAATCTCTAGTATTGATATTCGAGTTGATGAAGAGTTTGCCAATAGAACTCCAATAGATATCCAATTAAATGGTTTAAATATTATATTTCCCTAATTAAGTTCCATATCTTTAATCCATCAACAAACAGGCCTCCATTGCCCAGAGATAAAAATGATACCGAAGTCTAAATTTTTTGGTTGATATGCAGAAAAAGCATGTGATATAAAACATAAATCTACGCAGTTAAAGGTTCTAACAGAAGCTAGAAATCAACAACGGAAAGGCATATTAAGAAAGGATATTCTTTCCGCCGTCCCATATCACTAGCACGATCACGAAGATGACTGAGCCGCAAAGTCTCTGATTCCAGCCACTGCACACAGAAAGAGATATGCACAATGTGATCCCATAAAAGAAAGAAACATAATATACAAAAATCCTATTCAAGATAGAAAACAGAATATGGAAAATAGAAAACTCCAACAGCATATCTAGAACAAGATTAACTACATAGGAGATAAAGCATGGAAAATATTTCAGAGAAGGTTTTCGGAGGCTCCTTGCTTTGCCAGGAATTATACAGGAAACATTTCATTGCGTGACATGTCCTAATGTGAATTCCTATTTCTGAAGAAATCTCATTTCAATAGCATAATAAATAAGTACGGTGTAGTCATTGATGTCATCCATTTAAGGAAACAACAAAAAAGAACGTTTGTTGGAAAATCGGGGTTTAGAACATACGTCATTGACTCTGGCCACCTGTATTTCTGTGGTCTTGTCAAGAATTTCACCCTACAAAACATCAATTACCACGTCATAAACAGAAAGAAACATTCAAGTTCCAACCAAGATCTCTTTCAAAAAACAATTGAGCCAAGATCAGAAATCAGGAGCCATTTATATAAATACCACTGTCAGCCTACTGATGAGTCCACACTTGATACTCTGGCGGAGGCGCTTACATTCCTCCTGTGAAAGTAGAAAAAATAATAAAACTATTACTGGCTTCTGAAGAAAATACCATTTATGACACATTGTTGCTTCCAATGAAACATATACTGAAAGAACTATCTATAGTATATAAGAAAGGACTGGTCTTAAAGCAGTTGCCATTACTGTCATCACGAACACTTTCAGAACTCAAAAACTAAAAAATGAAAACCAGAATATTAAAGTATCGCATGTGACTCCTGTATTTCATAAAAGGTCTGCTAAAGTTCTATAAGCAGCCACTGAAGTTAGATATACTGAGGTCAGATATCTTATGAGTTCTCATGTTGAAATTCATCCAGCAGTAGCTTCTATATGAGGAGCATCTTGGTAATTAACATAAATGACCTTAGCCATTCACAAAAAACAGCTGATAGATAAAGTTAACCCCATGCAAATTAGTATGGCATTGCCTAGATTTACTTTCAACCACCCAGTATGTATATAGTCAATCTCTTTTTGTTCTTCCCTTATGCTGTCCCAACAAATACCAAAGTACAGTACACTTTCTGTAAGGAGATCCAGGGAAAGGATGGACATCTCATTGACCATGGAACATCACTATTGGTAGAGGAAATTTAAGTCAGAAAAGTTATAACTCAGTGTACCTCTGTAAACTCTTGATTTGAGATTGTATCGATTGGTATAACCTCAGTCTTGTCAAGATTTAGTATTTCCACCATAATGTCGGTGGTCTTTTTGCCAACCTTGTACGGCTCTGCATTTTTACTGGTGCCTGCATACAAAAGATAAAGAAGATGAATTTTCACGATTACTTACGTCTGGTCGTCTGGAGGGGTGGAGAATCCAGATAGCCCCACAAGAATTTAGTCCTCTTAAACAGAACAATAAAACACTAAGTAATTCCAAGATAAATAGAAAATAATTCTTACCAACAACTTGCACTAATCTATAAAGATCTTGCTTTTGAGTACTAACAGAAATCCTAATCCGCACAAATGTCCCAACAACTTTATCATGAAAAGTATCAGTATCTTCAAGTAGGTCCTCCATCAACTTCCTCCGCAGATAAATTAAAGTAATGTTGTGCATATCAATAGCAGCATAATCATCAAGATTTGACTGAGGCATCCGACTGCCACTTTTTCTGCGAGTTTTGCGCTTCCTGCCCTTAGTATCAGCACTGTCATCAATATCTAACTGGTTATGTTCGGTGTCAACAACACTCCCTTGAACATCATCATTCTGCTCATCTCTTGAGAAAAAATGTGATTCGAGAAGTTTTAACATTTCAAAATGCCCAACTCGAGCTTTCCCAAATAAATTTTCGAGTCTTGCATCACATCTAATTTGACTTTTGCGACGTGGATCACGTAGTTTGTTGCTTTTGATGTACTCAAGGAGAAGAGCTTGTACATCAAACTGAGAGAGTACAGATGTGTCGCCATCTTTCATGTGTGCAATAAATTCCAGTAGTTCCTTTGATGCCCACTCAGAATTGTCAGGTACCGTAGTAGATTCTCTTCCTGCCACAACAGCTGCACCGACCAATTCCTCTTCTCCAGGGAGGGAGTTTGACTGTTTCCTTAGCTTTCTTCTTTTAGGTCTGACAGTTTCTAACTTCTCAGTAGAACGATCTGAGTTAGATCCTTCATCATTACCATCAGCTTGTGCTTCAGACGATTCTTTTTTGCTGGATCCAGATACGTCTGCTCCCTTAAATGGATTCTTAGCCTCTGCAATCTCAACTGACGTTAGTGACAGCTTAGCTTTCAGTTCTGTATAGTAATCCTTGAATAGGAACTCCCAGCTACTTCTATCATCAAAATCTATTTGAGACTGCATTGACAAGAAGATCATCAGAACAAATTGAGCAAAAGAATAAGTGAAACTAATTACAATGCGATATATAAAGTTAAGATAGCAACATAATACTAAAAATTCTGAACATTTCAAGAATTGATTTCTGAACGCACAAATAAATGAGGTGAAAAGCTAAACCACCAAAGTTTGACATTCTAGCATCAGTATTAGTCATTTCCAAGGAAGCAGACATAATGTTCAGCCGTAACATAAGGGTTCCACGGAAGACGACCAAAGGCTCATTACAGAATTCCTGACGAGAGATGGTAATTTCATAGCACAAATAGGTAAATACTTAATCATGGAGATCTTAAGTTACTACTTTTGGCAGATAGATGTGTTAAAAAGAGATATTCTGAATAGACACTACTCGAGACACCACAACATGATAGATATTGCTTACTCTAATAGCGTGATTACTTGACTTTTATAATTTTGGTCATTACTTTTCGGATTGCCATAGTTTTCCATATGATGTTTAGTTAGAAAAATTTGGTTGGTTATCGGTTATGCATGTTAAATCCCAAAAAGTGGGGACGCATTAATCACTTGTAAGCATATTCCATTTCCAGCCAACGCCGATTGATCTAAATTGGACTTGCAATTACCATGGAACCCGTGGTTTTTCTAGTTGATTATTAAACGTCGCAACCAACTTCACTTGCCTCAAAACGAGAGGCGCCCAGGCATGTTTGATCACTTGTAATGCATGGGTCTAATGAAAACAGCCAACAAAATTAACAGCCATAATTATGACAAGAATGACTAAAGATAATTCAAACAGCATTTTATGTAATGAATATGAAACAACAACCCCCCAACACGTTTTCCACATAAGTTAATTTGATCTTCAAAACGTGTGGCGACAAATAGTGTAAGTAACAGTGTAAAACTCGAGTTTAATACATCAATCAAACAAGCTGCATAAGGAGTAAGAGAGAGATCGCAAGAACACATACATCTTTGTCACCCTGATCGTTGTTCTCAATTAATTTAACAGTTTTCATGCATGTGTCACAAAAGCCTTTATTTCCACGGACACACAAGATAACATTCTCTTTTGTGCAACTCCTGCACAGCGAGTATGTACAAGTCCAGCACATATAACGAGCATTCTTCTGGCACATGGTACACAAATGCCAACCTGAAAATAAGAAAGATAATGAGTTCATTAAGCAGCACAAAGAACCATGCACGCTTACCAAGAATCTAGATAAAGTAGGCACACAAGTAAATATACATCACAACTAAGATAAAGGAAGCATAGAAATGAACAAACTAAGTTGCACTCTACACAAAAGCTGACTTGATGAACATGTTTGAGACAAATATGCTGGCAACACTAACTAAACTAATAGCAAGGTATAATGCTAGTCAAAAAAGTAGTAAATGAATGGATTTAATAGGAATATAAATCCACAAATATAGGTTACTAGAATCAACAACCTCATGCATCTCAAGAACTAATAGTCGGCTATGACACCAGGTAGCTCAAACCAAATTTTCACAGTTTAAGAGATGGTACAAGGAAGTAACATCAGACATGGCAATCCATCCCAATAAAAGTAAAATAACTCGTCAATCTAAGTTGTGCTATAAAAAATGATGGGACAGACATTTTTCCCATGTATAATTAGTTCAAAAGCAACCCCAGCTCAAAATGTTACCGAGGAAAAAGGCAGTCACATTATTAGATTTGATTCCTTAAAGAACATGATATCTAGAAAAAGACTCATATAAATAAGCTTTTACTTCCACAAGTAATTTGCAAGTGCAGAACAATTGATGATGCAAATTAAATTTAGCACCAACAGTAAAAAAGGAAAGAGTGTATCAGGACAAAAGGACTTCTTTAGATGCTGTTAAACTTTCCAGTTGCATGGTCTAGAATTACATAAATCATGGGATGCACACAAAGAGGTCAAAGCTTATCAAGGATTAGCATTATTTGAAAAGAAATGAGTGGAACGGAAAATTAGATGTGGTTGAAGTTGAGAAAAGAATCTATAGTCCTCCGTGGAAAGCCAGTAAATTAATTTTTATTTCGATCAGCTGTGCACACACAGTGTTTCCACAGTACGAAGAAGGATGGAAAACCTCGAATAGCTATGGTAAAAAAGCTAAGAACAAGTAATATAGTCTTTGGATCAGGATAAGTTTCTATTGCAACAGGCTTGATGAGAAAATGAATTGGTTTATGATAAAAAATTAAAAACACTTCCACGGTTGATATCACAATATCTAACCAATAATCTGTTTCAAATATTTTTTTTCCGAAATACTTGAACTTAAAGCATAATAGCAATCTATGCATATTGAAAACATAAACAGCTGGTTGACCCATGTGCAGTTGTAGACTCACGATATTGTAAAGAAGAATGAGCTAAAGAACTAATACGAAGGTCCAATTAAACATAACTATTGGTAATGACAAGTAATTTCATAAAAGTGGGTTAGCCAAGTAAAAACCTTTAGCAGGAATATTCCTAAAAAAAGCATCCATCATGGGTCGTTCAGTATATGCCGTAGATATAAGGATTTGCTTACCACAGTTCCATCGTCCCTTAGCTTTAAAGAATGCCTCGTCCCGATCGACACAAGACGGGTGATAGGCCTTAGGGCAACCCCTGAAAACAATAAAAGGAGCTTCACATAAAAACAAAAATAACTACAAAACAAAGCATTTTTTTTTTTGTCTTTTTATCAACTACAACCCAAGATTTCACCTTCCTTAACTCAGAAAACATACCTACGGTCACACAAAACGAGGTCCCCACCATCAAAGCAAATGAAACACACATCCTCCCCGACAAGCTTCTTTGATGCAGCTTTTCCTGTGGCTTTAGAAGTTGATGGACTCTTTGAAAACTTCCCTCTCTTACGTTTTCCTCCAGATGCTTTACCTGAATCAGGAACATCTGTTTCAGTCTCCATTTCAGTGTCTTGTGCCCCTGTCTCCTCCTCAGCATCCATCGCTTCATCTTCCTCATCTTGCACAGCACTAGGTGAGTCATCTAACTCCTCGCCAGGCTCCTCCAAATCACTCCTTGTTTCATCTGTCTCCATTTTTACAGCAGTGTCCGGAATTTTATCAGCCACCATATTGGGTTCTGTATCAGCTCCAGTTGGGGTATCTACTAACTGAATCTCCTCAGGCACATCCCTCTTTGCTGATTCCAACTCCACTCTTCCCTCACTTTCTTCTTTAACATCCCCTGCTGGACGAACCTCTTCAGTAATTGCCTCCTCTCTGTTTTCTGGCTCATGCACAAGCTCATCCGAATTGGGTTTCTTTAACACCTCAACGCTTAAGTTCTCATCCACTGACTTAGTTTCAGAAGACATATTCTCCTCAGCAGACACATTTTTATCATCGGTATGCTCATGGGCCAAATGAGCACTATCGGCACCATCCATTAATTCAAGAACCTTCTCCCCTTCACTGGCATTAACTACGCCGGTTTTCACTTCAGTTACCGCCTCCACCTTAAATTCACCCTCAGGAATCGATACCTCTGTACTGGTCATTGGGTTTCTGTTCTTTTCTTCCATACCAGCAGGTTTTTCAGTATTCCCAACTTCTGAATCATGTATCACCGTATCAACCTTCTCAACACCGTCTGCATCAGTCACCCCCACTGCATCCGAACCATTTCCTATCTCCCGACTCTCTACAGACTCTTTAACCCCTACAGCCACTTCTTCAACATTATCCCCATCGCCCATTTCCGGCTCGCCTACATCACTCACTGTCCCTACTTTATCCGTCTCTGCCATCAATTCATCCCCTGTACCATCCATTTGCAACTGAGGCAACACTCCCGTGCCACCTATCTCAGTTACAACAACAGCCTCCACGCTAGAATCAACTACACTAACAGTTTCTTCCTTGACATTCGTCCCGATTACCGGCTCCACCAGTAACTTCTCACCGCTCGCTTCGATTTGCATGTTTTCGCCACTCCCATTCCCTGTATCATCACCAACCTGCTCAGCTACCGGCGCAACCCCTTCCTCGAGTTTCTCACCCGCTACCGAGTCTACTACTAACAACTCACTCCCCTTCGAGTCTAACTGCTCGTCATCCACAACAGTAACAACAACTTGCTCGGCCACAACCCCCGGGTTTTCAGTCGTAAACTCCGGTTTAACACCCTCACCCACTAGTGATTCTACTACTAACAACTCACTCCCTTTAGGGTCCAATTGTTCGTCACCCGCAACAGCAACAGCAACAGCAACAGCCACCTCTGTCGTATATTCCGCCTTCTCACCACCACCACCACCACCACCACCGTCACTCGGCTCCACCTTATCCTCTAACGACACCGTTTCATTTCTTTCCACAACAACATTAACATTCGATTCACTCAATTCAACAAGCGACTCGCATTTCATTTCTTCAATTTCAGGTAATTTCTCTTCCATTTCCGATGTGTTCATGTCCGACGAAGGCTCTTCATCGTCCTTCGATGACATTTGATTGTAGTTTTGTTTTTCTTTTTTCAAAACCCTAACCCTAGGTTCTTTTTTCTTCTTGAAATGGAAGATCCAATTGAGCTCAATTGGGGAAATGAAATATAGGTGGGTTTTTGGAAATTAAGGTATATTAATTTGGGGATGAATGAATTATATGAGGGGTTTTGCAATTATTATTATTATTATTATTATTATTATTATTATTATTATTATTATTAAATACATATATATATATACATATAGAAAAATGAAATGAAAAATGGGGCTTCTCTTTTTATCTAGGTGAAAAAATTATTGGGCTTACCAACCTCGTTTTCTTCTAGGTGCGTTGGGTTTTCGTACTTGGGCGGCTCGATCGTTGTATAGTCGAAGAGTTTATCTAAGAACTATGAAGTCGTATTGTTCACTCGAAGGGTAGGGTTACGAGTTTCTACGCTATAAAAAAAACAATTGTGAAGTGTACTTTCGTTTGTTGTGACGCACCGACACTTTTGAAAGTCATTTAATGCGGTATCGTATAATATTAGCATCATCCTTTTTTCCCGACTTCCTCGCCTTTCTTTTGTTGTACTATGGTTGAGCGGTCGCACTCCTCGTACTGTAGAAATAGAAGGAGGATAGTTGTCTTTGAGTCTTTCCTCCTTGGCTTTATAATACTTTTTTTTCACTACGGACAAAAAACAAAGACGACACCAACACGTGAAAGACTTTCTATGTAATGTGGTGAATAAAAGACATGTGTCTGATGCGTATCGAACGCCCTTCGAGGGAGAGTTTGACTTATTTCAGACATACGTGGGATTATTTCAAGTTTTCCATAACTTTCTTGTTAGATCCTATTTTCTTTTTAAAAAAATGTGAGATGCAAATCAGAAACTAAATCTTATTCTAAATGTGTCTGATCTCTTATGTTGGGCCAAGGATTTTTTAGCATAATTAGCAAAGCTCATGCGATGACGAAACTATGTTAACTTATAGGCATAGTTAACTGAATTAGGTGAAATTAAGAGAGTGTCTGCAAATACTTTTAAAATGAGCTTGTTGGCTTTTGTCTATAGAGTAGCCATAAATTAGTGTTTGAATATGGGCCTTTTGCTTCTCCTTGTCTTAAAATAAGCCAAAGAAAATGATGCAGATCATAAATATGAATATATCTTGATCGAAAATAACAAACCCGAGGTTCAAGGAAGTCGAGGTTTGACCAGAAAGTCAACGGAGCCCGTTTTTGACAAAAGATACCACTTTTCCAAGTGGAAACGACCTCCTAAGCAAAACGTAAAGACAAAAGTCTTTACGCCCACGTGATTTTAGGCAAATTCAAATGTTTAGAGGGTCAAATTTACAGTTTATTATTTCCAGTGGGATTTTATGTTTTATTTAGTTATTTTAAGAGTCTTTTGTAATTTTGGCATTTTTCTTAGTTAGGGTTTTCACTTTATAAGTTAGTCGTCTTTGAGTCATTGTAGTAAGTTGTTGATTGAATAAAAAAAATATAACTTGAGAGTTTTCTCAGTTTTTGTCAATTTCTCGGTATTCTACGGAATCAACAAGCTTTTGATTTCTTGTGTTATTTCATCTTCCCTTATGTCTTCACCTCGCTACATCAGAAAAGCACAAGTCCACAAGCTGGGTAGATGGTGCTTTTAAAAGCTCATTTTAATTATGATAATTATAAAAATATTTCTCTCTCCTAATCCTTTTAAAGTGCCTTCTATATACCCCTCATAATTAAGAAAAAAATATTCTATAATCTTTTCTCATCCACGTTCAACTGTAAAAAATATCCTTTAATTCTTTTTCAAAGTGCCTATTACATGAATACTTAATTGATATGGTTATACAAACAATAATATTAATCAAGTATGATTAACATCTATAAATAAAGTTAATTTTTTAAGAAGATAGAATACTTGATTGATATTATTATACGAATAATTATGCATTTTGATGTAATAATTATATATATTAACTAATTTTATTAAACGGTTTATTGGTATATTTTTTATTTAATTTAAGAAAATGTATACTTGTCTAAAGTAGGTGCATGTTAATTATTTATATGCTTGATAAATAAGGGTATTTAAGTCTTATTGCATTATAATAGTTGCTTCTCACTTATTATTGAAACACTACAAAATCAATTTAAACTGCTTTAAGCTGCTTTTTGAAAAAAAAATTGCAAACACTCCTTGCTTTAAGTCAAAATGAACTTTTAGTGAGTTTAAGTAAAAACTTGGAAGAATGAGCTTTTATAAGCTCTTGAAAACACCCACCAAGTGGAAAGAAGTTATTTTCTTTCATGTATTTAATATTTATGTATTTTGGAATGGACAATAAAAGCATAGATATATTTTTATTTAATTTTCTTGAAGTTCTAATATTCCTATCCATAATTCAAAGAGTTTATATTCTAGCTCCATTAGAAAAAAAAATATACAAAATAAAAAAAATTTATCCAAACTGATGCTTTCATCCAAGCGAATCTCGGTCTCCTTAAGAAACACAAGTTTCTTTGTAAATCCAAAATGATTAATTAGATATAATTTGTTAAAATTGACGAAAATGCGCTCATAAAACATGAATCATTCAAGCACCTTAAACGGGTTGTTTGAGATAACATAAATAAAAGTGTGAGTAATATTACTTGTGATTCAATGGTATTATGTGATACGTTATATGTGTCAACTTTACAAGAAGAGTGTTTAATGTATGGTCATATTGTCAATCAGTGGACTTTATGCCACGCTACCGACGCACGACATTAGGAGACTATGGTCGAACAATAGCTTCGATCATTTCTCAAAAGCAATCCATCATCTAATCATGATGTACTTGTTGAAGGTTATTCATTTTTCTTAATCATCGACATGACGACACACTTGTATCAACTATACATGATGTACTTATTAAAGGTTGTTCATTCATCGACTGTATACAAGAGTATCAACTATACTTAACTTTTAGCTGGAAAGTGAAAAGCAAAAACACCCATTTGCCAGATTATCTGCCCAATTATCAACCAATATAATCATAGAAACTAGATTTTATCTTAATTGCAATATGAAGAGTTACAAGTCTAACACCTTGGAGAAAAATAAGGTGTGCTACGAGATATGTGCTTGAAGTTTCATATCAGACTTCTGATGACGGAGAGGACGATCCCAGTCTACCCCAGACAATAAGTTTGAGCAAGAACCTAGAAGAATAACGAGGAGTGCTACGGATGTGTGTTTTGAATCTTTATATCAGACTTCTGATAATGAAAAGGGACTAATTCAGACGACGAGTTTGATCTAGCACCCAAGAGGAAAACAAGGAGTGCTGAGAGATGTGTACTTGAAGTTTCAAATCAAACTTTTGATGGCGAGATAGAGAGATAAACAGAGAGGACGATCATGGCCCAACTCGAGGTTTTCCAAATTAATTCTCGAGCATGGCATCACGTCTAATTTGATTTTTCCGACGAGGATCACGTAGTTTGTTGTTTTGATGTACTCAAGGAGAAGAGCATGTACATCAAACTGAAAGAGTACAGATGTGTCACCATCTTTCATGCGTGCAATAAATTCCAGTAGTTCCTTCGATGCCACTTTGAATTGTCACGTACCGAAGTAGCTCCGCTTTCTGCCAGAACGGTTACACCGACCAAATCTCTTCTCTATGGAGGGATTTTGACTATTTCCTTAGCTTTCTTCTTTTAGGTATGATAGTTCCTAAGTTCTCAATAGAATTATATGAGTTGTGCTTCAGATGATTCTTCTTTGCTGGATCTAAGATATGTCGGCTCCTTTCCTGGATCCTTAGCCTCTGAGACACGTTAGTGACAGCTTAGCTTTGTTCTGCATAGTAATCCTTGAATAGAAACTGAAAATGCAAGGTATTTTAGAATAAATGTTATTGGATGTTTGGACAACATTGAAACCAGAGAACCTGCAGGCAATCTATCTCTGCTTTAAACTGCTTAATTTGAGTTTCGCCTTTATTTACTTATTAATCAAGTTCCACGATTTTAGTTGTTTATGATTATATACAGAAACACTTATTAATCATAAGGAAGTGCCTTGGAATATTTCTTACTTGAAGTTTTCTTAATTCAAGTTAAGTTGAAAAGTCAACAACACACAATTTCAAGAAAGGAAATAAATTGGAGTTCTACTGCAACTAGGATTCTTTCCAGAATTTACTCCGAAGTGAAGAAGATGTATTCCATTATTAAGACTCTAATAAAGAAAACAATTATTCAAGAAAGAGGCTGAGTTCACAGGAAGTCTAATTCAACATGAAAACAACAAGAGTTTTCAAAACTGTGAACAACACACCTTAGAGTACAAGTTTCAGAAACCTATATATAGGTGTGAAGTTCATCAAGACAAACACAAGACAATAGTGCTAAATAATCCAAGAGATTAATTCTTCGTTGTATTGTTTTGTCTTGCTTTTGCGAAGTTTTTGTATCAATTAATTAAGTCTAGTTCTTATATTTAAGTAGTTCGTGCTTGTCTGCTTCGTTGAGTCCGATCAACAAAGAGCGTGAGTGAATTGTTGTGAGGAACGTTTTGTTAAAACCGTTTTTGGTTATTTTGCCTAAGGCTATGAAGTTTTTAATAATATTGAAAACTTCTGAAAACTTTGTCTTCTTGCGTTCTTAATTCTGTTGCACATTATTACTCTATCAAGAAGTCTGGTCAAGTTTAGGCAACACCAGCTTAACTTGAGGTTGAAAGTTGTATCAATCCTGATCCAACAATTTCAGAAACTCCCAGCTACTTCTATCATCAAAATCTATTTGAGACTGCATTGACAAGAAGATCATCAGAACAAAGTGTGAGAAAGAATAGGTGAAACAAACTACAATGCGATGTAAAAATACTATTATCTTATAAACATTTAAAGAATTGATTTCTCAAGACACAAATAAATGAGGTGAAAAGCTAAACCGCCAAAGTTTGACATTCTAACATCAATATTAGATCATTTCTAAGGAAGCACATATATTGTTAGGTAGCAATGCAAGGGTCCCATTCAAAAAACCAAAAAACGTGAGGGTTGCACAAAAGACGACCAAAAAGCTAGTCACATTATTATGTTTTGATTCCTTAAAGAACATGATTTCTAGAAAAAGGCTCATGTAAATAAGTTCCTACTTCCACAATAAAGATCTGTAAGTGTTATACAATTGTTGATGCACACGAGCCTCTAAGTGTATCAGGATAAAAGATGCTTCTTTAAATATTGTTAAACTTTCCAGTTGCATGGTCTAGAATTACATAAATCATGGGAGGCACATAAAGAGGTTAAAGCTTATCATGGATTAGCAATATTTGAAAAGAAAACGAGTGAAGCGGAAAACTAAATGTGGTTGAAGTAACTGAGAAAAAAATATGTAGTCCTCTGTGGTAAGCAAGTAAATTAAATTATATTTCGATCTGCCGTTTGCACACATGGTGTTTTCCACAAGATTCCACTAGAAACGACTTTTCATAGTAAGAAGAAGGATGGAAAATCAGTTATGGTTAAAAAGCTCAGTACATGTAATTAATTACTTGTGGATCAGGACAAGTTTCTATTGCTACTGGCTTAAGAAAAAAATCGTAAGAGGTTCCACCATCCGAACAGGTTGGTTTTGTTGTACCTTGTGCTTCCGATGATGGGTCGAAGCCTAAGTTACGGAATTAGGGCACCAGGGTTTTGGTGACCTAATATTTAAAGGTGGTCAAGGTCCCCAAATCACACGAGTCACTTTCTATACTACATCCCATCGATAATTAGATCCAAAGAGAACTAAAGTGTAACGTCCCTAAATTTTTCTAGTAGATATATATATATATATATATATATATATATATATATATGTGTGTGTATATAAGAATATAAGTATCATATAGATACTTCTTAAAGAAAAAAAAGAATATATTATTTGGTTAATTTCCTTTTAGCCCTTCACCTTTTAAAAAAATCATTATTTGGCCCCAAATATTTTAAAATACCAATTTAATCCTTTTAATTTAAATTTAGATAAAATAATAAAAACAAATAATAGTGAAATCAGATTTTTCTTCCCTAGGATCCCAAGAAATAATGGTGGATACATGTAGGACCATAATAGGCCCAAACATTAAGAATGGAGGAAAAAGTCTTCATAATAATAATTTCATATAATTTATAATAAGATATATGTAAAAAAAACAAAATTGTTACATCAAACATGGCTGAAAGTTCTTCAAAAACACAGTAGATTACTTGACTATAATAATCAAAATAGTATTTAAATAGTTGATGGGTTAATTATTTTAATCATGTAATTTGCCTATAAATACAAGCACCTTCTTTGTAAAAATTCCACACCAAAATTCTCTAAGAGTTTGCATATAATTTCTTCACCAAAGTTCTCCCATTTTTCGTCCTCTACTCATATAAAATTTTTCAAGAAGTTCCTAAACTCAAAATTTGTGAAAAAAAGCTCAAATTCTAATTCTTTTGAAAATTTCCAGTTTTACCCCTGAATTGAAAAATATAGAAAAAATACCAAGGCTTAATATTTTGTAAAACCGCTCTTTACACATCTTCCTAAGTGTGTCTGGTACGAAATCCCTAAAAAAATATTTGGAATTGCAATTGATTAGAAGGGTAGATTAAAGGTAATTTTAAGCTTGCTGCAATTTTCAGCTATAAATAGCATATCTTTTATGATTCTTCAAACTAATCTATGATAATGATACTAATCTTAAAATTGATCAAATGTAGTAGTTAATAAAGTCATGTGGATATGTTAAAACCCATTTATTATAAGTTTTAGTCAAGTATAGGTAGTAATTATGATTTTTCTTTTAATTATGTGTTGTAGGAAATATATTCATAATTAATTTCTACTTAATTCCAAATCAAGGTGTGAAATTGGGTTATGATCTAATTACTTGATTATATAAAGTTGTTTCCAAGTTAATAATTAAGCTTCACCTTAAATTAGTTCTACGAAATTATACCTTTGTGATTTCTTATATATGTAACAATATGTATTGTTAATAGGTAGTTAGCATAGGAAATCCGATAAATTATGCGATATGAGTCACATGTTAAAATAAAAGTTATTTGTGTTATAACTAATAGGTAACCGTAAAATAAAATAAGTTTGCCTAAATAGTTCATACATGGATTTTAACAAGAAACTAATAATCTTACGGTGAAATAACGAGAACCGAGTTAAAATGTGATTCTTTGTCATATTTCTATTTCTTGACTCGGTTGTAATTAAAGATAAGAAGGACATACGAGAAGATATAACAAATTATAAAAGTTAATTATTATTTTAAACTTATTAACGCATTTAGATTTATTTAGGAGACGGTGCAGAATTTCCCGAACACGAAGTTACCGTCGCAGGTGAGATTTATAATACCTTTAAGCCCTGTTTGGCACCCGGCCTGAGGAACTTGGTCTGAGTACTTGTGATTTTTGACTCTAAATGGAGAACAACTGATTCTTTCAACAAAATCGTTTTCATTTATGATCTCATTTCGTAACCTAATCCTTTTGATTAATGTTGAAATATCCTTGGACCACGAATTCTTAATCATTTTTCATATCTACAATAATTTCTCCAATATGATAATCCACATGTTGGTTCTTGAACTGTGCAACGAGCAACGAACTATGTTCGGGACATGTAGCTCAAAAGAAACGGACACTGTCCGGGTTACTAGCTTATTGTTTATCTGTTATACCCATTGGGACGCCTTTGGGAAGTTGGGCCAGGGATTGAGACAGTTTACTGCTGGGCAGCAAGGGTTGTCGGTTTAAGTAAATTCGCTCGATACCCATTTATCTAGGCACCGCTTGCAGTCAGGAGTTGATTGTAACCGCGCGCTAGGTTGACATGTACTCGAGCATGTCTCTTGATCTATTTGCGAGGTCGCTCATCGTTGAGAGGCACAAGGTAGTATACTAGATGAAATAAGGTTGAATATGTTATATGAGATGCACGAGTTCATTATCTTGTTATTCATTTGTTATTCTTTAACTTTCAGTTCTAATGTTTTCCCTTTCATACCATATCAAATTTCACATATTTGTTACATCTATTATTGTTACTAAAAATCTCACTAAGTCACCAAAGACTTACATCTCATGTTATTTTCTCTGTCCATTCCTCAGAATAAGCAAGGCTTAACAAGGCGACTGGATCCAACTACGGTGGACGTGTGGGATTAAAATAAAACTAAAGTGTGTGAAAATAAAAACAAATCTCTAATAATTGTGTATTTTATTATGTATTCGATGTTTTTGAGTTTTGTGTGGATTGTAATAATAAGCTCTATGAATATCGAAATCTTCCGCTGTAATAAATAAGTTTGTATTTGACTTTATTATGGTTCCATTTTAGTGAGCCTCTCCGAGGCAGCGTTAAGATTCGAATTGGAAATTTACAAATCCTATTCGGAGACCTAAACGAGACCTTAGAGTTTGGGACCTCACATAGATGAACTCTCAAGGGGTTTGTGCTGATTTGGAATACCAAGCACACGACGTTTCACAAGCAATTAATCATACGGTGTAAGGTACGCTTCCGCAATTCAGTTCTTCGATTTATGTGTTTAATTCTTGATGGTTTGACACAGCGTTATTAAACCCGGACCGGCCGAACTGGTTCAACCGGGAACCGGCCATTGATCCAAACCGGTTGGCTATAAATAATCGTGGCTACTGGGAACCGGACTGGATCGGTAAAAACTGACCCATAACCGGTAATCGGCCAGTCGATCGGTTCGGCCCAGTCTGCCAAATTTTTTTGTTTAAAAAAAGAAAAACTAATAATAAAAACTACAGGGCCTCAACTGCAAATTTCCACCCTTTTTCCCTAATATGATTTAGAAAGAAAAAAAATAGGTATAACTTAGATCGTGAAATCCCTAATATTTCTAGTTTTGCATAATTTAGTAAATATGTATTGATCAGTTTTACAAGAATAAATCCATAAACCAACAAAGCAGAAACAGAATAGAAGAGAAAAAGAAAGAAAATGAAAAAATGAAAGATGAAGATGAAATAAAATCTAAAGCAGCGACAATGAAGAAGAACATATGTTTCTCAAATTTTATTGTTTTATATTAATAGTTAGGGTTTTGTTTCTATTAAGAGTCATTTTGAAAATTTGTTGGGCTTTGTTTTTGGCCTCTAACAAACTTGTTAAGACATATTTTTCTTTAGAGTCTCTTGTATTTATGATTTGTACTTTTGTTTCTAACTGAAATATAATATAGTTTATATAAATTGAGTTCTGATTTTACATGTAATGAAATTTGCTTTGATGTGAATGTTTAGCATAGTATATGTATTACTTGGTACGATTAACCGAAGTTAAATAGATTACATATTGATATTTGTATTTTATATAAAATACCCCATAGTTTAAAAAATATAATTACAGGAGTATGTATGTGAGTATATATATATATATATATATATATATATATAAAATAAATAACCATCTACCGGTTGAACCAGTGGTTCAACCGGTTCGACCACTAAAACCAGTAACCAGTAAGATCACCGGATCACCGGTTCAGTGTCCGGTCCGATTCTGAAAACATTGATTTGACATGAACGCTCTTGGGTTTCGATTTCGGTCCCAACAAGTGTTATCAAAGCTTTTTCATATTGAATCGTTGGGATTAAAGTATGTATTTTATTTCAATGATTAATTGTTGCTACGTTCTCAATAAATAATTATGGTTTTGTATGAAATTAGTTTGAGAACGAACGTGCGGTTAAATTCATGATTAAGAGTTCTCGACTTAATTAAGAATATGTTTTGCGTTAGTGTGGCTCGATTTTGGTTACAGGTCAGTATGTTCATATTTTTCTTTGATCTTATGTCGAGACATCCAGAATTAAGGTTTAATAAATTTACCTCTATTTTAATTCTGTTATTTCGGTGTGATACAAAATATGAGAATTTTTATGCTTAAGTGGAGTTTCTTGTCCGGTAAATATTCAGATTTGATATCATGTTTGCCTTTTAAAGTTATGCATTCAGAATATAATTACGTGGTTAGTTTTATGGTTAATTAGCACATAATTAAGGTATCCACATTCAATCCACCAAAAAAAAAAAACCGCCGCGATACGCCGCCTCTGAATTCGACGAGGAAGACGAAGATGGTGGAGGCACTTGCTGCGCCGCCGTTGTTCGGATTATAGAAGAAGGCGGTTAATGGAGCTGCATCTAAAGGGATATGGCGACAACGATTTTGATGAAGAAGATGATGACTAAAATTGCAAAACAGTCCTTAATCTCGATGTAGTTCTTCTATATTGCCATCTAGTTCTTACTAATTGCAATTGAGTTCATTTATATTGCACACTTAGTCCTCTCTTAAACAGTAAACTGTAAATGGCCCCTGCCAATTGCAGCTCCAGTCCAAATCGTTTAGAAATTGGGATTTAAGTCTTAAAATATTGCAGTTCAAGTTCTCATATCCTGCAAATTGCAAACCAACCCTAATATATTGTAGATAAGTTTCTAATTACTACAAAATTTCAATTTCAAATTGTCCTTGAATTTTAATAAAATTATATGGCCCAACTATAACTAAAGTTGAGGGATATTAAGATTTTAAGCTTTCATAAAATTAAAGAGTAAAGATTAAAAATTTGGGCATGAGTCAAGTCTACTTTGACTTGTCAATTAAAAAGGATAACCTTTTAAAGAAGCTCAATTTTTCGGTGCAATCTTGAATTCTAATATTGGAAAAGTTATATATTTTAAGATATGTTAATTGAAGCAACATCTCGCAAAAGTGAGCTCCCTTGTAGAAATTAATTCATTTGGAAAATATAAATGGTAATGTGCATGTAACTTATGTGAATGTCCATCGGCCAAAAGGAAGATCGATGTTTATCAGAATTGCATGCATACTTGCAGAATCAAACTTGTAATGATTACGCGGTTTTGCATGTAAACATAACATCGGTCAAAGGTAGAGCTATGTTCGACATTTGTTGTCAAAGTTTAATTACTGCTTCAAGATAACACTTACAAGTTAACATTTGGTCAAAGATAAAATGTTAATGGAGTTCCGGTATCTTGAGATGGGAAGTACCAATATTTGAATTTGATTTTGATTTTGATTCAAGGTTAATGTGAACATGTATAAGATTTATTCTACTTATAATTACCAACAAAAACTACCAACATAAATTATATTTCGGTGTTAAAGCACTTCAATTTTTATCATGAATCTTCATCTTGCGTTACATATTACTTATCTACTACATCTTAAGGATAAAATTTACTTTTACAACAAGGGTAATATAAAATTGTGGGAGAAAATATTAAACGCATGTGTAGGATGATCATGAACAAGACAATCTTAGTAACTTTTAGGGGCATTATTTAAAATATATATACATACATACATATATATATATATATATATATTAAAGTTAAGTTCCTTAAGGATATAAAAATAAAGTTGTCCATAATGATAAGTCTAAAATATATACATTCTTGACAATTATAATTTTTAAATATGTATGATGAAATGATGATATTAGGGAGTACATCTCGAAATATCTCGTATTACCTCAATACCTAAGGACAAAGCAAATGCAATCTTACAAAAGCTGCAAATATAGCAACTAAAAAAAAAACAATAAAGACCACCAATTAAATTAGAAAAAAAAAGTTGTTTCTCATTTGAGTCTTATTCTTAAGGAGAAGCAATGCACTAATTGTCATGTTAGGCGTGTCAAATGGTGTACTTCTTAATTTGATAATTTCACAGATTAAATTAATTTTGGTTACATAGACCCATGTGATGGATAGATTAAGTCGCAGTATCTTACATCACTATGTCCATGAAAAGTTCTCTAAAATGTCTAAAGTCAAATGATGCTAAAAGATGCATCTATTTGCGTAATGACAATAAGTTCAAGTTGAGGCAATAAAGAAATTTAGTTACCATGAAAGAACTGTTTTCAAGATTTATTTTGGTAAAGTCGTTCTATTTTCGACTTTTGGGCGAAAATTATTATTTTTTGATTTATCAAGTTACTAAAGAAAATTCAACTTTTGTAAAAGTTTTGGCTTTAAAGTTCTCGAGTTCTTTCTACAGTTGTGATTTTTTTAAAATAATATAATTTCCTCATAAATCTTTTACTACATCACTTAAAGTACAAAAGTTATATTGACTTGTGAAAATTCAGTCAAGTTATGGTATATGAGATCAAGTCATACCTCCTAAAGGAGAACAAGAACTCATGTTACTATAATTCTCAAACTTTGGGTATGTTGTTAAAGTTGAGAGTTTACTCAACTTAAGGATCAAAACATTACGTGCATTCAAAATATTAATTTATTTTATAGATTTAATATTTCAAGTGAACTTCGCCCAATATAGTTTGTAATTTTATATAGAGAAATGTAATATCATCTTAAGGTACATGGTACATCATAAATTATTAATTTCACTATAATGGTGTCACTTAAAAATGAAATATGACAATTAAAAGCTCTCTAAATTGAAACTCTTGAGATTGCAGATTGCATTATATAGAATATTTACTAAAGTACAAACTTGTTTAGAATATCCAATTAAAAGTAAAGTCTTACTGACTTTATGATCATAATCTAAATTTAATAACGGTAAGTTACTTTAAGTATTCTAAAAGGTCTTAGTTAAAAGTTTTAGATCCCACATTAAAGTCAACTTTTAAGAGTGAAAGGATGTTTGGTTCTTTGAGGATGCTGAGTTTGCGGGGGAGATAAAGTTAAAGACATTGTCTTTTAGAAGGAATATGTTTGTATTCTTATGGATGTATTGAATAAGTCTTGACTTCTTTGTCATTCTATTCAATACCATGCAAGTTAAGACAATGTCAAGGAAACTCCGGTATAGAAAGTAGTTTCAAAAGAACAAACTTCAGCATCTCAAGAACTTATAACATTAAAGATATAATATGAATTTTATGAGATGGATATGATTATTGTCTCTTAATGGCAACATTGTGAGAATATATATAGTGCGTCCAGAAAATCTTATGTCAAAAGATGCATGGATAATGGCTTGCAAATTTTAGAAACTCATCTCTAGAAATTATTACTGATGGAAATAAATAGCGTTTCTCGATGGCAACATTGATGGGACGTTCTATATAGGGAAACCAAATGCTCTATATCTAAAGATAGAGAGATTATGGTTTGCAAGCTTAGAAAATCCATCTGAGTATTTCAGTAAAGTTATAAATGGTACTTCAAGTTTATCAATTAATTATCTCAATTATTTTTGAGATGAATTTAGTAAATACCATAAGGTCCATGGGAGTAAAACTATAATGTAATTGCATTGCTTTTGATACACTTTCTTATAAGAGACTAGTACAATTTAATTAATGCACTAAAAATTGTTCTTAAGTATGTTCTAAGTATAATAAATGTTGGTCAGATATTTAAGTAATTTAGAAAAGACCATTAGGAAGCAGCCAAAATGAGTCTTATAGTACTTAAAGTATTTTAAAGGATACATGCTTACATGTCGGAGGTCAGGTCAGTTTGAGATCGTAAAGTATACTGACTCCAATTTCGGTGGATGCCTAAAAGTATGGTTTTACATCAAGCTATGTTCATCTACTTGTCATGAGAGTCACTTTAGAAAGAGTACTTAACCATCTCGTATGGTAAATAATTTCATGACAACGGTGTCCATAGTGTGTTATAAGGCGTTCAATTATAAAAGTATGACTGTATACTTTTGTCACGAGGCTGCATGAAATGGATAACATTGAAATGTGCCACTAAAGTTATTTTTGACCATAATAAGCAGTTATACACTCTAACAATTGGATATTGATATTGTCAAATTACACAAGACATCATATTCCTAGTTGTTGAATAAAGAGTTCAGAGTAAACAATCGCCTATAAAGCGCATCAACACAAACTCCATATCGTGGATCCACTAGTTAAAGAAGTGTCATCCAAAAGTTTTTATGAGCTGGTCGCTCGTATGGATGACATGTCAGTTAAGGAAATTCAGCTTTTGTGGAGTTTGTAGATGTTTTACAATATAGACTCTTTCGGTTAATCCAGTATAAGGATTTTAAGGTTATTTCTGCAGAAATAAAGTTTCAAGTAAAGTTATACTCTGATTTTAGTTTGAGGCTTGATCTCACTAAGGTTTAAGGGAGGACTAGTTGAAAACAGACATATTATGGTCACGTTACATGAAGTTTCCATGCTACACATCCACATCATGATCTATGTCATTTTGTTATATTGACATACCGTTTATGGGTTGAGTCACGATAAATGTGACAAAGGCCCATTCGATCCTATGTTGATATGATTAATGGACGAGATTGGTTGTAGATACATTCGGTAATGACAGTAAATGAGCTCAATTTGGTGAAGCATAATTATGAAGTTCACATATAGCCCAAGTGGGAGATTATTGGATCCTTTATCCAATAATGCTGGATCGTTAATCCAACGTTGGGCTTATCTGTTAATAATTATGTGATATGAAATGTCATTAATAATAAGCCCGCTAAAAGTGATCTAAATTTTGGTTAAATTATGGGTTTAATGTATCTAATAGGGTGTGGGCCTTTAATGGGTAGAGACTGTTGTAACTTGTGCTTACGATGATGGGTCGAAGCCCAAGTTACGGAATTAGGGCACCATGGTTTTGGTGACCTAATATTTAAAGGTGGTCATGGTCCCCAAATCACACGAGTCGCTTTCTATACTACATCCCATCGATAATTAGATCCAGAGAGAACTAAAAGAACTCTCAAGGGGTTTGTGCTGATTTGGAAGACCAACCACACGACGTTTCACAAGCAATTAATCATACGGTGTAAGGTACGCTTCCGCAATCCAGTTCTTCGGTTTATGTGTTTAATTCTCTATGATTTGACATGAACGCTCTTGGGTTTCGATTTCGGTCCCAACAGGTTTATGATGAAAAGAAAAAAATAACAGGTCTAGTGATATCACAATATCTAAACCAATAATCTATTATAAATGTCGTTTTCCCAAAATACTTGAACTTAAAGCATAATAACAATCTATGCATGTTGAAAACAAAAGACAGCTGTTTGACCCATATGCAGTTGTATACGCACAACATTGTCAAGAAGAATGAGTTAAAGAACTAATACAAAGTTCCAATTGTTAATATCTATTTGTTATGACAAACAATTTCATAAAAGTGGGTTGGTCAAGCAAAATTTTAGCATGAAAATATTCCTAAAAAAGCATTCATCGTGGGTCGTTCAGTACATACAATGGATATACAAATATGCTTACCACAGTTCCATCGTCCCTTAGCTAGCAAGAATGTCTCGTCCTGATCGACACAAGACGGGTGATAGGCCTTAGGGCTCTCCCTGAAAACAATTAAAGGAGTTTCAAGGCGTAAACCCAAAAATAATTACAAAACAAAACACTTTTTTTGTCTTTTGTACCAATTAAATTCAATAATTTCACCTTCCTTATTTCGAAAAACATACATGAGGTCCGCACCATCAAAGCAAATGAAACACATATCCTCCGCGACAAGCTTCTTTGATGCAACTTCTCATGTGGCTTTAGAAGTTGACGGGCTCTTTGAAAACTTCACTCTCTTATGTTTTCCTCCAAGCGAGCACTATCCGCACCATCCATTAATTCAAGAACATGCTCACCTTCACTGGCATTAACTACGTCGATCTTCACGTCAGTTATCGCCTCCACCTTAAACTCACCCTCGGGAATCAACATCTCTGCATTGGTCACGGGGTCGCCGGTCTCTTCTTCCGTACCTGTAGGGATTTCAGTATTCCCAATCTGAATCGTGTATCACTGTATCAACCTTCTCAACACCTTCAGCACTCTCCCTAACTGTATCCAAACCATTTCCTATATCCCGAATCTCTACAAACTCTTTATTATCCCCTCCATCTACTTCTTTGACATAATCCTCGTTACCCATTTTCTGCTCTGCTCACCACTCACTGTCCCTATTTTAACCCTCTCCAACATAATAGAACTGTAGAGAGGTAGGTTAGGTTAACATGTTTTTGCAGGGAGTTCAAAGGGAATTTACTTGTGCGAACTGCAAGATAAAACTGTAGAGAGGTAGGTTAGGTTAACATGTGTTGTCATATCAGAATGTGCACAACTTTGTATCTGTTGCTCCTGAGAACCTAAATGTACCAAACATTGCTGTTGGAAATGTGCCACCTGCTCAGAATGTGCACAACTTTGTACCTGTTCTTACTATTGGAAATCTTAACGTCCCACCGCTTGTGAATCAACAGTTGGACGCTGCCACTGCAACCTTCAATAACTT
Source organism: Linaria vulgaris (assembly GCA_948329865.1). NCBI lineage: Eukaryota > Viridiplantae > Streptophyta > Magnoliopsida > Lamiales > Plantaginaceae > Linaria > Linaria vulgaris. The sequence goes on from OX415251.1 coordinate 5,437,389, forward strand.
GATCCTCGTATTCAACAACGACTCTCCAAGAGTAACAACTATGCTTTAAAACTTAGGTGTACTTTTCCAGGGAATACAAGGTCAGGGGAATCACAAAGTTCAAGGCCAAGGTGGCATGTTTAATGTACATGGAGTTCATCCAATCCATCATGTGAATTTTCAAGAACAACAGGTCGTAGTGCAGGCTGCTATGGCAGCCGCTGAGTAGGCCACTATGCAAGCTAAACAAGCCGATGTGGCAACCACTGAGCAAGAAGAACAAGTTGTTGCGGCAACCGCTGAGCAAGAAGAACAATTTGTTGTGTCAGCCTCTGTGTAGGTCGCTGAGCAAGAAAACCAAGCCTTTGTGCCATATGTTTTGCACCAGATGTTTTGCAGGCCGATGTGGCAGCCGCTATGCAGGCTGTTGTGCCAGCCATTGCGCAAGAACAATCGTCCGCTTTGTAAGAGGAACACGCTGATGTGTCAGCTGCTGTGCAACATGAAGATGCTCTGCGAATGTGGTTTTGGTTGTGCTGCTTATTTTGAAGTTCAATCCTTTGCAACAATGGATCAAACAACATTTAATATATCAATACCACTTTTCCGTATATCCACCTTAAAAGATCTAAAGGTTAACTCTATTGAATCTAATGACCATAGATTTTAGTACTTGTTTTGAGGATCAAACTCCTTGGTGATAGTTGTAATTAATTGAGGAAGAAACGCAGAAAGCCTAAAATTTTAAGACTAGAATCTATTCTTGTTGTTTATCATGCCAGAGTTTGTCATATGAGAATGTGAACAACTTCCTCCTTAGAACCTATATGTACCAAACACTGCTGCTGGAAATGTGCCACCTGCTCAGAATGTGCACAACTTTGTACTTGCTGCTGCTATTGGAAATCTAAACTTTCCACCGCTTGTGAATTAACATTTGGATGCCGCCACTGCAACTTTCAATAACTTCATGCTCGTATTCAACAACGACGCTCCAAGAGTAAAAGCTATGCTTCAAACTGAGGTGTACTTTTCCAGAAGTTCAAGGCCAAGGTGGCATGTTTAAGGTATATACAGTTCATCCAATCCATCCTGTGAATTTCCAATAACAACCGGCCCGTAGTACCGACGGCTATGCAAGCTGAACAAGCCGTTGTGGCAAATCTATTGGTTGATATTGATGACCCTGAGCATTAGTCAAAAGAAAACTCCTTGGTCGGGAATCCCCAAGGTCTGCATTATGACCAAGCCACCATCTGACACGAAATTAGACATTTTTCCACCAGAGAAGTTAAGATGTGCGGCTTCTAAATGCGCCAATATTAGTTTAATTATAAAACTAAGGAGATCTTAGAGAAATAGAAATTTAGCGATAGAAAGAGACGAAAGATTTATGCAAACAATGCAAGCCAGTTGAGATTTTTTCCTTGATGTCTGAAAAAGTGAAAGTCAGGGGATATATATACAAGGAGATAAGCTCAAGGAACAACCCAAATCAATCTAATCTAACGACCCTAAAAGCTAAAAAAAGGTTATACACCCTTCTTACAACAAAATAAGTTTCAATCCTAGCCACGTTCTAGAGAATTCTAACATTATTATTGATGTGAGGTTTATCAGGTGCAGTAGAATATAATATATCTCAACATAGAACTGTCAAACCTAAATCCCACTATGTCGCAAGTGCACAAATCAAGTAATAATAAAATGGAAAGTAAGATTACTGCCCAAGTTCCGAATGCCAAGAGAGTAGATATTTGTAATTTAGCGATTATATTGTTGAACACTCAATGAATCGGTTTTCTTTTCTTTTTGGCTCTATCGTTGAAGAATTACACTAAGACTAGGAACCATAGGTTAACTAACTAACTAACTAACTAACTAACAACTAGAGATCTAAACTAGAATGCTTAAGTGAAACTAACTAGAGATTACAGTTGGAACTATTTCTAAAGAACTAAGACTAAGTTATCTAACTAACTTGAACAAACTTTAGTTGATTGATTGATTGAATGCTATCTAAGATTGTAAATTAGATTTGGAAAAGGGTATCTAAGAGATGGATTTCATTGATCTCGGGTGCATGTACTTCATAGACAAAATACCAATGACTCCTATGCAAGACTATATTTATTGTTGGTTGTTTTGTTTCTGCGTTGATGTAGTAAATTAGCCACCTTTTCAATGTACTAAAGAACCCTCTAATCTCTAATGATGTCAGGCCGTTAAGAACTTTCCCCTCACCAGAAGTTCACGATGTCATAGAATCCATACACTGTTTTAGAAGTGAATTGGAGTTACTAACTACAGTCTAGATTCCACGGACACGTTAATGATCGAAGGTCTAAGGATTCATATGCATGATCTACTATGCTAGTGTTGTGTTAAAAATATCATATGTATAATTCAACATAATACAAGGTTATTCAATGTTTGCTGTCAGAGAAACACGTGCATCAAATAAACCAAGTAGCATAAGCAACAAATAATATCCAACAAAACAAATTCATCAATAAACACAATCAAAACATAGGTTCAAGGTGCCTCCATATGAGATCAACTACATCCTCCCTCAGGTACTGGGAGGATTATCTGCTCATAGTCATATTCTAATCACAACAATTCATCATATATTATTCAAGTAAGGATAATAAAAGATTAAACTCCAGATCTACTTGGCGCTTTCTTCTACTATGATTGTGGACTCCTTTGGTTCACCTTTCTCCTTCAACTATGACAATGGTGCTACAAACGGTCAAATTTCTGCTCTTCTCTAACCCTAGAATGCTCTATAACTCTTTTTAGTGGTGCTTTGTGCTCTGAGAATCGGTACCCTAGCTGCTCATCGTAGCCTCATTTTTATAGTTTTTCTTCGTCCTGGGCTTCATTTTAGGGTTTTTGGCGTTGGCCCAAAATTTCGTCTGATCGCGTGCCAGGCGCGCGACGTGTCGCAGATTGCGCGACTCCTTGTTTCTTCAGCTTCCTTGCGCGATCGCCCTCTTGCTCGCCCTGAATTCTGTTTCGTGGTTCAGTTAATAGCTCGGTTGGTAGCGTCGTAGCTCTATTCCCCTTTGTTACTAAAAAGTGTCGAAATCCTCCATAAAAGCATCGTTTTGCTCCGACTCGACTCAAACTGCAAAAACAATGAAATGACACTAAAACAAGTAACATTGCCACAAAGATTGTACAAAAGTCTAAGAAATCAGGTACTTAATTCACTATAATTCTTCTCTTATCAAATACCCATAAATTTAACCTTTGTTCGTCCCGATCAAGACTTTAAACAAAAGAATTCAAATTGTAATAATAACGACATTCTCAAATTAGGATTTTGTCTCAGAAAGCCAGGGAATTTTGCACCGGACGTCCTTTATGTTAACCACTTTTCAAAAAAGGTCCTCTATGTTGACATTTAGCAAAAAACGTCCTATATGTTGACATCATTTGTAATTTTCGTCCTATATGTTGACATTAACAGAAAGCGTCCTATTTACATTTTCATCCCTAAATAATTTATATAATTGCACTCACACTTAAAATTTTAAAAATTTCAACAAACTTAATTGCATTCTTTTAAGACAAATTCTTTTAAAAACAAAATTGATGATATTATATTTTTAGAAATTTAAAAAATTCAACAAACTTAATTAATAATTTCTTAAGTTTGGTTTTAATAATTATTTTATAATTTAAATTTTTAAAAAATATCAATTTCGAAAATTTAAAAAAACAAATATTATCAATTTCGAAAATTGCTACCCAAAATCGTTCGAAATAGTTTGAAAATAAAAATTATCAATTTCGAATTTTTTTTAAAAACAATTATCAATTTCGATTTTTTTTTAAAAGTATTAAGATTTCTAAATTGATAATATTTTAAAAAAAATTGAAATTGATAATTTTTATTTTCAAACTATTTCGAACGATTTTGGGTAGCAATTTTCGAATTTGATAATATTTTTAAAAAAAAATCGAAATTGATAAATTTTATTTTTCAAATTTTCGAAATTGATAATTTTTTTTAAAAAAATTAAAATTATCAAATAATTAATAAAATCAAGCTTAAGAAATTATTAATTAAGTTTGTTGAAATTTTTAATTTTCTAAAAATATAATATCATCAATTTTTTCTTAAAAGAATGTGTCTTAAAAGAATGCAATTAAGTTTGTTGAAATTTTTAAAATTTTAAGTGTGAGTGCAATTATATAAATTATTTAGGGATAAAAATGCAAATAGGACGCTTTCTATTAATGTCAACATATAGGACGAAAATTACAAATGATGTCAACATATAGGACGTCTTTTGTTAATGTCAACATATAGGACGAAAATTGCAAATGATGTCAACATATAGGACGTTTTCTGCTAAATGTCAACATAGAGGACCTTTTTTGAAAAGTGGTTAACATAAAGGACGTCCGATGCAAAATTCCCCAGAAAGCCACCTACAATTGTAAATCGAAATAATAAGAACTATGGTTATTAAGTCATCGCACACCAAAGTTAATCAAGTTGTTGTCATGAATATTTCATCGTGCATAGTGGTGTGCTCATGTATCACAAGTATAGAATACAATACTTTCATATAAAACTCATAAGATCAAGAAGTTTCACATATAGTTACTCCTCTCTCGCTTTCTACTTTTCTCAAAGTTTTTCATGCATGCAAATTCTTCATGTTGAGAATCTTTAGGAATTTGTTAGCTTATAATGATAGGCTCATGTATGAGCTACAAATGGAAAAAATATTTATGAGCTCTAGAGATGTCCATAGTGGATTTACTTATTAATGTTTCATTTTCCTCCCTTGTTTGTGCCTTCTTCTTTTGGCCATACATTTTAGGCTCATTTTGGCATATTTTCATTGCGTTTTGATTTGCACAAGAATTCAAACCCCCTATACTTCATAGATTTTCGAGATGCACCCCAAAACTTAGCGTTTTCGCAAAAGGTTATTTGTGCTCTCTATTATATTCATCCTCATTTTCTGTTAATATTATTTTTTAGCTCATGCTTTTGTTTTGAGCTCCTACCTTATTCCTCTTCAATCCACTACTTTCCTCTATAGAAATGGGTAGGATATATTTGTTTTTTTGGCTCATGGTAGGTGAGTAGGCTTCATAAACAAAGGCTTCAGCGGAGTTCGGTGGATATTTCTTCGTTAAGGGTTTTGGGCTTGAAAAGCTAAAACTTAAATATAGACTACAAACAGTAATAGACTAAATCACTTAAGATTCATAATTTATATGTAACATCTCATTTTCTCTAAATCCCATATAATTATCCAATATTTTCTGCTCATGCTAATTGTGAATGGTGTATATGAAACAATCATTCCTTCAACCTAATTAACCAAAGTTTACTCCTATCATACATACATAATTCCTTTCTTCCAAAATCCTCCCATATTAGGCATATATCATCATAGATCATATCTTTTGCATGCTTTTATTATTTCAAATTTTTATTCTAACTGACAGACTCGAAAAAAAACTAAAACAGACTCTAAAACATTTTTTTGGAGCAAAACTAACCGAAATAGCGACGTTATTCACCCCCCCAAACTTAACATGTTCAATGTCCCCATTGAACTAAAAAGAAAAAGAATTAGAACAGAGGACTCCCCCCGGACATTCTATTCTTCCTAATTGTTGTCTTGTGCAGTGTCGAATTCTTCCATGTTCCACTTGTTCAATCTGACCATCACTTCCTCCCATGAGTTGTAGATATCCTCCCGAACCTTTATGAGCTCAGTTCGGATAAATTTCTTTAATTGCTTTGTTTGCTTTTCCATTGCTTTCTTCACCAACTCTTCCAAACTCGGTGGCTTTGGCGGCATCACTTTTGCTTTTCATATCTGTCAATTTGTTTCTTTATAATAACATCTTCAATAAAGTTCTTCTTGTCGGATTGTTTAACAGGAACCCCGACTGCTCTACAAATCCTTGTGATCAGCCCTCCATGTGGGATAGCTCAGGATATTTTCCATGTAGGAAAAGTGTTAATTGAATTCATAATTTCTTGCCTCACATCTATATGGATCCCATCGATTATCCATGTCAACTATTTTACTCTATCCCAGTGTGCATCTGTCATGTGGTTAGTAGGCGCAATTTGTGAAATAATGAGATTATACCAAGCCTTATATTTCGGCACCAGTTTATTATAAAAGGATAAAAAGATTAGATGAGTTCGACTCTCGAACAATGGTGTCCTGTAATGCTGTTTAAAACATAGCCGACTCTTGCTTCTGATGCTTCCCCTCCGCAATCTTCTCTAGATCGAGCTTGTAATATTCATTGATAATCTCTGCGAAGATAAGTACATTTTTCCCTTTCAGTGAAATCGGTTATGTTATTGGTGCAGTTATGTTTGTAAAGAATTCAATCACCATTGTTTGTTGACCTCTCCCGGTTGTTTAGCAAATATTGTCCACCCTATATGTCTTGGATCTTGTCGTGAAAAATGTCAAATCCCCTATCCGCGATGAATGATTTCTTCATGAGTTTTTGCTTCTTTGCAGGTCTATCATTGTAGCCATAAAAATTTCTAAGTCTTTTAAAGACAAGAAAGATTAAGTACAAATAAACTTTATTTCTTCAAATGAATATGGGGTACAATCTCTAGTAATCCTCTTATTCTTTTCTAATCTTGAAGCTTGGTTGACTTGAAGGTGGAATTGACTTTCATCGCTTCCACGTGATTTAAGTTGAAGGTTAATCCAAGGGCTCTTGAGCTTGATCTTGAATTACCAATCTACTTTATTTGATCTTCGCGGCGAACAATTTGATCTTCTTCTTGAACTTTTTTAATGTCAATCTTCTTTATAAGAATCTCGATCTTCAAAATTACTTGGATGCTTGACAAACATTGATGCGAGGGCTTGGCAACTTGATCTCGGATCGAAACGGATACTTGATTTGAAGGTTGATGAAAAACGATATGATCTTCGTCTTTAGTTCTTCGGATATGTTGAGCTTTGATCTTCTTTGAATGGACTTCAATCTTCAAAAACGATTTTTCGAGGGTCTTGTGACTTGATCTCGAATCAAAACAGACTTTGACTTGAAGATTGTTGAAGAACAATATGATCTTGATTTGAATTTGTTGAGTTTCTTGAAGCTTGATCTTCCCTGGCAGAAGTGCGATCTTCAAAAATGGTTATTTGATGAACTTGAAGCTTGACTCCGGATCAAATGAAGGTTTTCGCGAAGAACGCCTTGAACGCCGCGAAGAACACCTTGAAGATTGGTGGACTTGATGGAGAGAAAAACCTTGAGCTTTTCCTTCTTTAGACTTGTAATATTTTTGGTGTGATTTTTCTTTAAGGGATGACCTTTATTTATAGTTGTAAAACCTAGAGCTTATTGCCTGTGATTGGTCGGTTTTTTCTTCAAGATAAACATGGATTTAATTTGGCTTGTTTATCAAGAAATCTTTAGAACACATCATATTTCCACATGTAATAATGTGATTGGTTGAAACACATCATTTTTTACACATGGCCTTGTTTGATTGGTCAAAACACATCATCACTTTTCACATGGCTTGATATAATTGGTTGAAAAACTCCATCTTTTCCACGTGGCTTTATTTGATTGGCCAACAAAATAAATATTAGAAAATTAATTAATTTATCTATTTTCTATTGGAATTTAATTTAGTAAACTTCCAAATTAAAATAGAAATAATTAAATTAACTTCTAATAATTATTTTGACACTTGTCAATATTTGATTGGATGAGACAAAATTTATTTGTCTACAATCATCCACGGTCTTTTTCTTGCATGGTTGGACGCGTGGAGATGATGGTGATGATTCCTCCTCGTCGGAACTTGAGTAATTCCTAAGGCGTTTGTTGGTGTTCTTCTGTAGTGTCATGGTGTTTGAACAAGTAGAATAATTGTAGAAGAAAAAAGAAAATAATAATGAAGAAAAATTAGCTTGGGATTTTAACTTGTGTGGGAAATAATTCTTGAATTTACCTTTATAAATAGTATAGTAATACATATAGGTATAGATGGACTAGGATTCCACCATATAGGTAATTTTAAAGTAATGGAGAAATTGTGGCAGCCGCTGAGCAAGAAAAACAAGCTGATGTGGTAGCCGCTGAGCAAGAAGAACAAGCCGCTGTGCCAATCGCTGTGGAAGAACAACTAGCCGCTGCGCAGGCCTCTTTGCAAGAGGAACAAGCCGTTGTGCAACAAGAAGATGCTCTGCGAAGGTGGTTTTGGTGGTGCTGCTTATTTTGGAGTTCATCCTTTGCAACAATGGATCAAATATCATTTAAATATCAGTACCACTTTTTTGTATATCCACCTTAAAAGATTCAAAGGTTAACTCCATTGAATCTGATCACTATAGATTTTAGTACTTGTTTTAAGGATCAAAATCCTTGGTGATAGTTGTAACTAATTGAGGAAGAAACGCGGAAAGCATGAATATTTGAGACTAGAATCTGTTCTTGTTGTTTATCATGCCACAATTTGTTATATTAGCATTAGCCCTGTGAAAAGACTTCAAACCTATGGTAGATATTGCATTCTATTTGAACTTGGTATATTTAATTTAGTTATTGGGTTACCTGTTTGAAATTAAGTAGATGGATTACATAATTTTAATACCTGAGTAGCTATCTGTTGCCCACATGGCATAATCTTCTCAAAACCAAGTAAAATGTTTAGATTATATGAGTTCTGCATTTCTACTATTTATCAGTTATCCATATGAATGTTGTTAGTTACTTTTGTATAAAGTTTATTCGTTTGCATCTTATCTGAGTCGAGAAGACACAGTTAAGATTTTGATTTTTGATATATTGTAACTGACTTTTTAGAGATTTTATCGTGCTGAGGTTAAGATGTTTCTATCTTCAAGTTTGTTATTGATATGGATTTAATTGGATTAGGTTGCAGAAGTCTATTTGAATTAGATTAGCCATGGCAGTATGTGATAATGTAATAGAAGTTTTCCTTTTGTAATCCTGTATGGATTCTATAGAGTTTGGTCAAAGTGAATCAGTTCCGTCAGCAGGAGATTTGGCCTGGTCCGATTCTTGTCTGAGCAAAGAGCTTGAAATATCCAACAGTGACTGGAGTTTGTTCAAGGACGAGCTATTGGATAATATCAGTTCCCTTCTGAAGCCAAATCAAAGAATAGTTCTTACATGGAGGAGACGGGAATTTGGATAAAACAAATGTCAGGATTTCGTCCAGCAATGATCAAGCAGAACCAAACAGCTATGACTGTTTAAACAATTAGAATACCGGGGATTTCTGGTCAAGACATGACATGAATGATGTTTTCCTTCCTATGTACGATGATAATCTTGATGACCTTGGACCATCTAATTCTGAGGTGGACTTAGTTTTTGAAACCTTCGAACTAGAGTAGTTGAATGATCACGTGTTCAAGATATTGGATCTAGAAATTCAAACTGAGGCCACTGACTTCGATTTGCAAGTTTTTGCCACTCGCGTTCGCTGTATCAGCACCAACCTGCTTAACTACTAACAACTCACTCCGCTTCGAGTTCAATTGCTCGTCACCCGCAAGGGTAGCAACAACTTGATATGCAACATCTTCAAGATTTTCAATCACCTCACCCATCAACGAGCTTACTAATAACTCATTCCCTTGCGAGTCCAAATGAACCATCTAACTTTCAGTCATCTTCGTCGTATACTCCGACTTATCCTGTAATGACATTGTTTTATTTCTTTCAACACTGTTAACGAATGTTTAATTTTGAGGATTTTTTTTTGGGAGGGGGGGAGGGGGGGGGGGGGGTGTGAGATTCTAACGCCTTGCCACGTTTGAAGAAAATCTAACTGCTTTTTTTTTTGTTGTTGTTCTTCCAGAAAAGTATATCCTTTTATTCTCCATCTTCACCCCCTTTTATAAGGACTAATTTTGTACAAGACATATGTCCGATATATGTAAAGAGAAGCGGGGTATTTGTTTCTAATTCAGACAACTGTCTCCGAGGAGGATGACATAGCTTCCTAGAGTCACCGCCTTCGGGATTTAGGTGCCACGTGTCTCCTTTGCGATGAGTCGGTTTATTCTGTGATCTTATCGATTTGGGGAGATAAGGCTGTGAAGTGTATCGTTCTCCCTGTTCCGATGCATTCTTCCGATAGGTTGATCTTGAGAGGGGGACGCTTCTTGGAGAGTCTCCGATAGGTCCGGATGTGTCTCTTTTTCTCGGGTATCGAGTCGAGAGGGAGCGAGTCCCGGGTGATAAGGTAAGTGCGAGAGTATCGTATTCCTGAGAGTATTCGTGAAGCTATTTAAAGCTTCCGATACATCGCGCGGAATTTGTACTCTGTAAAATACTTTTTGCAAGGAATAATACACCGTTTGTCCAGTATCGGGAGGAGCATTTAAGCCTGCCGCTACGGGGGTGGTCTTCGTGATGCTACAAGGGCATCGTGAAGGAAAGGAGTGGCTTTTGAAAATGCCTAATGTTAACAAACACCAATGTTAACATTCGAATCGCATTGCTCGACGCCCTTTATTTCTTCAATTTCCGATAACTTAACTTCAATTTTTGATGTATAGGGGCATATTAACGTCCGATGAATTCTCATCGTCGTCCATTTGATTATCAGTTTTAGTTTTTTTTCAAAACCCTAACCCAAGTTTTTTTTTTCTTTTCTAGAAATGGCGATCCGATTAAGCTTGAGTGACCATTGACAAAATTGGGGAAATAAAGTTGGATTTTTGGAAATTAAGGTATTTGGTGATGAATAATAAACAGGGGTTTTCATGCTTGGGCCCGAACGGTATTATAGTCGAAGAGTTTATCTAAGAAAATATGTGAAGTCCTATTGCACACTCGAAAGATAGTAGTTACGGTTTCCACGTAATAAAAAAAGGCCCACTAATTCCTTTGAAATCACATGATGTTGTATCGAATAGTGCTAGCATCAGCCTCTGCTCGACTTGTCGTCTTCTTTCGTCCTATAGGTGAGCCTAGGTGCTAGCGGTCTCACTCCTCGCAACATAGAAATAGAAGGAGGGTGGTTGTACCTGAGCCTTTTTGCCTTGCCTCTGGAATGTTTTTTTCGCTAGGGGTAGAAAAACAAGACGACATCAACACGTGAAAGACTTTCTATGTAGTGTGTTGTGAATAAAAGACATCCGGCTGGCGTGTTTCGAACCCCTCTCAAGAGGAAGATTGTCTTATTTGAGATGTACATGGGATTATTTCATGTTTTCCCACCGTTTTCTCACTTTCTTGTTAGACCCCGCTATTCTTTTAACAAATGAGAGATGCAAATCCTGAAATCAGAATATTAAATCTTAAAACTACAATAATATATATATATATATATATATTTCTGTATTCTTAATTTTTAAGATATGTGTGAAACGGGCCAAGCCTTTTAAGAGTCGAAAATTTCAATGGGCTTAAGATTTTCTACATTGAGTGATCTCTATGTTGGGCCAAGGATTTCATAGCATAATTAGCAGAGCTCATGTAATGACGAATCTCTGTTGAGTGTTGATTCAAAGGCAGAGTTTTTTTTGGTGAACAAGGAAACAAACTAATCAAATTCAAACAGTTAGGCTACATCATTTTGTAGCAAACTAAGCACTAGATTCGGGGGCGTTTCCCAAAAAACTTCCCTAACTCATCCATCTAAATCCACTTTGGTAAGGCGATTCGCAACTTTGTTAGCATCTCGAGCAATCTTTTTAAATTCCACATTCCATGGCAGATGGAGCAACTCACAGCACTCTTGCACCAATTCCTTATGCTCAACTTTCGGCTCCCTAATACCCGAAGCCAATCGATAAAATGCCTCCGAGTCCGTCTCCACTTCGATATTGTTGAGTCGTTTCTCCCAAGCTATTTGTAGACTTCTCTTAAGTGCCCGCAGCTCTGTTTCGTCCACCGTCGGTGCCTCAAGGTGCAATTTAAAGCCCCACAGCCAATCTACGGAACTCGATCTCAGCAACCCCCCCAGTTTTATTGTTTGTCTTGGTTCAGCAGCCCCCATCCACGTTTAACTTAACCCAGCCGACCTTCGGCTTCTCCCATTTGACCTTCTCATTCACGCGGTTATTCCTCCTTCCCGCAATCCATAAATCGTAACTAAGTCACTTGACCGAGGCGATACAAGTCTGGACCGATTCAATCTCGCCACGAAACACAAGGTGATTGCGCGCACGCCAAATAGTCCACAATGCTGCAGTGAATATATATTCCCACGGCGTATCCTTCAAGAAAGCGCACGAATAATTCTTCTTTTGCAAATTCATCTGAATCTAGTCCCCCTCTCTAATATCATGGAATTCCCAAAGCTCCTCCCTGTTCAGAATTCTGCGCCAAACTTCCCAAGCTGCAACGCAATTCTTCAAAAGGTGGATAACGGATTCATCCGACTTGTTACATGCTGGACACATCGCGGAATCCGTCAGTCGTCTAGCCCACCTCAATTGGTTTGTTGCCAATTTATTTTGCGCCGCCAACCACAAAAATATTTTACCTTGTTGCTTAGCCGTGACTTCCAAATCCAATCCCACTTAGATTTTCCCCTCTCTGTAACTCTATATGCCAAGTTGCAAGAAAGCATGCCATCTCTGGATTCATTCCATAAAATTACGTCCTCTTGCTCCTTTAATTCGATCATCCGACTAGCGAGCATATTTCTAATATCTTGCGTAATCTCCGTACCCAGCCTATCGAATCTCCATTGACCAAACTCATCAATTACATTGCAAACCCGCAACTCTCGATCCTCCAACGCTATATTATGAACTATATCGCACATCCGCAACTCCCCCAACCAGTTATCAAACCAAAACGATGTGTTCTTTCCGATCCCAACCTTTCACCATAAAAAAGGTTTCATCAAGATCATACATCGCATTACACATTTCCACGTCATGCTAGCATAGCTCTTTGGGTTATGTTTTAGGATCGATGGCCCTTTTAAATATTTTGCCTGTATTAAAGAGCTCCAAACCATCTTCTCTTCTTTTAAAATCTTCCACACTATTCGCCAACATCGCTTCGTTGCTGGTGCGACAAGTTCTAATCCCCATAACCCCCATTTTTCTTTGGTTTCGTCACATTTTCCCATCCAACCAAATGAATCTTCTTTTCTTCAATATTAGTTAACCATAGGAGATCTCTATTCAACTTATCAAGTCTCTCACAAACACTTTCGGTAAGCCATGCCGATTGCATGTGATATATCGGCAAGGTCGATGAAACGGACTGAATGAGCGTCGCCCGACCCGCTAGCGAGAGAAATTATTTTTTCCATCCCCCGAATCTATCCATCACCCTATCCAATAACTCAGCAAATTTACTCTTGTCCATTCGGCCGTGCGCAATATTTACCTCTAAGTATTTGCCCAAGTCGCCGGTTTGAGAAAATCCGAGTTTCTCGCAAATAGTTCGCTTGATGCTTGCGTCCCATTCATCGAAAAAGATATTTTAGATTTTGAGGGACTTACCCGCAGACCCGAGGCCGCACAGAAACTATCCAACACTTCTTTAATTTCCTTGCCCGTATCATTCATCGCCTTCCCCAATAACACGAGGTCATCTGTGAAGAAAAGATGAGAAATTTTGGGCCCCCTCGACATGGAACCACCGCCTTCCATCTGTTTTTATCCACCCGCTCTTGAATCAAATAAGAAAGCCGCTCGACACATAACATGAATAAATATGGGGAGAGAGGATCCCCTTGGCGCAGCCCACATGAGTGATTAAAACCTTCTAACGAAGTGCCGTTCCATAAGATTCTAGTTGCCGCATGTGTCACACAAAACATAATAAGATTGGTAAGAGACTTTGGGAAACCAAAACTCCTCAACGTATCTTCAAGAAAAGACCAACTCACCTTGTCGTACGTTTTTTCTGAAAGTACAGGGTTTTCTGGAATCAATGTTAGACGATGTTGGGTCAACATTGAGGATAACATTGAAACCTGAGAGTCTGTGCGAAAACTGTTCTTTAGTTGCCAAATTTGAGTTTTGCCTTTATTCACCTATTAATCAAGTTCCACGGTTTTAGTTGTTTATGTTTATGTCCAGGAAGGTATCTTAATCATAAGGAAGAGCTATGAAAGATTCCTTACTTGAAGTTTCCATAATTCAAGCTAAGTTGAACAAGTCAACTCAACACGGTTTCGAAATAAGGAAACAATATTGGCCGTTCTTTGCAATGCGATTTTCCAGGATTCTCTAATTTGAAGAAGATGTGTTACCTTGCTAGCCCAGTAATAAAGGAAACACATATTCAGGAAATATATTGAATTCACAAAGAAGGCAAATATCAACAAGGAAACAACAAGAGTTACCAAAGCTGTGAACAACACATCTTGGCGTGCAAGATTCAAGAAATCTATAAAAGATGTGAAGTTCATCAAAATGAAGACAAGAAAATCGTGCTAAACAATCTGAGAGATTAATCATTCTTTGTATTGTCTTCGTCTTGCTTTTGCGAAGTTTTTGTATCAACTATTTACGTCTAGTTCATAGAAGCTAAGTAGTTCTTACTTGTCTGCTTCATTGAGTCCGATCAACAAAGAGCGTGAGTGAATTGTTGTGAGGGACGTTTTGTTAAAACCTTTATGGTTATTTGGCCTAAGGCTCGAAAGTTTTTAATAATATTGAAAACTTCTTAAAAATTATATCTTCTTGTGTTCTTACTTCCGCTGCACATTATTATTTTCAAGAAGATCATAATAGAGTTAAGGCAATTCCAGCTTAACTCCCAAAGTTGTTGTGTCAATCCACGATCCAAAATTTTCAATCGGCGTCAGAGCCAAACACCGACTACACTGGTGGTTTGGAGGTGATACAACACCATGGACATTGTCAATCCTAATACCAATAGGATTCCAGTTTTGGATGGCTCCAATTATGCATACTGGAAGATCAGGATGAGGTCTCATATCAAAGCTATTGATATTCGAGCCTGGCAATCAATGATCAATGGATACTCTCTTCCAACATTACCAAAAGATGGTGAAGGTGATCTAGTTCCAAAACCAGAAGCAGACTGGACAGCAGCAGAGGTAAGTCTCTATAACTCTAATGAAAAAGCTCTTAATGCTATCTTTAGTTGGGTTAATCATCACATGTTCAAGCTAATTCAGAATTGTACAAAAGCCAAACATGCTTGGGATATACTAGAATTACATTGTGAAGGATATTCTGCTGTTAAAGATTCTAAATATAGACAACTGCTTTTGCAATTTGAAAAACTTGAGATGGGTGAAGATGAAAGTGTTGACAGTTATTTTGAGAAAATTCTTGATATTGCTAACCAATGTGAAAACCTAGGTTTTGCTATGACTAATCAAGAAATGGTTTATAAAGCTATGAGAACACTGTCATCTAAATTTGCTCTCAAGAAAAATTGCAATGAGTGAATCTAGAAACCTTGCCAATCTACAGTTTCAAGTCTTGATGAATACTCTTAGAGAATTTGAGATGGAGCTTGCCTCACAACCTAGCAAACATAGAGCTGTTGCTTTAAGAGGTTCAAATCTTGACAATGAAAGTGACGATGATTTTGAAATAATTTCTTCAAACTATGGTAAAATTACTAAGAAGTTCAATAAGATGAATCTTAAAGGAAAAGGTAAAGAAAAGAATCTTAGTAATAGTTCCCCAAGTTATAAGAAATTACCTCCTAAGTTTGTAAAGTACATGTCATCAAAACCTACTCCTTTAGAAGCTGATAAGTTAAAAGATGTTCAATGTTTTGAATGTAAAGGATATGGTCATATGGCTAATGAATGTGCTAACACTCTTAGAAAAAGAGGAAATTCTCATTGGGTTTGTGTAGATGATTTCAATGAAGATGAGTTTAGTTATGGAGAAGCTGAAGAATAATCAGAAGACGTTCAAACTGCTGCGCTACTCACTCAGATTGACTGGACGCCAGAAGACTCCCTGAACTGCTTCGGATCTCAATGTTATCCCAACATTCAGGATCCAACATCAGAACATGAGACCTTCTTTGCAGATTGGGATGCATATGATACTGATTCTGAACCTTATCTTGCGTCCTACTTTGATGAATCTAACTTTGATTGTTTTCATGGCACAGTGGATCTAGATGAAGAATATTTCTTTGAAGGTGAAATGTCTCAAGAGGAAATCATTGAAGACCTGAAGTCTATCTACCACAAACCGCTGCTTGAGAATCACAAACTCATCAAGAGCAACAAAAGCTTGAAGGAAGAGATTGGATGCATGAAGGAGATGCTGAAACTGTATGAGAAAGACCTTGACAAAACTGAGGCTGAGCTGAAAGAGGTAAATGTAAAATTAGATAAAGCTGAATATACCATTGACAAATGGAACTCGTCTGCATATCTGCTTGATGAAGTCCTGAGTATGGGAAATCAAGGTAAAAATGGTTTGGGCTATGTTGAGAAACCTTCCTCTGAAGATGTTGATTCTGCCTATTTAAAAGCTGGTCTTATCAAGGAAAATAGTAGTGTGAGTAGTGAAATTCCTGTCAACACTGTGAAAAAGCCTACTTTTATCTGTCAATATTGTTTTCAACCTGGTCACATTAAGCCTTATTGTAAAAAATTCAGAAGTGTGATTGAGAAGAAAACAGAAATTAATAGCAGTACCAATGTTAGGAGAACCTCTGATCTGAATGTTATCCCAACATTAGGTAACAAATCTGAAGGACATAAAAGTAGAACTTGGATTGAAAAGTTAAAAACTCCTAAGGTTAAAATTGTTTGCAATGTTGTCTTTTCTGCTGTTTACTCTAACCTTGCAGGTAAGTGGTATTTTGACAGTGGATGTTCAAGGCACATGACTGGAAACATTGACAACCTGAAAGATGTTATCCCTTTGACAGTTGGAACAGCTACCTATGGAGGAGGCACACAAGGGAAAATCATTGGAAAAGGAGTACTGGATGTTGAAGGATTTCCACCACTCAAGGATGTGTTGTTGGTTGAAGGATTGAAAGCAAATTTAATTAGCATAAGTCAACTTTGTGATGATAACTTGCTAGTTACTTTTGATAAAAGTTCATGTGATGTATTTAATGGTGACAATGTCCGTGTTATGACAGGTACAAGATCAAAGGATAACTGCTATCTTGCTCAAGATGAAGCTGAATGCTACCATGCCAAGGTAGATGAATCTGTCATGTGGCACAAGAAGTTAGGACATGTGCACTATAGAAATCTGGATAAACTACAGAAGTTAAAAGCTGTGAGAGGACTGCCTAAGTTGACTAGCCCAGGTAAAATTGTTTGTGAAGACTGGCTGAAAGGTAAACAAATAAAAGTTGTCCATCCACCACTACAGGTACAAAGTACTAACCCCAGAACTAATAAGTGCTTTGAATTGTTACATATGGATCTCATGGGTCCTATTGAGGTTAGTAGCCTGAATGGTAAGAAGTATGCTTTTGTTATTGTTGATGATATTTCAAGATATACATGGATTAAGTTTTTGAAAGAAAAATCAGGGGCTTTCAACACATTCAAGATTTTGCATGCTAGTATTAAAAATTGGTATGGCAGTTCTGTAGGAAGAATTAGGTCTGACCATGGAAAAGAGTTTGAAAATGTGAGCTTTGCTAATTTCTGTGAAACTAAAGGCATTTTCCATGAGTTCTCTGCACCTAAGACACCTCAGCAAAATGGGATTGCTGAGAGGAAGAATAGAACACTTCAAGAGATGGCTAGAGTAATGCTGAATTCTAGAAACCTATCTAAGAAACTCTGGGCTGAAGCTTTGAATACTGCATGTCATATTAGTAATAGAGTTTATCTTAGACCTGGTACTACTATGACACCTTATGAAATCTTGAAGGGTTCAAAACAAACACTAGCACACTTTCATGAATTTGGTATTAACTGCTATTTGCTAAAGGATAGAGATTATTTGAGCAAATTTGATCCCAAAAGTGAAAAGTGTATATTTGTTGGATATTCTCCGATTAGTGCTGCTTTCATTGTCTACAATCCAAGATTGCATACTGTTCAAGAATCAGTGAATGTCACCTTTGATGATTTAACTGTTTCTGCAGGTACTGAAGAAGTCACTGGTTCAGATGTTACTACAACATTGGACTCAACATTGAACACAGACGCTGGAGATGCTGAACTGAAAACTAGAACAAATGTTGACTTAACACCAGAAACCCCCAATGTTATGCCAACATCTGTGCTGTCAGATTCTGAAGATGAAGTGGTTCCTATATCCAGAAGAGATCCCCCTCTTAGAATACAAAGAGATCATCCAACCTCTCAAGTAATTGGACAAATTACTGAAAGTGTTCGAACACGCAACAAAGAAAGGGTCAATTACAAGGATATGGCTAAGTTGTGTGTTTGCATGTCTTCTTCATGTACTGTTGATAATGTATCTTGTTTTGTGTCCTCCATTGAACCTAAGAATGTAACTGAAGCCCTTAAGGATAGTTACTGGATTAATGCCATGCAAGAGGAACTCTTACAATTCACCAAAAACAGAGTTTGGAATCTAGTGCCTAGGCCATCACATGTAAATATAATAGGTACAAAATAGATTTTCAAAAATAAAACTGATGAGAATGGTGTAATTATGAGGAACAAAGCTAGGTTGGTTGCACAAGGTTATACTCAGGTAGAAGGTATAGATTTTGATGAGACCTTTGCTCTAGTAGCTAGGATAGAATCAATTAGATTACTTCTTGCTATTCCTTGCTGTCTTAGGATTAAACTTTACCAAATGGATGTTAAAGGGGCCTTTCTGAATGGTTTAATTGACAAAGAGGTTTATGTAGAACAACCTAAAGGCTTTGTTGATCCTAAACATCCTGACCATGTGTACAAACTTGAGAAGGCTTTGTATGGCTTAAAACAGGCTCCTAGAGCTTGGTATGAAAGGCTAACTGATTTTCTGTTAGGCCTAGGTTTCAATAGAGGAGATGGAGATAGAACATTGTTTGTCCTTAGAAAAAGCTCTGATATATGCATTGCTCAAATTTATATGGATGATATTGTGTTTGGCTCTACTAACAAGTCTACCTTAGACAAGTTTGTTGAGTCTATGACAGGAACATTTGAGATGAGCATGATTGGTGAGCTCAACTACTTTCTGGGACTACAAGTTAAGCAGCTGGAGAATGGTATCTTCATGAACCAGAAGAAGTATGCAAGGAATCTGGTGAAGAGATTTGAGCTACAAGAGTCCAAGCCTTGCAAAACTCCTATGTCCTCTTCAGTGAAGATAACAAAAGATGGCACTGGCAGCAATGTTGACCCAACATTGTACAGATCCATGATTGGTAGTTTGCTATATCTCTCTGCCTCTAGACCTGACATCATGTTTTCAGTATGTGTTTGTGCTAGGTACCAAGCTGAGCCAAGACAATCTCACTTGATTGTTGTGAAGAGGATTCTTAGATATATCTCTGGAACTTCACCTTTAGGCATTTGGTATTCTTATGACACTAATACTAACTTGGTTGGTTTCAGTGACTCTAACTGGGCAGGTGATGTGGATGACAGAAAATCCACAAGTGGAGGCTGTTTTTATTTAGGGAATAATTTGGTCTCCTGGTATAGCAAGAAGCAGAACTGTGTTTCACTATCAACAACTGAATCAGAATATGTAGCTGCTGGCAGCTGTGTTACCCAACTTGTGTGGCTCAAACACATGCTTTCAGATTATGGGCTAGATAGTGATACACTTCTCATGTTCTGTGACAATCTAAGTGCCATAAGTATCTCTAGGAATCCTGTCCAACATTCTAGAACTAATCATATTGACATAAGACATCATTTCCTAAGAGATATGGTAGAGGACAAAGTGATCAACATTGAACATATTGAGACAACTAATCAGCTTGCTGATATGTTTACAAAACCTCTAGATAGTGAGAGATTCTTCAGTTTGAGGAAATCTCTTGGCATGTGCAATATGTGAAAATGTTGAGGAAACCAGTATTGACATAACACCACTGTCTAGCACTGGTATATTGGTTGTGGTGTAGTAGGTATTCTGTTGTTTTCCTTTGTTGAATTTATTTCCTTGTGAGTCTCATTTCATCTTTTTTTTTTGTCATATTTGGCTTTTGTGGTTGAAATCTTTGATTAACAACTCTTTCTAGTTATCATTTTCACATCTTTGTTTTGAAAAAGTAATCAAACTCTTCTGTTTATCTGAGGTTGTGATAGCCTAACATATGAAGAAGCTGGGGTACACAAAGTTCACTACTTTGATGTCTATTCAGTTGTGTCTTATTCATATGGAAGGTGTACATGACATGTGGAGAAGTTGGGGTGGATGATGTTGACAGCTTCAGTGTTACTCAGTTGTGCTTATTTACATGTTCCTGTTTATTTGGTCAAGGAACGCATGAGGGTGATCTTTTCTACTATGGTGTTTGAGGTTTAGATTTCTTACATTTAGTAGCACTGATCACTTGTTGATTCTCTTGTATGCAGGATGGTAAACAAGTATGCATAAGGAATTGGGGTGTTGGGGTGCATGATAAATGAATTGCCAACATTCAAGGCCTTTGTACTTGCCTAACTTGCTGCTGTTAATGTTGTTACTGGGGTGTGTGGAGTTCAGGCTGCCCTCATTCAGTAGTGACATTAGCTTTGTGTTTAACAACCTTCAGCTTTTGGTTCAGATGAGTTATGAAAAAAATGAAGATTATAAAGAGATGTGAACTGTGCTGGTTTGAGGAGTTTTTCATATGTGTTTACCATCTGCCTATTTGACATGACATTGTTGCATTCATGTAGGACTGCATTGTTTTCTTTCTTGTTGTTGAATTGTGTCAGTCTAGGCTTAGGGGGAGTATAATCCATGTGTTGAGGCATACAACTTGGGTGACATACTGCAGGTGACACACTTTTCTGTGCTTTCTATGATGTGGAAGTGAATTTCTCCTTGAATTCATAACTGCTGATCCCTATGTGTTTCTTGTTATCTATGTTGCTTGCTCATGATTTTGATCTGAACAATATGTCTGAGGTACTCACTTGCTATATTGGTTAAGTTTCAGATGTATTTTTGGATGTATCTCAAGCTCTCACATGAATCTGCCTTGGTGAAGCCTGTACCTCCACCTTCTGGTTTGAATGTTATCGAATGTTATCCCAACATTGTGCACTATCGCAGGACAACATTGAAAACATGAACTTGTAAGTTTTTAATTTTTGAAAACTGCTCTGATTAACTGTTAATTAAACATCAAAGCGTGTGCGCGGGAAAACATAGTGGGAAGATTTTATTTGATTCAAAATAAGTAACTGCCCACTAACATTCATTCTCTTTCCTTATTCACGGTTATTTTAGAAATCAAAACCCTAATATCCTTAATTATGCTTGCAATTTCCTTATTTGCGCTTACTCTGCAAAATTACTCTCTCTGCTCTCTCAAATTCTCTCGATTTTCTCTGCAATTTCTCTCAAATCTTCTTTACTAACAATGGAAAGCAAGTCTCCCATGAAAACTCTTGCAGATGTTGCCCTGGAAAGTGAACCCACTGCTGCTCGCACCTGTTCACACACTAGGGGTGCTGGTGCAAAATCAGATGATGCTCCTGTTGCTGCTAAAAGGAAGGCGATCCCCTATGTGCGACGTTGAAATAAGTCTAAACAGGGAGAATCGGCCTTCAATGTTGAGCCACCTGCGGAATCAACCACTCCCATCACCAATGAGCCTACACTGCTGAACCCAACCCTGAAATTGATGCTGATTTACCTTTTGAGGGGGATGGTAGTGGATCTGTTGAAAAATCTGTGGAGAAATCCGTGGATAAGTCTGTGGACAAGATGGTGAGGAAGTGGATTAGGGCTGAAAAGAAAAAGAACAAGGCTGCAGGGGAGAAATTGAAAACTATGTCTGAGACTGCTAAGGCAAAGGCTGAGGCCAGAAAGAGACAGGTGGAGAGATTAGCTAGGAAGAGGGCTGCTGAAGCCGAGAAGAAGGCTGCTACTACTGCTGCTGCTGAGAGAAAGAGGAAAGGTAAGCAAGTGATGGAAGAGGAGGTAGAGGTGGTGGATGTTGAGAATGAAGAGGAAGAAGAGGATAAGGAAGAGGAGACTGAGGAGGAGCAGGATGTTGCTGCTTAAGCAACATCTGGAACATAGAAGTATACTGATGGGCTATATGTGATCTACCCCGAGGATGAGGAGGACTAATTTTCTCCTTACTATCTTTCACAAGAACTGGAGAAGAAGTGGGATTCCTTCAAAAGAAGGGAGATTCACACTGAAAGAGCTATAGAGATGGCCAGCTTCAAAGAACAAAAGGTGATGGACTTGCTTGAGGTAAGAGGGTTGCAAAAATCAGTGATGGAGCTGAGTGACCATGCTCCTGAGATTGTCATGGAGTTCTACCTGAATCTCTCCAAGTGGATCAGGGACTACAAATCTCCAAAATATGGAAAGGCTTCGGTGATGGGGAGAGTCTTCAACATTGAACCCTACACCATCAACAAGATATGTGGCTTTCCTACTGCTGATGAATCTGAGGACCCCTACTATGATGATGTGATGGAAGACTTGACTAGAGGGTTGGTCAAAATCTGGAGATGTGCTCTGCCAACCACAAAACTCACCTCCCTTAGTGCTGTCTTGCACAAGATAGCTTGCTTCAACTGGCTGCCAAGCAAGAATGTCACTGTACTGACCAAGGAATCAACACTCTTGGTGTACAAAATCAAGAATGGGCTAGCTGTGAACATGGGGGAGGGGATTTTGGAGTCAATGTCTGAAGTTGCTGAAAGGAAGAATGGTATGCTGCCTTTTCCCTCACTCATCTGCAAAATCCTTAACAAGCAAGGATTGAAGACAAGTGTCACTGTGGGCTGGAGGAAGAATGAGACTAAACTGACAATTCTCCCAAGCTACTTGTCTGGATCAAGAGTGAGAGATCTTCCTTGGAACCTAAAAGGAGTGGTGAGACCAAGAACTGAGAAGAAAAAGGCTCAGGAGTTTGCTGGAACTTCAGTGCTTATGTCCAAAGAGGAAGATTGCATGGTCATAACCTCTACTTTTGTGGATCATATGCTGAACTGGTATATGGGGCAGATTGCTGATACTCAGAGGGAGATTGAAGAGAAGAAGGACCACCTCAAAGAACTGGAGGATTTGGTGAAAAATTTGGAGAAACTCCCTTCTTCACAAAAAGGGGGAGAATAGTTCCAAGTTTTTTTTTAATTTTCTAACCTTCTAGTTTTTTGTTGTTTCTTTGAACTGTTGCACTGCTGGTACATTTATCTCTATTTTTATTTGATCAAGGGACATGTCCTTGATATTTAGCTATGGCCTGTAACTCTAAGTACTAATGTTGAACTGCTCTAACTGCTATTCGTTGCTATTTCTTATGAAAACACATTTTGAACTGCTTGTCTGGTTAACCTTTTATGCAGGAAACTAACTGGTTTCAATGTTGAGGAAACATTGATGAATGTTGAGGTCTGAACATCTGTTGATGTAGTGATGACCTTAATACTTGTCTTTGCTAATTTAACTTTGAATATGTTATCTTGCATTGAGGGGGAGAAGTTTAGTAGTTTAATTTGTTTCTTGTTGATTCTAGCCTTCTGCATATAAAACTTGATTGGAACAGGTATTGGTTTTGTGAAGAAAGGAAAAAAAGGGGGAGATTGAAAGTACAGGGTTTTCTGGAATCAATGTTAGACGATGTTGGGTCAACATTGATGATAACATTGAAACCCGAGAGTCTGTGCGAAAACTGTTCTTTAGTTGCCAAATTTGAGTTTTGCCTTTATTCACCTATTAATCAAGTTCCACGGTTTTAGTTGTTTATGTTTATGTCCAGGAAGGTATCTTAATCATAAGGAAGAGCTATGAAAGATTCCTTACTTGAAGTTTCCATAATTCAAGCTAAGTTGAACAAGTCAACTCAACAAGGTTTCAAAATAAGGAAACAATATTGGCCGTTCTTTGCAATGCGATTCTTTCCAGGATTCTCTGATTTGAAGAAGATGTGTTACCTTGCTAGCTCGGTAATAAAGGAAACACATATTCAGGAAAGATATTGAATTCACAAAGAAGGCAAATATCAACAAGGAAACAACAAGAGTTACCAAAGCTGTGAACAACACATTTTGGCGTGCAAGATTCAAGAAATCTATAAAAGATGTGAAGTTCATCAAAATGAAGACAAGACAATCGTGCTAAACAATCTGAGAGATTAATCATTCTTTGTATTGTCTTCGTCTTGCTTTTGCGAAGTTTTTGTATCAACTATTTACGTCTAGTTCATAGAAGTTAAGTAGTTCTTACTTGTCTGTTTCGTTGAGTCCGATCAACAAAGAGCGTGAGTGAATTGTTGTGAGGAACGTTTTGTTAAAACCTTTATGGTTATTTGGCCTAAGGCTCGGAATTTTTTAATAATATTGAAAACTTCTTAAAAATTATATCTTCTTGTGTTCTTACTTCCGCTGCACATTATTATTGTCAAGAAGATCACAATAGAGTTAAGGCAATTCCAGCTTAACTCTCAAAGTTGTTGTGTCAATCCACGATCCAAAATTTTCATTCTCCATGTCTAATTTCATGACCATGACTCCCGTTTTATTTTTTTTTTCTTGCCACGTAAGGAGTGAAGGACCTCTTGGAGGAGAATGATGTTATCTTGGGTACTCCTACCCTTAATAAAGCTAGATTGGGTAGGAGCGATAATCCGGGGCATAATCTCTCTCAACCTCATCGTTATGCTTTTCGCTATGAATTTATAAAGGATGTTGCATAAGGAGATGGGTCAGAATTGAGCAATATTTTCCGGGTTCGGGGTCTTGGAGATGAGGCATAAAAACGCCTCACAAATCCGTTTATCAAACCTGCGATTTGTGAAGGTATCCCTCGCAAACTTCAACAACGGTTCTTTTATCCATTCCCAGTTACTTTGATAAAACTAGCTTGTAAGCCTTCCGGCCCCGACGCCTTGAGGGGGTGAAGTGCGAACACCACATCTTTTAACTCCTCCTCGGTTATCTCGCGGCATAAGTTGTTCACCGTATCCTCGGCTAGAGTAACTTGATAATTTGGCGATGGAAGCATGGCCGTGTGCTGATTACTCCCCCCCCTCGACGTAAACAACTTTCGAAAAAATGCCCTCACATGAGTTTGTATCCGCTGATTATCATTCTCCCACAGATCATCCACCTTCAACAAAAGGATTTTATTTTTTCGTCGCCCAACAATTGTGGAACGGTGGAAGAATTTAGTGTTGCTATCCCCTTCACGAATCCACTTAATCTTCGACTTTTGCAGGCAAAAAGTTTCCTCTTGTAGAGGATTTCATTGTACTCATGGATCAGCCCCTTCTCAAGTTCGTTAAGGGACTCGTTCCTTCCCCGACAATTTGTTAGTTGAATCCCTTCAAGCCTCGCGAGTAATTTTTTCTTTTTGTAAAAGATATTGCCAAACCGCTCTCTGTTCCATGGTATGAGAACCCGTGGCACTTAATCAATCGCCTCAATCATGTTGGGTTTCCTCTTCCAAATGGACCTTAGCAGATTTTTACACTCCTCATTCCAAAGCCACACCGCCTCAAATCTATACGGCCTTCTTCCCTCATTTAAATTTGTACCATGGCAATGTGTTATGATTGGATGGTGATCGACATGTGTCCTCGGTAAATGAATCACTGTATTTTCTGGAAATAGGTCTATCCAACTTTGGTTGGCTAAGGCACGGTCAATGCGCCATTTTATATTCGCTCCATCATCGCGTTTGTTAGTCTATGTGAACGCGGGGCCGTTAAAACCCAAATCTATAAGACCACATCTGTCCATATAGTTCTAAAAAAATTGGAGTCTCCTCACAGATGGTATGTGTCCCCTGCCTCTCTTTCGCTAGACCAACCTTGTTAAAGTCACTAGTGACGAGCCAAGGCATATCCAGGTCCGCTGCTGGTTTTACATGATTGTCAAAGGCCCTTACCTTATCCGCCTCCCTTGGTTGAGCACACCCGTTAATCTCCACATATCAGCCCCATGAGGTCTAATTATCGAGTGTATCAATTGGTCCTCTATGCTTTTGATTTCAACCACCACCTCTGCTTCATTCCACAACATCCAAAACCCTCCCATCATCCCCGTTGTCGGAGCCATCACATGATTCGTATACCCTAAAGTAGGAATAATTTCATTTGCTTGATCAATACTTACCCTCATTTCAAGCACACAAATAATAGTGGGTGATTGAATTCACACCAAATCTCGAAAGTTCCTTCTAAATTTGTCGTTCCCCGCCCCTTGGCAATTCCAGGATACTATCTTCATAGAAAAATTACGGGCGGATCGGGTTGTCAAAAGGACATCCAAACAGTATCGCCACCAGTTGTTTTAGCGTCTCCAACAATAACGCCATTTGTCTCCTCGCCTCCCAGTCTCTTACAACCGTTCGAATCCACCATGCAATTGGTCTGTTCACTCTCGCCTTCCGAAACATTTTTTTTTCTACTTCCCAGACCGTTGCTGGAATTTTCAAAACTCGAATTATCCTCTCCTCTCGCAAGGTCCGTAATGTCCTTGAGATGCCGCGGAAGAAGTGGATTACTGTGTTGAACCTTGGCTCCTCCTCCCACGCGACTACCATACCCCCGTGTCGCCAAACTATTCTCACGCCCCCCATGTCGACCGCTGCTGTTCCGAGACCTTGGGGGCTGCTCTGTCGTGTCAAAATAGCTATTTCCTTCAGCCAGTATTTTTCGAATTTTTCTTGATATTATTTTTATCCTCATCTTTTTTCTTTAGAATCATAGGGGCAGTAGAACTCTTCTTGCCATAACCTCATTTGTTTCCAAGTTTAGTGATAGACTTGGGCAACACTCTCTTACCATGTCTCTTTTGTGGCTATATTCAAATTATCCGTCTTATATAATAAGGTCTGCTCGGTTCGGACTTTCTCCACCATTTTCTTGATTTCTTTGCTACTTTACATTGCTCGACTAGTCTCTCCTTTTGAATATCCTCCACGTAACGCCGAGCCCTTGCCCTTACGGTATTGAACCTCGATCCAATCCCCATATTCCTTCTTCTTCCCATTTTCAATCAACCAAATTGGATTGCTTGTACTTCCATACTTGCCTCCCTCTACCCCTTCGCCTTGTGACTCTTCCATCCCTATTTCTTTTCCCTTGTCCACACTATTTTGTTCGCTGTTCTCCATGGTTTTTTCCCATGTCATAGATATGAGGCCAACTCTCCCACACTTGTGACATAATGATGGTAAGTTCTCATACACCACTTGGTACGCCTTCCCTTTTACATTAACGCCAAGCTCCAACGGTACATCGGTACGTACTTGCACGCAAATGCGTGCGAATCTCCCTCTCTTGGCATTGGCGGTGTTTCCGTCAATTTTTATCGGATCACCGATGCACTTAGCCAAGGCCTTGATTACTGCTGTTCGAAAATAACCCAAAGGTAAGTTGAGGATTCTTACCCATGTTATAGTACTGTCTATTTTATTCGTATCCGCCCGGAATTCCAGATACTATTTTCGTATGGATAAGAAGCTCCCCGCTAGTTGCCAAGGTCCTTCCGTGAGTATTTTTTCCCTTGCCAATCGGTCGACACCTGTAAGAAGGTAGGAATTGTACCCTAGATCCACGAGTTCGAATTCATTCCTTAAGTTCCACATGGTGTCGAGTTTCATGACTAGGGCTGGGTAATACCACGATTTCCCGAGGATCTGCATTATTATCGCATCCTTCCATTCTTCCGCAATCATCTCATCAAGATCAGGCACAAACTCCACGTTCTTGAAAGGCACTGACTCAGTAGGGGCATGCGTGAATATCAGTCCATCCTCCATAGAAGTATCCTCTTCATCCACCCATACGTGCGCATTCCTCTGTTTGAATAGCCCCGCCTAAGAAGTAGGGGGCACCTGCCGCTTCTCCGGGGGTATCGAGATCGGAGTTGGGGTCATTCCGATATTGAAGGAGATCTCCTCCCCTTGCCTATGTCGTTTCTAATTTCCTGTGTTTCCAAGATCTAAGTCTGGCGGAACAAATTCGGTAGCGCCGGGGTTGAAATTTGCCGGATTCAATTCCGACGACGGAGTTAGGGCTTGCATGAGCGCGAAAGATATTTTTCCTTCTTTCACGTGACTCAAAGGCAGAGTTAATTGGATTAAGTAACAATATAACTTATAAGCATAGATATAGTTCTAGATGATTTATCATTTAATTTTCTAATAGTTCTAATATTATCATCCGTAATTCAAAGAGTTTATAATAGTTCCAATAGAACTTTTTTTTAATCCCAAACTAATGCTTTCATTCAGCGAATCTCAGTCTCCTAAAGAAACACAAGTTTATTTTGTAAATTTAAAATGATTAATTCGAAGAAAATTGGTCAGAATTGATGAACATGCACTCCTAAAACATAAACCATGCATGTAAGCACCTTGAACACCGGATGACCGGACATAAGCATAACCATATAGTTGTCGTGACACCCTAAATTACGAAATAATTATATATATATATATTTTGGTCTTATTTCGTTTAGGTTACAATTCACCGAGAAATCGATACAGTGGGGCCTGACTCAACCAAAATAATGCTATCCTATTACAATGAACGGACTAGCTTGGTCCGGAACACCTATTACACATAAGAAAATGTAAGATGACAGGATTTTTTTTGCATGGCTTGAAAATACGCCCCTTATCTGGGAGTCGTGATTTGAAGGATCGGTTGTCAAATAACTTTTATCGAACTTGATGTGATGCACGCTTCATGCGATGCACGCATTTGTGCGCTAGTGATCTGTTTTATGAATGTCACGTCATGGGTAGTGATCTAGTTTGCATTTACCTCGAGGTATTGTTTTGACTAAATGTCCACGATAGGTCGAGTCTAACGACGATTGAATCGGGTGGATTCAATATAGGGTATCTCGAATTGGCCTATATCGAATCTAGAGTGCATCGAATTGAGGGAATTTGATCGAGGCTGTATCAAATTAGGTGGTTTGATGCTCATATTTATTTTGCTCTGCAATGAACAATTTCTAATTGGCTGTTTTTGTGGCACTGTGTCGCATTTTTATTAATCGCACAGTTGTCATTCATGACTATTTAATTTGTTTGTTTGATCGAAGGCTTGTAATTGTTGTATTTTCTTTCAATTGCTATCGTTGCTTTTTACTTTATTTTGACAAGTCGAGCATTCTTCCTTAATCACGGAAAGTTATTGTTGTTGTTAGGTGTTTAGGAAGTTGCGGTATCATGCGTCCTTTTAGACAGAGTCTCCGTCCCTTTTTAGTTATTTAGGGAGTTGCGGTATCTCGTGTCGTTTTAGACAGAGTATCCGTCCCTTTCTAGTTATTGCGAGTCCCCTTTTTAGGTCCTGCATGACGTTAGTTTCATGCAAATAACTCGTGGTTCCGCTTTGTTTATGCATATAGGCATAATCTGATCGATTCTTTTCATTGTTCTAATGCATCTTGTCATTCTTATGACATATTCTTTTGCCGCCAATAGGACGACTCTCATTTCTATGAATATCGTGGTTTTGTTGCGAATTATGACAACGCGCCTAGTTACATTTCCGTCTTCGGGGATTTGGCAATAGTTATGATTGTGAAAAGATTTCATAAGCTGCTAATGTGTAAAGACCGCCAAGCATTGTACTCGTAATGAGCTTGCCAATGGGGTTCTGGCAAGAATATCTTTGTATTCTACCTCGTTCCTGGTCATAATAAAACTCGACCCTGGGTGTGCCAGTTAGTTGTTGTATGATCTTACGAGGTTCTTACCTCCAATTTTGATGTTTTCGCTATTTCGACAATGTTGTTGATAACATGGTGACAAACATAATGAACTCTGAGTTAGCTATCCTGCCCCTCGATGTTGTGCATTGATTTTACAATTATGTTTGGTTTGGAATCTTTATCTATAGTCGTGAGACTTTATGGGATGCATTACCTTTATTGAGGGCGAAAGCTTTACATGATAGGCCGAGTCTGAGCTGTTAGATCAATGCTAGATCGAATCTGATGAATCTCTAAATCATTCGTACTGAGACTATTTGATAGTCATTTCATGTTTGAAGCGGAAACAAATCGATAGTGTTAGTTCACCATATCTCGGAATTGGATTGGTTTGACTTATGGCATACCTCGAATGGATGGAATTCGATCGTCACTGCGCAATCTCATCCTAATTCGATTTTGAAAGTTATTAAAAAATTGAAGTTTGGATGATCACCATCGATCGAATGTGTTTGGATTCGATCGACACTCTGACGGGTCTGCTCTAATGAACAATTTGTTATGTCTATTTTGGCGTTGCATCACCATGATGCTTTGAACATTGATTTTCAATGGGTCAATGCTACTTTCTTTTTTGCGGTTATTTTCTTTCAGCAGCATTTTTTACTATTTCTATGTTACTTGTCAACTCGATGCCACATCATGTTGTAGAGTTGCTATGGCATCTTTTGCTAAGTTAGTTCGATGTTCACATCATTGTTTTGAGGTTTTCCATCCTGCAAGATTTCTTTGGGTGCACTTGCCACTTGTGGGCAGAGTGTATATCTCCTTTGTCTTTATTTTTATGGAACTTGTTGTTAGCGCTTTCGCAATTTACTTTAATTTTGGCAATTCATATGCCATATTGCATTGTGGGGTATCGCGTATGTTTCATTTCTTTCTGCCGCATCGGACATTTGTTATGTCGGCGTAATTAATTTCATTAGATTTTTCATACTCATCTCGTTGCTTTGTTTTTAGGGATTTAATGGTTAGCACTTGTCACTTGAGACAGAGTGTCGATCCCGTTTCTTTCTCATCGCGGGTCTCCTTTAGATCATGGATGGTGTTATTTTTATGCAAATAATTTCGTAATGCGCGGTTCTACTTTTGCTGCATTTGTGAAAAAATGCTGCCATCGTTCCTTAACCATTTATGATTAGCGTTTTGAGGATTATGGCCTCACTCGTGTATAAGTTTTTGATATTTTTGATTGGTGCGTCCCAGCTGCTGCATTAGTGTTGTTGGGTCGCGTGAGGGCGCGACGTTTATTCGCCCAATAAAGCT
Organism: Linaria vulgaris; assembly: GCA_948329865.1. Lineage (NCBI taxonomy): Eukaryota > Viridiplantae > Streptophyta > Magnoliopsida > Lamiales > Plantaginaceae > Linaria > Linaria vulgaris. Next base: position 5,468,410 of record OX415251.1, read on the forward strand.
TTGTTGTTATCTTTTGAGTTAATCGTTGCTAATTTTGAGAGGTAGACATGTTAGATAACACGTAGGTTATGTTGCTAAGCATCTCGATCAAGCGAGAGATCGTCTCGATGGAGACCTACGACTATGATAGAAATAATATATAAGTGATGGATCTAAAGCGATCTAGTGCTAAATTTCTCAAGCTTCTTGCATTGATCTTGCAGTTTACGCTTGATAGAGATCTTTTCTATCTGGACATTGTGTCGCATTTGTTCGGATATTTTGTTGCATTCTTGCTCAATGATTTCTCGTGTTCTGTTTATGGAACTTTGTGCTGTCACATGTTATTGCTCTTCGACGTTGACGGCTAATTCAATGAATGGATATTTGCACCTCTTAAGGTGATAATCCTTTTATAGTAGTCTAAATATGCACTCATTTGGGCAGATTTTCATCGTATTAAGCTGGGTAGCTGACGTGGTGCTGCTTTGGACACGTTCTCATTGTATTGTTATAATTAGATGTTTATCGTGTTGTTTTGGGTAGATTTGCATCGTACCATGCTGGATAGATGTAAATGATTTACCACGTGAAGTCTATTTCCATATCCAGCCTTTCAGGCATATGGATATGTTGTTTGCATCATGCTTCTACTAGCGAATGTCTATCCTTTGCGATGTCTAATTTGTTTCAGACCATGATGGACTGATGTCCATTTTCGATATATTCCATTTATTCATCTGACCACTTCGGGCCATTATTCCATTTTTGAAATTTTAGGTTTACATTTATCTTGTCGGGCTAATGCTTTTGGTGTTGCTTTGGACAAGTTCGCTTCGTACCATTTCGGGTAGATTTGCACCGTGCAGCTTTGTGTGGACATTCTTGGTGCCACTCTGGATACGTTTGACGTACCGCATAGGATCAGATTCATGGAAATTGCGCCAATTTCGCTCGTTCTGTGGGTGTGATCATTCGTCAGGAGTCCCCCCAGTCTTTGAGTGATTAGCAGTATTTAGGTTACAGTATTTTGACGATATTAGGCCTTTTTGTTTTGTATAGAATCTTTGTAACTTTTTCGCAGTGGTTTTTGTATAAGACTGATGTTACTGTTTGATATCATAATCTTTGATTTACGTTTTACTCACATAATGTTTCTTCCTAATGCATTCCCAAGTATGTTATCTCATTCATTTGCTTCTCGTTGATTTAGTATTTATTTGATGTTCAATAATGGTTTTTGATGTCATGGTGCATATCTAATATTATTATTGTGCTTGCCATTAAAAATATGAGCACTTTGAGCTATTATTATTATCGTTAGGGCATTTATGTTTTACCTGAGAGATCGGATCACTTGGGCCTTTATCTCGCCGTTCTGGCATGCGGGGGTGGACCACTTTGGGCCTTCTTATCACTCCGTCATGTTCTTCCTTCTTGCATGCGGGGGTGGACCACTTTGGGCCTTCTTACCCCTCCGTCATGTTCTTCCTTCTGGCATGCGGGGGTGGACCACTTTGGGCCTTCTTACCCCTCCGTCATGTTCTTCCTTCTGGCATGCGGGGGTGGACCACTTTGGGCCTTCTTATCCCTCCATCATGTTCTTCCTTCTGGCATGCGGGGGTGGACCACTTTGGGCCTTCTTACCCCTCCGTCATGTTTTTCCTTCTGGCATGCGGGGGTGGACCACTTTGGGCCTTCTTACCCCTCCGTCATGCTCTTCCTACTGGCATGCGGGGGTGGACCACTTTGGGCCTTCTTACCCCTCTTTCATGTTCTTCCTTCTGGCATGCGGGGGTGGACCACTTTGGGTCTTCTTACCCCTCTGTCATGTTCTTCCTTCTGGCATGCGGGGGTGGAGCTCTTTGAGCCTTCTTATCGCCCGACATGATTCTCGTGTTTGTCTTGTTGCTGAACTTCTTGGTTCCTCATTTGGGGTTTTTAGCATAATTTCTATAAAACTCCACCTACGTCGTTCACGTAGATAGATACATTTAATAATTTGGAAAAAGTTGGGCTCAGTTTCTTACTGAGGGGTCTACACTTCCCAGTCTTTGCATGGGACTCAAGCCTTCGCAGCTCATACAATTATTTGGCCGCCGGGTGTAATTTTTTTTTAACTCCTGTGCATAATAGCGTTTAAGATGTTGCACATTCCACGAATGCTTCTGCTGAACACCCTGCATAGTCTCTAAGTAATTGCATCCCCGCGAACTTGCTTGTATGATTTTGGAAGGCCCCTTCCAATTCGGTTCGAGCTTCCCGATATGCTGTTTTGCCGCAATGCCTCTCAGGACCAAATCTCCCACCTCAAAATTTCAGAATTGGATTCTGTTGTCGTTACTTTTAGCCATTGCTGCTTTTAAATGCTACAGTGCGTTGGTAAGCATCTTCTCTTGTTATGCCTGTTATGTCCAGATCCATCTGACGTAAATGAACTTGTTGTTCGGGATCATAGCCATGAATCTTGCGTGTTAGCAATCCTATTTCGGCAGGCAGTACAACCTCAGTGTCGTAAACAATAATGAAATGAGTTTCACCCATCGATGTTCTTGTAGTTGTCCTATATGCCCATAATATTCCTTGAAGTTCCTCTGGCCAAGTTTTTCCTCTGTCTCTCATCCTTCTCTCGAGATAATTTTTCAATGTCTTGTTGGTGGATTCCATTTGTCCATTCGACAATGAATTGCGTGACATTGTCCAAATGTTCAACATTTAGCCCCAACGCCAATGTAATTTATGCTATAACTGCTTCATACTCGGCCTCATTGTTGGTCACCATGTAATTCACATTAATGGCGAATTCGAATTCTCTGCTACCTGGAGATAAGTGGTGAATCCCAAGCCATTCTCCATAACTAGTGGCAAATCCATCTGTATGTAGTATCCATGTGGTGGTGGCCCTGTTGGTTCCTGTTGAGTCTGATAATCAATGCAATCCGACCTTCGATACCACATAAGAGTGAGATTCTTCGATATCACATTAAGGTAAGACAAATCATGACACTATTCGGGATACAGTCGCTTGTCTGTGTAGGATTGGGATTGAAGAATCCCTAATCTCTCTCCGATAATGTTAGTTTTCTTGGTTGAATTGCAGATTCGTTTATTGCTCTTAGCACCACTCATTCTTTGCTTGAGACCGAGTTCCATATTATCAACTCCATAGTTGTTTCTCGATCTCGATACAGCTACTGGGACTCTTCGCGGTTCTTTTCCCATTGGTCCATTCCCTTTCTTTCCCATTTTACCTAAAAAGACTCTTAAGCGTAAGCGAAATGGTGTCCCCACAGACGGCGCCAATATTTTGGTCTTATTTTGTCTAGGTTACAATACACCGAGAAATCGATACAGTGGGGCCTGGCTTAACTAAAATAATGCTATCTTATTACAATGAACGGACTAGCTTGGTCCGGAACACCTATTATACATAAGAAAATGTAAGATGACAGGAAATAATCTCTAAATGGCCAAGTTGAGGGAACAGTTGAACGGGAGAGATTCGATGCTCTTAGATCGTCGTATTGCGGGCGTTAGACACTTGTGATATCGGACTGAACTTGGGAACTTGCCAAGCTGCCTACGTATCCCATTAAGGGAATCAAGCTGAACGTAGTTCAATTGTCTCTTTTGAGCTGCCTCTCTATGGTCGACCCCTGACAGGGCTGTTTGGTTCATTTGCTTCAGCATTAGAGCGACTGCACGGTTTCGATCATATTTCTTTGAAGGATGATCGAAACCCCGATCCGCTTCTTGATTACGGACCCTAACTCATGTAGCTTTCAGGTCACATAAGGGTTCAATCTTGGTGAGTATTGAATTGCCTTGGTTTGATGCATCCATGTCGAATAGGGTGAATTCGAGACTGCTTGGCACGACTCCACAGTTTTGACCATATCTCTTTGTAGGATGATCGATCCGCTTCTTGATTCGGAACCCTGACTCTTGTGGCTTTCTGGAAATTTGCATCGAATTGGCTTGGTTCAATGCGTGCGCATCGAATTCGATCCCTAAATGTCGAACCGGGTGAATTCAATGCGTTGTGCGCGACTTCACGGTTTCGATCATATCTCCCTAACGGATGATCAAAACCTCATTCCGTTTCTTGATTCGGGACCCTAACTCTCGTGGCTTTCTGGGCATGTAAGGCTTAGATCTTGGAACGCATTGAATTGTCTTTATTCGATGCGTCCATGTCGAACAAGGTGAATTTGAGGCATGATAGATTGCGCATCGAACCTACTTGGTTCGATGCGCGTGTCGAATCGACTTGGATTCGATGCATGGCATCTTCGTCGGTCCCCCTTACTTGTGAGAAGTGAGGGGGTATATATAGGCATGATTAGAGGGGATTAAAGGTTATTTTAGGGCTGCATCGAATTGTGCAAATTCGATGCACTCAGAACACATCGAATTGTGCAAATTCGATGTGTTCTGCGCAACTTTACCTTTACTATTTTGAGCATAAATCTCTCTCTCTGGACCTCCGAATCGCATTCCGCTTGTTGCGTTGCGACCTAGACTCATGTGGCTTTCCAATGACATATTACTCAATGTCTAATTAGCTATATAGATATGTTGGTGAATCAAATACGGCTAAGGTAGCTTTACCTTTAAGCCTTTCCGACACTCATCGGCCAATTTCACGCCATCGTGGCTTCTTCTTAACATGACACATTATAATGATTGAAACTTTGAATTATTTTTATTTGTAAACTGTTTGCGGTAAAAGAAATTAAATGATAATTCGATGTCCATATCAACTTATAAAGACTTGGAATGATTGGTTCAAACTTGATATACGCAGCAACATTTAAGAGTTTAAATTGTGAACTTATAAACTTACTTGATATAAATGATTATTATTATTGCTATCATCATTATTATAACCAAACTTTGTTGCAACTTGCTTGCATGTCTCGGACACCCGTCACCATTTTGTTGCAAAAACTTAAGACACCACATGATTTCCTACTTTTGTATTTATCTAATGCGTATTATACCCACAAAACACGCTGCAAGAGGAGAAAGGAAGTGATGTACAATTCACCTCTATTCCAATTCACTGCCATGGTCCCTTTCATTCGCACACATAATTAGGCATAACAAATGGAAAACAAAATGGGCAGGGGACTCCGAACTTTAATTCATATTCAACACATGCGTAATTGGGTAAGTTTCTGTGGTCATACTTGTTTCTCTAATCTCTTTGTGTCTCTACTTATTGGATTACCATATGTCTAAGCCTCCAAATCATTGAAACTATTGTATTATGTATTAGTAACTGGAGCTAAATTTGACCTAGACTAACAAGTTATATATATTTAGTTATCTCTTAGCCTGATGTATGTTACTTAATTTATAAGTTAGTTATAAATGAATGGAGTTGTTTGACCAAATTAAACTATATCTAATATTGAATCGAAGAACTTGAGTAGGATGAATTCAGAGATTGAACCATTTAAGAGAAGTGAATAGGCAATAATATGAAAATACTATACAGATAGTCAAGTTAATCTTGCAAACTAAGCCACTAGGGTGTTTATAAATTATTTTACACAACGAATGAGCTACCCTAAAGAGATGTTTTGGGGTATTTAAGTAAAAATAACCCAAATGTATTTTATGATTAATTGCATTCCAACATTTAAGTTGCTTTGTGTTGGCAAGGTTTTTAGGAACGTCAATAAAAGTAAATCGAGATATTCGAGATAATTAATATCTAGTAAGATTCCTTGTTGAGAAAATACCTCAAGTCACTACAAGAAAACTGCACAATTGGAACCATTAATTAGGGTCCAATTGCCCCCTTTTTTGGTTCCCGTAGACCATATGGGAACCACTTATGGGCACCAAATGCTCTGTCTCCGTTACCCCCGTGGCGATTGCCTTGGGAACGAATTAAGTGGTTCCCATTGCTAATAGGAACGAACGTGTTTGGTTTCCGTTACGCCTGGGTACCAAAGCTTCTGTTCCCATGTAGAAAACCAATATTTCGTTTCTATTGCTTTATAGGAACGAATATCTGGTTCCCATTGCTTAGGACTGGGACCCCCAATATGGTCATACGAAACACATTGTTCATAGTAACAGGAACTAACTGAGCCAAAGAATGGGAATGAAATATTCGTTCCTATTGCTGTTTCGAAATTTATAAAAAAAATTGGCGGAAATCCGCCATTTTTCAATGAAAAATTCGAAAATTTCAAAATTTTCAAAATGTGGGAAATCATGGCGCCTTTTTCAATTAATTTGATTCAAAATTTTCAGTTTGGTGTTAGAAAGTGCCGCCAATTTATTTTTGGTTGATTCAAAAATTTTGATTGTGTAAGATGTAGGGGTGTACACGGGCGGGTTTTAACACAATTCCGTAAAAACATATTAAATATTAATTGTATCAAATTTACATGCATAATCAAACTAATCATACAACAAATAATGGTAATCTTGACATAGAAGTACAGTACATTAGAAGCCTTGACATAGCAGTACAGTACATTAGGAGCTGTGTTGCACTAAATCAATCGAGCAACTAAAAAGCAACACAACAGCAATCCCAATTACAATACCCAAAGCAGCAAGTGATAACAGGAACCGCAGTGTCAATTAAACTCATCAACGGCCCGCAAATCCAGAGCCCCATAATTTGGCAATCTCCACAATTTGACTCCACATACCCTAGTCCCGGGACGACAATTCTTCCCCATTAGTTACAGAGATCTCTTCTGGTACTACTAGCACTTGTTCATCTGCTTCAATAGCCAATGCCGGATCAACACTTTTGGTATTTGTGTTCAAAACCTGTTATAAGTATTAACAATCAAATCACATATTAAAATAACAAATTAACAATCAAATCACATTATAAGTACGATACAAAGCCTGTGTTCAAAACACAAAAATACCATATAAAATTAAAGAGTATCCAACTAATATAACAACACAGGAAATCAATCACAGAATGCAAGATTGACAACTTATATAACGACTCAACTCGAGAATGCAACAACACGTGATAGCAAGAATGCAAGACATGGCACTCACAATTACTTGCTCCGAGATGAAACAGTGCGTGATAGCAACAAAATCAAGTCCCTGCAATCTGCTGCAGATTCCTTACCTTGATACGATATTAGCTGCGTGAAACAGATCTCGATCTCCATGTCCGAGTTCAGCGGTGGATGGAGCAGATTCAGTTCAGTCCAGTCTGAGTTCAGCGGTGGATGGAACAGATCTTTACAAAAGCAGTTCAGTTCCAATCAACAACACAGTCGTGGTGGAGCAGATTCAGATGCAATAAGTTGATGAAAAAAAACTTACAGATTCAGATGGTGGTGGCGTCGTGGAGCAGCAGTCGTGCCGTGGTGGAGCAGCGGTGGATGAAGTGTTTGATGGGGTGAAGCAGCAGAGCAGTAGTGGATGGGGTGAAGTCGTGAAGCTCGTTCGTGGTGGCGGAGGTCGCTTGAGTAGAGCGCGGTGGAGATCAGAGAGGGCTGGTGGCGCCGTGGCAGAGAGAGAGAGAGAGGAGAGCGTTGTTTTTTTGAGAGAGGAGAGAAGAGAGAAGAAAGAACTAAAGAAGACTAGTGGTGGGTGGCTGAAAAAAAACCCTAAATGAAGGGGGTCACCTTTTTTTTCCTTTTATATTAAGTGGCAGGCGGGTCAGGCGGGTAAACCGGGTAACCCGCGACCCGCCCGCCCACCAGCAATAGGAACGAAGTTTTAGTTCCCATTGCCAGAAATATTGGTTTTCTTTGCTAATTGGTCCACCAACTTATTAATTTTTATAATTACATTTTCGACCACAAATAAATTTTAAACGTGTTTCGTTAGTCCATTTTTTGATAAAATTTAAATGTGCATGTCTCATTAGTGTTGTGAAAATAGTGGTTAAAAAAATTTAGAATTTGAAGTTGTTTTGCATCTTTTGCATAATTACACTTTCTTCCCCAAAACTTTTTCGAAGGACTTTCGTAACTCCGTTTTTAACAAAATTTAGGAGGACACACTAATTTTCCATAAGATATTGTATGATGAAAAAAAAATTAGGATCGAAGGTGTGTAACAACCTCTATGTAAGAAAATACAATTTAGACATGTAAAGTGTGTTGTGTAGGGTTTAGGGTTTAGGGTTTAGGGTTAAGGGTTTAGGGTTTAGGGTTTAGGGTTTAGGATTGAAGAGAGATATAGTATTTGTATTATTATGTTTGTTTAACGTATTTCGTTACTCCGATTTGGCCGATATTTGAAATTACACACATACTTAGCGTTTAGAATGCACCGGTGAAAAAAAAAATGAATTCGAAGATGTTTAATAACTTTTCTATATTTAAAGTTTCTTCCCGAATGTTTATTTATCGTATTTCGTTACTCCGATTTGGCCGAGATTTGAAACGACACACCTACTTAGCGTTTTGAATGCACCGGTTTTAAAAAACTGGAATTCGGAGATGTTTTTTAACTTTTCCATATTTTTTATTTTTATTTATGGTATTGCTTCCTTCCACGGATCTGGTCCAATTTGAAGCAATGGGAACCAAAAAATTGACGTATGTTTTAATAATGCTTCCTATTTTATGGGGAATCCGAAAGTAGCACTATTACTACATGCCCCGAATGCGGAGATCCCCGGTATGAGGTAAAACAGAATACGAGTAAAAAAGCGAAGCTCGTTGCTCGCAAGAAGTTGTGGTACTTTCCGTTGACACCACGCCTACAACGATTGTACATGTCTCGCACCACGTCGGAGCATATGACGTGGCATACAAATTGCCGAGGTGATACTGATCAAATGATTCATCCGGCACATGGCGAAGCTTGGAAGCACTTTGACAGGACCTATCCTAGTTTTGCCGTTGAGGCAAGAAACGTGAGGCTAGGACTTTGCACGGATGGATTTTCGCCCTTTGGTAACGCATCACAATATTCGTGTTTTCAAATGATTGGTAAAAGAAAAAACTTAATTCGGATATTTCTTTAACTTTTCTATAATTACATATTTCTCCCGTTTATTTGTTTATCGTATTTCGTTACTCTGTTTTGGACTAGATTTGGAATGTCACACTTAATTAGTGTTTTCAAATGATTGGTAAAAGAAAGAACTTAATTCGGATATTTCTTTCACTTTTCTATAATTACATAAACCCCTCGTTTATGTGTTTATCGTATTTCGTTACTCTGTTTTGGACGAGATTTGGAATGTCACACTTAATTAGTGTTTTCAAATGATTGGTAAAAGAAAGAACTTAATTCGGATATTTCTTTCACTTTTCTATAATTACATAAACCCCTCGTTTATGTGTTTACCGTATTTCGTTACTTTGTTTTGGACATGATTTTGAATGACACGCTTAATTAGTGTTTTCAAATGATTGGTAAAAGAAAAAACTTAATTTGGATATTTCTTTAACTTTTCTATAATTACATATTCCTCCCGTTTCTTTGTTTAACGTATTTCGTTACTTCGTTTTGGACGAGATTTGGAATGACACACTTAATTTGTGTTTTCAAATGATTGGTAAAAGAAAAAAACTTAATTCGGATATTTCTTTAACTTTTCTTTAATTACATAAACCCCCCGTTTATTTGTTTATTGTATTTCGTTACTTCGTTTTGCACGAGATTTGGAATGACACGCTTAATTTGTGTTTTCAAATGATTGGTAAAAGAAAAAACGTAATTCGGATATTTTTTTTAACTTTTCTATAATTACATAAACCCCCCATTTTCTTTGTTTATCGTATTTCGTTACTTCGGTTTGCACGAGATTTGCAATGACACGCTTAATTAGTATTTCCAAATGATCGGTAAAAGAAAAAACTTAATTTGGATATTTCTTTAACTTTTCTATAATTACATATTCCTCCCGTTTATTTGTTTAACGTATTTCGTTACTTCGTTTTGGTCGAGATTTGGAATGACACACTTAATTTGTGTTTTCAAATGATTGGTAAAAGAAAAAACGTAATTCAGATATTTCTTTAACTTTTCTATAATTACATATTTCTCCCGTTTATTTGTTTATCGTATTTCGTTACTCTGTTTTGGACTAGATTTGGAATGTCACACTTAATTAGTGTTTTCAAATGATTGGTAAAAGAAAGAACTTAATTCGGATATTTCTTTCACTTTTCTATAATTACATAAACCCCTCGTTTATGTGTTTACCGTATTTCGTTACTTCGTTTTGCACAAGATTTGGAATGACACGCTTAATTAGTATTTCCAAAGGATCGGTAAAAGAAAAAACTTAATTCGGATATTTTTTTAACTTTTTTATAATTACATATTTCTCCCGTTTCTTTGTTTAACGTATTTCGTTACTTCGTTTTGGACGAGATTTGGAATGACACGCTTAATTTGTGTTTTCAAATGATTGGTAAAAGAAAAAACTTAATTCGGATATTTCTTTAACTTTTTTATAATTACATAAACCCCCCGTTTATTTGTTTATCGTATTTCGTTACTTCGTTTTGGACGAGATTTGGAATGACACGCTTAATTAGTGTTTTCAAATGATTGGTAAAAGAAAAAAACTTAATTCAGATATTTCTTTAAGTTTTCTATAATTATATATTCTTCCCGTTTATTTATTTATCGTATTTCGTTAAACATTACGTATTTTAAATAAGTGATTGATTTGTGAAATAAAATATACAAAAGTTTCAATTGTAGTAATTACCCTTTACAAGATAAAAAAAACATAAGGTATTTATTAAATATGAGTCCAACTAAAAGAGATTAAATCATAATACTACCAATTAACAATCATTATTTATCCAAACAGTATAAAATAAACCACCACCACAAAGTTGTTCCAAAAGTTATTATTTTTTTGTTTTTTGTTTTAATCAATGGGAACCACAATTTGGTTCCCATTGCGATGAGGTGTCACTAACGGGCACAACACTCAAAGGGAACCAAATACTAGTCCCCTTTAATATGTGCATATAGTGCTTTAATATATAATATGGATAACAGGCAATGGGAACGGAAATGTCGTTCCAATTAGGTAGGAACGGATTTTGGTGCCCATATTTTCGTCTCCTATGCGGATTATTCTTGTAGTGAGTATTTAACCATAGGTTGAGTAGGCCAAGAACATAAATGTCAAGTTGTTTGATCAACTAGCTGACAAAGATTAGTATAAAGACGTTATGTTTATGTTTAAGTGTAGTCTCCATATATTATGGGTACTCGTCGTATATGGTAAACGCATGTTGTAGGAAAAATTAGATACGTTAACCTAATAGATTGAGGTGGATCACGAGATCGTGAAACAAGCTCATGTGTTAGATCCAGGCGTATCCTCATGAATTAAGGTGAGATTAAAAAAATTATGTATTTTCTCACTGGAATGGAAATTATGCGTATTATGCACAAAAGTGTTTTATCTTAGAAATTATGCAAGTGTGATATTTTAAAGAATAATTATTTATAAATCTTATGGATTCGAGGAATGCTCAAGTACTTATTTACAAATCATGAAATTGTAGTTTATATTATGAAATTTATATTATCATGTTGTACTTAATTATCCCTTGTGGATTAGTTATTGAATTATGTACTAAGCTTCCTGTTTTAAAAAGCATGCCAATATTGTACATGAATTAGTTTCATGATTGATCATTCTTGAAGTCACTTTGATGGCTATATTGTCGCCACTTGATGGCTATTATTTGGGTTCTGGCATGGATTTGTGAAATTCTTCTGGATAGCATTGGGCTATCAGTGTAGCTTTCGCAGTCTAGCGCCGCTTTGAGCAAACTCTATTCTACGTCTGGGACGGGACGTCTCAGCGGGGTGAATCAGAGTTGAGGCGTGTACCTGGGCACGTCCTCGTCGTTTTTCGGGTCGCTCCTAGATGAGAGGTATAAGGACAAGAGACACAAGGCTGGATTGTTATGACATGATTGATCTAATAAATGTTATGATTTGGCGTGAAAGCATAAATTTCTTTTAAAAATCATTCTTGTGAAATCATGTTTGCGAAAATCTGTTTCTATGAAAATAAATCCTCATGCATTAAATCCCACTGAGTCCCTTTGACTCATAAAAACTATTTTCATGTTTTCATTCCAGATTTACAAAGTGAAGACTTAGATTTCATTATATGGGACAAGCTTAGCCGAATACCTGTTGGAGGTAATTGTCGACTGATTTGAAATGCAACTTTTGGGTATAGCTTTTGCTCTACGACGATTTTGGATTAGCTACAACTTTCAAAAGAGAAGCGAGACATTCTCTAATTTTGTAGTTGTGGCGCTTCGAGCCGAGCAGGATGCTTGGTTTGGGGCGTTAAAGTTGTCCTAGAAAATATAAATAAAGAGCTTAAAGAATATTATTTGTGATTCAACATAATTATGTTATACTTGTCGTCTTCACTAGAAGGGTTAGTTTAATGTATGGTCATGTCGTCGATCAAGTTCACTCAGTCAAGTTTACGTTGTGCCATGCAATTGACGCACGACATTAGGAGGCGATGGTGGGACGTGTAGATCCGATCGTTGCCTCAAGAGCAATCAATCATCCAACGGCGACGTACTTATTGTCTCTTGATCACTTTTCTACCAAATACTGAAATGTGTGCTGAAATACTACGCAACTTAGATGGTGTTTGCAAACTCTTAAAAAAAGCTATAATCAGCTTTTTATTTGAATAAGTGATTTTGGGGTGTTTGCAAATCAAGTTGTTTCGGTTATACAGCTTTTTTTAAGTTAAAAAATCCCACAATCTTAAAGCCGGTGTGGGGGTGCTTCTAGCTTCTGAACTTCTACTTTTCTACTAGAGTTTGCAAACACCACCTTAATCAGTTTGTGTTTTTAGGTCTATTCGTGCAATATATCTGAAATATTTTTTAAAATAATATGTACACATTGCTTGAGCCACAAGTGGAATACTGAATATATCAGTATCAAATATGCTTAACTTTTAGCTGAAAAGTGAAAAGCAAAATGTCCATTTGTCAGATTATCTGCCCAACTACCAACCAATAAAATCATAGAAACCAAACTTTATCTAAATTGCAAGGGTCGAAAAAAAAATTGGAAAATTTCAAGCCCATGCTGCAGAGTTGCAATTCTTGCTCAACTTGAGATCTAAAATAAACAATCACGGTAATATAATAGCCTTATTATGAAATGATAAAAGTAACTATAAAATGGAGTGAACTACAATTACTCATGCACACGTGTATATAAAATTATAAATCATGTATATGATTTGGTTGGTATCACAATAACATTCCAAGATATATTAAATAAATGCAATACTAACTTCTAATTAAGTGCCCATGGCCTAAAATACGAACGAATTGAAGTTACAACTTTGATAAAGCTTACAAGGAAATAAGAAAATCAGTTCCATGATTGTATGAGTACTGTTCATTCACGTGCTGCGTTATTTTTTTTTTTTTTTTTTGTCACACGTCGTTCGGTGGATAATTGAAGAGATGGTGAAAGTGAGGTACCAAAAATGTAACCAAAAAGCTTCACAAGTGTAATAGTACTTAAAGATTCTTTCTCAACTTGTAATGCATGACAAAATTCCCATATCATAACCAAAAAGCTAAATAAATTTATCTTTTATAACATTTTAGATATGAATATACGTAAGAAAGATTTAACGTGGAATAATTTCGTCAACTGCTTGAGATTTTGCAGCAGACACATAGTTGTTCGTGCACGTAGAGAAATGTTATTTGATTTGATTAACGATACAATAGGCTCAATAAACGACAATATAATGTCTAATACTTCAGTCGTTAACAAGTAAATAATATTACTTAGAGAAGTCTAAGTCAAAGTAATATAATTCTAACATTACGAGAATGAGTCAATTATAACGTATCACGACACTACAAGAATCCGGGGTCATTCGTGACCGCCGGCCCGTGACCGCCGGGCGGTCGCGAGCATCCGTGACCGCCCGGCGGTCGCGGATGCCACCGTGACCGCCCGGCGGTCGCGGATGCCACCGTGACCGCCGAGCGGTCGCGGTAAATATGTCCGTGACCGCCCAGCGGTCACGGATAGCCCCGTGACCGCTGAGCGGTCACGGACATAATTCTCGTGACCGCCCAGCGGTCACGGGAATCCATAGGCGGGAAACTTCCCGCCTATGGCCCGCCCACTGGCATCCGCGACCGCCGGGCGGTCGCGGATGCCACTCGTCCGCGACCGCCCGGCGGTCGCGGATGCCAGTGGGCGGGATTTTGCCCACCACTGGCGTCCGCGACCGCCGGGCGGTCGCGGACGTCACTAGTCCGCGACCGCCCGGCGGTCGCGGATGCCACTCGTCCGCGACCGCTGGGCGGTCGCGGACGCCAGTAGGCGGGGGCGGTCGCGGATGGGAGGGGGTTTTCTATATAAACCCCCCTCCTCTCTCTCATTCCTTACCTCCTTCTCCTCTCTCAATCCTTATCTTTGTAAGTCCTCTCCTCTCTCTCTCTTAAATATTTATCTTTCTAGTTTTTTAATTATGTTTTATATTTAATGTTTTAGTAATAGTTTTAATTGTTTAATTATAAGTTTATTTTTATTAATGTCAAACTTAGAAATAATTCCTTTAGGAAATCTTTATAATTTAGGAATAGTGCCTTTAGGTGTTTTTTATAAGTTAGTACAAATGATCTTTAAGGAACTTTATAACTTAGAAATGATGCATTTAGAGAATCTTTATATTTTAGAACAAATAATCTTTAGGGGTTCTTTATAACTTAGTACAAGTGATCTTTAGGGAACTTTATAACTTAGAAATGAAGCCTTTAGGGAATTTTTATATATTAGAACAAATAATCTTTAGGGGTTCTTTATAACTTAGTACAAATGATCTTTAGAGAACTTTATAACTTAGAAATGATGCCTTTAGAGAATATTTATTTAATATTAAATTGTTAGTTTAGGTAATTTAATGTATTATTATCCGTCGCGGTAATTTAATGTTAAACTATTATAACTTAGAAATAACGCCTTTAGGGAATTTTATAACTTAGAAATTATGCCTTTACAAAATCTTTATATATTAGAACAAATAATCTTTATGGGTTCTTTATAACTTAGTACAAATGATCTTTAAGGAATCTTTATAACTTAGTAACGACTGAATTTTAGAGAATCTCTTAGAATCGTCTAACTTAGATAATTTCTCGTAGTTTTCTAGCATATAATCGATATGGCAGGCAGTCGTCGTCGTCGGGGTGGTAGTGGTCAACAATGTTCAAATGTTTCTGATGTTCCTGATGATGCGGATGTTCCCGATGTTCCCCCTACTGCTAGTGGGCGAGGTAGTCTTGGACCTCGTATAGTTATCACACGTGGCAGTCGTAGTCACGATGCCACAATCCCCAACGCGTCTACATCGTTGACGCCTTTACTACAGCGCCGACTTTCTTTTGATGTCGCTGCCGTGCCCGATGCCGCACCGACTGCATCTGGATCTAGGGCTAGAGCACCATCTTCCGCTGGTTCCACCGGAGCTGGCCCGAGCGAGAGGCCGAGTGATACTCCAACATCGGGAGTATTTAATGACACGCAACAGCGCCCAACTAGAGGCACCTCCAAAGGTGCACAACAACCCAATGACGAGACTCAAAGGCAGATCATCAAATTGTGTCCTCTTGGCTTGTTTATGAACCCCTCTAGCAACGAGGTTGCGACTACGATCACAGAGTTGATCAGACAGTTCATGAAGGAGTTCTGGCCTACCTACTTGACGATGCCCGCAACTGTGCGAGGAAAAATGTTTATTAAATTTACGGTGAGGAATTATTTCACAACTATATCATATTATTTAATTTAATATATTCATAAATCGAATTTTATTAATTGGCAGAAAATATATGGTATTCGTGAGAGAGAAAAACACGCAGTACAGCGGGCCTACGAAACGAAGGCGAAGTTGTGTTATAAGAATTTGATTTACAACACGAAGAAACAATACTTTGAGAGGGTTGTGGATCCAAAATGGACCGGAAAAGACAAAACTTGGATGCACGACGGGTTAGAGGCGGCGGCGATTAAGCATTGGGCCACTGAGGATCATCAAGAGGTGTCGCATAAGTCTAAGAAAAACAGGAGAGGAGGCAAGGAGCCAATTGAGGGGGTGAAGGCACCTCCCACTTTTTTTGGTGGATCCCGCGACCTAGAGGAGCTCAGACGTCTGCTGGTATGAATTATGAAAATTAACAATATGGGTGTAATTTAGTAATCTTAATATATGCGTAAGCCAATTTTAACGTACTCTTTCTTGAAATGTGTAGGCTGAGGAGGACAAAACACGAACAGACCCTATTCGATATGATGAGGCCTACAGACGTGGTCACACGCAGCGGGTGAAGGGGACGGGCGGTAACACAGGAGTTCCAGCTCGGCGGACTTGGGTAGATGCTGCGACGAAAGCGCAATATGTAAGTTATTTCAACCGCATACTCCTTTTTATCTTCCTCAACTAGCTTTAAATTATTTATTCCAATATAAGTACTGATTCTTTCAAATGTTAATGCAGAAAAATTACATGGAACTATTGAGGAAAAGATATCCCCGCCCAGCTAAGCTCCCGGTGTTCGATCCCGACTGTTGGACCGAGGCATTTGGTCCTGTGAAGAAGGGGAAGGCGAAAGGCTTGCCGAGGGATGCACGCCCGGAGGCGTTCAAGATTAAATACAGGAAACAAGAAGATTATTCACAGGCCTGCATCGACGACTTACAAACGCAGAATGACCGCACTATCTATCGCAGTGATCAAAGGATGACTGATATGAAAGCCACTATGGAGCTATGGAGATGCTTGCTTAATGAGAAGGTGGACGTGGACCTTCCACCGATATCAGATTCTATATTCATGGGGCATGCACGTAGGAACGGAGCTGTGATTCCACCGGTTCGTATGCCGCGTCGTAGGCCAGATCCATTTGCTCCAAGTTCTTCCGATAGGCCTGCGTATATCGAGGAGTACTCTGATGACGATGGTGACGACGATGTCGATGATATTATGGCGTCTTTGCAGACTGACGATTATGTGGAGCTGGGTGTTGAGGATGGTGTTGGGAGTGGTGAGGATGATGGGGAGGATGATGGTGAGGATGATGGGGAGGATGATGACGGGAATGGATGTGGGTTGGATGATAGTTCGGATGATGATTAGTTGTATTTTCATTATTGTAATGTTGGACTGTTAAATTTTCATTATTGTAATGTTGTACTGTTAAATTTTCATTATTGTAATGTTGGATTGTTTAATTTTCATTATTGTAATGTTGGACTGTTAAATTTTCATTATTGTAATGTTGGATTGTTTAATTTTCATTATTGTAATGTTGGACTGTTAAATTTTCATTATTGTAATGTTTGACTGTTAATTTTTCATTATTGTAATGTCTTTTACAACACTACCAAATCGTTACAATTAAAGTGCGTCACAAAGTAATGTTTTAAATTATTACAAAACACTTGAACTATTCAGTATCACTAGTTAGCTCCACGTTTTCACTTTCTTCGTCTTCCTCTTCAGCTTCTTTTTCTCCTCTATCTTGTACATCTTCGACGATCTCAAACTCATTTGCCCACCCCAATTGTATATCCATATCAAATGCGCTAAAGTCTACGAACATATTAATTCCTACAGATGCGTTCTCTTGGAACACTTCCGCTGGCATCCCTATTTCTGTTTCTGTGTCGCTGGAATCACTTCGTGACGACATGTCGATCACGTGCCTAGCCGGTATAGTAGATACAGCCATCCATCCATTTTGACCTGGTCGACCATTCGTAAGTTGTGGATACGGGGCGTAGTACGACTGAAGGGCCTGATTGGCAAAAATAAAAGGCTCGTTGGTTGTGAGAGACCATCGAGGGTTGTGAGAGACCATCTTCTGTGCCCCCAATATTCCACCTCTATGATTTCGTTCAATGTCCCATAGAAGTTGGTGGCGTGGGATCCTCCCATGTCCCCCTCCACATAAACCCCACTACAATCACTCTTCTTAGGGCCCAAACGCATATCTGTGTGAAATCGGAACCCATTCACAATGTACCCTTCATAGTACAACACTGAGTTGAGAGGACCTGCGAGCAACGGCTTAACACGATCGTCTGTCATGTACTTGCCACTCGAGTAGGTCTGCTTGAACCATGCCACGTACTCGCAGTTTCTCTTCTTTTGTACCTCCATGGGAGTAAGTCCATTACACTCCTCCTCAATAAACAACCTGTGAGTTACACACAAAATAAGTTAGAAATACGTGATACATACAAGTTATCCTTAATAAAGAGCGTTTGCACGTAAAATAAAGAATATTGACTTACTCGACCCATCCATCCAGCTCTTCACAATTAAGAAGCGTGTACAGTTCAATTTGCTCCAACTCTTCGGACGACAACCGCCTCTTCTTGTTTAGTGGCCCAAGGGCCTTCCCTTTCTTTCGAAATAACATCAGCTCATCATCCCACTCTGAACTCTCAAAAGTCTCGTTCCTATTGAGACGATTATATCTAGTACTCGCGGAGATACCTAGATATTGTGCACACATATTGGATAGCTCTGAAAGGAGGTAGGAATTCGCTATGCATCCTTCTACCCTTGCTTTGTTCATCACTGACTTTTTAAAATCAAACATACGCCTGGGAATACCGAAAAGTCAATAACATATAGAATAACAGTAGCGAATTAAACTCATTAAACATTGTGTACCTCTCGAATGGATACATCCATCTGTAGTGAACCGGGCCGCCTACTTTAGCCTCGTATGGTAGGTGTATGGCCAAATGCTCCATAGAATCGAAGAAGGAAGGAGGGAATATCCTCTCAAGCTTGCACATCGTGACTATAATGGATTCCTCAAGACTTCTCATATCGGTGGCCGAAACCTCTGAAGCACAAATTGCCCGGAAGAATAAACTAATCTCCACCAATGTTTCCCAAATGTTGGTGGGCAGGAAGTCGCGAAAAGCAATGGGGATCAATCTCTGCATGAAGACGTGACAATCATGACTCTTCATACCAAAGAGCCTATGTTGTTGCTTTTGTACGCATCGTCCCAAATTTGACGCGTATCCGTCCGGAAATTTCAGATCGCCCAACCATTTCAAGACCTTGACCTTTTCATCCCGCTTGAGACAATAGGTTGCCCTTGGCTTCACATATGCGCCTCCTCGTGTTTGTTCTAAAAATAGCTCTTCACGGATAGTCCAAATCTTCAAATCATGTCTAGACTTGATGTTGTCCTTAGTCTTAGAGTCATCCAATACTGTGTTGATGATGTTATCGAAAAAGTTCTTCTCACAATGCATGACATCTAAATTGTGACGAATCAAGTTTGTGGACCAATAGGGAAGTTCCCAAAATATGCTCTTCCTCAGCCAATTATGATCCGTATGAAAACCCGGTAGATTGTTCACTTTGGCCCCAAAACCAACATCCCCAAGTCCCTCCACAATTTCCCTCATTTCGTCGCCCATTTTCCTGCAAATAGGTTCTTCTAGTGACTTTTCCCCTTTTTTGAATGAATTCTTGTCATGCCGCCACCTATGATTTTTGGGCAAAAAACGACGATGGCAATCGAACCAACACGGTTTACCACCATTCTTCAACGTAAATGAATTCGTATCTTCCATGCAATAAGGGCACGCTAACTTCCCGTGCGTACTCCACTGAGACAACATTCCATACGCTGGAAAATCGCTAATCGTCCACATCAGGGCCGCTCGTAATTGAAAGTTTTCCTTCCTTGAGCTATCAAACGTCTCCAAACCAGTGCTCCATAAAGCATTAAGCTCGTTAATTAGTGGTCTAAGATAAACATCCAAGTTCTTCCCGGGACTATCTGGACCGGAAATGATAAGGCTCAAAAATATGAACTCCTGCCTCATGCAAAGATCGGGGGGGAGGTTATATGGGGTTACCATCACTGGCCAACAAGAGTATTTTTTCCCAGATGAGCCATACGGTGTGAATCCATCCGTACATAAGCCGAGTCGTACGTTCCTAGGCTCAGCTGCAAAATCCGGATGTGTCCGATCAAAGTGTCGCCATGCCTCACTGGAAGCCGGGTGAATCATTCGATCCGTAGCCTCTCGACACTTCAAATGCCAAGTCATATGCTTTGCAGTACCTACGGTATAATACATCCTCTGAAGACGAGGACCTAGGGGGAAATACCACAAATGCTTCTTTGCGACCTTTGACTTCCTACCTTCCTCGTATCTATCAACCCCGCATATCGGGCATTTTAGGAAGTCATTGCTTGCCGCAAACCCGTAAAACAGAAAACACTGATTTGTGCAAACATCGATCTTCTCGTACCCTAACCCCAAGGTTCGCTCCATCTTATGCATCCCTTTCGTGTCTTTAGGTAACAACTTCTCAATCTCAGGGTCGAACCCATCTTTGGACATCTTTAAAAAATGGTCAGAAACGATGTTACTCGCCTTGTGAATAGTTTTGTAATTCACCCACTCTCCAATCCACTGCAGGACGGTTTTGCTCTTCTTAGGGTGCATCTTCACCTGACCTAGACGCATCAAGTCGTAAAAATCTCTTGCATCGGGATTCGGATCCTCGTTACGCACAGCGTCCTCATCAAATCGGCCTCCATATGCATCCACGACCATCTGTCTAAACGAATCGTCAGCACGAATAGGGCTGTCAGGAATATTGGCGTGTGATGGTTCGAGAGGTTCGTCGATAAACGTCATAGAAGTGGTGGTAAACTGCTCTCCATGCAAAACCCACTCAAAATATCCAGGCGTAAATCCCGACTTATGAAGATGATCACGGACTTGGTATCGATCGAAAAACTTTGAATTGTTACATTTTTTGCACGGGCACCTAATACGCCCCCCTAGATCTAAATAGCCATCTTGTCGCGAAGCAAATTCTATGAATGTGCGAACCCCAACCACAAAACTATCTCGCAAATAACCACTGCTCTCGAATCTATCGTACATCCAATTCCTATCTACTTGATAGTCCATTATTTATCTAAGATGTAAATTTTAAAGGAAATAATTAATTACAATTAATACTACAAACAATTAATAATTAACAATTTAAAATGTAACAATTATCATGCACGATAAGGTTGAAGAGTGATAAATTGATCAACTTACTTCTTGAAGCGTAAAAAAACGATCTTCAAGAATCTTGTGTCCTCTACGAGTACCCTCGATGTGTTTACGTCAATATCTATCAAGAAATGAATAAACAAGTTAACATATCATACCAATATTTAGTATTTAAAAATATAGTTGACCATCTAAATGAAAAAAAACGAGAATACCTTAAGAGAAATGGTGAAGATTGTTGTGAATTAGAAAAGTAAGGGAAATGATATTTATAAATGAAAATCTGGCAGTTTGTGACCGCCGGGCGGTCGCGAATGCCAACTAGCCGTTGGCGTTCGCGACCGCCCAGCGGTCGCGAATGACAACTAGCCGTTGGCATTCGTGACCGCCCAGCGGTCGCGAATGACAACTAGCCGTTGGCATTCGTGACCGCCCAGCGGTCGCGAATGCCAACTAGCCTTTGGCTTTCGTGACCGCTGGGCGGTCACGAAAGACCCTCATTCGTGACCGCCCAGCGGTCACGAATAATATTCATAAAAAAAAATTTGATTTTATGGATTCATCTTGATGTGTTTATGATTTTTAACAATAAGTCTCATTACTACATGTGAATTGAAGTAATAAATTAGTACAACATTAGTAATTAACATATTAAAATAGCGAATTAGATGTGATTAGGCGAGTTATGAACGAATAACCTATTTTATGTTCTACAACTAATCATCATATACACTTAGTTGTTTTAGATGTAATGTGTAATTTTGTGATAAACTCTCTTTTAATTTACTTAGTAGTAAGTATTTTATCAATTTAACAAACATCGCAACTTAATTAAACAAACGAAAATCAAAACTTTCGAATGAGACTCATTCGTGACCGCTGGTCGGTCACGAATGAGGGTCTTTCGTGACCGCCCAGCGGTCACGAAGTATGTTCGTGACCGCTGGGCGGTCACGAAGTAGGGTTCGTGACCGCCGGGCGGTCACGAAAGACCATCATTCGTGACCGCCCAGCGGTCACGAATAACATTCATAAAAGAAAATTTAATTTTATGGATTCATCTTGATGTGTTTATGATTTTTAACAATAAGTCTCATTACTACATGTGAATTGAAGTAATAAATTAGTACAACATTAGTAATTAACTTATTAAAATAGCGAGTTAGATGTGCTTAGGCGAGTTATGAACGAATAACCTATTTTATGTTCTACAACTAATCATCATATACACTAAGTTGTTTTAGATGTAATGTGTAATTTTGTGATAAACTCTCTTTTAATTAACTTAGTAGTAAGTATTTTATCAATTTAACAAACATCGCAACTTAATTAAACAAACGAAAATCAAAACTTTCGAAAGACCCTCATTCGTGACCGCCCAGCGGTCACGAATAATATTCATAAATAAAAATTTGATTTTCGAATAAGGGTCTTTCGTGACCGCTGGGCGGTCGCGAATGGGGGTCATTCGTGACCGCCCGGCGGTCACGAATAACATTCATCGCGAAAATTTTGAATTTTCAAAAAATTTGAATTTCCTCCCAAGTTCGTGACCGCTGGGCGGTCACGAAAGACACTCATTCGTGACCGCCCAGCGGTCACGAATAATATTCATAAACGAAAATTTGATTTTCGAATAAGGGTCTTTCGTGACCGCTGGGCGGTCGCGAAAGAGGGTCATTCGTGACCGCCCGGCGGTCACGAATAACATTCATCGTGAAAATTTTGAATTTTCACCAAAATTTGAATTTCCCCCCAATTCCGAGGTCTTCCGTGACCGCCCGGCGGTCGCGAAAGACCTTGGAATTGGGGGGAAATTCAAATTTTTTGAAAATTCAAAATTTTCACCAAAATTCTATATATACCCACCATTCCACCCATTAATTTTTCATTACACTCACATTATCTTCTCTAAAACCCAACACTTTCTCCTCCCTTTCTCATTTCCCAATCCAAAACATAAACACCAACAATTTTTCTTCTCCTCTTTTCTTATATCTCCAAAAAACAAAACACCAACTCTTTTATTTTCTTCTTTTCCTTACTTATAACACAAATCATTCTCTTAAATGATGTTTATATAAAAAACCGTCCAACCATACATTATATTCGTAAGAAACAAATATTTATTCCGGTATTTTACCGGAATATTTTTTTTATTTCGTATAATGTCATCCGTGACCGCCGGGCGGTCACGGATGACTTGAATATTATTCGTGACCGCCCGGCGGTCACGGATGGTTTAAATATTATCCGTGACCGCCGAGCCGTCGCGGATGACCCCGGGGTCATCCGTGACCGCCGAGCCGTCGCGGATGACCCTGGGGCCATCCGTGACCGCCAGGCGGTCGCGATGGTTGGCGCGACCGCCGAGCGGTCGCGGATGACCTCGGGGTCATCCGTGACCGCCGAGCCGTCGCGGATGACCCTGGGGTCATCCGTGACCGCCAGGCGGTCGCGGTGGTTGGCGCGACCGCCGAGCCGTCGCGGATGACCCCGGGGTCATCCGTGACCGCCAGGCGGTCGCGGTGGTTGCCGCGACCGCCGAGCCGTCGCGGATGACCCCGGGGTCATCCGTGACCGCTGAGCCGTCACGGATGACCTCGGGGTCATCCGTGACCGCCAGGCGGTCGCGGATGACCACGGGGTCATCCGCGACCGCCGAGCGGTCACGGATGACTTCCGTGACCGCTGGGCGGTCGCGGATGTCCCCGGGGTCATCCGTGACCGCTCGGCGGTCGCGGATGACTACCGTGACCGCTCGGCGGTCGCGGATGACTTCCGTGACCGCCGAGCGGTCGCGGATGACCTCCACGACCGAGGGCATCCGCGACCGGTCATCCGCGACCGCTAGGCGGTCGCGGATGACCATCCGCGACCGGAAATGGGTCATTCGCGACCGCCCGGGCGGTCGCGAATGACCCTTTTTTCTTGTAGTGCGAGTTGACTATGGTCTAGCCCATGTTACATGAGACATATTAGAGTTGCACATCGCATGTCGTATGGCACGAGTTTAGTAGGATGGTGGGATTATAAGGTCGATGATGCTCTTTCAACAATGTTGGATTGTCAGGGCACCATGCAGTCTCAATGGGTGCATTCACGTGCCAGTATTTAGTACAAAGTTAGCTTATTCGTGAGTAGCAAACGGTGGATTTCTATCGACGCAAATAGGAAAATGATTTCCTTACAGACCTGTATGCATACGGTCCATTTTTATGTTTAAAAATTAATACGCTTAAACCGGTTGCCCATTTAGCAGGTGACTATCCAATATCTTTGTCTAATAAAAAAGAAAGATACTGTCCACTTAATTAAATTTATAATTATCTTAACGAATATTCACTTATAGAAACTTAGTTTTGGGAATTTATTTAAATTAGTGTGCCGATATTAGTTACTAATGTTTTTTAACTAATTAATTAGTTATCACATTTTGAGTAAAAAGAATTGCGTATTAACATGTTCCGATCAATGGAATTATTAAATTTATGCTGGAGTATATTAATTATCATCTATTTGTAAGTTTTTTTTTTTAATCTATCTATTCGTAAGTTTCAAATACCAGAAATAGGAGTAAATTTTGCAAAACGTTGTTTTATTATTTTATATTTATTTTCACTAGATATTGTTGTTTAAGCATAAGTGCATAACACATATATATGAGTTATGTATGCAGGTTTAATTTATTTAGGATGAAAGAAAAAATATTATTTATTTATGTATTTTTTAAGGGTTAAAATATTATTATTAGACTTGTGTTTTTCTTGAGAGTTTATTAGATTTGTACTAAAACACCTTAGTTCCCGAAATTAATGGTACGAAATAACAAATACCCTTTCCTAATTTATAGGAGTACTTATTGAAAGCAAATAAAGGCAGGTTTTAAATAGGAAAAGAAAAAGAATGAAGGACCGGTCTGTGAGATAAGCACCACCCAAGTATTAAACCACGCATTGATGATATGTATGATGAGTCCACGATGAAGGAATAATTTACTCCGAGTCTCCCAGTTATACCCTTTTTGGTCTCAATAATTTCGCATAGATACATACAACCATCTCTTAGAGTTCTAAAAATATTTAAACATGTACCAATATGAGGTAAATTATGCCTTGAAATAAATAGATCAAACAACTACTCAGAAAAAAAATAAAAAATGCTTGGATGAAAATCATGAACATTTCTCACCAGCCACTTCAAATGAACACAAGTAATAATAAACCCCACCTCAGGGATTAAATGCAGAAGTTACCGTAGCTACATAAAAATAAACAATAAAAAAACCATAAAATTTGGAAACCACACCTTATGGTTTAGCAATGGTGTTACATTTCTTAATGCACGTGAATTTTAACTGACACCATCAATTGTCGGCGCCTCTATTTTGCCTCCCCCTCCCGTGAACTAAAAACACTCAAATTCGGCGCCAAATTAAAAAACAAATTCTAGTTATTAAATATCAGTTTTAAATAATACACGCATTGCACAAAAGACTATTATGGATTTTGTACCTTATCCAAATTTATTTTTTTATACATCAAGGATGGCGTGATTATTTATTTTATTGATTTTCTTGAATAAAACTAGAATCTAGTAGATTTGTTTGGTTATTTTGACCTAGTTTATCAAAAAATCAAGAAAACAAAAAATCTCGCCGACGATTTTAATTTGTGGTTGCCGCTCGTCCAAGGGAACTTTAGCGTACGATGGGAACGAACCCAAGAAGTTCTGCTAAATAGGTCGTATTTGCAATTGTACAAGAGAACCCGAACTAGTCCGGTTAAATTGTGTAAGATTGATTGGTCTCAATGCTATTATTTCTATAATTTGAATGTGTTAAACTATAATGGATCTTTTGGTAATCCACAATAGTCCTTAGAATCAATGATGGCGTAATCAATAGATTTTAGTAATTTTAAATGAAACTAGAATCACATATAGAATCGATTTTTGTTCAAATTACAATAACCACCACGCAATGCCATTATATATTGAATAAGAAGTTTATTTTAAACTATAATAATAAATCCTTTGGTAGTCCATCATAGTCCTTAGAAACTATATAGACTCTAGGATAAGTCGATGCGATCATGATATACACGAAGCTAGGATGGCATTATTACTTAATTAAATAATTTTATCAATATTATATGAAATTAGGATCACTTAGAATTGATTGTTATACAAAGAACCATAATGCAACTCATTATTAAACTAAGACGTGTTCAACTATAATATATCATTTGGTAGTCTATTATAGTCCTTACAAGCTTTAAAAGTGTATGATGATATGTATAAGGTCACTCCATGACTTGTGTTGTGGACTATTACGATCATACTTATTATCTTTAACAAACATTCTACTAAGTCAAAGTATGACCTATTGTTATGTGTCCCCGTAAAAACCTTATAACCCACATTTATGGGGGTAGATGAAAGACCCCTGCATGTAGGAAGGAGCACAATACTGAAAAATTAATTACACCCAACTTTTAATAAAATATTATTTTATTTTAAATCTACATCATCTTAATATAGCCCCTCCCTTAAATTATAGTAGGAGAATTTTGAAAACATTCAAGTTAAGCCAATTTAATATTAAATCGATCAATATGATTTTCCATTTTTGAAAAAAATAAAAATATGTAGCATATATGCAAAATTATATTTTTTCCCACCATTTCACCTCACTCCATTCCCTCCAATTCAACACCACTACATATAAACCCACACACCACCAAAATCATAACAAACTCAAATCCACAACCAACAATGAAACTCATCTCCACAATTCTCCCTCTCCTCCTCTTCCTCCCAATCTTCTCATTCGGTTACCACGACTACGCCGACGCATTGTCGAAATCGATACTCTTCTTCGAAGGCCAGCGCTCCGGCTACCTCCCCTCCGACCAGAGGATGACGTGGCGCCGGAATTCCGGCCTCGGAGACGGTTGGACTGTATCCGCGGATCTCACGGGCGGTTACTACGACGCCGGAGACAACGTGAAGTTTAATTTTCCGATGGCGTTCACGACGACGATGCTGGCGTGGAGCGTCATCGAGTTCGGAGATCTCATGCCGCCGCAGGAGAGGAGGAATGCGCTGGCGGCGGTGCGGTGGGGGACGGAGTACTTGTTGAAGAGTGTTGCGCAACTGCCAAACCGCATTTTTGTACAGGTAATTTAATTAAATAAATAATTAATTAGTTAATTCTGTTAATGGTAGCATAAATTCGATTTTCCTTCGTAATGTTGTAGATTTGGAGCATTGCTTTATTTTTTTATTTTTATTTAGACTAGACAAAATTGCATGAGGCGTTCTGTTTTTTGTACTTTCTTAAATTAAAACAGATTTATTATAGATCATAATAATTTGATTTTGAGCTGTGATATGTTGTTGGTAAAGCACAGATAAAATGGTATTGTATATATGTCATCCAACGAATTACACGTGAAACATTTAGGAATTAAGTTTCATTAATTATTTGTAATTTTTAACCGCAACATTCTCGCTATGTTATCTTGTATTCTCAATGCCATGAGTTTTAATTATGGTTTTCTTATCATTCTCAATAAAAGAATCAAATGTTAATGCACTATCTTACTAATAGTAAAAGCAAGTTAGGTTGCTCATAAAAAAAAATCAAATGCTAATGGAAAGAGTCTATTGTGATTTGTTTGGTAAGTAAAATTTGCAGACTATTGCGTCAATTTACCGGTTTACTCAAGGCGCACTTGAAAAAATTAGAGGGTGCATTATAAAAGAGAAGTAGGTGTCAAGTTACTTGTGCACATTATTAGTGCACACAACTGAAATTGGTTGAAAAGTAGCTAGGGAATTTATGTGAAAGTGAATAGTAGAAAAGGAGTAGATAAACTAACTGAATAGCATGGTAATTGGTGAGGAGATGATGATTTGTGTGTGGTTGAGGGGATTTGCTTTGCATTCAGTACTCTCTATTCAGGTTGTGACCCTGACCCGTTGAAGCATTTAGTTTGTTTGTTTCTGACCCATTTTTTGGGCCCACCAATCCTCTGCACACATCTCATGTTGCAAAACATTATACTACACCAAAACCCACCTAATTATGCGTGAATGCTCTACTTTCAATGAGTATCCCACCGCCACTTGGTGCCCATATTTTATATATATAGTAATATACTAAATTGTCAATTTAGTCTAATCCAAAACAACTTAAATTATTGGTTAATCCTATGATGATATAGTGTAACTATATCCATATGTTATGGTGTATAGACTTGGTCTACCTAAGTATTTTTCGTGAATATGTTTCTCTTACGCCGTTCATATAGTAGAACTAATGACGTAGTTATTTCATTTACTAAAAATTACAACTTTGTAATGAGATGGCGCACACAACCCATGATAGAAGTTGAAGCCCATCCTTTTCCACTTAAAATGCCTTGTTAAGTGGAGGGGGAACTTCTATTTATTAACATTAATCCAAGACCATACCCAAGCAATGTGGGATACTATTTCTCAACACACACCACACACTCGGTATACTTTTGTTATTCATTCACTCTGCTTTGGCCTTTTGTAACTTCTTAGTCAACCGGAACTCTAATACCATATTGAGACATCGTATCATTTAAAGCTCAAACTTGTCGAGGTTGTTGGTATTGAATTAATTTATATGTTTTGTCCAACAAAATACAAGCAATCAGTGTATGTGATCTTAAACTTCCAAGGTAGTGTTGTGTAGTGCTTTTGAGTTTTAAGTGGAGCTCAAAAGAGAGATTCTTGAATTGATAAGCTTACATCTGTACACAGAAATAGCTGATTTTGGGGACCAGTGGAGTTCACATGATCTTCAAAATTTCTTTAAATTTCCAATGAGGTGCATTGGCCGGTTGTGGAAAGTGAAAAAATAATTGAAAGAAAATTGACAAGGGGTTGGTGAAATGAAACACTGGCTTGAACAGAGGTTTAGCTTCAACACATGTTTAATTTGCTGTCCTCATTAAGTTTAAAATAATTAGATTATTCTGCTAACTCCTGCACTAGCAAATAAAATATAGCTAATAATGTTTTGATGATTGTGGCTATAATTGCTTGCTTTTAGCTAAAAGGGTTCAATTAGTACATTTAAGATCTCTCTTTTAAGATTGAGGAGGCCCCCATGTAGCTAATAAACCATATGAGGTAGTACTTGAATAGGTCAGTGTTGTATGCTGCATTTACCTTGTACTTGGTACCTATCTGAGATGATCTTTCGAGAAAAGGCCACATGTCATGTCATATTTTGATACCCTTATACTATATATGGTCCATTGGCGCCCATATTGTTGGTGAATGTTTAGAATCTTTAGATGAACTAATTTACTAATGAAGTATCAATAATTGTATCAATACATATATCACAATATTTATGCTTATGCATGTGTAATATTAATTGTACAATAGATAACTTTAAGATTTAACCACTAAATATATACACATTCTGTTATGCAATCAAAAAATTTCACCAGTTAACTTTGCAGGTTGGAGATCCTATAATAGACCATAACTGTTGGGAAAGGCCAGAAGATATGGACACTGCTAGGACTGTGTACTCAGTTGAAGCACCAAATCCAGCCTCTGATGTTGCCGGCGAGACGGCTGCTGCCCTTGCTGCCTCCTCCATTGCGTTCAGATCGTCTGATCCCGGATACGCTGAGACGTTGCTGCGAACGTCTAAAAATGTTTTCGACTTTGCTGATACTCACCGTGGAGCTTATAGCGATAATTCAAATATAAGAGATGGTGTCTGCCCATTTTACTGTGATTTTGATGGATATCAGGCAAGCATCTGAGTCTCCATTTAAATATCTGATAGGATTGAGTATATACATTCAGTACAACATCAACCAAGCCTGTAAATATTTTTACTAAATGAACCAAATGCAAAATCTAGTCGAGTCGAACACATGAATTCCCCTTACCCAATAGTTCTAATTTGAGTAGAACGTCTTTATTTAGATATCGAAGCTTCATCTCATTTCCTACTGTGAAACTTGATGTTCTGTTTGAGGTATCTTAGAGCCTTTCAATGTGACATTAAAAATTAGAATATCTGTAAATTGGCAGGATGAATTACTATGGGGAGCAGCATGGCTAAGAAGAGCTTCACAGGATGATTCTTACCTCAACTACCTGCAAAACAACGGCAAAACACTCGGTGCGGACGACAACATTAACGAATTTGGATGGGACAACAAACATGCCGGTCTTAACGTTCTCGTTTCCAAGGTCAGAATTTGAAAATTAGTCAACATTTTTTTTTTCCATTATCATCAGTTACAAAACGTAATCTTGGTTGGATATAACGTAACCCATCGGTATGTACTCAAATCTAAAAATATTTTGAGGATATGACATTTCTTTTATGATTGCAGGAAGCTTTGGAGAAATGTATGTACTCTCTCCAGTCATACAGAGCATCAGCAGATAGCTTCATGTGCACACTGATCCCAGAATCTTCCTCATACCACATAGGATTCACACCCGGCGGCCTCATTCACCGCCCTGGTGGTAGCAACCTACAACACGCCACGACCATTTCATTCATTTTACTAGTTTACGCGAATTACTTAGAAAAATCGTCCCAAGTCGTGAACTGCGGTGAAGTTAGCGTTGGTCCTGCACGACTAAGACATATAGCGCAAGGACAAGTTAACTACATCCTAGGCGAGAACCCTAAAGGAATGTCGTATATGGTCGGATATAGTAACGTACACCCTCAAAGGATTCATCACCGCGGTTCATCGCTTCCTTCAGTCAATGACCATCCTCAGTTTATCGCGTGTAAGGAGGGTTCGATTTATTTTAACTCGTCGAATCCTAATCCTAACATTTTAGTCGGGGCAGTGGTGGGTGGACCGGGCGAGGATGATGCTTACGAGGACGATAGAGCCGATTTTCGTAAGTCGGAACCTACGACCTATATTAATGCACCATTTGTTGGTGCACTTGCATATTTTGTGGCTAATCCTAATCTTAGTTAGGAAGGAGCAAAAATAATGTCACATATTTAAGTATAGGATCCGTTAAGATTTGATTGAAATTGTGAAAGATGAGTCTCTCATCTTGCAAAAGCAAGGAGGAAGAGGCATAGTGGTAGAATGCTACAATAGCTCATTGTTAAGCCATTCTATTGGCAAAGTGATCATTGCAATGATATATACAAGGATTAAGATTTGTGATGGGATACAATGACGTTCATATTATATTAACTAAAAATTATTGTATAGTCACCAGAAACTATTGTACAATTCCCCCCCCCCCCCCCCCCACCAAGAGGTGTCAACCAGTCACCTCCATATGTTAATTTATATTAACAAAACTAACAAATACATCCTCACGATCTCCTTTAGACGCGTGCACATGGAGGCGCGTGTTTCATGGAGAAGATCAGATGGAGTAGAGAGCCCCCACTTTTTTGTTTCCTCTTATATTATGAAAACATTTAAATACATGAAGTTCTAACTATAATATGTAAATTTAGTGAATAAAAATAATTCATAATCAAGCTGTTAATGTTGTTAATATTCATGAAGCAAGTCATAATCTTACATGACAAAAAAGATAATATTACAAAAGAATGAATGTTCAAGTGTCTAGGTTTAAAAGAGAAATAATGTATATACAAGACAATTTAAAGGCTAAAAGAACTAAGGTACCCTTAAGACAAATATTATACAAATATACTAATATGCTAACACCCCCTTCAAACTCCAGAATGCACTGTAATAAGTAGTGAGAGTTTGTCAACACAGAAGTTGTGTCGCTGAATCATATGTGCCTTCGTAAAGAAGTCAGCTAACTGCATCGAAGATGTGATGAACGATAGATAGATATTACCATGCTGAAAATGATGTCGAGTCACATAACCATCAGTCTCAATATGTTTGGTATGTCATGAAAAACAAAGTTATGCAAATCTAAACAACACTTTTGTTATCACAATACATGGGTGTCGGGGATTACAGCAACACCCCCATATCACATAACAATCGTCGTAACCAAACAAGTTCAATTGTAGTGGAAACCATAGCAAGATACTCAGCCTCAGTAGAAGAGTGAAAAAATAACATATTGTTTCTAGCTTTTCCAAGAGATGAGAGAATCACCTAGAAAAATACGATATCCAATGGTTAATTTTCAGTCGGATGGATCACTAGCCCAGTCTGCATCCGTATATGCTCGAAGTTCTAAGAAATAACTCGAAGGAAACAATAAACTCTGATAAATAGTACCACGAAGATAACAAAGAACACGAGTACCAACATCCCAATGATCAGAGGTAGGTGCAGCAAGAAGTTGACTAACAACATGGACCGTATAAGCAATATTCGGTCGGGTAATAGTCAAGTATACCAAACTACCAACAATAGACATATACAAAGTGGGATTCGAAAGCGGTGTACCGACACTCGGAGTATAACGAACATTTACCTCTAAAGAAGTAGAAGCAACACGTGTGTCTGTAAGACGAGCTTGCTCTAAAATATCCGAAATATACTTCGGCTGAGACAAAAGATAGCCTTCAATACCTAAAAAGTATCAAAGAGGACCCAAATCCTTCATATCAAACATAAGAGATAAAGTGTGTTTCAACACCTTGATACCCTTAACATCATCACCTGTAATAATCCTATCTTCAACATATAGTAAAAGCATTATGCGACCAACATAATTGCATTTAACAAACAAGGCCGAATCATTAGGACTAGAGAAAAAGCCAAGAGAACAAACAGTTGCGAAAAACTTCTCAACCAAGCTCTTGGAGCTTGCTTAAGCCCATATAATGCCTTCTTAAGTCTGCACACCTACTCTTTTTCATGAGGAACACCTGGAGGAGGTGTCATGTACACTTTTTCATGTAAGTCACCATACAAGAATGCATTTTCATATCCATGTGTGAAATATACCATTGGCGTATCGATGCAACTGCAATAAGAACTCTGTCAGATGTCATCTTAGCAACATGCGCAAAGGTCTCCTCATAATCCATGCCATATTGTTGAGCAAATCATTTTGCTACTAAACGAGCCTTATATAGCTCAACTGAACCATCATCTTTGGTTTTTAATTTGTAGACCCATCGAGAACCAATTGACTTTTTCCATACTGGAAGAGGAACTAAGTCCCATATGTGATTTTGTTCAACGCTGATAGTTCCTCAGCCATAGCCTCTTGCCAAACAGTATATTGTGCCGCTTCATAATAAGAGGTAGGCTCACAAAGAGGTCAAACAGATGCCAAAAAGGAAACAAAAGGTTGAGAATAACAAGAGCAAATGAAATCAGGCAACTGAGTAGACTTACGAGTACGCTTGGGATACCGCTCATGAGTTGGATCCAAAATTGTAAGAGAAGGAACAATAGTGGTAACTCTTCATCAACACCCAAATCAGCTCCATCCCCAACACCAATAGTGTCATCCCCGATAACATCACCAACACCAAAATGGATCATTAGTTCCAATGTCAGAGAAATCAAGAATAAATGGGTTAATATAAATAATATCAGACCGTGTCAAATTATGAGAGCTTTTGGGAATGGAAAAATATAGAATATGCTCCATATAGTGAACATGAGGAGAAACGTAGCATTTTCTAGCAACTGGGTCATAGCACAGATAACCCTTCTGACCATTCTCATAGCCCAAAAAGACACATATTGCAGCACGTGAAGACAACTTAGTGCGCTCAACATGTGGACAAAGAACAAAACACGTGGACCCAAAAACCCGCAAATGAGATTAATCAGGAGTTTGACCAAATAACTTAGCATATGGAAAAATACATACTTTCTTAGGACCTGGAACTCTAGTGATGATATAAACAACCGTTAGAACTGCTTATTCCTAATACTCTCTAAGTTCACTAGCAGAAAAAAGCATAGAACGCGCTGTTTCAATAATATGCCTATATTTTTTCTCAGCAACACCATTTTGATGAGGTGTGTCTGTACAAGAGTATTGGTGCACAGTACCATCACTAAGAAGAAGGCCAGAGAGTTCCTTACTCGTATATTCCCCACCCAAATCAGATCTAAAATATTCTGACTTTAGAGTGTTGAGTTTTCATATAGCTAACAAAGTGAGCATAAATGTCAATGAATTCAGAACGGGTTTTCATCAATTAAACCCAACAATAACAAGTATAATCATCAATGATAGAAACATAATACCCTGACCCCCTGTAGGAACAGAAGTAGGTCCCCAAACATCATAATGAACCAAATCAAATGGTGCAAAAGAAGTGGATGTACTATAATTAAAAGGTGTTGTAGATAACTTTCCAAGTTTACATCCACTACAATCTAAAATATCTTGAGATTGCAAGTCTCCCAAAATACCACTATTACATAAAACCTCAGACAAGATCTAGATACATGACCTAGTCTAGAGTGCCATATGTAAAACTTTGAAGAAGAAGAATTCAAATAAGCTAGATAGATCAATAGTCGTAGCTGCAAACTGACCATCAACCTTCATGCCATCCAAAACATAAAGTCCCTCTTCCCTACTTTCAGTCCCAAGTATTCTCTTTGATTTCGGATCGTGCACATGACAAGTAGAGAAAAAGTAAACATCGAGACCACGATCACACAATTAACCAACCGAAATAAGATTCATAGCCAATTTAGGAATACAAGAAACACCAGGTAGTGAGAGATTGCATGTTTGAATTGTACCAACACCTACAACTAGCATATGAGTTTAATCAGCAGTCATAACAGATATAGATGGTAACACATGAGACATAAATACAAATAAGTTGCGATCAGGATACATAAGATAAGATGATCCAGAGTTCAACACCCATAAGGACGAGTTTCTACCTAATATGGATGGAGCAGGCATAGCATATGGTTGGGACTAGTTTTTGTTTGCGCGAAGAAGGTTCTGCAACAGATTAACCAAAGAGGCGTTGTCTAACAAAGATGACTCTACAGAATTTGGATCCAATGTAGGCATGACAATATCTGTATTAGTGCCCTTCAAAACGAAAATTTTGTGAATTTGAAGGTTTGTCACTTGACTTCTTTCCATATTCATGTTGTGGCTTGCATTTCGGATGCAACAAAGGACTCTGATTCTTCTAATGGCCCTTTTCTCGAAAATAGCTACACTCATTCTTATCATAACTCTTTTGTGTAGATAGGTTATGATTAGGTTGAGTAAACAAAACAAAACCAAGAGGAGTGGACTTCATAATTTGAGTCTTTAGGCGGGTTTCTTCAGCTAACAACTCATGCACAAATGAATCAGCTGAAGGCAAAGGAGTACGGTGCAAAATTGACCCACATTCATACTCATATCGAAGATTATACAATAGCTGAACCAAACGTTGTTGCTCCTTTCTTTCCGTATACGAACCAAATGCCTTTAATTCAGCACATTTTATCATAGCCGATTGATCCCACAAATTGGGCACCTCAGAATAAGACTCTTGAATACTTTTATCAACATGTGTAAGATTGCAAATTTCTCCTTCTAATTGATATTGAACAACAAAGTTGGACCTCATATACAACCTCTCCAAAATGGTCCCCAACTTCTTTCGCAATATCAAATTTTGTTAACTGAACACCAATCCTATGTTCAACAAAATTATTAATCCAAGTAGTGATTTTAGAATTATTGGTATCCCACACATCCAATAACTCACCAAAATTAGCATCGTATGCCTTAGGAGCAACCAAAACACCAAATATATAATTCCACATCTTCTTCACTTTTAGAAAGTTTTTATAATATAACTCCAATACCTATAGTTTTTCCCATCAAAGCGAACAGTAATTAACTGCAACGAATCATCCCACCCGTCATGATAGCAGAAACAAAAAAATACACCAATACACAGAGCAAAACTATCCGAGAACTGAGCCAACCAATCGAATAAAAATTGCACCAAATCAAAATCGAAATCAACACACCAACAAGATCATTGAAGAAACTAAGGCTAGATCTTGGGTTTGGGTTAATGCAAGGTCTAATGACTTTTCTTTTGCCTTTACAGATTGGTGTTTGTGTCCATTTGTGTGTCTCAAGTCGGTTTATTGTAGTTAGTTTCTTTTAGTTGGGGAGCTGATTCCTGTTTTGAATTATGGGGGTGTCATTGGTCAAGATTTTCTTGTTCTTTTGTATGGGTGTAACACAAGAGTTCTGATTATTTTCATTCTTTTTGAGTCTTTTGGTCTGTTACGTGCTGTTGCACTTTGTGTATATTTATGGGCAAGCACCCCTTGTGCTTTTGAATAAAATTTGCCTTATAAAAAATAAAAAAATAAAATTCAAGAGAGTGCAGTGGATTACCAGAAATCAGTAGCAATACGGAGACGAAATCCCAAAAAAATCGATCGGCGTGGTGTCGTGTTTGCTTACTAGTGGGGTTAGAGATTTGGCTTTGATGCCATGTTACGTTAACATTCATGAAGCATGCAAACCATAATCTTACAAAACAAAGAAGAGAATATTACAAAAGAATGAATGTTCAAGTATCTAGGATTTTTATAAGGGAAATAATGTATATACAAGACAACTAAAAGACTAAAAAGACTAAAATACCTTTAAGACAAATATTATACGAATATACTAATATGCTAACAAATGTAATAACATGTATATTTATATCCAAGATTCAACGTAAGCTATCATAAACGATTGCAAGCACCATATAATATTAGAATTATACACTCATTCTGTTAGTTGCAATAATGATAATTATACGATGATAAACTAATATTTAAACAAAAAGCAAATCAATGTTGTTATATATATAAAAAAAGCTTCATCAGCCTACTAACAGTACAAAGAGTTCCATATTTCAAATTAAAAGAAAAGTGTCAAAAACAATGTTGATACTTAAGCAAAAAACTAAAAATAAATAAGTAAAAATTCTCACCCACCATGATTTTGAGGTTGCCTAGTGCAGAATTTCATGTAAACTATATGTAGTTTTGGAAGCGTTGGCCCACTTCCATTTCTTTCTCCCTCAGGAGTTATTGTAGCGTTAAAAAACAATATCTTACACATGTGGTAGTAATTTGTTATATATATATATATATATATATATATATATATATATATATATATACGCACTAGGTAAATGGCCCGTGCTCTGCATGGGCCCATTTTGTTATAACCGATAAATATTTGGGCAACATTAGAAGAATATAAATTAAAATGTTCATTCAAAAATTTACAATGAGACTCATAAGCAAAGAATGCAAACCCTTTGGGCAAAATTGAAAATATAAAAAACTAAAAGGATTGCTCGACAGTTTACAACAACCTACATAGGGACCCGTAAGCGAAGAACATAAAGTATTTGGGGCAATATCAAAAAAAGTAAAACCAGAAGGATTATTTAGCAGTTTATGCCAGAGCCAATAAGTAAATAACGTAAAAATTATGTGGCAAAATTGGAAGGATTAAAACCTAAAAGGATTGAACGACAATTTATAGAGGGGCCCGTAATTAAGTAACGTGAAACCTATAGGGAAAAATCGAAAGGATTAAAAACTAAAATGATAGTTACAAAGATTATAGTGGGCCACCACATTATTAAGTTAAACAATTTTATATTTGACGGATCCCAATAGATATCAAAATTAGAAGAATTTAAAATTAAAATGTTCATTCAATAATTTACAATGGGACTCATAAGCAAATAATGCAAACATTTTGAGGCAAAATTGAAAATGTAAAAAACTAAAAGATTGCTCGACAGTTTACAACAATGTACATAGGGACCCGTAAGCAAAGAACATAAAGTATTTGGGGAAATATCAAAATGAATAAAACCAGAAAGACTTTTCAACAGTTTACATCGGGGCCTATAAGTAAATAACGTAAAAGTTATTTGGCAAAATTGCAAAGATTAAAAACTAAAAGGACTGAACGACAATTTATAGTGGGACCCATAATTGAGTAACGTGAAACCTATAGGCAAAATCAAAAGGATTAAAAACTAGATGGATCGTTACATAGTCTATAGTGGGCCACCACATTATTAAGTTAAACAATTTTATATTAGACGGGTCCCCATAAATATTATAATTAGTTGAAATTACATGGGCAAAATGGGTACAACGAAAGATGAACGACCAAGGCCAATAAGTAAATAACGTAAAAATTATTTGGCAGAATTGCAAGGATTAAAAACTAAAAGGACTGAACGACAATTTATAGCGGGGCCCATAATTGAGTAACGTGAAACCTATAGGCAAAATCGAAAGGATTAAAAACTAAATGGATCGTTACACAACTTATAGTGGGCCACCACATTATTAAGTTAAACAATTTTATATTAGACGGGTCCCCATAGATATTATAATTAGTTGAAATTACATGGACAAAATGGGTACAACAAAAGATGGACGACCAATAACACACACTTATTATATAGTATAGATATATATATAAATATAGATATAGATATAGATATAGATATAGTATAGATATAGATATAGATATAGATATATAATATTGTATGCTTGGCCAAGTGATGGATAATTATTATGTTACTGCATTTTAATTAAATTCATTGATCGAATATTGATTTTTTGTAATTCAGGAAATTTTCTTCTTGTGGTTCAGTGAAAAGCTTTGCAAATTTTAGTAACATAAGGGTTACAATCCCTTCGACATGTATTATGTTCAATGAGACATGTTTTAATCATAATACAGTAGAAGTGTAGAACGCAGAGTTAGACACATAACCCTTGCCGGGCCATAAGGTGAAAATAAGTCACAATATTACGAGAATCAAAAGTTTTAATAGACGGTATGCAATACTATTACGTATTAAGATTCAAAACTCGATAGCACTCACAACAAGATAAATTAAAATAATATACTCAAAGCACAACGAGGAGAAATAAAGTACGCATAATTTGAACATAAGTTAAAATACCGCGGAAAATACAACGATCTTAAGGCATGCCATCGACATTGTTTGTCCCGTTCGTCTCGTTATTAGTAGATGAATATGTTGCATCGAAACTTGGAGCATAGTATGAGTCGGTGGCATTGGCAGCATTCCCTACATACACTTGATCGATGGTATTTTCAAAGTTCTGTAGGTTCCATGTGATTTGATCAATCACTTGCAGGTCAAGCACCTCGGTGGAGGTTAAGAACTCTTGCACTTGGAGGTCCATCTCCTCCCCAAGATTTCTCGCCTCCTCTAGCATGCTTTCTGCATCAGAGTAGTTGTCATTGGACAAGTTCTCTTGAGATCGAGAGAATTGATTGTTAGCAGGGTTGTTAATGTATGGTAGATTTTGAGTAAATCTGCTTGTTATTGTGTCGACGCTTGGGTGACCAAATGAATGAGGCTTATTAGTGGGTGAAATGGCTACGAGGCCAACTTCTGCACCGGTTAGGGTGTTGAGCTCATTAGCCTTTTTGAATAGGCCATCTTTTCTTTTTGAGAATGTAACTTGTAAGTTGCTTTGCTTTTCTATTTTTTTCATTTCTAACTTTTGTCGACCTTTGCCCTTTCCCTTTCGTGGTGGTTGGGAAGAACTCATGTTCAACAATCAAGAATATAGCAAAAAATGAAAAGGTTTAAAGGCGAAAGGAAGGAATTTATGGTCAAGCTTGAATGCTAAAACTAATGAGAATTAGTCAAAACTCCTATGCCTATTTATAGGTATTTATAGGTAAGGAAGAACAAAATAATTTAATTGAAATTGAAAATCTGGATCCTATAAAACTAGCACAGGAAATTGAGTTTAATATAATATGACCACTTCGAGATTTTTTCATGATAAAACTTATATTTGGATTATGCTGGTCATTCCATATATAATTTAAGACATCTATTGAATACATAAATAATCTGATAATAACTAGATTCTATTTTTTTTCCCTTTTTGATGAACGATAATAAATTAACCGACATGTGAACATATATAATATATTTGTTGTTTGAGTGCTCTTCTAATATGCTAATGTTTCAATTGGTTGCGAATGAATGGGAATCAATATCATGAATATTACAACCAATAAACATGGTTCTAATATTTAGTGCAAATAATTAATCGAATTTATATATAAATAAATATATATACACACTTCTTTCCGCTTTTGCTAGATATAAATATGAAACCACACTACACTAAGTTAGCAATTATAATTTAAAGAACATACTTTCTCAATTTTTCGAGTTTCAGAAAATGCGCTTATTTCTCAAAGTTCAATTAAAGTTTAATGTGGATGTACCCAATACCCTTACGAAAAAGCTGATGCACATGCTCGTCATGTATTGCTTAAATTAATTATTCCTTTCACATTTATCAAATATAAATTGTGCTATATGGTGAAATTGCAATAAACATCATAGCCCGTTCTTTGATTTTGATTATGAAGATGCGAATAATCAAGCCTCATTGTCACGGGTGGTTAACTTCGGCATAATATAATACCAGTTAAAATTCAAATTAGGCAAAATTCCCCACCCCCGAGAAAATAGTATAATACATTGTGATTTGTAAAATATTCAAACACGAAATATATTACACATAGAAAAAAAAATCATCAACAAAAGTTCTCCTACAGAAGCTAATTCCAAGTTTAATTAGTTTTCATATAAAGATCCACGAAGTTTAAAATTAATTAGTAATTAAACATAGGCCAAGCGTAAAAAAGTTATTAATATACCGATGTCAAAATAAGCCATAAGTGATCACGTTGAGTCGGGTACATGTATTCTTCGTCTCCATTTGCTTTCGACGATTTTGGTGTGTAGTACCACCACAACACGGAGCTAGCATACTAGATATTTCAATCATAAGAACTAAACATCCACAAATAAATAACTACATCAAACTACTTAACGAGAATAATTTTGTAAAAGATAACATTCTATTGTCTTCTCCGCATATATAAATAGTCCGGCTCATTGTAACAATGGCAAAATTAATTTATGCATCTGCGTACGCAAATTTAATGTAAACAAGTCGTAAATAAGCTAGAATATCTATCTCACATGACGAGACAATAAGTTCATAACGATATCGTTTTTAATTCAATTTCCTCAAACTTACTCTTTTAGGCTCCGTTTATTTTTCTCGAAAATAGGAGAAAAGAAAAAAAATGAAGAAAAATCTGTTTTTCATGTTGTTTGGCAATTTGAGATTTTCTAGCGAAAAGAAAGAAGATACTTAGAAAAGAAAGAAAATCTAGAAAATCTTTGTAACATTGTATTGCTAAAACAATTAGGTACTCTCGTGGGTACCAGTACTTGTTTCGTAACTATACTTAACATTTTATTATTACTTGACCGTGCACTTGCGAAAATGATAGTATAACTATTGTTCTGTAATACAAAATACGCACACCAGCTCACTTAACCAAGGTTTGAGTATTGTTTGGAGGCACTCTTGTACGAAAAACGTGAAAGCACTGTATCTAATACTTAAAAGAAAGCTACTTAGTCTTTAAGAATAAAGCCTAAGAAAATAATACATCTCTTTAAAAGAAAGCATTATATATTTGTTTTTCGGGAAAACGGGGATACTAGACCCAGCCTATTCGTGCTTTTGCGATGTTGTACCCAACCTTTGATTTTTGACCCCGCTGTACCCAACCTTTCATTTTTAAAACATGTTGTTCCCAAACTAACTTTCCGGCCAAAATTGGAAATTTGCAGGGGTAAAACCGGGTACTACACTCAAAAATTAAAAAAAATAAAAAATAAGAAAAAACAAAAAAAAAGACCCCCCCTCCTTCCCCGTTGCCCCCCCCCCCCCACCCCCACCCCCACCCCGCCGATTTGGGTACAACATCTCTTTTTAGTTTTTTTTTAGTTTTTTTAGTTTTTAAATTTTTTTATTATAAATAAATGAAATGACTATTTTGCCCTCGTGCAAATCGGATTGCTGATGTCACAAGATCAGAATATGACGTTTTTTGGCCGAAAAGTTAGTTTGGGTACAACATGTTTTAAAAATGAAAGGTTGGGTACAGCGGTGTCAAAAATCAAAGGTTGGGTACAACATCGCAAAAGCGCGAATAGGTTGGGTCTAGTATCACCGTTTTTCCTTATTTTTCTAATAGTAAATTGCAACATTACTTCTTCAACTCCGCATCCACTATAACTACTAACTATTATATTTGAGTTGTCTTTGACATATTGTTACATGGGCAGTTTGGGTCCACAAGAATGATGTTACACTCAATAATGAGGCCATCAATACTTTGAAAGTGACGGAGCTCATCAAGGTTCGAACGTGGGGATGGTTGAAAGTGCATTCTCCGAGTTTTTTGTATTCTTTTTTCAAATTGTCTACAAATCATTTTGAGTGTTTTTAATTTTGGAGTTTGAAAGTGCAGGTTTTTCTGGAATCAATGTTAGACGGTACAATGTTAGACGATGTTGGGTTAACATTGGATAACATTGAAAGCCGAGAGCTTTTGCGAAAACTGTTCTTTAGTTGCCAAAATTAAGTTTTGCCTTTATTCACTTATTAATCAAGTTCCACGGTTTTGGTTGTTTATGTTTATGTCCAGGAAAGTATCTTAAACATAAGGAAGAGCTTTGGAAGATTCCTTACTTGAAGTTTCCATAATTCAAGCTAAGTTGAATAGTCAACTCACACGGTTTCAAAAGAAGGAAACAATATTGGATTCTCTGCAACTGTGATTCTTTCCAAGATTCTGCGAATTGAAGAAGTTGTGTTGCCTTGTTAAATCAGTAACAATGGAAACACGTTCTCAGGAAAGATTTGAAGTTCACAAAGAAGGCAATATTCAACAAGGAAACAACAAGAGTTACCAAAACTGTGAACAACACATCTTGGCGTTCAAGACTCAAGAAATCTATAAAAGATGTGAAGTTCATCAAGGTGAAGACAAGACAATCGTGCCAATAATCCAAGAGATTAATTCTTCTTTGTATTGTCTTCATTTTGTTTTGCGAAGTTTTTGTATCAACTGCTTAAGTCTAGTTCATAGAAGTTAAGTAGTTCTTACTTGTCTGCTTCGTTGAGTCCGATCAACAAAGAGCGTGAGTGAATTGTTGTGAGGAACGTTTTTGATAAAACCTTTATGGTTATTTCGCCTAAGGCTCGGAAGTTTTTAATAATATTGAAAACTTCTTAAAATTATATCTTCTTGCGTTCTTACTTCCGCTGCACATTAATATTATCAAGAAGATCAAAATAGAGTTAAGGCAATTCCAACTTAACTCTCAAAAAGTGTTGTGTCAATCCATGGTCCTACAATTTCAATTGGCGTCAGAGCCAAACACCGACTACACTGGTGGTTTGGAGGTGATACAACACCATGGACAGTGTCAATCCTAATACCAACAGGATTCCAGTTTTGGATGGCTGCAATTATGCATATTGGAAGATCAGGATGAGGTCTCACATCAAAGCTATTGATATTCGAGCCTGGCAATCCGTGATCAATGGATACTCTCTTCCAACATTACCAAGAGATGGTGAAGGTGATCTAGTTCCAAAACCAGAAGCAGACTGGACAGCAGCATAGGTAAGTCTCTATAACTCCAATGAAAAAGCTCTTAATGCTATCTTTAGTTGGGTTAATCATCACATGTTCAAGTTAATCCAGAATTGTAGAAAAGCCAAACATGCTTGGGATATACTTGAATTACATTGTGAAGGAGATTCTGCTGTTAAAGATTCTAAATATAGACAACTGCTTTTGCAATTTGAAAAACTTGAGATGGGAGAAGATGAATGTGTTGACAGTTATTTTGAAAAAATTCTTGATATTGCTAACCAATGTGAAAATCTAGGTTTTGCTATGACTAATCAAGAAATGGTTTATAAAGCTATGAGAACACTGTCATCTAAATTTGCTCTCAAGAAAATTGCAATGAGTGAATCTAGAAACCTTGCTAATCTACAGTTTCAAGTCTTGATGAATACTCTTAGAGAATTTGAGATGGAGCTTGCCTCACAACCTAGCAAACATAGGGATGTTGCTTTAAGAGGTTCTAATCTTGACAATGAAAGTGATGATGATTTTGAAATAATTTCTTCAAACTATGGGAAAATTACTAAGAAGTTCAATAAGTTGAATCTTAAAGGAAAAGGTAAAGAGAAGAACCTTAGTAATAGTTTCACAGGTTACAAGAAATTACCTCCTAAGTTTGTGAAGTACATGGCATCAAAACCTACTCCTTTAGAAGCTGATAAGTTAAAAGATATTCAATGTTTTGAATGTAAAGGATATGGTCATATGGCTAATGAATGTGCTAACACTCTTAGAAAAAGAGGAAATTCTCATTGGGTTTGTGTAGATGATTTCAATGAAGATGACTTTAGTTCTAGAGAAGCTGAAGAACAATCAGAAGAGGTTCAAACTGTTGCGCTACTCACTCAGATTGACTGGACACCAGAAGAATCCCTGAACTGCTTCGGATCTCAATGTTACCCCAACATTCAGGATCCAACATCAGAACATGAGACCTTCTTTGCAGATTGGGATGAATATGATACTGATTCTGAACCTTATCTTGCGTCCTACTTTGATGAATCTAACTTTGATTGTTTTCATGGCACAGTTGATCTAGATGAAGAATACTTCTTTAAAGGTGAAATGTCCCAGGAGGAAATCATTGAAGACCTGAAGTCTATCTACCACAAACTGCTGCTTGAGAATCACAAACTCATCAAAAGCAACAAAAGCTTGAAGGAAGAGATTGAATGCATGAAGGAGATGCTGAAACTGTATGAGAAAGACCTTGACAAAACTGAGGCAGAGCTGAAAGAGGTAAAGGTAAAATTAGATAAAGCTGAACAAACCATTAACAAATGGA
Source organism: Linaria vulgaris (assembly GCA_948329865.1). Classification (NCBI taxonomy): domain Eukaryota; kingdom Viridiplantae; phylum Streptophyta; class Magnoliopsida; order Lamiales; family Plantaginaceae; genus Linaria; species Linaria vulgaris. The sequence goes on from OX415251.1 coordinate 5,513,258, forward strand.
ACTCTTCTACATCTCTGCTTGATGAAGTGCTGAGTATGGGAAATCAAGGTAAAAATGGTTTGGGCTATGTTGAGAAACCTCCCTCTGAAGATGTTAATTATGTCTACTTGAAAGCTGGTTTTATCAAGGATATCAATAACTTGAGTTGTGAAATCTCTTCCAACACTGTGAAAAGGCATACTTTTATCTGTCAATATTGTTTTCAACCTGGTCACATTAAGCCTTATTGTAAAAAATATAAAATTGTGATTGAGAAGAAAACAGTAATTAATAGCTGTACCAATGTTAGGAAAACCTTTGATCTGAATGTTATCCCAACATTAGATAACAAATCTGAAGGACATGAAAGTAGAACCTGGACTGAGAAGATAAAAACTCCTAAGGTTAAAATTGTTTGCAATGTTGTCTTTTCTGCTGTTTACTCTAACCTTGCAGGTAAGTGGTATTTTGACAGTGGATGCTCAAGGCACATGACTGGAAACATTGACAACCTAAAAAATGTAATCCCTTTGACTGTTGGAACAGTTACCTATGGAGGAGGCACTAAAGGGAAAATCATTGGAAAAGGAGTACTGGATGTTGAAGGATTTCCACCACTCAAGGATGTGTTGTTGGTTGAAGGATTGAAAGCAAATTTAATTAGCATAAGTCAACTTTGTGATGACAATCTGCTAGTTACTTTTGATAAAAGTTCATGTGATGTGTTTAATAGTGACAATGTCCGTGTCATGACAGGTACAAGATCAAAGGATAACTGCTATCTTGCTCAAGATGAAGCAGAATGCTACCATGCCAAGGTAGATGAATCTGACATGTGGCACAAGAAGTTAGGACATGTGCACTATAGGAATCTGGAGAAACTACAAAAGTTAGAGGCTGTAAGAGGACTTCCTAAGTTGACTAGCCCAGGTGAAATTATTTGTGAAGACTGCCTGAAAGGTAAACAAACAAAAGTTGTTCATCCACCACTTCAGGTACAAAGTACTAACCCTAGAACTAATAGGTGCTTTGAATTGCTACATATGGATCTCATGGGTCCTATTGAGGTTAGTAGCCTGAATGGTAAGAAGTATACTTTTGTTATTGTTGATAATTTTTCAAGATATACATGGATTAAATTTTTGAAAGAAAAATCAGAGGCATTCAACACATTCAAAATTTTGCATGCTAGTATTAAGAATCTTTATGGCACTTCTGTAGGAAGAATTAGGTCTGACCATGGAAAAGAGTTTGAAAATGTAAGCTTTGCTAATTTATGTGAATCTAAAGGCATTTTCCATGAGTTCTCTGCGCCTAAGACACCTCAGCAAAATGGTATTGCTGAGAGAAAGAATAGAACACTTCAAGAGATGGCTACAGTTATGTTGAATTCTAAAAACCTATCTAAGAAACTCTGGGCTGAAGCTTTGAATAATGCATGTCATATTAGTAATAGAGTTTATCTTAGACCTGGTACTACTATGACACCTTATGAAATCTTGAAGGGTTTAAAACCAACAGTAGCACACTTTCATGAATTTGGTATTAACTGCTATTTGCTAAAAGATAGAGACTATTTGAGCAAATTTGATCCCAAAAGTGAAAAGTGTATATTTGTTGGATATTCTCCTAATAGTGCTGCTTTCAGGGTCTACAATCCAAGATTGCATACTGTTCAAGAATCAGTGAATGTCATATTTGATGATTTAACTGTTTCTGCAGGTACTGAAGAAGTCACTGGTTCAGATGTTACTCCAACATTGGACTCAACATTGAACACAGACGCTGGAGATGCTGAACTGGAAACTGGAACAAATGCTGACTTAACACCAGAAACCCCCAATGTTAGGCCAACATCTGTGCTGTCAGATTCTGAAGATGAAGTGGTTCCTGTATCCAGAAGAGATCCCCCTCTTAGAATACAAAGAGATCATCCAGCCTCTCAAGTAATTGGTCAAATTACTGAAAGAGTAAGAACACGCAACAAAGAAAGGGTAAATTACAAGGATATGGCTAAGTTGTGTGTTTGTATGTCTTCTTCATGTACTATTGAAAATGCTTCTTGTTTTGTGTCCTCCATTGAACCTAAGAATGTAACTGAAGCTCTTAAGGATAGTTACTGGATTAATGCCATGCAAGAGGAACTCTTACAATTCACCAAAAACAGACTTTGGAATCTAGTACCATGTGAATGTAATAGGTACAAAATGGATTTTCAAAAATAAAACTGATGAGAATGGTGTAATTATGAGGAACAAAGCTAGGTTGGTTGCACAAGGTTATACTCCGGTAGAAGGTATAGATTTTGATGAGACTTTTGCTCCAGTAGTTAGGATAGAATCAATTAGATTACTTCTTGCTATTGCTTGCTGTCTTAGAATTAAACTTTACCAAATGGATGTTAAAGGTGCCTTTCTGAATGGTTTAATTGACAAAGAGGTTTATGTAGAACAACCTAAAGGCTTTGCTGACCCTAAACATCCTGACCATGTGTACAAACTTGAAAAGGCTTTGTATGGTTTAAAACAGGCCCCTAGAGCTTGGTATGAGAGGCTAACTGATTTTCTGTTAGTCCTAGGTTTCAATAGAGGAGATGGAGATAGAACATTGTTTGTCCTTAGAAAAAGCTCTGATATATGCATTGCTCAAATATATGTGGATGATATAGTCTTTGGATTTACTAACAAGTCTACTTTAGACAAATTTGTTGAGTCTATGACAGGAACATTTGAGATGAGCATGATTGGTGAGCTTAACTACTTTCTGGGACTACAAGTCAAGCAGCTAGAGAATGGTATCTTCCTGAACCAGGAGAAGTATGCAAGGAATCTGGTGAAGAGATTTGAGCTACAAGAATCAAAACCTTGCAAAACTCATATGTCCTCTTCAGTGAAGATAACAAAAGATGGCACTGGTAGCAATGTTGACCCAACATTGTACAGATCCATGATTGGTAGTTTGCTATATCTCTCTGCCTCTAGACCTGGCATCATGTTCTCAGTATGTGTTTGTGCTAGGTACCAAGCTGATCCAAAGCAGTCTCACTTGATTGCTGTGAAGAGGATTCTTAGATATATCTCTGGAACTTCACCTTTAGGCATTTGGTACTCTTATGACACTAACACTAACTTGGTTGGTTTCAGTGACTCTGACTGGGCAGGTGATGTGGATGACAGGAAATCCACAAATGGAGGCTGTTTTTATTTGGGGAATAATTTGGTCTCCTGGTATAGCAAGAAGCAGAACTGTGTTTCATTATCAACTGCTGAATCAGAATATGTAGCAGCTGGCAGCTGTGTTACCCAACTTGTGTGGCTCAAACACATGCTTTCAGATTATGGGCTAGATAGTGATACACTTCTCATGTTCTGTGATAATCTAAGTGCCATAAGTATCTCTAGGAATCCTGTCCAACATTCTAGAACTAAGCATATAGACATAAGACATCATTTCCTAAGAGATATGGTAGAGGACAAAGTAATCAACATTGAACATATTGAGACAACAAATCAGCTAGCTGATATGTTTACAAAACCTTTAGATAGTGAGAGATTCTTCAGCCTGGGGAAATCTCTTGGCATGTGTGATATGTGAAAATGTTGAGAAAACCAGTGTTGTCATAACACCACTGACTAGCACTGGTATATTGGTTGTGGTGTAGTAGGTATTCTGTTGTTATTCCTTTGTTGAGTTGCATTTCTTTTTGAGTCTCATTTTATCATTGTTTTGTCATATTTGGTTTGTGTGGTTGAACTCTTTGATTAACAACTCTCTCTAGTTATCAGTTTCACATCTTTGGTTTTGAAAAGGCTAATAAAACTCTTCTGTTTGTCTGAGGTTGTGATTGCCTAACATATGGAGAAGCTGTGGTACACAAAGTTCACTACTTTGATGTCTATTCAGTTGTGTCTTATTCATATAGAAGGTGTACAGGACATGTGGAGAAGCTGGGGTGCATGATATTGACAACTTCACTGTTACTCAGTTGTGCTTATTTACATGTTTCTGTTTGTTTGGCCAAGGAACACATGAGGGTGATCCTTTCTACTAGGGTGTTTGAGGTTTCGATTTCTTACATTTAGTAGCACTGATCACTTGGTGATTCTCTTGAATGCAGGTTGGTAAACAAGTATGCATAAGGAATTGGAGTGTTGGGGTGCATGATAAATGAATTGCCAACATTCAAGGCCTTTGTACTTGCCTAACTTGTTGATGTTAATGTTGTTACTGGGGTGTGTGGAGTTCAGGCTGCCCTCATTCAGTTGTGACATTAACTTTGTGTTTAGCAACCTTCAGTTTTTGTTCAGATGAGTTATGAAAATAATAAAGATTTTAAAGAGATGTGACTGTGCTGGTTTGAGGAGTTTTTCATTTGTGTTTACCATCTGCCTATTTGACATTACATTGTTGCATTCATATAGATCTGTATTGTTTTCCTTCTTGTGTGTGAGTTGTGTCGGTTTAGTCTTAGGGGGAGTATAATTCATGTGTTGAGGCATACAGTTGGGTGACATACTGCAGGTGACACACTGTTCTGTGACTTTCTATGCTGTGTAAGTGAATTGTTCCTTGAATTCATAACTGCTTATCTCTGTGTGTTTCTTGTTTTCTATGTTGCTTACTCATGATGTTAATCTGAACAATATGTCTGAGGTACTCATTTGCTATATTGGTTAAGTTTCAGATGTATGTTTGGATGTATCTCAAGCTCTCACATGAATTTGCCTTGGTGAAGCCTGTACCTCCATCTTCGGTTTTGAATGTTATCAAATGTTATCCCAACATTGTGCACAGTCGCAGGTCAACATTGAAAACAGGAACTTATAAGTTTTCAGTTTTTTTTTCCTGAAAACCGCTCTGGTTAACTGTTAATTAAATATCAAAGCTTGTGCGCGGGAAAACATAGTGGGAAAGTTTTTCATGGTTCAAATTTGGTAACTGCCCACTAACATTCATTCTCTTTCCTTAATTCACTATTAATTCAAAAATCAAAACCCTATTTTTCCTTATTTGTGCTTGCAAGGTTATTATTTGTGCTTAACTGCAAAATTACTCTCTGCTCTCAAATTCTCTCGTTTTTTTTTTCTCTCTGCAAATTCTCTCAAAACCTCTCTACTAACAATGGCAAGCAAGTCTCCCATGTAAACTCTTGCAGATGTTGCCCTAGGAAGTGAACCCACTGCTGCACGCACTCGTTCACACACTAGAAGTGCTGCTGCAAAAACAGTTGAGGCCCCTGTTGCTGCCAAGAGGAAGGCGATTCCCTTTGTGCGACGAGGAAAGAAGACCAAACATGGAGAATCAACCTTCAATGTTGAGCCAACAGTGGAACCCACCACTCCCATCACCAATGAGCCTGAAACTGAGGTAAACACTGCTGAACCCATCCCTGAATTTGATGATAATATACCTGTTGAGGGGGAGGGTAGTGGCTCTGTTGAAAAATATATGGAGATATCCGCGGATGTGTCTGTTGACAAGATGGTGAGGAAGTGGATTAGGGCTCAAAAGAAAAAGAGAAAGGCAATGGGGAGAAACTGAAAAATATGTCTGAGTCTGCTAAGGCTAGGGCTGAGGCCAGGAAAAGACAGGCTGAGAGATCAGCTAGAAAGAGGGCTGCTGAGGATGATAAGAAAGCTGAGGAAGAGAAGAAGGCTGCTGTTGCTGCTGAGAGAAAGAGGAAAGGAAAGCAAGTGATAGAAGAGGAAGTAGAGGTGTTGAATGTTGAGGATGAGGAAGAAGAAGAGGAGAAGGAAGAGGAAACTGAGGAGGAGCAGGATGTTGCTGCTGATGTTGGGGCAACATCAGGAACAGAGGAGTACATTGATGGGCTATATGTGGTCTACCCTGAGGAGGAGGAGAACTGCTATTCTCCCTACTATCTCTCTCATGAGTTGGAGAAGAAGTGGGATGCCTTCAAAAGAAGGGAGATTCACACTGAAAGAGCTATAGAGATGGCCAGTTTCAAAGAGAACAAAGTGATGGACTTGCTTGAGGCAAGATGGCTGCAACAGTCAGTGATGGAGCTGAATGACTGTGCTCCTGAGATTGTTATGGAGTTCTACCTTAATCTCTCCAAATGGATCAGGGACTACAGATCACCAAAATTTGGAAAAGCTTGGGTGAGGGGGAGAGTCTTCAACATTGACCCCTACACCATCAACAAGATCTGTGGCTTCCCCACTACTGATGAATCTGAGGACCCCTACTATGATGATGTAATGGAAGACTTGACTGGAGGGTTGGTCAAAATCTGGAGAGATGCTCTGCCAACCACAAAACTCACCTCCCTGAGTGCTGTCTTACACAAGATAGCTTGTTTCAACTGGCTCCCAAGCAAGAATGTGATTGTACTTACCAAGGAATCAGCAATCTTGGTGTACAAAATCAAGAATGGGCTAGCTGTAAATATGGGGGAGAGGATTTTGAAGTCTATGTCTGAAGTTTCTGGAAGGAAGAATGGGATGCTACCCTATCCCTCACTCATCTGCAAAATCCTTGGCAGTCAAGGATTGAAGACAAGTGTAACTGTGGGCTGGAGGAAGAATAATACTGAACTAACAATTCTCCCAAGCTACTTGTCTGGATCAAGGGTGAGAGACCTTCCATGGAATCCACAAGGAGTGGTGAGACCAAGAACTGAGCAGAAAAGGGCTAAGGAGTTTGATGGAACTTCAGTGCCAATGTCCAAAGAAGAGTATTGCTTGGTTATCACTTCTGCTTTTGTGGATCATATGCTGAATTGGTATAGGGGGCAGATTGTTGACACTCAGAGGGAGATCGAGGAGAGGAAGGAACACCTCAAAGAACTGGAGGACATTGTGAAAAATTTGGAGGAACTCCCTTCTTCACAAAAAGGGGGAGAGTAGTTCCAATTTTAATTTTAGTCTTCTGGTTTTTGTTTTGTTTCTTATGAACTGCTAATATCTTTGAACTGCTGGTACATTAATCTCTATTTGGTTTTATTTGATCAAGGGGCTTGTCCTTGATATCTAGCTATGGCCTGTAACTCTAAGTACTACTGTTGAACTGCTCTAATTGTTCTTAACTGCTATTCCTTGTGAAGGAACTTTTTGAACTGTTTTACTTGTTAACCTTTATGCAGGAAACTTACTGGTTTCAATGTTGAGGCAACGTTGATGAATGTTGAGGTCTGAACATATGTACATATGTGATTGTAGTGATGACCTTTATTCATGTCTTTGTTAATTTAACTTTGATTATGATATCTTGTATTAAGGGGGGGAGCAGTTTGGTAGTTTAATTTGTTTCTTGTTGAATATAACTTTCTGGATATAAGACTTGATTGGAACAGGTATTGGTTTTGTGAAGAAAGGCAAAAAGAGGGAGATTGAAAGTGCAGGTTTTTCTGGAATCAATGTTAGACGGTACAATGTTAGACGATGTTGGGTTAACATTGGATAACATTGAAAGCCGAGAGCTTTTGCGAAAACTGTTCTTTAGTTGCCAAAATTAAGTTTTTCCTTTATTCACTTATTAATCAAGTTCCACGGTTTTGGTTGTTTATGTTTATGTCGAGGAAAGTATCTTAAACATAAGGAAGAGCTTTGGAAGATTCCTTACTTGAAGTTTCCATAATTCAAGCTAAGTTGAATAGTCAACTCACACAGTTTCAAAAGAAGGAAACAATATTGGATTCTCTGCAACTGTGATTCTTTCCAAGATTCTGCGAATTGAAGAAGTTGTGTTGCCTTGTTAAATCAGTAACAATGGAAACACGTTCTCAGGAAAGATTTGAAGTTCACAAAGAAGGCAATATTCAACAAGGAAACAACAAGAGTTACCAAAACTCACATCTTGGCGTTCAAGACTCAAGAAATCTATAAAAGATGTGAAGTTCATCAAGATGAAGACAAGACAATCGTGCCAATAATCCAAGAGATTAATTCTTCTTTGTATTGTCTTTATTTTGTTTTGCGAAGTTTTTGTATCAACTGCTTAAGTCTAGTTCATAGAAGTTAAGTAGTTCTTACTTGTCTGCTTCGTTGAGTCCGATCAACAAAGAGCGTGAGTGAATTGTTGTGAGGAACGTTTTTGATAAAACCTTTAGGGTTATTTCGCCTAAGGCTCGGAAGTTTTTAATAATATTGAAAACTTCTTAAAATTATATCTTCTTGCGTTCTTACTTCCGCTGCACATTAATATTATCAAGAAGATCAAAATAGAGTTAAGGCAATTCCAGCTTAACTCTCAAAAAGTGTTGTGTCAATCCACGGTCCTACAATTTCAGAGTTGTTCCTAAAATTTGATGTGACATATCGATTGTTCGGGGTTGGAATATCCCTTGTACTCCTCTCTTCTATTATTTTATTACATTTGCATACCAAAAAAAAAAATCTGTATGTAACCATCAACACTCGCACAATAATAATGACCATATAGGCTTATTTGACTTTTGATTTGGCACACACATTAGACTGAACAATCTTCAGTCTGAACACCTTTCTTCTAATGAATAGGCCGGTAATTATAGTAGGCCGCGCAACATGTTGGGCCGTATTAATACCTTATCGCACAACCACCGCACTTAATGATTACTTTTCAAGACCTCTTTCTCGCCATTTTTTATTTTTCTATTTATTCACAACATCGAATGTAACGCTCCCTCATTCAGAAAACCTACTTTCGTGTTTCTTTTTCTTTCTTTCGCTTGCGCATATTAGTAGATTGATTTCAATCATATCTTTTTCTCAACTTGTGTTGTAGATCATTACCGCGTATAGTTATGCCTACACAACCCATTAATTTACAAGAAATGAGTCGTTTCGGATTCTTCAAAGTCTTTCTACTGGAGCTTTTCAGCGAAGTAATGGTGCGATCTCTCTCTATCTCTTTGATTAAATCTCTTCTGTGATTTACTTTTACGTCTGAATTATCTTTGTGTTTGGTTATCTGGAATCTTTTTTTTCTTTCTAATCTGATATTTTTACGTGATGATTTTTTAGCTACATCAGACTATATTTTTATTTTTTGGGGGGTAAATGGAGTAGTTTGTTTGAGTAATCGGTTAGATTGTATAAAAGGATTTATGAAAACGATAAAAGGAACCGAAGGTGATAGAAGTCATTTCGGTATTCAAGAAAAATCAGTAAAACACTTGAGAGATTAGAAAGTGAATTTCAATGAGCGATTAAATGAGAATATCGAGGAAAAGTAAAATGATACCTTTATATTATTATAGAAGAATTATAACTATGAGTATTTAGGGCAATAAAAGTCAGATCCTACTTTATGAAAACATTGAATTAATTGGTATAATAATTATTTTCCTCATACACATACATCTAAAGCTACGATATTTAAGGTGTTGGGGGGTGTGCGATGTAAGTATTCTTACCTAACTCGTCTCTCTAAAAAATTTAAGAAAATTATGAATTGTTTTCCTTTCTTATATTTTTGTGAACTTTAACTAAGATTCGCTTTGAAGCAATAATATTTTCAAGATAACACAAATTTAAATGTTGGTATTCTTTTGAATAGAAAATTAATGAAGATGTATATTTTGAATGCACTTAATATATTACTCACTACAGCCCCATTAACTAATCTTGAATATTATCGACTTCTTTCAAAAACATATTAGATATTAAATTTATCTCTTCATTGTGTCCCTTATAATTTTTTATTACTATTAATAAAAATATGTAGCTGAACACGAGAAATTAAGATTATGCTATCGATGAATAAATTTAACTAAGTCAACTTGACAATTACTTTGCGTAGATGAGGTACGAAGGTTTAATCAACTTATGTTGGAGCACAACTAGCTAGAAGTGCAACTAAAAGAAGAAGAAAATCAATAATTTTGTGATGGGCTGACACAAGCTAATAATAGACATTCACATTACTAACTATGAATAAAATCAGAAATAACGAGAATAGTTGTATTTTTGCCCATGCATTTTATATGACATTAATTCATGTAACGTACAAATGATTCCCATTACCGTTGATAGCATATACAAAACTGGATTAGAATTTTGGTCATTTATTTATTTTCTTGGAAAAAAATTATGTGATCATTTTAACATCATACTATACATTGTAATACATATGTATAATGTAGATTTAAACTGGATGATGGTCGGGGTTCCGGATAAAAAAATATATAGCTCTAATACGTCGTATGTCATATTTTTCTTGTTCGCCCTGGTCATTGCATCGTTATAAGCATGTTAAATGAGTGGTTATTTATCTGGTGTTTGAATTATAGTAAAATTGGTGTAGTGAAGAACCTAATATGATGGACAAGTTGATTTGCATTAGATACTTTACACAAATCTCAATTGTTTATGTTGGTGTTAATGTAGAATCTACCATTGGCTTTTACCAAAAGTATTCCAAACCAATTGCCAGAACTAGTTGTTCTCACAGATGAACATAACAAGCACTTGTGGCAAGTAAAGGTGGGAAAAACAAGTGATAACAAGTACTTCTTTCATGATGGTTGGAGTACTTTCATCAAAGACAATTCTATCAAAGATTATGAGTTGTTGGTGTTTAAATATTTTGGCAAAGGGTTTTTTAGTGTCAAATTATTCTATTCTGGGGGTTTTGAGAAGAAATTAGAATGTGATACATCAATATTTAAAAGGATAGAATCAAAAGAAGACAACGCAGAGGAAGGTGAAGAGGAAGAAGGAGAAGAGTATGAAGACAAAGATGAAGTGGAAGAAGAACAAGAGGAAGAAGAGAGGAATGTTGACAACAAACTGCAAGATGAGAAGAGTAGACACGGTAGAATTGAAGTCCCCCGTGGAAGTGACGGCGAAGAGGAGAATTTTGTAGTTAATGACAACACGAGACGAAGAAGCAATAGTGTACAAGTTAAACAAGGTATTATAATTTTGTTAGCAAATTTATAATCTTCTAAATATTTTAGATGAGTAGCTTATTTAACTAATTTGTAATTTCAAGTTTCAAATCACCGCTATCATCATTCTTCATGTGAAGGCACAGAGAGTGCAAGAGGACACAAGAAGAGAATTACTGAGATAGGAGGTACCAGCACTACAAATGGAAAACGACGCGACAAGAAAAGGACTAGAGATTTAGGTGAAGATGTTGATAATGAACAAACACATCGTAAGAAGAGAATCACCATGAAGTGCGGTGAAGAAATTTTCCAATCAGGGCTTGCCGTCAGACCCAAAAGTCCTTACTTTATGTCAAGAATCAAGGGACGAAGAAATGAATTGGTAAGTTTATTTAGCCCTCTTGATGGCGCCTAAAGTTTTAGTATTTCCATTATAAAGCGTATATATAACAAATATAAACTATTTGTTCGCATGAGAGACTATTTGACATGGCTATAACTTTTTCTTGTGTAGTATGTCCCTCTGAATTTTGTAAAGTCTGGGAGCGTTAATCTCAAAGAAGTAACCTACCTCGTCGATTCAAAAGGGCGAAAATATGATCTAAAGTACACACCATGGACAGGAAGACGAGTAAATTACACAGGAGAATGGAGAAGGTTCTGTGATAAAAACTCTGTTAAGGAAGGTGATGTATGCATATGTGAGTTCGTCCCCGAAAGAAGTGGTCGTTACGTAAAAGTTACTATTGTTCCCTTTGATGAGAGAGTCATGAGACCATCTGCAAGGGCTAATTAACTGTTGATTTTTGACATGTGTTGAACTTTTATTACTTGAAGATTTTACTTAAGAGCTTAGATTTTATTTGAAGAGGCAGAATCATGAAATGTTAGTTTTTAATGTGTTTTAAGTTTTAATTTTAACGTTAAAAGGAAGGAACACTCATTCCTATTTTGATGTCTCGTTTATTTAGATACATTTAAAAGGGAAAAAAGCCGACCACCCCCTTAGCTTCCGGTCGTTTTGCACTTTGCCACCCAGCTTTTTTTAGCACTTTGCCCTCCAGCTTTGTATTCCGTCCAACTTTACCCTCCCCACGGGAATATTCAGTCAAAAAAATAAATATTCCGTTAATTTTGACACGCACACCTCACGTGGAAGGCCATTTTTAATGGAATGTTTGTTTTTTGATGAAATATTCCTTTTTAATGATCATGTTACACCAGGGGTAACGTTGGATAGAATACAAAGATGGGGGCAAAGTGCTAAAAAACAAAGATAGGGGCAAAGTGCACAATGGCTGAAAGATAAGGCGGTGGTCTGCTTTTTTTCCAAAGTTAAGTCATAGAATAATTGACCCTTGTTTTCTGATGTGTTGAAGAATTAATTAATAGCACTTTGACATTACACAATCATGGTCCTCATGATCAGTATTTTGTCCATTATTGTATGAATAAGTCTCATATAATGTAAACCAAGAAGATACATGTCAATAATGCCATCGACACCCTTTGACATTTTGTGGACAACATGTTTCTTTTTGATAATTAAATAATTGAATGTCCATTCTTACCATTGATCAGTTGTTCATTTTAGACACGCTTTCACATTTTTGTTCGTCAAGGGTATTATCAATACCTCGGGGATATAACGCTAATCATGATTCATGAAACCTTAGAGAACAAAGAAAGATACACAGTATAATGCGTTTGAAGGTTTAACGGGATTTACTCATATATATATATATATATATATATGTGTGTGTGTGTGTGGGGGGGGGGGGGGTGGGTGGGTGGGTGGGTGGATAATTCATATATATTTGTGTATGTTGTTATGTTCGAGTATTTTTCATATGAAAAAACATATAGTCGGACGTGGGTTAGACATGTCTAGACTAAGGATCAGAATTGGAAAGGAAAGATGACTTGTGTATATGCCCACAATCAAATTGATAGGAGACAGATACTTTGGGATAAGCTAGAGAATATGGCAAAGTAGATTCAGGACCCATGGATTCTTGCAGGGGATTTTAATGCGGTACTAAATGCTGATGAGAAGTAGAGTGACAAGCCTAGCCAAATTAAGGAAGATGAGGAGCTACAAAGAATGCTTGAGGTAACAGGCCTCCAAGACCACAAGTTTGCTGGCCCAACTTTCACTTGGAGTAACAATCATACTTATTACAAGCTGGACATGGTTCTAATCAATCAAACTTGGCTCACATCCAACGGGAAATCAGTGGTTCAATTTCTCCCACCTTGGATTTATGTCCATTCCTCAAGTGTCACCAGAGTTTTTACTAATGACCAAAAAACCAGAATCCCTTTCAAATTCAAAAACATTTGGGCTACTAATGATAGATCTATGGGCATTATTTCTAAAGCTTGGGAGATGAAAGTACAGGGCTACAAAATGTACCAACTTGCGACCAAACTAAAAGCCAGCAAAGATAAGCTCAAGGGTTTGAACAGTAGTAAGTATCAAATTCTAGAGGTAAGAGTTCAGGGCAAGCACAAGGAGCTTCAGGACCTTCAAGATCAAACAAAAAGCTATCATGGCTAAGCAAGAGTATACTACCTTCCACCAATACAACAACTCAACCAGAAAGCCAAAGCTGCTTGACTGGAGGAAGAAAGCCAAAGCTGCTTGACTGGAGGAAGGAGATGGGTGCAACAGATTGTTCTTCCAGCAAATCCAGCAAATCAAGCCTAGAAAAGAGCTTAACAATATCCATATCCTTGTGAATAATGATGGTAGTGTGTTAAATACCAAATCTGAAATCACTAACCATATTTTGCAGTTTTATCATGCTTTATTTGGAGTAGAAAAACAGATGAACAAAGTCAGGCCACATGTCTTTCAATGGGACCAAAGATATCAGCATAAATGAACCAGAGGCTAAATTTACCTATACTAAAGGAGGAAGTCAAGAATGCTTTGTTTAGCATGAACGATAACAAAAGTCTAGGACCTGATGGAATGAACGCATGCTTTTTCAAGAAAAGCTGGTCAGTCACAGATAATCTGATACATGAAGCTATTATGGAATTCCAACAGACATATAAAATTCTCAAATAAATAAATGCTACATTTGTGTGTCGTGTTCCTAATGTCTCAACCATTGGGGAGTATAGACATATTGCTTGCTACATTATCATTTATAAAATATTACCAAAGTGTTGTCAAATAGAATAAATCTCCTTATGCTTGATATGGATGCCTTTGTCTCTCGTAGAGTAACGATTATATTGAAGATGAATCGAAATTAGAAAGATATGATATTTCATGTATGTTCTGTCACATCTTAAATGAAATCAAAAATTAATGAAAGCAAATTGTCCATTAATGTTACTTATGCAACAATGCCCACAAAACTAAGGTGATGGACCAACAAGTAATGCCAAAACTGGTTTGTTTTTTAAACTAATTCTTCTAGAAAGTGATGTTTGCAAACTCTTAAAAAAAAACTAAAATCAGCTCTTACTATAAAATAAATCACTTTTATGCTGTTTGGTTCATAAGCTAAAGTAAAAAAAGTAATTTTTTTTAAGCTGATAACCTTCACAATCTAGAAGTCGGTGTTCCCTTGCTTTTAGCTTATGGTGGTTATTTCCAGTGTTATTTTTTTACATTTTTTTAACTCACAGATTTTTTATTTTTTTTTGCAAACACTACCCACTACAAAAAAATCGGGTCATTCCCGACCACAGAGCCGGTCGGGAATGACCCATCTGCGGTCGGGAATAACCCTTTCCCGACCGCTATTCGGTCAGGAAGAAGCGGTCGGCGTTGCTTCGGTCGGAAAAAGTTTTCCGACCGCCTTTCGGTAGGCGAGGACTTTTCCCGACCGCCTTTCTCGACCGCCTTTCCTGACCGACATGCGGGCGGGAATTTCCCGACCGCCAATTCCGACCAAAAATCGGTCGGAAAATATTATGACCGCTTAACGGTCGAAAAAAGGGTATCCCGACCAAAAATCGGTCGGGAAATTTTTTCCAAATATCCCGACCGATTTTCGGTCGTTCGACTCTTAATTTCTTTCCCGACCGAAAAGTGGTCGGTAATACTTTTCAGTATTCCCAACCGCCGGCCGGTCGGGTCTATTTACGAGACATCCCGGCCGTCAGCCGGTCGGGACTTTTCCCGACCGCATGTCGGTCGGGATTAAGATTCATTTGATTCCCGACCGGCAGGCGGTCGGGAATAAAATTCATGTCTTTTCCGACCGCGACCCGGTCGGGGATAATATTCATACTATTTCCGATCGATTTTTGGTCAAAAATAAAATTCAACAGAACAAAAAAAATAATATTCTGGTAATAATTATCGAAATATTATTTTTTTAATATTTTGCAATATTTTAAAAATATTATTTAGTTTTTTTGTGTTTTAGATGAGCAATTAAATTTTTGATTCATTGCTCAGTCTAAAACACAAAAAAATTAAATAAGTTTTTGATTATTTGAAAGTTGAATAAAGAAGTGAAAAAATTTAATTTTGAAGTTGAAAGAAAAAAGGGTTTGAAAAAGTGTTTGGATATGAAAAAAGTGTTTGAAAATTTTTTTGAAGAGGAAAAAAGTGTGTGGAGATGAAAAAATGAGGAGAATAATGAAGTGTATTTATAGAAAAAGTTGAAAAATTTTGAATTTTCGTCAAATTTGAATTTCCTACCAAGTCCCGCAACTTTTTCGATTATTCCCGACCGATTTTCGGTCGGGAATGTTGAATTTTTTAAAAATTTCAAAAAACCGCCAAATTTTCAAAAGTTGCCGATCGAAATGCGGTCGGCAATACTATGCAGCCCAGAAACACGGGAAATGCCGACCGATATTCGGTCGGGAATAACTTTGAATATTATTCCCGACCGACATGCGGTCGGGAATACGTTTAAATATTATTCCCGACCGACATACGGTCGGCAGTAATAGTCAATGACGGCCGAAAATTGGTCGGGAATGAGATTGAATATTTTTCCCTACCGCATATCGGTCGGGAAAAATAGTAAATTTTACCTTTTTTCGATATTTTGGAAAATCTTGATGTGTTTGTTAAGTATAACTACAGAATCTCATTAAATTCATGAATTGCACTATTAGTTAGTTAGTTTAATGTACTTTTAATTATTAAATTAGTATAGTTTATCGGAGTATAAGTTAAGTTAGTTTGGAGTTTTACATATAATAATCATACGTAGTATATAGGAGTTCACAATTGGCGATTAATATTTGTTACGAACGTTAGTATAGAGAGGCTAATTGTGATATATATATATATATATATATATATATTAACATGTGTTTAACATAATCGTAAGTAGTTACATTATTAGCGACTACATATACTAATCTATTTATAAGTGACAATATGAATCGACGCTTCAAACGATTCATCAACGTGCAACTAAATTTATTTTTTTTTGAGATTTTTAGTAATATATAACTAATACTGATTTACTTGATT
The DNA here is from genome assembly GCA_948329865.1 of Linaria vulgaris. NCBI lineage: Eukaryota > Viridiplantae > Streptophyta > Magnoliopsida > Lamiales > Plantaginaceae > Linaria > Linaria vulgaris. The sequence goes on from OX415251.1 coordinate 5,529,532, forward strand.
ATTAAATGAACGATTTACCTAAAATTGAGAGCGAAATTGTGAAATTAAGAATATGAATATTATTTCCTACCGAAAATCGGTCGCCAATAACCCTAAACCCTAAACCCTAATATTCCCGACCGGACTGCGGTCGGGAATAACAACGGTTATTATTATTCCCGACCGCGTTTCGGTCGAGAATAACAACGGTCAGGATTATTCCCGACCGCAGTCCGGTCGGGAATAATCCTGACCGTTGTTATTTCCGACCGAAACGCGGTCGGGAATAACTGTCAGCCCCCCTATAAATACCCCTCCCTATTCCACTTGAGAAATCATTCCAACATTCATCCCTTGTTAAGGTATATACGATTTCCTCTTGTTATAACTGTTTTTGTTAGTTTTTGTCAATTAAGATCGTTTTTATTAACTTTTTTTTAATGTTTCTTTGTTTTAGATATTGCGGTAAATGCAACGAGGGGCGTGTGTTTGCAAAGAATACTTGATCTAAGTATTTTCTACGCTACAACAAGTAAGTATTAATTGCCTTGGCTTCGTCGTACTCGAGTTTTAAAACTTTTATATAAATGATAAATATATTGATTGGTGAAATTAATTGTAACAATTTCTTTTTAATTTTCTTAGATTAGAAATGGATTATCGTCCCGATAGATCTTGGATGTACGATAGGATAGATAGTAACACTGGTTATTTGAATCAACATTATATGGTTGGGGTTCGTGAATTCATACAATATGCATCACAACAGACAGATTACGTAGATCTAAGAAATCGTATTAGGTGCCCGTGCCATAGATGCATCAATTTAAAGTTTTTGGATCGAAACGTAGTACGGGATCATCTTCATAAGTGGGGGTTTGTGTATCAATATTGGATATGGGTGTTGCATGGAGAGAAGGCGAGTGAGGCATCTACATCATATGTACATGAATCACCGTCTGCTAGTATTCACGTTGATGGTCTGGTTCATGCCGATACTTCGTTTAGAGAATTGGTTGTGGATGCACATGGGGGTCGATTTGTTGAGGGAGAGGTGCACAACGAAGATCCAAGTCCCGAGGCAAAGGAGTTCTACAAATTGATGCAGATGGGAGACATAAAAATGAACAGTAAGAAGTCGAAGACTGTGCTCCAGTGGTTTGCCGAGTTCTTAACTACCAAGACGATGCACAAAGTAGTTAATGTCGCTTGCGAAAAGTACTTAAGTTTGTCTAAAGATATTATGGACCCAGAGATTGAGGAAATGCTACCGAATACGGTTCCAGGCATGAATAAGATGCTCGCGGGTTTGGGTTTAGGGTACAAAAAGATCGACGTATGTTGGAATTTTTGTTTCTTGTACTACGACGATAATGCCAACAAGGATCTCACATCGTGTCCGATATGCAAGACCGATAGGTACGAGGCTGGTAGAAAGTCCAGGATTGCAAGGAAGAAATTGTGGTACTTCCCCCTAGGCCCTCGATTACAGAGGTTGTTTTATACTGTAGGCACTTCGAGACATATGACTTGGCATTTGAAGTGTCGAGAGTCAACAGATAGAATGATTCACCCAGCTGTAGGCGAGGCGTGGAGAGATTTTGATCGTACGTATCCGGACTTCGCAGCAGAGCCTAGAAATGTCCGACTCGGCCTATGTACTGATGGGTTCACACCGTTTGGGCCATCTGGGAAGAACTACTCTTGTTGGCCCGTGTTTGTTACTCCTTATAACCTTCTGCCGGATTTATGCATGCGACCGAAGTTCATTTTTCTGAGCCTTATTATACCCGGTCCAAAGAGTCCTGGAAAGAACTTGGATCTTTTGCTGAGACCGTTGATTGATGAGTTGAATGATTTGTGGAGTAATGGTTTGTGGACATATGGCAGCTCACGAAAGGAAAACTTCCAAATGCGAGCGACCCTAATGTGGACTATTAGCGATTTTCCTGCTTACTGAATGTTGTCCCAGTGGAGCACGCACGGTAGGCTAGTGTGCCCTTATTGCATGGGTGAGACAGATTCTTTTACACTTAAGCATGGTGGAAAAGCCTCGTGGTTCGATTGTCATCGTCGGTTTCTACCAGAGGGTCATAAATGGAGGTACAACAAGAAGGATTTCTACAAGGGTAGGGAGGTACTTGAAGCGCCCATTCCAAGGAAGACAGGAGCGCAGATGAGGGCAATTGTGGATAGGCTACGATCGGTTAGATTTGGGGCAAACTCCACAAAGCTTCCGGGCTTTAACACAGCTCATAACTGGTGTCGTCGAAGCATCTTTTGGGAACTACCATATTGGTCCACGAACTTGATTCACCACAATCTAGATGTGATGCATTGTGAGAAGAACTTTTTTGAGAACGTCATCAACATGGTGTTGGACGATGCTAAGTCGAAGGACAACATTAAGTCGAGGCACGATCTTAAGTTGGACCAACAGTAAAGAATTGTTCTTGAATCCCAGTGGCAGAGGAAGTGAGTACATAAAGCCAAAGGCAAAATATTGTCTTACGAGGGATAAAAAGAACATGGTGCTTGATTGGCTGACCGAACTGAAGTTTCCTGATGGATATGCCTCAGACTTGGGACGATGTGTGCAAAAACAACAAGGAAAATTGTATGGAATGAAGAGTCATGATTGTCACGTCTTTATTCAGAGATTGATCCCGATTGCATTTCACGAATTCTTGGAACCTGGGATTTGGGGGACCTTAGTAGAGATTAGCCTTTTTTTTAAGGCGATTTGCGCCTCAGAGGTGTCGGCCGAAGATATGGAGCAATTGGAGGAATCGTTTATTGTTACCATGTGCAAGATGGAAATGATATTTCCTCCTTCATTTTTCGACTCTATGGAGCATTTAGCCATACACCTTCTGTACGAGGCTAAAGTTGGTGGTCCAGTTCATTATAGATGGTTGTATCCATTCGAGAGGTACGATCTTATATTTTTAATAACAATTATCTTTTAAACATATAAATTCTTTGCCTAATCTTTGATTTCTATGAACCAGGCGGATGTTCGACATGAAGGGTTCAGTAAAGAACAAGGCGAGGGTGGAGGGATCCATAGCCAATCAATACCTACTTGCTGAGCTCTCCAATATGTGTTCTCAATATTTGGATGTTTCTTTTCAGACTAAATATAAAAAACTCAACAGGAACGAGACACTAGATATCACGAAGTGGGATGATGAGCTTACAATATTTCAAAAGAAAGGGGCGCCAATAGGGCCACTAAACAAAAGGCGATACTTGACTTCCGATGAGATGGAGCAAATAGAGCTTTACACGCTTCTAAACTGTCCAGAGCTTGACGAATGGGTGGCGTAAGTGGTAGTTAATTATTTTTAATAACAAAATGATTAAGCGCTTTAAAGACAACTAACGTATGATGATTTTCCCATGCAGACTGTTTGTAGAAGAGGAGTGCGGTAGACTAAGTCCAATGGAGATACAATCCAAGAGGAACCAAAAGTACGTAGCATGGTTCAAGCAGACATATTCAAGTGGGAAATACGAGACCGACGTACGAATAGATCCTCTAATCACATGTCCGGCTTATTCAGTGGCAACCTACGAGGGATACATTGTGAATGGGTTCAGATTTCACACCGATATGATTTTGGGCCCGAAGAAGAGTGATTGTAGTGGTGTTTATGTGAAGGGAGACATGGGAGGATCCGATGCTACCAACTTCTATGGAACGTTGAAAGACATTATACAGGTGGAATATTGGGGCAGAATCCGTCCCCTATACATTGTCTTGTTCAAATGTGTTTGGTATGATATAAACGCAGGTACGCAAGAGCATTCAACGTACAAGTTGGTTGACATCAACCCGAGGCGTACCCTCAACACCAATGAGCCGTTTGTATTCACTAACCAAGCAAAACAGGCATACTATGTGCCCTATCCAAAAAAGATGACAGGGCGACCGGGACAGAGAGGATGGTTGGCCGTATCCACTATTCCTGCCAGACACATAATCGATATGTCATCAGTTGCAGGATCAAAAGATGTCGACGCAGGGATGCCGAACCAAGTGCTACAAGAGAATGCATCTGAAGGGTTTAACTTATGCGTGGACCTTTCCTCATTCAATATGAATATCCAATTGGCCAATGAGGGATTTGATGTGGTTGTCGAGGAGGCAGCAACGGAGGGCAACGAGGAAAAGGAGGGCTACGAGGACGACGAGGGAAATGAAGAAGAGGAAGAGGAAGAGATAATGAGTGACTCAGATTCTGAGGATAGTATGTATGACTAGTATCGATTATGGTTTAGCATCAATACTAAAATATCCCTAAAATAAATAAAACTACTACTACTCATAGTCCTCGTCATGAAATCCAAATGTATCAGGAGCTGTGGAGGGTCCAGCACCATCATCACCATCACCGACAAGATCGGCTGCATCACCACCGAGAGTGTCAGCCTCAGGGTCCTCATTGGGGTCATCCTCGTACTCATCATCGTACATCGTGCAGCCCGGAGCACCATGCGCAAATGGATCAGGAGGGCCGACTCGACGAGCATCTCTCATGAATCCCCCTGAAGGCATGGGTCAAGTAGGAGGAGGAGTACCTGTATTCTGGGTGATGTGCTGGGTCAAGTACTCTACCTGAGTAGCAAGCTCGTCAATCCTCGCATCAGTAACAGTTATAATACGACGGTTCTCCCTCTCCAACGCCCTCGCATAATCATGTGTCGTGTCTGGGTGCTTCTTCATCGAGAAACCAAATCGATCGTGACGTGCATCCGAAGGGAGACCCGCAACCTTCCCCTTCTTCAATCCTCCTATCGCCTGACTCCACAGCTCCTGATCTAGTGGTGGCCACGTAGAATGGTCTGCCTCGTACCTCTCGGTCATAAGGCGCATTCATTTTGTAATAATTGTTAGTACGTAATTAAGGAAGACATATATTAATACAATAATCATAGAATGCTATACAAGTTAAATACTTACGTAGATAGCCCTATACTTGGGGTGAACCCAAACGCGGCAACGTGGAGCTCCCTCTGGCAGACCACTGGGCACATGTGTGTGTTGATAACGATATGCCTCATCGTGCCGAGGTGGAGGGGCCCCTGGAGGTCTAGAAGCAGCATGCATATTGATATACATTTGTTATTTTAGATACTTAAATTTAAGACAATAATATTATTCGTATAGAAACTCAATTTAATAAGACATACCATCCTACGTCGAATCTCCGTGTAGCTCCGGGACCCACTAGCATGAGTAGCTCGTGCAAGACGATCAGGGTCTGGTGCCTCTCTCGATCGCCTGTTCTTCTGGCCTGCCGTGGATTTCTTCGCATGGTCTTTCGACTCCCAATGCGTCACGAACACCCTCTCTAACTTGTCGATCATCCAACTGTTCTTCGGACGCGACGCCCACTTCGGATCATCGAGCCTGTCGTAATAGTTCTTATTTGCATTGTACACGATTTCCTTGTAACACTTCTTAGCCTTCGCATCGAATGCGGAATGTGTACGAAGCATGTCATCTGGATGAATGTAGTATATGCTCTACAATTAAATAAGGTTTTTAATTAAGGTTTCGTTAAATAATAATCTTACTATTTATATATATATTTGGTAAACTTTCTAAATCTCACCTTAAACTTAGCCCACATCTGTCCCTGGACTATCGGATCGACCTCGGTGTATGAAGGAACACACGTCTTCATAAACTCCCTAATGATCGAGGTAATCGACGTTAATATCTTTCTCCCATCCATAAATACGCCGTGTTCATCCAGTTGGACCCTAAGACGGGCTCTACGTTCAGCCAGAACCTGCGGCCCTCTCGATACACCTCGACCCGATCTCTGCTGCGTCGCTGAAGATGGTCCTGCACCGGCAACGTCTGCAGGGGAAGAAGTACTAGGACCCGCCGGTGTAGACTCTATAGAACGTGGCCTAGGTGTCGTAGGCCTCGATGATGACGGTGGCCTCGATGAAGACGATGGCCTAGATGATTACGATGGTGTCGATGCTACGTGATCATCATCTAGTCGAAATGGTACTACTAGATCTGGTGGAGTACCGCCGCTCGATCCGATACGCCTATGTGGATGTGAAGAAGTAGAAGACTCGCCAAAATCGGTATCAGGTGCATCGACATGAGCGGGTGGTGCACCGCCAGAATGAATGATCCGTAGACGAGGACCTATCCTCGGTGGACCAGTCGTAGGTGGAGTACTCGATGGAGTGCTCGATGGACCACTACGCCCTCTCTTCGAGGGCTGGCCACGATCGCTATCACGGGACGACATGTCGTCGAAGAGGAGTGCTATGAACTAAGTAAAAGCATCTAAGTTAGAATTTCTCTAATTGTAGAGATGACCTAAGTTTAATCAATACTAAGTTATATAGTTTTTTCCTAAAGGTATAAATATTTCCCAAAGCCTAACAATTTCTAAAAGGATTTACAAATTAAATCCTAACAATTTCTACAATATCTAATAACTAATATTAAAATATTAAATATAACATTAATAATTAATATTAAAACATTAAATATAATATTAATAATTAATATTAAAACATTAAATATAACATAAATAACTCCATAATTAACGTCCAAATAAATAAATTAATACATATAAAAATCATATATAGTTTTCCTAAAGTCATAAATAATTACTAAACTATAACATTTCCTAAAGCCTAACAATTCCTAAAGGCATAAAAATCTAACATTTTCCCAAAGCCTAACAATTCTTAAAGGCATAAAAATCTAACATTTTCCCAAAGCCTAGCCATTTCTAAAGGCATAAATAATAATTATTATAAAATCATAAAATTATAACATTTTCTAAAACCTAACAATTCCTAAAGGCATAAAAATCTAATATTTTCCCAAAGTCTAACAATTCCTAAAGGCATAAAAATCTAACATTTTCCCAAAGCCTAACAATTCCTAAAGGCATAAAAATCTAACATTTTCCCAAAGCCTAACAATTCCTAAAGGCATAAATAATTAAATCCTAACAATTTCTACAATATCTAACAATTAAACATAAAAAATTAATATTAAAACATTAAATATAATATAAAACATTAAATATAACATAATAAACAAGATAAAGCGAAAAAAATTACCGGATCGGAAGTGGCGACGGATTTGCGGTCGCGAATAGAGGCTAGGCGGTCGGAAATAATTTTTGGGAAGAGAAGAGTTGAGAGTGAAAATGAAAGAGGAGGAGGGAGGTATTTATAGAAATACCTCCCTCTTTCCCGACCGCCATTCGGTCGGGAATAACTCATTCCCGACCGAATGGCGGTCGGGAACACTCGGCCCAGCTGGGCCGAGATTAGGGCAATACTCTGGGCGGGAAATTTCCCGCCCCGAGTATTCCCGACTGCATTGCGGTCGGGACTATTTCTCCCGACCGCGTTGTAGTCGGGAATACTTTTTGCCGACCGCAATTCGGTCGGGAATGGTTTTTAAAATTTTGCCGACCGAATATCGGTCGGGAAAAGTTGTTTCGACCGAATATCGGTCGGTAATGCTCCCGACCGAAATCCGGTCGGGATTTTCCGGTCGGGAATGGGCGCGAAATCTTGTAGTGACCAAGTTATGACTTGTAGAAAATTATACAACTTTAGCTTAAAATATGAGATTGTGATTTTAGAAAAGAGTTTGAAAACACCACCTAACTGGTCTATATGAAAGTATCATGATTTAAAAAAAAAAAAAAAAAAACTTGTCAGTTATTTATTAAGCATATATTTCAGTATTTGGGTATGAGTGAGAGAATTTCGCTAAAACAAAAAATAAGTAGGATAAATATATTTCTTCAAATTGGCTAATAGTTGTTTTTGAAATACATTCATTTGAGTTAATGATTGACCAATGTAAAATTCATTCATGATCTCTAATTAAAATAGTACATAATTTAGGCAGAAATGGGGAAAATGTCCTCTAATTGTTGAGTTTAGCCACTTTTATCAGGCTATAAGGTGAAAACAAACCACAATATTACGAGAATTGAAAGTCTTAATAGACGGTACATAACACTACATATTAAGCTCCAAAACTTGAGAGCACACACAACAAGATATATTAAAATAAATTACATAAGGCAAAACAAGGAAAACTAAAGCGCGCATAATCTTGAATATTAATTAAAAGACCGCGACCAATATTACGATCTTAACTAATTTAGTATTTGAAACCTTATTACTATTGTCCCGTGAGCCCACTTACTCTTACATAGTCAACATACTCAGAATAGTGTTAGCTAACTCTGTTGAAATTACGGTACAAGCTCACTCCATTACCTAATAGCAGGACAAGAACTCATTTGATTCTTAGGTTATGTTATGCAGCAATACGAAAGAAACAAAAGTATACATAAACGAAAAGCAAAAATTTGTTTACCCAGTTCGTGTATGACTACCTCTGGGGCGATATAAAGCAATGATTTTCAATTATATGTTTGCCGTAGTGTTACAATTACAAGAGATAACTATTTATATTAGGCAAACTTTTAATACAAAAAATACATGGAGCACATAAATTAGCTTGAATTTACAGTAAGGGCCCGGATCAAAGGCTCCACAACCCAACAGATTCTACCTTTGCCTCAGTCTAGAAAAACACGCTCCTAACATATACACATACATTAGTTAATTTATTGTCTATTGACTCCAAATCAGACGTACATAAAACATGAAAAGATAGATTAGCTCTCCTCTACACCCCGCACATATTTTCGTTCAAATTGCTTGTATGAACTCTTTCAGCTGGTAGCAATGTTAGCTATATATGTAGTTATCATACTAAAAAAATATATATAATAAGCAGATCAAGACAACTTTAGTGATACGTCAAATTCAATTGAATTCACTCGAAGCATGCATGATAAATTAGATAAAAGTAAATGGATGAAATGCAGATTCACAACCAAGATACTCTCTTAAAAATGTGTATCCCTAACTTTTATACACTTTTTTGAAACATTAGATTTTGACCAAGTATTTTCAAATCAAGTAAATCAAAATTTAGATTATAGTTGTTATATGTATCTGGACTTATATTATGATATATACATAGGATATATTTGAATATGCCTTGCAAATAATTGAAGAAGGAAATAAGATATGCAGGATAAGGAAAGAAGATATGCAGGATTGCACAACGAATTACAACAACAATCTGCAAAAGATTCTCCAGTGCCTATATAAGGAGAAGACTTGAGACCTAATGGACACAATCTTTGAGCGATAATTTGTTGACATTCGCCCTGCATTAAATCAAAGTGTTTTAGTGAGAGAACTTGTTGTCAAATGAACTTTTAGATATCTTGAAGTTCGCGGACTGAAAAGGAGTATACCGAATACAGTTAATACTTAGGTGTTGCAAGAGTAAAATAGAGGGAGTCTAGTTTTACTTTGAAGTAAATTCTAACATTATAATTCTTAAGTAGGTATATCGTGTTGAGTCATATTTTGGGTGCATACCCCATGGAATAGGACCATTTGGACCGAACCACGTTAAAAACCTTGTTTTCTTTACTGCTTTCGTTAGACTGTTATAACTGTTCATAATTGCAAGAGTAAAACTATTTTCAAAGATTATATAACTAAAATCCGTATTTCTTTCGCACACAATTATAATTATTCCTACTTATAATTGTATCCGTTTTACAAGTAATATACAGATAAAAGATCTTACAATCGGCATCAAGAGCGAGTCACTATTTCTTAATAATGTAGATTCTAGTTAAAAAGATCTTCCGTGTTTTATAAACGGAGGATATGAGGGAAGGTTCTTCGACCATATAACCACCAATGCTAACTGTGACTAAGTATTCCTAATCAAAAGATTGGATGTGAAATTTCATATACGAGAGACCAAAAGTCGTAAGCATGCTGAAAGGATGGAGCCCTCAAGTAGATGACAAGGGCAGAGTAAAATCTGAACTTGAGTGGTCTGATGCAAAGGAACTCCTCGCAAACTATAATTCTACTGCTTTAAATATTATTCTTGTTGATATAGATTATGATCCATATAAAAGTATTACTACTGTGAAATTGCTAAGGATGCATGGCAGGCCATTGAAAACGCTCATGAAGGAAAAGCCAAAGTTTGAGCATCAAAATTGCAACTAATGAATAATCAATTTGAATTCATTCTCATGGCGAAATCGTAAATAATTGCTCAATTTCACTCAAAACTGAGACATCTATCGAGTGAAGCTACCATTCTTGGAGCAGATTTTCCTAGAATTGTGATGAAATTGTTAAGATCCCTACCAGGTAGATTTGCAATGAAAGTTTCAGCGATTGAAGAAGCTAAGGAAATTGAATCTCTACCAATTGTTGATCTAATAGGATCACCCTCACTGTTACAAGTCCCTCTGATTTATTTAAAAAGTCTTTCCCTCATAATAGACTTGATAGCAAAAGGGGAATGTCAAAGTTTTGGGCAAGTAAGAGATGGTTGTGCAAACATGCTTGAGAAGAATAAAAGTTGAGCATTGTTAACATCATGAAGTGATGATGAATCTGATAATAACGAAGAAGACACTAAAGAAATTGATGATGCATTTTTATCATTCGTCTCGTTCTCACCCATACCAAACATGGCTATTGCAATTGACGTTTTGACTGAATCCGACAGTGATTCAGGTGATGAGGATCCAGATCTAAGTGATAGTAAGATGGCCCTATCAAAGTTTGAAGTCCTTCGTGAATGGAATGCTGAACTTGAAGCTCATTTCAAGATCGTGACACCATTTGGGAGTCCATTCAAAATGAACAACAAAATTATGGAGCTTGAAAGGAAAGTACTCGCACTTTCAATCGAAATGGATCATCTCAAGGATCTAGACACAACACTTGCAGCTCACAAGGCTCCGATGTTCTCATTCTGACTCAAAAAGAATTAGAATCAATCATGAAAGGTGTTAAGTTACTAACTCCTGAAACTAAGAAGCTGGACAAAGTTTTGGAAACCCAGCAAGTTGCAACTGAAAAGTCTGGAGTAGGATTCGTCAAGAATGGTGAACCAAAATTTCTTGAGAACACAAATGTTACTGTGTCAAAAAAGAAACGAAAACCTAGAGGAGTAGGAATTCCACTTGATTACTCAAACATTCACAAACAGAATAATCAAGTAAATCCTAGTTGTAACTTGACAATACTAACTTTTTACCATTTTCTATTGACAGTCACAGAGAAGCAGATTTGTTCCAACGTGCCATCACTGTGGAGTGAAGAGGCGCATTCAACCTTACAGCTACCAAATGTGGGAATCACAAACCCCTCACCTTGTGAACCCACCCAAGTAGTTAAAAAGAAGAGGAAGAAGAAGAATAAAAGAAAAAAGGCAAAGAAAAGCGCACTCACTGTTGCACCTGTAAAATCTGTAAAGAAAGTTTGGGTAGAAAAGTCTACCAAAACACTTACCTGCCTTGTTTCTAGCAAGTCTGTTTCTCAACATTCTTCTAACTCTAACTCATGATATTTTGTATAGTGGTTGCTCGAGGAACGTGAATGGAGAAAAGAGCATCCTAAGCAACTCATGGATGAACACAAGGGGGATGTCTTTTTTGGGGATGGTAACTGAGGAATAATCCTTTGAAGAGGAACATTGAATGTGAAACGATTTCCTAAACTTAGGATGTCTTTTATATAGATGGATTGCATGTTAACTTAATTAGTATAAGCCAGTTGTCTGATGATGACATGTTTGTTAGATTTACAAAAGACGAGTGTGAATTTATTGATCAAAATGAGAATCTACAAGGCCTTAAAAGCACGAAAAACTGCTACACTCTATCTAAATGTGACTTTTTTTGAGATCCCTCACTTGCAACTTTAGCGTTGACAATGCGGCAGATCTATGATACCAAAGATTGAGACATATCAGTTTCAAGACACTTGCCAACTTACATAACATCAAAGTTGTGAGAGGTTTACCCAAAATTGGTCTTGAGCCTACACGAATGTGTGGATCATGTCTTGAATGAAATCAGAAGAAGTCTAGTCATGTCGTGTTGCAATATTATCCTTTTGGTAAACCGTACATCTTTGTTGTGCTGATGACTTCTCACATTTTACCTGGGTTGAATTTCTCAGAGAGAAAAAAATGAGTCTTTTGTTGTTTTCAAAAACCTATGTAACATTGTTACAATAGAGAAATATTTAAAAGTTAAAAGAATCTAAAGTGACCATGGTATGGAGTTTGAAAATTCCAATTTCAATGCATTTTGCAACGATAAAGGAATATTCCATGAGTTCTTAGAACCTATTACTCCACAACAGAATGAAGTGGTTGAGCATAAGAACTTGGCTATTATTGCAATGGCTCGTGTTATGCTGGATTCAAAAGGGATGGCTTTATGTTTTGGGGAAGAAATAGTAAATATTGCATGCTACCTTATAAACCGAGCATATTTACGTCTAGATACAAACATGTATACATGGGGTATGGAAATGTAAAAATCCAAGTGTACATCATTTACATGATTGGATTTACTTGCTATGTTTAAATGACCAAGAGCAAAGAGGTACTAGGCATCTTTGTTAGTAACTCTCGCAACAGTCATTCGGATAGAATCTTTAATATGCGCACTCATACGGTTGTTGAATCCTCTAATGTTGAATTTGATGATAACAGAGATTTCGCATCTGCATCTTTCGAAGTTGAGATCACTGAAATTATTGAATCAACTAATGATTGAAAAGATTCAGAGGAGGAGGAACTTAGGGAAATTGCAACTTCCTCCAATGTTGCAACTGCAACAGTCCAACATACAGAGTATTCGAAAGTGCAACCTAGTCCAAATCACAGAGAAGCACCACCTTATATCAAGAAGAATCAACCACATGAATTTGTAGTAGTCACAATGGATGAAGGTATACGAACTCAAGATCTTCCTTGAAAGAGGTATGATCAAATGGTTCGATTTGTCAGCTATACCTCCAAAATCTAGCAAAAAAATGTCAAGGAAGCATTGCTAGAAGAAGCATGGATTGAACCCATGCAAGAAGAGTTAAACCAATTTGAAATAAATGAAGTCGGAGAACTTGCTCCACAACTGCCAAATGTCAACACAATTGGTACCAAATGGATCTTCAAAAACAAGACTGATGAACTTGGAAACGTTGTGAGGAACAAAGTAAGGTTGGTGGCTCAAGGCTACACTCAAGTGGAAGGTGTGGACTACAATGACACATTTTCTCTAGTTGCAAGACTAGAATCTGTTCGACTAATGCTTGATGTTACATGTGTCTTACGATTCAAACTTTTTCAAATGGATGTTAAAAGTTCATTTTTTTAAATGGTCTCCTAAATGAATAAGTTTTTGTGGAGCTGCTAAAGGGTTTGTTGACCCGCATTTTTCTTCACATGTTTTAAGATTAAAAAGAGCTCTATATGGTCTCAAAATGGCACCTCGTGCCTAGTACGAACAACTTACCATTCATCTCCTTGGTAAAGGATACTCCATAGGGAGCGTTGATCTTACTCTTTTTTCTTAAAAATTTTGATTCTCGTATTCTGATTGCACAAATCTGTGTAGATGACACAGTGTTTGGTTCTACCTCCAATAGCGAGTTGCAATAATTTGTTTCAGTTATGAGAAATGAATTTGAAATGAGTATGGTTGGAGAACTGGCCTATTTTCTTGGTTTGCAAGTCAAACAAAATGATACTGAGATCTTCATCTCTCAGGCTAAGTACGCAAAGAATCTTGTTAAAATATTTGGCCTTGATCAGACTCAACCAATGGAGACTCCCATGGGATCAACCAACCAACTTAGCAAAGACGATAGTTGCAACTCTGTTGTTCCAAGTCTGTACAGAAGCATGATTGGTAGCTTGCTCTACCTCACTGCAAGTCGACCCGACATTTGCTTTAGTTTTGATGTGTGTGCACGCTATCAAGCATGTCCCAAGTAATCACATCTCAATGTTGGCAAAAGAATCATTAGATATATTTCTGGTACAACAAATTTCGGTCTTAGTTACAACTTTAATGAAAATGCATCTCTTGCAGGTTATAGTGATGCGGATTGGGCTGGTTGTACTGATGACGGAAAGAGCACCATAGGAGGATGTTTTTATCTTGGAACCAACCTTGTTTCATGGTTTAGTAAGAAACAACACTCTATTACTCTTTCAACAACAGAGATTGAATTTATTATTGCAGGGAGTTGTTGTACTCAGTTAGTTTGGATGAAACAAATGCTGAAAGACTATGATATTGACCAAAACGAACTTATTTTATTTTGCGATAATACTAGTGGTATTAATATATCCAAAAATCTGTCAAACATTCTTGCACTAGGCACATTGATATAAGATACCATTATATTTGAGATTTAGTCGAGGACAAAACTGTTGAGTTACACCATGTTTGCACTAAACTTCAACTTGTAGATATTTTTACAAAGGCACTTTTTGCTGCATGATTTAAGCACCTGCGGAAGTCTTTGGGATTTTTTTTCTCATGTGAGTTGCAACAACGGTGTTGTTACAACCAAGGGCAGCCTTTCATGCTCACTTTTCAAGTTTACCTAAGAGATTGTTTGCCCTCAAGTTTTGTTCAGAATCACGTGTGAGCACATTGGTTCTGAAGTTTCTTTAGTAAAAAAAAAAAACAACAAATCCTGACACGTCTGCTTGAGTGTCCTACGTTTACATTCCATTTTTATATTCATGTACATACTAATCCATTGTCAAATTTTCAAACTAGAAATATATCACACTTGTAAAAAAAAATTCTTCAACAAAAGTTTTCATACTGTTGCCAATTCAAAGGTAAACTATCTTTCATATAATAATCCACGAAGTTTAAATTAGTTAAGAATTGCCAATTGCTCAAGCCTAAAAAATTTATTAACGTACCGATGCCAACAACAACCAACTCCGTTATACCAATAAACATGGACGAGTTGGGTACATATATTCTCCTTCTCCATTTGCTTCTGATGATTTTGGTGTTGTGGTACCACTAAACCACGAACCTAACACAATCGATATTTCGAACGTTAGAAAGAAACATCCACAAATAAATAACTACATGGAACTTACCAGAGTATAATTTTGTAAAGGTACCTTCTATTGTCTTTCTACCCGTAAATAAATAGCTCGGCTCTTTGTAACAAAAAAAATTAATTTATGCATCCGCGTACACAAATTTAATGTTACAAGTCGTAAATAAGCTAGAATATCTCATATGAAGAGACAACAACTTCATAATGATATCGTTTATAATTCAATTTCCTCAAACTTGCTCTTTTAATCACGCCATAACATAGTGCAGTTCATCGAATATCATTTTACTTGAAAAATAAAGTATGTATATATGCTCGCACTTTTAATAAAGTATTATTCAATAAATATGATAAATTAATTCAAAGTCTTAGTGACACTAATAATTTGGTATAGCGGTACTCATGATGTGGTTTAACTAGTTCATTAAGTGTATATTTTTGGCTATGAAGGGGAGAATCATTGGGATGGAGGGGGTATGTAGGACATATATATTTCTTCAAATTTGTAAGTATGTATTTTTGAAATGCATTAACATGAGTAGTAGTTATTTTTGAAATGCATTAATATGAGTTCATTATCGACCAATTTAAAATTCATTTGTGATCTCTAACCCCAACAAGAAATTAACATCGTCGCCACAAACTATTGTATAATTTTTCCCTGCAGGCGGTGTCAACCAGTCACCTCCATATGTTAACTTATATTAACAAAACCAAGAAATACATCCACACGATGTGTGTGTCTGCATGTCGAGATGGTTTCATGGAGAAGAAAATGGAGTAAAGAGCCCCTTATTTCTTATTTCTTTTCTTTTATATTATGAAAACATTTAAATACATGAAGTTCTAACTAGAATATGTAAATTTAATGAATAAAAATAATCCATAATCAAGTTGTTAATGTTAAAACATGTATATTTATATCAAAAATTCAATGTATGATATCATCAAGTTTTTTTTATAACTAAAGGAATAACAAGAGAATTACATCATGTCTCTAGTAATAATACTAGTAATATAATGAGGGGAGATTTATCCCAAAAGATATTACTCTCTCCATGATCTAAAACAAACTTAATAAGAGCATCTGCCGTTTTATTAGTGGTTCTTGGAATCCAATAGAATGTAGCATTCCATGGCTTGTGAAGAAGTTGATGGCGCTCTTGGACCAAGGTTCCGTTTTCTTGAGGAGTAGTTTTGAGCCTCGATATGAACCTAAATGCCCATTGAGTCAGTTTCAATAGCAATGTTCTGAATCCTGTGTTCCTATGCAATTATCATTCCCTTCCTTAAGGCCATCAGCTCCACTTCATCCACAGTAGGGGAGGCAACAAACTGGTGATAACCCCAAATCCATTTCCCATCATTAACTCTAAGAACACCCACAACCGTTCCTGTATTTTGATTAGCATTTATACTCCCATCAGTGTTCAGTTTGGACCAGCCATTATTAGGCTTCCTCCAACCAACATTTTTCTTGACATGTCCTGATTTTCTCCTCCCTTAAAATAACTCATGGTTGAGCTGTTTGATCTAAAATATTTTGCCCTCAATGTTGTGTTCCTTCTTGTGAAACACCCTGGAATTGTGGTATTTCCAACATATCCAGATAACATACATGAAAATCCACTTCCAGCTAGTGTTAGGCCTGATAAGATTGTTGAACTGCATGGTGGTCAATTTCTCTCTCAGCCAGACATCATCGTTAAGTTCATCAAATGTCCTCAGGTCTTCAGGGCCAAGAACTCTTATCCAGATATCCATTGCTTCCTTCCAGTGTCTAAACAAGTGAACTCCACTCACCTCATGAGCATCACATAGTGAGCACATGGCTGTGAGAGCCATTTTTCTCTAAAATCTGATAAGATTTGTTGGCAGTCTACCCTGAGCAACTAACCAAATGAAATGCTAAAATTTGAAACTAAGATCAGTTCCCCACACTCATGAATAGATACGGGAATGCCAAGTTGAAGGTATATGTCCAGCCTGGAATAGTCTATAAGCTGACTAACATGTAAAATGTCCACTGGAGGTTCCATTCCACAAAATCTTATCCTCTTGATCAAGTAATTGAACTCTTCTGTTAGTAATGTCTTGTAGGAGTGCATCTAGCAAAGTAGAACTTAGAATTTCCAAATGCCAATCTCCAGATTCATCTAGTAAGTCCCTTAGTACAAACTGTTGATCAGCAGATTGTATAGTAACAGCTTCATCACAGATATTGTATGTTCCCCTCCAATTGTCATACCGGAATGAAATATTATCTCCTCTCCCTATCCTCCATCTCAAGTGAGGTGAGCTTCATGTAAGGAATGATTCCTTTCCGTGTAGGGCTATCAGACATCCTACATTTATAGTGAGCCAGATTATGATTCTTTAAATATTTTGCTTTCAACAAGCTGCACTAGATGTTATTTTCCTTGGTGATAATCTTCCAAGGAATCTTAGCCAGCAAGGATTAATTGATTGTGCGAGCAGGTCTAATGCCAAGCCCTCCTTCTTTCTTAGTCCTGATAACTTGTTTCCAGTTCACTAAATGAAGTTTCCTCTTGTTAACATCTGAAGAACACAAAAAGCTCATGTTGGTCCTGTCTAATTTATCACACACATGAGTAGGAATCCATGAAGATTGCATGGTGTATACATGCGTAGTAGAGGATACTGATCCAATGAGAGTATCCCTTCTAGCACGATTTAAGAGTTTGCTCTTCCAAGTCCCAAATCTGCTCATCACCCTGTCAAACAGCTCCATATGAGTATCTCTAGTAACTCTACCATACAATAGATTAACTCCTAAGTATTTCCCAAGATTCACAGTTTCTCCAAATCCCAAGATGCCATTGATAAGTCTCTTAAGGCTAAAACCAGAGGCTTTAGAAAAGAATACCTTGGACTTCTGAGGATTGAGTTTTAATCCAGATGCCTCACAGAACTGGTCAAGTACCTTCTTGATATTCTTAGCAGTGCCTATAGTAGCCTTACCCATCATAATCAGATCATCTACAAATAGTAGATGTGAAAGAGCAGGCCCTCCTCTACATGGTACAATTGGCTTCCACTGTCCTGTTTCCACCTCTTATGTGATCAAGTAAAACAGCCTTTCCATATACAAAACAAACAGATAAGGTGATAGAGGGTCACCTTGTCTTAGTCCATAGTTGTGTTGGAAGGCTTCCAGAAGGCTACCATTCCACAAAACTCTAGTTGCAGCTAGTGACGTAATACATAATGAGATCCACTAAACATTTAGGAAAGGCAAAGGCAAGTAAGGTCTCCTCAAGAATCTCCAGCTTACCTTGTCATAAGCTTTCTCTAGGTCTAGCTTCATAATCATGCATCCCACCTTGTTCTTTTTCTTAGTTTTGTAGCACAAGGATATTATCTTGAGTACTTCTGCCTTTAATGAAGCTGGATTGATTTGGAGCAATAATCTTTGGCATTAGATCTCTCAGCCTTGATGTAATACACTTGGTAATGATATTATATAGAACATTGCATAGTGCAATTGGTCTTAATTGAGAAATCTTCTCTGGATTCTGAATTTTTGGGATAAGACATATAAATGCATCACATATCCTATTATCAAAAGTCCTATTCTGAAAAGCACTCTGAACAAAGAACACCGCATAATCTTGCATCCAACTCCAACCTTTATGATGAAAGATGCCTTGAAGACCATCTAGACCAGGAGCTTTCAAAGGATCCACACAGAAATCTGCCTTTTTAATCTCCTCAGCTTCAATATCAGCACTCAAACTATCATGTTCTTCTGTCATCAATGAAATCTGAAGAACTAAGATAGGTAACATAGGCATTTGTTGCTGGTGACCAGAAGATACACTCCTAGAGAAAGGATTTAAGAAATATCATCTGGTGTGATCCTTTAGGATGTCTATATTATTTTCCCGCATGTCTTCGATTTTAAGCATCTTAATGTAGTTCCACCTTCTTCTATTAAGAGTTAACTTGTCGAAAATTTTAGTATTTATGTCTCCTTCCTTGATCCATTTAAGTATGGATTTTTTATACTAAAACATGTCCTCATTTTTCAGCACCTCATTATACTCTTGCAACAGTTCTTCCTCAAGATTACACAGGTAGGGATTAGTCCTGAAGTTTAAGGCTTTCAGAATCCCTCCAATTCTAGCTTTGAGTCTTCTCTTTCTTTTGAAGATCTTACCAAATGTTGACTTGTTACAAGGTTCTATAATCTTTGGAACTTCCTCAATAGCCTCTAGAATGTTGATTTTCTCCTCCAAAATGTTGCTTGCATGGGGAAGTAACATTCCTCGTGAGAGAACCACATAGCATGGAATCTGAATGGTCTCTTCTCAATCTGTTTATCTCTACCAAAACATCTGATGATTCAGAGGGTTGTGATCATAGTGTGTTCTTGGAAGATGCTCAAATTTATAATCAGGAAATTTTTCTAACCACTGATGATTAGCTAAAGCCCTATCCAATCTAGCTTGTATTAAAGCTTCATCTTTCCTCTTGTTAGACCATGTAAATTGAGGGCCAATAAAACCAAGATCTGTCAAATTGCAGTTCCCAATGAAGTTGTTGAAAAACCGTAATCTACTAACACTTTTGGTTTTCCAACCCTTTTTTCCATGACCATAACTGACTTCATTAAAATCTAATGTGATCAACCATGGAATTGGCTCAGAGCTAGACTCTTTAATCAGGCTATCAAACACACTGATTTTAGCAGATTTTCTAGGTTGAGCATAGATACTATATAGCTTCCAAACATCAGATGAACTAGATCATATAACAACAACTATGGCTTGGTAATCAGTACTAATAATTTCAACATCAACATCAAAATCATTCCATAACATCCATATACCTCTCGTCATACCATTAGTAGAAGCAATCTCATATGTGTTAAATCCAAGAAAATGGACAATATCCAGGCTTGATCTGGACTCACTCTAGTTTCAAGAACAAAGACAAGAGAAGGTTGATGAAACCTTACCAAATCCCTGAAGTTTCTTCAAAACTCCTCATCACATGCCCCCTAACAATTCTAGGAAATGATCTTCATCTGTTGATTGTACATGTGGGAAGGGTGCACTGGATTATCAACTTGAATCCCTTTCCATATCATTGCAAGTTGACTCACGCTCTCCAACATTAGTGTTCTCTGTTGGTTTTGTTCCCATGTTGTCAGTTTGAAGTTCTGCCACCAAGAGTGGTTGCCATCCACTTGATCTATTATGTAGATAGTTGCTTCTATCCCCCATAAACTCGTTGGAATCCTCACAACTCTCACTAGCATGTCCCATGTTTGAGTTCGTAATATCGGAGAGGGGCAATGAAAGTGAGTGAACTGAGTTTCGAATTCCCATGGGAGCGGTATGCCCTCAAATTCCCACTCAAATCTGTTGTGATGATTGTTTGCCATGTGAAACTGCGTGCTTGTTGTTGATGGAAATTCCAGATGTTTCACCAACGTTTGAAGATGCAAGAAGTGCAAAAGGGTTCGAAGAAATTACTCATGAACTCTTATTAATGTTAGAATTAATAGCAACTTTTGGTGTTCTTTTAATTTTGATAACTGTCGCATGATCAGTTTTCTGCACGTTCTTCCTCAGCCCTGGATTAACTGATGCAGGAAGGATACGTGTCCCTTTAGTTCCTGAATTATCAATCACTCTTGAAGCAGATGAGGGATTAGCATTCTCTTTCCCTTTCTTTTTCTCAGTAGTTGACACCTTAGAGTTATACTTGTTATTGAGTTTCTCAGACAATTTTTGATCATTTTTGCTCTTTCTCATGTTGATCAGCATCCAATTGCCAAACTCTGTGCCCTTAGCTTTATCAATTAGTCATTCTAAGTTCCGTTTTGTTGTTGAATATGTTTCCTCTTGTTCATGCATGTAGTTACTATCCACTTCTTTACCTTTAGTCACTGTGAACTTGCATGCATTTTTAGAGTGTCCAATGCATGACAAAGACTTGTAATGTTTTCATATATCACCTGATATACCTTGTTGTCAATCCATAGCCCTAACTCAAGAGGCTTATCAGTTTGGATTTGAACACACAAGCGGGCAAAGTTACCCTCGTGTTGCATTGAAGGTATTCCCATCAATTTTGATATGATCGCCAATGCAGGAAGCCAGTGTTTGGATCACGGCCTCTCTTAAGTACTCTATTGGCAAATTCAGAATGCGCGCCCAAGTGATGGCGCTTTCCACTGCATCAGTGTCTACCCTGAAGTTAGGGGACCACTTTCTTATGGACATGAAACTACCTACCAACTGCCAAGGCTCCTGAGTGAGGATCATCTCCCAATAAATTATTTGAGAGCCTTTTCATGCAGTAGCAACCTTTTCAAAGATCTATCAATTTGAACTCATTGTGGATCAAAACTCATGCAATCTGTGTGGCGTTGCCTCTTTTTGGTTTCTCAAAGCGGGATTCTCTTCGGATAAGTTTGAATCTGGTGGTTGTGGCGATATGGGATCTGTCGTTGCTTCCATGGCGATTAAAATTTCGGACATGACACTTTTTTGTAGTAGAGAGAAAAAACGATTACTAACGATTACTAAACCACAAAGAAAACGGTATGATATCATGAAGTTTTTAATGTTAAAACATGTATATTTATATCCAAAATTCAACGTATGCTATCATAAATGATTGCAAGCACCATATATATTAGAATTATACACTCATTCCGTTAGTTGCAATAATGATAATTATACGATGACAAACTAATATTTAAACAGAAAGCAAGTCAACGTTGGTATAAAAATAAATAGCTTGATCAGCCTATTAACAGTACAAAGAGTTCCATATTTCAAATCGAAAGAAAAGTGTCAAAAACAATGTGATACTTAAGCAAAAAAAACCAAAAAAAAATAAATAAAAATTCTCATCCCCCCGTGATTTTGAGGTTGCCTAGAGCAGTAGTAAACTATATGTAGCGTTTGAAGCGTTGGCCCACTTTTTTTTGTTTCTCCATGGGGGTTATTGTAACGTTAAAAAGCAATATTTTCCACATAATGAGTTGCCTACTATTTCATGGTAGTAATTTGTTGTCTTATATATATATTATATTGTATACATGGCCAAGTGATGGATAATTACTATGTTGTGCATTTTAATTAAATTCATTGATCGAATCTTGCTCTTTTGTAATTCAGGATAATTTTTTCGTGTGGTTCATTGAAAAACTTTGCAAATTATAGTAACATAAGGGTTAAAATCCCTCCGACATGTATTATGTTCAATGAGACATGTTATAATCGTAATCCAATAGAACGCAGAGTTAGACACAGAATCCTTGCCAGGATATAAGGTGAAAATATACCACAATATTACGAGAATCAAAAGTTTTAATAGACAAAATAATATTGCGTATTAAGATTCAAAACTCGATAACCCTTGCAACAAGATAAGTTAAAATAATCTACTCAAAGCACAAAATAAAGTACATATAATCTTGAACGTAACTTAAAAGACCGCGACCAACACAACGATCTTAAGGCATGCCATCGACATTGTTTGTCCCATTCTCTACATACGCTTGATCAATGGTGTTTTCAAAGTTCTGCAGATTCCATGTGCTTTGATCAATCACTTGCGGGTCAAGCACCTCAGTGGAGGTGAAGAACTCTTGCACTTCGAGGTCTATCTCATCCCCAAGATTTCTCGCCTCCTCTAGCGTGCTTTCCGCATCAGAGTAGTTATCATTGGACAAGTTCTCCTGAGATCGTGAGAATTGATTGTTAGTAGGGTTGTTAATGTATGGAAGATTTTGAGTAAATCTGTTTGATATCGTGTCGACAGTTGGGTGACCAAATGAATGAGGCTTATTAGTGGGTGAAAAGGCTACAAGGCTAACTTCTGCACCAGTTAGGGTGCAGATCTCATTAGCCTTTTTGAATAGGCCATCTTTTCTTTTTGAGAATGTAACTTGTAAGTTGCTTTGGTTTTCTGTTTTTTTCATTTCTAACTTTTGTCGACCTTTGCCCTTTCCCTTTCGTGGTGGTTGAGAAGAACTCATGTTTAACAATAAAGAATATAGCAGAAAATGAAAAGGTTTAAGGGCGAAAGGAAGGATATTATGGTTAAGCTTGAATGCAAAAACTAATGAGAATTAGTCAAAACTCCTCTGCCTATTTATAGGGTAAGGAAGAACAAAACAATTTAATTGAAATTAAAAATCCGGATCACATAAAAATTAGCACAGGAAATTGAGTTTAATATAATATGACCACTTCTAGATTTTTTTCATGATAAAACTTATATTTGGATTGTGCTGGTCATTCCACATATAGTTCAAGACATCTATTGGATACATAAAAAATCCGATGATAATAGCTAGATTCTCTTTTTTCATTTTGATAAACGATAATAAATTAACCGACATGCATGTGAACATCTATAATATTATATTTGTTTTTTGAGTGCTCTTCTAATATGCTGATAATGTTTGTTGCGAATGAATGGGAATCAATATTATGAATAATACAACCAATAAACAGGGTTCTAATATTTAGTGCAATAATTAATCGAGCTTTTATATATATATATATATATATATATATATATATATATATATACTTCTTTTCGCTTTTATCAGATATAAATATGAAATCACACTACGCTAACTCAGCAATTATAATTTAATGAAATATACTTTCTCGAATTTTCGAGTTTCGAGAAAATACGCTTATTTCTCAAAGTTCAATTAAAATTTAATGTTTCTCAAAGTTCAATTAAAATTTAATGTGGATGTACCCAATACCCTTACGAAAAAGTTGAGGCACATGCTTGTCATGTCACTACAACAGATTTGGCATTTTCCGTCGGGTCCGGCGTTTTGGCCCGATTATTACCGTCGGGCCCAATCCCGACGGTAAAGAGTTTTACCGTCGGCTTTGGGCCGACGGTAAAAATAGGCTAGCTTTACCGTCGACCCAAATCCGACGGTAAAGCCCATTACCGTCGGGTTTGGGCCGACGGTAATGGCCCAGTTTATTAAAAAAAAAATTAAAAAATAATAAAAAAAATAGATCTTTACCGTCGGCTTAGAGCCGACGGTATAGATCTGATCCGTGTGATTTGATCACACGGATCAGATCACGCCACTTCAGCGATTCGTGTGATAATTCACACGGATCGCTGATGTGGCACGCCCCACCCCCTTTTTTTTGGTTTTTTTAATTTAATCCTACTCCTCCTAAATATCTATAAATACCCCTTATTCTACCCACTTAATTCATTCATTCTTCCCATTCTCCAAAAATTATCTACTTTCTCTCCCAAAAAATCTTAATAACTAACAAACATTTATCCATATTCACTAACTTATAATTAGAGTTTATTATTTTATTTCTATTTATGTTTTATTCATTATATAACTAATAATAACTATAAAAAACTTATATTATCAAGATTTTATTTTAAATACGAAATTTTATTTATTATAATAAAAAATTTATTTAAAATCGTTTCTTTACAAAAAATCGCCAAAAAACTATAAAATAATTATTTAAAAATTTCATACATGTATTGCTTAATTATTCTTTTCACATTTATCAAACTAGAAATGTCACGCGGTATCCGCATGATTAAAAACTTATCTTAATTTGTATGGTGACGAAAATAACTTAATTGAGTAAATGTTCAATATATAAGGATAGATGATCTAGATAGAAAGTTCTAAATTTTAGGAAACTAAATCACCAATCACCATAACTGTTGTAGTTAATGATTATGTTTAAATCTTAACGCTATATTAGGAATTTAATAATAAAATATAGTGCCAACACTTAAAATTACAAGGCTAAAATTGAAAATTAAAAGTTTGGTGTCACAGTTTACCTTTCTTTATATAATAGTATAGATATAAATTATGCTATATGGTGAAATTGCAATAAAAATTATTGCCCGTTCTTTGATTTTGATCATGAAAATGCGAATAATCAGCCTCGGTGATTAACTTCGGCATAATATAATGGGCGATTTATTATTTTTGCCCATTAATTTATATAAACTTCAAGTTTTGCCCTTTTTTTCACCGGGCTTTTTTTTGCCCGTTAACTTAATTTTTTTATTTTAAATTTGCCTTGTGGGCTTCAATCTAGGCTTTTTTATTATATATTGATATAAATTATAAAAAAGTAGTATCAATTCAAGTTTATTAAAAAGGTTTATTTAAAATGTTTACAAAAATATATATTTACTAATAAAAACAAAAAAAAAATTATATTTACTAGTAAAAATTTAAAATAAATTTTTTTACTAGTAAAATTTTAAAATAAATTAATATGCTATATTTAATTTTATTATATCCTCCGCCGCTCTCATTCTCCTTCTCAAATTCGAAGGCGATTTCTTCTCCAAAGACGATTTCACCGTTGTCGTCGAATCCTATTTCTAGGATGGATTTTGCTTTTGACGATCTTGCTATGCCGCCGCAACTTCTCTATCGCGAACCACCACTGTTGCATCACTACCATCGCACGTCACCATCTTCGCCACTTCTGCCACACCACGCACAACCATTTCGAGTTGGGTTGTGACGGATTGGGGGAAGATTGAGGAAAAACCCTTGCTAGCGATCGGGGAGAGAGAGGGTGGTGGTGGTGGTGGTGGAGAAGAAGATTGTGGTGGTGTTCGGTGATGGATCTGATGAAGATCATGGTGGTTGTGGCGGCGACGGCGGCAGTGGGGACTGGTGGCGGTGATGAAGATGATGATTAAATTTTTTTTTTTTAAGATAAACCTTTTTAATAAACTTGAATTGATACTATTTTTTATGATTTAGAATAATATATAATAAAATTAAATATAATTTTGCATATTAATTTATTTTTAATTTTGACTAGTAAATATAAATATTTTTTTCGTTTTTATTAGTAAATATAAATTTAGTAAGCATTTTAAATAAATCTTTTTAATAAACTTGAATTGATACTATTTTTTTATGATTTAAAATAATATATAATAAAACTAAATATAGCATATTAATTTATTTTAAATTTTTTCTTGTAAAAAAAACTATTTTTAATTTTTACTAGTAAATATAAATATTTTTTTCGTTTTTATTAGTAAATATAAATTTAGTGAACATTTTAAATAAATCTTTTTAATAAACTTGAGTTGATAATATTTTTTTATAATTTATATCAACATATAATAAAAAAGCCCAGATTGAAGCCCACAGGGCAAATTTAAAACAAAAATTTAAGTTAACGGGCAAAAAAAAAGCCCGGTAAAAAAATTTCAATAAAAGCTTTATGAAAAAAAAAAGGTTTATCACTCTAAGCTTCCAAAATCAATCAATGATCACGGCAAAACTTTAAGTACGTGTATGTACTAATACCATATTATATAATTATGATTACATGCGAAAATTTCCTTCCATTTTCCATATCCGAAAAAATAGTAATACATTATGAAATATTCAAACACGAAATATATTACACAGAGGAAAAAAACAACAAAAGTTCTCCTACAGAAGCTAATTCAAAGTTTAATTAGTTTTCATACAAAGATCCACGAAATTTAAATTAATTAGTAATTAAACATAGGTCAAGTCTAAAAAAGTTATTAACGTACCGATGCCAAAATAAGCCATAAGTAAATCACGTCGAGTCGGGTACATGTATTCTTCATCTCCATTAGCTTTGGACGATTTTGGTGTGTGGTACCACCAAAGCACGAAGCTAGCACAAATATTTCGGCCATAGGAACTAAACATTCACAAATAAATAACTACATCAAACTTACCGAGTATAATTTTGTAAAGGATAACATTCTATTGTCTTCTCCGCGTATATAAATAATCCGGCTCATTATAACAATGGCAAAATTAATTTGTGCATCCGCGTACGCAAATTTAGTGTAACAAGTCGTAAATAAGCTAGAAAATCTATCTCATATGACGAAACAATAACTTCATAATGATATCGTTTTTTTAATTCAATTTCCTCAAATTTACTCTTTTAGGCTCCATTTGTTTTTTCTGGAAAATAGGGGAAAAGAAAAAAGATGAAGGATTTTTTTTTTCTCATGCTGTGTGTCAATTTGAGATTTTCTCAAAAAAGAAAGAAAATACTTAGAAAAGAAAGAAAAATCTAAGAAATGGAAAAGAGAAAAATTCTTTACACATAATAATCATATTTCCCAAAAAATCAGTACGAGTCAAACGGCTGAAATAGGAAAAAATTTATTTTCCATAAAATTATTCATGGAAAATCTTATTTTTCCTTTTCATTTTCTCTATTTTTTTTGGAGAAACAAACAAAGTTTTAATCACGCCACAACGTAGTGTAGATCATTGAAGAATCTCTTAACTTGAAAATAAAAATATTATATATATTCTCGGGCTCTTAATAAAGTATTAAGCAATAAATATGAATAATTAATTCAAAGTCTTCGTTTATAAGGAGCTAGTGACACTTATGATATGACTTAACTGGTGTATAAAGCTTTTGGCCAAGTTTGGCTAGTTTGAACAAAAGTATCATGATTTAAAAAAAAAATGGTTCTATTATTTATTAAGCATATATTTCAATATTTGGGTATGAGTGAGAGAATTTCACTAAATGAAAAAATAAGTAGGATAAATTTATTTCATCAAATTGGCAAGTAGCTGTCTTTAAAATGCATTAATATGAGTTAATGATTGACCAATGTGAAATTCCTTCATGATATCTAATTAAAATAGTATATGATTTCGATAGAAATGGAAAAAATGTCCTCTAATTGTTGTGTTTAGCCACTTTTATCGGGTTATTATGTGAACACAAACCACAATATTACGAGAATTGAAAGTCTTAATAGATGGTACGAAATACTATGTATTAAGCTCCAAAACTCGAGAGCACACACAATAAGATATATTATAATAAACTAAAAAATGCAAAACGAGAAGAACTAAAGCACGCATAATCTTGAATATAAATTAAAAGACCACTATATTACGATCTTAACTAATTTAGTATATTAAATTCTTATGGCTTTTGTCTCGTGAGCCCTCTTTCTCTTATATAGTCAACAGACTCAAAATAGTGTTAGCTAACTCGTTTGAAATTATGGTACAAGCTCACTCCATTACGAAATAGCAGGACAAGAACTCATTTGAGTCTTAGGTTATGTTATGCAACAATACGAAAGAAAGAAAATTATACACAAACGAAAAGCAAAAATTCGTTTACCCAGTTTGTCTATAACTACATCTCGGGCGATAGAAAGCCATGATTTTCAACTATATGTTTTATTGGTGTATTACAATTACAAGAGATGACTATTTATATTATGCGAGCTCTTAATATAAATTTTACATGGAGCACATAAACTAGCCTGAATTACAGTAAGGACCCGGATCAAATGCTCCATAACCTAATAGAGAGCACGATCATAACATACACACAAACATAAGTTGAGTTATTGTTTATTGACTACACATTAGACATGTCTAAAAGATAAAATGATAGACTAGCTCTCCTCTACACCCCTACACATATTTGCATTCAATTGCTTGTATGACATCTTTGAGCCGGTAGCAGTGCTAGCTATATATGTTGTTATGGCCAGATGTAGTCATCATACTGAAAAAAAAATAAAAAAAAAATACAATAAGTGGATCAAGACAACTTTAGTGACATGTCAATTTCAAATTGAATGCACTACAAGCATGCATAATAATTTAGATATAAGTAAATGGGCGTAACACATGTTATTTTCTTAAAAATGTGTATCCCAAACCTTTATACACTTTTTTGAAACATTATAATTTCAAACCAAGTTTATCAAAATTTAGATTATATTGAAGATACGATTCCTAAATAAACAAGTCTTCTACATATCTTATATAGGTATGATTCATAATTATCACCAAATCCGTTGTAGTCTAGGTGGTTAGGATACTCGGCTCTCACCCGAGAGACCCGGGTTCAAGTCCCGGCAACGGAAATTTTTTTCCTTTTTTTTTTTTTTGAAACCCAAACGACGTCGTAAAGATACTTCTATTTAACACGCAATGTGTTGTTTATATTTGAATTTCATTTTTCATATGAACCCTAGCTTGTTTGTTCCACACTTCAAGGTACGATTTCGAATCTATAATTTCTCTTTCATTTCTCCTTATACTGTTTTTATTATTATGCTAACATACGCTTTTTAATGCATATTTTTGGATCTGTATAATTTGATGCTTAGCGGAGATTTGCATTTTGATCGCTAATAATTTGAGTTGCTAAATTCATTTTTGAACTTAATTATTATGATTGTGGATCAATGATCTTTACGTTTATCGTAAGATTTTACTGTTTTTATTGTGTTCGACTGTATAAATCGAAGAATTTATATTACCGTTTCTAAGAATTTACAATAGGCTTGAATAATTGTATTTCGTGCTGAGATGCTATTGATTTGGATTAGATTAGGTCGTAAAAGTGTATTTTAGGACGTTGTAGGTAGTAGGATACGGTAAAAATCGTGTTACGAAGTGTGCGGTAATGTGTTGCGTAGGTCTATCCACACGCACTTGGAAATGTATATCCATCGGAAGAGTATAGATAGTGATTTTGGTGATTAGCTACAGTCGATGAGCGACTAAAATACATATTGATCCTGTTACAGGCTTACTCTTATCAGTAGGGGTCTTGTCCAAGCGTATGGATGAATTTATTTAACAAAGAGTAACTGATAGTTATGGAAATCATGTTCGTCTTAAGTCCCTTGGGTGTTGATATTATATTGATGAGTGCATGAGATTGGTACATATCTCGTCTAATAGGATATAATCGCCTGGGTCATTTTTCGATTTCAGCCTTTACTGCAGTGAGACTTTGGACATTGACATCTGAGCAAAAGCTAAATTATCTCTCTATTCATTCCTTCATCAATCTGAGCATGAATATTCCTTCCCCACCAACAGGGAGATCGTTGCGGGATTGGCATGTGTACTTAAATCATCACCCAGTTGCCCTAAGATACAGTAAAAATTTGTATTTGAAGTCACCGGGGATCACTTTCTCTTGGGGGATATTAATGAAAACAGCCCACTGTTATGGAAAACACTTACTGTAGTTTCCAGGATTTGATATCAGACGGCTCGTTCCCCTCTTTTGTGCCGTTTTCTGTGAGTAAAAAGAAATGGACAATGGAAAAAGAAAGTAGCGTTCTACTTCTACATACATAAAGCTAAGTTTCTCCCCAAGTTCTTGTTGTTTGTCATGCCAAAGAGTTTATCAGTAAATTGTGTAATCACGAAATGGAACTTATGGGTGCTAGCTTTGGTACTGCTGCCTCTTTCCTTTTAAAAATACCGTTGCCTTGAATTTCAGAGTTCTTGTCATCTCAGTACTAAGTCTTTAAAACTTGAAGCTTCCCAACAATGTATTATACTACTATTTGAACTGTGTGTATGAGTTTTATTTAGTGTTTGGGTTACCCATTTGAAAATGTTATAAACCTGAGCAGCTATCTGTTCGGCACTATCTTCTTGAAAGCCAATTAGAATGTTATATCATAAAATTTGTGCGTTTTTTCTATTATTGATTACCCATATAGAATCTTATTAGTCATTTTTATAATTATATTCGTTTGCATCTTATCTGATCAAGCAACTTTTAAGGCTTTGATATACTGTAACTAGTTTGTGACCAAAAACAATCTTTCCTTGGACTGACAAATAACGTTCTAACTTGGTATTCTTTACATATCTTAGAATGGCAATCGGTGATAATACGGCCGAAAGCTTTGTTTCTTCGTCCAGTATGGATTCTTTAGAGTTTGGTCAGGGTGAATCAGTTCTTTCAGCAGAAGATCTTGCCTGGGCTGATTCGTGTCTGAATAAAGATCCCGAAACGCCTGACAATGACTGGAGTTCTTTCAAAGATGCGCTATTGGACAGTATCACTGCAATTCATGCCTCTTCAACTCATGAAAAAGATAATGTTCCCGATTTAGAGAATATTTCCTCTATGGAGGAGACAGTTGACGAACCGAACTTGAATAAAACAGATGTTAGCGTTGCGTCCAGTAACAATGAGGTAGAATCAAACAATGATGACCGTTTAAACAATGAGAATACCGAGGATTTCTGGTCAAGACATGACATGAATGACGTTTTCCTTCATACGTACGATGAAAATCTTAAAGACCTTGGGCTGTCTGATTCTGAGGTGGATTTTGAAACATTTGAATTGGAGCAATCAATTGAGGACGTGTTCAAGATATGGGATTTGGAAATTCCTCCAGAGCAAGAGGAGGATGATCTTATTAAACAGTTGAATAAAGCCCTTTCTCAAGAAAGTTCGTTTGAGCCAACGACTTCAGTTACCGATGGTTCGAAAATACTGAGAGAACTGAAGGAGGTGTCGATAGATGATCTGGTTTCTGGGATTGAAGAGCTTTCGTTGAGTCCAAATTCAGGATGAGTATACATTTTGACTTTGAGTTCCCTTTCCTTAGGCTTTTACTAACTGCAGCTCAGATTGTATAAACTTTAGCTGGTGTTTTATATTGAAGAGTTCAATTATCTATTATTAGATGATAAAGTAACTATGTCAACTAAGGGGGATTTGTAGCCAATAAATGATTAATTATAGACCATAATAATTGAAGATTATAGTATAGACGATTATTAATTGATCACCTCAAATGAAATTGATGAAACAGTCACACCTGACGTGTCAAACTCAAACAGCTTACTTTTGTCGCCCCAAAATCCTGAAATTAAATACTGTCCATTAACACTTTATGCGAGTGAGGAGACGATCACAACCTCACGTGATATATCCGATAGAACCTATTTTTAGGACAGTGCAATGGTTACATTACAGTTTTTAAATTGTTTGCAAATTTTACTAACAATATTGCTTCTCATATTCATTTAAAGGGCAATGTAATTTATATTGACTACATCAGAAGCATCAGTTTATAATAGAATTAATCTTACTTTTAATACGAGACGATGGCAACAAGACCTTCGTTTAATCATAGTTGGAACAAAGTTTTATTTCGGAGTATGTTCAAGTTTGTTACATGTCAAAAACTTTTACCAACATTTCCAAAAAAAACTCAAAATTTATAAAGATGTTGTTGCGGTGAAAGTGGAAAATACTTTATGTTTTGTTTCTTCAGATTAACGAATAAAAATATTTTGATACTTCACGAGAAAATGTTTAGAAACTCGATTCATGATTCAGATTGAGCTAAGAGAAGATGTAAATTCTATGTTTTCTTTCCAAATAGATATTAACTTAAAGATCAGAAGAAATTAAACTTCACTACACCACTAACATAACGGTACTACACTGCTACTATTACTACAAAACCTATTGCCTGATTGATATGACTATCATCATTAGATACCCAACTTTTATAAATTATTATAATCAATGTAATAAAAATAACATTTCCTAAATTATCAATATTCAATCAATTCATGACACCCATTTTTCTCTTTTTCGAGGTGCGTGTAACTCCATCTATCTCCACCACTTGTGCACAAACGCAACCTGCCTATTCGGACAAAAATCTTTACGTCCACATGGCCACCCATAATTGGTCCACTAATGACAGCCTCAAACGACACATCTTTTGTATACACACACACACTCTATTATAAATCCCTATAGTACAAACTTATGTAGTAAAGAGTGTGTGGCAAAGGGAGTGAGAGGGAGATAAGATTTTCGAATTAGCCTTTTGCTCTTAACCTCTGCTTCATATTTTGTGTACAGCAACACACTCACACACTTAAGAGCAATGGCCTCAACATCCCTTCTCAAGTCATCTATCGTCCTCGACAAGTCCGAGTTCGTTAAGGGACAGACGCTTCTCCGCCAGCCGTCTGCTGTTCGGTGCCAACCTAACGCCGCCCCATCTGCCCTCTCAGTCCGCGCTTCCTCATACGCCGATGAGCTCGTTAAGACCGCGGTGAGTATTTCTTAATGTGCATGACTCTTAATGAAATGCAAATAGATGGAGTTTACGACTTAAACAAAATATTCGGTTCCATTCTTTGGCAAACGAAACCAGTTTTTTTTAGTGGAAACGTCAGTTTAATAGTCTCCCCGCTATCTACATCAACTCTTCTACTAGCACACAAATAGTAACGTAGTGGTAACATGTTCTATCTTAAACCACACTCATTCTCTCCTACTCTCTCATGAGAACTGGAAGTCCGTATTATGGTCAAGATAAGATAAGATAAGGCGTACATAAATAGTATATATTGTGTAAACAACATTAATTCTACGCATACATACAGTACACGTATATACATGCATACAAATACACAAATATATACATAAATATATTGTTCCAACAAAACTAAATCCTTTTATGAGGATTATATGACAATCTTTTTTTTTTTTTGGCAATAAAAGTGGAGTGTCTCACTGTCAAAAGTAAAGCATCTTAGAAGTCAGAAGTATCAAACATGGACATTGATGACAAGAACTTAAATATAAATATGTGTTATAGTTGGAAGATACTACCACGAATTAAGTGCATGCATTGGTTACTGACATAGAATGTATTGATATTTGGGTACAGAAAACTATTGCCTCACCAGGACGTGGAATTCTTGCCATGGACGAATCAAACGCTACCTGCGGTAAGCGTTTGGCGTCCATTGGGCTCGAGAACACAGAGGCTAACCGCCAAGCATACCGTACCCTCCTCGTGAGCGCCCCCGGCCTTGGCCAGTACATCTCCGGCGCCATCCTCTTCGAGGAGACTCTCTACCAATCCACTGTTGATGGGAAGAAAATTGTGGATATCCTTACGGAGCAAAACATTGTCCCCGGTATCAAAACCGACAAGGTAAACTAAAACTTAAATTGGATGTTATTCAAAGTTTTGGTCTAGATTCAGAACATGGTTTTTAACGATTGTGGAATGGAACAGGGTTTGGTTCCACTTGCTGGTTCAAACGATGAGTCGTGGTGCCAAGGCCTTGACGGTCTTGCCTCTCGCTCTGCTGCTTACTACCAACAGGGTGCCCGTTTTGCCAAATGGTATAGATTTATCGTCATATTGTACTATAGTAGATTCTGTGAATTTTATAAGGAGTACAGATTGATAAATTGAAGTATTAAAGAAAGTGTACTTCTCTTAAATTGTGATGATTCAGGCGTACCGTTGTGAGCATTCCCAACGGTCCATCTGCCTTGGCCGTGAAGGAGGCTGCCTGGGGCTTAGCTCGCTATGCTGCCATCTCTCAAGTATGATATCTTTCAGCTTTAACGAGCATCTCTAGTTGAAAACATGATGTTTCCAAAGCTTTTGCCTTTAACCGAATAAGAACATTTATCAAAATTCATTAAAGATCATAGTATCATCACCTGAAATATTGGATTTTTGTCTGAATAACTAACTTTTGATTTATGCTATCGTAATCAGGACAACGGATTGGTCCCAATTGTGGAGCCAGAGATCTTGTTGGATGGTGAGCACGGGATTGACCAGACTTTTGAGGTTGCTCAAAAGGTTTGGGCAGAGGTGTTCTTCTACTTGGCTCAGAACAATGTGCTGTTTGAGGGTATCCTCCTCAAGCCCAGCATGGTGACCCCCGGAGCTGAATGCAAGGACAGGGCCACGCCCGAGCAGGTTGCAGACTACACTCTCAAGCTCCTCCAGAGGAGAATCCCACCAGCTGTCCCTGGAATTATGGCAAGTATTCTCACCTCAGTAATCCGACATGCTTATGTCCTGATAAATAAGTAACGTAACAGCATACTAGCAAAGTTAGCATTACTTTCACACACACGGTTAAGTAGCCCCTAATAGTCGCATAATAATGAGTTTTCTGCTAGACACCATGCGGCATTATGGCGCCTGGTAAGATACTATAGATACTGGCTGAGTGGATTATCCAACAAGCCCCTAGTTTGACAGATTACATAATCTGCTGAGATAGGATTATTATAGTTCTAATAGAAAAATGTTATATTATTGTTCGCATCTATTATAATTCAGACTCAACACCTGCTTAACAAACGGCCATTACCAGACTAATGCTGATGTGAGAATCTATTTATATTATTTGTGCAGTTCTTATCTGGTGGACAGTCTGAGGCTGAAGCTACCCTGAACTTGAACGCGATGAACCAATCTCCCAACCCATGGCATGTGTCGTTCTCCTACGCCAGGGCTCTCCAAAACACCTGCCTGAAGACATGGGGCGGGCTCCCAGAAAACGTGAAGGCAGCTCAGGAAACTTTGCTTATCAGAGCCAAGGCCAACTCTCTAGCTCAGCTTGGAAAATACTCTGCTGAGGGAGAATCTGAGGAAGCCAAGAAGGGAATGTTCGTCAAGGGCTACAGCTACTAAGCTTGTTTTCTGCCAGGGTAAAACATTCGCATATGGTGATTATAAGAGAGAAGGAAAAGATTATGAGCTACCTTTGATGCTTATAGCAATTGAGACTATTTTTGTTCATCATGTGTACTTTTCAAACACTTAATAAGTCTACTGCTGATTATAGCTAATTAGTGTGTTGTATTAAGAGCATGATGTATAAATTTTTCCAGACATGTGGTTTGAGTACATTTATCTATATTCAGAATTCATTGTTATGATTGTTTCCTTTTCTTCATATGTTGCAGAACAAACCCATAGCAAATTGCATTTAAATCAGTGGTGATGCCCTAAATATGATAACATTCGTTGAGTTTTGGGCGTCCACCGGGATACTGAAGTCATCCATGTCACGTAAGCAAATTGCACAAGTAAAAGTCATATATATGATCTTTATAATGAAATTAACAAAACTGGTCTATATCAAGGATAACGAGTTGCGAACCTTCAGTTGATGTACATACTTCATGTTTAAACTGTATCAAAGATGCCAACATGCATCCTACAAGAGGAAAAGATGCAAGAAGATTAAAATAATAGGGGATGACTCCCATGGATTAACGATTGTAAACTCTAGGAAGATTTATCAAAATAAGTGTTCATCAGGACGACAACTCTAGAGTTAACGAGGGTCCTTTAATCCTTAAATGGTTATTAAGAGTACTGTTTTCTTCCAAGCAACTTTAGAGTACCATGACTTTCGTACCTCGTCTAAATGAAAGAAGAGATCTTTCAGAACTGAGAAACAACATCCAAAAATTCAATCATTGAAATTAGAAACGATATGACCAAGCAAATATTAATTCATGTAAAAAAAATAGTACCAAGATTGTGCTATGCTTCAACATATGGACTTGTTTAATACTCAAATAATATACCAAATGATGCCAATCTATTATTTGAACAATCGATGCTTAATATCAGTCAATGTAGCATGATATAAGAGAAGAACTCTCTACGAGACACGGAGTGAAATTCTCAGTGATGTTGCATATTTTGGAATCTACACTTGGCATTCTCTCGTTTGATCACGTGTCGCACAAGGTTGTCGCTTTGTCGCATTATCGCATTCTAAGGTACATCACAAACTCATTAATGTTGGTCCTAACCCAGAGTGCAAACTTGTTAATGTTGGGCCAAGCCCACAATACAAATCCAATGAAGTTGGGTCAAGCCCATCAGTACCTAAGCCTATCCAATGGAGCTAGGCCAAGCCCATCCAATGGCCCATGAGGTATCTATAAATACCCCATCCCCTGAAGGCAAAAACACACATTATTTACATTCTACTTTCTCTCTCTAAGTCAGAGCTTTCTCTCTCTAGAGATGATGCACAATCCAGCACGGATTAACATCATATCCGACCAGCACGGTCCGACGACATTTCATATGACAATCCAGCACGGATTGGCAACTTATCCAACCAGCACGGTCCGATGACATCTCATATGACAATCCAGCACGGATTGGCAACTTATCCGACCAGCACGGTCCGACGACATCTCATCCGACATGGTCCATTGACCCACCAAGCTCTTGTGCGATGCACCATCCAGCACGGATCGGCATCCAGAGAAACAATGATTTACGTTTGGCTTGATTCCCTATACGGGATACGTAGGCAGCTTGGCTTTGTCCAAGTTCAGTCCGAAATCAACAAACCCTACTTCACGTTCGGTGTTTCACGGTGCAGGTTTCTCGAACTCAAAGCTAACTCAGTACCAACACGGAGCTTGAGTTAGTCTGACGTGGAGTGCCTAGTTAGTAGGACGAAAGCACCCCGCATCAGTGGCGCCGTCTGTGGGAAACCACTAAGTGCACTGTAGAAGAAACACATGTGTTCGTTACCATGGCAAGGTCTTCAAGAGTAATTGAGAGCACCAACGCCAATACGACTACTCAGCATCAAGAGGAATCTCTGAGGAGAGCTTCTAAGAGAGTTGCACCAACAGGATGAAGCTTCGGTGATTCAGTAGAACTCGACAATCAAACGGCAACCGCGACTGATCAAGCAACCACAGATCGAACAGCTGCAAAACCGCAGCAGGCTCAACTCATTCAAACTCTGCAACCCACCATTCAATGTGAAATGCCTTTCATCCCAATCGCGAATATTGTGCCACCTGTAGCCAGAATATGGGGGATAAGCTCAAAACTCCGTTTCCGCATATTGGTTCCATCGTCGTTCTCTTAGACACGATGGAGCACATTCACATTCAACCACACCATATGTCGGCCACTAAGCATTTCTGTATCACATTCTCGTAATTCTAAGATGGCCACGCTTTCTTTATTGAATCCAGAGGAGTTGAATCAGTGAGCTTAGAACCCAACAAGTTGAGTGAGGCCTCCCGAGCTCAAGGCTATGAAGTTCATAAGACGCTTTTGATGGTGGCGGTAGAATAATATGGTTGTCAGCATCACAAACCATATGTTTTCTCGTGAGCAAGGTCTTCCATATCGATCTCCTCGCAAGCCTCTTACTTGACCCAACAATGGATGAGCAACTCAAAGGAATGCTAGAAGCAATGCTAGCATCATCGCGTGTTTGTTGCATGAAGTCTTGATTGGGAGCAACGCCACCATGAGTCTCTTGACTCTCATTGGCCCTCTTCTTTCATGCGAGCGACGATCATCGGTCTTTGGGCGTGTGCCATGGTGGAACCATCATCCTTTTCCATCAAAGGGACGCTAGATACCATGCTAGCATCATCGTGTGTTCGATGCCTGAAGTTTTGATTGTGAGCAAAGCCACCATGAGTCTCTTGACTCTCATTTGGTCCTCTTCTTTATGCGAGTGACGGTCATCAGCCCTTGGGCATGCGTCATGGTGTGGAACGATCATCGTTTCCCATCAAAGTGACGCTAGATGCCATGCTAGCATCATCGCGTGTTCGATGCCTGAGGTCTTCATTGAGAGGTGTGCCACTGCGAGTCCCTTTACGCTCGTTTTGTCCTTCTTTCATGTGAGCGACGAGCTTCACGGTTGACGCCATCTTCCTTCTCACTCAAATGGACGCGAAATGTCATGCTAGCGTCATCATGTGTTTGATGCCTTGAGTCTTTATTGAGAGCCACGCCACCGAGAGTCCCTTGACTCTCGTTTTCTCCTATTCTTTCATGCGAGCGACGAGCTTCATGGTTGCTTCCATCTTCTTTCCCAGTCAAAGGGACGCGAGATGCCATGCTAGCATCATCGCGTGTTCGACAACTTGAATCTTGATTGAGAGCTATTCCACCACGAGTCCTTTGACTCTCACTTGGTCCTACGTTATGGTTGGCACGATCGTCCTTCTTTCGCATGGCTTGATTGAACCTCGAAAATTATGCCATTAACAATCTTCCTAGAAAGAGCAAAACAAGGGGAAACTCAACCTTTTGAAACCAAGAAATTCTCTCGTAGGTTGCTCCACCTTTGCTCATAAACAAAATCAACAATTCAGAAAAGGAGTTTCACAAGATCAAGATTATTTGAAAACATTTAAAGTTACAAAGATGAATCAACAACAAAACAGCAACAAATCACCGCAGCATCGACAAGCCATCTCGCGCGAACTAATTTTTGCACACGAACTCCTCGTCAAGCTGCTCTGCACGCGCGAACTCACCAACGCAACCGATCACTGATTCGCTTCACCTTCACTCGAAGCCTTAACTGTGCACAAGCTGATCAACGCCGCCAACGATCTCACCTTGCATGACGGTAGCTCTGCCTGAACCCCATGGACGAACAACAGCACGCCAGAACTCCTCACGTCGAGGAACGGCAACATGCCTGAACTGCTAGCGCCAACGCCGCAGCAATCCCGCACCAACTAACTCCGACCAGCCGCATAACTGACCCCCACGACATCTTCACCGGCGAACAGCCTTGCAACGAGTCCCTCGCGCTGACGAATAGCAGCCACGACCCGATCTCTCCGTGACGGAACATCCAGTTGCGCGAACTCCGTCACGACCAGCAGCACAAACTCCAAGAACACGCGAGCTCCTAACCTCCGAACGCTTGATCGTTGAACGAACGCCACGAACTCGCTGCATGCACGAGCTGCTCCTTGCATGCACGAGCTGCTCCAATGACTTCTTCTTGCCCGATCAGATCCTCACATGAATTCTTCCTTCAACGAACTCCTCAACCCGCTCGAACAAATCTGCACAAAGTCTCGCAAACTATTTTCAACGACTCCCTCCCGCGAACTCCCTGGTGCTAACGAACTCTCCGGCCACGAGCAGGTGGATGAATAGGAAGAGACTTGTATTTATAGATGGTATGCAAGCAGAGTTCGTAACAAATTAGGTGATTGCACAATTTTTCGGATAAGCTACAGTTGTTGGATTCTCGGAACAGTGGAAAAAGTTGAGAGGGACTCCAGCTACAAATTTGAGGTTGGGGAAGATTTAGATATTAATTATCATCAGCAAGATAAGCACGCTTCAAATTATCCTCAGTTCTGATTTCTTTGGTTTTAATTTTGTGCGAAATTAGAGTTCAGAGAGAAGTCTGTTTCGTGAGATAATGGCAAGTATCCCATGTGACAAAAATTATGTTCAAGCAGCGGTCAAATGCAGAACTACCCCTGACTTGTAATATTGCATTTTGGTCCTTGGAAAATTGAAGGAATTGCACAAAGGTCTTTAAAGAATACAAAAAATGGATAACAATCCTTGAGGAGATGGATATTATTTGAGAGCCCAATACAAAATGTGCAAGGAGATTCCAACTTTGTAAAATTGCAAAATGGTACTTAGAAGAAAAGAAAGTGACGAAATAGATCTGCAACTACTAAACTACTTCATAGTGTCTTATGAGCATGATAACACACTGCGAAGTGAGGGGGATTTAATACATGCTATATTTTAATTCGACTTGTCTAATCTTAAAAGGACACACCAGCATCATACGAACCAACTCTTGAAGTCCGAGATCTTCCCATTTGGCCATCATAGTCCAACGCTTTAATACAACTACCAAGACACGGGATCCAATTCGAGTACAACTGAGTTGGCCTCGAGATTCAACATTCGATCTTAAACTATTGAAGACTACTTAGTCTCTGAAGATAATGGAGGCGTAGCCTTTCCAAAGTTCATGAAGACTTGGCTTTTCAAAGCTCGATAAAGATTTAGCTCTTGTAAAGCTCAAGCAGATCTAGTATTTCCACAGCTCAAAAAATGAGGGCATAACTTTCAAAGATGAACAAGACTTAGCTTTCTCCAAGCTCATGAAGATTTAGACTTTTCAATGCTTATAAAATCTAGCTTTTTGGAAGATCGATTAATGCCTCAAGAATTAAGGAAAAAGAGCTTCGAGAAATTAGTGTGTAAAAATTAAATTTCCAGCATACGACCCAACATAAGGCTCAAATTCTTTCATAAAACTTCTACGATTGACTACTTCAAAATATGTCAAGTTAAAGGTACGATGCTCGAGACCAGCTTCATGAAGATTGAATGTGGGCCAAAGAAGGTATGTACGATTAAAGATTAAATATGATCACGAGAGGGTACACATGGTTAAAGATTGAAATTGACCCCAAGAAGGTACACACCGCTCGAGATTAAATGCGACCGCAAATAGGGGGAGCACCATTGAAGATTGGATGTGACTCCAAGAGAATGTGCACAATAAAGATTGAAATCAACTTCAGAGAGGGCACATAGAGTAAAAACTAAATGCGGTCCAAGAGGATTTGTAAAGCAAATAAGTGAGGGATGTCACCTACGCATGCCTCAACTCAAGCAAAGCTAGTACGACGTGACTGCTGCATGTCGACGGATCAACTACCTCATTGAATGAAAAAGTTGGATCAACTACATCAAACTACGAACACATATCTCTCATCAAATTGCAAAAATAGCTTCATGAAGAGTCAAACTAGAGATTAGTACATTTGCATCAAACTACTAAGAGCGCTTCATGATGAAGTGACTTACGCATCAACGATGCCTCAGTAAGAAACTCACG
The DNA here is from genome assembly GCA_948329865.1 of Linaria vulgaris. NCBI lineage: Eukaryota > Viridiplantae > Streptophyta > Magnoliopsida > Lamiales > Plantaginaceae > Linaria > Linaria vulgaris. Next base: position 5,570,837 of record OX415251.1, read on the forward strand.
CCAAGAATAACGCTTCTTCAAGCAGATTTCGCATCAACAATGCTTCATTAAGCAACTTACACCAAAATATCACACATAAGGCTCTTCGGGTACTTTCATCATTGACAGCTCAATTATGGTACGGAACTGGGGGGACTCCACATATGGCCGAAACAACTAACACATATTGTTGTGGCAATGCAAGTTAAATGTGGTAGGTCCAAGTCCAACGGAGTCCTACCAAAAATAAACTAGGTGAAGAGCCTATTGGGCGAATATCCCATAAAGTAGGCCGTTATCGTAAGCCCTACCAAAATAAACTAGGTGAAGAGTCTATTGGGCGAATATCCCATAAAGTAGGCCATTATCGTAAGCCCTACCAAAATAAACTAGGTGAAGAGCCTATTGGGTGAATATCCCATAAAGTAGGCTATCAACGCAAGCCCTACCAAAAAAACTAAGTGAAAAGCCTATTGGGCGAATATCCCATAAAGTAGGCGAGCTATTATGGCCCTACCAAATTAAGCTAGGTGAAGAGCCTATTGGGTGAAAATTCATAAAGTACGCAAACTGCAATATCCCTACCAGATTAAACAAGCGAAAGAGCCTACATGAAGCCTTATACAAATGGAAGAACAAAATCAAGAAAGGAAGAAAGTAAGATCAAGGGATGAAGAAAGCAAGATCAAGAAAGGAAAAAAAAAAAAACAAGATCAATGAATGAAAAAAGGGAAGGAAGGAGAAAAACAAAAACACGGAAGAAATGGAGCAAAATCTAGGAAGGAAGAAAGCAACATGAAGGAAGGAAGAGAGGAAAATCATGTAAGGAAGAAAACAAACTTATACAAATTGAAGAACAAAAACAAGGAAGAGAAGAAAGATACAAGAACACTTCGGTAACAAAAGCAGAGATCCAAAAGAACATACGTCTACCAAAGCAAAGCACCAAACACAAAAAACAAAACCATACTTGTTCTTGAAAATACAAATCAAATGTACCCGAAGTATAAGAGTGAAACAAAAGGCAAACACCAAAAAGTTAGGCCAACAAAGCCACCTTCAACTATTAAGAAGTCTGGCCATCATCGACAACATCATTTTTTCCCGCAGAAGTAGCACCCTCCACGACTTCTATCGTGTCAATGTCAAGCCAGGGCCAAAATAAATTTGGTGAAGAGCCTATTGAGTATGCCATCAATGTAAGCCATGCATGCGAGATCCAATAATGACATTAAGAGACAAAGACAAGAAAGATATAATAAGCCGAGCAAAATATGAACCAATGATTGCTTAATCTACTTCCCACTGTCTTATCCATGTGTGATAACACACTGCAAAGTGGGGGACTTCTGATGTTGCATATTTTGGAATCTACACTTGGCATTCTCTCGTTTGATCACGTGTCGCACAAGGTTGTCGCTTTGTCGCATTATCGCATTCTAAGGTACATCACAAACTCATTAATGTTGGTCCTAACCCAGAGTGCAAACTTGTTAATGTTGGGCCAAGCCCACAATACAAATCCAATGAAGTTGGGTCAAGCCCATCAGTACCTAAGCCTATCCAATGGAGCTAGGCCAAGCCCATCCAATGGCCCATGAGGTATCTATAAATACCCCATCCCCTGAAGGCAAAAACACACATTATTTACATTCTACTTTCTCTCTCTAAGTCAGAGCTTTCTCTCTCTAGAGATGATGCACAATCCAGCACGGATTAACATCATATCCGACCAGCACGGTCCGACGACATTTCATATGACAATCCAGCACGGATTGGCAACTTATCCAACCAGCACGGTCCGATGACATCTCATATGACAATCCAGCACGGATTGGCAACTTATCCGACCAGCACGGTCCGACGACATCTCATCCGACATGGTCCATTGACCCACCAAGCTCTTGTGCGATGCACCATCCAGCACGGATCGGCATCCAGAGAAACAATGATTTACGTTTGGCTTGATTCCCTATACGGGATACGTAGGCAGCTTGGCACAACCCAAGTTCAGTTCGAAATCAACAAACCCTTACTTTAGGTATGGTGTTTCACGGTGCAGGTTTCCCGAACTCAAAGCTAATTCAGCACCAACACGGAGCTTGAGTTAGTCTGACGTGGGGTGTCTAGTTAGTAGGACGAAAGCACCCAGCATCACTCAGTGTTACCGAAAATATATCAGGAACAGAAATTTGTTAAGAACAACAATTCGAAACAATATCTAACAGGCGACTATATCGATTTTGCGTTCTACGCATGCGCGCGTAGGGGTCCAACACTTAGGCGGACTAAAGTTTTGTAGGCTATCTTGTAAATAATTAGTTAGAGGGACTAAATTATAAATACGAGGGTCTAAAATACTCTAGATGCTTCTAGAAAAGTCTAGAGTTGTGAACTAAGGCATTACCATAAGTATGTCGGCGCCAGAGCTGTATAGATGACCTATCTAGAGTCTGTTAAACAACACGATGATCGATGAGATCATAGTCGTCTATTAAGTCGACACGATCCTTAGAGTCCTTGATTTCCTAAAATATATCACAAATAACTACAACTTGTGAAACTAAGTGAGTTTATGAATAAAGGCAAAATAAAATAATATAATTAAAAATACTCGGACAGTTTAGTGTTGTGTCAATACAAATTACTAAAATGTTAGACTAACACTTCGCTCAAACACTTGCACTTTCAATAAAGATATGTAGCGAATTCTCAACGGTACCATTATCTATCAGGAAGAGAAATTTGATCAGAACAATAGTCCGATACAATACCTAACAGGCGGCCTAATCGAGCCCAATCATCTCAACACCTTCTCGATTGTGCAATCTAAACTTAAGAAAACTGCAATCAAATCAAATTAAGAGCTAAACAAGCGAATACGCAATGCGAGAAAATTCAACTCCCTAGTAATCGGATAAAAGATAACCCCATTAATTATTAAACTTTACCAGTTTGAACTCCATCCATCAATCATCTCTCCTCATCGGTTGTAGTTCAGTTAGCCGAGATATATGCTAACGTCTAATCACACAAGCATTTTTGCCAGCTTCAGAATTTACGTACATGTTTGACAAATGCCTTTAGAAGTTTAAGACTGGAGTATCCATTTACTAATTTGAATATCAGATAAGCTCGGTAACAAGTATTTTGAGACAACGCATTTGTCTTTATATATCTTGCCTCTAATATTATGCCAACAAGTAAATTTGAGCAGAGCCACCTCTAAAAATCTGCAAAATGGGACCAAACATGCATATATGTAACATGCTTAATTGCAAACACGAATCGGAGAGAGAGTTTAACCTTGAGCCTGTAAGATTCTGAGATACTTTGCTCCAACCATGAAACATTTCTTCCCAGAGGGAAAAGCTCTATGCAACATGTGTTCCATCCGTTGTTAATATAACATTCACATAACAATCACAAGTACCAAGTGAGAAACTCGCAACTCTTTTATTGGATTGAAAGAAAATCCGACCAAATTAGTATAAAAGTTAGTAGAGTATTTACCGAAAACAATAGCATATCACTACAAGAAAAATGGGTCATTAGGGACTGCCTGGGCGGTCCCTAATGACCCCCCTGCGGTCGCTATTGAGGGGATAGCGACCGTCTAGCGGTCGCTATTTTTCGGTCGCTATTGACCATGGTCGCTTGCCAATAGCGACCGTTAATCAGTCCCTATTGTGGTCATTAGGGACCGCAAGATAGCGATTGTTAAGCGGTCCCTAATGACGTCAATAGGGACCGCAGTATAGCGACCGTGAAGCGGTCGTCATACTTTTTGATAATAGGGACCGTCTGGGCGGTCCCTAATGTGGAACAATAGGGACCGCCCAGACGGTCCCTAAATTAAACAATAGGGACCGTCTGGGCGGTCCCTAATGTGGAATAATAGGGACCGCCCAGACGGTCCCTAAATTTAACAATAGGGACCGTCTGGGCGGTCCCTAATGTGGAATAATAGGGACCGCCCAGACGGTCCCTAATTTTTACAATAGGGACCGTCTAGGCGGTCCCTACTAATATTCGTAGAATTCTATGAATATTAGTAGGGACCGTTTGACGGTCCCTAATATCAAAATCAGGGACCGTTTAACGGTCCCTACTAATATTCATCGTATGAATATTAGTAGGGACCGTTAAGCGGTCCCTAATGACCTCCAGAAAAAATAAAAAAAAAACTACAATTATATTCCGGATTTAATCCGGAATATAATTATTTTTTTTTGTAAAATTATAATTTTAACAAATTGAAAACAATAAAATATTGAATAAAAAGTTAATATAATGACAATTGATATGAAAGAATAAAAGAATGTGAAAAGATGAATAAAATGAGTAATAATATAAAATGAATGAAATCAAAAACATGAAATCAAAAGTGAAGAATAGTAAATGTAGATCCAAAATAAAGAAAGTATAAGAAAAAAAAGATTGTATTGGTGAAAAAAAGAAAATGAAGATCCAAAATAAAGAAAGTGAAAGAAAAGAAAATGAAGAAAATTTTGTGTTGGTGAAAAGAAAAAAAGTTTTTGTGTTGGTGAAAATAAGAAAAAAAAATTAAGTGTTTTTGTGTTGGTGAAAAGAAGAAAAGAAGATAGTGTTTTTTGGAGATAGTGAAATGGGTGTAAGAGTTGTGAGATATATATATATATATATATATATATATATATATATATATATATATTCAATTGGTTTTTGTCCGTTGGATGATTTTAGATGATCGACGGTTTAAGATGGCGATCCGTGTTAAAGACATAATGGGTACTTATGACCGTAGATTAGGATTTCATCGACGGTTAAAATTTGATTTGGTGAAAATTCAAATTTCCCCCTCACTTTTGCCAAAAAAAATTGCCAAAAATTCAAAATTTTCGATTTTATGGACCGTTAAGCGGTCCCTAATGTCAAATTAGGGACCGCTTAACGGTCCCTACTAATATTCATACTTAAAAATCGATTTTTTTTATTGATGTTGTTGTGTTTGTGATTGTAAGCAACCAAACTCATTGTAATATATAAATTGAATTAATAAATGATTGCAAAACCAACCTTATAGTAGATTAGTTGTGAAGTAATAGATTAATTGCGATTGATCGAGTTATTAACGTTCAAGATATATTTCACAAATGTACAACTAATTAATTATCATCGGTTAGTTGTAATTGTTATCCGTGTTTATGATTTACTTCACAAACGTTAGCATAGATACGATTATGAGGCATAATCATTAGATCAAGTATTCATTACTTATACGTATATATGTAGATCGAGTTAATTTGTCATTATGTCATTCGTCGTACAAAATTGTAGGAGAATCTTCAAAATGACTCGTTCTCCTTGTATAATATTTGGATATACAATGTGTTGTTGTAGTTATTGTTAATTTAACTATTCCAATTGTTATTATGAACTAAACATACAACGCGCTACCTCGAACCATCGAAAAAATCATAATTTTGATGTATGAATATTAGTAAGGACCGTTAAGCGGTCCCTAAATTAATAATAGGGACTGTGAAGCGGTCCCTAATTCGGTAGTAGCGACCGCTTAACGGTCCCTATTGTCAAATTAGGGACCGCTTAACGGTCCCTACTATTATTCATACTTAAAAAACGTTTTTTTGATTGATGTTGTTGTGTTTGTGATTGTAAGCAACCAAACTCATTGTAATATATAAATTGAAGTAATAAATGATTGCAAAACCAACCTTATAATAGATTAGTTGTGAAGTAATAGATTAATTGCGATTGATCGAGTTATTAACGTTCAAGATATATTTCACAAATGTACAACTAATTAATTATCATTAGTTATTTGTAATTGTTATCCGTGTTTATAATTTATTTCACAAACTTTAGCATAGATACGATTATGAGGCATAATCATTAGATCAAATATTCATTACTTATACGTATATATGTAGATCGAATTAATTTGTCATTATGTCATTCGTCGTACAAAATTGTAGGAGAATCTTCAAAATGACTCGTTCTCCTTGTATAATGTTTGGATATACAATGTGTTGTTGTAGTTATTGTTAATTTAACTATTCCAATTGTTATTATGAACTAAACATACAACGCGCTACCTCGAACCATCGAAAAATTCATAATTTTGATGTATGAATATTGGGTCAAAAACCCATTTTGTCCTTTAATTTGGCACCCTCACCAAAATGGTCCCTTATTTAGTCACCTCGCCAAAATAGTCCCTTAAGTTGGTTTTTTGGTCCCTTCACCGGCCCAAATTTAAAATGGCTCGGAAAATGCTGATGTGGCCACCGGTTGACTACTGTTCACCGATTTTGACCAAGAAAAATAATATATTATTCATCTATTTGCCACCTAAATATCCAACTAAGCAAAAAAAAGGAGAAATTGAAATATATATTTCAGACAATTAAGTTAACTATATATTTCAGACAATTAAGTTAACTAAAAGAAAAAATTAACAAAAAATAAAAAATAAAACATTATCTCAAAATAATTATAAGGTCAGAATTATATTCCTTTTAAAATATAACATTAATCTAAAATATAACATTATTTATCTCATTTAAAATATAACATTAATCTAAAAAATTTAAAAGTTAATAATAATCTAATCTACTTTGTACAACCCCCCCCCCCCCTCTCATGTACTCCTCCGCCATGAGCAGCGGTGGATGCTACACCGTCGCTCCGCCGCTCACACCCAGAACGCCGCCGCATCGGAGCTCGAATCCATCGCCAAAACCCTAACCTCCAAAAATCTCCCCCTTTCCTCTTCTCCATCTCCGTCGTCGACCCCTCCATCTCTGCCACCGACGCCTCCTCCTCCATGAGCAGCGGTGGATGCTACACCGTCGCTCCGCCGCTCACACCCAGAACGCCGCCGCATCGGAGCTCGAATCCATCGCCAAAACCCTAACCTTCTCCATCTCCGCCACCGACTCCTCCATCTCCGCCACCAACTCCTCCGACAAATCCCCCGTCCGCCGCCACTGCGTCCGCCTCATCTCCGTCCTCTCCGAACACCACCACGCTAACCTCTTCTCTCCGCACCTCTCCAAGCTCCTCATCTACCTCACGCGCCGCCTCCGCGACCCGAACTCCTCCGTACGCGCCGCCTCCGCGACCCGGACTCCTCCGTATGCGCCGCCTGCGTCGCCGCGTCCTCCGCGTTAACGTCGAATCTTGCCTCGTCCCCTTTCTCGTCGATCTCCAGCCTTTAAAAGTAGCCTTTCTCGTCGCCTCGCCACGCTACCCTGTTGAAGAAGAAGAAAGGATTATAATTTTTAATTTGTTTTTTTGTTTACTTTTTTGTTTTTTCATTATATCTCAAAAAAGGCTCAAAAAAGGATTTTTTTTTTATTATGTGGATATTCCAGGTGTTAAATATTAATTAAAAAAATATTTTCGTTGGTCAAACTGAGAGTAAAACGGTCAACCGGTGGCCACATCAGCATTTTCCGAGCCATTTTAAATTTGGGCCGGTGAAGGGACCAAAAAACCAACTTAAGGGACTATTTTGACGAGGTGACTAAATAAGGGACCATTTTGGTGAGGGTGCCAAATTAAAGGACAAAATGGGTTTTTGACCCTATGAATATTAGTAGGCACCGTTAAGCGGTCCCTAAATTAATAATAGGGACTGCTAAGCGGTCCCTAATTCGGTAGTAGCGACCGCTTAACGGTCCCTATTGTCTAGGGACCGCTTAACGGTCCCTACTAATATTCATACTTAAAAATCGATTTATTTTTTATTGATGTTGTTGTGTTTGTGGTTGTAAGCAACCAAACTCATTGTAATATGTAAATTGAAGCAATAAATGATTGCAAAACCAACCTTATAGTAGACTAGTTGTGAAATGATAGATTAATTGAGATCGATCGAGTTATTAACGTTCAAGATATATTTCACAAATGTACAACTAATTAATTATCATTAGTTAGTTGTAATTGTTATCCGTGTTTATGATTTACTTCACAAACGTTAGCATAGATACGATTATGAGGCATAATCATTAGATCAAGTATTCATTAATTATACGTATATAGGTAGATCGAATTAATTTGTCATTATGTCATTCGTCGTACAAAACAGTAGGAGAATCTTCAAAGCGACCCGTTCTCCTTATATAATGTTTGGATATACAATGTGTCGTTGTACTTATTGTTATTTTAACTATTCCAATGGTTATTATGAACTAAACATACAACGCGGCACCTCGAACCATCAAAAAATTCATAACTTTGATGTATGAATATTAGTAGGGACTGCCAAGCGGTCCCTAATTCAAATTAGGGACCGCTTAACGGTCCCTATTGTCAAGTTAGGGACCGTTAAGCGGTCCCTAATTTGACATTAGGGACCGTTTAACGGTCCCTACTAATATTCAAACTTAAAAATCGATTTTTTTTATTGATGTTGTTGTGTTTGTGGTTGTAAGCAACCAAACTCATTGTAATATGTAAATTGAAGCAATAAATGATTGCAAAACCAACCTTATAGTAGACTAGTTGTGAAATGATAGATTAATTGAGATCGATCGAGTTATTAACGTTCAAGATATATTTCACAAATGTACAACTAATTAATTATCATTAGTTAGTTGTAATTGTTATCCGTGTTTATGATTTACTTCACAAACGTTAGCATAGATACGATTATGAGGCATAATCATTAGATCAAGTATTCATTAATTATACGTATATAGGTAGATCGAATTAATTTGTCATTATGTCATTCGTCGTACAAAACAGTAGGAGAAACTTCAAAGCGACCCGTTCTCCTTATATAATGTTTGGATATACAATGTGTCGTTGTACTTATTGTTATTTTAACTATTCCAATGGTTATTATGAACTAAACATACAACGCGGCACCTCGAACCATCAAAAAATTCATAACTTTGATGTATGAATATTAGTAGGGACTGCCAAGCGGTCCCTAATTCAAATTAGGGGTCGTTTAACGGTCCCTACTGATATTCATACTTAAAAATCGATTTTTTTTTATTGATGTTGTTGTGTTTGTGGTTGTAAGCAACCAAACTCATTGTAATATGTAAATTGAAGTAATAAATGATTGCAAAACCAACCTTATAGTAGATTAGTTGTGAAATAATAGATTAATTGAGATCGATCGAGTTATTAACGTTCAAGATATATTTCACAAATGTACAACTAATTAATTATCATTAGTTAGTTGTAATTGTTATCCGTGTTTATGATTTACTTCACAAACGTTAGCATAGATTCGATTATGAGGCATAATCATTAGATCAAGTATTCATTAATTATACGTATATATGTAGATCGAATTAATTTGTCATTATCTCATTCGTCGTACAAAACAGTAGGAGAATCTTCAAAGCGGCCCGTTCTCCTTGTATAATGTTTGGATATACAATGTGTCTTTGTACTTACAACGCGGCACCTCGAACAACGAGTCACCTCGAACCATCGAAAAATTCATAATTTTAATGTATAAATATTAGTAGGGACTGCCAAGCGGTCCCTAAATTAACAATAGGGACTGCCAAGCGGTCCCTATTGTAGAAATTAGGGACCGTCTGGGCGGTCCCTATTGTAAAAATTAGGGACCGTCTAGGCGGTCCCTATTATTCCACATTAGGGACCGCCCAGACGGTCCCTATTATCCAAAAGTATGGCGACCGTTTCACGGTCGCTATATTGCTGTCCCTATTGAGGTCATTAGGGACCGCTTAACAGTCGCTATTTTGCGGTCCCTAATGACCTCAATAGCGACTGCCAAGCAGTCGCTGTTGTCTTCAGCAGTCGCTGAAGACAAGCGACTGCTTGGCAGTCGCTAATGGGCGGTCCCTAATGACCGCCCATTCTTGTAGTGTATAGACAAATACTAGTGAAAAGTGGCATGATCCAATATGCATACCATAATATAATAATCTATATATGTTGCAGGAACACGGATACGGGGACACGTATCAGACTAGATACGAATATGAAGATACGAGTTTTTTAAAAATTACAAAGTAGGATATGTCCAAGATACATCGAATATTTTATATTAATAAAATTTTATATATAAAATATAATTTGAATAAAAATATCAGATAATAACATTTTTAGTTTATTTACGTAGTAACATATTAATATGAAATATATTCAAGTTTAAACACAATAAAAGCTACAAGCCTATATAAGGATATCCACAAATGTACATAAATTAAAAATACCAAATAAAATACTCAAAGTACTAATGTGTCAAGCATATTCAACAAGAATATTACGAAATTTTACACTCTAATAATATTGATGAAGTTAAATTAACAAATAAAATACTCAAAGTACTAATGTGTCAAGCATATTCAACAAGAATATTACGAAATTTTACACTCTAATAATATTGATGAAGCTAAATTAACACCACGATTTGATTTTAATACTAATTGCGTCTTATTATTATTTGACGGGTATGCATCAAATACGCCTTCATAACGTGTCTGATACATGTTCGTAGATTTTTATGTAACTGTTAATTAGGATACGACATGTGGCATATAAGATACGTACATGTGTATATGTATTCAATCTGTATTAGACACGGATACGAGCAACTTTGACAGTATCCGTGCAACATAGGTAATAATAGTAAAATAGCATATCGGCAAATTAAATACGGGTACCACGTCGTTAATATAGCGGATGTACATAATATTTTTTTCTTTTGTAGACAGTCATTTGATATCACTCTTGAAATGAATTAAATAGCAAATAATAGAAGAGAAAAATTTTGGTTTTGACTTTTATCTTTCATATTAGATCTCTTGCTTTCACGTGTACTTTTGTTTATATGTAGGAAAAAAAAAGCCAAAAGTAATTAATAGGTAAACAACATATTGGTTGTTCATGTACGACTCAAGAATTCTTGTTTAATGATTACACTATGTTTTATTGTGTTTAGTTTCTATTACACAAATTAACTTTTAGTATGAATATCAAATTTTTGGTCCCATGTTTTAATGATCAAAAGTAATTCGAGAAAATTAAAACTAGATAATGTATTATCTATTATTATAGGTTTATTTAAGTTTCAATTAATTTAAAAAAAATCAAATTAGACAGTAATTTATGCGACAAAAAATAAATACCATAAAAAATAAAGAGAACTTACCATATTCCATCCATTCCAACTATCTTCTCTAAGATGTCACCTTTATCATTAGCCAGTATCTCGTTGCAACCACAACCTCTCCATTATTACAGAATTACTTAGTACTCAATAAATAATTGGTTATCACCATTTACGAGATAAATCCTCCATTCAAGAATGTCAAACACTTTACCAGCTATCCCACACTGATTCTTCCTTATCGCTGTCAAATCTAATTGAGATTCAACCGATAAATTCGAGATCTATGAAAACTTTAGATGAGGTATGCAACTTGCGACAAACTGAAATATTGATGAAGAGTGTAATTAGGATTGAGATCAAGATTTAAAATAGATCTCTAAAGAGAAGCAAAGGAATAAATTTAGATTGCTTGCGTCGAAAAAAAAATGATTTTCGACAAGTTTTGACAATGATGTTGAAGCAAATGAGGACGATCTACAGTAAGTGATGGTAGCAAGTGACCTGTAATGGCGGCGTAACCTAAAGCAATAATGGAATTAGGTTTACGCGATAAAAGAAAACAGTTAATAAAAAGGCTTAAAAAGTAAAAATAATGTCCAACTTTCTTGATGGTTGCACGTCAATATATACTATCACATAGTGAAGAAATCACAAAACAGCCTCGCTACTTCTAACAACTATACCCCTAACCTAACAAACCTTTTGTCACCTCTTAAATATTATTATCTGTAAAGCAGGGGGTAATTACGTGGATGTAGGTGTCACATAAGGGAGACACATATCCTTATCCTAACATAAGAAAGAGTGAAACTAGCATGAGAAAAAAAAGAAACAAAATCTTTAATTTATAATACAATATATAAATTGAAAATATAGCATAGAATATCATGGAATTATTTGGATCATGCTTTGAAAGTTTTTAAATAGCAGAGATCGCAATCCGCAATCTAGTAATTTAACTTAACGGTTTTTCTTCAATTGTAAGCTTTGTAAATTAAAAATAATATACCAAATATAGTTCTTTTTTCTCGTCTGATCAAGTACTTATTCTAGTGGTACATATTTTTTATTCTGGATTTTTCTTCATTAGGTGGACCTTGATAAGGATCAAAGATCCTATCGATTGATGTTGCTCTTCTAGTGAGAACACAACTCCAAAGAGAAGATGAGAAAGAGAAATTAATTAAATTTACTTTTATTTCTTTTTTTTTTAATGAAACTACAATTCGGCTGATTACATATACACACACAATTTAAAATTCTGTAACTTCCCACTACAACACAACTACACCATAACCTTATATATCCACTACTTAATTAATGTAACCTAATAATACATAATATATATAGATACTACTTAATAGCTTTAATACATATATAAATGTAATATATTAATTAGCACCTCGACCCGCCTCTCACCTATGTGACCTGAACTGTGATGACTTGTTCGGTCGTTGACCAACCGCCGGACTTATAGAAACTGCGCTGACTTGTTCGCTGTACATCCCATTTAATCATTATTAAGCTCTAATTTTCGTTGACAAACAAGAAGTCAACCCATCCCTGCAAAACCGACAGAAACAACTATGAATCCCCCGAAGAAGAAGACTATTCATGAAAACACATTTACGAGGTTGTCGGAAGGTTCCATATCCGAGATTCTATCTCGTACTTCGCCATTGGACGCTTCGAGATTTGCAGTTGTCTCAAAAGAGTTCAAATCTGCAGCTGATTCGGATAATGTATGGGAGAGATTTGTGCCAATGGAATTTGTGTCAAGATCAGTTTCACCATTGATTTATAGGTCCAAAAAAGAGCTTTATTCAACTCTCTGCAACTCTCCTATCCTACTTGATGATGGGAATTTGGTATGCCCCATTACATTCTTTTTGGTTTACTTGCAAAAATTCATGTGATTTTTTATTTTTTTACGTGAAAACCCGTAGCCGCCACCTTTCGGATGCGCACTAGGTAAACCCGCAAGTTGACACAATAGCCACGGGTTTCTTTTGTGGGATAATTTTATTTCATGCAACCACATCATAATGACGTGGTACTTACAATTCGTTCCTGGTGTACGTAGATACATGATTGAGATAGGGTTATAGGAAGTTTATTGCATCGTATTGATTATTGCACGTACAGATTGTGATGATTATTGATATTAATATTTTATTTAATTTATAGTTTTCTATAGTTTCTCTTTGTGTTTTTCGTTCGTTCTTCCAATTGGTTGTCAATCTCTACCACATGCGTAATTCAAAGAAAGATAAGTTCAGTCATACAATAGTTGTTCGGTGAGGGATGGGGAGCTTAATGGGTCCCATTGTTGCACCCTCTACAGGATGGATATACGAAAAATAGTTCACTTTGATGAGGTTGTGATATAGGTAACGGCCGTCCAAATAGCCGAGTAATTTTGGAACTAATTTTATCCATCCGTTGTTTGATTTTGTTCAATCAAATAAAGTAGAGACAAGTTTCTCACTTGGTTATTGATCTTGCATGTGATGATGTGAAGGCAATTTGCAGTTTCTATATCGAAATCTAATGTAGTATTCGAGATTGATACTGTGAACGTAACTCATCTTGAACAGAGCTTTTCCCTTACTAGGGAGACTGGAAAGATATGTTTCACCGTTGGAGCAAAGTATCTTACAATTTTAGATGGCGATAACTCAATGTACTGGGAATGGACATCTCATGGGGCCTCAAGGTTCTCTTTTTTTTTTTCCGCTCTCTTTAATATTTCATATTTGTAAATTGTAACTAACCACATGTTACATATATGCATGCTTTGTCCCGTTTTGCAGATTTTCAGAGGTGGCTAAGCTTAAATCTGCTCATAGGATTCACATTAGCGGCAATATAAAGACAGACATGCTATCTGGAAAAACTCGTTACGAAGCTTATCTAATATTCAAATTAAGAATTGGATACTCTGATCCTTTCCTTGGTAATTCACTTGTCAGATGTGCAAATTTCGACGTGTACCGAAAGATTGGTACTCAATGTTGTCTACCATGGCTACCTGGACGAGAACCCGTGCGGAGAGATGATGGTTGGATGGAGATCAGTTTGGGAGAGTTTTATAATTCCTGGGAAGATGATAGTGAGGTGCAGGCTTCGATGCTAAAGTTAATGTTTATTACTGAAAACCCCGGGCTTATTGTTGAGGGCATTGAATTTCGACCTTTGGCATCAAAGTTGTGAACATTACAGACATTCTTCTTCTTTTGTAATTCTTTAAATCTTCACCACGATTTGTCTTAAACAAGATTATTCATTTAATGATATAAACTGGGATTTGTTAAGTGTTGACCACCGAATGTCTTCAAGGCATTGTGAGTAGGAGAATGGAGAACATGCAAAGTGATCATGAATGTGGTGTCATTGTGAAAAAAAGAAAGAAATACGACAGAGTAAGAAGAAATCGAAAGTAGTCCTCATCAGAACTAAACTATTGGTCATTTTTTGTGATAGTTAGCAATAGAGCTTCTGGTGTTGAATTGTTTATCAAAATTTAGTTGGAAAACAAAGCTATTAAGCTTCTTTAGTCGAATTTACGTGACTGGTTATGAAGTTAGTTAAAGTTTAGGAGCGTATAAGTCGAAAGTGAGTTGCAAAAGTGGGTTGGTCACTGTTTTAGCTTGCGTTGAATTTTACAGAGTTCCTCTTCTGTTAATTTTTCATGTTTACATGCAATTTCAAAGTATCATGAAATGAGAGTTGATGAGACTGATATTGGTCTTAGTAGCAATTAGCTATGTTGAAGTTACGCAGCCAGTCGTTCACTTGATCCATCGAGGATTAACTAAACAGGACTTACGATCTTTTGGTACTTCTTTTTCTTTAGTAGTACCTCGTGTTCTCAGTAATTTTTTCCTAAATCTACGCATGAAACATAAGATACGAGGTCATGTAGTAAATTGGTTTTACAGAGAATATGTAGTCTTGTTTAATTGGTGTGTAGATACTACATACAAGTCTGCTGGAAGTAATTGAAACGTGTAGTACTGATACAATACGACCATGTGGTATATTTGACAAAAGTAGAACTAAGCAAGGAGAATTGTATCTGATGTGCCATATTCTCGTATATGACACGTGGCAAGCTCACAAGTCGCCAACGCAACACACTACGTGTTTCGCAAGAGTACATGGTTGCGTGCTAATAAGGTTACACAGTTGCGCGTTAACAAGGTAGCGTACTAACAAGATTACATGAGTGCATGGCAACAGGGTAACACAGTTGCGCGCTAGAAAGGTTGCGCGGTTGGAATTGGACCAGGCCTCCAAGATGGGTCAAGCCCATCTTAGGCCCATGAGGTATCTATAAATACCCCCTTCCTTGAAGGCAAAAAATACAATCAATTCACATTCTTGCTTTATCTCTCTAAGTCAGAGCTTTCTCTCTCTAGATTCAATAGTCTAGATCTCTTACTGACTTGAGCGTCGGAGTGCCTTCGCCGGGGCCACCGGCTAGTTTATTTTTTCGTGTTTTTCTGTGTTTTTCTGTGCAAGTTTCTCGAACACAAAGCTAACTTAGGACCAATACGGAGCTTGAGTTAGTCTGACGTGGAGTGCTTAGTCAGCAGACGAAATCACTCCGCATCAGTGGCGCCGTCTGTGGGAAACCACTAAGGCACTGTGAAGAAAACACAAGAACTATTCAATCATGACCAGAACCACGAGAGCATCCGAAAGAGCCAACACGACAGCCCCTACCCAACAGCAAGAACTTTTGACACGGGCCGAAGGGGTGGCTAATAATAATGTCCCAAGTCAACATAGGGACGAGATATCTGTGGCTGTTTCAGAACAAGGCCACGGGGCAGTGCTGCAAGCAGTCAACCAGCAGGCCGCGGGCACAACTGTTAACCCATTGCCGCCACAGCACGTGGCACAACTGATCCAAGCACTACAAGCAACACTTGGAGGAGCGACACCTATCGTCCCAGTGGCACCCGTTACTCAACCTGAAGCTCAAGCAAGGACAGAGCAGCATGCGCAGAACTCTCGTTCGCGTGGTCTTCAGGAGGCAGGACAAACTCAAAGGCGTTCACCTAGGCTAGAAGCAGCAATCTCACGATCACCTAGGAGAACAGATCAACGATCATCCAACGTGCGTGGGGAGTCTCAACATGTTAGGAGGAACAATGAAAGGAGAACCTACGAACAACGCTAGAGGCGTGTTGATAGAGGTGATGAGGTGAACTCATATGATAGAGCTCGAAGAGGAAGAGACATTGAGAGAACTGAGAGGTGCAATAGAAGATATCCTAGTCCTATTAGAAGAGAGCATCACCACAACCATCGTGAGCCGACCCCAATGGGGTACGTAGAAGATAGAAGAAGACCGGTGGGTTATAATCAAGATGATGGTAGAATTACTGAGCCTTCACCATTTTGTGAGGAGTTACGAAGGGTTGTCTTGGGAAGAGGCCAAGATATTCCAAAGATGTCAAACTACAATGGTACCACTGATCCAGTATCACATCTACATGTGCTAGATGGCATTCTAAGTTTGGGAGGCTATGATACTAGAGTTCAAGCACGACTTTTTGCTATAACTTTGGTCGGTGTGGCGCAAGAATGGTTTGCGCGCATACCAACTGGAACCATCTATAGTTACGAGCAACTGCGTGATATGTTTCGCTCTAAGTTTGCTACACTTTCAGTGGACCCATTGGACCCAGACTATTTATGCCAATTGAAGCAAGGGGAGAAGGAGACATTGCGCGAATACACCAAGAAGTTTAACGTTGAGATGTTGAAGGTGCAAACTCCATCACCTAGGACCATCCGAGGAATCTTGTTCAAGACATTGAGGAACAGAGAGCTGGCGAATGATCTTGTGCGTTGCCCTCCCCCTACTGTTGAACTAATCATGCAAAGATTGCGCCAAGAGATGGAAGTAGAGGAGTTGAACATGATCAGCAAGGGCGAATACCGCGACTTAGGGAAGCAGAAGGGAATTGATAATCGCAGAAATAATAGGCCATGGAGAAATGGTCGAGATAGAGATAGAAATGATAGAAGGAGAGGCAGATCACCTGCTAATTACACCCCACTGAACACAAATATAATGGAAGTGTATGCCGTAGCTAATAAACGAGGATTGATGAGAAAACCACGACAGTTTAGAGAAACGGAATATACGCAAAAGTCCAAGGACTATTGTCGCTACCATCAACAAAATGGGCACGATACATCACAATGTAGAGCCCTTTTTGTGGAGATTGAACGGCTGATAAAGGATGGGCACCTGGCTGAATATGTTCGAGATCAAAGAAGAGATAGTCCATCAGCTAAACGGGGAAGAACGAATGATCTTACTCGTGTTGAGGAACAACGAAGGATTGAGGCACCTACGAGGCATGAGGAAGCAGAAAATCTCCCTGTGAGGGGAGTGATTAATATGCTTTCCGGAGGGCCAACGGGCGCTGACTCTAATCATGCAAGGGACTGAATCAAGAGGAAAGTGGATAGTAACGTATTCAGAAGGGACGCGTCCTTGATCGCTGCGCTGGAAGTATTGGAGGAGTCTATCACTTTTGATGAGACGGACCGCAAGCAGTTAGACCCTCAAGTAGCTGAGGCACAACAGTTGAATTGCCCTCTAGTGGTAACTATTGACATTGCAAACTATACAATGAGGAAGGTCTTAGTTGACAACGGAAGTTCGGCGAACATCATCTTTTATGAGACATTAGAAAGAATGGCGTTAGGTAATAATTTCATGAAGAAAGTGACGACACCTTTATATGGCTTTGGAGGAGCAACTGTTATGCCAATCGGAATAGTGACTTTGCAAACATCTTTAGGAGATTCTCCAACCAGACGCACTCGGAATCTCCAATATCTAGTTGTTGATACACCATTCACATACAATGTCATTATTGGCAGGCCTGGATTGAATGATTTTAGAGCTGTGGTGTCTACCTACCACCAAAAGATGAAGTTTCCCACTCCTAAAGGGATTGGTGAGGTGCGAGGTGATCACAAGGAAGCTTGGAAGTCTTATGTGGCCTCTCTAAGACTGAGTAGGAAGGAAGAAGTGAATATGCTTAACACCGTCAGTCAAGATATGGAGATGGTAAACATTACTGAGACGCAGAAGAATGCTAAGAAGTTTAAGATCCTTAGGGAAATCGAAGCCCCAGAAGGTGTTGAGACATTGGTACCAGAGGAAGAGGAGTGCAAAACATTGAAGAAGTACAAGGCACGGCTGGCGCAAAACAACAAGATGGAACCTTTAGGAGAATTTCGAGAAATATCACTTGCAAGGGATGATCTGAGCAAGGTGACCCGCATTGGCACCTGCATGGTGAATGAAATTGAAGAGCAAATGATCGCTTGCTTGCGCGAGAATATTGACATTTTTGCATTGACAGATGAAGACTTGAAGGGTATAGACCCTAGGATAGTGGTACACAAACTGAATGTAGACCCCGAGGCAAAACCTATCCGCCAGAAGAAGAGAAATTTCAGTAAGGAAAAGAATTTGGCTGCCGAAAAGGAGGTGAATAAAAAACTTGCAGCTAGGCACATTTATGAGGTGCGGTACTCTGAATGGCTAAGCAATATTGTCTTAGTGCCTAAGGCCAACCGTGACTGGAGGATGTGTGTGGACTACACAGATCTGAATAAGCACTGCCCGCGTGATCCTTTCCCTTTGCCAAGGATTGATTTGTTGGTAGACTCGACCGCGGGTTGTGCTCTATTGAGCATGGTAGATGCACAAAGCGGTTTTCACCAGATTATGATGGCCGTGTATGATATGTCAAAAACGGCTTTTGTAACTGATAGAGGAGTTTTCTGTTATCGCGTGATGCCATTCGGGCTTAAAAACGCAGGGGCTACCTTTCAGCGGTTAGTTGCGAAGATGTTCTATGATCACATTGGGAAGACAATGGAAGTATACATAGATGACATACTTGTGAAAAGCATCAAAGTTGAGGATCATGTCAACCACTTGCGCACGGCGTTCGCTATCATGCGCTTGTATGGTATGAAGCTGAATCCAAAAAAATGCACCTTTGGCGTGAACGGTGGAAAGTTTTTGGGGTATGTGGTAAACCAGAGAGGAATCGAAGCTAACCCCGACAAGATTGAAGCTATCACCACATTACCGTCTCCTTGCACCATGAAAGACGTGCAACGTTTGTTAGGTCGATTAACGGCGCTTGGGCGTTTTATCTCTGTATCGGCTGAGAAAAGCCTAGCTTTTTTCAAAATCTTGAAGAAGAACAGAAGCTTCGAGTGGACCGAACACTGCGAGAATGCTTTTCAGCAACTCAAGACTTATTTGGCAACGCCGCCTCTTCTGGCAAAGCCGATTGAGGGAGAGACATTGTACCTATATTTGGCGGTTTCTCCCAATACTATCAGTTCTGTCCTTGTGAGAGTTGACGGAAACCATCATCTACCTGTTTACTACATTAGCAAAGTGTTGCATGGAGCTAAGCTGAACTATATTGAGATTGAGAGATTTTCTCTCGCCGTGGTGCATACGGCAAGGAAGCTACGACCATACTTTCAAGCCCATCCAATTGTTGTATTGACTGACAAGCCACTAAAGCAAGTGCTGACAAAACCAGAAACATCATGAAGATTGATCAAGTGGGCCATCGAACTTAGTGAGTATGGCATTGAGTACAAGCCAAGGGTGGCAATTAAAGCGCAAGTCTTGGCCGACTTCGTTGTTGAAGCGTTTGGAATGGAAGAAGTGACCGGGCAGGATCAAGTGTTGAATGTAGAGTGTGAATTGACCACTATTCTTTGGACTCTTCACGTTGATGGATCTGCAACTACCTCAAAGGGAGGACTAGGAATATATATATATATATGCGGTCCCCCGAAGGAAAAGAATATGAGTATGCAGTCAGCCTCAACTTTGTGGTGACCAACAATGAAGCTGAATATGAGGCGATACTGGCTGGGATCAAAATGTGCAAATCTCTAGGGATCACACATTTGGCAGTATTCACGGATTCACAACTAGTGGCTAATCAGTTTATAGGCACGTATGAAGCCAAGGAGGAGACTATGGTTAAGTACCTTACTAAGTTGAAGGAAGGAGCAGAGTCTTTTACATTTTTCACTCTTAGCCAGATCCCGAGGTCTGAAAACGTCAAGGCGGATGCCTTGTCAAAATTTGCTAGCTCTACTGACGTTTACATAGAGCGTAGAGTGGTACTTCTAGCAGCAGACAAACCTGCCATTGGGAACACCCGCAATATGGATAAAGCTATTTTAGTGGAGTTCATTTTGCCAGTTATTGAAGAACCAAGTTGGAAGGATGAGATTATGCGATACTTAAAAGATGGAATCCTTCCAAATGACCCCTTAGCTGTAAGAAGATTGAGGTACAACTCTGCCCGTTTTGTTATTTTTAATGGAGAGCTATACAAAAGGTCGTTTGAGGGACCGTTGTTGAAATGCTTGACCCCTAGACAAGCTGAATATGTAATGGACGAAGCGCATGGAGGATGTTGTGGAAATCATGCTGGCGGTAGGTCCTTTGGCCAGAAGATGATGAGGCAAGGATATTACTGGCCTACCTTGTTCAAGGATGCGACCGAATTTGTGAAGAAATACAAGAGTTGCCAATTGCATGCTCACTCTACTCATGTGTCGGCCCAACTCTTGCACCCATTGGAGGCGACTTGCCCTTTTGACCAATGGGGAATTGATATTGTAGGGCCTCTTCCTGCTGCGAAAAATGGAAAGAGATTTATGGTGGTGGCAGTTGAGTATTTTTCTAAGTGGGTTGAGGCTGAGGCTTTGGCAACCATTACAGAGAAGAACATGATAGAGTTCATTTGGCGCAACATCATTTGCCGTTTTGGTCTACCTAGAGTGATAGTATCTGACAATGGCAAGCAGTTTACGGGCTCAGAGATTACTTCTTGGTGCGTGGAACTAAAGATCAAGCAACATTTCACCGCTGTCTCACATCCACAAGCTAATGGGCAAGTGGAGTCAACAAACAAGACGTTGAAAGACTATCTGCAGAAGCGACTGACGCATATCGGAGGAACCTGGCCAGAGGTCTTACCGAGCATCTTATGGGCATATAGGACGACACCTAAGCGAGCAACGGGTGAAACTCCTTTCTTGTTGGTCTATGGTTCAGAGGCAGTTGTACCAGTTGAAGCTGGTATGATGACGCATAGAATGGAGACATACAATCATGAAGAAGCAGCAAGACTGAGACGAGAGGACTTAGACATGATTGGAGCAGTCGGAGAAGAGGCGTACCAATGCTCGTTGGCAAACAAGATAGTTATGGCTAAGGCTTATGACCATAAGGTCCGCTTTAGAGATTTCCAAGTAGGCGACTTGGTCTTGAGAAAGGTGGAAGCGAGCAGACACGTTGGTAAGCTACAACCAACATGGGAAGGTCCGTTCAAAGTAATCAGAGCAAGTGCGAAGGGATCCTACTATCTAGCATCTATGAATGGAAAAGCTTTGAAGAGGCCTTGGAATATTCAGAATTTGCGCCGCTACTATGCATGAAGGATTTGACAATGGGTGATCTGCATGGTTCGAGCATTAGTTAGTTTTTATTAAGAATATTATGTAGATGGTCGTAGTTTATATTAGGTTTAACTATTGCAAAAAAAAAAAAAAAACGGAATCCTGCCTTGAGGGACTCGGTGTAATCAAAATCCTAATGAACTACGGCGACTTGATTCCCACTTATAAGGGATACGTAGGTAGCTTGTCGTGGCCGCAAGTGCAGTCTTAAAATAAACATAAAATCTTTTTGGCCCATCACTTTGCTTTTTCTGTGCAGATCTCCATAAATCGATGATTGAAATGCTACTTTCATAGCTAAGTGGCTAAATCAGACAAACAATGGAGGTTCTACAAAACCACGATAACAGCATAAAGTCTGAAAATGACAAGTACACTAGGTGAAGAGCCTATTGGGTGAAAATCCCATAAAGTAGGCACATAATATAAGCCCTACCGAATCAAACTAGGTGAAGAGCCTATTGGGTGAAAATCTCATAAAGTAGGCACATAACATAAGCCCTACCGAATCAAACTAGGTGAAGAGCCTATTGGGTGAAAATCCCATAAAGTAGGCACATGACATAAGCCCTACCAAACCAAACTAGATGAAGAGTCTATTAGCGCAGTTCGCCGCATTTTTGGGAGCTCGGTTGATACAGAAGAAATCATGGAAAAGGGGCTTCCAAAAGTTAGTAGTCGCAAATTCAAGTCTCATCATGCAACCAACAGAAGGCTCAAATTAATTTGTAGAACTGCTCCAATTAAGAAAGATTCATAATTAAAGCCATATATGGATGGATAGATCCATGAGTCTTCTTTCTAATGAATCAGGCAAGAGGTCATTTGAAAATTCGTACAGCGAGTTATGGCCGTTTCCGTGGGACTGCGCAAACTGCATTGAAGTCTGTTAAGTTGCAGCTCTTCCACACTCCTTAGAAAAACTGCTCATATTGAAACATTTTCAGAGGAAGTGGCATATATGGATGGATAGCTATATGTGTCTTCTTTCTAATGAATCAAGCAAGAGGTCATTTGAAAATTCGTACAGCGAGTTATGGCCGTTACCGTGGGATTGCACAAACTGCATTGAAGTCTGTTAAGTTGTAGCTCTTCCATTAGAAAAACTGTTCATATTGAAACATTTGCAGAGGAAGTGGCATATATGGATGGATAGCTATATGTGTCTTCTTTCTAATGAATCAAGCTAGCAGTCATTTGAAATTTTGTGCAGCGAGTTATGGCCGTTTTCCTGGGAATGCGCAGACGGCTATGAAGTAAAACAGATTGTATGCTAATTGCCGAAAGCGTGCACTTTACAGATTGAACGCAGTTTCAATCATTACACAACAACTAATGAAAGTGAAACAACAAGTTTCTTCAATAAACGAGCAGCAATCAAAATCAATGCCAGTCAAAATCAGCACTCTACCATTAAGAACAAAGAAATGGAATTCTGATCAGCAATTGTAGCAGCCAACTTTTACACAAACTCTTTCATGGATAAGAACACGATTCTTGGCAACAACAGGTTGCAGAAATAAAAAGAAAAGAGAAGAGAATCAATCATTAGTAAAGACGCCAAATTGACATTTCAGCTTATTCAGCAAAACATTCCTTATTATTCAGAAAAGCAAAGGATTTTATGCTCAAGGATTAGCAGGATTTTCAGTTGCAACACCATCATTTATCATCATCTCAGCCACACCAAAATGAGGATCAACCAGTCCAACCTCCACCGAATTATTGTTAACAAGACCGCTTGTGGTAGCTAGCTGAGTCATTAGTCCAGGCACATCAGAATTCAATGGCAAGAGAGGAACGTGCTCCAGCTCATCCATTTGCTGCGAGATAAAAGCCATAGCTGAACGTTCCTCGTCGACAGTGGCTGTAACGTCATCTTTTTTGTCAATCCATAGATTGTCTTCCCTAATGAGCGGCTCGAAAACATCCTCGTCCAAAGAAGGCAAAGTGGAAGGATCATCGGGGGAAGATAAATCAGCCTTTTTCCACACACTCACGAGGTCTTTATCGAAATCTTTTGTTATAACCTTCAAATACTTCAGCTGCTCTAACGCCAAGTCAAAAGCCTCAACCACAATATTACCACATCTCAAGTAGATGCCTTCAGCAAACGTAGCTGACTTCATGAATTCCCTCGCAATGCTTAGTTTCAGCTCGGGTGACACTACCTTAGACTTCCCTTCAGCTATTTTGAGCCGACCATTCATCTCTGCCAAGTCTTTGATGAGTGCGTCGATCTCGAGTTTCAAGTCAGAGATCATTTTATCAGAATTGTTTTTCTGTTCGGATAGGGCCGCTTCAAACTCTTTACTCTCTCCAATATAATAACGAGAGTCCGAATTTGCCTTGTGCAACTCTTTCTTCACCTTTGCCAGTTCGCGAGCAAGATCAGCAACCTTGTTCTTCTCTGCCTCGAGCTCTCGCTTTGTGGAGTCCCAAGAATGTTTCATGGCATACACCTCAGACGACGCCTCCTTCAACTGTTTTTTGAGATCTTCGCGGCTTGCATCAAGCTCATGATTTCCTCTTTTCACATAAGACAGCCGTTCATCGGCCTGAATTTTGGTTGCCTCAGCATCCCAAGCAAGCATCATTAGACACTCTTTAAGTGATGTCGCCTACATTTCAAGAAAAAGCACGAGAGGGTTCAATATTCAAAAAATATATATGCATACACATATATATATATATATATATATAAACAGATATAAAGAAGCTTGTATATAAAAAAAAAATAGCTGGTAATAATTCACAAAATACAGAGAAACATAAGGAACTATTAACAGTCGTATATCCAATGAAAGAAGAAAGTAAGCAAATTTCGTTCTTCTCCTCACAAAAAATGCGAAGGCATTGAAGCTCAGCTATCTGGCTATAATGATAATAAGGACCTCAAATTTCGATGAAGATCAACCACAGCATGACTCTACAGGCAAAAAGAATTGGATTTATTTATGAGTAAAGATAAGTTTGGGACATTTATCAGTTACTGGACCGCAATAAACATTGAAGCTCAACTATCTGGTTATAATGATAATAAGGACCTCAAATTTCCATCAAGATCAACCACAACATGACACTACAGGCAAAATGAATTGGATTTATTTATGAGTAAAGATAAATTTCTGACATTTATTAGTTACTGGACCTCGATAAACATCATCCTCGGTTGTCTACTCGACAATAATAATAAATAAAGAAACGTTACACGTTACCGCTGTATCGTGCAAAGCCACTTCACGACAAATGTCCGCAACTGTCCACTTGTGTATTACCATGTCACGATTCAAGGATGGCCACGCCTTAATTGTTGAAGTCATGGCAGCGGAATCAGTGAGTTCACTACCGAACAAGGTGAGCGAGGTTTTCCCGAGCTCGATACTACGAAGCCCGCACAATGCTTTAGGTGGAGGGGGTAGGATAACATGGTCGTCAACGTCATAAACTACAGGTCTTTTCCCACCAGCACGGTCCTCGTTCTCAATACTCCCTGCATGCCTTTTCTGAGAAGGAGCCTTACTTGCCGCAGCGACGGATGAACCACTCAAGGGGGTGCTAGATGCCATGCTAGCATCATCACGAGCTTGACGCCTTAAGTCTTGAGCACCACCGCGAGGCCCTTGACTCTCTGGTCCTCTCCTTTCATGCGAGCGACGACCATCATCTTGATTAATAGTTGGGCTACCACGAATCCCTTGACTCACTGGTCCTCTTCTCTCATGCGAGCGACGGCCATCATCTTTTGGGCGTGCATCATGAGTGGCACGATCTTCTTTCTTACGCATGGCCTGATTAAATCTTGAGAATTTCGCCATTAGCAATCTTCCTGCAAAAGGGTAAATCAAAGATAAGTATGTGATATCTTAAATATGAAAACATAACAATGAAATCAGATATCTACCCAAGTTTCTCTTTTCCTTATCAAACCACACCGGTGATAATCCACCGGCACTAAGGATGCATTCGTCAGTCAATATCTCTGGCTCAAAAATCACCAAAGGCAGCTTCTCTAGAAATCCAGGGGAAAAGTTCGATCTCGGAACGTCGTCTATTTTAACTCGACCATGGTGCCATACTCTTGGGAAGTCGAAAACTACATCTTTTGGAGGTTTGATAAATACAAAACGATGTTTCCACCCCCTATTTCCTGGTGTTCTAATATTCTCTAAGAACCTGCGTTTCTTTTTAGTAATGAAGAAATAAAACCCCTCATCCCCTTTTTGAGTTGAAGTACCAAGAGAAAAAAGGTCGTGAAATTCAGCATAGGTACAAGGTTGATTATACGCTTTCATGATAAGAATGAAACATTAAATAACGCAAACTGCTTTCGGATTAAGTTGGCTTCAACATAAACCGAAAAAATTGACGATCTCACAAAGCTCTTGAGGAAGTGGAAATCGAAGTCCTAATTTAAGCGTTGCAAGGTGGACGGTCATACTGCCACAAGGAGGTGTATTCATTCTATCTACGGAGCTAGGAATTATTATGTCATAACCAAGAGGGATATGGAACTCCGATCTGATCCGACTTATATTCCAGTTCACTTCAGAAACAATATCAGTATGGTGTAGTTTTAAGGTAGCTTTCTTAAAACTTATTACATTTTTATCAGAAACGTTTTGAAGACTTTCGACATTACCATTTTGATTAACCTCGGTCTGAGATTCCGAAGACGGACTGATAATTGGTGACCCTCGAAAATCAGAGTTTTCAAAATTCGATCCAAGTTCGGATGAATCACACATTTCGGAAACAAAACTTAGCAAAATAGACGATTACCAAATGTCGTTCGCGGCACCGTTGGAAATTCGTAAGCACGCACGCGAGGAATAAAGATCGAGTTGCAAAGTCCTTCAACTTTACGAAAACAAGATACTCGCTCTCTTAATCTAGCCACTTCAACCTGCAAATAAGACACAAGAAGACACAAGATTATGATCAAAAAATATTCGTAGTCGCATCAACAAGGAGACAACATGTTGTCAAATAAAAAAGAAAATACGAAACGCAGTCGCACTGAATCGTACACTGGAATTTAGATTCTGATCGTCGCCGTTCGTCGTGAAATCGCATTCGTGGAGTGAATTATTTATAAGAGACTAATGTTGCTGAATAAATTGGTGAAGTTGAGCAAAGGAGCAACTGGAATTTATAGAGGAAAAGTAGCAACGAATTCATCCGTTGGAAATTTGAATTTTGGAAGAGGAGAAGAAATTTAAATTTTTGAAGAACAAGTTTGATCGGAACAGTAGATTTCATCATTCAAATTTGAAGATTCGGTTGAAACAAAAAAATCCCAATATACTAGGGATATCAATTGAATAGCGGAAGAGAAGAGAAGGAAAAATATACTCTACTTGCAAAAACAGCGGAAGAAAAGAGAAGGATGGATACAAGTGATAAAAGGGAACAAATGAAAAGAAACCCCAGCCGTGTTCATCTAACCAAAAGATTAACTCATTACAAGTGATAGGCCCCACATGGAATTATTCTTATTATAATTATTACTACTCTTACTTATTATGAAATCTTCATGCGATTAAAGTTTTGAATAAAATACATATATATGTATATATATGTTGAAAAGTCAAACATGCTAGTCATGAAATTGCAAAAGAGTACATGGAGTCTTCGAAATCACACATCGGTCCATGCAATTACATAAGGAGGCCAAGACATGTCAAAAATTTCAAGCATCTCCACAAGAAATTCAGAAAGAGGTCAAGACATATCGAAAATATCAAAAGTCTCCACAAGAAGTTCAAAAATGTCTAAAGACACTTCCGAAACTTCAGCTATATGTTACAAGAAGAACTCAAACAAATTTGAGAAGTAGCAAAAAGACCCCGAACACTCCAGACATCCTAAAAGGAACCCAATAAGTTCAACGAAGCTGAAAAGAGCTCTCAAGAGAGCACAAGATCAACCACAATAAATACTTCCAAGTGACTTGTTTTGCATACAACGCACTTAGAAGTGGGGGAATAATGATGTGCCATATTCTCGTATATGACACGTGGCAAGCTCACAAGTCGCCAATGCAACACACTACGTGTTTCGCAAGAGTACATGGTTGCGTGCTAATAAGGTTACATAGTTGCGCGTTAACAAGGTAGCGTACTAACAAGATTACATGAGTGCATGGCAACAGGGTAACACAGTTGCGCGCTAGCAAGGTTGCGCGTTTGGAATTGGACCAGGCCTCCAAGATGGGCCAAGCCCATCTTAGGCCCATGAGGTATCTATAAATACCCCCTCCCTTGAAGACAAAAAAACACAATCAATTCACATTCTTGCTTTATCTCTCTAAGTCAGAGCTTTCTCTCTCTAGATTCAATAGTCTAGATCTCTTACTGACTTGAGCGTCGGAGTGCCTTCGCCGGGGCCACTGGCTAGTTTATTTTTTCGTGTTTTTCTGTGTTTTTCTGTGCAGGTTTCTCGAACTCAAAGCTAACTTAGGACCAATACGGAGCTTGAGTTAGTCTGACGTGGAGTGCTTAGTCAGCAGACGAAATCACCCCGCATCAGTATCCATGAGAAACTATTTGGCAGCTAATTACTCAGATCGGCATTGTTCTTTATACCTACGTTCATGTCGGTGTGTGTAGGTAGATACAGATAGCGTTGTGCGTATAGAACACGCACTGAACCGTAGCTCTACGCGTGTGATGCGGAGAAGATTTGTGTTGAAAATGCCGAGAAATTGTGGAGAGGTGGGAAGATTAAATTAAATTATTTTTTTCAAATCCCTTTAAACCCCCCGTAACATATATTATGTTTCGTAATGTGCCCCTTAACGCTTGAAAAGGTGAAAACAACTCTATAACTGTAACTTATTGAAAAATGTGAAAGTGCAAAGTTTTGCCAGAGACTAAAAAAATACAACCACGTGTTAAAAATAAACGGTCGATCAAAGACACCCTTTCACTGCCCAAGGTGTGTCAAGAATTACTACAATTGAAGTTAGAGATGTTCTAGCATAACGAGATAAAAGGCTACAGACCATATAACACAATTTACAATGGAAATAATTATTGATGAAGCATTTTTCAGTTAAACACATACCAGTTAGAAGTTTTAAAGTGGGAGAGCGAGTATATCTTAAACTACAACCTTTCAAGTAAAATACTACACATCTCACGAAAAAAAAAATTGATTAGCTAAGTATTTCAGCTCTAACACCATTTAAGCAAAATTAGTTTTATATCATATAAGTTTTTGTGTCCTTTTCTTTTTTCTTTATCCAAATTAAGATGAACTAAGATGCTATCCTCCTAAGACATGAAAGACTTTGAAATTATGGAGTGTGACAAGTTAGTTGAGGTAATGTATCAATTACATGGTTTTTCATTTGTTTTAGTACTTCAATTATTTGGATTCCATGCTTTGACATTGTTTTGTTTAGCTTTGAATTTTTAAGTTGTTACATTAGTACGTTGCTTATAAACTTGACCTACGACGCTAATTTCATATTCATCCCCTGAAACATGCACTGTTAAAAAAGAAACTCACACATACATTATTATCCCTAGCCCTAACCTGCCCACAATTAACAAGTGACTGTTTTCAACTAGTTATTATACATGAGTTGGATAAAGGATCATTCCAAAAGAAGAACAAGCTTATATTAGTGCAATGGTCCTTACCCATTCCACCCCTAACTATGTTAATGTGTCTTGGATGATCCACATCTCAGTATCAAGTACGAATGAGCACATTGAACTACCACATGAGTAACGACTCTCCCAACAATCACAGGCGAGCTTAGCTCTACCACTAAGCTATACCACTAAGCTAATAACCGATCACGCGAGCCCCCTCCGGGCCCTACCATGCATAAAGTAGGAGCTCTTTCCTACTTGTTTTCTTTCTTTACCTATTCATTCTAAAAAGTAAAAACATAAGAAAAGTAGTATTATATTCGTTAATTACATTTTTTTAAAACCCTGACCCGACCCGGCCCGATGTAATAAGGTCATTCCATCGTTTTGTCTGTCATACAAACAGAAAGAAGAAAAATTGAAAGAAAGTAAGAAACAACCTAGAGAGAGAGAGAGAGAGAGAGAGAGAATAATATCAGAATGAAGATTGAAGAAGTACAATCCACCTCGAAGAAGCAGAGAGTAGCCACTCACACCCACATTAAAGGCCTCGGCCTCGAGGTAAATTAAATTTTTTTTTACAGGTTTTATTAGGGTTTTATCAATTAATTATTCAAGTTCAAAGATTGCACCTTTACCAATTATCTTTACTCTAATTTTTTTTATCTATTTTTTGGTTTAAAAGGTTTATTAGGGTTTTATCAGTTGAAAGATTGGACATTTATTTGTGTTTTAATTATGTGTATCCATGTTGTACTTAATAATGAATAACAATGTGTTGTTGTTGTGCTGCTGATTCCATTGTTGTAGCCCAATGGCAAAGCTATACCTTTGGCGGCTGGCTTCGTCGGTCAGGCTGCTGCAAGGGAAGCTTCTGGCCTCGTGGTCGATATGATTCGACAAAAAAAGATGGCTGGACGCGCACTCCTATTTGCCGGTCCACCCGGTACCGGAAAAACCGCTCTTGCTCTTGGGATTTCCCAAGAACTCGGCAGCAAGGTCCCTTTTTGCCCAATGGTTGGTTCAGAAGTTTATTCGTCCGAAGTAAAGAAGACTGAGGTTCTAATGGAAAACTTTCGACGAGCCATTGGTTTGCGTATTAAGGAAAACAAGGAAGTTTATGAAGGAGAGGCAAGTTAGTTAGTTAGTTATCCTTTTAACACGCCAGTTTCATTAAGTTTGTTAGTTAAGATGGTTTTTTATATTCGTTCCAGTTTCTCACATTACGTGCATTACAGGTAACTGAACTATCACCTGAAGAAACCGAGAGTGTCACAGGAGGGTATGGTAAAAGTATAAGCCATGTCATCATTGGATTAAAGACTGTCAAGGGAACCAAACAATTGAAACTAGATCCCACCATATATGATGCCTTGATCAAGGAAAAGGTACGGTTCGTAGTTTTCTAATCTTATTACAAAAGACTCAGACACGGGATCGGAAAGTATAGTGGATATATATATATATATATATATATATATATATATATATATATATATATTGAGCATAATTATATATTGTTGCAAAATGCAGGTAGCAGTTGGTGATGTTATTTATATTGAATCGAATAGTGGAGCAGTTAAAAGAGTTGGAAGAAGTGATGCCTTTGCTACTGAATTTGATCTCGAGGCAGAGGAATATGTTCCGCTTCCTAAAGGGGAGGTTCACAAAAAGAAGGAGATAGTACAGGTGTGTCTCCTTTTTTGTATAATATATGGAGCTTCTGCTCATAACACTTTGCATTTCTGTTGCATATACAAGCATTAAAAAACTAGTTTAAAATGGGCTTGATAGACTAATGATCAGAATATATTAAGTGTATCTCTAGTTATGTTTATTGAGATGGTATATGACATTTTACGGGTTTCCCAAGGTAGAGAGCTAAAGGTTTAAACTTTTGGACGTACATTTTTGTTGAAGTAAATTTTGCTATCCTCACAGGATGTTACATTGCATGATCTCGATGCTGCAAATGCACGGCCTCAAGGAGGTCAAGATATATTATCACTCATGGGGCAGATGATGAAGCCTCGAAAAACAGAAATTACTGATAAGCTGCGTCAAGAAATAAATAAGGTATGTATTAGTTGTAGGACATCCAACTTTGATCCAACTTTATAGAACAATTCTGAATTATCTGAACTGTGAGATTATTTTAGACTGAAAATATCATTAATCTTTAAAACTCAGGTTGTGAACCGGTATATAGATGAAGGTGTGGCAGAGCTGGTTCCTGGGGTTTTGTTTATTGATGAGGTGCTCTTCTCACACTTGGACACTTATACTAATATTGATCGTTATTCCTATGTCCTCCTCTGACATCTAATATTACTTTAGGTACATATGCTGGACATGGAGTGCTTCTCATATTTAAATCGCGCTTTAGAAAGCTCACTATCTCCAATAGTGATTTTTGCCACAAACCGGGGAATTTGCACTGTTAGGTATAATGATGTACTTCTGTCTTTTGCTAGGAATATGATTTGGTTGTTTTAAACATGTGCCTGAGGGGCCATCTAAGTGTGCTTCTCGGAGTGCCTTCGTTGAGGCTAAAACTTTGTTCTAAATTACGATTTGTTCTACATAAGATAATCTAATGAAGCTGAATCATCATCTCTTTGCAGAGGAACTGACATGACAAGTCCTCATGGAATACCAGTTGACTTATTAGACCGTCTCGTTATTATAAGAACAGAAACATATGGTCCCGCTGAAATGATTCAGGTCTACTGAACTTGTATGCTTTTGAAGTTATTGATTGCTGTCCTTGAAGCATTATTTTGACTGCATTTATCTTTCATTAGATACTAGCCATCCGAGCGCAGGTGGAGGACTTGAAAATAGACGAGGAAAGCCTGGCTTATATTGGAGAAATTGGGCAACGAGCAACTCTGAGGTTTGCATTACTTTTCCGCCACTTTTCCATGTGTGCCTCTGCAGCATGTTATTTTAACATATTCTCATTTATTCAGGCACGCAGTCCAGCTTTTATCACCCGCCAGTATAGTTGCTAAAATGAATGGCCGTGACAACATTTGCAAGGTAATTTTTATTCAGTTCTTATTCGTAGTATAAACAGATACGTATAAGGAAAGAATCGGCTCAAGTATAAAATGCTGCAGGCGGACCTTGAAGAAGTAACTAGTCTTTATCTCGATGCCAAATCTTCAGCAAAGCTTCTTCAGGAGCAGCAGGATCGATACATATCGTAATTATTTGCACCGTGCAGTAATTTTTGGTTCAACTTCATGGGGGTAGTAATGTGTGCAAGGAACAGTTGGAGCGCTATGATTTACTGCTTCAGATATATTTTCAGGCCTCGTCATGCTTGTATGCCTAGACGAATCGGTTTGAGTTACGAGTTTGTGTGTCGATATGTTATGGTTGATGGATGCATAAATTTTCTAAGCCATTTCTTTATGTTAGAGAAGTCTCCAAATTGTGGTATTTAAACGATTGTGCTACTAAATTTTCTTTTGAGTTATTGTAGCATAATTTTCTTCAGTTTTCGTAGATGCAATGATGATAGCTGCAAACACATTTATTTTACGAGAAACGGCTTTGTTTGATCTTCACGCAACGTATAAGTCACGAAATTTTGTGCATCGTGTACAAAATATTGTATATCAATATTATATATATGACCATTCAAAATATGAACATATAACGAAAACCATTGTGGATGAAGATAAAACATCTCGGTTCAATTCACTTTCTCAAAATCATCTAATTTACATCAGACGATCCAGAGTATCTATTTTTATATCTGCAAACAAAGTTTTGAAGGTTGTAACATAGAGAACGTTGCGGCCCCACAGTTTGTTTCTCAAGTCGTCTTAAAGTCCCATCTCATTCCGATGCTAGCAAGACCTCAGGCACAGTACCTTAAAGAGAAGGGACAACATTAGGATACATGTCCAAATATCTCAACCAAAAGATCACGAATCCGTATAAACTCCTATACTAATTTCAGCACAGTACCTTAAAGAGAAGGGACAACTTTAGGATACATGTCCAAATATTTCAACCAAAAGATAAAGACTCCGTATAAACTGTACTTATTTCAGGATTTACACTAGTAAAAAAAAAAAGATGGGTTGAAAACACTTAAAATACAACCGCGGGACAATGCGAAAAGTTATAAAATAAATGCTTCCTGACTGCAAATTACCGTTCGTGTATATGCATTTCATTTTGAAAGAGACACGTGAGGCGAACTTACATTAACCAGCAGAGACCGACATGCTGCTACAACTTAAACACTGAAAGCACCTTCAACCTGCACTGAAGTGAAGTCCAAATGAACAGATAAGAATTGCGTAACAAAGAAAACTTTTGCAAGCTCTTTATACCAGACAGTAAGCACCTGATATAAAGCCTGTCACTGTACGATGTAAGCGAGTACTATAGCAGTAAGCTTAAGCTTAATTATACCTCTTCTTACGATTTTATTAGAGACGTAAGAACTTACAAGAGTTCAAAAAGTACAGCTTTGACGTAGGACCTTGTACAATTTAACAATGTTCCAGATCTCCTATTAGTATATGACATTTAATCCTTTTATTTAGTGAAACTGCATTCCTTTTCTGTTTGGAAACTGCAGTGATACATATTTAAGTTCAAAGGACAGGCACGAGGAGTGATCTATCAAAGCTGAAGCACTTTATGTAACAAAACTAGCATGTAAAACCTTTTCAATCTCGAATAGAAAACGTATTGTGCCAATTGAGACATTACTTCTACAAACGTGAAAACACAGAAACTTATCATGCAAGCTAGGCTTATGTAAGCTTATGCTTACAGTTTTTTAATATGTTTCAACTTGTAGCCACGAATATTCCATACATTTTGAATCACAGGGTTTTGAATGATGTAGTCTAAAAACTTGGTTTAGGAAAAAATCACCGACTTCTCTCGAATATTATTAGCGGGGCTTAGATAGTGGCTGAGCTCAACCATAAGAAAACTGAGTTCTACAGCTCTCGAACTTTTATCTAGGCCACTTGAGATACGAGGTAGAACTATAAGGTAAAACCATAAAAGTAATATTTCATTGATAAAAGGAGTCTTATTTATGCAAGCAAAACAAAATGTTAACAAGGAAGATCTTCAAATCTTGCAGCGGGAATGAAGACTGACAGCTAACAACTGAAGCTCCCAATTTCGGTTTTTTAGTATAAGCAAATATCAACTGATGTTGAAGAGTACATAAAGTAAGACTTTTGAGGACACTAGTGCCCTTTCAATTTGGAATCAGTATCATGCAACTGACAATTCTGTGGATATTGATCAATTTGGACAAGATTCCAAATGTTACAAAAATCTTTTGGTCAATGTAAGATTATAGAACCATTCTTCGTTGAATTATATTAATGTGATCAGCGTAAGTTCTTGTCAACATAACGACTCAATTATAGTAATAGGTTGGCATCTATAGCTAGGTAAAATCCTGAGCTGCGGCTTAGTTGAAAGATTAAAGAACTACAATGACATCACAACTTCATCCAAGAATTTGACGTAATTGAAAGATTAAAGAAGTACAACATCAGGTTAAATATAACTATTACCTTTATCATTTCTGTGGCTCCATTCTGAAGTAACCATCTGGAACAACACCTTCCGGTTCATGATTATTGTGAGCCAAAGTACCAGCTCGTCCCTAGGAATAGAAAAAGGCCACAATCACATCAGGTTGTCGTGATAAAGAGATACAGGTCCAGAATTTGGGAA
Organism: Linaria vulgaris; assembly: GCA_948329865.1. Lineage (NCBI taxonomy): Eukaryota > Viridiplantae > Streptophyta > Magnoliopsida > Lamiales > Plantaginaceae > Linaria > Linaria vulgaris. The sequence continues at coordinate 5,605,805 of OX415251.1, forward strand.
AGATTGTTTGGAAATCATTACCTGATGATTTGGAGCTTGGCCGTGCATCCTTTGAGGTCTGGCATTGAGGTCAATAAACCTACTCTCAATTCTTCCATCGTCTTCGTCATTGTTACCAAGAACCGGAATAGAAGGAGCCCGATGATTTTGTTGAGTCCCATTGGTTCTATGACTAGTCATGCGGTCAGATTCCCTCTTATTTTCAGCAAGATTGCCTCTGTGTGCTCTTGGACCATCTAAAACTCCAGGTATATCCCCGGGAAACTACAGAACCACACAAGAAAGAAATAAGTATCATTCATCATATTTACAAATATGAGAGAAAGAGGGAGAGAGAGAGAGAGAGAGAATCAGTATATAATAGTTAAACCTCAATTCTTTGCCTTAACAGGAGATATCTCCCGTGAGTTCTTTTACCACCGACATGGACAATCATGTCGCATTGTAGACAAAGGGAACTTCCATCAATCTCGCAATAAAAGAAAGCTACATAGGCACTATAAAAACCATGTTGTCACCTTTTCAAGAATTTAAAGAGATATGAATCAGCATACCAGGTGCATTTTCGCAAATGTCGCAGCGTGAGATTGCACTTGGTTCGGCTAGTCCAACACGCACGTGTCTACTTGCAAGCTTATTACACATATGAACCTGCATAGCAGGTTAGCTGTTTATTTCGCCAACAACAATTCACATACAAGAACAGATCTTACATAATTGTCCAAGCATTCAAACAAGTGCAGATACATTTGTCCTTGCAGAACAAACATAAGAAACTCATGACATTGAGTAATTATTTCATGCACTCCAACTCAAGACGTGGTGTAGTCGAACGATTCTTTTACAAGGCTGGAACGAGATCATGAGACATTTAATTGTTGATCGTTTAAGAACCCATAAAAAAAGGAGTAATCATTTTTGCATATGACGGGGTGTAGTCGCTTATACGGTGCAGCATAAGTCATTACGTATGTGTTGAATTACTTATCCCACATTGGTTGGGGACTACCATAGGCTTCTGTTTATTAATAATTTCCCCCTCTCTCTAATAAGGCCGTTTAGGGAAAAATATGAGGGGCTCTAATTCGGTATCATATAAGAGAGCGTTTGGATGCCCCCATAAAATAAATAGTAAGGCTTTGTACTGGGTTTGGATTCCAACACTCACAATTCTGAAGCCCGTAATAAGTGGGTCATCACCCCTTTATCTCCCAACATGGTGTCGCCACCCTCCCCCCTCAGATTAATTGTAGCAGCCCATTATAGATGTTTTAGACCATAAAGCCCTTATGCAATCTTCTATTTCATAAATGAGGAGCCCTCTTTTTTGACTTGTTCTTTGATTTTCTTCTCAATTCTTCATTCTCACTTATTCGATTTTGCATCTTTGTATTGTATATAAAAAGAGAACAGATCTCACTTGGAATTGAGTTGTTTTTTGATTTTCTTCTAAATTCTTCATTCTCTCTCTTATTGGATGTCATCCTTGTATGAAGAATTAAGAAGAAAATCATTGCCAAGTGCAGCAGGGAGAATGAAGAATTGTATTATAAGAGAACAAGATTTTTGAAAATCATCGCATCTTTTTGCACGAATAAGAGAACAAGATTTCATTTCGAACTGCAACAGCTCCTTTGGGTTTGAAAAATTCTTATAAAGCAGAGCATGGTTCTCATTTTGGGTGTTACATCATTAATCATTGCCCTTTGGAGTTTAGAGAATCCATGTCTTGAATTCATGACCTAACCAGATCATGGTTCTCATTTTTGGGGAATTGAGTAACATAGTTGATCATGGGATTTCTAAGAAACAATGCAGTGAGTTCTAATAATAGGAAAGCTAAAGGGTTGAGGGTGAAGGGTAAAATTGATTTTTCATCAATAATAAATTGCATTAATTGGGGCTGTTCAAACACCGTGTTTGTAGTGAGGCTTTGAGAGTTATATAACAACATGGTATTGGGGTACAAACGAGTGGCATCAAGCAAACATGCTCTAATTGACACTCTATTATCATGGGGTACCGGGTAGGTAATCCATGCTGACACGTCATTAGTATATCTTGTAAGTCTATCGTACTATCAGGCTAACTGGATTGAATCCGATCAACCCGATACTATAAATTAACACTAATAACCTAAGTCACCTGAGGCGGATGCGGGTGCGGGTGCGAGTGCCGATGCGGGTGCGCCAGTGCGGCAATTTTAAAAAATTACAGTCTTAGTGCGCCATTATAATGCGCTTCTAAAAAAAAGAAAAATAACTTTTATATAAAAATAAACAGTTATTACCTAAACTAGTATATTATAAACACATAAAATAAAAGTATGTATAAAATTCTCACACAAAGAAATGGATTATAATAAAGAAAAATACATAACTTCTAATGATTATTCATTTTATATAATATTTTCTAAATTATTATGGTGGGAAGACAAAGGTATCAGCCTTAAATCACTTCCAATTTTTTGTAATTATTTAAATTTTGACTTAATTTTGTTCTCCTCTTGCTTCAACTCTTCTTCAATGTCACTCTTTTGTTTATCTTCTACCAATTTTCTATGATTATTCATTAGATTTATACATAAGAACTAAGAAATCTTAGTGCGAGAACTAAGAATTTGTAAAGCGTCTTAGTGCGAAGTACGGGCACTGAAGTCGTCAGTGCGAGACCGGTGCGCCTGCAACTTTCTAAACATGGAGGATTAGGTGACTTAGCTAATAACACGTCATACGGTACGTAATCATGCAAATAAAAGACACTATAATCTATAGCTATATTATTCCATAAGTAATCATTTCGTGCCTACCAAACGGCCCCTATCAATGTTAGATCCATAGCTTTAAGTACATGTATATATAATATAATATGAACAATTAATATAAAACATCAAAATTAGTAAAATAAACTAAATTAAAATTAGATCCACCAACCAAACGCAAGTTCTATTTACACACACTAGTGGTGTAAAAATATATCATTAAAATCATTAAAATAATAATAATACCTTATCGTCACAAGCACGGCAAAGCGCCGCCTCATCCGCCGCGCAGAATAGAATCGCCGCCGCACTCTCACAAACGTCGCATATAGTTCTCATTTTTTTTTTCTCTCTCTCTCTCTCTCACTATTTTTATTTCAGCCTCAACAATAACATTTCACCTCATACTTATAAAAATACACACACACAAAAAAATAATGTAATATAGATACAAATAACTGTATGTACTGAAAACACACAGTAGATCACGTTTTAGTGCGTGAAAAAAAATATTTGCGTAAAGAAACAGAGATTGAAGGAAGGAGCTGTTATCGGTGAGGGTTTTTATAGGGTGTGGTGAGGGTACACGGTAGGTAGGGTAGGGGTGCTCCGGACAGGCGGAGAAATGTTGGAGAAAACGAGGTACTAAAGAGAGAGAGAAATGGTGACTCACTGATTTATGGGTTTCAACGTGGTGAGCTGAAATTACGTAATTGCCCTTTATGAGTCAACTGAAGTCTTGAGGGGATATTGCACAACACGTATAATCTATGTGTTATAAGGTAAAATGGTAAATACAAACACAGCTATAATATTTTGTTTTAACATTGATCAAAAATATTAATCACGAGAGCTTAAAAAAAGGTCTTCTAGAAATACTAAAATATCAATTAGGTGTTTGCAATATTTACAACATTCAATTTTTCTTTGTTAGGATTGAGCTCACATTAAGCTATTAACTACAACACTAACTTTTACTTATATTTGTGTTAAAAATAGTCTCGGACGGATAAATTGTTTTGCAAAATGTCACATTTTATACCAAAGTGTTACCATGCTAATTTGACTTTTTTAAAAGCAATATATATATATGTGTGTGTGTGTGTGTGTGAGATATCTTGCTTATATTATTTCACATGGGAAGCTGGAAAAGTGTTTGTAATAACGTAACAAGAAATTGTAAGTTATCATTTTTATATAGTTTTTTAAAAAGCATGTCCATTTAACAGTATAAAATGCAGTAAAATGTCACTAGTAGTGTCAAAAGGTCAAAGTGCTCTTGAATTTGGGGTGAGTGGTGTAATTTTGGAATGCGAGCGTTCTTTATAATCAAAACTATATAGTATATACAATGACGAAAAAAACAAATATAAAAATAAAAGTCGTGGAGTGCCAAAAATAAATCTACCAAAGAAAACTGTAACAAAGAATGTGACATTTTTTTTCTATGGAGCCTGGTTGGAAAGCGACGATGAAAAGAATTTGTTTAAGCTTTTACAACAAAGGTACAGTCTGTATTGATGACTACATGACTTACCCAACCATTAGAACATAATATAATAAAAATACATTTTTCTTTTGAAATGTAAAAATAAAATACAGTATTACTAATGGTAGAAACAATGAAACATGACAAATTTCAAAATCCATTTTCCTAGCCTCGTGTTTCTATAAAACAAATTATACTTTGAGTGTCAAACTATTTTGATTGTGGTTGTCTTAATATGTCGATAATCTCATAGTACGTAGTGTAACGTGTTAGTCGAGTTTTGCTCAAGACAAGTCCGTTTTTCCATTAATGTTGCGAAGTGCTTATAGTGAGTCGTCTTGAGAAGTTACTATCTACATAACAATTTAATGCGTTGACCTATTGTAGTAATAAATCCTTTAATCCTTTAAAGTGACAGAAACATATGCAGAGATAGGTTTATGTCTAACGACTTGGGGTCGTACAACACACAACATCACGAATCGTATATTAAGAATCAAATTTCATTATTTACGGTGGGAAATTTGATAATTTCGTAAGAAAACTAGGTTGGGTTGGTTGATTTGAACTTATTGCTCACAACTGTAAGTTATTCTACCCCCATATAAAGTTGGTGTATCTTCACATTTCACATGGCATGTCATGTTAAAGTCCCTTCAAAGTTCAACATACAACTATATAAGCATTTTGATTTTTGAGGCTAATAACAAATTTTCTTCTCCTACGTGTTAAAAAATATAGAAGACTATATGTTTCATGATTAATAGCCCATAACATGTCTTTGTAAGTGATTATGTTGCTATCACGTAAACATCGTGTTATGTTGTTGATAAACAGTCATGCCTAAGTTGTTGTGTCACTGTAAATTGATGAGTTATTGACTTGTTATATTGTTAAAATAAAAATAAAATTTTAATTTGATTAAAGAAATGAAAATCTAGTTAATGGCGTACTGCTGCTAGAAAAAATCCACAAATTATGTTTTGATAAAGTACGGTAAACTATTATTATATTGTTACTTTTCCTATTTTCATAGAAAATATAACTAGTAGGCATATGCATTAATCGACCTAGTAATCGATTTCGATCTTCGCAAAACAAAGATCGAAACTAGATCAATTTAAAACGATCATATTCGATCCAAAATCATTCGATTTCGATCTGATTTGATTCGATTTTGATTTTTTTGTTTTAATATTAACATACATTATATAACTTTTTATTTTGCACCTTAAAAAAAACTTAAATAAACATGAATACAATAATAATTTATAACAAAGTCACATGCATTAGTGAGTTTCTCATTACAAAATATTAACCCAATGTTCCAAATAGAAACCCTAAAAAAGGACAAGTCATAATTAGTACTTAGTATATATATATATGGGAGAATTACACAAAGTACCCCTTAACTATGGGTAAATTACACAAAGTACCCCTCCTCTTTGGGAAATTACACAAACTACCCTTATAGCCGAAAACATTAAAATAATTAAGACAACCTTTCAAATTCAAATCATAGCAGAGACTACAATTTGCAGATAATTTATTTTTTCTTTGAAGAAATTATTTGTTTTCAATATATTTTGTCTTTTTAAACGAGATAAATGGGGTTTAATGCTACAATTTTGACTTATTTTTTATTTTTTGTGCAAAATAAATGAAGAGCATGAATTTACATTCAATAATTTTTTTAAAAAAAATTATGAAAAATCGATCATAAGGGTAGTTTGTGTAATTTCCCAAAGAGGAGGGGTACTTTGTGTAATTTACCCATAGTTGAGGGGTACTTTGTGTAATTCTCCCTATATATATATACTAGATATAAAAGTATTACAACTTTTGAGGAAGGAAAATGTGTGAAGTGTTTATATTTTAGTTGATATTACTTAGTAGTATTTTATTAGACTTTCTTTATAACAAAAGTAGTATTTCATTATTATTATATATAAATATAAATGTATTATATTTTATAACTTAATTTAGTATATTATTATTTGTTTGTTTGTTTTTTTAAAAATAAGACGAGTATTCGATTTGATTCGACTTTTAACCTCTGAAATCGAGAATCAAATCAAAGAGAGGTTCAGCAGAAACTAAAACTCTAATGAAATATTGGATTCGTTTTGAATCGCATCATTCGATCGATTTTCAATTGATTCGATTGATCCAATTTTTTTTGCACAACCCTAATAATTTGTGTAATATGTTACGTTAATGTGGTGGTAAAATGTCGACACATTAGATATTTTATAAACTTGACATGAGGTACAAATAAACTCGTGATGGGGGCTGAAGAATCGAGAATACTTGAAGGATATATCTTAATTTCAACCGTAGGTTTGGTCCACAAACAAACATCAAAAAAGAAAAAGAAAAACACACACACTGAAATGTGTTTTTGCCCAAATTGATAGGTAAAAAAATAAAAAAATAAAAGTAGAATGAGTATTAGTACCAACATAGCATAGACTATCACCAAAGTACAACAAATGAACAAATGATGATCTGTTGAGTTTGTTGTACCGCTCTAAATTCTCAGCCACAAACACATAAAGCCATTACTATTATGTGGAAAGATTGTGACACTTTATTCATTCTTATCCACTGATTTCATATATTTTGGTTACCCCACCAATATATTTTTCTCAATTGTTCTTTCATTTCTGATTTCCTCGTAAGATTTGATGCGGTCAAGAAAGGAAACCATACAGGTGTTGCGTGGTGGGGTTTTAATATGATTTTTTTTTTATTAATTGTTGAGATTCCAACATGATGGCATAAGATTGACTGGAAACTTAGACTAAAATTTAATATTGCGTCATCCACTTGAGGATATATTTATTTATATTCTATAGTTGAGCAGTCACATAGGGTTGCTATTTTAAGTAGGTGTAAGAGCACTCACCCCATGTTCGTTTTTGGAACTTTATTCCCCGAACTTCTTTTATATAATTGAAATAACAAAATGGATTAGTACTAATCCTTCCATCATTTAAATCACTAACACACATATAATTATTAAACTCGTTTGATAAGTTGTCCATCTAAAAGCTATTTAACCTCAATTGATCTAAACGAGTTCAGATTGACACTTTACATTAATTTCAGTAAACAGCATATTATACCCAAGTGTAGTACGTAAGATCATTTTCAAAGAGTAGTTTTTTTTTTATAAGAATTTCCAAAGAGTAGTTCGAAACATTGTTTTTTTTAACATTTATCGTTATTGTAACACGATAATCTTTAGTACACGATATGTAAATGGGCTTATCTTATTTAACTCTTTGAAAAATCAAAATAGTTTAGTCTAAGTTACTCTTTTTAGCCTCATGGACCAAAATTTATATACATTTCTTACTTGGAAACTACTGAATCATTGTTGTTTCGATTGAAATAAAACTCTAAAATAATTATTACAACAAATATTTCTATAAAACTCTCGAAACATGTCGAATCTCAAACTTTATAATATTTAGCAGAACGAAACATAACACGCCTTTGAAACTCTGATCCGAGTTTCCGATTCCGACCGCTAATACCCTGACGGATCGTATCTTCATTTACTATTCCATTATTCGGCCCAGTCCAATCTTTTTGAACACTTCATGGTAAGGTATGGTCTCTGTTCAATAAAACACAACCTAGTAGCCTAGTATTGCATTAGCCCCTTATTAGGCCCATCGATAAAATTTTGGTATTAGCTACTTACAAGGAATTATATGTAAAAACCACATTTCTGTTATTTTTATTCTTATTTCCTATCAACAACAATCCCTACTAATCATCAAATAGTGAAACCCCTCCCTCCATACAGAATATGTTGGTAGAGTTGCTTCCAATGTACAAAATTACCCCCTCGAAAATTTGAGGTTAAGAATCCTTTCAAAAAAAAAAATCTGGAGTTAAGAAGCAGAATTCACCCCTATGTTATGTAATCAACTCACTAATTTGTGTTAATTTTATTGGGAAATGTTTATTTCTTCATAATATGCGTTGTGGTTGTTGGTTTTAACTCAAAAATCTAATAACACAATGCGTATTGTTTGTCGTTCTCACAATAAAAGGCAATTCTACCACCACATATATATATATATATATGTCTTTTTTTGGTCAATTAATTATTAACACGACGATATTTGCTAATTAGAATGACACAGGGGTTTTTCTCCCAATCGTACGTAACATGATGTGAGTTTTGCATTTAGCTCACTAATATAAATATATATTCACAAGTTTATGTGCATTACAAGGCGCTTAGTTGATGACTAACAAATTATAATCGACACATTAACAGATAACAACTAACTAGTAAAACTGTTCACAACCTATTAAACAATTAGATTGGGTCATCACCGTCATTCATTTGATTATTAAAAATAAAATTAATTGGTCCAAATTTTGGTTGCACGACGTGTCATCTGACACGAGAAGTTTGTTTCTTTGTTTAATGGGCACTCATAATTTTTGGTAGTTAAGTCAATCATTATAATATAATCATGTTGTTATATGGTAGATGAACAGAGGACAACATAAAACAATATTAGGTCGTCGAAGAATCCAAGGGGGAGCAACCGAGCTAGCGCTTTTTTTTTCTTGCAAAGAAGTTAAGTAGGCTGAACAATTTGTATTTTCTGGAATACCACTGTGTACATTTGATCTAGTTTAACCAAAAAAGTTAACTTGGTCTCATTTTGATCGAAGTAGATTAGACTCAAACAAAAAAGTAAACTTATTAGTTTGTCTCCACTCTCCACCTGAATTCTCTCGATGTCTGAGTCTATAATCACGTAAATAGAAAAAGTCTATAAAAAAGAGAGAGAGAGAAAAAGTCTAGCTTATAAACAAAATCATCAGTAAACTGATAATGATATACATTTGAACCTTTTGGGAGATGGTTTTATTGGCCAACTAATGAACTTAACCCGTCATTGATTGGTCCGATCCATAGCAAATCCGAGAAGACGAATAGAATTGTCATCCGAAATCGTTTGTTATTTGGGCATGTTCTCCTTCAAATGATTTGTTATTCATAAACTGACACTCGTATTGATTTTCGCTCAGATAATTCATACAATTAAGGATGAGGTCGATAACTTATAGTGTATGAGGTCGGTAACTTATATTCTATGTGATGTGTGTGGTTCACATCTTGTAGGAATGACATGCAACTACAATTCGAAGAGTTGTCAAACTTGGTGTAATTGTAGAATTCAAAACTTAACATGTCACAATAGGGCTTTTTTTTGTCCTTTAATTTGTTTCAACTTCAAGTTTTGTCATTTCTTCTAACGGGCTTAGAAAATGCATGCAAACATTCTTTTAATAAAAAATGCTCGACGGGCTCCGATTTTGGGCTGAGCTAATTTTTGCCTACATGGCGTATGACTGAGACGCTTCTCGAATGCCACGTCAGCCATTTTTTTTATTTATATTGACTGGATGGAGACGTGAATTTACCCAAATACCCCTGTCAACATCTTCTTCCACAACCTAACCCATCACCGCCACCACCACCAACTCACCATCAACATTATCCCCAAACAAAATCAACCCCTCATTTCCCCCTCACCCGCAACACCATTTCTACCGCCGCTTCTTTCTCTTCTTCTCGTTCAATAATCACCACCCCCAACATATCACGCGATAAACCCCTAACCCCCATTCCCTTCCCCCTTGCATTACCCCAACCGAAAATACCTAACTACCCTCGCCATTCCGACGACGAAGTCGTGCAAGATCCCAGCACTCACAAAATCTCCAGAACTTCGAATGTGCATCAGCGGTCTCCGATTACTCCTCCTCCTCTAATGTACATTGTGCAGTCACCACAGCATAGTCCGCCGAAATTTAGGCATAGCTTGGCTGGATAGTTTCCTACTGTTTCTCTCTTCAAGGATTACCAAAATGGTGTGTGAGGGAGATGATGAAGATGAGGAGCGCGGTGGCTGTTGAAGAATTTGGCGCTGGCGAATGAGAAACCGTTTATTCCCCTTCTGATCTCATTTTAGTCTGTCGCCGCCACTGCACAACAAACGAAACTCCACCACCACCAACACCCAGCAAACAAATTCTCTTGGCACCCCAATTTACATCAACCACAATCCCACTCCCGCCACAATCATCCAACCCAACAAGAAAGTGAAACCCCACGATTCAGTTTAGATTTGCGTTGGGTATGCACGAGTCAGTTTGAATCGAAGTCGAAGCAATTTTTGTTGGATTGGAATTTCACTCTGATTGAAAAGGCAGCGGTGGGAACTGAGGTGGAGATTGACGAAACACGGTGGCGGTGGCGGTTGGGCAACACTGGTGGTAGAATTGGGAAGAAGACGATCTGATTTCTTTTTCTTTTTTTCTGTTATTATTTTATTTTATATTATTTTGAGCCAAATAAATAATTGGAATATTTATTTATAATATATTTACTTTTAATATTTATAATTGGAATAAATGAGAAAAATATGTACAATTGGAATATATTTATTTTTAATATTTACTAGTAAATATCAATATATTTTTTATTTTTACTAGTAAATATAAATTTATTAAACATTTTAAGATAGACTTTTTTATTAAACTTGAATTTATACAAATATTTTATGATTTAGATCAATATATAATAAAAGTAAATATAATTTTGAATTAAAAATAACTATGCAAAATTTTTAGTATTTTTTGGTTTAAATTAATAAAAAAAATATGTGACGCCACGTGTCGTCCTCGTGTCGTCCTAGTCATCGGCCACATGGACTGGGCTTGGAGTTGGCCTAAGCGAGAGACCTTTGGGCATTTTTTATTTTAAAAAATATTAGCGGACATTTTCTAAGTCCGTTAAAAAAAAAGGCAAAACTTAAAGTTGGAAAAAAATAAAGAGAAAAAAAATAAATCGCCCCGTCATAATACGTTGTCAAACATGCAAGACACTTAATCAAAATTTGCTCTAAAGTTGCATCATGCATGTTTATTTGTTTATTTTAAAGTTTTTTGCCAAACTCTAAAAGTCTAAAGTTGAATGTGAATATGTGATATTTACACTCTTTTTTATTGATAAATGAAAAGTATTTAGCATCAATCACTCCGAACAATTAGGAAATTACTGTCCAGTGTCCAGTAGGTAGTTGGATAGGCCGGTTGGTTAGTGGATGATCACCAATTCACCATCTGATGTCCTTGGCTAGAACCTATAAAAAGTCAACCTTTTTGACAAATTTAATCATATCACTCTTTTAGTAAACATGCATGCAAACAAAATAAGTTTATTACCTTCTTTTGCAAAACTATTCTGCTTCTGGAAGTTGAAACTCATACATACATGATATATATTGGAGCAAAACTAACAATTATAATAACAAAAGGAAAATCATGTGCAAGATATCCGTCTTAGAGATCTATAACTTCGATAATAATCACATTCTTTGAACACACTGATTGGCAATGTTACCCCCATAGAAATTATGTTTTGGATAGTATTTACCCAAAAAGATGTAGTGCCACCATATTGGCGAACTAGCGAGCTGGACACACTAATACAATGAATTTGACGCCCCAAGGTTGCAACTACGAGCGATAAATCATAGTCCTCAAGACGACAAACTTGTCGTCCCAAGATCAGAATTATGGGTATCGAATTGTTCTTCCATGATCATTTGAATTGTGGGGAAGCGGCCATTCTCCGGTTTTATTTGTTTTTCTTTTCTTTGTGTAATAAGCAAAAAACCAAAAATCATACATACGTTAACTAAAATATATTTGTTTCCAAATGGGTTTTAATTAATATGTTTGAGGATTGTTTAATTTATAGTTTATTTATACAAGAACTCACTAACTATAAATGTTTGATTAGTAGTTGAAATTAAGTAATCATATCTAATTAATAAATATGCTGATAACACCCTTAAGTAGATACGGCTCCTGCCTAGAAAAAAAATATTATGTATATTGCTGAAGTGGTGTATCTAAAGGTGGAGATTAAATTGTATTTCCTACATTATAAGAAATAGTTACCATAACTCTATTCATGTCGTATGTATTGATAGCGAATGTACTATATTATCGTGCAACGGGTAAGTCTGGACCTAATAAGTAATAATTTTTCAATTGTAGAGTGCGTCCTTTGAATAACTTTGATATTTTTTTATGGTTCAAAGTCTCAATATATCCTCAAACAAATTGGTGCATGCGACACACGTTTGTACTTTTGTTAGTTTTTGACCTTCATTAGAATACCGTACTCCAATTATACATGTCTTATTATAGTTCGCGATAAACTAATTCATGTCTTTAAGCTCACATTTTTTATAAGACTATTCATAATAAACTAAAGCAGCTGTGTTTAAGATACCCAGATTAAGGTTGATGTTGCTTTTTTTGTCCAAGTTAAGTGTCCTTAATTTGTCTCCAATGACCAAAGTTTGCGTGGTGGTACGTCCTCATTTTTATTAATTTTTTGCAATTAGCAATCAATTCAATCGTTGTTAGTTGTGTAATTTATTCAACCAAAGTGTTGACTTTACAAGATTTAATAAACTAAATGAGTTTCTATACAAATACAATTATTTTAAATTAGAGAGTGGGCTTAAAAGTCTAATACTATTCTATGGTCGAAAGTGGGAGCGCACTCTTAATTATTTCACCACGTTACTACTGTCTATGGTTGAATCATTTTTCACATAGCGTGCGGTAAAAATATAATGAACCTGTTGACAATAAAGTTGTTGCATAGTTTAACTTTTTACAGTAAAATAATAATTGCAGTTGATTAATGTCACAATCGTGTGGGTGTGACGACGAATTTTCATATTCTTTTCCTTCTAAGTTGTTTACTATTTGGGATAAAGTTATGGTAAATTATGGTAATTAATATCAGATATTCAGATCAGGCAAACTTAGTTTGATATTTCAGATGAGCTTAAAAATAAGTTATGGTAATATCAGATCACGCATAGAGATTTTAAAAAGGCAAAAAATAATCTATTCATTAAACCTTCATTAATTGTGTTGTTAAAAAAAGATATATCAGTTTTTGTATTTGTGGCCCCTGAAAAGAAAACTGCTAAACCCCACTCAACGGTAAAGTGAGTTAAGTTACAGATACTCACGTTACCCGTATTATACGGCCCCATTAATTTATTCCACATCACCGACGACTGTCACGTGCTTCTCTCACAGGCTTTTTTTCGCAAAAAGTTGAAAATTGCAAAGCTACCCTTATTTTTGTTTCTAACTCGCACGATAACCTAATTATATAATTCTTATTAGCAAGTACTCCCACAAAATCTACGTAAATTGTAAATCTTATTAGCAAATAGTTTAAATATTCTTAGAAAATGTTGCAATAACAATTTAGCTTACGATCCCAATTCACTGAGTAGGCTATTTGAACCAAACATAAATAATATCAAGTCAAACGCGTGATTTTTTTCGTCTTCATTTTAGATTTATTTTTACACATAAACGAATGGTGGCGTTTTGACTCAACGTGATTCACTTGTGGTCAATATATGGCCTACTCCACCTATGAGATTACATGCTTTGTTGTGTTGTGGCTAGTATTAAATTTAGTACGGTGTATTTAGGCTTTTGAGCTCGTGTCGTTCCATTTAATGTTTAGCGATGTTTACTTTAGTTATTTCGTCTTATTGCTTTTTAGGTATGCCTCAAGTCGAAATTTTAACGTATCGTATTAGTACATATATATAGATCTTCATTTGGTACGTCTAAATTATCAAATACGATTTCCTCGCATCTTCACACTGATGAGCTCCACACTTATTAGCCAATCTTTAAAATTACCTAAACCACCTACTACACTTCGAGTGATCGGTACGCATCAAAACTATTAATGAAAGTCTAATTTTACTGTACTGATGGATGCTTGAAAGGTTAATGATATGCAATCGAGATTTTATACTACTTATTTATTGAAAGTCTTATAAGAAACATCAGATTTTTTATTTCTATAAAACGAAAGCATGATATGATTATCTTCAATACACTTTTAGAAGATTTCGAGAAAATGCAAGTTCTTTTACGAAGACTTTTAACATTTCATCGAATAACAATAAATTTAGCATACTCAGTTATAAAAATTGCTCGTTATCAATACTTACGACTTAAAACGTAACTTCACAACGCCGTAATCGATAATCGAAAATCACTAGGGGTTTATTTGCTATACCAAAACAACGAAGGGACACCTTCCGCAATTTCCTCTTTTCAAAAACACAAAGCAAGGGGCAAAACCGCCATTTCCCACTCTTCCCGGAGGCGCTCAACAAATATAACGTTGACGATTCTTCACCTCCGTTTTCTCACACAGCTCAGTGTGTGTTAGTGCGTGTTTTTGAATTTTCAGAGAAACCACTGTTGCCGTTACAATGCTGCTAATGCTTCAACAATTTTAACGAGCACTGCATTTGTCGATTTCTGTGGAAGGTGAGATTCGTTTCTTTGTCGATTTTTTTTTTATTTTTTTTACTGTTTTATTTGATATTATTATATTCACTTTTTTACGACGTGTAAAGTGTGAGGATTAGATCTCGAGTGTTTTTGTGTATCTTAAGGTTCACGCTACACGAAAAGAGCCTTTTCCAGTTGGATTTCTGCTTTTTGTTGTTGTTGTTAAAAGCTTAAAATAAGGAAATATAGCTTCACATTTCTGTATCTATATGCGATGTGAGTTGTATTTCATTTTTTAGTATTGTACCGTTGATTTGGAGGTATTCGTGCTGCGATGTTGATCGGATAGTGTATTAATGAAAAATTTGAGCGGTTATTTGTTCGATTTGAGAGGTTAGAGAGGAAGTTACTTTGCGATATTATCGATTTGAAGTGTTAGCTCAGTAGAGGAACATCATCCAAAGGTGAGTTCCTTTTTCGACCTAATCGTCATGTGGAAAACAACGAATATTTCGTGTTTTTTGTATGTATATATATGTATTTGTGAAATTGTGGTGTACAAATTGAGTGAGAAGATTATTATTATTACTTCGTGTCGAAGCATGGTTGGGGTCCCCATTAAGCAAAGCTATCTGATGTATTGAGTTCTTTTCTGACTTTTTGGGAAAGGATAGAGTTCCTGGTTTCAGTTGGAAGAAAGATCTAAACATTAAGCAAAGTGGCTTAATCACAACCAACTCCTACATAATTACACTTTTAGCTTAATCAATATAGTATTAGTTGGTTATACTTTTCTATAATTAGCTTTGTCCTGTTGCAGATTAAATAAATGCATTGGTGTGGTGGAGTGCCAACTTACTGTACAAGAGCAACAACCACGTGTGCTATTAGCCTAACCGTCTTCTGTTTTTGGTGATATGTGTATCGGTGCTTCAGTTTTTGAGATCTTGGGTGGAGGTTTAGATTTAGGCTTTTCATCTTTGGTGTGATTGGAGTGGTGGAGTTGAGGGGGGGTGGGAGTAGAATGGGGGCGATTGGTGGGGAGGAGTTGGTGAATTGGGATAAGGCGCAAGGTATGGGTAGTGGAAATGAAGAGAAGATTTTGGTGTTAGTGAGGTTAAGGCCTCTGAGTGAGAAGGAGATCACGCGGAATGAAGTTGCGGATTGGGAATGCATTAATTCGAGCACCATTTTGTACCGGAACAGCCTTCAGGAGAGGTCTGGACTTCCCACAGCTTACTCATTTGGTAAGTAAGGACAGTGTCTTTTTTTGGTTTCCACTTAGGTTCTCTGCCTACTGTTGACGGGGGTTATGGATGAGGAACTCTGACAAGCCATCTTTTTTGTCTCCTTTTCATGTTTATTGTGACAGACAGAGTATTTAGGGGTGATTGCGAGACGAGGGATGTTTACGAGGAAGGAACGAAGGATGTTGTTCTTTCAGTTGTTGGTGGAATCAATTGTGAGTAAGATGTTAATGAATATGCCCCTTTTACACTTGCTCTTTATAGGTGTTTCTCTCTACTAATTTCACTCAGTACACGATGTGTGAATAATTTTATCCAAGTCCATAATCATCCGAACCATTTCATTTCAGCCACTATATTTGCGTATGGTCAAACAAGCAGTGGCAAGACATACACTATGAATGGTATAACTGAGTATACTGTAGCTGATATCTACGATTACATACACAGGGTAAGTTCTAACTCGGCCTCTGATTTTGTTGGAGTAGACTAAGTTGGTTTTAGTCATTAAGGAAGTGTTGTTCCCTTCCAGTTGAAGAGAAGTTAATTCAATTTCCTAATAGAATCTCTTTTTTCTCTCAGCATGAAGAAAGAGCATTTGTTTTGAAGTTCTCTGCGATGGAGGTTTATAATGAAGTTGTCAGAGACCTCCTTAGCACCGATAGTAGTACTCAGCTGAGGCTACTAGATGATCCAGAAGTAAGTTTTTTCGGTCTTTATTCCACTCGTGTTTATGTTCCTTTTATTTATTTTTTCGTTATTCTGCAGAAAGGTACTATTATAGAGAAATTAACAGAAGAAACCTTGAGGGATCGGGATCATCTCAAGGAGTTATTATCAATCTGTGAAGGTTCTCGTCGTAGTTATTTGGTTTATAGATTTATTATTGGAAATTGGAAAACAGGACATGTTTTTTTATTATGCTTTCATTTTTAATAGCGCAAAGGCAAGTTGGGGAGACCTCATTGAATGAGAAAAGCTCAAGATCTCATCAAATACTTAGATTGGTTGGCACCCCTCTCTCTTACCTTTTTTGTTTGTAATGAATGTCATTTCTCTTTATTTTCTTTTAAGAAAATAGTTAGAGTCTACAGTTTCAACTTTTTTCATCTGATTTCTCCAGACAATTGAAAGTTCTGCTCGCGAGTTTTTGGGGAAGAGCAATTCGACCACTCTTTCTGCTAGTGTGGTAAGGCAGAGTTGCATTAGTTGTTGAACTTTCCTAGGATTGTTTGCAATTAACACTGGGGGTGTAACTAGACTAAATGCCCATTTGCAGAACTTTGTTGATTTGGCTGGAAGTGAACGGGCATCTCAAGCATTATCAGCTGGGCAAAGGCTTAAAGAAGGATGCCATATAAATCGTAGTTTGCTGACACTAAGTACTGTCATTCGCAAGCTAAGGTGATTGATTCTGGTTATATTGATCCATTTGTAATTTGCTCTTTTCTTGGTAGTTTGATATGCAATACCAAATGCATTCTCTAATCCATTTTTGTCTTGGTGCTTTATGTTCCCCTGTTCTTTGTCTTGCCCCTGGGTAGTTTTATTTTCCATGTACCAAGTGTGGTCTGTTAATTTGTTCCTGAATGAGAATCATTGAACGTGTAATGATATCTGCATCTCCGTGAATTCTATCATGCTTACTATCCCTAATGTTTCCTTTAAGGCCAATCTTGGATAATAATGTACTGAGACATCCTTATTATTTTCCTAAGGCTCCCCCCGCGCCTCCACTTGACTAAACACTCATATATTCTCATATATCCATAGTTGTCATCCTTAATTGCTCTTCTGCTAATATAGACTGCTCTAGTTGAAAAATTCATCTCTATCAGCTATTAAGCCATATGATTTAATGCAGCAAAGGGCGACAGGGGCATATAAACTACAGAGACTCGAAACTAACTCGTATACTGCAGCCTGCCTTGGGAGGCAATGCTAGAACAGCTATTATTTGCACCTTGAGCCCTGCCAGATGTCATGTTGAGCAATCGCGAAATACTCTTTTATTTGCTAGCTTTGCAAAAGAAGTTTCAACAAATGCCAAAGTCAATGTGGTGATGTCTGATAAGGCATTGGTGAAACATCTGCAGAAGGAGGTAGCTAGGTTGGAGAGTGAGTTGAAAACTCCGGGGTCAGTGTGCGATCATTTGCCATTATTAAGAAAGAAGGACGTGCAGATTGAAAAGGTTGTTATTCTTCTCTATAGGGATGATTATACTTTATTGGTCTTCTTTCACTGGTTGCAAAACTGTTATTTGAGAGTGTAACAAGTTCTGTCTGACGCGTGGTTCATTTTCCAAACAACAGTGGCCTAGAAACATTGATCATTAAATTTTAATATCTTTGTAGTTTTTTTTCTGAAATTTAGTATTATCTGTATTTATCACCTGATTTGTTAGGGATGGTTAATATTCAGCTAAAATTAGCATACCTTTGAACATCATATATATATATATATATTATTTTAAATTACAGTCTAGACATAATGGCTCTAAGTTCTTCTCTTAGCAATTTAGCATTCCTATTTTACTTTTAGATGATTAACAACCTGCTAAACACGATTGCGCGCGCCACTATCTGCAGATGGAGAAAGAGATTAGAGAGCTCAAGAAGCAAAGAGATCTTGCTCATTCTCGGATAGAAGAATTACTATTAGACGCTAAAAGCAATAAAAATGTAGTTCAACCTGCTATTGAAGATGGTAATACATCAGATGACATATCTAATTTGAATAGAAGAATTCAGAAACTTTTCAAAGGAGTCGGTGAAGCTTCTGATGACATCTGCAAGGAAGTTCGATGTATTGAGGAAGATGAACCTGGCCAGACCAGAGTACATGAATCACCCAACCACTCACCTAGTGACACTGAAGATACAATTACTATGTCCCATTCAGGGAACAATCACACTGCGGAGCAGAACACACTTTCTTTACCGAGACAAGTTAATGGCTCCCGAACTGGTTACCCTTATGGTGTACTCGAGCAGAAAATTCAAGATGTGCAGAAAACAATCGACTCTCTGGCTAGACCTTACCCTGATGCATCATCTCCTTGTGCCCCATCGACTAGTATGAAAGGGGGTTCGAGTTTTAAATTGACAAGAAGCCGAAGCTGTAGAGCTAATTTAATGACTGGTTCGCCCGAATTTGATATGTCCGAACTATGCGAAACCACACCTCCATCAGTGATGGACAAAGACTTTGCTGGAAGACCAGAAGGTGTTTTATCCAGAAAGCACTGGAAACTTCCTCCGGTGCTGTATGGTGCAACTGCAAATGGTGTGAGACTGTCGAGAAATAACTCTCAGTCCTCCGAGTGTAGTAGTTTCATGGACAATCAGAATGGGAACCACGGGGATGACGAAATTCCGACTCTCGGTTCTTTTGTTGCAGGACTCAGGGAAATGGCAAAGCTTCAGGTTAGAGTGATCTTGATCTCATTTCTAGACCTTCTTTTGTCTGTATTTTGCAATGTTTTGGTTGTTCTTTTAATCTCGTACGTCTACATCAGTTATGTCTTAGCTTTAAGACTTGAGGTAGCATTTTGTAACATTGATTGCCCTATGGATGAATTTAACTTCATTCTATAATCTTAGGCTGATGAGACGGGAAGGAGGGACGGACAGAATGCGGGAGATGTTGCTTTGAACCTAATGCATGATTGGCCGTTGAAATTTGAGAAGCTGCAGAAACAGATAATTGAACTATGGCAAGATTGCAATGTTTCATTGGTGCACAGAACATATTTCGTCCTCCTCATTAAAGACGATTTCACTGATTCCATTTACATGGAGGTAGAGCACAGGAGGCTATATTTCCTCAAGGAGACGTTTTCCAGGGGTAATTCTGCAGTACAAGACGGCCGTACTCTCACATTGGCATCAAGGTACTGTATCTGTAACTATATTTTTAGGGTTAATTGCATCTAAACCATTGCTGTTTGTTCTAATTATAGAAACTTCTCTAAAAGTCAGGATAATAACAATGACACCTCTTGAAGCTTTAAAAGCGTTTTAAAATTTTGGGCAGTGTATATGTAATATTTTTAAACATCCCCCAAATCAGGGGGAGTGTCCCTGACCTGTAATTCTTCAAACTTGAAGCGAACTTATACGTATTCTTTTTTCTTGGCTTTGAGTGGTTGTGTGTAAGTATTATAGTAAAAATTGAAGTTTCTGTACTTAGACCAAACCTCATGGGTTCTGTAATCATTCAGATTCGTTATGTAGTTCATCGACTCAAAATCTAAAGTAATTTTTGGACTAATACTTCTTGTATGCGTACTTGTTTTGGAATAACAGCAAGAAAGCTCTTCGTCGTGAGAAGGACATGTTGAGCAGATTTATGTCCAAGAGGTGTACAGAAGACGAGAGAAACATGATGTACGAGGACTGGGGCGTCAGTATCAACTCGAAAAGAAGGAGGTTGCAGCTGGTCCACCTGTTATGGAGCGACACCGAAAACATGGACCACATTAAGAAGAGTGCCGCAATTGTTGCAAAGCTTATCGGTTTCTCTGAGCATGGGCAGACTCTTAAGGAGATGTTCGGACTTAGCTTCACGCCTCCACGCAAGACCCGAAGATCTTTTACCTGGAAAAACAGTATGTCGTCCCTTATGTGAGGGCTTTAGCTAGCCAAAAGCATTGAAACTTGAAGCCGAGATTGGATTTTTATTGTTACGAGTTCCATGATTGGTTTGACGATGTTTTGCAACGAACTTCGGGTCGACTTGTATGCTTTTTTATTACTAGCTGTAGGAAATGATGAACTTTCTGGTTTTGAGTGTGGTGTAATATGAATATCATTCAGTAGTTTGATTGGATTGCATTTGCATGTCAACATTGGCGATTACTTTCAAAAGTGAACTGTCAGTTGTTACTACTTACTAGGTTACTAATTTATTATCAATGCAAGAACAAAAAGAATGCAAATGCTAACATGGTGGAGGTGGATGAGCTGTCAGCAGATATGGCAAACATCCATATTCCAATACTTATAAGTGTTGAATGCTGTGGTTGGTAACAGCTAGATATGTCACAACAATTGTATTTAAAGCCATAAGTAAGAATTAGAATTAGGCTGAATACACTCCAATGTTAATGTTATGTTGAATAAGCACATTACATCATCTCTGTCTATTTTTTATACAAAGAGAACCATTGCACAATTGTGCAGCTTTCTAAAATCACCAAAACATTTTATTTTACACAATATAGATGGTAATTTGTTTTATTACATCGACTAGGAGAATTATGCGTTTTATGTATCTAACATAACTGTAAACGATAATATCTCTTAAATATAGATATTATCTTTTGTATTAGAATAGAATATACTTTCCTTGTATTTGTTTATATTCTTTCCTTATTTTGTAAACCTATTGTATTATAAAATCTTAATAAATCAAGGCTACACTTTGAGCCGATCAATCTGCCCTGCGAGCTTTTGAAAAGATAAGAGAGGGACAATCTGATTTTTCCACAATAGGAAGTTGGATGAGGATAGCTTAATAGTAAGCATGTGCAGAATTGTCGAGAGAGATAGGGAGGTGTCGTTGCTGGCCATGGCGATCAGAGGGATATGAGTTTTCGAGAGGATCAGAAAGTTAGGCTGATACCATATAAGACTGATTGAATCGGCTCAAAGTGTAGCCTTGATTCATTAAGATTTTATAATACAATAGGTTCACAAAATAAGAAAAGAATATAAACAAATACAAGGAAAGTATATTCTATTCTAATACAAAAGATAATATCTATATTTAAGAGATATTATTGTTTACAATAACACATGTGATAATTTACCTATTCATTACAACTATTGCAAGAGCTGCTAAATCCGTAGTTGCTTATCGTTCCAACTCAGTTTCAACTTTCAACAATACATGTCTCGGGACGAATAAGCGAAATTGCCTCATGTTGCATATGAGAACTTATTAAAGCCTTTATCGCATCATTATTATGTTCAATAAAAAAGGAATGAGATGAGCTCCAACAAATAAAAAAAATAAAAATACTACAAGGCTAGAATACTTAAAAGATGAACATGTGTCGAAGTTTTGAATATTTTTGAGCTAGAGCAACTTATTCTTCAGTATATGGAATGTGTCCTTTCAGTTTCACATAATACATGTTTAAAATGTCATTTGCTCGAAAAAGAATTAAATAAGCCATTTTACGCATTTTATTATTAGTTTGAATATAATAAGTGTAATTTATTTTAATTTTATCACTATTTAAACTTTCTCATTAAAGGACTTAAAGTTACTTAATTTGCAACCCGTCAACGGCGTCGTTTGATGCAAAATAACATTTCCTGTCGCTAGGGCTGTGCAAAAATAATCGGATCGGTCGAATCGGGTAAAAATCGATCGAATGATCCGATCCGAGGATTGGATCGAATATTTGATCCGACTATTGATTTTTGTGTATGTCAATTGATTGCTAAATTAGTACGTATGTTGTATCTTGATTATTGACAGAGCTCACATTTTACTCGTATTGGATTAACTTAGTGTTAAAAGTTTTGATTTCGGAGTAGGTTTTGGTAAATATTAGAAATATTTCGAGATCTTTTCGACCTGTTTTGGTAGTTTTCGGGAACAAAATATAGTTGCAATGAACACAGAAAAGACATTTATGTTTTTCGTTTTGGTATAGTCGAAATTGGAAACGTTTCGGTACTTCTTGAGGAAACGTATGGAAATTTTGATTTTCCTGTAATCTGTTGTGTGTTTGTTCGTGTTTCAGGCGGATGCTCTTAGGGAGAAGTTTGAGACGAACAGAAACGTGGTAATGTTCTATATCTCCTAAATATGTCAGTTTAGACGTTTGTTTGCACGTCGTATACCCTTAATGGGAGTGTGTAAGTGTAATCCCAAGGTAGCTAGCGTGTGGTATTAGTGCATTTAGTCAGGATATTGATATAGCGCGTTGGCTGGATTAAATCCGAACGATATTGTATTATATGGGTAATATGATCTGTCTCATTTTCGTAAAAGCGTGTGGCCTAATAAATATAACCCACAACATTCAAGATTAATGCGTGTTTTCCGGATGACATAGTAAGACAAAAAAGATTATTGTACGCAATAGAACATGTTACATATGACAGCATAATAATCATGCAAATGTATTACAATCTCTAGCTATTATAGTCCATGATAGTTTCTTAGCTAATCAAATGGTTCCTTGGTATATGGTTGGTTAACATTCAGAAGAGAGCGGGTGGTTATTCCGTGGGATATTGGGGAGAGGACTTGATTAAGCTAATTGAAGCGCTGGAATGCGGGCTAATATTTTGTGTAGATTTTGGTAATTAACCAAGATTTTTGTGCTCGACTTGATACATATTGGGAACGGGGTAATTTGTAGCAATGACGATATGATTGCATAATACTGAGTTCGAACCAGAATTTGAGGCGGAAGTATATGATAAATTTAATCTAAAACAAATAGCTGTGAGAAATTTGTGATGTGGAAGTACGTGATGATTTTTGTTCTAGCAAACAGGCGAAGATGACAAACATACAATTATGTTGCGTGACTCTGGATTAGATACACCAGAAAAGGGACCACAATATTACGTCTATTAACATTGATTTTTCTGCATTACCTTCCAGGAGGATATTGAACTGATTGATAGGATGTTAGTTGCTGGTGAAGCATCCCACAACAAGTGGAGGCATCCGGATCCTTACATTGGTAAGAATTCTGAAAGTACCTTTTTTTCTGCAGCAATAAACATTAACAAAATAGTAGATGAAAGGAATTGAGGTGAAGATTAAAACTACTCTTGTCGTGGATTATGGAGTTATTTTGACAGGCCCAGTATTAGGCTATATTTGCAAAGTATGTGCTTATGGATAAAATATTTTGTATGTTCGATTTTGTTCGAAGAGATTGATATGTCTTGCATATTTGCTTCTGAATTCTCGTTCGAATGCGACTTTGTGCATCATGAGAAGTAGGGAACAATTCTGGTTTACTCTCGGTTGCAGTAAATACATTTCTTTGGTATCACGGTATAGTTAGACGGAAAAATGAAGTACTTTTTAATGATATCTATCCATGAATGAGCCTATCCAGAACATAGAAATATCTCAATATTTTTCATATCTTGTCAGCAGATCTAATTTGTCAATTATTCTTGTACATCACCACTCTCTAGTTTCTGCTTGAGACGAGGTTCTTACATATTCGTTCTATCCTATACAAAACAATGCAAAGATAATGTTTGAAAGGAAGCAATTGTAAAAAATATTAACTTAGATATCATTAGATTTGCAACATTGGTTAAGATTTCAACGCCCTTTTCTCTGAACAGTTCCATGGGCTCCCGGTGGCAGCAAATTTTACCGAAATCCAACACCACCTTTTGGGGTACGTGATTAAACTGACATTCTTTTTACGCGCATGTATATAATTAATGCGTTGAAAACATTTTATGCATGATTACCATGTGCACATATCTAATGTAATGGTCTCTAGGAGTATTTCCGGCATACATAGATCCGGTTTTCTATTATCAAAATCTGTAGCATTTAGTACAATGTGCAGTCTCATATTGCAGTCCTCTGTCGTTTTTGTCAAGACAAGATTATTTTTTTGCCTTAACGGAAAATCAAGTGTTTTAGTGATTGATTGCAACTTGCAACTTATGGGTAGGAGTTGATACCGAAAAAGTGAAATATTATCTTTCTCCAGTGCTCTTCTATGTAAAAGGTGGATTTTTTTTTTTCTTTTGCGTGAATGAGCTACAAGCCCATTCATTTGTTTCTTTTGGCTTTTGATATCACTCAGCCACATTGTTTTATTAAGCAGTTGCTCTTTCGACTCTTATTAACGGTTTATCATCCGTATGGCACCTGTGGTTATTGTTGCTCAAGTAGTAATGACAATTTTTGCTGCAGATTGAAATTATTTATGACTATGGTCGAGAAGACAATAACTGAAGCAGTGTCATTTTTGGTTGGAAGCAAATAAAGGTCTGTCATTTAGTATCGCAATCATTTCATAGTTTAGATTCTCTCTGTGAAGAAGCAGCCTCCAGTTCAATGGCCTTGAGCATTCTAGTGGTTTGGTATAACTTTATGGTTATTAGTTATTGGTGTGCTTTGTGATGTCAACTGCAATAGCGACAAATACAAGTACTTTTCTGGAAGATATACTACAATCTAGCTAATAGTACCTAGAAATGTGATGCATCTGTTTATAACGAGGTAATCGTTTTTGTTTCTTTATAACTAATGCTATCACATACTCACTAGGACCAAAATAGGTGCATGAATGTATTAAGCTGGGCAATTACTGATTATTCTAATAAGACCTCAAACGATGCAGATTAAGGAAGTGTGCAGCATATGGAAGAGTGATGTCGATCGTGTTTATGTTGTTTCAAGTTAAATTAACCGTGTCTTGTTTGATATATTATTGTTTTTTCACTCTCAAACTCAGATTGTCAAGAAAAACGTTAACTTCATAGTTTTTTCCTTTCCTTTTGTCAAATTCGGATATTGAGGTGAATAATGTAACAAATTATTTTCACTGTTGTCAGCTTTCATACACAATTTCCTGGTGAACCTTCATGTCATGTATTTTATATGTTTAATGGAAAATCTTGCAACATATTTCCTTACAAAGCTCTATATCTAAATCGTCTTCATTCTTACACTTTTGATTCAGGGCACGTTTGCTCGCTCAATATTTAAAATAATTCGTAAGTCTTAGCCCTGTTTGGTTTTCATTTGAGAGATTTCAATGTTGTTTCAGAAACAAAAAAATTTGTTTGGTTTAGGACTCCTGAGACAACCCAATAAGCATTGGAAATGGCCCATTCTTGGTCTCAAAACTCAGGAATTAAATAAAGAGGAAATAAGGCTACTATATAGGTTCAACTTTCAGCCACTTTGTCAGCCGTGTCAGCTTCCAAAAGGTGGCGGCTCCGACGCGACGTGTATTGTTCATCAATTTAGCGCCAAAGCTGTTCATTGTACACCAAAAATTGCGGCAACTCTTCCCTCCAAATTTAAGTAAGTGAATAATAACACCAGTGTTCCTTAAATCAAAATTTTGTGTTTTGACAACAATCCAATTTTCGAAATTTTTCGTTTTCCACTAATGATCTCCTATATATTACAGCCCTCCCTGTCCTTATTTCCCACGCAGGTTCATTATTAGTTAAGGTGAGAGAAAGTGTTCCAGTTGTTACACTACATATTCTCAAACATATTGCTCTTCTTGTTCAACATTGCTTACTAATGTCATGTTTTGTTGGTGTGGCAGGTGCGAGCAAATCCCTTCTTCCTCTGCTGGTTCCAACAAAAGGTTAAATTTTCACCTCATCTATTGGTGATTTGAGTTCTTGTGATATATATGTATATATAGCAAAATGTTACTGTCCCTGCTACATGCATCTAGTGTGTTTATTCTCCCCTTTGTGTGCACATTCACATCTCAATGTTCACTGAATACACGCACAACACGTGTTCCATGATTCTGACATGCATAACTTTGATATTTTTCATAAAAAATTTCATTGCAATGTAACCTGTTTATAAGATGACCTGTTCTTATATCTGATTATGCCATCTCTGCCAGATGTCAACTTGGTTTGCTGTTACTTGGTATATTGGGATGTTCGGGTTTTTGGCAAGTTTAGTCCTTTATGTATACCCTTCTGCAATGTTAGTCCGTTATGTATACCTTGCTCGATTTTAGTCCTTTATATATACCACATGCTCGAATTTAGTCCTCCGGTCAATTTAATTTGAATTTTGACTGAAACACGTCAACGTGCCGCGCACGTGACGTCTGAGTCAACAATTATTTTTTTATTTTTTTTAAAAAATTGAAATTATAGTCCTTTATATATACCACTTTGCAGATTTAGTCCTTTATATATATACTGCTCAATTTTAGTCCTTTATGTATACACTGCGCTCTATTTTGGTCCTTCAGCCAAATTAATTTTAAATTCAGTCAAAAGACGTCAAGTGCGAGTCATGTGATGTTCGATACGGGTCTCATTATTTATTTATGTCTATGTTAACCTTAAATTTAAAGAAAAAATGTAGATTCGTCAACAAAAGGTAGATTTTGTCGGGAATGCTCCCGACCGAAATCCGGTCGGGATTTTCCGGTCGGGAAAACACGGGAATTCTTGTAGTGATTTGTTACACATTGTCAATTCATATATAATGTTATTCCATGTGTCATTGAACTAAATTATGGATTGAGATTTTGCTCGACACGCGACTTCTTTTGACAAAATCTACATTTTGTTGACGAATCTACATTTTTTCTTAAAATTTAAGGTTAACATAGACATAAATAAATAATGAGACCCGTATCGAACATCACATGACTCGCACTTGACGTCTTTTGACTGAATTTAAAATTAATTTGGCTGAAGGACCAAAATAGAGCGCAGTGTATACATAAAGGACTAAAATTGAGCAGTATATATATAAAGGACTAAATCTGCAAAGTGGTATATATAAAGGACTATAATTTCAATTTTTTAAAAAAAATAAAAAAATAATTGTTGACTCAGACGTCACGTGCGCGGCACGTTGATGTGTTTCGGTCAAAATTCAAATTAAATTGACCGGAGGACTAAATTCGAGCATGTGGTATATATAAAGGACTAAAATCGAGCAAGGTATACATAACGGACTAACATTGCAGAATGGTATACATAAAGGACTAAACTTGCCAAAAACCCTGGGATGTTCACGCACATAATGTCAGCCAACAAAAGACATTTGGTTAAATGCTGTGTCACTAAATCCTTAATTAAGTGCATAGTATGCTAGAACCATGTGCCATAATTCTTTCTGATATCATTGTTTGTCTGATGTTGGGCCAACATCTTTCCAGCATTTCAACCCGAACACTTTGTACTTTCATATGTATTATTTTGAGTTTACCCATTTGCCATGTCTAAGTTAATCGGTTACGTTTGATTGCTTAGTGTTACTAATTGGACTAGTTAATTGAGTCTTAGATGGTACATCCTCGCGGTGGCAGGGCCGAAAAGGCCCCGGTACGTCCGAAGCGGTCTAAGAAAGAAGATGCCTACTGGGGTGACTTAAATGAGCGTTTTTTCATCAAGCTTATCTACCAGGAATTTCTTGCCGGAAAGTTACTGGGGAGCACCTTCACCACCGGAACATGGAATGAACTGATGTACGCAATGAGAGCGAACTGTCCGGTCATGTTTGATTACACCGTTGACCAGCTGAAGGGCAAGTATAATAGGCTGAAGGTGCTAT
The DNA here is from genome assembly GCA_948329865.1 of Linaria vulgaris. Lineage (NCBI taxonomy): Eukaryota > Viridiplantae > Streptophyta > Magnoliopsida > Lamiales > Plantaginaceae > Linaria > Linaria vulgaris. The sequence goes on from OX415251.1 coordinate 5,633,986, forward strand.
GGAGGCACATTAGGGTAGGGAGGTCGAAGACGGGTGTTGGTGTGGACCCAGCCACATGAAAGCTGGAATTCGATGACGAGCGTTGGGCGCAGTTCTACAAGGTAAAATGTGATTCGTTATTCCTACAGCCTTAATTTATAAAGTTTAAAATAGTGTATGAATTTAGTGTAATCTGTTAGTTGGTTGGCATATTGCAGGAAGATCCCGCCGCCGTCGTAAGCTGCAAGAAAGGTTGTCCGGACTGGGAGTTGTTGGAGGAGATGTGGCACAACTGAGTTGCCACCGGTGAGGAGGCCCGATACTCCGGACAGGGCGGATCCGATTCCGAAGACGAGATCACGCAACTTGGTGATCCTGATCATGTTGATCCGAGAAGCGATGTGTTCGATTAAGACACCATTCCTGAAGGTTGTGAGTCTTCTGGATACACACATGAAGCTTCACAATTTGCGTCAACTAGTCTTAATCCCCCCAACGGCCCATTGCCTACCCCCTCTGTGGTTAATCTGACTCCTTCTCAGCAGGGCCTTGCAACCAGGCGTGCCCCAAGGAAACGTTCTGATAACCCAACTTCCAGAAGCGCAATGCTGGACACTACTCTTAAGTGCTGGAATATGTTGAATGAGACAAAAGCGGCCAACATCACGCAGTCAACGGCCAGCCAGATTGGTGAATGCATGGACGCATTGTACATGCTGGATATTGCGCCTAAGTCATTGTTCTTCGAAGCCATCAAGTGCTTGAAGGAAAAAGAGACAAGGATGTTTTTTATGCGGATGAAGGAAGAGGATCGTCGAGAATGGGTGATGCGTCTGCCGGTTGAACAGCCTCCTGCCAACATGGATACTTCCCCCTAAAGCTGCGTTTTCATTTTGTGCGTTATCGGCCCAATCATTAGTATCAGACTTGTAGTCTAGGTTGGGTCTCCCCTACCGCTATGTTGTAAAATGCCCTAGTAGTTTTGTTTTGGGGTTGATTCTTGCAGTTCATATTGTTAACTATTTGTATTTGGTTGACAACCGCTAATGCTGTTTGATTGTGCCGTTTTGATTTGACTGCGCATTTGTTGTTATGATATTTTGTTTTGTCAACTAATGAGGAGCTTACCTATCAATACCCATTCTGTATTCCTGTTGTAATGGTTATATTGATATATCGAACTTCATAATCTGCAGAAATGGAATCAGAAAGCGATAACACTGTTTCGACCTATACCGACATAAGCAACGATGACAGCAACGATGGCCTTAGTGAATTCATGTTCATTGGTTTGTGTTTGGCACCTGATTGGTTTTATCCTAGGCGCCCAAGGAATAACTCCGAATTGACGGGTTCGAAGTGGCTGCTGGAGCTACTGCTTGGTCACGACGACCAGTTTTATGATGCTTTGCGGATGAATCGGGATACATTTTACACGCTACACGACACGCTCAAGAACCATTACGGCCTGACTGATTCTAGGAACTCGCAGGTTCAGTCCATGGAGGCGCTAGCCATCTTTATGTGGACTGTTGGGTTGAATCACCGGTTCCGTGACTCGTGCGAGCGATTCCAACACTCAACCGAAACTATCCTCCGGCACGTGCGCAGGGTGACGAAGGCCATTTTAAACATGGCTGTTGACATGATCGTACCAGCTGACTTCAATGTTGTGCATGACCGCATAGCCAAGGAAACCCGATTTTATCCTTATTTTAAGGTATATTTTAACCGATCATACGTTAATTCAATCATGGCAACATACTATGTTTTAAATCTGAAGGCGTTGAACGTTGTTATTATTTCTGGATTAACTGATGACCGGGTGTTGACTCAACATCGATCCAACATTGTATCCCGAACCTCTTCAAACATCATCGCACTGCAAATTTAGCTGTTTGAAAGCAATTTACAATCACTTTCCGGCGGAGTTGGACATGTTGTCTATTTTGGGTCGGGTTTAGTTATCCCCTCGACGTGGCCTTTAAGTTGAATTGTGCGACATAATCTATTTTGCTTAAAGAAGTTTGTCGTTACATATTAGTATGTTATTCTATTATTTGGTGGATATTAATTCTAGGGATATGCCACACATTGAGCTTAGCTCATTCTTCTGGGCTGTACAAGGTCCAGTTTCAAGAGAACTGGTTTCTATGTGGTCTCGGGCCATTTGCAATAGCACTGGTTTAAATATTGAATAGATGTTACACCAACATCAGTATAACATGAAAGTCCGAAACATCATACAACCCCTTTCAATGTTATTTCAAATTATATACAACCCCCGGTTAGGTCCTAAACATTATCATTTTGCTCAACAGAAAACAGAATGATTATTGGTCAGAAAATAGTCGAAGCCACGAGTTTTGATGAACGTATATAAATAATAAAGTAATTATTTTGTTTGGTTTATCAAACAATCCGCGACTGACATGTTGAGTCTAGTATCTTTGCGCTTGGGTTCTGTTCATTCGTTGAGAAAATTATCTTTTCCGTTCGGTTCCAAAAACCAATATTGAAAGCACGGAAGAGGGTATATGTAATGCAACATTTAAGTAATACATGAGTAGATTTGCAGAATTTTTTTGGGAATGTAGAAATTAAATATATGCATATTTGTAGCCATAATTGTTACGAAAAATAAGCTTGGTTTGTTTGCATGTAATAAAAAAAAAGCATAATGGCGTTCGTGGGTTCTGTAATATGTGTTGACCAAATTCAATCGAATTTTAATTCCCAAAAATGATAAATTTATGGTCAATTAATTACAATGGGGGCAATTAATTATTATTTATGAACAGCCCGACTCTAACAACTGCCACCATAATTGTAATTCACTTAATCGAATTCTCGCACTCACTCCCTCCGCACCCAGATTTTTTGCCCTAATTATTCTGCAAATTAAAAGGTCCCTTTCTACTCCTTTACCCATACCATTTCAACTCTCCCTCTCAAATCTCTCCTCCATCTCTATATTTCAAATGGCAGATCAAACCCCATTGGACACACTCGCTGAAATTGCTTTGAACAAGGAAGGATCGAATCAACCCATGAGTCCTCGCGCGTAAAGAACTAGTGCTCGACGAGCACCCAAATCAGTGAAGGAATCCACGCAACTCCCGGGAAAGGTGAAGTCGAAATCAAGCAAAAGTGTTGAGGGAGGCTCCAACATTTCTCCAACATCAAATGCAGATTTGGCGGGAGGTTTTCCAAAATTAATTGTTGGTCAACCTAACCCTAGACTAGGTGTTCATTCTCCCGCTGGTGGACATGTTGTTAGTAAATCAGCGGCTTTAGCGGATAGCCTCCGAGTAAAAGCTTTTCAGAGGCGAATGAGCAGAAGGCTGTATGAAAAGGTGATGCAGTCTATTCTAACTGACGTTGCGCCGCATCACGCGGCTGCGGCAACGGTGGAACACGAGAAGGATGATTCGGGTGCAAACGTGGCTAATGTTGCGGAGGAAAGCGCGGGGGAGTTTGAGGTGGAGAACGTCGAGGGGGTTGCAGCTGTAGGCGTTGATGAGGTCGCGGCGGAAAGCTCTGATGAGGCCTCGGTTGAATTCGTTGATGAGGTTGTGGGTGACCAATCTGTGGGTAGAGCGGCGAAAGGAGGTAAGAAGAGAACCGCGTCTACAAGAAGTAAACGTGTAAGTCGTGGGGAAAAGAAGGATGAAGTCGTCGGTAAAGGTAAAGGTGTTCTAGATGACGTTGAGGAGATGAAAGAGGAACGAGAGGATAGGGTTGTGGATGATGAGTCTGCAACCGAGGCTGTTGAGGAGGCGGTGGGCGATGCAGTTATCGCAACACCGTCGACAGGAGGTAAGAAGAGAACAGCGTCTAAAATGAGTAAACGTGTTAGTCGTGGGAAAAGGAAGGCTGAAGTCGTCGGTAAAGGTAAATGTGTTGTGAATGAGGTTGAGGAGATTGAAGAGGAACTGACGGATAGGGTCGTGGATGATGACCCTGCAACGGAGGTCGTTGAGGATGCGTTGGGCGAGGCAGTTATCGGCTCAGCGTCAAAAGGAGGTAAGAAGAGGACCGCTTCTAAAAAGAGTAAACGAGGTAGTCGTGGGAAAAAGAATGCTGAAGCTGTCGTTCAAGGTAAAGGTGTTGTGGATGACGTTGATGAGATGGTAGAGGAACGTGAGGATAGGGTAGTGGATGATGAGCCTGCAACGGAGGTCGTTGAGGAGGCGTTGCACGAGGCAGTTATCGGAAAAGCAGCGAAACGAGGTAAGAAAAGGACCGTGACTAAAAGCAGTAAACGAGTTAGTCGTGGGAAAAAGAATGCTGAAGCTGTCGGTAAAGGTAAAGGTGTGGTGGATGATGATGATGTTGTGATGGAGGATGGAGGGGAAGATTTGGATGGCGATGATGAGGTTTCGTCGGATGACAATGTTGGAGGGATGTTGGGTGATGCAGGTGCGAGCTCAGCCTCAACAAAAAACAAAAACCCGAGGCGTGGCAAGCAAAAGTCCCATGCCGGTAGGAAACGGTCACGTGTTGTGGAGGAGGATGTCGAAGAAGAAGAAAAAGAAGAGTACCGTGACACAATTTCGCAGTTCTATCGTGGCAGTTCTGGTACTAGGTTCTATCTAACCAATGATATAGAATCTAATGCAGTAGAGTTTCGGACTAACAGGACAATCCGTAGGGAAAGGGTGTTGGAGAAGATCAGCGAGAAACAATTCAGAATGTTTGAATTTCTTGAATCGAGAGGGGTCATGGGTAGTATGAGGGAGCATGGGCTGTATTCGGCCGAGATTGTTCAAGAATTCTACATGAATCTGTCGAAACATATCACCTGTGGTTTGTCAACAAAATATGGCATGGCATGGGTCAGAGGAAATACGTTCGACATTAGCCCTAAAACGATCAATCGTTTTTGGGGACTGGAGGACGTTGTGGAAGGGGATGATCCTCGACTCGACGAGGTGATCGAGGATCTAACCGGAGGTTTGGAGAGGGAATGGGAAGCTTCAATGCCCGACTCGAGGCTCACCTCACTGAGTGCCGTATTGCACAAGCTTGCCTGTTATAATTGTCTGCCTTCGCAAAATAATATTGTCTTGACCAAGGATGCTGCTGTGTTGATATATAAGCTGAAGAACGGTATACCCGTTAATCTTGGTGAAAGAGTCCTTAGGGCTATGGGAGACTTTGCTGGTAGGAAATCAGGGATCCTGCCGTTCCCTTCGTTGATCACTGGCCTTCTCCTCCAACAAGGTATGCGCAATGAAAACTTTGGAGAAATGGCGGTGAATAATGATAAGTTCACCATCACTGCAACGTACTTGACGAACGACAAGGTGAAGGACTTGCCTTGGGTGGCTGAGGATGGAGTTGAGGCTGGTGAAAACAGTGATAGGAGGTATCATCTGTCTGCTGGTCAAGCAGTGCCTGAATCTGATGCGGTCGAAACCATGGTGACAACCAAACGTTTTGTGGAGAACCAACTAGCTTGGTACAGAAGTTCATATGCAGATCTTCAGAGAGAGATTGCAGCAAAACAAGTTCGGATGCAGGAACTTGGTGTCCTGATAAACAACATGGAAGAGCTGGTTGCAAAAAACGACTTGGATTGACCCATGCTTTATATAGTATGAACTTTCACTTATATGTTTCTACTCGCATGTTTTGATTAGAATATATTGTATGTTTGGTATTTGGATGATGTTGGTTTGTAATGTCAGTGTTGTGTCTAATTTGCTCTAACTTGAATATGGCTATGAAATCCATGCGCATCATCCTTTGGGGACCAATGAATGTACTTTTTAGGTGAAGCATGTCACTGCAAGTAGTGAGTCCAAGCATCAATATGTAATGTCTGTTTAGGCAACATCTACCCGACAAATAGACCCACCCCTTTTGTTGATGATTTGCTGTGATGTATCTGATTATGGTAACCTTTATAAGTTTGATGTGACTATAGTGTTGTGTTGGTCGTTAGACAACAACATAACGATAGTTGTTATATTGGTTTCCGTGGATAAATAATATGAACTTCCTCATCCAGGCGATAAACTACATTACATAGTTCTCTATGTTCCATGTTGTAACGACGAAGATGCAACATTAGCCCAACATTCGTTCCAGAATTCGTCCGTTCATAATTTGATATGAGGGGATTCATGTGGTAATTTTTTTAATTACTTATGCGTGCTGTTGCAAGTTATTTGGGGGTAGTACTTACAACGTCATACGCTTGGGCCACTAGACAATAACTAATATATTAAATAAACATGCACGTGCAACCCCAACATCGTCATAAACACGTTCTTTAAATATTTTATGATGATGAGATCGGGGTACATATGGCAACAGCATGATCCATAACTTACTTAGCCGAATTAAAATAGTTGATTATGAACTTAGTATGACCCATTGTGTATTTGCCCTTCCACTCCAAAGTCACAGCGAATCTTCCCCAATCCGTGCAATACGAGGTTCATCTCGACGACACCTATCGACAATAGATAGCGGTTCATTTTACAAAAGTAAGTAATTAATACTTTATAAAATGTCATATAAAAGTTCTTACTTTAAAAATGGGCCTTGGCGCGGAAAATATCGCACAACCCGCTCCATGCTGGCTCACCGTTTACCATGTACACCTCCGCAAATCGATTATGCTACAAACAAATTTTCTCGTTTTGTCAATATGAAGCAACGTTTTCATTCCGAATTTACCACAAGCAATAGGAAATAAGATTACCTTTAATACTTCGGCAAAAGCGTTTTCTTCGGTATAAACTATTTGGTTGTTTTCTTCATCCCAGAAAATACCATCCCTTGACATTAAATCCGTGAAAGTATCAAAGCGTTGCTTCAGTAAATGAAATTGCCACACGCAATCCCTATATGATAAATTGGTTCCGAATTCATTGTTGGTCTCAAATTCGGCTGCTGAAATGGCATCAAAGTCACACAGCGATAGGGTTGTTTTTGTTGTTCGTGCTATGTCAGCAAGGACCTCGATGAATTTGGTGTCCATTTCCTTTGTCCACACTTTGCTATAAAACATATCTTTTTGTGGCATAGGAACTATTGGTGACATTTTGTCGGTGTGGTGCTGGATGTTTTTTCTTTTGCTCGTTGTGGAAATAGATCTTCGGCGGAGATGTGTGCAAATGCTTTTGCTATATCATACTATTATTTATAGAGCAAGACTCATAAAAGTTTCCCTACCTGGATTAGCCTTACAGCTGTGGCTTACAACCAATAATAACGGTTTCAAAAAGTAATGCGACTTATTATTTTGCATATAGAGTGTGTGAAGCCGGCATATTTGATTACCCCTTTAACGTGGGCAATAAACGTCATATATTTCAATATAAGGCTATGTCAATATGGCGCAATCTATAAATATAGTGTTTTTAACTGCTCATCGTCGTGCAATTAATGATGGAAGAAATATCTAATTATTTGAGTATTATTTAACTATTATCCAAACTGTTTTAATATAATTTTATCCGAGATTATCACAAAACTTTTAATATACTGATACCAGATCTTATCACATTAATATCTATACGCATTTGTTTAATGTTAGAATTCCACCATCACGACATGTATGTTATTGGTCTTGTACATCACGGGATAACCTATGGCGCAAACTTATTTGTATACAATTATATATACTGTCGCATAGCCATACACATAATATCATAGTTGCGGTACAATTGAAATAGGTTTGGAGTGTTTTCGGGTACCTGACTTGGTCTGCAGAAAATCATTTGGTATATCTCGCAGATCCTTCAAAAAGCTGTTTGATTTGACATGACCATGTGCAATTAATTATATTGACTTCGTATTTTTCTACTCAATATACAACGTGTGGAACATCAGCTGCGTAACGTGTTTTCACTTATTTGACGATAAATTGTCAAGTAAGGACATTATCGTAGTTGTATTACTTCAGGCAGATAGGAAAACTATATTAATTTAAAGTGAAATAACATTAAATTCGAGAGGTGTTTGATTCAAAATCCATTCAATGTATACAAGACTATTCATTTAATATTTATATAGTAAAAAGGTTTTTCCGGTTGACATATGTAACGTATAAGCAGGGCGATTATTTATTAAGAGAAAAAAAATTGTTTAAAAGGATTTGTGGATATGAAAAACCAATCAAATATGGACCTGTATTGTATAAATAGACACCTGATCTCGCATTGTTTATCGGGTGACAATGTTGGAGGGATGTTATGCCAACACCTGTGTCACAACTCTAACAAATGGTAGTAGGACGAAACACAACAGGACAACCCAATGGATGGTTTAATTATTACTTTGTCGTCTAACGCCGATATTTTCATTACCCCAGGGAATATAGGAAATTACAAATACAACGGTAATCAAACTTTACATATATTTAATCTTAACAAACACCGACATAGCTAAGATCCATGCACATAATGCCAACAATGCTCCAAGTCTGTGGCGGTTTTGGTAACGCTGTATTAAGGACTGTTGGCTCTCTAGATTATTGACAAGCCCTGGAATCACAGCCTTACACCTGTGGTAAGGTTCAGGATCAATCCAGGACACCATCTTGCATCTAAAGGCCTGCAATAATGTACTTAAAAATTGTTTAACAGAGTACGTACAAGTACCCAATCAAAACTTTTTAAATGCACAAAGTATGAATATACCCACCAGGCATCTCCAGTAACGACGACCAGAATTAGGAATTCTCCATGCGGTCTGCATCACCGCCTCTCGCCCACAGTGGCACAAAACCAGGCCATTTACCGACCCTGGGATTTGCCGCCCCCTTACAGCAGAGCTTTGTCCGTATTCCATCTTGATTTTCAAAGTTATAATATACAATACTCGCTTCTTCGATAAATTATGGTTTATCTCCCTATGTCGAATGGTTATATAGAATTTCCGCGCAATGTACTTTTGAATTTATAATAATATGGAGATTATAAATCAATTATTTTATTGCACAACGGTAATGTTTGAAATGACTGCTACTAGCGTGTCCACAAATCCATGTAACATGGTCGCGTTTGTTGATATATTTGGAACGACCAAATACAAAGTAGAAACTCATTTATATATGAATCTTAAAAAAATAATAAACACAAAAGGGTTGACATAAATTAAATTATTTTACTGCATTTAAGGTACAAAATAGTGTATGAATACTTATCTTATATTTCCAAAGCTATTGAGTGTATATATTCAAATAACTGGGGTTTGGAATGTTTTGACCTAGCATTACTACTTGTCACAAAAATCTATTGATTTTGTATGAAAATGGTCATTCCGGCTGTTTTGTTTTTATGCATTGATGTCGTTAAAAAAAGGGGTACAACGTAGTTCGAAGAATTACTTATAATCGGAATTGGTGACATTTCTATTGATTATAATTTATTTACAAATAATTATCCCATTCAAAAAACAAAGTGTACAAACTTCCTGCCTTACAATGACGCCCACTTTGATCCTATTCATTCACACTTGCATATTAACAAATAATCAATGACGTTGGCTTCTGAAGTACACAACGTATCTTGCTTTCGGCGACAATAAGTTGACATTACCGATGATGGCTACTGCGCAGCCGTATCTCCTAAAAAATAGCTAGGTACTCCTACGAAAACCGTGTGGAACTATTTTAAGGTTAATGAAGTATGTTCAAAATCATCACTTTTTCAACATCTAAACAGTGCCTGGGGAGAATTGTAAAAATTAAAATCCGATTTTAACATACGTATTATTAAACACACATAAATATTTTGGACATCCCAAGCGGAAGGAAAAATGTGGCCGGTCTTTGTTCCAACATATTCAGAAAAGCTTCTACCTCGTAACAGAGAAATAAGGTTGAAAAATAAACTTTGATTTCCATTAGTAAATGGAGTATGTAAATAGCACCAACAACAGTTTACATAAAAACATATTAACAAATTAGAAAGCTAGTTCTACAATTAAGTCCAAAAGAATATTAACTATTGGTGGAGTGGATTATTGGTTAATTGCAATGCATGTTTCCAACCGTCACTTTGTCAATGTTAAATAGAAGGTCAGGAAGTTGTTCGGGCAGCGTGGCGCTTTAATTGGAGGATATATTTATTCAAATAAAATTGACCGTAAGATAAGTATCACTCAAGCCCCCTTTAGATGGTCGGACTGGATTTTTTTTTTTTTTTTCATATATTTCCATAATATTAGGTGATTATATTGTAAACGTTGCAATTTGGGGGTAATTATTTTGCTAACCCTGAACATAATTAAATCGACCTCATATTACTATGTGGTACGAAGAATAATATTGACTAGAGTAAACGTTGAACACCCTAATATCGAGTAATTCCGCATAGCTATTACGTACATGCTATATATTATATTTTATTTAATCTCTTTGTTTAGTTAATCTGCCGCTTAATCCTGACCGTCGTACATTACATTGTTTTTTAGTTTGAAAAGCCCCATTAAGAGTAGTAATGATAGGTATGTATATCCCGAGGTTTCACTATATTACATAGTCATAAATTATACACCACATGTTTGATAATTTTTTTTTTCCGTTCTTGGATAACATTTTCATTTATCCTCTCTCAATGGCCTCCACCAGAAGAACTTTGAAGGAAGTCTACGATTCGACAAAGGTAAATGATCAATAATTATACTTCAAGTCTATTATTCATATGGCGTGCACTGTTGACATGTTCATTTGTCTCGATACATTAATAGGATGACATACATAATGTGTTCCTAAGCTTCAGAGAATTTAGTCAGCGAGATGAGAATATACTACTACGCTATCTTCGCAAGATCGTCGATCGGCAAATTTGGTACACGACGGAGATGATGACGGCGATATACGAGGAATTGGGTAAAAAATTAACGAGGGCAAAGGGGACTGATATATCCCCTATGATGATCAAGGAACGACTCATGATCATGCACACACGTTTCCACTTGTTCAACAGATTTTATAAAGTCCCTGGTGTTAGGCTAAACAAGAAGTCAAGAAAAGTGACAATTAAAACAAATCTTCATGACTTGCATTCCAGATTCGTGAGTTCATCTGAATCCCACATTGTTAATGAGTGTTGCCTCAAGTAATTATACGTATCTAATTTTGTAAATGCAGCCTCTGACGATTGACACGTGGTTCAAGGACAAGGGTTTCATGAACTACTCAAAAATGCAGTATCTTTTCATGGTGAAGGAGCTCCCCATCCCTCAAATCAAGGTGCTTTCCAGGATGGACGTTTTGTCTCCCACCCCTGAATGCCATTTGACGATGGTTATGCTATGTGATGTGTAATCGCATGAGCATTTCAATATGTCTTTTGCGTTTCATAATTGTAAGGGGCTTTAGGTACAACTCCCCTGTTTTGTTTTGACGGTTTCAAGCATGATATGTTCGTTGTTCACTGGATTTGTGGGTTTAATCTATGGTGAGCATCATCTGGTTTGATCTGGTGGTAAACATATTAATAGTGGGTCCTCTATAAAATGAGTCACTAATGGATGTAATGTTGCATGGATGTTATGCGAACATACGGACAACATTAAAACTATAGTTTGATGCACTTCGTTTTCAATTCAATAACTGTGATAAGATCCGTAATGCAACAATTAAAAGACCTTTACTTAAAATTACATTCCAAGACAACAAGTGAGTAGCCAACAATCATTAAATTAAAGCATTGGAAATAAAATTATGCAATGTTTAATCAGATTCATCATAATATGATTCCGTTGACATGTCCTCCGACCCTTCGGTAGATGGGCAAACACACAGATCATAAAAATCGCCACACTTCAAGCAATGCGTTTTTCCGTCGTTGATGGGCGATGGCATATTGGTACTATCAAAAGAGCAACCGTCTTCGTCGTTATCTACGGCTGCGTTAATCGGACCCGAGTCTTCGAGCTCTGTTGACCCATCGACGCAAGTGTGCTCATCGCCGGAGTCTTCACTGAGTTCGGCGTCTGTATTAGGATATGCTCCACCCATATTGTTAAACACGGCGAACATAACTGTGTGGTTTGGTAACCCGTGCAGACGGAAGTACTTATACATTCCAGGCTCAGTACCCTAAGGTAAACATATACAATGATTAGTAAAATTAACTAATGAAATATAAATTTCTACAGAAACACAAATTGCAAAAATCATAGGCAGCGATAAATCAGTTTTTAATGTTGGACTGATGTTGGGAGAACATCCACCCAACATTGCATCCAGAATGCTTCTTATGAAGAAAGCCAAACACATTTGCTTTACCCCTTCGCGTGCCCATGCTGCCACATAAGCCTCAATATTAATAGTAGGAAGATGCGTGCCCTCATCGTAAGATACACCTTCCCTACGAATGAAGGCACAGAAAGTAGACATGCGTCGATACAAAATATTCGTCCGATTCACAAGGCTCTCTAGAACCAGGGGTGGGCCACTGTGCATCTGTAGTTCGATTGAAAGTTTTCTTAGTGCAATGTGCATGGATCTGGCCCTTGATATGTCACCAATCAACTGGAGATATTTGAGTAACATTGCTTCTCTAGCGTCATCCCACTCGTCGTTGTACTCCATCGGTGCATAGACCGCTTCATTTGGCGGTTCCTGACGCATTTATAGAAAATGTCAATTTCTCAACAACTGCTTAATGGATATGGAAAAGTAAATTAATCAAAGCAACGATGAGTAACAATTGACACTTTTTCTAACGGAATATAATCATACAATGATTCTTTCAATAGGTGTGGAACCAAGACTCTTCATCTTGGCGATTAGTTGTTCCATAAGAATTTGATTTTAACTGCTCCTTGTCTGGTGATATGGATTTTGAAAATTATAAATTGGAGGGCGGGGTTGTGAATGTCTATATTGTCGTCGCCTACTTAATTTTTCTTGGTCATGGCCTTTTCAAATATGAACATCAAATAATGGACCGTTGCAACCCCAACCTGAGTGTGGTACAACAGTCAGCCTAAATCGTCGCGTACAATTAATGAGGGAGTGGAAGTTAAAAGAGGTGTGATGCATGGGAACCAGATGAAAAAAGAGGGTTGAGTCAGTGTATTTTTGCCACAACCATTCATCTGTTTACACTTGCAATAAGTAACAATAATCCATCCAACATTGACTCCAGACAAGCTTACACTTTTTAATAAATAATAAATTAAATTTGTAACGCATCCCAAAATAAATTTACATAAGTATAACTTACTAAGCCTTGCTACAATTCCTACATTTGTTATTAATGACATGTGAGTGGCACATATGTTATCGACGCAAAAAGTAATTGGTAATTTATTGATTTTTATGAATAAGTTATGTTTTAGTAGTATCAATCTGTTATAGGTCGAGGTTTTAAAATAGATAATCTAAAATTTACATTTGTTATACTTGATTATTTTTGGGTCGGGGTTCAAACAACAAATAACATTTGTGTAGCAAAAACATGCCCCTAATATGGACATGGTTGGTTGTGTTATTTGTGTTTGATAACGGGCACACCTAACTGTTGTCAATATTAGATTGAAGTTGGTGCAACATCATTTCAACAATAGGTCCAGACGAATTTGCAGTTGCACAATTATAGTCGTTAGATAATTGAATTGAGGGTAATCATCAAATGAAACTAAACACGAATAACATAGGTACTGATTAGACAAATAACAAAATAAGATAAATTACATACATATGGTCGACCACAATCAACCAACAAAAAACACACCACGTGTAGATGTTCAAGACTATAACAAAACATCCAAAAATTGCAATGCTCCAAAATAAACCCAGACTTAAAGAGTAAAGATGATTGAATGCATATTAAGGTACACATCCAATGGCTTTTCAGTAGTTAGTGAGCAGAGCTTTGTAATGCATATAGACATCACTTCTTGGTAGAAGGCGTTTCGGGGCTAGAGTCGATGACGACAACGTTTTTTGGCTTCGAGTCCGGAGTTTTCTGTTCTTTCTTCACGGGGAACAAGCACTTTGCCGTGGCAACCCTCTTCCTTTTGGGGACAAGCTCCTCTACGGGAGGATCTTTTGCGGGGTGAGACCACTTGAGAAGGTCATCGATTGCGAATGTCTTTCGCTTGTGAGTCTGGACAGGGAGAACACAATCTGGGCTCGGGAGGTCAATGAAATTGTCGGCCGTGGTCCCGGAACCATACTTGTCCTCGGCGTCCACCTCGTCAAACACAAATGGATCGACAGTGAGATCGACGAGTGGGAAAGTGTGATCGGATCCAGCAGGTTCTAGTCTCCCAAATATGGAAACGAGTTCATTCCAAGCAAGTTCACCCTCCGTGTGATATGCCACGGAAATGGCGTGTTTCTACAGTACAACAAATGTGTATTATACATCACGTATGTATTGCGAAATATTATACAAATGTAGATGAAATGGCAAGGATTTCTTCAAACGTATGCTTAACTCATTTGATGTGGTAACGTAATAAAGGTAACATAGATCAACTATAGTTACTTTTGTAATACTAATACAGTTCCATCAGGTAATATACAAATCAACAATGCAATAATTAACGCAAAACACGTTGTAATTAACTTGCCAGAACCTATCGCTTGCTACATTAAAAATAATACTTGTACGGCAAAGTCCCACACACACTGATAGTCAGCACTTACTTCAAAAGTGATAGGATTAAATTTTATGAAAGGATTATCTACGAGCCAAGAGAAGCAGTTAAACCTAGCATGCAAGTGCGCAAACCGCTCACGTAATGCCTTTAGGTTGAATGTTCTGCCATGTTTCTCGTTCAGTTTATCCATACACTCGACAAACACAAAGTTATCATTCTTTTGTATGTTCCGCTCGAGAAGTTCCGCATGTTTTGCCAAGATCCCAATGAAAGTGCCATCGATATCGGCATTCCAAGGGGACTCGTAGAACAACACATTTTTGGCATCCATTTTTTTGAAAGATATTTTTTAAAAATTTGACAAAATACAGCAACAAACAGCAAAAATTCGACTGTAGACTTTGAAAAACAACTTCAACCCAATTCTAATAATTTATATTACTCAACTAATTGCAACGAGGATTTTGTTAGTGCTTGGTCAAATAGCCTGCCCAAAGGAAGTCATTTATAGGCAAAAGAAAAAGGGGGGGAAATGGATAGTGGATTTCTGGCGGGTAATTTTACCGCCAACAATGTACTATAATCACACTTGAGATAATGTTAATCATGAGAGAGTTTGGTGCATTTAATGCTTTGTGTTCCCCATGTACAACCGATGGGACAATTACAACAATCTACTTGAACGTTTGTTGTTGTGCCGGTTACCGTCCACAAAACAAATTATACTAACGGTTCATCAAATTAATTAATGGGACAAATCATTAGGCCACCCAATAGTAAAGTATCAACTGTTACAAACAAACGTGTTCACGTGTTGAATTGTGCCGGACTTGATATATATAACAACATTGACCAAGATATAACTTGTTTACATGTTAATGATTATTGGCCATATTTAACACTCTACGTAGAGCTCAGCTGAAGGGTTGTTGATGCTTCTTCATAAATCTCATACGGGGTGCTTGAAGATACAATTTCCTCAATGCGTGTCAGCGGAGCACGCTTGACGTTGAAGAAATAATCAAGCTCAAAATAATTGGGCATTCCGTGCAACTTAAAATAGAAGTCAAGCAGTGTCTCCTGCATAATGAGTATAGAGTAGTGAAGAGGTCAATACCCGTTCGATGAAATGTGTGACTAGTTACAACGACGCATTTAACTCACTTTTTCAATATGACCACCCAAACAAAATGCAAAGATCTAGCGCGGGTACAAAAGTTGATAACCGGAAATATGAGTGATTCATACTTCACGGTCAAAATAAATTGTCTCCACGGGATTAATCTTTTGAACTGTAAATATAGTAGGCATCGAAAACAACTACAACGACAAATACAAAAACATTGTATAATTTAATCTTATATAAATTTCAACGAAATTTACGCTGTTTTAGATGACAATTTTTCTTTCAAAAATAACCTCCTCATTTGTGGTAAATGATATTTTCAGATTTGTTATGCATAAATGGATAAATGACATAGAAATTATGGGGTTTTGCAAAATTAGTACCTTATGATCGTATTCAGCGTAGAGTTCGTCGGTGCGAACAGAATCACTCTATGGGTCGAAAATAACTCCTGGGATTGACATATATCGACGGAACTTGATAAATCTTTCGCGCATTACGCCAACGCGAGCTCGTATCATGCCGGGGGTAATATCGCTAACGAACGTTTTCGACATGAAAACGCCCACCTGTTTCATAACCTTCCACATGTGCGTGCAATCTAAAATCGGATGAGGTTTGGAGAACTCGCGTAGGGCAAATGCAAGTTGTGCCTCGGTTTCGGCGCACCAAAATTTGTTGTAGTGAAATGGATGTCCAGAGTCTCGGTTGTTATCCTAACAATATCAAGTGTATATCGGCCGGTTAGACCATAAACAATAAGAATCCTATGTTTTGTATAACTTTGGTATTTCATGCCAAAGTTATTTTCAATAATGAGTGGATTAGTCTACCTCCATCGAAGGGGTCCGGCCGGTGCTATCCATGGTGGAGCAAGTGGAAAATTCATACGACATGGTGAAATGGCAATTGAGGGTTTTGGAGATAGGATTGTCTTCGAACGTGATGAATGTCTCGTAAGCAAGGTATAGGGGAAAATGAATAATATACAAAAGGAAGGTATAATATAGCTACATGATTAGGGTATTTAAGACAGATTGCATGGCATTGATCAATGGTGGTTGGGGGTTGTTGAAGGACAGCCCCACTAAATAAATTTTACGAGGGTATTTTGTTGCGTACACATCCCACCCGCATACAACTACAAGTCAACGGTACATGCAACTTTTAAACACACTTTAATAAACACCATTTCCCTATATTATGGGCTCCACTTACTTACCATATATTTTAAATAATGATAATGCAGGTTTTTCATATTGTTCTCAAAAGGCGGATCAAACCATAAACAACTCGCGGCGTAGTTCCTAATTAGGGATCGTGTGATACGCACGAATAGAGTTCACGTTGATGGTTATCAAGGATATGTGAATACGCAAATAAATCTCCAAACTATGGCAAATACTATAAATATTTTATTTAATGCGAACGACTTCCAGAAGGTTAGCTCATATTTGCATAATGATTGATACCAGTAAAAACTATTCATAATCATGAACTGTTATAGATACCAAATACATTGATTATTTGTGAACAACAGTGTGGCATTAATCTATATTGAACATCGGTCGCGTACTTACAACGGCTTACTTTATCTGCACTTAAGAGGAGGGTTCGGGTTTGAATGTTATCGCAATGTTGACGCAACAGGCATCAAACATTGAGACCAAAACATGTCGGCATCCTAATTCTAGTTGGAATAATTTTTGTGTACTACAATTTCAGGTAATGACTGCGCATTATATTCTCGACAATCTCTAAATTTCCAAAAATAAAACTCCGTATTTACATTAAAAAATCAAACATTAGAGGTCCAAAAAGTTAAACGTCATGTTGGACCAAATTAGTTGTAGGGTTATTAACGTGGCCATAGAATAAGACAAAGGAACTGTGGGGACATTAATTAAACAGGGCTTCGTTGCTTACCCACATTTATTGAATAAATCAATCTATCGGATGCAGGGATAATAATGGCAATATCGGCGTAGGAGGTACCATGATGGGACATGTAACACCTTATAAAATGCATTTTCAACTACAACATCTTGTGCAGTGACCAATTATTATCAGTAACTCTTTTAAAAAAAATTAGAGAATACGTAGCAATGGAGCAAAAAGTAAATGGCGATTGCAGAGGCAAGAACTTCGAGTATGGAGGAGGTAGCTCGGACCCTCAATATCATGTTTTACCCAGAATTCAGGTAACGTGGGAAAAATAAATTGAAGTGAATAATGGCCATTCCGCGAGGAAGGTTCATTTAATTATAATTTTCCATTTCATTTCATGCCACATTACAGTAATATTTTTTGCAACCATTTTGACGGGTGCTTATGCTAATCATATCTCCATTTTTAAATTTTGGAAGACACGGGGGATGCGTACTATGTATACCAACCAGGCTATTTACAAGTGGGAATGGAACCATTCATTGGATGAGTTGTATATAAAGACATTGTACAGCGTTGCAAAAGAGGCCGACTTAACAACGCGACGTGGTGTCGTAGAAGCACTCAGCCGGGTGCACTTCATGCTATGCTATGCTCGTCCCGATCTCGGCATCACGATCACGGATGTAATGGATCAATACCGGAATCTATGCAGGAGGTATGTCGGGTTCAAGGACTACATTCGCTTACTGTGCGTAACCTTCGACCCCAAGAACAATTGTGTTAGCGTATCCAATAAATTAGAGCTTTTAAAGAACGGTGATGCGGTAATGGCCTGGAGATAAACTAAACTTGAGTTAAATAACGTAGACGAAAGTGATTCATAACTTAACTATGGTTTTCTACAGTCTCAGGATGACTTTAGGAAGAAGTTCTTTCGCAAACATGGTTTACCGCTCTATGACTTAATGGAGTACATTTTCGGGGAAAGAGATGCGCGTCATCCGAAAAGTTACTAAGATAGGAACATTGTGGTCAGGCAATCGAGCAACGTTTTGCGGCTTCGTCGCCGATTTATATTATTATCATGCTCGAATGGTACCTGCCTCGAATTATATATGTAGTTCTCAATATATGCTGGTCGCCTTATGTATTGTTTTGATTAAGCCCACGTCAATGGGATGACACAATTTGTTATGATATTAACAGAGTGGCACGTGAACTCATTTGGCCGAAAAAGATGGGATTTCACTCGGCGATTGAACTTAACTTTGTTAGCGTGACTTGCCGCCCCTTTTACAAATAACAACCTATTTGAGTTCTAGCAAAAAAAAAAACAAAATAACACGGGGACAACCTTGCAACAAAAGACATGCAAATCAAAATCAATCTCACCACCCAGGATAAAAGTAGATATTCTATTTTCAAAAGGATAATGCAATCTCATAACACAAAGGTACTTTTAAATGTTTATAATAAATTCATAAAGGGTGAAATAAATTAGGGAGATCTAAGTTGTCATAATATCCAACGAAATGTATTGTCAATATTTTGACTGCCTGCCTATATCGTAATGCTTAGATCGCGTGCATGGCCAAAAAAAATGGTGGTTTTTAAATTATATTTGACGATAACAATCAAATGAGTTGACTTGGGAATTTAATTAGGTAGGCATGTGGCCAACACAGCTATGGTATTACTATATTAACAAAGTTCATTGATGTGCTGGGGGATTCACAATTATGGAGTATCCATGCCAATCCAGTCAAAAGATTTACAAGATTGCATTGAAGAAGTCACATGAAGAGTTGGCTACTTCTTAATTAATGGTTACCACATTTAATATGTATCATATATGTATTGGCAGTTGTGTGTAGTAATGGCAACACAAAAGTGTTACAATCAAAGTTCACTTTTGCGGGAGAAAATTAGATAAAGCACTCAAGAGAGGCATTATATGCATAGTTTTCCGTACAACATAATTTCCATCAAGATTACTATAACAGCTCCACTGGAAACAAAGTTTGGTAAGGAGAACCAGGAGGACAACTACGAGTACGGAAAATGCAGCTGCAACCCCCTGTTGGTTGAATTTCTGAAAAATGAACACGAACAGACAAATCCAATAACTTATGTATTTTAAAACTTACATGTAACACTATTATTCAGGACACCTGGTCATGTTCAAATATGATTTAATTAGTCTACGCAAACTTCAAAAATATAGTTACAATAATAGTTAGCAAACATTCGAATTTCAATGTTGGATGGATGTTGGCTAAACATTGATATAACATTGTTTCCAGTAAACTTTATTGTGATCAACAATATGTAATGTAGTTTCGTATTAGTGAATTTATTGTTGTGATAAACGTTAACTCAATATACTAGTAATGGGATAATATAAAATATGTTTGTTTTGTTACGTACGGTGATATATTAGTATCTATTAAACATTGTTTGCTTGTGCCAAATATAATAGAAAATTTTATATTTATAAATATTTCCTCTTGGAGACAATAATATTCAGGGTTTATTGATTATAGAATTATTTAAATTGTCAAACATGAACACAACCACATAAAATTCAAAAATCCGTGCAGAAAGTGGAGTGGGGCATTTTAAATGAAATTCAAAAAATGGAGGCAAACCAACGGTTCTCTCCTTAGCAAATGGAACCAACCGTTTTTTTAAATTTTATTAATGTCAGTTATGTAATGATTAGCTACATAAAGCAACAGCTTTATCATTTGCCTTATGTCATAGCACCACCTCGGTTTATGCAAAATGCTATATTTCCCCCTATTTCCCTTTAATTGTATTCAGCTATTTTCAATTTCCCCCCAAAATTGTTGTTAATGGGCCGAAAATATATTTTCTGAGAAGCTCAATATCCCTCAAAATGATTTGTTTTCTGAAAATTATTTCTCAAATGAAAACCAAACAGGGGCTTAGTCCTTTATAAAGGTTCTGGAAACATAATAAAAGTAGATTTTTGATTCACAAGTTAGAGGTATTTGGATCTATTCTACGAGGTACAAATTCAATATATTTTGTTTAAATGGACTATAAGAACTCAAAAGCATTGAGATTGTGTGAATTTTTAGTTTTAAAAAAGTTTTAACTGCAAATAAAGAAGTGCTTGTTAATTAAATAATCTAGTAAATTTAAATTAACTCAAGAAAATAATATGTTATGAGTTTTTTTATAAGTATATCTTTCCATTTAACTCTCATTTCTGTTTAGATTAAAAAGAAGATTTCAAAACATAAATTTAGTATTGTATGCCCGAAATTAGTGTTAATTTCGGTAGACCAATGAAAAAGAAGAATTCCAGCTTACAAATATTTATAAAGAATGATTCAACCATGACAAAAAAATTATTTATTCAATTTTTGAATTCATATAGATTCATTCGCTCCATACAATTCAACGACTCTATGCATTTCTCAATCAACATAGGCAAAGTTTCCAGAAACTAAAGTTCGTCTAACTATAAAATCATATTTTCTCACATATCTTTAATACATGACATAAAACTGAGACAATCCTAAAAGTTAAGGAGATACATAACTGCTTACCAAAATACAGGAAAATCAACAACAACAAGATAAAATATATGCAAAAATTGTACTAATATCTCATGTCAAGAGCAATAAAAAGGTGTGTAACAAATATACTTGTCACTAGATAAATAAAATTTGTCACCACAATTGGCATCAAAGGAAGAAATTTTGTGCACGTTTTATTGAGACGAATTCAAGACTTTCGTCACTAAACTTACGTTTCTTGCGATGAAAGTTAATATTGTCACATAAAAAACTTGTCTTGTGGCGAAATTCCATTTTGTCACCACAGCCAAAGGTGTAGTGACGATTTAAATTTTTGTCACAAGAAATTGTCATGAAAAATGTTTTTTTTTTAGTGTCAGTCGGAGTATGTTGAGGTTTTTTAAGCTTCTAATGCAATCTGGTAAGCAACGAATTGAATTTTCGCTCAAATCCAATTCCCGCAACAAACTTAAATTGCGCCAGTCCTTTGGAAATGCAGTTTATGAGAGATTACAATTTGCAAGGCTAAGCCTCACTAAACATTGGGGTAAATATAGTTGTGAAACCCCTTGAATCATCTTTTCTTCTGATCTCCTACGGCCAAATTTCAAACACTTTCAAAGACTCCAGCTTCATTATCGATATAGGCAAGTTATCAACTTTTCTGCACCCAGATATGATAAGTGTTTCAAGTGATATAAGCATGCCTATATTCAATGGAAGTTTTGAGAGGTTCTTGCATCCTCGCAAATTCAAGAAGACAAGATTACGTAAGCATCCAATAGATTGATGGATCTTAATCAATAAAACTGTGTCTATACCATATAATAGTTTACTCAAGTTTCCTTAAATATGTACCTGCATGTCACCAAAATGTATGTGCTGCCATCATTTTTTTACCCCGGGCTGTTATTTATTTAGGGTAACTTTTTCAAAAAAAATTAAATTAAAATGAAAATATTAAATATACAAAATGAAGGAGGTTGCTCTGAAGTTGATGGAGGAGGTTGCTCTGAAATTGATGAAGGAGGTTGGTCAAAAGGTGGTTGTAAAGTTGATGATGTACCTTCATTTGGTTTGTAAAACGGTTGTTCCACTCTCCATTGTGATTTATAATTTATTATAAGGACATAGATATGAGACAATGGATTATGACATATGAATCATGAATGTCAACAAACAAAGTGACAAATATTAAACTTTTTAAAGTACTAGAAAAAGATAATTTTTCTTGATAAAGTAATTGTAGGTTAAAGGGTAGAGAATTAACTATAAACTTATATGACTTTTTTAACTTTTAACCTCAAGTTCAAATTCTATTTTTTTAGTAGGGTACCCAGTACTATAACAAGTAACCAACAAAAACAATTGTTAGTTTATTTACACAACACCCATCAAAGATTTAACCTAACAACAAATAATGTGCATAGAAAACTTTCATTGATCACACTTTCAAGCTCCCATTATAAATTTTAGCTAAGAGATTGACAAAAATAATAACCCTAATCCCTAAATCCCTAATATGTTAGTTCATTTTATTATCAAAAGTAAATTAACACAACTACACAAGCTAAAATATAAGACTTTATTTAATTAAAAAGAATAACTCACCAATCACCAATCCCAAGAGTTGATTTGGAGACTAAGTTATTTTGTTGCGTGCAGCAGTACAATGGAGTTTCTTCTTTACTTTTTAATTTTTTTTCTTTTTTTTTAGTTTGTGTGTATAAAAAAGCTTTTGACTGGATGTGCTATAAAGTATAGAAGGATAGTAATGTTTGGACTTCCTTTTAAGTTATATGTTAAACCCAGAAACTTAAATTCGAAATTCATTTTTATTGGGTCAGGTTATATATATTTTTGTTGGCTAATAATAAGTATATCTAGTGGACTTTTTTTAAAATTTTGTACTCGACTGCAGCCCACCTAAAGCCCCTATGTGGCGCCGCCCATATCTGCTGGGATACCATTCTATAAGTTGGGGGATGATGACCATGAGTGGAAAGATACTTTATATGTGGAAATTCCACTTTAACTCGCACTTCGTTTTTTTCTTCTATGGCTAAGTGATGTCCAATCTCCAAATTGTGGCCCCAAATCATTTCTTCCTTGTCTTCTGGGATGTCAGGGTATGTTTCGCTGTAAGTCCACGTCAAATTCTTGCTTTTGTTGGTGATTTCAAAAGATACAAATGGGTGTTCAGAAATTACTTCCTTATAATCTTTTGAAAGAGTATATGCACAAGAAATCTCTATCCAGTTGATCCTCATCCTGCACTTGATAATCACGGAGAATAACTCTGGCAAACCTAACCCGCTTGCGGTTACTTCCCCGGGAACACGTACACTTGCTACAATACGTCGATCTAGGACCTGGAACAAAGAAACAACAACACTCAGTAGCATAAAGATTTTTCGGAATTCTAGAGTGTACATGATGCAAATTAAAATACCCGAGAAAGACGGTTAAGTTTCATTATGCCTTCAATCTCAGACAGTTGTATGCAATCATAATAATATATACGTTCTGGAAAACAATCAGGTGAAAGGTACGTGATTTCTTGCAGGGAACTGCAGGAGTTCACCATCAAGGCTTCAACTTTTGGCAGCTGTAGAAGTGATTCGAGCCTCTCACATGAATTCAGTTTGAGACTTTCGAGGTTTTTTAAACTTCTAATGCAATCTGGTAAGCAGCGAATTGGATTTTCGCTCAAATCCAATTCCCGCAACAAACTTAAATTGCGCCAGTCCTTTGGAAATGCAGTTTCTGAGAGATTACAATTTGCAAGGCTAAGCCTCACTAAACATTGGGGTAAATATAGTTGTGATACCCCTTGAATCATCTTTTCCTTTGATCTCCAACGGCCAAATATTTTTGCTCTCCATGACCTTAGATCTTCGGTGGAAGAGGACAAAAGACTTAAATCAATATCGTCAGCATGCAACACTTTCAAAGACTCCAGCTTCGCTATTGATTTTGGTAAGTTATCAACCTTTGTGCACCCTGATATGATAAGTGTTTCAAGTGATATAAGCTTTCCTATATTCCATGGAAGTTTTGAGAGGTTCTTGCATCCTCGCAAATTCAAGAAGACGAGAGTACGTAAGCACTCAATAGATTCATGGATCTCAATCAAACTGATACAGTCTTTAAGAATCAGACTCTCAAGACTTGGGAGAAAATTGAAATCCGGAGTCCTGGAAAGGCTATGAGAGTGACCCAGATTCAGAAACTTCAGTGATCCAAGTACCTGCAAAAATCAAAGAAAAAAGAAGCCAAAAAACCTGACTATCATGACACTCATCACAGCATTAAGTTGGATATTACTTCTCATGCGCAACTGGGAAACAATGTAATGCTGAATGATTGTACCTTGATTCCTTTGAAAACATTCTTTAAACTGCTATAGCGCAAGTCAAGAACGACCAATTCTCCCAAAAGAAACTCTGCTGGTATAGACGTATGAGGATATCGAAGCCATTTTAACCATTTGAGTCTTTTAGGGAATTTTTTAAAGTTTCCCGTGAATTCAACCTGATTGAGCAATAATATTCGTAATCTGTGCATTCCATCAAGTGTGCTAGTCCTCAGGACTTCTGCATGTCGCTTTCTTGATGATGATGATACTTGATGCCCAAAAATGCCACCACCCTGAAATTGTTTGTTTGAACTTCCATGCCCCTGCCACACTGATTCATCAACTACTTCTTTATTCATACGTTCCATATCCGTTGTAACATTGGAGACTCCCTCATAAAAGTTTTGATTGTGCAGGACATGCATGTCAAGGCATAGGCCTTCTACTGCTTCAGTGCCCTAGAAAAAAGCTTCAAGATTATTAAAATGCATTGTAACCTGCAGAATAAAAGAGATAAAAACACAGGGTTTATGAGCTTTACCGATTTGTCCCTTAGCACGTCAAAAGAATCCTGATGATTCCATAGTCTACTGCGCTTTCCAGGTTCTTTAGGTGATTCTCGGCGAACTATATCCCTTGCCATGTCTTGAAGTAATTGATGCATTCCAAATTTGTTGGGTTCTTCAATTCTTAATAGATAGCCATCTATGAGGCTTTCAATTCCAATTGCAGTACAAAAACCCCAGGCATCTAACACACATTTTGCAAAATCTTTATCTTTCCCAATAAAGAAACATGCAATATGGAGAAATAAGTCCCTATCATGATCATCTTGTAGTGAGTCATAGCTAATTTGGAGTTTATTCACTATTTGGGTATCAGGAAACAGTTCAAGCTTTCTCAATGCACTTCCCCATACATCTAAACTCTTCCCTGATAGAGAAGAACCTATCACTTGAAGAGCTAAGGGGAGTCCACCACAGTGGTTGACTATTTGTTGCGAGAGTTTCAGGTAATCATCAGCAGGATTCTCGTGTCCGAATGCATGCATACTAAAGAGCTTCAAGGACTGTTCGGTGTCCAATTCTTGAACTTGATGCACTTCACAAGTTTTGCAGATTTGTAGCATCCGCTGGTTCCTGGTTGTTATTATGATCTTGCTTCCTTGACTGAACCAGTTTTTCATTCCAAACACTGCATCTAGTTGATCAACTCTGTCTACATCATCAAGGACAAGGAAAAATCTTTTATAGCGTAATAGATCTTGAATCTTAGTGACTCCTTCATCAACATTATTGATTTTGCCGAATTTGACATTCGTGATGTCTGAAATAAGTTGTCTTTGCAGACGAACAAGACCATTTGGTTGCATTGAAGTCTCCCTCACATTAGCCAAAAAGCTGCTGCCTTCAAATCTTTCAAAATTTAGATTATACACGGACTTGGCAATGGTAGTCTTCCCAATCCCACCTACCCCACTGATTATGAATATGCTAACATCAGTTGATTCATTTTGCAGCCACAAATTTATTTCTTCGAGTCTGGATTGCATCCCGACCATGTAAGGGGTCGTGCTCAATATCTTCAAATTCAGTTTTTCCCTGATTACTTGCACAACTTTTTGGATAAACTTGGATTCTTGCCTACGATATTGCAGCAAAACAGTTGTAAGTAAAAAAAATCGGTAAAAATGTGTCTTATTTGGTGTATCATGAGTTCCCTTATTCTTTTCTCTTATGCTTGTTTTCGTTATTATTGTGATTGATGGAGGAGAAATGAAACACAACAAGTTTGAATTCATGGCTATGATGACTCAGTTTTCACTTGTTATGTCTATCACTATTAATGAGAACGTTTACTTTATTAACTTATATTAAGCATAACTTGTTGTTGCAATTTAATTAGGTAAATATTTATAGCATTAAATTACCCGTTAACTTGATCTTTTAAAACCATTCCTGCCAAATCGGCTACCTCTCTGAGTGCTTCCCTCCACTGCTTTATCTTATTTAACAATTCCATTTTCCTTGTTGAATCAGTTTCATGCTCAACCTCCATCTCGTAACGTGCAAAAGCCTCACCCAACCTTCCGGTCTGTTTCCGTACATCAGTTGGCTCCACATCGTGGTAGACAGGTAAAACGACATGTCCTTTCCTCCTTCTATGGTCAAGAATCATCACAAGTTCATCAAGACACCATCTCGAAGTAGAGTAGCCGCTCGACATAATAATGATCGAGCATTTGGACTCACTGATTGCTTTTCCTAACTCGGACTTTAAATTTTCTCCTTTGGGTAAGCCATCATCATCCAGGAACGTGTGAAATCCTGCTCGCGTCAAAGCCTCGTAAAGATGACCCGTAAAAGTCTTTCGGGTGTCCTCGCCCCTGAAATTCAAGAACACATGATAAGTGTATGGAAGTGTGGGAGATTGTGATGGGTTTCCTAAAGTTAGCTTGGAAGCCATTGAAGAACTCCCAAAAGATGTTGTGGCTCTTCAACAATGTTCAACATAATGCATAAATACTGCAAAGGATGCCAAGGAAACCAATGTACATTATTATATGCTGACTTGTTGACTTAAGAAATTTCTTAGCATCTTCACAATGTAACTTATGGTACAAATATACCTTCTTTTCCTTAACATATACGCAGCCGCAGGTCATTGTTTTTTTTTCTTTTATGTTATTAAATAAGAAAAGAAGCCTCAAAATTAGGCCTGTAAGTGATGTAACTTTATAAAGACTGTAAACAGGGCATTTTCCTTTGTGTTCTTTTATTCCTTGCGTGATCAGATTTTACTGATATGGTAAATCACGTATTGTGTGGACCCGAGCAATTTTTTTCTTAGTTGAAGTTTGTGGTTTTATAAAACCCATTGTGTGGACCCGAGCAATTTTTTTCTTAGTTGAAGTTTGCGGTTTTATAAAACCCACCGCGAAAAACATGCATATACCGACATTATTATGTTTCTTGGAATGTGTGCTTTTGTCGTTACTGGTTAGTGGAAAAAGAGTACGACGATAATTATATACTGTAGCTATTGCGATCTAGCTAATATTATATGTTGACTAGTTGACTTTGGAAATTTCTTTGCATGCTCAGATTGATGACTATTGGTACAAAGGCACCTTGTTTTCTATAACATTTATGACAGGGAGACGAGTTGGGTTTAGTTGGCGTACATAGGTATGGGCTGGGGGGACCACTTTTATTTACTGTGGTCCGAGGTTTTTTTTTAGAGTTTTGAGTTTTGACCACTTTTATTTACTGTGGACAATATACATCGAGACATTAATTGTATTTTGGTGGGGTGATTTAAGTGGCCCAACAATGATATGGGACGGCTCGCCCCGCTAACGACCCAACGGGTAAGTATCGAACCAAGGTGGTTCAACGCTTCCTAGACTATCGAACGCTCTCGTTTGTTGTTATTGCCCTTTTCAAAATGGGGCCCACATATCGAGGTATTTTGTGTACCCAAACGAAATAATACCAAATTATTAACGCCGTCTGTGAGAACACCACTGACACGGTCGCGCAAGCAAAGATGTTTAGGGAATCTCGGCACAAAGTAGGCAGTAGAAAGTTCAAACATTGAAATGCACCACCTAGCTGGAGCAGACCCCACAACTAAGACCCACACGCCATCATCGCCTTATGTTCACATCGCCTCACCAACTCGACAGGAGCCGCCGGTTCCGGCAACTTAGGATCAGCAATTGCCAAATCCGAATGTGGTAGTCGCGTTGATTGAGGCGATACCGTCTGCTATAATGGATAAGATAATGGCAGTGCTCCGCACAGCAGTGGCAACGACACTGCCAACTATGCAGCCACGTCTGTGCCTCCGCTGGTCTGCCACAGGGAAGCACCACGAGCTTAGGCTTCGGGAACAAGGTGTCATCATGAGGAAGACGCGAATAATCAAGCCCAGGATAATGCAAGGGCAAGATTTGAGTCAGGTGAGGTGGAATCCCGAAGAGATTATGGAAAGGCGAGACGTGAAGGTAGTCGTGTTGAGGCCGAGGGATTTAAAGTAGAGCGCGCAGAGATTGCTAGGAGGCTGAAAAGGTTAAATAAAGAAAGAGAAGATGAGTAACGCTGAATGGCGATGGTGGTAGAACCACGCAAGAGCACTATGTTCAGTGCCAAGACAGAGCTTGTGATACTAGATTAGGGAGAAAATATACCATAGCTAACGACTTATGAAGGGAAGCAAGATCCTTTGGATCACATATTTTATTTGGATGGGTTGTTGTCCCTTAAGGAATTCATCAACAACGTGCAAGCGCGCATATTTCGCCACGACATTGACAGGTGTTGCATTGGATTGGTTCTCCAGAATTTTCGTAGGAACTATAAGAAATTATGCGGAATTGAGGAAGAGAATTAAGAGACATTTTTGTACCCAGTAAAGAAAAGAACTGTCATGGATCGTTCACACTTATACTCAGTCAAGCAGGGGGAGAAATAGACACTAAGAGAATTCGTGAAGTGATTTAACTAAGAGATCATGAAGATTGGCAACCCGCAGATAGAGAATAACCTATCACTTGAAGAGCTAAGGGGAGTTCTACACGGTGGTTGACTATTTGTTGTGAGAGTTTCACGTAATCATCAACATGATTCTCGTGTCTGAACACATGCATACTAAAGAGATGCAAGGATTGTTTGCTGTCTAATACTTGAACTCTATGGACGTCACAAGTTTTGTAGATTTGTAGCAACCACTGGTTATTGGTTGTTACTATGATTTTGCATCATTGATAGAACCAGTTTCTCATTACAAACGCCGCATCTACTTGATCAGCTCTGTCTACATCATCAAGGATAAGGAAAAATCTTTTAGAGTGTAATAGCTCTCGAATCTTAATGACTGATTGATCGACATTATTAATCTTGTCAGATTTGATATTCGTGATTTCTTAAAGAAGCTGTCTTTGTAGATGAACAAGACAATTTGGTTGCATTGAAGTCTCCCTCACATTTGCTAAAAAGTTGCTTCCTTCAAATCTTTCAAAATTCAGATTATACACAAACTATGAAATGGTAGTCTTCCCAGTCCCACCTATCCCACTAATTATGAGAATGGTGTTGGAGAAATTCCTAATTTTGTAGTGAGACAAAATGGAATAAGAATTTGGAGTTGAGTCCAAATAAATAAGTTTGTGAATGATATTGGCTTATTGAGAAGCTAGTTGGAAATTTATTTATTTTATAAATAAATTGGGGATAAATATTTAAATTTCATTTAAATGTTTAAAATATTCAAGACACACTTAAGGGCTGATTAATTTGGGCGATTTAATTCGCGTCGTTAATCAGGTTGACTGAATTGAATTTCTCATTAGTGGTGTATTGGTTGATACATGTTTTCTCAACTATAAAAGGATGCCTTCTGCAGAAGGAAAAATCATCCTAACATCCAACACTCAAAACTTTTTTCAGCATATTCATAGCATCTCATTTCTTGAGTTCTGCAAAATACTGTTCGTGTTCAATTTGAGAAGGGAGTGTAGTCCTTCACTTACTCCCTTATTGTGTGAGGACGTTGTACCTTGGGAGGTCGTTTCCCACTGAGGGCTTGAAGGGTAGCCGGGAAAATTGATCTTAAGGGGAGAAAGTTAAACTTCCAACTCGTCCGATGCTTCGACGGAATTTTCTGACTCGTCTAATCCACTCCAAGGATTTTCCTACCGTTGCTGAGAGGTCGAATTTATTTTATTGTCGTAATTTACTTTCAGTTTTGCAATACATGTTATATATTATTGTTTATTGTTCTGAAAATTTAATCATATCCTATCGCTTATGTTTATGTTTATATAAACATGTCTATGTGCAATACACGTACCCAACAATCTTAAGATCAATTTATTTTCTACGTATTATGTGTTGCACGTATATGTGGTTTTATTCTAGGATTTCCAGAATTTGTTTTAGTATACTAAGGTATTGAGGAGCATGTTTATGTTTTGATAATCTGTTTTATTTGCTTCCTTTTGTGGTATTCGGATTATGCTTTAGTCCACAAGCTAATTTGGCATAAGTGTTAATTTCCAAAATTCAGCAGTAGTGTTGCTTTTCTTTTATTTGTGATAATCCGCAGTTTTGGTTGGTGTTCAAAAAAAAATAAAAAAATTCAGCAGTTTTGTTCTCTGTTTTTCTGTTTTCAAATTCATAGTCAAGCAGGTTTTTCAAAAATTAAATTTCGTTCTGTTGGAAATCGATCCCTGTACCCCTTCCCCGTAAATGCTTGTCAGTTACCATTAGGCTAGATTAATTCTTGACAATTAATTGCTCTGTTATGTATTTATTTCATGGTTTTAGTCTGCGAATTAATTGCCAAAATAAAAACGTAACAAGTGATGATCGAACCCGAGACCCTGTGTAATTGCATGCTACCTTGACCATTGAGCTGAATTAATTCTTGTGTATTATCTGATCCGTTACATGTTTATTGCATGTTTTATTCTGCGAATTTAATTGCAAAAATGTTTAAGTGTAACAGCTGAGGATCGAACCCGAGTCCCTCTATTTGCCAGCCATTGTCTTTACCACTTGAGCGTTACGGATCTTGTGTGTTAAGTTGTTCGGTTACGTATTAATATATGCTAAAATTCAGCTGTTGATTTAATTTGCTGAGCATGTTTAATTCCAAAACGTAACTCCCTGGATTCGAACCCGCATCACCTGTGGTATTGAATGTGCTCCTTACCGTTAGTCTGTAAGTTATTTCGTGTTAAATGCATGCGTTATTGTGTAATTAAATGACGTGCGGCAGTTTATTATTTGAATAATATGCTTAATATATCCATGCTATAAATATATTTAAATTAAATATTTTGAGTAGATACAATTTAAATATGTGATATATGTTGAGCATGTGATTAGTGAAAATAATTGCAATTGAGATATGTAGGAATATATAAAAGTGCAAGTGTGCGCTATGAAGACTTTAAATAATTATAAGTGTGAGACTTGTGAATTATTTAGAGATATGGTGGGTGATATCACTAAGAACAATGCCGCAAGCATTGATACCTTCCCAATAGCGCGCGACGTTGAGGTTGTCACGCTAAATCAAAGTGCTAACAGTATTGAGACCGTAGTACCGGTTTTGAGAACCACTATGTCATATTCTCAACTAGAGAAACCTAAAAGAATATCGAAATAATTCTAAGTACTGAGACTTGTGAATTATTCGAAAGAAATTCAAAATGAGAATAATTCTAAGTACTGAGACTTGTGAATTATTCGAAGGAAATTAAAATTGAGAATAATTCTAAGTATTGAGACTTGTGAATTATTTGAAGAAAATTCATAATTAGAATATTTCTAAGTATTGAGACTTGTGAATTATTCGAAAAGAAATTCAAAATGAAAATAATTCTAAGTATTCAGACTTGTGAATTATTCGAAGATATTCTAAGTGAGAATATTTATACAGACGGTTCTGTCGCAGAAAGGTGGAGTGTAAGTGGACTTGTCCCTCCACTGGCCTGGGAACCTAATATTCTGTCGCAGAAAGGTGGATTTTAAAGAGGTTTTGTCCCTCCACTGGCCTGGGAATATCTGTATAAATAGTTCAGTTGAGAATTCTCAGCGATACTAATATAAATAATTGTGTGAATTATTTAATTAGTTATGGCGGCTGAAAAAATTAAAACAACAACCCGAACGAATGGTAGGTAGACATTGGGGCTACTCGACCACATCTGCGCGAACAAGTGGATGTCCACGACCTATCAACTTGTGGAGAACAAGCAGTGTTTCTTGGGAAACTCTGCAATCTCAAAAGTTGAAGGCAGGGGAAAGGTTGTGCTAAAGAGGACCTCGGGGAAAGAGTTGACCCTAAACGAGGTGCTTCATGTTTCAGAGATTCACACGAATCTAATATGTGAGACAATATCGAACTAGAAAGGGTTCACCCTTGTCTTTGAGTCAGGCAAGGTTATCCTGTCTAAGGGTAGAACCTTTGGAGGAAAGGGATTTTGTCTTAGAATTAAAAAAAAAAAAATATGTCTGTTATGACCATGTCACCTAAGGGCGAGGCTAGTGTTCAAGTTTGATGTAGTAAAAAGTCTCGTGTGAGGAGACTAATTTTACGAATAAATGTAATCGAAATTGCATATGAGGCAAAGATTATAATTATTTCGATTACTTGTGACGTCTTTATGACATGGAAAAATAATACAAGTGCGAGACTTGTATATTGTGTGTGTATATGTATTTGTAGGAAATACAAGTGTGAGACTTGTATAATATATATTTATATTTGTAGGAAATACAAGTGTGAGACTTGTATAATATATATATATATATATATATATATATATATATATATTTATATTTGTAGGAAATACAAGTGTGAGACTTGTATAATATATATATTTATATTTGCTGAGAATAACACAAGTGTGAGACTTTTATGTTATATATATTTGTAGAAAATAAAAACAAGTGCGAAGACTTGTATTTTATTATATATATATATATATATATATGTGTGTGTGTGTGTGTGGGGTTTTTTTCAAAAATGGTCCTTTATCGTGGCCTCATTACAAAAATAGTCCGTTATCGTGCCACTGCCTAGATTTGGTCCTTTATCGTGGCTTTTTGTCCAATTTTGGTCCTCCGGCCAAATTTTCCACCGGATTTTGCACGTGAGGTCACGTGCCGGTTAATTTTGGGGATTTTGACCAAATTGGGGCGATTTTGACCAAATTTATTTTTTAAAAAATTCAATTATATCCTAACCCGCCCAACTAAAATAACCCCTACCCGACCCAATTGACCCGACCCACCCGAACAAACAAAACATTAAAACTGAATCTTCCCCAAATCATTACCACTTTCACTCAATTTTTCCCCAAAATTAGTAAGAACCCTAACCACCTCGAGCCCAAATTCGCGTCGATTTCGAACTCCGCGGTGGCGCAACCAACTTCGGCCGACAACTCCGCCACCTCCAGCCCAAATCGCGACTATTATCCATGTCTCCATCCTCATCCAACCCGAGATCGGCGCCTCTCTCTACCCCAACACGCGGCGGCTTTTGTTTATGCGGAAAAGTTGCGACTTTAGGAGTTGCGAGCTCAGCAGAAAACGCGGGGCGACGATTCTTTGGATGTCCAAATTATCGGAACAAAGTAAGAATTTAAATTGAATTTAATGTTTTAATGGAAACAATTAGAATAAAAGCAATAGAAATATTGAATATAATTGATTGAAAGTGCAATTGGTGATATTGTACGTCACTCAAATTGCAATCTTGATATAGGCTTGTGGCTCTTGTATCCAAATTTCCCTATTTTTCAATCATGATTTTCGGTTATTATGGACACGGTGAGTTAATTTTTTGGGAAGATTTTTCATGCTTTTCTTAATAAAATTTACTTTTTGGCAATAGAAAGGCGAAGGTTGGTGCAAATATTTTGTATGGGATGATGCTCCGTTGGGCGAAAGAGATGATAGTTCGATTACCACTTTTATTGATCGCATGTTAGTGCTTGACAAGGAGATTGATGAGAAAATGGTAAAGATCGACGCGACGATAAATAAGTTGGAGGAGTTAGTCATCAAGATGGACGATAATGCAGTGAAGATTGCCGGAAATTTAAAGAAGATTGACGGGAATTAAATAACTGTAGAATGAATAACAAAAATTGATGAAATTACCACCCATTACAACTTACAATCTCACTTAGCCTTCTTTCCTCACACCCTAAAACGGAATGGCCTTTTAAGCCACAAAAGTAACACGTTTGTGTGGTTTGTGACCTCTTCAACTTGTTTGGATTATAGCTAGACACCCCATCGGGCTTCCCTCTACACTTTCTTTTGCCTTTGTTAACAGGCTCATCAGGTTCTGGGCGCCTAGCATGAAGTGGAGGTCTGCCAATTGGATTTGGATCATCTATAGGCGGGGGAAGAGGTGGAGTAGCTGTCGACTTCTTCCACAATGCTCTGCCATTAATAGGCATTATTGCAGGTGCATACACACTATGATAAGTTTCCAAGTAATAGCATTTGTTCACATACTCTTCCTCGTCCAAGTTTTGTGAATCAAAAATACTCAAAGCATGCTTGCACGGAATACCAGACAAATCCCACTTACGACAAGCGCAAGTTTTGTCCTTTATGTTGACAGTAAACTTCCCCCCACTAAAGCATGGAACTGAATAATTTGCATCGTCACTCTTTGCTGGCTGACAATCACCAACCCAATCACCCTCTTTTGCAATGATTTTCACAATTTTAGGACATAAAGTCCCTTTCCAACGGAACCTCGCAGTGTCTCTGTTTTTTTGCAACCGCTTCATCGTGTATTCAAGTAACCACTCCAACATAGAACATATACCCATCTCCCTGGCATCCATGATTGCCGCATTAAATGATTCACAACCATTATTCAACAACATATCACACTTCGGGTAATATCTGAAATGGGACTTACTCCACTGGTGAGGAGGTTTATCTTCAAACCACTGCCATATTGCCAAATCTAATCCAGCCATCGCTGCAAATTCCTGCTCCCATTCTACTTCGGTGCATGCCCGTGCAGCCCGCCAAAGAGCATCTTTGTAAAAATCACCCTTGTATCCAAAATGCTTGAAGTTACCATGTAAATGCCGAACGCAAAACCTGTGTTCACAATCTGGAAATACTTTCACCACAACATTAATCAACCCTTTTTGTTTATCCGACATTATAGTCCACTCATGTGTCCTTTCTATCAGTAAATCAGCCCTCAAATTTTCCATAAACCACTCCCAATTCTGACCATTCTCTCTATTAACTACAGCCCAAGCAATCGGATAAATATTATTATTTGGATCAACACCGACGGCAGTCAATAACACACCCAAATATGGCCCCTTAAGATGACAGCCATCGATACCTATAAAAGGCCGACATCCAGACATAAAACCCTCTTTCAGGGCACCCAAACACATATAAAATCGCCTGAACGCATTGTTTTGTTCGGTTTGCAGCACAAGAGTTGAGCCAGGATTGGTTCGTTTCACCTCAATCAATGAAACTCCACAAAAGTGCATATTGTCCAGCCGCATCACCAAACAATTCCTTGAAAGCAAATTTCCGACCTCTGTACATCTGCTGCATTGACATATTAATCCCAAATCTTGCTTGTGTCTCCTCACGCAGTGCGCGCATATTTCTCTTCGGATCACTCCTCCACAAAGGCAACAATTGTTTACTAGCCCACCTCGACTTTGCGTTAGAAACCTTGTTACTGCATTATAAGATATTAATAATAGTCAATCAGCTTTCTATATAATTCTTACTTGGATTATAAACCATTTAAGGCTAAGTGAATAAGTGAGAAATGTTGTCGTACCTCTTCTTGCAAGTGTGCGATTTTATCAAACACCGAATCCGAAATGTCTTTTCACCCGTAATAGGTAATGCGTGTAGTCGCCACGCACACCTCGTATCCTTGCATTTAGCGTGCAGCCTTTCGTTGTCATTTTTTTTAATTTTAACAGATCGCCGCTCAGTGATAGAATGTGCATTTACAGCCCTTCTCAACAAATCCCTACTCCCAAATCTCAATCCCAATTGGAAAATGGGTTTCGCCAAATCTGCCTCGGTGAAAAACTTCTTCGGGAAAACGTCACGCTTGGTATCTGAATCTCTATCACTATCTAGAACTTCCGGGGTAAGCACTACGTCATCCTCTTCGTCTTCTTCCAGACATATCAGAGTCGCTGCATTAGGCTCAACCTCATTAGTTCCCACATTCATATTATCCTCGTTCACGTTGCCTTCAGCGTTCAATCTTTCGTCACCAATATCATCGCCTTCATTATCATCATTTACGACACCAACATTAATTTTCTCGTCTACACCAGGCTCATCCTCATAGTCTGAATCTAAAAAATGCTCCAAACCAGCCTCATAATTATCATCATTTCCCATCGGTAAAGTATCATCATCAGCCTCATAATTATCATCACCTCCACAGATATCAACATCGCCCTCGCACTCAACACATAAACTAAGTACCATGTTCTCTTGTTGTTTCAGCAAATCCAAGAAAGGGAACTTCAAATCATTATCGTCCAAAGCAGTTCTCAACGCTCCATTTTCGCCACAAAGGTATAATCTTCTTGCACCCTCGATCCCAATACGGCCACATAAATCAAAAACAAACGAAGTCCCAAATAAACCTGCCCCAACATAATCAATGACTTTCGCATCACCTCCACAGTACGTAGTTTGATTTCCAAAATGTGCTAAAATTCCGCCGTAGTTCAACCGTAGCGTAATAACATACTCATTCCATTCTGTTAAACAAATAATATTTAATTTTAGCAACTAACAATCAACTACAAAAAAAATATTAACTATAACAATATAATAGCTACAACATACTGATTCACTGCTCATAATCGAATAAAAAAAAACTTAATTAATTCACTGCTCATAATCGAATTTCATTCGTAACTTAACTAATTCTAACCTAAAAAAAACAATAAAACTAACTCAACACTCCAGAAAAAAATTAGTGACATAAACCCTAATTGTTTCATTTGGGAAAAAAGTAAAATAATTTAATACTCATTGTAAATCGGGGGAGGACGGTTGTTATCCACTGCATTTCTAACACGGAGTCGCTTCCAAATCGGCGCATTCGATGCACTCGATTCGCCCATTTTTGAAGCTTTCGCATTTCGAGGTTTTGGGGGCATAATAGTCGCGATTTGGGCTGGAGGTGGCGGAGTTGTCGGCCGGAGTTGGTTGCGCCACCGCGGAGTTCGAAATCGACGCGAATTTGGGCTCGAGGTGGTTAGGGTTCTTACTAATTTTGGGGAAAAATTGAGTGAAAGTGGTAATGATTTGGGGAAGATTCAGTTTTAATGTTTTGTTTGTTCGGGTGGGTCGGGTCAATTGGGTCGGGTAGGGGTTATTTTAGTTGGGCGGGTTAGGATATAATTGAATTTTTTAAAAAATAAATTTGGTCAAAATCGCCCCAATTTGGTCAAAATCCCCAAAATTAACCGGCACGTGACCTCACGTGCAAAATCCGGTGGAAAATTTGGCCGGAGGACCAAAATTGGACAAAAAGCCACGATAAAGGACCAAATCTAGGCAGTGGCACGATAACGGACTATTTTTGTAATGATGCCACGATAAAGGACCATTTTTGAAAAAAAACATGTGTGTGTGTGTTTGAAATATTTGGAATTGAGTCCAAATATACGTGTGTAAATTAAATTGCTTAGTGAGAAGCAAGTGAGATTTAATACTATTTATTTTACTAAATAGATTAAATATTCAGATTTATTTGAAATAAGACGTTATGTACGCAAATCAAATAAATTCTATTTTCTTTAAAGCTCGAGACATTTCTTTCATTGAGAAAAGGAAAAGAAATGTGGGGGCGAGAGAAAAAAAAATGTTGGTTCATATTTTCTAAATAATCATACTAATTTCTTTAGACTTTCAGAAGTCAAAAATAATAGTATAGACGATTGACGAAAGGTCTAGTGAGAGATTAAGTAGCAAATTCATCAAGGAAAATGGGAATTTTGAGGCCACCAAAAGACATCACCCCATGATGGCAACCCTACCTGAATTGTAAACCCCAATTTGCAGGTTCAAACGGACAACCGAATTGTGGGGGGAGTCGAACAAAGCACTCGGGAAATTGAGTTCCCAACCCATTTCTAGGATGAAAGAGTGATGGACCTGTGCCTCCAATGCTCCGGCCAGTGCAGCTGGGCCAACTGCAGGAGCTGGTCCTAGCCAAGGCCCTCGTGCCCGAGCCGCTGGGTATGAAATATCGGAGGCTGAAGCCATCGACCATTTGAGGGCACTGCTTCCTGGTCTTGCAGTTCCTCTCCCCGTCTCTCCCGAAGAGAGGAAAAAGGTGGAGCGAAACACGCTTCATTTGCTGACAGCGGTAATTATCTCTTTTGATTGAGTTAATTTCTTTTGAACTGAACTTATAAATGTTGATATGATTTCTCATTAATTGTTAGGCTGGCGGTTTTTTGGATACCATGTTCTCTTTGCTCATGGATCTTCGGGAGTCAGCCAATGGTGGTAACAACGTTACGCTTAAAACTGCCCTCGACGAAAAGGAAAATGTCTTGCAATTGGCCAAAGATCATGCTGCGAAGGCGCATGCTGATCGGGAGGCAGCTAAGGAGGCACGAGTGGAGGCTGAAAAGCTCAAAGAAGAGCTAAACAAGCAAATTAATGATCTTAAGATGGAGGTGGGTGGAGCCAGAGAAGAAGCCCATAACGCCGACGTCAACGGTTATTTGCGCGACCTTAAAGAGGTAGAATATATTCATTTTCATGGCGTTTCGCACCTCAATTTGCTGTTGTTATATTAATATTTTTCACACCCTTGTAGGGTTCTCCCAATCAGAAAGTGGAGATAGCCGAAGAATTTCTTCGAAGCAATACTTCTCGAGAAATATGCGCTCGTCGAGGCGATCTTGAAGCTCGGAATGCTCAAGTTCTGACTGTGCACCAATTTTACGCAACGCAATATGTGCGTGGCGGTTTCAAACCAGAATGGTTGAACCTGGCTTTAGGACCAAATCGAGAGATTCTGCCGCCGCGTACAACTTCTGAGCTTGCAGAACCCGATGAATTCGCCTCGCTTCTTGAGAATGAAAATCTTATTCTCCGGGGACTATCACCACCGCCTTCAATGCCTGAGCCGTATCCTTCATCTGAGGATGATGAAGATATCTGAATTTGCAGCCCTAAGGCTGTTCTATCTTTCCATGTTTATGAAAAAAAATTATTTTTAATTTAATTTGTGCGTGGCGCTGCGTCGCTCTTATGAGTTTGAACATTTTATGCTTAGCGCAATCACACTTTCGAATGTTCGTCTTTAGTTTTTTAATTATTTATTATGCTCATATTTGTTGCCTTTTATTTCAATATCCTATCTGGGTTCTTTACTTTATTTTGACAACCTGTCGGTTTTTCATCTGCGATGAAGAATTGAGTAATGTTTTTGCTTGGACAATTATAAATGTGCTATGTATTATTTTTCCAATTAGGAAAAGGTTTTGCTTGTCTCTTTGGACGTAGTTTAATCATTGTTACTCGTCTCCTGAGAGTTTCGTTCACGTCTTTTGAATTGTGATTTTTGATGGACACTTACAGCGTTAGATGTAGTGTCAGTGCCTTGCGTGTGTTGGCAAGTAAATGTGATGACAGTTGCCATCTCAAAGAGAATCATTCATCCGTCCTTTTTCTTTGTAATATTTTGAATATCTTGTGATATTCAAATAGAGTCTTCGTCCCTGCTTAATATTCTTTGGAAATTGTGATATCTCGTATCATATTGGATAGAATATCTTTGCTTCTGGATTGTCTTTCCGAGAATTTCGATATCTCGTGCCACTTTGGACAGAGTTTTCGTTCTTCAAGTTACCTTAGGGATTTTCGGTATCTCTTGCCACTTTGGACAGAGTTTTCGTCATCTTTTGTTGCCTCTGGCTTCTTCTTCAGTACCTCATGCCACTTTGGACAAAGTTTCCGTTCTCCTGGTTGTTCCTAGGGATTTTCGGTATCTCGTGCCACTTCGGACAGAGTTTCCATTTTCCTAGTTGTTCTTAGGGATTTTCGGTATCTCGTGCCACTTCGGACATAGTTTCCGTCCACTTTGTTGCCTCTGGCCTTTTTTCAGTATCTCGTGCCACTTTGGACAGAGTTTCCGTTCTTCTGACTCCTTTAGGGATTTTCTGCCCTGCGTACATTTTATTGTGCAGGTTAGATAGGACTCATGTAAACAATTAACTACAATTCGTTTTCTTGGATTAACCAAATCAGATTATGTGAACAATTCGGAGCTTGCGTCATTGTTTAATTTCCCTGACTTCCCACTTTGTCCTCCAGGCTCATGTTTTGGTGTACCTGTTTTAAGTTCATACATGTTTGTCCCTCATGCATGTCATAGCAGAGAGAACGAATATAAATTGTTCAAAAAATACTAAGGACTCTTGTTAATTAAAGCGGAATCTTCTAGTCAATATGCTCCATTTGTCTAGGGACCAATGCCCTTGCTGCACCTTCTTCCTGTTGTGGCCGTGTCCGGAGCGAAGTTACGTAACACTTCCAACCTTCAATATGATCCGCTATGACTTCACCTATACCACTTGAGGTAGGGAATTTCACCATCTGATGATAAGTCTACGGTAAAGCTCGGAAAGCATTTAGTGCTGGTCTTCCTATGATTCTGTTATATGCGAAATGCATGTCAACGATCACATAGTTCTCCACTAGTGTCTTTCTCTACGACGCTGTTCCCAATGATGTTGGAAGTTTAATCATTCCGAGTGGAACTATCTCTGGACCACCAAATCCGTGAAGAGATGTTCTCACTGGTTCTAATGTCAGATTATTCAGTCCCATTTTAGCCAACGTGGAACTGAACAACACATTTACTGAGCTTCCATGGTCCACTAACATCTTGGTGACCCCATAATTAGCTATATCCACCGTTATTACCAAAGGGCAATTTAAATTGGACATTTGTATATCATGTGCGCTCAGTTTCCTTAGATCTGCAGTAGAGAAGTGATTTCTTCATGCGGCATCTCCTCAATTCTCATTATATTGGCCATATTTACAAAATTATCCGACTCGACCAATCTTGTGATCTTTCTGCGACCGTTAGTGGAATCCACTCCTCCTGGTCCTCCAGATATCATATTAATCATTCCTTTTCTGGCATTCCCATCTTCGATCTTAGGGTACTGGAAAAGATGCGGTTCATCGACTACCCTTTGCTTATCTTTCCTGGGAGACGGAGTTCTCTTCCGGTTGAAATTTTTCTCTTGTTCTTGCACCTTCTTGACATACTCCACGAGTTTGCCACCCTTCACTAACCGTTCAATCTCATCCTTCAAATTTATACATTCTTCAGTATCATGACCCTTCTGGTTATGATACTTGCAGAATTGACTTGAATACATCGCTGCCTTGGATTCCCTCATCAGTTTAGGATCCTTCAACCATCCTTTTCTTTTTGTTGTGTTAAAGATTGTCATGATATGAGCATTTAACGGTGTGTACCGTCTGGGCGAACTCTCCCTTTTGTAGTTCTTGTTCCTGTTGTTGTAGGTATTACGGTTGTGATCGTCTCTACCTCTTTCTCTATCTTTGACCACTGCAACAACAGGTAACTTAGTCGCCATCATTTCCTCATAATGAACCACCTCTTGTGCAATTTTATTAATCTCTTCAACGGTCGTGGGCTTACGTCTGAGTAGGTCCCCACTGAACATTGTGTTGGTGGTTGCTCGGAAAAGTATGCTCGCAATCATCTCTCCTGATGGGCTATCAATCCTTAATAGATCCATATTGAAACGTTTCATAAAGTCCTTTAGACTTTTGTTAGTTTCTTGTTTCATTGTATATAGATGGGAGTGATCCAAAACCAGTCTAGACTGACTAGAAAATTGATCCTGAACATTTTTCTCAACTGGCCGTAGCTTTTGATCTGTCCAGGAGGAATTCGATTAAACCAATCCACAGCTACTCCTGATAGAGTTGTTGCAAATATTCTGGCTTGGATATTGTCCTTAAAACCGTAAAGGGACAGTTTCCTATCTAATTGGAAAAGATGATCTCGGGGATCAGATTTTCCATCGTATGTTTTTAGTTCTGGGATCTTATCCCCTTGTCCCAAAATCTTTGACTCTATCTCTTGACAAAATGGACTGTGATTGATAGTACTGTCCTCACGTACCATTTGAGTCCCAACTGTTGCTTTCCCTTTCTCCAGTCTATCAACGTTTCTGGCCATTCTATTATGCTCGCCATGTGAATCATGACCTTCTGACTTTCTTCTGTCATCTCTATCCTTCCTTCTTCGTGAATCCTCTCTTTGGTCTTCTCTCTCATTATGTTCCCTTCTGGAATCATGACTTTCTGAAAGTCTCCTATCTTCTCTTCTTCTTCGTTCAGTAAGACGTTCTGCCTCCTTTTC
This sequence comes from Linaria vulgaris, assembly GCA_948329865.1. Taxonomy (NCBI): domain Eukaryota; kingdom Viridiplantae; phylum Streptophyta; class Magnoliopsida; order Lamiales; family Plantaginaceae; genus Linaria; species Linaria vulgaris. The sequence continues at coordinate 5,676,455 of OX415251.1, forward strand.
CCTTTCTCTCTTTCAAGATGTCTTCTTGATTGTACCTCAATCGACACTAACTTATTTCCTTGTTCATCTCGGGTGGATTTTCCTTTACTCTTTGTTCCCTCCGAAACATGTCTACTTCTTATGTCGTCTTGCTGGGATTTTCCCTTCTCCTTTCCCTTTGACATTCTGACAACAGAACCTTGTTCCCTTAAGGTCTATGGATGTTCAACAGGAGATGGTATCATAACGGGCGGTGCTGGAGTGAGTACTTCGGCCAAAACGGCTTTTACCATTGTCATCAATTCATTCCTCATATTATCTGGAATCGAGGCACTCGTTGCTGTGGCTCCAGTTGCACCTGCTTCAGTGGCGGGTACCTCCTCAGCTTGAGGTCCTTGATTCTCTTTCCTCGCTGGAGTTGGTACTGCTGCGGGTACTGTTGACGGTCCCGCGATATCTTGCATGATTCGTTCAGGTGTATTTTGTCCTGCTTGTCCCATATTTCCTTCTAGAGCTTTACTTTGGGATCTGGTAATTCTAGACATACTGCCTAACAAACTAATAAACTTAGCGTTCCCACAGACGGCGCCAATATTTTGGTCTTATTTCGTCACGGTAATAGAACACAGTAAAAGAATACAAAATGAGATATAAATTACCAAAACAATGCTATCCAACTTTATTAACAGACTAGCTTGGTCTGGAACACTTATTACAAGCTTATTAGGTAAAATAATCTAATTACAAGATTTATGTAGCGTGTCGAATCGTTGGTGTTCGATGCTGACGTGTCGAATACATTTGTTCGATGCGGAACAATAAACACTGATTCGATGTGGTTCTGGAAGGTGTCGAATTCGATGCGTGCAGTAGGTGTCGAATTCAATGAGTACTTTGGCATGTCGAATGGAGGAACACTGTTTGACTGTGTGTCGAATGAGGGCCGTTCGATCCGATGCGTATCGAATGAAAGGTGGTTCGATGCTGACTGTGCTGAATTGGTTATCTTCCCAAAAACGTGCACGGAATACAAGGGGACAGGCTATTTATAGCAGCCGTCCCGTGGAGCCCATAAACCAATATAGTAATGCGCATCAAATCATCCATGTTCGATGCGCGCATCGAATCAGGGTTATTCGATGCGCTAATGGGCTGGCCCAATAAAGAAGCATTAGGCTGTTGATTCGATGCGCGCATCGAATTCTCTCAATTCTATGCGCTTATGGGCCGGCCCAATAACGATGTATTGGGCCAATCTTAAATCACACCCATCATTCATGAATCAGTTTCATGCTCGACCTCTATCTCGTAACGTGCAAAAGCCTCTCCCAACCTTCCGAACTGTTTCTGTACATGAGTTGGCTTCACATTGTGGTAGACAGGTAAAACTATATGTTTGTTCCTCCTTTCGTGGTCATCACAAGTTCTTGAAGGCACCATCTCGAAGAAGATTAGCCACTCGATATAACAACAATTGACCATTTGGACTCACTGATTGCTTTTATTACTCAAACTTTAAATTTTCTCCTTTGGGTAAGCCTTCGTCGTTCAGAAACGTGCGAAATTCGGCTCGCCTCAGAGCCTCGTAAAGATGACCCGTAAAAGACTTTTGATTGTGTTTGCCCCTAAAATTCAAGAACACATGATAAGTGTATGGACATGTGGGAGATTGTGATGGGATTCCTGAAGTTAGCTTGGAAGCCATTGAAGAACTCTTAACTGCAAAAGATGTTATTGCTCTTCAACAATGTTCAACATAATGCATAAATACTGCAAATGATGCCAAGGAATCCAATGTACATTATATGTTGACTTGTTGACTTAAGAAATTTCTTAACATCTTCACATTGTAAGTTATGGTACAAATATACCTTCTTTTCCTTAACATATACGCATGTCATGTTTTTTTGTTTCTTTTATGTTATTAAATAAGAAAAGAAGCCTCAAAATTAGGCCGGTAACTATATAAAGACTGTAAACAGGGCATTTTTCTTTGTGTTATTTTATTCCATGCGTGATCAGATTTTACTGATATGGTAAATCACGTATTGTGTGGACACGAGCAATTTTTTTCTTAGTTGAAGTTTGCGGTTTTATAAAACCCACCGCGAAAAACATGCATATACCGACATTATTATGTTTCTTGGAATGTGTGCTTTTGTCGTTACTGGTTAGTGGAAAAAGAGTACGACGATAATTACTGTAGCTATTGCGATCTAGCTAATATTAAATTAGAATTTTCAATTTATGCATATAAATATAGACGCACAGCACACGGATTACCTACGCAGAAGTTTTAGGACTGTAGACACAGTCCTCTGTCTTCGGCAAAAGGGTACTACATCCCTTTGTTATTATATAAGGATAAAATCATCAAACTCTCTCAATTATACAAGTTTTTGAGACTTAAATTTTGTTTTATGACGACGACTTACTTTTTAAATAAATTTAATAAACACTTTCCACCTTAATTTATGCACTTTAGTTTGATTTGGCCCCTTGCCTGATTCGGCTCAGTATTTCTCAGAATATTCTTTTTTCGTGCGAGTCACGTGCGTGTCAGAGGGGTATTTTCGATATAAATTTTGAAACGTTATTATTTTTTGTAGATTCTCCCTTAAACTATGAGTTTAGATGCGGTAAGAACAAGGGTGGTCGTGGTCGTGGTTGAGGTAACAGTACTGGCCGCAGCTATAACGGTTCGCCACAGAGTAATTCGGGGAGCATGCAACATTCTAGGCCTCGTATGAATGCAGGCAATAATCCGTCTAGTGGCATTTTAGGCTCTACCCCCTCTTCTGATACTTGTGGTCTTTGTTGGTTTCTAGGTCATCAAGCCGCCTATTCCCGTATCGTTTCAATCCCAATTTTGGCCCTCTTTCTCCTTATTGTGTCACGCGTGCTTTTGTTGCTATGTCTGGGGAAATAAACGACTCAGCTTAGTTTCCAAATTCTAGATCTGCATCTCACATGACCTCAGGATGGTATTTGCAGGGTTCCTTGAAATTTGGATTGCTTCCTCATCACGATAGCTCTCTTGATCTTGTCCTTGCATATTTTGTTGCTGACATGGGCAGGGTGTCTTGATAGTCGGCGTTCCATCACGGGTTTTGCGGTGTTTCTGGGCAAGAACCTGATTTTCTGGCGTTCGAAGAAGCAACCGACAGTGTCGCGATCCTCTACCGAGGCAGAGTATCGTGTCGTTGCTTATACCGCCGCCGAGACTATTTGGATTCGGCAGATTCTTGCGGATCTTGGTCTTTTCCTTCGCCGTCCAGTCACTCTCCTCTAATGTGACCATATTTCTGCTACATATCTTACTGCTAATCCAGTTCAACATGGTCGTAGTAAGCATATTGATGTAGATTATCACTTTGTTCGTGAGATGGTGTCGAAAGGTGGCCTTTGTATTCGTCATGTTCCTACCGAATTACAAGTTGCATATATTTTTACTAAGGACTGCCTTCTGATTTATTTTGTAAACATCATTCCAATCTATCCGTAGTTGCACCTCGTAAAGATTGAGGGGGTGTATTAGGGTATTATGGTAATTGGTTATATTAGGGTTTAATCTCTTGTAAATACTCTCATATATATATATATCATGCCAACCTAAGGGTTGGGGCATTCACTCTTATTATATTCTTGTACAATAATATGGTTATCTACATTGAAAGAGAACTGTAAAAAATTATAAATATTAATTGGGTAATTGATAAACTTTATTCCATGAAGGATCAAATAGCTCATCTCCTATTGTATTGTTATTTTTAGTGTTTAGTGGTATGAACTTTTTACTTTACAATTTTGTATTGAACACTATTTTTTGTTTACTTAATATCTCCGTACTTAAGTTTTAATTTTTTTTAATCTTACTTGAGTGTAAAACTGGTCAATGTGAGAAAAAATCTTGCTTGTACATGTTCCATTTCAATGTCTGCTGTTTCAAGAAAGATATTCAAGTTTAATTAAGCTTTCAATCTCCGACAGTTGTTTGCAACGCTTATGCTATATTTGTCGTGGATAAGAATCAGGTGAAAGTACGTGATTTTTTTGCAGCAAGCGGTAGTAAGATTCAAGGGAATTTGGTGGTACTTCAAATGAGACTCATCATGCAACCTAACGGAGAACTCTAACTAAACTTTCACCTATTTCTTTCTTTCGGAGCCGTTTTGGCGGGAGTTCTATTTACACCTCCTCTATTTAATCTCAATGAAGATCCCCTTCTTGGTAGAACGATATTAAAGTCTTGGAGTCGGAGTGAACCTCATCCCTTTTGTGATGCTTTGGTTTTCGCAGGAAATGGTAAAGAGCTTTAGCCCTTAGCGTGTGAGCTTCATTATTATTATAAATTTTATTTTCTTATTTTTGATTTATAAATTAGTTTATGTTTTCATCTATATTTATGTTTTTTCATTATAAATTCTTTAATAGTTATGTTTTTATATTATTTAGATACAAATTTTAGAGAAAAAAATCATTAATGGAGTTTTTTTAAAACAAAATGGGCAAAATTGGCCTTTATTTCTAAAAAAAAAAACTATTACCGATAGTTCGGTAATACTCCTTTTTCGACGGTATTGTGCCATCGGGAAAGGGTCGTTTCCCTTTTAAAAATGAAGAAAATGACATAAAAATATATATATATATATATATATATATACATATTAAAAAAATGGTTATTTTCGACGGTCCCTTACCGTCGAAAATAGTTATTTGCGACGATTTCTGCAAATATTCGACAGTAAGAAACGTCATAAATGACGATTCGACATTTGCAAATTAGAATCTGGCGATACCCCTCCCGATAGGATAAGCGGTAGTACGATTCAAGGGAATTTAGTGGTACTTGATGAATTGAGACTTATCATGCTTACCTAACGGAGAACTCTGAATGAACTTTCACCTTTTTCTTTCTTTCGGAGCCGTTTTGGCGAGAATTGTTTTCACACCTCCTCTATTTGATCCAAATCGAGACTCCCTTGGTAGAACGCTATGAAAGTCTTGAAGTTGGAGCGACCCTCATCCTTTTGTGATGCTTTGGTTGTGTTTATTTACTATTTAAATATGAATTTTAGAAAAAAAATAAATTATTTTATAAAGTTTTTTTTTAAAAATCGGGTGAAATTGCCCTTTTCTTTAAAAAGAATAATTTATATTACACGATCCAGTATTCCCTTTTATGATGGTATTGTGCCATCAGGAAAGGGTTAATTTCTCTTTTAAAAACGAAAAAGAACATATATACATATATATATATAATAAAAGGGTAATTTCCGATGGTTCCTTATCGTCAAAAATAGTTATTTGCGACAGTTTCACAAACATTCGACGATAGGAAACGTCACAAATTATGATTAGTCATTTGCGACGGTACCAAACCGTTAGAAAATGCTTTTTTCAACGAGGTCTTTTTCGACGGAAAAATCCTCCGAAAAAGCCCCGTGTGTTGTAGTGAATTATTTATTAATTCTACTCTAACACGACAAATATTTATTAAAACAACTAATTTGACGACATTATCTTAAAGGAAAATTATTTAGTTACCGTTATATACATAATACAGACCTATTTTAAGAAACTTTTATTTAATATTGTGGGTGGGCAACCGGAACAGTACGTTCCAGTAAATTTTCTGCAAGATTTTGATTGGGCCTAAAATTTTGCAAATTGCATTTAATTCCCCAACTTTTAAAAACTTTATAGCAAACAAGGCTCAACTTTCTTCCAGATCTAGTATTGACCCACGACAATATGTAACAGAATTTTCCACACAACTTTAAGAAATTGGGGGCCGGCAAGTGTTGGCCTTAACATTTTTCTATTGTTTTTCACTACGTTAGATAGATGTACTTTTCAGAGTGGTTCTTTTCTATTCTAACTAAATCATATGAAATTCCAACTAATTCAAGAAAATAGGCCCGTCAATTAATTTTTTGAAAGAAAAATGTAATTTATCATTTTATAATGAATACGCAGTTCAGAATTTGTAAATGCTAGATGCAACAAGTTACAATATTTAAATGAAAATATCTAATATCCTTAAACTTAAAACTAATGGTTTCTTTTATATTCATTGTTTTTATGCTGCCTGCAGAAAATCCTCAAAATTCCGTGCCATTCTATAGTTAAAAAGTAGTTGTTTGATAGTTAAAAAACCTAGTGAGTAATGATAAAATAATAATAATAATAATAACGATAACAATGAAAACCATTAACAATAATAATAGTTGTGGATAAAAAAATGTACCATAGCTGAACTAACATTCCATTCAAATTATATTTGGTTTTAACTATCACAAGTACGAGGTTGTCTTACAATACAATCATAAATTAAAAACCTATTACAAGTTGCAACACCAGAGAGCAGCAAAAAAAAAAAAAAAAGAACAAGAGCTGTTTCTAAAAAAAAAAAAACAAGAGCTATATGTTAAAAACATAAAACTCATTCTTGTAACATTAATTAGAATAATTTTCTAAGAAAAATACTCTATGTCGTTCACAAGTAAATAAGAGCGTTTATACTTGCAATCTCGTCTCACTAATACGTATGTACAACATTTGGGACAATTTGTTAGGGTGAAAATCTAATTACTAAGAATACATTTGGGTATTTTGTTAATCTTTAAACATATTGTTGGGTGATGCAAATTATTGAGAAGATATTTGTGACTTTTGTTACTTTTACAATAATACAGAAATGTTTTGGGTAAAGATTGAACTATGAGAGATTTTGGGGCATCTTGTTAATTTCATTTATTAAAGGGAAAGTTAGGGTAAAATCACAATTGAGAAGCGCACACTAAAAATAGGTCAGTTAGATCCTAGTCGTACCAGCAGTGGTACTACTAAGAGTTGCTATTTAAAAACAGGCCTCTAGTTTATATTATTTGCTTTTTATACCCCGTTAAAACGGAAATAGTCCATTACGACCATATCAGGCCCAACATGCTTCCGTATTGAAGACTTAGAAACGTAACATGTAAAAGATACCTCGTTTGACCGTACTACCATCGGGTATTCCACCAGGTTTTACGAAGACTCCTCGCCTCCAACCACTCGATCGCAATCGATGGTTCTGCAATGGCTCCTTCAACGATAATCAGCACAACTCTGGTTTGTTTCCTACTCCGGGTGTAAGAGGTAACTTAAAATGGAATGTTTAAAAGCTTAACATCAACATACTCATGCGAAAGCCAAACGATATTTATTTATGTGGAGATTTATTTATTACAACACACTCATAACCCCTTTAGAGAGGAGTTACTTGTTTAGCTACTCATAGTAGCTATATCTCCCTTACACATGCACTCGTTTCTATTACAATTGAACTGGAAAATAAACACTCACAATCTAAATACTCAAACTTATTACAATTTTATTTTTTATAAGAAAGCAGTGGAGAATGCTTGATTCCCTCTGTTTCCTTCAGCTCGTTTATATAGACGACGTCCCGGATTTCAAATACGGACTTCATCTCAACTTGTTAGTGGAATTGACGTGCTCCACTTGCTCCTGCGGTCCCTCCATGATAATGGTGGAGGTTTGTCTTTGTCTTGATCACATGGCTCCTTTCTTATCTTCTGAGTCACGTGGTCCCTCAATTATTATTATTTTGTTAGTGGAGGTTGTCTTGATTGTTCACGTGGGTGGCTCTAGTTGTTCAGCTGTCCTGGTCACTCACATGACCTCTTTTCATTTCCAAGCAAAAGTTGTTCCTTTGCCAGCACGCGGCATCTTCCCCTTTTTCGAGGGGCCCTTTTTGTCACTTTCCCATTTGTCCCGTTTTACTCGGAATCCTTTTCCGAAAAGTGGTTCCTTTTGCTCTGGACACTTGGAGCAAATCCGCTCCTTCCATTTACCGGCGTGTATCATGTTGCAAAGCTTCTGGCTCGTCTCTGCTGTTAATGGCATCTCGTTGTTCCACAATATTTGCCGTTTCTTTTTGAATATGGTCTCAGCAAATCCTATGGTACTGCTGGTCATGCTGTTGAGCATGAACGATCCGTTCTCAGAATTATGGAAAATTTTGAATGAATACTTAACATTGTCGATCTCGGTGAGACAGACCCAAAATCCCCATGCTCTCCTAGTTGAAATTTCATCTTCGGTGATAGGGGAAACCAGATATAGTCCCTCTAATGGTGGCTTGATGAACTCCATGGATTTCATGTTAGGTCTTTGTATTTTAATAAAGTGAAAGCTCTGATGGAATCCTTTTCCTGCGATCTCTGGAGCTGCTGAAATGAACTTTAGCTCCAAAGTGTCTCATCTTTCAAGTGTAGGATTCATTTTCCATGTCTCGTACACCTTCTCGTAGATCCATCCTGGTAATTTTGAAATTTCCAGGAATTTTGGTGATGTGGTGAATATTGAGGCCAGGCATCCAAAGTCAAACCACTCTCGTATACTATCAGGTTTTGATCTTGGTAGTGCCCAGATTCTCGAATATTTTCCGGACCAGTTGGCCACGGATTTTCCGGGGATTAATCCCACTCTTGTGTGAAGTTTTTCCCAAGTTCTTTGATATTCCATCAAAGGTATTCTTGGCTCGTTTTTGTTATTCTTAGATGATCCCGCATGGGGTCTAAGACTAATCTCGTCTTCTTTCTTAGAAGAAGTATTCTGGGATTCAATTGGTGCTTTTCCTCTTGAATCAACTTGTTTTTCTGATTCTCCAGCTGTTTCCACCCTTGAATCAACTGGTTTATCAGTGTTTTCCTCGGAAGGATCACTGACTGGTCCGATTTTACTCGGATCATCCTCGTACGTAGTCACTTGTAATTCTGCTTCTAGTTTTGATGTGGAAGCATCACGTAATAGAGGTTCTATAATGCTATCCCACAAACTTGTACTACACAATAAGGTTGCCTTCATTGTGTTTTGAACCTTGGTGAGGTCCCTTTCTTGCACATGACCGGAAGCCTTAGCATTAATTGCTAGACCGTCGATCGCCTTGCGGAGCTCCTCCAGGTTATCCCTGTGGTGCCTCCATCTTGTAAGAATGGTGTCGGCTTCATGTGCCTCCATCCCTCGTCAGAAAATATGCAAGAACGTTTTCATGAGATTTAATAACAAGAACATCAAAATCGTAATATTGACATTCAGCTTGCCATCTTAATAATCTGGCTTTCTCGGGTTTGCTTTCTATTTTATTTTTTAAGAAAGCCTTAACACTGGTATTATCAATTTTAAGTGTGAATTTTTTAGCAAGTAAGAATAAGGGCCATTTCTTGAAGGCCTTTCGAACTTCAAAGAATTCTTTCTCGTTGATGTGCCATCTTGTTGCCTCCTCTTTTGAAAAGAGACCGCTACAGTATCTGCATGGCACCTCTCCTTTTGGTTCAACTTTGGTTAGAACCGCCGCCCACCAGTGATCGCTTGCATCCGTATAAAGTACAAGGTCATCTTCATCATTCGGAATTGCAAGTTTGGGGAGGTCTTGACAGATAGCTTTAAGCTTCTGTACCGTCTCCTTGTGTTCTTCTGTCCATCTGAACTCTGCGTCCTTTTTCAGTAATGGACTAAATATTTTCCTGTAACTTGCCAGATTGTTAATAAACATTCCAGCAAAATTAACTAACCCCATAAAACATTGGAGTTGTTTAACCGTCTTGAGGTCATCGGGAAAATCACGTACCTTTTTCACCAAATGATTTTGGAGAATGATACCTGATTCGTCAATCTCGACTCCAAAGAATTCGATCTTCCTTGTAAGAATTACCGCCTTCTTTTCCGATAGCACTAATCCTTCTTTGTGGCAAACATCTGAGAAAATCTCCAAATGTTTGATGTGTTCTTTGACATTCTTCGAAGCGATGAGAATGTCATCGACATAGACGAACATGAATTTAAAATAATTTTTAAAAAGATTATCCATCTTCTTTTGATATATCTGGGGTGCATTTGCAAGTCCCATTGGCAACACGTTCCAGATATAATGTCCTTGTGGTGTAGAGAAAGCTGTAAACTTCTTGCTTTCTTCTTCCATCTTGATTTGATAGAACCCTGACTTGCAGTCAAACTTAGAGAAGACTCTTGCGTGATGGACGCAGTTGATCAGGTGCTCACGGTTCGGGATATAGTATCCGTCGAATTCCAAGATTTTGTTAATCCCTTGGTAGTTGATCACTAACCTTGGTTTCCCTCTTTTGATTTCTCCATGGTTCCTGACTAAGAACCCAGGACTGCTGTATGGAGAAATTCCTGGTGAGATCAGCTTAAGGTCCAGATATTCCTTAAGAATCATTTGCATATCCTTTCGATCTTCTTGGTTCATAAGGATATGCCTGTATCTGACCAACTCATTTTCCTTTCCCTTTTGAATTCTTAGGGAGGCTTTGAGTTCGTTCTTGTTCCACCACGCCAGAGGATCCTATTCGTAGTTTCTTCGAATTTTTACCTTGCCATCTTCTATCGAAATCTATTCATCGTTTGTGATGTCAATATGAAGACTTGGTTCAAGGCTGGCCTTCAGGATTTCTATAGTCTCATTTCTGATTCTTTTAGTCTTTTGGCCGCCCAACCTTTCAATCCTAAGTTGTAGGATTGCCTCACCGTATTTCCTCTGGTCCTTCATTTTTTGGTGTAGAAGTCTTCCTTCATCACCACGCTTGCTGCGAAATTGGATTGGCAGTTTGCGATAAAACGCATGCGTTAATCTTTGCACCAAGATCTTATGATCACAAGTGGTTGTGAGAATAAGACGTCTTGTTTCATTATCCTGCGTAAAACGTTTGAACGTTTGCAGGAAATTGTTGCCGAGTAAGATATCGGCTCCGGTATCATGGAAATAAATTGGGGGCGTCTTGACCTTGTACCATGGGGTACCACATGCACCTCCAATTAATATTTCAGTCTGCTTAATTCCTCGTTTGAAGATGATGATCTTCTTTGAGAAATCCCTTCCTGGAATCGCTGGTAAATCTTCTCCGATTTCTCCTGGGAAGACTCCTGGTTTTGCTGTGCAAATTCCTGCTCCTGAGTCGATATACGCTGCAAAGTATTCGGCTCGATATTTCTCGTATAACATCCCCACCGAGATGTAGATTGAGAATGGACTAGTGGTCATCGTAACCTGTATCTTTCTCCTTCCACCGTGTACTCCATTCCTTCTGGTATCCTTTCCCAGGGTTTGTGATCTTCGAGAAAATCAATTCCAAGAACAAGTTGTTCTGGGTTTTTCCCTGCTCGTCCGTTGATAACGAAATCAATCCCTCCTAGTTTTAGGTTTCCTTGATATCTTCCAACGATTGGTTGCTTGAGATAATACAGTGCATCACACGGGAATGTATTATCTTTTTGGTTGGTGTCAAAAATAACCTCGACTTCGCCCCATCCTCCTGGGCACTGAAGTTCTCCTCTAGTCGTGAACTTCTTTGGCTCGATCACCACTTCGACAATAGGTTTCTTTCCCCATGTAAGACTTTGCATCCTATTTTCTCGGAAAGAAACAGCCCTTGGATCGAACCTTTGGCTCGTCTCCTTGCCAAACACTGGTTGATCCCTAATGATCATATCCATTTCATGGATATGAGACATATTCAAAATCTCTGGCCTGACTGCATGGGCCACAATTTTAAAGATTTCTGGTATCTCAACAAACTCATTTCTTCGAAAGATATCTGAATGATGAGTGTTGGACAGCGCGTAGGAAATGCTGTAGGTGAGTGAGTAGGGTCTATTTCCCTCCTTCATCAACTCCTTGTTTTTAAAGTCCTGGTGTAAAGTAAGGACTCTATTGAAATCTCGATCGACTAGATTGAAAACAATCTTTGGGTAGACGAATGTTGCAACCCTTCCAGCGAACATATTTCCCGATATTCCCCCGAGACAGGCATCTCGTAGGTTCTGGATTCTTTTGTCAAAGATGGCGATGTCAATTGGGGAATTGATTCCTTCTTTGAATGTCGCTTTCAGCAGAATACGAATGGCTCCGATATGGATCCACGACATTTTCTGAGCGACCTCTGGCTTGAGTCTTCCTAGTTCCTCTTTGATCTCATTCATAGGAACTAGCTGCATTTCCATCACATTATTGGTCAGCTCCATTGGGATCGCAATTTCTCCCGCTGTAACTTTGTATATGATGTGATGTTTCCTTTGCCTGAAACTTAGCTGAGCTAAGGTCCTTTCCATTCTTCCGATAGTGAAACCATCGTAAACTCGTAGTTTCGGATCTTCTCGCATAATTCTCATCAAAGCTTTATGAGATATGCTGGTTTGAGAGAAAAATCCTAACAAATCCTCTTGAACTTCCCGTCGGAAGATCTCCTCGTCTTCAGTTTGATTCTGATTTTGATTCTGAAGACTCATCTGGTCCTTCATCTTCTTCGTATATACTTTCGTCTGATGGGATTTCCTCAAACTGGTATACTTGAACAAGGTCCTGGAAGTAGACAGCCTCTTCGAACTCGGGTGTAGCTTCGAACTGTCTGATTCCCCTTTTCTGTTTCTCTGGGCAGTCTGTTGAGATGTGACCTTTGGCTCCACACGTCCAAAAATTGCAATATTTAAAACTTTCGTTCGCTCTAGTGTGAACTCGCCTGAAAGTTTTCCTCGTTGACGGCATGTTTGCACTTCCCTGGCTGGAGGTTGTCCTTCCTCGGATAGGTCCTGACCTCTGCCCTGATTTGTAGCTTCGGGCCTTTTGCTTTGACCAAAATCTTCTTGGTTTCCAAGAAGAATTCCTGGGGAACTTGCGTCTTCGTTCGTAGGGGTGATCCCTATGCTTCTTCTTGTGGTGTCGTTCTGGTGCTCCAATGACCGTTGGGATGTCATTGTCGTCGCAGCAGATGCCAGACTGATTTGTTAATTCTTTTCAACCTCTTGAAATTCTTTTGGATTGCTGCCTTCTGGCACCATTCACTCAACTTGACTTTGAGAAATGACATCATTTGGGCCACTGTATCAACCCCAATGGGAGTATATTCTCGCAGTAACATTTCTCGCCATGGGCTTGGTATTTTGGCGAAGAATAAGGGAATCGCCGTGTCTTCATTCATTCGACTCTTCCATCTGTACTCGGTGAACAACTTGATGTATAGGTCAACGCTACATATGTCGTGTAGCTCTAAGCTATACAGTGCTTGTTCGTATCTCCTAACCTTCTCCTGATCACCTCCTCCAGTTTGGGGACCAACAAAGTATCCTTCTCCGATGAAGTATATCTTGAAAAGTCTCGCCATTCTGTCCACAATGTCTTTGAGGGCATCGCCGGATAGAACCCCACCTCTGATTTCTGGAGTGGCATGTTCCCATCCGATCTTGACTGATCCTTCGAGGCTCATTTGTAACATCATGATGAAACCTTCTTTGTCGAGTTCCAGCGTTGCTGCTGCAATTCTCATCGCCGATGCCCATTCATCGATCAGGGCTTCGTGATTTTTGAAATCCAGGATATCCAGATTGAGCATAAGCCCATACGGATGTATTGAGTCAAGTTGGGATTTCCCGTAGGGTGTTCCATGAACATCAGGTCTCCTTGCTCTCGATCTGGTTGGAATCCGGTTGTACATGGATCCCGCCACGAAGTCATGCTGGCGCGGCATGGATTCTTCACGGATTGGTTCCTCTTGGATTGGCTCTGGATTTGGGATGGAAGATCCGACGCCTTCTGTAACCATTGATTGTCCCCGGAGAGGGTCTTGCGCCGACACTATTGCACTTTCATAAGTCTGCACATTTTCCAGGTTAAGTCCGGAAAATGATTCCGCAAGATCAGAAAGGTCTTGCAAGTTCTCGAAGTTGAAATCGTCAATCCTGAATCTGGACATGATCTCACTATGTGCTGGGTTTTCCTCGAATCCGTGCTTCCAACTTTTCGTTTGTGGTCAATTCCCTTTTGACCTCGACTGCTTTGCCCTTCTGATGTAATAAGGGCTCCTTCCCGAAAGATGGTGGTAACCATCCTCCTCTCCTTCTTTTCGATGGCCTTGGCATCGATTCCAAGTTCCTGACTCTTTGTTGGATGTCTTGTAAATTTCCCAAGATCTCCTTCTGTCGTCGAGACATGGTTTCAAGTTTGTCTCTTATCTCCTGTAGCTGCTCGGGCATATGGTATTGGTGATTACCATAGGCTTGAACCGTTTTTTGGACTTCCCTGAGATCCCGGGATAGCTTGGAGCTATCTGGCTCGAGCTCGTGAAAATCTGGCAAAACTAGATTACTCATGAAGATCGATTATTTCTTTTAGTGATTAATCTATTAATCCTTGTGATCTCAGCCGAGAGGCCATTAATAGCTTCGAATTTAGCTCTAATGCCCGGGAGAGTGTTTGGTCTAAAACTAGCTAGATTTACTAACTTGTTCATCAAGAGTTGAAGCTCTTGTCCTAATGTAATACCAGGCATATCACAGGCTTAGTATCGTGCTTTGCTTGTTGGCCTTTTTAAGGCTAAGTTTTATTTGCTTCTCTTTCAAGTCTAGCTTTATTCATAGTGCAAGTTTCTTGTTCTAGGTCGCAACATAGAACCTCGTGGTGTTTTATGTAGTTCTCGTGCATTCCGAGGCATTGATTTAAAGTATAAATAAAATACTTTATGCTCGTAGTTTTTGGTACTCTAAAAGAGAACTGAACTTGTGGAAACCAAATTTCATCCATTTCTGGATAATTCATGTTTGTAAAATACTCCTCTCTTAGGAGGGTTTGGTGTTAATCAATAATAAATAAAATCACACATAAATAAATAACCTAAGGCTCTGATACCATTTTTGTGCGTGGTTTAAAAGGTAAATAAATAAAACTTTAGGATTGTTTTGAAATTGCTGTTCTTGGTACCACCGGGATCTAATTTTCCCTAAAAATAGGAGCTGCGGGCGTCTGTCTCACACTAGCGGTACTCTATCTTAAAAGTTAAAACTACCATGCATCCGAATTAATCCAAACACATTTTTTATTTTGCACGAAAACAAATGGAATCTTCTATACTTCTTATTTCGTGGCCAAACACTACTTAAATTAAAAGAACCAAAATGAATACACATTAACAGTTTTTACTCAAGTTTGGATAATGATCGCGAATTCTAAAAACAGTTTGTTAAAACCATTATAGCTCCTAAAAGTTTCAACTGAAACCCTCTAATATTAAAGTAGGCGCGCACTATAAGGCTTCTTTTCAATAAAAATAAATTTGCAAATCTCGCATATATGGACTGAACTCAATACTGAATAAAATCTCATAAAACCAAGAGCAACCCAAAAAGACCACTGCAATGAAAAATTAGTCGAAATTGTAACAAGCATAACTGAATTATCACTGTCGACAGCTAGTAATTTCATACAACAGTAACAACTAGATTTTCCTACATTCAGTCCAAAACAAGAAGATAAAAGATCCCTATTAACAGTTAACCTATCCAACTATAAGCAACGAGCATACATTTACTCTAATACCCGAAACCGCATCAGAAACTAACCCGACCCTACCCACGTCGGAAGCTTATATACACGGCCACGTTGAGATGCATCTCCTGGGACAACATTGCGAACAAAGAAAGGTTGGGCCGACTCTCCAGTGCTCGTTGACCCATCATTCTGGTCTTCTTCATCACCCACAAGGTACAAACCAAGTTTATTGACAACATGGCGATGCTTTTTAAGGTGTACCCCAACTGTCATTGCATCGCCACTTTCTAATGAAGTTCCAAAATTCCAATGGCTTAACCATGTCATACCTTCACTATCTCCAGGAACACCAAATATTGTTGGACGGTGAACCCATGTCAAATCCTTAGTCCTGTTACGTATTTTGACATGGTTTGCACCCCAGTAAGCGCTATTAAATATTTTATCATCTGCATTGGTGGCAATTAAGGTTTTGGAATAAAATGCGGCCATGCACAAACCCCGGACCTTGAATTCTGGTGATATCGTAAAAGTGACTGGATTACGAGTGCTCTTGATGAAGAAGCTCGGAATCTTATTTCCCGGAAGGAAAATACTGAATATTCCTTGCTCGTACAGTCCCTGTGACATGAAATGTAATATTATTCCAGAAACGAGTTCTTGAGTTGGGAAAAGAAGAGTCTCATTTCGTGAAGTGTTTGGTTAATAAGATCATACCTGAACAGGAAGTTTTCTACTCTCAGAGCTAGTAAATTGTTGCAGTTTTACTTCAGTATCTTTCACAGATTCCAAGTTCAGATCAAAATAGTTGAGCATTTGCTGGTCAATATTTTTCGTATCTTCCAACTTGAACACTCCTTGCAATGTATTCAAACTGTCGTTGTCAAGATTATGGTGGACCAAGGGAATACAGGACAATGCTGATTGATAAGTTATCTTTTCCAAAGACGTGCAATGCTCAATAAACAAATCCTCCACCTTTGGCAATCCAATAAGTGATTTTAGTCTTGCACAGTTCTGCACATTAAAGCTCTTGAGCTTAGAGAGACTTCTGAAACTCTCTGGCATACTCTGAATCGGATTTCCGCTGACATTCAAGTTTTCCAACATTGAAAGACTTCTGAAATCAGTGGCAAAAGCATCATCAGACAATTTGCAGTCTACGAGACTCAAGTTTACGATGGTGCAGGGTAAAAATGACCATGAAAATTCTGATTTTGGCTTCAATATACATGACAATAACGCATTCCTGGGCTGGACCCCTTCAGCAGTGAAACGGATTTGACCGAAAGCCAATCCATCTGCGCGTAGCCTTTTCAAGGAATTCAACATCTGCAACTCCTCTGGTAAGCAATGGAGACTCGAGCATCCAGAGATATCGAGCATTTCAAGACTCCTCAATGTACCAATATTTCGGGGTAAATTTCTGAGGCTTCTACAGTCTTTTAGATTCAAAAGGACCATTTTCTTTAGTTCAACACAATCTTTAAGTATTAAGTTCTGCATGTTGGGAAGTCCGGACAAGTCTGGAGTTCTAAGTAGCTCCCATGAATGACTCAAATTCAGTATCTTAAGTGAACCAAGGAACTGTTGAAAAGAGCATTAAAAATCAAATTAAATTCTAAGACAAGCACCCAAAGATTTGTTTAGAATTGGAAAAATTAGCTGAGCAACTTTATATAGCATGGGTCTCTTCCATATTTTCTTTAAACTGCTGTAGCGCATATCAAGAACTGAACACCTTGCCAGAGGAAAATCAAGTGGTATGGATCCTAAAGGACAATGATGCCATGAAAGCCATCTTAATTTCTTGGGAAATTCTTTATAACATCCACGGAGGCGCACACGGTTGAGTTTGAGCAGTTTGAGGTTTTGCATCCTTGCAAATGAATCAGTTTCTATATAACTTGCATGGCTTGAAGTACTGTCCACTAGATTTCACGAAAAAGGATTATAAACAATGGTTCATTGCAATTTTGTATGTAAGAATCTTTCAGGATACTCACTCCAAGTTGATGTCCCGGCATCTAATCCATGATTGGCAGAGATAGGCGTGTCAAAGATGATACCTTCCACAGTTGCAGTTCCCTGAGGGAAAGAAAAGCATAAAATGATGACAGCATGGCTAGCGTGCTGAAGGAAGAGGGAGAAATCGGAAAGAAATTAGATATGAACATAAATCAGGTCTTACAGTTCTTTCAATCAAGACATTTGATGCATCTTCGTGATGCCACAACCTACTACGTTTCCCAGGATACTTGGGTGATTCTAGGCGAACTATTCCCCTACCCATGTCCCTAATAACTTGATGCATCACCAGCTTGTTTCGCTCATTGATTGCTAGAAGATTTCTATCAACCAGGTTTCTAATTCCAACCGCGGTGAAATAATTGCAATCGTCAAGTACAGTGGTAATAATATCTTTGTCCATCCCGAGAAAGAAGCATGATATGTGGAGGAATAAACTCCTGTCATGTTCATCTTGCAAATAGTCATAACTTAGTTTAAGCTTTTGAACTATACGACTGTTCGGAATGATCTCCATTTTCTGCAACAAACTTTTCCATACATCCAGATTTTGACCGGATAGGGATGAACCCAAAACTTGAAGAGCCAGTGGAAGTCCCTCACACAACCGTACCACTCTTTTCGATTGTTCAAGGTAATCTTGAAATGCCGATTTTTGCCCAAAAGCATGCCAACAGAATAATTCTAGCGCTTCATCGAAACTCAGGTTTTCAACTTTACAAATCTTGTAAGCTTCAGAATGATTCAGTGTCCACTTTTGCCATGTTGTGATGATGATTTTACTTCTACTCCCCAAACAAAAATCATATTTCATCCCAATTATTGCTTCTAACTTATCAAGTTGATCTACGTCATCAAAAACAAGAAGAACCTGTTTATAACGCAAAGCGCTAGTAATCTTATGGATTCCATCATCAACATTAGATATATTCACTTGTTCCTTTTTAAGAATATCACAAAGAAGTTGTTTCTGCAAACGAACTATGCCTCCTCGTTCCTCTGCAATGTCTCTGACATTTGCCAAAAAGCTGCTACATTCAAAAATGTTACTATTTAAATTGTAAATATATTTGGCAATGGTTGTCTTGCCAATTCCACCCATCCCAGAAATAACATGCGTGCTAATGTTTGTTGTCTCATCTTGTAACCACGTATATTGATGTCTTCAGTTCGGTATTCCATCCCAACTAGCTGAGGAACACCACTCATCACCGTTCGGTACAGCTTATCTTCAATCACTTTAACAAGTTTTTGTGTAAACTTCAATTCGTGTCTATGAAAGTGTAATCCAAGAAAGACATTGCAGGGGCAATTGAAAAAGGAGTCCAATGCTCAAATCTAAGTAAAACAGAGAAACAATCAATGAACTTCTTTCAAGAAACATGTCGAGATTTGCAAGAAGTTTGTAGAAAATAAGTAAATTTTCACTGCACATAACTCACAAGTATTTGAAAGGGCCTGCAACCGCCAAATTTTAATATTCTATAACCAGATTCATTGAGTTATGGAAGTGTGTGACAATATATTGGTTACAGAAGTATGTCTCGTGGAAAAAAAATATTCAAACATGTTTCAGCTAAACAAACGGCAACATATCCTTTTCGTTCATAGTATTAATTGACTTACCCATACATTTTTTTTTCACTCAACCACCATGACCCTATTATCTATCGCTCACTCAACACCTTGCTCAGCTAAATATGCACAAATAATTTCCCATCCGGAGTCTTTCCTCTCTTCTTTCTTTTGGTTTTGTAAACTAGTAGACCATCATAGCAAGATAGAGTCATTAAGGAAGAAGGCTGTTCAATTCAATCCCTTTAAATGTTCTAGACAAATCCATAATGCTTATTACTTAACAATGCTATCTGATTCCTTTGATTCCATCTCGGTTTAAAGGATTAAATAACACAAAAAAAATAACAAATAATAAAAAGACAAAAACTAAAAGTTCCAATAGACTTACTCATGATCAACTTGTGCCTTCAAGGTCATCCCTCCGAGCTCAACAACTTCGCGTAGTGCAGCCTTCCATCCCTCCATTCTTTCCAACCCCTCCATTCTTTTCTCATCAGATTTCTCCCCCTTAAACCGCTCCTCGTGGCGAGCAAACGCTTCTGCTACGCTCCCAACTTGCCCAGTGAAGAGTGATTTCTCAACATGATAGAAGATAGGAAGAATGACGTGTCCTGCGGTCTTGTAACGTTGAAGGATGAGCACAAGCTCGTCGAGGCACCATCCAGAGGTAGCATAGTTCCCAGATAAGACGATGACCGACATTCTGGAGTGACGTATACCCTTTTGCAGTTCGGACTTGATGTCTTCTCCCCTCTCAATCCCGTTATCGTCGATGAAGGTGTAGATACCTTGTAGCTTGAGGGCATTGTAGAGGCCAACGGTGAAGTTTTGGCGGGTGTCTGCGCCTCGAAAACTCAAGAACACATCGTATGAAGTAGTGGTAGCAGTTTTGGAACAAAAGAATGAAGTTGCCATTGAAGGAATATACACCAACAAATTAAATGCTGCGCACTCCTAATTGACTAAAAAGTGCACACTTTGCAGATTACATATTTTCAAACAGATAGAGAGTAACATATGCCAATTGAGATTTGACCCTTTTTTTCTTTTAGTTAACTACATACCTTCTCAAATTGCTGTCCCCATGAAAAAGTATACAGTTAAATAAGTTGTTCGCATTGGATTTCGGGTTGAACCGAACAACCTTGGTAGTGGGTTCGGATGGATCAGAATCCGATACCCGACCTCATCGGATTTTGCGAATCACCGGCCACCGCCAAATCTCAACTCCGGGGAGACCCAAACAGAGTTCAGGTTATTTCAGAGTGTAGTCACGTGGTGATTGTGTTATTGTTTTTTGATAAAATAAGGACTATCATTAATCACAAAACGAGTTACAATAGTTAATAATCGGATAACCTCCATCGCGTAAACAACATAACGGGAGGTTAGAGGCCGAAAAATGAGATGACCAAGAGTTCAAAAATGTCCATTGAGCTAAGTTATGAGCTACAAAATTAGCACTACGATGTATAAAAGAGAATTTCCATCTAGGCCATGAGATCCAAAACTTCTTAATAGCAATTATAAGAGGGGCAATACTCCATGGAGGAGAGCAATCAATATCCGTGATGGCTTTGATAAGGACGAGACAATCCGATTCCAATATGACTTTTCGAGATTTTGAGGCGTCAAGGCATTTGCATAAGTGAAGAAGAGCTAGAGCTTCCGCAACAAGGGGATCCATGCAAAGCTTGGATTCGGCCGAGGCAAAAATAACCGAACCGTTAGTGTCTCTCACCACAAATGCAACAAAAGCTTTGCCATCTCGAAAAGATGCATCACAATTAGCTTTAATCCATGAAGAAGAGGGGCATTTCCATTCTTGCACCGCAATAGTTTTGGCCACATATTTGATATCGCTTTGGGCTTTCCAATGCTCTTCAATTCTTTTAGAAGCCATACTAGTGAGTGTCTGAAGAGAAAAATTTGGGAGATTATGAGTAACAAGATTTCTATTTTGCCAAAAGAGTTCACAATAAACACAAAAAGCAATAAGGAATTTATCTTGGCTAAAATCATCCAGAAAAAATTTCCCACTATTACGAAGAATTAAAGTAAGCCACTCTTTATTGTGCCAATCTTTAAAAGCAAGCAAGTTAAGATGCCAACCCGATAAAAGCCAAGCTTGGATAGTAAAAGGGCATTTAAGAAATATATGCTCTTGGCGTTCATCGGGGTCATTGCAAATAGGGCAATGGGTATTAATAGAATTCATAATACGGTTAAGCCGAGCTCTAGTAGGTAAAATATCATGCATGAGCTTCCAAAGAAAAAGTTTATGACGATGATGAAGACGAGATTTCCAAATAATATTATAAAGCTTAGCATCATTATCACAAATAGTAGGGAACCGATGGGATTGGTCCGTCAAATAAGCACTTTTGGAAGATAAATTCCCCGACTTGGAGGGAATCCAAATAGGATAAGGGCTCAAAGAATCCGAGTGAATTTGGATTTTGAGTATAGCCTCGGAAGTGTCATTGTCGAAAATACCATAAATCTTAGTACTATCCCAATTAAGGGTAGACGAGGAGATGAGGTTTTTAACAAGAGGACATTGGAGGGAGGAGGAGATGGGCTTAGGGATAAATCCCGGGATACTTGGAATCCACGGTTGATCCCACGCTAGGACATTGGAGTTCGAAGAAATGGGATAACAAGCACCTTTAACAAGGAGATCCCGGGTGTTAAGGAGGTCTTTCCAAATCCAAGAAGCTTGGCGAATTTTAGAAGGAGCATGAAAAAAATCATGGACCCTAAAATACTTAGCTTTGAGGGATTGCACCCAAAGACTATTATCATTAGTAGCCACCTTCCAAGCAAGTTTAGCCACAAGAGCTCGGTTGAAGTCAAACATACGACGAAAACCAAGACCACCTAAGCTTTTGGGGGAACAAATAGAATCTCAAGCAATGAGAGGACAAATATTACCTTTATTATTTTCACCCCACCAAAATCTACGAAAAATAGAATCAAGTTTGGTACAAGTAGATTTGGGAATGAGGAAAGTAGACATGGTATAGACGGGAGAGCTTTGGGCAACCGAGCAAATAAGAACCGATCTACCCGCTTGAGAGAGGTTAGAGAGCTTCCAATTAGAAAAATTCTTTTGGAGATGGGGGAGAATAGTATTGAAACCCTCTTTACGGGATTTAATTTTACAAAAAGGGAGCCCTAGATGGCTAGATTTGTGGTTGCATTCTTTAACATCAAGAAAGTTGAGAAGATCAATTTTTAGGGGATTGGGAGTGTTGGGACTAAAGTGAATAAAAGACTTAGGATAGCTAATTAATTGGCTAGACCAATTACAAAAATTATCCAAGACCGATTTAAGCACATTAGCATTATCAAGAGAAGCTTTCCCAAAAATAACAAGATCATCAGCAAACATCAAGTGAGAAATAAGAGGGATAGTCCTTGTAATTTTGATAGCTTTAAAATTGCCTAAAGCCTCTTGACGAGAGAGAAGGCGGGAGAGAAGCTCGGTGTAAAGCACAAAGAGATAAGGGGAAAGGGGGTTATATGTTATGTATTTGTGTTTTGTCGGGTGTCGTGGTATTTGTATTAGTTTTTGCATTTTAATTTGATGTAAGAATTTAATTGATCAGGTAGTGTATATTCAATGCAATGACTTATTTCTATCGCCTAAATCGAATAAGGCATATTCGGCCGACCGAAATCGAACCGAATGAGTTATGGACACCCCTACTTATTTCTTTTAAACCAGTTATAAAATATGAGTTTATCATATATATTTATAAAATATATATGGGAAAAAAAGAAGAAAGAGTTGTTAATCGGTACTGTACGATTATCTCTCGCACCAAATATCAAATAAAATGTGGAATCATATTTGAGACGTGATCGTCTTGTCAAAGTGGACCGATGAAAAAAAATTGTGTTGCGTACCCCGTCTTTGGTCCACTTCACTCTTGATTTCTGGAACCACAAAATTGCTTCTTGCTTGAGAATGTCATTAAACTCTCTAATAAGCTGTATTTCTAGCTTGGCGGCCCAAGGTTTTTTTGAATTCCTATAATCGGCTAAGTATGTATCTTTTCCATTGAAAACGATTGTCGAACTATTGCTTATTCAAAGGTATTAAGACCTTTGGGACTTTCGCAATTGCATCCAGGATATCTAAGTGATTTTTCCAAATTTCTTTCAACGTACTTCCACACACCGGGTTATAACCCAGGCTGCTTCGAAGCGGTCTGGGCGTGGTCCTCCAGATTTGTGCAAGCCATGACAACTCGTGAGGATAGAATGATGATCACAATGGGTGCACGGGAGATGTTGAACCACATTATTCGAAAAAAATATCAATCCACTTTCGGTTTGCTAAGGCTCTGTCAATTCGTTCTATAATGTTCGCCTGACATTCTCTCTTATTCGTCCAAGGGAACGAGGGTCAGTGGAATCCAAGATCAATCATGCCACAGTTCTCCATCGCCTTTTGGAAGAAACATAGTCTACTTAACGAGGTTGTTCGTCCCCCATTTCTTCATGCTAGAAGCTCACCTCAAAAGTCACTGATTAGTAACCAAGGTAAATTTGCAGATTTTGAGATATTTTCATGCTCTCAAATATCCGTATCTTGGTTGCTTGTCTTGGTTGTGCATAGATATCTGACACGTGCCACGGGTCTTGTAGCCTTGGTCCTATTATAGCATGGGTCCCTTGGTCCTCCACCTCAAGTATCTCAACATTCCCCTCCTCGTTCTACAACATCCAAATACCCTTCCCCCTACTCCATACCGACGCTAGGGGCAAGCACATAATTTGAGAAACCTAGGAAGGGCGCAATTTCACACGCATGCTCTTCAGTTACAGGGGTTCCATAACAAACAAAACAGAGAGGTCGTGAATATAAACCAACCCCCTGAAATTATAACGAAAGTCTTCATATGCAACACCTTGACAATTCCAATAGACTAACTGTTGGAAAATTATGAATTTTCCATGTTTTTGATAATTTATTTGAGTAGGTTTCTCTTTTATAAAGAGGAACTTCTTTAGCTTAATAAAATCTACGTTTTGTGTAGATGAATCTAGTATATTTAATTATTCAAAACCATTGTGGGATGAATGAGAAATTAAATGAAGCTAGTTGAAATAAGTTATCTTGAAGAAATGAAAGGAAATAGGTGGGAAGGTGAAAAGTCACCATCCCACATGGAAAGTTTGAGCTAAACTAGTACACCTAATAAGTTCTTTGTTTGTGATAGGGGTTTGGGCCCCAAGGGGTACCACAAGTCTTTGAAGGGGAGAAGACTTAGATGGGCTATGCTTCAACTCAAGCCTACACGCGCGCGCGCCGCCGTCGTCGTCCGTCCGGATTGGACCCAGACTCGGGCCTAGGTCGGGGTCGAGGTGGTGGGTCATGGGTCACGGACCATGGGCCTGGGCTTTGGCTTAAGTTTGAGTTTGAGCTTGAGATTGGGCTTCCCTATCAAATACTAATCTTTTTGGACAAAGTTTAATTAAGTAATTAATTAAATGTTCAGAAAATAATAAGCAACGCATTTAATAATTAATTAAACGTGATTAGGTGTCAGAATCTGGTCGAATAAGTGTGTCCAGTGGCTGCAAAACTGAAGGGAAAATCCAGTCAGTGAACAGTCACCTACACACCCCGTCAGCAGAATAAGTGCCACATTTCATCCGAATAGGTGCACAATCAGTCGAAATGGTGTAAAATCTGGCGGGAAAGTTGTGACATGGAAAAGACATGTCCGTCCAGTCAACCCCAAGACCAACTTTCGTAAACTATAAATAGACTCCCCTACTTCTTCATTTTCCATTCAATCAGAAACATTCTTTCTTTCTGTCTGTTTTGTTCCGAGAGTTCAAAACAATCTTTTAGTTCGTTGTTTCTTAATATTCGAAGTGCTGCCATATTAAGCATATAGTCGTTGCATCTTGGGAAGTGATTGCCGATCAAACTGTAAGCACCGAGCGGAGCAAATATCGTTTTAAAGAGAAAGAGTCCAACTCTTGTCTCGACTTTAAATCTGGTTTATTTTCTATTTTACACCCGTTACGATCAACAATTTTAAAACGATATTTTGCTTGTGTATTTTAGAAGAAAAAAATGGTTACGATATTGCCTGTTCATAGTGCCGGTGAAAAGCCAGAAAAGTTTTCTAGCACTAATTTCAAAAGCTGGCAACAGAAGATGTTGTTCTACCTTACGACCTTTAACCTGTCAAGCATGCTGACCGAAGATGTTCATGTGGTGGCAGAAGACGTGACTGATCCTCGTCCAAGGGCTGCCTTCGACGCTTGGAGTCAAAGTGCCTTTTTGTGCAGGAACCACATATTGAATGGATTAGACAACTCACTGTACAACGTCTATTCCACCATCAAGACGTCAAAGGAACTCTGTACGTCCCTTGACAAGAAGTACAAAACAGGAGATGATGGGTTGAAGAAGTTCATCGTCGGCAAATTTCTGGACTTCAAAATAACCGACTCAAAGACGGAGGTTCAAGAGTTGCAACTGATCCTACCTGACCTAGATAAAGAGGATATGAAACTCAGTGAATCTTTCCAAGTTGCTGCTATGATAGAGAAGTTACCACCGTCTTGGAAAGAGTTCAAGAATTATCTCAACCACAAGCGCAAGGAGATGAATCTTGAATACTTGATAGTTAGACTTTGGATTGAAGAAGATAATCGAATGTCTCAGGCCAAGCCAAAGCAGATACAAATGGAGGCTAGAGCCAATGTGGTGGAGCACAAGCCCAATTCTAAGAAAAGAAAGAACCAGGGCAACGGTGGAGGCCAGCAAAAGAAGAAAAAGAAGTTCAAAGGGGACTGCCACAACTGTGAAAAGCCGAACCACATGGCTAAAGACTGCCGACTCTTGAAAAAAGACAACCAAAACCCAAACTAGTCCAACCAGGTTGTTGTGGTTCAGGACAAGAGCGTTCTGGTCGACATGAGTGACTTGATGCTTACTGCAGTTGTCTTCGAGGCCAACATGGTGGACCATCCAAATGAGTGGTTTGTCGACACCAGCGTCACCCGCCACGTCTGTTCCGACCGAGGCATGTTCTCTACATACTACTCGTTCAACAACCGAAAGTTGTACATGGGGAACTCTGCAATGTTCGACATCATCGAAAGTGGAAGAGTGGTGCTAAAGATGACTTCGGGCAGAGAGAGAACTTTGGTTGATGTACTGTATGTTCCAGATATTCGAAAGAATTTAATATCTGGTTATGCATTTGATGCAAGTGGTCTTAGACTAGTGTTTGAGTCTGGTAAATTAGTGCTCACTAAGAATGGGCAATTTGTTGGTAAAGGTTACGCGGTCAACCGCATGTACAAGATGAACGTAATGACTGTAAAACGTGACCTTGAAAAGAATAATAAAACTATCACTTCTGTTTACTTGGTTGAGTGTTCATATTTATGGCATATTAGATTAGGATATGTTAACTTTAATACTCCACGAAAACTAGTAAGCTTGGAGTTATTGCCTTCATTCAATATCGAATCTCAAAATAAATGTGAGATTTGTGTAGAGGCTAAATTAACCAAATTACCGTTTCCTTCTGTAGAAAGAAACACTGAACCTCTAGACTTAATTCACACCGATATATGTGACTTAAAATTTGTGCAAACTAGAGGTGGTAAAAAGTACTTCATTACTTTTATTGATGACTACACAAGATACTTCATAGTCTACTTACTTAGAAGTAAAGATGAAGCTCTACAAGCTTTTAAAATCTACAAACTTGAGGTTGAAAATCAACTTGGCAAACAAATAAAAACTATCCGAAGTGATAGAGGTGGAAAATATGGAGCTCGATTTGACGAATTTTGTGCTTCTTCAGGCATCATTCATTAAACAACAGCTCCTTATTAACCACAATCAAATGGAATTATTGAACGCAAAAATCGTACTCTTAAGGAGATGATGAATGCCATGTTCATCAGTTCTGGTTTACCACAGAATTTGTGGGGGGATGCAATCCTCTCAGCAAATCATATATTAAACAAGTTACCTCATAAAAGTAAAAATGAAACCCCTTTTGAGTTATGGAAAGGTCGAAAGCCTTCCTACAAATACCTAAAAGTGTGGGGGTGTTTAGCAAAGGTAGAAGTACCTAAACCTAAACCAGTAAAGATATGACCTAAGACCGTTGATTGTATATTCATTGGATATGCGCACAATAGTAGTGCCTATCGCTTCTTAGTACATAAGTCTTCAATTCCTGATATTAATGAAAATATGATCATTGAATCAAGGAATGTAGTATTCTTTGAAAATATATATCCTTGCAAAGAAATGAAAGAATTTGGTTCCCTTAAAAGAACCTATGAAGCTGCAAAGGATAATCATCAGGAAGATGAAGAACCTAGATGTAGTAAAAGGGCTAAAACAGCTAAAAGCTATGGTCCTGATTTTCTGACTTACATGTTAGAAAACGAACCGAGGACAATAAGTGAAGAATTTTCCTCTCCAGAAGCTCCCTTTTGGAAATAAGCTATCAATAACAAAATAAAGTCTGTTTTGCACAACCACACGTGGGAGTTGGTTGATCTCCCAGCGGGTAGCAAACCTTTAGGCTGCAAACGGATACTGAAGAGAAAGTATAAAGAAGATGGATCTATTGACAAGTACAAGGCCAGATTGGTGGCTAAAGGGTTTAGACAGATAGAAGCTCTTGATTGTTTCGACACATATTCACTTGTGACCAGGATCACATCTATTAGAGTGCTCATTGCTATTGCTGCATTGAAAGGTCTAGAAATACATCAAATGGATATCAAGACATCATTTCTAAATGGTGAATTAGATGAAGAAATCTATATGGAACAACCTGAAGGGCTTGTCGCTCCAAGAAAGGAGAAAAAGGTCTGTAGACTCATTAAGTAACTGTATGGGCTTAAACAAGCACCAAAGCAATGTCATGAAAATTTTGACAGAACGATGTTGTCAAATGGTTTCAGAATTAATGAATGTGATAAATGCGTATACGTAAAAGGCACACCTAATGATTACGTGATCGTCTGCATATACGTAGACGGTATGTTAATCATGGGAAGTAATCATGACCTAGTTATTAATACCAAGAAAATATTGACCAAACATTTTGACATGAAAGACTTAGGGGTCGCCGATGTCATATTAGGGATTAAAATCACTAAGACGTCAAATGGGATCGTGTTGTCACAATCTCATTATATTGAGACTGTACTTAAGAAGTACAATGCATATGACGGTCCTCCGGCTAAGACGCAAGTAGACTTGAGTCTACACTTAGGCAAAAATCATGGCGAACCTGTCTCTCAAGTAGAATATGCCAGGATAATAGTCTCTCTCATGTATATCATGAACTGCACTCGTCCGAATATTGCTTACTCAGTTAATAAATTGAGTAAATTTATGAGTAATCCAAACAAAGATCATTGGAAGGCGTTATTTAGAATACTTGTGTATTTAAAACATACATTAGATTATGGATTACATTACGGTAGATATCCAGCTATATTAGAAGGGTATAGTGATGCGAACTGGATATCAGACTCTAACGACACTAAATCCACCAGCGGTTACGTCTTTACCATTGGAGGTGGAGCTGTGTCGTGGAAGTCCTCAAAACAAACTTGTATAGCTCGCTCCACGATGGAATCCGAGTTTATTGCCTTAGATAAGGCTAGTGAAGAAGCAGAATGGCTTCGTAACTTTCTTGAAGACATTCCTTGTTGGAATAAGCCAGTGCCTGCTATTTTAATATACTGCGACAGCCAAACAGCTATCAGAAGGGCAAAAAGTGCCATGTACAATGGTAAGTCTAACATATTCGTCGTAGACATAATACCATAAGGCAGTTGATCTCTAATGGTGTCATTTCCATTGATTATGTAAAATCAAAGGAAAACTTATCGGATCCGTTGACTAAAGGCCTACCAAGAGATCAAACATACTGCCTATCGAGGGGAATGGGTTTAAAACCCAACACTAGAGAATCTTCATGATGGAACCCAACCATGTAGATTGGAGATCCCAAGATCTTGGTTAAATGGGACAACAAAATTGTAAGGATTCAGAAACAACACTTTGGAGTAAAACTCCAACTCATTCCCGTGTACGATGAATGTGCTACATGTAGAAAGGGTAAGGGTAAGTTTAACTTTTAATAATTTCGAAGCTTAAATAAGCAGAGTATGACATGATACTCTTTGAAGGAGATCACCTATATAAGTGTGAAGTTTGGCCGCTTCATAAGAAAAACACTTACGAACCCAAGAGTTGTCCAGGGCCAAAACGGACACAACCATGAGAACTAAAATTTGTTAGGGGAGTTACTGTGTGAATACAGTTGTCTAGGTTTACACCAACAGCTGAACGGTTCAAGACATCACGTTCACTGATCAGCTAAGTAAATCCGATGTATTTCACTAAGGAAGGTTCAAAGCCAAAAGCTACCTATCATGATGCAGTAAGCTTTCCGCCTAAACTCTCTCGAATGTACACATTGAATTTTCATTCATGTGGGGGATTGTTGGAAAATTATGAATTTTCCATGTTTTTGATAATTTATTTGAGTAGGTTCCTCTTTTATAAAGAGGAACTTCTTTAACTTAATAGAATCTACGTTTCGTGTAGATGAATCTAGTATATTTAATTATTAAAAACCATTGTGGGATGAATGAGAAATTAAATGAAGCTAGTTAAAATAAGTTATCTTGAAGAAATGAAAGGAAATAGGTGGGAAGGTGAAAAGTCATCATCCCACATGAAAAGTTTGAGCTAAACTAGTACACATAATAAGTTGTTTGTTTGTGATAGGGGTTTGCGCCCCAAGGGCTACCACAAGTCTTTGAAGGGGAGAAGACCTAGATGGGCTATGCTTCAATTCAAGCCCCCGCGCGCGTGCGCTGCCGCAGCCGCCTTCCTTTTGGACCGGACCCGGGCCTGGGTCGGGGTCGGGGTCGTGGGTCGTGGTCACAGGCACGGGCCATGGGCCTGGGCTTGGGCTTGGGCTTGGACTTGAGTTTGAGCTTGAGCTTTAGATTGGGCTTCCCTATCAAATATTTATCTTTTTGGACAAAGTTTAATTACGTAATTGTTATAGAATAACTAAAACTATTGGGGTTTATAACAATATATTAAAAGACTTAGAAAAAAAATACAAATATTAAGTAATAGCACTTGTGAATTGGTATAATTTTACATCCAGAAGAGTGCTCTTTATATAGAGGCTTTTCCAACATAATACACTATTTCAATAGTGTTTATAATAATTAGAGCAAATTACTTTTTCTGCCCTTTAATTTCGACTATGTTTGCCTTTTGCCCTTTAACTTTTCAGGCTCCACTTTTGCCCTATAATTCTTATATTTTTTACCAAATATGCCCGTTGGGTTTTTTCCCAGGCCCGGTTACTGTTTGGCTGACGTGGACGCTGACATGGACGCCACTGGACCGACACGTGGCGCCACGTCATTTATGTATTTTTTTTACTGGACTTAAAGGTGAAATGTCCAAAATACCCCCACGCTCAATTCTTCATCACATATATATATACATACACATATATATATATATATGTATATATACACACACACACATATATATATATATATATATATATATACTCACACCCACGCCGGCGCCGCCACCACCACCTCCACCACCACGAATTACCGTCGTCGCCGCCTCCACCACCACGAATCACCACTACCTCTACACAACAACTTACGACAGAATCGAACAACCAAACTCATGGTAACACTAAAGAGATTACTTCACAATCCAAGCACTAAATCCAATGATCAAACCATCCTCACATTGATCAAACTTAGAGTAAATCTAAACAGGCTAATTCATATCAATCCAATCGCATAGCTTAACGATCAAACAATCATCAATATGAACACACCTCTCGTAATCGAAAACCTCGTCCTCCAACTGTTCGACCAATGATCTAACAGACCACGACATCCTCCGAACAGAACATAGCTCACCGATCGAAAGCATCTGACCGGAAACCGACACGTCCACGATCCTCGACACGTCTTCGATTCCGGAGAAATCGATCAGATTCGAGATCGAAAGCGCGGCGGAGGTTTGCGCCAGGAGGCGCCGGCTTTCCGCCGGACTCTTTCCGACGGGAATACCGGCTGACTCCGCCGCCGTCAGGCCCATGGAGGTGGCGGTGAAGGCGGAGAGCTGAGAGCAGAAGAAAGGCCATTCGAGGATTTTGAGAGGGAGGTGGTTGTGGTTGGAAGGTGGATTTGATTGTGGTCCTCGATCTAGTACAAAATCGAATGGATTGCGGCGGTGGAGGTTTTTACCAGATTGCGACGGCGGTGGTGATTCGTGGTGGTGGAGGCGGCGGCGACGACGGTGATTCATGGTGGTGGAGGCGGCGTCGACGGTGATTCGTGGTGGTGGCGGCGCCGGTGTGGGTGTGAGTGTATATATATATGTGTGTATATATACATATATATATATGTGTATATATATATATTTATATGTGATGAAGAATTGGGGGCAGGGGTATTTTGGACATTTCACCTTTAAGTCCAGTAAAAAAAATACATAAATGACGTGGCGCCACGTGTCGGTCCAGTGGCGTCCACGTCAGCGTCCACGTCAGCCAAACAGTAACCGGGCCTGGGAAAAAACCCAACGGGCATATTTGGTAAATAAATATAAGAATTATAGGGCAAAAGTGGAGCCCGAAAAGTTAAAGGGCAAAAGGCAAACATAGTCGAAATTAAAGGGCAGAAAAAGTAATTTGCTCTAATAATTATTATTACTATGCTAAATAGTAAGCCTAAGTATAGGTACAACAATTTCCACAAAGGCCACATGTATGTATTATTTATAACACTCCCCCATGGTCGTTTGAAAATTTTGTAACGTATATGATCCGTCTTCTGCACACGTCTTATGCTGCCTCGTTAAAAACCTTATAAGGAAAAACCCAGTGGGATAAAAACCTTAATAAGGGAAAAATAGTGCAGCCGTGTGAACTCCCCCTCAAGTTGGCATCTCCAATTCTTCATAAGTCTCGTAGGTAACGCATCCCAATACTTTGAACATGTTTCTTAAAAGCTACAGTAGGGAGTGCCTTTGTAAAAAGATCTGCCATATTGTCACATGATTGAACATATTGGATATTAATTTTTTTGTTCTTCTCGAGTTCCTGAGTGTAGGCAAAATATCTTAGGGGTATGTTTTTGGTTCGATCACTCTTGATATAGCCTTCTTTTATCTGTGTAATACATGCAGAATTGTCTTCGTATAATGTTGTAGGACCCTCTCTAATAGGTAAGCCAGATGTACTTCTTATATGATGTGTCATTGATCATAGCCATACACATTCCTTTCTTGCTTCATGGAGTGCAATAATCTCAGCATGATTCGATGATGTTGCAACAAGTGTCTGTTTCTGAGAACGCCATGAAATAGCAGTGCCTCCATACGTGAATACATATCCAGTTTGAGATCTGGATTTATGTGGGTCTGATAGAAAACCTGCATCTGCATAACCAATCAATTCTTGTACATCATTGTTAGGATAAAATAGACCAATATCCACAGTTCCTTGAAGATAACGAAATAAATGTTTAATTCCTTTCTAGTGCCTTTTTGTGGGTGATGAGCTAAACCTGGTTAATAAATTCACAGTAAATGATATATCAGGTCTAGTACAGTTAGCTAGATACATTAAAGCTCCAATGGCACAATGACACTTAAATATGGAACTTCAGAACCAAGAATTTCTTCATTTTCCTCACAAGGATGAAATGGATCTTTATCTATAGTTAATGATTTTGCAAACATAGGATGGTTCAAAGGTGTTGCTTTATCCATGTTAAAACGTTTCAATATCTTTTTAGTGTAGTTAGATTGATGCACAAGTATTCCATTTTTAACATGCTCAATTTACAAACCAAGACAATATTTAGTCTTTCAAAGATCTTTCATTTCAAATTCATCCTTTAAATAATTCATTGTTGAATGAATTTCTTTGTCAGTGCCAATGATATTTTAATCATCTACATAAACCGCAATAATTGCAAAATCAGATGATGTTTTCTTAATAAAAATGCATGGACACAAAGAATTATTTATATGTTCTTCTTTTAATAAATATTCACTCAAACAATTATACCACATGCGACCTAATTGCTTTAACCCATATAATGATCTTTGCAATTTAATTGAGTACATTTCTCTAGGTTTGGAACTTGATGTTGCGGGTAATTTAAGTCCATCAGGGACCTTCATGTAAATATCATTATCAAGTGACCCATAGAGATAAGTAGTGACAACATCCATGAGATGCATGCTTAGATTTTCATAGACTGCTAGACTGATCAAGAATCGAAATGTAATCGTATCCATTACATGAGAATACGTTTCTTCATAATTGATTCCAGGTCTTTCAGAAAAATCTTGTGCGACAAGGCGAGCTTTGTACCTTACAATTTCATTTTTCTCCTTTCGTTTGTGAACGAAGACCCATTTGAACCCTATGGGTTTCACACTATTCGGTGTGAGAACAGTGGGTCCAAATACCTTTCGCTTATTAAGTGAATCTAATTCAGCTTGCATAACATCTTTCCAGTTATCCCAATCATTCCTATTTTGGCATTCAATTATAAATTTGGGTTCAGGATCATCATTTTCATTCACAATTTCATAAGCGACTAAATATGAAAATATTTCATCCATATTTTCCATCTCATTTCGATCCAATACCATTCCTGTATTGATATAATTTATAGAGATTTCAACGTTCTCTTTATTTATAGGATCTGATTGGATAACTTCTTAAGGTATCTCATATGCCACATTTTGCGACTCATCAGGCATAGATTCCTCAATAATAGGATCATTAGGTTTTGATGCCCCTTTTCTTTTTCGAGGATTTTTGTCCTTTGAGCCAGCAGGACGCCCACATTTCTTAGTTATATCAAAGATATCATCCTTTGATGTTTCTTTTGGAATTACAATATGAGCAGGAGCATTTGCAGCTGGTATATGTGATTTTGTTACACTGCTTATGTCAGTAAATGCATCGGGTAATTGATTTGCAATAGCTTGTAAATGCAAAATTTTCTTTACTTCCAAATCACATTGCTTTGTTAGCATATCAAAGCTTGCCAAAGATGGATTATACCATGATATATCCTATTCCAACTACTTATTTTCTCCCCCTAAGGTTGGAAAATTTGCCTCATTAAAATGGCAATCGGCAAAACGTGCCGTAAAGACATCACCTGTTAGAGGCTCAAGACATCTGATTATTGATGGTGAGTCAAATCCAACATATATTCCCAACCTTTTTTGTGGTCCCATTTGTGTGCGCTTTGGTGGTGCAATTGGAACATAAACCGCACAACCAAGAATCTTTATATGGGAAATATTAGGTTCATGACCAAAAACAAGTTGTAATGGGGAGTATTCATGATACGAGCTTGGTCTAATGCGAATTAGTGATGCAACATGTAAAATCGCATGACCCCATAGAGAACTTGGCAATTTAGCTTTCATCAACAATGATCTAGCAATTAATTGAAGACATTTAATTAATGATTCAGCTAAACCATTTTGAGTATGTACATGTGAAACACTATGATCAACCGTAATTCCAGTTGACATACAATAATCATTGAAAGCTTGAGATGTGAATTCACCAGCATTGTCAAGTCTGACTTTCTTGATCGTATAGTCAGGAAATTGAGCTCTTATTTGAATTATTTGAGCCAAAAATCTCGCAAATGCCATATTGCGAGTAGGCAATAGACAGACATGTGACCATCGACTTGAGGCATCAATTAATACCATAAAGTATTGAAATGGTCCACATGATGGATGAATAGATCCACATATATCACCTTGAATTCTTTCAAGAAATATGGGTAATCCTGTCTTAATTTTAACTAGTGAATGCTTTATAATTAGCTTTCCAAGAGAACATGCTTAACATGGAATATTGTTGCTCAGATTGAGTTTGGATCCTTTTAATGAATGTCCATGTGTAGTTTCAATTATCCTTCACATCATTGTTGAACCAGGATGACCTCGTCGATCATGCCATAGAGTAAATAATTCTGGATTTTCATTGACTACCATATTTGATTCGATTTCATTAATATATGTATAATGCAACCCTGATGAGATATATGGTAGTTTTTCAAGAAAATGTTTCTTTCCTGGTATATTCTTAGTAATGAAAACATATTTAGCCTTATTCACAGTCATTGACTCAGTATCATATCCATGAAGATATATATCTTTAGAACTCAATAAATTTCTTCTGGATTTTGGGCAAATAAGGCATCATCAATGATAAACTTTGTTCCATTTGGTAAAGTAAAAGTAGCTGTACTAGATCCTTCAATCAATTTAATAGGACCTCCTACCGACTTAAAATTTTGAGGGTTCTAAATATGTAAAATATTTCTTACTTGTGAGAATTGTATGAGTTGTATAACAGTCAAGTAGGCAGAAATCACCAGTATGCTCCATATCATGCTTCAGTTCAAATAAACAATATTAAAATAAATATTGCAATACGCAGGGTATATATTTGAAAAGAGATTATTTTATTGAAAGCACACAAAAGAAATGCAGGAAGTAGATAATACAACTTAAAATATAAATCACAATAAGCATATTCATCCAGAAGATCACATAACACATATTAAGCCAAACGAACATCATAGTCATCAGTAAAGTCTGCCGCCTCCATAAAGGTGGAATCACCATTTGGATTTTGTTCGACAAGGTTAACTTCATTTTCTTTACCCTTCAAACTTTCTTGGTACATCTTACAGAGATGTTCGGAAGTACGACATGTGTTGGCCCAATGCCCTTTCATTCCACATTTAAAACAATAACCTTGAGGGTTTTTATTATGTTTTTCTTTGTTCTGGTGTTTTTATTATGCGAGGAGTTGTGAAAATCCCCTCGACCATGACCACCTCTTTTACCGCGTCCACCTCTATAGCCATATCCTCCTCTATGACCACCTCTACCTTGACCACGACCAAGACCACGACCACCACCTTGATTGGCATTCTCATTGTTACCTCGTCCATAGGAGTTTGAAAAGTTAATGGCATTTGCCTCACGTAATGCATGTGCTCCAGGAGGATGAGATTGATGATTTTTCATTAATAAGTTATTGTAACTTTCTGCCATTAACAACTTTTATTGCAAGTCTTGATATTTTGAAATATTTAGCAATCGGTATTGTTGTTGAACATTTATCATGGACACATGGAAAGTAGAAAGTGTTTTCTCTATCATTTCTCTATCAGTAAGCTTTCTTCCACAATAAATTAAATCTGAACGAATCTCCATAAGTGCGGAGTTGTATGCGCTTACAGTTTCAAAATATTGGAACCTTAAATTGGTCCAATCATCGGTGGCTTTTGGCAACATGGTTTCTTTTTGATGACCATATCTTTCCTGTAGGTTTGTTCATAATTCATGAGGATCGGTAACATCGAGATATTCTCTCTTTAAGGTTTCATCTAGATGTTTTCTCATGTAGATCACTGCCTCACATTTTTTTGGATCCGTATTTGTATTTACTGCAGTAAGAGTTTCAACGATACTCTTTGATCTGAGGTACAATTTCGTATCCAATTTCATTTGTCCATAATTTTTGCCAGTGATATTGAGTATACAACTAACTGTACTCGTGAGATTAGACATTTTGCTAGCTAAATACATAAGCAAGAAAAACATAATTAGGATCGAGACAATTTATTTACCACATAATCATAGAAGCATAATTATTACAATAATACAATGCAATTATCTCATCTCTAGCCAAATCATGAACTCGAACATTATTATGATAAAAGGGAGGAATATCATAGGGACAAACATATGAGTGTCTTCATCTACTAGCATAAAAAAAAATTGAAAGGTAAATGAGGATCAAGATCGTCGTTGTCGTAGAGATCATTTTGCAAGATGAGAGAAATAAGGTGAAGATTTGTGTGGAGTTTGTGTTATGAAATTTGTGTATTTATAGAGAAAAAATATCCATAAGTAGCCGTTAGAAAAACAATCATTTTTTTGGCATGTTTTATGGACGGTAATTAGCTTTAGTGTCGTTTCTAGCTTGGGGTTAACTCAAGCATCAACGAAAGTTAAAATTAGATTTAATGTTAGAGTTAGATGACATTACAATATAAAGAAGATTTTCATCTAATCATAAAATTATAGATAAGCGGTAATCCGCCTTGTCTATAATAATGGAGATAGATGAACAAGTAAATATAAACTTCCGTACCTTTTAACGTTGAACGTTTTCTTTAACGAATGAACTAAATTCTTCCGGATCAAGCACTATCGTGCTGATAACGTGTTATAGAATAACTAAAACTGTTGAGGTTTATAACAATATAGTAAAAGACTAAGGAAAAGAAATGCAAATATTAAGTAATAGCACTTGTGAATTGGTATCATTTTACATCCGAAAGAGTGCTCTTTATATAGAGGCTTTTCCAACATAATACACTATTTTAATAGTGTTTATAATAATTATTATTACTATGCTAAATAGTAAGCCTAAGTATAGGTACAACAATTTCCACAAAGGCCACATGTATGTATTATTTATAACAATAATTAATTAAATGTTCAAAAAATAATAAGAAACGAAGTTAATAATTAATTAAACGTGATTAGGTGTCAGAATTTGGTCGAATAAGTGTGTCCAGTGGCTGTAAAAATTGGAGAGAAAATCCAGTCAGTGAACAGTCACCTACACACCCCGTCAGCAGAATAAGTGTCACTTTTCCTCCGAATAGGTGCACAGTCAGCCGAAATGGTGTAAAATCTGGCAGGAAAGTTGTGATGTGGAAAAGACATGTCCGTCCAGTCAACCCCAAGGCCAACTTTTGTAAACTATAAATAGACCCCCCTACTTCTTTATTTTCCATTCAATCATAAACATTTATTCTTTCTGTCTGTTTTGCAGTTCCGATAGTTCAAAACAATCTTTTAGTTCGTCGTTTCTTAATATTCGAAGTGCTGCCATATTACAAAGATAGTCGTAGCATCTTGGGAAGCGATTTCCGATCAAACTGTAAGCACCGAGCGGGGCAAATATCATTTTAAAGAGAAATAGTCCAACTCTTGACTTGACTTTAAATCTGGTTTGTTTCTGTTTTACACCCATTACAATCAACATTAACTTCATTCTTGGATTATGTAGATGGATTGGTAACACATGATTTTCATAGAAAATCCTCGATCATGTCGTAGTTAGTTGCCTCATAGTTACTCTTCTGATCGTTCCCAATCACTCAACCTAGTTCTTTGTCACCATGTATTCGGCTCCTCAGCTCTCTAGAGAAGATATGCCTTGGGTCGACGTTCCACACCGTCGAGGGAATTTCCAAAATGTGTATTAACAGTTCTTCCTCGTTTGTTTGTAATATCCTTAAGTATCTGTGGAATTAGTGTTGTCTTATCCTGGGTATTCGATCTCTTGCCCAGTTCTCTATGAGCATTCCATTCATGAACACGAGTCGCAAGTTGTTCTCGTTGAACGCCATTGATGTCTTTTTGGTTTTTCCCACCGCCTGAGTTGCTGGTTTTTATATATTCTGAGTTTTCCACATTTGCTAGAATTTCAAATAGATTTTTGCTAAAAGGTATGTTTCCCTTAGAGTTATTATTTCCTTGTGACTCTTCTGGTACTCAAGGGTAATTAGGATTGACCTCTAAACCCTTGCTATTATTTCTTTGACCCGAGACTTGCTGGAAACACTCGTTTCCTATGCGTATCCATCAGTTTCGTTGAGAATATGTTTAGTCAGGCTCTATTAATTATTATTTTTGCTTTTTCCACAAACCCTTCTTTGCCCCTACTTAATTTCTCCATGTCAATTATTTCGGTTGTTGCTTCTTGAACATCAGAACCCGCCCTCAATAGTTTCGTGCATTAGCAATTCGTGGTTGTGTGCCCTACTCTTCAACATGTATGGCCAAGGGACGATAGGTTTTCGTACACAATCTGATAGATTATGTCGTTGATACATAACCCCAGCTCCAGAGGTTGGTCGGTCTATACTTCCACACAAAATCCAACAAAATTTCCCCTGGTTGTATTGTACGTATTTCCGTCGATGTTAATTGGATCTCCTATGCATGTCGCCAAAGTTTTAATCATTGATTATCTAAATAATTCAACATGAAGGTCGGGATGAGAACCCATGTTATAGCGCATTCCACTTTATCCGTGTCAGTCCAGAAATTTGGAGGCCAATTACGAATCGATAAGAAACTGTCGGCAAGCTGCCACGGTCCTTTTGTCAGGATCATCTCACGTTTTTCAGTATTCTGACCTTTGACGCAATAACACCCATACCCTAGATCCATTAATTCGAACTCGTTATGTTGCGACCAGATGATGGCCAGTTTAGTGTTTAGCACCAGGTAGTACCAGAGTTTCCCTTGTACCCTTACAATGATTGTGTTTGTTCATTAATTAAACATGATATCTTGGAGATTCGTCGCAAATTCAATATGCTTGAACGATAATTCCTTAGTTGGTTCGATCATGTTAATCTTCGTCCTTTCTTCCACCATTTTCTGATCATCAATTTTCACATCTTTGGATTTGTTTTCCTGCATGATTATTCTCGCGCATGTGTTTACATGGTTGCTTGAATTTGCTCTCATTTCCCCGCATGATGTGATGTTTCTGTAATCATCAGTTGTTCGTCTTGTGTTGTCGCGTTCTACTCTGTTGTCTCAATTCAGTTTTGAGTTTGTCCATGGGACGAACTCCGTGGCGAGGGGGAGTAGATTCGTTAGGGTGGTGGCAATTGCGTTAGGTTAAAGAGCGTCATTCTTTTTACTCCTAACCAAAAACATTATTATTGGAAATTATCATAAAGAGGCTTTTAATGCAATGTATACCAATCATTCTGTGATGGGTTTATTTTTCGCAAATCAATTCAAGAGTTTAATAATAAAAATTCAATACATTATAACGGTATTTGTCACTGCATTAATTATAAATGAAGATTCTTTATATGATTCTAAGAACATCAAATAGTCAAATAAATAATTAAGTACATGAATTCTACTTCACTAAATATATTGTCTAATCTTGTACACGAGAACACAGCTGTATCTTATTAGATTAGAAAAAATAAATTCTTGAAAATATATATTAAATTCATGTTATAAAAGGCATTTCATCTTAATCTTAAACTTAATACATAAAAAAAATGTAAAAAAACCTCCGTGGTTATTTAATAATACTCATTTCTTTCACCAAACAATATGTATAAAAACTTTATTGTGTAAAGATTATATATGAAAACTATTGGATATCCAATAGGGATAAAAGCATCAAGCCCCCTGAACTATACACGTTTTTGCGACTTGCCCCCTGAACTAAATTAATAGGCGTTTTCCCCCTTAAACTATGCACGTCTGTTCGATTTGCCCCCTGGCCGGGTTTTTGGCTATTTTTTGTCATTCTTGGCCAAAATATTCCCCCTTACCCGACTCATATGTGTTGTACTAGATGTATTTTGGTAGATGATGACAAAAAGTAGGCGAAAAAATATCTCGAATGGGGCATATTCCGGCTAAAATGCGATTTCCTTTTCGTTGTATTTTCGGCTATTTTTGGACGGAATATTCCCCCTACACGACTCATATGTGTTGTACTAGATGTATTTTGGTAGTTTATGACAAAATATAGGCGAAAAAACACTTCGAACGGAGAATATTCCGTCCAAAAATAGCCGAGAACCCGGCCAGGGGGCAAATCGAACAGACGTGCATAGTTTAAGGGGGAAAACGCTTATTAATTTAGTTCAGGGGGCAAGTCGCAAAAACATGTATAGTTCAGGGGGCTTGATGCTTTTATCCCTATCCAATAATGTAAATACATGTTTTAAGATATCAAACCACCATTAGTTTAAGTTTCACTAAGTCTCTCACGTGAGGGTTTAGGTCTCTTCTCCTAAGAGTTCATCGATCTCGACACTGTACCCATGTCAATCTCTGGTGGCAACAACGATGATCGAAGTGACAGAGCATGGCTGAGGGAATTACCGAATCGAAGTGGGAACTTTTCTCGTCAGCGATTTCCGGCGATCATCGTCTCTTGTTTGTTGACAATGTGAAACAAGCTAGCGTTTTTTGATTCTTCGTTCACGCGTTTTTCGACCTAACGCTGCAGGGCGTTAGCTTTTTTTTCTGCCTTTACTTTTTCGTTTTCTTTGTTCAAGTTTTGTCTTAGGGTGTCGTTTCCTTTGATGTTTTAATTTCACTTCGTTCCAGATTATTGAGTGTAGGGAATCGTTCACGTCTTGATTGCTGCAACCGTAACTCACCTTAATACTTCTTTACTACGTCAGGGTCAGTGGTTTAATGGACGATGTTAGCGAACAAAAGTGAAAGAGCTTATCTATCACTGAGGTTGG
Source organism: Linaria vulgaris (assembly GCA_948329865.1). Lineage (NCBI taxonomy): Eukaryota > Viridiplantae > Streptophyta > Magnoliopsida > Lamiales > Plantaginaceae > Linaria > Linaria vulgaris. Next base: position 5,717,838 of record OX415251.1, read on the forward strand.
GGAAGGAATCACATACGTGATGTTGCATGGCAGAATACTAACAAGTCATCTGAGTTAGTGCTTGTAGACCGTTTGCTCACGGGTCAAAACTTCAATTTCACTTCGTTTTGCATTATGATTAAAGACATGTTTAAAGCAAAAAAAAAAGGGATCGAAATCAATAGAATTAATGAAGACCAACTTGTTTTTTAGTTACTCCACGCAATCGATAAGAAAAAAACATTGGTAGGATGCCCATGATCATTTTATAAACAAGTGTTTATTCTCAGCGACGTTGACATCAATAAGAATCCAGCTTTGATCAATCTTGATATTTGCAGCTTATATGTCCAAAGATATGAACTTCCATTGGCTCGTTAGACAAAAGAGATAGCTCACTACAAGAATTTGGCACTTTTCCCGACCACGGAATTCCGACCTGAATGCAGTCGGAAATCTTATTATAAAATTTTCCGACCTGATCCCGGTCGGGACCCTTTGGCGAGAATTTTTCCCGCCAAAGGGCGTCGCCCTAAACTCGGCCTAGCTGGGCCGCACAGTTGGGCTGAGTATTGCCGGCAATAGCTGAATTCCCGACCGCAATGCGGTTGGGAATGAGGGAAGTATTTCTATAAATACCTCCCTCCTCCTCCTCATTTCTCACACCCCACTCTCTCTCTCCCCCTCTCATTTCCGACCGCCCAGCTGTCTTTTGCGACCAGATTTCGGTTGGAAATCCGGATCCGGTAAGTTTTTTCGTCTTTTCTCGTTTTTTATGTTATTTTTATTGTTTTAATAGTTATTTTATATGTTTAATTGTTAGATATTGCAAAAATTGTTAGGCTTTAATTAGGAAATGGCTTAAGGAATTGTTAGGCTTTAGGAAATGTTAGAGTTTAGTAATTATTTATGCTTAGAAAATGTTATGCAATTAGACTTTAAATAGTATGTATTTTCTTTATGCATTGTTAGTCTTTAAACTTTATTTATGTCTTTAGGGATTATTTAATATTGTGTTATTGTTAGTCCTTCAACATTGTTTATGCCCTTAAGAAAATCGATTTATAAATTAGAATTCATGATGCTTTTAAGGAATTACTATAAAGTATAAATGATTATATTTTTAGAATATCTACTTGAAATTTATGTTTTTAGCTACTCTTGAAATATCTATATGTCTTTTTTAGGTAATATTATTTATCTTAGCATTGTTTTATTTTATATGATTTTTATATGTGATATTTTAGTTATTATGGCGTTAATTTTATGAAATGTTGTTAGATATCATAGAAATGATAGTTTTTATAACATAGTTCATGCCTTTAGGAAAACTATATAACTTAGTAATGATTAAATTTAGGTCATCTCTATAATTAGAAATATTCTAACTTAGATGCTTTTACTTAGTACATAGCACTTTAGTCGATGATATGTCGTGCGATCATCCACGCTTGTCTCGTGATACCAGTCATGGCCAACCCTCGAAGAGAGGGCGTAGTGGTCCACCAAGTGTCGGAGGGCCTAGTGCTCCATCGAGATTAGGTCCTCGTCTTCGATTTGTTCATTCTGGCGCTACACCACCTGATGTTGTCGATGCCCCTGCTACCGATCATGTCGAGGCCCCCTACTTCCCAGCCACCTAGGCGTACTACCGGATCGAGTGGCGGTACTCCACCAGATCGAGTAGTACCACATCGACTAGATGATGATCACGCAGCTTCGACGCTACCTACGTCATCTGGATCGAGGCGTAGGGCACCTAGGCCACCATCTACTGATTCTACAGCAGCGGGTCCCAACACTTTTTCCCTGATAGACGTCGTCGGTGCATGACCATCTATAGTGACGCAGCAGCGACCGGGCCGAGGCTTGTCTAGAGGCGATCAGGATCCGTCTCACGGTAGAGGCTGTCATAGAGTTGTTTTGGATGAGCACGACGTATTTGTGAAGGGGCGCAAGATATCGACGACGATTACCGAGATCATTTGGTCATTTATGAAGACGTGTGTTCCTTCATACAATGAGGTCGATGACGACGTCAAAGGTCAGATGTGGACTAAGTTTAGGGTGAGATTTCTGAACACATATATATACATAGTAAGATTTTTATTTAACCAAACCTTAATTAAAACCATGTCTCAAAGCATAAAAATCTTAATTAATTCCTAGAACATACAACATTGGTCTGGATGAGTTGGGTCTGGCACATACGTTCTACGAGGCTAAGGCCGGGAAGAGTTACAAGGAAATAGTGTACAATGCAAAGAAGAACTACTATGCGAGGAAGAATGATCCGAAGTGGGCGGGGCGTCCGAGGACTGGGTGGATGAACGACAAGTTGGAGGTTGAGTTTGTGAAGCATTGGGAGTCAGAGGGCCATATGAAGAAATCAGAGACAGGACAGAAGAACATGCGAGGAGAAGAGGACCCACACCCTGTTCGTCCTGTACGAGGGACTCATGCTAGTGGGTCCCTTAGTTACACGGAGATCCAGCGTAGGATGTTATGTCTTATTAAATTCGATTCTATACGAATAACTTTTGTCTTAAATTTAAATAGTTTAACAAAAATTCTATGTCGATATGCAGGCGCGTTCGAGACCTCGAGAGGCCCATGCGCCTCGGCATGATGAGATGTATCGATATCAGCATACACATGTTCATGTGGATCTGCCAGAGGAAGTTCGACGTCGCCGCGTTTGGCTAGACCCCGTGTATAGGGCTATCTACGTAAGTATTTAACTTGTAAAGCATTTTTTGATTACTATATTACCATATGCATTATTAATTATGTACTAACTATTCTATCAAAATGAGCAGGATGCCTACATAGGCTTGATGACCGATAGGTACACGGAGGATCATACTGACTGGCCCTTCATAGATTAGGAGTTGTGGAGTCGGGCGTCTTGAGGAGTGAAGAATGGAAAGGTTGCGGGCCTCCCTTCGGAGGCACGTCCCGATCAGTTTGGTTTCCAAACGAAGAAGGTGCCAGACAAGACACATGCCTACGCGAGGACCTTAGATGGGGATAACCGTCGTCTTCCGACTGCTACTGATCGGAGGGTTAACGTCCTCTTGGATCACATAAAGCACTTGACCCAGCACATCACCGAGGCGACATGTACCCATCCTTCTCGACCCCTTCTTACTGGATTCATGTCCTCCACTCGTCGAGCCTACCACGGTATCGTGCCAACACCTCAGTTCCCGTCATCGCCCCCTCGTGATCCATTTTCCTCTACTGATCTGGATGCTATGATGTATGAGGTTGAGTACGAGGATGACTATGAGGACGACGATCTAGATGACACTCCTGATGGTGATGCTGGCGATCTTGGTGTTGATGATGATAAGGGTGGTGGAGCCTCCAAAGATGATACATTTGGCTTTCATGATGAGGACTATGAGGAGTAGTAGTATTAGTTGTTCATTTTTTTTAAGTATTGAAAACTATGTTAGTTGTTTCTATTTATGTAATTCGTTAGATGCTTGTACAAACTACTTTATGTTTATGTAAAGGGTTGTTTTATGGTTAATTGTAGAAATATGATTAATATTTTGTTGCTACGTATATATCTGTGTTACAATGCTAGGACCAAATTACCTAATTATGAAATGCAACTATAAAAAAATCCAACATGAATGCAAATTATAATATGAAATTAAATAACGTGAATTCAAATTTATTATACAATAAAAATCGACCACTAAACTATAATCACATACTATTCATACATACTATCCTCAGACTCTAAGTCAATCATTTGCTCTTCCTCTTCCCCTTCCTCATTGTCCTCTTCATCCTCGTTACCCTCCTCTGCCTCCTTCTCGTGTCTTCTCTCGTCAACCAAATCAAATCCCTCGTCGGCCAATTGGATATTCATATTGAATGATGAAAGGTCTACACATAAGTTAAACCCTTCAGATGCATTCTCCTGTAGCACTTGGTTCGACATCCCCGCGTCGACATCGTTTGGTCCGGCAACTGATGACATATCGATTATGTGTCTAGTAGAAATAGTGGATACGGCCAACCATCCTCTCTGTCCCGGTCGCCCCGTCGTCTTTTTTGGATAGGGCACATAGTACGCCTGTTTTGCTTGGTTAGCAAATACAAACGGCTCATTGGTGCCGAGGGTACGCCTCGGGTCGATGTCAACCAACTTGTACGTTGAATGCTCCTGCGTACCTGCGTTTATATCATACCAAACACATTTGAACAAGACTATGTACATGTGTCGAATTCTGCCCCAATATTCCATCTGTATTATGTCTTTCAACGTTCCATAGAAGTTGGTAGCATCGGATCCTCCCATGTCTCCCTTCACATAAAAACCGCTACAATCACTCTTTGGTGTGAAATCTGAACCCATTCACAATGTATCCCTCATAGGTTGCCACTGTATTAGCCGGACCTATGACTAAAGAATCTATTCATATGTTGCTCTCGTATTTCCCACATGAATACATCTACTTGAACCATGCTACGTACTCTTGGTTCCTCTTGGATTATATCTCCATTGGACTAAGTCCACCACACTCCTCTTCTTCAAACAACCTGTATAGGAAAATTTTCATAAGTTAGTATTCTACTTATCTTTAAAGCGTTTAATTATTTCGTTATTGCAAATAATTAACAACAACTTACTCGACCCAAACGTGTACAACTCTATTTGCTCTATTTCATCAGAAGTCAAGTATCGCCTATTGTTTAGTGGCCCTATTGGCACCCCTTTCTTATGAAATATTCTAAGCTCATCATCCCACTCTGAACTATCTAGCATCTCGTTCATGTTGAGTTGTTTATATTTAGTCTGAACAGAGACATCCAAATATTGAGAACACATATTAGACAGCTCTGCAAGTAGGTATGCATTGGCTATGAATCCTTCCACACTCACCTTATTCAGTACTGAACCCTTCATGTCGAACATCCGCCTAATACATAGAAATGAATGATTAGGGAAAGAATCAATAATTATAAAAGATAATGATTTTAAAATTATAAAACCGTATCTCTCGAATGGATACATCCATCTATAATGGAATGGAACTCCAACTCTAGCCTCACACAGAAGGTGTATGGCTAAGTGCTCCATATAGTCAAAAAGGAAGGAGGAAATATCATTTCCATCTTGCACATGGTAACAATAAACGATTTCTCCAATCGCTCCATATTATTGGCCGAAACCTCTGAGGCACAAACCGCCTTCAAAAAAAGACTAATCTCTACTAAGGTCCCCCAAATCTCGGGTTCCAAGAAGTCGTGAAAGGCAATCGAGATCAATCTCTGCATGAAGACGTGAGAATCATTACTCTGCATACCATACAGTTTTCCTTGTTGTTTTTGCACACATCGTCCCAAGTCCGAGGCATATCCATCAGGAAACTTCAGTTCTGTCAGCCAATTAAGCACCTTGTTCTTTTGCTCTCTCGTAAGATAATATTTAGCCTTTGGCTTTATATACTCACTTCCTCTACCAATGGGTACTAAGAACAATTCTTTACGGTTGGTCAACAGCTTAAGATCATGCCTCAACTTAATGTTGTCCTTCGACTTAGCATCGTCCAACACCGTGTTAATGATGTTCTCAAAAAAGTTCTTCTCACAATGCATGATATCTAGATTGTGGCAAATCAAGTTTATCGACCAGTAAGGTAGTTCCCAAAAGATGCTTCGACGACACCAATTATGCGTTGTATTAAAACCCGGAAGCTTTGTGGAGTTTGGACCAAATCCAACAGATCGTAGCCTATCCATAATTGCCTTCATCTCCGCTTCTGTCTTCCTTCAAATAGGCGCTGCAAGTATCTCTTTACCCTTGTAAAAATCTTTCTTATTGTACCTCACCTCCATTCATGATGCTCTAGTAGAAATCGACGATGACAATCGAACCACGAGGCTTTTCCACCATGCTTAAGTGTAAAAGAATCTGTCTCACCCATGCAATAAGGACACGCCAGCTTCCCATGCGTGCTCCCCTGGGACAACATTCCATAAGTAAGAAAATCTCTTATAGTCCACATTAGGGCCGCTTGGATTTGGAAGTTTTCCTTTCATGAGCTGTCATATGTCCACAAACCATTACTCCACAAATCACTCAATTCAGCAATCACCGGTCTCAGAAAAACATCCAAGTTCTTTCCGGGACTCTTTGGACCTGGTATAATAAGGCTGAGAAAAATAAACTACGATCGCATGCATAAATCTGGCGGGAGGTTATAAGGGGTCACAAACAGGGGCTAACAAGAGTAGTTCTTCCCATATTACCCAAACGGTGTGAACCCATCCGTACAGAGACCGAGCCGAACATTTCTAGGCTCTGCTGCGAAGTCCGAATACGCACGATCAAAATGTCTCCACGCCTCGCCTGCAGCTGGGTGAATCATTCTATCAGTTAACTGTTGACACTTCAAATGCCAAGTCATATGTCTTGAAGTGCCTACAGTATAGAACAACCTCTGTAATCGAGGGCCTAGGGGGAAGTACCACCATTTCTTCTTTGCGACCCTGGACTTTCTACTAGCCTCGAACCTATCGGTCTTGCATATCGAACAAGATGTGAGATCCTTGTTGACATTCTCGCCGTAGTACAAGAAACAAAAATTCCAACAGACGTCGATCTTTTTGTAATCTATACCCAAACCCGCGAGCATCTTATTCATGCCTGGAACCGTATTAGGTAACATTTACTCAATCTCTGGGTCCATAAGATCTTTAGACAACCTTAAGTACTTTTTGCAAGCGACATTTGGTACTTTGTGCATTGTTTTGATAGTCAAGAACTCGACAAACCACCGAAGCACAGTCTTCAGCTTCTTACGGTGCATTTGTATGCCTCCCAAATGCATCAAATTGTAGAACTTCTTTGCCTCGGGACTTGGATCTTCATTGCGCACCCCTCCCTCAACAAATCGACCCCTATATGCATCCACCACCAATTCTCTAAACGAAGTATCAACATGAACCGGACTTTTCACGTGAATACTAGTGGACGGTGATTCAGGTACATACGGCGTGGATGCCCCACCCACCTCCTCTCCATGCAACACCCATACCCAATATTGATACGTAAAGCCCGACTTATGCAGATGATCCCAGACTACGTTTCGATCAAAAAACTTTAAATTGTTGCATTTCTGGCAAGTAATCTCTCTGTTGCGATGCAAATTGTATGAATGCACGAATCCAAACCACGTAATGTTGATTCAAATAACCAGTATTACTATCTATCCTATCATACATCCAAGATCTATCGGCAAGATAATAAATTTCTAATCTAAGAAAATTAAAAAGAAATTGTTACAATTAATTCCACCAATCAATATATTTATCATCTATATTAAATTTCTAAAACATGAGTACATAGAAGTCAAAGAATACTTACTTGTTGTAGCATAGAAAATACTTAGATCAAGTATTTTTTGCACACTCACGCCCCTCGTTGCATTTACAGCAGTATCACAAACAAGCATATATATAAAAAAGTTAAGAGTGATAGTTTTAATAGGAAATTATTGAAAAAATAAATACAAAATAGTTATAACAAGGGAAAATCGTGAATACCTTGCAAATGAGGAAGAATGGAATGATTTGACAATTGGAATGGGGTGGGTATTTATAGGGACATCCAGCCACTTTTCCGACCGCATTTCGATCGAAAAAACCAACTAACCGTTGTTATTTCCGACCGGAACGCGGTGGGAAATAACAACGGATACTTGCATTTCTGACCGGACTCCGGTCGAAAACGCTAGTAACTGTTGTTATTTCCGACTGGATTCCAGTCGAAAATAACAACATTTAGTTGTTTTCCGACCGCAATGCGGTCGGAAATATTAGAGTTTAGGGTTTAGGGTTTAGGGTTTAGGCCTTTTCTGACCGCATTGCGGTTGAAAATGCTTGAATTTCCGACCAGAATGCGGTCGGTAATAATATTTATATTTTTAATTTTCCTATTTCGCTCTCCAATTTTAGATAAATCGTTGGTTTAATGATCAATTACAACAACACTAGTTATATATAAGTTACGTAATAAAAAGAAACTTATTTTCTCGCACGTAAATAATCATTTAAAGCTTCGGTTGATAATGTCACATGTAAATACATTAGTATATTTCACTAATTAACTACTTATGATTATGTTAATTGAATGTAACATCTAAACATATATATATATATCACAATTGCTTTCTCTACACTAACGTTTCTAACGAATGCTAATCGCAAATGAGAGATTACTCTATACTACGTATAATTAATATATGTAGAACTTCAAACAAATTTAATAGTAATCTTACTATGTTAATCAATACTAACTAAATACTAGTTGAAAAGAACATTAAACTAACTAAGTATTATTTCAATTCATGTATTTCTAGTGAATTCTATAGTTAAACTCACAAACACATCAACATTTTTGATTTTTCTAAAATCAAGCAAAAAAAAAAATTACACTATTTCCGACCGGAATCCGGGCGGAAATAATATTCATGATTATTTCCAACCAAAATCCGGAGGAAATAATATTCATAATTATTTCCGACCGGATTTCGGTCGGAAATTTCGAAAAATTTGGCGCATTTTCAAAATTTTCAGATTTCAAATTTTTCCGACCGCATTCCGGTCGGAAAAAATCGAAAATTTAGGCGGGCTTAGGTGGGAATTTCAAATTTTCTGAAAATTCAAATATTTTCTTCAAATTATATATATACACTTCATTTTTCACCCCATTTTCGTCAAAATACTATCTTCATCTTTAAATACTCTCCAAACACAAATATTTCACCAACAAAATTCAAACTTAAACACTTTTATCATTTTTAAATAGTCTCCAAACACATTTGCAGCCGGCCACACACTTTTAAATACTCTCCAAATACTTAAACACACTTTTATCATTTTAGATCTTCCCGACCGGAGTCTGGTTGGTAAAAAAATATTTCCGACTGGACCGCGGTTGGAAAATTTGCCAGTGGAACGCGGTCGAAATAGTTTATCCTTACCGGAGTCCGGTAGCAAATGTTCCGATCACGGTCCGATCGAAATGTTTTTTTTACTGACCGGACTCCGGTCGGAATAATTGCTACCGGACTCCGGTCGGGATACAAGTTTTCGACCGCAGTCCGGTCGGGAAAGGTCCTGACCGGAGGCCGATCGGAAAAACTAATTTTCGACCGGATTCCGGTCAGAAAAACTTTTCCGACCAAAGCATCCTCGACCATAGTTTTTTGACCGGAGTGCGGTCTGGAAAATGTCTTTCCCGATCGGATTTGGGTCATATCTGACCGGAGTTCCGGTCGAAAATGACCCGATTTTCTTATAGTGGCTAGCTCCATTGGACATCATCTCGGTTTTCTTGAGCATATTAATAGAGAAGTCTTGAAGTATTAAGATTAGGATTGGAGTTAAGATTGATGTAACAAAACCGCTTGCTAGATTCTTGAAAATTAGAAGTACTGGGGTGACAAACTGACAGTTTCCTTCGAAAACGAAAGGCTACAAAATTTCTGCTACCTTTATGGAAAATTAGGACATATGATGACTGATTGTGAGGAGTGGTCAATAGTGATATTGATGATGGACAACTTCCGTAACAAAGCATGACTGAGGGAATTACCGAATCGAAGTGGGAACTTTTCTCGTACATCAGTTTTCGGATCGCTGTCTCTTTCTTGTTGACACAATGCAACTAGCTAGAGTTTTTTGATTATTCGTTCATGCGTTGTTTGACCTAACACCCCCGGGCGTTAAGTTTGTTTTTTTCCTTTTCTTTTTTGTTTTCTTTGTTTAAGTTTTATCTTAGGGTTTCGTGTCTTTTAACGTTTTAATTTCACGTCGATCCAGATTGCTGAGTGCATGGAATCGTTCATGTCTTGACTATTGCGACCCTAACTCACCTTAATGCTTCTTCACTACGTCAGGGTCGAGGGTTTAATGGACGATGTTAGTGAACAGTTACGAAAGAGTTTATCTGTCACTAAGGTTGGAGAAGGATTCTCATCCTTGATGTTGCATGGCAGAATACGAACAAGTCATCTGAGGTAGTGATTGTATGATTTTTATTCACGAGGCAAAACTTAAACTTCATGTCATTTTGCACTATGATTAAAGACCTGTTTAAAGCACAAAACAGATCAAAATGAGTAGAATTAATGAAGAACATTTTATTTTTTTGGTACTCCATGCAATCGATAAGAAAAAAGCATTGGTGGGATGCCCATGGTCGTTTGGTAAACAAGTGCTTATTCTTAGCGACGTCGACATCAATGAGAATACAACTTTGGTCAATCTTGATATTTGCAGATTTTGTGTCCAAAGCTATCAACTTCCCTTAGCTCGTTAGACAAAAGAGATAGCTAGCTTTATTGGACATCATCTCGGTTTTCTTGAGGACATTGATATGATAGAGGAGTCTTGGGATATTAAGATGAGGATTAGAGTTAAGATTGATGTAACAAAACCGCTAGCTAGATTTTTGAAAATTAGAAGTACGGGGGCGATGAACTGGCAGTTTTCTTCAAATATGAAAGGCTACCAAATTTCTGCTACCTTTATGGAAAATTAGGACATATGATGGCTGATTGTGAGGAGTGGTCAATGCTGATATTGATGATGCACAACTTTCATAACAGAGCATGGCTGAGGGAATTATCGAATCGAAGTGGGAACTTTTCTCGTTAGCGCTTTCTGGATTGCGGCACACAGAGAAATTCATCAACTCCAAATTGGAGGGATATATCTAGTCGAAGTCGTGCGCGTAATTTTGACCAACCTTGGAATACGTACAAGAATACATCATCACATAACTCATCTGAGAGTACATCAGCGAATCACTGTGACCAACAACGAGCATGTATTGATCTGCCAATTGAAAGTGGACTGGTAATATCGAACCGTGAACTACCTTTACCACGTAATGAAATCTCCAATGATAATCTAACGGGGGAGCAGGAACGTGGAAACATGTTGCTGATGTGAAAATTCTGAGTAAGAGAACTGAATTGTGCGAGAGACACCTATGCTTACGGACCAGACTACTCCACATGCGTCCAACGTGTCTCATCCACTAGTCATCCTCATAACAAAACACTAGATAATTCAGGTAGCGGCTCTAAATAAAATGGTCACTTGAGATGGTATCAAGTTTGGGGGAAGGGGTTTTCATGACAATAAGTCACGTAAGGTCAACATGAGAGAACATGGCAAAAACTCAGGGCAGGGAGTAGCATGCATGGAAACTCACCAACAATGGAAGAGGTTAGAAATGTTAATGAGGAACAGGAGGTGAAAAAACAGAAGGGAGGACAAGGTTATCTCGTAACATACCGCACAAAAACTTCGGCGAAGGCTGCGATGCAGACCTGCCTTGATCAATAAGTTTGTTAAGATGGGACTATCAAGGCCTAGGGACCTGGAATAGTTCACGGACTGAGAAAGTTGGTTTCTCGATTCCATCCCCCTTTAATTTTCCTATATGAAACGAAATTCCGAACAAGGAAAATAGAGGTCATCAAAAGGAAAATTGATTATTTTAGAGTTTTGTGGAGGTGATAGGTTTATCAAGATGGCTAGCATTATGATGGGATATGTCTATTAACGTTCAGTTGGTTAGCATGTTAGACAATCATATTGATGTCGTGGTTTCGAATTTTGGGAGAGGGGCACATTGGCGGTTCATAGGTTTCTATGGCGAGCATAACGCATTGTTGCGAATGAATACATGGAATTTGTTATGTAGTCTTAAGGGAGAGCCTACTAGACCCTGGTTGTGTGCGGGAGATTTTAACAAAGTAATTAGTTACTTTGACAAACGAGGCAGGCTACCTAGACCGAATTGTCTTATGAGGAACTTTCATGATGCTTTATTTGACACAAAGCTCATCGAACTAGATTTTGTGGTGTAATAGGCGACTGCAACCGCATACGGTATGGGAAAGTCTTGATAAAGCATGCACAAATGTCGTAAGGCGAGAACTATTTCTGGTGGCGAGGGTAGATGGCATACCAATTTTACGTTTTAATTATGTAGTGATTTGCAATATTTTCAGTTGCGGAAGAGATTTTGCTTTGAAACCGTGGGGGTGAAAAAATCAGAATGCGAGTAACTCATTACACAATTGTGGAAAGAGATTTATGGGAGTGGCGATGGCAACCAACTTCGGAATAAGCTAGAGAATTGTAAACTAAGGTTAGTGAAGTAGAATTAAGTCGACGGGGCAGATTTCGAGAGACAAATTAAAACCCTATGATTTGGTTTTGACGAATGGTCTGATCACGAAGGAATGTAAGGTTGAAGAGAAAGAGTTAACGGTAAAGTTGGAGGCACTGGTGGATACTGAGGAGTTATACTGGAAGTAGAGGGCTAAGGTTTAGCTGTTGATAGAAAATGATTGTACTATTGCATACTTCCACCATAGAGCTAATGAGCAACAAAAAAGAATGCGATTAAAGAGTTAACGGATGCAGCGGGGGTGATTAGAACTAACCCCGGGGAGATTGACTGGATTGCAACTAAGTATTTTTCCAACACTTTTGGTTACACACAGCCCTTGGTAGATGTCCTTAATTGAGGAAGTATTACGAGATGTCGGCGTGCGTGTAAGCCTTGAGGTGAATGAACGCCTGATTCAACCATTTTTATCTAACGAGGAAATTAAGGCTTTAAAAGATATGTACCCTTATAGATCTCCTGATCTTGATGGCTTTTCAGTTATTTTTCAATCAAAAGTTTTGGAGAATTGTTGAGGAAAATGTCATTAAATTTGTTCTTGCTTATCTTAATGATCAGATTCTGGACCCTTCGGTCAATTTTACTCATATTGTGTTAATTCCTAAATGTGCTAAACCTGATGTGATGACACAGTTCCATTCTATTTGTTTGAGTAACGTTAGTTTCAAGGTTGCATCGATAGCTTCGGCAAATCACCTTAAGCCATTCCTTTCTCGTGTGATTTCTCATTCCCAATCCGCTTTTATTCCAGGGCGACATATTACTGATAATATTTTGGTCACGTTTGAACTCAATCAATTTTGAAAAATAAACGGAGAGGGAATCATTGCCATATGGCATTGAAGTTTGATATGAGTAAGATGTACAACCGATTCGAGTGGTCCTTCCTGGAACAGTCAATGATTAGATTTGATTTTGCTCCATAGTTTGTATCACTTATCATGATGGGTGTTAGGACTGTGTCCTACTTCACTGTTATTAACAAAAGATGATCGATTTTCTCTCTTCAAGAGGGGCATTAGGCAGAGGGATCCTTTATCCCCTACCTATTCTTATTTGTTTTTAATGTTTTTTAGCGCTTATAACTAGAGCAAAAGAACAAGTTGTTTTGATGGATACAATGATTTGTTGAAATGCATCGCGGGTTTCACTTATGTTATTTGTAGATGATAACCTACTATTCTGCGATGCTAATCGAGAGTCTGCTGCTAAACATTTTAGGGAAAAATAAATTTAGAGAAGTCAATTTTGTTTTTTTAGTCAAAACATGAGTGCAAAGTGGGCGCATGAAATTGGGACTATTATGGGAGTGGCGATTGTTGAACATCATGAGATATATTTGGGATTTCCATCTATGGTGGAAGAGGGCTCAAGGTTATAAGGGTAAAACACTTTCAAGGGTCAGCAAAGAGGTATTGGTAAAATCAGTTATGCAATCCATTCTCAATTTTGCAATGAGTTGCTTCCGGCTCATTGATTCTCTAATTAAGCAGACTGGGTCTATTATTTGTAATTATTGGTGGGGAAGATGAAATCAAAGAAAAATTCATTGGTGGCTTGGGATAAAAATGTGTCCATGAAAAGAAAAGGGGATATGGGCGTATTTTCCAAAACTTCGAGAGACTTGTTAGTAGAATTTATAAGGAAAAGTATTTTCTGACAAGGTGCAATTTTGAGGCTCGTAGGGGTCATGCACCATCATTCTCATGATGTTGTATGCGGGAGGTGATTCTGATGGTAAAATGTGGCATTCTATGGAAAGTTAGTAATGGAGAATTGAATTTAATCTGGGACGATGGATGGATTCCTAGACCAATTTCATTCTGTCTACTTACCCCCGTGCCCTTCAAATGCCCAAGCCGTAAGAGTAAACGAGCTTATGGATTGTGATGTGGGGTGGTGGAATGTTGAGTTACTGGTGATCTTTCTTGGGAGGACAACGTTCAACTTATTCTTTCAATTCCCCTTGGAGGACTGGAGCATCAAGACCGAGTTATGAGAAAAGCAGGGTTTTTTCAATCTGGGGTGCATACCATCATAGAATCTGGGGACGCGGCATAGCGAGAGGGGAACAAGTTTGACCGTACATAAATCATGGAAGAATATTTGGCAAGTTCGTTGTGCAAGCAAAACTAAAAATTTCCTGTGGCAAGTTTGTATGGATATTCCTCCTACGATGCGGAAGTTTGAAGGACGGCGTGTGTGTGATGTGGTCACATGTGTTGTTTGTAGGGGGCGTGGAGAATTCGAGGCACGTGCTGTTTGGTTTCCTGGTGGGAAGACAAAGTTGGGCGTTATCGAATCTTCTTTCAACTTTGCTACTTCGAGATGAGAAGATAATCACGGACTGGCTGGTCCGGGTTTCTCGCGATGTGACAAAGATGAGGTTAGTGTTGCTATAACATTGTGTTGGGCGCTTTGGGGAAATAGAATCTCGATGCTTGCGGTGGAAATTTTGAAATCACGAGATGTTATTGCGACATTGGCACACTCATATGCGCATACTTGGATTGAGCGTGGTGTTAATGGCGGGCTTCCGGGACCAAGTCGGTGGGTGCCGATGAATGGTTGTTTAAAAAATAATTTTGATGGTGTGCTGTTTAAGGAAGATGGCGAGGTCGGCATATGGGTGATTGTTCGAGATTCTGATGGTATCACGGTGGCGTGGTTGCAATGCAGATTTGTGGCGATGTTGGAGTCAATTTGTGTTAAGGCAATGGCTGCTTTGTGGACTATTAGATTGACAATATGTATGAATTGGTTGGACATGCAGTTTGGAGGTGATTGCCTTAATATTATTACCAATATTATTCATCACTCCACGGAGAACGTGCACTACGCTAATATTGTTGCTAATTTTCGTCTATTCTTTGATCCGAGGGGAGTTTATACAATGCGTTGGGTTGAACAATCAGCTAACCACGAGGCTCATCATTAAGCTCTTTCGACAAGTGGGAATGCCGAGGAACCACATAATCTTTCTTTTGCATATATTTAGAGTGGTGTTATGTTTACTTTGTTTGGTTTAGTACTGACTAGAAATATTGGCACGCGGTCCCCGCGTGATTAATAATTTATTTTAAGTATAATATAATTAATATGTATAATAATATTATAACTTAGTTATGGATACAAACTCAATATATATTTTAACCTTCTTTTCATTTAAGAGAATTAATTAATAAATTTTTTTCCCCTTAATAAGAAGATTTAAATATAATAAGTTTAAAAATAATTACACTTATATTCCAACTGATAAAAAAATTAATAGTGTGTAGAGGGGTAAATGAGGAAATCTAAAGATTAGTGTCAACATGACTTCCTTTACATAATACTAGTAACGCAGGCACGCTATTCTCGCGTGATTAAGAATTTATTTTAAATATAATATACCTAATTTAAATGATAAAGATGACAACTTAAATATCTAGAGATTAAAGGCATTAAACATGTAAAGATATAAAGTCTATATATCTTAACCTTACTTTTATGTAAGAGAAATAAAGTAATAATTTTGCTTCCTTTAATGAGAAGAGATTTAAATAATATTAAAGTTAAACTAAATTACAGTTATACCCCTAACAATAACAAAGTTTAAAATTATAATGATAGGTAAATGAGAAAATAAAAAAATTGGTGTAACACTGGATTTCTTTGTATAATAGTATATAGAAGTATAGATTATGAGTTCTCATAGAAAGTTTAAATATAATATAGAGAAAAAAGTAGATCATCCCTTAATTTTCGGTCGTTTTGCATTTTGGCCCCCCAACTTTAACTTTTAGCAATTTAGGAGTTCTAAAGGCTGTGAAAGTGATCCAGATTCAGAAACTTCATCGAACCAAATATCTGCAAAAATCAAAGAAAAAAGAAGAAGCCTTATATGGAGAATGAAACTGTGTCTATACTATATAATAATTTACTCAGTTTTCCTTAAATACGTACTTGCATCGTTGTCACCAAAATGCGTCTGCACGGATCTCATTCTATAAGCTGAGGGATGATGACCATGAGTGGAAAGATCCCTTATATGTCCAAAATCCACTTTAACTCGCACTTGGTTTTTTTCTTCTATGGCTAAGTGATGTCCAATCTCCAAATTGCGGCGCCAAATGATCTCTTCCTTGTCTTCTGGGATGTCATGGTATGTTTCGCTGTAAGTCCACGTCAAATTCTTGCTTTTGTTGGTGATTTCAAAAGATACAAATGGGTGTTCAGAAATTACTTCCTTATAATCTTTTGAAAGAGTATATGCACAGTAAATCTCTATACAGTTGATCCTCATCTTGCACGGGATATCCACAAAGAGTACCACTGGAATATTTCCAGGCCCAACAAAACCTAACCCGCGTCCGGTTATTTGCCCGGGAACACGTACACTTGCTACAATACGTCGATCTAGGACCTGGAACAAAGAAACAACAGCACTCAGTAGCATAAAGATTTTCCAGAATTCTAGAGTGTACATGATGCAAATTAAAATACCTGAAAAGGAGTAAGATCAGGCCTATACGAAACGTTCTCTAGTACAAATCCAAAGTCATTCATTTCAAAAAGATGTTTAAATTTCATTATGCCTTCAATCTCAGACAGTTGTATGCAATGGTCATGATATATAGTTATTGGAAAACAATCAGGTGAAAGGTACGTGATTTCTTGCAGCGAACTGCAGGACTTCACTATCAAGGCTTCAAGATTTGGCAGCTGTAGAAGTGATTCGAGCCTCGCACATGACTGAAGTCGGAGCGTTTCGAGGTGTTTTAGGCTTCTAATGCAATCTGGTAGGCAACGAATTGGATTTTTGCTCAAATTCAAGTGCTTCAACAAATTTAAACTGCCCCAGTCCCCTGGAAATGCAGTTTCAGAGAGATTACAATTCACAAGGCTAAAGCCTCACTAAACACTGGGGTATATATAGTTGTGATACCCCTTGAATCATCTTTTCTTTTGATCTCCAACGGCCAAATATTTTGGCTCTCCATGATCTCAGATCTTTGGTGGCAGAGGACAAACGACTTAAATCAATCTCATCAGCATGCAACACTTTCAAAGACTCAAGTTTCATTATTGATTTTGGTAAGTTATCAACTTTTGTGCACCCTGATATGATAAGTGTTTCAAGTGATATAAGCTTGCCTATATTCCATGGAAGTTTTGAGAGGTTCTTGCATCCTTGCAAATTCAAGAAGACAAGATTACGTAAGCATCCAACAGATTCATGGATCTCAATCAAACTGATACAGTCTTTCAGAATTAGACTCTCAAGACTTGGGAGAAAATTGAAATCAGGAGTCCTGGAAAGGCTATGAGAGTGACCCAGATTCAGAAACTTCAGGGATCCAAGTACCGGCAAAAATCAAAGAAAAAAGAAGCCAAAAAACCTGACTGTCATGACACTCATTACAACATTAAGTTGGATGTTACTGTTTATGCACAAATGGGAAACAATGTAATGCAGAATGATTGTACCTTGATTCCTTTGAAAACATTCTTTAAACTACTATAGCGCAAGTCAAGAGCGACCAGTTCTCCCAAAGGAAACTCTGTTGGTATAGATGTATGAGGATATCTAAGCCATTTTAACCATTTGAGTCTTTTAGGGAATTTTTTAAAGTTTCCCGTGAATTCAACCTGATTGAGCAATAATATTTGTAATCTGTGCATTCCCTCAAATGTGCTAGTCCTCAGGACTTCTGCATGTCGCTTTCTTGATAATGATGATACATGATGCCCAAAAATGCCACCACCCTGAAATTATTTGTTTGAACTTCCATGCCCCTGCCACACTAATTCATCAACTACTTCTTTATACATGCGTTCCATATCCTTTGTAACATTGGAGACTCCCCCATAAGATTTTTGATTGTGCAGGACATGTATGTCAAGGCATAGGCCTTCTACTGCTTCAGTGCCCTAGAAAAAATCTTAAAGATTATTAAAATGCACTGTAACCAGCAGCAGAAAAAAGAAAGGAAGAGATAAAAACACAGGGTGTATGAGCTTTACCGATTTGTCCCTTAGCACGTCAAAAGAATCCTGATGACGCCATAATCTACTGCGTTTTCCAGGTTCTTTAGGCGATTCTCGGCGAACAATATCTCTTGCCATGTCTTGAAGTAGTTGATGCATTACCAGTTTGTTGGATAGGTCAATTTCTAATAGATAGACATCTATGAGGCTTTCAATTCCGATTGCAGTATAGAATTCGGATGCATCTAACACACATTTTGCAAGATCTTTATCTTTCCCAATAAAGAAAAAGGCAATATGGAGAAATAAGTTTTTATCATGATCATCTGGTAGTGAGTCATAGCTAATTTGGAGTTTATTCACTATTTGGGTATCAGGAAACAGTTCAAGCTTTCTCAATGCACTTCCCCATTCATCTACACTTTTCCCTGATAGAGAAGAACCTATCACTTGAAGAGCTAAGGGGAGTCCGCCACAGTGGTTGACTATTTGTTGCGAGAGTTTCAGGTAATCATCAGCAGGATTCTCGTGTCCGAATGCATGCATACTAAAGAGCTTCAAGGACTGTTCGGTGTCCAATTCTTGAACTTGATGCACTTCACAAGTTTTGCAGATCTGTAGCACCCGCTGGTTCCTGGTTGTTATTATGATCTTGCTACCTTGACTGAACCAGTTTCTCATTCCAAACACTGCATCTAGTTGATCAACTCTGTCTACATCATCAAGGACAAGGAAAAATCTTTTATAGCGCAATAGATCTTGAATCATAATGACTCCTTCATCAACATTATTGATTTTGCCGAATTTGATATTCGTGATGTCTGAAAGAAGTTGTCTCTGCAGACGAACAAGACCATTTGGTTGCATTGAAGTCTCCCTCACATTAGCCAAAAAGCTGCTGCCTTCAAATCTTTCAAAATTTAGATTATACACGGACTTGGCAATGGTAGTCTTCCCAATTCCTCCTACCCCACTGATTATGAGTATGCTAACATCAGTTGATTCATTTTGCAGCCACAAATTTATTTCTTTGAGTCTGGATTGCATCCCGACCAGGTAAGGGGTCGTGCTCAAGAGCTTCAAATTCAGTTTTTCCCTGATTACTTGCACGATTTTTTGGATAAACTTGGATTCTTGCCTACGATATTGCAACAAAACAGTTTTAAGTAAAAAGATTGGTAAGAATGTGTCTTATTTGGAGTATCATGAATTCCCTTATTCTTTTCTCTTATGCTTGTTTTCGTTATTACTGTGATTGATGGAGGAGAAATGAAACACAACAAGTTTGAATTCATGGCTATGATGACTCAGTTTTCACTTGTTATGTCTATCACTATTAATGAGAACGTTTACTTTATTAACTTGTTGTTGCGATTTAATTAGGCAAATATTCATAGCATTAAATTACCCGTTAACTTGATCTTTTAAAACCATTCCTGCCAAATCTGCTACTTCTCTGAGTGCTTCTCTCCACTGCTTTATCTTATCTGCCAATTCCGTTTTCCTTGTTGAATCAGTTTCATGCTCGACCTCCATCTCATAACGTGCAAATGCCTCTCCCAACCTTCCGGACTGTTTCCGTACATCAGTTGGCTCCACATCGTGGTAGACGGGTAAAACGACATGTCC
This sequence comes from Linaria vulgaris, assembly GCA_948329865.1. NCBI lineage: Eukaryota > Viridiplantae > Streptophyta > Magnoliopsida > Lamiales > Plantaginaceae > Linaria > Linaria vulgaris. Next base: position 5,737,651 of record OX415251.1, read on the forward strand.
TTTCCTCCTTCTATGGTCAAGTATCATCACAAGTTCATCAAGGCACCATCTCGAAGAAGAATAGCCACTCGACATAATAATGATCGAGCATTTGGACTCACTGATTGCTTTTCCTAACTCATACTTTAAATTTTCTCCTCTGGGTAAGCCATCATCATCCAGGAACGTGCGAAACCCTGCCTGAATCAGAGCCGTGTAGAGGTGACTCGTAAAAGTGTTGCGAGTGTCTTCGCCCCTGAAACTCAAGAACACATGATAGATATATGGAAGTGTGAAAGATTGTGATGGAATCTCAGAAGTTAGCTTGGAAGCCATTGAATGAAGAACTGTTAACTACAAAAGGTGTTATGGTTCAACACCTTGAACCATAATAATGGATAAGTACTGCACATGAGGCCAAGGAATCCAATTTACATTATATGTTGACTAGTCGACTTTAGAAATTTCTTTGCATGTTTAGAATTTAGATTGATGACTTTTGGTACAAATTAACACACCTTGTTTTTCTATAGCATTTATATGTAACACACGATATAAAAATGAGGAGAGATTTAAATGTTTCAAAGTACTTAGTGGTTCTTTCAATTGTAGGATGTTAGTTTTTTTCTTTTGAACATTTCGGATTTATATATTTGATTGATATATATGAATTACTTTATTGGCAAAAATATTGACAAAAATCATGTTCCCATATCAACAAATTAATGCAATATATTTTTTCAATGTTATTCTTGTACACTTATATACTTTATGGTTGAAATTTGAAAAACTTACATAGTTTTTTTTTGAATGGAATAGATTTTCAACAAACTAGTTAAACCCACCGTAAAAAAAGTGTTGTGGAGTTAAAAGCCAATATAGAATTAATATTATTTACTAAGTAATTAATGTTAGAAGTAAAATGCAATTATTGAAAAAATTTGGCCACACGTCAATTTTGAAAAACTGGATGGAGAAAATAGTTAAAAAGATACTAGAAAATTTAGGCATGTTATGGGCCAGGGTCCCGCCGGGTCGAGACCCCGGCCCACGGGGAATCACCAGGACGGGAGCTGCCTGGCAGCACCCGTTCCCTCCAGCCAGGAACAGTGTTCCCGGCGACCGACTGGGATGGGAGAAATTCCGGGTCCCGGCCGGCAGTTTACAGGTGTTGGGGCTGGTCCTCTTTTTTTTTTTTTGGAAGACAAAAGGTACATTGTCCCCCACTAAATATACTCATCTCTACAACAAATATTTAAGTAATGTTTATTCCTCCACTAAATAATACTTAAATAATGTTTACTCCGGAAATGCTTACTCCACTAAATAATGTTTACTCCACTAAATAATGCTTACACAAAGTAAAGTCGTGTTATGGAAGTAGAAAGATTTTCCATATCAGTGTGTGTACTGTGTAGTGTGTGCGTGTGTGTGTGTGAGAGAGTTTAAGAAATAAAAATGAAGAGTGTGTGTTGTGTGTGACTGTATGTGCGTGAACTAAGTCACCTTAGGCGGATGCGGATGCGGGTGCGAGTGCCGGTGCGGGTGCGCCAGTGCGGCAATTTTAAAAAATTACAGTCTTAGTGCGTCACTATAATGCGCTTCTAAAAAAAAGAAAAATAATTTATATATAAAAATAAACAGTTATTACCTAACTAGTATATTATAAACACATAAAATAAAAGTATTTATAAAATTCTCACACAAAGAAATGGATTATAATAAAAGAAAAGTACATAACTTCTAATGGTTATTCATTTTATATAATATTTTCTAAATTATTATGGTGTGAAGACAAAGGTATCAGCCTTAAATCACTTCCAATTTTTTTGTAATTATTTAAATTTTGACTTAGTTTTGTTCTCCTTTTGCTCCAACTCTTCTTCAATGTCACTCTTTTGTTTGTCTTTTACTAATTTTCTATGATTATTCATTAGATTTATACATAAGAATTAAGAAATCTTAGTGCGAGAACTAAGAATTTGTAAAGCATCTTAGTGCAAAGGCACTGAAGTCGTCAGTGCGAGACCGGTGCGCGTGCAACTTTCTAAACATGGAGGATTAGGTGACTTAGTGCGTGAATGAGTGAAAGAAAAAAAAAAGAGTTTGGTGAACTCGACGGTGAACTCCACGTCAGACTTCTCGGCGGACTGGTGAACGATCCTCGCCGCTGTCGTCGGGGGTGATGAAGCCAAAGCCTTTGGTGTCGTTGAACCACTTCACTGAACCTTTTTTCAAACCACCTTCCGCCATTGTTAATGCTTAAACCCTAAGTGTAAGAAAACAAAATTGGAGGTTTTACTCCCGGGATCCCGCGGGAGGTAACGGGATCCGATTTGGATCCCGTTACCTCCCTCCGGGATCCAGATCGGGAGTAAATTCCCGGTCTAGCCGGGTTTGGAGCAAATCCGGGTTTTCCCAGACCGGGAAAACCCCGACGGGTCGGGCAGGAATCCTTATTCCCGACCCGGCCCAAACACCCCTACTAGAAATAGTGACTTGTAGATTGGGTCGGTTGAAGCAAAGGCCCAGTTTCCTAAAGTTTTGTTTGTACATCTGTAAAGATTGTGTACAATACATAGCATTTTCCTTTCTTCAAATTGGGCAAAATAAAAAGTAATGTATGTCAGATCGGGAAATGGAAAGTTAGGGTTTGTGAGGAGAACTGGGGATCTGACCAATTTTTAGTCATGTTAAAAAGTCTAATTAGTTATTTTGTAATCGCTTTTTGATAAGTCGCGAGTAGCCAAACGACATCGTTTCTCTGCGTAGTTACGGTGTCGTTTTGGGAGTCTTTGCTTTAAGTTATTTTCGTATTTTTAATTATTTTACCGTTATTTAGCTACCTAGTCTAGTGGTCCTAAATCTCGGGATTCGCGCGTGAAGGTCATGATCAAGTCTGTATAAGATCACGGCAGAACTGATCCTTTGATTCTATTATTATTATTACAATTTATTTTCTCTCTCTATATCTCAATTTCTCTGTGCAAAAGTAAAAAGTCAATTTCTATTCTCTTGTAAGTTTTTTCTTCTAGCTTTATCCTTACCTGCAAAAAATACCAAAAAATAGCAACTATTAGAGGTTATGTTTGTAACATTGGCCTAAGAGCTGTGATTCTGTGTGCATACTCTGATACAAGATGTCAAAACCAGGTTCTCACGCCGCATGGCTTGATGACATAGAACTGGGGCAACAAACGTTGCAAGAAGGACAAGTACGACTACAAGAAGGGCAACACAGTTTCCAAAAGCATATGGACTCAGTTAATGAGAAACTGAACCACCTTCTGGAAGCAATGAGGGTTGACAAAGTAAAGGAACCTGAAATATCAACCTCCTTTAACTTTGGATCTGTCCACTCTCCAAGTATGAACATAAACCTAGTTGATGTAGGGGTAATACCCACTCAGCGGGAGGATTTTTTTAACAAAGGGCTAAAAGTATATTTCCCCAGGTTTTGAGGGGAGGAACCTAGGGCATGGGTAAGGCGTTGTCAGAGGTTTTTTCTCTTACACCGCTTGTCTGACTATGAAAAAATCATAGGAGCTGGTATGAGTATGGAGGGGGTGGCTGAGATTTGGTACATGGATACAATATGGGAAAGAAAACATGGGGTAGGAAAAGTTCTTAGATCTAGTCATAGACAGATTTACAGCAGCCAAAGGAGAGAATCTGGTGAGAGAGTTTAACAAGCTCAAACAAATAGAAACTGTGGATGGGTATATTCAGAGGTTTGAGGAGTTAAAAGCCTTTATGACTCAGAAAAACAGAAACCTAGATGAGGAGTATTTTGTGCTAAGCTTCACTAGTGGGTTTAAAGAAGACATAAGAGTGATGGTGGAGATGTTGATTCCTACCACTCTTAACCAGGCCATTTACTTGGCTAGGAAGCAAGAAGTACAGATGGAGAATCTTAGTAGACAATATAAAGGAACTGGAAAAACACACAACATGGGTTTTAAACATAGAGGAGGCCCTAGCTTCACTAATGAAACAATGAAGGGGCCTAACAGCATTAATAAATACCCACCCCTCAAGAGACTAACCCCTGAGGAATTGGTCAATCAGAAGGAGGAAATGGCTTGTGCTTTAATTGTGATGAGCCCTACCACATAGGGCATAAGTGCAAAAGATTATTTGTCATTTTAGGGGTAGAAGAATCAGAGGGAGAGGAGGAACTGGAGGAGTGTTTGGCCAATAAGGAATGACGGGTTTATAAGATCTGTGTGTGATGATTTTGGAAAATACTCATCATTATCATGCTTTTACACTTGTTTAATTGACGATTCTTGATAGTTTTGTGGTATTTTTATGTTTGTTTTCATGTTTAGTAGGTTGAAAGATGATTTGTTAATCAATAACCGCAACTTCAAAGATTCACCGACACCTGTGTAGATTGAGTTATGTTTAGTTCTTTATATCACTGGAAATCCACATATGTCTAGTTTCCAACGCAACAAGCGGTTTGCGATTCCGACATCTGGAGAGAAGTTATGACCAAAATGGTGAAGTTGCGCAAAGCTGAAATGTACATACGCAACTCGCGCGCTGGATGACCGTCGGATCAAAATGGCTAATCAATGGTCTATATTCAATCTTGCAAGCTTCCAAATGGAAGACGCTAGAGTGTCATGACTTTTGTGATCAATAATTCATCAATTAGATGACTTTTGTGATCAATTAGATGACTTTTGTGACAACTTTGGACCATTGGATCAAAATGAGATGAACGGTCGAGATGTCGTCTTATGCTTTTGCTTCAACTATAAATAGACCTCACATTTCCCATATTTCAAGACACCAATCTTCTTCATTCTCTCTTCAATAAGTAGTCTTTCTATAGTAGTAGTATTCGCTAGTAGTTTGTAATTTGGAGGAGTAATTCAGAGTTTGTACGGGGGAGTCCACCGGAGGCTTTACGGAAGTAAAAATCTGTAACGATCTCTAAACTCTCTTTACTTTTCTCTCTTTACCTTATGATGTTATATTTATCTTATAGTCTTGTTCTATATTCCATTATGTGCTAAATTTACCTTGTTGGGATAGTGACGTAGTCTAATTACGATGATCTAACCTTTAATTAAAACATATTGTTACGATGTGAAAATAGTTGGTGTATTTATTTGTGAATATAATGCTTCTAAAATTCTGGTCAACTTTTGGATGAACTAAGAATCGAATTGAAACCGAGAGGAGATTTTCGTGAAATAGCTTTGAAGTAAATACCTTGAATTCTCAATAGAATAGAAATATATCTATCGTTTTCACGTGGTTGATAAAATCACCACCGAACATACATGTGCACATCTTCGTAACTAGACTCATTTTCTAGTTGTAAAGCTGTAGAATTTATGTATAACTTGAGAAAGAGTACATAAAGCATAAATGGTGATAACCAACAACAATTTTGAACGTGAAACTCTTAATAATATGCTTAATTAAAAGTTAGATCAAACTAATGACGGTAAAATCATGATTCTCAGCTCCTCTCTTATTGTCTACACTTATTTATTGAAATACTCTTATTAATCTATTGTCTCAACGCCATACTTTGTTAAATTTTTTTACTGTAGTTAGTAAATTGTTAATCTTTTCGCTTGAACAATCTGAAATCCGATTTCTCAAATAAAATTAGAGTTAATAAATTTTGGTAATTAGTTATTTATTCCTCGTGGAATCGACAACCCTATCTTTCACTTTATTACTTGTTACGATTTCGTGCACTTGCGAATTTATCCACAACAGTGTGCATGCTTTAGAAGGGCAAGATGCAGCAGAACCTATTAAACTCCAGGGAAGAGTAAAGGGAGAGGTGATCAGTATCCTAGTGGATACATGTTGTACCCACAACTTTCTTGATGAAGGTACTGCTAAGAGACTTCAATGTGTTGTGGAACACACTAAGCCTCTACTAATTACAGTTGTTGATGGAGGGAGAATGAGGTGTGTTGCTAGATGCCCTCATTTTTAGTGGAAGATAGATAGTAAGAAGTACACTAATGATGTCATGATTATACCACTAGGAGGGTATGGCATGGTAATGGGAGTAGATTGGTCAATGACCCTGGGAAAAATAACATTGGACTTTGATGAACAATTTTTGGAGTATAAACAAGGAGAACATAAGATTATACTCCAAGTAGGGAGGACAGTTATGTCCTTACAAGCCATCACTGGGAGTAAAATGTGCGAGTTACTCCAAAAAGGGAAGGAAAACATCAGGAGCTGCATCTTCATGATCACCCATGTGAAGGAGCAGACTGAGAATGGGATCCATGCAGAATTGAGTAGCCTGATGGGAGAATATCAGGATTTTTTTGAGGAGCCCAAGACCCTACCCCCTCAGAGGGGACTATAACATGGAATTGAGCTGATACAGGGTACTACTGCTTTTAAACAGCACCCTTACAGGTACTCCTACTTGCAAAAGGAGGAGATTGAGAGACTTGAAAAAGAAATGATGGAAAGAGGCCTGATTCAGGACAACAATGGTCCATTTTCTTCTCATGTATTGTTGGTTAAGAAGAAAGATGGGAGTTGGAGGTTCTGTGTGGATTACAGAAAACTCAACTCACTCACCATAAAAAATAGTTACCCCATTCCTTTGATAGAGGATTTGTTGGATGAGCTTGGGGGAGCAAGGATCTTTTCAAAGATAGATCTGAGGTCTGGATACCATCAGATTAGAATGAAGAAGCAGGATGTACCAAAGACAGTTTTTGTAACCAGCATAGGGCATTATGAGTTTAAAGTCAAGCCCTTTGGGCTGATTAATATCCATGAAACTTTTCAAAACCTGATGAATAAAATATTTAAGGAGGAGTTATGTAAGATGGTTCTGGTTTTTGTTTTTTTATGGTGTACTGGTTTATAGCAGGGACATGGAGGAACACAAGAAACATATGAGTTTGGTGTTTGAAAAACTGAGGTGAAATGGGTTGTTTGCAAATGCATCTAAGTGCACTTTTGGGCAACCTAAGGTGGAGTACTTAGGTCACATCATTGAAGGAGGGACAATGAGTGTTGATTCGTAGGAAATTCAATGCATCGTTGATTGGCCTAAGCCAAAAAATGTAAAATCTATGAGGGGATTCATAGGGTTGACTGGATATTATAGGAAGTTTATAAGGCATTTTGGGGCTATTGCAAAGCCCTTGACAAACATGACAATGAAATGAGGTTTTGTGTTGAGTGAAGAAGCAGAGATAGATTTTTGCAAACTGAAGGAGGCTATGACCACAACTCCAGTATTGCAACTACCTGACTTCAAGAAAACTTTTACAGTGGAGACTTCAAGAAAACTTTAATTATGGATTGGGTGTTGTATTTAACCAAGAGGGCCACCCAATTGCGTATATCAATAAATCCCTTGGACCTAAAAATCTAGGGCTTTTGTGTATGAAAAGGAATTATTGGCTATATATTGTGTTAGCCATTGACAAGTAAATGTCTTATTTGTTATAAGGACAGTTCATTATAAGAACTCGTCAACACAACCTCAAGTATTTGTTAGGGCAGAACATTTCAACCCCTATGCAACAAAAACACTTGACAAAGCTTCCTGGCTTTGATTACAAAATTTAATACATGAGAGGGAAGGACAGTGGAGTAGCAGACTCATTGTTTAGAAGGGAGGTGGAAGAAGCTAAGTGCAAGGCAATCAGTACTGTACAACCAAAGTGGGTGGAGCAACTACGTGAGAGTTACTTGGGTGATGAGTTAGCACAAGAGGCCATTACTGGGAGCATGGTTCATCCCTAAAATATATTTTACTTTTCCTACAAGGATGGGATCGTAAGGTACAAAGGGAAGTTGTATGTAGGAGAGGCAACTAAGTTAAGGGAGAGGGTGATCCAACTGATGCATAGTAGCAGTGTGGGGGACATTCTGAAGTCTAGGCCACTTATCAGAGGATTAATGCCATTTTCTTATGGCCTGGGATGAGAACACTAGTGAAGGAATTGGTATCTCAGTGCATCACCTGTCAGCGGTGTAAGCATGAGAACTCAAAGTATCTTGGTCTTCTACAACCCCTACAAGTACCTGAGGGAGTAAGGCAACACCTAACTATGGATTTCATTGATCAACTACCTAAGTCAGGAGGTAAGGAGGTCATATTGGTGGTGGTAAACAGGTTTACCAAGTACTCACATTTCATTTATCTCTCTCACCCCTATACAGCTGCAAGTCTAGCGAATTTGTTCTTAGATTCTATATATAAATTGCATGGTCTTCTTATAAGTATAACTTTGATAGGGATAGAGTGTTCACAAGTGAATTTTGGAGAGAGTTGCTATCTACTTTGGGGATAAAGCAGTACCTTAGCACTGCTTATCACCCCCAAATAGATGGGCAAACTGAAAGAGTGAACCAATGCCTAGAGTCATTCCTCAGACAGGAGGCAACCCTAAGCATTGGTCTAGGTGGGTAGCCATGGCTGAATGGTGGTACAATACAAGTTACCATTCCACCATTCAGATGACACCCTTTGAGGCCCTAAATGGATATAAGGCCCCTCAACTAGGGATAGGGCCTTATCAGGACCTCAAAGTAGCAGGTGTGGAGCAATTGATACAAGACAAACAGTTTATCAACCAATATCTCAAAGAGCACATTATAAAAGCATAAGGTCGCATGAAGAATTTAGCAGACAAAAAACAAAATTGAAAGGAATTTTGGGGTAGGGGATTAGGTCTTCTTAAAACTTAAACCCTACAGACAACACTCAATTACACAGGATAAGGCATGGAAATTGAGCCCAAAATACACAGGGCATTTTCAAATTACAGCAAAGGTAGGAACAGTGGAATATAGATTGAACTTACTAGATGGCGCTAAGGTATACCCCGTATTTCACGTCTCCTTACTGAAGCGAAAGATAGGACCTTTGGACTCCCCAACTTCAATAATACCTGAAATTGAAGAAATCAACGAGTTAAAGTGGAAACCAGAATGGATTTTAGCAAGGCGAATAGAGAAAAGAGAGAATGTTGCTTGGGTTGATTGGTTGATCAAGTGGAAGGGTCGACCCGAGGCGGAAGCTACATGGGAGAAGTATGAGGAACTTGAGAAGAGATTTTCGAATTTGATTGATAAGCTTGAAGAACGAGAGGGCAATGTCAGATCGTGAAATGGAAAGTTAGGGTTGGTGAGGAGAATTGGAGATCTAACCAATTTTAGTAATGTTAAAAGTCTAATTAGTTATTTGTAATCGCGTTTTGATAAGTCGCGAGTAGTCAAACGGCATCGTTTCTCTGCGTAGTTACGGTGTCGTTTTGGGAGTCTTTGGTTTAAGTAATTTTTGCATTTCAAATTATTTTACCGTTATTTAGCTACCTAGTCTAGTGTTCCCAAATCTCGAGATTCGTGCATGAAGGTGATGATCAAGTCTGTATAAGATCACTGCAGAACTAATCTAATCCTTTGATTCTATGATTATTAGTACAATTGATTTTCTCTCTCTTTGTCTCAATTTCTTTCTGCCAAAGTAAAAAGCCAATTTCTCTTCTCTTGTAGTTTTTTTCTACTTGCTTTATCCTTAACTGCAAAAAATACCAAAAAATAGCAACTATTGGAGGTTCTGTTTCTAACAATGTCCTAGTACGATAAAAGATTTTTTTGTAATCTAAGAAATTTGGTATTTGCCAAAATGGCCATAGCCAGAGATAATAATGGAAAATTATAAAAAAAAAAAAAAAAGCCCTCTTTACATGTAGCTCAACTTTGCAATTGATAATTCACTAACTAGTATCAGAAGTCACTACCTGCTCAAATTCTTACAAGGCTCTTGCTACCAGAAACTGAAGAATTGCTGAATGGATAATAATTATTAGATAGATATCTTCACTCATTCATAAAATAAATATAACAAAGCAAATTCATATAACACCAACATTTGCTTTGCATTAGGAACTATGTGAGCTTCGATGGCCAAAAAGCAACAAGGTGTTGAAACATGTCTACTGCATATTATCCCCCATCCCGAATCCTTCACTCTCTTTCTTTGATTTTGTATAACTAATAGGCCCATCATAGCAAGATAGAGTCACAAAGAAATTAAGAAATCAAATGTACTAGATAAATCTCTAATGCTTGTTACTTCATGGTATCTGATTCTTGTTATTCAGTCTCTGGAAAGGATTTTTACTCACATATCCAATTGGAGGGACATACATCATCATGCATGCTGTTAGGGTCGTTCCTCACTTGGATTAAACTTAGATTCGATCGGCCCATTCAGTTATTATTGATGTTGTTTTGTTTAAATCATTAGGGTAAAGATTGAATTCTAGATGGAAATTATCTTGCTAAGATATTATTCCAACTTACCATTTAACTAACACATATCTCCTTATTATGCATCTAGACATGTTTAGGTAGCATATACAATTAGATATCTTGTATGATATTGCAGGAATCTCTCCGATAAGGCAAGGAAATATATTCGGGTTACAACCGGATAATCAAATGCGCTTATCTATAAGGAAAGAAGATTTGTTAGAGATACAGAGATCTTATTGACCAAGAGAAGAAGATATGCGATGGTTGCAACTAAGGATCTGCAGAGATTCTACTCATGCCTATATAAGGAGAAGACTCGACAAAGTTGAAATGTACTTTTGAAAAAGATATTAGTGAGTGAGTATTGTATCGAGTCAAATGTTTTTGAAGAGCATTAAGTCAGAGGAACTCTGGAGTAGCTTAGTGTGTTCTTCGATTCAATAGAGTATTCCGAAAATAAGTTAAGGGATAGGTATTGCAACTGCAAATATTAGAGGGAGTCTAAGTTTTGGGTTGATGTAAAACCTACATTGTAAATCTTAAGTAGGATACTGTTTGAGTCAAACATTTGAGTGCAAGCCCCGTGGACTAGGACCATTTGGATCGAACCACGTTAAAATCTTTGTGTGTTCTTTACTGTTTTATGTTTAACTGTCTTCTATTAGTTGCAACAGAAAACTGGTTTCAAAACATAAAAATACAGTAATTTGTTCTACCTATTAGTGCAGTTGCAACTACTGTCAAGTACAACTGCATTCAATAATTAGTAGAATAAATCTAAGATCTTTCAATTGGCATCAAGAGTGGGTCACTATATTGCATAGTGTAGATTCTGGATCAAATATCTTTTTAGTTTTGTTTTGTTTAAATATTTCCATGGAGGAAATGAGGGAAGGTCTGTCGACCATAAAACCTCCAATGCTGACAGCAACAAACTACTCCTACTGGAAGAATCGCATGCGAAACTTCATCAAACAGCAGGACCAAAAAGCATGGAAAAGCATTCTAAAATAGTGGACCCCACCTACCGATGAACATGGAAGGGTCAAATCTGAACTCGAGTAGACCGATGCGGAAGAACTTCTTGCAAATTATAATTCTACAGCTTTAAATATTATCCTAGTTGCAGTAGATTGTGATCAATATAAAAGTATTTCTAACTGTGAAGTTGCAAGAGATGCTTGGCAGTCTATTGAGAATGCACACCAGGGAGACGCTAAAGTACGTGCATCAAAGTTGCAACTGCTCAATGATCAGTTCAACTTCATACGGATGGAAGAGACAAACACCATTGCGCAGTTCCCTTCCAAACTCATATATCTAGCAAGTGAAGCCACCATCCTTGGAGCCGACTTCCCAGAGTCCAGAATTGTACTAAAACTACTAGGATCACTTCCACGAAGATTCGTATTGAAGGTCTCAGCCATTGAAGAGGCAAAGGACATTAACGCCCTACCCCTGGCAGATCTCATGGGTTCTCTCACTGCATGGGAAATGAAACTCAAAAGAGAAGGAGACACTATCTCCAAAGGAGTAGCGCTACAAGCAAACCTCCCTCATAATAGTTCCAACTTAGAAGTGGTTCAATCCCTGGCTCTCCTCACAAAGAGGTTCAATAAAATGAACAAACACTGGAGTAAAGGTAACACTTCTAGTAATGTTGCAAGTCCCTCTGATAACTTTAAAAAATCTTCCGCTACTAATAGACTTGACAACAAAAGGTCTGGAAAGGGTATTCAATGCAGGGAATGCCTAGGCTTTGGACACATTAGGGCTGATTGTGCCAACCTCCTTGAAAAGAACAAGAATCGAGCACTGGTTTCTTGGAGTGATGACGAATCTGAGGAAAGTGACGAGGAGTCAGAAGAAGTGGCAGATGTTGCACTCTCATCTTTTATCCCATTCACTAGAGCAAACATGGCAATTGCAATTCAAGCTCCTGCTGAATCCGATTCCGACTCACTGGATAGTGATGAAGAGGAATCTGCAAACGACCTGGATACCATCCTCAAAAGAAACTCGGAACTAGAGGCGCAACTCAAAATTGTATCCTCGTTTGGCAGTCCACTTAAGATGAATAACAAGATCGTGGAACATGAGAGAAAAATACTCTCACTCACAAGGGAAAGAGACCTCCTATCTGCTGATCTGGACACTGCACTCAATGCACACAAAGCTCTGGAAGAGGTGTGTGATCTTACTCGAAAAGAACTGGAGTCACTAGTTAAAAATGTAAAGTTGCTCACACCAGGAACTGAAAAACTAGAGGAAGTTCTGGATACTTAGAGAGTCGCAACTGGAAAGACTGGGTTAGGTTACATTGACCCAGTGGATCCCAAGTTTCTTGGAGATACTAAGATCACCATGTCCAAAAGGAAGCGAGTGCCCAAAGGAGTGGAAATTCCACTAAACTACAACCATATCCAACCTTCTCAGGCTCAGGTACTTCCTAGTCGCAACCCATTTATTCGATTAACTAATCATGACTCTGTCAATATATTTCCGAGAGGACGCTTTGTTCCAACTTGCCACCACTGCGGAGTACAAGGGCACATAAGGCCGTACTACGACCAACTATGGGAATCACATCATGTGTCTCATCCCATCAAGGCTGGTGTAGAAACGAAGAAGAAAAGAAGGAGCCGCAGGAAGAAGAAAGTCAAGAGGACTGGAACAACAATGTCTGTTGCAACAGACACACCAATGAAACAAGTTTGGGTTAAAAAGTTACCCAGCAATCTTACATGCCTTACAGCCTGTAATTCCACATCTCAACGTACATCTTCGTCTAACTCCTGGTTTTTTGATAGTGGTTGCTCCAGGCACATGACAGGAGATAAAAGCATCCTGACCAACCTCATTTATGGACGAAAAGGCGATGTGGTGTTTGGAGATGGTACCCGAAGAAAAATTCTTGGAAAAGGAACACTGAATGTGAAAGGTTTTCCTAATCTTAAAGATGTGTTCTATGTTGATGGGCTGCATGCTAATCTTATCAGTATTAGTCAATTGTGTGATAATGACTTATATGTTCGTTTTACCAAAGATGAATGTAAAGTTATTGATCAAAATCAAAACAGGGTACTACAGGGATTAAGAAGTGCAGAAAATTGTCATACTATGATAAATTGTAACTCTGCCATTAGGTCTCTAACTTGCAACTTTAGCGCAGATAATCTTGCAGATCTCTGGCATCAGAGACTTGGTCACATCAACTAAAAGTCTCTTTCTCATCTTTCCAGCAGCCAAAGTGTGAGAGGTCTACCTAAGCTTGGACCAAAACCCCTTGAGAAATGTGGACCATGTCTTGAGGGAAAACAGAAGAAAGTGAGCCATGCAATGTTGCAACACACCCCTTCTGTAAGAATCCTTGAACTCCTTCACATGGATCTAGTAGGGCCCATCCAGAAAGAAAGCATCTCAGGTAAATGATATATATTTGTGTGTGTAGATGATTTCTCACGATTCACATGGGTTGAATTTTTAAAAGAAGAAAATGAGACTTTTGTGGTTTTCAAGAACATGTGCAACATTGTTGCAACTGAGAAAGATCTACCTGTTAAAAGGATCCGTAGCGATCATGGGAAAGAATTTAAAAATTCCAGTTTCAATAACTTCTGTTCTGACAAAGGGGTATTTCATGATTACTCATCCCCAATAACACTAAAACAAAATGGTGTAGTGGAACGAAAGAACAGAACCTTGGTTGAAATGGCCCGAGTTATGCTGAACTCAAAGAAACTGGCCCTTAAGTTCTGGGCGGAAGTAGTAAATATTGCATGCTATGTTACAAATCGTGTGTATCTACGACCAGGTACAACTAAAACTGCATATGAGCTATGGAAAGGTAAGCGTCCTAATGTTCAACATTTTCATGTATTTGGTTGTGCTTGCTATGTACTCAATGATAGAGAACCTAGAGGTAAGTTCCAACCCAAGTCTGATTTGGGAATATTTTTAGGTTACTCTCGAAACAGTCATTCATATCGTGTATTTAATGTTCGTACCCAAACTATTGTGGAGTCATCTAATGTTGAATTTGATGACTACATGGACTTTGCTTCAACCTCCTCAGAAGTCAAAATCACGGAGCTGGTTGAAGAGGAGGATGAACGGCCGCCAAATATATCCAAGACCTCCACTCAGGTTGTAACTGATCCTGTTGAAACCAAAGTAGCAACTACCTCTGAAGCAACAGGAGAAGGTGACTCCCCACCAGCGATAAGTGAAAGAACTGAACCTCTAGAGGCACCACCTCACATCAAAAGAAACCACCCACTTGAGGTTGTCATTGGTGAGATGAGTGAGGGCATTCGTACACGAGATCTTCCGTGCAAATGGTATGACCAAATGGTGCGTTTTGTCAGTTACACCTCCAAAATTGAACCCAAGAATGTCAAGGAGGCACTTTTGGAAGAAGCCTGGATTGAAGCTATGCAGGAGGAACTGAATCAGTTTGAAAGAAGTGAAGTGTGGGAACTAGTACCTAGACCTAATAAAGTAAACATCATTGGTACAAAGTGGATATTCAAGAACAAGACGGATGAGTTGGGAAACATTATTCGAAACAAAGCGCTACTTGTTGCACAAGGCTACACACAAGTCGAAGGAGTGGATTATGATGACACATTTGCACCAGTTGCAAGACTTGAATATATTCGTCTCTTGCTTGCAGTTGCATGTGTCTTGCACTTCAAACTGGTTCAAATGGATGTCAAAGTGTGTTCTTAAATGGGTACCTAAATGAGGAAGTTTATGTTGAACAACCCAAAGGGTTTATTGACCTACACTTTCCCAATTATGTACTGAAACTCAAAAGAGCACTTTATGGTTTCAAACAGGCACCACGTGTGTGGTACGAAAGACTCACTGTTCACCTTCTTGAAAAAGGATACGCCAGAGGGAGTGCAGATCGAACCCTGTTCCATAAACATTTTGGGACACACATTTTGATTGCACAAATATATGTTGATGACATTGTATTTGGTTCCACCTCCACTAGCGAGTTGCAACAATTCATCTCTGTCATGAAAAATGAATTTGAAATGAGTATGGTTGGCGAACTCACGTACTTTCTTAGTTTACAGGTGAAACAACAAAATGATGGAATATTCATATCCCAGACAAAGTATGCCAAGAATCTCATCAAACGATTTGGGCTTGAACATGCCAAACCGATGAAGACTCCCATGGGTGCAACTGATCGACTCAGCAAGGACGAAAGTTGCAACTCGGTGGATGCCAATCTATACAGGAGCATGATTAGTAGTCTGTTGTATCTCACTGCTAGCCGACCAGACATATGTTTCAGTGTTGGAGTATGTACGCGATATCAAGCCAATCCTAAGGAGTCGCATCTAAAGGCTGTCAAAAGGATCATTCGATACATCGCAGGTACAACTGAGTTCGGTCTGAGTTACAACTTTAACAATAATCCTTCACTTGCAGGTTATTGTGATGCTGACGGGGTTGGATGTGCTGATGACAGGAAGAGTACCACATGCGGATGTTTCTATATTGGCACTAACCTTGTGTCATGGTTCAGCAAAAAAACAACACTCCATCACCCTGTCTACGGCTGAGGCAGAATACATTGTCGCAGGGAGCTGTTGCACCCAGCTAGTCTGGATGAAGCAGATGTTGGAAGATTACGGTATCACTCAAGATGAGATACTCCTTTACTGTGATAACACTAGTGCTATTAACATTTTGAAATATCTTGTTCAGCACTCACGCACTAAGCATATTGATATAAGATATCACTATATCAGGGAACTGGTAGAGGCTAAGACTGTTGAGCTAAATCATTTGTGTACTGACCTTCAACTTGCAGACATCTTTATGAAGGCTCTAGATGTTACACGGTTTTAGCACCTTCGAAAGTCTTTAGGCATCTGCCTTATGTGAATTGCAACAGGGACCTTGTTGCAACTAAGGGTGACAGTTCTGTTTTTTAATTACTCATCCCATTGATGAACAATCCTCTTAGTTATTTTTGTCGTATGTCTCCTCAGTCCCAACTGATGTTCAACAAAAAAAAGGAAGTGTGTGTGCAAAAACACTCAGCAAGCCAGTTCCACAGGTCTGCAGTTGCAACTGGAGAAAACTACCTGGCCTAAAAGAAATAAGAGTGAAAGTTATAAATTCATATCACACGCGTACACTCATTGAAAAGAGCTACCTTGTTCACAAATGAGTCAGCGTGAAAGCTACCGGTTGCCTACACAAATTGACTTCAGTTGTAACGGAGGAGCCAACACGGCTTGATTTCTTTTGGACTTCGTTCTCCTTATGGGGTTTGTAATTTTAACTCAGAATTTTTCATCCATTAGGGGCACAATGTCGCTATTTGTTTTAATTCTAATTAACTGTGGAGCCCTAATTATTTTGAGATGGTAATTATGCTTGTGTAACATTAGGCAGCTTTTACATTATGTCTGTATTGATAAGGATAATTCCCCATGAGTAGCTCTACATGATTTGACTTTATCCTATCTCTGACTAGGAATATCTTTCACTAATTAGATTCTATTTTCTTTGTTAAGCGTGTGTTTTGGAGGGAAAGTTTCCCCCTTTTTTCTCTAGGGTTCAGAAATATATTAATTGCACTCGCTACGTATTCCCATCATCATTAATCAGTCTGCTCTCTATTTCTCTCACTATCTCTGCCTAGTGCTCTCTGTCTCTCTATGTTTTTCTTTCAGAATGGGTGGTTCGATGAAACGCTCGGCAACTGTGCACTCCGACTCCGATGAACCCATCACCATGGATCCACTGCAGTCTCTCCCTCCTTCCCCACCACCATCTTCAGAACATCCTGATGAAACTGAGGAGCAAGTTCTTCCTCCTGGTCACTCCTCTATGACCACCACTATGTTGCCTTCTCCACCACAATCCCCTGCCAGGGCCTCTGCCCAGAACAAGGGAAAGGCCAAAATTGGAGAATCCTCCACTATCCAGGATGTATCTGGTGATGTTGAGGATGAGCCATATGTCCCTCCAACTGCTACTGGTGTTGCAACCAGGAAGAAAACCAAGGTTCTTGCTCGCAACTTCGTTCGCCCAAGGAAACTGCATAAGATCTCTGAACAATCTGCATCTGAGGGTGATTCTGATGCCGATGCCCCCATAGAACCACCTGCTGCTGAAGACGAGTCGGCCCCAAAGAAGCGCCGCCAGGCCTCTGCCTCCAAAAAGACGGTCACACCTCCAACTGAGGAACAATTTACTTACCCAGAGGTTGCACCTGCTTCTCTCGCCTTAAAATCTACGCGGGCATACTTCGCCCGTTTTTATACTCGTGATGCCCAAACTCGCTTCACGGCCTATCTGAAGCGCACTCTGGTGGAGGAACACCCACTTGATGAAAATTCCTACTCCAACACGGACATTCTGGATTCACTGACTTCAAGGGGTTGGTTGGCCGCAACTCAGAATGCCAGTAGCTACTCAAAAGTGCTGGTGCAAGAGTTTTATGCAAACTTGACTCCATAGCTGGACGTTGAGGGTTCTCTTCAACGACACATGATCTATGATGTATTGTCTGTCCTTTTACCCCCCGCCATTATCTCTGCTGCCATGGGTGTCCCTGAGGTGGACACTGGTGATCAATCTGAGTTGCGACTGGAGCGCAACATGAACAAAGTTGCAACCGAGCTCACTGGCTGGCTTATCCGTTCGTGGCCCTCAGGCCCCCTCACCACTAGTGACCTCACCAACAGGTACAATTTACTTTTTCGCATTCTAGTTTTTCATTGGATGCCTTGTACCCATGTCTTCTCTATGCACACGGATGTCGCAAGCGTTCTTTACCGTATTGAGATGGGGATTTCTATTGATCTGGGGAAGCTTGTGTTTGAGCGCATCTATCGTGAGGCCTTTCAAGATGCACACCTCTCCCTTGGTTTTCCGTCCCTCATCTACCGCATCATCACTACCCACGTGCCATCCCTCAAAGTCAAGCAAGAGGAACTCACAAGTGTACAAGCAATGGGTGTCAGTCCCAAGGTGGTCAACAAACCACCACCATCTCCAGCTGCTACTAGCACCCCTTCCAAGAAGGGCTCGGGATCACTGTCGGATGCCTCAACCAGTCTTGAGGGCATTCACATGGAGCTGTCGCGACTCAACGGCCTGCTTGAAAAGCTAGCAAAGTCTCATGAGGAGATGGGCACCTCCCTAGCCTTACAAGCCTCCAAGCTCGATCGCCTGTTAGACCAGTCTGGCGCGAGCACCCCTTGATTAGTTTTCTCAAAAATGGGGAGATGGATGGGGAAGGTTGGGTAGTTGCAAGTCAGGGGGAGCAATCTATGTTAACTCTGAACAATCTCTACTATTTTTATTCTTGTCGTTTTTTCGGATGGTTGCACCGATGTTGCAACCACTATCCTTTGGTACTTTTTCAATTACTTGCATTGTGGACATTTTTCTTGTGATATTCTAACCACTTATGCAGATTGATAAATGATTTTGACAAAACAAATCAAAGGGGGCGATTGTTAGGGTCGTTCCTCACTTGGATTAAACTTAGATCCGATCGGCCCATTCAGTTATTATTGATGTTGTTTTGATTAAATCATAAGGTAAAGATTGAATTCTAGATGGAAGTTATCTTGCTAAGATATTATTCCAACTTACCATTTAACTAACACATATCTCCTTATTATGCATCTAGACATGTTTAGGTAGCATATACAATTGGATATCTTGTATGATATTTGCAGGAATCTCTCGGATAAGGCAAGGAAATATATTCGGGTTACAACCGAATAATCAAATGCGCTTATCTATAAGGAAAGAAGATCCGTTAGAGATACAGAGATCTTATTCACCAAGGGAAGAAGATCTGCGATGGTTGCAACTAAGGATCTGCAGAGATTCTACTCATGCCTATATAAGGAGAAGACTCGACACAGTTGAAATGTACTTTTGAAAAAGATATTAGTGAGTGAGTACTGTATCGAGTCAAAGGTTTTTTAAGAGCATTAAGTCAGAGGAACTATGGAGTAGCTTAGTGTGTTCTTCGATTCAATCGAGTATTCCAAAAATAAGTTAAGGGATAGGTATTGCAACCGCAAATATTAGAGGGAGTCTAAGTTTTGGGTTGATGTAAAACCTACATTGTAAATCTTAAGTAGGATACTGTTTGAGTCAAACATGTGGGTGCAAGCCCCGTGGACTAGGACCATTTGGACCGAACCACGTTAAAATCTTTGTGTGTTCTTTACTGTTTTATGTTTAACTGTCTTTTATTAGATGCAACAGAAAACTGGTTTCAAAACATAAAAATACAATAATATGTTCTACCTATGAGTGCAGTTGCAACTACTGTCAAGTACAACTGCATTCAATAATAAATAGGATAGAAGATCTTTCACATGCTACAGAAAATAATCTACGGAACTCACGATAAAATATCATACAACAACAACAACAACTAGCAAAGTACTACACTAAAAGTTCCAATGCAGTTACTCATCATAATCTCCTTGTCGGTTCAAGATCATCTCCTCCCAGTTCAACAACTTCTCGCACTGCCGCCTTCTTCTACTCCTTCGTTCTTTCGAAGCCCTCCATTCTTTTCCCATCAGATTTCTCCTCCTCAAATCGCTCTTCTCGCCGAGCAAACGCTTGCTCAGTGAATAGGGATTCTTCCACATGATAGAACACTGAAGAATAACATGTCCCAATGGTTTGTAACGTCCAAGAATCAGCACAAGCTCGTTATAGCTTTAAGTTAATAGATCCATTACTCGTGGAGTAAGATCAGGTGAAAGGTACGTGATTTTTTGTGGTGAACTGCAGTCTACCACGGATAGGTCGTCCACTTTTGGCAGCCGTAGAAGTGATACAAGGCTCACACAACACTTTAGGTGAAATTTTTTGAGGCTTCTGAGGCTTCTAATGCAATCTGGTAAGCAACGAATAGGATTTTCGCTCAAATTCAATTTCTGCAATAAATTTAAATTGCCAAAGTCCTGAGGAAATGCAGTTTCTGTGAGATCACAGTTCACAAGGCTAAGGCTCACTAAGATATGGGGTAAAGATAGCTGTGAGACACCTTGAATCATATTTTCTTTTGATTTCCAACGGGAAAGTATTTGAGCTATCCATGATCTAAAATCTTCACTAGAAGAAGGAACGTGATTTAAATCAATACCATCTGCATGCAACACTCTCAAAGACTCCAGCTTCATTATTGATGTTGCCAAGTTATCAACTTTTGTGCACCCAAATATGATAAGTGCCTCCAGTGATATAAGCCTATCTATATTCGTTGGAAGTTTTGAAAGGATCTTGCATCCATGCAAATTCAGTAGACAAGATTATGTAAGCATCCAATAGATTCATGGATCTCAATCAAACCTATACAGTCTTTAAGAATCAGACTCTCATGACTCTGGAGAAAATTGAAATCAGGGGTTCTAGAAAGACTATGAGAGTGACCCAGATTAAGAAACTTCACGGATCCAAGCACCTGCAAAAAGCAACGGAAAAGGAAGAAGCCAAAGCCTGACTGTGTTAACACTCGTTATAGCTTTAAGTTGTATGGTACTGTTTATGCACACCGGTAAAACGTGTAATGGAGGATGATTATACCTTAATGTCCTTGAAAACATATTTTAATTTACTATACTGCAAGTCAAGAGCGACCAATTTTCTCAAAGGGAGGTCTCTTGGTATAGATGTATGAAGATATCGAAGCCATTTTAACCATCTTAGTCCTTTAGGGAACTTTGTAAAGTTTCCTGTGAATTCCACCTGATTGATCAATAATATTCGTAATTTGTGCATTCCGTCAAATGCACTAGTCTCAAAACGTTTTGCATGTCGTTCTCTTGATGATGTTGATGATGGATGCCCCAAAATGCAACCAACTTGAAATTGTTTACTTAAACTTC
Organism: Linaria vulgaris; assembly: GCA_948329865.1. Taxonomy (NCBI): domain Eukaryota; kingdom Viridiplantae; phylum Streptophyta; class Magnoliopsida; order Lamiales; family Plantaginaceae; genus Linaria; species Linaria vulgaris. Next base: position 5,758,812 of record OX415251.1, read on the forward strand.
CATTTTCCTGCCATACCAATTCATTAACCACTTCTTCATACATGTTGTGAATATCCGTTTTAACTTTGGACACTGCCTCTGAAGACTTTTGATTGTGCAGGACATGCATATCAAGGCAGAGGCCTTCTAGTGCTTCAGTGCCCTGGACAAAAGTTTCAAGATTAACAAATTGCACTAGAGCCGCAGAACAAGAAAAAAAAGCCATAAAGAAACATACTATTTATGAGCTTTACCGATTCGTATCTTAGCACGTCATGAGAATCATGATGACGCCATAATCTACTGTGCTTTCCATGTTCTTTAGGTGATTCTCGGCGAACAATATCTCTTGCCATGTCTTCAAGTAATTGATGCATTGCCAATTTGTTGTATTTGTCGATTTCCAATAGATAGCCATCCGTAAGGCTTTCTACTCCAACTGCAGTATAGAAACCACATGCATCTAATACACTTATATCAAAATCTTTATCCTTCCCAATAAAGAAACATGCAATATGGAGAAATAAGTCCCTATCATGATCATCTTGTAGTGAGTCATAGCTAATCTGGAGTTTATTTACTATTTGGGTATCAGGAAATTGTACAAGTTTTCTCGTTGCACTTCTCCATACATCTAAACTTTTCCCTGATAGAGAAGAACCTATTACTTGAAGAGCTAAGGGAAGTCCTCCACAGAGGTTAACTATTTCTTGTGAAAGTTTAAGGTAATCATCGACAGGATTTCCCTGTCCGAATGCATGCATGCTAAAAAGATGCAAAGAATCTTTTCTATCAAATTCCTGAACTCTATGTACTTGACAAGTTTTGTCGACCTCCAACAACCGCTTCTTCTTGGTTGTTATTATGATTTTACTTCCTTAACATAACCAGTTTCTCATTCCAAACACAGCATTCAATTGATCGTCTTGATCCACATCATCAAGGACAAGAAGAAATCTTTTTCAGTGTAATGAATCTCGAATCTTAATGATTCCTTCATCAACATTATTGATCTTGCCTGATTTCATTTTTGAAATGTCTGAAATAAGTTGTCTCTGCAGACGAACAAGACCATTTTGTTGCCTTGAAGTCTCCCTAACATTTGCTAAAAAGCTACTGCCTTCAAATCTCTCAAAATTAAGATTATACACGGACTTTGCAATGGTCTTCTTCCCGATCCCACCTATCCCACTAATTATAAGTATGCTCACATCAGATGATTCATCGTGCAGCCAAAATTTGATATTTTTGACTCTGGAGTGCATCCCCACGAGGTAAGACGTCATGCTCAATGTCTTCAGATTCAGTTTTTGCCTGACTACTTGCACGATTTTCGGGATAAACTTGGATTCTTGCCTAAAATATTGCAACAAAAATCAAAGATTGGTAAAAATGGCTAATATGGAACATCATTAATTTCTCTGAGAGTATATATTGTCATTATGCATACAAGATAGCGCAAAGTTTGAATGCATGGCTAATTGCCCATGATATCTAACTTGTTATTTCTGTCACTAGCTTAGGAGAACAATTGCTTTAAGGAAGCACACGAATAGCATTAAATTACCCGTTAACTTGATCTTTTAAAACCATTCCTGCCAAATCTGCTACTTCTCTGAGTGCTTCTCTCCACTGCTTTATCTTATTTACCAATTCTGTTTTCCTTGTTGAATCAGTTTCATGCTCGACCTCCATCTTGTAACGTGCAAAAGCCTCTCCCAACATTCTGGACTGTTTCCGTACATCAGTTGGCTCCACATCGTGATAGACAGGTAAAACGACATATTTGTTCCTCCTTTTGTGGTCAAGAATCATCACAAGTTCTTCAAGGCACCATCTCGAAGAAGAGTAGCCACTCGACATAATAATGATCGAGCATTTGGACTCACGGATTGCTTTCCGTATCTCAGAAGTTAAGTTTTCTCCTTTGGGTAAGCCATCATCATCGAGGAATGTGTGAAATCCTGCTTGCATAAAAGCCGTGTAAAGATGACTCGTAAAATTGTTGCGAGTGTCTTCGCCCCTGAAACTCAAGAACGCATGATAGATATATGGAGATAGTGATGGGATTCCTGATGTTAGCTTCGAAGCCATTGGATAAGTAACTGTTTACTGCAAAAGATATTATGGTTCTTTAACAGTTCCAAACTCTTTCTTTACCAAAGCAGAAATCTAATCTAATCCTCCAGTTACCCAGATTAAGGACAAAATTCCCAGTTCTGAACTATGATTCCCCTTATCTATTTTTTTTTATTTCTCACTGGTGTCCGCTTATGCGACTAATCCAGTCGAGCCTCGATCGGGCCCTTTTTGAGGGGGGGACTCTCCCAGCGGTGTTTTTTACATCAACAAGACTCGAACTCGAGACCTTGCTTAAGTGAACTCAAGCCCCTTACCACTTGAGCCAACAACCGTTGGTTTCTCCTTATCTATTTGAGTATTAAGAAAGTAGAAAAAGCTTACCTTGAAAATGTCAAAACTTCGAGCTTAAGAGGATAATCTATAAGCCTAACCGAATGGAGGAGTATGGATGAGATTATATGTTGGCGGTGAAATTATTGTGGGGCCTCAATAAACAATGGCTAATGCATGTTCATGCATTATTGTTTGTTGGGAGCTATAAGAAATTATTGCAACAGATTGCAACGCGGAGTAATTTAAATTTTGGTCTCCAATTACTGCCTATAAATAGCAGTGCAAATTCCTCATTTGAAGTATCCAATTCACAGTAGCATTTGCAGTGTAATACTCTTATTTTCTCTTGTAATATTTATATATTTGTGTGAGGTGTATTTGGGGAGTGTTACCGGTAAAAAGGCTTTGTGCGGATCGTTGGGCTGAGCGAGAAATTGTGTAGTTGTAACAATTTTCTACATAGTGTATTTTCGTTCGGGGCCCCGTGGTTTTTCTCCGGTTTGGAGTTTTCACGTAAAATTCTTGTGTTGTTACGATCGTCATATTTTATCCGTGTTTGCTTCATTATATCCACGATGGGCAAATCCTGGGGGCGCGTATTTGTCGACTCAAATACCTAACAAGTGGTATCACAGCCCGGGTACTGCTGGAGGTGGAGCTTTTGTTGGGGTAGATTTCTGGTGTGATAGTAGTGTGAATACGCGCTGATAAAGGCGGTTCTGTCAAAGGTAATTGGTTATTAAGCGGGACCGTTATGACCCCGCTAATTATCTGGGAACCTTGAAACTCTGTCTAGAAAGACGAGCTATCTCTTTCCGAGGGTTTACTTTGTGCTATTCTGATCTACTTGAAATTTACCATGAATCGTCGGTGCAATGTCAGAGAGCAAGGGTACGAATATGGTTAAATTTGACGGAAAAATCAACTTTGGCTTGTGGCAAGTTCAAGTCAGGGATCTGTTGATTCAGTGAGGGTTACAAAAGGCTTTAAAAGGGAGGGTTGTCGCTAGAACTATCGTCAGTGCTAGCATGACTTTCGAGATAACTGGTATAAAAGGTGTGGTAGACGATGATGATTGGGAGGATTTGTATTTGCTAGTAGCAAGTGCAATTCGTTTGTGCCTGGCAAAAAACGTTCTTGCGAAAGTGCACGGGATTTCTTCGGCAAAAGGACTCTGGGAAAAATTAGAAGAGTTGTACCAAGGTGTGTCGAATCGCGTGTACCTGAAAGAGCAGTTTCATACACTACGAATGGCTGAGGGTGCGAGTATCTCATATCATCTGAGTGTGCTGAACGGAATCGTTGCTGAGCTTGAATCCATTGGAGTTGCAATTGATGAGGAGGATCAAGCCTTGAGACTCATCTGGTCTCTTTCAAGTTCGTACGAGCACATGAAACCAATATTGATTCATGTAAAAAGAAAATCAATCTCTCTGAAGTTACGGGCAAGCTTCTATCTGAAGAGATGAGGCTTAGCAGAGGTAACAATTCACATGTAAACAATGCATTGGTGGCTTACGATGGCAGAAAGACGAACTCTAGGAGGAAAGTGTGTTATCGGTGCGGACAATTTGGCCATATTAGAAGAAGTTGTCCAACAAGGGGAGCCGGTTCGGCAAATGACTCTGAGGCATCAAAGGGAAACATTGGAGGCGATACTAACATTGTTTATTATAGTGACTCTAGTGAAGTTCTGTAAGCGACATGCTCGTCCTGATGGCATGAGACCCTAAAAAGTTGCCATGAGACAGGACGTTAATGTTAGTGGGTCTAGTGTGCACACAGGCATTACTTTTAGCGTAAATGCAAGGTGTGGTATATTCATGTCGGCGGGCTGATGACTTCAGGAGGAGCCAAAAGGGAAAGTTGCACCATCCTATCAGCAGGTTCATGTTCGACATGGGCCGAAAAGAGAAATTCTCGAAATTAGTTTAGTCTAAGTGGTTATGCTTTATGGTGGAGCATGATACTTCTAAAAGTACGACTGCGGTTGCAGTGATAGCGGGAGCTATGGAGATCTTCTGAGGCAGAGTGGGTGTGCGATTGCTCAAGGTCAGAATGAAGATGATTTTGAAGACGTGATTAGTCACTAATAATCACATCTTCAAGGTGAAGATTATTGGCGGTGCAATTATTGTGGGGCCTCAATAAACAATGGCCAATGCATGTTCATGCATTATTGTTTGTTGGGAGCTATAAGAAATTATGGCAACAAATTGCAACGCGGAGGAATTGAAGTTTTGGTCTCCAATTGCTGCCTATAAATAGCACTGTAAATTCCACATTTGAAGTATCCAATTCACAGTAGCATTTGCAGTGTAATACTCTTATTTCCTCTTGAATTATTTATATATTTTTACGGGTAAAAATGCTCTGTGGAGATCGTTGGGTTGCGCGAGAAATTGTGTAGTTGTAAAAATTTTCTACATAGTGTATTTTCATTCGGGGTCCCGTGGTTTTTCTCCGGTTTTGGAGTTTTCGGATAAAATTCTCGTGTTCTTACGATCGTCATATTTTATTCGTGTTTGCTTCATTATATCCATGATGGACAAATCCTGGGGGCGCGTATTTGTCGACTCAAATACCTAACATTATAGATGTCATTATTATTATTATTATTATTACATTCTTTAGCTTCAGTTTGTTGGAATATTTTCAAAATATTCTTTTAACCAATTTTAGATGAAAAGTTGTTTTCATTAAACCAATGCATCCTTTCATTTTATATAGTTGCTTTCTGATTTTAAATAAGCAACTTTTATTAAATGAAATTATATTACTGCAAATATTTTTTGAAATGATGTATCTTTTGTTAAAGGTTGTGTATTTTCTAAAAAGGATTAAAAGTTTCTATAAAAGAAGAGGATTGTTTTCTTTATTTAGGGACAAGTTGAATGTTGTTTTTCATGGAAAATATATTTCACTATTTCCCCACATATTTTCATATAGCCGTTATATCACATTGAGTATTCGGGTTTGTCTTCGGAAGTGCGATTCGCAGTCAAGCAACAGTCTTAAGACTGGGCTCCATTGTATCCTGGGACAAGTTTGTTGTTAACTCGTTGGCACACTAAGTGGGTACAAATATTGTCTAAAGGAAAGCGTACGTGTGCGCGACTTGGAGTGTTTATCTTTTGCTTTTGCAGGATTCAATTGGGATGATTGGCGTCGTTGTTGCAGCGCTTCGTATGGTGTTCGGGCCGTCAAATAATATCCAACAATCTTTAGACAATATTTCTGCCGCAAATTTTACTGTCGAAAGACAATGAATCAACACATCGATACATTGTCGAAATCGGGTATTATGTTCCTTTTTTTTTTGTTATCCCGTTGTGCACTTGAAATGGATCAGAATAATGAATGTGTTTTGGAATATTATGCATGTAATAATGTGTGATTGTGTGGCTAACGTTGATTATGAGATTCTAGAATATGTTGACTCGATCACATTTTTTTTTTTATTTATACACTGGACCAAGGGAATTGTTACTAGGGGTGTGCACGGGGCCACTACCCGTGGGTACGGGTACCCACTTGCGGGTACCTGCAGCGACAGGTAGCAAAAAAAGCTACCCACCCCCGCCAGATTTTTTTTTTTGAACGGCCAACAGGCAATTGTATTAATCAAAGCAACCCAATGTTTGGATACATAATCATATGGAGAACAAGAAAATCAACAAATAAACTAGCACGACTCAAATACCATGTGCTGGAAATTCTAAGTTTGTAGTCGCATTTCGAGCCAACATATGAGCCTCGACATTTGCCTCACGGAACACCCCACGAAACCCAAAATCTTTTTGATCCTTGTATAGCGCACGGACTTCTCTTGCAATGTTAAAATACTCCACACCTCCGTCGGTATTGCGCGAAAGGTCGTTTATTACTTCCATACTATCCCCCTCAAAAATTACCTCCTTTCAACGCATATTAATCGCCAGTAACACCCCTAGTCGTGCGGCTAGCAGTTCCACTACTCGAGCTTCGTACATAGCTGGAAATCGCCTTCGCGCCCACGCTAACATTCTGCCCGAACTGTCCCTCACCAAAACTCCTACACCGCTCGCGTTGTCTTCCCAGAAACAGGCCCCGTCGAAGTTTATTTTTACTATTCCATCCCCGGGTGGCTGCCAATGAAGCACTGATCTTGTATTGTCTTCATCGATGTTCTCACAGTTTGCCCCTTTCCATGCATCCTCGTAATTTATTGCAAAGTCGACAATATTTTCTGGACTGTTTGCTTCTTCTCCCGCGACGATTCGGTTTCGATTTCCCCACAAAGACCAACATAATATTGCAATATTTATAAGTTCAAACCCCGTGTTGTTCTTTGTTGCGCGCTGCAGCCATGCGAGTATATCCTCATTGCTGTGAATCGTTGCCATCCTTGGAAAGTTTGCAATTGCCCAAACTTGTCGCGCTACATCGCATGTGAATAAACAGTGGCGTATGTCTTCTTTCCCATTGTAGCACACCGAGCAATCCACTTCTGTTACCACTCTTCTTTTGGCCAGATTGCACTTAGTTGGTAAGCTATCAAGACATGCTCTCCAAAGAAAAATATTAATCTTCTTTGGACTCTTTAAGTTCCAGATAATATTCCACGGCTTTGTCCCTGAGTCGCTGGATGTTGCTCGACTTTCTCTCCTATGAAATCCGTTGTCCATTATTAGGTGATAGGCGCTCCTCACTGTAAATAATCCGCTATTTTCATAGTGCCAAATTCTCCTATCCTCATTCACCCGACTTCCCATTGGTATCGACAGTATTATTTTTGCATCCTCCTCCCAAAACAGTCCACGAACCAAGCTGATATTCCAACCCTCTGTATCTTCATCTATTAAGTCGCGTACCTTTTCTATCGCTAGAGCAGGTGGTTGTGGTGTGTAAACCCGGAATAATGATGGTCACGGGATCCATTTATCGCTCCATATAGAAATATTCTCCCCGTTACCTACCCTCCACCAAAGCCCCCGTTCTAGAATAGGTAGCGCGTCACAAATGATGCGCCAGTAGAATGATGGATTATGACCAGGTTTCGCCTCGAGTAACGTACACCGTGGAAAATATTTAGCCTTATATATCTGTCCAACCAAGCTGTCCTGGTTCTGCAAAATTCGCCAAGCCTGTTTCGCTAGCAACGCCAAGTTAAAAGCCTTCAAACTCTGAAATCCCAGGCCTCCTTCTTTTTCCCCTTACAAAGTTTATCCCACGCAATCCAATGGATCTTATCCGTATCCCCACTGCCCCACCAAAAGTTACAGATCACTGATTCGAGCTCATTTATTAGATTGTCTGGTAACCGGAAACAACTCATGGCGAAAGATGGGATGGCTTGAAACACTGACTTGATAAGGATTTCCTTTCCCGCACTGGATAAATTCTGCCATTTTAGCCCTTGCACCCTCTTCCAAATTCGTTCTCTTAAATATGCAAAAAGTTCCTTCTTCAACTAAACGAGAGCCAACTCATTGCATATATAAATACATAGCTATCCTCAAACATATCAACAAGAATGGCCCAGCAAGCAACTGCAAATAAAATGAAAGATAGGCATATTTCATTAGGTCTATGTAATTGTAAGAATTATCTCAATGAAAGATCGAAAAGTCTTCAGGCGGTTCCATCCAACTGCTCTCATAAAGAGCAGTGTGTCCCCAGTCAAAAGGTTTATTGATATGGTATAATGTGTCATGTCGAAGAAAAGCCACGATGGCACGAAATTGACCGGTGTGTGTCGAGAAGGCTTAGAGGTAAAGCTACCTTAGCCGTATTTTGATCACCATTATATCTATATAGCTAATTAGACATTGAGTAATATGTTATTGGAAAGCCACATGAGTCTAAGTCGCAACGCAACAAGCGGAATGCGATTCGGAGGTCCAGAGAGAAAGTTATGCTCAAAATAGTAAAGTTGCGCAGAGCACATCGAATTTGCACAATTCGATGCGGATTGAGCACATCAAATTTGTACAATTCGATGCGGTCATAAAATGACCTTTAAGCCCCTCTAATCATGCCTATATATACCCCCTCACTCCTCACAAGTAGGGAGGACCCACGGAGATGCCACGCATCGAATCCAAGTCGATTCGACACGCGCATCGAACCAAGTAGGTTCGATGCGCAATCTATCATGCTTCGAATTCACCTTGTTCGACATGGACGCATCGAATCAAGCCAATTCGATGCGTTCCAAGATCGAAGCCTTATATTCCCAGAAAGCCACGAGAGTCAGGGTTCCGAATCAAGAAGCGGAATGAGGTTTCGATCATCCGTTAGGAAGATATGATCGAAACCGTGAAGTCGCACACAGCGCATCGAATTCACCCAGTTCGACATGGAGGCATCGAATTCGATGCGCACGCATCGAACCAAGCCAATTCAATGCACATTCCCAGAAAGCCACGTGAGTCAGGGTTCTGAATCAAGAAGCGGAATGAGGTTTCGATCATCCGTTAGGGAGATATGATCGAAACCGTGAAGTCGCTCACAGCGCATCGAATTCACCCGGTTCGACATTGAGGCATCGAATTCGATGCGCACGCATCGAACCAAGCCAATTCGATGCACATTCCCAGAAAGCCACGTGAGTCAGGGTTCTGAATCAAGAAGCTTAATGAGCTTTCGATCATCCGTTAGGAAGATATGATCGAAACCGTGAAGTCGCTCACAGCGCATCGAATTCACCCGGTTCGACATTGAGGCATCGAATTCGATGCGCACGCATCGAACCAAGCCAATTCTATGCACATGCCCAGAAACCTACATAAGTCGGGGTCCGTAATCAAGAAGCGGATCGAGGTTTCGATTAACCTACAAGGAGATATGATCGAAATCGTGAAGTCACGCGAATGCTGAAACAAGTGAACCAGGCAGCCCAACCAGGGGTTGACCTAATAGAAGCAGCACAAAAGAGACAAATGAACTACGTTCGGCTTGATTCCCTTAATTGATACGTAGGCATCTTGGCAAGTTTCCAAGTTCAGTCCGATATGATAAGAACCTAATGCCCGCAAGTCAACAGTCAAAGAGTACCAAATCTCTCACGTTCGACCGTTCCCTCAACTTGGCCATTTAGGGATTATTTACTGTAACCTTATATTTCTCTATGTGTAATAGGTGTTCCGGACCAAGCTAGTCCATTTACTGTAATAGGATAGCATTATTTTGGTTAAGTCAGGCCCCACTGTATCGATTTCTCGGTGTATTGTAACCTAGACGAAATAAGACCAAAATATTGGCGCCGTCTATGGGAACACCATTTCGCTTACGCTTAAGAGTCTGTTTAGGTAAAATGGCAAAGAAAGGGAATGAAACAATGAGAAAAGAACCGTGAAGAGTCCCAATAGCTGTATCGAGATCGAAAAACAACTACGAAGTTGATAATATGGAACTCAGTCCCAAGCAAACACTGAGTGGTGCTAAGAGCAATAAACAAATCCACAATTCAACCAAGAAAACTAACATTGACGGAGAGAGATTAGGGATTCTTCAATCTCAATCCTACATGGACAAACGACTACACGGGAATAGTGTCATGATTTGTCTTACCTTAATGTGATATCGAAGAATCTCACTCTTATGTGGTATCGAAGGTCGGATTGCATTGATTATCAGACCAAGCAGAAACCAGCAGGGCCACCACCACATGGATACTACATACAGATGGATTTGCCACTAGTTATGGAGAAGGGGTGGGGATTCACCACTTAACTCCAGGTAGCAGAAAATTCGAATTCGCCATTAATGTGAATTACATGGTGACCAACAATGAGGCCGAGTATGAAGCGGTTATATCATAAATTACATTGGCGTTGGGGCTAAATGTTGAACATTTGGACAATGGCACGCAAGTCATTGTCGAATGGACAAATGGAATCCACCAACAAGACATTGAAAAATTATTTCGAGAGGAGGATGAGAGACAGAGAAAAAACCTGGCCAGAGGAACTTCGAGGAATATTATGGGCACATAGGACAACTACAAGAACATTGATAGTTCATTTACGTCAGATGGATCTTGACATAACATGCATAACAAGAGAAGATGCGTACCAACGCACTATAGCATTTAAAAGCAGCAATGGCTAAAATTAACGACAACATAATTCAATTCTCAAATTTTGAGGTAGGAGATTTGGTCCTGAGAAGCATTGCGCCAAAACAGCATATCGGGAAGCTCGAACCGAATTGGAAGGGGCCTTCCAAAATCTTACAAGCAAGTTCGCGGGGATGCAATTACTTGGAGACTATGCAGGGTGTTCAACAAAAGCGTTCGTGGAATGTGCAACATCTTAAACGCTACTGTGCATAGGAGTAAAAAAAAAAACTCGGCGGCTAAATAATTGTATGAGCTGCGAAGGCTTGAGTCCCATGCAAAGACTGGGAAGCGTAGACCCCTCGGTAAGAAACTGAGCCCAACTTTTTCCAAATTATTAAATGTATCTATCTACATGAACGACGCAGGTGGAGTCTTATAGAAATGATGATAAAAATCCCAAATGAGGAACCAAAGTTCAGCAACGAGACAAACACAAGAACATGACGTTGGGGTAAGAAGGCCCAAAGTGGTCCACCCACGCGTGTCAGAAGGAAGAACATGACGTTGGGGTAAGAAGGCCCAAAGTGGTCCACCCACGCGTGCCAGAAGGAAGAATATGGCGTTGGGGTAAGAAGGCCCAAAGTGGTCCACCCACGCGTGTCAGAAGGAAGAACATGACGTTGGGGTAAGAAGGCCCAAAGTGGTCCACTCACGCGTGCCAGAAGGAAGAACATGACGGAGGGGTAAGAAGGCCCAAAGTGGTCCACCCACGCGTGCCAGAAGGAAGAACATGACGGAGGGGTAAGAAGGCCCAAAGTGGTCCACCCCCACATGCAAGAACAGCGAGATAAAGGCCCAAATGATCCGATCTTTCAGGTAAAACATGAATGCCCTAACGAAAATAATAACAGCCCAAAGTGCTCATATTTTTCATGGCAAGCACAATCATAATATTAGATATGCACCATGACATCAAAAACCATTATTGAACATCAAATAAATACTAAATCAACGACAAGCAAATGAATGAGATAACATACTTGGGAATGCATTAGGAAGAAACATTATGCGAGTAAAACGTAAATCAAAGATTATGATATCAAACAGTAACATCAGTCTTATACAAAAACCACTGCGAAAAAGTTACAAATATTCTATACAAAACAAAAAGGCCTAATATCGTCAAAATAATGTAACCTAAATACTGCTAATCACTCGAAGACTGGGGGGACTCCTGACGAATGATCACACCCACCGAACGAGCAAAATTGGCACAATTTCCTGGAATCTGATCATATGCGGTACGTCAAACGTATCCAGATTGGCACCAAGAATGTCCACATAAAGCTGCACGGTGCAAACCTACTCGAAATGGTACGAAGCAAACTTGTCCAAAGCTATACCAAAAGCATCAGCCCGACAAGATAAGCGTAAACCTAAAATTTCAAAAATGAAATAATGGCCCGAATTGGTCAGATGAATAAATGGAATATATCGAAAATAGACATCAGTCCATCATGGTCTGAAACATATTAGACATCGCAAAGGATAGACATTCGCTAGTAGAAGCATGATGCAAACAACATATCCATATGCCTGAAAGGCTGGGTATGGCAATAGACTTCACGTGGTAAATCAGTTACATATATCCAGCATGATACGATGCAAATCCACCCAAAACAACACGATAAACATCTAATTATAACAATACAATGAGAACGTGTCCAAAGCAGCACCATGTCAGCTACCCAGCTTAATACGATGAAAATCTGCCCAAATGAGTGCATATTTAGACTACTATAAAAGGATTATCATCTTAAGAGGTGCAGATATCCATTCGTTGAATTAGCCGTCAACGTCGAAGAGCAATAACATGTGACAGCACAAAGTTCCGTAAACAGAACACGAGAAATCATTGAGCAAGAATGCAACAAAATACACGAATAAATGCGACACAATGTCCAGATAGACAAAGATCTCTACCAAGCGTAAACTCCAAGATCAATGCAGGAAGCTTGAGAAACTTAGCACTAGATTGCTTTAGATCCATCACTTATATATCATTTCTATCATAATCGAAGGTCTCCATTGAGACAATCTCTCGCTCGATCGAGGTGCTTAGCAACATAATCTACGTGTTATCCAAGTTGTCTATCTCTCAAAGACAACAACGATTAATTCAAAAGATAACTGCAAAACCGTATTGGGCAAATAAACGTCGCACCTTCGCACGATCCAACAACGCCAATGCAGCAATTGGGACGCACCAATCAAAAATATTAAAAAACCTATACCCGAGTGAGGCCATAATCCTCAGAGGGCAAATCTTACAAGGTTAAGCAACGATGGCGGCACTGTCTCAAAAATGCAGCAGAAGCATAATCACGCATTGCGAAATTATTTGCATAAAAATAACACCATCCATGATCTAAAGGAGACCAGCGATGAGAAAGAAACGGGATCGACACTCTGTCTCAAATGACAAATGCTAACCATTAAATCCCTAAAAACAAAGCAACGAGATGAGGAAGTTTATCTCAACAGACAACTGTCTATGAAATATCTAATGAAATTGATTACGCCGACATAACAAATGTTCGATGCGGCAGAAAGAAATGAAACACGCGCGATACCCCACGATGCAATATGGTATATGAATTGCCAAAATAAAAGTAAATTTCGAAAGCGCTAACAACAAGTTCCGCAAAAATAAAGACAAAAGGGATATACACTCTGCCCACAAGTGGCAAGTGCACCCAAAGAAATCTTGCAGGATGGAAAACCTCAAAACAATGATATGAACATCGAACTAACTTAGCAAAAGATGCCATAGCAACTCTGCAACATGACGTGGCATTGAGTTGAGAAGTAACATCGAAATAGAAAAAAATGTTGCTGAAAGAAAATAACCGCAAAAAAGAAAGTAGTATAGACCCATTGAAAATCAATGTTCAAAGCATCATGGTGATGCAACGCCAAAATAGACATAACAAATTGTTCATTAGAGCAGACCCGTCAGAGTGTCAATCGAATCCAAACGCATTCGATCGATAGTAATCATCCAAATTTCAATTTTTTAACAACCTTCAAAATCAAATTAGGTTGAGACTGCGCAGTGACGATCAAATTCCATCCATTCGAAGCATGCCATAAGTAATACTAATCAAATTCTGAGATATGGTAAAGTAACACTACCGATTTGTTTTCGCTTCAAACATGAAATGACTATCAAATAGTCTCAGTATGAATGATCTGGAGATTCATTAGATTCGATCTAGCATTGATATAACAGCTCAGATTCGGCCTATCGTGTAAAGCCTTCGCTCTCAATGGAAGCAATGCACTCCATAAAGTCTCACGACTATGGGTAAAGATCTAAACCAAACATAACTGCAAAATCAGTGCACAACACCGAGGCAAAAGACTCCAAAGTCAGAGTTCATTATGCTTGTTACCTTTTTATCAACAACATTGTCGAAACAGCGATAACATAAAAATTGGAGGTAAAAACCCCGTATGATCATACAACTAGATAGCACACCCAAGGTCAAGCTTTATTGCAACCAATAACGAGGCAGAATACAAAGCTATTCTCGTCAGAACCTCAATGGCAAGCTCGTCACGAGTTGAATGCCTGGCGGTCTTTATAGACTAGGTGCACTGGTGAAATCATTCCACAGTCTTAACTATTACCGAATCCCCAAAGGCGAGAATGTAACTAGGTGCGCTGTCATAATTTGCAACGAAACCACAATCTTCATAGAAATGAGAGTCGTCCTATTGGCGGCAAAAGAATATGTCATAAGAATGACAAGATGCATTAGAACAATGAAAAGAATCGATCAGATTATGCCTATATGCATAAGCAAAGTGGAACCACGAGTTATTTGCATGAAACTAAAGTGATGGAGGATCTAAAAAGGGACGGATACTCTGCCTAAAACGACAAGAGATACTGCAACTCCCTAAATAACTTAAAAGGGACGGAGACTCTGTCTAAAAGGACACATGATACCGCAACTTCCTAAACACCTAACATCAACAATAACTTTCCGTGATTATGGAAGAATGCTCGAGTTGTCAAAATAAAGTAAAAAGCAACGATAGCAATTGAAAGAAAAGGCAACGATTATGAGCTATCGATCAAACAAACAAATGAATAGTCATAAATGACGACCATGCGACTAATAAAAAGGCGACGCAGCGCCACAAAAATAGAAAATTAGAAATTGTTCATTACAATCAGAACTTGAGCCTTACGGGCCTAGCACACACACCTCCGAGCGCCAATCTCCACTGAGCGCTAGTCACACACATCAGACGGCCTCCCAATCAGGGCATGATATTCAACATTATCAAATAACTAGCATAAAGCGGTAAGTCAAGAATACATCTTATAAGTTTGGCACCCGCTCTCTGATCGACACCGTCTCCCCAACTGAGGGGATTATATGATGTGGGCTTTGGTGTGCCATAATATGTCATGTCAAGAAGAAGCCACGTAGGCGCGAAACTGACCAATGAATGTTGAGAAGGCTTAAAGGTAAAGCTACCTTAGCCGTATTTGATTCACCAAAATATCTATATAGCTAATTAGACATTGAGTAATATGTCATTGGAAAGCCACATGAGTCTAGGTCGCAACGCAACAAGCGGAATGCGATTTGGAGGTCCAGAGAGAAAGTTATGGTCAGAATCGTAAAGTTGCGCAGAGCACATCGAATTTGCACAATTCGATGTGTTCTGAGCGCATCGAATTTGTACAATTCGACGCGGTTCTAAAATGACCTTTAAGCCCCTCTAATCATGCCTATATATACCCCCTCACTCCTCACAAGTAGGGGGGACCCCAAGGAGATGTCACGCATCTAATCCAAGTCGATTCGATACGTGCATCGAACCAAGTAGGTTCGATGCGCAATCTATCATGCCTCGAATTCACCTTGTTCGACATGGACGCATCGAATCAAGCCAATTCGATGCGTCCTAAGATCGAAGCCTTACATTCCTGGAAAGCCACGTGAGTCAGGGTTTTGAATCAAGAAGCGGAATGAGGTTTTGATCATCCGTTAGCGAGATATGATCGAAACCATGAAGTCGCGCATAGCGCATCGAATTCACCCAGTTCGACATGGAGGCATCGAATTCGATGTGCACGCATCGAACCAAGCCAATTCGATGCACATGCCCAGAAATCCGCGTGAGTAAGGGTTCTGAATCAAGAAGCGGAATGAGGTTTCGATCATCCATTAGAGAGATATGATCGAAACCGTGAAGTCGCGCACAGCGCATCGAATTCACCCGGTTCGACATTGAGGCATCGAATTCGATGCGCACGCATCGAACCAAGCCAATTCGATGCACATTCCCAGAAAGCTACATAAGTCGGGGTCCGTAATCAAGAAGCGGATCGAGGTTTCGATCATCCTACAAGGAGATATGATCGAAACTGTAAAGTCACGCCAATGCTGAAACAAGTGAACCAGGCAGCCCAACCAGGGGTTGACCTAATAGAAGCAGCACAAAAGAGACAAATGTACTACGTTCGGCTTGATTCCCTTAATGGGATACGTAGGCAGCTTGGCAAGTTCCCAAGTTCAGTCCGATATCATAAGAACCTAATGCCCGCAAGTCAACAGTCAAAGAGTACCAATTCTCTCACGTTCGACTGTTCCCTCAACTTGGCCATTTAGGGATTATTACCTGTAACCTTATATTTCTCTATGTGTAATAGGTGTTCCGGACCAAGCTAGTCCATTCACTGTAATAGGACAGCATTATTTTGGTTAAGTCAGGCCCCACTGTATCGATTTCTCGGTGTATTGTAACCTAGACGAAATAAGGCCAAAATATTGGCGCCGTCTGTGGGAACACCATTTCGCTTACGCTAAAGTGTCTGTTTAGGTGGAATGGCCAAGAAAGGGAATGGACCAATGGGAAAAGAACCGTGAAGAATCCCAGTAACTATATCGAGATCGGGAATCAACTACTGAGTTGACAATATGAAATTCGGCCCCAAGCAAACAAGAAGTGGTGCTAAGAGCAATAAACAAATCCGCAATTCAACCAAGAAAACTAACATTGTCGGAGAGAGATTAGGGATTCTTCAATCTCAATCCTACACGGACAAACGACTACACCGGAATAGTGTCATGATTTGTCTTAGCTTAATGTGATATCGAAGAATCTCACTCTTATGTGGTATCGAAGGTCGGATTACATTGATTATCAGACCAAGCAGGAACCAGCAGGGCCACCACCACATGGATACTACATACAGATGGATTTGCCACCAGTTATGGAGAAGTGGTTGGGATTCACCACTTATCTCCAGGTAGTAGAAAAATCGAATTCGCCATTAATGTGAATTACATGGTGACCAACAATGAGGCCGAGTATGAAGCGGTTATATCATAAATTACATTGGCATTGGGGCTAAATGTTGAACATTTGGACAATGGCACGCAATTCATTGTCGAATGGACAAATGGAATCCACCAACAAGACATTGAAAAATTATCTCGAGAGGAGGATGAGAGACAGAGAAAAAACCTGGCCAGAGGAACTTCAAGGAATATTATGGGCACATAGGACAACTACAAGAACATCGACACTTCATTTACGTCAGATGGATCTTGACATAACAAGCATAACAAGAGAAGATGCGTACCAACGCACTATAGCATTTAAAAGCAGCAATGGCTAAAAGTAACGACAACATAATTCAATTCTCAAATTTTGAGGTAGGAGATTTGGTCCTGAGAGGCATTGCGCCAAAACTACATATCGGGAAGCTCGAACCGAATTGGAAGGGGCCTTCCAAAATCTTACAAGCAAGTTCGCGGGGATGCAATTACTTGGAGACTATGCAGGGTGTTCAACAAAAGCATTCGTGGAATGTGCAACATCTTAAACGCTACTATGCATATGAGTAAAAAAAAAAACCCGACGGCTAAATAATTGTATGAGCTGCGAAGGCTTGAGTCCCATGCAAAGACTGGGAAGCGTAGACCCCTCGGTAAGAAACTGAGCCCAACTTTTTCCAAATTATTAAATGTATCTATCTACGTGAACGACGAAGGTGGAGTCTTATAGAAATGATGCTAAAAATCCCAAATGAGGAACCAAAGTTCAGCAACAAGACAAACACGAGAATCATGACGGAGGGGTAAGAAGGCCCAAAGTGGTCCACCCCCGCATGCCAGAAGAAAGAACATGACGGAGGGGTAAGAAGGCCCAAAGTGGTCCACCCCCGCATGCCAGAAGAAAGAACATGACAGAGGGGTAAGAAGGCCCAAAGTGGTCCACCCCCTAATGCCAGAAGGAAGAA
The DNA here is from genome assembly GCA_948329865.1 of Linaria vulgaris. Taxonomy (NCBI): domain Eukaryota; kingdom Viridiplantae; phylum Streptophyta; class Magnoliopsida; order Lamiales; family Plantaginaceae; genus Linaria; species Linaria vulgaris. The sequence continues at coordinate 5,776,580 of OX415251.1, forward strand.
CATGACGGAGGGGTAAGAAGGCCTAAAGTGGTCCACCCCCACATGCAAGAAGTAAGAACATGGCGGAGGGTTAAGAAGGCCTAAAGTGGTCCACCCCGCATGCAAGAACGGCGAGATAAAGGCCCAAATGATCTGATCTCTCAGGTAAAACATGAATGCCCTAACGATAATAATAACAGCCCAAAGTGCTCATATTTTTCATGGCAAGCACAATCATAATATTAGATATGCACCATGACATCAAAAACCATTATTGAACATCAAATAAATACTAAATCAACGACAAGCAAATGAATGAGATAACATACTTGGGAATGCATTAGGAAGAAACATTATGCGAGTAAAGCGTAAATCAAAGATTATGATATCAAACAGTAACATCAGTCTTATACAAAAACCACTGCGAAAAAGTTACAAATATTCTATACAAAACAAAAGGCCTAATATCGTCAAAATAATGTAACCTAAATACTGTTAATCACTCGAAGACTGGGGGGACTCCTGACGAATGATCACACCCACCGAACGAGCAAAATTGGCACAATTTCCTTGAATCTGATCCTATGCGGTACGTCAAACGTATCCAGAGTGGCACCAAGAATGTCCACACAAAGCTGCACGGTGCAAACCTACCCGAAATGGTACGAAGCAAACTTGTCCAAAGCAATACCAAAAGAATCAGCCCGACAAGATAAACGTAAACCTAAAATTTCAAAAATGAAATAATGGCCCGAAGTGGTCAGATGAATAAATGGAATATATCGAAAATGGACATCAGTCCATCATGGTCTGAAACATATTAGACATCGCAAAGGATAGACATTCGCTAGTAGAAGCATGATGCAAACAACATATCCATATGCCTGAAAGGCTGGATATAGCAATAGACTTCACGTGGTAAATCAGTTACATCTATCCAGCATGATACGATGCAAATCCACCCAAAACAACACGATAAACATCTAATTATAACAATACAATGAGAACGTGTCTAAAGCAGCACCACGTCAGCTACCCAGCTTAATACGATGAAAATCTACCCAAATGAGTGCATATTTAGACTACTATAAAAGGATTATTACCTTAAGAGGTGCAGATATCCATTCATTGAATTAGCCGTCAACGTCGAAGAGCAATAACATGTGATAGCACAAAGTTCCATAAACAGAACACGAGAAATCATTGAGCAAGAATGCAACAAAATATCCGAACAAATGCGACACAATGTCCAGATAGACAATGATCTCTACCAAGCGTAAACTGCAAGATCAATGCAAGAAGCTTGAGAAATTTAGCACTAGATCGCTTTAGATCCATCACTTATATATCATTTCTATCATAGTCGAAGGTCTCCATCGAGACGATCTCTCGCTTGATCGAGGTGCTCAGCAACATAACCTACGTGTTATCTAACCTGTCTACCTCTCAAAGTTAGCAACGATTAACTCAAAAGATAACTGCAAAGCTTTTTTGGGCGAATAAACGTTGCGCCTTCACGCGACCCAAAAACACTAATGCAGCAGCTGGGACGCACCAATCAAAAATATCAAAAACCTATACACGAGTGAGGCCATAATCCTCAAAGCGCTTATCATAAATGGTTAAGCAACGATGGCAGCATTTTTTCACAAATGCAGCCAAAGCAGAACCACGCATTGCAAAATTATTTGCATAAAAATAACACCATCCATGATCTAAAGGAGACTCGCGAGGAGAAAGAAACGGGATCGACACTCTGTCTCAAATGACAAGTGCTAACCATTAAATCCCTAAAAATAAAGCAACGAGATGAGGAAGTTTGTCTCAACAGACAACTGTCTATGAAAAATCTAATTGATTACGCCGACATAACAAATGTATGATGTGGCAGAAAGAAATGAAACACGCGCGATACCCCACGATGCAATATGGCATATGAATTGCCAAAATTAAAGTAAATTGCGAAGGCGCTAACAACAAGTTCCGCAAAAATAAAGACAAAGGGAATATACACTCTGCCCACAAGTGGCAAGTGCACCCAAAGAAATCCTGCATGATGGAAAACCTCAAAACAATGATGTGAACAATGAACTAACTTAGCAAAAGATGCCATAGCAACTTTGCAACATGACGTGGCATTGAGTTGACAAGTAACATAGAAATAGTAAAAAATGTCGCTGAAAGAAAATAACCGCACAAAAGAAAGTAGTATAGACCCATTGAAAATCAATGTTCAAAGCATCATGGTGAAGCAACGCCAAAATAGACATAACAAATTGTTCATTAGAGCAGACCCGTCAGAGTGTCGCTCGAATCCAAACACATTCGATCGATGGTGGTCATCCAAACTTCAATTTTTTAATAACTTTCAAAATCGAATTAGGATGAGATTGCGCAGTGGCGATCGAATTCCACCCATTCGAGGTATGCCATAAGTCAAACTAGTGGTGAACTAACACTATCTATTTGTTTCCGCTTCAAACATGAAATGACTATCAAATAGTCTCAGTACAAATGATTTAGAGATTCATCAGATTCAATCTAGTACTGATCTAATAGCTCAGATTTGTCCTATCATGTAAAGTTTTCGCCCTCAATAAAGGCAATGCGTCCCATAAAGTCTCACGACTATAGATAAAGATTCTAAACCAAACATAACTACAAAATCAGTGCACAACATTGGGGCAAAGGGTAACCGAGGTTAGAATTCATTATGCTTGTCACCTTATTATCAGCAACATTGTCGAAACAGCGATAACATCAAAATTTGAGGTAAAATCCCGGTATGATCATACAACTAGCTAGCACACCCAAGGTCGAGCTTTATTGCAACCAGCGACGAGGCATAATACAAAGCTATTCTCGTCGGAACCTCAATGGCAAGCTTGTTACGAGTTGAATGTCTGGCGGTCTTTACAGACTAGCGACTTGTGAAATTATTTCACAGTCTTAACTATTACTGAATCCCCAAAGACGGGAATGTAACTAGGTGCACTGTCATAATTTGCAGCAAAACCGCGATCTTCATAGAAACGAGAGCCGTCCTATTGGCGGCAAAAGAATCTGTTATAAGAATGGCAAGATGCATTAGAACGATGAAAAGAATCGAACAACCTATGCCTATATACATAAACAAAGCGGAACCACAAGTTATTTGCATGAAACTAACGCCATGCAGGACCTAAAAGGGACGGATACTCTGTTCAAAGCGACACGAGATACCGCAACTCCCTAAATAACTAAAAATGGACGGAAACTCTATCTAAAAGGACAAGTGATACTGCAAATTCCTAAACACCTAACAACAACGAAAACTTTCCGTGATTATGGAAGAATGCTCGAGTTGTCAAAATAAAGTAAAAAGCAACGATAGCAATTGAAAGAAAAGGCAACGATTACGAGCCTTCGATCAAATAAACAAATGAAATAGTCATAAATGACAACCGTGAGATTAATAAAAAGGCGACGCGGCACCACAAAAATAGCAAACTAGAAATTGTTTATTGCAGAGAAAAATAAATATGAGCATCGAACCACCTGATTTGGTGCAGCCTAGATCGAATTCCCTCGATTTGATGCACTCTAGATTCGATATAGGCCAATTCGAGATACCCTGCATTGAATCCACCCGATTCGATCATTGTTAGACTCGACCTATCGTGGACATTTAGTCAAAATAATACCTCGAGGTAAGTGCAAACTAGATCACTACCCATGACGCGACATTTATAAAGCACATCACTAGCACACAAGTGCGTGCATCGCATCAAGTTCGATAAAAGTTATTTGGCAACCGATCCTCCAAATCACGACTCCTAGATAAAGGGGCTATTTTCAAGCCATGCAAATTTTTTATAATTTGGCACCCGCTCTTGAATCAAGACCGCCTCCCAAATGGGGGGAATAAATATGATGTGGGCTTATTCAGTAAGCTACGTTAGTGCATAATGGCATTAATCACCCAAACAATGAGGCAAAACGACTCTAGAACTTCATTATAGTTTGAAGTATGCTTATGTACCAAAATCACACTCCAAATTGGGGGAGTAAATGGTGTGCCATAATATGTCATGTCAAGAAGAAGCCACGTAGGCGCGAAACTGACCAATGAATGTTGAGAAGGCTTAAAGGTAAAGCTACCTTAGCCGTATTTGATTCACCAAAATATCTATATAGCTAATTAGACATTGAGTAATATGTCATTGGAAAGCCACATGAGTCTAGGTCGCAACGCAACAAGCGGAATGCGATTTGGAGGTCCAGAGAGAAAGTTATGGTCAGAATCGTAAAGCTGCGCAGAGCACATCGAATTTGCACAATTCGATGCGGATTGAGCACATCGAATTTGTACAATTCGATGCGGTCATAAAATGACCTTTAAGCCCCTCTAATCATGCCTATATATACCCCCTCACTCCTCACAAGTAGGGAGGACCCACGGAGATGCCACGCATCGAATCCAAGTCGATTCGATACGTGCATCGAACCAAGTAGGTTCGATGCGCAATCTATCATGCCTCGAATTCACCTTGTTCGACATGGACGCATCGAATCAAGCCAATTCGATGCGTCCTAAGATCGAAGCCTTATATGCCTGGAAATCCACGTGAGTCAGGGTTTTGAATCAAGAAGCGGAATGAGGTTTAGATCATCCGTTAGGGAGATATGATCGAAACCGTGAAGTCGCTCACAGTGCATCGAATTCACCCGGTTCGACATTGAGGCATCGAATTCGATGCGCACGCATCGAACCAAGCCAATTCGATGCACATGCCCAGAAAGCCACGTTAGTAAGGGTTCTGAATCAAGAAGCGGAATGAGGTTTCGATCATCCGTTAGACAGATATGATCAAAACCGTGAAGTCGCGCACAGCGCATCGAATTCACCCGGTTCGACATTGAGGCATCGAATTCGATGCGCACGCATCGAACCAAGCCAATTCTATGCACATTCCCAGAAAGCTACATAAGTCGGGGTCCGTAATCAAGAAGCGGATTGAGGTTTTGATCATCCTACAAGGAGATATGATCGAAACCGTAAAGTCACGCCAATGCTGAAACAAGTGAACCAGGCAGCCCAACCAGGGGTTAACCTAATAGAAGCAGCACAAAAGAGACAAATGAACTACGTTCGGCTTGATTCCCTTAATGGGATACGTAGGCAGCTTGGCAAGTTCCCAAGTTCAGTCCGATATCATAAGAACCTAATGCCCGCAAGTCAACAGTCAAAGAGTACCAATTCCCTCACGTTCGACTGTTCCCTCAACTTGGCCATTTAGGGATTATTTCCTGTAACCTTATATTTCTCTATGTGTAATAGGTGTTCCGGACCAAGCTAGTCCATTCACTGTAATAGGATAGCATTATTGTGTTTAAGTCAGGCCCCACTGTATCGATTTCTCGGTGTATTGTAACCTAGACGAAATAAGGTCAAAATAGGCTTATTCGGTCACTGGTGCATAATGACATTAATCACCCCAAAACTGAGGCAAAACGGCTCTAACACTTCATTATAGTTTGAAGTATGCTTATGTACCACAATCACACTCTAAACTGGGGGACTAGTGATATGGTATAATGTGTCATGTCGAAGAAAAGCCACGATGGCACGAAATTGACCTGTGTGTGTCGAGAAGGCTTAGAGGTAAAGCTACCTTAGCTGTATTTTGATCACCATTATATCTATATAGCTAATTAGACATTGAATCGAGGTAAGTGCAAACTAGATCACTACCCATGACGCGACATTTATAAAGCACATCACTAGCACACAAGTGCGTGCATCGCATCAAGTTCGATAAAAGTTATTTGGCAACCGATCCTCCAAATCACGACTCCTAGATAAAGGGGCTATTTTCAAGCCATGCAAATTTTTTATAATTTGGCACCCGCTCTTGAATCAAGACCGCCTCCCAAATGGGGGGAATAAATATGATGTGGGCTTATTCAGTAAGCTACACTAGTGCATAATGGCATTAATCACCCAAACAATGAGGCAAAACGACTCTAGAACTTCATTATAGTTTGAAGTATGCTTATGTACCAAAATCAAACTCCAAACTGGGGGATTAAATGGTGTGCCATAATATGTCATGTCAAGAAGAAGCCACGTAGGCGCGAAACTGACCAATGAATGTTGAGAAGGCTTAAAGGTAAAGCTACCTTAGCCGTATTTGATTCACCAAAATATCTATATAGCTAATTAGACATTGAGTAATATGTTATTGGAAAGCCACATGAGTCTAAGTCGCAACGCAATAAGCGGAATGCGATTCGGAGGTCTAGAGAGAAATTTATGCTCAAAATAGTAAAGTTGCGCAGAGCACATCGAATTTGCACAATTCGATGCGGATTGAGCACATCGAATTTGTACAATTCGATGCGGTCATAAAATGACCTTTAAGCCCCTCTAATCATGCCTATAAATACCCCCTCACTCCTCACAAGTAGGGAGGACCCACGGAGATGCCACGCATCGAATCCAAGTCGATTCGATACGTGCATCGAACCAAGTAGGTTCGATGCGCAATCTATAATGCCTCGAATTCACCTTGTTCGACATGGACGCATCGAATCAAGCCAATTCGATGCGTCCTAAGATCGAAGCCTTATATGCCTGGAAAGCCACGAGAGTCAGGGTTCCGAATCAAGAAGCGGAATGAGGTTTCGATCATCCGTTAGGAAGATATGATCGAAACCGTGAAGTCGCACACAGCGCATCAAATTCACCCAGTTCGACATGGAGGCATCGAATTCGATGCGCACGCATCGAACCAAGCCAATTCTATGCACATTCACAGAAAGCCACGTGATTCAGGGTTCTGAATCAAGAAGCGGAATGAGGTTTCAATCATCCGTTAGGGAGATATGATCGAAACCGTGAAGTCGCTCACAGCGCATCGAATTCACCCGGTTCGACATTGAGGCATCGAATTCGATGCGCACGCATCGAACCAAGCCAATTCGATGCACATTCCCAGAAAGCCACATGGGTCAGGGTTCTGAATCAAGAAGCAGAATGAGGTTTCGATCATCCGTTAGGGAGATATGATCGAAACCGTGAAGTCGCTCACAGCGCATCGAATTCACCCGGTTCGACATTGAGGCATCGAATTCGATGCGCACGCATCGAACCAAGCCAATTCGATGCACATGCCCGGAAACCTACATAAGTCGGGGTCCGTAATCAAGAAGCGGATCGAGGTTTCGATCATCCTACAAGGAGATATGATCGAAACCGTGAAGTCACGCCAATGCTGAAACAAGTGAACCAGGCAGCCCAACCAGGGGTTGACCTAATAGAAGCAGCACAAAAGAGACAAATGAACTACGTTCGGCTTGATTCTCTTAATGGGATATGTAGGCAGCTTGGCAAGTTCCCAAGTTCAGTCCGATATCATAAGAACCTAATGCCCGCAAGTCAACAGTCAAAGAGTACCAAATCTCTCACGTTCGACCGTTCCCTCAACTTGGCCATTTAGGGATTATTTAATGTAACCTTATATTTCTCTATGAGTAATAGGTGTTCCGGACCAAGCTAGTCCGTTCACTGTAATAGGATAGCATTATTTTGGTTAAGTCAGGCCCCACTGTATCGATTTCTCGGTGTATTGTAACCTAGACGAAATAAGACCAAAATATTTATCTTTTTTTGGATAGTATCTACCTTCGTCAACAGCGTAGGAGACACAACGCTCTCCGTAATACACCTTAGAGAAATAAATGTTGTTTCTGTTGCAGAAATTATTATTTGGCATGAGGCTAAATATAATTTTAGAAATTGGAATTGAGTCCAATTGATATTATAGCAACTTGAGTTTAATGGTGTGAATTATATTGGCTTAATGAGAAGCTAATTGGTAAAATTTTATTTATCTAAATAAGATTTTATCTAATAAAAATCAGATTTAAATTGAGAATTCAAACCACACCTAAATGCTATAATAATGTGAAATGAATTTGGCTTTATGGCTGAATTAAAATCACCCCTTAATGGCTTGGTTGTTACATGAAATATTTTCTATTTAAAGGCCTTTGCGCAAAGGAGAAAAGCATCCAACAAAAACACATCATTCTGCATTTCATTTCATATTCAATTTCAGATTTTTGCAAATATCGTTCATGTTCGAAATAGAAAAACAGTATAGTCCTTCACTTGCTGTTTCTTTGAGTGGACGTTGTACCTTGGGAGATCTCTTCCTTACGAGGGCTTGAAGGATAGCCGAGGAATTCGATCTTAAGGGGAGAAGGTTTGCTTTCAACTCGTCCTAAAACCGTTCTTCAATCCATTCTTACACATTTTCGGTAAACTTTATTGTTTGTCATAAGTATTTATTTTGGAAAATCAACATCATGAATAAACGTTAATTATTTGTTTTGTATTATTGTTATACGTTTGCAACGCGATACTAACAGTCTTAAGATCGAATCCTTTTCATGTTTATCATGTGTTGCACGTATAGGTGGTTTTGATTTCCATGAAAAATGATTATATGTTGTATGAATCTAATCCGTTTCTGAGTTTCCAGGATATGTTCAGGAATCTTGAAAAATTGGTGTTGTGTTCAAGTATTTGGAATTCATGATTTGGTTTGTTTCTAACTTTTCACTTGCAGGTTTAGTATTTTTCTAGAAGCTTTAAATTTTCTGTAACTATATTTTCCAAGACCTTTTCCTTGTGATAAAGTTATTTGCAATCTGTTTCTAAATGGTTGCAGACATGTGTTTGTGTTACAAATTTTTTTTAAAGTCTTATATGATTGCTGAGTTTTCATTTGTTTATTTATCTTCATAGTTGGTTTCAAAAGATTCGTGTTTTCAAAAGTATTTCCAGCAACTTAAAGCTTTAAGAGCAGTTTTGCTCTCTGTTCATATTTAGTTCCCAGCAGTGCTCTGCTCTCTGGTTTTCAAAATTCCAAGCAGGTTTCAAAACTAAAAAAAAAAAAAAAAAATGTAACTGCTGGGAACCGAACCCCTGTCCCTCCGTTTACTAGCTGTTGTCTTAACCGTTAGAGCGTTATGATTCTTGTCTATTAATTTATTCGGTTACGTATTTAATACTTGCCATTAATTCGCTGAGCATGTTTAAATTCAAAAACGTTATCTGCGGGAATTGAACCCGCGACCCCTCATCTGTTTCGTGTGCTCCTACCGTTAGACTAAGGGTCATTATTGTTAAAGCATGCGTTACATTTATTATAATTACTGTTGAGATGCTGTTAATTATTTCAAAAATGCTTTATTCCAAAACGCGTTGTACTGGATTCGAACACGCGACCTACGTGTACGTTTCTGTGTTCCTAACCGTTAGTCTGTAAGTTATTTCGTGTTAAATGCATGCGTTATTGTATAATTAAATAATGTGCGGCAGTTTATTATTTGTGTAATATGCTTAATATATCCATGCTATAAATATATTTAAATTCATATTTTGAGTAGATACAATTTAAATATGTGATATATGTTGAGCATGGTTATGTGATTAGTGAAAATAATTGCAATTGAGATATGTGAAAATATATAAAATTGCAAGTGTGCCCTAAGAAGACTTTAAATAATTCTAAGTGCGAGACTTGTGAATTATTTCGAGATATGAGTGGTGAGAGCTCTAACAACAATGCCGCGAGCATGGAGAATTTTCCAATGACGGGCGACGTTGAGGTCGTTACGTTAAATCAAAGGGCTAACGGTATTGAGACCGTAGTACCGGTTTTGAGAACCACTATGTCATATTCTCAACTAGAGAAACCTAAAATAATTTCGAAATAATTCTAAGTACTGAGACTTGTGAATTATTCGAAGGAAATTAAAATTGAGAATAATTCTAAGTATTGAGACTTGTGAATTATTTGAAGACAATTCATAATTAGAATAATTCTAAGTATTGAGACTTGTGAATTATTCGAAAAGAAATTTATAATAAAAATAATTCTAAGTATTGAGACTTGTGAATTATTCGAAGATATTCTAAGTGAGAATATTTATACAGACGGTTCTGTCGCAGAAAGGTGGAGTGTAAGCGGACTTGTCCCTCCACTGGCCTGGGAACCTAATATTCTGTCGCAGAAAGGTGGATTTTAAAGAGGTTTTGTCCCTCCACTGGCCTGGGAATATCTGTATAAATAGTTCGGTTGAGAATTTTCAACGATACTAATATAAAATTGTGTGAATTATTTAATTAGTTATGGCGACTGAAAATTAAAACAACAACCTGAACGAATGGTAGGTAGACATTGGGGCTACTCGACCACATCTGCGCGAACAAGTGGATGTTCACGACCTATCAACTTGTGGAGAACAAGCAGTGTTTCTTGGGAAACTCTGAAATCTCAAAAGTTGAAGGCAGGGGAAAGGTTGTGCTAAAGAGGACCTCGGGGAAAGAGTTGACCCTAAACGAGGCGCTTCATGTTTCAGAGATTCACACGAATCTAATATGTGAGACAATATCGAACTAGAAAAGGTTCACACTTGTCTTTGAGTCAGACAAGGTTATCCTGTCTAAGGGTAGAACCTTTGGAGGAAAGGGATTTGGTCTAAGAATCTTTTAAGATGTCTGTTATGACCATGTCACCTAAGGGCGAGGCTAGTACTGAGGCTAGTGTTCAAGTTTGATGTAGTAAAAAGTCTCGTGTGAGGAGACTACTTTTACGAATAAATGTAATCGAAGTTGCATGTGAGGCAAATATTTCGATTACTTGTGACGTCTTTATGATATAGAAAAAATAATACAAGTGCGATACTTGTATATTGTGTATATATATATATATATATATTTATGTATATATATTTGTGAGAAATACAAGTGTGAGACTTGCATAATATATATATATATATATATTTATATTTGTAAGAAATACAAGTGTGAGACTTGTATAATATATATATTTATATTTGTAGGAAATACAAGTGTGAGACTTGTATAATATATATATTTATATTTGTAGGAAATACAAGTGTGAGACTTGTATAATATATATATATATTTATATTTGTAGGAAATAAAACAAGTGCGAGACTTGTATGTTATTTCATATATATATATATATATATATATATTTGTTGAGAATAACACAAGTGTGAGACTTGTATGTTATATATATTTGAAGAAAATAAAAACAAGTGCGAGACTTGTATTTTATTATATATATATATATATGTGTGTGTTTGAAATATTTGGAATTGAGTCCAAATATAAGTGTGTAAATTAAATTGCTTAGTGAGAAGCAAGTGAGATTTAATACTATTTATTTTACTAAATAGATTAAATATTCAGATTTATTTGATGTAAGACGCGAAGTACGCAAACCAAAATAAATTCTGAAATAAGTAATTTCTTTAAGGCTAGAGACATTTTTTTCTTGAGGAAAGAAAGAAATGTGGGGGCTTGAAGAAGAAAGTGATGGTTAAGATTATTCCAAACTTTTAAGTTGAATAATAATCATAATGTTTTCCGAATACTTGAAGAGGTTAAGGAAAATATTGGAGGCGATTGACGAAAGGTCTAGCGAGAGACTAAGTAGCAAATTCATCGAGGGAAATGGGAAATTTGAGCCCACCAAAAGACATCACCCCATGATGGCAACCCTACCTGAATTGTAAACCCCAATTTGCAGGTTCAAAGGGACAACCGAATTGTGGGGGCGAGTCGAACAAAGCACTCGGGAAATTGAGTTCCCAGCCCATTTCTATGATGAAAGAGTGATGGACCTGTACAGGTTAAGGAGAACTTGAGGTTCTAATGATCCTTATGTCTTGTGAACACAAGCGGGGTATTGCAGGATACCCTTAATGAGAGATCACCTATGTCGAATGTGAAGGGGCCGCTTCTATGAGATGATACAAAAGGGCTAAATCTCTAAAGCATTCGATGAAATTTTCCAAGGCAGTCCAGGGCCGAAACGGACAACAACGAGAACTAATACGGTATTGGAATGACTTGTGTGAGTACCATTGTCTTGGTATACACAAAACGCCGAACAGTTCAAGGCATCACGTCCACTGGTTGGCAAGTATATCCGATGGTATTTCACTAAGGAAGGTTCAAGGCCCAAAACCACCTATCCTGATGCAACAAGTTCCGGCATAACTCTGAAATTGCATTTAGCATTGATAGGCTCACGTGCATTTCAGCCAATGACATTCATGTGGGGGATTGTTGGAGAAATTATTATTTGGCATGAGGCTAAATATGATTTTAGAAATTGGAATTGAGTCCAATTGATATTATAGCAACTTGAGTTTAATGGTGTGAATTATATTGGCTTAATGAGAAGCTAATTGGTAAAATTTTATTTATCTAAATAAGATTTTATCTAATAAAAATCAGATTTGAATTGAGAATTCAAACCACACCTAAATGCTATAATAATGTGAAATGAATTTGGCTTTATGGCTGAATTAAAATCACCCCTTAATGGCTTGGTTGTTACATGAAATATTTTCTATTTAAAGGCCTTTGCGCAAAGGAGAAAAGCATCCAACAAAAACACATCATTCTGCATTTCATTTCATATTCAATTTCAGATTTTTGCAAATATCGTTCATGTTCGAAATAGAAAAACAGTATAGTCCTTCACTTGCTGTTTCTTTGAGTGGACGTTGTACCTTGGGAGATCTCTTCCTTACGAGGGCTTGAAGGATAGCCGAGGAATTCGATCTTAAGGGGAGAAGGTTTGCTTTCAACTCGTCCTAAAACCGTTCTTCAATCCATTCTTACACATTTTCGGTAAACTTTATTGTTTGTCATAAGTATTTATTTTGGAAAATCAACATCATGAATAAACGTTAATTATTTGTTTTGTATTATTGTTATACGTTTGCAACGCGATACTAACAGTTTCTCATCATTCTTCCAAGACCTGTCCGACTAAGGGAAGACAAGTAATTAACAAAATGAGTGATTCCTCCTAAGGTTTTCCTTTTTGACCAAACTTTCTGGGTAAGGTCCAATTTATATATTTTGGGACTTTTTAGAGAGTCGGTGATCATGGTGAAAATATCTCCGTCATACTCTGCCAAAAATAAACCATGGGACAAATCAAGTCCTCTCACCCGATGGACCACCCAGGTGACAGAGTCAGGGTTGTAGATGCCAACAAAACCAGTATACGTAAAACAATAGAAAAGACCCTTGCAGAAAACCAACTTATTCCAGAAGGGGAAAGGAAAATGAAATCGGGTTTTATAAGTTATGGTAGTCCATTCCGTACTTTGCCCTGGACGGAACGTGCTCACTAGGACTGGCCATCGGTCGGTTCGGTGCGGTGCGGTGCGGTTCACCGCGGAGCCGCAAAACCGAACAAGCAAAATAATCGGACTGAAACCGCACCGCAATCTATTCGGTGCGGTTCGGTTAAACCGCATTCGAAGTGGTGCGGTGCGGTGCAGTTTGCGGTTTTTTTTATTTGTGAATTAATTTTTTCCCCTTTTATAGTTTTATTAAAAAATCGATTCTTGAAAGCTTGTCCTTTTGATTCACAAGAATACAAGAACCTTCGTTAAATTATTCCATACTTATCTTATATTCACTATCTAAAATCTAAATAGACCTTTGCTATACAATTATATTATAAAATGCCTAAACATTAAATACCCAATTAACAATCTAGAAACAAAATAACAAACTATTAAAAAAAACTACATTATCAATATCATCAATGACAAAGCACAATCACAAATTAGGTCCCAATCATAAGTTTATAATCAAAATAATTCATAGTTCCATACAAAAGAGTAAAGATCCATTAAACCGTAATACAAAATAAGCCTAATACTAAAAAATAAACAAGGCCTACCTTTTTTTGCGGTTCGCGGTTCGGTGCGGTTATTATGCGGTTCGGTTTTGCGAAAAGCGCAAAACCGAACAACCAAAAATATTGGACCGAAACCGAACTGCACATGATGCGGTTCGGTTTCGGTTGTGCGGTTCGGTGCGGTTGCGGTCGGTTCGGCCAAACCGACCGCAATTTGGCCACTCCTAGTGCTCACCAAAACGCTCGTTTGGCCAAAATCCTCCATTGCAACAAGGATACAGTTACCGGAAGTTAGGGCGGCAGAGAAAGCAAAAGAGTTCTTTTTGAACCGCTTGTAAGGCAAGTTTATCAAGTGCCGCGTGTAGGGAGAAAAGAAGAATATCTCACGAGTAATTTGCCTATACAACAATAACCAACCTTCTTTGGCGCAACAAACTTGAGAGCCATGTAGCTCCGGCAACTCAAGCCAATATGATTTGTGCAAAGAAGGGTCACAGAATTCATATAAGTGACCAGTTTCTGGAAAAATCATAGCCAAGGGAGGCTTGTCGGTGTTTCGGACAGAGATGGCAACATTTAGCCATTCTTTGCACACAGCGGAAGCACGGATATTATCTTTCCTGGATAATTTAGAAAAAATCATTGGCAACAGATCTGTTGGGAGCTCAAATACAAATTGTTGCTCGATTGGCTCTGAGCTTGAAACTTGATCAATCTCTTCATTTATCTTAGGCGATCTGCATCATGAAAAAAGTATAATTTACACACAATTGGAGATTAAAAAGGAATTAGCAGCATGCTGATTAATTATGGTTCAATGAGTTGCATAACATATAATGCATAATCGAATAAAAAGATTGCACTTGGTAGGAATTTCAGCAACTTACCAGTTAATGGAAGTCATAGAAACAATAACCATTACAATAAAACACATTCTTTGATATCAGGAGTACGTTCGGGATTACTAGCTAGGAGTGAAAAGGGAAATCATGCATGAGATTCTACTTTTACACACAGACACACGGAAAAGTTTGATTAATATCTCGGACGCAAGTGAGATCAATGTCCTGGACGCGACAGCCTAGACATAACGACAAGTATCAATCAATACACGCTCCATACCATCTTAAAAAAGTTATCGACATTCCCACAAAACTGTCGGTTTGCCATTAAAAAGCCAAAGCGACGTACTAATTAGCTGGTTGGGATACAATGCAATTAATATATGACTTTGAAAAGCAGAGTTTCGCGCCATTGAACACGTAATTCATTCTTGGCGAAGTTTTCGTGATCTATTCTTAATAATGTAAGACACAAGGCCGAGTCACCAGAACCCTTCGAAGAACGCTATATCAAAATCTCATTTTAAATCTTCAGATATCCAAATCAATATTAATTAAGTACATGACAATTCTAATAGGGAAAAATGCAGTTTACTATCCAATCTTTGGCCCGTTTTGCACTTACCTATCCAACCTTTTTTTTTTACACTTTACTGTCCAACTTTGCAATTTTTGACACACGACTGTCCGATCTTTGTTTTCCGGCAAGTCTCCACCAAAAAACGTCACTATGCGACCAATGACGTCACTTAGTAAGGGTATTTTCGGTACTTCCAATTAAATCTTAAAAAAAATTACACTTTACGGTCTGATCTTTGAAATAAATTACATCCGAATGCCTTTCATTTAACAATTGCGTCATTAAGCAGCAACGTTTCAAATTAAATGTGTCCCTTCAACTACCCTTCTCTATTATCTTTTACCCTAAATTGAAATCTGCAGAAATGGCCGCCCCACCCCTTCCCCTTCCCAACATCCAATCTACACTTAGAAACACCTACAATGAAGAACTAGAAGATGTTAGTCTAATTTTCTATGATTTCCACAACTTCAGCAGACAATATGAGAAGTTCCTTCTCAAAAGCCTTCGATTCTTGGTCAAAGAATCCACCTGGTACACTGAAGAAATGATGCAGCCCATTTACAGAAGATTGGCAGTGTTGATGACCGCTCGCATGGGTCATGATGTTACCCCTGTGGACATCCTTGACAGGCTTCGCATAATGCGAGCGCGTCTCGACCTTTTCCGCTTGCATGCACTTTTATGAACCAAATTTTAACTATTTCTAATTCTACTACATATAGCCAACTGACATGGAGCGAGCTTTCGCACGTAGTGGAATGCCAAACTACAACCGATCCCTATATTGCCTTGTCGTGAAGGGCCTGCCAATCCCACCGATTAGAGTGTTCACCCGTTATGATTTCTATTACGGGAACCACCTCTAAATCGGTTGTAGTTTCTATTTTGGGCTGTGTAATTATCTACTCTGCTTTTGAACAATTTTCATTTCTGCTGCTGAACTATTTTTATTAAGGTTTGTAATATTAATCTGTTTTGAATGGTTTGGTTTCTATTTCTGCATTTCGCTTTTGTTTAGAGTATAGATGTTAATTATGCATGCCACTATGATTAGTCTTTTAATAAGCCTTAGCACAGTGATTAACACAACAAAAAACAGAGCCCTTTATTCTAACCTTCATTATTATTCATCACAACCAGCATTTTCAAGGCTACACAAACACTTCACACCTAGGTCACATAAGGCGGATGCGGGTGCGAGTGCGAGTGCGGATGCGGGTGCGCCAGTTCGCCAAATTTAAAAATACTTAAATTTCAATGCGCCTTAATGCGTTTATTAAAAATAATTAAATATTAAATATTAATATATAATTTCGTATATATTTGAAATTGTTTAATAACTACTCATGATAATTAATTTTATATAATATTTTTAAAATTATTATAGTGAAACTACAAATGTACAAGTTTTAAACTACTTCTAATATTCTATATTTATTTTGTTTTCAACCTAGTTTTGTTCTACATATGCTTCGACTCTACTTTATTATCATTCATTTGTTTCGTTCTTCGCAAATTTTCTACGATAATTCATTAATTTTGAATAAAAGAACTAAGAAATCTTAGTGCGAGAACTAAGAATTTATAATACGTCTTAGTGCGAAGCACGGGGACTGAATGCGCCAGTGCGAGACCGGTGCGCCAAAAACTTTGACGATGTGAAGGATTATGTGACCTAGCTTCACACCATACACAAACATTTTCCACCCTACACAAACAAAAGTTTGTAAACAACACAACAAATGAAGAAACAGAGACAAAAGCTCAATTTTCTGTTTTTTGATTCAACCATGGCTACATGCTTCTCGAGTTTCTTGTTCCTCTTCTTGAGCTTACTAACATCCAACTCCAACTTCGTGTTCTTTTCCATCAACTCCAATGGGGCGGCCATTTCTGCAGATTTCAATTTAGGGTAAAAGATAATAGAGAAGGGTAGTTGAAGGGACACATTTAATTTGAAACGTTGCTGCTTAATGACGCAATTGTTAAATGAAAGGCATTCGGATGTAATTTATTTCAAAGATCAGACCGTAAAGTGTAATTTTTTTTAAGATTTAATTGGAAGTACCGAAAATACCCTTACTAAGTGACGTCATTGGTCGCATAATGACGTTTTTCGGTGGAGACTTGCCGGAAAACAAAGATCGGACAGTCGCGTGTCAAAAAATGCAAAGTTGGACAGTAAAGTGTAAAAAAAAAAAAGGTTGGATAGGTAAGTGCAAAACGGGCCAAAGATTGGATAGTAAACTGTATTTTACCCATTCTAATATATAAATCTTCAGCCGGACAAATTTAAAGAGACATCTTTATCAAATTCTAGTTAAAATTCCGTAACACTAATCAATGAAACGTATTGATCTGAATATATATAGAGAGCATTATTAATTAAGTAAATATATATAAAAAACTGATTGAAATGGTTGTGAGGAAATGAAGGAACTTACAGTCGCATACTCTTACTTCCTTTACTTCTTCCTCTTCTTCTTCCAGACATGATTGAAAAATTAAGATATTGATGGAGAATGGAATTCTGTGAGTAATTAAACAGAAGAAGAATTATCAGGCCAAGGTTTTCTCTTTATCTCCGCCAACTTGTGCGGCCGGGTTTTTTTTTTTCTCAATAAATAAATAGAGACCTAACTCTGACTTTTGTGTAAGTATGAGGGTTATATATTAATGGCAAAAAAAAATTAAAACGCCCTATAACTTTTGCTCACTTTACTTATGTCCTACAAATTTTTTTAGCCATTTTTTGACCTTTAACATTTCAAAAATCGACTTCTTATGCCCCACCCCGTTTTTTCGGCCATGTGGCTGCCAACTTAGCCCTTTAACATTTCACAAATTGACTTTTTATGCCCGATCCCGTTTTTTCCGCCATGTGGCTGCCAACTTAGCAAAGCATGTCATGGGTGGCAAAATCGCATGGCGACTTGGCAAGTCGCATGTTGACGTGGCTTTATTGAAAACTTTACCATAAAAAAATTAAAATTAAAATAACGTTAATTAAAAAACTGAGTAACAATTATAAACAAAAATGCCCGGAAAAATAAAAAACCCCAAATTCTCCCGCAAAGGCGACGAACCCTAATTCGCTTCGACCAAAATCTCGACGTCGTCTTCAAAATCAGCCCCTCAGAACAACAACCCATGTTATATTAGTTAACCACGGCCGTGATTATGCCGATTTTGAGGTCTCTACAGAAGATTCTTTTGCCCACACCTATTTACTGTAAGTATCTCTTCGATTTGGTTTCGTGTTTCTTAAGGTTGCGTCGGGATTAGAGTTTTTTACCAGTCATAGTATGTAGTGTATGAATCCTTTGTTTAGTTGCGTCATATATTATAGTACAGTATTAGTGGTTTCTCAACAATGGCGATTTAGAGTTTCTGCTAATTTTGTAGCTTAATACTGGTACTTCGAGAAGGATTTTTCACACATGCAGTAATATTTCGTGTTTTACTGTCCCCTTTAGTTTTGTACTCAACAACATTAGATATAATCTTACGAATTATTTAGCTCTCTTGTCTTCTACTTTGTCTTGATGTACTTCATGCCTTTATATAGATGTGTAGATCTTGATTCCCAAGGCATGTTGTACTTATTATTGAACGCCTTCAATCTTCCTTGCACACATGTGCTTTCTTTGATTTTGGTCTCCTATTAAGAGATGATTTCTTTAATTACCACGAGTTCTTGTTTTGCGAAGTTTGTTCTTCTTTATCAAAAAGCCATGATATATGACTTTCAATTCTTCAATAATCTCATCCTGATTCATTTCTTCTTCAAATAAATACTATAAGATGTCAAACGGCTCCCTATACACTATCAAACTACTCCCTGCTAAAAAGAGTAACTTTGCGCAGCAAAATATAATGACATAGTAGATCGTTTAGAGGATTTCACTCCTACCAATCTAACTACTTAGACCTATAGACATTATAGTTCTAACTAGCTAAACAAAGACTCAGTACAGCAAGACAATAACACTCAACTCTTCAAATCAATTCACTCAAATTATTTGCTTTTAATCTCGTGTTATTTCTTGATGTCTTCCATGTTTTTTTATATAGATTCTTCTATCTTGTGGATGAAGTCATGTAGGACACGATTAGATTGCTCTTAGATCGCTCTTAGAACTCTTGGATAATCTTAAACTCTTCTTCGACCTTATCTTTAACAGAATCTGGAAGCATCTCACAACAAATGGAGGCATCCGGATCATTACATTGGTAAAAATTCATTGTTCTACAGCAATAATTATCAACATAGTAATAGTGACAAGATGAAAGGACTTGAGGTGAAGATTAAAACTACTCATGTGGTGGATTGTGGATTTATTTTAACAGGCAAAGTATTCTGCTATATTTGAAAATTATGTGCCTTTAAATAAATTATTATGTATATTCGATCTTGTTGGGAGAGATTCATGTATCGCTTTTTTCCTTTTGAGTATTCGTTTGCAGCTTTGTACATCATGAGAAGTAAGGACCAATTTTGGTTTAATCTCGGTTGCAGCAAATGATATTTCTTTGGTATCACGACATAGTTAGACGGAAAGGGAAGTACTTTTTAATGATTTCTATCCATCATTAACGTATCCAAAACATAGAAATATCTCAACATTCTTCATATCTGCCAGTCGGTATAATTTAATTTGTCAATTATTCTTCTACATCACTTCTCTCTAGTTTCTGTGGAAGACGTGGTTCTTACAAAATTATTATATCCTATATAAATCAATGTAATAGCAACGATATGTACTATGAGAGGTGGAGTACCCAACAAAGATGCAAGTACGAGAATGAGCATTGAGTTTACCCGAAACATAAGGTCGCAACCACGGGAAACAAAGGCAGCCAAAAGTCTGTAACTTCAAGTAATTCGGTGGATGACCAAAACGAATACCGAAAAGAAAGTCCTTGCGAAGATTCGGTGTAGGAAGGCGGTTAGAGAGATACACCGCAGTAGCAAATGTAAGTTTCCAAAAAGAGGAGGCAAATTCGCATGTTGAAGTAGAGTGCAGCTTAGAGAAACCACTTGTCCATGACGACGCTCAACAATGTCGTTCTGTGTGTGCGGTAAAGTGGTAAGCCTACTAATGCCAGTTTCAGAAAGATAAGACCTCAAAGCCACAAATTCTCCTTCATTATCAGAAACATAATTATTGACACTAAAACCAAATTGTGTCTCAACAAGTCGATGAAATTGGCGAAACGCTAGGAGAACCTGAGACTTGTGATAAAGGATAAAACTAGCAATACTTGGAGTAGTGATCAACAAGTAACATATAATAACGGTTGCCACCAATAGACTAAACCGAACAAGGATCCCACACATCCCCTTAAACAAAATGCAGATGATGAACATATTACAAAGAACTTGTAGTAAACGGTAACCGAGTACTTTGATCTGAATAGCAAAAATGACAAATCCTAGCATTCTTGGAAGTTAAATTACATGGTAAATCAAACTTCTTAATAATAAAAGAACTAATAACATCAGAAGGATGTTCTAAACGATAATGCCAAACATCCCGATTCGTCCTAACTCCCAAAAATGCCATAGGTGATGGGTGGGCTGAGGTAAGAACCGTGGAGCGATAAACTCCATTAGTGCAAGCTTCGCACACCAACTTCGCCCATGTAACCCGATCCTTAACAAAAAATGAGACGGATAGAATCCAAGGGTTACATTATTAGCCAAGGTAAATTGGTGAACGAATAAGATATTCCATTTCGAATACGGAACACACAAAATAGAAAAGATATCAAAATGATGATCAAATTTATTAAATGAAGAAGAACCAATATGTGAAAATGGCAAACATGAACCATCTGCAATGACAACCTCATCAATACCATCATACTCATAATGAATAGAAAGATTCTGAAAATCAGAGGTAAGGTTGTGGTTAGCACCAGAATCAACCAACCAAGTGTTTTGATCTTGAAGGGGTGGACGCAGGGTTATGGCTAGGTTGGCAAGAGGTTACTGGAGTAGACGATAAGTACGAGCTCCATGACCAAATATGCCACATATTTGGTACGTGATATTGGGATGATTGCCTAAAGAACCCTAACGACCAATATTGCGAGACGTTAGGGAATTGGTAGAGCCATTGCGCTGGTCACCACGACCATTTGAATGACCATCCGAGCGATTGCCATTGATGTTACGACCACCAGAGTTGTCATGAGACTAATTGGGAGGAACGCTGGCAGCGTTTGCGGTAGCAACCAATGAATGGTTGACATACGCTTATGCGCAACTAATTTATCATGCAACTGTGTGAAGGCGAGGGATGAATCCCGAGCATTGATATGAGCGACAATATCACTGTAGGTAGCACCGAGACCATTGAGAACATAGAGATTGACATCATTGTCAGAGAGAGGATGATCAACGATTGCTAATTTATCCACCTTCATTTTAATAAGTGGAAGGAACTCAACAACGATACGAGAGCCGATGGTCATAGTGAAGAGGGACTCCTTCAATTGCATGAGACTGCAGCGGAATTTGTTGGCATAAATCTGCTATAGGGTTTGACAAGCATGGGCCGAGGTCTTGGCATAAGAGATCAACCCCATGATATCATGAGAGACAGAAGCGAAGAGAGCAGGAAAAATGAGTGAATCTTGTCGGGTCCAATAGTTGAACGATGCAATAAATTCCGGAGAAAGGAGGGCACGGATACGAACCATCCACAAAGCCAAAGAGGCCCTAGGCATGAAATAGATGGCAGGTATGAGCATTCCAAGACGTGTAGTTACTGGAAGTAAGCTGCATGGGCAGATGAGTATGTGCAACCATATGCACAAAATGGTTGAGAGGAGGACCAGTTGGTGGCACCAACAAAGGAGAGGAGGTCGTCCGCATAACGGGAAGTGATGCAACGTACGACGGTGAGGCGGCGGCGACTTCAACATTAGGGTTAGGGTTTGATGAATCCCTGGAAGACATCGTAGGATCGTTTTCCCATTAGAAATATTTTTCTGTTGATACCATATAAGAATTATAAGTGAATAATTTTACAATCACAACTTGTGGTATTTATACAATGTACATAATTTTTAAAAATGAGAATATCCTAAACTAAATACAAGGTAATATCCCAAAAGCTAAGTCACCTGAGGTGGATGCGGGTGCGCCAGTGCGACAATTTTAAAAAAATTACAGTCTTAATGTGCCACTATAATGCGCTTTTGAAAAAAATATATAAAAATAAACAGTTATTACCTAAATTAGTATATTATAAATACATAAGATAAAAGTATGTATAGAATTCTCACACAAAGAAATGGATTATAATAATAAAAAAATATATAACTTCTAATTGTTATTAATTTTGTACAATATTTTCTAAATTATTATGGTGGAAGACAAATGTATAAGCCTTAAATCACTTCCAATTTTTTGTAATTATTTAATTTTTGACTTAGTTTTGTTCTCCTCTTGCTCCAACTTTTCTTTAATGTCACTCTTTTGTATGTCTTCTACCAATTTTCTATGATATTTCATTAGATTTTAACATAGAACTAAGAAATCTTAGTGCGAGAACTAAGAATCTGTAGAGCGTCTTAGTGCGAAGCACGGACACTGAAGTCGCCAGTGCGAGACCGGTGCGTCTGCAACTTTCTAAACATGGAGGATTAGGTGACCTAGCCCAAAAGATATATATACCAAATACAAAAAGATAAAGATAAATACTAATGAATATTCTTAATAGTTGGGAAGGAACCAATTTTTTTTGAAATATTAACCTAGATATCATTTTTTTTTTTAAAGGAACCTAGATATCATTGGATTTGCAATATTGGTTAAGATTTCAACGCCCTTTTCTCTTAACAGTTCCATGGGCTTCTGGTGGCAGCAAGTTTTGCCGAAATCCAACACCACCTTCTGGGGTACGTGATTAAACTGACATTCTTTGCCCACGCATGTACATATTTAATGCGTTGAAAACATTTTATGCATGATTACTAAGTGCACATATCTAATGTATTAGCTATTAGTATCTTAAAATGTAATGCATCTCTTTTATGGCGACATGATCATTTTTCTTTCTGTATAACCAATGGTCACACAAAAACTAAATGTATTAAATTAACTGCAGATGACGGAAGTGCATAGCATATGGAAGAGGATGTTGATCGTGTTTGTACTGTTTCAAGTTAAATTAACTGCATGTTTTTTGATATACTTACCTTTATGACGCTCAAATTGAGATGGTCAAAGAAAAGATTAACTCCCTGGTCCCTTACTTTCTGTATTTTGTCAAATTCAGATATTGACAAAATACAGAAAGTATCTGAATTTGACCCAATTACTACAAGAAAATGGGCATTTTCCGTCGCGCCCAGCGTTTTGGCCCAACGGAAAAGACCCAATTATTACCGTCGGGCCCAATCCCGACGGTAATGGGTTATATCGTCGGCCCAAATGGGCTAGCTTTACCGTCGGCCCAAATCTGACGGTAAAGCCCATTCCCGTCGGGTTTGGGCCGACGGGAATGGCCCATTTAATAAAAAAAAATAAAAAAAATAGGCTTGCTTTACCGTCGGCCCAAATCTGACGGTAAAGCCCATTACCGTCGTGTTTGGGCCGACGGTAATGGCCCATTTTATTAAAAAAAAAATTAATAATTTTGGGCAGTCTTTTCCTTTTAAAATAAATAAATAAATAAAATAATAAAATTTAAAAATGATGTTGGCGGATATTTTTAATAAAAAAATAAAAAAATAATAAAAAAATAATGTCAGGACCAATCAATTAGTTTTATTTATGTTTAAATCAATGTTATTTAATTTTAAATTAATGTTAGTTTTCGAGTTTAAATCAATGTTATTTTAAATTAATGTTATTTTTCGAGTTTAAATCAATGTTATTTTAAATTAAAAAAACAAACTCGGATATTAAACACGCAAAATCGTAATTCAAACACTCATACTCGAAAATTAAACACACATACTAGAAATTTAAACACTCATACTCGAAAATTAAACACACATACTAGAAATTTAAACACTCATACTCAAAAATTAAACACACATACTCGAAATTTAAACACTCATTCTCAAAAATTACACATTAAAGCGACCCCGGCTATCATATCCAAGATGGACCACCGTATTCTCTATTCACGTCACTGTTCCAAGCTTGATTAGTGTAGTCTTCAGTCGGTAACTCCAAATTGTTTAGATCAATTACGGGTTCGACTTGATAACGCCTTGCAAAACTCGGAGAAGTGTCGCTAACTTTAGCACGTCGTTGGTCATTTGGACGTTCGGTCCAACTACTATTTTGCCACGAAGCATTTGGACGAGCCCCACTATAACGTCCATGAGCACTTTGAGTATAAAATTGATCGTGCCAAGAACTTGGTGGTTGATATGCATCTGACCATAACGGGAAAGTTTTCGGCTGCGGCTCGGGTTGACGCTGTTTCTGGCCCCACGAACCAGTAGGTGGAATGACTTGTTCCCACGATGAAGGTGCACCTTGATCGTGTTGTTGGTTCCACGACATAGGTGTACCCTGATTGTAAGAATCATAGCCTTGGCTCGACTGGTTGTAAGAATGAAAGCCTTGATTCCCCGGAGCGGTTTGGCCCTGTTGTGTTTGGTTTTGATTCCAAAACTGGCTGGGATTGTTGTTGGGGTAATTATTGGGAAGGTTGTTATATTGAGGATACCTGTTAAAATTACGTTGTGATTCCTATCTTTCCCGCCTCCTCTCCTCCTCATCATGAACGATTTTTTGCTCCAGTGCCGCTATTCGATCCTCTTGTTGAGTATGTTTTTCCTCGTACTGTGAATGAACATTTTGCACGGCTTGCCTAGTTCTTCTCTCCTCGCCAGGGTTAGGCTTCTTTGCCGTCGTTCTCCCTGAATCTGACATATTGTTGTGCTTAGGCTTGCCACATTGCCTCCCGTGTTGACCGCCGAGATCTGCCTTTGCCGAGACCGCTTGGTCACACTCAAAGGGAAAGCGTTCTTCGACCTCATATTTATCATAGAGTCCTTGCGTGTAACGCATCTACAGTTTTTAAAGTAAATCAATAAACAATATACATATTTCCCAAAAATAATATACAACGTTTTAATAACTTACATGATAAGCTTGTGCGCTCGGTGGGTTCCATCTGATTATTTTTTCATCGGGAGTCCTCACTGTGTGGTCGACCACCCATTGTAGGTCGAAGCGGTAAGGGGTATCGCTTTCAAGCTATAACAACATTTGTTTCAAAGCAATATTAATTAATGATAAAGGTAACATAATAAAGTATATTCATAACGAAAGCAAATTGTAACGTATCGTACCGACTTTAGGCTCCTTTGTTGTGTGCTGACAGATCCACCGTGGTGTGTGGCTAAAGAACCCTTGCCGTCTGCATTATTTGTTTTCAGGGCCTCTCGATTTTCTTTTGCCTTTTTCGCGAGTTCTATCGTCCTATCCTGTTGCCAGTGATTAACGAAAAATTGTTCTTTACCTGCAGGTAACCAAGACTTCTTGTACCAGGCTGGCTTCTTGTCATGTTGCTTGTACGTCTTTTTTACATCATAGATGGAGTTTTTATAGATGCCTTGTGCCACCCGGTCGAATGCCTCACGAACCATTGGCTTTATTTCATCCGAGTATTGGAATACCCTCTTCAAATTATAATATCATATAAGTGTAAGGGAAAAAACAATAATATACACAAATATTAACATAAGCTAAATGGTTCAGAAATTTTACCCCAAAATGGTTCAGAAATTTTTGTTTCTGATCGTTGGATAAACGGGAGTAATAAATAGCTGGTTCTTCCACATGATGCCTTATTATGAAGCCGATTGTACGAGTAATCTCTTCCGCATTAGTATGATATCTTTTATCGTAGGATAAAGATGGATCGAAAACATAGTCTTCGGTAACGCCAATTAGGGGCCTCTTAGCCTCGTCATCAGTCGCAGCTCGGCCCTTTCCCCGTCCCCTAACAACAACCGGTGTAGTAGAACCACTTGCTGAGCCACCAGAAACCGGGGAGCCTTCCAACGTCGAACCTCCCCCGTCGTTGTCATCTGGAACTTCGTCCAACAGGGCGAGCGGAAATGTCGGAGCTGCAGGAGTCATTGACGGCGGCGGGACCGAGACTTGGTCACGAACTCGGCCCGGAGGCGGGGCCCGGTTTCGGGTTGAAGTGGGCCCCTGTTGTAGTTCCGTCGGCAAAGGGGGCCGATTACGGGTAGGCCCCTGTTGCTGTGAATTGTTATCGGAGCGGTTTGGCCCTGTTGTGCTTGTGTGAGTATCCTCTATCGGCTGCATAACCTCGTTAGGATCTGAGGTTGCTACATCTTGATGAGATTTATGGCCCAAAATATTTGTGAGGGCCTTAATGTTTTTGAACAAGTTTGTATTCGAAATATATTTTGGAAGTTTTTTGGATTTGGATTTGACGAGTTTTTCTTTACCTTTGTCGGCAACATTACGATTATTTTCGTTATTCATAACGGAAATAAACGAATTTTGCCGACGGAAAAAAAAAATTATCGAATATGAGATAGAGGAAAGGATCGAGAGTGAGAGTCGAAGAGTTGGATATTGAAAATGAGAAGAGAAGCTCGATATTTATAGGCCTTAGGGAGGAGGGGGTGCCACGTCAGCGATCCGTGTGAATTATCACACGGATCGCTGACGTGGCACCCCCACCCCCCACCCCCCCCCCCCCCTTTTTTGGTTTTTTTAATTTAACCCCTACTCCTCCTAAATATCTATAAATACCCCTTATTCTACCCACTTAATTCATTCATTCTTCCCATTCTCCAAAAACTATCTACTTTCTCTCCCAAAAATTCTTAATAACTAACAAAAATTTATTCATTCACTAACTTATAATTAGAGTTTATTATTTTATTTCTACTTATGTTTTAGTTATTATCTAACTAATAATAACTATAAAAAACTTATATTATCAAGAATTTAATTTAAATACAAAACTTTATTTATTATAATAAAACTAATAATAACGCTTGAAAATGTGCATGTTATTATTTAAATCGAATTCTTTTAAATTAAATCGACAAATAAACATAAAATTAATTATTTTAAATCGTTTTTTTTTAAATCGTCAAAATATTATATTATAATAATTTTAAATCGATTTCTTTTAAATAAATCGGCAAAAAACTATAAATTTATTAATTTATATTAATTTAAATCAATTTTTAATTAATTAAATTTGTTTTTTTTTATATTTTAAATGCATTCCCGTCGGCTTAAAACCGACGGGAAAGACCTATCCCGTCGGCTCAAAGCCGACGGGAAAAGGTAATACCATCGGCTTTGAGCTGACGGTATAGGCCAAACCTTTTCCCGTCGGCTATTAGCCGACGGGAAAAGGCATTTCCGTCGGTAAAAGTCCGACGGAAAAGCTCTTTACTAACGAGCTTTTTTCCGTCGGCTTTTACCGACGGTTTTTGCCGACGGAAATGGGTATTTTCGTCGGCAAAAGAGCCTTTACCGACGGTTTTTGAGCCGTCGGTAAAGGCAATTTCTCTTGTAGTTGCAAGAGATTCTTTCACAAACAATTTCCCAATAAACCTTGTTGTATTTTATGTGTGATGGGGGTATTTTAAGAGGCCTAAAAGTATTTTGGGTCGGGCTACTGAAGAAAAGCCCAAAAATAAAACTATCAAACTGGGCCCGTTCGACTGTTATTGAGACTGTCGAACCAAGCCTCGCTCGACTGTTATGCTTTGCACTCGTATGGGTCCCACGGGACGGGGTCTATAAATATCTCGTTCCCCGATATTAACGCACGCGTTCATTACTATCGACCAACCACTAACAATCGAATCTGATCGTTCGATTGTTCTGCGATTCATAGTTAACAATCGAGCTGGCCTTGTTCAAGAGTTCCTAGTATCAAACCGAGGTCGTTCGACAGTTTATCAGATTCGAGGATCAGGAGTATCGAACCATCCAAGTTCGACTGTTTTCGTGATTCGATACTTTGGAGTATCGAACCGTCCTGGTTCGACCGTTCCCGAATTTGTCCACTCAAGGACCGTCGAACCATCACCGTTCGACAGTTTGTTGTTCAGGGTTATTTTAGTCATATTGCTTAGTTTACTTGTGTAAGGTGTTCTGGACCAAGCTAGTACATTCCTTGTAATAAAATAGCATTATTTTGGTAGTCAGGCCCACTGTAACGAGTATTTTGGTGTATTGTAACCCAAACGAAATAAGATCAAAATAATATGTTTATTGGAAAATCTTGCTACATATCTCCTCATGAATCTCTAATACAGAACCATTTTCCCTCTTAACACTTTTGATCATGCATATAGATCAAAGTTGTGATTTTGGTGTATCTTTTGATTCATTTATTTAGTTATTGATACGATTCAGAAAGGTTATAAAAAATTTGTTGTTGCCACCAGTTTCGTTTAGAAGTATCTTTAGGTCTAATAAATATTAGAAATTTTTTGTAATGTTTCAAAATATTTTTAACGAGTTCAAAGAATTTGTAGAAATTATATAATTGTAGAAAATACTTGTGTGTATTGTTTCAATAAAGTCGGAATTTGAAACGTTCTGAGACTTTTTTGTGAAAAAAAAAACTTTGATCCATAGTTGCGACGAATTTAAAAATATTTTATGTTTCATTTCCACAAAACTCGAGAATGGAAATTGTTCACTATTATTGGAGAAACAGAATCCATCTTGCAAACTGTTCATTTTAATAAGTTGGTGTTTGCAAATCCTACTTCAAAAATAAAATTTGACAATTTAAACTATTTTTATAAAAGCATATGCAAATCAAAAGTTAATCGTGTTTCAGCAAAATATCTAAAAGGTTACAATAATTTACAATAATTGGTAAATTAGAATTACGGGGATTTTTAACTTGAGAACCCAATACTTGTAAAAGTAAATTAGGAGGAAAATTGGGTGAAGGATAATGGCTTGTGGTTGATGTGATGTGGCACTACATCTCACACAACTTTCCATAAAAATAAAAATAAAAATAAAAATAATGAAACTGATAATTTGAAGGAGGGAGTTGAAAGCAGCATAAAGCTTTAATCTTTAATACAAATGGAGGTTTGTGGGGCCACATCCATTTCTTGGGCAAACTCCATTTCACCAACTCTACACTTCCCAAAAACATTCTCTGTATGTAATTTTAAAAATTTTTTTTTTAAAAGAAAAAGATTGTATCTTTTGTTGCATTCTTATTTTGTTTGGTTTTATAGGTATGGAGGTTTAGGAGGACAAGAGCTTTCTGTGTCAGCAGCAGCAATGCCTCGGAGAAGGTAGATTTTGCTCAATTTCAAGATTCTTTTTTGTTTCTCTATTGCATGAGAGATGAAAAGTATGAAGCAAAATTCTTGAATTTTTAACTCGCGGGTTGTTGCAGTAGCCTACAAACCACTCCAATCGGACAAACTATACTAGCCTAACCATGTCTGACAGGCACAAACCTTAGAATGCATGGAATCAAGTCGCTCCTTGCGGGGAGCATGTTTGAATTTTTTGCGGCGTTTGTATTTTTCATTACAAAACCATCAAGAAAATAACAAGGAGTTAGAGAGGTTCACACTTGTTGCATTCATGGATCTAAGTTTCGTTTCGGCAGCATGTTTTGGTGTGCTGAATATTAGAAAACTTTGAGAACTAACAAGCTTTGGGTCCATGGTTGCATTATTACTACTAAGCTGGAAAGTCAGGTTCTTAAAATTATCAATATGTTGTATCATTGTATGTATATGTTCTAATACTTTTTGTGACTTTGTGCTTGTCCAAACTGCCCTATTGGTTGTATTAGTTGTGATAATTCTGTTCTGAGCTGAGGAGAGATTTGATTATTTACTTCCCTGTTTTTGATTTCTATTAGTTGTTAAGGTTTTCAACGGAGCTTTGCAGGGTAAGAGTTAGTCTGTCAGCCTTATGTTAATCTGTGCCACAGTTTTTCGGTTAATTCAGCTAATCTCAGTACCTTTGATGGCAGGGGGATGAGATGATTGTTTCGATAACCGGAGCCACGGGGTTTGTAGGTAAAAGACTGGTCCAAAGATTACATGCAGGTATATTCTCTAGTCTGTACATGTTTAATGTGATTTTTCGATAAAAATAACTGAGGTCTTATCTTGTACTCATAAGGAATTTGCTGATAAAAATAACTGAGGTCTTATCTTGTACTCATAAGGAATTTGCTGCAGAGTTGATAAGTTCTGTTTTATACACATATTTAGCTTTCGTCGTCTCCATATATGGTAACGATGCATATTCTTGTAGTGACTAGTAAAATCCTTTTTTCTTGTATAATCTTGATGCTGTTTCATGGTCCATGGAATACCTGCTCATATAATGAATCGAGGAACAAATATGAAGAGTATCTCGATAGAATTACTCGATGTTATAGCAGAACTTATTTGTTTTGAATTTGTAGTATTCCTCCAATTGCCTTTTTTTATTCTTTATGTGACACAAGCCTGTAAAACATCAAAATACTGGATGAGTTTTGGATTTGATGAAGTGAATATTCCTTCTCTTGATTGTAGATAATCATCGCGTGCGGGTATTGACGCGGTCTAAGTCCAAAGCCCTGTCAGTTTTTCCGGGTAAGAAGGTAATAAACCTAGAGTTCTATCTACTTTTTGTTGCAGCAGTGTGACACATGATGAATTATTCTGAATGATCTTATGTTTTCCTTGAGACGAGAAGCAAGCTTAAACTAGGAAACTCATACTGGTTCAGGGTAATTTGCTAAAGTTGTTAAAACGTTCCTCCCATTGTCACCATGCTAATATCAACAGAAGTACATTTCGTAGTTCTAAACAACCTATCCCCTATGTAAAATCTTGATTAAAGAATTCAAAATCATGTAATTGATTCTGTTACTCCGTTCTACCATCATTATCGTGTACCATTTCATCACAACTTACTGAAAATGTCACAACTTCGTTGCAGTTTTAGGTTCCTACACTTCCTCTGATACCGCATAGTTCTTCTCTTCCTTTTTTCTTCTCCTATATATTTATTCTTCCTCTGTCTACTTTAACATTTTCAAAGTTAACCTTTTGTTCTTTCGTTCGACTAAACTTATATGTGAATATATGTATAGTCAGGGACTTCCCAGGTATTGTAATAGCAGAGGAGTCAGAGTGGAGAAACTGCATTCAAGGTTCAACAGCTGTCGTAAATTTGGCTGGAATGCCTATAAGCACGAGATGGTCTCCTGAGGTATATATGAATATTTTAGTGATGCCTGTATTATGTTTCTATTGCTGCTTTTCTCGGGCAAATTTCCTTTCAACCTCACCCTAGGTAATATTGGCTGTTTTATCTGGTAAGAAATGATTCTGTTATTCGCTGTATCATTTGATGACGACTGTGCAATTTAAGTTATTCCGTCACCCTCCATGATTTTAAAGAGCATTTAGGCAGTTAACAGGGAGGGACGCTTTTATGCAGAATCCTTCACTATGGGATTTACTCATGCTTTCGATAGAGTACTGATCAAACGATAAAGCCCTTTTTATGAGTTTATGTTACTTTTAACTCAAGCGCTATAGTTTGTATAAGCCATACTAGTGATTATTGCAGCCTATACCTCAAATATATATTTGCAATAATCATCGGCTCAATGTTGCAGATCAAGAAAGAGATCAAAGATAGCAGAATTAGAGCTACTTCAAAGGTACTCGTGAATAAGAAATTTCTTTCGAAGTTGCAACTGTTCTTTTACTAAAGTGATGAAGCATATGTCCTTCATACGCGATATTGACCTTACTACAAAAAATGCAGGTTGTGGATTTAATAAACAATTCTCAGGATGAACTTCGTCCTAAGGTTCTGATCAGTGCGACAGCTGTTGGATACTATGGTACGTATCATAATCACTATTCCATGCTTGAAGTAGGTGACACCATCACACGACTCCTATGATTAAATCCAAATATGTTCTGATTTCTTGTTTAATAAGTGTAAAGCTGCATAATGAATTGTCTAAGAGCCATTATAGTTTATGGTTTCCCATTTGATTGACAGGCTCTAGTGAAACACGTGTATTTGACGAACAAAGTCCATCAGGAAATGATTACCTAGCAGAGGTACTAAAACTAGTGATGCATAACTTTCTGGCTCTAGGTGATTTTTAGCGACCTGCAGTTTTGAAATGATATGTGTTTTTTGCATGTCAAGTATTATTTGACATAAAAATGTTGTATTTTAGATTTCATGGTTTCTCAGGTTTGTAGAGAATGGGAAGCATCAGCTCTAAGAGTTAATAAAGATGTTAGACTAGCGCTTATTCGGATTGGTGTTGTGCTCGGGAAAGAGGGTGGTGCATTGGGTATGATTTGCCACGCTTTGGTTCGTAAATGTCGTTATATTTCCAAAACTATTTTTTGAAGAACAATTTTTCAGTTGGGTAGATTAATTATTAAATTATATCTTATTCATAATTCATTGAACGAGCTCTCTCGATCCAAGTTTTCAACAAATATGTTCAGCCTAAGTGGATTTACCATTTCTAAAATTGAGGAAGCAGGTTTTATTACCGTCTAATATGTATAGCATTGCTGCAACTCATTGACTACTTTCATTCTCTACAGCCAAAATGATACCACTATTCATGATGTTTGCTGGCGGACCTTTGGGCTCTGGAAAACAATGGTACTAAACTTCAATAGAATCCTGTGAATATGGCATTTTACCTAGGAAGATTTTTCTGTTAAAAAACTAATCGTGAAGTTTGTCAAAAAGAATTGATGTGATGATCGTTTACGTACTTATCGCTCTTTGTTGTCTATGTTCTACAGGTTCTCATGGATACATGTGGATGACCTCGTAAACTTGATATATGAAGCTCTGACCAACCCCTCTTATAAAGGTGAAAGTTACTGGATTTAACATCTCAAATGACGTGTGCTTGGATCGTGTTGGAAGAATTTGGTGGTTTGTAATCTGCTAAAGTAATGTAGCATTGCATATGGATTTGTTTTAGCATCGAGGAATAGTTCTAACCATCCAGAAATTGTTATGCTTAATCTACCTGTGAATTCTGTACAGTTTAGATTCTAGTGGTCATGGCGTCATACTTGCAATTTGAATTACAGGAGTCATCAATGGAACTGCTCCAAATCCTGTTCGACTATCCGAGCTGTGTGATCAGTTGGGAACTGTGATGGGACGGCCCTCGTGGCTGCCTGTACCAGACATTGCACTCAAAGCCGTTCTTGGTGAAGGCGCTTGTGTGGTAAGAAGAACTGCTTCTCGTTGTAATTCTTACAGTTAACAGTTAGATCGTAGGCGATACTACAATGCTTACCGTTCGGGAATATTCCCTTGTACTCCGTTCAAAATTTCATACAGCCCTTACCATGTATTGTGATTTGTCCTACATCGCTTGAGACTACTATTGTACACAATTTCATACAGCCCTCACCGTGCGTGGAATATTACAGGTTCTGGAAGGGCAGAAGGTGGTTCCAACTAGGGCGAAGGAACTGGGCTTCCCTTTCAAGTATGCCTACGTGAAAGATGCGCTCAAAGCGATCATGTCCTCGTGAAAGATTCTTATACGCATCGATGTTGTGAAAGATTCTTATACGCATCGATGTTGTGATTCTGTACGGCTAAATATACACGGACACTCCGCGTAGATTCTTTATTCTTTTATGGTAAATGCCATCAACTTTTTGTTGCATGTATCATAAAGTAAACTCTGTTATGCTGGAGGATTATAGAGCACAATTATTTCAATTTTAGACACTTATTGGAATATTCTTGCTTTTCTTTTAGTTTATTCTTTTCGTGTTAAAACCGTGTTATACTATTGGATTGAGCACATTGTCAAAGATAATAATAATAATAATATATTATATATGAAACTTAGGATTCGAATAAAACTCCTACACCATTCATGTTTGACAAAATGAGAATATGGCCATGCGAATATGTTAATCATGTGGTTTACGTTGTCAATAGTAATATCTTATGGCGTGCATTGGTGGAAAAATTATTATTTACGATTGTTGTAATGATGACATGTGATCGAAACTAAAATAACTATTTAAGTTAAAGCAAATAATTACGGTCGTAAGCCATATTTCTTAACGTGGATTGATAAAAATAACCGATAACCAAAAGAAAACAGCGTAAAACATATAATTAACAATCGAACTGATAGCTTGCATAAGTCTTTTTATGTTTTATACTAACATGTAAATCATCATTCAAATAGAATTTGAGCCAAAATAAAATATATACAGACGAATAAAATACACCTAACCAGATAGCTGCATGGTGCAACTGAGAACTCAATGAAGAAAAGGCACAGTGGCATTTCATCAACAGAATAAAACCATGCACTTCAGTTTTCTGTAAAAAGAATCTTACAGTACAACATCACAAGGCAAAAACAAAAGAACAGTTTACTAAAAAAAACTTGCTAAAAACAAAAGATAACAGCACAGCCAACATCATGTACTAGATAAGTTGAGCAATATGATGACTTTTTAGTTGATTCTTGTATTCTTCTAATGAACACAAAAAGATGGCAATATTCTGGGACCACTCACAACACACTTAGATATCAATAAAACTTCATAATCAATATGCTAATCTCATCCATCAACAGAAAGCATTAGGCAATTATATCGACAAACGACTCTCCCCGTTGCAACTAAACATTGTAATTATGAATATATATTTGCTATTCCAATACGTAAAGATTCATATTTTTCGTCATTCCATCATATACGGCACAATCCATATATTCCACACATCCCACATATTTAGTTTCGATCCTGAACCTAGCACCACCCGTACAAGTCGTGAGAACCACGCTATCTAAAGTTTTTGTTCTACTTACCACAAATGCTTGAGATGCATGCAAATCCAGGTTCTTGGCCAGGGATGCTTTGAGATTCTTCAATAAGATAAGTCCAGGAGTGGTGGTGGCCAACATGCACTCTTGATGCTTTGATAAAAGCCCACTAGACACAGACAGTCCCCGCATGCGCGGACCGCTAGCAACTGATTCTTCTCCACTGTCCCATGCGACAGCTACTTTCTGAAGAAGCTACTGTTATGCTTGGTCCAGAGTTCTATTAGGAATTAGGATGAATAATCACAATGGCATGTTCAACCGAGCTACGTAATGAGGCAACAGTTCAGCCATTCAACAATTACAACCATGTTAAATTGAACTAAGAAATAGGATAGAAGATACTTTCTTTAGGCTTTTTGTTTTCCTTATGAACCAGCTAGTTTATACTCCATTCGTACATTCAAAAATGCGAACGTAACATCAGTCACCTAGGATAAGATTGGTCCCCGTGTTCCTCGTTTCTTTCTTCCACTTTCACAGCATTTTTCTTTAGTTTCCATTGAGAATAGCAAGCATCTATCTATAGATAAGGTGCCTAGATGGTAGCAACATTCACCCTTACGCATGTACTGGCATATAAGAGACTTGTGTTTCAAGATGTTAATAATTATGGTTTAGCCATTTTTCACATAGCTGTTAATGAAACTACGACAGAATTATATACCGTCTCCAAAACAAACTTTATGGTACAAATAAGGTATCTGTTATATGATGCTTTTATCACAACAGTCCAAATAAAGTAGTTCTGGAAGACGACATGGAACCAAAACGGCCATACTGAAACTACTATAGACGGGAGAATTTGTTAATTTGGAATCTAGTTATACGACTTCTGTAAAAGGCTGGAATCTCTTTCAGTTGGAGCAAAGCGCACAAACAGACACAAGCAAACCAAATATTAAGGTGCCCCACATAAGTTCACAACTGCATCAAGGTTATACAAGATGCAAACAAATCGCAACTTGCAAGGGCCACAAAAGAAATCAAATTGCAAATGATCTGTAACGCTCAACTGGCTGCCCCAGTTATCAACCCATTCAACATATTTTTCAAGCTGAGGCATCAAAAGACA
Source organism: Linaria vulgaris (assembly GCA_948329865.1). Lineage (NCBI taxonomy): Eukaryota > Viridiplantae > Streptophyta > Magnoliopsida > Lamiales > Plantaginaceae > Linaria > Linaria vulgaris. The sequence continues at coordinate 5,812,693 of OX415251.1, forward strand.
TTACGCATATCACATTCAAAAAGCACAATAAATATACCGATTAAACATCAAACAAGATCTTCATAAAGAAAAAGGTTAATTTATAGATTGGACTGAAAAAACAGTACATCGACCACGCAGAGAAATTGGAGTGTACCAAATTTTACATCAGAGGACACTGATTTGGCCATGTCTTCAATTTCCAGCAGAACTCTAAAGACTCTTACTCCAGCTTCTAAATCTTAGTTTAGTCACAAACTAAAAAGCAGGAGAAATGAACAACATGGTAGTAACAAGGACTAACTACCAACATAATCAAATAGATACTTCAAAAACAGATAAAAGAACCAACTTCCAATGTTATTGAGTTGAACACGAAAATTGAAGGGGATGTGGGGGAGGGGGGGGGGGAGGAAACTGAGGACACAAATCACCAACTAGACTAGCTCAAAGCTTCCCTGAAAATGATAAATTGACTCGGGCAACGCAATTAGACTACTGGTCTTCCTCAAAATCACCAACAGATGCAATACTCTCATCACTGCAATAGTAGTAACCATTATCACAAGTAGCAGCAGGGGCAGTGAGGCTGCAAGAGGCTGAGGCGGCCAAATATGGCATGTTATTGAAAGACCGAGCAAGGCCATCGGCGAGTGCAAAACAGGTGCTGCCACCATCACCAAATAACTCTTCAATCCGATGCTTGAGGGTCTCGAACATGAGCTCAGGTTCGTGCTGCACCACACGGAGGACATCACTGCAAGAGGGTCCAGGTAAAGCGCTGGTGACAACAAAGCTATGGGGGCCATCGCTCTGAGACACACGCACCACACTTGGGCCACCAAACAGATTGTGAACACCTCCTAGTGCTTCCTCATATGCACCACCTAAAAACATTCCAAGATAATACGACCCGCCAGTACCATTCATACTTCCATTACCACCCAATACATGCAGAGGCAAGCTCGAGTCTCCCCCAATGAACTTGTCAATCTTTCCATCGCTGTCACAAGTCAAGTCAGATAAAATACCCCTAACTGCAGGCCTCTCATTAAGCTTGTGTATGGGAACAATTGGGAACAACTGGCCAATGCCCCAAAAATCTGGAATCGAGGTGAAAACCGAAAGATTCACATGGTAAGTGCGAACATCATCAGACACGCCAATTGCCTTGAAAACCAAATCGCAGAGGCCATCAACCGCAGCAAGCAGCTCCATTCCCAAAGATCCCTCTTTGAACTGCTCAACACACCTCTGCTTCAGTTGATCTGCATAAAGCAAACACTTATCATACTCTCCACCGATGGCAGCAGCAGATAAATTCTGGTAATCAGCCAGAGTATCACCCGTCAACTGCTCCACAAAATACTGCAATTCGCCAGACGAGAACTGAGGAGACTTAGATGAACTTGATGAAACAGCTTCAAAAACTAAAATTGAATGGTGAGATACAATTGCCCGTCCACTTTCACTGCAAAGAACTGGATGCTTCACACCCTTTCGATCACACACAAATCGTACAGCTTGAACCACTGCTGAGGCATACTCTTCAACGGTGTACGCAACCGAAACATCAGAATCTTGGGACTTGGAGCCATCATAGTCAATTCCCAGCCCTCCACCTATATCAATAATCTTCATCCCAGCACCAAGGCGGACCAGTTCACAGTAAACCTGAGCAGCTTCACCGACTCCATCGGCCAGTAAAGAAGTGGAAGGAATCTGAGATCCAATATGGAAATGCAGCAACTGCAGGCAGTCTAGCATCTCCAAGTCACGTAATTTCTTAACGACGCTTAGAATCTGTGTTGTTGTCAGACCAAACTTCCCTTTCTCACCAGAAGTGGAACCAAAGTGGCCCGAGTGCTTAGTCCTCAGCTTAGCTCGAAGCCCAATAACTGGCTTGACACCGAGATCCTTAGCAACACGAATCACGATGTCCAGCTCTTCCTCTTGCTCAAGCACAATAACAGTATGCAAATGCAGCTTTCTGGCCACCAGTGCAAGAGCAACATACTCCACATCCTTGAATCCATTGCAAACCAGGAGAGCCTCGGAGCTTCCATTACAAAGGCAGCTCATTGCCAGAAGCAGCTCCGGCTTAGATCCTGCCTCAAGCCCAAACCGGAAACCAGACCCAAACCTCACAATGTCCTCCACCACAAACCTGTCTTGATTGCACTTAACCGGGTACACCCCCTGGTAATGGGACCCGTACCCCTGTGACTCAATCGCCAAATTGAACGAGCCCTGCAACGACTCGAGCCGATTCTTCAACACATCGGGAAAACGAACAACAAGCGGGAGCCCAAGCCCAAGCCCATCCTCACTCTTGGAGTCAGACGCCCTCTTCACCACCTTCAACAAATCAATCTCCTCGTGGGGCAGCGTCGCAACCCCATAAGGACGAACGGAAACATTCCCATTGTCATTCACCACAAAGTAAGGTTCACCCCAGGCATCAACACCATACAACGAGGCCGAGTTAGCACTCGACCACGTGACGGACGACACAACCGGGCTCGACGTGGGTTCGGGGAGAGTACTGCCCCAGCCGGAGAACGCATAGGGATGAGGCGAAACAGGCGAAACGACACCATCTACGCAACAAGCAACGGCAGGCATCTCAACAACAACAATTCAAGATCTCTCTTTTTTCTCCTTTTTTATTCAAAAACACAAAAGAATCAAAGAATCACAAAAACCCACTAAACAAAACAACAAAAAAAATCGAAACTTTGAATAATGGTTGTAGCAATTGGGGGCTTTAGAACCCGTCGAGGCCGGAGCCCCGACTACCCCCTCAAAAGAAGGCAAAATTGAGCTAGGTCACAATAATACAGCAGCCACTCGCACAATTACAGGACCCAAAAATCCCCACGCCTAACCCTCAGAAGAAATGGGTGCTCAAATTAACCCTAATTGAACAAAAATCCCCAAACAAAATCAAATCTTTTTTGCTAAATGCAGGTCACAAATTTCACCATACAGATCTGAATTGAAAAGGGTAGGGAGGATTGAGCTTTAATGTGCGAGGGACGGAAACCTAACGGAAAATGTGGAATTTAACGGCGAATTTTAGGGTTCCGTTTAAATTGGAAGAGAGGTTATTGTTATTGTTATTGTTATTATGATGAAGTGAGAGAGTGAATTGGGAAGGAGAGGTGAAGCGGGTTTTTATAGGATTTGATTGGAGGGAGGCTGAGATGTGGGCCCGGATCAAATAAAGTAAATCTCATTTTTTTTCTTTTTGTGGAAGTTTATTATTCTTATCCGATTTTTGATGTAAATATGGTAATTTGTGATTTTTATCATGAGAAATCATGAGAAAAGTTAAAACTCTATCCTGGAGAGTGTATGGTTGGATTTATACAAGTTAAAAGAGGATCTACAAAAATAAGAGTAAGAGTATGGAAAACTATTGTAACACGGTTGCATTGTTGACGTGGTGCAACCTATGATTCAGATTTAAAGTTTCTTAAAATATAAGAAATAGTGACTCACAGTACCTATTTCCAACTGTGTATTGGTAGTGGTGCAACCGCTACAACAATACAAATGTTGCATGAAATAATTTCTTCAATGGTGTTGAATCAAGTTTGTGATAGAATTTGTGGTCACAATTTGCACATATTGAAATTTAGAAAATTAATATTATTGTTTTGTGGCCACGATTTGCTAGATATAATTTTTTTTACTACAATTGTGGTATATTTGATATAGTTATTGTTGATTATGGTTTTGCAAGTAATGTTCTAGGATATTTAAATATTTTAAAGTCGAATTTCAGAAAAACTTGGATTTGAGTTTACGATGATATATCGTTTTCTGAAAAATAGTATTATCCACAATTTGGAGCGTTACCATAATCGAATTTAGTCGTTTCTTTTAAATAATCCAAATAAAAGAAAACCAAATGTTTTCATTTTCAATTTTTTGAAGTCAACGAAATAAGTTCCTGATAAAATAATTTTGTAATTCTCCAAAAACCATAAAATTGGGTACAATTTCCAAATTTATCAAACCAAATATACATAAACATCGAATTTTGAGTTTGGATCAAAGTTTCATGTTCACAGTAATCAATTTGGCAACAATTAAAAGCTTTAATATTTGAAAACATTTTGACTTGCTTCGAAGATCCTTATGCATGGTTGTAAGTAATTTATAAAATCTTTGTCATTTTCGTGAGTCGTAGCTAGAATTTTTCGGGTGTTTTTCGAAGAAAATAAAAGAATTTTGGATCAACTTGTCAAGCGCCTCTTTTACATGTTTTGACTTTGGGCTTTAAAAATAAATTTCCTCTTTTACTTGTTGGGTATTTTAAATTGGCTTTTTCTTCTTAATTTATTGTTGACTGTAAGAATCTTTCAGGCAGGTCCATCAGCGTCGTGCTGCCGCGTGGCAACATGATTGGGTACTGTACTGATGCTAAGATGATGTGGTCTACCAAAATACCGCGAGATTTTCGTTTTACTTAAATATTCAAAAAATATAAAATGTTCTACTTTTGGAATTGGAAAATGTTCAACAACAAAAAAAAAAAACTGAAAAGTTACTTAACTGCGGTTGATAAATAATTAAGGAGGTATATACAAAACCCGACCCTTGTGTTATTATATTGACAAAAAACACACTATACGTTTTCTTATTATAAAGCACCTTTCTATTTTAACAATTACGTTATTGAAGTTTCGAGTTAAAAAACAATCATAACGAATATCTCTTATTGTGTTTACCTCAACAAAGAATTCAGCAATTATATTTATTAACAAATACTTTATTATTCCTTTTTGAATTTTCGTTACATTGTAAATAGTCTTTTATTTTCTTTTCATGGAACCATTATAATTTTATTATTTTTTATCATTTCTTCATAACTGAAGAATGGTATTGCTTTTAACCCAAAATCTCAGATAGCACGAGGAGAATTTTGGTCTTCTTACATAATACTAATAGTATAATACGTGCAATTCTACAACCAACAAGGTATACGGAGAATTTTCTTCTAATTAACTATTGGCATAGTGGTATATTGATTAACAAAAAATAAGAATGAGATTAATTGTATTATTAATTAGGTTGTAGCGCATTTAGTACGATAATTAATTATAAGTGACTATGTTCCGAATATTTGGGAGATTTTTTGCATTTATTTAATATATAAATGGTAAGTAATTAAATATTGTATCTTCGTGATTTTGTTAGTAAAATCATATGTTATTCTTATCATTAATATTACCTGATAAGAATGCAGAATACTATTTTCTCGTGCATTTACTAACTTCTTTGTGTGAAGTTTGCAGTCATTAGGGAGAAAGAAATATTTTATACAACCATTGTATTGTTGATGTGGTGCAATCAAGTGTCTATATTAAATACTTCCTATAATCTAGGAAATAACTAGTCCCCATAATCCCATCACCACCGTGTATTGGTAGTGATTGCACCACGTCAGCAATACAACGGTTGCATGAAATTAGCGATACATTTTACTTAAAAGATCAAAACTATAAACTTGTTATTCAATTCAAAAAATAATAGTAACCAAGAATGTTTATTACCTTTGAGGAGACCAACTAAGATAACGTAAGCAATGACGAGACACAGTCGAAGGTCAAGTTAATAACTCGAGATGATTCGCGTGCCTTACCACACGCGTTTGACTCTAATATATGACAGTTAATCTCTAACCACAACGTTATAACTTATTTCATTTTTCATATTTAAAAGAGAAATGAAAAGAGCGATACTTTTTAATTCGATGTTGGATCATCTAGTATCTCTCCATTCTTTTAAAACAAAACGCAGGAATGGGCAACTTGTAGGTGAAGGAAATTACTGTGAAAATAAATTTGAATTTTTAAATTACAAGAGTGGTTTTTTAAGTAACTCTCATCTCATTCACGTGTGTTCTTCGTTTGACTTGAAAATGAAGACACCAAATCGACCAAAGTATTTATTTTCCACGTACAACGATATGTATCCAAATCGACCAAGTATTGATTTTCCACGTACAACGATATGTATTACCTCACCTTGTTTAGAAAGCTTTAAACATTCCTCTCTCACATCTTAAGTATTTGTAATGTGTGTGTGTGTATATATATATATATATATATATATATTATGGCGAGTATGTAATTTAAAATGGTTAACTCCTCCACTGAGCTTTCACTGCCTGTCCCAAGCCAGGATAAAGGAGGAGGGTTGTGGTAGGCTTGTGACAGCCAACGTAAAAACTCCGTCACATCCTATGATATGAACCATACTATGAGTTTCGTTGGGGCGTTCCCTACTCATAAACGCGCTACATCTGACTTTGATGACTTAGTGAGATTCATACAAAACAAGTAGCAATTCAAGAATTAACAGTGATTCAATTGATATATTTCTAAGAGTGATCTTACCGATAGAAACAGTTTAACAAGATAATGTCTTTCTGTCCAAGTTCCTCAGGCCCGATGCCAAACTGGGCCAGAACAAAATCAGAAATCGAACCTCACCTTTATTTTTACTGAGAATCTTGCGCGCCGTTGATTATTTTGTCAAACCTTTAATAACATTAAGATAATATCAGTTAACTGAATAATCATAACTCACCACTATAAATATGTGTACTATTCAACTTTCGTGTTGATGAAATTTGAGGAAGTTCTTGTTAAAAACAAAAGTAGCTAATACTAATTTAAGTAAATAGCACATATCATTGATGAAAATCTTACGCGATAAACTTTGATGTCATAAGGTTAAGTTAAATATCAAATATACTTTGTATACGAAATTTATATCTCGAGATTTATCTTAAGCAACCATATATTTATAATTATAATTGTAGTTATAATTTTTCTATTGTTAGAAAATTATTTCAAATGGTAAGTATACAATAATATCAAGTATAGTATGATAAACTATTTAATTTGATGCATAATAAATATTCAAGATATATTACTTAACTAATTTATGGAAAATCATTCTTTAAGTCTCTAGTACATCCAAAAATTCTAGGAATCATGACATCAAACAATTACCTTATGAAGCAATCCATTAAATTGTATAACTTAGTTAATATTATTTTGTTTCAAGATTGTCTTAGATTACATAACATTGTATTTATAACTTATAAAAATATTCATACGTAAACCTAATCAAGATAAATGATCAAAAAATATTGAAGTTACGATACATAATCATATAAGAGGATTAGACCTCAAAAGTATATATGATAATCTTATTAAACTTATTTAATGATATGTTAAACATGATAAATATACTATTTATATACTATTAAAAAAATTCAAAAATATTAATTCGTGAATACAAATCATATTAAAGTGATTCTAATGATTGTTATATCTTATAAGAGTCATGTGTGAGTGATCAATCATGGAATTATGATGATTATTTTCAATCATAAACAAAGAACTTAAAGTATGTAAAATAAGCTGAAATCGTCTTAGTTTCGAGTTTATCTTTGATCGGATATCCAAATGAACTTTGTTTCTAAATATTTTTGTGGCAACTGATCCCTAGCATCACTAGAAACATGTTTACCCCAATGGCAAAAAAAATCCAAAGGTTTGCTATGCTAAATAATTATTGAAAACATAGAACCTATTTTCGAATTTTCAGACATCAGTCTACCGTTTAGAAATTTTGACCCTCTAAATCACATTATTTGAAAACATTTCTTCATATGAAAGTTAGAGGACATCATGAGGAGTATTTTTCCATTGACCTTGATCAAAAAGTATTTTTTCTACAATTAGTTATGATTTTTCTAAGGTGCAGGGCCGAATAGATAATTTCTGCGCAATAAAAGTTTTGGGGTATTTTCGGGTAGAAAAAGATAAAATAAGAACTTGGGATGAATTTTTCCTGAAAGTAGACTCAAAAATGAAGAGAGTGATAGAAAGAAAGAAGGAAAAACCAAAATGATTTTGAGTGTGAAAATTATTGGAAGAAAGCCTACTATTTATAGTCAAAAATCGTGTTAAAATACTTTTAATTCTGGTCCCACTTTAATTTTTTTATCCTTGGCCACCTAATGAAGACTCTAATCTGATAATAGGGAGATGTGGCTGATTTCAAAACTATTCACCTATAATGAGATATTATTCTTGTTGTTTATAACAAAAAAATATGAATAAATAGATATTTTACACATATAATTACTTATGTGAGTTTTTCTAGGTAAAAAAAAACTTCAAGATCAATATGTACATGTAAAATATATTTCTTAAAGATATTTTAAGCATATAAGATAATAAAAAATGGTTAATTTTTGTTAAGATGCAATTTTTCTCAAACGTTTAGGGTCAAAATGCTATTTTCAAAAGTTTGAGGACTAAACTATAAATTTATATTTGCGTTCAAATTTTATGGGTGTTACATCGGGTGTAGTGATAAATTGGCAAGGGTTGCTAGGTCGTCGCCCGGAAGCGATGCGTCACATCAACGCCCGAGAGTGGTGTCAAATGAGCAAGGGTTCCTTCACCTTCCAGGATGGGTGAGGGTAAAGAAGTTAGTCCAGGAACGACGAGTTCGCCTTGCATCGTGGAATGTGAGATCACTCGCAGGAATATTGGAGGATCAACATCTTGTGCGTGAAAGATACCAAGTGGGTTGGTGAGAAGGCCAAAGTCGTAGACCCTTGGGGTTGTAAGCTTTGGTATACCGGGACACAGAAGAACCGAAATGGTGTTGGGATCATCATAGATAATCTTTGGCCCGAGGACGTGGTGGAGGTCAGAAGGAAGGGCGACATGATCTTACTGGTCAAGTTGGTCATAGGCGATGATATCTTGAATGTCATTAGCGCCTCATGCCTATGCACCACAGATAAGACTAGACGAAGCTGTTAAATGCAAGTTTTGGGAAGATTTGGACAAGATGGTCCAAAGAATCCCTAGTACCGAGAAACTCTTCATTGGAGGTGACTTTAATGGTCATGTAGGATCTAACCATGATGGGTTCGAGGACATCCACGGTGTGATCGCAATGAGCCGGGCAACGCTATCTTAGACTTCTCCCTCTCCTATGATTTTCTTGTAGCAAATACTTTGTTTAAGAAGAGAGAATCTCATTTGGTTACTTATAGGAATGGGTCGAGTAAGAGCCAGATAGATTTCTTCTTAGCTAGGAGGGCGGATATAAGTCATTCCTTAGATTGCAAGGTCATCCCCGGAGAAAGTGTGGTTACACAACATAGGCTTTTGTTGTTGGATATTAGACTACGGCAAGGATTGAAGAGGAGTACGCGCCGGGTGAAACCTAGAATTAAGTGGTGGGAGCTTAAGGAGTCTACCCAAAAGACCTTTGTGGAGCGAGTGGTTCAAGAGGTAGATTGGAGGACTCACGACGATGCAAATGCAACTTAGACCAAAATGGCTTGTAGTATCAAGAAGGTATCTAAAGACCTCCTAGGTGAATCCTGAGGTACTAGTCTGACAGGTAAAGACACGTCATAGTGGAATGAAGAAGTGAAGGCGGCAATCAAGGCCACACGGGATTGCTACAGGGATTTGAAGAAGAACTATGATGGAGCAAGCTTTGAAAAGTATAATCTAGCCAGGAAAGAAGCAAAGAAAGTTGTTCGACTAGCGCGAGAGGTTGTGTACAAGGACATTTATGAGAAGATGGATAACAATGAGGCCGAGAAGGATATATACAGGATTGCTCGCATTAGAGATATGAAGACTAGAGACCTAGGTGTAGTGAAATGCATCAAAGATGAAGGTTAGTCTGTCTTGGTGCGTGAGGATCAGGTCAAAGCACGGTGGAGGGAGTACTTCGAGGGCATGTTCAATGGAGTCCCCACCCAAGAAGTGGGTGACATCTCTCACTCCTCTCAAGATCTGAACCACAATTTTATGCGTCATATTAGAAGGTCGGAAGTCAAAGATGCTTTGAAGAGGATGAAGACACGAAAAGCTGTTGGCCCAGATGGTATCCCTATCAAGGCTTGGAGAAGCATAGGAGAGATAGGTGTGACCTGGTTGACGGACCTCTTCAACAAAATATGGCGAACAAATAAAATACCAGAAGAGTGGAGGAAGAGTACATAATACCTCTATATAAGAACAAGGGCGATGTCCAAAACTATTCTAACTATCGTGGGATAAAGCTTATGTCTCATACCATGAAGCTATGGGAGAGGGTGATCGAACACCGATTGAGACAAATTATTCTCATATCTAAGAACTAATTTGGATTTATACCGGAAGGTCGACCATAGAGGCCATCAATTTGATTCGTCAGCTCATTGAACGCTTTCGAGAAAAGAGTAAAAATTTGCATATGGTCTTTATCGACTTAGAAAAGGCATATGACAAAGTACATCAAGAGGTTTTATGGTGGACTTTGGTGAAGAAGGGGGAACCCAATAAATATATTAACATCATAAAAGATATGTATGAGAATGTGGTGACAAGTGTTCGAACTTGTGGGCGTTTAACAGACGCTTTCCCTATTACAATTGGATTACATCACGGGTCAGCTCTGAGCCCATTTTTGTTTGCCATTGTAATTGATGAAATCACCAGAACCATCCAAGACCGAGTTCCATGGTGTATGTTGTTTGCGAAGGATATTATCCTCATCGATGAGACAAGAACGAGAGTTAACGCTAAATTAGAACAATGGAGACAAATATTAGAAGCACGAGGGTTTCGACTAAGTCGAACAAAAACAGAGTACCTCGAATGCAAGTTTAGTAAACAATGAAGAAACAATGATGGCATGGTCCAGTTGGATGGCCAAGAGATACCGAAAAGTTCGCATTTTCGGTATTTAGGCTCCATACCGCAGAATGATGGAAAGTTAGACTGCGATGTCAACCACCGCATCCGAGCTGGATGGTCAAAGCGGAAGAGTGAAACAGGGATCTTGTGCGATCGTAACTTCCTTTAAAGTATAAAAGAAAGTTCTATTGTACGGCTATTAGACATGTTTTGCTTTATGGCTCCGAGTGTTGGGCTATTAAGCAAAGTCATGCACATAAAATGATCGTTACAGAGATGCGCATGCTACGATAGATGTGCGGTAACATCAGGAGAGATAAGGTGTGCAACGAAGATATTCGACATAAATTAGGTGTCGCGGCCATCGACGAGAAAATGCGAGAAAATCGTTTAAGATGGTTTGGGCATGTTAATCGCAGACCAATAGATGCATCAGTACGACGAGTTGAAGGTATCGAGTTGGGACAAACGGCTAGAGCTCGTGGAATACTGAAAAAAACGTTGATGGAGGTCATACGGAACGACATGAAGCTAAAAGATTTATATGAAAACACGCTCGTCAACCGAAACGTATGAAGGCAGAAGATTCATGTTCACGACTCGACGTGATTCACTGATGGTTCATATAGCCTACCCCAATTTATTGGGATTACAGGTTTGGTTGTTGTTGTGTGTAATTTAAAATGGTTAAAGCTACCTTATTGCCTAGCCATTTAACCATTTTAAATTGCATACTCGTCATAATATATATATATATACACACACATTACAAATAATCAAGAATCGTAATAATTTGATTGACGTTAAAACTTGAAAACCATAAATTAATCATTTAATTTTATAGTACGGTGATAGATATGAATAGGTTTATCGTGGTTTTTTATTAGAATCCTTGATTAAAAAAACAAAAAAAAAAAGTTGTTGGTGCAATTCTTGTTCATTATAATACACTAGAAATAGTGGTACGCGGTCCCCGCGTGATTATCGGTTTATTTTAAGTATATTATAATTACTTTCTATAGTAAATATTACAACTTAATTATGGATACATAATCCATATATTTTAATCTTCTTTTTTTGTAAGATAATTAAGTAATAATTTTTTTCCCTTAATAAAAAGACTTAATTAATTATAAGGTTAATATAAATTACAGTTATAACTTATACCCAACTAATAACTAAATTTAATAGTACTTATAAGAGTAAATAAGAAAATCAAAAGATTGGTCTCGACATGGCTTCCTTTATATAATAGTATAGATATTAATGCGTCTTAAACAATCTTAAACGTAACTAAGGTCTAAGGCTTATATTTTATTAGACCAAGCATTAAAAATCCCTAAACCATACGTCTTAAATTTTCAATAACCGCCAGCCTTCTATTTTGATGTACACATTGTTCTTGGTCAAATTTTCGATTGGGACTTTTCATCCAAAAGTACAAATATATGTGGTTTATTTTGTTTTTGACCCAATTTAATTTCAATGTATAGTCATGGTCACCTATATATCCTAATTTTACTAGTTGCAATGTTAGACCTTAATTTACGATGATTGTGATGTAAAGACATTTTTTTTACTCTTTGCTTGCTCTGACTTGAACGAACTTTATATTTTTATTTTTGCTGTATGTTTATCATTCTGTAATGCACATTCTGATATCATTTAGCATCCCTATGCACATTGGCCTATCTAGATAAATTTATTGAATCATATTCATCCCTCTTTTTTGCACTCCGATATTATTTTTAAATTAGTATGTTATTATTATTTTCAATAAGGTTCATCATATATATATATATATATATATTTATATATGCTCTTGTAATTATGTAATAGAATAAAAACATGGTTGAAATTCTTAGGAAATAATTAGCGACACACCTGTAATTGTAAAGTAAACGAAATAAAGCAAATTGACGATCAGTGAAGTGTTGATGAGCAATTTTTGCATAGACTATATATAGTATATATACATAAAAGAGGTTTAATTAGAGATCTTATGACTACAATCCCAATATTTTATTTTAAAAATATGTAAACAAACTATTAAGACTAACTCTATAAAGATACCTTATTTTAATCAGAACCCAAACTCTTGCATACTCCTGAATTGAATACGTGCATGTAAGCAAATACAAAAAGACTTAAGAGTGTGAAAGTATAATCATTAAACCGTTATATATAAAATTAATCATGAGTTTGTTATGGTTTCAACTTTCAACCCGTTATATATTATAATCCCATTGGACAATCAAATAATTTTCTAAAAATTACAATTTACAAGTTATATATTACATTCCTTTTTTTGTCCAACCACATTAAAGGACGGAGAATCGTAAAGATATCTTCATCATGTGCAATGCATGTTGAAGACAGGAATACAATAATATTTCTCGCAGTGTTACGTTTGAATTTAGCCTAAATAAAAGTATCATATGTAGTTAATTTTCCTTAATATATTGTTTAAAATCCTACTCAAGTAAAGACTTATCAAAATCGTCCTTCTCAGTTCCAACCTCGTGGGTCTCTTAATAATCAACACATGAAATAGCCGACCTCATTTATTGATTTGTCTTTTTTTTTTATAATATTTTCCTTTTATAAATACTTTTGAAATCACCAAACAATAAATTAGGTTAATGAAAGGATGTAAATTCTATAATATTTCGAGATTATAAATCCCATCGAGTTTGAGAAGTGCCATACTTTTTACATGTTTAGTGTATGGATTGTATTTACGTATACGATTAGCTTATGTTTTGACGAGAGGAGCTATTTACAATGAAGTACCAATAATATTTGAATGGTTTGATACGTAATTATCTTTTGGATTTTATTACAGGACGTATACTTTTTTTATTATAACATAGTCGACATCAATTTTGTTTAATATTTCAATTTTGGCGCTTTTTAAATATTGAGTTTCTTTAAACAAAAAAATAGAAAAATCAGAGTTTCAGACGTGAATTCGCCACATTATAAGAATAGTTATTTGAATACCAAAATACTTTGTATCTTATTTATAAAATCAAGTACGAAAATATTTCAGTGTTTTTAGAGAAACATTTACTAATATTTTTAATCCATGATCATGACTATAGTTTCCTAACAATCTCATTCTCCAACGCAAAAATGGGTTGAATTCAATTAAATGCGACGGCTTTAATTTTGGAAACTAAATAAAGAAAATTGAAAAAGCACGAGTCTAGTCTTACATTAAACAACTAACGAAAGTTAAAGAGCCTGACCTAATTCACATAAATCAGATTCAAATTTGGGTAATTTATATAAGAATAAAATAAATTTGTGACGTTGTATAACTTAAAATATGTAACAGGACAACCATGACCTAACCGAGTAGCCTCATCAAATTTATGCAAAAGTACACGTTTTACCTTATCCAATACCATGAAATGTCAAAATAAACCATCTGTCCAATGCCAGTATGTCACAAATCTTGGTCATGTACAAATGTATGGCTGTCAATGGGCCTTTTTCTTGTGTGTACTTTTTAGTTCTTTTAGCTAAGTTCTTTTAGTTATTTTGCAATACATAAAGTAATAAAAGGTAACCAACTATATTAAAATTTTGCAAGTGTTTTGTACCTTTTCCACCGAAAAGGCAAAGCTTTAGTTACTCTAAGTTATCAGCACACTTTAATTAATTTGTAAAAAAGACACTAAAATTTGAACTGACTGCTAAATTTAACTAATAATTAACGTCATAACTGCTATTGCAGTACACATTTATACATCTTTATAACATGATCAGAATGTGAGAACTGAGACGTCACCAGATCTCTATTTGATGTTTCATTGCGTCATTAAGAAAATTATTTGATTCAAAAAATTATTTGGTGTTATTAAAAAATAATACACCCCTTAAAATTGTAAACAAAATGATGCTACAGAGCTGCAGTTTGAAGTTTGAAATGTTAAAGGTGATTCAGATAAATCATCTATAAACGTTGTAATATTTTATTTTTTTTGGTAGTAAAGGAAAAAACATTGGCCTTAGGCCATATCTAAGCTAATAAAACTATCTAACTCTTGAGGCGCTTTATCCGAGAAGACGTCGCGCTCATTGCTTAAAAAACTTCTCTTTGTGAGGGCATCTGCTAAAGTATTTGGAGCTCGTGGAATCCAAAAGAACTTGATCTCCCATGGTAGATGTACGCACTCTCGACATTTCTGTACCAAATCCCCGTTCACATTATTCGGTTCGAGTTCTCCATTTACGAGCTTGAAAGCTCGTAGCGAGTCCGTCTCGACAATGATCCTCTGCCTTCGCTGTTCCCAAGCTTTCGTCATCCCCCAATAGAGCGCGTCGAGCTCCGCCTCGTCTACGGTGTTAGCAAGTAGATTTCTCCGGAAACCCCACAACTATTCACCACTCTCAGCTCTGAGTACCCCTGTTGTAATACCATAATTATCATGCGGATATCGACTTCCATCGGCGTTAAGTTTCACCCAACCCAGATCCGGTCTTATCCATTTACTGTGCGATGCAATCCCCTCTGTTTTTCGCCTTCGGCCTACAATTAAATCAGCGCTAAGCATGGTAATTTGGAAGATGCAACTATTAATCGTGTCGCTCTTTCCCCTGAAAGCCTTCTCGTTTCTTTGTTTCCAAATTATCCAAATCGCAGCGACAAACACGAGCGGCCAGCTCTCGTCCATGTTAATGTTGGTGTGTCATGTTTTTGCCTTTGCGTTCGCCTTGATCCATTCTTCATCCTCAAGGTTGTTGAACTGATGTAGTTCGGAACCGGTCAGGATTCATTCCCAAATTACACGAGCGGCCTGACAGTGACGGAGAATGGGGATCTCCGTCTCAACCGAATGATCGCAGTGGACACAATGTGACGTCGGGCAGATCTTGCGTACTCGTCTAAGGTGATTCGTTACCAAACGACGTTGCGCAACAAGCCAAAGGAAATGTTGGAGCTTGTTGCTAATGTCCACGCTCCAAACCCAGTTGCAATTCTCACGGTGTTGTGTGTCATTCGCATAATGCTTCAGGAATGTGTAATATGTCGAGCGACTCGTGTAGATTCCGCTCGACGATTCCGTCCAAATAGCTTTGTCGTCCACACAGGTGGTGCAATATCCCTTCCCCTCAATCGCCATCCGTATATGGATCGGGATGACCGAGGCTAATCGATCCCAATTCCAGTCCCCTTCGTCATCAAGAACGTCGCAAATCCTAATATTCACGTCTAGTGGATCAATAATGAGATTTTCTTCCCTAAGTCGGCTCTCCCCGTTCCAATTATCAAACCATAGCGAAATACGATCGCCCCTCCCAATCCTCCATCGGATGAATGACCGCATCAACCCCAAACACCTCATAATTCCCTTCCAAATTGCACTATCACCTTGTTTGGCCTTGATGCAAGTAATACTCTCACCTTTTAGATATTTTGAATTCATGAGGTCACTACAAACCGTGTGCTCTCTATTCAATAATTTCCAAGTGAGTTTTCTGAGCAACGCTTCGTTGCAAATCCGAGCCCGACGGATTCCTAAACCACCCTCCTATTTTGGTCGCGTGACCTTTTCCCATCCGACGAGGTGCAGTTTTTTTCTTTGAGACATTATTCGACCAAAGGAAATCGTGGTTGAGGCGATCTAACTTGTCACAAACATTCTCTGGTAACCACGCAGATTGCATGGTATAGACCGACATCGACGATGAAACTGATTGAATGAGAGTAGCTCACCCCGCGAGGGAGAGCAGTTAGCTTTTCCAACCGCTGAATCGCGACATAACTCGATCAAAGACCTCGGCATAAGTCTCACGATTGATCCTTCCGTGTACTAGCTTAACCCCCAAATATTTCCCGAGGTTTCAAGTTTGGCCAAAGCCCAAAGTATCGCTGATCGCACGCTTCAAAGAAGCCCCGTCTCCTTTTGAGAAAAAAACCTTCAATTTTTGCGGACTAAGCTTGAGGCCGGAAGCGTTGTAAAACTTGTCAAGAATTTCTCGTATGTAAGAATAAGATCGTCGACAAATAAGAGGTGCGACAACTTATGCCCCCCTCGACATGGTATAGAAGGTGCCCACTTTTTCGTTCCACTGCATCGTTAATTATAGACGATAACCTCTCAATGCAAAGTACGAAAAGATAAGGGGAGAGCAGGTCCCCTTGTCGAAGTCCACAAGTGTGTTTGATTGGTTCAGTGGGGGAGCCGTTCCAAAGGATCCTCGTGGTAGCACTCCGTACGCAAAACATAATAAGGTCCACGAGAGCCTCGGGGAATTGAAAAAGGCACAAGGTTTCTTCAAGAAAGTCCCAGTTGACCTTGTCGTATGATTTATCACGGTCGAGTTTCATTATCATGCATCCGACCTTATTCTTCTTTTTCTTCCTTACCGATTGAAGGACTTCTTGAAGCACAAAGATATTATCTTGTGTGCTTCGTCCTTTGATGAAGCTAGATTGCGTCGGAGCTATGAGTGACATCATCAATCCTCTCAAGTGCGTGATGATACACTTGGTCACAATTTTGTAGAGGACATTGCATAGGGCGATCGGCCGATATTGCGAGATTTTCTCCGAATGATTGACCTTGGGTATAAGGCATAAGAAAGCCTCGTAAATAGTAGGGTCAAACTTGCGGTCCCGAAATACTTGCTTGGCAAAGTCCAGTAGTGAGACGTGGATCCACTCCCAACCCCTATGATAGAACCCCGCATGTAACCCATCCGGTCTGGGCACTTTGAAAGGGTGCATGTCGAAGATCGTTTGCTTCAATTCAACGAGATCAATTGGTTTCAAAAGGTTGCGTGCATCATCATCTGAGATAAAAGTTTGAAACCTCGATTTAAGGAGTGTATACGGGCTAGTAGAGTCTTCCAAATCGGTTGCATTTGAAAACAAATTGGTGTAGTAGTCGCAAACGTGGACCTTTAGTACCGTGTCTTCTTTAACCCAAACCTCGTTAATTTTCAGCATTTGAATTTTGTTCCTTTTTCGTCGCATGAGGGTCGATATATGGAAGAAGCTCGTGTTTTGTTCACCATCCTTGATCAACTGAACTCGAAACTTTTGAAACCACAAAATTTCTTCTTGGCGAAGGACCTCGTTGAATTCCTATATGAGATCTTTTTTGAGGTTGCGAAGAGTAGAGGAAGGGCAAAATTCCATTGCTTTTTGAAGTCCATTCAGCCTTGCTATGAGCCGACCCTTGCGTTTAAATATATTTTCGAAGTTGCCTTTATTCCACGAGATCAAGACTCACGGTACTTCGTTAATTGCTTCCAGCATTGAGGGCTTTTCCAAATATCACGCAACAGTTTTTCACACTAGCTATTTGTGAACCATGTCTCTTCGAAACGGAAGGGGTGCGGGGACCTATTGTGATTGCGGCAGTGACAAAGGGTGATGATTGGATGGTGGTCGGAGTGCGTGCAGAGGAGGTGAACCACCTGGTGCAACGTAAAAAGGTTCATCCAGTTCTGATTTGCTAAGACCTGATCAAGATGTGCCTGGATGTGCGTCTTCGAGCCTTGATTATTTTTCCACGTGAACGAGGGGCTGCTGAAGCCGAGGTCTATGAGCGAGCAGTTGTTCATAAAGTCCTGGAAGAATTTGAGGCGACTGAATGACCTCGTATTACCCTCTTGTTTCTCGTGAGCGTGACTAACTTCATTAAAGTCGCCCATTACAAGCCAAGGTAGATGCGTATGACTCGCAACCCTTGCAAGGCTGTCAAACAAACGAACCTTAGCGATGCACCTTGGTTGCGCATAAATACCAGAGAGGCGCCACTACTCTTGCGTACGTGGGTTGATGAGCGTGTGGATTTCCTGGTAATCAACATCCATCACCTCGACATTGACATCGGACTCGTTGCACATCATCCAGATGCCCCCAATCATACCCGAGGTAGGCGCAAGGACATAGTTGGTGTAGCCAAGTCTCGGGGCTATTCGTGATGTCCACGAAGGGCCGATGAATCTCCGGTGATTCGTTTCGATCTCCAGTAATTCTAACTGTCCCAGTAAGAGATTGTCCCAATGGTCCTCGTCCATTAAGCTCATTCAACTGTGAATCAGTGTTCTCTTTGTCGACGAATATGCGCAAGGGGTCCGTATCTGCGTTCTCACTCCTCTTAAGAATTGAAAGGACCTCAAATTGGTTCTGACTCTTGTTAGTTACTTTAATAGAACTTTTGGAAGGTTTCCTAGTTCTATTTGAACCTTTTGGGTTAGTTTCCTTAGTAGTATTTCGCACAACAGTTGGTGTTTTAGTTCGGAAAGAACTAGGAAGGATTCTATTTCCATGCTTGGGAGGTATGAACTGCTCCTTCCCTTTACCTGCATTGCTACTCTCTCGATTAGTCCTCATACTGCTCAGTTTAGACAATAGAATCAGGTTATTAACCGAGTTTCCATCTCCTTCCTTTCTTACGTTGTTGTACGACGAGTTCTTCTTTCTCCCTCTCGTAACTTGCATCCAGTCTTCTCAACCAACCAACTCGAGCGTTGGTCACGACTTGGTGTTGACATAGTCGTGTCATGCAGATCAGCGGCGTCTTCGGGTGGTTACTTGGCATCTTCGCTACACAGTGGCTTTTAAGATGTCCTGCCCGTCCACACTTGCAACAAAGTGAGGGTAGGTTTTCGTAAACAATTTGATACACCTTCTCCCTAACCCCGAGTGCGAGTTTGAGTGGAGTGTTAGTGCTGGCTTGAACATAGACTCTCGCAAATTTCCCTCACATTGTGTTCAAAGTGTTGTTGTCGATCTTAATGGGATCACCAATACAACTCGCTAGTCCATGGACTATACCCTCCGACATTAATTCCATTGTAATCGTGTTCTCGATCTTGTCCGTGTTAGCATTAAAGTCCGAAAACCACTTTCGTATGGAGAGGAAATTCCCTGCTAGGTGCCACGACCCCTCGGTTAAAATCATCTGCCTTTTTTCATCAGTTAATCATTTCAGGCAGTAGCATCTGTGGCCAAGATCCATGAGTTCGAAGTTGTTTTGGAGAGACCACTTCGAGTCGAGTCGAGTCAGTAAGGCTTCGTAGTACCATGGCCGACCAAGAATCCTAAT
This sequence comes from Linaria vulgaris, assembly GCA_948329865.1. Classification (NCBI taxonomy): domain Eukaryota; kingdom Viridiplantae; phylum Streptophyta; class Magnoliopsida; order Lamiales; family Plantaginaceae; genus Linaria; species Linaria vulgaris. Next base: position 5,832,485 of record OX415251.1, read on the forward strand.
TATTAGATGGTCCTACCATTCATTATAGATTCTTTCCTCCAGCTCGTCCGAGAGAGTCACTTTCGTGATCGGGAAAGCCTCCATAGGTTTGTGGATAGTCAAGTGCTTACGGATGTCCGCCGTTCTAGTATCATCAAAGTGGATATCTTTCTTCTTGCCCTTCGGTCTCATAAGTGACGCGTACGTCAGCGAGCCCTGGGCTCGTTAGGTTGTGCATTTCCTGTGTCAAGGTCATGCATGGTGTAGTCCATACCGTTATTAGCTTGACGGAATCGTTCCGTCTTCCTCGCGCTGAACGTGAATTCGTCCGGAGGAACGAACTCCGTTGTCGCCGGTGAACTATAGCTGGGTTTCGTCTGGGTTACTCGTCATGCCCCGTTTTATAGACGTTGTAATATTACTTAACTGATTTGGAGGCTAATATTTTAAGACATGAATTAATAGTTACTTCGTGTTGAGTGAACCATGATAGTACTAACAAAAATAATAGTCTTGTTTTGATAACAAAAGATCTCCTTAATTTGTTTGTTTTTCATTATTTCCGATACAGACACACCACAGAATTAAAATCCCAAACAAACGTCTTTTTTTTTTTTATGCATCCAAACAAACATCTTTAAGCCATTAGAAAAAAATTGCAAAATAATGGTACAACAAGAAGAATATAACATCACATAAAAGAATCTACATATTGTTCACAACTGCAAAATACACTATACAAAACAGATTTCGCCAACAACGATAGCTCGATAAATATCGTATTCGACACCAAAAAAAAAAGTGTTTATCGAACACCAAGAATAGCACAGCAGTACATGGGATGAATGTAGACCTGCAGGTAAGTAAATCGTAACTTGAAGAATAATGGGAGAACAAAATAGTGGGAAGAACCGGACGCAATTCAAACTGCGACCCCTTCTTTTTCCTGGATATGTCGTAAGCTCATGATGTACAAAGCTCGTCTCTTACTCAGCTCTGGACTGGCCAGCTCGTGAAGACAAAATAATTCCGACAATAAGACCGTAAAGCGCCAGAGCTTCGGCAAAAATGAGAATGAGGATCATTCCAACAAAAAGCTTAGGCTGTTGTGCATTAGCCCTGCAATAGAACATTGACCATCAACTATGAGAAACAAAAAGGAGGAAGCACCTAACCATGTACCATCACTCACGCTAAAACAAAGTTGAGAACATTCCGAACCCTCAAAACGAATTCAAAATAACAAGAAGCACATTAACAAACATATCATTGAGCCTATAAACTTATAATCACGTCAGATGGATCAAGCCATTTAGCTTGAATGGTGGATACAAAACGAAATCAGAAGGGCCTCAAGATAAAGATTCTTACAACTTTATTTGCTAAGAGATACTACAGGCTGCATTTCTTAATCCAAGAAGATATTATCGAGCATTATAACTCATTTAGTGCATTTGCATGAGCCACCGATAATTTCGAAGCCCTTTATGTACACAAGTAATAAGCTCACAATTGTAGTTGTTTTACGGGTCTTATAAGCCTAAGTAGCAGGCCTTGTTGAACTTCCTTTCGTGCTTGATTTATTGAAGACATTTACAACTTATGACGCAGCAGTAATGTATAGATATCTCGACATCTCGTGTATACATTATTACTAAGTATAGAAGAAGCATCAGTAAACAAAAGGAACACCAGCTTTTGCAGATTGAGGACACATACCTAACACCAGCATCTCCCACAATTCCAATAGCCATTCCAGCAGCAAGTCCCGCAAGACCACAAGCCAGGCCGGAAGATAAATGAGCATAGCCATCAAAAAGGTAATAAGATTTCGCCTTCGGGTTAATACCAGTACTGATAATCACAGCAATAATCAAACCGTAAATGCCCAAAACACCAGCCATGACCACCGGCACAATCGACTTCATCACAAGCTCCGGCCTCATCACCCCCATTGAAGCCACACCAACACCACTCTTTGCTGTCCCATAAGCCGCACCCATGCCTGTAAAACCAAAACAAACGTATATAAAAACAGTAAGCATCGATCTCCTACACAAGCCTAACCTTTAGAGGAGATGGCAATCATGCACCAAAATGTTGCCTCGTGAAGTACTGAAACGTTTCAGTTTTACGTTTCACGCTTTGTCGAATGAACATCATTGTATTTTCCAAGTTCGTTTCAACAACTACTTGTATAAGTTCTTGAAACATGATGAAAAGTAGCGATAAATTACAGATTTAATCCCATTAACCTCCCCCCCCCTCCCCCAACGTACGCCCCGTATTGCAAATTGCTATCTAACGTTCTAAAAAGTTCACGCTGAGCACGTTGCCACTTGAGGCCAACTCCAACGACCGAAAAAGTAAAAGACATGTCCAAAACCTACGTTTAGATTTCACTTCCGCGCGCAGTTTGGAAGCATTTTACTGGCAAAGCGCACCTTTTAAAACATTCAGTAGCAAGTTTCCAAATGCGGCAAACATAAGGGAATTTTTAGTGGGGATTCATATTATATTTAGCAGACCGAAAAATACAACTGCACTCAAAACTTTTTGTTAATGACAATAATTCAACATGGTACTAGAACCACATGCGACGTGAGATCATGATCGAGTTCAAATCCCACTCTGAACCACTTATTGATAAATATAAGCACAAAAACATTGAAATTGACAACTATATAGAAAAACCATAAATGTTCATCCTGTTAACAAACTTACTACCTAATGTTTCAAAAAATGCACTTCTGAGTCCAACTTTTCAAAATCATAGCACTTTTTTACCACTTGATGCCAAATCTAACGAACAAAAATGCAAAAAACATGTCCAAAACCAAAGGCCAAATTTGACTTGGCGATGCAATTTGAAGCATTGGACAATTAAAACGCGACAAACCAACCTTTAGGGATAATTAATTAATGGGAATTACATAAATATTTAGCAGACCGAAACATACATCTAAACAGAACTTCTCAAATTAACGACAATTCAATATGGTATCAGAACCACAGGCAAAACGAGATCACGGGCTCGAATCCCACAGTCACCAACTCATAAAAGAATACAATAATATTATTACAAGTAAATGCAATACAACACAATAAATGCCCATCCTCTTAAAAAGCTCAACTTTTTACATTTAAAACTATATAATTATTAATTAAACACAAAATGCATGAAAATTAACAAAATTGAATGTAAAATTGGAAATTTTGAGAGTAGAAAAAAGTATTTACAAGAGAAGACGAGGGCAGCTGCAGCACCGAGGAACCCGAAGAACGGCGCCGTTTCATCGCCACTGAAGGATGATGACATTTTCTTTTAATCCTTAATTTTAGATCGAAATGTTTTTTTCTTTTTTCCTTTTTTGTTCTTCTGATTTTGGATCTATGAAAGCTTTGCTCTGTAATAGTCTGTCTGTATGTTAATGTAATGGATGAGAGAGAGAGGTGTGCAATTTATTGGATGATTAGTTGTACAGACAAAAATGGTACATCAAAAAAAGATACATTCGACTTTGTCGCTTAAAATAATTTAATATTGTTGCCAAAAATAATTTGTTATATTCCTAACTTCTGATTACTGAGGTGAAAAGTACTATTGACGAAGTTATGTAACAATTGTTTATAGTACTTTCGATTATGTTATTTGTACTTTATCACTCCTTTTTTTTTTTAAAGGAAAATAATATATTTCTACCAACATAGTCCATTTATCTCTTAACAAAAGTACGTCCATCACATAAGCAAGATGATGGGAGGTTATTAATCGATAAGTTTGAGGACCAAACACTTGAAGAGGCCCAATAAGCTATATTATGGGCAGCTTGATTACAGTTTCGATTAACAAAACAAAATTTCCAAAGAGTTCGAGTCTTCCAAAGGTTTCGTATAGCAATCACCAAAGGATTGATACTCCTCCAGCTGAAGCTCTGTGAAAGTGAAATATTAATGAGGAAATTGTCTATTTACAATCAATTTAAATTAAGAGAATAATCTTATTATACAAAAGATTGGTGATACAATGTGCAAAATAACGTGTTTTATAACCCTCGAGCACGGGCTCTTATATTTTTCTTTGTTTTTCGTTTACTTTAATTTCAATATCGATTTTTTTTTTGCCCTGAAACTTCATGTCTTTTCGAATTGTGTCAAAATTGTTATTAGTTATTCATTCTCTTATTTCTTTTTTTTAGCCTTTCGTGCTTCAATTCCATGATCAAACCTTTTATTTTCTTGTCACGAAACTTCACGAGTTTCTTATGCACAAGCAAGGTCTCATAAATACTAAATTGAAATTTTTTTTTCGGCAAACGCAACTAATTTTTGTTTTGGTAACCACATTCATAACCCTCATCTCACCGTTTATTGGTAGTACCGCGTCAGCAATATACGGTTGCACAAATAATTTATCCCACGTTTGTTTATGTCTCTCCTGCTTACCCCTTTTTTCCACTTATTTTCTTGTGGTTGCCTCACTCGTTTTTCTCCTTTTTCTTTTCTTGGTTTCAACATATCTGTCCCCTCTTTTCTTTTCTTTTTGTTAATTCGATGCAACAAAATACAGACTTAATAGGTAGCGAAAAGCTTACGATTGCTGATGTCTCACCCAATTACCCTTTTTCTTTTTTTCTTTTTTTTTATTTATTTTCCTGCGGCTGCCTCTCTCGCTTTTCTCCTCTCTTTTGGAGTTAAAACTTGCGGCTGGGTATTTATTTATTTGTTTGTAATTTAAAACAACAATATGAACCTAATAGGGAGGAAGAGGTTAATGCCTAAATTTTTTCGATTCTTATACAACGATAGTTCGATTCTTATATAGTTCGATTGGGCATGGCTTCGACTATTCCCGCAGCCCGCCAATTAGATTTACAGTAGAGCCTAAAACATAAATAAGATAAAACTTTTCGGTTGAATCCAAAAAAAAAATAATTAAAGGACCATTTGGCGATTTACAGCGGGACCGTAAGCGCGAAATATAAAACTTTCGAGGCGGGATCGAAATAATTTTAAAAATAAAAGGATTGTTCTGCAATTTTGTAATACTTAATAGTTTGCACGAAATATAAATACGTGCGGGCACTCCAAATAATACAGTAATTAGTTGAATTTACAAGAGCAAAATCGAAACACGAAAAATCAATGTCTGCGGCTTAAAATCTGCAGCCTACTTGCGTTTACATACATTCTTATTATATATTATATAGTAAACATAAAGAAAAGATAAAGATATTGTAAAAGTTATACCGTGTCATTTTTGTCAGCGTAATAAAGTTAGGGTTGGACGGTTCAATGGTGCGATATTGGAAGGAAGGTTCCAATTTTGATTTTTTCAAAAGAGCAAACTCTTTACTGAATTGTACGAGATGGTTTAACCAAATTTAAACGATCGTGAGTTTGATTTAGCCGACTTCTTTGATTTTTATTTTTTTTTCATCTAAGATTTTTCGAAAAAATGTAAAAGAGAATGTCATGCAATAGCAAAAAAATACGACATTTGAAAAGAGCTCGATATACAACATATAAAAAAATAAGTATAATCTAATAAATAATAATTAACAACCACTCGTGTAGTTTGCTAACTAGAGTGAGAGATAACTAAAGTACCAAATTTAGGAAATAAGTCTATCAAATTCCAGAGCCCAAAGAAAGATTTATTATGAGTTATGACCCTCCCCACACACCAGTTAATAATGCCTCAGAGAGACCAGACCCTTCAATAAAAAAATAAAAAGAAAAAAGGTACAAAAAGAGAACAAGACAAAGAGCGAAACTGGAAGCCCGGTTAGGCTAATTCTAGCATTGATGTAATTTCTTGACAAATAGTAAGTCAAAATCAACAGCAGCTATATTATAATTTCAGCAGGTAACAGCTTAAAACAAGTCATAAATAACTTATTCCATGCATTATTTCCTGCCAAGAAAAATATACAAGTATCACATCACAAAATAATTGTCCATACATTATCCGAAATTGATATTGCACGTCGAGATGTGATAGGAGGCTAGAGAGGTATCATATGTATGCAGTCACTGGTACATGAGAGAGGGGGTAGAAAACCTCTCAAATAACCACCACTGAGACGCGAGTTGTTGAGCCTTTAGGATATACAAACAGTAGCCCTCTGATAATATTCTTTTCAATCAATGGCTCGTCAACAGTCTGAACTCTGAGTTCCTCCAGTTTCAAACAATTCTTCAACATAAACGTCACCAAATGAAGTTCGCATGCTGTGGCCGAAAATTTTAAAAAACAAATTTTTCTCAGGTGAGACGACATGCAAGATGGCACAGATCCAACCCCCTCAAAATCAAAATCCTCTGAGAAATGGCCTTCCTTGATATGCTGGAGAACCAAAAAAAAAAAAGATATATACATACTGAATAACTATCTAGACCGGATCTTGCTAAGCATGATGAAAGACAACAAAAGATGCTTGCTTTGTGTTATAACTTACAGGAGCAAAGAAAAGATCTTTAAGAGTCGGCACCATGTGAAGTATCTCTAGCAAAGCTTCAATATTACCACACATATCCAGTTCTAGTGATTGCAACATATCGAACCTGGGAAGACAATGTCCTGGCATTAACTGGGCATATGTCTTTGTAAATAAAAAAGAGTTAGTTTACTTCAAAGCATCATGTAAGTAGTCAAGCTAGTAAAAGAATAATGACACAAGTCACAGATGAAACATAAACTTTTTAAGGTTGTATCCATGTGTTGTGTTTATTCTACTAGCTAGTCTCGATCAGTTAAAATGATATAATAAGTTGAATCATCTATGCATGATCTTTCTAGGAAGAAAAATAAATAGAATCAATCACTTAATTAATAACCGTGGGCAAAGGTTATTCACATAGCTCTTCTTTAAGAACCAGTGAAGGAATGGATAATTCACTTACTACCGACATCGGGGAAACATACAGAAGAGTGTAGAGGAAAACCAACCTCCGTGAGCCGACCACAAAGCCTCAACATTCGCAACCCCGAGAAGTCCTTGACTGATAATCGAGTAGATGATCTAGTAGATCCAACGAGCGGATGATCACTTCTTGGGCTCGCATCCACACGCGAAATTAATACTGTGGAAATTGATGAGGCTTCCAGATCAAAATCATCGAGTAGCACATCACCAATAATGATAAACAGCTGAAGGTTTGCTCCACAAAGCTTGAAAAGGAAATCATTGGGTGGAGGTTTAATGGATGCGTAAAGGAAACAAGTCAACGAGGGGGAGTAAATGTGCACAACCTTTATGTTACTACCCCAGGTAGGACTACTTAGTTGAAGTTCTACAAGGACTGGGAATGTCAACATTAGTTGGTCATTATTCGTTAAGTCGTCTTTTTCGAAGTGAAAATTGGAAAGACACAACTTTGTAAGGTTGCGAAAAAAGTCCTTGGTAGGAACTTTGAAAGTAAAGGGGAAAGAAAGTACCAAGCTAGTCAGAGAAGCAGCATCAAAAAGCCAGCTTGGTAAGGTAGATCCCTCGCAAAGGGGGGCAATTATATTAATACTCTTAATGCCTTTATGGTTTGATAGAGAAGATAGCCATCTTTTTAAGGTAACTGAGTCGTGCATGTGTTGACATTCAAGACTGAAACTTTGAATGTTTTGAGAACGAATAAGTATGTTGTCAACGAAGTTAACGAAACTAGCCGTCTTGATCGGTTCATCACTGATACTTAGAGATTGAATAGAAGCCCACTTGTATTTCCAGTGTTTGGAAAGAACACTAGTTCGCACAGCATCGGTCAAGGGTAAGAGGGAGAGAACATGAGCAATTACTTCATCTGGAAAATCGCTTATATGGGATTGAATGTTGTTTCTGCTCATCACCCTATCCACCTATATAAGAATAATCATAGACATAAAAATCAAAATAAACAATAATATTTCACAATTCAAGAATTTGCAGTACACATTATTATAAAATAAAATAAACGAACAGTTATAATCTTATTATTTCTTCATTAAAACTACATATAAGTTGGTTAAAGATATATAAAAATTGAATCTTTTTAATGAAACTGTACTTTCTCCTATTACTACAAGTTACAATTAATTAAGCTCACCCCTTTTCAGTAAAAGGGACAATTTTGCTCACCTGGGTTTTTGCATTCGGATCCCCTGCTGGTACCAAACAATTGCCCATGCCGAATTGCCGCCAAACACTCTTTGCAAACCTGAGTAACGGCGCCGATGGAAGGAGGTTTTGGCTTTTCTTTTTCTGAGGTCGAGGTTTTAGCTTTTCTGATGCCCTACACTACAACAATGCTTCCATATATCAGGCATATATTGGAGGCGATTACGGGCCACCAGCAATAGTATGTAATATAGGAGGCGAATCCAGGCCTACAGAAATTCAGGAGGCCCAAATTCGCCTTCTATCCCAGTAAGGCTGACACCCCAGTCAAATAGACGAGTCAAATAGACGAGACTGATCCACTCAAATCCCGCCACGTGGTGTGAGGCGAATATACGCCTCTTATAATTCGTAAATAAAATAAAAAAATATGAAAAATCACTTAATGGTCAAACTTGTTTTCAAAAAAAAAAAATTATAATGTGGTAGGAGGCGACTAATTGCCTCCCAATTAAAAAATAATAATAATAATTTATTTTATACCTAGGCGCAAAAAACAATAAGTACACAATTCCAAATTTCCAAATTTCCAGAACTCCAAAACTCCAAAACTACAAAACTAAAAAAATCATCCAAATACCAATAACAATCTACTACAAACCATCCAAACTCCAAAATTCATCCAACTATCCTACCAAAACATCAATATATTCCAAATAACAAGTCAATAACCAAATTACACAACAAATAAGCCCAAGTCAATAACCAAATACCAACGATTATAATATAATAAGTCCATCAATCATTTGCATAATTACAACACCAATCATATGCATCAATCATTTTACTACCATTTTACTAAAATGCTAGTTGTTCTCTGCTACCATTTTACTAAAATGCTATCATTTCACTATCATTTTACTACCATTTTACTATCACTTATGGTGCTTATCTGTTCTCTACCATTTTACTAAAATGCTTCCCGTGATATAATTAAAAGGGCCACTAGCAAGAAACCCCCCTGTGTTATGGAAAAGAGGCAAGAAACCCCCCTATAAAAACAAAATAGGCAAAAACACCCCCTGTGTTAAACAAATCATAGCACACTGCCCCCCTTCTCTTTCTTTATACGTATTTTCTTTCTTTATACGTATTTTCACCAGAAATGACTCATTTACCCCCAAATTAAAAAATAGTCATTTCTTCTCCCACCATTTTCCCATTTTATATTTATGCTTAATTATTTTAAAAAAATATATTGGATTCTTGAACGCATCTAATTATGTTACTGTAAATTTTAAAATTAACTTATTCTAATATTTAAATGAACTTATATTTTCGTAATATTTATTAAAATATATAAGTACTTTAATAAATTAATATAATTAAATGAAAATTTATTTTTTTAATTAGTGAAATCCAAAAAAAAAGTGAAAAATGTCATCTTCCCCAGAAATAATTTTTGACAAAATTATTGGGCATAAATAATAATTTTCTCCTTTTTTTACACCAGAAATAATTTTATATAAAAATAATAATAATAATTTATTTTATACCTAGGCGCAAAAAACAATAAGTACACAATTCCAAATTTCCAAATTTCCAAAACTCCAAAACTCCAAAACTACAAAACTAAAAAAATCATCCAAATACCAATAACAATCTACTACAAACCATCCAAACTCCAAAATTCATCCAACTATCCTACCAAAACATCAATATATTCCAAATAACAAGTCAATAACCAAATTACACAACAAATAAGCCCAAGTCAATAACCAAATACCAACGATTATAATATAATAAGTCCATCAATCATTTGCATAATTACAACACCAATCATATGCATCAATCATTTTACTACCATTTTACTAAAATGCTAGCTGTTCTCTGCTACCACTTTACTAAAATGCTATCATTTTACTACCATTTTACTATCACTTATGGTGCTTATCTGTTCTCTACCATTTTACTAAAATGCTTCCCGTGATATAATTAAAAGGATCCACAAGCCACTTGCCAACATGTCTGAGTTATCTTCATAATCATAAACACCTATTTCGCAATCAATTTTTTCCGTCATCTTCATTATCTTCTTTCTTCATTTAGCAGTTGATATACATGGTTTTTAAACCTTCTGGATCAAAGAGAAAAGGGCTTTCATAATAAACAAATTATACATCAAACAAAGGAACAGCCGAGCATTGAAGTATTTTCGAATTTATCTTACATTGAAGTATTTTCGAATCTCATGCTAAAGAAATATGGCATCAAATTATACAGAAGCATGAAAACATCATACATGAATTAACAGCAAGTGAGAGTTGAAAAGGAACAGCCGAGCACTAGTTCGAAACTCAATCGAAACTCAATCGAAACTCAATTCAGACTCAATCGGACTCAATCGAACTCAATCGAAACTCAATAGGACTCAATCGGACATAAATTGAAAAAAAAAATAAAAAAATTGAGGAGAGTTGAAGAACTTACTGATTCAGACGGGGAAGGTGGTGACGTGGTGGCGTCGGTCGTAGAGCGGGCGTGCATGGTGTCGTTCGTTGCGTGGTGTAGCAGCAGTTTTGTCGTTCGTTGCGTGGTGGAGCAGCAGTGGTGTCGTGGCGGAGTCGTTTGTGGTGGTGGTGGCGGTGGCGGTGGCGGAGGTCGGAGAAGCGGGGCTGGTGGCGGGCCGGCGGCAGAGAGTGAGAGAGCCCTAACTCCTTTTTGAGAGAGACGAGAGGAGAAGCGGGGCTGGTCACTGGTGGGTGGTGGCTGAAAAACAAAAGCCCCAACTGTTTTCTTCCCAATACTTTGGCATAATTATATTTTGGTATTAAATTAAATTATACTATTAATACTTTGGTATAATTATATTTTCTTCCCAATTGTTTCTTTAGCGTCAACCCTTACTCCGTTTTCGATGAAAACTCACGGGACTCACGTAATTATCATAATTAGGATTTTCGAAAAAAAATCATTGAAATTAGAGTTATTTTCAAGGTGTTATCAAACTTCGGTATATTTATATTTTATTCCCCAATTCTTTCTTTAGCGTCAACCGTTACTCCCTTTTTCATGAAAAATTAGGGGACTCACATAATTATCATAATTAGGATTTCTTAAAAAAAAATCGAAATTAGGGTTGTTTTCAAACTTTGGTATATTTATATTCCCCCCCCCCCCCTCCAATTACTTCTTTATCGTCAACCGTTACTCCGTTTTTCATGAAAATTTACGGGACTCACATAATTATCATAATTCGGATTTCGAAAAAAAAAATCATTGCATTTGGAGTTGTTTTTAAGGTGTTTTTAAAATTTGGTATATTTATATTTTATTCCCCAATTGTTTTCAAGGTGTAAAAATCATTTATGAAAATAAAGTGTCATCAAAGATTAATGGTTGCACTACAAATTTAAACGACGATTATTATTGCATAGTAGAGCAAAACAAACTATTCATAAGTAGGATCATTATCATCATCATCCTGCATTTCGGTGTCATCCTCATCAAGTTCTTCCTCATCATCTTCTCCTTCATCATCTTCTTCTTCACCTTCATTTCGATGAATCACCGGATCCTCGGCCACGTTTTCGAGTTCATTGTCTGTTAAATTATGAATGTCGCACGAGGTTAGGTCAACATCCAATCTGAAAAGTGGAGGTGTGTCATCTTGAAATATTTATGGGCCTTCACGCGCATTATTGTGTAATGAGGTTGTGTACTTGTGTCCACAATATGCCTGGCTTTCGTGGTTTGGGCAGACAACCACCCTCTTCTAATCTGTTTCTGACAGGGGTATGTGAAATAACATGCTTGTTGAGCCTGACTCGCCAGGATGAACGGATCCGTCACCCCTGTCGATAGTCGGCGAGTTGAGTTTATATCAACTAGTGGATATACCGAATGTTTCTGCATCCCAGACGAAGACAAATCATACCAATCGCACTTGAAAAGAATCACAGGTAGTGCACGCCCACTTCCCCAATATTGAACCGCTATTACCTCCTGCAGGATTCCAAAATAGTGGGATTCCCCTACATCGTCGGCCTAACGCATACACCATTGTTATTTGTCTTCTTACGATTGCTATACTTTGTGGTGTGAAACCTAAACCCATTTATCAAGTAACCATAAAATGTTTTCACACTGTTGATTGTCCCGCTTACCAACGCAATGATGCGGGGATCTATATGATAATTTCGAGACGCAACAATTTCCTTGATGCACTCAACAAAGTACATATTACGGTGTGTTTGAATTTGTTGCTCTAGAATGCCAACACACATTTGCTCGTCAAATAATCTATGAAAGTCACAATTTTAATAGAGGAAAACGGGTAATAAAGTGTTTAAGCAAAGTTAATAAGGTATTTACCTCAACCATGGCTCCACTTCTGGACAATTGAGAAGGATGTATAACTCAGCAGCTCTATACTCGACCGTGTTAAGGTATCTATCCCTTAGTGCACGACCAATTGGTTTCCCTTTCACGTGGAAGATTGAGAGTTCTTCATGGAACTTTTCATTCAGTGAAACCTCATTCCTGTTGAGACGATTGGCTCTTGTCTCAATATATTGCTCAAAATAGTGTTCTAAGAAGTTGGTGACTTCAAAAATTAGATACTCCTCGGCAATGGATCCTTCTACACGAGCCTTATTCTTTACTATTTTTTTTTTAAAATCTTGCATGCGTCTGCAGTACACAAAAAACAATAAAATGATTACATATCAAATAAACAAATATCGAGAAAATCGTGTATCAAAGACAAAAGACACATTTACCTCTCGAAGGGATACATCCATCTGTATTGAACAGGTCCTCCAACCTTTGCTTCCCAGGGAAGGTGTATGGCCAGATGCTCCATTGAATCGAAGAACGAGGAAGGGAATATTTGCTCGAGCTTGCACAGTGTAATCACAATCGATTTTTCTAATTCTTCCATTGGGCGCATGCTTACTTCTGCCGCACATAGCGATCTAAAGAATATGCTCACCTCCGTGATTGCCTCCCAAATAGGAACTTCTAAGAAGTCACGAAATGCAATAGGTAGCAACCTTTGCATAAAAACGTGACAGTCGTGACTCTTCATTTCTGCTATTCGTAGTTGGGGGATTTGGGCGCAACGGTTAATGTTCGACGCATATCCATCCGGAAACTTGATTCCATTCACCCATTCGCACACCTTTCACTTTTCATCTTTACTTAAGCAGTACTTTGCCTTTTTCTTGGTCCATTGGTCGTTACGTGCAAGTATCGAAAATATTTCGCTTCTGGTTGTCCAATCTTTCAAATCCTTTCACGAATTCAAGTTATCCTTTGTTTTATCTGGGTTGTCCATCACTGTATTTTTTATGTTGTCGAAGAAGTTTTTTTCACAGTGCATTACGTCCAGATTGTGACGGATAAGATTTGACTCCCAATATGGATGTTCCCAAAATATGCTACGTCGAATCCAGTTGTGGTCCGTGTCAAAACCCTCCACAAATTCTCCACTATCTTCGTATTCAATTGGAGGTAGACAGCTAACCTCCTCTTTCATTTCTAGACCCGATCTTCAAAATAGTGGTGCGTCGAATTCTACCTTACCTTTTTTGAAATTAGTAGTGTTGGAACGAAACGGATGATTATGAGGCAGAAACCGGCAATGATAATCGAACCAACATGGTTTCTTTCCATGCTCAAGACGAAAAGACTTTGTTTGCTTCATACAATACGGGAAAGATAGCTTACCGTGCGTACTCCACTGGGATAACATTCTGTAAGCTGGAAAATCAAACAATTGTATTGTAAGAGGAAACTCCTCTTAATAATATCGTCTCACCAAAAGAGTTCTTATTGACTCCATTGTTTGTTGCTCTGGTATTAACAATTGTATTGTTAGGCAAGTCAAACATTCTGTCTGGAGGTACCACTCTCGCGGGATCCAGTTCCCGCAGGATCTCTTGATTCCCACCCCTAATGTTGAGACTCCTAACAATACGAATGTTAATACCAGAGCAACAAACAATAGAGTCAAACAAGCTTTTACTTAAAGTCATTTAAAGCTTCTTTTGACTTAAAGCAATGACGTTTGCAAACCTTCTTTAAAAAGGCTGCTAAAAGCAGTTTAAATTGATTTGTAGTGTTTGCAATAATAAGTGAGAAATAGTTTTATTAATATATATAACATATACATGATATAACCTCTGCAATTAGTCTAAGAATGAAAAATTAGTGAAACATATATTAAAACTTTATGTTGTCTTTACCATTCTCAAGATGGCTTTGCTCATCATTCAAACATGGAAGGTTGACAACTCTAACTTCTTTGTAGATAGAGTTACATCCATTTGGAAGGGGTTATATTTAATAACCATAACCTAAATCAAAGCAACATATGAATAATAATAATTGTTATAATTAATAAAAACATAGAGATAAAACTAAAAGATAAAAAAGAAAGAGAACTAAAGGCGATTTAGTTAGTACCTTCAATTCATCACCTGGTTTGAGGATGGTTGAGACATCCTCAACATAGTTGCTTCTTATTTGGCTTGCATGTAGCACTCCTACGGGTTTGAACTCCATGCGTTGGAAATTCTTCTTTTGTTTGTCAAGCTCCACCAAGGCTACCCTTTTGGTTACATAGACAAATTTGCCAAAAATACATAGGCTGGGGGATAATTCTTTTGCAACATAATAATTAAGGAGCTCATTTCGTTCTTGGAGTAGAAGGTAAGCTTCATTTTCTTTGAGTTTCTCCAACTGCAAAAAAAGAATATGGGTATGCTATAAATAAGCAATAATGAAGAGTAGATGACACAAACATTATATTGTGTAACAACTTCCCTAAACAATACAAGCCTTAAAATTAGAGAAACAAAATCCAACAAACTCTTTATAGAGGCAGTATGATGATACACATAATAATGATGTTGAGACTCCTAAGAATACAAGAGAGAAACAAACAACAACCTAAAAAAGATTAACACCTAGAACAAAGTCAAAAAAACTATTGAAATGAGACTCCTAAAATCTTAATAAGAGAAAAACAACAATCAAAGCAACAATACAAATCTTGAGTCAAAGCAGTGTTGAGTCAAAACAACATTAGGCTAAAATATCAGGGGCATGATCCTAACAATAAAAAATGTTAATAATAACAAAGCAAATAAAAAAAGAGTTAAACAAAACATTAGATAGATACTTGTAGAAGGCATTATTATAAATAAACAAGTTTGGTATTGCAGCTAAAATGAGGTCTACCCCTTGGGGTGGCCTAGTTGGTTAAAGAGGAGGGGTCTCCTCTCCTTGGTCTTAAGTTTGAATCTCATTGAGAGTGAATTTATTCTATGGCTTATAGGTCTGAGCCTGTCACACATGGTTAGCCTAGTATGGTTTATCTGGTTGACGAGGTTTGCAGGCTATTTCGTCGATCTGAGGGTTGACCTAGTGCGCACCCGAAGGGTAGCGGCTGAGGGTTCCCACGTCATCAAAAAAAGAAGAAGCTAAAAGGAGGTCTAAATGGACATGATTACAAACAAATATATTTTAATAAGAGAAAGTGAAACAAAGTGGTAAATGACCTAAGATTAGATTATTATAGTAACACCCAAAATATGCTCCCAAAGACAAAACATAAACATAAATAACAGTATTATATCAACAATATCTTATATTATTAAAAAAAAGATACAAACCAAAACAAACCTTCAACTCATTTTCCTTGTTAAAAGCCTGATTTGCTCTATTAAAAGCCACACTTTGGCCGGTGATAGCAATAGATTCCTGTCCAACAATACAAAGAATGCTATTCTCTTCTACAATTTTTCCACTCCTTTTGTATGCGACAAAACCAACCATTGGAGTCTTTATTTCAAAAACACCTTCCAACTCATCGCACTCAATCAAAGGGTAGAATCTTTCATATAAATCTTTTTTTTTATTGAAATGAGACACCTAAAATCTTAATAAGAGAAAAACAAGAGTCAAAGCAACAATACAAATCTTGAGTCAAAGCAGTGTTGAGAAGCTTCACAGATACAAATCTTTTTTCTGAAATTAGCAATTGAAAGTAGTTCTTGGACTAAACAAATCCTTTTCTGAAATTAGTTTAAAGAATGGAGTCAGAAGCTTCACAGATTACACAACAAATTAATGTTTATCGGTAGAAAACAAAGAAACTTCTAATTTATGAATAAATTCGCAATGGGAGCGATATGTCACGACCGACTACTTTCAAGGACGCAAAGGTCGGGTGGGGCCGGCACACTTGTGCGCAAGGATAGTCGACCATGGGCGCAGCAGTCGACTAACGAGCGAAGGGGTCACGGCGTTAGAGACGGGCGTGCGACATGGGCGCAAGGACGCGGGGCATCCATGATCGATGCGACGGAGGGCCGTGCCGCAGGGCGAGCACGATGGTCCGAGAAGTTTGACGAAGGTTCTAGAGCACTCGAGACGCGACACGAAGGAGCGCGAACGCCACCATACGAGAATGACCGAGAGGCTTCTAGAAGCCGACGATGGCGATGTGGGGCACCGACTCACCGGAGCTTGCGAGAAGACACGGGAGTTCTCCCAAAGCATCCAGAAGGTGGTCACGTGCGGGACGATCGCACGTGTCGGGCAAATTGGGCAGGCCACGGGTAGGTCACGGGCAGGACCAACTTACGATGTTAATACAAAGTTTTGGGGTCACTTTGAAATTACTAAATTGTATATGGACGTTGTAATTAGGGACATTGTAATTAGTCCAAATCTAGAAGGGTCTAGAGTAAACCGGACGGGACTAGAGAAGGCACCGCCTTACTATTGCTGTAAGGGATTCGGTAATCCTACAAGAAGTAAGGTTTAGAAATCTGCTAACTGCTTATGTGGGCCCCATCCCACACTCTATATATAGGAAGGCACCCTTGTGGTCATTTGGCAGCCTTGCCAAAGCATTGAAAAACCTTGCCAACAATTGTAAACACTTGTAATCGGTCTTGAGAGTTGAATTAAAGAGTTGTAACATTATTTCAAAATACTTGCGTTCTTACTTAAACTCTTTTTTTCCTTTCCATCACATCTTCCGAGTTTAGCAGCCTCATTGGGATTTTTAGGCTTACTAGGGAGCCGACGGGACCGCGCTTGCTAGGCCGCACGGACGCATCGTCGACTCAAAGGGACTGTAGTCGATTAAAAAGGGACAAGTCCGTGACACGTGGTATCAGAGCCACGGTCGGGAAAGAAACCGAGGCTCTTGGCTTCCGCACCGGTTTAGGAGTTGCTTGCTTGAAACTTGTTGGTTTAGAGGAAGGGATGTCGGGGCAAGTCGAGTAGGGGCCGACGACCCGGAGCCGAAGGGCGCGTGAGCCTTCGAGTGATCCATCTGCTGGGACGTTGGGGGACGGTTCCCAGGCTTTGGAAGAGTGCATGGGCCGGATGGAGCTGGCACTTGTCGAGGCACAACGCACGTTTGAGAAAATTCTGGTTAGAGTAGGCGAGCTCGAGACGAACGAGGACTTAACGGAGCGATTAAATGTTAAAAAAAATTATTATTGTGGGTCCAACCGATTAATACGTGCGGGCCCTCCATATATTTATTACTATAAAACAAAACATAATACACTAATTAGTTGAACTTACATGGGCAAAATCGGAATACGAAAAATCTCCGTTGAAGGACAATATCCTTGAAAACATCCATTCTTGTTATTATAGTAGATAATAAGAATGAATGTTTTCAAGCAATTAATTGAGACTCACTTAGTATAAAATAACTGTGTTTTTCCCGTAATTAATAACTTGTGTGCTCGCACGTATTAAATAATTGAGACCCGCTTAGTATAAAATTGATTAACACTCAATACTGTGGGGGTCCGCTGTAATTTTAGAACGTACCTTTTAATATATTATATTTTTGGTTATGCATTAATACATCATTAAACTCGTCCCAGTTAGGTTTTAGTAATTAATAGTACAATGGTCTGGGTGTATTTACTTTGGCCCCGCCTAATATTTATGCTTAATTAGCAATCTCACCAGCTGCGATTTCTTACACTTTATAAATTTTTATGGTATGTAAAATCACTAGGTTTGTTACAATGCGTGATTTCTACGAAGTAAAAAATGTCAAGAATGAGTGGGAATATCTTCTATTAAAGAGGAGATTAAGAATAGGAAATTAAGAGATGGGTACACGAAATTCATAGAGGTTAATCTTTGGTATGAAAGTAGGGAAAAGAAAAAAAAAATAAACCCATATAATAGAGATTTAGCGCTAGGGATAAGAAATTCATAGATGTTAATATTTGATTTGTGGCTGAAAATCCGCATGTGTGTTTGTACATGAGAGAGGAGGTCCAGAAAGAATTATAAAAATTATGACTGTGATATTATTATCTATTTGTAAGTTTTTTATTGGTTGACTGCACCACGTCATATGCGATGACGTGGTGCAACGGTTTTAAGTAATAATTTCTCACATCTTTCATTGTTTTGATTTTGTCCTATAAGTTTAACAAATTACTATATTCTCGTTTGAGAAAATATTAATAGTATAGTCGCAAGTTATTTAAAAAATAAAATTTGAATATCATTTTTAAACATGTAAAAACATTTATTGCTTTTTTACATAAAAAATATTTATCGTTCAAAACGAAACACACGGGCGAAGTTGCCTAGTAGATATATATATATATATATATATATATATATATATATATACTCCTTACCACGAGTGCATAGGTTTACAGGATTTGTCTATTGTGCAGCATGCTGCACAACAACCTCCTCTCACATAATGGTGGGTCCCAACTGACCCCCATATTTGTGGGGCCTACCATTATGTGAGAGGAGGCTGTTGTGCAGCATGCTGCACACCAGACGCTCCCAGGTTTACATTATCTTTACCACATATTTAGAGCTCAATCAATCCATCATAAGTTGTCTTGAGCAGTTTCCCCCGTTCGACATGGAATAGTGTACTATACATTGGATATAGTTCCGACCTAGTCTCATGCAATTATTTCGAAAAAGACTGAAATATAACCCTCAAAGCAGTTAAAATTAGTTTCAAGCACAATATATTTATTTGACAAACGAAAATGCACGCTCTAAATTTTAAATTTTCAATAATAATCAAGGATAAAATAGCTGTGGCTTTCCACACATTTTCTCAAGAAAAAAATGTTTTTATTTTTGACTATATCGAACCGAAACATACTAGCATTTCTCACGTTTGCTGCAACTACATAAGTTTTACTAATTTTTTTTAAATATATCAAAAGAAGACCTCAAAACATTACAAAAGACACTTATTTAGTGACCGGGAAGCACTTCAAAATCAAAACTTGAATCCGTGAAAGAAATTTGGAATGTCGATTGAATATTTGATAGGTCCTAAAAGAAAATTAGAAAATTTGTTTGTCTCCATTTGATATCACAAGCCCACAGTTCACTTTTGGTCTCAAACCACAGCCCATTTCATTCGAGGCCCAAATGACTTGTCTGCTCTAACAAGAATTCAAACAGTTAAGCTCACTATTGGTTAGAAATGTGAGTCAGCTGGCAGTTGTCTAGTCCCTTAAAACCAAATTCCATAAGACTATAAATAATTATCTTGGTGTGTACAAAAATCCCATTGCCTGATAGACATTATTGAGCGTGACGTCAGCTATGGCCGTGGCTTTAGTAGCACCCTCGGCCAAAATCTTGTCCAAGCAAGAGGGATCAGACATAATTTCCGCAAAACGAACCTATAGAGTAAGTAGCATACAAACTTAATCAAATGTTTCATAGAATAAATACACAAATGATTAACTATTAAGCAAGTGTTGGGGAATAAAAGTTGATCTAATCTTGATAAAATTGAAAAACCAAATATTTGCGCGCTCAACTTAGTTTCAAGGTGGCCTGGTACTTCATCATTAGACAAACAAAATATTCCGGCCAAGAGATGTAGAAGCAACAAAGACAAAGGCATGCACACAAGTAGACTCGTTAATTTCTCTCAGTTTATAAACGAACCAGCATCGATCATTTTGCAGTAGTCTCGTTACTTGATGGCTTATATACATAGAGTCCTTATTTGTGTAGTATGATGTATATTTCCATTTTAAGCTCTTGATTCCACAGGAAAAGTTCGTTTATGTTTCTATATGGCATCTCTTTTGCAATAGAGCTAAATATTGTGTTGCCACATTAATTAAATCACTCTTTCTCTTCTATTCTATACATTTTTTTTTTCGGTTTTTTTCCTCTGTTCTAAGTTTTTCCGTTTCAACCTATTCCCAGGTTGGTATGCGATTGTTATTAGTCCCAACTAAACAGCCTATATTCTCTTATTCGTGTTCAATGGAGATCCAAATCAATTTACATGAAACAGCAGATGTCGAGGTGGATGTAATTATTAAAGATATTGAGGACGTAGCGAAAAATAACCTGGATAGGATGCAGATGATCAATTACGGCATCCGCAAGTATGGGTTTGAATGTTCTCCAACTCATGTTGCAACACTCTTGTGCAACTTCCTGCACCAATACTCACTCTCTTCAGAAAATAACAAGAAGCAAGCTTCCTTACACGATCACCACGAATTTGTGATCATTGCTTTTAGGAAAGTTTAAGATAAAATAAAAATATTTGCGCAAGGCGAGAATAGTAGAACCAATGAATGAATCTACATAGCTTCACAACAACTTAAATCCATCTTACCCGCATCCAGAGAAAAGAACTTGAACAATATAAAATAGTTTTGTTTCGAGGTCAATCCATTTTTACAAATAGTTGGTTCTAACTTTTAAGTAAATTTAGAAAACTTTATACGGACAAATTAATATTTCTGCCCTGTAACTTTACACCGTTAAAAAAAGTGCCCTGTAACTATGAAATCGATAAAACTAACCTACGAATTGGGTTTTTTTCAATTTTTCTGCCCTGAGATTGCCACCTCACAAAAAATGCGAACGTGGCATCCGATATGGCAATTCCGGCACACGCCCATTAAAAAACGCCCCTCCACGTCTGAATTCCCTCTTTAACAAAACGTTTCTTCACTGATAATAACAACACTCCAACACTTAGATTTATTTTCAGACAATTTTCCCCCATTTCTGTTCATACCCGAAACCCTAAATCTCGAAACCAAAATTGGCGATTTTGTCGTCGAATCACGTCGTTTGAAGAGTTGACATTAGCTGTTCGTCGCACGGGGTTTTCAATCCATACCAAAATAACGAACGAAACCCTAAAATTGAACCCCAACAGTCCTTTCTCACCACCCAAAACTTTGATACACATCATTAGTAGCTGTGGTCGTGTACTGCAAGCGCGATAATGCCGAAGTTGCGGTCCCTCTTGAACCATGACATGCCCTCGCCAATTTATCGTAAGTTTTAATTTGTTTTGGTTAGTTATTTTTGCATGTCGACAAAGTAATAGTATTTGTATGAGTTGTAGTGAGAAAAGGTTTCTGCTATAGTTCAAAGTTGTGTGCTTAAGTAGCTTAGTGGTCGGTCTAAGACACTGCAGAGTTAGGGTTTTTGGATTCAGTATCTTTGAATGTTATTTTGTCGATTTTGTGTGTTATTATGCCAGAATATGGATGGATTTTGTGGATAGCACTCGAAATGGTCCCCTCAACATTTTTGTGGGGTCTTATGTAGTGATATTTGTTTAAAATTGATTCATGTACTTTATGCAGATCCCAGATCCAATCTTATTACACTCAATGTCCATTATGGAGGGAGATTACAGTCCAATCCATTTGATACTTATGTTGGCGGTGGAGTGATGAAGTTTGACTACTCAGACATCAAAGAGATAGACATGAAGCTTCTGAACCTTTATGCAGATAATATGAATGCTGAAGGTGAAAGGAAATTCTACTATGTTAGGCAAGGTTGGTATAAAGTCATAGATGATAACAAGCTCCTGAAAAAAGCTCTCAAAGAAGCACTGCCAACCAGGGAGTTTGATATCTATTGTGATTTTGATATTGATCCACCATTTCCAGACATGCCTCCAGATCCTGATGTTGCTGTTGATGAAAGGCTTTTAGTAACACCTGGTGTGGCTAATACAATATTGGTCACTGAGGATAGTATGTCAGGTAATGTTGATGGGGTTAGTGACAATGAGAATACAAGATTAAGGGTATTGGAAGAAGTTACACCTGCTGGTGATCCAATAGTAGAACCAAGCAATGAGGATGGGGGTTCTGACTATACTAGGTTGGGAGACAAAGTTGATCCAATTTCTTTAGGAGATGATGGGTCTGACAGTGAAGATGAAACATATGAGGAAGAAAGTGAGTATTCTGACGATGAAGATTTTGATGAGAATGTTGATGAAGTTGGTGATGAAGCACATGATGTGATTTATAGTATTGGTGTTGTTGACCAAGAAGTGGTTTATGAAGATGGTGACACTATTCATGTGATTATTGAAGATATACCTAGTGATAGTGATGATGAAACCTATGATGAAGAGAGTGAGTACTCTGATGACACAGACTTTGAAGAAAATGTTGATTTTTATGATGAGTCAGAAGTGCAAGAGAAAATTGGAGATGATGAGCAAGGTGAAATAATTCAAGAAGATGTGGGGGATGTTGGGACTGATCATTTTGTTGATGAACGACAACAAGTGTCTGGTAGTCACATCGATGTAGGTGTAAGTGAAGTAGGTGTTGGTGTGAGTGGTGAAGGAAGAACAACTGTAGTGCAAGAGAAAGGGAAGGGGATCATAGTAGAAGATTATGAGGATGAAAGTGATGATCCTAGCTATGAGGAAGAGAGTGAGTATACTGATGAAAGTGATTTTAGTGAAAATGTTGAAGATGTTGAAGAAGAAGACAATATCAGTGTTAGTGTCAATGCATCTATGAATCCACCACCAATCCCTCCTTCCAATACTGAAGCCAATTTACCAGGGGGTCCACAGGTTAGGGAGGTTTTGGAAGGTCATGGCAATGAGACTGATGTTGAATATGAAGAAGAGCTTGATGTGGTCAGTAACATCAAAAGGGTGCCTATCAATCCACTGCCCTATGGAGAAAAAGATGATGACAGTGAATCCCCAGATGTATTTGACAGTAGGGATCGATGGAATCCTACTTTCAAGTTGAAAATGCTATTCAACACTAAAGATGAACTCAAAAAGGCTGTGCAGTCAGATGCGATCAACAACAGAAGAAGTATCTATGTTGATAAGAGTGACAAAATAAGGATTTATTTCAAATGTGTTCATGCTGGTTGTCCATGGAGGCTTCATGGACTAAAAGTAGATCTTGAGGAAACCTGGCAAATAAGGGAATACAATCCACAACACAAATGTGGTAAGAGGTTCAGTGTAAGGAATTTGAAGGCCCAATGGCTTGCCGAAAGATTTATAGAATTCTTCAAAACAGATCCGAACAGGAACCATGAAGCTTTTAGATTGGATTCAATCAGACATCTCAGAGTAGATGTTACCAAGAATCAGGCTTATTGTGCCAAAAGGGCTGCAACTACTAAGTTGGAAGGCACTCCAACTTACCAATTTTTCAGACTTTGGGATTATCAAGCTAAATTGAAAAGAACCAATCCTGGTACATCTGTTGCAATTCACACAGAAGAGATTGGTGGTGTGACTACTTTCAAGAGCATGTATATATGTTACCAGGCGATGAAGGATGGGTATAAGGCTGGTTGTAGGCCTTTTATTGGTGTAGATGGAGCACACTTAACAGGTCCTAATAAAGGAATTATTTTGACAGCAGTGGGAGTTGACCCGGCAAACAGTATATTTCCATTAGCATTTGCTGTTGTGGCCGTTGAGAACCAGGCCAATTGGTCATGGTTTTTGTCATTATTGAAAGAAGACTTGGAGCTACATGATCATTCCAACCTGACATTTATTTCAGATAAACAGAAGGGATTGATCAATGCCTTCCATGATGTATTCCCATATGTCACACATAGATATTGTGTAAGGCATTTGATTAGGAATGCTTACAGAGCTGGATTCAAAGGAGATGACTATGAGAAGGCCATATGGGATGCTGCCTACAAGACAACCATTCCTGAGTTTGAGAAGTCAATGAAGGTGATGGAGGCAAAGTTGGGTGGGAACTTTGCAAGATGGTTCAATGACAAACCAAAAGAACATTGGTCTATGTCTGGTTTCAAGCCAAATTGCTGTGTTGATCTTATCTTGAACAATTTATGTGAGACTTGGAATGGTGTGCTGATTCCTGCGAGAGGTAGGCCAATTCTGTCATTATGTGAATGGATAAGGGAATATCTAATGGTTAAAATGACAAAGGGAAGAGAAAATGCAAGAAACAAGTGGCAAAAGCAGGTTCCAGAAGATCAACATAAGGCTTTACCCCCCAACATCCAACATTTGGTTGCCCAAGCAACTCATGATCAATCTGATTATTATCCAATCAAGTCAACAGATTTTGACTATCAAATCAATGGGTTTGACAATTCCCAACATACTGTGAACTTGAGGGATTGGAATTGCAGCTGTAGGGTTTGGGATCTGACAGGTATTCCATGCAAACATGCTGCATGTGCTATCTTGTATAGTGGAGGGCAAATAGCCGACTATGTTTTAGATTTTTATACACTAGAACAATATCAGAGAGTGTACAATTTTGCAATTTATCCAATTGCTGGTGATGAAATTTGGATTGGTGAAGACTATGTCCCTCCACTACCACCCAATTTTGGCAGACAAGCTGGAAGACCAAAAAAGGCAAGAAAGAGAGGTGAGGAGGAACCCAGAACTGGCAAATTACAGAAGAGGGAAGGCAAGGGTAATAAATACATAGTCACCAGGTGTAGGAGGATCCAAGGTCCAAGTAAATGTGGTAAGTGTGGTGCTGATGGGCACAATGCTCGGACTTGCCAAAAAAGGAAGGATTTTGAAAATGGCCAGGGTGAAGGCAGGAACCCTGAAAAAGATGGAGAGTCATCGAGACAAGGAAGGCGGAGGAATAGAAGAAGTAGCAAGGAGGGAACAAATCAGGCCACTGAAGAAAATGAAATAAGAAGTTCTACACAGAGAAACTCTAAGGTACAATAACATTCGATTTAAATAAAATGTAGATTTACATATATAAATGGTGCTAAAATAACATATATATTGTATAAATTTTAGGCTGCTGAAGATGCTGCAACTCAGCAAGAGACAACAGATACATCAAGTTGTGCTCCAGATTCTCCTAACACTGCTGTAGAGACAAATCTGAATTTGAGAAGGAGTAAAAGACTGAGATCTACTCCTACACCTGTTCCAACTTAGGGGACTTCTGAAGAAGAAAACTTGGAGGAATCTTCTATCTATGCTAGCAGTAGAAGGAAACTCACTTATCTGGAGGTAAGGGAGTGAAATAACTCTTTATAATTAGTTTTGGTTGATCATCTTGTTGATGAAAACTGTTATGAATTGTGTAGACAATAGTAGAGGAACCTCAAAACATTGGAGTAGCTGATGACCAGGAAATACAGGAAGGGGAGAATGAAAAATAGGATATTGAAACTCTGGCAGAGTTTCAGCAATCAACTAGGCCTGCTAGACAAAACAAAAGGCAAAGAGTCATGGAGGCAGATAATGTTGATAGCCAGGATGATGTGCATATTCCCGAAGAAATAAATAAAGAAGTTGAACAGGACCATCAAGAAAAAGAAGACGAGGACGAAAATGAAAACCTATTTGAGTCATCTAGGACTGCTAGGAGGAACAGAAGACTGAGAAAGAGGGTTGGTAATAAAGTGGAGGTGGACAATTTGATGCAGAAATCTGTTGTTAATAACCCAAATGTTGAAAAGATGACTGATGAAGGCATTGTTGATGTTGACAATGTAACTCTAAATGAAGTTCTGGAATCATCAAGGACTGCCAGAAGGAATAAAAGACAATTGAAGAAAAAGGTATTATTACTACACTACATGCATCAATCTGTTTTACAATTTAAAATGATCCTATTTATAACTATTTGTATAATATACAGTACGTGACCGTTACGAATGGTATTGCTCCACCAACACCTGTTGAAGCAGTCGAAGAGCAATCTGCAGATGAGATAAGAGATGATGGGTGGGTCACAACTTTGATTAACAAGAAGCCTTCTAAGGCTCCACCAAAAATCACAGACCAATTAACTGATTGCTTCGAAGCTTTAGGCTCACAGAAAGACCGGATTAATCCATATGAAGGGATTAGCAGGAAATATGTGAAGATTTCAAATTTGGGTGCTTTGATAAGTAAAATCAATGATGGAGATGAGGTGGGCAGAGTGAATAAGAAGGGGAATGACTCAAATAAAAAAGGTGTTGGCAGGAAAGGGAAGGAAAAGCTTTAGACCATATTGGACTATGGTTAACAGTGATGTAATTGTGTTGCATATTTTGTGAAGGCAGATATTGGCTTTTGGTTTATCCAATATTTTGTTGCAATGGATTAGATGATGAACTGCTTACCAGGTTTATTTTGAGGTTAAAATATTACCAATGTAATATGAGCAGTATATGCTCTGTAAACATTTATATTTTGGCTGCAAAATTGCAATACTGTTCTAGAATGCTATTTTTGTGAAGGAGTCAGAATGTCTTTTTGCTTTCTGAAAACAACTTCTACGCAACATACACAACCAACTTCATACCATTTACAAGCAAAAGCATACACAACCAACTTTATAACATATAGAAAAAGAAAGCAGTCCATACTACGTCAAAATATTAACACACAAAAGCAGTTAATACAACTTCATAAAAATGACAAACAAAACACTTCTAATTGTTCAAAAACAAACAACCAAATAACTACGTAAAAACCTATCCTCACTACTCCGAGTCATAAAGCCCCATTTCAAAGCGGTCAAACTTCGTGACCACTTTAATCTTCTCAATAGGTAGCTTCTTAACTTGGAGGCAGTAGCAGAATTGGTCATAATGCTGGAAACCTTTCTCAGCAAAATGTTTGTCGATCGGGATAGGCTGAAAGAACAGAAATTTCTCTTATTAACAAACGTAAAGAAAAAGGAATTTGTCCCACAATAGGTAGCTTCTTAACTTACTTGTTTCATGAATTGCACGTACTTCACCGGGTGTAGCCTCACAGTTCCAGTCTTGATGTTGAACTGCACTCCAGGATGAGCCCAAAATCTCTGGAAAAGTTTCAGGCGGCACTTCATAATCATCAACCTCTCCTTAACCATGAAAGGCGTGATCTCCTTCTTCATGCGAATGGATAGCGCTTTTGCGATCTTGGCATGCATCTCCTCTAACTGCGCAGCGTTAAACCTAATACCTTCCCCAATAAGAGAAGACAGCTTGCGCAATATGAAGGTTTCATCACCCTCTGTGAAATCAATAAAGTTCAAGAAAGGATCCAACAAGGTATCCTGCAAAACCAAAAAAAGTCGAGAATAGGTTTTAGTGGTTCAGAAAAGTATGACTTCAAAGAAAACAGAGGGGGTATTGGATCTTTCTACTTGTGTTGTGTCATAGTACTCCTTCAAGACGCTGATGTTTGAGGCGACCATGAGCACAGAACTGACTGGTTTTTTGGGAGGGTTTGAAAGATTTTGGGAGAGTTTCAAAGTGGAGATTGCTCACTATTGCTCACGGTGAAGAATGCTTATGGTTTGAAGAAAGGTAAATGAATATACTTCATTAAGACATAATTATTAATCTCAACGCTCCCCCTGACACGAGAGTCTAATCGACTCTAATTGCTCCATATTTTAGTTTTTATTTCAACCACTAACTAATTGCACATGTCCAAAAAAGGGCATTTTTTTGGAAAATTATAATACTTAAAGGGCATTTTTTTTTTACAAAAATCAATACTTGAAGGGCAATTTTGTTACGTACAACCATACTTAAAGGGCATTTTCTTTATTAAGAATCATACTTAAAGGGCATTTTTTACAAACTTCAATAACATATAGGGCGCGTCACAAACTTCACAAACTTGTTTACACGCTTCAAAAGTTCTTCCTTGTTTACACCAACAGTCATGTACATTGGGAATGAAATGGTCTGCAGTAGTGACAGTTTAACCCAACAGACACATTCGTCCCCCACAATGTCCATACATTTAATATAATCTTGGACAAAACAATCCATACAAAAGGAAGAGGCGAAAAGACTAAAATTCGAAATGGTTAACAAAACAACAACAACATCATTACTTGAACAACATGAACATCAACAAGGATACTCAAACAGATGAAACTTATGCATACACAATCTTAATCAAATTGATCAAGATCTTAACCACCAACCTTAATACTACCAGCAACAAATTCCAATGAAAAACACACCTACTGTGGATCAAATTACAACACATCCTAATAAGCCAAAAACAATGGCTTCAATACAACCTTACAACAACCAAAACCAATATCATAATGATCATATAACAGAATCTAACCCTAACTTCCAATTTTTTGTTCTCAATCTGCAAAACCTTGATTTTCTCTTCTTGCTCCTTTGTGGTTTTCTAGTACGACGACTGCATTGTATCATTTTTGGATTCTTTCTTCGACGCAACTTCTTCTTCAAGTCCCTTAACTCTACACTGAACCCTCTCGATTCTTCTGCGCAAAATTGGAATCACAGCCCTAGCATATGAGCAGACGGGCGGATCTTCCCAAATGCATAGTCGACACCCAAGGGGCCATCGCGGACACCCGTGGAACCTTCGTCCAGGGTTCCCATCGGTCATGGACACGCGCACGACATCCGGTCTTCCACAATTGCACACTAGATGAGAGCTCATGATCGATTCAGACATTTTCGATTTGAGAATTAGGGTTAGGGTTCTTCGTCGATTTGGGGGATTTGATTTTGTAAAAATATTTTCTGTTGGAGTGTTGTTATTATTAGGGAAGAAACGTTTTGTTAAAGAGGGAATTCAGACGTGGAGGGGCGTTTTTTAATGGGCGTGTGCCGGAATTGCCATATCGGATGCCACGTTCACATTTTTTGTTAGGTGGCAATCTCAGGGCAGAAAAATTGAAAAAAACCCAATTCGTAGGTTAGTTTTATCGATTTCATAGTTACAGGACACTTTTTTTAACGGTGTAAAGTTGCAGGGCAGAAATATTAATTTGTCCAACTTTATACCTAAGTTGAGTTTTCTTAAGATCGAACAACAACTGTCATAGATGACAAGCCATCGATCATCATATCTCAAATACGGTAATGACAGTTCTGTACGACGCAGACAACATCTATTGTCACAGAGTAAATTATTTGAATATGCCACGACAAATAATGCATCAGTTATATGCACTCAGCCTACGTACCTTTTTTGTTTTGTTGGTAAGAAGCTGATATATCGAAAGGAGGTTATCACATTCAGGTCTTTTAGGATGGTCGAATCCCAAGCTGCATAATTTTCAAATAACAATGACAAGCAGAAAGTGGTTACAACCCAAAGAAATTTATCTGGATTACGCATAAATTTAAACACTAAGTCTAACCCTGGAAATGAGTCCTAGCTTCCTGCAGCGGTTTATTTTCTTGACTATTTCCTACGAGGAAAAACCAAAAGAAGAGAAATAAGGAAGTTGATTAGTTTGCAGCAGTTTGGTACCTAAAGAAACTAAGTTTCAGGAGTTAGAAAACGTGAATATCATTCTGTGTACGTATCTAATGCTCGCCTGAAAATATTAATGAAGTAAAATATGCAAGACAAGGATATCCATAAGCAAACGACCCAGACTGCATTCTTTAGATAAAAAGTAACAAACGTGATGGGCTAGCATCTCCATTTGAAAATTCGGGAACGTTTCGTGGGGAATGCCTGATAGATTTTGGTTTTTGCTAGGAACAAAACAAAGCTCGTATACATTTTTGAATCATTAGTGTTCCTTTCACTACAAGAAAACTCCACAACGGGGACTCTGACTACGGTTTTCAATACCCGTATTTTGGTTTCCAAAGACCAACGGGCACGGTAATTGTGAACCAAAGCCTCTGTTTCGTTTACCCTGGTAGCGATTGCCATGGGGACGAGGTATTTGGTTCCCATTGTCTGTGGGAACAACAGAGTTTCGTTTCCATTACGTGTGTGAACCAAATGCTTCATAAAAGCAATCTTTGGTTCCCTTAACTTTATAGGAACGACATTTTGGTTCCCATTGCTTTAAGTCTGTTGACTTTTAATTACACATGGGAACCACGAATCTTGAGACTCTCAACAGTACGGGAACGAATATGGAAACGAAACTTTTCGTTCCTATTGCTGTTTCGAAATTTTTTCAAAAATTTGGCGGAAATCCGCCATTTTTCACTGAAAAATTCGAAATTTTCAATATTTTCAAAAGGTGGGAAATCATGGCGCCTTTTTCAATTAATTTGATTCAAAATTTTCAGTTTGGTGTAAGAAAGTGCCGCCAAATTTTTTTTGGTTGATTCAAAAATTTTGATTGCGTAAGAAAATGGTACT
This sequence comes from Linaria vulgaris, assembly GCA_948329865.1. Taxonomy (NCBI): domain Eukaryota; kingdom Viridiplantae; phylum Streptophyta; class Magnoliopsida; order Lamiales; family Plantaginaceae; genus Linaria; species Linaria vulgaris. Next base: position 5,862,968 of record OX415251.1, read on the forward strand.
AATTTTAATTTTAAATTCTAATTTATTTGTATTTTTAATTTGATTGTATTTTCTGAAACTTGATTAATTGGTGTAAATTCGTTTAATTTCAAACTATAATCCCCACAAAGTTTGTTATATTGATTAATAGGAATAATGTGTAAAAATAAAATTACTACATTACAAAAGAAATTTTGGAGGAATTGAAGAATGTTAGATACAACAACTCAACACAAATTATAACAATGAATTGTAGATAAACAACATCTTTGATTTCGGTTTGGTTTCATCTTCGTCACCACCTCTTCAATTTCGATTTTTTGGTTCATCTTGTTCTTCACCTCTTCGATTTTGGTTTTTGGTTTCATGTTGTTGTTGACCATTTTGTAAGCTTCACCTACAAGATAAAATGTTAGTTGAATATATAGATGAAAAGAAGATGAAGGAGATGAATTAAAAAAGTTGGAAAAAATACCTGCAACTGAAGAAGAAATGGCGCCTGCTCCTTCGCTGCTCTCTGTGAAAAGAAAAGAAGAGATGATATTAGTTAATAGTTATTACGTTGAAATGTGGTAATGGAGTGGTATATATAGATAAAGGTGTATCTGCAATAGGAACGAAGTTTTAGTTCCCATTGCCAGAAACATTGGTTTCCTTTGCTAATTGGTCCAGCAACTTATTAATTTTTATAATTACATTTTCGACCACAAATAAATTTTAAACGTGTTTCGTTTGTCCGTTTTTTGATAAACTTTAAATGTGCATGTCTTATTAGTGTTGTGAAAATAGTGGTTAAAAAAAAATTAGAATTTGAAGTTGTTTTGCATCTTTTGCATAATTACACTTTCTTCCCCAATACTTTTTCGAAGGACCTTCGTAACTCCGTTTTTAACAAAATTTAGGAGGACACACTAATTTTCCATAAGATATTGTATGATGAAAAAAAAATTAGGATCGAAGGTGTGTAACAACCTCTATGTAAGAAAATGCAATTTAGACATGTAAAGTGTGTTGTGTAGGGTTTAGGGTTTAGGGTTAAGGGTTTAGGGTTTAGGGTTTAGGGTTTAGGATTGAAAAGAGATATAGTATTTGTATTATTATGTTTGTTTAACGTATTTCGTTACTCCGATTTGGACGAGATTTGAAACGACACACCAACTTAGCGTTTTGAATGCATCGGTGAAAAAAAAATGGAATTCGGAGATGTTTTTTAACTTTTCCATATTTATATTTTCTTCCCCAAATTTTATTTACCATATTTCGTTACTTCGATTTGGACGAGATTTGAAACGACACACGTACTTAGCGTTTTGAATGCACCGGTTTTAAAAAACTGGAATTCGGAGACGTTTTTTAACTTTTCCATATTTATATTTTCTTCCCCAAATTTTACTTACCGTATTTCGTTACTCCGATTTGGACGAGATTTGAAACGACACACCAACTTAGCGATTTGAATGCACCAGTGAAAAAAAATGGAATTCGGAGATGTTTTTAACTTTTCCATATTTATATTTTCTTCCCCAAACGTTTATTTACCGTATTTTGCCACATTGATATGGACGAGACTTTCCTAGTTAGTGTTTTGAAAGTAATGATATTTAAAAAAAATAAAAATATTTGGAATTGATTTGGATTATTAGTGTAATTACATTTCCCCCCTTTGAATATATCCAAATAAGAGAAACACAACCAAAATTTTACAATTGACCAACATTATTATTAAAGGGAATAAAAATAATTAATCTTATCCTAAAGGTGACCCACACAATTTTGAGAAGAGTGTGATCCACAAATTTCGGATGGTATTGCTTCCACCCACAAATCTGGTCCAATTTGAAGCAATGGGAACCAAACATATGGTTCCCATTGCTAATGGATACGAAAATTGGCAGTGAGTAAGTTCTTCATATAGGTCCATTCTTCCTCATTTAAATTATAACGTACTTGAAAGCTCATCTTATGGTTTTTTTTTTCATTTCACTCTTGAATGCTCAATTCGTGAATAGAAACGTCTTTACAAGGTATGTTTAGTTTCTAACTTATTTTGCTATTATTTCACTAGTTGTTGTTATTGTTTTGTAGGATTTTATGAAATATATCTTAATATAGTTTATTTATCTTTGTTATTAGATTGAAATATGTTTAACAACGGCGATCGAAGTTGGATGTATGATAGACTCGATGATGATGGTAATTTGACCGAGCATTTTGAGGTTGGTGTTGAGTATTTCCTTAATTATGCATTCTCGCAACGTTATTCAGGAAGAAAAGTTAAATGTCCATGTTCTAAATGTACAAATGCTAGAATATTTACAAGGGACGTTATTCTTAGACATCTTTACTCGTGGGGATTTGTTTCCCAATATATGGTATGGATTGCACATGGAGAGTCAGGCGTATCTTCGAGGCATGAAAATGAGAATGTAGGTGAGTCGTCACAAAATGAAAATGAAAATGTAGGCGAGTCGTCACAAAGTAACGACGTTCATCTCAGGGATATGGTAAATGATATGTTTGGTGGCCAATTTGAACACATGGATACCAATGATGTTGAAAATAATGAGCCAACATGTGCCGAAACAGATGAATTCTTTGAAATGTTGCGTGCAGCTGAGACACCCATAGGAGAAGGTTTAGAAATGTCTAAATTAGAGTGGGTTTCCGAATTTATGGCAATTAAAACATTGCACAGGATTAGCACCGTTGCTTGTGACAAGCTAATTAAGCAAGAACTTAGGTTCTTACATCAGGCTGCCCGAGAAACTTTGCCTGACAGTCTTTACGAGATGAAGAGATTTATGAAGAGGTTGGGTCTTGGGGTCAAAACTTTTGACGTATGCTTTAATAATTGCTTCCTATTTTATGGGGAATCCGAAAGTAGCACTATTACTACATGCCCCGAATGCGGAGATCCCCTGTATGAGGTAAAACATAATACAAGTAAAAAAGTGAAGCTCGTTGCTCGCAAGAAGTTGTGGTACTTTCCATTGACACCACGCCTACAACGATTGGTAAAGCTAATGACAGACATTTATCGAGAGATGAGTATCGATCGGCAGAGTTGTATATTCTTCTCAATTGTATTGAAGTGGACCCCTACCTACGGTACGATATTAGTTATTGTTGTGTATTAATTACTTTTCAACTAGCGAAAAACTCTACTTAATTATTGACATATTAAACACCTCATTATTTTTGTAACAGGTTATTTGACGAGCAGATGTGCGTTGGATTGAGTGATTATCAGATTCACCAGAAACGCAATACTAAATTTGTTAGGTGGTTCAAACAATTAGTGATGTCAAGTCGATTCAGTGGAGATTTTCGTCTACGTTCGTTGGGGCATGGTCTGAATTATATTGCACATTCATACAATGGTTATAGAATTAACGGTCTTCGTTTTCATACGGAGGAGCATGCCGTTGGTAAGAAAAAGATGCATTGCAGTGTGTGTGTCAAAGCTAGTGGGGGGAACAAGAAGAAATTTTCTATTATGGAATGCTGCAGGAGGTCATAGAACTAGACTATCCTGGAGAAACAAAGTGCCGAGCAACTCTATTTAAGTGTGTGTGGTATGATATTTCGCCTCAAGGTTTATATGTTCACCCGGTACATCGATTGATAGAGATAGATCCTCGACGTCGCCTTCCATCTGGAGAAGCAGACCCCTACATTCTAGCACTTCAAGCTCAACAGGTATACTACACTCCGTACCCATGCCAGTCTACGAGATTGCGAAGAGGTTGGTGGGCAGTTGTCCACACTCGTGCTAGACACATTGTCGACACAAGTTCAATGAAAAATCCGTCCATATCGATTCCCATTCCTCCGGTTTTTCAAGAAACCAATGTGCCAACTGTGGAGGTGGTTGTTGACTTCAGTGGTTTCAATATGAGCCAGTTAGCTGATGACGAGTTTGGGGAAGCAAATGAAGATGAAGTAGAACCTGAGTCCAGCAACAGCGATGGCGCTGAAGATGAGGAGGAAGGAGAAGAGTTTGTCTATGATGATAGCGACCCTGATTACTCATAGACATTGTATGTCGGTTATTAGTTGTTTTTCTTATTTAATTATGAAAATAGTACGTTATTTGCATGGTCGTTTAATGCGATTGAGAGAGGACCATCGAAGAAATATATTGGTTTCATGAATTGTTACGCAATAACCAAACCAGAATAAAAATTAAAACAAAATGCAAAAAAAGACTTAGAATATAAAGATATGAAGACAAATCCAACACCATCGCGCATACAATATCGTGTAAAAATCAACACCACCTCTTTAAAGCCAAAAAAAGAGAAATTAAACACCAAGGAACACCACAACCAAAATACCACAAATCCATAAACACCAAGGAATCCTTTATTTCTCAAATGCACAAAATCTATAAACATATATAATAATCGGTATCAAATCACAATCTAACAAAATATCATTGCCACAAATCAAATATTAACAACTAAATCAAACATTTATAATCCAACTTCATCCAACAATTAAAATCCAACATCATCCATATTGTTCAAAAGCTCAAAGCTGTCTCAACAAATCCCATAACACAAACGAAATAATAATACACAATATTCATAATGTTCAAAAAAACTTGTTCAAACAACCAAACTAAACTGGATAAACAAAGGATTCAAGGGCTCTCAACCAAAGAAGTCAGAAACTTGATTATCTCTCTGTCCAGATTGCTGCGTCCCTTGCGATCCACTGTGCTGCTGCGACTGTCCATGCGCCACATTCTGCGATCCACTCGGCTGGACTCCGACCCCCTGCGTACCTTGCTGCATCCCTTGATGTCCATTCAGTCCAGACGGCATCCCTCCATGCTGTGAATTCTGGTGCATGCCCTGCTGTCCGTGCAATCCAGACGGCTGAAACGGAGTCAGCATCCCCTGTAATCCACCAATTGGCTGCTGGAAGCCCTGGTAACCATTCCACCCCTGGTATCCTCCCATCCCTTGCTGAGGCATCGGAAAACCGCACATCCCTTGCTGCGTAGACCCCCTAAAACCACCCTGCAACTGCTGCGGCCCCTGAAATGTGCCCATACCCTGCTGGAATCCACCGTTCATGCCCGACTCATGCAACTGCGATGTCAAACGAGTCATATCTGGCCTGTAAACACCACCAGTAGGACCAGTCATTGGCTGGGTAGCTTGACCACAATGACCTCCCCCTGCAGTTTGCGGGCCGCCTATAGGTTGCATTGTGGAATCACCCGAAGGAGGAGTCGGCATAGTAGGCCTGGGCAATGGGGAAGTGGTCGGGCCTGCAAACTGCGTCGAGGAAACCACTGGTGTGATAGGGAACTGTGGAAAATCTGGCATTGGACACCCAAACTGTTGTGTTATCTTCAGCAGGGTGTCTCTCATGGCATTATCGTACACTCGAAGATGCTCCTGGTGTGCCCGAAACTGTGCCGACAACTCCTCGGCAGTGCTGCCAGATCCTCCAAGTAATCCAGCTTCGGAACTGGACCCATTACCCTTCAACCCCATGGCTTTCAGACTTGCATGCTTTGAAAATCCAGCAACCCTCCTCCTCTTCTTCCCGACTACTTTGATCCAAGTGCGTAAATCCCAAGCTGGCCACTTTCTGGTGTCATGACCATATCTGTCTCGCCACCTTTCAAGAGCCTTATACTGTGACAAGAGCAAATCCAAATTTATTAAATACCAAACAAAAATCAAGAACTTAAATTAACAGATCAATGTTTCATTTCGTAAATCGGTTGTGTGTAATTAAAAAGAAATACATGATAAGGATTACAATCTGCCTTTCTATTTCAGAAACATTTCCTAACAATTTTCGATAGCAATCAATAGCTGATGATGTTGAATTTAAAGGGAATATATTACTTAATACTGAAAAAACTGACATGTGAATGGAATAATAAATTCTAGATCAATATTAGAGTGAAAACTTCTATGTCAATCATCAGACATGTAACTTATCTAATTCTGTGAAATGTTAAGCTACAATTAAATTAATATATTAAATAAAACTGGAGATTGTTAGATTTCAAAGTACACAACAAAGTAGCAGGCATTGTTAGACTTACATATGATGCCTCCGCATCGGGATGTACCCAGTCACCTGCCGATCCATCTTGGTTCGTCTTTTGCCTCTTCAACTTATACAGCCATGGCAGGGGGATCTTAACGACAGGAATGCTCAATTTTATCGACTATAACATAAGACAATTAATAAGTTAATATAAGCCTTGATAAACACATATTAAAGGAACATTTTATTTTTGTAATTATTAAGTAGTTTAATGATTACCTCGCGTCTGGCCCACTCGTCTTGAGTCAGACTTCCACCGTACTAAGTTATTTCCTTCCCTTTTTTCCGATTGTCCCTCGCTCGGTTTGATCTTTCCACATGCTTGTCGCTTTTCCAGAATCTCATATATTTACGGCGCATCGCCTTAGGGATCCAATTTTTATGATTCTTCTTCTTCGTAGGATCTGCTTCCACTTGAAGGCATATGGACTTGATCTTGCTCATAGCGCTCTTAAACCGATCAGCAGCTGCTGCTGCTTCATACAATTCCCAGATGCGGTCTTCGTCAATCGGGTTCCACCGAAACGTTCTCTGCGTCGAGTGAAAAACACACATTGTTAAAATGATATTAGTAAAGAATTTGATAAAAGAACTGAAAAGTATGTAACTGAATAATTAATCTAATAAAATAACATCATTCTTACCGTAAACTCATCCCGTGCAAGCTTCCTATGTTTTGGCTTCCAGTCCTTGTAGGTTGTGTATGGCTTCCTCAAGGTCCTCTTTAGAATAGCACCAATAGTCGTCGTTATCATATGACTGTCTAACCATGAACCTGTATCAGGATCGATAGTAATCAGCTCCCGCTCCTCCATTTCTTGTGTCGGCTGAAGTCCTCGAGAGGGACCGCGACCTGCTTTCCCACTGTCACTATCGACGTCACTCTCTGAGATATGACTGCCATCCTCATCAGTGCTAGACCCCGAGGATGAATCAGATGAATCGGAACAATCGGACAGCTCATACGAACAACTTGTTGACGGTCCAGCAGAGCTTGTGGAAGCGGCCAACCCAGAAACACTAGCGGATGCCGACTGTGACCCTCGAGAAGACATACTCCTACCAGCAGGATGAGGGAAAGGGTTCTGGATATGTGTCAAATTCGAGGCTGATCCCCGCGGTGAGTGAGTAGCGTGTGGCAAAGGACCGATAGGAATGAGGCCGACCAAATCCCAAGGATTATCCAAGATAGTCGATGCGGGGACGTTACTGGCCCCAGGATCAACAGTCACATCATCTGCCACTCCAGAAGATTCAAGCGGCGTCGTTGGGGCAGCCTCTACTGGCGAATCAGTCGTTGGGGCAGCCTCTACTGGCAGATCAGTCGACGGGGCAGCCTGTACTGGCGAATCAGTCGGTGGGGCAGCCTCTACTAGTAGTTCTGTTGATGCGGTAACATCTACTGGCGGAACAGGTGTTGGAGAAGGTTCTACTGGCAGTGCAGTCGATGGGGTAGGTTCTACTGGCGGTGCAACTGTTGCTCGGGTAGTCGCTCGGGTAGTCGCTCGGGTAGGCGTTCGGGTAGTCGCTCGGGTAGGCGTTCGGGTAGTCGCTCGGGTAGGTGTTCGGGTAGTCGCTCGGGTAGGTGTTCGCTGAACTGGAGGATCAGTTGCTGGAGGAGGTGGAGGAGGTGGAGGTGGAGGAGGCGTAGTATCACGAGGGATGCCGCGATATGCAAGACGACGAGAAGTACGTATTTTAGTAACTACTTCCGTCACCGGCTCCTTGCCCTTCCTTCGTTTATTTGTCATATGAAGACATAAACAATGTAATGTTAAAAACTGATATTCAATAAGTACAAGATATAAAACATGAAAGCTCCACTTATATAATTAATCTAACTATCAAAATATCAAACAAGTATCTACTCAAAACATCATGTATTTCTATTATTTGATAATGATTTATACTTGTAATTACACACTTTCCTAGATTCAAGCAATGAGCTTTAATAAACACATAATGTATTTCACTAAGCTTGGCATATTAACAAAAACCTATCCTTCGGATTGTATACACTATACTCACTGATAAATCTAAGCAAACATCATTAATTTTCTCCAACTGTGACAGGATAACCAAAATGATCCTAATTATTTTTTCTAAGTACATAACAACAACCATGTCCAAATTACCATCTTTCATTCAAACATCATAATATCACTTGGTGGAAATTACCATCTTTCTTTCAAACACCATCCACTAATAATTTTAAACCTAAACAACTATCACTAACAACTTCATAGTTCAACAGATCATAAATGTTTTAGAAGAAGCATAATTGGATATCAAACAAAATACTTAAATTACTAGCTGCAAATTAACATTTCAAGAATCCCTAATCCCAATCTTAACACTAAAACCATATTTCAAGTCAGATTCACAATCTTAACACTAAAACCACATGCTTGACTTGGGCTTTGTGAACAAACATGCATCAAGAAGCTGGTAAAACAATTTGAGACAATTTAAAACCCCTTAAACTAATCCCTATTTCTCCCTATAACAATTATTGCATAATCAAATTGCATCCAAGAGAGAAACATGACAACTTTTCCTTCCTTTACAGCAGATACAACAAGCATGCAACAAGTTCCACTGCAATAATTTCATCATTCACACACATAATCATTAAGAATTACACAGAACATGACAATTACAGTAGAAATCATCATCCACACACATAATCAAAGTTAAAACTAGAAATTAACAACATACAACATCAAACACTACTGAATTAACAAACCTAAGACAATTAACAACATCAAACTCAAGACATAATCTACAATTACGACTAGATCATACCATCCGAAAGAAAAACCAACAAAAATTGAAAATTTCACTATCAAATTGAAGGTTATGGAATGGAGATTACAAACCTTGCTTTAATTTGAGGAATAAACGGCTGATTCGGCCTAATTTGGTGAATTAGGTGAAAAAAACGTTGTGTGTTTAGTGTGTGTACTGTGTGTGCGTGCGAATTGGGGAAAGCAGAAGTGAACTTTTTGGAGTTGACTAGGGTTATTAAACGTAATTCTTTTTTTAAAAAAAAAAAATCAATGGGAACCAACATTTTGGTTCCCATTGAGTTGACGTGCCACTATTGGGGACTACGGCTTAGTAGGAACCAAGAATTTGGTTCCCATTGTTCAAATGTTTATTTGATTTATTTAATTAACCGTTTAATAGCAATGGGAACGAGAATTTCGTTCCCATTGACTGCCAAACACATGGCAACCACAGTTCGTTCCCATTATTCCGTCTCCATTGTGAAGTTTTCTTGTAGTGTTTTGGTGCCTTGCTTCTTGAATTAACATGACTTGTATGCAAATATGCGTTAATATATTATGAAATGCACTACAATATAAGCTATTATTGTAAAAGTACTTTTTTAAAGCCAAAAAGGGTCATTCGCATGAAGGGTTACGTCCCTAAAAATTAGGGCAAAATCACGTACGTTCTCGGGCAAGGTCTTCTGGGATCTCGTCAAGGCATCAGCTCCGGCAACTCAATGTCATTGCTCTTCGGATTCCCTGCTCTCCGCTGGGTTGGGGCTAGGGTTCTTGGCCGCTTTGTGTCACATACGCGTTCCTGCGCTTCTTTTTCGTTTTTTTCGTCACTCTTCTCTCTTTCTCGTTTTTTTTCTTTCTGCCGCAGGTCTTAGGGTTTTGATTTGGTACTTATTTTGGTTGGTTTTATTGTCTCTCACCGACGTGAGTTGGTTGATACAGGTGCGCGTTGGTCTCGTGGTAGGGCTTGACCGTTGCGACTTGGAACATTGTCTCACGGGTCTCGTTACGGCAACAATGGATGACACATGCAACATGCTGCGAGCTGGTCTATCTCTCACGGATGGTGAAGGCGAGGGGGGTGGGTTTTTGCTGCCTGACGAATTATGGCAACATGCAAACGAACAGGCGGACTTGATGGTGGTCGGTCGGTTGATTTCGGGAAAGCCGGCTAACTTTGTCTCTTTCTGCACCATGATCAAAACCCTGTTTAAAGCCGGAAAGGGAATTGAAATCACCCGAATTAATGAAAACAGATTCCTGTTCCAGTTCTTTCATAAACTTGACAAGAACTACGCACTCCAGCGATGTCCATGGTCGTTTGATAAGAATGTACTTGTACTGGGCGAGGTGGACAAGAATGAAAACCCGATTGACACGAACTTGGATCATTGCAGCTTCTTTGTTCGTATCTATAACGTTCCACTGATTCGTCAAACGAGTACAACTGCGCATGCTATTGGTAACCTACTGGGTATTATGGAAGAGGTCGACCTTGCAGAATCATCGGGAATCAGCATGCGTATCCGGGTTAAGATTGATGTGACTAAGCCGCTTCTCCGATTCATGAAACTCCGGGGTAGTGAGGGACATGAGATGATAGTGTCCTTTAAATACGAACGATTGCCGAATTTTTGTTACTTATGTGGAATGCTTGGACATATCATGGCGGACTGTGAAGCTAAATACGACTCGAATCGGGATGACACATCCCCACTCCCCTATGGAGATTGGCTACGCGAGAACACTAAGACTATGGGGTCGGCCCAGGGGCAGCGTTATTCGGACAGGGGGTGGAGTGGACTTGGAGGGTCTGCTAGTAGGGGCAGACACTTTCGCACATACGGCAGGTCTAATGCACAGTCTTGGCGTCAGAGTTGGGGGGGAACAGCGCAGTCATCAGAACGTACAATATCAGCTAGTTTTATTCGGGAAACTCCCATTGGGAGGGGTGACGGTGGGGTGCGGATTGAGGAGGTCAGTTCTGAGGAGCACGGGCAGAACGATGTGGTCGATACGTCCCAGGAATTATTATATTCGGCAATGAACGTGGATGGGGTACAGGCTGGCCGTGTGGTTCGAGTTACGGATATATGTCAGAGGCTTCTTACAGATTTGGGTGGAGAAAGAGTGGAACGTGGGCTGAACAGTGGTGTCGTGATGGAATCAGTGGGCGCAAATCTTATGCGCAAGCCCGCGCGACGGGGAGGCCATTTTTTGCGGCGGGTTCGAGCAACGAACACTAGTACAGGAATGCGGACGTCGGAAATTGGGCAGAAGCGTTTTTTTGTGGAAGAGGAGGGGGCTGGTCGTTCGACAGAGAAACGGGCAAGACTGGAGGTGTTATCGCATGAGATTGATGAGCTTTTGGCGGCGACTGCTGAGCAGTCCCGCCCATCCCAATGAGTGTGTTATGCTGGAACTGTCAGGGCCTGGGGAACCCTTGGACAGTTCGGGAACTACGGGAGTTGGTTTCCAAATATCGCCCCCCTCTCATCTTCTTGTCTGAAACCAAATGTAAGGTAAGAAGAATAGAGGCGTTGAAAACTAGTTTGAATTTGTTTGGTATTTGTGTTGAGGTTAAGGGACTTTCGGGAGGATTGGCGCTTCTGTGGGATAAGGGATCGGATGTACAGTTGATGAGTTTGTCTGATAACCATATTGATGTCGTTTTAGTGGGACATGGGTCGGAGCTTGACTGGCGATTTACAGGATTTTATGGGGAACCGGATGGGGTCAAGAGGATGCGCACGTGGAATTTACTCCGACATCTTCGGGGTGTTTCTGGACTCCCATGGCTATGTGCGGGGGACTACAATGAAATATCGAGCCAGCAGGATAAGAAGGGGGGCCCTCGTAGGCCGAATTGGTTGATTCGGAATTTTAGGGACACCCTATCGGATATAGGTTTCAGCGAGCTGGATTTCTCGGGGCCTAGATTCACTTGGTGTAATAGGCGACATACTCCATTCACGACGTGGGAAAGATTGGATCGGGCCTGTGCGGACGCACGGTGGCGGGACCGATTCCCATCGGCTAGAGTTGACCACATTGTTACCATCAGCTCAGACCATCATGCTATCCTTACTCGGATTGGGGGGCAGCAGCGTACGGTAAGGAAAAATTCTCGTTTCATGTTCGAGGCGGTCTGGGCCTCGAAGGCCGAGTGCAGGGCTATTATTGAGGATGGGTGGCGCAATATGGGAGGGGGGGATCTCACGGCTAAGTTGGAGGAATGTCGAACGGGGTTGTCTCAGTGGCATAGGATTGACGGGGTTGACTTCAAAAAAAGAATTGAAACACTCAAGAAGGATCTTATTAGATTGCGGTCGGGCATCCTCACTCATGAATCAAAACAGGAAGAATCCAAAATCAGAGGTCAGTTGGAAGATTTGTTAGAATCAGAGGAGGTATACTGGAAACAAAGGGCGAAGGTGCAGTGGTTGAGGGAGGGGGATAGAAACACTACGTATTTTCACAGGAGAGCTTGCGAGAGAAGGAAAAAGAATGAGATTTTGGGGTTACGTGATGAGGGCGGGGTGATTCGCACGAGTCCGAGCGAGATAGACCAGCTTGCAATAGACTATTTTGCATCCATTTTTCGATCCAGCGTTCCTTCTGATGAGGCCATTGAGGCCGTGTTGCAAGACGTGGACGTGAGGGTCACACCGGAGATGAACGCGGACCTGAGCCAGCCATTTACAGCGGATGAGGTACGTAAGGCTGTCAAAGATATGTACCCCTTTAAATCCCCTGGTCCTGATGGTTTTTCGGTGATTTTCTATCACAAATTCTGGGACATTATTGGGGGGGATGTTATTAACTTTGTGCTTTCTTTCCTGAATGATAGAGTGCTTGACTCGCGTGTTAATTTTACTCATATTGTTCTTATTCCTAAATGCTCTAACCCGGAGATGATGACGCAGTTTCGCCCGATTAGCCTTAGCAATGTTTGTTTTAAAATTGCATCCAAAGCTGTGGCTAACCGGTTGAAGCTTATTTTGCCTACTATTATTTGTCCTTGTCAGTCTGCTTTTGTTCCGGGCCGCCTTATCACTGATAATATTTTGGTGGCCTTTGAGATTAACCATTTTCTGAAAAATAAAAGAGCAGGGAAGCGAGGGCATATGACGTTGAAGCTGGATATGAGCAAGGCCTATGATCGAGTCGAGTGGCCCTTTCTTGAGAAGGTAATGCTTAGATTAGGTTTTGATTCCAGTTTTGTGTCCCTTATTATGCTTGGGGTTCGTTCAGTGTCATATTCTATCCTTATTAATGGGCGGGAGTCGAGTGTTTTTTTCCCTGAAAGGGGCATTAGGCAGGGGGATCCCTTATCCCCCTACCTTTTCTTATTTGTTTCCGAGGTTTTTTCAGCACTTATTGCTAGAGCAGAGGAGAGGGCAGCTATTACAGGGGTACGGATCAGCCGTGATGCGCCACCCGTGTCTCACCTTCTTTTTGCAGATGACACTCTTCTTTTTTGTGATGCGGATGGTCCATCGGCGACATGCATTAGGGATATTTTGGAGAGGTTTGAGGCGGCGTCAGGGCAAAAAATTAACCTTGAAAAATCTGTTGTGGTGTTTAGTAAAAATACGGATGAGGTGACGCGCGTGGAAGTAGGGGGCTGTTAGGGGTAACGGTGGCGGAGCGGCACGATAAATACCTTGGGATGCCGTCGGTGGTGGGGAAATCAAAGAAAGAATTGTTTGATTTCATTAGAGAGCGGATTTGGAAGAGAGCTCAGGGGTACAAAGGAAAAACTCTATCGGGAGCGGGCAAAGAGGTTTTGGTGAAGTCAGTCATGCAATCTATCCCTACTTTTATTATGAGCTGCTTTCGATTGCCGGACTCTTTGATTAGGGAGATGGAATCAATTATCAGCAATTATTGGTGGGGAAGTGGAGAGCAAAATAAAATTCATTGGGTTGCTTGGGACAAATTATGCAAGAAAAAGGAGGAGGGAGGGCTTGGTTTTCGAAATTTGAGAGCGTTCAATCTGGCATTATTAGCTAAGCAAGCATGGCGTATTCTGTCTAATCCTGAGAGCTTGGTGAGTCGAATCTATAAAGCAAAGTACTTTCCGTTATCGGGTTTGTTGGAGGCACGGTTAGGGGCTTCTCCGTCTTTCTCATGGCACTGTATTTGGGAGTCGATTCACGTGGTGCGAAGAGGTATGCGGTGGCAGGTAGGGAATGGTCAGGATATTTGTGTTTGGCATGACGAATGGTTACCACGCCCGGGGTCTTTCCGTCCTATCACTCCGGTGCATCCGGACGAGCCTTTCCTAATGGTGAGTGATTTAATTAATGTCGAGACGGGGTTATGGGATGTGGATATTATGCGGAATTTTTTATGGGAAGTGGATGTTGAGATTATTTTATCTATTCCATTGGGCGACCTTAACACTCGGGATCGGCGGATTTGGCACTTTGAAAAGAAGGGAAACGTTTCCGTTCGTAGTGCTTATCACTTTATTGTGACGCACGGACTTTTGGCACGTACAGGGGAGGTTACTTCGATCTCTCAACCACATGCGGCATGGAAGAAACTTTGGAACATTGAATGCCCGAATAAAATAAGGGTGTTTGTGTGGCGTTGTTGCATGGATATTTTACCGACGCGTTGGAAATTGGAGCGACGACGTATTTGTGTTGAGAAGGAGTGTGTGGTTTGCAAAGGGGGGATGGAAACACTGAGACATTGTCTTTTCGAATGCCCTTTTGCGCGACAAGTTTGGGCACTCTCTAATGTCCCGATGTCTTTGTGGCTTGGTGCGACGGAGGGAATTGAGGACTGGCTGGTGCGGGTTATGAGGAGCGCACGCTCGGAGGTGGTGGGGTTTATGTGCACGATTTGTTGGGCGTTGTGGAATAATAGGAATAATATTTTGGCGGGGGAGAATGAGCGCCGAACGGATGAGGTGGCGGGTTTTGTCCAAGGTTTTACCACGGCCTGGACTAACCGAGTTGGAGGAAATAAGATTAATCTGCGCGACAGGGATGTGGCGGAGTGGATGGCTCCAATCGGCATTATTATTAAGGTTAATTTCGATGGCGCGCAATTTGGCGAGGAGGGGGAAGCGGCTTTTGGACTGGTTGCTCATGATTCCAGCGGGGTTTTACTTGCGTGGCGTCAACGCCGTTTTGCGTCGTTCATGGATTCAAACGGTATTGAAGCAACTGCTGCGCTGGGGGCCGTGGAGTGGGCAATTGCTAAGGGCTGGCGTGACGTAATCTTTGAAGGGGATAGCTTGGGAATTATTCATGACATCAACAATGGTGTGGAGGAAGACGCGCAAGTAGCTAATATTGTCAAGGATGTGCGACAGCGACTCCACAAGTATACGGGTTTCCAATTCCGATGGGTACGACGGGAGGCGAACGCGGTGGCTCATGCTCTCGCTAGGAATGCCGTGGCTAATGCGGATGGTTTTGACTGTTAGGAATGTTTTTTTAGTTGCATAACTGGTGCTATGATTTGTTTTTTTTGTAAACGGTATTAGCTTCTGCTCATTTGGAAGCTACAGGTTTTTTTGAGATAATAAAATGGTTCTCTTGATTCAAAAAAAAAAAAAAAAAATGCACTACAATATAAGCAACAAAATATTAACTCACTTCTTTTGAATCAAGCAAATTGATTCGAGATTTTTCTGATCCCACCGATTTGGACATCTACAGAAGATCAAACTTGTTAAATATCAGAGTGAAATAGACGTCAAACCCAAAATAACATTTGAGAGAGCTTCTCATTAGTCACCCAAATTTTCATATAAAAAAACCAAAAGGATACACTAGACAGATTTAGCTTGCAACTAGGAACTATACGAACTTCTCAATTCCAGGAGACAAAAAGAATATCTATTAATCTGGAATATGATCAGTTGACCTACTACAGAACCTTAGAAATAGTTCCCTAAACCGCATGGCTTCAAAGGCTCTAAATCGAAAATCTCTCCTCACAGGTAGGATTCATCTTCTCATATTTCCGTTTTACTGAAATTTTCCAGATAACATGTTGGCCTGCAGTATTAAAAGCTATGGTAGTGGTAGTAACAAAGAGAACAATAACATTTTCTAGAATGTTGATCCATACAGAAAAGAGGTCCGTATTCGCCTAGCATTAAAAAGGACAAGTCATTTAACCACTGTCCTGATGAGTGTCATTATTTCTCTTGTGTACGAACAAGTACTATTGCATTTATCGCAAAATATAGTTTCCAACACAAAAAGTTGCTTAAAGACTCTAACCTTGGAAAGACCATCATCGAGGGACATCACACAAGCTCCAGTAGGTGGAATAAGTGGTTCCGGAACCTATATTTACATAAGAGCACAAGAAAACTCAGTCCAACCCGTCATACATGAATTTAAATAACATAAAACCAATCAAGGAACAGATCGAGCACACCTTAAAAATAGCACCACCTCGTCTTAGCCAAAAAAGTTGATCAAACAAGTTAGTGTGTAGCTTTCCTAAATTCCAATGGAGAAAAATAACAAGGAAAATTTTCTAAACAGAAGGGTAATATCACGCAAAAGGATTCAAGTAACGTGGCTTACCCTCCTAGTTTCTTCCACTTACTCCCTCCGTACAGATGGTTCAATTTCTCAGCACAATATCGAGTTAGATCCAGGTGTTGTTTCTGATCCTCTCCAACAGAGACAAAATCAGACTGCACAATGCAATGGTTGGAAAATTATTATAATATATAGTTCAGGCAATACAGTCATGATTAAACCAGGAAACAAGTACTTTTGAGCACACCTCAGAAGAGCTGACAATACTGTTGGAAAATTGGTAAATGAAACGGGTTTGTACAATCGACTTTGGGTCGAGTTTGGTAC
This sequence comes from Linaria vulgaris, assembly GCA_948329865.1. Lineage (NCBI taxonomy): Eukaryota > Viridiplantae > Streptophyta > Magnoliopsida > Lamiales > Plantaginaceae > Linaria > Linaria vulgaris. The sequence goes on from OX415251.1 coordinate 5,879,661, forward strand.
ATAGGTGAATGAGAAATTGATGCTCAACGTTGACTAATTAAAGTCGGAAATATTGTATATCAATATTTAATATTTCTATTTTGCGTAAATAGAATTATGTAATTTTCTGCTATATTTTATATACGGAAAATAATAAGCATCAAAGAGATAATTAATTATCTTAGGAAATCTTTCCATAAGATTTACCTAACAGTTTCTATAACTGAAACGTGTCTACGTTCATCCGAGATCTTTGCGAGATCTGTAATTATCTTAATTACCTGATTCGTAATTATCTTTACCATGTTTCTTGGTGGCTAAGTCTTCCAACTTTCTCCCTAACCTAATTAGTATAAATAGGGGTCGCTCCCCATAGGGTTTATATAAGAAAAATTACACTTTTGCATACACAAAAAAATGTTTTAATCATTGTGTGGTGGTGGTAGTCTGTTACCGTTCGAGTTCGCCGGGATTGTTCTGCGAGTGCTAGCAGGCAATTCGAAAGATCGTTTTATCCTGGAAAGAGTTAGTCCAACGATCTCAGCACGTGGAGAGGACTAAACTACTTTAAGGAAACCGAGAAGGACTCGACCAATTACTACGGTTATTTTCAGTTTTGCGTTATTATTGATTTTATCTATTTGCGTGTCAATTTATATACTGTTCGTTATCTCCATTGTTTCTAACAAATACAAAACAAAGAACTCACTTTTCTTCGGAATAAATAAATTATACATAATTCACATGAATCAACGGCGAGGACATTATGTAATAAACATCTGAAGCGCGATTAGATCTGAGAAAAATAAATGGTAACCTGATACAAGAGAATATCGGAAGCCATCAGCACGGGGTAGGTAAGAAGTGAGACTCCGACAGAGTCATCAACCTGAATGCAGAAAAACAATGAAAAAAAGATTGACATATTTTCTATTCATATTGAGGATAACAAGGAGATAAGAGGTTCCACTACTTTCAATTGTGTCGGAAAGATTGCACCGGTTGTGCAAGAGATCTTGATTCAATATCGAATTATTGAGTTTAACTTATAAGTGTATATATATCGTTTCCTTTTATTTTGGAATCAATTTTGGTGACTAAACATGCGTTTATAAATTCATATTGCATGGCATATTTCGTACAACCATGAATAAAGTTTAGTTGGTTAAGGCAAATATCCCAAACTTAATTTATGGATTCTTGGCAACTTTCCCACTATTAAGCATATAATATAAGTCTTTAACTTTCCCATATTCTGTATGAGGTAATAGCACTTGTTTATCATACTAATAAAGATATCTATCATTGATGATATGTATGATATGTGTATATGTGAATTGTTAAAGATGTTTGAGAACCAACAACCTAAGTTGGACAACTGTGTAAATTACGTATAAATTTACAGTGGCACGTTGTCGTATTTTTAAGAGTTTAACTTGGAAATATAACTCCATCATTTTAAGTTAATCGTACTCGATACATGTTGTGATGAGTACATGAGTACTTAATTGTGGTATGAAAACTTGCTTAAAACCCGTATCCTTGGTTTTGAAATATTGAAAGAATATTGCTAACTTGTTTCTCTTCGTGAGATAGTTTGGGTTTAAGCTTTGATGGATAATCGTGTACAATGGTCGGTTACATATGGTAAATATGTGAAATATGCTTTGTGGTGATGCGTAAACGATCAACATAAGATGACGCTTAGTGTTGGATCATTGAGGTAATCATTTACTTATAAATAAGTAGTATAACTAATTAAGTGTATTATCTTATTTGTTGACTGGTGAGAGGTTCTTATGTGAAAGAACAAATCTCGAGAGACATGGGATAAATATTTGATATATTTGGAGATATCGAATACAAGAATATGGTTATTACTGATACCAATCCGTCGATGCATCAAACGTCGACAACATAGACATTGGTTCAATCTTGAGAAAACCTAGCCTTTAAGCATGACGGGTTTGATTGATCATGTTGGTCTAGTGGGATCTATGGTTCTCATGAACTATAATATATAACGAAGAATTGCACTGACGTGATCTTCGAAAACGTGTAGCAAATATTGCTACCTATCTCACCATGTTTGAGTCTTGCGAGATTCTTGAAATGAGATTCTCCTATTTTTAGAGAGAATGATATTGATGCAATAAATTATGTATTATTGCAAGACGAGTGGGGTGAAGCCATTTTGTTGGCTTACTATATTTTTAAATAAGATACCCCAAAAAGTAAAAATTCCCTATGAGTTATAGAAAAGTACAACTTTCTTATAAATACTCTGAAATGTGGGGGACGTGTCGTGCTAAGGTGGCATAAACTCGTGCCAAAGAAAATGGTAATAGATCCAAAGCGTTGGACTATATTTTCATGGCTATGCACACAATAGCATTGGTTGTCGGTTTGTTATGTATGAATCTAAAGGTTCATAAAAACACGATAATGTAATGAAGAAATGCGTTCTTCTTTGAACAATGTTTTCTTGTAAATTCATTGTGGTTGGACAAAGTTCTTCAAACGAGTCTTTGATGATATTGACATAGTCAAGATCAAAAAGAAATTGAAGAAACTGGTGAGGTCCACGAAAAGCCAAGACGAAGCATAAGGGTAAGAACAGAGAATTTATTTTCTAACTTACATGATAGAGGTCGAGCCTCAAACGTATTAGAAGCTATAAGCTCTATTAAAGATCATTTATGTAAAGAAGCCATAAAATATGAGATTGATTCCATTTGACACGACCACACTTGAGAATTGGTTGACCACCTTCTTTCGGGATGTAAACCATTGAGTTCTAAGTGGATTTTCAAACAGAAAATCAAAACAAATGGAATAATTGAAAAAAATAAGGCTAGACTTGTGATCGAAAGATACAAGCAACAAGAATGCCATTATTACTTTTATACTTATTCTCATGTGACGAGAATAAATTCAATAATAAAGATTTTGGCGATTGGCACTCTCCAAAATCTGTAAGTACATCAAATGGATGTGAAGACTGTTTTCTTAAACGGAGGTTCTTGATTAAGAACTCAACATGGAATAACCCGAGGGTTATGTAGATCATATGAAAGAAAATAAAGTCTATAAATTGGTGAAGTCCTTGTGTGGACTTAAATAAACACCGAGAACGATGTATGAAAAATTTGACAACGTCGTGATGTCAAAAGGTCCCAAAAACAATGAGTGTGATAAATGTGTCTACGTCAAAACTACAGAAGAAGGATATTTGGTTCTCTGTCTGTACGTTAATGACATACTCATTGTGGGTAGCAACGACCGAATGGTGAAGTCCATTAAATGTTTGCTGAATTCAAGATTCAATATGAAAGACATGAGACTGGTCGATGTAATCTTAGAAATTAAGATTAAGAGATCGTCAGTGGGTCTTATATTAACTCAGTCACACTACGTGGACAAGATTCTTGAAAAATTCAGCAATGGTGATTCTGGTGTAGCTAGAACTCCAATGGACACGAGTCAACACTTATCTTAGAATAAGGGAGAAAGTGTTGATCAAGTGGAATATGCTATAGTGATAGGAAGTCTGATGTACATAATGAATTGTACACGACCAACATTGCTTATAAAATTAGCATGTTGAGTAGATTCACGAGTAATCCATGCAATGAGCACTGGAAAGCAATTGGGAGAGTACTTAGGTACATCCGTTATACTCGTGACTACGGGTTGCATTATACCAGAGATCCAACTGTTGCTTGAAGGTTATACCGGAAAAAGTTGGATATATGTTATACAAGACTCCAACGCAACAAGTGGATATGTTTTCACTTTAGGAGGTGCAATTGTGTCATGGAAATCTTCAAGAAAAACGGTGATAACCAGATCCACGATGGAATCTGAGTTTGTGGCATTAGACAAATGCAGAGAATAAGCCAAAAGGCTCCATAATTTCTTGGAAGATATTCCTTAGTGGCCCAAATATGTGCCAACAATATACATATATTGTGATAATCAATCTATGATTGAAAGAGCATATAATGTTCTGTACAACGGTAAGTCTAGACATATACGTCGACGACATAATACCGTTAGACAACTGATCTCAACTGGGGTTATCATCCTTGACTACTTGAAGTCAAAAGATAACATTGCGGATCCGCTAACCAAATGGTTAAATAGAGATTAAGTTGAAAAGACATCGAAGGGAATGGGACTTAAGCCTATTGAAAATTAAAGTCTTGTGAAGGAAAACCCAACCATGTTTGACTGGAGATCCCAAGATCTTGGTTCAATGGGACAACCTAATTGTAAGAACTTTGCACGGTCACTGTGGGGGTCAACCCTTGTCCATTCCTAGATGAAACAGTGACACCCGTAATGGAAAAGGTTAAGCATTATGCTTTTAATGATTCTTACGCGTCGGAAATCCGAGCGGAATAATACGGGTTATTCCTAGATAAGAAATCACCTATGTGAGAGAGAGGAGGGGCCGCCTCTAAGGAAAATTGTGGGGGCTTAATTTTCTGGAAAACTCTTGCAGAACCAGGCGTATGTCCAGGGCCAAAATGGACATAAACCATGAGAACCGCAACGGTAAAAGGAATTATTCCTGTGTGAGATTTATGGAACGTTTGCACAAACGGCGGATAGTTCAATGACGTCAAGTCACACTATCGGCTAGCAAAGAAAGTATTTCTCATGAGGGAAGGTTCAAGGGCGTGTCCTACCTATCCTATGCAGGCATAGTCCGTAGTACTCCACCACCACATGATGTATGCATGATCATTCAATTTCATTCATGTGGGGGATTGTTGGAAAATTGGTAAATGAAACAGGTTTGTACAATCGACTTTGGGTCGAGTTTGGTACATAGGTGAATGAGAAATTGATGCTCAACGTTGACTAATTAAAGTCGGAAATATTGTATATCAATATTTAATATTTCTATTTTGCGTAAATAGAATTATGTAATTTTCTGCTATATTTTATATACGGAAAATAATAAGCATCAAAGAGATAATTAATTATCTTAGGAAATCTTTCCATAAGATTTACCTAACAGTTTCTATAACTGAAACGTGTCTACGTTCATCCGAGATCTTTGCGAGATCTGTAATTATCTTAATTACCTGATTCGTAATTATCTTTACCATGTTTCTTGGTGGCTAAGTCTTCCAACTTTCTCCCTAACCTAATTAGTATAAATAGGGGTCGCTCCCCATAGGGTTTATATAAGAAAAATTACACTTTTGCATACACAAAAAAATGTTTTAATCATTGTGTGGTGGTGGTAGTCTGTTACCGTTCGAGTTCGCCGGGATTGTTCTGCGAGTGCTAGCAGGCAATTCGAAAGGTCGTTTTATCCTGGGAAGAGTTAGTCCAACGATCTCAGCACGTGGAGAGGACTAAACTACTTTAAGGAAACCGAGAAGGACTCGACCAATTACTACGGTTATTTTCAGTTTTGCGTTATTATTGATTTTATCTATTTGCGTGTCAATTTATATACTGTTCGTTATCTCCATTGTTTCTAACAAATACAAAACAAAGAACTCACTTTTCTTCGGAATAAATAAATTATACATAATTCACATGAATCAACGGCGAGGACATTATGTAATAAACATCTGAAGCGCGATTAGATCTGAGAAAAATAAATGGTAACCTGATACAAGAGAATATCGGAAGCCATCAGCACGGGGTAGGTAAGAAGTGAGACTCCGACAGAGTCATCAACCTGAATGCAGAAAAACAATGAAAAAAAGATTGACATATTTTCTATTCATATTGAGGATAACAAGGAGATAAGAGGTTCCACTACTTTCAATTGTGTCGGAATGGAAATTTTAGCTATGCATATTGCTGATGTGAATTCAAGCCGATATCGCAGTCTTTAGGCAATCTTATGTGCTCTTTTAAGAGCTCAGAGGAACTGATCTAACTCAATCTTATAGCTAATCTAACATAATTGTGAGTTTAACACCAAAAGCACTAGTAACACTTATGTACCAAAATAGTATTCTCCGTAGCTCCTCCATTATCAATCAACTATTATTTTCTCCTACCATGAAACATACGTTTGGCCCTTGTAGTAACGCTAAAATCATGTTTTATAAATATTTTCAAGAAAATTCATGATGAACTCAAGTTCCAATGACTTTGTTTTTCCTTATTAAACTTTCGTTGTCAAGTCCCAGAAAATAAATGGACCCCGAGAGAAACAAAAGGTATTCGATCTCCAGATAGTCAAGATGCTCACTGCATATTGTCTCTTCTCTTCAAATTGAATCATCCGATTAAGCGAACAAATCGGGGCAATAGAACTGAGCAACAACATCAACTCGGCATGAGCACGGACACTAGACTGCACAAAGACTGAAGCCTACAATTGGAAATCATAAAGTGAGGATTCCACAGGGAACGACCAACAAGGACAATAATTTTAAGTGCCAAGCAATGGCGCGGCAACCTTGGAGGTATCCACACCGCATGCCAATATAAAGAGCTGCAGTTTGTTTTGTCGCTTTGCTTAGTTTCTGTGTATCATAACGTAGGCTTGTCTGCAAGAAAAATTTACAAAATGAAGAACCTGGTATATTAAGAATCACAACAATAACAATAGCCATTAACCTTCTCTTAACTGCTCTACATCACTTTGCAAACAAAAATTATTTGTTCGAGATATTGCTATCACTAACTGAGAGAGAAACATGCTCGAGAGTTTCCGATAAGTTTATTGAATTATCCTATACATGAGAAAGAACCTGTAAGACTTACCAAAATATTAAGTTGATATTTTGTGAAATCCATTTAGATTAAATGGTGAAAGGTATTAAACTTGTAGAATAGAAAATGTATCATGATCTATGCATAATAAAGATCTTTACCTGTAGGAGGCATTACATAACTAATGCATACAGAGTAACTACTAAAGATTTTGGTGCCATAAGGCGATCTTCCAAAAAGTTTAGAAGATGCAAAAGAAAACTCTTCATGTGTTGTGTATAGTATATACATGGAACATCAATATGAAGATGATGTTGCTATTCGCTGGAAATGATATTGTCCAAATCCTCACTGGATGTCATATTGATATTCGCAAATTGTAATAACAATATAATATAAGGATAACATTCTAAGAAATGCTTGAAAGAAAAGTATATGAGAATGAGAGCAAACCACAGGGATGTCCGCAACGAGAAAGAGTGCCTCGTAGTTATTCTGCAAAAGCAAACATGAAGCTGAATAAACAACTTGCTGTTACAAGGTTGAAGAACATTTAGTAATAAAAATCTAATTGATCAGATTTATCTCTACGGTAGTAGATATGTGGTAGCATTGAGACTAAAGCGATGCTGCTCTTCAAAACCGGTAATTTGATACCCTGAGTGGGAGTTAATTACATATCAAGTGCAGCAAACATGCGACCACATCTAATGGATAACTGACTAATTAACCTATATGGTATTGTGATAAAATCTTTTACCACTGAACATATGGTTAGTATATACCAACAATGTCGTTCGTTTTAACCAGGCAGGCCGCTATATATAAATGAATATTTGGGACACAGACAAGAAGAATATAGGGAGAGAGATCAGCCGTTAAGTTGTTTCTTCTTTCTTCCCATTAATAACAAGTACACTTGATCAAGGCAAACAAGTCATTCTGAATCAAAATAAACAATCATGTGCTTGGCGCGCGCACAATTATCCAATAACTAACTAACTTGCAAGTCAATCCAATTTTTTATCGGACCAAGATAGTTCGCAAGATGTATGGATCCCGTGGCTTGGACTCCGGAGACCACTCTCTTCTTCCTATAGTTTTTCAAAAAGAAGTTCTATTAGTTTTGGTGTTCAGGGCATATCAAACTGAGTTCATCTTGATTCTATATATGATAAGAACAAAGAAATTCGAATATATCACATAAAAGAATAAATCAAACAAAACACTGTTTAATTACTTCCTGAGGGGGCTTGAGGAAGTTAACGGTTGGGAAGCAGAGATGCTCTGACAGTTAACTATACGCCCCCTATTGTGCATTGCGCAGCCCGTCGACATTCTCAAGATTTTATTCAGATGAACGCCGCATGCAGGGGCGTATTTAGCCCCCTCAATAGACAAATTCGGAATACCCCACTGGCTGCATGGCCTGCTGCTTTAGAAAGACAAAATTGAATATATTTATTAACCAACTGTCAACATATATCTATTAATAATATAAGCAAAGCCATTCTCCCTCACAAATGAGTAGTTTGTGACACCAAGACCAAAACTTCCCAACTCCTCAACTTTAGTAACTTCTCGGTAGGAAAAAAAAAAAAGATAAGCACTTAAAATTCAAATATTAGAGTAACCACCATATTTCTTTTTATAATTTATTTTCTACCTTCACACATAAAAGTTTTTTCCCTCCGCTATCGCAACTTTCATTCTCTCTCGAATTTTAAATTAGCGGTTTACTAACCGCATATTCCCACAGTTTTCTGAGATTTGAATGTTAATTCAACTGATCCCATACTCACGGGATATGGAAAAAACCATTCACGGAATTTGAATGCTGATTTTGCCTATCATCCTATCAACCTGGTTTTAGTTTTTTATTTTTGTATTAAACTATAAATCTATAGACATTTGTATCTCAGGACTTGAACATATTCTCATTATATGTTATCTTTTATTGTTTATTTTCAAATTTCAGTCTCAATTTGTGGTTGTATGATGACTTTTCTTCGTTTTTCAGATTTTTCCAAACAGATAAGTAAGAAAATATGAGGACAACAATCTCCCAGCAAACTATTCCCTTCTACCAACTATGGAGCGATTCAGAATTATAAATTTTTGTGTGAGATATTTATATTCAAATTTTATTTACTGTTTTCCACACTTTTTATATTCTCTTTGCTTTTGTGATTAATTTGAGGCTTTGTGCATTATTTAATATTTCACGAAAGTTAGAACCAATAATCTTAATCCTTCTAGCAATACTGCATGTATGGAAAATCACCCTGTTTTAACATTTTAAACATAATCCTAGACAAGCTTATAAACAAGATAATTAGTAAGGTAGATCATAATCTTTTAGTCAATTTCATCTTTTTAAATCATAATCTTTCTTTATTACTATTTTTTAGGTTTGTTGAATTACATGATCTTTCTGTTAACTCTTATTATTTCTGCCACCAGTTAATTGAAGAACGTGTTCTTATTTTTACAGTTCTCTCTTTTGTGAGTTTGCGTACTAATTGTTTTTTTCTCTTATCTTCTCAGGCTATATATGAAGATAAGAACTAATTAGTGAGTTCATCTCTTTTGTTATTTATACTAGTATCTTCTGACTATAATCTTTATTTTGTTTTCTAGATTTTTTTAAGGAAAAGATAGTGTTTCAGATTCATATATAATTCAAAATTTCAAATTCTGAAATCAAGATTTATGTAACTGTATCGGCCACGAGTACTCTTCCAGATTTGTTGGTTGTTTAAAACTCAACTCTCTAATTCTACGAGTTAACTTTCATTCTTTACGTAAGCTCTCATTATATTACTTTCCCATCACTGTGCCGATCAGATGTTCTGATATTGATATAAGCATAGGTGACTAGGAGGTTTTGTGAGGTTTTGAAATGGGGTAAGGAGCCACATTACAACCATCAACATGTTAAATTACTCATGTTCACCACTATTGCATACTATGTTTTTAAGATAGTATAAGACACGTTAAAATTAAAATATTTTTTACACTAAAGAGAAATTAGCACGCGGTCTCCGCGTGCGCTTTTTTGCTAGTATATATTAAACAAAGTAGTTATACAGATGCACTGAGGGGAAGATGGAGCAAGAAGAAGTGGCGCGGAATGGGAGGCTGAGCAACTGCGAGAGCGCCATCACTATTCACTGCTAGGGTGCTACTGCTGCTGGTTTTCAAATTTGAAAAAACAAATTTAAAATTCCTTATTTATAACTTTTTTGCTTTGTATTAAAAAGGTAATATATATATATATATATATATATATATATGTGTGTGTGTGTGTGTAACTTATGTAACTTATTCTTGCCAAACTCAAATATATTCACCTCCAAATAAATATTACATGACTTTCCTAATTTTATTACTTGATTCTCTTACATAAAAAGAAGGTTAAAATATATATAAATTTTGTATCCATAATTAAGTTATTATATTTTCTATACATTTTAATTATATTATACTTAAACAAATATGTCGATCATGCGGGGACCGCGTGCCGATGTTTCTAGTTTTTTAGCTAATTTAATTTAAACAAGAATTTCACATGTAAATATTTTGCTACAAAAGTTATTCTTCTAACTAATCTCATTGCCAGTCCTTGTATGCAGAGGCGAACCACTATAAATTCATGGGGTTCCTCACAATTTCCTATTTTAAGAAGAAAATAAGCTTAGGCCTAGTTTGTTTCCTCGGAAAATGGGGGAAAAGAAAAATAAAAAGGGAAACTAAGATTTTTTGGAAATCTTTTAAGGAAAATAATTTTTTCCCTTATTTTTCAAGCGTTTGGATCATACTAATTTTCCGGAAAAAGTTATTATTATGTGTCACAAATTTTCCTCTCTTTTTCCAAGATTCATTGGATTTTCCTTATTTTCCAAAGATTTTCTTTCATTTCCAAGAAAATCTCAAATTGCCAAACACCAAGAAGAAAATATTTTTCTTCATATTTTCTTTTTACGTTGAATGTAATGATTTAATATTTAAACACATAATGAATAGTATTCCAAAAAAGGGAAGTGCAATAAAATTATATAGAATCCATGAAATAAATTTTATAATTAGAGGTTCTTTCAATTTGATTTTTTATAATTAGTATCTTATCTTAGATGATGTAAATACACGTGTCATTGTTAGATTAAGTTCAAAGCTTCAAAATGAGTGGTACCTAAAGCATAGTGGTGGGTAGTGTTCTACCACAATTGTGATCCATCTAACCCAATCTTTGGGATTGCTCCGTGTCATACATGCGAGATATGGCTCCACACATTGGTTGACTCTTTTAATCTCACCATATGTCTCGGAGTGATAAGTTGTACTTAATGTCTCGGAGTGATAAGTTGTACTTAAATTATGTTGCACCCCTAGAGTAGACTAAAGGTCCTTCCAAAATGAACTTACAATTTTTTTTGTCTTGTGATACTTTGAGGTAGACCATGTAATTTATAAACATAATCCAAGAAGACTTTAGCAAAGTGTGAAGCCTTACACGGATGAGCTAGTGGAATGAAATGAGTCACCTCTATCAACAATCACCCAAATGGTATCCCTCCCTTCAAACTTGTGTAAATTTTCAATAAAATCCATACTAATATGTTGCCAAGTTTCATGAGGCAAAGTAAGAGGCGCTAGCAACCCTATGGTTTTAATGTGTGTGAACTCTCTTTTCTCACAATGGCTCTGATACCATAAAGAAAATATAAAGGATACAGAATATTGTGAAATATTTTTTCTATATTTTCCAACGTGAGAAGAGAGTACAATACATTGAAGTATTTATAGTGTTGCATAATAAACTAATACAATGAATCAAAATCCCACTAATTAATCTCAACGGTAGTATTATTCTTGAATGGAGGATATTAGCAGATGATCCAGCAAATTAATCCATCCAGGGGTTAATTTGCCTAATTTTCCAAACTTTCCTTTTTTGGAAAGATTTTAGTTTTCTATTAATTAGTTTTATTCCCTTTATAGTACGCGGCTAATTACTGTTACTGTTAGCTAATTTAATATTACCGTTGTAATTAGTTAATAGTATAAATAGATCTTAGATCGTAGTTTTATTCACTTTTCCCCGATTCTAATCTTCATCATCAACAATGAGGAGAAGAATTCTCTCTCTCAAAATCGTGTAATCGTTTGTTCATCAATAAAAGGCACAATCTGTTTCTTTTGTCGATTTGATCCGAGATTATTGAGCGCGCTCACTTTAACATGGTGCCCATCGTTGGATTCCGCGAATCCTAAGGTTTTTTCCATTGCATTACTGTACTTTGTCGGTTAGATTCGCTCTTTGTACGATTCTAAGCGATTACTTTGCCCTAATTCTCTGATTTGATGATCTATGAACCCTAATTTGGTTAATTTTGTGATTTTGTGCACTGTTTCTTTGAATTGTGTTTTTCCAAACCCTAAATCATTAGTGTTGGCATGACTACCCCTGCTGATTCGAGTTCTTCTACGCCTATTGTTACTAAGAATCCTAGTGAGGATTCTAGCTCTGTTTTCTTTTTAAGATCTCATGATTTTACTGGTCAATCCATTATAAGTGACAAATTGGATGGCAAAAACTATCTGGCAAGGAGTAAGGGTATACTTATGGTACTCACTGTTAAGAACAAGATGTGTTTCATTGATGGTTCTATGCCACAACCCCCTAGCAGTGATGCCACCAAGTCTCTGTGTTGGATAAGGACTAATGAGATGGCTCTTTCTTGGCTCTTGAACTCTGTTGTGTATGAGATTAAGCAGAGTTTGCTCTTTCACACCTCTGCTCTGAAGTTGTGAGATGATTTGAAAACAAGATACTCAAGAACTGACAGGTCCAAAGTGTATCACCTCCAGAAATCTTTGGCTTCCATTCATCAAGGTGGCAATCCCATCACTTAATACTACAATGGTTTCAAAACTTTGTGGGATGAGTTGCTTAGTCAAAGGCCAATTGTTGCTTGTACTTGTGGACAGTGCACCTGCAATGTTAATAGAACTATGACTGGAATCCAACAGAATGACTGTGTTTTGAAGTTTCTTATGGGGTTAAATGACACATATTCTGCCATAAGAAGTCAGATCCTAATGATGACTCATATGCCTAATCTCTCTAGAGTTTATTCTCTCTTACTTCAAGAGGAGAATCAAAGATATGTGTATTCTTCAACTACTGGTAATCTTGAGTTCATGGCACTATTCACTCGCCAAAGGAACTACTCAACTACTCAGAATCCAGCTTCATTTACTCAAGGCAATCACAACAACAATGGCAAGAGGAAACTGAGCAAAGAGGAGGAGAAGAAGAAGCTTAAATGCACTCACTACAACTTCCATGGTCACACTATTGACTCTTGTTTCCAACTTAAAGGTTACCCTCTTGGTTGGACAGGTCCCACAGGAAAGAGAACAAATTCTAACACTTCCCACAATGCCAATACTGCTATGGCTCATGTCATGATGAGTGATTCTGGCTCTACTGCTCCCCAATCTCAATCCTCAACTTCTCATTCCTCTCACAAGGATCTCTTTGAGGAATTCTGGGCTTACAAGCACGCTAAGGAGAACAAGATGTTGGCTTCTACTTCCATGAAACAGCTCACCATTATGCTGCTACTGTCACCACTACTCCTGGTATTCCTGGCACTTTTGCTTTTAATTCTGTTTCTCTTAAACCTTATAGTCAAGTCTAGATTCTTGATACTGGTGCAACATACCACATGATTTGTGATATAAGTTGGTTCACTTGCACTCCTAAGCCCTTTCATGTGGTGATTCAATTACCTAACAATAGTGTTACTATAGCTACTCATATAGGTTCTGTCATGCTTACTCATAATGTTACTTTGCATAATGTTCTGTTTGTTCCTACTTTCACCCATAACCTTCTTTCTATATCCAAACTAACTAAGCACACAGACATTCAGTTAACTTTCATGCACACACATTGTTTGTTACAGGTTTCAAGCTCAGGAGGAGGATTGGTTTTGTTGATTTGAGAAATGATTTGTACATCATGTAGCCTTTCATCTCTACAAACAATGTTTCTCCTTTTTTGAATACTTGTGATTCTGCAAATAGAAGTGATTTTCAGTTCTGGCACAATAGGCCTAGTCACACTTCTATTGAAAAGATTCATTCTATCAAATGTATTCCTCATTTCAAAATTAATAAAGAGCAACATTGTGTTGTCTGTCATTTCTCTAAGCAAAAACATCTTCTATTTCCTATTAGTACTAGCAAAACACATTGCATTTTGAAATCATTCACTGTGATATATGGAGCCCCTTCTCTGTTACATCTCATGAAGGTTACAGATACTTCCTCACTATAGTTGATGATTACTAAAGATGCACTTGGGTGTATTTGATGAAACTCAAGTCTGAAGTAAGACCAATTCTTGTTACTTTCCAGAAGTTAGTTTTTAATCAATTTTCTGTGAATATTAAGATTCTTAGATCAGATAATGGTATTAAATTCAAAATGCCTAGCTTCTACAACACTCATGGCATTACTCATCAAACAAGTTGTGTAGAAACTCCACAGCATAATGGATTGATGGAAAGAAAGCACCAGCATCTTCTTCAAGTTGCAAGATCTTTAAGGTTTCAATCTGGAGTACCTCTCACTTACTGGAGTAACTACATTTCTACAGCTGCTTTTATCATTAACAGGTTACCTTCCAAGGTTATTGACAATAAAACCCCTTATGAATTACTATATAAGAAGGTAGCTGATTATAATCTTCTTAGAAGATTTGGTTGTCTGTGCTATGCATCCACTATCACTGCACAAAGACAGAAATTTGACCCTAGAGCTACTCAGTGTATTTTCTTGGGTTACCCCTCTGGTACTGAGGGATATTTGCTTATGGACATGCTCACAAATAAGATCTTTACCTCTAAAACTGTCATGTTTTATGACCACATATTTCCTTTCAAAAACAAGAAACATAACAGTCATTCTACTTGTGACAATACTCAATTTTGCACTGATCCTTTTATAAATGTGTCGCAGCAGCAAGTGCAGGTTACTCATCCACTTCAACAACATGCCAGTCTCCTGCTACTTCTGATGATAGTTCAACATACAATCAATTACAACTTCCCTTCAACTCCTGAAGCAACCAGTGGATAATGATCATTCATTCACTCTAGAATCCACTCACAGTGCTGCTCCACTTCCTCCATCTACACAACAACATGATACTGGAACCTCTCAACCACCAGAATCAGTACAACACACAAATACTTCCAGCCCTATTCCCAATGAACTAACTAGAAAGTCTTCTAGACACACTGCTCCACCAGCTTACTTACAAGCATATGATTATTCCCTTCCTCAGTCCCTTCATAAATCTAATAACTCCTTGGTAAAATATCCTATCACACAGTATATAGACACTTCAAGATTGGGCCCTAGCCATAAAGCCTTTACAGCCTCTATTTCTACTCTCACTGAGCCCAATAACTTATCTCAAGCAAACAAGAACAGTGAGTGGCAGAGGGCTATGAAGGCTGAGATTGAAGCTCTGGAGAAAACTAACACACGGGTTCTCACAACTCTTCCTCCATGACAAAATTGTGTTGGTTGCAGATGGGTCTACAAGATCAAATACAAAGCAGATGGTTCTGTAGAAAGATTCAAAGCTAGACTAGTGGCAAAGAGGTACACAAAGGAAGAAGGCTTGGATTACTTTGACACCTTCTCCCTTGTTGCTAAGATCACTACATTTAGAGTTCTCATTGCTTTAGTTGCATCTCAGAACTAGTTTCTCAAGCAATTGGATGTCAACAATGCCTTCCTCCATGGAGACCTTGATGAGGAAATTTACCTGAAGTTACCTCCTGGATATGGTGAACCTTCAGATCAGAGAGTTTGCCTTCTCAAGAATAGTCTGTATGGCCTTAAACATGCATCTAGACAGTGGTACACTAAACTTACCACTTGTTTACTTTCTTATGGTTTTAAGCAAACTCTTTCTGATAGTTCTCTCTTTATTCTTCAAGTTGGTACCAGTATTTATTGTTCTCTGTGTATATGTTGATGACATAATCTGACAGGAAACAATCTTGATACTATCAACAATATCAAGAAGCACTTAGATGATAGATTCACTATCAAAGATCTAGGTGATCTCAAGTATATCTTGGGCATTGAAGTAGCTAGAAGTTACAAAGAAATTGCTTTATGCCAAAGAAAATATGCCCTAAATATTCTCAGTGAAACAAGATATCTTGCTTGCAAACCCTCTTCTACTCCTATGGAATCTACTACTAAGCTACATAATCATAGTTCTCCTACTCTTACTGATCCCTCTCTTTACAGAAGACTTGATGGTAGATTGATGTATCTAACAATTACTAGACTTGACTTATGCTATAGTATTCAGTGTCTAACTCAGTTTATGTCAAATCCAACAGAAGCTCATCTTGCAGTTGCTCACAAATTCCAGAGATATCTCAAGACAACAATAGGTAAGGGCATATTCTATTCTTCATGTTCTGAGCCTCACTTAAAATCTTATTGTGACAGTGATTGGGGAGGTTGCAAGGACACCAGAAGGAGTATCACAGGCTATGCCATTTACTTAGGAGATGCTCTGATCTCTTGGAAAGCTAAGAAGTAGACAACGGTTAGCAGATTTCATGTGAAGCTTAGTACAGAGTCATTGCAGCCACAACTTGTGAACTACTCTGGCTCAAACAACTACTTCATGATCTCTCTTTCATAAAGTGCAAACTTCCCTTACTATTTACTGACAACATAAGTACCTTATGTATTGCCAACAATCATGTGCATCATGAAAGAACAAAACACCTCCAGATTGATTGCTTATTTGTCAGAGAAAAAGGTTCAACAGAAACTTTTGAAGATCATTCACATTCCATCTCAAGAGCAAGTAGCAGACATCTTCACCAAACCTCTGTCATTACAGCCTTACACCAAGCTCATTGCCAAGATGGGATTGATTGACATCCACTCCCCTCTCGCGCGGGGGGGTGGGGGGTATTAGCAGATGATCCAGCAAATCAATCCATCCAGTGGTTAATTTGCCTAATTTTCCAAACTTTCCTTTTTTGGAAAGATTTTAGTTTTCTGTTAATTAGTTTTATTCCATTTATAGTAGGCGGCTAATTACTGTTATCGTTAGCTAATTTAATATTACCGTTGTAATTAGTTAATAGTATAAATAGATCTTAGCTTATTCACTTTTTTTCGATTCTAATCTTCATCATCAACAATGAGGAGAAGAATTCTATTTCTCAAAATTGTGTAATCGTTTGTTCATCAATAAAAGGCACAATCTTTTTCTTTTGTCGATTTGATCCAAGATTATTGAGCGCGCTCACTTTAACAGAGGAGATAATTGATCTTCTCTTGACATACTCTTTTGCCAACTCCTTGAATTTCTCTTGTGATCTGCTATATTAGGAATGACAACCATATCTTGATTATTTTCCTTAATATTTGTATCCTCATCAAGATTGCTTTTGTTAATAGATGGAAGAAATCTTGAGTACATTACTTTCCAAAATATATATGTGTGGGCGAGAGTAGGCCAAGCTTAAAAATTCAAAGGCCGTTAATACAATCTATGTTTTATACTTTTCATTAGTATTCTGAAAACAGGACCGGACCGGCTGGTCGAACCGGTCCGTCCGTTGTTCGACACCTTTTCCGGTCCATTTGGAGTAAAACCGCGGGTCATTTCAGCCGAGTTGAACCGCCCAAAAACCCGGGTCAACCAGATCGAACCGGTCACCCGGGCCGGTTAGTGAACCGGTCAATTTTTATTTTTTTAAGGCTAAATAACTTATTGGTCCCAACATTTAAAAATTAACCTAATTTGCAGCAAAAGTAGACACCTCCGTTCATATTCTTGCCTCCTGATAGTTTTTTGAAGAGAAATTGAATTGTTGAAGACTTCAAGTGATCAAACACCAAAAGCCCAAAAATCGAGTAATTTCGTTTTTTTTCATGCTATTTATTCACTCTTTTTTTTCATGCAATAATCAATATATAATTGTGTGTATATCCTGTTTTGAGTTGTATCAGATTATAATATATATATATATATATATATGTATGTGTATATGTATATGTATCAGATTATATATATATATATATATATATATGTGTGTGTGTGTGTGTGTGTGTGTGTGTGTGTGTTATACTTGCTGATTTTTTTTTTTGGTTTTTGTTTGAGTTCTGACTACTGATATAGGCATAGGCTGGCGTTTTTTTTGCTTTTTGATTTGGTGTTTTCATGTACTGATCGATTGCACAGGTTTGTGCTTAATACATGTGAGGTTTGAAGTTAAAAAAAAAGTGTGTGTTGTACTGTTTGAGTTGTGCAGACTATATATATATATATATGTATATGTATGTATAGATTATATATATGTGTATCTCAGTATATGTATCAGATTATATATATATATATATATATATATATATATATATATATATGCAGATGTATATGTATCAGATTATATATATGTAAGTGTGTTATATTGTTATGAGTAGACTATATATATATATATATATATATAGATGTATCAGATTATAATTATATATATGTGTACTGCATTTATTTATCACTTTATTAACATCTAGAGTTTATCTAATTCTAAATAGAAAATGGAAGAAAATACAACAAGTGCCTCTACACAAGCTCCAACTCAAGAAACAACTCGGTCGCAAAGTCGTCCAACTCAAAATGCTCGACGTAAGACTGACATTGCATGGAAATTATATAGATTTTTTTAAATACACTTTGACCGGTTCAACCAGTAGTTTAACCGATACAACCGATCGAACCTTGAACAAGTAAAGTTGTCGGGTCTATGTCTAGTTTTTAAAACACTGCTTTTCATAGGACACTTCTATACTATATATTATCAATACTTGCGATAGCAAGCTAACTAAGATCTTCTTAAAATTTGTTATAGCTCTAGTTTGGAAAACTTTAGCACAAAATACACACGTAAAATCAAATCAAAAATTATATCTATTGGATCATAAATCCAATGATGTTGGATCGTTAATCCAACGTTGGACTTATATGCAAATAATTGTGAAATGCAGTACATCGTAAATTATAGCCCAACTAAAAAGTGATCTAAAGTTACGGTTAATTTGGGCTTTATGTATCTTAAAGGGTGTGGGCCTTAAATGTGTAGAGACTGTAGTAGCTTGGACTTACAATTAGGAGTGGGAGGGCCGGGTCGGGTTCCCGCGACCCGACCCGACCCGACCGGATTTTCCCCGAGTCGGGGAAAATCCGGCACGAAACCCGACCCGTTGCTGCGGGAGATTTCTCCCGCAGCAACACCCGCGGGTCGGATCGGGATCCAGGGTTGGCTCCCGATCCGACCGCGGGAATCCGAGAACACACACATCACACACACAACACACACATAACACACACACACACAGCACACACAAACGCGATGCCATCTCCGAACCACACACACAGCAAACACACACAAACAGCAAACACACACAAACACAAAAAATTTGCAGCCCCTCCTCCGCCCCGCCGCCGCCGCCCACCATCTTCTTCAACCACCATTTTCTTCAAGCACCATCTTCTTCAACCACCATCATCCACAATCCATTGTTAGATGGCAAAAAACGCCCACCAACACCACCGAGCAACCTTTCACCTCCACCACCGCGCCATCGCAACTCGACGCCACCGCCACCACCACCACCAATCGCCACAAATTCATTTCTCCCACCCGAACCCACTACCTCCGTCGAACCCTGCCGCCGTCGCGCCTCCTGGAAATTGAAATCCAGGGGATCGCGGGACCCCTGACGGGATCCCGAAATCCGCGGAACTCCCGCAATCGAGGGAGTTCCGCACTCCGCGGTGCGGATCGGGAGTCGCGGCGAGCTCCCGATCCCCGCCGATCGGGAATCCGGCCCAACTCACCCCTACTTACAATGATGGTCTGAAGCCCAAGTTACAAAGCTAGGGCATTATTTCTTAGTATATAAAGGTGGTCTTGGTCCCCAAGTCACACAAGACACATTCCTTTCTATATCCCGTCAATAGATAGAGCAAGAGAGAATTTAAGGAACTTTCCATTGGGGCTTGTGCTGATTTGGAAGACTAACCACGCAATTCATCAATCAATCAATCGATATGAAATCCGGCACGCTTCCATTATCTTACCTCTATTGAATCTCGATAGTTTAACAAGATGTTTACGGTTTACGTGTGATGATTTCACCGATATATGCGTTAAGAACTTACAAGTGGTATCAGAGCCTCTTCATGTTAAATTATGGGATAATTGTTTATCCATGATTGATTGTATAATTCTTGAATTTGATTATTGTTGATTTGAGAATATGGTGGATGATTAAATTATGTATGTGTATTTGCGAAAAAAGAGAATCGGTGTTTAACGCCGACGATTTGGTGAACGGAAGGACCGCCAAGGTCCGTACAGTAAAGAGACGTGGTCCGGCGACCACGGTCGGCGTCGTGGCAGCGGCGATTCCGCCGCCGCTACTGTAAATCGGAGAAAGCTTTTTAAATTCTTTTTTTTTTAAAGTTTAGAAATCAGTTTTTCTTTCAAAGAATTGAGTTTTAAAAATAAAATAATAAATTACGGGTACTGCCGGCGGTATCTCCGACCGCCGGCGTCAGGTAATCGCCGCCGCCGCGGGAAGTAAAGCAGCGGGACTTTTTCCCGCTGCTTGAGGGCTGCAGAACCCTACTGGGTTCAGCAGTTCATGGGCCCAGTTTCTGGGCCCAATTGTTTTGTTTTTAAACCAATTTTTTTTAAGATTAAATATTGGGCTGTTGGGCCCATTTCCGAAATATATATATATATATATATATATAAAGAAATCTTTGGGTTGTTATTGGCCCACTGTATAAAGTTAAAGTTTTATTTTTTGACCCACAACCCATTTGTTTTAAAATTTAAAGTTTTGTTCATTAAAATTAAAAAAAAAAGTTTAGTGCGGATGAAGTTTACGGGTATGATGTAGGATCCGGGTCAGGTCCGACCCGGCTCATACCCGATTGGGTCAAAGTCAACGCCGGTCAGCATTTGACCGTTGACTTTGGCATTGACTACAAAAAAAAAAAAAATTTTTGAAAAGTTTGATTTATGTGCGCAAATTAAATTCACATGTTGGGATATTGTATGTACTTTGAAATTAGTTGATGGAAATAACATGTTGCAAAAGTAACCTCTCTTGTTGAAATTGACTCTATTCAAAGTATAAATGGTTTTATGTATGTAACTTATGTAAATGTCCATCGGCCAAAAGGAAAATCGATATTTATCAGAATTGCTTGCGTATTTGCAGTAGTAAGCTTGTGATGATTAAGTGGTTTTGCATGTGAACATAATATCGGCTAAAAGTAGAGTTGTGTTCGACATTTATTATCAAAGTTTATTTATTGCTTCAAGATATCACTTACAAGTTAATGTTCGGTCAAAGATAAAATGTTGATGGAGTTACGATATCTTGAGATGGGATTTACACTTGTTTGAATTTATTTTGCTTAAAGTCTTATGTGAGCTTGTTTTGTTGTTTATTGTTTTATGTTCAATTAATGCTCCTGCTAATATCACTGCCAACATTAATTCCATTCCTATGCTAAATGGCTCTAACTTCAAATCATGGAAAGAGAACTTACTCATTGTTCTCGGTGTCATGGATCTCGACTATGCGATAAGGGAAAAATCTCCCGCCGCTCTTACAGATAAGAGTACCTCTGATGAGAAAAAGGATAAAGAGAGGTGGGATAAATCGAATCGCATGTGTGTGATGATCATGAAGAAATCCATTCCAGAAGCCTTAAGAGGCACTATGTCTGAGGAAATTACTACGGCAAAAGAGTTCTTAGAGGATATTGAGAAAAGGTTTGTCAAGAATGAAAAGGCTGAAATTGGTACACTCTTGACAAGCTTGACCTCAATGAAGTATAAAGGCAAAGGCAACATCAGAGAGTACATCATATAGATGTCTCATCTTGCTTCTAAGTTAAGGGCACTTAAGCTTGACCTCTCTGAGGGCTTGCTAGTCCATATGGTTTTAATATCTCTTCCTATCCAATTTAGTCAGTTTAAGGTGAGCTATAACTGTCAAAAAGAGACTTGGTCTCTAAATGAGCTCATCTCACACTGTGTTCAGGAAGAGGAAAGGCTTAAGCAAGATAAGACAGAAAGTGCCCATTTTGCATCAACCTCTAAGGACAAAGGACAAAAAAGGAAAAAGGGTAAGGAAGCTGCAGTCACAGCACCGTAGGTGAAACAAATAAAGAAACTCTATGATTCACAACAGAAACAAGGGTGAAGGGCATCAAAAGAAGCAATGCACCAATTACCATGCTTGGATTGCCAAGAAAGGTATGCTTTTTAATTTAGTTTGCTCTGAGGTTAATTTACTTTCAGTACCTAGACACACGTGGTGGATAGATTCTGGTGCAACCACTCACATCAGTGCGTCTATGCAGGGATGTCTTTACAGCCGAAAGCCAAATGATGGTGAAAGATACATCTATGTGGGCAATGGCAAGACAGTTGAAGTTGAAGCAATAGGGAAATTTAGATTATTATTAAAGAACGGTTCTTATTTGGATCTTAATGAGACTTTTATTGTACCGTCTTTTCGACGGAATTTGATTTATGTTTCTGTTTTGGACAAATATGGTTATTCTTGTTCATTTGGGAATGGATTATTTAGTTTGTTTCATGATTCAAAATTGGTTGGTTCTGGTTCTTTATCTTGTTATGATAATCTTTATTTAATTGAGACAATTGCTTCAACTAATGAATCCCTGTTATCGAAATCTCGATGTACTAAAAGAAAATTAACTTGTGAGAATTCAGCTACGTTATGGCACAAGAGATTAGGTCACATCTCCAAAAAGAGAATAGAGAGACTCGTGTCAGAAAAAATTCTCGACCCCTTAGATTACACAGGCTTTAATATTTGTGTTAATTGTATAAAGGGAAAGCAAACTAATAAAAGGAGATTTGAAGCCAATAGGACAACAGACTTCTTAGAACTTATTCATACAGACATTTGTGGACCATTTCCTACTTCTGCATGGAATGGTCAACAATATTTTATTACGTTCATAGACGACTATTCTAGATATGGCTACTTATATCTCATTCATGAAAAGGCACAGTCATTGGATGTGTTCAAAAGTTTTAAAGCTGAAGTTGAGAATCAACTCAACAAAAGAATTAAAAGCATTAGATCTGATCGTGGTGGTGAATACTATGGTAGATATGACGGTTCAGGTGAACAACGTCCAGGACCTTTTGCTAAGTACCTAGAGGAATGCGGTATCGTCCCACAGTACACTATGTCGGGTTCGCCCACTATGAATGGTGTTGCTGAAAGACGAAATAGAACCCTTAAGGACATGGTAAGGAGTATGATTACTCATTCTACCTTACCAGAAAGACTCTGGGGCGAAGCACTTAAGACTGCAGCATATATCCTTAACAGGGGTACCAACTAAAGCAACAATCAAAACCCCTTTTGAACTTTGGACGGGCAAAAAGCCTAGTCTTAAGCACTTTCACATATGGGGATGTCCAGCTGAGGCAAAGACTTATAAGCCTAATGAGAAGAAACTGGATGCAAGAACGATTAGTTGTTACTTTATTGGGTACTCTGAAAGGTCCTACGGGTATAAGTTTTATGATCCTACAAACAGATCAATTTTCGAGACAGGAAATGCTAGGTTTCTTGAGGATGCTGAGTTTGCGGGGGGAGATACAACTAGAAACATTGCTTTTGAAGAGGAATATGTCAATATTCCCGTGGGTATCATTAACATAGACCAGGGACTTGTCCCTGATCCAGTTGATGACACAATAGATCAAGACAATGTTGAAGAAACTACCCCGCAAAACATTACAGAAGAACAAACTGAAGCACCTCAAGAACCAATGCCATTAAGAAGATCCACTAGAGAGAGAAGAAATGCAATGCCAGCTGATTATGTTGTATTTCTTCAAGAACATGAGGTAGACATTGGAGTGATGGATGATGATCCTATCAACGTTCGTCAAGCCATGGAAAGTTCTAACTCTCATAAGTGGACCGATGCCATGAATGAAGAAATTAAGTCAATGAAAGACAATGACGTATGGGATCTCGTCCCATTGCCTAAAGGTGCGAAACCTATTGGTTGCAAATGGATATTTAAGACCAAAATGGATTCGAAAGGCAATGTGGAGAGGTATAAGGCTCGTCTTGACACAAAGAGCTTTACACAAAAAGAAGGCATAGATTATAAAGAGACTTTCTCTCCAGTTTCAACGAAAGACTCTTTCAAAAACATAATGGCACTAGTAGCGCATTTTGATCTTGAGCTACATCAGATGGACGTAAAGACAGCGTTTCTCAATGGCAACATTGAGGAAACGATTTATATGGTGCAACCAGAAAACTTTGTGTCGCAAGATACAGAGAATATGGTATGCAAACTCAAGAAATCCATCTATGGCCTCAAGTAAGCATCTCGGCAATGGTATTTTAAATTTCATCAAGTGATTATCTCGTTTGGTTTTGAGATGAATCTAGTCAATGAGTGCATATACCATAAGTTCTGTGGGAGTAAACATATCTTTCTGGTTATGTATGTCGATGACATCTTGCTTGCCAGCAACGATATAGGCTTATTGCATGAAACCAAGAAATTTCTAGATAGAAACTTTGAGATGAAAGATCTTGGTGAAGCATCTTTTGTGTTGGGAATCCAAATACATAGATATCGTTCTCAGGGTATTCTTGGATTATCACAAAAGGCCTATATTGAAAAAGTTCTCAAAAGGTATGGCATGCAAGAATGCAAACCAGGAAATACCCCTGTAGCTAAGGGAGATAAGTTTAGCCTCAGTCAGTGTCCTAAAAATGAGTTCGAGCAAAAGGAAATGGAGAAGATCCCATATGCCTCAGCAGTTGGGAGTCTAATGTATGCTCAAGTTTGTATGCGTCCGGATATTGCGTACATTACAGGAATGTTAGGCAGATATTTAAGCAATCCAGGAACCGAGCATTGGACAGCAGTCAAACAGGTCTTGAGATATTTACATAGAACAAAAGGTTACATGCTCACATATAGGAAGTCGGATCAGCTTGAGATCGTTGGGTATACCGACCGATTTAGCTGGATGCCAAGATAGTATGAAGTCTACATCAGGCTACATCTATATGCTAGCCGGAGGAGCTGTCTCTTGGAAGAGTGCTAAGCAGTCTCTTATAGCATCTTCTACCATGGCAGCAGAATTCGTTGCATGCTACGAAGCATCCAATCACGGGGTATGGCTGCGAAACTTTGTCACGGGACTGCGAATAGTGGAGAGTGTTGCAAAACCTCTTAAATTATTTTGTGACAATAAATATGTGGTTCTATATTCCAACAACATCAGGAGCTCGACAAAGTCGAAGTACATAGACATCAAGTTCCTCGTTGTTAAAGAAAGAGTTCAGAGTAATCAGTTGTCTATCAAGCACATTGGCACAAACTCCATGGTTGCGGATCCGCTAACTAAGGGACTACCACCTAAAGTGTTTCATGAGCACACTGCTCGTATGGGTGTTATATCAGTAGAGGATATTTGGTTTTAGTGGGAGTTTGTAATTTAGTTGTTTTTCTTATCATAGACATTATTCAGTTGTTACAGTTTAAGTATTTTTGAAGTTATTTTTTGCAGAAATAAAGTTATTTTGTTGCTTATACTCTGATTTTGGTATAGTTTGATCTCACTAAAGTTAAGGGTGGACCAGTTGGAAACAGACATGTTAAGATCATGTTACATGAAGTTTCCATGCTACACATCCACATCATGATCCATGTCGTTCAATTGTATTGGCATATGTGACTGTTGTTGGGTCGAGTTACGATTCAGAGAGACAAAGACCCCTTCAATCCTATGTTGGTATGATTGATGGACGGGATTGGTTATAGATACATTTAGTGATGATAGTAAAGTTGCGCAATCCAGTTATTCTTGCAAATCATAATTATAAGGTTGTGCATATAGTCCAAGTGGGAGATTGTTGGATCATAAATCCAATGATGTTGGATCGTTAATCCAACGTTGGACTTATATGCAAATAATTGTGAAATGCAGTACATCGTAAATTATAGCCCAACTAAAAAGTGATCTAAAGTTACGGTTAATTTGGGCTTTATGTATCTTAAAGGGTGTGGGTCTTAAATGTGTAGAGACTGTAGTAGCTTGGACTTACAATGATGGGTTGAAGCCCAAGTTACAAAGCTAGGGCATTATGTCTTAGTATATAAAGGTGGTCTTGGTCCCCAAGTCACACAAGTCACATTCTTTTTTATATCCCGTCAATAGATAGAGCAAGAGAGAATTTAAGGAACTTTTCATTGGGGGTTGTGCTGATTTGGAAGACTAACCACGCAATTCATCAATCAATCAATCGCTATGGAATCCGGTACGCTTCTGCTATCTTACCTCTATTGAATCTCGATAGTTTAACATGATGTTTACGGTTTACGTGTGATGATTTCACCGATATATGCGTTAAGAACTTACAATATCAACGCAGATTTTTCAATGTTTAAGTTAAGAATATCGAGCAATAAAAGAGCACGATCAATCGTGACCTATTTGGTAAAGGAAGATCGAGCAATCAAACCAATTTTTTCTCGTATAAAATATGATTATATGCGACAGGTTTCAAGAACCATAACAAGTATTCACGAGTATAAGGTAATGCTTAGTTCTTGTTAATAATTAAACGTAAAGTACTCCTTTGCGTATGCCAACTCCTATGTGATGTTTCAAATTTGGGTTGTAGTAATTTCTCTATTGTCACTCTAATGGTGCTTCATAGAATTATATTTCTCATTCATCGATAATATAATGTTGTACTAACAACCGATAAGTCAAAAACCAAAGTTTGGAGTATTTGATTTTAGGGATAAAAGCATCAAGCCCCCTGAACTATACACGTTTTTGCGACTTGCACCCCAAACAAATTTAATAAGCGTTTTGCCCCCTAAACTATGCACGTCTATTCGATTTGCCCCTTCAGTGGATTTTCGGTAATTTTTTGCCGGAATATTCCCCCCTACCCGACTCATATATGTTGTACTAGATGTATTATGCTAGTTGATGACAAAAAGTTGGGGGAAAAACACCTCGAACAGGGTATTCAAGCCAAAAATGGTCTGAAATGCGATTTGCCGCTTCAGTGTATTTTCGACCATTTTTTGCCGGAATATTCCCCCTTACCCGACTCATATGAGTTGTGCTAGATGTATTTTGGTAGTTGATGATAAAAAAGTAGGCAAAAAAACACCTCGAACGGGGAATATTTCGACAAAAAATGGACAGAAATTCCACTAAAGGGGCAAATCGAACAGACGTGCATAGTTTAGGGGCAAAACGCTTATTAAATTTGTTTAGGGTGCAAGTCGCAAAAGCGTACATAGTTCAGGGGGCTTAATGCTTTTATCCCTTAATTTTATTGTCCTTTTGCGACTGATGAATAATGACAAAGATAAATATATCTGGAAAATTTTCATTGAATAATCTTTTAATAAAAATTGGAGGTACAACACTGTTTAACAATTAATTATTATTGTTTATAAATAAATTTAGTCAAAACTAAACACTGAAAACTAGTTTCCTTGTTTGATATGGCAAACTGTACCGTCTCATGTTCCAAGCAAACACAGGTCTACTAAAACTAGATTTAAGAACTTATTGACCTAATTGAAATAGTTATTTGATTATTGTTTATTGTGTTGCTAGTGTTTTTTTGTGTTGTAATTACGTAGCTTAGAGGCAATTGGAATGGATCCCGTACTGAATGACCGCGCTAACATATCATTCTTGTGCAGGCTGATTGTGAAATAATGAGTTCGAACACTTTAGTTAGGGTTTATGACAAAATGCTGCTAGTATTTCTAGATGAAAAATGAGGTACTACTTTTCTTACGTCTAGTCGTAGCTACTTTGAACTAGAAATAAATTGGTAGTTCCGTATAGGTGGATGAAGTAACGAATAATGGTACATGTGTAATTACTAAATTACCATCAACAACAAAACACTTGCTTGTTGTAACTTCAATGCATTTGTATGCTATATGAAACAAACGAGAATCACATCGAGTTTCTGAATCAAAGAGTTTTAACACGCCGTACTCGTACATGTGCTTATTCTCGACTCTTGCATAACAAGCATATTCGCATATGATTTTTTCTCGTTGATAGTGTCACACGTCTACTTAGATGCAAATGTATTCAGTGTAAATCAAAATTTACGAATATATTGGTTAAGTCACAAAATAATGGTTTTTATGGTGTTTTATGTTTAAAAAAAATTACATTGCCGAAGATAAAAAGGAAAAGAATTTCTTCCTTCAACGCGGTTTGGTACGGTTAACCAATACAAATCAAAACCACACCATTTGTAGTATTGATTTTTTTTTTCATCTGCAACTGCTACAAAATCGATCTTTCGGTTTGTTTTTTTACTTAGCCAATTTGGTTGAAACTCGTGTGTGTCCACCCCTACATACATATAATCATTTTGTGATATTTTCTTATCAAAAAAATATATTTTGTTAATAAATAATCTTTATATTTAGAAATCTTGGATTCTTTTTTTTTTTTTTTTGATTAACAAAGAAGGCAGCAAGCCTTAGAACAAGTCTTTAGCAACTAGGCTACTAATACAATGAGAAGGGGGACTCTCCCAAAGGATATCCACCACATTATTACTACGATAAAATTTAACGAGACTATCAGCTACCAAGTTAGCCGTCCTAGGAATCCATTTGAAGCTAACACTCCATGGTTTATGCAACAACACTTGACATTCTTTCACCAACGAAATGTAGACCGGTTGAGGTTGTAACTCGCCAGTGATCATCTTAAATGCGGTGAGGGAGTCAGTTTCAACTTCAATAAAATTCATTCTACGTTCCCAAGCCAACTGAAGACCATGTTTAATGGCAATGAGCTCGACTTCATCCACAGTTGGTGTTGGAACGCTGCGACATAATCCCAATAACCAATTGCCTTCATCTGTCCTTAGAACTCCAGCAGCATGTCCAGAGTTCAGGTCCTTGTTAATGCCACCATCCACATTCAGTTTATGCCATCCTCTTTTAGGTTTAGACCACTTCACTACTCTTGCATTCTCCCTCCTCTGTCTGCAACCAGCAAAGAACTCCAAGCTGAGCTCTTTAACTTGAGCAATGTGGCCCTTAATGTTAATCTCCTTGTTGGGAAGACTCTAGAGTTTCTGTGCTTCCAGGAGATCCAAAGACAAGCCAGAAAAATCAACTTCCATGCAGAGTTTGGTCTGATAAAATTCCTGATTTCCAGTCCTTGGAGATTCAGCTTTAACCAACTCTCATCAGGTAATGCATCAAATACAGGCAGGTCCTCAGGGGCTATGATCCTAGTCCAGAGTTCCCTAACAGCTGAGCAGTGTCTCATAAGGTGGAGACCAGTCTCTTGATAAGAATCACAGATAGTACACATTGTTGTCAATGAAGCTTGTCTATGGAATCGAACTGCATTAGTGGCCAGCCTTTCTTGTGACAGTAGCCAAAGAAAATGCTGATATTTGTATCCAGAATCCACTTTCCAGACCCAACTGCAATCCATATGTTTTGTCCTTATCATTTGATGTCTCTGTTGGAAGCAATGATAAGCAGATTTGCAGGTGAAGAATCCATTTGAGTTCTCACTCCATAGAACTCTATCTTCTTCCTCAGTCAGAATGATTCTTCTCCTAGTTATATCTGATAAAATATCCTTTGGGATGTGAGTAGTTAAACCATTAAGGTTCCAGTCACCATTGTCAGAGATGACATCAATGAGCTTCAGGCTCTTGTCTTCCTGCTGGATCACTAAGTTCTCCTCACTGAGACAACCACTGCCCCTCCAGTTATCATACCAAAGTAATATCTTATTCCCCTTCCCTACTTTCCATCTCAGGAAAGGCTTCATCAATTCCATACATTTAATCACCCCCTTCCAAGTTGGACTGTCAGACAATTTCCCAGTGTAATTGGTGATGGTTTGATTCTTTAAGTATTTGGCTCTGATAATAGAGCTCCATAAGTTCTCTTCCTCTGAAAGAATTTTCCAGGCCAGTTTAGCAAGCAAGGCTTCATTGCTGGTTCTTGTCATTCTGATACCAAGTCCACCATCTTTCTTTGGTTGAGTGACTTGGTTCCAACTAACCAGATGCATTTTCTTGACAGATATGTCCCTTGACCATAGGAAATCTCTGTTCAGTCGATCTAATTTATTACAAATATGTTCTGGAAGCCATGCTGACTGAGCTGAGTAAACAGGCATGGCAGATGAGACAAAAGCAATCAGTGTGTCTCTACCTGCCAAGGACAGAAGTTGACTCTTCCATGATCCAAATCTCCTAAGAACCCTATCAATGATATCCCTGTAGGTCTCTTGATCTATTCTACCATGGATAAGCTCGATGCCAAGATACTTCCCAAGATTGGTAGTCTGGCTAAATCCCAAAATCTCACTAATCTGCCTTTTCAGACTAGCTCCATGAGATTTAGAAAAGTAGATTTTAGATTTTTGAGGGCTCAATCTCAAGCTTGAGGCTGTACAGAATTGCTCAAGAACTCTCTTGATAGCTTGACCAGTCTTAGTTGTTGCTTGGCCCATAAGGATCAAATCATCAGCAAAGAAAAGATGTGATAACTTAGGACCTCCTCTACAAGGGACAATCGGTTTCCATTTGCCCTCATCAACCACTTCACTAATCAAATAAGACAGCCTCTCAATGCAAAGAACAAACAAGTAAGGGGATAAGGGATCCCCTTGTCTCAAGCCACATTGATGGTTGAAAGCTTCTAAGGGTGAGCCATTCCATAAGATTCTAGTTGCAGCATGTTTGACACAGAACATAATGATCTCAACCAGGTTCTTAGGAAAATTGAAGAAGATCAGAGTTTCTTCCAAAAAGGACCAACTCACCTTGTCATAAGCCTTTTCCAAATCAAGCTTCATGACCATAGCTCCAGTTTTATTCTTCTTCTTAGACCTCAGAGAGTGCAGAACTTCTTGCAAGACAGAGATATTATCTTGAGTGCTCCTACCTTTGATAAAGCTTGACTGAGTTGGAGCTACAATTTTCTGCATTAGTCCTCTAAGTCTGGTAGTGATGCACTTAGTGATGATTTTGTACAGCACATTGCATAGAGAAATAGGCATGTATTGCTTGATATTCTCTGGATTAGGAACCTTAGGGATGAGGCACAGAAAGGCCTCACATATCTTCATATCAAAAGTCCTGTTCCTAAAGGCTTTAGAGACAAAATCCACCACTGAATCTCCCATCCAACTCCAATACTCTTGATAGACTCCAGCATTAATGCCATCAGGACCTGGTGCCTTGCTTGGGTGCATAGCAAACATATTGTCTTTAATCTCTTCTGGTCCAATATCTATTGAGAGATCATGTTTCTCCTCCTCAGTGAGTTGAACTTGAAGTTTTGATTTCTTTAACTGTGATCCCCCAGTGGCATGATCATTCTCCCTTGAGCCTGAGAAAAGATGGATGAAATAATCTCTAGTGTGCTCCTTCAAAAAAGGTTCATCAGTACACCACTGCCCATCCACCTTGAGCCTCTTAATTTTATTTCTTTTCCTTCTGATCATGGTAGATCTATGGAAAAATTTGGTGTTCCTGTCACCATCTTTCATCCATTTCACTCTTGATTTCTGAAGCCAGAAAATTTCCTCCTGAGCCAGCACTTCATTGAAGTCTTTCATGAGTTTCTCTTCTAATTTGTAAAGAAAATGATTTGGCCTGATTCCGAGTGCCTTCTGAATGCCCCCTAGTCTTGCCCGAATGACTTTCTTGCGCTGGAAAATGTTGCCAAATCTCTCTTTGTTCCATGTAGACATCTTGTCAGGAACTTCCTCAATAGCCTGAACAATATCAGTGCTCCTCTCCCATATATCTTGAAGAACTTTAGAACATTCAGTGTTAGTGAGCCACATAGACTCAAATCTGAATGGTCTGTTAGCAGTAAACTTATCCTTCCCCTGACTTAAGGTAATGATAGGGTGGTGATCAGAATGAGTTCTTGGCAAGTGAAGAACTTCAGCTTCAGGAAATAAGTCCATCCATTGTTGGTTAGCTAAAGCTCTATCCAACCTAGCTTGGATAAGAGCTTTCCCTTTCCTGCTATTAGTCCAAGTGAAGTTTGGACCACTAAATCCCAAATCAATCAAATTACAACTCTCAATGAAGTGATTAAAGAATTGTAATCTGTGAAAAGATCTAACCTTCCCTCCTTTCTTTTCCTGTGCCAGACTGACTTCATTGAAGTCTCCAGTCACCAACCATGGGATAGGGTCATCCAGAGCTTTTCTTTGGAGATCTTCAAACACTTTTATTTTAGCAGACCTTCTAGGCTGAGCATATACTCCAGTAACCCTCCATCTGTATTGAAGGTTAGGTCTTATGATTGCAGAAATATATTGAAAATCAGAAGTAATGATCTGAACATCCACCTCATGACTGTTCCAAAGCATCCAAATGCCTCCTCCCATACCAGTAGTTGGTGCTATTTCATATCTATCAAATCCTAAGAAGGGTGCAATATCCCAGGCATGTTGAGAATGCACCCTGGTCTCCATAATAAACACAACAGTGGGTTGTTGGCTCCTGATGAGGTCTCTAAAATTTCTCCTAAAGTCCTCATCTCCTGCTCCCTGGCAGTTCCAGGATATGATCTTCATGTTGGAACTCATCAGTTGAGCAGGAAAAATTGGGTTCTCAAGTGGAACCCCCAATGATGTTGCAAGGATCTGATGCAACATCTGTAGACACATGACATTATGTCTCCTCATATCCCACTCTGTCTGATCCACTCTATGCCACCATGTGTTGTCCTCTATAAGATGATCCACTCTGTAAACAGTCACCTGGAGTTCCCAGAATATTGCTGGTACCAATGTTGTCAGACTTGCAAATTCCCATTCCCCTATTTGTGATATCTGAGAGGGGCCCTTGAATGTGTTCATGTATCTCATTGGCTCCCATGGATGCACCAGGTCCTCTGGAACTACTGCTTGCCATTGATTTATTGCCATGTTGAGACTCTGAACTATCTGTTATTTTTCCTTCTCCAGTGACAGATGAATGTTGTTTGGAGAGTAACTCGAATTTGTTGACAGTTGAAAGAACGTGTGTCGACTGTTCTCCTGCAGTAGTGGCTTTTGGTCTTCTTTTGAATTTTGTAACCGCTGAATTGGCCCTGTTAGCCTCGTTCTTTCTAATGGCAGGATCAAGTGAAGCTGGAAGGACTCTTTTACCTCCAGTATTCTGAAATTGAGCATTAAAAACAATTCCACTCTGAGATGATGCCAATTTCTCCTTCCCTTTTTTCTTTGGCAGTGAACCAGTAGGTAAGGCATTATAATTCATAGCATTGCTAGAATTCTTATAGGACATTCCCTTTTCAATATTCTCCTTCCCTGATGGTTTGTTCTTCTTTCTATTCACTAGCATCCAATCACCAAATTCCTTGTTCTTGGCCTTTTCAACAAGCCAGGTCTCCTTGTCACTGGACTTTTTTGTTGTATAACTTCATCTCCTTTTTCATTCACATCAAAATCCATATCATTAGTTGATTTCTGCTGTGGCACACAATCAGCCTTGACATGTCCTATCTTACCACATTTATAACATAATGAGGTAATGTTCTCATATACCACTTGATAACAATTGTCATCAATTCATAAACCTACCTCTAGAGGTGTATCAGTAGAGACTTGGACACAAAATCTGGCATAATTCCCTCTTGCAGCATTATAGGTATTTCCATCAATCTTAATCGGTTCTCCTATTTCACTAGCAAGGAGTTGGATGTAAGCCTCTCTAAAATACTCCACAGGCAATTTTAAGATTCTTACCCATGTGATTGTGCTGTTAATGACATCTTTATCAGCCCTGAAGTTAGGAGTCCACTTTCTGATTTGAAGAAAGCTACCAACAAGTTTCCATGGCCCTTGAGTAAGAATCAATTCCCTTTTGTCTGGAGATAGGCCTTTCATGCAGTAACAGCCATGACCAAGGTCCACCAATTCAAATGCGTTCTGCAACTTCCACATACTGTTCAATCTGGCTTGGAGGGCAGTGTAATACCAGGGCTTGCCAAGCACTCGGATGATAATGGTAAGTTCCCATTCTTTTTTCATCCGTTCCTTCAGCGCTGGTTTGGTCCTAAATTGCTTAAGAGGAATATTTTGATCTGCTTCATGGACTTCTATCAAGTTCCTCTCTTCAATAGTCCTATCTTCATCTAGCCAGACATCATTATATTTAGATGTCTGTTTTACAATACTTGCATATGAAGTTTTTGGCAAATTGAACAGTGGAGCGCTGTTAACATGCACGGCTTCATGCGAAGTTGGCGGCAGTTCTTCATCAGAATTGCGAAGTCTTTTTTGATTCCTAACCTCCGCAGAGGATGCATTGATATTGTGGTGATCATGGCGTGAAAGATCGTGAAAATCCGGTGGTTTAGGTGGGATCGGCGTCGAAGTTTCCTCCATCGCGCAGCATTCACTCTCCATAGCGGTTATTAGCGGTTTTTATTTTTTAATTGATTCTTTTTATTATTAAAACTAATATTTGATGTTATTTTTAATGCATAGAGTTTAAATTGTTTAATCTGATTTTGTTACACACTTTTCGTCGATAGAGAAATAAATCATCACTCAAAATAAAATCTTGCTCAATACATAATCATAATACTACGCACACACACACACAAAAAAAAAAAATCAAACTTTGTTGGGTTGAAATTACTTTCTCGAACCAGTAGGGAATGGTGGGAGTTCTGGAACAGGTGGGGCCCTGGGGATTCGACTTGGCTTTCTGTGAATTGGTGGATTTGAAATCCCAATTGAAGGAGGTGGCATTGGTTTTTCTAGTTTTGGAATTGGAGGTGGTAATGTTGGAATTAGCGGCGTATTGGGTTTATTTGGATGTGGGTTTTTGAATTCTGGTGGTGGTAGAGTGGGAGGAAGAATTGGGGTGGGTGGTAGAGAAGGTGTTTGATGAAATGGCGAGGTGGGCGGAAGCGGTTTCTCGTTTATAGGAGTTGATGGAGGAGGAGATTTTAGTAATGGGTGTGTGAGGTAAGGTTTGGGTGGTGGCATTGGCTTATTGAAGGGTGGGAGTTGGGGTGGTGCGTTCGAAGTTTGAGGTGGCGGTGGAGACGAGCTTAGTGGAGTTTGAAGTGGTGGTGGAGATGGGATCGTTTGAGCTGTTGGGGCTGGTGGTGGTGTTTGAGATGATTTCTTTGGTGAGGAAGTAGGTGGTGTTTGAACTACTGGGGCTGGTGGTGGAGAGGATTTAGTTGGTGCGTGGAAAGGAGGGATTTGAACTGTTGGTGGCGGTGGTGGCGGATATGAAATCTTTGGTGCAGGGCGAGGCGGAGTTTGGGTTGTCGGCGGTGGTGGAGAAGAGCTCTTTGGTGCTGGAGTAGGTATGTATTGAAATGGTGGTGGTGGTGCAAATGAGTTCTCTGGTGCAGGTGTAGGTGGAGTTTGAATTGGTGGTGGTAGTGAGTATTCTGGTGCAGGGGAAGGCGGAGTTTCAACTGTCGGGGCTGGTGGTTGCGGAGAAGAATTATCCAGTGCAGGTGCAGGTGGAGTTTGGACGTAGGGGACTGGGGCTGGTGGAGTAAGAATTGGTGCAATGGATGGAATAGGTGGTGGATACGAGCCAGTTCCCGTGGGAGCTGGTGGCGGTATAGGTTGTTGGACTGGTGGTGCTAGAGTGGGAGGAGATTCCAATAGAGGTGGTGGGGAGTATTCAATTGGTGCCTCAGGGGAAGGCAGCGGGAAAGTAGGAAAAGTTTTAGGAGGGCATTTAATGAAAGGCCAAAAGAAAGCCGATTGACACGTAGCTGGGGAAAATTTCATCGACCTCTGCATAATCTGTTGTGTTCCGTTTTCCTCGGAACTGGTGAGTTTCACTGAGAGGGGGCGTTCGCCGTTAATGGGACAAGGTGATGCGGCGGATGCTGTGTGGATCTTCGCATAACATCCACCTTCTGTGGAGTTTTCATCTTCCCTAATCTCGGCAGAGAGTGTAACGGTAAACATTCCTTCTCTATCGACAATGCCGTTTCCCCATGTCGAAATATCTTTGTTTCTCGATTTGCATAGTATAGCAACATTAAGCCCTGCATGGATGCATGATATAAGTTAGTACTATTTTCCTTCATTTAGTAAAAGGATAATTACATCTAACAACTTTGAAATTTGGTCTAGCTACAAGATCATCTCGTAATGTTTGAACAATTACAGACACCCTCTGATGCTTTTGAATCACTTTATGGTAGAGCTTCTCTCTGTAATGTTTTTCAAGATTTTAGGGAGGGGTTTGTATTTTGTTCAAACTTCAATCGAGTCTATCTATAACATTCCATAATCTTTGATGGAGACTGTTATGGTTATCTGAACTATACGGGGGTTTTTGTAATACTATCAAACCTGAAGTGACGAAAATGTGACATCTCCTTTATAAAATAGTATGCAGATTTGCAAGGCCACACCCTGATCTAGCTCAAACAAGCTCATGAGATTAGTATAAATGTAGGTGTCACTAAATATAAACCAGCTTTTAATTCAAAAAAAAAAAAATATAAACCAGCTTTTTGCACAATCTCAAAGCTGGTGTGGACGTACTTTTCGGCTTATGATAGCCTTTTTAAATAAAATAGTCCTAATTTTTCAGCTTATGAATATCTTTTCCGAAAAACACCCTCCTTTTGTAAGTTAAAGTAGCTTGTGAAACTTAGTTTAGTTTATGGACTTCTGTTTTCGTTACGGGAGTCTGCAAATGTCATCTTAGTCTTACGAACAAATTAGTCGTTATGCATCATGAGACGAACATACAGCATGAGAGTGTGCTTGTCATAAGAATGACACACTTCTAAAATTTAGACACAAAAAGTTGTAAAATCGCACCTGATGATAACTGGCTGCTGCTAATTTCTTGCTTGATGCATTCTGTGCAACTTATAATGCCGACCACCTTAACTGTTGTACTCTTGCCATGGCAGAAGTTTAGAGCTAAACAGAACAAAACAAATGAGAACAAGAGCTTAAGTTGAAACCCCATTATGCATGTAACTGAGAACTGAACTATTTGAGTGTGAGAAATAGGTAACTGTGCATAACATGTTTGGTGTGGTGATGAATTTATAGTGCAGAATTTGAAGGGCAATGATTCTCAAGATGATTGATGGACACCTTTTTTGTTGCTCTGGGGTTCTTTGCAGAATTATTTACAAAAACCACCTCCTTGTTATGTCTAATTGGCAAAACTCCCACAGTTTTTATTTTATTAGCAAATAATTCTTGTGTTTGTAATTAATCAAGCAGAAGGCCTGTCATGATATAGTGATATAATGTGGTGAACAAAGATCAAATTATCCTTTTTATTATGGGAATTTTGAATGAAAAGCAGAAATCAGTCCTATATTACGTTTAATCTAAAAAAAACCCGTGTATTATACTTTATATCTATTTCTGCATAGTTTGACCAATGTGATTCTCGTTTGTTTCGTATAGTTATTCGTATAGCATAACGTCAAGTTTGTATTAGCTCAAAATTCCAGTTACACGAAGGCTGTTTTTTATCGTTTTTTCACAAAGAAAAGCTATTACACCAACAATATATATACAGAAGGGCTCTTTTAGCCAATTAACTACAAACGTAGGGAATATTTGGTAAAAAATAAATAATAAGTGGGTATTTTTCGTCAATTGGATAAAACAGAGGTAGTTTTTGCAATTTATTCATTCTTTGAAGGTCCCAAATTTATGTTTTGTAACGTAAGTACATATGGGATCAATGACACCGATTTTGTAGATGAGAAATTGTTCCCTTTTTTGATAAGCATTAAAATCGCGCAATCCAAATATGGTACTATACTTCTCTTATGTCGATGGCAGCTACTTTTCTTAACTAGAAATAAATTGCCAGTTCCGTATAGGTGAATGAAGTGGAGAAATAATAGTACGCGTGTGATTATCATCGACATCAAAAATATGCTTGTAACTTTCATTGATTGACGGTATGTTATATAAAGCAAAAGAGAATCACATCGGTCGGATGCATGTCATTTCGTATAAGCCTCCATTCATGTATCTTACGATCGTTATCGTGTTCTATTTGTTTGTTCCAAATCAAGAGTTTTAACTCCCCGCCCCCGAACATGTGCGTCATGGGTCTTTGTGTTGCATAACAAGCATTTGTATACGATTTTCCATTCATGTATCTTACGATCGTTATCGTGTTCTATTTGTTTTCCTAATCAAGAGTTTTAACTCCCCGCCCCCGAACATGTGCGTCATGGGTCTTTGTGTTGCATAACAAGCATTCGTATACGATTTTCCATTCATGTATCTTACTATCATTATCGTGTTCTATTTGTTTGTTCCAAATCAAGAGTTTTAACTCCCCGCCCCCGAACATGGTCATGGGTTTTTGTGTTGCATAACAAGCATTCGTATACGGTTTTCCATTCATGTATCTTACGATCGCTATCGCGTTCTATTTGTTTGTTCCAAATCAAGAGTCTTAACTCCCCGCCCCCGAACATGTGCGTCATGGGTCTTTGTGTTGCATAACGAGCATTCGTATACGATTTTCGCATTTTTTCGTCGATGCTCGATAGTGCCACAAGTCTACTTAGATGAGAATGTCCTTTTAAAATTTAAGATAAATAAGATACTCAGCTGATGTACTTATGCTGAATTGATGAGTAATAACTCATTTTACTTCAATAGTAGGATGAGATCAACCCACCCACCAACCCCTTCGCCAACCATGCATCATTTGTCACTGTCCCCTCTTTCCTTTTTCGATTATTTCATTAGTTCCAAATATTGCAAAATGAATCTTATTTTTAAAATAATTATCTTACATTATTTCTAATGGCAATGAATCGTTTGTCGTGTAACAGCGTTTCCAATATTATAACGGCACAAGTATCTACCATCAAATCAATAAATTATCCAAAAGTTATAATAATTGAATCGGCTTTTAATAATGTGCTACAAACATATATTCCAATTTTCAACTAACTAAGCATGCATATTAATAATATATACCAACCAAACAAATTCCACCCAATCAAATCTCATAATTTAACAGAATTTTTACTTCATTAATTTAAACTGAGTTGGTTACAACAGTCTAAATAACTCATGTTACAATATTGAGTCAGGTCCTTCCAAGACTAACCTCTTTGAAAAATCTACTCAGACTGCTTTTCATCAACGTAATATATCTGAATCCTAAAGTCTTGTTACATGGTATCTTCACCTAAACGTGACATCGGCTCGGGTAATGAGCAAGGGAATCATCTACTTCTTCTTCTTTGATTTGCTGGACGCAGATTGAGTGTAAGCAGTTCCCTGAATGCACACAGATACAGGTTAGACATCGCCAACATTCAGCTAGACTCGACGTAATAACAAACTAAAACCAAAAGCAGGATCGAAAAAATTCCATGTATAATAACCGTATTAACTTTTCCAAACCATGAGAAATCAAAGGAAAATTGCAAGCTGAAAAGATAAGTGAGCTGTTATATACACCTGCAACCAATCTTCCATTGATGCATCAGTTGTCCTTGTACCAACTTCCACTTTTGGTGCCCTCTTGGATTTCTAAACGTCACAGAAGAAAGTAGGCGTAAGATAGTATCGACAAAAAAATAAAAAACAAAATTTGCAAGCTCAAAGACATAGTCGATTGGGAAGATCCCTATTACCTTAGACAGCTGTTGAATTTGGCTACGTATCCAAAATACAAGAAGACCAAGAAGCGCTATTCCCAGGCAAAACAAGAACACTGTCTCGACACTAAACAGACCCCCAGCTTCAATAACTTCAATTGTCCCGTTGTAGAAGGTACTTTGGTATGGAGTTTGGTCAATCTCATAAACAATAGTCCCCACAAGATCGAATGCGCCAGGCTGTTAGATGAAGAACCAGAGATGAGAGGATATGAAGAAGATAAATCCAGAGAATAAGAATGAAAAAGAAATGCGAACAGTGCCCATCAACAGTATCTACAAGCTTACCTGTAAAAACTTGCTTACGCCAAATAGATAAGGGAAACTTGCTTGAGATGATGGAGGTACCGATGCATTGTTGAAACCCTAGAAACCAAATATGACCACATCAGTGATAGAAAATCGCAGAAATCAATTTAGCACAGAAGTAACTTTAATTACGGGGTAGTTTCTTGATCCTTAATTTGAAGATACATGCCTTATATGCTGAACTTATGAAAAAATAAAAAAGAATGAGTAAACAACTCATGATCTACTCTGCAGGGTGCAGGTGGGATCAGGGAGGATTCATATAATATAATTCTAGTACTTACGAAAGAAAAAACTGACATCTTATTTCAGAAGGGAAAAAAAAAGTCCAGGAAGGTCAGAATGTGCAACTGCAAGGTCAACCAAAATAGAGCCTTAACAGCCAAATACCACAAATTGAGCAGAATGAACACAAGAATTGGTCTACTATCTTTGGTCATCAAATTGAGAAAAAATTGAGACCACCAGTATGAATCTGACCATATACTTGCACTATTCTAACACGAAGTATCTGATTTCAGCCAAAATGCCTCAAAAAGCATGGCAAGTGAAGAAATTCTAGATGGGTAAGGAGTAAGCAAATAAAGCATGTGGTAGAAAGTAAACAAGTAATACCTGAGCAGAAAGATTCTGAACCAAGTAGCTGTGATCAAAAGGAAGATGAACATTGGCATGGATCGCAATTATGTTGATACTTGATCCTCCTGTAATCATCAGCAGCACCAAAATCAATTTCTGTATACTTTGAATGACTCATAACTCATATAGACCACCCTAAAGAAAAAAGAAAGAATAGAGAGAATGTCGCACTGGGCCAACGCAGAAACAAATACATCAAATGAGAAATTGAATAAAGAATTCAGCAAAATTACAATCTAGGTACTTAAAACGTACAACAGATGAGTAAGGTCATTTACCCTCATTTTTAATTCCGACCACAAGTTCACTTTCTTCTCCAGCCACTACCACTGAATTTTTTTAAGACAACTGTGAGACAACAGTTCAAAGGGCATGCAACGTTTAACAGAGATAGAAGTAAAAAGTCCAGCAGCAATCACTGACATTTCGTTGGGTTTTTGGGGAAAACACAAATTGTTTCAACGCCTGTAGCTGGCTTGAAACTCCCACTGCTAAAGTCTTGGACATCCTCAGCAACAATCGATTCAACAAGATCAGCATCAGGGTCCGGCTCACACCTTGCAACTACACACCAAAAAGTAATTCAGTTCCGCCAATTCCGTCCCAAATCCAAATGCATATCAATGACGCATTAATTCAGGCATAATTCGCATCCGAGAACAGATCCAAACCAAAAACGACGCAAAATCCATATATCGCAACAGAAACTGATCGAAAACTCCGTAATATTCTGTGCTACCTAAATGAACCTCATCATATCCTGCTTTACAGCAAGCTACATTTCGATTAAAACGGCTCGTTTGACTTTCGGTATAATTCTCGATTATCGATAGCCACAAAAGGAAAATGAAACATCAACATGCATGTAATTTCCCCAATTAATAGCCAACCTGAATCCACAACTAAAACACACAATCTAATTCCACACACACAAAAAAAAAAACGATCCGATCCGATCAAATCGAATCTCATAACGACTATTTTAACACAATCGAATTCCAATAAACGCAATCTAAAAGTAAAAATCGAGCTACAAAAACGTAATAATCGATGCATGTAATGAAATTAATGTGGATCTGAGATGCATTACCTCGTAATAACGATGTGGTGAAAAGGAACAGAGCGAGGATCCAGAAAGCCCTAACCGCCATTTTTGTTCTGGTAATTATGGCAACAATAGAGACAGAAAGCTGTATCTATAATACTGTATCACACTGTAGTTATGTGTGAAACGACAGAGGAGATGCGTTTAAAGAGTGGACTAAACTGAAAGGACCACATTTCTAATTTTCAAATTCTGTTGGGGTGTTTTTCAAAGTATTACAAACTTGTTATACTTGCTTGTTAATTGGAAAACCTAGCTGAGGTTATTTCTCATGTATAATAAATATTAATAATGCGACAACCTTATAAACAGAATAACAAAAAGAAAATCGTTGCTTGCAAGGATACGGTCAAAAGTTGCTAGTATTTGTGTCCGATATATATCGGATAAAGTTACACATCGAATACGTATTCTATATGACACCTGACTTATTCTAATTAAATATTAAATAAAAAAAACTACGAAGACGTATCGGACACGTTATGAGGGCGTATCCGTATGTATCAATAAAAATAATAAGACGCGGTTAAATAATAAAAATAAAATTGTGATGTTAATATAAATATTCTTGTTAAATATGTGTGAGGCATTAGTGCTTTACTTTGATTATTTTATTTTGTGTTTGGAGTTTATGTAAAATTATGGATCTCCATACATAGGCTTGCGTTTTTTATCGTGTTAAACTTGAATATATTTCATTAGGGATGGCTGCTGTATTCCAGGAAATTAATTCTGGAAAGCCAGTTACTTCTGGTAATTCTCTCTTTCAGTTTCTGCATATTTAAATTAAAAGTTCCATTTATCTTTCTTTAATTTGTGATTCCTGTTGTTTGTAATGTTTCAAGGGTTGAGTAAGGTAACTACTGACATGAAATCCAAGAACCGCACCGATAGATCTGGTGTCGTCAGTGTCTCTGTGAAAGATGGTCGTTCCGGTTCATCTTCTTTTTCAAAGGCAGGTCCTCCAAAATTAGAGCTTCAGATGGGTCGTAAGTAAGTAAATTTAATGTTTATTCACATCCATGCATGTTACTGATTTCGATTCTTTATCACCTAACTGTTTATTGCATGCAGATGGGTATTGCATGCAAATGGGTGGTTGAGAATCAAATCGGACGAAACAACTTAGTGATTGATGATTGTGATGCAAGGCAGTCCGTTTATGACTTTGGGTGCAAGAACTTCGTCCTTCATATCCAAGGTATATGTCATTTACTACTATATAACTCCCCCTCGCTCCTCTCGCTCCCAAGGTGACTTATTTCCCCGTCGGAGATCCCCTTCGATACATACGGTGCGTCATATCCCTAACGAAGTTTTTATGTCACGTCTCAGGCGGACTGAAGGCGGTTTGTCCTCTATCTTTATGGGTCATTCTCCTACTTTGCCCTCAGCGCAGTTTCGCTCGGATACTTTATTAGAAAGGTTTGTTTGCGTCTTTCGTTACTCCGTTTTTTACGATGCAAAGTGGTATGGTGAATCGGTGTTCGATATACTCATACGAAAAATGGAATACCTGTCGAACAAGATTGATTGATAACGATCATATTGGAGGCATATCGATTGAACTGAAGAACTCTCGAACTAGAACAACAGTCGAACGACATGAACCGCTCTTCAATTTTGATTAGTTCGTCCGAATTTAGTGCATTAAAGTAACTGTATCATCACCTTTTGATTGCATGTGAACAAATTTAACAATCTCACCAGCTATTCGACCCACATGAACGTGTTTACCACTAAACGAGGTACGCATCCCCAAGGAGGCTGCTGAGGTGGAGATGGGTCGCGGTTAGGGTTACTGCACCCGCTGTAGGGTCATTCGCGACCGTCGGGCGGTCGCCGATGACCAGTCGCGGAAGGCCTCGGTCGTGGGAGCTTCGTGACCGCTCAGCGGTCGCGGAAGACTCTTTCGGCGACCGCCCGGCGGTCACGGATGACCTTAGTCGTACTTCTCACTAATTCTTTTGTAAGCGGTTTAGTGAGGGGATCAACTAAGTTATCACCGGACTTCTTTATTACTTAACGAGCAAGTAATAGTTAGTCAAATGGGTCAACGGGCATCGTACGAACCAAAACTCACTCGATTAGTGTTAATAAGCTTAGATTGTGCTTGTAAAGGTCACCATGTATTCATG
This sequence comes from Linaria vulgaris, assembly GCA_948329865.1. Lineage (NCBI taxonomy): Eukaryota > Viridiplantae > Streptophyta > Magnoliopsida > Lamiales > Plantaginaceae > Linaria > Linaria vulgaris. Next base: position 5,923,399 of record OX415251.1, read on the forward strand.
TTTTCATGCTTCAAACCTGATTCTAATGACTCAATCCTAAAAAAATAGACTCTAAAATAGGATAATTATATATCATAGATTACAAAAAGTGAAGCGCCCACACCCTCGACTTAAAATTCTACGATGTCCTCATCGTTAACTAAAAAGAATTTAAAGCATAGATGATAGTAGAACGTCGCAGAGGAGAAATAGAAAGTGGCGTGATGGAGGAGAGAAGCTGCACGAGTCACGCGATATCATTCTTGGTCACTCTTCAAGTTAAAGCTCGTTTGATTCGAGATCAGGTCTCAAAACCCTTGAGAAATTGTTATTGTAGGTCAAGAGTCCCTCAAAAGAAGATCAAAGTTCATTAGTTCAACATATTCAAAGAACTAAAGACGAAGATCATACATTTCGTGAAAAACATTCAAGCCAAGTTCTTTTAGATTCGAGATCAAGCTGTGAAGATCAAGATTCCTCTAAAGAAGGCTGTAGAAGCAAAACAAAAATCAAGCAAAGTTCAACCAAATACCTTTTCAGTGGGTGTTGAATTTGCAGTATGAATGGTCTTGCTAGAGGCATCATTCTTCTCTTACTGTGATGAAAATTTTAGTAGGGGCGATTTTGCACCCCTTACAACGTAATTTATTATTAAATATTCATGGAATGCGATTTTGGACTCTCAGCCTACGTGGAGGGTGAGAAATCGCCTTTCACCGTATGAATATTATTCCCTACCGAAAATCGATCGTCAATACCCCTAAACCCTAAACCCTAATATTGTCGACCGAATTTCGGTCGCCCATTACTATTCCCGACCGAAATTTGGTCGGGAATAGTAACGGTAATTATTATTCCCGATCGAATTTGGGTCGGGAATAATCCTGACCTCCATGTAGGAGGCGCATAATGGCCTCCTATATCATCAAATTCGCCTCCTATATAAAAGATAGGAGGCAATTTCGTACCAGCAACAGTTTGCCACTTATATGGGGGCCTTTTACTAGATGGGAGGCGATTAGTTTCCTTCTGTAGTGTGAAGGCACGTAGAAGGGGATTAATTGCCTCCTACCTAATAACTCGTTTACTCTATTACTTAAGCAACAAGTAATAGTTTACTTTAAGCTTCCTCCTTAGGAAATAAAGGAAACGAGTTACGTTTGATGAAATCGTGGTGTGAGAGATCATTCTAAAGCTTCTACCGCAATGATTTATCTATGCAGTTATAGTGTTGTACTCTGTTGACTGATTATATTCGTAGTTCTTCAAAGTTTTGCGCCAATACTGTGTGCTCATCACATTCGAATTACAGCAGCTCTGCAGCAACACTTGCTGAAAGCGGGAAACCAATAATGCTCAATACCAGCAACTTGCCACCACCCGAGCCGATAATCAACCTCCTGCCCCACAACCGGCCCCCCAATCGTAATTTTTCCCCGACCTCCTGCCCCACAACCCATCTCCCAACCGCAATCGATCCTCCAACCTCCTGCCCCATAACCCGTCCCTCAAGGAGTTAACACTCTTCTGCCCTCTTATGTTGTCTGGTTGCCAAATGGAATTCCCGACCAAGGGGTTTACATTTTACCCAAGTTGGGCTTCCAACATGCTGGTGATTACTTTCAACCAGTTCTTCAACCACAAGGACATATTGTTGTTGCTCAAGGCGGGATGTTTGTCGTCCCTGGGATCCAGCTACTTGTTTGATTTGTGCAATTAATCATCAATTTTTGTTTCCATTGATGTGAATTGGAATTCAGGGTTGAGTTTGGGTTGATCTCGTGGGGATTGAGGGTTTTTTTTTTGGGTAATTAGGGCTATGATAACTCTCACACCTTACGACAATATTGAAAAAAAGAATGAGACGATAAAAGTACACAAGTGAAAACATTTTAATTGAAAATAAAGAGAAGCCACGTAATTATATTACAAGCCCACTTTGATTAACATAGAAAATCAACTTGATCCTAGGAATATTATTGCTATAACATCCGTGAGGGTAGTAATTAACTCATTCTAAAAATATCTATAAGTATATAATCTCAAACTGCAGTCAACCTACGTACGTAATAAATTAAAAAGAGAGTTTAAAATTCGTTGTTGGTTGCACATGTGTTCTAGAATAGACACAGTCTACATGTTTTCCACATTTAGTAGAATTCATAAAAAAAAATAGCAAAAACCGACACTGCGCATAACCCACGACTCATCTTAAAAAAAAATTTAACCAAAAAAACTAAAGGAGCGTATGGATTGGCCAATTAATTCAGAAAAATCATGGATGTACTTAATGTTCTATTTGGACTCTATTTCATCACATACCAAATTTTGGTCGGCTAAATATTACAAATGTTAAGCGATATTTAAGATTTTTAGAATTCGAAAAAAAAAGAGTTGCAATTAACGTAAAAATTACATGTGTGTTTTTCGTTTCGGTAGAGTCAAAATTGGAGACTTTTGAGGTTGGTTACTCCATTTTCAAATACATATCTTGCAGATATGATTTTGTGAATAATGTTTTGATAAAAAAAAAAGTGTTCTATATTAACCAGCATAAGTGTCTGATATGGATGAACGAGGAAGGATGCTGAGAAGGAAAACTTTATGGAAAATAAATAAGAAACACAAAAGGGTGAACTAATCATAATCGAACAATAGGTTCAATTTCTTAAGCTTAAACAAATTAAATTGGATCATACTTGAATAGTACCTTCATAAGAGTTATAAAATTAACCATAATTCGAGCTAACTGTGTTCCATTCTCACTTTAATAAGCGTCAAAAGAGATATCTTAATTGTTGTAGCATATTTCTATTTTATCAAAGTACACAAATTTCTATTATCAAAAAAAGAAGCATACAAATTAATATTACTTCCGTAAATTAAGAAAGGATCTTTAAAGCAAAGGACAAAAATAAAGCATATTACATTTACAGGACAAATTAATATTTCTGCCCTGTAACTTTACATCGTTAAAAAAAGTGCCCAGTAACTATTAAATCGATAAAACTAACCTACGAATTGGCTTTTTTCTAATTTTTCTGCCCACAGCTTGCCACATCACAAAAAAAGCCTATGTGTCATCCGATATGGCAATTTTGGCACACGCCCAATAAAAAGCGCACCCTCCACGTCTGAATTCCCACTTATACAAAACGTTTTTGCCCTTATAATAACAACACTCCAACACTTAGAATTATTTTCAGACAATATTTCCCCAATTTGTGTTCATACCCGAAACCCTAAATCTCGAAACCAAAATTGGCGATTTTGTCGTCGATTCACATCGTTTGAAGAGTTCACATTAGTTGTTCGTCGCACGGGGTTTTCATTCCATACCAAAATCGCGAACTAAACCCTAAAATTGAACCCCAACAGTCCTTTCTCACCACCCAAAACTTTGATACACATCATTAGTAGCTGTGATCGTGTACTACAAGCGCGATAATGCCGAAGTTGCGGTCCCCCTTTAACCATGACATGCCTCGCCAATATATCGTAAGTTTTACTATGTTTTGGTTAGTTATTTTTGCATGTCGACAAAGTAATAGTAGTTTTGTGAGTTGTAGTAAGAAAAGGTTTCTGCTATAGTTCAAAGTTGTGTGCTTAAGTAGTTTAGTGGTCTGTCTAAGACACTACAGAGTTAGGGTTTTTGGATTCAGGTTCTTTGAATGTTATTTTGTCGATTTTGTGTCTTATTATGCCAAAATATGGATGGGTTTTGTGGATATCACTCGAAATGGTCCCCTCAGCATTTTTGTGGGGTCTGTTGTAGTGATATTTGTTTAAAAATTTGCTGTCAATGGATGCCTGTGAAAAAAAATGGTCCCAATCTTTCTTAGATTGTAGGTCTAGTACTTAAAGCATAATATAAAATTGATTCATGTACTTTATACTTCATATAAGAAGTATAAGTTATCATTTATACTAAGTATAAGTTCTCCTTTGTACTTTAAGCTCAATATGCTACTTTCATGATATATGCAGATCCCAGATCTAATCTTATTACACTCAATGTCCATTATGGTGGGAGATTACAGTCCAATCCATTTGATACTTATGTTGGTGGTGGAGTGATGAAGTTTGACTACTCAGACATTAAAGAGATAAACATGAAGCTTCTGAACCTTTATGCAAATAATATGAATGCTGAGAGTGAAAGAAAATTCTACTTTGTTAGGCAAGGTTGGTATAAATTCATAGAGGATAACAAGATCATTAAAAAAGCTCTCAAAGAAGCACTGCCAACCAGGGAGTTTGATATCTATTGTGATTTTGAGATTGATCCACCATTTCCAGACATGCCTCCAGATCCTGATGTTGTTGTGGATGAAAGGCTTTTAGTAACACCTGGTATGGCTAATACAATATTGGTAAATGAGGATAGTATGTCAAGTAATGTTTATGGGGTTAGTGACAATTAGAATACAAGATTAAGGGTATTGTAAGAAGTTACACCTGCTGGTGATCCAAGAGTAGAACCAAGCAATGAGGATGGGGGTTCTGACTATACTAGGTTGGAAGACAAAGCCGATCCAATTACTATAGGAGATGATGGTTCTGACAGTGAAGATGAAACATATGAGGTAGAAAGTGAGTATTCTGATGATGAAGATTTTGATGAGAATGTTGATGAAGTAAGTGATGAAGCACAGGATGTGATTCCTAGTATTGGTGTTGTTGACCAAGAAGTGGTTTATGAAAATGGTGACACTATTGTTGTGATGATTGAGGACATACCTAGTGATAGTGGTGATGAAACCTATGAGGAAGAGAGTGAGTACTCTGATGACACAGACTTTGAAGAAATGTTGATTTTTATGATGAGTCAGAAGTGCAAGAGAAAATTGGAGATGATGAGCAAGGTGAAATAATTCAAGAAGATGTGGGGGAAGTTAGTACTGAAAATTTTGTTGATGAAAGACAACAAGTGTCTGGTAGTCACATCGATGTAGGTGTAAGTGAAGTAGGAGTTGGTGTGAGTGTTGAAGGAAGAACAAGTGAAGTGCAGGATAAAGGGAAATGGATCATAGTAGAAGATTATGAGGATGAAAGTGATGATCCTAGCTACGAGGAAGAGAGTGAGTATACTGATGAAACTGATTTTAGTGAAAATGTTGAAGATGTTGAAGAAGAAGACAATATCAGTGTTAGTGTGAATGCATCTATGAATCCACCACCAATCCCTCCTCTGAATACTGAAGCCAATTTACCAGGGGGTCCACAGGTTAAGGAGGTTTTGGAAGGTCATGCCAATGAGACTGATGTTGAATACGAAGAAGAGCTTGATGTAGTCAGTACCATCAAAAGGGTGCCTATCAATCCACTGCCCTATGAAGAAAAAGATGATGACAGTGAATCCCCAAATGTTTTTGACAATAGGGACAGATGGAATCCTACTTTCAAGTTGAAAATGCTATTCAACACTAAAGATCAACTCAGAAAGGCTGTGCAGTCAGATGCGATCAACAACAGAAGAAGTGTCTATGTTGATAAGAGTGACAAAACAAGGATTTATTTCAAATGTGTTCATGCTGGTTGTCCATGGAGGCTTCATGGACTGAAAGTTGATCTTGAGGAAACCTGGCAAATAAGGCAATACAATCCACAACACAAATGTGGTAAGAGGTTTGGTGTAAGGAATTTGAAGGCCCCCTGGCTTTCTGAAAGATTTATTGAATTCTTCAAAACAGATCCTAACAGGAACCATGAGGCTTTTATATTGGACTCAATCAGACATCTGAGAGTAGATGTTACCAAGAATCAGGCTTATTGTGCCAAAAGAACAGCAACAACTAAGTTGGAAGGCACTCCAGCTTACCAGTTTTCCAAACTTTGGGATTATCAAGTTGAATTGAAGAGAACCAATCCTGGTACATATGTTGCAATTCACACAGAAGAATTGGTGGTGTGACTACTTTCAAAAGCATGTATATATGTTACCAGGCAATGAAGGATGGCTATAAGGCTGGTTGTAGGCCTTTTATTGGTGTAGATGGAGCACACCTAACAGGCCCAAATAAAGGAACCATTTTGACAGTTGTGGGAGTTGACCCGGCAAACAGTATATTTCCATTAGCATTTGCTGTTGTGGCAGTTGAGAACCAGAACAATTGGTCGTGGTTCTTGTCATTATTGAAAGAAGATTTGGAGCTACATGATCATTCAAACCTGATATTTATTTCAAATAAGCAGAAGGGATTGATCAATGCCTTCCATGATGTATTCCCATATGTCACACATAGATATTGTGTAAGGCATTTGATTAGGAATGCTAATAGAGCTGGATTCAAAGGAGATGACTATGAGAAGGCCATATGGGATGATGCCTACAAGACAACCGTTCCTGAGTTTGAGAAGTCGATGAAGGTGATGGAGGCAAAATTGGGTGGGAACTTTGCAAGATGGTTCAATGACAAACCAAAAGAACATTGGTTTATGTCTGGTTTCAAGCCAAATTGTTGTGTTGATCTTATCTTGAACAATTTATGTGAGACTTGGAATGGTGTGCTGATCCCTGCGAGAGGTATGCCAATTCTGTGATTATGTGAATGGATAAGGGAATATCTAATGGTTAAAATGACAAAGAGAAGAGAATTGGCTAGAAACAAGTGGCAAAAACAGGTTCCAGAAGATCAACAAAAGGCTTTACCCCCCAACATCCAACATTTGGTTGCCCAAGCAGATCATGATCAATCTGATTATTTTCCAATCAAGTCAACTGAGTTTGACTATCAAATCAATGGGTTTGACAATTCCCAACATACTGTTAACTTGAGAGATTGGAAGTGCAGCTGTAGGGTTTGGGATCTGACAGGTATTCCATGCAAACATGCTGCTTGTGCTATCTTGTATAGTGGAGGGCAAATAGCCGACTACGTTTCAGATTTTTATACACTAGAACAATATCAGCTTGTGTACAATTTTGCAATTTATCCAATTCCTGGTGACGAAATTTGGATTGGTGAAGACTATGTCCCTCCACTCCCACCCAATTTTGGCAGACAAGCTGGGAGACCAAAGAAGGCAAGAAAGAGAGGTGAGGAGGAACCCAGTTCTGGCAAATTACAGAAGAGGGAAGGAAAGGGTAATAAGTACATAGTCACCAGGTGTAGGAGGATCCAAGGCCCAAGTAAATGTGGCAAGTGTGGTGGTGATGGGCACAATGCTCGAACTTGTCAAAAAAATGACTCTGAAAATGAGCAAGGTGATAGCAGGAACCCTGAAACGCATGGAGAGTCATCGAGACAAGGACGGCGGAGGAATAGAAGAAGTAGCACGGAGGGAACAAATAAGGCTGCTGAAGATGCGGCAACTCAGCAAGAGACAATAGATACATCAAGTTGTGTTCCAGATTCACCTAACACTGCTGTAGAGACAAATCTGAATTTGAGAAGGAGTAAAAGACTGAGATCTACTCCTACACCTGTTCCAACTCAGGTGACTTCTGAACAAGAAAACTTGGAGGAGTCTACAATCTCTGCTAGTAGTAGAAGAAAACTCACTTTTCTGGAGGTAATGGATGAAATAAATCTTTATAGTTAGATTTTGTTGTTCATCTTGTTGATGAAAGCTGTTATGAATTGTCTAGACAATAGTAGAGGAACCTCAAGACAATGGAGTAGATGATGACCAGGATATACAGGAAGGGTGACTGAAAAAATGGATACTGAAACTCTGGCAAAGTTTCTACAATCATCCAGGACTGCTAGGAAGGACAAAAGGCAAAGGGTCATGGAGACAGATAATCTCAGGAACAGTTCCTGTGTTGCCAGCCAGGATGATGTGCAGAATGCTGAAGAAATAAATAAAGAAGTTGAAGACGACGAAAATGAAACCCTATTTGAGTCATCTAGGACTGCTAGGAGGAACAGAAGACTGAAAAAAAGGGTAGGTAATAAAGTGGATGTGGAAAATTTGATGCAGAAATCTGTTGTTAATAGCTAAAATGATGAAAAGATGACTGATGAAGGCATTGTTGATGTTGACAATGTTTTTCAGACAATGAAGTTCTGGAGTCATCAAGGACTGCCAGAAGGAATAAAAGACAAATGAAGAAAAAGGTATTACTACATTACTACATGAATCAATATGTTATACAATTTAAAGTGATCCTGTTTGTAACTATTTATGTAATATACAGTATGTGACTGTTACGAATGGTATTGCTCCACCAATACCTGTTGAAGTACTCGAAGAGGAATCTGCAGATGAGATAAGAGATGATGGATGGGTCACTACTTTGATGAACAAGAAGCCATCTAAGGCTCCATCAAAAATCACAGACCAATTAAGTGATTGCTTCGAAGCTTTAGGCTCACAGAAAGACAGGATTAATCCATATGAAGGGATTAGCAAAAAATATGTGAAGATTTCAAATTTGGCTGCTTTGATTAGTAAAATCAATGATGGAGATGAGGTGGGCAGAGAGAGTAAGAAGGTAAATGAATCAAAGAAGAAAGGTCTCAACAGGAAAGGGAAGGAAAAGCTTTAGACTATATTGGACTATGGTTAACAGTTGTGTAATAGTGTTGCATATTTTGTGAAGTTAGATGTGGCCATATTGTTTATCCAATATTTTGTTACAATGGAGTAGATGATGAACTGGTTACCAGGTTTATTTTGAGGCTAAAATATTTCCAATGTAATATGAGCATTATATGCTCTGTAAACATTTATATTTTGGCTGCAAAATTGCAATACAGTTCTAGAATGATATGTATTTGAATGAATCAAAATGTCTTTTTTCTTGCTGAGGACAACTACTACGCAACATACACAAGCAACTTCAAAACATTTACAAACAAAAGCAGTTCATACAACTCTGATAACAATAGAATGAGTCATATTAAACACTTAGTTGTTTCATGAATTGCACATACTTCAGCGGGTCTAGCCTCACAGTTCCAGTCTTGATGTTGAACTGCACCCAGGATGGGCCCAAAATCTCTGGAAAAGTTTCAGGCGGCACTTCATAATCATCAACCTCTCCTTAACCATGAAAGGTGTGATCTCATTCTTCTTGCGAATAGATAACGCTTCTACGATCTTCGCATGCATCTCCTCCAGCTGCGTAGCGTTAAACCTAATACATTCCCCAATAAGAGAAGACAGCTTGCGCAATATGAAGGTTTCATCACCCTCTGTGAAATCACTAAATTTCATGAAAGGATCCAACAAGGTATCCTGCAAAACAAAAAAATGTCGAGAATAGGTGTTAGTGGTTCAGAAGAGTTTAGCTTAAAAGAAAACAGAGGGGGTAGTGGATCTTTCTACCTGTGTTGTGTCATAGTACTCCTTCAAGACGCTGACGTTTGAGGCGGCCATGACAACTGAACTTACTTTTTTTTAGGGAGGGTTTCGAAGATTTTGGGAGAGTTTCAAAGTGGAGATTGCTCACGCTGAAGAATGCTTATGGTTTGATGAAAGGTAAATGAATAGACTTCATTAATACATAATTAACCATCTCAACGCTCCTCCTGACACGAGAGTCGAATCGACTCTAATTGCTCAATATTTTTTTTTAACCACTAACTAAACCATTGCATCTGCCCAAAAATGGGCATTTTTTCCAAATCAAAAAGGCATTTTTTATAATTACAACCATACAAAAAGGGCATTTTTTAAAAAAAATAATAATACTTAAAGGGCATTTTTTTAGAAAAATCAATACTTGAAGGGCATTTTTGTTAATTACAACCATACTTAAAGGGCATTTTTGCTTATTATCAACATACTTAAAGGGCATTTTTGTTAATTACAACCATACTTAAAGGGCATTTTTGTTTATTAACAACCATTCTTAAAGGGCATTTTTGTTAATTACATCCATACTTAAAGGGCATTTTTGTTTACTAACAACCATACTTAAAGGACATTTTTTACAAACTTCACAAACATATAGGGCACGTGTAACAAACTTCACAAACATGTACACGCGGTCAAAATTTCTTCCTTGTTTACACCAACAGTCATGTACATGGGGAATGAAATGGTCTGTAGTAGTGTCAGTTAACCCAACAGACACATTTATGCTATATAGATGTCCATACATTTAATATAATCTTTTACAAAACACTCCATACAAAGGAAATTCAAAAAGGCTAAAACAACAACATCAAAATCAAACTCAAAAAACACACGGGTAACAAGGATACAAACCATTCATTACTTGAACAACATCAACATGAACAAGGATACTCAAACTGATGAAACTTATGCCACACAACCTTAATCAAACTGATCAACATCTTAACCACCACCCTTAATACTACCAACAACAATTTCTAATGAAAAACACACCTAATGTGGATCAAATTACCACACATCCTAATAAGCCAAAAACAATGGCTTCAATACAACCTTACAACAACCAAAACCAATATGATAATGATCATGTAACAAAGTCTAACCCTTATGGACAATTTTGTGTTCTGAATCTGCAAATCCTGGATTTTCTCTTCTTGCTCCTTCTTGGTTGTCTCGTATAACGACTGCATTGTTACATCTTTTGTTTCCTTCTTCGACGCAACTTCTTCTTCAAGTCCCTTAACTCTACACTGCATCCTCTCGATTCTTCTGCGCAAAATTGGAATCACGGCCCTAGCATATGAGCAGACAGGCGGATCTTCCCAAATGCATAGTCGACACCCAAGGGGTCATCGCGGACACCCATGGAACCTTCGTCCAGGGTTCCCATCGGTCATGGACACGCGCACGACAACGGGTCTTCCACAATTGCATACCAGATGAGAGCTCATGGTCGATTCAGACATTTTCGAATTGAGAATTAGGGTTAGGGTTCTTGGTCGATTTGGGGGAATTAATTTTTAAAAAAAAATCTAAGTGTTGGAGTGTTGTTATTATAAGGGCAAAAACGTTTTGTATAAGTGGGAATTTAGACGTGGAGGGCGCGCTTTTTATTAGGCGTGTGCCAAAATTGCCATATCGGATGACACGTAGACTTTTTTTGTGATGTGGCAAGTTGTGGGCATAAAAATTCGAAAAAGCCAATTCGTAGGTTAGTTTTATCGATTTAATAGTTACTGAGCACTTTTTTTAACGGTGTAAAGTTACAGGGCAGAAATATTAATTTGTCCTACATTTACACATCACACGAATATAAATATACTCTCCCAAATTTCGCTAAACATTGTGGAAACTGGAAAGCTCGTATGAGTTTAAAATATAGCATCATAATATTCCAAGAAAGTATTCTATGTTGGCCTCAAAGTTAAGATTTGAACATCTGCAGAAAAAAAAGGTTAGGAGCACATGTACAGGTTTATGGAGCAAAAATAAACCAAGTTTAAAGAGTAGCAATTCAATAATCCCAACCATATCATACCAACTTCTCCCGTAAAATCGACGAGGTCCACAAGAACCAACACCATATAACTCCAGAGATTTGATTCTGTACAAGAGTTCTGTTTCAAAACAACAGGTAAAACACCACATCGAAACAAGAAACTGCATAAAGCCAAACACGTTCGTACCAATAAGTTTTAAGTCCCTAAAAAGACAATGGTGATTTGCTGATGTAAGGCTTACGGCTTCTTTCTCGTTGATCACTGTGTGTGGTCCTGCAGCACTGAATTAAGTAGCTCGTCAAAATTCGCAAAATAAGTATGCATCAATATACTATCAGAACGATACAGAAAGCCTTTTGATAGCAAGCAACTGTGACTTGTGTTCAGACTTCTTCACTTCATTTCATTGGCCAAAGAAGTTTCTTAATACCATAAAAATCGTCCATGCCCCAGAAACAAAGCCATCTGCATGACAAGTATAACAAATTAGACGATTAATTTCACATTCACCAAAAATATGATTCAGACATAATTCATACACGAGAATAGACCAAAACATAAAAATGATACAAAATATATACATATATACAGAATTTGATTGAGAACTCTGCACTAAACTCAGATAAGCTACATTCCTTAAATCAATCCAGCAAATAGGCAGAAACTGAATCTCGTCATATCCAGCTCTAGCAGCTAAATCTCAAATATTAGAGTTCATTTAACTTTCCAGTGCACAACATAGTATGTTTCCTACTTATCAATAATGGCAAAAGGCCAACGGATCATCACCATGCATGTGAAATTCCAATTAATAGCCGCCTAACCCCACAGTTATAACACAATACATATAGACAGTTCCAGAAATCTAATTTCACAAAAAATAAAAAGGAGTCAAGCTGACCCAATCTAATCTCATTACAACTTTAGGAGAAATCGAAATTCAAGAACTGAAAGCCAATAGCAAAATATCACGATACAAAACATAATTATTGGTACATGAAACGGAACTGATGGCGATCTGAGATGGCTGGCTGAATATTATAATTTCATGTTTACTAAAAGAATATAAACTACACCAACAAGTAACCATATGATATAATTTTCATCAAAAGTGCGGCTAGTGTTATTGAAGGACATGAACTTACACTCAATCACTTCATTCTCTGTAGTTATCGTCCTAGGCAGCTGCTGCCTCCTTGACATCAACAGTGAAGCTGTATTCCTGATCACAGCCTAAGTAGGAGTCGCACATAAAATAAAGAGTGTATTCCTTCTTTCCAACTTCTGTTGGGGCAGTGATATCAAGTTTGACCTTAGACTTTCTCTGCAGAGTAACCCTTTTGATAGCAAGCAATCGATTAGTTTTAGTATCACCAACAACCAGCCACCATCCTTCTTCCTTCGTGTTGGGGTATCTAGGGGCATCAACAGGTCCGACCTCTGTCCTCCCCTCAAGGTCTCTTTCAAGAGTCACGTGCAGGCTAACATCTTCTCCGGCTATAACATTATCACTATCCGGCACATTAAAACTCAAGTCAATATTTGGAAAACGATTACAGAACCTAGCAATATCCATCAGTTGCAAGTCCGACATATGCAGAAGCTCCCGCCTTTCACCATCCTCCATTTCCACCAGATCAAAGACTGTTTCAATACTCTTGGCGTAGCACTTCACAACTTCCTCCTTCGAGAAGTGTGGAAGTTGGAGGAGCATAGAATCACGCTCCCACATTCCCTGCGTAACCATCTGACTTACTTCCATGGCAAGAAGGGCTAGATTAAGCCATCCATTACTCGAAATAACATCAACCATGGCCTGAAGAAGCCTGCTCGCATAAATTAGCACCTCCTGCAGATCAGAAGCCAAATTCCCAGCAATATTTTGCCTTGAAAAGTGAGCTTGCAGCAGAGCATTTGCTTTAATGCAAGGATCAATGAGCTTAGGGTTCTCAAAGGAGAAGCGCTGGTGATTGATAAACCCTCGCATCAGCTCTTCTTCACCAGGTCTGACCGGAAGAAGTTCATATTCTGAAGCTGACACCAAGATATCCAGAAGACCTTTCAATTTTGTTGTAGATGCAAGAGAAGAACTAAAACGCTCAATTGTTGTATAACCGATGTAATAGTAAGAAGCAATCATGCCAAGATTTAAAGGAGACAGTAAGGAACCTTCCTCAACCGCAACGCATTTACTTTCTTCTAGACCAGTGACTGTGTTCTCTACAAGCTCTGAGAGATGATCTGACAAATGCCTGTGACTGACACCTTGAAGATTATAGTAGTTTGGATTCTGAGTGAGCCTTCTGTACATAAATGTCCAAGTGAGGTAGTCAACAGCCTCCTGTTTGTTGCGTATAACTCCGACAACAACCTCTGCATTTATATTATCGTGCAGATAATGATGCAAATGGCTTTCCACTGGTAATGCTTCATAAAGGAACTTCTTGTAATACTCTTTACGTGGTGCATGACAAAAGATGACACATTTGCCCAAGTTATCTACGAGGGGTCGATTGGCATGACCCATCATCTGCAATAGATCAGTGACTGGGTAATCAGTGTGGGCACTTTCCCTGCAATTATAGTACTGTGTTCCCATAACCACCACTAGATGTGCAGACAGTGGGACTCCCCAACACAGTGAACTGCTTATTACACATACTTGAATCCATCCTGTTTCAAAGAGTGTCTTCACTATATCTTGATCATTACTGCTTAGTCCTTCATGCAAATAACCAATACCAAATTTAATTGTAGCCTTCAACCAGCATTCATCGATCCTGGCAATAAAAGGTTCCATCTCTTCAACAGGCTGTAACACGAATTTACTGTCCACATTTGAGTAATTCATGAGATCCATAGCAGTGAGTCGAGTATGCTTCCTGGTAGGAGCAAACACAATTGCAGGTTTCCCATTCTTGGCATGCTGAATAATTGCAGTGTACGTAGACTTAGTCATGGCTTGCATCCTTGCTTCAAAATTTGCAATGTCGATACCCTGGATATGAATTTCCAGAGGCACAGGTCTTACACCAGGAGGGAAATTGAAAAGACCATGAGATTTAGCGCCAATCCATTCTCCCAGGTCCTTAGCATTTGCAAGAGAACTCGACAAGCCCACGATACGAATATTATTCTCCAGCTGACTAGCAATGTAACGCATTCTGGAGACTATGATCTCCAACACTGGACCACCTTGGCCCCCAATCAAATGCAGCTCATCAATGATGAAGAGACTAACCAGCTGAACATGTTTCCACTGCTTCCACCGGCGAGATAGTGCATCCCATTTTTCAGGAGTGCTGATAATTATTTGACCTTTCTCAAGAAGTTTCAAGTCTGCTGTCGTTTCACCAGTTAACACAACCACTCTCATTCCCAAACCGTCTCCAAACTTCTTCTTCCAGTCATCATACCTTGCCTTCGCTAGAGCTTCAACCGGAGCAATATAGACAGCACGCATAGTACTATTGGGTCCCTTTTGATGGTTTCTTAAAAGGGAAAACTCGGCGCATATAGTCTTACCACTGCCGGTTGGTGCAGCAATCAACACATTATCATCTGAGTAATACAAGGCGTTGAAAACCTGAGTCTGAACAGGATTGAAATGCTTATATTGCTGATAAAGAGCTTGATATGTGAGGTTTCTCAATGCAGTCACAGGAAGAGGTTGCAAATCTAATAACTCCGTCGGTGGAGGATATTTTTCAGGCAAAATGAGGTGCCTGAAAGAAACAGGATGGACAGACTGTGCCCCCAGCCATCTATCTGACACGACCTTGATGAAGTACTGAGGGGGTACTGGTTCATATATGGGAACAGTGAAGTTCAAAGTGTGGGCCTCAGCTATATTCTGTTTCTTCAACATGAAATATTCGTGATGAAGAATATATTCGCTATCATTATCCTCAACAATGACCCAGAAAGGCTCCACATACCCATGAACCTCATCATTCCACTGGAAGTCCCGCGTAATGGTGAGTTCAACCCGTAAAATAGAGCGAGTAATTGGTTGAACTTGTGCATCCAAGATGAGTTTTGGGAACTGATGAATAAATTTATGAACATCTCTTCCCTTCTCAGGAAAACGAATGAGCTCCCCAATCTCCTGTGAGGAGAGATCATAGTACCTTTCCCAAGCAAGATCTTTCTTCTCCAACTTCATTAAAATTTCATCTGAAATACGGTGAAATTGACGAAGTGGTGTCTGCACACCCCACATTCTCTTGCCTATCATTTTGCACAATTTCAAAACCTTTTCAGCCAGTTGGGCCCATCCCCTTTTGAGAACTATCTCAAACAGCGCTCGCATGAGACGTCCAGCACTCTGTGTAATATAAACCATATCAGATGTCAAAGACAATCCTTCAAGCTTCATCTGTGATATATACGCCTGAAGTAATACATTTATCTTTGCACTTGGCTCTTCAATACTCCCTCTGATTGGAATAGGGACCCTGTCTTTAAGCTTAACTAGTTCCATCTTTTCATCCTGTCGCACGGTTATGTATTTGAACTCTTCACTGAGGGAGAACACACGACAAAGTTCAGTATCATCCGCGGTTGGCTTCAAATGCTCATTGAATTTGGAAACTGTCCCATGAGATATATAATAATAGCTAGCAATGCAACCCAAGTCCGTGACTTGGAAGTATCCACTTTTCCTATCATATTTTACCAGATTATTTTTCTCCAGTATGTTGGCTGCTGAATGAATCAGATTGGCTCTTCTGTCCTCCAAGTTCTGATCAGTTTCCAAAACATCAGGTGTCATACCATAAAGGGCAGGGTTCCTTAGCATCCTAACAAAAAGGTAAGTATACAGGAGCCATTCACATGCTTCTTTGGCATTCTGAACAGTTCCTAGGACGATTTCAGCATTCAGCTGATCGGCCAATTTAGATATAAACTGGCTTTCAATGGGAAGCTGTTGGTTCATCACGGACAGATAATACTGGAGTTCACTAAGCCCAGTTATAATTATTCCTTCACCATACGTGTCATACTGAGGCCTTCCAGCTCGACCAATCATCTGCATGATATCTAGAGGACTCAATTCAGTCCACGCTCCTTTCTCAGGATTATAGATTTGGGTGCCTTTGACAATTACAGTATGCGCAGGCAAGTTTACACCCCAGGCCAGAGTGGCAGTTGAAACCAAGACTTGTACATGTCCGTCTGCAAAAAGCTCTTCAACAATTTTACGATCAGCTTTAACCATCCCTGCGTGATGAATTGCAAAACCATAAGGCAACAGGTCCTTGAGATCGTTACTCTTCACCAGATCTATATGATCTTGGAGAATTAAACGGCTAACACCATCTTCTTTCAGGAATTTAGAAAGAGTATCACTGGCAAGGGCAGTATCACGAATGGCACGAGCTGTTTTCGTAGTCTCCTTCCTAGAGTGCACAAATATGAGGACTTGATGCTTTCCTGCAACGCTCATTACCTTCTCATAACATACATCATTCATCAGTTGAAACCTCTGTAATGGCTTCTTTACTGTGATCCCGATGTACTGCTGCGCCAGAGGTACAGGCCTGTAGCTATTGTCAAAATGGAAGAGACCCTTATCCAATTTAACTCGTAAAAATACCGCAACATCTTCATAATTTGGAAGTGTAGCCGATAGTCCAACTAGCCGAATGTGCTCTGTTGTAGATTCAATTTGCCGAACAGTCCTAGCTATAATACTATTTTGGTCTTATTTCGTCTAGGTTACAATACACCGAGAAATCGATACAGTGGGGCCTGACTTAACCAAAATAATGCTATCCTATTACAGTGAATGGACTAGCTTGGTCCGGAACACCTATTACACATAGAGAAATATAAGGTTACAGGAAATAATCCCTAAATGGCCAAGTTGAGGGAACAGTCGAACGTGAGAGATTTGGTACTCTTTGATCGTTGACTTGCGGGCGTTAGGCACTTGTGATATCGGACTGAACTTGGGAACTTGCCAAGCTGCCTACGTATCCCATTAAGGGAATCAAGCCGAACGTAGTTCATATGTCTCTTTTGAGCTGCTTCTATTAGGTCAACCCTTGGTTGGGCTGCCTGGTTCACTTGTTTCAGCATTGGCGTGACTTCACGGTTTCGATCATATCTCCTTGACGGATGATCGAAACCTCAATCCGCTTCTTGATTACGGACCCCGACTCATGTAGCTTTCTGGGCATGTGCATCGAATTGGCTTGGTTCGATGCGTGCGCATCGAATTCGATGCCTCCATGTCGAATCGGGTGAATTCGATGCGCTGTGCGCGACTTCACGGTTTCGATCATATCTCCCTAACGGATGATCGAAACCTCATTCCGCTTCTTGATTCGGAACCCTGACTCTCGTGGCTTTCTGGGCATGTAAGGCTTCGATTTTGGGACGCATCGAATTGTCATGATTCGATGCGTCCATGTCGAACAAGGTGAATTCGAGGCATGATAGATTGCGCATCGAACCTACTTGGTTCGATGCGCGTGTCGAATCGACTTGGATTCGATGCGTCTCATCCCCGTGGGGTCCCCCCTACTTGTGAGGAGTGAGGGGGTATATATAGGCATGATTAGAGGGGCTTAAAGGTCATTTTAGGACCGCATCGAATTGTACAAATTCGATGCGCTCAGGACACATCGAATTGTGCAAATTCGATGTGCTCTGCGCAGCTTTACTAATTTGACCATAACTTTCTCTCTGGACCTCCAAATCGCATTCCGCTTGTTGCGTTGCGACCTAGACTCATGTGGCTTTCCAATGACATATTACTCAATGTCTAATTAGCTATATAGATATAATGGTGATCCAAATACGGCTAAGGTAACTTTACCTTTAAGCCTTCTCAACATTCATTGGTCAGTTTCGTGCCATCGTGGCTTTTCTTTGACATGACACATTATACCATATCACTAGTCCCCCAGTTTGGAGTGTGATTTTGGTACATAAGCATACTTCAAACTATGATGAAGTGCTAGAGTCGTTTCGCCTCAGTTTTGGGGTGATTAATGTCATTATGCAACAGTGACCGAATAAGCCCACATCATATAATCCCCCCAGTTTGGGAGACGGTGTCGATCAGAGAGCGAGTGCCAAACTTATAAGATGTATTCTTGACTTACCGCTTTATGCTAGTTATTTTGATAATGCTGAAAATCATGCCCCTGACTGGGAGGCGGTCTGATGTGTGCGACTAATGCTCTGTGGAGATTAGCGCTCAGAGGTGTGCGCGCTAGGCCCGTAAGGCTCAGGTGCTGATTGTAATGAACAATTTCTAATTTGCTATTTTTGTGGCGCTGCGTTGCCTTTTTATTAGTCGCATAGTTGTCATTTATGACTATTCATTTGTTTGTTTGATCGAAGGCTCGTAATCGTTGCCTTTTCTTTCAATTGCTATCGTTGCTTTTTACTTTATTTTGACAACTCGAGCATTCTTCCATAATCACGGAAAGTTATTGTTGCTGTTAGGTGCTTAGGAAGTTGCGGTATCATGCGTCCTTTTAGACAGAGTCTCCGTCCCTTTTTAGTTATTTAGGGAGTTGCGGTATCTCGTGTCGTTTTAGACAGAGTATCCGTCCCTTTTTGGTTATTGCGAATCCCCTTTTTAGGTCCTGCATGACGTTAGTTTCACGCAAATAACTCGTGGTTCCGCTTTCTTTATGCATATAGGCATAATCTGATCGATTCTTTTCATTGTTCTAATGCATCTTGTCATTCTTATGACATATTCTTTTGTCGCCAATAGGACGACTCTCAATTCTATGAATATCGTGGTTTTGTTGCGCATTATGACAACGCACCTAGTTACATCTCCGCATTTGGGGATTCGGTAATAGTTAAGACTGTGAAATGATTTCACCAGTCGCTAGTCTATAAAGACCGCCAGGCATTTAACTCGTAACGAGCTTGCCATTGAGGTTCCGACGAGAATAGCTTTGTATTCTGCCTCGTTGCTGGTTGCAATAAAGCTCGACCTTGGGTATGCTATCTAGTTGTATGATCATACGGGGTTTTTACCTCCAATTTTGATGTTATCGCTGTTTCGACAATGTTGTTGATAAAAAAGTGATAAGCATAATGAACTCTGACTTTGGAGTCCTTTGCTTCGGTGCTGTGCACTGATTTTGCAGTTATGTTTGGTTTAGATTTTTACCCATAGTCGTGAGACTTTATGGAGTGCATTGCTTCCATTGAGGGCGGTGGCTTTACATGATAGGCCGAATCTGAGCTGTTATATCAATGGTAGATCGAATCTGATGAATCTCCAGATCATTCATACTGAGACTATTTGATAGTCATTTCATGTTTGAAGCGAAAACAAATCGGTAGTGTTACTTCACCATATCTAGGAATTTGATTGGTATGACCTATGGCATGCTTCGAATGGATGGAATTCGATCGTCGTTGCGCAGTCTCAACCTAATTTGATTTTGAAGGTTGTTAAAAAATTGAAATTTGGATGATCACTATCGATCGAATGTGTTCGGATTCGACCGACTGACTGACGCGTCTGCTTTTATGAACAATTTATTGTGTCTGTTTTGGCTCTGTGTCGCCCTATTGCTTTGAACATTGTTTTTCAATGGATCTTTGTTGCTTTATTCTTGCGGTTATTAGAATTGCCTTATCGAAATGCATCACTTGCTTGCCCATTTATTTCAGCGGCAATTTGTACTATTTCTATGTTACTTGCCAACTCTATGCCACGTCATGTTGCAGAGTTGCTATGGCATCTTTTGCTAAGTTAGCTCAATATTCACATCATTGTTTTGAGGTTTTCCATCATGCAGGATTTCTTTGGGTGCACTTGCTGCTACTTGTGGCGCTTATTTTAGCGGAATGTGTTGTTAGCACTCGCCATTTTAGGCGAGGCACAATACATTGAGAAAGATCACAATAACCGAGGAGAATTAACCCACTATTGCGAACGAATTTATGAGTCGGCTTGAAAGCGAGAGCGTCGTCTACTGAGGAAAGTCTCTGCCTCCTCCGATGCCTGCCATTTATCCTTCTTCAGAGGATGAAGATAATGCTGAAAGTTAACGACCTTGATTTTAATTTCCTACTTTTATGATCAACGCTTCTGATTCGGTTTGACGTTGCGCCACCCTTTTATTTTGAATTATTTGATTATTTGAATTCCTGCCGTATTTTTCTCGTTCAATCTTGCGATACTTTGTTGGCTTGATCAATTGCAGTTTCGTTTGCCTTTTCCTTCAAATGCTATTTTTACAATTTACTTTATTTTGGCAACTCGTATGCCGTATTGCATCGTGGGGTATCGTGCGTATTTCATTTATTTTTGCCGCATCAGACATTTGATATGTCAGTGCAATCAATTTCATTAGATTTTTCATAGATAGTTGTCTCTTGAGACAGACTTTCTTATCTCGTTGCTTTGTTTTTAGGGATTTAATGGTTAGCACTTGTCATTTGAGACAGAGTGTCGATCCCGTTTCTTTCTCATCGCGGGTCTCCTTTAGATCATGGATGGTGTTATTTTTATGCAAATAATTTCACAATGCATGGTTCTGCTTTTGCTGCATTTTTGAGACAGTGCTGCCATCGTTGCTTAACCTTGTATGATTTGCGTTTTGAGGATTATGGTCTCACTCGGGTATAGGTTTTTTTTTGATATTTTTGATTGGTGCGTCTTAGTTGATGCATTAGCGTTGCTGGATCGTGCGAAGGCGCGATGTTTATTTGCCCAATACAGTTTTGCAGTTATCTTTTGAATTAATCGTTGTTGTCTTTGAGAGATAGACAACTTAGATAACACATAGATTATGTTGTTAAGCACCTCGATCGAGCGAGAGATCGTCTCAATAGAGACCTTCGACTATGATGGAAATGATATATAAGTGATGGATCTGAAGAGATCTAGTGCTAAGTTTCTCAATCTTCCTACATTGATCTTGTAGTTTACGCTTGGTAGAGATCTTTGTCTATCTGGACATTGTGTCGCATTTATTCGTGTATTTTGTTGCATTCTTGCTCAATGATTTCTAGTGTTCTGTTTACGGAACTTTGTGCTGTCACATGTTATTGCTCTTCGACGTTGACGGCTAATTCAACGAATGGATATCTGCACCTCTTAAGATGATAATCCTTTTATAGTAGTCTAAATATGCACTAATTTGGGCAGATTTTCATCGTATTAAGCTGGGTAGCTGACATGGTGTTGCTTTGGACACGTTCTCATTGTATTGTTATAATTAGATGTTTATCGTGTTGTTTTGGGTGGATTTGCATCGTATCATGCTGGATAGATGTAACTGATTTACCGCGTGAAGTCTATTGCCATATTCAGCCTTTAAGGTATATGGATATGTTGTTTGCATCATGCTTCTACTAGCGAATGTCTATCCTTTGCGATGTCTAATATGTTTCAGACCATGATGGACTGATGTCTATTTTCGATATATTCCATTTATTCATCTGACCACTTCGGGCCATTATTTCATTTTTGAAATTTTAGGTTTACGTTTATCTTGTCGGGCTGATGCTTTTGGTATTGCTTTGGGCAAGTTTGCTTCGTACCATTTCGGGTAGGTTTGCACCGTGCAACTTTGTGTGGACATTCTTGGTGCCAATCTGGATACGTTTGACGTACCGCATAGGATCAGATTCCAGGAAATTGTGCCAATTTCGCTCGTTCGGTGGGTGTGATCATTCGTCAGGAGTCCCCCCAGTGTTCGAGTGATTAGCAGTATTTAGGTTACATTATTTTGACGATATTAGGCCTTTTTGTTTTGTATAGAATATTTGTAACTTTTTTCGCAGTGGTTTTTGTATAAGACTGATGTTACTGTTTGATATCATAATCTTTGATTTACGTTTTACTCGCATAATGTTTCTTCCTAATGCATTCCCAAGTATGTTATCTCATTCATTTGCTTGTCATTGATATGTATTTATTTGATGTTCAATAATGGTTTTTGATGTCATGGTGCATATCTAATATTATGATTGTGCTTGCCATGAAAAATATGAGCACTTTGGGCTGTTATTATTATCGTTAGGCATTCATGTTTTACCTGAGAGATCGGATCATTTGGGCCTTTATCTCGCCGTTCTTGCATGCGGGGGTGGACCACTTTGGGCCTTCTTATCCCCCTGACATGTTCTTCCTTCTTGCATGTAGGGGGTGGACCACTTTGGGTCTTCTTATCCCAATGTCATGTTCTTCCTTCTGGCACGCGTGGGTGGACCACTTTGGGCCTTCTTACCCCAACGTCATGTTCTTCCTTCTGACACGCGTGGGTGGGCCACTTTGGGCCTTCTCACCCCAACGTCATGTTCTTGTGTTTGTCTTGTTGCTGAACTTTGGTTCCTCATTTGGGATTTTTAGCATCATTTCTATAAGACTCCACCTGCGTCGTTCACGTAGATAGATACATTTAATAATTTGGAAAAAGTTGGGCTCAGTTTCTTACCGAGGGGTCTACGCTTCCCAGTCTTTGCATGGGACTCAAACCTTAGCAGCTCATACAATTATTTAGCAGCCGAGTTTTTTTTTTTTTTTTTTTTTTTTTTTTTTTTACTCCTATGCACAGTAGCGTTTAAGATGTTGCACATTCCACGAACGCTTTTGTTGAACACCCTGCATAGTCTCCAAGTAATTACATCCCCGCGAACTTGCTTGTAAGATTTTGGAAGGCCCCTTCCAATTCGGTTCGAGCTTCCCGATATGCTGTTTTGCCGCAATGCCTCTCAGGACCAAATCTCCTACCTCAAAATTTCAGAATTGTATTCTGTTGTCGTTACTTTTAGCCATTGCTGCTTTTAAATGCTACAGTGCGTTGGTACGCATCTTCTCTTGCTATGCCTATTATGTCCAGATCCATCTGACGTAAATGAACAGTCGATGTTCTTGTAGTTGTCCTATATGCCCATAATATTCCTTGAAGTTCCTCTGGCCAGGTTTTTCCTCTGTCTTTCATCCTCTTCTCGAGGCAATTCTTCAATGTCTTGTTGTTGGATTTTATTTGTATGTAGTATCCACGTGATGATGGCCTTGCTGGTTCCTGCTTGGTCTGATAATCAATGCAATCCGACCTTCGATACCACCTTAAGGTAAGACAAATCGTGACACTATTCGGGGTGTAGTCATCTGTCCGTGTAGGATTGGAATTGAAGAATCCCTAATCATTCTCCGATAATGTTAGTTTTCTTGGTGGAATTGTGGATTTGTTTATTGCTCTTAGCACCACTCCTTGCTTGCTTGGGACCGAATTCCATATTGTCAACTTCGTAGTTGTATTCCAATCTCGATACAGCTACTTGGACTCTTCACGGTTCTTTTCCCATTGGTCCATTCCCTTTCTTGCCATTTTACCTAAACAGACTCTTGAGCGTAAGCGAATTGGTGTTCCCACAGACGGCGCCAATATTTTGGTCTTATTTCGTCTAGGTTACAATACACCGAGAAATCGATACAGTGGGGCCTGACTTAACCAAAATAATGCTATCCTATTACAGTGAATGGACTAGCTTGGTCCGGAACACCTATTACACATAGAGAAATATAAGGTTACAGGAAATAATCCCTAAATGGCCAAGTTGAGGGAACAGTCGAACGTGAGAGATTTGGTACTCTTTGATCGTTGACTTGCGGGCGTTAGGCACTTGTGATATCGGACTGAACTTGGGAACTTGCCAAGCTGCCTACGTATCCCATTAAGGGAATCAAGCCGAACGTAGTTCATATGTCTCTTTTGAGCTGCTTCTATTAGGTCAACCCTTGGTTGGGCTGCCTGGTTCACTTGTTTCAGCATTGGCGTGACTTCACGGTTTCGATCATATCTCCTTGACGGATGATCGAAACCTCAATCCGCTTCTTGATTACGGACCCCGACTCATGTAGCTTTCTGGGCATGTGCATCGAATTGGCTTGGTTCGATGCGTGCGCATCGAATTCGATGCCTCCATGTCGAATCGGGTGAATTCGATGCGCTGTGCGCGACTTCACGGTTTCGATCATATCTCCCTAACGGATGATCGAAACCTCATTCCGCTTCTTGATTCGGAACCCTGACTCTCGTGGCTTTCTGGGCATGTAAGGCTTCGATTTTGGGACGCATCGAATTGTCATGATTCGATGCGTCCATGTCGAACAAGGTGAATTCGAGGCATGATAGATTGCGCATCGAACCTACTTGGTTCGATGCGCGTGTCGAATCGACTTGGATTCGATGCGTCTCATCCCCGTGGGGTCCCCCCTACTTGTGAGGAGTGAGGGGGTATATATAGGCATGATTAGAGGGGCTTAAAGGTCATTTTAGGACCGCATCGAATTGTACAAATTCGATGCGCTCAGGACACATCGAATTGTGCAAATTCGATGTGCTCTGCGCAGCTTTACTAATTTGACCATAACTTTCTCTCTGGACCTCCAAATCGCATTCCGCTTGTTGCGTTGCGACCTAGACTCATGTGGCTTTCCAATGACATATTACTCAATGTCTAATTAGCTATATAGATATAATGGTGATCCAAATACGGCTAAGGTAACTTTACCTTTAAGCCTTCTCAACATTCATTGGTCAGTTTCGTGCCATCGTGGCTTTTCTTTGACATGACACATTATACCATATCAAATACTTTCGAGCACTGGGCCCCTATTGTCATGCAGGAGATGAATCTCATCTATAATGAGAAGCTTTACAAGCTGCGTATACGTGCGGTCACCAGATTTTCGAGTAACAATATCCCACTTCTCCGGCGTTGTCACTATAATTTGGGTTTCTTCAATTTGCTGGCGGGTCAATGATTGATCTCCACTCAGCTCCTTCACCTGGACACCATAATGCTCTAGACGACGGGAAAGATTACGTGCCACCTCAGCTACAAGCGCCTTCATGGGTGCAACATAGACAATCTTGTACTTGCTATGATCAATACACACATTATCTGACCCCTCAACCTCCTTCATATGTAGCGCCATCTGCTGAAGTATTGTGAGCATGGCAACATTTGTCTTCCCAGCTCCAGTAGGAGCACATAATAAGATATTTTCTGCACTGTACAATGCAGTATCGTAAACTTTACTTTGCACCCTGTTCAACTGGTTCATTCCTTTAAAAGCTGCTTGTGCCCATTTCGGCAATTCAGATATCTTCACAAGTGCTTCACCAGCCGCCAATGGCTTCGGCTTCAAAGCTGGCACGTGAACTTCTTCATAATCCTTCTTACGATTTCTATAAGAACCAGATGGAAGCTCACATTTCTTATTTGCCAACAATAAGCCACCTTGGCTGAAGGCAATACTGTCCAGGTCTAGCAATTGTCTCTGCTCCTTCAACCGACCACCATCTGCATCTACATTAACTCGTCCATCATGTTCCAGTTCACCATCTACACCAGTTTCAACCTTAAGTTGACGAGCTTCCTCCCTAATGCTTTTTTCCAAGATTTTCTGCCTCTCTTTTGAAGTGGCGCGAGTTGCATGCAATTTCTCTAGTATCGAGGTATGGTCAGGTCCCAAACCCATCATCTCTGCTTCAATTTCTTTTCGCTGATCTTGGTCTTCAGCCCTCGCAAGACGAATGCACCATACTATGTTCAACCGGTTTCGCAACAGATATTTGACAAGATTAAATTTATCATACTGCAGAAACTTCAAGAGCTTCATCTCGACTTCCCCATCAGCACCTTCAGCAAGAACCTTAAGGACCTCCTCCGCAAGCTTCTGACTCTGCTGTGGATCAATTTTCTGGTCATAAGCCTGCGAGATCTTTCTTTGAAGCCAATACGCATCAATATCTTGAACGTTCAAGGTCATTCCTTCATGCTCCTTGCCATCATCAATCCCACCGTCAATCTGCATAGCACCAATACCATTCGCTTCTGCCATTTCATCGTCTTCCACTTCATCCTCAGGTACCATATCCAGATAACTATCCTCCTCTTCCTCGTCATTACCGTAAAGCCCATGTGCAACCACAAAAGTATCACCAATCCCACCAGCCCCAGCATCAGCAACATCAGTACCATCATAATAATCAGTTATAAGCCTACCAACCGACACCAGCTCATCAAAAACACCATCGGAAATAGTGCTCAAAAGCTTCTCGATCTCCTTTTTCTTATCCAGATTCCCCAAACCATCCCTCTTCAAAACAGCCAAAATCTCGTCGGCAGCATCGCAAACAACACTGAGCGGCTGTCCACCTAGCTGTCGCTGAATTACACCGAGCATAGCCGCATAAGCAGCTTCGGTCTCACCGGCCTTCGGCCGATAAACACCCTCGTCAGAGATCGTCAAAACACTCTCCTCCCGAATCCGCCTCTTTTTACTTCCAGTACCGCGACCATCAAACCCAGGATCCCTCTCCTTCTTCTTAGACATTCTCAGTCTCTCCAACAACTCCGGAGGCTTATCCACGAACGCTCGATTCCCAAACGTTCTCGGGTCTATCTTTCCCCGTAATGTCCCCGGTTCGCTACTACCCTCGTGGGTGTCGCGGGGGCGGGAATCCGTCGTAACAACGAGGCTCGAATTGGATCGATAATCGTACTGTTTCAACCGCGAGTGCGCCTCCGCACCACCACCACTACCACCGGGTTGAGCCATAATGCTCAATCAACAATCAACGAATCAACAAAAAAAACACCTAAATTTCAACAGAAACGTATAAATAATCAGCATAAATCACGTAATACAAAACTTGAACAATGCAATCACGTAATGAATTAACAAAACGAGTTGAATCAAAAAAAATAAAAATAAAAAATCACCTGATAGAGATCATAAATCTGCAATTCGCCAGAGCAAAAATGTTAGGGTTAGTTTTTGTTATTATTATCAATTCATTTTAATGCTAATGAGGAGAAGATTAGATTAGATTAGATTAGATTGTTAGTATTAGTAACCGTGGCGCGCAAGTTCGTTACTGCCGCTTTATTAGGATTATTATTATTATTATTAAGGGTCAAAATTGACTTTCTAATATTGAGATTATTTCTAATTGGTAGTTTTGTGAAGTTAGGATTTAGGAATATACTAAAAATTATATTTCGTTGACTAAATTTTTGTGGAGTTAAGTTTATAAACTACACGTGTTGCGTTTTAGGAGAACAAGGGCCATTACCTTTTTTTAGCATGTTTTACGTCCCTCCCGCCACTTCTATCCAAAAAAAAAAACGTCCCTCCCGCCACTCAAGTTTTTCAAAAGTTTTTTTCTTTTTTTGATAAAAAAGGAGAAACATTGCTTAGGCCATATCTAAACTAATGAAACTATTCAACTTGTGAGGCGGCCTATCCGAGAACACGTCGCACTCATCGACCGAGAAGATGTTCTTCGTCAAAGCATCCGTCACTTTGTTCGACATTCTTAGTATCCAATCTAACTTCACCTCTCACGGCATGTGTAGGTAGATTTGGCACTGTTTAAGCAATTCTTCATTCTATGTATTTGGCTACAATTCACCTTTAATATGCTTGAGCGCACGTTGCGAGTCCGTCTCAATGACAATTTTGTGTCTTCTTTGATCTCACGCTTTCTTCATATCCATGCAAAGCGCTTCAAGTTTCGCCTCATCAATTGTATTTGCGACCAGTTTCTTTCGAAATCCCAAAATCCACTCTCCACAATCTGATCTCATAACCCCGGCTGCTATTCCAGTGTTGTCGTTCGTGTTTCTACTGTCGTCCACATCGAGCTTCACCTACCCCGTATCCGGTTTCCTCCATTTCCCATTTGAAGTGCTTCATTTCTCCCCTTTTCTACGGCATGTTTCCAAATCCTTACTAACGATAGTGATTTGGAAGATGCGACTGTTAAGCCTGTCATTCTTGCCTCAAAAACGCCATCTCGTTTCCTGGCTTCCAGATCACCCAAAGCGTAGAAACAAAAACCTTTGGACCAACTCGATTCTGTGTTGATGTTGTTGCACAAATAAGCATTCTTCGCATTGGATTTAATCCATTCCTCATTCAGATTATCAAACATGCAAAGCTCCGGACCGGACATAATTCTCTCCCATACCTCTCTTGTTGCCCAACAACGTCTCAAAATATGCAATTCGGTTTCATCTGGATTATCGCAATAAACACAATGCGTGGTTGGACAAAGTTTGTGGGTCCTTCTAAGGTGGTTAGTCGCCAGCCTATCCTGCGCCACGAGCCAAAGAAAATGTTGTAGGTTATTACACACACATATATAATCCAAACCTAGTCGCATGTCTCGCGTTGTAGTGTCGCGCTCTCGTAATGGTGGAGAAAGGTATAGTACGCCGAACGACTTGTGTAAATTCACTAGCGTTCTTAGTCCAAATAGTTGTGTCTTCTCCCTGATTTACCCAAAAGCCTTTTGTTTATATCATTAGTCGAATGGATTCAGGTATAACCGAGTGTAGTAACTCCCAATTTCAGCATTCGTTGCCATCGAGAATGTCGCAGATTTTCCAGTATAATTGAATGTTCACCAAGCAGATTAATAACGATCTCGTCCTCGCACAACCTAATTTGTTTCCTATTTCCCACAGATTAATACGGTCGGTCTTACCAATTTCCCAGCGGATAAATGGACACATCAACCCCATACACTTCATAACACCCTTCCATATCGCATTGTAGCCTTGCTTTGCCGTGAGACACGTGATACTTTCACCCCGCAAATACTTCGCAAGAATTAGCTCGCTTCAAACCGTTTGTTCGCGGTTCAAGATTTTCCACGTAATCTTCCCAGGTAACGCTTCATTGCCCACTCGAGATTTATGGATACCCAATCCTCCTTTATTTTTTGGTCGCGTGACATTGTGCCACCCCACGAGGTGCAATTTATTTTTTGAAACGTCATTGGACCATAAGAAATCTATGTTGAGCTTGTCTAACTTGTCGCAAGCATCCTCCGGCAACCACGTCGATTACATAGTGTAGATAGACATCGATGTTGTGACCGATTGTATGAGCGTAGCGCGCCCCGCGAAGGATAGGAATTGGCTTTTCCAGCCGCTGAATCGTGACATAACCCAATCAAAAATTTATGCATGTGTCTCTTCACTAACTCTTCTGTGCACAAGCTTGACATCCAAATATTTTCTGAGGTTACGGGTTTCGCCAAACCCAAACGTATCACTAATAGCACACTTTAAGAATGCGTCGTCCCCCTTTGAGAAAAAAAACCTTCGACTTTTGGGGGCTGAGTTTAAGTCTGGATGCGCTACAAAACTTATCAAGAACTCCCTTAATGCTACGTGTTGTAGGCAAGGTGGTTTTGCCCATGAGGATCAGATCGTCTGCAAAAAATGAATGCGACACCTTATGGCCTCCTCGACACGGTATGATAGGTGCCCACTTGTTTCGTTCGACCGCATCATTAATCATGTAGGAGAGTATCTCAACGCATAGAACAAAGAGATAAGGAGAGAGTGGGTCGCCTTATCTAAGGCCACCCATTTGCTTGATTGGTTCCAGAGAAGTACCATTCCAGAGAATTCTAGCAGTTGCGCCTCAAACACAAAACATGATAATATCCATGAGCTCTTCAGGAAATCTAAAAATATGTAAGGTGTATTCTAGAAATTCCCAATTTACCTTATCGTACGCCTTCTCGAGATCGAGTTTCATAACCGTACACCCTGCTTTATTTTTCTTCCTTTTGCGCACGGATTGTAGGATTTCTCGTAACACGAATATGTTGTCATGTGTACTCCTCCCTTTAATGAAGTTGGACTGAGTTAGGGCTATAAGGGTCGGCATCAGGCTTCTCAATCATGTGGTGATGCACTTAGTCACGGTTTTGTAAAGAACATTACAAAGAGCTATAGGACGATATTGTGATATCCTCTACGGATGATTGATTTTAGGAATGAGGCAGAGGAAGGCCTCGCAGATCTTAGGCTCAAAATTGCGGTCTCGAAAAACCGTTTTGGCAAAATCAATCAACGGTCCATGCATCCAATTCCAACATTTGTATGCACTAATTCATATGGATACACGTGCACTTTGAGTCCTTGTTAAACATTAAAGTTCTTTTGAAGATAAAGTTGGCCGTTATATAAAAATTCGTATAATATAAGCTGTTGGGGTGTGTTCGAAGAAAGCTAAAACCTCGGGGGAAACACACACACACACAAATGAACATAAATTTATACATATATCTTTAAAAATAAATTTCACAAGCTAAAATTTTGGTTTTGGTTTGAACATACTTTTACAGATTTAGCTTGACAACAAAATAATAGATAAGACTTCTACATTGTGGATATAATTTAGCTTGACAACAAAATAATAGATAAGACTTGTGGATATAATTTTATACTGGAAAAAATTACTTTGTGCACTAAATTATCACCCGTTGTTCACTTACCCCTTAAACTTTTAATTTTATCTCTTAACCTCCTCAACTATTTTAATCAAATCACTTTACCCCCTCCGACGGGGACTAATCCCCTAAATAGTTGTTAAACATTCCTGGAGTTAAGTGATAATCGTTTTATAGTTTAGGGGGCAAAGTGATTTTCTTGAGTAAAAAATAAATAAATCTTCATCATGTATATCTATATTATAATTCTTCAATATTTATATCTATATCTATAATAATAAAATCTCATTAATTTTAGTTTTCAATTTTTTTTAACAAAAAAAGCTTCTTTCCGATCACATTGATAAATCAAAAAAAGTTGTAATGATAGCTAGCAATATTTTGCTGAATAAGTTAGGATATGAATTTAGCGGTAGGCAAATGAAGCATTCACTTCATATCTTTAGAATGATGATCAATAACCTGAATTATCCCATAAATACATATATGTAAATCCAATGTCAAAATAACTTATGACTTTTAGCAAGTAATGACAACTTAGTATCTATACCATTCATTGAAAACTATTATATGCATAAACAAGTAGTAGCACGTAATTTTATAAACCGTATTGGTGCAAATTATATTAAATGCTTCTGTTAAAAAAGTAGTGCCAGAAGAACCAGAAGAACGGGGATATTTGCACAAATACCCAAGTTTTCACCAATACACAAAAAACATTGTAATATATAATATACCTTTGAAGAAAATGGTTTTTTTTATATAGCTTATATTTCTTATTTTTCTTTATTCATTAATATTTTATATTTAAATCAGCATATGTTGGTCGAAAAATTAGATGCTGGTCCCTGGAGCTGTGCTCTCGATCCACTCATTTTCTGCCACGTGGAAAAGAATACTTTTTCACCCTTTCCTTTTTTCTTTGAAACAATTTTATTGCTAACCAATAACATACTAACACGTCAAAATTTTGGTCTAAAACCACAACCATGGTAAGATTTTGAATTTCAAATTGGGTTTACTATCCAACCCTATTCCCTCTCCCTCTCTCTCAGTTATTCTCTTTCCAGTTTCCACTCTCTCTCTCTCTCTCTCTCTCTCCTCTCCTCTCTCTCACATTGTCTTTTTCATTCATCATATTAATTGTTGTTTCATCTTCTTCGTCCGAGATCCATGGCGATGGCCGTGAAGCAGTTATCCATCCACGGCCGTGCAGTTCATTTCTTTCTTCTCCACGGTGGACGGCGGATCTAGGGTTTCTGTACCTTTCGGAAAGTTGGGAAATGACGCGGGAGCAATAAAGAAGATTTATAAATCATCCAACGCCTCCAACACTCGTCGTTTTGCCGTAACGAGTCTTTGTCAGCAAACACTCGCCATCGCCTCTGGAACTTGACTGTGAATGTCTTTCAATATGACAGATTTACCCCCATTTGTACATTCTGTTTAGTTATGATTATTTTGTTTATTATTAAATTTACTCTTGATATTCTTGGTAATTAATTATGATTTGTAATATTTCTTAGTAGCAGCATTACAATTGTTATTCTGAGCTACTTGGTTACTGGTTAAATGACAAGTCATTCTTATTTGTGTGGTTGTTGTTGCTTGATTTAGCCACCAAAGCTTATGGCAAATTGTTTCATTGGTGACCATGTAAAACAACCATTTAGCTACTTTAGTTTTTCACTAGTAATTAATCTTATGGCTGGCTACTTTTTCTGTTACTTTAGGATGTGAACCATTTATGCCTTATGATTTTCCGGTAGTTTTTTTTCTAATGATATGTATATTGCACTGTTGTTTATGAATACTCAGCATTTGAACGTAATTTTTTCTTTTTGCTTAGTGTTTTGTACAATAAGCAAAACGGGTGCTTATTGTTATTGCCCCTAATCTCATAAATTGAACATGAATTTTTTGCTCTTTTCTCTGTTTAGAACAGAGCAAAAATAGTTGCCTCTGTTTGGTTGAGAACAAAGAGTTGCTCTTCTCTCTTGTTCTAAACACAATAGTAGACAATAATTTTTTCTTATTGTTATTACTAACAGAAAATTAAACAAGTCTTTTTTGCCTTAATAGCTTAGAGGCCAATGTTGTTTTAAGTAAACACATGTAAAACGCTTGCCTTAGTAAATTGCAATTCTTTTAATTGACCTAATACCACCAAAACTGATTTTGCTTCTTTTACAACTTGATAGAATTGATTTTAATAATTAACGTGGATCGAGAAATGAACTTAAAAAGTTTAAAGTTGGACAACATTATTAAAATTGCCAAGGATTAGTTCTTCCGCACTCATTAGCAAAACTGCTCCTATTGAGATTTTTTCAGAACATGTACCATACATGGATGGAAAGCTCCATGAGTCTTATTGTTAATGAAATAAACTAGAGGTCATTTGGAAATTTGTAGAGGAAGTTATGACCGTTTTATTGAGACTGCGCAAAATGCTTCGAAATCTGCCAAGAGCACAATAGCGAGCCATTTTTGCTCACTGTTATGGCCATTTTTGCTCACTGTTCTCAACAAGCAACAATACCCAAAACATACTAGTCAAAAATTAAATGAGCTAAATGGTTTACATTCTCAACCAATAAAAATTAAGCAAGCTAAATGGTTTACATAGTCAACCAACAATGATTACGCTAGCTAAAACAAGGAACACTAATTAAAATGTGCTAGTCCAAAAGTAAACTTTAATGAACCAAATTGTCGTCTTATCCAAACCAGTTGTGCCCCATACCATTTGAAGGATCATGATTGGTAATTCCCTATAAAATAATAAGTAAAAGTTGTACCTTGATATCAATATAACTCAAGTATATGATCTTGATCACAAACAAAAATAGAGTCTTACAATTGGCGATCCCCGATCAACCAATGCAGTCCCCACCGGCGGCGAGTGATAACAATCACTGGCCGAAATTAACAGACACTATGGAGCTAAATTCGAATGGAGGGTCAGTGCACAATCCACAATTGGAAGAGCAATCAACTGAATTGCATGGTATGCAAAAACGCCAACGTCATGTGTATGAATTCAATGCGAAATGAAGTAAGGAAATACTGATTAACCTTACGCCCACTGCTCTACCTCTCCCGCAAGTGTCGTACGCGTTTAAAGTCTGACCGAGTGACGTGCGAATTGATGAAAGTCAAAACGCCGCGTTAAAACAGAAAATTAGGGCTACTGCACCAACGGCGAAAGATCCGATTATTAGCCTGGACATGGATGATGATATAGACGAATTGATGTGTTCACAATGGAAGGATGCACTGCTCCTGAAGGTCCACGGGCGCCATTGGAATTACCATGCACTAGTGAACCGTCTGAGCTCAATGTGGAAACTGACAGGGGAAAGCGAACTGGTGGATATGGATTTCGGCGTGTACTGCCTCAAAAGGATTACAACGAGTCAGAAGGAATTCATCTTGACACAAGGGCCGTGGCAATTGGCCGGGAGTTTCTTATCAATCTTAAAGTGGATAGCCAAACTTCCGCGCCGATAGCGACAAGATCGATTGCGTGATTTCTTGGGTACGAATCATGCATATCCCATTGGAACTATATCACGAGGCGATGATTGAATCCATCGCGAGTCACGTGGGGATCCCATCAAAATTGATGGAAACACGTACACGGCTACAAGGGGGAAATATGCGAGATTTTGTGTGCAATTGCCGCTTGATAAACCGGTGGCGCAAGGGCTAAGATTGAAGGGGAGAATTTATCAGCTAAAATATGAAAATCTCCCAAGTTTTTGTCATACTTGCACACGGGTTGATCACGATGAAAATAGTTGCAAAGCGGGGAAAGAACAGGAGAAGATACCCGACGTTGCGCAAGAGATGGAGGTAGGGGAGAACGTTAGGGAATTAAAAGCGGACCCGTCAGAATGGTTAGTTGAGAAGGTCAAAAACGCGGAATATGGAGACTGGATTAAGGTTCAGCCGCGTCGCGCCCTTCGTAACGAAGGAAGAAGTATGACGAATTCCATGGACCGTGGGAAAATCACAGCGAAAGGAAATACGATGACGGTCAATAGGGAGACGGCTCCTAGTATTAAAAGGAATCAAGGAGTAAATTTCCATCCTGGGAATGAAACTTACATAACTAAGAAGTCTAATGAAGGCAGGAGACTACCTAGTTACTATAATAACCAAAGAGGGGATTTAAAAGGAAAAAAAAAGCAACCAATTCGGGTAGAAGTAGAGGAGCAGTTTCCAGAAACACTGAGAACGCATTCGCAGCCTTGCAGGTCGTGGGAGAAATCTCTCGAAGCGAAGTGAACTTGACTGGAGACGAGGAGCGGACCGAACAGTTTATCAGCTCACATTCGAGTGGTCTCCAAGCTTTCAGCCGTGAGAATCTGGACCTCAATGCGACGGGTAGAATTAGTCTTCCGTCACGGGGCACTCATAGCGAGATGGATCGAGACCGAGATTCGAATACATATGTTTCACTGCATCTCCAAGATATTACGAATCACCCAAGAGTCAGACGTAGTTCAAGTTCTGAAAATCCCCTCGACGGTATGAGAGGTCGAAACAAGAGTACAATGTATAAGACGTATGGGGGTCCCGAGAACATGGTGGATGACGACATGGCTGAGCCCATGGGAAATTCAAAGGCAAA
Source organism: Linaria vulgaris (assembly GCA_948329865.1). NCBI lineage: Eukaryota > Viridiplantae > Streptophyta > Magnoliopsida > Lamiales > Plantaginaceae > Linaria > Linaria vulgaris. The sequence continues at coordinate 5,958,588 of OX415251.1, forward strand.
TAGTAATGATGATCGAATCGCTGAGACAGATTGCGGCGCAATGGATGGGGTTTTATATTGATAACCCTATGGTGCCGCATCATATACACCGTTATCCGATGAGAATAATATCTTGGAACTGCCAAGGGGCAGGGGATGGGGAGTTTAGAAGGAATTTTCGAGAGTTGGTTCGTGTACATGCACCGACTATTTTGTTTATTCTCGAGACAAGGGTCAATTGTAGAAGAGCAAGAGATATCGTAGCTAGACTGGGGTTCACCAAACATATCTTGGCCCCGACTAACGGTATGGAAGGGGGTATATGGATGTTGTGGAACGAGGAGGAGGTCAACGTGGAAATTAAAAGAGTAGATGAACAAGTTATTCATGCTCTAATCCGTCCGAATGAGAATTTGTGTTGGAAGCTGTCCGGGATTTATGCGAGACCAAGGAGGACGGATAAAATCAAGGCGTTTGATAGTCTAGTGGAGATAGCGGAGGAGGACAGTCTCCCATGGCTGGTGACGGGCGACTTTAACGAAATTGGGTTGTCCCATGAGAAGGAAGGAGGGCGCACGGCGTCGTTAAGTAGGCTGCGTTTCTTTAACAATTACCTTGATCGTTGCGGCTTGATCGACTTAGGATTCAGGGGTCCTAAGTTCACATGGACGAACAAGCGGGATAATGAGGTCATTATTAAGGAACGGATTGATAGGGCCGTGGCGAATAAAGAGTGGATGGAGGTGTACCCCGAGAATACCGTGATTAATCTCCCACGTACAAAATCTGATCATAGCCCGATTCTTACACTTTGTTGCGGCCGTGACACGAGAAGGGGGGATAGACCGTTTAGATTCGAGGCGGCGTGGCTAAGACACCCGGAATGCGAAGACATCATTAAAGGAATTTGGGAGTCGAACACCAATATCCTTGCAGCCATCAAGGAGGTTCCGAAAGTGATGAGCGAATGGAACAAGAATATTTTCGGTAATATTTTCGCAAGAAAGAGGAAAGTTTTGGCTCGCCTCGAGGGGATCCAAAAAGCGAGCAGATTAGGTACAGATGATTACCTAAATAAATTGGAGAATTCCTTAATTCTGGAGTTCAATGAAATCCTCAAACAAGAGGAGATCTTTTGGCTCCAAAAATCGAGAATCCAATGGGCGCGCGAAGGAGAAAGAAATACGAAGTTCTTCCATCAATCCACGATCATGAGACGGCGCAAAAACAAAATATTGAATCTCAAGGTTGATAATATGTGGATGAAGGATGGTAGCGAACTAGAAAGCCATGCATGAGATTATTTCGCTGGGCTCTTCAGTTCGAACAGCCATATTCAGCAATTGGAGGAGGGGAGGTCGCGGTTCCAATGCAGATTGACGGAGGAGGAGAAACTAGAGGTGGGAAAAATGATAGATATGGAGGAACTTAAAGTTGTTGTGTGGAGCTTGAATCCTATGAAAGCCCCCGGTCCGGACGGTCTTCAGGCAATCTTCTACCAGAAATATTGGATGTGGGTGAAAGAATCTCTTCTGGACTTTATGATACAGGTCTACGATACAGGTAGCTTCGATAAAGAGTTATGCGAAGCTTTTTTGTGCCTAATTCCGAAGGTTCCTAACCCAGAGGTGATATCTCAGTTTCGCCCTATCTCGTTATGTAACGTTATCTATAAATTCATCACGAAAAGCATAACGACGAGACTTCGAGAAATTATGCCCCGTATTGTGGCCCCAACACAGTCGAGTTTCATTAAGGGTAGAAGTACACATGATAATGTGTTTATGCTTCAGGAGATACTTCACTCACTCCGAGCCAAAAAAAAAAGAATAAGGTGGGAGAAATGATAATGAAGCTGGATCTCGAGAAGGCTTATGATAAAGTAAACTGGGACTTTTTGGAGGATACTCTGAGGGCGTTCGATTTCCCAGAGAATATTATCAAGCTAATCATGTTATGTGTTAGGAATACATCGACAAGATTGCTTTGGAATGGCACGCCGCTAGAACCTTTCACTCATACGTGTGGACTTCGTCAGGGAGACCCTCTATCTCCTTATTTATTTGTCCTATGTATTGAAAGGCTGTCGTATCTAATAAATGAGGAAGTTGAGAAGAAAAAATGGAGACCGATTGTGCCTTGCAAGGGAGGGCCGCATGTATCTCACTTTTTCTTCGTCGATGACCTTGTTTTGATGGGAAAGGCAACGAAAGATATGGCGCGACTTATTAATGGAGTATTGACTGATTTTTGCGAGAAATCCGGCCTTAAAATCAGTCCCCAAAAGTCGAAGGTTTTCTACTCTAAGAGGTCGGGAGCGAGTCTCAAACGAGCGATCAGCGATCTCCTCGGATTTGAGCAAACATGCAATCTTGGGAAATACTTAGGCATTCGTCTTTCCCATGGAAGGCAAACAAGGGCAGATTTTGCGGAGATGATGGACAGAATGCTGTCAAGGTTCGGGGGATGGAAGAGCAGCCGTTTATCATTGGCGGGAAGGGCGACCTTGATCCAGTCAGTGTCATCGGCAATGCCGATTTACCATATGCAGGCGTCATGGTTACCAGGGAATGTTTGCGACCAATTGGACAGATTAAACAGAGACTTCTTATGGTCAAACGATTTTAGGCAGAGGAAAATCCATCTTGTAGGTTGGGAGGATGTTATTCAATCAAAAGATGAAGGCGGACTTGGAACCCGAACGAGTAGAACATGTAACGAAAGTCTCCTCTCTAAATTAGCTTGGAAGGTGCTGAAGGATGAGAACACTGTGTGGAGTGCCCTGATCAAGGCCAAGTATTTAAAGGGGCAGCCTTTCCTTAGTCACATTCCGAAGCCGGGGGCGAGTGCAACGTGGAAAGGTATGGCGCGATGTCTTAATCTTATGGTTCATTTTTTACGGTGGAAAATTGGGAATGGTGCATCTATCTCGTTCTGGTACGACCAATGGTTGGGGAGTAAAAGGATTTGCGATGTCGTTGAGCACATTGATTCGGCTGAGAAGAAACTGAAGCTTAACGACGTTTTTTCTAATACGAATAATTGGCTATTAGAAGAGAGGCGTACACCGATCCCACTAGATGTTTTGGAGGAGATCCAAGCGAATGTCATTAATTTGAGGGAAGAACCAGATGAGATGGTATGGAGTGAAACCGGAAATGGGGTCTTCTCGTGTCAATCGGCATACCGCGCCTATCATAAGAGGTATGGAGAGGAGCCGAAAAATAAAGTTACAGCCAAATGGATTTGGAAACTGCCGCTGAGTAATAAACTTAAACACTTTTTGTGGCTTGTTGTGAGGGGAAGGTTAGCAACAAACTCTCTACGTAAAATTCGAAAAATCTCGGGCACGACAATGTGCCCCACGTGCGACTTCCGGGAAGAAACAGTCTTACACATGGTGAGAAGATGCCCGATTGCGAGGGAGGTTTGGAAAATTTTATTAGACGAGAGAGACCTGCTGGAATTCGAACAGGAGGGAGACTATAGCTGGATCCGCAGCAACTTGATGGAGAAAAAGTTCACAAACTGACTGCTTCCAGGAGTGAGTTGGCTTCATGTGTTTGTGGCAGCGTTATGGTGTCTGTGGAAGGCGAGGAACGTATTAGTGTTCCAGCAGGAAAAAGAGAGCATTGGGGGCTTGATTTTCAAAATAAAACTCGCGAGTTTAGAGCTGGGGGACGCATTTGTTGGGGGGTATAAGCGCAAGGCCGAGGAGAAATGGGTAAAGCCTAAGGAAGGGTGGTGCAAGTTGAACGTAGACGGGAGCTTGAACGTAGAAACGCACCGAGGAGCAACGGGAGGAGTACTTAGAACGGCTACGGGAGAATGGATATGGGGCTTCAAGGATAGACTGATGACCCCAACCGTGCTTGAGGCCGAATTAACGGCGTTCCGGAAAGGACTACAGATAGCTTGGGAGCGGTATTTATCTAACATTATCATTGAGACAGACTCCGAGGAATGCTACAAGCTGGTCACATGAAATGAACTAAGCACGACAAATGCGAGGTTAGTTGCCCAGTGTCGGGATCTGATTCAGCGAGAGTGGAGAGTTGAGGTGAAGAAGATATCGAGGAAGGCGAACAAGCTCGCGGATACTATTGTGAAAATGCATAATGGGAGTAACGACTGGGAAGTATTCATGGATACTCCACCGGCGTGTGCGATTAATTTGTTAGAGTCCGAAAGGGCGTAGTTGGTTTTGTTTTCTTGTCCTGCTTACCAAAAAAAAAATAAGTAAAAGTTATAATATGCACGTCATGAACATAAAAACCAAAGAAATTTATGTTTTCTAACAACATACATTGGGAAAAAACTCTTGGAATTGAGAATGAAACGTCGGCTGGAAATGTTGGTTTTGTTGGGCAATTGTCCCTTGTGACGGACAATTTCCTTCATTTTGTTGTGAACTTTGAGTTTTTTGTTTTGTCCTTTCTATAAATGAACACACGATCAATAGTAATATAATAAAGTTAAATTAATTAAATGAAAATATTTAATAGGAACAAATCTTACTTGAACTTTCGGCTTTGCCTTTTCCTTTCTTCTTTTTGTCCTCCCAATGGCGTTTGTAGACATTTGTGATCCCTCTTGCCTTTGCAATAAGTGGATCACGCACAATCACTTCATCAAGACCATTACCATCTTTGCCTAAGGGAAAAACACTTGGACTTGAATCTTTAGAATTCATATTCTCACATATTACATCCACTTGTTTCTTAGCACACTCAATATACTTTAGTACTACTTCTTGTGCCTCTTTGCATACTTTACTCTTGGCGACAAGATCTTGCCATTCTCTTGATGCATTATTTTGATATGCCAATTGAGATATATAGCTACATTCCCCCACATTAATCCTTTTTCGACTTTCATCAATATTTTCGCATGGCCACATATCCATTTTGGCATTTTTCGTCCACCGCTTCTTAATATATTTCTCCGGTATAGAACGCATATTTATAACATCAAACACTTTCAAAGCATGAGAGCATAATATACCAAATGTCTCAAATTTGTGGCAACTACATCTTATCTCCAAATTCTCACTTTCATACTCAACAATTCTACACGTTGTCTCTTCGTTGTATGATTTGACAAGAAACCGTGACAAGGTTGTTGTACCATAAGAAAATTGTTGCGGTGTCTCAAAACTCATCGTCTCTTTCAACTCATTCTCAAACAACTTGAAGATGTCTAATGTATAAACACTAGAAGCTTGCTTCAACAAAGGATTAGCCACCAAAATTGGTGCCTTCTTATGATGACAAGATGTGTCTTTTTTCTTTTCATTCAAACGCCACTTATTTTGAATATCTTCATAACACATAACACAATTAAGCAAAGTAGATGTCTTATTCCCAAATCTGTTTTTCAATACCGCATCCGTACCCTCACTTCGAGAAGTAGCCAATAGCCCGGCACTAAATATGTGACTACTAAAAACGAAACCCCACATGTGCCTCAAAGTGTACATGTGTTCAAACCATTTCTTTTGGCACCAAGATCATAACCAGTCACTATTTTACTCCATATTGCCTCAAACTCATCCTCAGTTTCACATTGCCTCATACAATGATTCCATAACCACTTCAGATCCTTTTCACCTTTTAGATCCCCAAAATGTGATGTAGTCTTTTGGGTTATATGCCACTGACATAGTCGGTGGTGAGCTGAAGGGAAGACAGTTGCAATCGCATTCTTCATCGCTTGGCATTGATCGGTAAAGATCATTCGGGGTTGTTTACCATGCATGGATTCAAGAAATGTTCTTAACAACCACTCAAACGACTTATCTGTTTCATCCGACATAAAAGCCAACCCAAACATGATATTATTATCATGATGATTAATTCCAACAAAAGGAGCACATATCAATTCATATTTATTAGTACGATATGTAGTGTCGAATGAAAGTACATCGTCAAAGCACATATAATCATTCAAACTACGAGAGTCCCTGAAGAAAAAATTCATAAGCCTATTATCATCATCAACTTCCATGTTCCAATAAAAATCAACCTCTTTATTCGACTTATTCTTGAAATATTCAACTAAGCCAAGAGAGTCTTTCATATCAACTTTTGTTTTTCGAATGAAATCATATGCATCTCTTGGTATGTACCCCACTTTTTCTCGCCCTTGTGCCATATTTTTTAAGAAACGAATCGAATCAGCAACTGATATTCCAGACTTAATCATTTCCATTAGAACTATTTGTTGTTCATCCGTAATTTCTCGACCCGATCTTAACAAGTATGTTTGATCCACGGCATACATGTCGTGTGTATGCTCTTTGTCGAATTTTGCCACCTTCCACGGACCACCTTTCATTCTTGTAATTTTCAGAAGTGCCTTACAATCACATCTTGATGATGGTTTTTGATAAACAGGTACTCTATTTTTTGATCGCTTTTCATCTTTTTTACCTTCACAAGAGCATACAAAAATTTTTGATTTTATCGCACCACTACCATCCTCAAACTTCACATTCTTGCCTTTCTTATGATAAAGCCTTTAGCTAAACCATATTCACAATATAATGCATATGCCACATCCTCATTCTTAACAAATTGATCCGGTTCTAATCGACTTTCTAGTTCCTCAATTGACCAATTATGGGAAGCTACTTCTTTTACGACTTGTGCATCTTCATTAGGCATAGAAGATGATGATGATGATGGATGATTCTCCATTATGCATCAACACCTAGACAACAAATCATTGAATGGGTTAATTTAATATTTTCTTACCAATTGAGCAACTCTTTACATGAACAGAAAACAACACATATATAAAGAAAGAAAAAGTAAGTTTAAAAATTAAAAATTATCCTTCCTTTTCTACTTTAACATTGGTTAATAGCTTCACCTCTATTAATAAAATATGGAATTTTCTTTGTCGATGATAGAGTCTTTTGAACATGTAAAACTTGGATTTTGTCTGGCTATTTTTTCTGTTACTTTAGGATGTGAACCATTTATGCCTTATGATTTTCCGGTAGTTTTTTTTCCTAATGATATGTATATTGCACTGTTGTTTATGAATACTCAGCATTTGAACGCAGTTTTTTCATTTTGCAATTCAAAATAGGCCACAATATTATACCATACATCCCATTTATTTAAGAATAGAAGTGAGAAAATTTACCACCACCTCGATGGCGACAGCAGTGGAGAACGGCGGGGCGACGGGGCAGCAGGAAAGGAGGCGGCAGCAGCGGAGAACGACGGGGCGGCGGGAAGGCGGCAATGTTAAGAAGCTTTTGAAAAATAGGAGGGAGATTTTGAGAGAAAACAAATGGTGGGATTTTTGGCTGCTAGTGTGAAGAAAATAAAACCCTATCTAATAATATTTTGTTTTATTTTATTTTTCTCACCACAAAAGTTAACCTTGGTTAAAGATGAATGGTTAGATATTTAAAGAAAATAATAAAAAATGGTAAAAAGTCAATATCCACGTGTCAGAATTTGTATGGCCGAGAGCACAATACCAGGGTCTAGATAAGACTTCTACATTGTGGATATAATTTAGCTTGACAACAAAATAATAGATAAGACTTGTGGATATAATTTTATACTGGAAAAAATTACTTTGTGCACTAAATTATTACCCGTTGTTCACTTACCCCTTAAACTTTTAATTTTATCACTTAACCTCCTCAACTATTTTAATCAAATCACTTTACCCCCTCCGACGGGGACTAATCCCCTAAATAGTCGTTAAACATTCATGGAGTTAAGTGATAATCGTTTTATAGTTTAGGGGGCAAAGTGATTTTCTTGAGTAAAAAATAAATAAATCTTCATCATGTGTATCTATATTATAATTCTTCAATATTTATATCTATGTCTATAATAATAAAATCTCATTAATTTTAGTTTTCAATTTTTTTTAACAAATAAAGCTTCTTTCCGATCACATTGATAAATCAAAAAAAAGTTGTAATGATAGCTAGCAATATTTTGCTGAATAAGTTAGGATATGAATTTAGCGGGCTTGAAATACATGTACCAGAAGCAATAGGCAAATGAAGCATTCACTTCATATCTTTAGAATGATTATCAATAACCTGAATTATCCCATAAATACATATATGTAAATCCAATGTCAAAATAACTTATGACTTTTAGCAAGTAATGACAGCTTAGTATCTATACCATTCATTGAAAACTATTATATGCATAAACAAGTAGTAGCACGTAATTTTATAAACTGTATTGGTGCAAATTATATTAAATGCTTCTGTTAAAAAAGTAGTGCCAGAAGAACCAGAAGAACCGTGATATTTGCACAAATACCCAAGCTTTCACCAATACACAAAAAATATTGTAATATATAATATACCTTGGAAGAAAATGGGTTTTTTTAATATAGCTTATATTTCTTATTTTTCTTTAGTCATTAATATTTTATATTTGAATCAGCATATGTTGGTCAAGGGTCATAGAGTAAGACGGCTTTGAGAATTTCTAATTACATCGTTATCATTAGGGTTGTGGAAGGAGTTTTAAAAAAAAAATTACAATTGAAATTCATGAGATTTTATTCTTATTTTGTTAACGGTTTAGATTTTAGGGATACAATCATAAGTATTTAACAATTTATGGATGTAATTTAGGGATATAATCCTTTTTAAGGAATTAATTTGTTTATATAGATATTAAGTATTTAAAATTTATTTGTTGTTCTTTTTTTCTTTTATTTTTTAAGAATCACATGCCTCCTAAATTATGGCACGATTATCATTTATCCTCCTAAACTATGGCACGATTATTATTTATCCCATCATGACATTTAACGATGGGGGCAAAAAAATTTGATTAAGATAGTTAAGGGTGATAATCGATAAAACTAAAAATCTAGAGAGTTAAATAAAAAACGGACCATAGTTTAAGAAGTAGAGTGATTTTTCCCATTTTATAATTAAAGGTCCATTATTTAACAAATTTAAATCTGAATTATCTCTTATAACTTTTTCAACATTGCATAACAACTTTAATACCAGAACAACTAATTATACTCTACATGTATATAGCTAATTTTCTCTACATGTATCGGCATGTTAATGTATCTGCTGATACACCAAGTAATATTGTAGCCCTATATAATAATCATCCCAATTACCATGCGCCCTCTACTTGGCGTCTCTCGTAGAAGGGAACATTTAGTATTCGGCCTTTACATGGTGTCTTTCCACGAGGGGAACACATTACAATTACGATTCACCCCCTGCTTAAGGTCTCTTGTGGAAGAGAATATTTAGTATTTACCCTTATCTTGGCATCCTTCCACGATGGGAACATATTACAATTACGAGGATCCACAATACCTTATAAGGTTCTATGATCCCTCTACAAGAAACCACGATGCCTTACAAGGTTCTTCGATTATCATACAAGAATCCATATGCTTTTATGACCGATACATCGGTTCACAATGTACTACGAACAACTGCGATAAGGCAATATAACAATTATGATTAGCGATTACCACAATAAACAATACAATGGCCCATTGTTACAACTCTGAATAGAAATACCTTCGTAATTAACGCACAACTATTATAGCATGTGACTAAAATCACTAGCATCGGCATCAGTCACCACGTATATACACGAGCTGTCAAAAACTGTACGTTCGTGTCATCAATTCAGTAATGCTAGTAGCTGAATCATCTTTGTTTAGTCGCATGATAGCCATTTGTCAACTGATAAGAGAAATATTTAGCCATACGTAAAGGATTATCCACTATAAATAGCCCATAGCAAGATATCATATGACAAAGTGGAAATTACAATCTATTGTACTACATATTCTTCATCATAATAAAACTCCCCTTTATGTTCTCTCGGTTCTAAATAGGCGTTTTCGAAGCAAATATATAAATACCATCTATCGTTCATAGGATAAAAGATATGTGTTAATTATAAATTGGTGACGGTGTAGCTGTCTCGCTTCTATGTTCGAGCATCGAAAAAATATTTCGCTCAACCATTGTAAGATGAGGCAGCACAATAAGTCAGTTATTTCGTCAAATGAATGCAAGATGAGGATGAGTGATGGGTAGTTATTTTTGTATGTGTTGAGGATTTTCTTTTAATCTCGATCCGTGGTTGCACTATTTTAACAATAATTTTTTTTTCTTAATATTTTAAGTCAAAGAGTTGACTTTTGGTAGGCGAATGTATAAAAGCAAAATCGAGGGGCTATTATAAAAAATACACATTAGCGTGTGAGAAGCAAACAAGATAACGCCAGTGCGATACGACGTCGTCACTCTCCACCCCTAATTTGTGATTCCAATTTAACCACCGAATTCGTGAAATTCATCAAACATGGATCAATTGAATTCGGGATCCCTTTTCCAATCAATCCAAAACCCTAATAATTTCCAACCACAGCCCGATTTGCGCGTGCCCTGCACTCGCCCGCATCCCGATACGAGGTAAAACCCTATTTGTTTTTTGGTTTAATTTAGCTCAAATTTGTTGTTAGAATTTGTGGAAATGATTTTATTTTGTGTAATTTTGATTGATTAAAAGGATGGAGAGAGAAGGAAAGGGCACTTCTACTGCTAGAAAAGTACAAAAGGCTGACCGCGAGAAATTGAGGAGGGATCGGTTGAATGAGCAGTTTAATGAGTTGGGGAACACGCTTGGTAACGATTTAAACGTGTATTTGTCGATTTTACGTAATGGGTCGGGTCCCGGTTTTGTTAAAGAATGGTTTTTGATGATTGTTTGTAGATCCCGATAGGCCTAGAAACGATAAAGCTTCGATTTTGACGGATACGATACAAATGCTGAAGGAGTTGAGTTCTCAAGTCGATAAATTGAAAGCCGAGTACGCGGTGCTTACGGAAGAATCTCGTGAGGTGGGTTTTTTCTGGTGGGATTTGTTGTTTCAGGGGAGTTAGTTTAGTTGAAAAGGGTGTTTACCTGTTTTGTGTTTGTTTTTTGAGTAGTTGACTCAGGAGAAGAATGATCTCAGAGAAGAGAAGGCGTCGCTAAAGTCGGATATTGATGGCCTTAATGCTCAGTATCAACAGAGAGCGAGGTCCATGTATCCGTGGGGTGGGATGGATCATTCTATGGTTATGCATCCGTCTTCGTATCCGTTTCCAATGCCTGTTCCGATAGCAACCGGGCCAATTCCGATGCACCCGTACTCGTTCTATGGGAATCAAAATCCTTCGGTTGTTCCTAATCCGTGTCCGAGTTATATGCCGTTTATGGCCCATAATCCCATGATGGAGCAACATGCGTCACAAGTCATGCAGCAGGGAAGTAGGTCTCATGCTCCAAGTAGACAAGATAATAGGCATAGGTCGCCCGATGGGGAGAGTAGAATTGAGAAGAGCGAGGATTCGAATGACATTGCTACAGTTCTTGAGCTTAAAACACCTGGGTCGGCTTCAGAGCAGGTAAACAAAAGCGATTTCTGGGGTTTTAGGTCAGCAGCATAATTTTCAAGAACCTTTTGGAACTAATTGTGGGGTACGTACATGGTTATGCAGGATTCTTCGTCGAGGCAACGGAAGGCCAAGAAATTTGTTAGGAAGGAAAACAATCTTACAGATGGAAGTTCGTCCAGTGGATGTTCCTCAACTCACAGTGTGAATGCGATCTCATCTAACAGTATCATTGGTGGCAAAAAGATTGGTGGTTAACAAAATAAGGGAATTATCACCAGTTTATTGTGAAAGCTGCTTGTTAGTTGTATCTCTACTCTTGTTTACTCAGTCATAATTTCCTTTCTTGTTGTTATTAATGCTGATTACAACACCTCCATCATTTACCTGCACACTATTCTGTACAAATGGTTGCTTTCTAACATACTGCCATCTGCTACTCTAGCTTAAGCAAGCCTCTTTAGCTGGGTGCTTCCTATACAGTGAAACTGTGATAGGGTTGTAATATATTTGTGATGCGAAGGATCCCCGTGGTTCAGTCGAAGACATGCTATTTGGGTCTAACAGTTTGTTGTTCTTGTCATGTCTGACTTATTGCGCTGTTTTCTGTTTTATCTCGATATTGGTTATTGATGACAAACGTGTACTCCAATATGATTCGTAGTCTAGGGCATCATTCTCCAACAGTATACCATCTATCCATCTAATAGTTCTTTTCCATTGTTTTCGTAGTATACTTTTTACCTATTCATGATTAGAGCTAGTTTGACAAATAGACCTAGTATTGGAGCTTCACGTTATTGAAAAAGTTCCATATGGAGTAACTACGAGAAGCGAGTGTTTATGTTTATGATTCTTAGTCAAGTTGCTGTTCGACCACGGTTAATTGGCTTCCATTGGCTGCATGTCTAAAGCGGTGGGGCTTGGTTTACCAACACTTTGACGCAATTCAGATTCAGTTTGGTTGAACTGGTACTAGCATTTCATTTTGTTCCTGAGTGCTCATCGGAGATATAATTCATGTATGTTTGATGAATTGAGGCGTGTCTAACCAACTCAAGGTTACTGTATCGTCATTTAAAAAATTGATATGCATTTATACTGTTGGAACCTTTTATAACATGCTCAGTACCTTCTGATTTCTGTAGAAACAAATATAGATTTATACAACAAAACAAAAATGCTGCTGTGCCCCGGTTTCAAAATTGTCGTATTGCTCATTTTCTTAACGAAGATTGTGCGTCTGCTGAGGGAGAACCATTGTTTCTGCAATTTTTGTTGACATCCCTTGTTATCTCCAACATGGCTGCACTTTTATGGGATTTTAACACATTTTTCAGACATATCTCAGAAAAAGAAAGCGAGAATAAGAACCAGCATCTAGTTCTTGAGTGAACTGGAATTCAACCATAAAAGCAGGTTATGCAGAATCAACACTCAAAGAATATATGCCATTACCACCTTACTAACTCTTCCCTACCCATATATGTGTCCTCGATTTTAAGACTTGTGAGGATTATACGATAATAGAAATGGATTGGGTTCACACTAAAAGAAGAGGTCCTCAATGGAAACAAGGCTGGACCGATCAAACCTTAGGTTCCATGTCTGCCCCGCCTCTACCGCTCGTGGCGATCTTTGGCATTGTGATCTTCTTGTTATCTCTGTCGCAATATTCGACCTACAAGGAGCAAATACGTTACACCGCGATCAATTTGAAGCTTTTTATCTATGTGGTGCCTATTTTCTTGATTTTCTTCATGCGGTCCAGTCTACTTAAGGAAGGGGGATTGAGCTTCTGGTCCTCATCTCCACGAGGTGGACGCCACGTGCGACGGGAGTTGGGTCGTGGGATGTCAGGGTTCCCGTGGGGCGTGGCGGTTTTGGTGGTGCTGCTGCTAGTGCTGGTGTCTTACCAGTCGGTTTTCCACTCCAAGTGGTTCTTTGGAAGTTCGGATTAATCACAAAAACAAATAAGGTGACTGAAATGTCTGATGATTTTGATTGGTTTTTGAATTTATGTTAGTATCAAGTAAACAAAATTTGATGTAATAATTCACGAGTTTTCATTTCATGTATTTCAATAATTTCATGCATGAGGCCTCGTAAAACAATGTAAATGCAATATATACATATATATTATATATGTGTGTACACACACATAGATATAAAATTTAGGGCGAGAAAGATATACATCCGTTGTCTATTTTATTAATCACGTATTTGCCCCACAGAAAAATTGTGTGAATGCGTGGCATCCAAAACTAATCGTGGTTTTCATCAAAAAAGGAAGAAAAAAAATTCTAATCGTGGCATGGGCCCGTCTATAGTTGATCAAATTTAAGATATTTTGTTAATGATTACTTTGTTTGAATAAACAATAAGATATTTTGAAGGAGGTGATAATGCTAAATGCTTCTTTCTTTAAGCATTAAACAAAAATGGGGCCATAATGCACTTAAGGAGTGGTAGAGTGTTCAATACTTCAATTATTAATAGTCAAACATAAACTGATAAAAGCCAGAAAACAAGACGAAAAATCTTATCAAATTTCACCCCTATCTCTTAATTCAGGATTTGTGGCTTAATTTAAATAATTAAATACTATGTCACTATTACTTTATATTAAAATAAAACTTAGCCACGTAACTCGATCAGACAACAAATGTGATGCTCCTTGAATAATCAAGGTCGGCAAACTATGAAAGCTAAGGCTATATTAAAGTTGAGTGGATAATCAAAATACCATTAAAGTAAGTCTATATTAGTATTACAAGGAAAAGTGACACAAAGATTCAAACATGAGATTCTAAAAGCAAATAGCAAAACATAGCTCTACTCATCCAATACTCCAAACTTGCCTTAGTTGTTCATCAACTCCGCTACTACTATGTAGCATGATCACTAAGACAAGTAACCTACTTTCACCAAATACACAAACAAAAGGGAAAATAAGAACAAAAAAAAAAATACCCTTAATACTAACTATCATTTCCTCCCCTTTCTGTGGTCGTATGATGATAATAATACGTATTTTACAACTAGATAGTTATATGAACCAACCATCGAGAAAATCAGATTGATATTGCACCAACACCAACAACAACACTATCAACGCGGCCACGCCCCAGGGCGACGACCCTCCACCCTCTTCTGAGGCCCCGTAATATGTCGTCGTCCTCCTTTGATTCCCACCCCAACCGTAAAACCACCACTCACCGCTATTCTCCAAAGACGAAAGCCACTTAACGAGAAACAACAAAACGAGCGGCGCCGCCATTAGCACCCACCCCATGCTCTCCTCCGCGGACTCGACCATGGACTCGTAAGAAACGTACCATTGAAGGCCGAGGAAGACCGAGATCACGGCGAAGATTAGCAAAACGGGATAAGGCAAAGGGTTAAGTGAAAAGGACTCCAAAAATGAAGAAGTTGTGCTCCTTTGATAATATGACATGGATTGTGTTATTAGTGATATTGCTTTACTTTTTTTTTTTTTTTTTGTTACAAGCTTCTACACTCTTGTGGACTAGTTCAAATGGTAGTTGAAGGGATGGGCTAACTACTTTATAGTAGAGAAAGGGGTTGTTCCTGTGGTTCCCACTTGCCACACCTCAATCAGGAGAGAGGTAAAAATTTGAAAAAAGTGGATATTAACCATGTGTCCCAAAAGTTTGGTGTAATTACAAAAATCGAATACAGTTTCGGTTCACTTTTAAACTTCGATAGACGAAATAAATAAAGGGCACAAATATACATATTTGATCAAAATTTTACCAGACTTCTAAATAAAGTTAATCCCATGGGATATTTTTCGTAACTTCTAAAATAGCAGTGATTATGTCACTCAAGGGACTGTTTGTGCTATTTTCTCTTTTGATTTATTCGGAAAAAGATTGTCGCAAGATTTCAAATCATGGGTTAGTCATGATGCAGTGATTGTCTGATGAGGTAGGGTAATGCTCATTGATTGACACAAGGCCATTTGTTTAGACACTGATTTTATTTAGGTCGGTATCATCATTATTTTCTTTTTTAAGGTAATTGACCCCACCCAGCCGTGGTATTGGGATTAATTATCACTTACATCAATAACATTCCCACTTGTTAATGTTTGATTGGCGCCATTTGTAAAATCTTATTTGCTATGCCTTTAAAGGAACAGATATGGTTCTACTGTTGACTGATTAGATGGATGTTTAACAGATAAACCAGTACTATTGAAATCTTAACATTAGTAGGGTTAAGCATGAGGACAACAATATTAGTTTTTATGATATTTTTGTATTTTTTTTTCTTAGTTGCATTCTGTACTACACAAAAATCCAGAATTGGAGCTGTAAGTCTGTAACTATGTTTCACATTTTTCAAACCCATCAAAGAAAAGATCAGTGAATGGCAGTTAGGTTCACATTGCATAACCAGATACTCTGGCCGCAGCATACTTTTTTCCTTTCATTCATATTCATCCAACACCCAAAAAAAAAAAAAAAAAAAAAAAAAAAGAGTTATTATAAAAACATATTTTAAATTTGGATAAGAATTCCTTCGTGCGTTCCCCTCCAACCCCACCAAATATACTTTTGAGTTATGAAACACATTACAACAGCAAAAAAATTATCGGCCAAATAAAGGGTTCCATATAACAACAATCAAGAACTAACCTTTTCAAACTACCAACAAGGGATCTAATTTAATTTGACAATGCTAATCAACTGACAGAAACGAGAGACGCAAAAATTTCACGTACTGGATCCAGTTGCATATACTATAAGATGGCTAACTAACTGGGAAACGCAATTTACGTAACCCCGTAGCTTGTAGCTGAAAAGGCCATAGCACGTGTTTTCAAACCTCTTACCTTGTTGCTCGAAAGCCATGGCAAGTATTTCGCTCCTTTTGACTCGTTTATGATATTATTTGGCTTTTTTTATTTATCTTTTTCCTTGATCCTTGAATTTTGTTCACGCGATTTGCTTTTCATTTTGGCGCATTAGTTCGGGACCAAAATCAGCAAAAGAACAAGGAGAGCGGAATCATCAAACTTTTCCTTCATATTGGAAATTAACTTTGTAGTCATTTTGTAGATCCGCCAGAGTCTTTCTGCAAGGGCCCTCTGCAGAAAAAAAAAAGAAGTAAAGAAAACATGAGCGTGGAAACCATGCATTCAATAATAAGTTCGATTATATCCAAATTGCTCACCCCCAAATACTGTATGAAGAAGTTGAAGATCTTCAGCAGAGCAGGAGTCTATCAAAGCGTATACACCAGGCCTTAAAGCTTCATCAACCTCCCTAAAAAACGAGGAAAATCATTTAAACATGGATGAAAGAGAACAAAAATGGGAATCATCACGAATAGAAGATAAGGCATCGTGTAGCACCTTATGATGCCTCGTTTAGCTGGGCCAAGTCCACAATAAACCCAAATGTAGCGCGATAAAAGCTGAGATGAACTGTTCCCCAAGACATCCTTCTGCTGCCGTACCTTTTTATCGAAAAGCAGATGGTTAGCAGTACATATAGGCTGTATTTTGTAGCTCTGTAAAAGCTGTAAAGTCTTCGATAAATCTAATATAAATGGCAGTAAGATCCATGAACTGTGTTGCATATCAGACTTGAAATTATCCACTTCTTAAAAAAGATATGCTACAAAATGAGTTCAATGATTAAATATTTCAAACACTGTTGCAAAACTTCATCGCGTTTTAGGACCCCACATGTCCCCCCAATTAAGTAACAATAAATCAAGAAATACCATGCTTAAATGCTTTAAAGAAAGTATCAGCAATGTATGCACTAGGTTGTTTAATGCAACCATCATTTTCTACTGGAGAGCAATAGATCTAACACCAACTCCGCCAGGCATTTCAAGCAAAAGTATATATAAACATGCATTATCACAATAAGTTCCGCGAAATAGATGCCACAGGAACATCTGTTACCACCCTACTAAAGTAAACAGAATTTCAGGCAGCAGGGACCAACTTATGGAAGAAAAATAGAAATTGCAATAACACAAAATACGCTGGCCAGATCAGTACCTCTTCATAAACTCTTCTTAGACTACTGGCACATTTTACAGCCTCTTGTACTTCCCATGCAGACGACACTGTTCCAGAAACTGGACCGATATTTACAATCTCTAAGCAATGAAGAAGAACACTAACTGAATCTTGAAGAAGAGCCATGCAGTGCCAAGCCTCACTACAATTATAAAGAAAGTAAAAACACAACTCATGAACATGTTTCTCAGTAGTAAAAACTCCAGAGGTAGAGAGAAAAATTAAAATTGACTTAAGATATGGCAACCGAGTATATAGAACCAAAGAACCATACTTTTTATGATGCTTAAGAGCAGTACATAGCATTCGGCAACATCCAGAATATAGTTCTACCGAAAACTTCCGATCAATAGCGACGATTCCTGTGCTGATTTCTGGTGTAGCTTTAGCAGTAGATCCAAACAGTTGAAGCCGGAGAAAGTACTGAAAGAGCGCACCAGGTACCCGGATGGACTGTGCAGTATGGCAGGCATCCATTTGAAAGAATGATGATTTCCCAGAAATTATTGTTAGTATTTCGACGCACATGAGAATCACTGATCCAGAATCAGGACTTTCATAACTCTTGTTGGAATCAACGGATCCATAGAAGATACCGGGAGCTTGCAAATGGAGAATGATATTGAAAAGGCAAGCAACTAAGCTCTGAATTTGTTTTTTGACCAAATTTAAATGTTTATGCCCTGCGATTTATTTAAAAAAAAAAAAAAAAAAGGTGAGAATCAGATATCACCAAAACGTCACAATAAGCATGTTCATCACATTGCAATGGCTGGTGATGTAATTTGATGCACTAAATCAACATAATTTGAATAAGGAAAAAAAAAACAAAAAAAAGCATCCTATGAACTGGTAGATTCTGGAGATTTTTTAACAGAAACATCATTCTGCAACTATTGGATGTACGGACACCCAGCTAAATTTTCAAATTTTGTATCCACGAGCTTGTGACGTTGTTATGATGGCGCTGGTTTTCTATTAGTACTCACAGCAAATGTTTTCTTCATAGAATGATTACAAGGCAGTTAACATGCCAAAAAAATTGGGCTACAAATCATGAATAGTTGTTGGGGAAGGGAAATCAAGCATGAATATCAGCTTGCAGGATATTTGTAGGGTTTGAGTCTGATACATAATGAAACTAATGCTGAATTCTTATAACAATCGAAGCTCCAGGGAATAGCCTAGTCCCACAAATTTTGAGGAGAAAATCATGTCAGGCACTCCCCAGCAGCTCCAACAAGTGGATTTGGTCAGATTAGTTGTTATTGTTTGTTTCTAAGTGTGGTAAAAATGATGCCTATTCCCAGATGGATTTGAGTATGCAGGGAATTGAACTGCAATGATAACATCTCAAATGCTTGATAACAAACAGGGGAAAAAAAAAAGACAATTGCAGAAATACAGCTTATGGGTAGAATTACCTGTTACAACTTCAATAATCAAATCCAAGCAATCAATGCCTGCTGCAACGGTAGATGAGACTTCACCACCATCCAAAGTTCCACAAACTATTTCATAATTTAACATGAAGCCTTCATGTACTCCAACTAGAGCTCTCTCTACATACTCAAGAGCAGATAAAAAGTGCATCTCAGATGATTCGCTGATATATCTCTTAAATGATGTCCTCAACCTTCCCTTCAACTCGTCCAATCGACTGTTTCCAAGAGATGAACAAGTTTCCACCTGTTCAACCAGCAAGGTGGCATGTGATCCCGTCTCTTGAGAAACTAACTTTGCTTGCTTCCCTTGTAAAGAGATACATTTTCCTAGAGCCCTTATTTGTACATCAACCAGGTCGATGTAAAAATCTCTGGACAACTTAGGATCAAATTGTGGAAGGTAACTGCCTAACTCTTCAAGAAATTTCACAACACCATCTAACCAAAAATAATCAAATAGATGTGGCGTTTCACTTCTGGTTGAAAATTCCAACAGTAGAAATTGAGAGATACCAACTACAACAGGAATTAAGGACCAAGAGATGGAGTTAAGATCAGTCAACAAATTCAGTTTCAAAATAGCTGAACAAGCTGTAAATAGCTGTTGGAGAAAGAAAGCCATCTCAGCATTTTCAACTGTCAACGCTCCCAGTAAAACTGATTTCTTTAAACATTTTTTCACGTGCTGAACCTCCGTAAGAAAAGCTTCAAGGTCTGGAATCGCTGGATGGGAGTTCCTCCTAGGAGGACATTTTACAAGACTACTCTTTGTATCCAAGGTTAATTTTTCCCCAGTAGAGCACTTCTTGTCCTCATCTGAAATGTCATTTAAGACGTCACAACCACCAGACAAGGATCTCTTTGTTCCTGACAGATTGCCACCACATACCGACGTATTTACAGTAAGATCGTCCTCGAGAAAGAAATCCTTTAAAAGGGAAATTGAGAAATTTGTGCACGTGGCCACACATGAATCAATTCTGATCATCAGTTCAGCATTGCACTTTGAAAACTTTATTCTTGCATTACCATCCATCGCATTTGAATCACCCAAGGCAGAAGATAGGCCCCGCAACAGTCCGTGGAAGCAAGCAATTATGGATGACAGCTTATTTAACCCAGGATATCCAGATAAGCTCTCTGCTTTCTTGTCAAGGGACACATTCCTAAAAATGGAAAATGAGTTTTGCATGTGTTCCTCTAATATTTCCGCTAGTCGCAAGACACCTTTCCATCCATCCAAACTCTCTTGGGCATTCAATTGTACATCAAGTTCTGACAATCCTGACTCCTTCGTAGTAGGCCTTAAGCTTTTTCTTTCTCTACGACGCTTTTTACTGGAACCAACTGAGCTAATTCTGGATCCAACTTGATCTCTACTTAGTATCAGTAACAAGTTAGAGGTGTGGTCAATCAAGAGAAATACATTCACCTTTGCTTCGAAAGCATTATCTTGAGAAAATGCATGATGAAATCCAATTACTGCAGACAATGAGTTCAAAAGCCAGGACAAAGGAAATGAGTAATCTGAGAGATCTGAGGTGAGTGGATATCGACGCCCATTCATATTTTTCTTGCAACTCGCTACAGTGAGAACCTTAAGAACCTTTCGACAGGACATAAAGAATTGGAAGATCTCATAAGGACTGCAAGAGCATGATGCAGTGGACCAGTCTGACATTCTACCTACCAGAAGCCTGAAATACAAAAGGTACGATTACTGCGGAGAATATTGTTCTAGACGCGTGCCGATTACTGAGGAAACAGCGCCATGCAAAGTCCATTATTAAATTGTAATGTCAAGCAGAGTACCAATTACACTAGAGGGGCCAAGTGTATAAACAAATTTGAGAGTATATGAAGGTATGCTCTAGAAAATGTCACTCTTTTAGTTACTTTTATTCTTTAGGAAACTAAAAAGGCGGAAACACACTCAAGATATACCTTTCGAGGTTGAGAATACAAGTAATGAACATTGACGAAGATCTTGAGCTAAGATATCCTTCAGGCATCCGCATCAAAAGTGCAAGCAAACATTGACATGTCGCAAACTCCATGTTAGATTGTTTACTGCATGATTCAGCTGGTACCATATTTGGCTTTGCCCCTGTTAAAGTGCCAAACTGCATATCAGATAACTTTCCAAGTGTGGACATGTCCTCAATCCAATTGGGAGACCTGGTCAAATCAACTTCAGGAGTGGCAAAAAGAGATAAAACTGATTTTTCAATAATCCTGCAAAATCTTGATGCCATGAACCTGCGAATGAACTAAGATAGCAAAGAGTGAGAAGAGGACATGCAAGGACAAACATACCAACAAAGATTAGAAGTGAATAAGGAAAAAGGGGAGTCAGTTAAACAACATAGCAAAAGAATAATAAAAATGGGAAAATTCCTAGGCAGAAATGAGCAGCTGAGTAAATGTTCAATGTGAGGGAAACCCCCATTGAATAAATTCAAATATCAGCCTTTAATTATATACTGCTTTGTAGTCTCTAGCTCTCACCACCTCAAATAAGGTCTTTATTTTGTCTTTTCAGTTTTATTTCTTATTTTCCAGCTAAGAACAATAAATACATTTTTACTCCCAACTTGTTTTGGTGGAGATAGAAACTTAACCTCTTTTATGGGGACGGTAATCCGTTACGTTACGAAAAATTACTCTAATCCCTTTCACATTTATTCAACACCATTGGAGTTAAAAGACCATCTACTTAATGACGCTGAGAAAGTATTACCAGAAGTATATGTTCCATAACATCTTTCCTTCATCCTATTACAAGCAGCTTGTACCTCCTACCCTTTACTAACGTTGCTGACCTGGAAGACATGATAGTGTAAGGATGTACCTTCTGCTAATTATTCTGCAACTATTCACTGTTTGCTAGTTAGGAAATCCTGCAGCTAATTCTGTCGATTTGTTTCAGTAAACTACAAAGAAACAAGAACTGGTCTAGAAAGAATTGTTTAACCTAGATGTCGTAAGTATGAAACAGGATCAGAGGAATTTCCTCAGAAGGCAAACAAAGTTATTTCTTGGATGTTCTTACTCTTTGTTCATATGAAATGGTGTTGCTCAAAAATGAGAGTGCGATCTGATGCGCGGTCATTTTCTTTGGTTGGCCAAGCTTGTTAGTGGTTCGTATTCTAAAGTGATCAACATGATCACTCGCACCAGAAACGGAAGTCTGGATCAGGAGTGACAGAAACTTTTTTAGATCCTTCTTGGAAGCATGAGAGCACCAAATATCAACATTTTGGCAAATGATACACCATAACATTACTGGCAATAGCTTCTCGTCCAGTAAACCTACAGAAACACTCGAGGAATCTTGGATGACTATGGCATCAACTCCATCATCTAATAAAGGATCAGATATCTGGTGCTTAACCATCGATGAAAGAAAACCCAGCATGAAATTTGTCAATCCTGCAGCTTCTTCCCTCATTTCGGAGACACACTTTTTCCACTTTTTGGTTCTCTTACAAGAGGAAGAAGAATCTCCATCATCTTTCAATTCAGTCTCACTCAAAGTTTGATTCC
Organism: Linaria vulgaris; assembly: GCA_948329865.1. Taxonomy (NCBI): domain Eukaryota; kingdom Viridiplantae; phylum Streptophyta; class Magnoliopsida; order Lamiales; family Plantaginaceae; genus Linaria; species Linaria vulgaris. The sequence continues at coordinate 5,981,038 of OX415251.1, forward strand.
ACTGAAGCATGTATTCAGAAGACTTAATCAGCCTATTTAAGTCAACGAGTCTCTGAAGAGCCATGACATGTAAAACATAAGCCAATGGTGGGCACATTACAACAGAATCTTGAATACAAATGCTTGAAACAGAATGTATAATGCTCAGAAGAGGAGCTGAAGGGTGAAGGATCCACGAAAGAAAGCCTTCGTCAGGACAACCAGACATCTCCAACCAATCCCTTCCAGAGTGAGCTGTAAATGAATCACCTATTACATTTGCCATCTTTTTTGAAGCATCAGGAGGCATAAGGCTGATCGCTTGCCGAAACAAGCATCTGCTGGATAATAACAACCGAAAGAGACACATAAGGATCCAGCATGTGGGTACGTTCTCACACTGAATCTTCTTACTGAAGCTTTCTTCATTGATCACGGCAGAAAATTCTACAATACCATCTGGCCGCACTGAAACCAGGCTACTCAAACCAGAACGCATAGTTTCTATTAAGTTCTTCAAAGAAACACCAAAAAGATAGCTATTACCAGAACTGACTGTGATTGAGTCTAGAATGATTATATACACTTCAGATAGAACTCTCCCTAAAAGTTCCGCATGAACATCACAATTATGTGAATGTGAATCTGAATTTCCATCAACACCAGACAGCTGAAGCTCAGATTTTATCCACCCCAGTGATTCCTTAATATCTGAACCTAACTGCCGAATGAATCCGACAGCTTGCCCTTCTGGTATGGCCTTAATAGCATTGCTGAGGGAGAGCCTAAACTCTGAAGAGCATAAAAACACACTCAAAGAATATGTATAGGAAGAAAGCGAGGATTGATTGTCCCGGAAAGCAGATGCAGAGTGCCTTACTGCTCTACAAAATGCAAATACGGAAGAATTCACCTACAGAAGTTCATAAAAAAGTTTAGCATATTTCAAATATAGATAAACACCAGCAACAGACAGTGTAATGTAGAAGAATAAAGAATTAAATTAGTTCAGATTTCTACTGTATTGATGCACTTCAAATAAGCCTAAAATAGAACTTTTATCTAAGTTACAGAAAATATGATTGAATTCACAACTTCCAAAAAAGGTGGTCTCCGTAACTCTAAAGTGATAGAAGAGACGCATAAACCTTCTTCTTCCAAATATAATTGTGATGTGGCCAATGTCATTTTTTAACCATAGAACCACCAAAATTCTGTTTATTACTATTATCTTGTGATCACTAACCTGGCGAAGTTCACTGTAAATATCAAATAGCTTGCAACCTAGACCCTTTAACTCTGGGGAGAGCAGTTCCTGATTCAGCCCATTGATTGAACTATAACTGCAGGGCACAGAAGCAAGGAACATGGTCCACAAGCTCTCCAGATCATCTCCAACAACCTCATACTCGATATCCAATAAATAAGTCACAGTAAGAATAAGTTCCTTCCTCACAGAAGCAAATAGTTCTCTGTGCGAGCTTCCATCCGATGCAAAAGATGATGTTTCCAGGTGAATCAATTTGGTGGAAAATGACATGACAGTATCGTAAATTAGCCTCAGAAATTTTTTGGAAGCCCCTTCTGTGGTATCCTTTGTCCGTAGGTATACCTTGTCATGAGTAAACATTGCAAGTAAGTTACTGATTGATCTCAGTGTGCCGGTAACGTTCAATAATTTAGGTACTATTTCCTTTTCAGATTGAAGATATTTATTTACATCAGCAAGCAGATATTCCATATTCTGTATAAAAAAATTGAAAATGGACTTCCGTAGTTCGGAATCCATGTTAAGGCATCCAGGGTTCTTCTGTGAAACCGTGGTTTCGTTCTGGGCTGATATTTCCAGAACGCGTTTAGAATTGATGGCATCCAATTGTCCTGCACCTCTACCACTGACTGAAGCTCCCTTACATTTTGCAACGGAACTAACAAACAAGTGAAACATCTCTCCTAGAACATCTACAGCCAGGTTGTTATTCTCAGCTACCATCTTCTCCACTTTATCAAGTAAGTGTCTATGATAACTTTTATTGACTAGTTTTTCCTCCTTTTCTGTAACTTCAGAAGAATTTCCATACTTACTAATACTATATGAGCCAAGAAATCCGTCAATGTGAGTTGTGTGGAACAGCCCCTGAGCTAAAATCTCTCCAACCAATTTAGATAAATTTGAGCTTAACTCCACATCACCACCAGGCGTGTTTGAATGTAAGAAATGTACTGAGTGAAGAAGAGGCTCGAGAAGCTTATCAATGAAATCACGGAAACCATTTTTACGTGTTGGATGGACCCTCAAAAACTTTGCAAAAGGTTGTAGCAAATAACATGCCAATTGCAAGATAAAATTACCCAGCTGGCTGTCCTGGAGCTGGTCTGTATAAACTTTCACAACGAGTTTAAGCACTTTGTCAATAAGCAGCATCCACAGGTCCAAATTCTCAGTTGCAACCCCACCATGAAATGAGAAGACAAGCGAGATACACTGAAGCACGGTATCATAAAATTCCACTTTCTCAGCAGATAATGTTCCTTTGAAACATAAAGGCCTATCATTCAAAACCAATGATGCATCCACAGCAACACAACGAATAACCCGTAAAAAATCCCTCAAACATGTCAGTGAAATATTTAATTTTTTCGACTCTTCCAAGCAAAAATGTAAAATCTTCCAGCATTTGAAATTCAAGCACGAACCAGGATTCTCATTTTCAGCTCTCTCCCCTTCAAGCCTGGTTTTCTTTTCAGCAGAGACGAGAACTGATTGAACCCAATTGTTCAGGAAAACCAATGCTCTTGAAGTACTCAGCACCTGGCAGCTCTTCGAAGCATCATCCATCACATTACTACTGCTCGACTTCACGTGATCAAACGCCAAATCTACCTTCCTGCAATGCAGGTTTACGACAAAGATTCAAAAAGGTTATATCACCCACAAATAGCACAACTTGGCACTAAAGTCTCATGCAACTAACTAATTGGAAATCATCATTGAACATATTACGCTTGACTTAACGATAACATAACGAATCAAAAGAAAATCCCATTATTTAAGTAAAAAAACACACAAAGAGTTTAGGCTCGCCAACAACAATCAGACCTCCCCCCGCTAGTTAATATTTATGAAAAGTAAAAAATGGCAATGGAAACAATATAACGAAGATAATATTCTCTCCTCAACTCATTAGGCTACAATCCAAACACGAGGTTGACATTACGCTACCAATCCATCTTATCAATTTGCTCGACTTAACAAGATCAAATGCCAAATTTACCTTCTTGCATCGCAAATTTCACGATATACACATTGAAACATTACACCTCCCACGTTATCACCGCAACGCAGTCTTACAGTCTCACGCAACTAACTAACCGTAAATCGTCGAAAAATGACATCATGCCACCTACCAATTCAAACACGATACCGATAGTAGCTGGAAAACTTACTTATTGAGATCGATGCTTTTGTCCTGTAGCGCAACAATAAGCTCCAAATTCTTCCATGGAGAATTTCCTTTCGAGTCAACGTTGACCGCTTCGTCTTCAACGATTGACTTATTCGAACCACTGATTTTTGAATCCTCCGTGCTTTTTAGCTTTCTTCTCTTGCTCGATTTTTCTACTCCCGCCATTGTTGAAGCTTCAAAGCTGAGAGTTGAGAACAAAAATAAAATCAGGGTTTAGGGTTTTAGCTATGTGTAAAAGAATCTGGCCCTGTATTATATGTTAATTTAAAAACTGCCCCTCTGTTATTTTTAATTGGCAAAACGACTCTTGTATTATTTTTATTAGCAAAACTCCCACGACATTATTTCTTGTGTATTATTTTTATTAGCAAAAGTCTCGCCATTGCTTTTGGTTTTTAATTCAAAATGAATATTAGGATGAAGAAAACAAATCGAGTTTTAAGGGGGTATTACACAATGGGTGAATTAGATTAGAGGCGTAGCATTGTCATTTTATCTCTAGTTAACACTCGAAATTGAGACGCGTGTGAGGTGTGTGATAGTTAGTAGTTGTCGAATAATACACTAGAAGGAACTGCGGACTAAAATAACCACATTACTCCTCTATAAAAAGATAAATAATAAGTAAAAGAATCATATATGTTGTGTTACATAAAACTAATATACTAACGTATAGTTTGTACATTGCAAAATATTACATCTTATATCGAGGTGTTAAGGTCTGGTGTAATATATTAACTTGTTTTTGTCGGAAATGTGTAATGTGGCATATTTAACATAATATGTGATATTAATCTATTTATTGAATTTTCACGTGAGATTAATTTTTCTATCTCACATAATCAGTTATATATACCTACGGAAGGGCACCAATGCGTGTTAAAATTTAGGAGAATATTCAAATCCAAGTTTCCCAATCCTAATTATATCTAAATTTGCTTATAAAAAACTAAAATGATAAAATTCAAAATCATAGGATTGATACCCGGATTCCAATCGCGATATACAATGTCAATATAGTATTTGAATTTGAATTTAACATCATATGCGGTCTCAACGTTGATTTATAATTATTAATTAGCACAAAATACAATTTTCTGCATTTTACACCTTTCAAATTTATTAAAATGTATATTTGACACTTTTTACTTAATTGCAGTTTGATTGCATTTGCATATTTAAATTGTTAAAAGCGATCAATTATCAAAAATTAACTTCAAAAGATAACAAATTTTGAAGATAAAAATAAAGAAGGAGAAAACAAATAACACAAATGTGTTACAATCGTCGCCCCTTTGAAGTTGGATCCTGCATTTGTATACAAACTATCAAATTTGCCTTTTTAGTTTGGTTTTTCTTTCTAAAACAATTTTAAAACTATGTAATTTGAGAAGACACAAAACAATTATTTATTATAAGTTAATTTATTATTTTTTATAAAATTTAAATATGGCAACAAGTCTTAGAATATTGTATTTTTAGTTATATAATATAAAGTGCCAAAATCTCGATTGCAATGTGCCAACACACACTATGTCAATTGTGCGAAGTGCGACTTTACCAATTTAAAGAGTTTGAGGCTATGATCAAATGTGATGAGAAGTTTTGAGAATTCTTAGATACTTTTAGTTTAGTATTTTTATGAGAATTAATGTGTTAGGGCCGTAACATGGATTATGGAGGGACCTTAAGTGAATCTTTATCTTCTATTGAAAGAAGAATTTGTGTATATAGTCGGCAAAAAATACCATTAGGCCTTGTTTGGTTACCCGTCAAACTCTGGTCGCAGTGGCAATTATTTGGATCGTGCCTTGAGCCAATGGTGTTTGGTTTATCTAAAGTTAATTTATTATAATGGTCTAGAACACAAGAGTGTGTTTTTTTATTGAAACAGTGACGACTGCGCCCCAAGAGTGTGATCCAGTCCGAGTTGGTTCAGTGGTGATCAGTCACTTTACCCAACTCAGATTAAAACATGTCTCGTAGGAAGGGATGTCACTGTCCAGGATCAACCATACACATTATGATAATATATATATATATATATATATATATATACACACACAGCGGAAGTCTTGAAAATACAAATAATTTGACAACGTTAATAATTACGTATTGATGACAAATCATTTTCAATTACACGAATATCCCAAAATGCATGATTGGCAAAATTATTTATGTGATCCATGCTGCCACGTCGGTCTTATCCCGATGAATGGACAGACACGAGAAAACGAGAAATAAGTCTTTGATGACTTTGTGAGATTCATACAAAACAACTAGTAATTCAAGAATTAACAGTGATTTAATTGATATATTTCTAGGAGTGATTTTACCGATAGAAATAGTTTAACATGTAATTTGATGTACATTAGTACCAGAATATTCTTAGAGTGGTTTAACATGTAATTTGATGTATAGTAGTGCAGACGACATGCTCGAGTACATGTCGATCCAGTACGCGGGTTACATCCAACTTCTGACTGCAAGCGGCGCCTAGATAAATGGGTATCAAGCGAAATTACTTAAACCGACAGTCCTTACTGCCCCGCAGCAAATCGACTCAATCCTTGGGCCCAACTTTCCAAAGGCGTCCCAATGGGTGATAAACAAATAAGCTAGTAAACCGGATAATATTCGTTGCTCCTTGAGCTACATGACCCAAACAGAGTTCGTTGCTCTTTGCAGAGTTCATGAACCGGCAAATGAGATGATAATATCGAAGAATTACCACGATTATATATTTTATTTAATCTTAATATTTTGAGGGATTAAAATAAATATATTAATTAAATCTTAAGACAAGGAAATAATTGCTCATCAAATCTCAAGACATGGAAAGTCTTCTCTTCCAAGTCTCAATCTTCAAGAGATGGAAAGAATTCTCCACCAAATCTCCACAAGTAAAGAATTCCCCACCAAGTCTCAATTTTCAAGAGATGGAAAGAAAATTCTCCTAGATAAAGTCTTCCATATCAAGGAATTGTAAACGCGATCACAACCGTTCATCCCATCAGGAGATTCTGATTGAGATTCACTCCACAACTATAAATAGAGGTGGTCTTGAAGAAGAAAAAAATACACAAAAAAATATTCACAAGTTGAAGAGGGAAAAGCTCTAAGTTTTTCGCTCCACCAAGTTCATCCATCTTCAAGCGTTCTTCGCGGAATTCAAGGTATCCTTCATCCATCTTCAAGATGTTCTTCGTTAAGAACTTCTTCAATCCGCCATCAAGCCTCATGTTCATCTAAAAACCGTTTTTTTTAAGATGGTGTCTCTGCCAAGAAGATCAAATCTTCAATAAATTCAAGAAACCCAAATCAAGTTCATACCGTTCTTCAACAACATTCAAACCAAAAATCCATTTTGATCCGGGATCAAGTCACAAGACCCTCGGAAAACTGTTTTTGAAGATCAAAATCCATGCTAGGAAGATCAAAGCCCAAAAATCCAAAGAACTGAAGACGAAGATCATACCAATCTTCATCAACCTTCAAATCAAATTCCAAATCAAGAACATCTTTCGATCCGAGATCAAGCCGTAAAGCCCTCGAATCGACGTTTGTCAAATCCTAAGTCAAATCGGTGTTCATCAAATCCTAAGTCAAATTGGTGTTCATCAAATTCTAAGTCAAATCGGTGTTCATCAAATCCTAAGTCAAATCGGTGTTCATCAAATTCCCAAGTCAAATTGGTGTTCATCAAATCCCCGAGTCAAATTGGTGTCCATCAAATCCTCAAATCAAATCACCGTTTAATCCGAGATCGAGTCCAAGGACCCTCGAATTGACGTTTTCCAAGTTCAAATCATTTCAGCGAAGATCAAATTGAAGATCTTCACTATAAATTTAAATATTGTTCTTGTAGAATTGAATCAAGGGATTAGATAGAGATTGTATCCCAAATTATACTTTAAATCTAATCAAAGATTACTTTGTAATCTTTTTCTTGTTTTTGTTTTTTCAGAATTCAAAAATTTGTTATTACAATGATTTAATATGTGATAAATAATTAATGATTAAATAAAATTTAACGATGAGTAAGAAAATCATTGTTATGAGGTGAGGTGCAAAAATAGGAATACGATGAATAATATAGTGTTCGTGGTTTGGTAATGGAGTAATGTCTTTTCTGTCCAAGTTCCTCAGGTCGGATGCCAAACGCGGCTAGAACAAATTCAGAAACCGAACCTCACCTTTATTTGTACAGAGAATCTTGTGCGTCGTTGATTAATTTGTCAAACCTTTAATAACATTAAGATAATATCAGTTAACTGGATAATCATAACTCACCACAATAAACATGTACTATTCAACTTTCGTGTTGATGTAATTTGGGAAAGTTCTTGTTAAAAAAAGTAGCTAATACTAATTTAAGTAAATAGCACATATCATTGATGAAAATATTATGCAATAAATTTTGATGTCATAAGGTTAAGTTAAATATCAAATATACTTTGTATACGTAATTTATATCTAAAGATTTATCTTAAACAACCATATATTTATAATTAAAATTGTAGTTATAATTTTTCTAATGTTAGAAAATCATTTCAAATAGTAGTATACAATAATATTAAGTATAGTATGATGAACTATTTAATTTGATGCATAATAAATCTTCAAAATATATTACTTAACTGATTTTATGGAAAATCGTTCTTTAAGTCTCTAGTACATTCAAAAATTTCAGGAATCATGACATCAAACAATTATTTTACGAAGTAATCAGTAAATTGTATAACTTAGTTAATATTATTTTATTTCAAGATTGTCTTAAATTACATAACATTGTATTTATAACTTATAAAAAATATTAATACGTAAACCTAATCAAGGTAAATGATCAAAGAATGTTTAAGTTACGATACATATAATCATATAAGAGGATTAGACCACGAAAGTATATATGATAATCTTATTAAACTTATGTAAGGATATGTTAAACGTGATAAATATACTATTTATATACTATTAAAAAATCTCAAAAATATTAATCCGTAGTTACAAATTATATTAAAGTGATTTAACCATTGTTATATCTTATAAGAGTCATGTGTGAGTGATCAATCATGGAATCGTGATGATAATTTTCAATAATAAACTAAGAACATAAAGTACGCAAAATAAGCTGAAAATCATAGCAATATCGGGTTTACCTTCGATCGGATATACAAATGGACTTGGTACCCAAATATTTTTGTGTTTTCTGGTACCTAACATCATGAGAAACATGTGTACCCAAATGGGAGGGAAAACCCAAAACATAGAACCTATTTTTGGATTTTCAGATAGCAGTTTACGGTTTAGGAATTTTGACCCTTTAAATCACTTTATTTGGAAAACATTTCTTCATATAAAGTTATAGGACATCATGAGGATATTTTTAAAAGTTTGAGAACTAAACTATAAATTTGTATTTTCGTTCAAATTTCAGGGGCATCACAATCTCCCTCCTTAAAAGTATCTGGTCCCCATATTCTTACTTCGATTATTTCAAAAATATAGTGTTATGGTTCCATCTTTTATATTTCAAAATCAGTGTAATTCTCTCCGACTAGTGATCGATTCATGCTAGTATATTCTATAATATTAAAATTTGATTCTCGAACTTCTGAAACATTTGATCGATTAAATAAATTCTTCAATCTTTTCAAACTTAAAAATCAAATTTCTCCTTAGACTATCGTTACAAGAAATCTTCACATCTTTGGTCGAATCAATACTTTCAATAAAGATATTCATAATTTAAGTTGAAAGCTCTCAAATAAATAATTTTATAACTAGGAAAATGTAAGTTATAAATCTGAATAATATCAAAAGTAAGAAAATAAAATTAGTTGATGCAAATGACAAGGTCAATATTTATAATCTCAAAAATGATTTATGCTGAAGATCTTTTTTTTTTTATTATTCTTTATGCTTGTCTTTGTAAAATACGAGGGTTAGATTTGTTTTGATTTTATTTTCTAAAAAAATGTATATATATATATATATATATTAAAAATGTGGAAATCAAGCTTTGACGATTTTAACATTATAAGGGCTATAATTGTAAGGGAGGGAAAAACATCCACTCAAAAGATGTGGTATTCTTCAAGCTGCAATACTTTAATTTAACTTAAACAATTGTAAACTTATTTCAAAAAGAAAAAGTTGAAAAGATGTTGCGAACCTTAAAAATAGCAAATCACGTGGTAGTGTTTTCCTTTGGTTAGAATAAAATAAAATAAAGATTTATAAAATTCACCACAGGAAATACGTAAACCGTGTGAATTTTGTTTTTTTAGGGTGAAATAAGATGAAGATGAGTGTGTATTTTGTAATATAAACTAATTTGTATATAAAAATATATGGCTAATGTAGCGGTCTATAGGTCTTGAGACATAAATGTATTTATTTTAATTCGAAATAAGTTTTTAATAATTTGAAATATGATGATTGGAAATAATTAAGACTGGACGGGTATATCTTTTGTTTGTGTAAGAAAGATGAATTTATATTTTGAAATTATAAAACGAGAACATGTTTGAAAGTGGTTAAGAAACTATTTCAGTTAGTACTTTTAAAATACTAGAATACAAAATATTTCTTTTTGGTCGATGTCTTTCCTTTTGAATGATTATCATTAAGGAAATTCACAACTACTATATGAGGAAATATACTTTGTAAAATAATTAGAAGTCGTTGAAGTTTTGAGTTTACTTATTAATGAATAATTCTCAATCTCACCAAAGAAAAAAAAAACTCAAGAGAAAAATAAGGTAGTAAACAAATTCAAATTTTCTCTTAAGCGTCTATATTAAAATTTATGTAAATATTTCTTCTTTAATAAAAGAAAACTTAAGGATCTTATTGGTCAAATTAAACTATAAAATATGGATTATATAAGAAGTTGTTGAAGTAAGATACTGAAACTTCCTCGACACTCTCAAAATTATTTTATATTTTGAAATAAGGTATTGGGCTAATTATTTTGTGAAATAAATTTTAAAATATAATCCATGTATTTGAGTACATAAATGATGAAAACATAAACTAATGTTGAAAAACTTGTAGTGTATGTTTGAAAATCTTCATTTTTCTTTTGAAATATTCAAAATGTAGAAAAACTATGTTCTTGAAGAGTTTTGATAACAAAACTATTTCATATATTTTAGAAAAGTTTCAAATTAAGTCATAATAGCATAATTATCTAAGGTACTAGTGTGAGATGAAGGTTAATTAAGAAGACATGTTTCAGGTTACAAGAGATAAATTGCACAACATGTTTTTCAGTTATTTATTATTTTTATTTGAAAATATTATATTAATCTATTTTTCTTTCAAAGCTTTCCTCATAGGCTTACTATAGTTTTTTTCTTATAAATGCTGCTTGTATGCTGATGAGAACTTACACTAACATATACCACATTATACGGGGAAGAAAAATAATTTCAGATGAAAAAATCTTCAACTCGAGAGATAAAACTATTTGTGTCTTTTGTGGATCTAGTTTCGGAAAAGATCTTGAGTTTCTAGATGTAGCAAGTAGTCTGGGGAACATATTGGCAGAGAGAAACATAAAACTATTCTACGGAGGAGGAAGTTTATGGCTAATGGAGTGTGTAGCAAAAAGCGCATTTTCTATAGGTGGTAAAGTGTTAGGAATCATACCAAAAGTCTTAGCGGATATGAATCCTGGTGGTCCAATCATAGGTGAAGAGCTAATTGTACCTATCATGCATGAAAGAATATCAACTATGTTGTTAATTCCGATGCATTTATAACATTACCTGGAGGGTTAGGAACACTGGAAGAGATCTCGTGCATAGCCTCACAGGCTCAATTAAACGTGCATAGCCTCACAGGCTCAATTAAACGTGCATAGCCTCATGGGCTCAATTAAACATGCATCGAAAACCTATAGGGTTGTATACTGTTAATAGTTTATATGACAAGTTGTTTTCTTTTCTACTTCATTATGTGGAGCAGGAGTTTATGAAGTAGTCGGCTCGTGAAATTTTCATCTCTGCATATATTGCCGATGAATTGATCGACAAACTTAAAGCATGTGTGCTGAAAGTAGACCGCACGTTGTCAAAGATTCAATGGCATACGAGTAGGAGCAGTAGCAGCAGTAGTATTAATAATAGTATTAGTAGCAAGAAACATAAGTTAGATTTAAATACGAACTCTAGTTGTAACTCATTTAATGTAAAACTATGATGATAACTCTTTGATGCAATAAAATCTTTGTTTATCTTTATGAATATTTTGGAAAAATCTTTGACCAATTAACTTAAATTAAAAAATCAATGATAGCATACTATGACGACTGCGCCCCAAGAGTGTGATCCAATACGAGTTGGTTCAATGGTGATCAGTCACTTTACCCAACTCAAACTAAAACACGTCTCGTTGGAAGAGATGTCACTGTCCATAATCAACCATACACATTATGATAAAAAAAATTAATATACACATCGAAAGTCTTGAAAATACAAATAATTTGACAACTTTAATAATTACGTACTGATGACAAATCATTTTCAATTACACGAATATCCCAAAAGGCAAGATTGGCAAAATTATTTATGTGATCCATGCTGCCACGTCGGTCTTATACTGAGGAATGGACAGACAGGAGAAAACGAGGAATAAGTCTTTGATGACTTTGTGAGATTCATACAAAACAACGAGCAATGCAAGAATTAACAGTTATTTAATTGATATATTTCTAGGAGTGGTTCTACCGATAGAAATAGTTTAACAGGTAATTTGATGTATAGTAGTACCGGAATATTCTTAGAGTAGTTTATGAACATATGCTTAACAGTAAACAGATCCAACATTATGATTTATAAATACTACCTTATACCTCCCAACGAGGAGCGGCCTCGCAAACAAAACAGGCGACATGCTCGAGTACATGCCGATCCAGCATGCGGGTTACAACCAACTCTTTACTGCAAGCGGCGCCTAGATAAATGGGTATCAAGCGAAATTACTTAAACCGACAATCCTTCATGCCCGACAGCAAATCGACTCAATCCCTGAGCCCAACTTTCCAAAGGCGTCCCAATGGGTGATAAACAAATAAGCTAGTAAGCCGGATAATATTCGTTACTCCTTGAGCTACATGACCCAAACATAGTTTGTTGCTCTTTGCACAGTTCAAGAACCAACAAATGAGATTATAATATCGAAGAATTACCACGATTATGAGTTAATATGTGATAAATAATTAATGATTAAATACAATTTAACGATGAGTAAGAAAATCATTGTTATGAGGTGAGGTGCAAAAATAGGAATACGATGAATAATATATTCTTCGTGGTTTGGTAATGGAGTAATGTTTTTCTGTCCAAGTTCCTCAGGCCAGAGCCAAACGGGGCTAAAACAAATTTAGAAATCGAACCTCACCTTTATTTGTACAAAGAATCATGCGCGTCGTTGATTAATTTTCAAACATTTAATAACATTAAGATAATACCAGTTAATTGAATAATCATAACTCACCACAATAAACATATGTACTATTCAACTTTTGTGTTGATGAAATTTGGGGATGTTCTTGTTAAAAAAAATTAGCTAATACTAATTTAAGTAAATAGCACATATCATTGATGAAAATCTTATGCAATAAACTTTGATGTCGTACGGTTAAGTTAAATATCAAATATAATTTGTATACATAATTTATATCTCAAGATTTATTTTAAATAACCATATATTTATAATTATAATTGTAGTTATAATTTCTCTAATGTTTTAGAAAAATCATTTCAAATGGTAAGTATACAATAATATTAAGTATAATATGATGAACTATTTAATTTGATGCATATTAAATCTTCAAAATATATTACTTAACTGATTTATGGAAAATCGTTCTTTAAGTCTCTAGTACATCCAAAAATTACAGGAATCATGACATCAAACAATTATTTTATGAAGCAATCAGTAAATTGTATAACTTAGTTAATATTATTTTGTTTCAAGATTATCTTAAATTACATAACATTGTATTTATAACTTATAGAAAATATTAATACGTAAACCTAATCAAGGTAAATGATCAAAGAATGTTTAAGTTACGATACATAATCATATAAGAGGATTAGACCACGAAAGTTATTGATAATCTTATTAAACTTATGTAAGGATATGTTAAACGTGATAAATATACTATTTATACACTATTGAAAAATCTCAAAAATTTTAATTCGTAGTTACAAATTATATTAAAGTGATTTAACCATTGTTATATCTTATAAGAGTCATGTGTGAGTGATCAATCATGGAATCATGATGATAATTTCAATAATAAACTACGAACATAAAGTACGCAAAATAAGCTAAAAATCATCGCAATATCGGGTTTACCTTCGATCGGATATCCAAATGAACTAGGTACCCAAATATTTTTGTGTTTTCTGGTACCTAACATGAGAAATATGTACACCCAAATGGGAGGGAAAATCCAAATGTTTGCTATGCTAAATAATTCTTGAAAACATAGAACTTATTTTTGGATTTTTAGACAACAGTCTACGGTTTAGGAATTTCGACCATTTAAGTTACTTTATTTGGAAAACATTTCTTCATATGAAGTTATAGGACATCATGAGGAGTATTCTTCCATTGACCTTGATCAAAAAGGATTTTTCTACAATTAGTTAAGATTTTTCGAAGGTGCAGGGCCGAATGGATAATTTATGCACAATAAAAGTTTTGAGGTTTTTTCGGGTAGAACCAGATGAAATAAAGACTTGGGATAAATTTTCCCTTAAAGTAGGCTAAAAATGAAGAGATTGTTAGAAACAAAGCTGATAAAACCAAAACGGTTTGTGTGTGAAAATTGTTGGAAGAAAACTTACTATTTATAGCCAAAAAATTAAATTAAAATACTTTTGATTAAGGTCCACTTTAATTTCTTTATCCTTGGCCACCTAATGAAGACTCTTATCTGATAATAGGGAGATGTGACTGGTTTTTCCTCCATAACTTAAAATATGATATGTCTAATTCAAACAAAATACACACATATATATATATATATATATATATATATATATATATTTTACACATGTTAAAACAATTTAGGTTAATGTCCAACTTTAATTTTTTAACAACTGATCACTAAAATCTGATTCCTATTATCACAAGAGTGATGTGGCTGATTTCAAAATCATTCACCTATGTTGTGATATTATTCTTGTTGTTTATAATAAAATAAAATATGAATAAATAGATATTTTTACACATAATTACTTATGTGGGTTTTCTAGGTAAAAAAACTTCAAGATCAATATGTACACGTAAAATATATTTATTAAAGATATTTGAAGCATATAAGATAATAAAAAATGGTTAAATTTTGTTCAATGATTAAAATGCAAATTTTCTCAAATGTTTGGAGTCAAAATGATATTTTCAAAAGTTTGAAGATTAAACTATAAATTTATATTTTCGCTCAAATTTCAGGGGCGTTACAGAAACGCTCCCCAACTCAACAAGATCTAGAAAATAATTATATCCTTCTATCGATTTTGATGTGGTAAGCAGAGACAATGTTGAAGATATGGGATTGAGACCAAGACACATTATAGTTGTGCTAGTTTTGTTGCATTTAGATGGGTACTTTGATATTTGACATATTCTATTGATTTTATTTAGGACTATAAAAGATCAAAAATGAATTTTTAATGTTCAATCAACTGCCATTCGTAATCTTGTGGTATTGCCTATAGTTATATTAATATGGAAAAAACAACTTAGACCATAAGAGGAACTTAAATTTTAGTTGGATAGCTTGAGCAAACGCCTAAGTATGTTTGTTAGGAGAGGGGAAAAATTTGAAAATTCAAATTGTCTTGAGAAAAAAGGATGATGTGTGGTGTGAAATAGGAGAGAAAACAATAAGATTGACAATCGTAATGGAAGTGGCGTTGACAACAATGGTAGTTAAAATTTGTGAGTAAGTACTGAACGACGTATGAGACGAAAACCAAGTAAAAAAAATTGAGAAATTTCAAAGGCAAGTACACGTCATTTGTATCTGAACATGATTCTCTAAACATGAGGGAAAGAATGTGATCTAGAAAAACTTAATGGTGGGTGACATGCAGTTTCATAGTCACTTGCTATCTAATGAAATGGAATTCAAGTAGCAAGTATAGTACATATTTGTTTAAATTATTCGGCCAATTCATACACTTCCTTAAATTTTTTTTTTTATGATGGGTCATGGGTCTTGCGCAATGTTGTTTTCGCTATTCTTTTTGTTATGAATTCTACGAGATGTGAGAAGCATGCATGCCATCAGTATAACACTCTCCATCTACTTTAGAATGATGGCACTGCTCTTCCCTTTTAGAGCAAGTCATGTGTAACATTCCTAAATTTTCCTAGTACATAAATATATATATATATATATATATATATATAAAAGAATATAAGTATCATACATATACTTTTTAAAGAAAAAAAATATTATTTGGTTAATTACCTTTTAGTCCTTCATATTTTAAAAACAATTATTTGACCCTAAATATTTTAAAATATTAATTTCCTTTTAATTTAAATTTAGATAAAATAATAAAATAAATAATTATTGAAATCAGATTTTTTCTTCACTAGGGCGCCAAGAAGTAATGGTTGAGACATGAAGGACCATAATAGAACCAAACATTAAAAGAATGGAGGAAAAAGTCTTCATAATAATAATTTCATATAATTTATAATAAGATATATTTGAATAATTTATATTGTTACATCAAAGTTGGCTGAAAATTCTGGAAAAAGTACAGTAAATTACTTGAATATAATAATTTAAATGGTATCTAAATAGTTGATAATTTAATTGCCTCAATCATGTAAGTTTGCCTATAAATACAAGCCATTTATTTGTAAAAATTCCACACCAAAATCCCCTATGAGTTTGCATATGATTTCTTCACTAAAGTTCTCCTAATTTTCGTCCATTACTCATAATTTTTTTTCCATAAGTACCTAAACTCAAAGCTCAAATTCTAATTTTACCCACAAATTTCAGTTTTACCCCGGAACTTGAAAAATATAGAAAAATACCAATGCTTAATATTTTGTAAAACTCCTCTTTACACATTTTCCTAAGTGTGTTTAGTACGAAAGCCCTAAAAAAAATTTGGAATTGCAATTGATTACAAGGGTCGATTAAAGGTAAATTTAAGCTTGCTGCAATTTTCAGCCGTAAATATCATATATCTTTTGATTCTTCAAATTAATCTATGCATAATGATACTAATCTTAAAATTGGTCATATGTAGTCGTTAATAAAGTCATGTGGATATGTTAAAACCCATTTATTATAAGTTTTAGTCAAGTATAGGTATTAATTATGAATTTTCTTTTAATTACATGTTGTAGGAAATATATTCATACTTAATTTCTCCTTAATTCCAAATCAAGGTGTGAAATTGTGTTATGATCTAATTTATAACCTGATTATATAACCTTGTTTTCAAGTTAATAATTAAGCTTCATCTTAAATTAGTTCTACGAAAATATACCTTTTTGATTCTTTATATATGTAACAATATGTACTGTTAATAGGTAGTAAATTATTAGATTTGAGTCTCGTGTTAAAATAAAAGTTATTTGTGCTATAACTAATAGGTAACCGTAAAATAAAATAAGTTTGCCCAAATAGTTCATACATGAATTTTAACAAGAAACTAATAATCGTATGGTAAAATAACGAGAACCGAGTTAAAATGTGATTTTTTGTCCTATTTCTATTTCTTGACTTAGTTGTAATCAAAGATAAGAATGACACACGAGAAAAAATAACAAACTATAAAATTTAATTATTTGGTTTAAACTTATTAACATATTTAAATTTATTTAGGAGACGGCGCATCATTTCCCGAACTCGAAGTTATTGTCACATGTGAGATTATAATACTTTTAAGACCTGTTTGGCACCCGACTTCAGGAACTTGGACTGAGTACTTGTGATTCTTTGTTCTAAATGTCGTTTACGACATGGACGACCAGGGTATCTAATCCTACCACTTGAGGAAGAGCTGAGGGCACAACGAGATTTGAAAGCCTTTTTACTCCAGGGTAGGCTATAAATGGAGAACAACTTATTCTTTCAACAAAATCGTTTTCTTTTATGATCTCATTTTGTAACATGTTCCTTTTGCTTACTGTTGAAATATTTTTGGACCATGAATACTTAATTATTTTTTATTATTACAATAATTTCTCCAATATGATAATCCACCCGTTGGTTCTTGAACTATGCAACGAACAACGAACTATTTGGGACATGTAGCTCAAAAGCAATGGACACTGTCCGAGTTACTAGCTTATTGTTTATCTATTATACCCATTGGGACGCCTTTGAAAAGTTGGGTCCATGGATTGAAACGGTTTACTGCTGGGCAGCAAGGGTTGTCGGTTTAAGTAAATTCGCTCGATACCCATTTATCTAGGCGTCGCTTGCATCCAGGAGTTGGTTATAACCGCGTGCTAGGTTGACATGTACTCGGACATGTTTCTTGATCTATTTGCGAGGTCGCTCCTCGTTGTGAGGTAAAAGGTAGTATATTAGATGAAATAAGGTTGAATCTGTTATATGAAATGCACGAGTTCATTATCTTATTGTTCGTTTGCTATTCTTTACCTCCCAGTTCTAATATTTTCTTTTCATACCATATCAAATTTCATATATTTGTTACATCTATTATTGTTATTAAAAATCTCATTAAGTCACCAAAGACTTACATCATGTCATTTTCTCTGCCCATTCAGAATAAGCAAGGCTTAGTAAGGCGACTCGATTAAACTACTGTGGACGTGTGGGGTTTAAAATAAATAAAAAGTGTGTGACAATAAAAATAATCCCCAATAATTGTGTGTTTTATTACGTATTGGTGGTTTGAGTTTCGTCTGGATTGTAATAATAAACTCTACAAATCTTGAAAGCTTCCGCTGTAATAAATAAGTTTGTATTTGACTTTATTATGGTTCCATTTTAGTGAGCCTCTATGAGGTAGCGTTAAGGTTCGAATTTGAAATCTGCAAATCCTATTCGGGGACCTAAACGAGACTTTAGAGTTTTGGACCTCACATCATGTATATGTTGGGTGTCTATGCCCTAGCACAAATGTGTAACCAACAAGCTCTCTTTTTAGTTTTATTGTATTAGGTTGACTTGCACTTTGAGATTTCATTTCACAAACTTATAGATATCTCTAGAAATAGTTAAGTTACTCTACTCGTGGATGTTTCTAACAATAAGATTGTAATCATGGATCAAGTTAATTTTCAACATTAATTAATGTGGGCTTGTAATATAACTACGTGGCTTCCATTTACCTTCGTATAAATGGTTTTCACTTGTATACTTTTATCGTCTCATTTTTTCTTCTTTATTCTCGTAAGGTGTGAGAGTTATATCTTACTTAAAGGGAACGAGAAAGTATATACAACCATGATTTTAAACTTTGGGTTAATCATGAAGGAGTAAAAGGGAGGGGGAGTTTGAATCATGAAGGAATTGGTGGAGGGAGGAATTTAAATTATAAATAAGCGGATAAAGTTAGTCACAACAGGTTGGGTAAGTAGACAAGAAATGTTTGGCTTTCGAGAGATAACGTGCTCGACTGTAACAAAGAGTCTCATGCCGTAATGAATTTGGTGTTGTGAAGTTTCATTAGGAACTAATAGTGATTTATTTAATCAATATAATACCCTAAACCTAAACTCTAAAACTATACATGTAATATGGTTAACAAATTTTTGGTCGCCGCTGGACATTTTTTTTCTCAACTACTGAGGGAACCCAATCCTCTTGATGCCATGAATGATAAAATTGCCGAGCAAATGTTTGATGATCTGGACGAGTATGAGAAGAAAGTTGAAGAGTTCATTGATCGTTATGCGACTGAGGAAGCTATGAACAAACTGATGATGATGAAGATGAAGGCAGTGAAGGAGCGACTGAGAATTATGAAGGAGGCTCTAAAAGCCATGGTATATGTTGCGTGATGTAGATTGCAAGCTCCTGAGTACATTGACCGTTATGCGACAGAGGAAGCTATGAACAAATTAGTGATGGTTGAAACGGATGATGATGAAGATGAACATGAAGGCAGTGAAAGAGCAGGCGAGAATTCTGAAGGAGGCTCTAAGAGCTCTTGTATATGTTGTGTGGTGTAGATTGCAAGCTCCTACTAATGTTTTGGATTATTGATATGCTTGCCTACATTTGAAAATGCCATTTTTCCTTATGTTATATAGTTTAATTTTTAATAACTTCTTGTTTTGCAAAACAAATATTTTCTCATCGTACATCCCGATGATTGCAAAAAAAAAAACTCTAAATTCAAGAAACAACTCTCTCAGTAGTATTCAATTTTTACCGTATATTAATAACAATAATCGACTGATTTTGTGCTCTATCATACGATGAAATGTGCTTTATCATACGGTGACTTCATCGAATACTTTCTCGCTTTTATCCAAAGAAAGAAAAACACAACATACGTTTCAGTTTTCACTGCCAGGTAAGAAACAGTAAATAATAACACATCGTGACGTTACATAGTTTAATTTTTAAATAACAATTTATTCTTTTTTCTGCAAAAGGAAGAAAGAAACAAATGCTTCCCATCGTACATACCGTGCTTGCTTTCTGCCAACCTCCCAGCGCTCTCTGACGAGACGACACGTGTCCCATCCCTGACACAACTCCCCGTACAACAATAACAATAACAATACCACCAGCCAGCCAGCCCATTTCACAACGCACACTGTCACTCACTCGTCATTTTGCAAATCCCAATCACACCTTTTTATATTTAATTTATTTAACAAAAAAAGCAACCATTTTTACTCCGCCCATTTTATTGCCCATTCACGTAGTCCCCGTGAATATTGTGTTACAGCCCATCACACAATTTTTCACACTCTCACACACACTCGTATATATATAAAAATGGGTTCTTTGATGTGATCAACCGGTGTGGTTTTAATTAATATTGATAAAAATAAATTGGAACCCACTTGGGAAATATCAGAAATATTTTGTTTGGTGTGTACGATGTCGTTTGGTGATGTGATGTGTGGATCTGTTATTGGGTTTTTGGATTGTCGGACTTGAGTCATAAGATCATGTAAGTGAGAAAATGAGTGTGTTTTTTTTGTGATGATCTGTTGTTGGCTTTTGTGGGATTTGTTTGAGTTCTTGTTATTGATAGATTAATGCGGTTTTATAATAATTTCTACTTTGTGGGATTTGTTTGAATTTATGAGCTGATTAATCTCACGTAAGTGAGAGATTAATGCGTTTTTCTGTTTGAATAGATGAGCTGAGTAAAGTAAACACATATAAGTGAGAGGTTAATGCGGCTTTCTAATGTGTTTTTCTGGGATTTTGTTTCAATAGATGAGCTGATTTGTGTATGATTCTGTTTTCATGCATTTTTTTTGGATGCCAGCTTCTTGTTATGTGAACCCACTTGGGAAATACTTTTTTGTACTTGTTTGGTGATACCATGTCGTTGTTCCTGTGATGTGTGGATCTTTTGTCCGGTTTTTGGAGGGTCGGAGTTGATTAAGTTGATGTAAGTGAGGAGATGAATGTGTTATATGTAGTGATCTGTTGTTGGTTTTTCTGGGATTTGTTTGAATGGATGAGCTGATTGAATGTATGGGAGTGAGGGATACACCTGGTTTTCTAGTGATTTTGTGGGATTTGTTTGAATAGGTGAGCTGATTTCATCCATTTTTGGATGTGCTTATTATGAAGGGGTACTTTTTTTATTTTATTTTTTTTGATGTAAACTAACTAACTAAGGAATGTTGGATGTGGTTTTTGACAGATTAGCTTGTCTGTGGATTCTATTTCATGCGTTTTTCGGGTGTCGGCCTGTTATGATTCTGTGAATTTGGTGGATCTGATACAACTTGTGTCGTGGTTTATTGGTTCTGTTTCTTGTTTCTTGTTATGGATTAGTGCATAATAATTGAACTGAAAGAGGAATTTTGGTCGTTAGTGATTCAGGCGCCTGTTTTAGTTTTTGTGATTTTGCTTATTTGGTAATTATGAAATAATGCATTTGCTTATATCGGTGAATCTTGATGAACACAGATTATTGAGCCTTGAACTTCCCGTCGAGTAGTTGTAAAGGTGGTTCAAGGTAACAAGGATGTCTAAACTCACAGTAGACGTGACACAAAATGGTTCTATCAAGAATGTTGACTCATCGAGCAGTGTTGCTGAATTGGAAGAGTACGATTTTTCGAGGTTACCTCATCGGCCTAGAAACTTGAATTTGGAGAGACAGAGATCGTTTGATGAAAGGTCGCTTTCTGAGTTGCCAATAGGGTTGTCCCCTCACCCACCTTCTAGAGCAGATACGTTCTATCGAGCTTTTGATAATTTGGATAATGTATTTTCGCCGGGTAGAAGGTCTGGGTTCAATACTCCCAGTTCACAGTTTGGGCTTGGGCAGAACTTTGAGCCGCACCCTATGATATCTGAGGCTTGGGATAATCTAAGGCGAACATTGGTTCACTTTCGTGGACAACCTGTTGGGACAATTGCTGCATTAGACAACTCGGATGAAAAGCTCAATTATGATCAGGTGAAAGGCCAAAACTCTTACTCCATGTTTGCTAGGTTATATTCACAACTAGTTTAATTTATTGACTTTTCTTGGTGTTATTGCATGAACGACTATAGATCCATCTTTTTGTCTGCTTGGTGGTTCATGGTGAAACACAAAATATTTTACACTGAGTTCCATTGCTTTTAAGGGTTTTAAGAGCATGACCTTACTGAATACAGAGAACAGTGAAAGTAATGTATGCAGTATTATGTTTCAGTTAAACCGGAAATGATATGCAACCTTCCCCTGTTCCTTTGTTCGTTCTCGAGCAATAGTCATTCTATGGGACTTGACAGTCTTCCCATGTTCCTTTTTCCATACATATGTATCAATAGGTGGCAAAATATGCGAAGATGTAGGAGATAGATATTGGTTGAAAGAGACGGTAGGGAGGCTGGGGTAGAATAAATCACATGGTGCCAGGTGACCATGGGGTTACTAAATAGAAGCTTTAGGTCATGTATTTTGAAATTATTGGAATAACGAATCCCATCACATGTAGTGATTTAGTCCAAGAATTCCTTATTGATCTGAATTTACTTAACTGTCTTGCAAGAGACGATTATTTTAGCTATGCTGATGAAGCCAATAACATTTTTTCCCCTGTTTGATAAGTTGTTTAACTTGTACAGGTATTTGTCAGAGACTTTGTTCCGAGTGCTTTGGCTTTCCTAATGAATGGGGAGCCCGAAATTGTGAAAAATTTCCTCCTCAAGACCCTTCGACTTCAGTCATGGGAGAAGAAAATTGATCGGTTCCAATTGGGAGAAGGTGTTATGCCAGCCAGTTTCAAAGTATTACATGATCCGATCAGGAACACCGAGACATTGATAGCGGATTTCGGTGAGAGTGCAATTGGAAGAGTGGCTCCAGTTGATTCTGGTTTTTGGTGGATTATACTACTACGAGCGTACACAAAATCAACTGGAGACACTTCTTTGGCTGAGCAACCTGAATGCCAGAAGGGCATGCGCCTGATACTAAGCCTATGCCTATCAGAAGGATTTGATACCTTTCCGACTCTTCTTTGTGCTGATGGGTGCTCTATGATTGATCGTAGAATGGTAAGATCTCCAGTCTCTTCTAAAGTTTATCTGTGTTACTCTATTTGTTCAAGTAACATGATGGTAGTTAAAAAATACGGCATGAAAAGGAGCTTCGATAGAGAAGGATTCTCATTGGTAACTCTAGTCAGCATCGAGTTTCACTGCTGTGTATAAATAGGGAAATAATTGCTAAATCACTTAATGGGAATGGAGGCCTTTCTTTCTGAACGTTTAGGTACAATAGAGAAAAACTTTGTGCAGTGAGGTTGATTCTGGAAATGCTTTTATGGTTGAACTGTAATAACTCACATACTTCAAAAAGAATTTGACATGTTATCTTCTCTATAAATTATCTTCAGGTATTTGGAATTGAATTGCAATGTCTTAGTTTTCAGTTCATTTGATATTATTATATGATCTGGTGACTTTAGATGATTTAAGAGGCTCCTAATATTTGATACTTCCTAATGTTTATCACTGGCTCTAATGCTAGTATCACCTAAAATCCATAAGTTTCTTGTAGTTGTCATTGCATTCATTTGTTATCTTGTATAGATGTAAGGAACGGGTAAGTTGCCAGTCTATAAGATGGGAATCGGATTAGAGAACATATGGCATCATAACTAACCACAATAATCATGAGCAGTTACTCATAATATATGTCATTGCATGTTTTTCATTCGTGCTTTTTGTAGTGTTCTTTTTCAGTTTCTTACTAACATTTACGGGAAAATGCACAAACACGCAGGGCGTCTATGGATACCCAATTGAGATACAAGCTCTCTTCTTCATGGCCCTAAGATGCGCCATGCTACTCTTAAAACCAGATGGTCCTGGGAAGGAGTTCTTAGAACGAATTGTTAAGCGTCTGCATGCTTTGAGCTATCACATGAGAAGTTACTTCTGGCTGGATTTGAAGCAACTCAACGACATATATCGATACAAAACCGAGGAATACTCCCATACAGCAGTCAATAAGTTCAACGTCATGCCTGATTCTTTGCCGGAATGGGTCTTTGATTTTATGCCGCTGCATGGAGGTTACTTTCTCGGAAACGTCGGCCCTTCAAACATGGATTTCCGTTGGTTTTGTTTGGGTAATTGCATTGCTATTCTTTCGTCCTTGGCAACCCATGAACAGTCAATGGCTATTATGGATCTTATTGAATCGCGTTGGGAGGAGCTGGTTGGTGATATGCCGTTAAAAGTCTGTTATCCAGCTATTGAGACACATGAATGGCGGATCGTGACGGGCTGTGATCCCAAGAATACCAGATGGAGCTATCACAATGGTGGATCATGGCCAGGTATACCTTTTGCCTAAGTTCCCTACAACCTCACTAGAACTTTAAATCATTATATATACATTCCTTAAGAGATTGCAATAAGTTTGACAGGTAAGACTTCTGTTTCTAATGTTATCGACAGTTAGGAAGTAATTCTATGATTACTCAGACCTCGGAGGGACTATGATAATTTTTCGAGCTTTAGGAGTATCTACTTATCTAACTTTTGGAGTTTTCAAGGAATACTTATGTAAGGGATCATTTCACATGCACCCTTTCAATGTAATTACAAAGTCCTCCCTCTCTGTTTCGATAGTTACAGCAACAATCTTTGCACTACACAATAAGCATACAAGTTTGAATAATTATAAAGATGCAGCGTGATATTTGAATAACATAAGAGACACGGCTCGTATATTTTCATGTTTTTAAAGTTTCGAGGGGCTTCGTTATAATAATTATAACAGGGCAGGTTTTTGTTATGACACCAAATGCGAGGGGGTGTAATTATAATGATCACACCATTCAATCAATATAATATATAGAGCAGTTTCCTGATGTTAAATTATCTGAATTACCTTGCTGCAGTGCTTCTATGGCTCCTTACGGCAGCCTGTATCAAGACAGGACGTCCACAGATTGCCAGACGTGCCATCGAGCTTGCTGAGACGAGGTTGTCTAAAGACGGATGGCCAGAATATTATGACGGGAAGCAGGGGAGGTTTGTTGGGAAACAGGCTCGTAAACACCAAACATGGTCGATTGCAGGCTACTTGGTTGCAAAAATGATGCTCGAGGATCCTTCCCATTTGGGAATGATCTCGATGGAGGAAGACAAGCACGTGAAACCCGTGTTGAAACGCTCGGCCTCGTGGACATTTTGATGCCTGAACTTAGTTAATATGTCTATTGCTTAAATTTTCATTTTATTGCATCTTAGGAATACCAGTGAATTAAGGTTCTGTGGAAGGATTATTGGAAGCAGAGAAATGAGGCTAATAGCTTTGTGAATTTAGTTTTGGAGTATTGGTTTCATTATTGGGATCAATTTAGAAATTTAAAATTTAATTTTGTACTTTTGGAGTACTATTATTATTTTTAAATGCATTAGTTGTTTTTTATGTACTTTAGCCATAGATATGCTCATAGCAAATATCATGAAGTAAAGAGAAAGAAAAGAAACCTGCACAAACATATATTATGTGAATTCAAAGAGTTCTTATAGTTAGTCTGTTAGAGGATGTAACTTGTAAGTATGTTATATGTAACATCCTAAATTCCTAACAAACGTTTCAAAAGTTCATTGAATTTGTTTGGCAACTTAAGTTAATTGAATATAATAATTTGGAGTCAATAATTTGTTTCATAAGTTCATTGAATTTAACATTATTATCTGAGCTTCGAACCCGCGACAATTCGACATATTGAAACTAAATGCAAAACTTAATTTTTATATACAATCAAATGCATAAAAAATTAATAGGGTTAAAAACATCAAGCCCCCAACCTATTGCCACTTTTGCGCGTTGCTCCCTCAACTAATTTTATAAACACTTTAGTCCTGGAACTTAGGAGCGTCTGTTCGATTTGCACTATTTGTGTATTTTCGCCTTTTTTGGCAGGAATATTCCCCCATTTTATGGTATTTTTTATCCTATTTTTTGTCACCAACTACCAATATACATTTAGAACAACACATATGAGTCGGGTAAAGGAGAATATTCCGACCAAATAAGATTTGAAATCAGATTAAAACCCCAACATATATATATATATATAATATATCCTCTCAAACATTATTCAAATTTCTTAGCTACATCACATTTCCAAAAGTAGTTAATTTTTTATATACCAAAAATGGAATAATGCATTATGCATGCATAATGATGAATTTTTGATTTTTGTTTTTGAACAACTATTCTTTTTGGTTTCTAGGGACTAGTAGTAGCTCACGCGTAAGAAGAGGGGATCGATAGTTCCAGAGAGAACACAGCTGTGAACCACCAAAAGCCAAAAGGTTCAGTAACGTTGTACTTTTGTTAATTTATCTTTTGAGTCGGAACAAAACTTTATACAAGGATTATTCGATCCACTATAGTCTAAATACTAAATTAAACAAGGATGTTGGTATAAGGTGGACCTTTAATTCATATTTAAACATATATAATATATATATTATTATATAAATATTTGTCATCCCTAGCTACGCTGGTTGTTGACTCGTATATTTTTTCTTATCCATCATTGTGACACCTATCATTGTTATCTCCTGTTTGTTTATCTCTCTGCATTTCCTTTTTCTTTTCTCTATATACCATTTTTGTTTTTACTTTCTTTTTGGTTCGAGAATGAGGGTTATCTCTAACATTGCATAAATTAAATACCTACTATTGTTATAATTATTATGAGCCAAGATACTTTCTTAATTAATCTTTCATGCTTTAAGTTTGCACTACGTTAACTCTTACCAACAATTAGCTAGAATAACTAATTATCATGAGCATGCTAATCCACTATTTTGACGTGAAAACGACTAGTTGTCATTAGATTTATGTATCTTGTACATTTATAAAATTTTTAATGCCTCCATAAAAACATGTGATATTATTTTTTTGATTTGTTAAGAAACAAAACTAAAGACATTCTTTTGTTTCAAGGCAACAAATATCTTCACTGAATTTTGCAAGTACTCCCAAAAATTACAAAAGAAATTAATAGATGAAACTCTTCTCCAGGGTGGCATAGTTGGTTAAAAATGAGGATTTTTTTTTCTTGGTCTCAATTTCTATTTCATAAGGAGACGATCTAATTATATGCCTTATAGGTCTGTGCCTGTCACACATGGTTAATCTAGTATGATTTATCAGGCTGACGAGGTTTGCAGGCTATTGTGTCAGCCCACGGATTTACTTAGTGCGCATCCAAAATGTAGCGGTTGCGGAATACTCGTCAATTTTTTTTTTTTTTTTTTTTATGAAACTATACATTGTACCATAATTTCTATAATATGGTAGTCATGATCGTACTGGTGTCTCTTTCATTTATTTGTAAAGATGCTACAGCTAGAATCTAATTTTTTGCCAACTCCAACGCGAGGTTGCCAAATTGATCTTTACTTTTTCGTTTTCTCATCATAATCTTGTTTTTAAAATAATATAATAAATTAAATATTTGCATAGCATATTAGGTGAGTAGGTCATATGCCAGGCTAAGTTCAAGCCCACATAATTTGTTTTTTATTTGCATGCATGACACTTTAGTTTCCGCGTACTTGCTTTATTGAGAGTCTCTCCTCTTCTATAAATAGAGTTCATAATATTTCATTCAAAAACACAACTTAATTCCAATTCTCTCTACTGTTCTTTTAAACATTTCTGTGCAGTTTCACATAATTTGATTACAACTCAAATGGCTGTTCCAAAAGTGCTTCTTGCAACTCTCTTTCTTGCTCTCATGGTTTTCAGTGAAGTACATGCAATTCAAACCAATCAAGAGGTATTCTATTTTATTTTTATTTTTTATAAATAGGCAAGAATTTAATTGTAAGTTATTGATAATATTGAACTAGCAGCTTGTTTTAACAGAGCCAAGTGTTTTATTTAATTTTACCTACTATTTGTTAACTTGAACCTTATTATTGTTATTGCAGATTAGCAACGCCGCATCAGAAGCTAAGTACAACCCAAAAATAGGTATGCCACCGTCTCTATATGAAAAAAAATATTTTACGCAATCACTACATTATTACTGAGTGGTACAATCGACGATTTAAATTTAATATAAATTTAAATTTTTCTAGAATATAAGACACAACTATCAATCACTTTATTCTTATCGTGTATTGATAATTGTTGGGCCAAACCTGAACAAATTTCTCCTCTATATCATAGTTTCTTGCTTTTATCCAATTATGCATAAACCACCCTTGTCTTATTTTAATTGACAAGTTACTTTCGTGTAATTTATATCAGCAATTGAAACAATATTTGCCAACTAGAAAACACAGGGGATTTTTTTTTTTTTTTTTTTTGCATTTTACTAATTTATTTTATGTCACTAACAGCATTATATGTTCCCAACTTTACCATAATATTATTCTTTGTTCTAATTGTGTGTGTGTGTATTTTTGTAATAGATTGTGGAGGGGCTTGTGCTGTGCGGTGCAAAAAATCGAGTAGGCCCAATCTTTGCAAACGTGCGTGCGGCACGTGCTGCGCGAGGTGCAACTGCGTGCCGCCTGGCACTTACGGCAACTATGAGACTTGTGAATGCTATGCTAAAATGACCACCAGAAACAACAAGCCCAAATGCCCTTAATGTAATTAATAAAAAAGGAGTGTGTCTAATATTGTATTTTTGAGCTTTAATACTCTTTTTTGTTGGGGTTTTTATTTTTGTGTGTAATTTGGCTTTGTTTAAAGTTTTTTCTATGTATGTATGTATGTATGTATGTATGTATGTACAAGAATGAATAATTGTTGCCTAATGAATTCAACCAGTGGTTGCTTTTGTACTCTGTCTTGTTATTAGTCTAAATATTATAGTACGGACTGTATTGCCTTTTCTGGTCTTAACTCATAAGGGTGACTCAATTAGTTTAAACTTTTTACTGGTCTAAAAAAAATTCAATTTCATGCACTGAGTTTTGAATCTTCGTATGTCACATATTATATTTAATGGTTTACTCAACCTGCTCTACAAAATTAGTTGTGGTTCAATATCAAAATTTTCTTATGTTCTTTTTTAATGACGGCATATACTCTTTGAGTGCGCATTATGTAAATCCCGCTGATTGACGCAATTAAACCACACTAGATCAATTATGTGAATCAGTCACTAGATCAATTATGTGAATCAGTCACTAATGTAAAAGACATTCAATCAGGTCGCCCTTTGCGAGATTCTTTTATTGCTTTCTACAAAATCCGAGTTAATCTTAGTTTAGAAGATGTAGTTAAAGCAAAGTAATCTATTAAACTCCATGCGAGAGCATAAAACTAATCTTATACTTATATATAACACAATCGTTGATTCATAGTAACATTAGTGAGATATTTTTCATTTTTCTATACGCAAGTTTATGTTTGTGGCGACTGGCGTGTCATGTGATTCAAACTTAATCGGAGTTTCACTTTTTCTGGGTAGTTATGTTTAACTCTTTAATGTAATTAAGGCTATATTATTCATCACGCTAAGACCCTTATAACTTTTCAATAATAGTCTCTCAAGGATCATTTATAATATACCAAAAGTACATATTTCAAAAGCTATGAATTGATAAAAAAACAACAACTATGAATTCAAAAGATGTTTTGAATTAACTCTCATTAGTCATTTCAAGAATAGAAGAGGGGGCAGACATTCTATATCATGAAATCATGAATTTCATGAACACAAAAAGAGGGTGGCATAAATTTATGGCCTGTCAAGATTGACATGGCCAAGGCCTATGATCACGTGGAATGGCCGATGCTTTGCTCGATTCTGCATTGCCTCTCTCTTCTTCACTCTTTATCATATATTTTGAATTGTTTTCTCGCCTCCTCCATAGGGAAATTTTTAGAGGCAATCTTAGAGGTATTAACATCTGCCGAGCAGCCCCCTCTATTAATCACCTTATGTTTGCAAATGACTTGGTGGTGTATTGCAAAGCTACGGAAGGAGAAGCTCAAGTACTCTCTGATGTCTTTGATCATCTCTATGAATGGACGACAATTTCGGCTAATGCGTCCAAATCTATGATCCATTTTAGTAGAAAATGCAACAAGAGAGAGACAAAGATAAAGTGCTGAATATCTTGAATTTTAAAGAATGTAACCACAAGCAAAAGCACCTTGGGAGCAAATTTTGTAAAACTACATCGTCCGCTGATCAACATAACGATTTGATTACTAAAATGGATAAAAAGATGGTGCTTTGGAAGGCAAGCTTTATCTCGCAAGCTGGAAAATTTGTGACTACATTAGCATTGATCTTATTCCCCTAAGTGTGCAGGGAGATTGATAAAACCATGCGACAGTTTTGGTGGTCTAACAAGAAGAACAGCAATCCCTTGTGTCTTAAAGCTTGGGACAAGATTTTCCAACCGAAAGGATGTGGCGAATTAGGTTTGCGATGGACAGAGGACATGAACCGAGCCTTGGTGGCTAAAATCACATGACAAATCTGTTCCAAGACAAATGAAAAACTCTTCTCTCAAACTCTTTGTGCCAAATACTTAAAATCGCAAGGATTACTTACATCTTACAAAATCTTTGCGGGATGTTCCAGAATGTGGAGAAGCATTGTTAGATGCCTGGAAATTGTACAAAAAGGAGCATGCTACAAAGTTGCAGTTAACTTTAACATCAAAACCTGGGAGGAGTCGTGGATCCCAACGCTTCCTTAACCCCACCGTTTGCACATCTCAACCAAGATTTGATTTCACAATTTAACACTGTCCAAAAACTTATTGTTGGTGATTCGGGTGGCTGGGATTACTCGAGCCTGTCTTTGCTTTTTGACTGCTTTATGAAAAATCTACATGCATGGAAATCTCTAAGATGCATATCATTTCCATGGGGGAATCACCGTGTTTGGTGTGGATTCCCTCGAGTAAAAGAATCTTCTCCACCAAACATGTATACTTGGCTGATCAAAGCCCGATATCCAGATTTGATTCATCCTTGTTGATTCAAGCTTGCAATCTAATTTGGAAAGCCATGCTACACAATCACTCTAAATTGTTCCTTTGAAAATTGGTCAATGATTGCATACCTACTCGTGCTAAGCTCGACTCTCTTTTCCCTGTGCAAGAATCTTCATGCCCGTTGTGTGGTAACCCGCGGGAAACAATGCAGATATTTAAAATCAACTTTTCAAGACAAATTTGGATCAAATCAGAATGGAACTATAGAATCGAAGATTTTAGCTCGACATAAAATCTGGAATGGATTATCAAATTGCTCAAACTGGATTTTCCTTTCATCCAAAAGATGCTCAAAGATTCTATGTGTTCAGCATCACAGCGATGGAACAAATCTGGTATACTCACAACCAAGTAGTCCACAACAACCTTCAAATCAATGTCAAAACAAAGATGACACAAATCAACTGCAGGGCTCAGGAACTTGCATGGCTAGTTTGTACCATCAAACACAACCAAGACATGTAATCAGTTTCCTGAAATCCGCCCCCAAAAGGCAGGATTAAAATCAATTATTTTTCAACATATGATCTATTATCGGGCCAAGTTAGGTACCCTTTTTCGCTGCATATCTAATTTATTGTAAATAAAGATATACTAATTACCACGATAATTATATCTTCTCTTTTCTATTTGTCCTCTTCAAGTTATAACGTACAAACTGGAAGAATAGGTATTAATTCATAAGTGAAGTTATAACAAGACTTGCAAATAATAAGTGCAAGGTAATAAACTAAAAAACCCCCATTGACTAATAATGTCATGGCCTTAAAGAGCAAAATAAAATGAAGCAACAATAGCTTCGAGAATGGCATAGTAGAGTATATACTTTTTATTAATTATGTACAAATTCGAAACAAATATGAAGTGCTTAAAAATATATTGGTTTCTATTAAAAATACTTCAACACGCGGTTGGCAATAAAGTTTGTAAAAAATACACATGATTGATGTTATAATTTCTAAATCGACTGATTATATGTTTTTGTAGTTCTTTTCAAATCTCATTATTGTTTTAATCATTTAATGATGAATGAAATATTAATCATAATACATGTACCTATCGGTGATGCCACGTTCATTGCCACACCAATTGTATATTAACATTCATGATACTCTCTGCATGCATGCTCTTTTAAAAGTTAAAACCAGTGTTTTGAAATCTGGCTCGGACTGGTTGGTTCGACCGGGAACAGCAGCTAGGCTTGGCCGGTTCAGAGTAAAAAGCAGATCGCTCGTTGCAGTGGTTGAACCAGCGGTTTTTGCCAGTTTGACATGTGACCCGCTGAACCGATTTCGCTCGGGAACCGGTTTAGCCCTCTTTCTTTATTTTTTTATTTTTTTTTGTTTTCAGTCAATTGCGAATCAGCACTATTTTTTTGACAATTACAAACTTGCCTAAATATTTTTTAAGAAATGTGGAAAAAAATGCAAAATTTTGAAATGCCATAACTTTGCGTAGGAATGTCCGTTTTGGACGCATATGATGAATTAATATTTATTCTCTCTTACTCAAAATCATTAATTGGCCTGAAATTAATAGAAGAGACATGTTGATGTGAAATTAGTGGTGGGAAAATTGTAATTACGTGATTTGTTTAATATTCAAAACTTAATTGCCTTTGTATGTGTTTTTGCAAATTACAACAACCTTATATGTGGAATTATATATACTTTGATTTGGCTGTAGTACCAGGTCCTATGTGAATGGCAAGTCGACCAGGTGCATTTATCGACACTCAAGGTCATGCTACAGACCACAATGAAAGTAATTCATATTACTTTCTGATATTGAAAAGAAACATATAAACTAAACTATTATATAAATCAAACAACCACACACATTGGACTTTAGCAATTGAAAAGAAAAGAGACTACAAAACGTAAAAATCAATGATCTGGAATAAAAACAAAAAAAACTCTAAACTATGAAAATAAGATCCCGAACGAACGTCATACGACGAGAGAAATACAGTGAATCAAACCTTAGAATTGGTGACGAATGAATACACACCTTATGACGTTAAATAGAATGATGAGAGATGGCTGCAAATTATCCTTCAAAATTATAAACCCCAGCTGAGTGAACTAGGTGTGCAGGTTTTAAAGAAACTTGTACGTGTAGATCGTTTGCAGATTTGTAGGAGTTATGGAAGTTATTTGAAGGATATAATAGTAAATTAGTGCATTTATTTAAATCTCAATCTTAGGGGTGTATGCGATTGGATAATCTTATGAATAACGGATTAAGGCCCAAATCTCGGTCAAGTCTAAAAACTGCCCAAAAATTAATTTCACAAACCAAACGAGAGATTAGGCAAGATTAAGTGAGATATCTCACCTAATCCTGGGAACCACACGCTTTCTCGTTCGATGATTCTTTTCTAAGAATTCACTATTTATTAGGCACATAAAGTTGATTTGTAAATAAATATATTAAATATAAATCAAGTTACCTATTTTTTTTCTCTTTTTTTTTTTTGCGAGAAAAATTTCATTGAAAGAGTGCTAAAAAGCGCAAAACATTACAAATGTCGCAACATCGAAGAAAAAACCAAAGAAGATTACAAAATAGCAAAGACAAGTGGAGTCGGTCCCTCGTCTTTAAAAGCCACATCACGTGCAAAATTATGAGCCTCCTCGTTTGCCTCCCGAGTAATCTACATGCACAATATTTAGGCAATCCCCCTCAAGAATTACCTTTGGCCAATGCATCCCAATCGCCAAACGAATAGCCCGTCGTGCCGCGATTGTCTCCACACAAACAAGAGAGAGCTTCGCTTCCCATCATCATTATGCCCAAGCAATAATAACCCCATTTAAATCCCATTACTAAGACTGGTCGGGCGGAACTGTGTCATCACATCGAGGTTAGTAATTTTAGGAATCAAAACAATATGAGTAAAATTCACCTCAGTATTCAGGATACGATCATTAAGATAAGCAATAACAAAAGCAACAACGTCATGCCCTACAATATGCCATTTTTTTTATAAAACAATACAGAGAAGCCATTCGGCCCCGTAGACATGTAAGGATACATATCATTCAAAGCATTAGTTACCTCATCGTTAGTGAATGGCTAAATTAGGCGTTAGTTCACTTCAGGACTAACGCGCACACCAACGTCTCGTAATACCTCTTTAACAACATCATCCCGACAGATTGGAGGAAGTGAATATAATCTTAAAGTAGTCAATTGCGATCTCCCCTGGTGATTGTCGAAGCATGCCCATATGATCCCTAAGACCCGTTATTTCATTCTTACTTATTCGTTCGCTCGCCCAGTTTTGAAAATAAGAAGTGTTGATATCCCCTTCCCTAAGCCCTTGCACATTAGCTCGCTGCTTCCAATACAACTCCTTAGTCTCGTACATCTCCTCAAGCTCCACAGTTAAGGTTTTCTCCTCCGCCTTCGACTCAATAGAAATCGGCCCCTCGTGGAGTTTTAAAACTCTCTCGTTGAGCTTCTTAATTATTATCTCCCGCAGCTCTGCCCCGCTAACGCTATTCCATTTAAGCAAACCCAACTTACATTCACCAAGCTTTTCAAGCAGCTGCTGTCTGTTCGCACTCCCCCAACCTTAGCACATAGTTGCACAACAACCGCCCCGCACTCCATATTTCGAACCCACACAACCTCAAACCAGAACCATCCAACCCCGTTTCGAATTCCAGTCCCCCGATTAGGTCTTGAGTTAGTAGAAATAATCATCGTCGCATAATCCGAGCACTGGAGAGGGATGTAGTCAACCTTTGCCAATGGGAACATATTTCTCCATTCTGAGTCTGCACATGCCCGGTCAAGACGTGCCTAAATAGTTGTGGCTGAGGACGACCATTACACCACGTAAACTCAGGACCACGAAACGATAACGTACTCAGACCCGACTCCAACAATGCATCCCGAAAGTTGCGAATTTTCCAGTTGGGGCGGACGGGTCAACCCTTCTTCTTTGATTTAGAATTTCGTTAAAATCTCCGGCACACAACCACAATCGATGAGTCTCCAGTTTAAGCCTACATAGCAAATTCCAAGTTCTCATTGTTAAATGCCTGGAAATTGTACAAAAAGGAGCATGCTACAAAGTTGCCGTTAACTCTAACATCAAAACCTAGGAGGAGTCGTGGATCCCAACACTTCCTTTATTACCCCCACTGTTTGCACATCTCAACCAGGATTCGATTTCACAATTTAACACTGTCCAAAAACCTATTGATGATGATTCGGGTGGCTGGTATTACTCGAGCCTGTCTTTGCCTTTTGACTTCTTTATGACAAATCTACATGCAGGAAAATCTCTAAGATACATATCATTCCGATGGAAGAATCACCGTGTTTGGTGTGGATTCCCTCGAGTAAAGGAATCTTCTCCACCAAACACGTATACTTGCCTTATCAAATCCCGATATCCAGATTTGATTCATCCTTGTTGATTCAAGCTTGCAATCTAATTTGGAAAGCGAGGCTACACAATCACTCTAAATTTCTCATTTGGAAATTGGTCAATGATTGCATACCTACTCGTGCTAAGCTCGACTCTATTTTCCCTGTGCAGGAATCTTCATGTCCGTTGTATGGTAACCCGCGGGAAACAATGAACCATCTGATATTTAAATGCGACTTTTCAAGACAAATTTGGATCAAATCAAAATGGAACTATAGAATCGAAGCTAGGAACTATAGAATCGAAGATTTTAGCTCGACATAAAATCAGGAAAGGATTATCAAATTCCTCAAACTGGATTTTCCTTTCATCCAAAAGATGCTCAAAGATTCTATGTGTTCAGCATCGCAGCGATGGAACAAATCTGGTATACTCATAACTAAGTAGTCCACAACAACCTTCAAATCAATGTCAAAACAAAGATGACAGAAATCAACCGCAGGACTGAGGAAATTGCATTGCTAGTTTGCACCATCAAACACAACCAAGACATGTAATCAGTTTCCTGGAATCTGCCCCCAACAGGCACGATTAAAATCAATTATTTTTCAACATATGATCTATTATCGGGCCAAGTTAGGTACCCTTTTCCGCTGCATATCTAATTTATTGTAAATAAAGATATACTAATTACCACGATAATTATATCTTTTCTTTTCTATTTGTCCTCTTCAAGTTATAATGTGCAAACTGGAAGAATAGGTATCTATTAATAATATAAGCAAAGCCATCGATAGTTTGTGTTCTCCAAATTTTCTAAACTTCTCGAAAAATCTAAAATAAAATTAAAACACCTAAGAAAAATTTAAAATTTAAATAAAAACAGATAAGATACAATTTAAATAAGGCTTAGTATTATAATTTTTTGAATCCCACTCATCCGTTTTCCTAATTACGTGAACGAAGAGGTTATTTTTCCACCCCTAACTCTAATCTCATAACTACTTCCTCTTATCTCCAATTTAAAAATTTTAATTTGAATAATGGGATAACCACTCTTTATTTGTCTTTATCCGGTCAAATCTCACAGAATTTTATTTAAGTAAATTTCAAAATTATTATCTATTAAATTTTCTCAACTACCCTGTATAGAAAACAAAGGAAAAAAAAAACTTAAAATTCAAACAATCAGCTAACCGCCACATATCTTTTTATAATAAAAAAAAAGTAAATTTCACATTTATTTATCCAAAATAAAAAACACGGGAAAATATGGGGAAAAAATCAAACAAATTACCTTCTAATCTTTTTTCTAAAAAACTGCCCACCCACGTTGTGCAGTGTCTTTATCTTCAATATATAATAATCCAAAACTCATTTGAGGAAGCGTAAGAACAAAATCAATTTCCCACTAATTTTTCCTTTTTAGAATAACACGCTCATTTTTCTTTTTTCTGTTTGTAATAAATCTTAATTATAGTCATATACAATATCTTACTTTGTTAGTTTGTTTTGTACTTTTGTTGATGCAGGAAATTTCTTTGATGGCAGCCCGCATTTCAGGTATTATATCTATTTTATTTTTAGTTCAATTTAATATTTCTATAAGAGGAGGATGTGGGGGAGTTTGAATTTTAACCCAACTTAGATTTAGTGTAGGCGTGATCAGCAAAGCAATAGTTGGATTATATTCAATGAACTGATATTTTTACCCAAAAAATATAGAAACTAAAAATCGACATTTTTATTGAAGAACAAATGTGTTGATATTCGCC
The DNA here is from genome assembly GCA_948329865.1 of Linaria vulgaris. Classification (NCBI taxonomy): domain Eukaryota; kingdom Viridiplantae; phylum Streptophyta; class Magnoliopsida; order Lamiales; family Plantaginaceae; genus Linaria; species Linaria vulgaris. The sequence goes on from OX415251.1 coordinate 6,018,313, forward strand.
GTTACAGGTTGGAAGAATACCCAAAATTGTTTTGACTTTATTTTTTTTGTTTCCGAAGGAACTCTATAATTTAAAGTAAACTTACATTTTCAGTTTAATCTGCTGTTTTTTTGATGTATCATGTGCTAATAGTCAATTTTCAAATTAAATTGGATACTCAATGGTGGTATTTCTATGTCGGTATATGTTAATTCTGTTTGTTCATATTTATCTTTCGATGGCTTCTTATATTGTGATTTATTACGAAAGCGCTCAGCCATATCCAATAATCAAAACATCAATATTATATTGCACAGGTGTACAATTTAATTTGGAAGGTATTGAGATGCATGTTACATATATTATTTTGTATATATTGTCTACAAGTTATTAGGAATACATTCAAATTCATCAAGTTTCTTTTTCCACCCCTTAATTTAGTTTAATTTCTTTTTGCTGAGGAGATTGTATTACAATAACACAACGTTTAGTTCAAAATACTCTTTACACCATTTAGAAACTTGCACGCGGAGCTTTGTTGCTAGTTAATTCATAAGTGAAGATATAATAAGACTTGCAATTAATAAGTGCAATGTAATAAACTTAAAAAACCCCATTGACTAATAATGACATGGCCTTAAAAAGTAAAATAAAATGAAGCAACAATAGCTTCGAGAATGTCATAGAGGAGTATATACGTTTTATTCGTTATGTACAAATTCTAAACAAATATGAAATGCTTAAAAATATATTGGTTTCTATTAAAAATACTTCAACACGCGGTTGGCAATAAAGTTTGTAAAAAATACACATGATTGATGTTAAGTTTTTGTAGTTCTTTTCAAATCTGATTATTGTTTTAATCATTTAATGATGAACGAAATATTAATCATAGTACATGTACCTATCGGTGATGCCACGTTCATTGCCACATCAATTGTATATTAATTAACACGCATGATACTCTCTGCATGCATGCTTTTTTAAAAGTTTAAACCAATGTTTTAAAAATCGGCCTGAACTGGCCGGTTCGACCAGGAACGATAGCTAGGTCGGAACGGTTCTGAATAAAAAGCGGATCTCTTGCTGCATTGGTCGAACCAACGGTTTTTGCCGGTTCGACCAGCGACCCGCTGAACCGGTTCAGCCGTCTTACTTTTTTGTTTTTGTTTTCGATCAATTGCGAATCAATCCTATATTTTAACAATTCCAAACTTGCCTCAAAAATCTTAAAAAAATATAGAAAAAAATGCAAAACTTTGAAAGGCCATAACTTTGCGTAGGAGTGTACGTTTTGGTCGCATATGATGAATTAATATTTATTCTCTCTTACACGAAATCATTAATTGGCCTGAAATTAATAGAAGAGACATGTTGATGTGAAATTAGTGGTGGGAAATTGGTAACTACGTGATTTGTTTAATATTCAAAGCATAATTGCATTTGAATGTGTTTTTGCAAATTACAACAACCTTATCTGTGGAATTATATATACTTTGATTTGGTTATATTACGAGGTCCTATGCAAATGGCAAGTCGACCAGGTGCATTTATCGACACTCAAGGTCATGCTATAGACCACAATGAAAGTAATTCATATTACTTTCTGATATTGAAAAGAAACATACTATTATAATAAAAAAGCACACACATTGGACTTTAGCAATTGAAAAAAAAAAGACTACAAAACGTAAAAATCAATGATTTGGAATAAAAAAAAAACTCTAAACTATGAAAATAAGATTCCGAACAAACGTCATACGACGAGAGAAATATAGTGAATCAAACCTTAGAATTGGAGACGAATTAATACACACCTTATGGCGTTAAATAGAATGATGAGAGACGACTACAAATTCTCCTTCAAAATTTTAAACCCTAGTTGAACGAAGTAGGTGTGCAGATTTTAAAGAAACTTGCATGTGTAGATCGTTTGCAGATTTGTACGAGTTATGAAAGTTATTTGGAGGATATAATAGTAAATTAATGGATTTATTTAAATCTCATTATGCAGAGATTACGTGAATCTTAGGGGGGAATGCGATTGGATAATCTCATAAATAACGGATTAAGGCCCAAATTTCAGTCAAGTCTAAAATCTGTCCGAAAATTAATCTTACAAACCAAACGAGAGATTAGGCAAGATTAAGTGAGATATCTCACCTAAACTTGGGAACCAAAAGGTTTCTAAATCGATGATTCTTTTCTAAGAATTCACTATTTATTAGGCACATAAAGTTGATTTGTAAATAAATATATTAAATATAAATCAAGTTACCTAATTTTTTCTCTCCTTTTTTTTTTAAGAGAAAAAAATCATTGAAAGAGTGCTAAAAGGCGCAAAATATTACAAATGTCAAAACATCGAAGCAAAAACCAAAGAAGATTACAAAGTAGTAAATTAGTACGAGTTATGAAAGTTATTTGGAGGATATAATAGTAAATTAGTGGATTTATTTAAATCTCATTATGCAGAGATTACGTGAATCTTAGGGGGAATGCGATTGGATAATCTCATAAATAACGGATTAAGGCCCAAATTTCGGTCAAGTCTAAAAACTGTCCGAAAATTAATCTTACAAACCAAACGAGAGATTAGGCAAAGATTAAGTGAGATATCTCACCTAAACTTGGGAACCAAACGCTTTCTAAATCGATGATTCTTTTCTAAGAATTCACTATTTATTAGGCACATAAAGTTGATTTGTAAATAAATATATTAAATATAAATCAAGTTACCTATTTTTTTCTCTCTTTTTTTTGAAGAGAAAAAATTCATTGAAAGAGTGCTAAAAGGCGCAAAACATTACAAATGTCGAAACATCGAAGCAAAAACAAAAGAAGATTACAAAGTAGCAAAGACAAGTAGAGTCGGTTCCTCGACGTTAAAAGCTGCATCACGTGCAAGATTATGAGCCTCCTCGTTTGCCTCCCGAGTAATTTAATTAATCAAAAAATTCTTATGAGTATACATTGCTTTGATCATGTCCTCAATAATATTGGCCTGAAGCGCATCGCCCGGGCGACTGGAAAATTATATCATGCACAATTTTTAGGCAATCCCCCTCAGAATTACCTTTGGCCAATGCATCCCAATCGCCAAACGAATAGATCGTCGTGCTGCGATTTTCTCCACACAAACCGGAGAAAGATTCGCTTCCCATCATCATTGCGCCCAAGCAATAATAACCCTATTTAAATCCCGTTACTAAGACCGAACTGTGTCATCACATCGAGGTTAGTAATTTTAGGAATCAGAACAATATGAGTAAAATGCACCTCAGGATTCAGGATACGATCATTAAGATAAGCAATAACAAAAGCAACAACGACATGCCCCACAATATGCCAATTTTTTATTATAAAACAATAGAGAGAAGCCATCCGGCCCCGGAGAGTTGTAAGGATACATATCATTCCAAGCTTTAGTTACCTCATCGTTAGTGAATGGCTAAATTAGGCGTTCATTCACTTCAAGACTAACGCGCACACCAACGTCTCGTAATACCTCTTCAACGGCATCATCCCGACATATTGGAGGAAGTGAATATAATCTTAAAGTAGTCAATTGCGATCAAGTCGATCTCCCCTAGTGATTGTCGGAGCACGTATGATCCCTAAGACCCGTTATTTCATTCTTACTTATTCGTTCGCTCACCTAGTTATGAAAATAAGAAGTGTTGATATCCCCTTCCCTAAGCCCTTGCGCATTAGCTCGATGAGCCAATACAACTCCTCAGACTCGTACAACTCCTCAAGCTCCACCGTTAAGGTTTTCTCCTCCACCTTCGACTCAATAGAAATCGGCCCCTCACGGAGTTTCAAAATTCTCTCGTTGAGCTTCTTAATTTTCTCCCGCAGCTCCGCCCCGCTAATGCTGTTCCATTTAAGCTAACCCAACTTTAATTTGCCAATGGTCAAGACGTGCCCAAACATTTGTGACCGAAGACGACCATTACACCACGTAAACTCAGGACCACGAAACGATAACGTACTCAGACCCGACTCCAACAATGCATCTCGAAAGTTGCGAATTTGCTAGTTGGGGTGGACGGGTCCACCCTTCTTCTTTGATTGATTTAGAATTTCGTTAAAATCCTCGGCACACAACCACGATCGATGAGTTTCCAGTTTAAGCCTACATAGCAAATTCCAAGTTTTCTTTGTTAAATGCCTGGAAATTGTAAAAAAGGAGCATGCTACAAAGTTGTCGTTACTCTAACATCAAAACCTAGGAGGAGTCGTGGATCCCAACACTTCCTTTACCCCCACCATTTGCACATCTCAACGAGGATTTGATTTCACAATTTAACACTGTCCAAAAACTTATTGATGGTGATATAGGTGGCTGATATTACTCGAGTTTGTATTTGCTTTTAGACTTCTTTATGACCAATCTACATGCAGGAAAATATCTAAGATACATATCATTCCCATGGAGGAATCACCGTGTTTGGTGTGGATTCCCTCGAGTAAAGGAAACTTCTCCACCAAACACGTATACTTGCCTTATCAAATCCCGATATCCAGATTTGATTCATCCTTGTTGATTCAAGCTTGCAATCTAATTTGGAAAGCCAGGCTACACAATCACTCTAAATTGTTCATCTGGAAATTGGTCAATGATTGCATACCTACTCGTGCTAAGATCGACTCTCTTTTCCCTGTGCATGAATCTTCATGTCCGTTGTGCGATAACCCGCGGGAAACAATGCACCATCTGATATTTAAATGCGACCTTTCAAGACAAATTTGGATCAAATCAAAATGGAACTATAGAATCGAAGTTAGGAACTATAGAATCGAAGATTTTAGTTCGGCATAAAATCTGGAATGGATTATCAAATTGCTCAAACTAGATTTTTCTTTCATCCAAAAGATGCTCAAAGATTCTATGTGTTCAGCATCCCAGCGATGGAACAAGTCTAGTATACTCACAACTAAGTAGTCCACAACAACCTTCAAATCAATGTCAAAACAAAGATGACACAAATCAACCGCAGGGCTCAGGAAATTGCATTTCTAGTTTGCACCATCAAACACAACCAAGACATGCAATCAATTTCCTAGAATCCGCCCCCAAAAGGCAGGATTAAAATCAATTATGATTCAACATATGATCTATTATCGGGCCAAGTTAGGTACCCTTTTTAACTGCATATCTAATTTATTGTAAATAAAGATATACTAATTACCACGATAATTATATCTTCTCTTCTATTTGTCCTCTTCAAGTTATAACTTACAAAGTGGAAGAATAGGTATTAATTCATAAGTGAAGATATAATAAGACTTGCAATTTATAAGTGCAATGTAATAAACTAAAAAACCCCATTGACTAATAATGTCATGGCCTTAAAAAGTAAAATAAAATGAAGCAACAATAGCTTCGAGAATGGCATAGTAGAGTAAATACTTTTTATTCGTTATGTACAAATTCTAAACAAATATGAAACGCTTAAAAATATATTGGTTTCTTTTAAAAATACTTCAACACGCGGTTGGCAATAAATTTGTAAAAAATACACATGATTGATGTTAATTATAATTTCTAAATCGATTGATTATAAGTTTTTGTAGTTCTTTCAAATCTCATTATTGTTTTAATCATTTAATGATGAATGAAATATTAAACATAGAACATGTACCTATCGGTGATGCCACGTTCATTGCCACACCAATTGTATATTAATTAACACGCATGATACTTTCTGCATGCATGCTTTTTTAAAAGTTTAAACTAGTGTTATAAAAATCGGCACGGACAGACCGGTTCGATTAGGAACGACAGCTAGGTCAGGACCGTTTTTGCCGGTTCGACCAACGACCCGCTGAACCGGTTCCGCTCGCGAAGCGGTTCAGTCCTCTTACTTTTTTTTTTCCGGTCAATTACGAATCAGTACTATTTTTTGACAATTCTAAACTTGGCTCAAAAATTTTGGAAAAATATAAAAAAAAAATGCAAAACTTTAAAAGACAATAACTTTGCGTAGGAGTGTCCGTTTTGGACTCATATGATGAATTAATATTTATTCTCTCTTACTCGAAATCATTAATTGGCCTGAAATTAATAGAAGAGACATGTTGATGTGAAATTAGTGGTGGGAAATTGGTAACTGCGTGATTTGTTTAATATTCAAAGCATAATTGCCTTTGAATGTGTTTTTACATATCACAACAACCTTATCCGTGGAATTATATATACTTTGATTTGGTTGTAGTACCAGGTCCTATGCGAATGGCAAGTCGACCAGGTGCATTTATTGACACTCAAGGTCATGTTACAGACCACAATGAAAGTAATTTATATTACTCTCTGATATTGAAAAGAAACATAAAAACTAAACTATTATATAAATCAAAAAACCACACACATTGGACTTTAGAAATTGAAAAAAAAAGGCTGCAAAACATAAAAATCAATGATCTGAAAAAAAAACAAAAAAAAAACTCTAAACTATAAAAATAAGATTCTGAACAAACACCATACGACGAGAGAAATACAGTTAATCAAACCTTAGAATTGGAGACGAATTAATACACACCTTATGACGTTAAATAGAATGATGAGAGACGGTTGTAAATTCACCTTCAAAATTATACACCCTAGATGAATGAAGTAGGTGTGCAGGTTTTAAAGAAACTTGCATGCGTAGATCGTTTCAGATTTGTAGGAGTTATGGAAGTTATTTTGAGGATATAATAGTAAATTAGTGGATTTATTTAAATCTCATTATACAGAGATTACGTGAATCTTAGGGGGTATGCTATGGATAATCTCATAAATAACGGATTAAGGCCCAAATTTCGGTCAAGTCTAAAAATTGCCTTAAAATTAATCTGACAAACCAAACGAGGGATTAGGGAAGATTAAGTGATATATCTCACCTAATGGGAACCAAGTGCTTTCTAAATCGACGATTCTTTTTTAAGAATTCACTGTTTATTAGGCACTAAAGTTGATTTGTAAATAAATATATTAAATATAAATCAAGTTACCTATTTTTTTTTTTTGAAGAGAAAAATTTCATTGAAAGAGTGCTAAAAGGCGCAAAACATTACAAATGTAGCAACATCGAAGCAAAAAACCAAAGAAGATTACAAAGAAGCAAATACAAGTGGAGTCGATCCCTCGGCGTTAAAAGCCGCATCACGTGCAAGATTATGAGCCTCCTCCGTTTGCCTCCCGAGTAATCTAACTAATTGAAAATTCCTCATGAGTATACATTGCTTTGATCATGTCCTCAATAATATTGGCTTGAAGCGTATCGCCTGGGCGACGGGAAATTATATCATGCACAATATTAAGGCAATCCCCCACATGAATTACCTTTGGCCAATGCATCCTAATCGCCAAACGAATAGCCCGTCATGCCGCAATCGTCTTCACACAAACCGGAGAGAGATTCGCTTCCCATCATCATTGCACCCAAGCAATAATAACCCCATTTAAATCCCATTACTAAGATTGATCGAACAAATATGTGTCATCACAACAAGGTTAGTACTTTTAGGAATTAAAACAATATTAGTAAAATTCACCTCAGGTTTTAGGATACGGTCATTAAGATAAGCAATAATAAAAGCAACAACGTCATGCCCCACACTATGTCAATTTTTTTTTATAAAACAATAAAGAGAAGCCATCCGGCCCAGGAGACTTGTAAGGATACATATCATTCAAAGCTTTAGTTACCTCATCGTTAGTGAATGGCTAAATTAGGCATTCGTTCTCTTCAAGACTAACGGGCACACCAACGCCTCGTAATACCTCTTCAACAGCATCATCCCGACAGATTGGAGGAAGTGAATATAATCATAAAGTAGTCAATTATTATCAAGTCGATCTCCCCTGGTGATTGTCAAAGCACGCCCATATGATCCCTAAGACCCGTTATTTCATTCTTACTTATTCGTTCGCTCGCATTGTTATAAAAATAAGAAGTGTTGATATCCCCTTTCCTAAGCCCCTGCACATTAGCTCGCTGCTTCTAATACAACTCCTCAGTCTTGTACAAATCCTCAAGCTCCACCGTTAAGGTCCTCTCCTCCGCCTTCGACTCAATAGAAATCGGCCCCTCACGGAGTTTCAAAATTCTCTCGTTGAGCTTCTTAATTTTATCCCACAGCTCCGACCCGCTAACGTTGTTCTATTTCAGCAAACCCAACTTACATTCGCTAAGCTTTTCAAGCAGCTGTTGTCCGTTCGCACTCCCATAACCTTAGCCCATAGTTGCACAATAACCGCCCCACACTCCGTCTTTCGAACCCACACAACCTCAAACCAGAACCGTCCAACCCCTTTTCGAATTCTAGTCCCCCGATTAGGTCTTGACTTAGTAGAAATAATCATCATCGCGTAATCCGAGCGTCGAAGTGGGATGTGGTCAACCTTTGCCAATGGGAATATATTTCTCCATTCCGAGTCTGCACATGCCCGGTCAAGACATGCCCAAACAGTTGCGGCTGATGATGACCATTACACCACGTAAACTCAGGACAACGAAACGATAACGTACTCAGACCCGACTCCAACAATGCATCCCAAAAGTTGCGAATTTTCCAGTTGGGGGATGGTCCATCCTTTTTCTCTGATTGATTTAGAATTTCGTTAAAATCTCCGGCACACAACCACGGTCGATAAGTCTCCAGTTTAAGCCTACATAGCAAATTGCAAGTTCTCATTGTTAAATGTGATACGTGCCTAATTTTTAAATTTAGTTGCTTTATTATTATTTTATTATTCAGCATTTACGTGAGATTGTATTGATCACACTCTTTCTTAAGTTTAATATTATTTAATAGCTTAGTGTTTATCATTTAGTAGTTATTTACTTAAATCATGGAGTGGTGGTGTTAGTGCCTATTTTTTAGGCATTATTAGTTAGTGGGTTAGTACTTAGTACGTTAATTTGGCTATTTAATCTCATTGTAATTCAGAAGTGGAAGACAAGCAATTAATCAAATCAGTTTTTATTTATTAATTTTGGGAGTTTTAATCCTTTCTCGAATAAGGATTATTTTAGTTCTTATCATTGGTGCTTTCAAGTAGAGCAACTATGCCTCCAAAACCACAAACACAAGGCAGTATCGACGAATTCGTTCAAATGACGGAGTCAATACGTTCACTTCAGGGTGAACTAGCCGAAGTACGACATGAAAACAGGGAACAAAATGAGCAAATGGCTGCTATTCGTCGTGAAAATCAGCAGCAATCAGAAAATGTGAATTTGGCTTTGGCTGAAATTCGTTCGTTTCTTCAAAAAACGTACGAAAATGAAGGCCCTCATATTTCTAGTGCTTCTCACCATGCTCAATCTTCCCAACAACATTATCATATTGATAGCCCCACCAACCTAAATCAAGCCAACACCACAAATAATCCACTTTTTCAGTTTCCTAAACCATCAAAACTTGAGTTACCTATTTTTGATGGCACTGAACCCTTGGATTGGCTTTTTCAAGCTGAACTATATTTTACCAATTACAATATACCACCAGAACAACGATTGGGAATGGCAGCAGTTCGCATGGTAGGGCGTGCTCGTAGTTGGTATAAATGGATGCATAACAATTTTCAGCTTCACACTTGGGAAGCATTTGAAAGAGATCTGTCTCTTCGATTCGGCCCCTCTAGTTACGAAAATCATCAAGCAACTCTATTTAAACTGAAGCAAACTGGCTCGGTGACTGAATTTCAGGCAGAATTTGAAGATATATGCAATTGTGTGACAGGTTTGAGCCCCGAGGCTATTCTGAATTGTTTTATTTCAGGTTTACGGTGGGACATTCAACAAGATTTGGCCATTCTAAAACCAACAGCGCTGCCTCAAGCCATTGGTTTGGCAAAGGCAATTGAACGCAAACTAAACAACTCTTACAATCGTGAATATCCACAACGAGTTGGGAACACAACTATTAACACAACAATTGTGCCAAACACTGCACTGGCGATGCCTGCCCCACGTAATACAAACTCATTACCTGTTCGAAGGTTGAATCAGACTGAGATGCAAGCACGAAGGGCTAAAGGGCTTTGTTTTAATTGTGATGACAAGTACACCCCAGCTCATCGGTGCAAAGCTGCTCAGTTTCTTACTCTCATCGCGGAAGAAGGTGATTCCAAACTTAATTTAAATGAAGCTGATCTGGAACTAGAAATTGAAGATTGTGGGATTTAACTAGCTTGGTGGACCAGGCTTTGTCTCAAGCATGGGGGAATGATACGTGCCTGATTTTTAAATTTAGTTGCTTTATTATTATTTTATTATTTAGCATTTACGTGAGATTGTATTGATCACACTCTTTCTTAAGTTTAATATTATTTAATAGCTTAGTGTTTATCATTTAGTAGTTATTTACTTAAATCATGGAGTGGTGGTGTTAGTGCCTATTTTTTAGGCATTATTAGTTAGTGGGTTAGTACTTAGTACGTTAATTTGGCTATTTAATCTCATTGTAATTCAGAAGTGGAAGACAAGCAATTAATCAAATCAGTTTTTATTTCTTAATTTTGGGAGTTTTAATCCTTTCTCGAATAAGGATTATTTTAGTTCTTATCAAAATGTCTGGGAATTGTACAAAAATGAGCATACTACAAAGTTGCCATTAACTCTAGCATCAAAACCTGGGAGGAGTCGTGGATCCCAACACTTCCTTTACCCCCACCGTTTGCACATCTCAACCAGGATTTGATTTCACAATTTAACATTGTCCAAAAACTTATTAATGGTGATTCGGGTGACTGGGATTACTCGAGTCTGTCTTTGGTTTTTGACTGCTTTATAACCAATATACATGTAGGAAAATCTCTAAGATGCATATCATCCCAATGGAGGAATCACCATGTTTGGTGTGGATTCCGTCGAGTAAAGGAATCTTTTACACCAAACACGTATACTTGCCTGATCAAAGCCCGATATCCTGATTTGATTCATCCTTGTTGATTCAAGCTTGCAATCTAATTTGGAAAGCCAGGCTACACAATCACTCTAAATTGTTCCTTTGAAAATTGGTCAATGATTGCATACCTACTCGTGCTAAAGCTCGACTCTCTTTTCCCTGTGCAAGAATCTTCATGCCCGTTATGCGGTAACCAGCGGGAAACAATGCACCATTTGATATTTAAATGCAACTTTTCAAGACAAATTTGGATCAAATCAGAATGGAACTATAGAATCGAAGATTTTAGCTCGACATAAAATCTGGAATGGATTATCAAATTGCTCAAACTGGATTTTCCTTTCATCCAAAAGATGCTCAAAGATTCTATGCGTTCAGCATCACAGCGATGGAACAAATCTGGTATACTCACAACCAAGTAGTCCACAACAACCTTCAAATCAATGTCAAAACAAAGATGACACAAATCAACTGCAGGGCTCAGGAACTTGCATGGCTAGTTTGTACCATCAAACACAACCAAGACATGTAATCAGTTTCCTGAAATCCGCCCCCAAAAGGCAGGATTAAAATCAATTATTTTTCAACATATGATCTATTATCGGGCCAAGTTAGGCACCCTTTTTCGCTGCATATCTAATTTATTGTAAATAAAGATATACTAATTACCACGATAATTATATCTTCTCTTTTCTATTTGTCCTCTTCAAGTTATAACGTACAAACTGGAAGAATAGATATTATTAATTCATAAGTGAAGATATAACAAGACTTGCAAATAATAAGTGCAATGTAATAAACTAAAAAACCCCCATTGACTAATAATGTCATGGCCTTAAAGAGTGAAATAAAATGAAGCAACAATAGCATCGAGAATGGTAGTAGAGTATATACTTTTTATTAATTATGTACAAATTCTAAACAAATATGAAGTGCTTAAAAATATATTGGTTTCTATTAAAAATACTTCAACACGCGGTTGGCAATAAAGTTTGTAAAAAATACACATGATTGATGGTTATAATTTCTAAATCGATTGATAATAAGATTTTGTAGTTCTTTTCAAATCTCATTATTTTTTTAATCATTTAATGATGAATGAAATATTAATCATAGTACATGCACCTATCGGTGATGCCTCGTTCATTGCCACACCAATTGTATATTAACATGCATGATACTCTTTGCATGCATGCTCTTTTAAAAGTTTAAACCAGTGTTTTGAAAACAGGCTCGGACTGGCCGGTTCGACCGGAAACAGCAGTTAGACTTAGCCGGTTCAGAGTAAAAAGCAGGTCGCTCGTTGTAGTGGTCGAACCAGCGGTTTTTGCCGGTTTGACCTGTGAACTGCTGAACCGATTTCGCTCGGGAACCGGTTTAGCCCTCTTTGTTTTTTTTTTGTTTTTTTTTGTTTTCGGTCAATTGCGAATCAGCACTATTTTTTTGACAATTACAAACTCACCTAAATATTTTTTAAGAAATGTAGAAAAAAATGCAAAACTTTGAAAGGCCATAACTTTGCGTAGGAATATCTATTTTGGATGCATATGATGAATTAATACTTATTCTATCTTACTCAAAATCATTAATTGGCCTGAAATTAATAGAAGAGACATGTTGATGTGAAATTAGTGGTGGGAAAATTGTAATTACGTGATTTGTTTAATTTGATTGCCTTTGTATGTGTTTTTGCAAATTACAACAACCTTATATGTGGAATTATATATACTTTGATTTGGTTGTAGTACCAGGTCCTATGCGAATGGCAAGTCGACCAGGTGCATTTATCGACACTCAAGGTCATGCTACAGACCACAATGAAAGTAATTCATATTACTTTCTGATATTGAAAAGAAACATAAAAACTAAACTATTATATAAATCAAACAACCACACACATTGGACTTTAGCAATTGAAAAGAAAAGAGACTACAAAACGTAAAAATCAATGATCTGGAATAAAAACAAAAAAAAACTCTAAACTATGAAAATAAGATCCCGAACGAACGTCATACGACGAGAGAAATACAGTGAATCAAACCTTAGAATTGGTGACGAATTAATACACACCTTATGACGTTAAATAGAATGATGAGAGATGGCTGCAAATTCTCCTTCAAAATTATAAACCCCAGCTAAATAAACTAGGTGTGCATGTTTTAAAGAAACTTGTATGTGTAGATCGTTTGCAGATTTGTAGGAGTTATGGAAGTTATTTTGAGGATATAATAGTAAATTAGTGGAGTTATTTAAATCTCATTAAGCAGAGATTACGTGAATCTTAGGGGGGTATGCGATTGGATAATCTTATAAATAATGGATTAAGGCCCAAATTTCGGTCAAGTCTAAAAACTGCCTGAAAATTAATTTCACAAACCAAACGAGAGATTATGCAAGATTAAGTGAGATATCTCACTTAATCCCGGGAACCAAACATTTTCTCAATCGATGATTCTTTTCTAAGAATTCACTAGTTGGGAATCTCTATTTTTTCCAAGTATAATTTATGAATGAAACTTAAGAAGCAGAAATGGAAATATAGATGTGTTTGCTGATGAAGTTGAGGGGACTTTAAGGTTGGTATTTATGAGATGAAGTGTGACTGTTCGAATGGACATGACTTTTCAGTACATTATAGGAACAGTCACCATTTCAATTTCCACCGATTACCAAAACCACTTAACCGGTTACCAATGCCAATTAACCTCTTGTTCATGACTCTTTAGTTTCCAAATATGACTGATTTTCAATTTCCAACCATCATTAAACGTTACAACACAACACACTAAACACTACCACACAAAACAACACATACATAAATAAACAAACCGTTTCAAAGGTTCTTCCACTCTTAATACAATTTGCAAACAATTAGAAAAAGTGCAATCATAGTAAGTAAACAAAACCTATTTCTACCTCTCAATTTCTTGTTCTCATCAGCCAGCTTCTTCACCTTCTCTTCCAACTCTTTATTGGTTTTTTCAAACACTCGTCGAATCGTATCCAAACTCGGAGGATCGATCAATTCCATTTCTTCTTTGAGTTGATTCACTTTCGCCTTAGCCTTTTCGATTTTCGTACGTAGTAATGGTACTATAATCCGCAGTCTTTCGCAGGCAGGAGGATCTTTCCAAACAAAAAATCGACAACCGAAGTACCCCTTCCAACACCCATGGAATCTACGGCACGAGTTTGCATCGGTGGTTGAAACCCTCACGACGACGTGTCTACCGCAGTCGCACATCAGACCAGAGCTATCCGTCGATTCAAACATGTTCGTAATTTTAAGATTTGGAAGTGAATTGATCGACATTGCGAATTAGGGTTTATATAAGGTGAATTTGGGGTTTTTTTAAAAAAATTGACCGTTATTGATTCAAAGAGCCGTTGCCGATGTAATAAGGAGAAACGTTTTTTCGGACCAAATAATAACAGTTGTCGGGCACGACTTTTTAATTAGGATCGGCGATTCTTTGACTAGGCAGCCACGTATTAGGAAAGAAGATTATACGGAATCTCCTTCCCCTGATTAAGGGATTCTAGTCTACTCTTACCTTAGTTAGATAGATGAAATCTTTCCTTATTTCTTGCTCTTGTAATTGTATATATATCTTGTTGTATTCTCTTTACAAATCAATCAATGAAATACCTTTTTATCTAATACTTTACATGGTATCAAGAGCCTCAAAAAGGTCATAAGATCAAACGATCCAAACCTACTCTTCTCCTCATAGTTTGGCCGCCCCTCTCAATCAAAACAAAAAAAAAAAAAATTCTACCCTTCTCCTCATAGTTCGGCCGCCCCTCTCATCAAAACAAAATTTTTTTTTTCTCTCTTCCTCTCTTCTCCCTTCGGCCGCCACCACCACCATAATGTCTCACGAATCCACCGCCTCGTCCGGCCCCGTCCGTGACCAAAACCCTACCGCCGATCTCCCGCTACGACCACAAGCCCCCACCACACTCATCCATGTCACTCAATCCCACCACTTTCCACTAAAACTCACCACCACCAACTATCTTTCATGGAGGCTACAAGTGGTCTCACAACTCAATGGCCTCAATCTCCTAGGCTATCTCCAGGGCTCGTTTCCATGCCCTCCCCCATCCAATATTGCGGGCTACACCTTGTGGTTTCAACAAGACTCACTCCTTCTTGGAGCACTTGTCGGATCAATCTCGGATGAACTTCTCCCACTCATCCACAATGCCACCACCTCGTCCGAGGCATGGGTCTGTCTCATGCATAACTTTGCACGACCCGACCGCACACGGGTTATGGCGCTCAAGGACGCCCTAAATTCCACCACCATCGGTTCTCGCTCCGTCACGGCCTTCCTTACTGATATCAAGGCCAAAGTTGATGAAATAGCCATGCTTGACCGCCCTATTCACCCGGACGATGTCACCCTTTATGTCCTAAACGGACTTGGCACGGCGTACAGGGACATCGCCACCTCGATCCGCCTCCGTGAGAAGCCTCTCACCTTTGCTGAACTTCACAGTGCTCTCGTCTCACATGAGGCGTACATCAAGCGCTTGGATCAGGACACGCACCACCTCGTTGCCACCGCCAACACGGCCACTCATCACCCCAATCCGCGCGGGTCCGCCTCCTATCACCCCAACCGCGCGTCGCAGCCCCGTGGCCGTGGGCGTGGCTACCATCACTCACGTGGCCGTGCTCCTCGCGGGCGGAACCAAGGTAACTCTCATTATGTGTCGAATCAATCCAACACTAATGTCTCTAACGTCCAATGTCAGATCTGTGGTCGTCATGGTCACACCGCCCTTCGGTGTTATCAACTTGGATCCGTTACACCCACCGCCAATACCGCACGCACCATACCACCACCGACCCAACACCAATATGGCACTGGCGGTTGGCTTGTTGACTCTGGAGCATCTCACAGCATCACTCCGGACCTCAACAACTTGAACTACCACTCGGAATATGATGGCACAGACGAGGTTCACATTGCTGATGGACATGGTATGGAAATAACACATATTGGTTCCTCTGAATTTAAATTTCCTCCACGCACGTTTACTTTATCTAATATTTTGCGGGTTCCATCATCTCAGCATAATCTTTTATCCGTGCATCAATTTACGAAAGAAAATAATGTGTCTATGGAATTCTTTCATGATTATTTTGTCATTAAGGATCAACCGTCGGGGGATTTGTTGGCGAAAGGACTCTGCAGTGATGGTGTCTATCACATTCGGCCCCCCTCTTACTATATGAAGTCCGCTGCTCGTTTGGCCACTTTGGGGGTTCGTACATCATATCATACTTGGCACTCTCGTCTTGGTCATCCGGCCTCCAAGACTAGTTCGTCTTTAATTTCAGCTTTTAATTTACCTATGGACACTAAATCCTCTACGAAGGACTTGTTTTGTGAGTCTTGCCATATTAGCAAGTCTCACCGTTTACCATTTGTGGACTCTTCATTTACTGCTTTACATCCTCTGCACTTTGTTTTTGCGGACGTTTGGGGCCCTACAGTGACCTCACATGATGGTTTTCGTTACTATGTTATTTTTGTGGATCTCTATACTCGTTATTGTTGGTTTTTTCCACTGGTTACCAAATCTCAGGTATATGATATTTTTATCCACTTCAAGCCCTTGGTGGAAAAACAGTTTTCTCAAAGTATAAAGAATTTTTACAGTGATAATGGCGGTGAATTTCTGGCACTAAAATCATTTTTTGCAAAATCGGGCATTAGCTAGTTAACAACTGCACCTCATACGCCGCAACAAAATGGGATTTCTGAACGCCGCCATCGCCATATAGTTGAAACGGGACGGGCGCTGTTGCATCATGCCAAGCTACCCTCTACCTTTTGGTCCTTTGCTTTCCAAACGGCGGTCTATCTCATTAATCGCCTGCCTTGCTCTGCAATCGCCAACACATCACCATTTCATAAATTATTTGGGACGTCTCCCAATTATCTCAAGCTGCGTGTTTTCGGTTGCCTCTGCTATCCTTGGCTACGCCCTTATGAATCGGGCAAACTCACATTTCCGTCTCGACCGTGCATATTTCTTGGGTATTCTAACTCACAGAGCGCCTACAAGTGTTGGGACCCCTCCACCAACAAATTATTTATCTCTCGCCATGTCCGCTTCTGTGAGTCCAAGTTCCCTTCCTATGTTGCACAGCCCACAACCGCCTCACCTGGCCCGTCCCTGACTCTCCACCCTCTTCCGGGCCAGTCCATATCGCCCGCCCCTAGTTGTCCGCCCGTTCACCTGACCCGACACACTCCGGCGCCCAGCCCACCAGCCAACCGCCTGGCCCAGCACTCTCCGGAGCCCAGTCCAACAGCCACACGCTCGGCTCCGCCTCGCTCACTGCCCGCAGCGCCTCCATCTGAGCCGCCCACTGCACCGTCCGTCCCGGACCCGCTTCCACCAGGCCCACATCATCATATGATAACTCGGTCCAAAAACAATATTTTCAAACCGAAGGTGGTCAATCTCACGACCAAATATTCATTGGACCTCTCTCTTGAACCGACCACTGTCTCCGCGGCTCTCAAAGTTCCACAATGGCGTGACGCCATGTCCCTGGAAATTAATGCTCTCCTTCAGCACGACACTTGGGATCTCGTTCCCTCTCATCAGGCCTCTAACATCGTTGGTTGCAAATGGGTCTTTCGTATCAAACGCAATCCAGATGGCTCCATTGACAAATACAAGGCTCGTCTCGTTGCTAAAGGCTTCCACCAGCGGCCAGGCATTGACTACACTGAAACATTCAGCCCAGTGGTCAAACCAGTCACTATACGCCTCATTCTCTCTTTTGCTGTCATGAACTCCTGGCCCATTCGTCAACTTGATGTCAGCAACGCTTTTCTTCATGGTGATCTCACTGAAGAAGTTTTCATGGAGCAACCTCCTGGCTTCATTGACGACTCCCGGCCTTCTCACGTATGTCGTCTTCGAAAGTCCATCTACGGGCTCAAGCAAGCTCCTCGTGCATGGTTTCAGACTCTCCGTGACACACTACTGCAGCTTGGATTCCTTCAGTCTAAATCTGATGTGTCTCTATTTATCTTCCGCCGTGGCTCCACCGTCCTCTTTCTCTTGGTCTATGTCGACGACATTATCTTCACAGGCACGGACCCCGCTCTTATCTCATCACTGATTCGCCGTCTTCAGACATCCTTTGCCCTTAAGGACCTTGGTTCTCTCTCCTATTTTCTCGGCGTTGAGGCACTACCCTGTCAGGAGGGTCTTCTCCTCTCTCAACACAAGTATATCAGTGACATCCTTCACCGTCATCACATGGAAGGCGCCAAATCAGTCTCCACTCCCATGGCCTCCAATGCTGCCTCGACATTTCGAGAGTCCTCTCCTGCCTGTGATCCTAGCATGTACCGTCAAGCCATTGGAGAGCTTCAGTACCTTGCCCTCACACGACCGGACATTGCCTTTCCCGTCAATCGCCTTGCTCAATTTGCATCTAAACCAACCGAGGTGCACTGGGCCGGGGTTAAGAGGATCCTCTGATACCTTAAGGGTACCATCACTCACGGCCTCCTTCTACGCCGTAACTCCCCTCTCACTCTCCGTGGTTACTCTGATGCGGACTGGGCCGGTGACCCTCTTGACCGTTCTTCCACTACGGCCTTCATCATTTTTCTCGGCGACAACCCGATCTCTTGGAGCTCACGCAAGCAACGAGCCATCGCTCGCTCATCGACAGAAGCAGAATATCGGGCGCTCGCCACTACTACCTCAGAGGTTCGCTGGATTCAAAATCTTATGTCTGAGCTTCATGTCTCCCCCCTCACCTCCGACCATCTACTGCGACAACATTGGTGCCACTCACCTCTCTCTCCATCCGGTCCTACACTCGCGGATGAAGCACATCGCCATCGACATTCATTTTGTCCGCGATGTCGTCTCAAAAGGTCTCCTTCAAGTCTCCCACATCAGCACCCATGACCAACTCGCGGACATTCTCACCAAGGCACTCCATCGAACGCGGTTCATCGCCTTACGTTCCAAAATTGCCTTAGCCGATGGAACGGCAATTTTGAGGGGGCGTATTAGGAAAGAAGATTATACGGAATCTCCTTCCCCTGATTAAGGGATTCTAGTATACTCTTACCTTAGTTAGATAGATGAAATCTTTCCTTATTTCTTGCTCTTGTAATTGTATATATATCTTGTTGTATTCTCTTTACAAATCAATCAATGAAATACCTTTTTATCTAATACTTTACACCACGTAGGTTTTTTTGTCCAAAAATTTCATTTCGGGCATTTGTAGTAGAAATTTTAAAAAATACCGGGCATTTTAAGTTTGAAAAAAAAAGAAAGATAATGGACAGAAATAATAAGTCGTCTTGAAAATACAAGTCTCGATTGGTTCCTATCATATCTTCGAACTTGTTAAATACAAAAATCGGAACGCGAGAGAATATATTAATTTGTTCTTTATATACACATCTCATTATTGTTATTATTATCATTTTAAAAGTACCAATCGTAGTATAATATAGCTATAGGCCATGCCACGTTCATGGCCTCACCGATTGTATATTTGCACGCATGAGATTTTCAGCGTGCATGGTTAATTCTTTAAAATTTACACCCCATCCCACTTGAATACCATTTACATAATTAAACCTGATCTATAAATATAACTGTCATTGTGTCACATCATCATACTAGAAACTTATAATGTTAATTAAATCCATAAATCATAAATTTTAATACTTGCATCAATTATGGCTACAAGATTTATAGTAAATTTGATTTATAAAAGATATTTACGTTCAAGCCCCACCGCCATCCAACTCGTTTTCTTCTATAAATAGAGCTCTTAATATCTCATTCCAAACATCCATCTTTTGAATATTTCATTTCTATTTAATAGCTTCTTACAATTCAATGGATGTTCCCAAAGTGATGGCTGCACTTGTCTTTCTTGCTCTAATTGTGGTTCATCAAGTTCAAGTGAGACACCCCAATCTTCATCACTCGTATTGTTGTTCTACACTAATTTCTGCAATTTTTTATAAGCAAAACTCAAAATGCATATAATCATTGAGTAATGAACACTTATTAGGACTACATATTTTACTATGATAGATCTATTATAGTTGCATGGTTATAGTAAGTCTGTCTTTTGGTATTTAGCGTTGTGCTTAATCTGTAAATCACAATATTATAATTTTTAAAACAGTTACAAAACACAATATTTGAGTGAAGTCACATTGTTGGTTTGCACTTCAATGTTGCAGAGTAGATTTATCGACGGTTGGCTGAGTAACAACACCCTACCAGGAAGCCCAATCGACGGTTGGCTCAAAAACGGTACAATACCAAATTTTCCAACAATAAATTGGAATAACTTTACTGTTAATATACCACACTTCCCATGAATGGGTACACCCAATCACTCGTCAATATTTGTGCTTTACCCTCTCAAAAGGAAATGTCATTCCATCATAAGTTTCTCTCTACTTTCACTTTATGTTCATGTTCATGACAACCAATAACGAGCCTAAATAAATGTTGTATTTAGAGCTTTTTGTTATGTTCTTGTGTTTATTGTAATGTGATAAAATAAACTACAAACAATAGTGGTGTAATATGATGCGGTTCGCCCTCTTTCTGGTGTAAGTTGGGTTATGTACTACCTCTATTTTTGTGGAAGAATGAATAAATATTGGTTGCTCGAAGTGAAATTCATTAGTGGATCAATTTTCTGATTAATTGTGTCGTCTTCATCTTATTATAACTAAGGGACTCTCATCAGCTTAATAAATTAATTTCATAATGAGACTCCGAATAAAATCGTGAACCAAATCACTCTCTTATACGGATAGATGCAAATTGAATTTAATTCCCAGTGTTAGTTTAATTGCAATATTACCACCAGAAATGAACTGAAGCAGAATAGTTTCCCAATCTCCAATTTTTTTATAAAACCAATCTCCAAATAAAAACACATCAAATTCTCATAATAAATTGCCTTTAGTCATGCACATAAAAAGAACACAAATTTCTTTCTTTTTTCTGTCTTTTTCATTTCTCACAAATTTTCTGCAATACTATGAACCAACAAACCAATACCATGTAGTAGAAATCAAACTCTCACCACACTCAGTTTTCGACAGTAAGATTCCTAGTAAGAATCCCTTCAAATGTGATTCCAGGTCCAAAAGCCAGCACCAAGCCCCACTCATTACCATTCTCAACACTCTTTGCCTCTTCCAACATATACTCCAACACATACACAATAGTGTTACTACTAGCATTTCCATAATCCGCCAACGCCCTTCGGCTCGCGTTCAGCTTCTCCGGCAAAAGCTCCAGCCTCTTTTCGAGCCGGTTCAATATCGCTGGTCCACCCGGATGAACGGCCCAAAACAACTTATTGTAATCCTTTTCGTTAAATCCAGCAAATCCCATCAACTCATGACAAAAATCCTGAATATTATCTTCGATTACCTGAGGAAGCTCCCTTTCTAGTTTAAAACTTATGCCTTCTTCGGTAAGCTTCCCATCGATAATCTTTTCGGTATTCGGCAAAAAATGTTGTATTGCAGTATGAAGCTCGAAAAGTGGCTTTTCAAGAGTTAAAACAGGCTTTGTCCCGATAATCATTGCTCCGGCTCCATCACCAAACAAAGCAACACCAACTAAATCGTAAGGTCTGTCAACGCTAGGTGGTTTGAATCCAATGATGGTAGTTTCCGAAGTTGCTAGCAAAACTCGACTACCTGGATTGTTTTCTGCAATGTCTTTGGCGACGCGGAGGCCTGCCACCCCGCCCGAGCAGCCGGAGAAGTATAGCATGACTCGACTGGTGTTGGGGCGGAGGCCGAGACCTTTGGCGAGGTAGAGGTCGCCCCCGGGGAGACGAGCTTCGCTTGAGGAGACGTAGACTAAGTGTGTTATGTCAGAAACCGGCCTTCCCCATTTCTTGATGCACGATTGTGAGGCCTCGATTGCCATTTCTGTTACAGCTTCGTTGCAAATGTCGAGCCTTTGTCTGACAGTTGGGATACCTTCAACAGCTAGTTCAGGGTACTTTTTCAAGATTTCTTCGGACATGACAACGTATCTGGTCTTCACAGTGGTAGTCTTGCCTGTAACAGTAACAGAGTGCAGTGAAATCAGTGCTATATATGATCATTACCAAAATAAGTTCATCTTATGAAACTGTTTTATCATTGATCAACAAGTGACAGAGAATAATGAGAACATTTGCAGAAGGAAGAAGATTACAGAGTCGAGTGAGCTTCTGTTTCAACTCAGGATCATCGCAATTGGTGTTCCTGAAATACCCATCAACTAAGAAATCTTGCATGACGAGTTGGTGAGGGAAGGCCTTGCCGAGGGCTAAAATGGTAGCTTTTCCGGGCTCGGCATTGTTCGGCAACTGCTTAGTATCTTCACTTCCCATGGGTATTTCTTCTTGTTGGAAAGACTAGGAAATTTCAAGTGTAGAATGCAGAAAAGCCTAATGTTTCTTGCAAAATAATGGGGTGGGATTGTTACTTATATATGCTTACATTTGCATAGAATCTCACAAAACTAATAGCAGAAGGAAAGTAAATTAATCATCACAAGCAAAGGAAGATTTAGTATGATTCAACTGTCTGTATCATTTTAGATTGAGTTAGCTCAGAGGTGAAAACTTCATGACATTAAGCTACACAATGTTGGGTAATGGTTTGGTTAGATTTGGAGAGTCCTATGAACCTAAAGTGAAACATACATTTTAGACAATTAAGAGTTGACCAACTTTATTTCCTTTTAACACAATTAGGTGCATGCATACACATCTGCTGATAAGTTGAATGATAATGATGATGTAAACAATTTAACAAGTAGTTCATTTCAAGATTTTATAATATCAAATCCTCCACAATATTATATCATAAATCAAAAAGATCTGAATTTGCCAAAGGGTATAAACTCAAATATTTACAAAACTAAGAGAATTCTGAAGAATCAGAGCCGTGGAAGGTTAGAAGTTAGAACATAAACAATAGAAAACAGTTTGGCTAAACAAATACAAATAACGTTGTATGAATGTGGTGTAAGAAGGTCCATTTCACATAGTAACAGAACAGTTTGATATCAGTTCCTCATAAGATAATAACTGGCCAGCCGAACAAATTCTAGATAATATTCTGAGTACGTAGCAACCTTGCACAGGCTGCAGAGAAAAAATCATTGCCGTAAATAACTTACTTCACAGTTCTGCCAACATGAACACAACCTAAACACTTGAAGAAGTATAGTAGCAGTAGCACTTATAATTACTCGTATTAAATAACATAAATTGATGATGTTCCCAAATTAAAAATGGTCAAAGTTCCGATAAGCTCTTCCCATTGATAAAATCAACAACTTGAGTTGCTGTTCGATCAAGTGCAACGGAGACCGCAGCCAAATTTTGATAGAACTCTTCAACAGTTGGCTTTTCACCATCAACAATGTCCGTCACGCCTTTTAAAAATATTGTTGGCACTTTCAGAAGATCTGCTACATAAGCAATAGCTGCTCCCTGATAAACAGCAATTGACCAGCAAATATTCATCATAGAAATACATATAATAACCTAAGACACCAACTGTCCTCGTTAAAAGTTATTTAGGAGATTGAGATATACAATTATTTTTTGCATTTAAAACTTTCTTTCTTGTTTATTTTGTTTGAGCCATTCTCATGATCTTTTTACTTTAGCCTTCAAAAGGTTACCCCTAGTACTTGATGGTAGTACATGCAACTTTAACGATTGGGCAACGTCAACAGTTTCCAATAAAGCTTAAAATGCTAATACTAAACTTTTCAAATTTTCTTTTGGATAAAGTAGATGTATAATGGAATAATCCTCTCCCACCATGACCAAGGCAAATTTAGAAGGTGCACGTTAAAATGCGTATACGTGACTTTAACCGGAAACTCAGATTTAAAGTATGAGTAAAATATGAAGTTTGCATTAGTTGAAACCTAATAGACTTATTGAATCCAGAAAAGGTGTATATAATTTATAGATGATATATAAGAAGGCTACCTCCATGTCTTTCAAAGTTGCTTCATTAGCAACTATTAATGCTTCATCCATTGGGGTCATATCTAAAGAGTCTCCAGTAGACAGTTTAGCGACCTAAAACATGACCAATAAAGAGTTACAACTAGACAAATGTAAGACTATGTGCTGCTATAATGTTGTGAATGCACACAAAATTTGCCATGCATGTACGATGTAAAGTTAGTATGGTAATTGTACGCCACATACCACTTTTAAAAAAAAGTCATTCTCACAATGAAGAGATTTCGGTAACATTCATTCTGATAAAACTGACAATAGAAAATAAAAATGAGAGACTTATAGTCACGATAAATTTCCAAAACAATGGCCATCATAATAGAGATCCAAGCTCGAATTTCCACGCTTACAGTGCTTACCATGCTAATAAAATAACAACGTGAAGCTCCTCGCACATTCCAAGTGCTTCGTACAGGATTATCACAAAAATAAACAAATCTCTCTGTAATGCATACTAAAAATCATTATTTAAAAGTCACATTTATACAAGTGACTTACAAGATAAAAAAAAGAGTTTAGCATTCATGTATACATGCATTATTTAAAGTACAGCATAAATCAAGATTACAGGGATCAATGCGGTACTGATATAAGATTAATAACGTACACTTACTAGCCTTTACTATTAGGTTTGGTGTTTGAAGTGCCGGAAAGGGGAAGGGGATACTAACAGTATCTCAAAATATTAAAGAATATTGATGACCTTCAGATTCAGTTCTTTTGCAAGATTGGGAGTTGTGAATGCTTGACGTGCCCAACACCATAGATGTCAAGTACCTATAGATCAGAAAAGAAGGTTCATAGTTATGATTCAGAATAACTGAATAGTTAAGTAACAACAAATTGATTGAGTCTGTCGCTCCCAAAGTGGTAAGTCATGTTGCATTAGAAATAGTGCAGTGGCATATTTGCTACATATATTCCCCACATCCTGCAGAATGATTATTGACGTGTTCTCAATTTACAGAAACTATAAAGTCAAAGCATGTGTAACGTAACTGGAAAAAACTCAATAAAGACAATGCATAGGCCTCAAACACGGCACAAACCACAGATAATTAATGACTAGATTGTTCGAAAAGCTTTCTTACCATTTTCAGTGAACTTACATACATCTCATGGCAGTACCTAAGTTGGCCCCGGCTTTCTAATGGAGTTACAAAGTATAGAGGAATCTGGAAGCTATCTAGATTTCATCTATTTGTAGCTCATTATATCTATTAATATGCATACAAGCATTTGGAAACAAAAACTAGAGGAAGCAGTGAAAGCAAGCCAGGACTCACAGGGACGGGTATTCGTCTATCATGGAAGGCAACATCTGATGCAAGAAATACATCTCCTATGGAAGCGCCCTTTGCCTGTTACATCAAAACAATGATAATATATAGAATTGCACGCTCCATGCAGAGTACATACATGAGCTATCTATCTCACAAAGAAGCATATCAATCAACATCCTGAATGACCAGTTAAATATAACACTCTTCTCTTCTTCTTATCAATGATGTGCGAAAATGCATGGTGTATGTCACCATAAAGCAGGGGATGGATCACAAAACTTTTCATGAAATTGAAAAATAAAAGAAATAATAACGTAAAGAAGCAGACGTGTCTGTTGATGGTCGGGGAGTAGAAGGGAGAGGGCGGAGAGACATCAACTGTACAAGTATGAAGTGAAATAAGAGCAGATCCTCTCAGGACTCAAAACGACTAGTGGTCTGACTAAGCATGTTCGCTAATGTGGCCCAAGCGCATATTGTAAACAGAAGCAAGAAAAATTACCCACTTGCAATTCTATTACCTTGAACCCTCCAGCAGTTCCCGCATTTATAATAAGGTCCGGATGTAATGTTTGGATAGAACAACACGCCAGAAGAGCTGCCGAAACCGTGCCCACGCTGTCAACTCCTATCAAAAAATTAACTTCACTAACTCGGTAACTGTAAATTTAAGATTGGAGAGAGATGAAACGCTGTGCTGCAACAACCACAACAAATATAAATAAACTGGGAATTGCATTGCCACGGTATAAGTCTGATTTAACATTCCACTTCCATCCATCAACAATCAGGGTACTGTTTTGTTTCATAGGCACGTCTTTATTGATAATACGCGTTTGCCAATCAGAAACACCAAGAAAATCAAATAAATTCAATTGAAAAACTGCCCTGCACCAATAACCATAAGCAACAACCAAATATAATGGCATACACCATACACGCTGAGCGCATAAACAGTAAGTTCGAAAATAGCTGTTCAAACCTAACTTTGCGTCTTTTCCAGGTGAGACAACGTTAACGTTCAAATCTTTATATTTCCCATAGTACCTCACCCACGGAACCCCCTTTGGAAACCTGCACCATCAGATCAACATGATAAAGGATGGAACTGACTACACACATACACGAAAGAAGCTTATGACACGACATCAAAAACTAATCATGTTATAAGAGTTGTGCGACCGTGATTCAGTTAGTTATGCAGTCTGATGCTAATGTGAGGCACATTGCTTTTCGAACATAAATTACTCGAACAACACGTTAAAAGGTGTAACAGATACTCTATTGAATCCACATACATCAAGGAATTGTATATTATATTCACAATTGAAAGAGTTTAACACTGTAATACAAAACAAGAACTTATCGTTTTTCACGCTATTAGCCTCGTTTTCAGCTAATTAAGCAGTCTAATGCTGCTCGTGCAATGCTCATTGGTTTCCAAACACCACGAAATAAAGTACTCTTACAAATTCAATCCTAATGCATCAAATACCACAAAATGAACAGCGAATCGAAAAACGCAGGGCAAAAGGAAAACGAATCGTACGCGACACGAGAATCCTCGATGAGCTTAAGCTTATTCACTAGCGGCGATGCCTCCGCTTGCATAGCTACACAAACACATACAAATGCGCTACTCAGCTCAACAACCAGTGTCAGAAAATCGATTTTTTTTATTTTTTTTTGGAAAAAAAATATGAAATAGTACCGATTATGAAGAGAATATTCGAGATTCGACGCTCAGGTGTCGGCGCCGCCATTGATTCGTCGTCGTGCGGTGGCGCCATTGATGTGTACTGTACGGATTCGAATTTTCTTCCCTCTATTGGATATACTGACTGCTGCAAGCCTGCAACAAAATGGTTGGTTTATATATTCGGAAAATTGCGGAATTTACCCTGTTTTATAACTAAATTGGTAAATGGCTCCTCAATGATTTTTTTGTTGACAGATACCCCCTATGAAGTTTAAAACCTACAAAGCTATGATGTAGGTGGTAGGCCATTGATAGGAGGGTCGGGACACGGGGACACAAATTTTTGAAATAGATTTGCACTACATGGTGAGTCTGAGCAGTGTCGAACGCGACAACACGATACAAACATGTGTGATTTTTTAGAGTGTCGTTGTGTCAAAGCGAACACACGTGTAGACTGTCGGTATGTCACAACTATCAAGAATCACATAACGTTATATTATATGATGCACTAATAGTCATAAGAAATAAATCATGGTGTATGAGTATTGGATAAGTATCAGAGACTAATACATATCTAATATGTTACGTGTTGTATCCGTTAATTTTAGAGGGGGAAAAAGTTGATGATACGTATCTGATACGAACTTGGGGCATATCGTTATGTTTACGTTAAATTTTAGAGTGATTTATTATAAAACAGATTTTAGTAAATACCCCCCCCCCCCCTCCAACCCCCACCCCAAACTCAACGGTCGCACCACCACCATCGGCAAAGGAGTGCTCACTGTCACTAGATAGTCCCAATCGATACCTCAGCTCTGATTCCAAAATCCCATTTTGTTAAAGAAAAACAAAATTGAACATTAAAAACATGAAATCGAACCCCATGTGGTGGTGGTGGTGGTGTGACCGTGGGTCGGGTGTGGAGAGAGCTTATTTTTTCTTTTTCCTTTTTATTTTTCTGTTATTTTAAACAAAAAATATTAGTTATTTAAAATTATGTTAATAGAATAACATTATAAGTTTTTATAATTCATATAATAAAGATAATTATAATGATATAATTTTTTTTAAAATCTATTAGTTATTAAAATTAAACTTTTTCAGTTAAAATATATTATAAGTTTTTATATTCATATAATAAAGTTAATTATAAATATTTAACTTTTTTTTATTTATTAGTTATTAAAACTTAAAATTAAGTTAGAATTATATAGTACGTTTTTATAATTTATATAATAAAACTAATTATAAAAAAATACAATTTGATGACATGGTGTCCAAATATTTGCTACATGTGATGCAATTTGATGACATGGCAAATAAAATTGGACAAGGCATTTTTAATAGGATGTTAAAAAGTTATAGGACAAAAATCAAGTGAGCAAAAGTTACAGGGTATTTTTTATAATTCTAAACATGGCCAGATTTGCATGTTTACAAAATCCAAAGACATATTAGGTAGGATTTTTAGGCGATAGAATTTGCATATTTAACATATCCAGATTGCGGACCTAGAAAATAAGGTATAGATCTCGGGGGGGGGGGGGGGAGGGGTGTTAATTAATTAGCGTTTTTATATCCTCTTAAAAGCTAATTACACGTATTTTATGAAATAAATCATAGATATATTAATTTATTCATACAAAGCATAACATCTAACACAATCTTGTCATTATAAATTATTGAAGTAAAGAGATTAACTGATAATATAGTGAAGATTAACTGATGATATAATATACTTTATCACTATATCTAAATGATGTCAGAGTACTGACACAAAGTTCATGCGAAGCATTATTTTTTTGTCCGCCGGGTTTTGCAAATTTATTTTGAGTACTGCAAATGTACTACAGAAAATCCTAAAGAGACAATAAGGGCTGAAAGGATAATACATACCAGAAAAAACTATATATGCACAATAAGGAATTAGGTTCTCCATACACTAAATTTAACCACCCATCAGAATGTCTGTCATCGTAGAACAGAATGTCTGTCATCGTTTCTACATCCAAAAGTGACGTTTTAATGATTTAGCATTGAACTAGCTAGCTATCCGTTGATATGATTATGCAAACTTTTTCCCTTGCAATAAAATAAGAAATGAGTAATAATATTATTTGAGACGCTATTCGTAACTGATAAACATATAACATTTTTTATTTCATTGGGATCTTGTATCCCTCACTACTCTTGTACCTTAGCTTGGAAAGGAGGTAATGGTGGTAGAAGTTACCAAAAATACCCACCAAGAAAACCGAAATACCGATATACTTCAAATCGAGGGAAGGTCTTGAGGCAGATGTTGAAACTAAACCATACCAGCAGCGGCGATGAAGTCGCTGGAGGACACTAGAACGGCGGTGTCGATCACGATGAAGCCACTGCAATTTGTGAAGGAATAGCACCTGGAAGTGTTAAGTAGACGAAAAATATGTCAGTCAGTTTCGACTTAATTACAATATCTAGCGGGACGAAAAAAAAAAAAGAGTTTCCATTCCCAATACACATAAGATAAGCTGATAAGCATCATAGTGTATTTTAGACTTAGCTCGTCACAAAGAACATTTTCTATCGCTGCAACGCTCTCTCATAACGGTTGTTGATGTCATGTTCAAAAGTCATTTTGCTTAAACAAAATTCATTAAAAATCCAGTTCAACGATGGTCAAGGGATCAAATATCAACAAGCTTCTATGAAACCAAAAACTGACAAACGCTCACTCTTTGCGTTGTATTACACCGACAACAAGCCAAAAATAGCTAGCATAAAACACCAAGTCCCGAATGGCTCTAAATACAGGAAGACACATAACAGAGGGCCCAATAACAACAATAATGCAGAGTACAAGCGTGAGACGAAATAAGAACATCGCAAGTAACAACGTTAATATCGATGATCATGATCACAAGGTGAAGATGCTATCGACATGTCATCATCACAACCCAGTTTCCATAATCCGTGTATGACAAATATCCACATTTATCAATCTTTTGAAAGAAACCACAAATCCAGATTCATCAAAAAAAAAAGCACAAGTGAATATTCAAAATCGAAATCAAAATGATCACTTCAAACAACCAGATATCGAATCTCTTAAACGTGTAACAGGACGACATTAAACAGGAATCCTACCATAAACCAACAAAATCTTGACAATTCAACAACACACAATACTTCATAAGCTTCCAATATGACACAAAGAAACACATAATAACACATTAAAGACTCGATTTTTCGGCAACATAAATGCAAATTTTTGGTATGTAACAATGAATACCTCAAGGTCCCTTTTGAGGAAATGGATGGTAACAGCTGATTTGAGGATGAGAAATCTGACCCCCACCTCCTAGAAATAGCCAAAACGACGAAATCCCGGCAAGAAAAACAGGCGAGTAGAACATACCAACTTTACTCGAAAGCAACGATTTTTGTCCGAATCCGGGAGAACCCACGTTCCAGAATTTCGAGTACTGCAAATGTTTGCCGAAGATTTCGGAGATTCCTAAGAAGAGAAGGGTCAAAAGGGTCACACCACAAAAAAGCGTACAGATTAAGGAGGGTTCTTGATATACAAAAGATGTGGTGTATTTTAGTTGTGACAAGTATCCACTCGTCTTGTTTATTCTATCTTTCTCCCATTCCTACCGTACACTTCTCGGCGTTTAACAACTAGTTTGATATTTCTCAAAACAACTAGTTTGATAGTTTTTAGTAACTCTAAACGTCTTAGACATTGAAGGTGTAAATCGCCATTTCAGTTAACGTCGTCTAACTTTGTACTGCCCAAGTTAACGCTATCTCTTCCGAGAATTTAGTTCCTCCCGATCAGCATTGCAAAAACAACAGGAGACCGGGGAGCCGAGGACCATTGCAACTGCCAAAAGCTTATTCCAGGGACTGATGAATGAGCTTAACATATTTAGATCCTATGATATCAACCAACTGATAAATGTGTTGAAAAAAGCGGAAGCCTTTTTGCTGTAAGTATTTCCTCAACTTGAAGAAAACTCTACACATACTGACACCGTAAAGACTTGTACTTGATCTTTCAAGCTATCACAATGACATCTCACCAAAATCCACCACATGAACAATACCCTTCCCTGAAATGGTGAAACCGATTATTATCCCTCACAATAATCTCCCTCCCTGTAACACTAGAAGCAACCTTCATAAAAGCATGACAATCCCCACAAATCCTCAGATTCTTCATGATCCTAATCGGAGCTTCTGAAGGCAAACACATCAATCCAAATGTAAACGCCAGCTTCTCACTGTGATGCTTCAGCAACTCCTTCTTGTAACTCTCTTCAACATCATGCAGGTCATGCTCAACATCACCTCTGAAACCCGATTTCTCCATATCTTCCAGCAATTTATCCAACCTCGAATAAACCTCCATGATCCTCGGATGACTCCTTCCCCCAACCATGAACGAATGAACTTTATCTTTAATTTCAATCCAGCTCTTGCCCTTCTCCTTCTTAGCTTTGCCATCTTTAAGTAGCTTCCTAGCAGCTGCTACATCATCCCACCTCCCGTTCGCGGCATATATGTTTGAAAGCAGAACATGGTTCCCCGCGTTATTAGGTTCAATCTCAAATAATTTCTGGGCCGCAACTTCAGCCAGTTCAACCTTCCGATAAACTCTGCAAGAGGCTAAAAGCGAGCCCCACATGGAGGCTGTAGGTTCAAATGGCATTGTTTCTATTAAACCATTCGCTTCGTCAATCTTCCCTGTTCTACCGAGAATATCGACCATGCACGAATAATGAAAGACATTAGGCAACAAGCTATGTTCTTTCGTCATCAAGTCAAAATACTTACGCCCCTCCTCCCCCAAACCCATGTGGGCACATGCCGATAACAAAGAAACGTACGTTACTTCCGTCGGGGGTAAGAACAGTTGTTGCATCTTCTCAAATAAAACCATAGCCTCTAAAGATCTAGCATTTCTAGCCAAACCCGAAATCATTGTATTGTATAGCACAACATTCTTCTCTTTTGCGTTGGAAAACAGGGCATAAGAGTCTCGAATGCTTCCACATTTTGCATACACATCCACAAGAGATGAAGTTATATACACATTTGAACCACAACCAGTTTTATGCACCACGGAATGCACTTGTCTCCCTTCTATTAAAGCAGCCAAAGCAGAACAAGAACAAAGAACTGACGAAATCATGAACGTATTCGTTCCCACATCAGTCCTTTGCGCCCTCCGAAACAAAACTAAAGCCATTCTGCACAAACCCCGCCATCATCGAACTCCACGTCACATCACTCTTCTCCGATAAAGATTCAAATACTTCCAAAGCATCCTTAATCACACGACACTTTGCGTAAACATCAACCAAAGCAGTTCCCACAAACGGATTCGATCCCATCAACGTCTTAACCGCAAAAGCATGCAACTGTTTGCTCTCAAACGCGAGAACCTTCGTTGCGCATGCACATAAAACGCTCGACAATGCAAACTCACTGAACTTAGACCCTTCTCTCAACATCCTCACAAATAGTCCCAAAGCCGTTTCCCCATCACCATTTTGAGTGTAGGCACCAATCATGGTGTTCCAAGACACCACTCCTCTCACACGCATTTGATCGAACACCTTCCTGGAGTAGTCGACAAGACCGCATTTCAAGTAGAGGTTGATGAGCATGTTGGAAGTCGAAGTGTCTGCTTGCAACCCGAAATGAATGATCTGTGCATGGCAAGATTTGCCTTGTGCAAGTGATTTTTGTTTGGCACATTTTTGAACAAAGGTCTGCTGAATTTGCAAAAAGGTCCCTTTTGTGCACACCCAAACAAGGTCTAGTTGTTCCGGTGATATCCATGTCCTTTCTCCCTCGGCTTTCTCAGTTCCATCGCCTAAAAGATTGATCTCTTCGACATTCCCAGTAAACTGAAACCTGAAGTTATAAATAAAGTTAGTATAGGACACGGGTGGAGACTACTTAGTTAGACCAGCACAAACGATTTTGTATAAGACGGATGAAGCAATCAATAAGAATGCACTAGGTTTAACAAGAAAATATCATGAACTCTCTCTCTCTCACACACACACAATTTTACTGACAGTTTCTCTGATCATTTGACTATCTATCATATGGTCATTGTTGCCAGGTCGGTTCCTCTTTTAAATAGGAGTTTTCATAGTGGAAGATGTAGGTTTCCAAGTGTATAAATATCTTGAAGCCATATATATGAAATGTGGAGAGGTTGGGAATTGCTTGTTACCCATAATAGAAATGAAGTAGAGTCTTAGTATTTGAAATATCTGGTAATAATTTGAGCTAGTGAAAGATATTCATCTCTCAGTCATAACTTCTAACAGATGAAAATAAATTTAAGACAATTTACCATGGCCGTTTCATTAGAAATAAGAACAAACTAAACCTTATGACATGATTGAGGTGTAAAATGGTCCTGTCCAAGAGTCTGAAAGAAACTTTCTAAGTAACATGTAGATACATCGATAAATTCACCCAAAGACGTCTTCTACCACCAAAATTTAAACATATTCCACGTCAAGATATGAGGAAGCGAAGTTAAGGGCTCACCATTTTTGAGCTTGACCTTTCCAATCTGTACCCCATTGTTGATTAAGTTTTTTCCTGACATGTGGTGGAAATTCATATGTCAACCAGTATGGCACCTGCACCTGCAGAGGAAATTCTACGTCAGAAATAAATCAATCATGTATTTCTGGAAAAAGACACATTAAAGATGAAAGTTTTTCATAATATGGTAACTCCAGCTATGCAAAAGATGAGAAAGCGTAGAAGTTTTCCAACAAGCTGAATTTGATATCCTTTTACATTCTTAGATAAATACATATAAATGTGTGTGTGTGTAAAAATGAAAAGAAAATATAAGACTGTATAATGCCTGAGGTTCTCATCTTTATTTTACACATATTATGCTGGAGTCTCAAGCATATAATATCACTTCTTCAAATCCCAATCCGCACTTTGTAATACAGTATAACTTTGCATCTGTGCGTACTGAAGTAACTTGGTCATCATTGCTTGGTTCGAGGACTGTTACTCATGGAATTGAAAGATGATAAATGTACATAAACTTCACCTATAAGTATTTGGAGGTTCAAGTCTACAGCTACAATTCCTAGATACAGGCTCAATCTATATATAATTACAGCTTTCCAGTTACATAATCTTTACAAGAGCCGAGCTAGTCAAAATCCTAACATCTCTCCTGGTGAGTTTCCTATTCAAACTCAAATACTATGACTTACTCACTTTAAATATTATTTGTGCTGGAGTTTATCCAATATAACATGAACAAACGAAGTCATTGCTGCTAAGTGCTAAATTCTATTTGTATGAGACAATTGTGCACGAATGCACAAACAGTTTTAAGTTATGACAGGCTCCAAGCTTCTGTACATATCTGAGATCACCTTGGCAATTAACAGTGATATTTTCAGTGCAACGGGAGCATTTCCAAAACTTTAACAACAGCAATATGTTTCAAGGAATGGTCAATTCCAGATACTGAAATCTTGAATTCTGTAATCTAACTTTCCCTCCCCTTCATGTGCCACTTTCCCTTCCTCTTCTGTATGCTCATCACGAATACTTTCTTTTTCATAGAAATCAATTTCACATTCAGACACTTAGAGCTTGAGTAGTTACCTTAAATTTCAAATACAAACACTTGAGCATGCCATAACTTTGTCACTAATGGTTTTAAATTCCACTTCCGACTGTTAATAAATCATACTTCCATCCTCATGAAACCGAAAAACCATAATGCACGCACCATGAAGAATAACCTACATTCCACCCCCATTTTAGTACTAATTTGCGTGTCTAGCATTTAACAACCGAAAAGAGTTGTAACTCAGCACGGGTCAGTCAACTCTCCCTACGTACCTCGGCGACAATTTCAGCTGAAGCAACACCTTTTTCTTCTCTTAACTCCCGCATGGCCGCATCACGGGGATCCTCACCGTCATCAACTCCACCCTACAAATATCATTCCAAACTTCAATCCCGACACGTTTGCTTCATAACGATAAGCATTAAAAACAAATGCAGGAATACACATGAGCATCCACTAGAGCAAAATCAAGATTCCTATTTTTTATTTTCACAGTAAAAATAACAGTGAGATTCTAACCTAAGCATTTGCCAAGAATCTGGTATATCAAGCCTTGAAGCTGAAAATATCTATGAAAAAATAAAATAAAAATTTATCATCAATAACACTCAAAAAGAAAACCAAAATACAAATAACAAATAAAAAAGCCACCTTTTTTGATGGGCTAATAAGACAAATTCCGACGTTTCTTCGGTAACCCTTAGGTGGGTTTTCCATGGATGATGCTCGGCAGTAACGACAAACAGTAAATTTAATGGGTTTCGGAGGGCAATTTGGGAAAATAAGATTAGGTGAATGTATATGTATTCTGTGTAATTGGAGAGATCGACAGCATAAAGCCATTAGCCTATCGGCTATCATTAAGGTAAAGTTTGAACCTTGGGGCGTTTGTTTGGTGAAATTGAGTGGTGGAGTTTTTACGGACCTGACAAGGTTATTAAGAAGAAAAAGAGTTAAATTCTGTTGCATTTGCTTGATGGATGCATCAATATTGACTGATATAATACGCCTATGCAAAGTAAACAACACGATCAGACAGGAATCAACTCAAAAAATATAGACACTGCCTCTGAGTGGTTCTATGCTAGAACAGGTCCAAAAATATCAAAACCATTTCCTCTACATGACCACATCACAACACTTATACAAAACCTTGCATTGACCGAGACAAGATACTACATACAATGTGCAATGACATGGTGTGTTAACTTCACATAACATTTATGTTGGTTAATATAGAACTGGTTAATCAAAACACTATTCACAAATGATTAAAGAAAGGAAATAGGAAACTCATTCCTGATTTCGCGAGCAGCTAACCTCATACTAAATGAAATTATATTGCAGGATGACTATCTAGAAATGTAGCTAAAACGAGCAACTTCGCATTAATGTTTTAGAATTAACTGAAACCCACCATCCATCTACATCAAGTGTTCACATTCGAACGGACATGAAATTGAATACCATGTCAGCTAACCAAAATAACTAATGAGTCCACCGTGGAACCTTTAGAAATAAGCATTTTCTAAACTAAAATTACTAAAGGACGGCAAATCACTAAAATATGGATGAGGCCCATTTCGAAGTATAGTTTCCCCAACAAAAAGGATCGTATCTATCGTATCTTCCACACATTCTTTCTTCTCTAGTCCTCTTCCTAGTACCAAAAGCTATTGCAGACACAAAATCGATAAATCATACAAAAACAAACATCGGAATGGCAACTTAAACCATCATCTCGTTCCCCACATGCCACGACCTAGAATGAACTGATGATCGGAAATATAAAGTGAAGTGCTTCAATTTGCCCAAAAAAGATAAATCACAAACCGCTAACATATCCCCAAAGTTTCAGCTCCGAATATCAGAAACGCCATCACACGCGAACTCATCGATTTACAATGCTCATTGTTTTTCAAATACCACAACATAAATTACTCTTACAAATTCAATCCTAATGCATCAAAAATACCACAAAATGAACAACGAATCGAAAAAAACGCAGGGCAAAAGGAAAACGAATCGTACTCGACCTTCAACGAATTGAAATTAAGCTTTTTATTTTCTTTTTTGGAAAGAAAAAAAAATATGAAATAGTACCATTGATGTGTGTTCTTCAACCTTCACCACCTGACTGGTACTGTACGAATTCAAATATTCTTCTCTATTGGATGATATATTTATACAGTGGTGCTGACTGCTGTAACAAAATGGCGGTGGTTCATACATTCGGGCAAACTGCAAAATTTACCCTGTTTTATATCTAATTTGGCAAATGACCCCTGTGTACTTTTTTTTTATTTTTTTATTGACAAACACCTCCTTACACGAAGTTTAAAAGCCACCTACCTATAATGTAGCACCCGACAAGAACTTTTAAAATAAATTTGTACTTACTACAGGGTGTGTCAGACGTAGTGCCAAACACATCAATACGACATAAACACGTATGCTTTTTTAGAGTGTCGATACGTCGCATCCATTAATATTCCTTATCATTGTAAATTGATGCTCAAAGATAATTACACAAAACTGAAAATATTGAAGTAAGGAGGGAAAACCATAAAGTAAAGAGAGTCATTCCACATTGGAAAAAGAGCACTCTCTTTTTGGGTTTATCAATAGCAATGCATTCTTAGCATGATAAGAATGTGTTGGCTAGTGTCTCCTCCCTCTCCTACGTGCGCACAGGGGGGTGCAAATGCGAGCCAAAAATTAGTGCGATTAATGCGATTCGGGCTTGCGCACGCGCCGCATGTCGGTCCGTTTAGCCTGTCGGGTTCCCGCTCGCGTGGGCCTTGTTTTTGCGCACCTTCAATATTTATTTTTTTGTTTTAGGTAACAGAATTAATTCAGATTCGGATAATATTTCTATATTAAATTCGAAGCATCAAAACACGTCCAAATTCATCTGAAGATATGGTCTTATCTTAATTACGATCCGGTATTATCTTAATTAGAGATTTGCATATATCTAAAAGATCCCGTTCCTTGTTAATCAAGTCAGCCGACTCTCTCCCTAATTAGTATAAATAAGGGTCGCTCCCCATAGGGTTTATATCAAGCAAAATTTACACTTTTGCATACACGAAAAAAAAAAATTATCATTGTGTGGTGGTGGTAGTCTATTACTGTGCGAGTTCGCCGGGATTGCTCTGCGAGTACTAGCAGTCAATTCGAAAGGTCGTTTTTATCCTAGAAAGAGTTAATCCAACGATCTAAACAAGTGAAAAGGACTAAACTACTTTAAGAAAACCGAGAAAGACTCGACCACTTACTGCGGTTATTTTCAGTTTCTGCATTACTAGTTATTTTATTTATTTACATGTCAATTTAAATACTGTTCGTTATCTCCATTGTTTCTAACATGGTTCTATGAGGTTAAGCGGAATGGACATTGGGGGGGGGGGGGGGGGATGTATATGTGATCCTTCGATACATCGATTATTTATACCATCATTTAGACGTGGTTCTGATAATGTGATCCCTCATGAGTTTCAATTAAGACTAAGATATTAAAGTTCCAAGAAAACATAACATTCACTTCAAATTAACTCAAGCCCTGATCTTCAAACAGAACTTGCGAACCAAATTAGAGCTAATTGAACTATTGAGGGCTAACAACACACCAAATTAGAGCTAATTGAATTATTGAGGGCTAACAACACAACTACATCACAACTACATTGTACTTTCACAAGAGTTGGTGCAACAGTTTATAACGACTGAGACTATCATGCTGCACGTTCAATATCAAAATGCCAAAACACGTGCAAAAATTTGATCCTTGCCACACCAAACAAGTCTAGTTCATCAAATTAGCAATTTCAGTCGTCAAAACACTACTACTGGTATAGACAGGTGCAAATATCGAATTACTGCTGGCATGATGCTCAATACTCCATAGCTTGATTCCCTGTGTGCCTTGCCAATTCCGTCTACATAAGAGTTGAAACATTTAAACAGGTATCAAATAGAGCTTTTAGTATCACAACATACAATTTTAATAGGCCAGTATTTTGACTATTTTATCATTATCATTACAATGTTTCTTTTGAACCAGAATTGATGTATAAAAGAGAACTTCTCTTGCATAGAAGACGTAAGGAACAGGAAATGACAACCTCGAGTTTCCAGTATATGCGGTATGAAGACGCAATAATACTTCTCAAATCAAAGCGTCAACAATATCTAACCAATAACAATTGACTAAAGGTATATAGTCCTTGACAATCGACAATGAAACATCATGTTACCAAGGTAAATTTACATCTAGTACTATGTTTAGAGA
This sequence comes from Linaria vulgaris, assembly GCA_948329865.1. Taxonomy (NCBI): domain Eukaryota; kingdom Viridiplantae; phylum Streptophyta; class Magnoliopsida; order Lamiales; family Plantaginaceae; genus Linaria; species Linaria vulgaris. The sequence goes on from OX415251.1 coordinate 6,057,193, forward strand.
AAATGCACAGTTGAGCTAATGGGTCATTATCGAGCAAAAGACATTGGTACATGGAAGCTACTCGAGACACCATACACAGTAAAATCTTGATCAATGTAAGAAGAAGCAGGATAATGAAAACTAAATGCAATTTCTGGGTGCAATTTATAGCTAAGCCAACTGTCTTTTATAGGGGCATAGCTTACAGCTTCCAGGCTACGTTATATGTCAAGGTGCTAAAACTAAATGCTATAGTTAGTACATCTAAAACCATGTCTACAGTCTCAATGGCGTACACTCAAGAAAAATCATTCGAGAGATTAACTAAAAATGCATACACAAAAATGCAATTCTAATGAGGAAAGTTCTGAATATCTGCAGATTCTACCCAAGTTTCAACAATCACTCAAACAACAAAGTTTGCTCGAATCAAGAGGGAACAGTACGGTACCTCAAATTCATTCCTAAGATGATCAAGCTCCTTATCCAGATCATTGATAGCCTGATTATAAGCTTGCATTGGAGAAGATTGGCTGGCAGTATGGATCTGCAAATCAGACCATCAAAACATCAACCTCACAAGAATAGAAATCAGACTTGTCCAGTCAGCACAATACCACGTACAGTCAGGGTGCCAAAAACCCCTGGAGTTGGGAAAAAAATATTCATTTAGCAGCTAGAAACAAAACCAAACACATCCAATCGACAGGCAAAAGAATTCAAGAGCTTGGATAAAATCATAAGTTTCACAATATGTCAGCAACATTACTTTATGAACGAAGTTGTTCACTTCAAATCTTGGAGACTAAAATCCATCCCAGCTCAGCTCTGTGTCCAGCTTCAATTCAATGCTTATCGCTACATCTAAGCTCGAACTAAGTTTTTCCAAAATACCTAAGGGAACGCCTAACTCATCGTCCCCACTACTCCCGAAAGGTCCATATCATGCAATACTAAACCATCGACAAACTATGAACAATGTGTAATCCATAAAGCTAAGAACTAATCACAGCATAACAGTGCACAATCACAATCCCAACACGAGGAAACCGAGGAACGAACCCTAATAAGTATCTTGTACTTGAGCGGGTGAGGCAGCTTGTATCCAGCAAAGAGCACATTCTCATCCCTGTGCAATTGCCTGATCATAACAAATAACACACAAAATTAGGGTTAGGGCTTACACTCAAAAATTCACAAAAAAAAAAAAAATAATAATTAAACACATACATGCGGAGAATGTTGCCTACGGTGTGGTCCTCACGCTCGATGGTAAACGACGCTGCATTGATGATTTTCGTGTCCCTCTCGTACGACACCCTGTTTCGTTAATAAAACAACAAAATGAGATTTGTGTGTACAGAGAGAAAGAGAGTTAAGAGAGAGGAATTGTGCTTACTTTGATACGCCTTCAGGTACAACAAATCGCTCGTAACGGTCGGGAGCATTCATGTCTTCTTCTGCTTCAAATGAAAAAAAAAAAAAATGGTGTACTGATGGTATTATGTCTTCTAGAATGGGGAAGAAGAAGCAATGGGCTTGTTGGCCCAAATGGCAATGGACTTCATGAAAAACGATTGTCCAATACTTATGTTGCTAGGTTAACACCCTATTTAAATACAAGTGAGTTGTAAACTTTTGGCTTGTATGTCTACAAAAAGGCCATTTATGGTGGTAGAGTGGATAATCGAGGCTCGAGATATCGATGGGGCTCGTCATGGAGGTGCACTAAACGTTTTTTTTTGTCATATACGATGCTGAGTTACCATGATTGTCGATAGCATCATTACAAGTTGAGTAGAACAGTTCAGGGTTTTCGAGCCTTTAAAGGGATGATAAGAGAATTTGTTTGACGCACATATATAATTAGAGCTCGTGTTTAAAAGTAGTTCATGCTACTTGGGGGATTGTTTTTTGATGGTGCATGGTGCGGTGATATCAGTGCATGGAGAGGTCATAAGGGATCAATTACATATAATGATCATTCACTTGGTGGTTATTTAAATTCTACGTATTGCATGGGTTGCTTCTATGAGGTTAAGCGGCCAAGTCTTGTATCGATTATTTATACCATCATTTAGACTTTTAAAAGTAGTTCAAGTTTATTAACTAAAAGCAAAAAACTAAAGGCAATCTTACTGCAAATCAAAAGTGTGAAAAAGATTACTAGAACCTTAAAGAGATATAAGCAATGTACAATCACGGCTACATTCCTTTAAGAATGTACCCGTGCTCCTTCAATACATCGATTATTTATACCATCATTTAGACTTTTAAAAGTAGTTCAAGTTTATTAACTAAAAGCAAAAAACTAAAGGCAATCTTACTGCAAATTAAAGGTGTGAAAAAGAAGATATAAGCAATGTACAATCACATGTTGATGGCGTCACTTATATTATCCCTTTAAGCTGATGAAAGTATCATCCTTACAAAAATGTTGTTCAAATAAAAGAAACCAGTCTCAATTATTTGAACTTTTTAGTTTCGTGTTCTTTTCTTTAAGATAGACCAAAATATATATTCAAGTATACAATAGTATACAAAAAACAAAGTGAACTAATATTATAGGTCCACAATTTATTAATTATTTTTTCCGAATAAGCATACGTGTTTAAGGATTAACATGCATCCAAAGGTGAATAAGCAACTTAAAGTTGATAAGTATCAAATGATAAGCAAAAGTGCGTGTAATAAATATCACGTATCTGATATGTGAACGACGAATCGACCAACCACCACAAATATGAATCCTTCCATATGTTTGACTCTTCATTTTTCCGAAGGCCGGCGGTCTCAATTCTAACATGAAAGCTATGGAGTTTTTTTTGTTTTTTTGATAATTAGTTTTTTAGATTTATCGTTACATTCTTCTTTTTACAGTACCTAGTGAGTTGTAGTTGTAGGTATATTGAGAACTTCTTATTAAATTATCTTAACTCGAATATTATACACAAAAAAAATCTTACTAGCAACCTCTTCTTCGCTAATTCTTCATCTTAATTTAAATCTCAAAATCGGTAGATCGAAAGCCAAATCGTACTTACCAAACTTTAGAAAATCCAAATCCCCTAATTGGATTTGATTCAACTACATGGTATCAATCAACTTGAGGGCCCGAACACAACTCGGTTTAACCATGAATTTTTGACCAAATAAATAGACCAAAAGAGCCTTGTGTTTATTTAAGAACATGAAACTCACAATCAGTCACTAATACCCATTTATTTATTTATTTATTTATTTTCTCCTCTAACAAAATGTATATATGTTGTGGGTTGCTTTATAAATCGAACTCATACTAGTCAAATCGGACTCAATCGAAACCAAAAACATTCAAAAGTTGAAGGTGGTGGCGGACTAAATCGGAAAAGAAAAATAAAAATTTGGGGAAAGTTGAACAACTTACTGTTTTGGAAGGGGAAGGTAGTGGCGTGGTGGCGTCGTGGAGCGGTGGTGGTGAGTCGGATGAAACAGCAGTGGTGTTGTGGCGTGGTGGAGCGTTCGTGGTGTCGTGGTGGAGACTAGAGGCTCGAGCGCTCGTTCGTGGTGGCGGTGGCGGAGGTCGGTTGAGTAGAGAGTGGCGGAGGTCGGAGAGGCGGGACTGGTGGCGCCGTGGCGGGCTGGCGGCAGAGAGTGAAAGAGGTGAGGGCGTGAGGCAATTTTTTTTTTTTTGAGAGAGAAGAGAGTGTGGTGGCTGAAAAAAGAAGCCCAAAATGAAATGGGGTATTTTTTTTTTCTTTTCATATTAAGTGGCAGGCGGGTCGGGCTGGGTAACCCGCGACCCGCCCGTCAGACAGAGGGTTACCATGTATGTATGTGATTTGTTTCTTTTACAAAAATACACTAAACTGCGGGTTTGCGGGTCGTGGCGGGCAGGTCGAGCAGGTGGCGATTATATGTACACCCCTAGTCGAATTACCCATGAATCAAGTTTTGCTTTGGTAGCATGTTATGGTCGGTCAAATATTGGAAATTTTTCGTTTCGGCATGTTTCTTTAAATTTGTACAAACTGTAAATACTTGTGTGTTCGTTTGTGTAGAACTAAAAAATAGAAATAATTCGTTACTTTTCTTTGAAAAGAAAAGAAACTTTTGTACACGTACGATATTACCTCTATTTGTGTAAGTTACAAAATACCTTTCGAAGAAAATAATACAATTTGCCTAATTCGTAATTCATAATTTGTCGTTTTTATGCCACTAGCTCTCAGTTTTTATATAGTTTTTAATGGGAATAAAAATCAGAGAAAGTACAATTGAAACAAAAATAATTTCACTCTTATTCCTTTTATTTTAAATTTTATACTTAAGATAATCACAATTGCTTGGATAGATTCATTTTCTTGCTTTATTCAGTCAGAAGCTCATCACCTACATTCGAGAATCATGTTCATTTTTGATTTAATGTCTGGAAAAGTTATTAATATTGCTAATTATTGATGATATATATCTCTACACGCAATATTTTCAGTGAACTTCAATAATAACATCTATTCTTTTTTTTTTTCAGGTTTCTTTGGATAAGATAAAAAGGCTCACAGTTTCAAACATGTCGAAGGCTTTTCTTTGAGTTCTAGTTAAGGTCTCGGTGCAGTTTTTTCCTTTGTTGATGTCTAGTGATCAACCATTGCCTGGAAAGTGAGGTATGATCCAGTTGCCACTTTTGGTGTACCCGTAACTTTTACAATCCTCGTACTATGTTTATCTTTAACCCTCCTTCTAATTGTGTGCCAAAAAATGTTCTGGCTATCGAAAAACTTATGTCTCATATAGTCGTGACCTAGTTGTGATGAAGAAGATATGGCCTCTTTGCCTAATTTGTTGCTTTAGAAATTTAGGTGCTGCGATGAAATTAGTTGATGGTAAATAAATTAATATCTTTGAGGATTCATGATTACTAGTGTCATGTGTCCAACATCCTCTCACAGACAAATGATTTATCAGGTAAAGGACATCTTGATTGAGGAGTCCAACATTCATCTTTGATATAAATTTTTTATGCAGGCGATCATGTACCAGAGACAAATTAAACATTTATAGTAAATGTGATGAAGTTAATTTTTACATTTTGTTTCTTCTCTTTTGTGTTTAATTTAATTTGAATTGGGGCATTGTTCTTTTGTTGGCATGGAGATTTATTGACCATGGTTATATTAATCAAGAAAATTTCACCATTCTTATATAAGATTTTGGAGGATTCATGTTGTAGCATTGGATAGAATGGTGATGAAATAATTTATAAATTTGGGTTAACCGTTATAATATTGAATTTGACCAAGAACGTTTCTCAGCCTCCAGCTTTTTCTGCAACTAACTAATATCATTATGGAACTAGTGTGAAATATGTAAGTTGTTGCTTTAGTTAAATAACCCCTTCTCTAATCTAGAACATGGTATTTGTATTTTTAAACTATGTTGCACATAATATACTCCTCATTTCCAGATTCATGCTACACTTGACATTCATTACAACATTGCTCTCTCTATATTGTACTGTGACACAAGATAGTGTGATGACCACTTGTAATCATCTTGGCTCTTTTTGTGTTGCACCATCTATGTACTATTTGTCTTTCTCCTTCTAATTTTCAGATGGTTATAAAAATTGTGAACAATTTCAAGACTACTAGTGAGATGCAAAAGATGGAATTGGAGGTACCTTACTTTACTGATTCTTATTTGAGCAATTTATGTGTAATTTCTGCAAGTGGATGTTGTTTTGTGGGGGTGCATATGTTATTCCACGATTTTGATTGCCGTTGGATTTTCTTGGATCATATTGTCGACATGCTACAATTACATTTCATAATCCTTGTAAAGGAGTACTTTTACTTTGTTTGTATAAATAGATATTGACTTACAATTGTTGTGATTGAAAGCTTTTATGATTAACTTACATTTTGTATTTTCTGAGATGTTATTAAGAACTTTCATTTTGTATTTTTTGAGAAGTTATTAAGAAATGAGCAAATGGATTGAAGCAGCCAAAAGACTTTCTTCGGGAACTTATGATGTACAACAGGAAGAAATATCTTACATACAGGTGGGGCCCACCCACTTTTATGTGCGGAGGTACCACCTCAAATCCGACGCTTTTGTCCAACATTTTTTCATATTTAACATGAATTTATTAAACTATATATTAAGTATGGTTTTATATTTCTCAAATGAATTTAAAATATAACAAAAAGTACTACATGTGGTTGTTGTTTTTACACTATCAAAAAAGTAACATTTATCTCCAACTTTTTTGATAAAAAATGCATTAAGTTTTGCCATTTTGGACAACATTAACCAATAAATATTTGGTTCAAAGTAAATAACAGATGTAGTTTTTCCTAATTTACTCTAACCTAGTAATATCTTGTTTCTCAAACTTAAGAAAAGCACAAAGTACGACCTTTTCCAACATGCATGAACAATTACATTCCAAAGCCATATCAGCAAATTCTTACACACATATGAACAGTCCTGCAAAATACAATTACAACTGATATTCACTCACATCATATACATATATGTAGTTCACAACACATTGCCTCCCTTCGAGTCGATTTACATACAGTCACCACTTTTAATCCCACAAAAAAAGAAGGGATCCCATGATCACTAAATTACAAAGCAGTGGCTTTAGTATACATATCAGTACACATGAGGTTCAGCCGTTTCTACTAGTGCCGTCTCTTTTTCTCAACCTAAGAACTCTTTGTTTAGTTGTTTGTTGCAACGGAGGGTCCTCCAGAAGCACACGGGACATAACATAGGACAAGAGTTCTTCGCGGTGCGAAAATGTAAAATCCAAGTGCGCGTACTCAAACTCCCTGTAAGAAACGTCCACGCCCGAATCTTTCATCAGCTTGTAATGTTTCTTTACCATAGATGGCCGAATCACCCTGTCTTTCCTGCCTCCGACCAAGTCAACTGGAATGTCGATGAAGTTGTAGTATTCTCCTATATCGAATGGCTCTTGGGAGCCGTAAGCTTCCATATTGGCTGCGGCGCTGCCATAATCAAACATTAAGAACTTCCTTGCATGCTTCATCTGCGCAAGATGGAGAACCACGCGAAATGCAACACCTGGCATATCATTCATATTGTAGTGCGGCACACCTAAGACCCCAAGCCAATTTGAACTGTCCCCACCGACAACATAACTCATGAGTGTTTGTACCAACCCCCCTACGGCAGGTAAGTTGTGGAAATCGCGAGCTAATTTATTCAGTAGCATACGGAAAAACCGGGTGGGAATATAGAAAGCGGGCAAAAATGGTGATAGGACGGGAGCAAAGAACAAAAACAGGTATTCAGCCAGCGAGAATAGGAATGTGGAGTCATGATGAAATCCGGCTGGAGAAAGAAGGATCATCCTTGAGAGTCTGTGCGGCTTTTCCTCAACCCGACGTGTCACCACATACATTAAAATAGCAGCCCCACCAAGGCTATGACAAATTGCACAAATTTTGTAAGGTTGATCGGTTTTATGTTCTTCCTCGATCTCAGATGGGATTGCCTCAGATGGTACCGACTTCAGTTCAGACATTTTAATTTCATGTATCTTCTCTATCATTGCAGGTATATCTTCAGTGCCATGCTCGTTGATTGAGTAAGACCAATATCTGCAGCAGAATAATCAAGAACATCAATACCAAAGATGTGTTCTTTCCTTTTGAGGTCTTTACCAAGTATTCAATTTGCACATTCCAAAAGCACACCCAAAAAAAAGCACCTGTTAAAGATCTAGATAGAAAGCAGGTACAATGAAGAATTTAAAAATTAAAAATTAAAATTAAAAAAAAAGAAGTAAGAACCCTGAGTACAAAACAACACCTACGAAGCACAATTACAACATTGAACCGGGTACACCTATCTGGTTACTACGTGTAATGATTTACATCAAGTCTAGATATCTGATAACTAGTGCTAACGTATATAATCATGACGCCACGGATCAAAATCAAGACTATGTAATTTGACTTCAAAATCTTTCAAATATATCAGGAAAAATGACTATAAATATGAGAAGCAAGATACAAATAAATTAACATAGGTAGATTAATATGAACTACGGTATAAGCAACAATCAAGATGTAAGTAAATGATGTACAAAAAAGGGAGGCCAAAGCAAGCATTTTACAAATGGCATAATTTTTTTTATAAATCTCAATAAAAATATTTTGATGTAAATGCAATGGTCTAATTCATGATTGGGTTAACCACGGGTCTTTTAAGAGTTTTAGATTAGTATGCAAAAGAAACAATATGTAGATCGGAAATGTCCACTACTTTCTGAGAAAAACAGAACCAGCATCTTCAGAGACATTGTGAATCGGACACTTACTTTTGTGATGAGATATTTTTGTCCACGTGCTCTCTCGATACCAGTCCACGCAAATTCCCCAAAAAAACATCATATCCTGGAAAATAAAGAAAACCACGCAAAGTTTCATGAAGTTCAACGTGGAATTTACTAGGATCCACTTACACCAATTAGCAGGAGATAGGTGCTAACCTTGATCAAAGGCTGCAAAAGCTGGAGAACCCACGACCCCATTGGACACCCAACTGTACAATCAGAGTAGATGAAGTAAGAAAAGAGAGTGCTTAGTATGATGCTTCAAAACCAATCAAAACATAATAAGAAATATTGGAATCAGAATATGAGAATTGAAGTATATCAAGTACCATGCGCGTCACCATAAGATTAACTGTCATACCACCCACCCCACCCCGGCCATGAAAAACACTAAGAAAAGGATTAGATACACGTCAGGACAACTAGTAAATGGAATAGACCACACTATCACATGATAGAGACCAAAGACAGACTTTCATACATGTATCAGAGCCCATCTAGAGTAGTGAGTGGCCATTCATCAAGGCATACTTCAGACTTTCAATCACTAACTTATGGAATAACAATGAGAGGAAACATCACTTTATCACCAAATTTGCACTGCACCTGAGCAAAGTCATGACTTACCCCATGGATGAATCTAATATTCCATGTTGCAAATAGACAACTTTTCGTGCATCCCTTCTGCAATATGAAGTTCAAGCATCAAAAGATTGATAAAGCAGTCAATCAAGGATCAATTGACAATTATGAGGCTTTTTGAAAATGCATTACAGTAATCACAACAGTAACTATTGGTTTCATTAGCAAACCTGGGGATCCTTTCCATAAGAAGTACATAACCATCCTTTGTGACCACTCGAACAGCTTCATAAGGATACCTGAGGTAACAAAAACATATAACCCTTGCTTTGGCAAGTAGATTGACACATAAGCATATAGGTCGACTGTAAATTTTGGTCTGTACAGCATCCGGTTCCAGCTCGAGGGATAGGAGTACTCCAAGTTTAATCAATTGATAAATGGAATAAAAAAGATCTTGAGTGGTGGATTGTATTATAAAATTTAGTTTAATCTCTTTCTGGATCTGGTGAGCCAGCAGAAGTAAAGCGAACACCAAGCTTAACCCAAGCAAATAGCAAACCAATGATAATCAAGAACCAAAATAGAAGTCGAAAGGGCTCTCCCTGTTTGGAAGAGGTGGCATAAGTTATACTACATGACACGTAATTACCAAAGTAAGGCAAGTGAGATATATTACAAGATTTATCAACTTTAATGAAGAAAAGAGACGAAAGGAACACTGAGAGATAAGGAGAGCAACCTCTGCACAGACATGGGTAAGGAGAGGTAGGTTACTTTCTCCTTCAAATTTCTTGGTTTCTAGATTTATTATAGTTTTGTGGTTTCCAGTTTCATTTTACTTTTTGTTACTAAAGCGTCAAGAAAGTAATTGGCAGATTTTCAATCTCATTTTCACTATTAAGGCTAATGTTCTGCACTTTCATTTCCTGCACCTTTTTTCTGCTAGGCATGACCCAAAAACCATTTCAAAACATAAGTTGCAAATTATAATTAAGAGAGTTATGCAGTTTCACTCAAAACAGGATCATATACTCAATGCAAAAGCATATATTGAAAAAGAAATATAAGAAATGCAGTTTCAAAAGATCAAAATGAAAAAAAGAAAAAAAAAAATTATACCCAAGCTCCGTTATGACATCTTGACATGTCCGGGCATCTGTATTGAGGGGACTGCGAAATGTTGTTTTCCTTTCTGTGGGAGTTGGATCATCTTGTGATAAAATAGTTGTAGGAACAGAAGTGCTGGAACCCTCAGCAGGAATTTCTTTATGTTCATGGCTTTGGGACGAAAACCATCTTAATGCTCTTTTTATAGTGTCTATTGGAGCTAGAAGACAGTGAGCTGCCTTGTGAAAAACATCGAATACAGATTCTATGCAGATCTCAGTTGCTAGGTGGAGGTCCTAAAACAACACAAAATCAAAGGTTAATCTTCAACCAGAAATGCTCTTTAGTTCCACAAATACACTAAGAAAATAGGGCAGTAACAATAAAAGATTTGCTTTATAGGTTATCATCCGCGAGACAGATCATGGTGGCTCAGATCATCGTGAACCACCCTACAAATGGGATATGCCATCACTCACATAGAACAGGATGGAAATGCATATAGAAACTAACCTCAACAATGCCACGCCTCAGATCAGTATAATAATGTAGGTGATGGCAGATATATAATATTCTATGCATGTTTACCAAGTATGATAATGCATGCATTGCCAACCAAATTATGAATGAGATCATTGCATGTCAATCAAAATATACTTTTTCTTTGGTATATCATCTAGTCACCTAGATAGGATAGGATGAAAAGCATATAGAAACTAACCTCAACAACACCACGCCTCCGATCAGTGGCTCGTTGAACAACATTATCCTTAAGGGACGGCGTTCTTCTAGGAGAATTTACAGTTAGAGGCTGGGATCTTCCTGAGTTAACAGGGGCTTTAGAAGCGCTACGAGAGGCCAATGTAAAGAAATAAAGTGGAGCAGCCAAGAGAAGTTTCAAGAGAAACAGAAGCCATGTAAGTATACACATAATCCACCGTATCCAGCTTTTATCATACTTGGTAAGCCTACTTTCCCTTGACATTCGGGAACTCTGCGATAAAGGAGTCCCGGGATAGATAATATCGCTATCTTCTCCTTCAGATGAATAATCTGAACCTGAGGATGTATCAGAATCAATGGAGAGTTCATAAATGAACTGATTGAATGATGATACGCCACTGCAATTATCAAACAAGAAACGTTGTGACTGATCTTTCATGTTAAGCAGCTAAAGGTGTACAGCAGAACAACTGTAGAGTAAGAAACAACAGGCATACGATTAATATATATAAGTTTGTAACTACGATATGATCTCTAAAAAATGATACAGATTTCATTAATATTTGATTCATAAGGTGAATTCATTAGAAGAGGTTCACGAACTACCACCACAAATACAGAATGAGAGGACCATCTGGAGAACTCGAAACAACCTTTGTTATGTCTGAATTCAATTAACAAGAGTTTTCGGTCTTAAAATGTAATGTAACAACAGAAAACCCATTGTCTTGGTTAATACCAGGAATAAAAAAGATACTTCGTGGAGAATAACTAAACAGTCCATAATACATGTGGAAGGAAAGGAAAACATACTTTTCCATCCAGCGTGGGAGCCGAGGTCCACGAAAAGTTGGTCTAAGCTCCCAACCATTCATGCCTTCAAGAATAGAAGCTTTCCCCGGCAAGATAGCCAACAGCATCGCTGACACTCCATTAATAAACCTTACAATATTGTTCAGTGATTCATAAGTGAACGTTTTTACGGACCTGACAAAGTTAGTAAAAAGGAAAGGAGTTAAAACTCTGTTGCATATGCTTGATGAATGCATCAATATTGAATGATATAATACGTCTCTGCAAAGTAAACAACCTGATCAGACAGGGAATCAACTCAAAATATATGGACATTGCCTCTAGGTGGTCCTATGCTAGAGTGGGTCAGTAAATAACAAACTATTTCCTCTACATGATCATATCACAACACTTTATATAAAGCCTTGCATTGACTGAGACAACATATAATGTGCAATGACATGTCATTAACTTCATACAACAAGCGTACTTGAGCCTCTACTCCATCATTAACTAATCTTAGATTTTAAATTTGCACCAAAAAAGATATTCAACAGGTTATAATATCCATATCACGGAGGTCCGAAATACACCAGAAATAAAAAATATATAAAAAAGGGCAGATTTCTTTAGGCGAGGGCAAAACATGCTAAAATATGGAATTTTTCAGTATTTTGGCAAGACGAGTACATTGAATAAATAAGTGTGTTCCATTTAGGAAATTAAACCCCTTTTTCCATGATGCTGGTCATCTCAAGAAGAGAGAACAAGCTTAGGCCAATCATTTTGGCAAAATCAAAAGAACTTACATTTAATTAATTTACTCTAGGGCAGGCAAAAGACTACAACTTATTCGGAAAATACTGTCGACCCCTTTTGTTGTTTTCAATAAAGTTTTCCTCATCTTCATCCTTTCTTGTTCATCCGGTATCGAACACTTATGTTGATTAATATAGAGCTGGTTAATCAAAACACTATTTACAAATGTTTAAAGAAAAGGAAACAGGAAATTCATTATTGATTTCAGAAGCGGCTAGCCTCATATTAAATAAAATTACATTACAGGATCGCTATTTGAAAATGGATCTAAAAGGAGCAACTTGGCATTAACGTTTTAGAAATATTCATCCACATCAAATGTTCGCATTTGAATTGACATGAAATTGAATTCCATGTAAGAAACGTACTCTAACCAAAAGAACTAATAAATCCACCGTGGAGCCTTTAGCAAGAAACAAATACGCATTTTCCAGACGAAAATTACTTAAGGACGCGTCACCGAGGAAGCAGAGCACTAAATACAGATGGAGCCCATTGTTTCCTCAAATTTTGCAAAACTACCCTGACTTTCCATCCTATATCTATCCAGTTATCATGAAAAGAAGCTCTGTCCATATTGATTCACATTTATTCCCACACGTGCTTGGTTTCACAAATTCTGGCAAGACTTAAAACTGATATTTAGAAATAGGTCTGAAACTACTCCTAGATTCCTATCTACCCTATAGACTTGTATCATTTCCCCGAACACAAACGAAACGATTCTATCTTCCACACATTCTCCTCTTCCTAGTACCAAAAGCTACTGCACGCACAAAATCGACACTAAACTTATACAAAAACGAACATCGCGACAGCAACTTAAACCATCATTTCCCACTTCAATCTAGAATGAACTGATGATCAGAATTATAAAATGAACCACATCAAATTGGCCAAAACAGAAGAATCACTAAAAACCACTTTATATATCCCCAAAATTTCATCTCCAAATATCAGAATTCCATCACACGAATCAGACTCTTCAATCGTAAGCTATATTACCCACAAATACATACATGATCAGTACAAAACCAGTAACAATTTACATCAGCAAAGCAAATATCCTCCTTCAACAGTACATCAAATTAAACCAAGAGTACAATCAACAGAAGCAAATAAGCGGACCATTACAAACACGAAATTGAGGGGAAATGGGACAATAAACTCACTCTTTGGTGATGGCGAGAACATTGTCAACAAACTTTTGCATCGTTTATTCGTATTTTTTATTTAATTTTATGAGATATTATTATTATTATTATTTGTATCGATTTTTGATTAATGGATAATAATAATAAGACGAGATTTGGAAGCTATATTGCAGGAGAAGAAATTCGGATTAGGAGAGAGAGAGAGAGAGAGAGATGGAGAGAATCGGGAAGAATCCGACAGATTGGAAGGGATTGCTGTTTGTTTGGTAGCGCCGAAGAAGATATTTATTTATTTATATTCGCAATGATAATTAAATTAAACCCAACACGAAGCCCTTTTCATCATTAACATGGATCAAAATTTTCATGTGTTTCCTCGAAAAGTACCGAAATGTTTCCGTTTTTGACTCTATCGAAACGAAAATTACATGTAGTTTCCATGATAGCTATAACTAAGATTTTTACGAAATCTTCGAAACATGCCGAAAAATTCTCGAAATATAACGAAATGTTTCTAATTTTCAACTGATCGAAACCTACTCCGAAACCGAAACTTTAATCCATGATTTTTTTTTGGTAAATAGAAAGTTGATACAATACTTAAAAAATGTCTTTATCATTAATAAATTTATTATTCAGATTTATTGCTTTGTATGCCACTTTGCTTTCTTGAGGGGGTTCTTTAGATTCTTTATTTATTTAATTAAACAAATAAATTTTGACAGAATTACAAAGAAGACTATCTTGGAAGTTTTGACATAATTGCAAAGAAGACTATCTTGGAAGTTGAATGTGAAGTTGATGGAATACATAAATATGGGTATTTTTTGATGAAAAATAGTAAACTCGAAATTCAAGTAAAACGAGATTTTATCATAAAGTTAACGAAGCATGTTTTCGACAAGATATACCACTTGGAAACGGCCACCTAGTCTTTACGCCAACGTGATTTTAGCAAAATTTCAACGTTTAGATGGTGAAAATTACATTTTATTCTATTTTCAGCGGGATTTATATGTTTACCTATTTATTTTGGTAATTTTTAGTATTTTCTTACGTTTGGGAGTTTCATTTGTGGTGATGCAATATCGTCTAAGGCCCGTAGAGTCGGGAGAATTCGGGGATATTATCAATGATTATTTTTCGTAACACCAATCTCGACTTTGCAAAAATGGAGGCAATATTATTTTATTAAGGGTTTTGAGTGAATTACAATGGGGACTCGTATGAGATAGCTATTTCTTCTTCATGGAGTGATTTTAGTATTTTGCTAAGTACAATGATATGTGTAGTGAATTTGGCAAAAATGCACTTGTCCATTGGATGTTGAATAATGTGTTATTTATAGTGCTGGTCCTGAGGTATTTCGTCCAATATGAGTCGGTCTTCCATCTTAACTTCGGTTGGTGGCGATGGCCAATGTTGTAGATGGTCTTCTGCGCCAATGGGGGTCATTTGGTACGAGGCACCCAATAGCGTGAGTTTGACCGAGTTCTTATGACCGGGTAATGATGATGCCTGCTCCAATCGTCTCGTAGGATTTTTTGAGCCAATGAGGGTGAGTCGGTCCTGCAACAATCGTTGATCTGGACATGTAAGATTTATCGCCTTATGCTCCAATAACAGTCTTGGACCGACGAGGCATACTCTTTCGTCATAATGATGGGTGGTTGGGAGTTGCCTATAACACAGGTAGTGGATACTTCCTTTGAGTTGGGTCGTGCCATCGTGTGTTGGTTTATCCCCGCGCGTTCTGAGAGGGGTCTTCGAGTCGTGTTTCGTCCAAGTAGGTGCGAGATCTTCCGAGCTTCGTCTGTCCCCGATCTGTTATATTGAGATCGTGGATAAGAAGTCTTCTTCATTTGACCCCTCACTCGTTCCCTTATTGTTTTGTATTGTCTTCCCTTCTCAAAGATATTTCGGCTAAGTATTTTGCGCTACCACCAGGGGGTTCCTTATCGCGGGTCTCATGAGATACGGGCTGTGGAGTTAGCTCGTTGATGGGTCGTCGTATTAACTCGATTGGGGGGGGGGGGGGGGGGGGGAATCCCCTTGACTTTCCTTAGGGTACCCCCACAACTGACTATGGGCAGTTAGGTGAAATATACTCGGGTCTTTTTGTCCAGACCGTGTACCTTTATTAGTGCGTTAGCTGGTCATGACCCGCGGGTACTTTCTCCCCAGTATCTAAATCGTGCACCCTTATTGGGCGTTAGGTAGTCGTGACTCGGGGGTACCTTTTCCCTAGCCCTTGGTCATTTTTGTTGGGTACCATTTTTTGTCTTTTTTCGATGGCGTGGCGGATTATGCATCATCAATCTGTATAATTCAGTTGTCTTTGAGTCATTGTAGTGAGCTACATCATAAGTATTTGTGAATTACACAAGTTGTGAAATTGCCCACCGTGTTTCAGAAATTACATAAACTATCTTTATTGTGCGTCACATATAATATTCAAATACTCTCCCCTTATACGGCCTTTGGATCTTGGCACCATATATCATATAATTTGAGTATGAAACCAATATATTTTTTGCCATATAAGTATACCTAACTAACAACAACCAATACAACCCCAATTCATTTGTGAGGCTACATGAACCAAGCATAAGTCACGTCATGTAAAACAAATAAGTTATTTGTCTTATGTTCGTCCTGATTGAGCATGGCACTTTTATTGAGGTTTCTAAGCTTGCTTTTTTCATATGACATTCGTCGACGTTTTTTCATTGTCGATGTCCTCGTTAATCATGTCATAACTCAAGACGCTAATGTGTCGTATTGGTGCGTCTATATATCTTCATTTTAATGTGATTGGACCGCCGTGAACGATTCTTTGCATTTCTCGTGAATTGGTATCACACATAGTTTGTAGTTAATGTCGTAATTTCTTATTTTATCACTTGTTGTGTTATCCCACATTTATATTTAAATTCGCATTTTGAGAAGTATATTTTAAGGAACTTAAGACTTTACTTATAAAAACTTAACTCAAGAAGGGTAGGTTAGAGGCACACATTACATGGCTATAACAACAATTCTAGCCGCCAAAACTTGCCCATTAAGTTACTCCAACCAGGGTTAAATTACCAATGGAAAACGGTATAAACACTTGCCACATTACCTTGATTTAAGCTGATTTGGAAAATAACCCCTATGAAACACGAGTAGTTAAAATTATTCTCCGTGACGTTAAGAAAGTGACACATAACTCCCAAGACAAAATTCACTCGCCCAAACCCGAAAGTAGTGTAACCTTTTACACGAGAAAAAAATCCATGTAAACCATTTTTTCAATGTATATATATAAATAGACACGCGCTTTTATAAGACCTTAATCTGACAATTTAGCATCACATAAT
Source organism: Linaria vulgaris (assembly GCA_948329865.1). Classification (NCBI taxonomy): domain Eukaryota; kingdom Viridiplantae; phylum Streptophyta; class Magnoliopsida; order Lamiales; family Plantaginaceae; genus Linaria; species Linaria vulgaris. Next base: position 6,074,067 of record OX415251.1, read on the forward strand.
GTAGGGTAATTCGCCAAACAAATCTAGCACATGGGGTCATTCACGAATTAAACAATAATGTAGGGTAGCATTGCAATTAACAATAAATTAGCTCCACCATTTCCACAATTACGCGCTTCATTTCCTTTTATATTTTCCAATTTTGGCGTTCAGTTCAGTTAACTTAAAACCATTACCAAAAACCCAAAGCTTCATCCTCCACGATTTTAGGTCACTCTGCAAATTGTACGGATTCGAAGAGAGAGAGAGAGAGAGAGAGAGAAATGATGGTGGAGGATTTAGGCGTAAAAGCGAAAGATGCGGCGCTGAGAGAGGTAGCGAAGCTTCTGCCGCTCCAAGCGATCGCCTCCATTAAAGCCGATTACGTTAATCGTCAACAGGTACGGCTTTCGATTCCTCATTTTCTATATCTATCTCTCGTTAATTTTGTGTATGTGTTCGATTTGCACTGTGTTTGGAGTTGAGATGAAAAGGAATGTCAATTTGTGTTCTGTTCGAGTGATTGAGTGTGATGAGTTGATGAGGCGTATTGATTGTGAGTTTTGAGTAAAGGATAGCGGTTACTAAAGTCACTTGAAGTGATTCTGCGTTGATGCGTAGACGAGGCGTGTCGGTTGTTGTGTGTCTGAGCATGGGTAGTTTCTAGTGGTGATGGCGAGGATATTCAGCTCAGTTTGTGTGACTGTGTGTTGACGCATGAACATGAGTACTTTCTAGTCGTGATCACTAGGATGTTCAACTCAGTTTATGTAATTCTAGGTTGAAGTGTTGATTGGTGAGGAGGCGTGGATATTATGAATTCTAGACTCGAATTTTTAACCAGTATTTGTGCTTTAGTACGTGATTGCAATTTTTGGTTTTTTTTTTTTTGTGATATTCCTACCTGAAACCTTTTGAAATTTCCATTTAGCTAGCAGTAGAGGAGTGCAATGTGTTTGGAATCGATAAGTTATGCAGATCTAGTCAATTGCATCTTTGGGGAATTGTTTGTATCTATATCTTGGATTTTACTCGTCTCTGTTTTCTCTTTTAAAATTGTGTTTTGGCCCAAATTATGCATAGATTGCCTGCTGCTGTTGGTGATTAAAACTTCGGCTGTTGATTTGTATCAGGGAATGACGCATTGGACTATCAACTTGTAAAATGTATAGTTTCTTACATTTCCATGTTAAATGTTACGGAGCACTGGCGTTGCTGTTTCATTTCAGGTTGTTGCACATATATGGCTTTACAACCTGTTACAGTTTGATTCTCCGGTTTTATTTTCAATCCATAACTTGGTTCGGCCTGTGAATTCTCGTGTTCAGGTTGAGGATGCACGAGCAGGCCTAGAATTGCTGTCGGCATCCCAGAATACAGTAAACTTTCTCAGAGAGAATTTTATTGCCATTGAAAGGTAAGGAGATGATATTATTTGTTTGATCTAAGCTCTGCATCCATTGACAAAACAATATATTTGAGGTGATGACTTCCACACGTTTTCAGCTGATATAAAACTGACTTTTGTAACAGATTATGTCTAGAATGCCAAAAATTGATAGAGAATCACAATCAAATAAAGCTCCTCAGTAATGCAAGGAACAATCTATTCACAACTTTAAAGGTCGGTTTGATACTCTATATATATTGGTGACACTGACTTCATGATTAAGCTTATCCAGTCTCGTGTACCACAAACCTAACGCACGTGCAAATTTGAAGTTCAGGAATAGTATTATATAATTATCGTGCAAGTATATATGTATCTGGAGTTATTGTGCAGCTGGTCTAGAAATGGGTAATCAAAATGCCATTCCGAAATTGGTACTTTAATTCACTTATTTTTTTCATTATTTGTATTTTAAAGATATCACTTTCCCTTTATTGTACTAGTTATGTGTATCAAGTAGAAGAACTAGTTTTCAGCCAACCTCTTAATTAACTTAAATATATTTTCAAGTAAACAAACAAATTCCCGAGATCATGCCAATGCATATTAACTAATGAATTGGTGTCTCCAGAACTGCTCCTAAGGAGCATTTTTTCTTAGATAGTTGATGTTTTCCCAGTTTTTGGTTATGGTTGCTGGTATCAAGAGTTCAGCTTGTTATTGATTTCATTATTTTTTAACAGGATGTGGAGGTTATGATGTCAATATCTGATGAGGTTGCCGAGACACATGAATCTTTGAGTGATGACAAGGAACTTATTAACACTTACGAGGTTGAAAATCTTGCGTCCATGCGTGATTTACAGTCTAGCTTCTCAAGTAAGAACTTTGTATCATTTTAAAGACTGTTCTTCTGAATTTGTTCTCTTAATCATGTATAGAGGTTAACTGTACTGGAGGGCAAACGAAGGTTTGCATTAGCTGCTGCGGCATCTAACAAAGCGGAGGTTGGTCGCCTGCGGTCAGAATTTTTACCCTCTGTTGCCATATCTTAATGTTACACTCCACAGAAACTCATTATTATTATTATTTAACTACATTATAATTGTTACTATCATATAATTTTAGTACGCTCTTTTACTTTCTCGATAATGTGTTGAGTATGATTTTGTCAGAGACTTTGAGGATATAGACCACACGTGGGAAATATTTGAGAAGACATTATGGGGTCATGTTTCCAACTTCTTCAAACTTGCTAAACATAGGTATGGTTGTTTTTATTTGCTCATGAGATTCTTCTTCAGGTCTTGTTTCTTCACTTCTGTGCTAATATGTTAATAAGAGTTGCCAATTTAGATGAACAACCTGGAATGATTTACCTTTTCTGTAATGTACCTATTGTTTACGTTATTGAAGATATTAAGATTGTACAGTTGCATTTCAATTATCCCCTGCTGTTCTGTGCTCAGCTTAATAACTCTATTCTCTGCAGCTATTTATCCCCCCTATTTTCCTTTGCAGTCCGCAAACTGTGGTTCATGCATTGAGGTATGGTCTAATTCGACCACATTGACATATGACCTTTATGGTTCAGCTTATATTGTTACTAATGAATATCATTACTTTACCACTTAAAACGAGTAGGGTTGTTGAAATGCAAGAAATCCTTGATTTACAACTAGCTGAAGAAGCTGCTGAGGCTGAAGGAGGCAGTGCGATGGCGACCTTGGCAAATCCTCATAGGACTTCCAAGTATATACCTCACCAATTAATACATCCTCCTTTCCCTTATGGTTTACTTGTCTACTATATGTTTTGTGAGTATAGATATTTTGAAACTGTTCTGTAGCACTTTGTTAAAGCATTTTTCCTTCAGAAAATCTACGATTACTATACCATCTTCGAGAAATCTCACGCAGAAGAAGTTGATCGTCAAAGGAAAACGCTATAAGGATAAATGTTATGAGGAGATAAGAAAGTCTGTTGAATCACGTTTCAATAGATTGCTCTCTAAGGTTCATCTCTTAGGATGCTTCTGTTTTAAGGCATTATTATAGAATTTTATGAAATCTCTCTATCAATTTCCATATCCTGATAAAGGCGTACCTTTCAGCTTGTATTTGGAGACCTAAAAGGATCTTTGGAGGAGGCTCGAACGGTACTACTTTTCAGGATCTATATTTTGGTTAAGTGGAATTGTCATTGTACTTTTGTAAACAGCTGATGAAATTAACTTGGATGTGAGGAGGAAAATAAAGAGGAAATTGTTTTTCATTGTGTTGCAATTTTTTTTTCTCTGATAAAACTACTTGTTTACGAGGCTTTTACCCTCAGCATTTAATTGAGTAGATCCAGTCTTTCTTTCTATACATCCTATATATTTGCAACTGACGAAAAAAATTTGGCTTTCTTTATGTTCTTTCTCATATGAGACTTTTTTAAGCACTCCGTAGCATTTGAAATATCTGTTCACCCGCCTTGTAATATATCATTGATACTGTGTGGCAAATTGAATTTATAGGTGCTTAATTTTTGTGTGCCCTGACGTCTTCACGTTGCTGGTTCCCTGCTTTTTGAGCACTCTTGAAATGTATTCTAATGGGCATCTAATAGGGACATCTGGGGACAATAATCTTTCATGATTTTGAGTGGATTGTGAATAAACTTCAACATCACTTAGTTTACAAATGATTGAACCATGCTTCTGTTTGTGGACGCCTTATTCTAAAAGTGACCCGATATAATCAACGTAAGTATCACGAAAGCATGGTTGCAAATCATTATCAATGTGACTGAAATGCACTAGTTGTGGTTAAGTTTTTTTGTTCTTTGTGTTATTTTGTAAGCTTAGAGCGTTGAATCCTCTAGCTTTAGGAGAGGAGTGTTTGAGTTGTTAGACAATAAATTGTTCGGTGAAGATTGCGTGGTGTCTTCTTATTTGCAACATGTATCATGTATGTCTTATTCTAATTGAATGGTCTTGTTTACTCTTCTCCAAACTAATACACTTACAAACATCGGATATCATGGTAAACTCTCTGGTGATTATCAGATTGCTGAAGAACTTGAAGATATGTATGATTATGTTGTTCCCTGCTTTCCTCCTAGGTATGCCATGTCAATTGTGAATACGTATTTTACCTAGTCCCTGAAAGGGATATATTTTCTTGTTACCGTATTGTTCTAATTTTTTACAATCCTTTGTTCAAATTCAATTTCTTCAGATATGCTGTATTCCAGCTCCTGGTTAATCTTTACACTGAACATTCAGTGGCTGAGATTACTCAGTGACAGAACTCATGATCTGACAAGTGGTGAGATACTAAAGGTATTTGATCAGGATCCACTATGGTTATTCTATTACCACGAATTGAGTAAGTTTTTGTAGTATGATATCGCGGTCTGGCATACTTTTGAGGTATGCACTTGATCAACAGTGTATTCTTGAACATCCGGACAGCCTTCTCAGTTGTTTGTATAAGGCGAAATACTTCCCGAGTGCTTCGATCTTGGATGCACGACTTGGAAGCTCACCATCCTTTTAATGGCGTAGTATTCACGAGGCTATTTGTGTGGTGAAAGCGGGATTACAATGGCGCGTGGGGACCGGGGATTCTCTATTGATCTGGGAGGATGCATGGCTGCCCCGACCTACGTCATATCGTCCTATCACTCCGAGACGATCAGACCTAGGCGAGGCTAAGGTGTCTTTCCTTATTGATCCGATTTTAAAAAGTTGGGATGTGGGGAAGATTAGAGAACTTTTTGAACCCAGATGTCGATTTGATCCTCTCTATACCCTTGCGGAGAGGAGATACACCAGACATGAGAATTTAGCACTACAATGCAAATGGTCGATTCTCGGTGAAAAGTGCTTACCACGTCATACGCAAACAAAATCTGCATAAGAAAAATCGAACGAATTGCGTGGGTACGAGCGAATAACGGGATTGGTGTTTTATTTGGCGACTTTAGGTTCCAAAGAAGATTAACTTTTTCATCTGGAGTGTGTTGGAATATTTTACCAACAAACTGTAACTTATTCCGACGCCATGTTGCGATAGAAACGGGCTGCGGCGTGTGTGGCTGCGGAGAGGAGGACTTGTTGCATTGCTTTCGATCACGCCACGTTACGCGGCAAGTGTGGGCTCTATCTCTACTTCCTTCAACCTCTCTGATGGGAGTGGATGAAACTGGGGAGTCTTGGATTAGACGTTTAATTAACGTGTATGATCGAGTTTTGGTGTGTCGGATTGTGATGACTTATTGGGCTATTTGGTTTAACCGCAACAGAATTCTTGTCGGGGAAATTGCGTTTGATCCACGACGTATTGTGACTTTTGTAGATGGGTTTTTTGAAGCATGGAAGAGAGGTGTTCAGTTGAGAAAAATCAATCATGATGATGGGGAGAATGAGAGGTGGAATGCGCCTCCTGATAACTTCTTCAAGATCAATTTTTATCAAGATCAATTTTGACGGTGCAGTATTTCACGAAGATAGGCTGTCCGGAATTGGTCTTATTGCGCGTAATTCAAACGGGGAGATTCTTTTCCGGGTTGCACAAAGGGTCGAGGGGCTGATGGCCCCGGCAAATATTGAGGCTTGCGCTGCAAGACTCGCGGTTCAATTGGCGATTCATGTTGGTTGGACTCACGTGCTATTCGAGGGCGATTGTTTGGTGGTGATTCATGATATTTTACACTCGAATTCGTGCGAGGCCGACTATGCTAACATCATTCACGACATACGCCGTTTAATTGATCATGAACAAGCGTTTACTTTTCAATGGGTTAGTAGAAAGGCTAACGGCGAGGCGCACGACATTGCAAGAACGGCGGTGGAGAATTCATCTTGATTTCGCGAGGATTTGCCCAACTTTTAGTTTTTCTCTTTGATTTTTTGTTTTTCCGATGTTTTTTGCGCTATCGTTTGGTTCAGCTGTTGCCGAGACTACGTTTTATTAGCTTGGCTTCTTTAGTATTGACATTTGGTTACCGGCGCTTTGTCGGGGCGGTGATATATATGCAGTTTCTCAAAAAACAAAATAAAAAATATTGGTGCAATTATGTACTAGAATTGAATGGGTAAGCTTATCCAAGCCGTGTTGTATCCATTTTTTCAACCAAAAATATATTCGATTAAGAACCCTTGTATGTTTTGTTTGTTGTGTGATTTTACCAATTAGTGTGCAAATGCAACAACTGCCATTAATTTAGAATTTTAGATCTAGATTGTACTACGTAACCAATATTGCATAGTGTATATCCTTGGCAGCATTTTGATACTGCATGGAGAAGAATTGCCGACATATGATAATCTTAGTATCACGCTTAATTAGCGAGAAGGTACCAGATATGTAACATTTTAGCTCGTTTCTTCGATACAGTTGAATCTTTCTAGCAACACAGTAACCTAGCCTTTATTCAGTCTCTCTTCTAATAATTATGTCACAGAACAAAATGATTTCAAAATAGACCGTAATATATCAAATCAAAATCATATTAGAAAAGTCAAAATATATAAGATTAGAAAGCTGTAAAATAGATCCGCCACTTCATGTACCACGTCGACATTTTACCACAAAAAGTCAATGTAGTAGTACAACGGTCAACTTCCACGCTTACATGTTACATAAAATGGTACACAAGTGGTACAGATGATACTGCTACATTTCTAATTTAGCAACTGCACACATAACAAGTGCTTCATGCCACACTTCATCTGTTTTTTGCCATACAATTACTACATGTGCTTTATTCGATATACACTATGGTGATGATGACTGGAGAAGTGTGGAAGAAGAAGCAAGTGGCTCGTGCACGACTGCATTTATCGACACTGAAACAGGGTTGCCTTCTAACTGCAGCATGATGCTTCCCAGAACTTCGGTCAGCAACTTTTTGAACTCCTCTTCTTTCACTGTTTTCCCATCAGCCGCAATAAACATCTTAAGAGCTTCGGTCATTATACCGTCCATCTGCGAGCATAAGGAGAACAAACGTTTGTGCACGCCAATTAACAAACGTCTCATATATCACACCAATAGTACCACTATAGTTTAAGGCGACTCAATCAAATTCATACACACTAATAGTACCACTATATTTTAAGCCGACTCAGTCAAATTCCTACTTTTCGTGCAGATTTGGAAGACTAACCACACCAACACCAATTCATAAACAGTTAAAAGAAGGCTTGTGCAATTCAAGTTTTCAGATTATAGTTGATTCTCGATGATATTCACCCAAACGCTCTTTGGTATTCAATTTCGATTCTAACATTTTAGTTGACCAAATCATATTAATTGAATTCAAGTGCTTTTGGCTTTGCAACAAGCAAAACTGACCAGATTGATCGTAAATTCAATTTCGGTGCAAACATTTTAGTTGACCAAATCAAATTCCTACTTTAACAAGGCAATTCATTAATCAAATTGATAGTTTTTTGGCTTCGCAAAATGCAAAGGTGATCTGATTAATCGCAAACCAGTACCTGTTCGACAGCACCAAGAGGGGGTAAACCAGCAGACGCAGCCAACAAATCAAGTGCAACACCCATATATTCTTTCGATATTTTCCCATTCCGATCTCGAGGTACACTTTTTATAGCAGAATCCAGCATCTATAATGTATAGAGTTGAAAAAGATTAAGAGTTACTAGAATGCAAACAAAAAATGGATTAGATTTGAAAAATTGTGAGCTGTGTGGCTAACCTTATCCAACTCAAATTTGTTACTCAAAAGTCTCTTAATGCCACTTCCATTAAAAGTGTTCTGACTGTGAGCAACAATAGCCGGTTGCTCCTTGAGAAGTTGCACCACATTATCTGTAACTCGTTTGAACTCAGCCAAAAACGAATCCTGCGAAACCGGCTGCTCGAGGCTTCCCTCAACCGATTCTAACGCTGGTTCGACGATGTTACTCATGACCTATAAAATGGCAAAAAATCCTTGCTCAACAAATAATACACATTCAACTGCCTTGTAATCTAGAGAAAAAGTTATACGAAGTTTGGTCTAATTACAGAAACCTTGCCTACTATTTGAATAATTAGATACTAATAAATCTTTTTATTGTTCATAGCAAGGCTAATTTACCCAAGGATCTGTGGCGGGAGGCATTCCCTGATCGACTGTCAGTTTCTCAAAAGCCTTGATCAAGTAATCTTTAAGGGATCCATTGGGAATTTGAATCTCAGAAAATATTGAAACCATCTCGGGTTCGAAAACAGGGCTCCTGACAAACTCGTGGAGGTCGTCACCATCAATTCGGAGAATCACAACAGGATCGCGTTTCAAACCAGCAGCCATGCCAAGTAGAAAATCCGACAGAACCTCTTTAAACTCAGTCTTGCTTATTTTCTCTTGTTTACCATGCGTGAATTCGTTAAGGACCTGGATCACATCACAAGTGGTATAATTTCCAGCTTAGTAAAAAATTAAAATAATTTAGACGTTTAATCTCAATGTCGAGTAAATTAACACGAGAAGAAATCCCACATGTGTGAATGAGAAATTGACATAAGAATTTCCAACTTTCCACAGGTACCTCATCTCTAGAACACCGTACACCTAATAACGAAAAACGACTTCATTTACCTATATGCACTCATATCAATATTAAAGCGACGCAACTTTAGGATTTTAGCGCTATGGATGTCAACTGTTCTAGGTTCGATGCCATCAATAATCTGTTGTGCACAGTAAGCAAAAAGCAAGTAACTTCCCACACACTTTTTTCTTCTCTTTTTCCTTTAAGTTAAGCAAAAGCTTGTAGTTTAACACTACCAAATAACGAAAATCAGATCAAAATTAGGAGTGAGGACCAAAATTTGAGAAGTACCTAAACATTACCGTTTTCGATGTTGTGGAAACCAAATACAACTGCATGTTTTACGGCCATTGCACAAATAATTTTTACTAATTTTTTCAAAATATTCGGGCAAAATCTGCGAAAGATTTTCAATATTTAGTAAACCGAAACATAGCTTCAACCCTAAACTTTGGTGTTTGCCTAAAAAGCTCGAGATCCTATTGAGAGTCTCCGCTAAAGAGCTACTTTTCATTTTAGTTCCGCCTGATTTCTACATAATTTTTATTGATAGAAATTAACCAAGAAAAATTCATTGATTAAATTCATTACACACTCCCTTAAAGTTGACCCCACATCGAGATCTATAGTTTAGATATCTAAAATATATCCATCAATGAATTTTATTAAAGCCACAATCGACAAAGAACTGATGTCTTGTGTGTAGCATACCAAAATAAAATATAGCATAATATATTGGGATAACTTAACAGAATCTCCATTAAAATAAGAGGCACTGCACAATAGCTTTGGGAATATGCAGAAAACGTTATCATATACCTCTAAACATAAAAGTCATAACAAAATGACATCACAGTACATGAGGACAGAAGTTTAGATAAACATAAAACTCAAATATAATACTTTTGTGAAATAAAATATAAATTAAATTAAAGTAATACTTAATGTATATCAGACCCCCAAGACAATTAAGGCCACACCTTTATTAGTAAAATTAATAAATAGATGCCTAATGAATCAAAATCAAGATTAAAAAAAAGTCCAAATTAAGACCGATTAATTAAACACAACCATAACATCAAACTATAATCTCTAAACCTAGAGACATAGATCCAAACTTAATTCTCAAAGTTTTCATATTTGCCTCCATCGATACTGAACACGCAAATATTTTCAATTTATTTGCAAATATGAATGTCAGAGGAGATCTCGAAATATTGCGAAAAAAATTATGATATAAACAAACCAAAACATACTATCAAAAAGGATACTTTAATCATAGAGATTAAGAAAATTATTATATATCGCCGCTTCATTGCAAACATGGTGCAACTGACAATATAAATTTAATAAAAAAATTTGATTTTTCTAGAATATATGCAATTCCAACCGTATATTAGTAATTGTCAATTCCAACCGTATATTAGTAATTGTCGTACCAGTAATATAACCGCCCAAAAAATATATTTACAAAAATTGTAAATGTACATTTTTCAATACATTTTTTTTTAACAAAAATTACTTATTTTCAATGACAATAGAATTGAAAATACAAAAAACAAGAGTTTAGCAAAAAGAAAAGAAGATACCTCAGTATAAATGTGATCAGACTCCGGCGAACTCCCCTGCGCCGGCAAGCCAAGAGCGGCGCCGATATCAGCCACGGCGGGCTGCAGCTCCTTGACGGAGAGTTGACCGTCGCAGTCAACGTCGAGTTGTTCAAATTTGTGGTCCACAAAATTGCTAAACACCTTCTCGTTCTCAACTAACTCCATTATATCCGAACCGTCCATCACCTCCTCATGACCACTTTTTGTTCCCTTCATTTGCATGTCCATAAATATAATTATTAAGTTAAATACAAAAAGACTTCAACTTTATAACTTTTGATTTAATGCAGAGAAAAAAAGGCTACAACTTTGGTGTGAGTCTCGTGTGTATGTATGTAAGGGTTCTGCTTTTATATATGAGCAGTGTGTGTGTGAGAGAGAGAGAGAGAAGGTAGGCTCTTTTTGTTGGGATATTAATATATTTAATACTAATATATTACTTCAACAGCAGGCTACAGTCAATTCTTGTGACAATAGGTGATTTAGTACTATTACTTTTTTCCAAGATTAAAAGGAAAATACATCAAATCCCTTTGACCAATTTGGCACCGTGTTCCTATATTTTTGTTTTTGGCAACTTACTTTTCAAAGTGCGAAATTTTTTGATGCACATTTTTTCAATAATCGTATCAACATTTTTGACCGTTAAATCAATTTTTAGAGGGAGTTTGCAGATTTTTGACTTGCATTTCTTAAGATTAGATGTGTTTTTCTTATTCTTAGATTAATTATTACTATTGATATCTCTTTGGTGTCTAATAAGACTCAAAAGTATTTTGTTTAGTTTCAGTCGAGTTCAATCGTGAAATAAAGATTTATAGACTATGATACTTTAAAGCTCTCGTATTAAAAATTATGATCAACATAGTATCAAAACGATCAAGAAAACAAATGCAAGTCATACAAAACGACATATATCGTACTCAAAAGGCATAGATAAAACGTTCATAGATCGATGAGATTTTGTTTATTTATCTTTGTTATGAGTATTCTTTCGGACTTTTTAAAGCATGAAAAAAGTTACTTAGATAGATTAGGTCTAAAGTCTGACATTACGATTAATTAATTCATTTTTAAATTTATGCGTACAATTAATTCTCATGCTTACTATTATAAGTTTTTTTAATAATATGATTCAATCATAATCACACGATTTAAGGACACGACATCTTGGCTATCCTTCTCATAAGACTTCAAAACAAAACATTTTTTTTTTCTTTTTGCCAAATTAAACTTCTAAGAAGATAAACAAATATCTGTAAATTGACAGTATATATAGATCACATTTGTAAGATTAATTGGCCACAATTCCATTCAATCGTATTAGTACAAGGTCCGTATCTTTGCGTGCAGATTCCCAAACGTTGGTGTTGATGACAAGACTATTATTTAATGCAGTTAAAACCTAAAATAATAAGATAAGTATGCTCAACAACTATTTAATATGCTCCAAAAACGACCAAGCATGACCTCAAGGAAGTATGAAGAAAGAAAAAGAATTGGCCACATATGGATTGTGTGGTTAAGACACGTGGGGCGGTTAGGGGGTGGGTGGAGTACGAAAGGTGCTTTAGTTCTTTATTTCTTTGTTTTTGTGATAAATTTAATGAATCATTAGTTTGGTCCGAACATCTTTATTTGTACTTTTGCCGACCAATAGACGTGTGTCTCTGTTCTATTGCGTAATGCAAAGGCAAACTAGGTTTGACTCATAAGAGTGTGGGACCCACTTTTAGTAGGGTTTGGCTCGTGTCTTTCTTAATATTTACTTCTGGGGTTCTTTCTCGAACAAAAGTACGCGGTTCACCATTCGGATTTGTGAATTGTGGAAAAGAAATTAAAGGAAGAAAAGCATCATGTATAATAATGCGGTGTACGTATTATCGTGTGCTATTTGGATTCCCTACGTGAATTTGAAAATGGTTTATTTAAGTGCTTATGACAAATGACAATAGAGTGTTTGTTTGATTTGAATTGCATATTTAGACTTTCTGCTGCTTCACTCCTATCTTTCTTCGTTTTGGTAAATTGGTGGGATTTTTTGTTTAATTAAATCATTTCTCTTGATCGGTAGATCCAGGGGCGTATCCAGGAATCGTATATGGGGGGGGCTAAATTTTTTTTTTTGGAGAACAGTAGGAAAGAAATAAGAGGAAAAAAAATCGAAATACTAAGTAAAGAAAAAATGTCGTTTTGAACCGATTTTTTGGAGTTTTTAGAGAAGATGAATGCGTACAAGAAATTTTTTGAATCAACTTTTAGTTTTAAACCGAAAAAATCACTAATAAATATTTACAATAACAACAACGATAACCAAACAAACATTATCTTTTATCAAATATATATTTATCAAGGTAAATAGTATAGACTATATTATAAACTTTTTAGACATATTTGAACGAAATAAAAGCAAAGGAAAATTTGATACACTTTGTATATATGTTTTTACATATTTTGAAGCTAATGTTCTCTTCACAAATATGATTAAAGCTAATGCTTTAACACCAAGAGGAATTTTTTGCAAATTAAAATAACAAATAAGTTATTTTCTTACTAAATATAACAAAAAGGGAGTTTTTGTAATTTACTACTTGACTTAGCTTTTAAATGTAAATATGATCAGCTCCTTTTCTCTTTCCCTACATATATATATATATATATATATATATATATATATATATATATACATATATATATTCGAAAAAAAAATTCAAAAAAAATGGGGGGGGGCTACAGCCCCCCCCAGCCCCTACATAGATACGCCAGTGGGTAGATCTATAAGTATAGAGTTTTAGATGTCTTTCATTTAACTTTTCTTAAGAAGCACAAACAACGAATGCACTCTATGGGTGAAAGCAAGAAGAGATCAGGGAGAGTAAATGAAAAGGACGATAAACACGGTTACATGGAGTGCTATAGTAAGGAAATATGATAATTAATTTAGCCAACAAGAGCTAATTGTTACGGTTGAGTATGATGTTATCATGTATCTCAAAATTTTATATTGTTCTCTATGACCTCTATTAACACTCTTTCGATTTATACTAGCTAAATTTTACTACTTATAATGATAGTGATATTCACACTTCAAGTGGATCAACAATGCAAAATATGGATGCATGTTGATAGTGTTTGTGGTCGCTCTGGTGACCAAAAGTTCTAATTTGTACATTAAAATTTGTAGTTATATTTTTGACTAAGTGTCACAATTCTAACTACATAAGGTATAAATAAATTCGATATGTATTAGCATTTTTCAGAAGTTTGCTGACCATACATTCTATAGCTTAAACGAATAAGCTTCTAACTAATTTCATTATAATAATCTTTGATTAACCATCATTGGAATACACAAGAAAAAGAAGAAGTGTTCTTTCCTATATATCATCTATGTCGGTGTTACTTTCCAATTCTTAATTGGTCTAATTAGTGTCGGTTTTACTTTCCAATTCTTAATTCGTCTGATTACCTAACTACTGCTATTTGTTTGGAAGAAGAAAAGAGCATAAGTATACTAACAAACAAACTAAACCTATGCTGCCATAATATTTTATCTTGGAAACGTGTTGCGTGCAATATTGAAAGTATATGTATACAATTATAATACAAACGTCTTAGACACATTGTTGCACTAATTTTTTGACTTTAATATTTACTCATACGGCACAATCTTAAATTGGATCATAACTATATATATTTTTATAAATTTTATCATGATTCAATTTTTTTCATTAAAGAAAAAATCAAAAACACCGTTGCTTAATTTCTCTTATGTAGAAAAGAAGATTACGATATAGAATTTTAATATTTTCAAATATATATAGTATTCGGTATTTGGGCTTCGAGCCGGAGAGTCACATAGGCCTCTTGCCTGGTTTTATTGTCTGTATTGGTATAGGCTTGATTATTTTGTTTGGGCCATGTATACGGGTTAGGGCCCAAGCTAAGCCTCAAATGTATGCTAATTAATTTTCGGTTATTGATCTGAACTTTAAGTATCAATATCAAAGGAGCTCATGCGTTTCTTTTTTAGTTGTCGATTTTGTTGCTTTTAGTCCATAAACTTTATTGAACAAGAAATAAGTCCGATAAGGCTTCAATGCAACGTGACTAACGAGTTACAAATCACGATGCATACTAAGTCATGTTTAGACATTGACATACAAAAGGTTTATGTACATTTTATTCCTTGTACTAGTTTATGAAATTAGAAAAGTATCTCCGAACTCGTTAGGAGCTCGACGGTGCAAGCGTGTGTCCTTAATTTTGGTTGCTCCTTTCTCTGTTCTCATTTTCTTGAAGAAATATTAGGATTCGAAAACGCTATACATTGCAAATCTACTCTAAAATACACATACCGGCTACCGTATAGCAACACAACTGATGATCAAGTATCTTAGAGTTTGCGTGACATCAATGCAAAATCGAGTGTTTTTGAATATAGCTAAAACTAAATAATTCAAATAGCTCTCATTGTATAAAGATTGGTCTGCAACTCGTTTTTGATCAACGCGACATTTCTAGTGAGCAAACTATAAAGAAAGTAAAAAGTGTGTCTAGATAAATAACTAGCAACTACTTACAAAACCGCTCCAGTCTAAGACATATTGTTACATATCATCTTTAGCACAAGTTAGAAGTGAGATTAATGAACAAATCTTCACTGCATGGAATAGTTAGGCCACCCATCGGATGATGGAACCCGTACTCTTTTTCAGCTTGACATAACAAATCTTGAAATTCAGGATGGTTCAAGTACAATAAAGGGACAACCAAACGCTTCTTCTTACTTTCACCATTATAAACTGCAAAATGGCCTTTTGGAACATTGGTTACCGTTGAAGTTGATCTCTTTCGGGCTGATAAAGATCGTCTGAGAATTTTGCTGATGGCCATGATAGTATCAAAGTATTGTTACTGAAAGCACAATGTAAAAATCAAACTTTTCTTGAAGCAAATGGAAACTGTGAATGAGAGGTTTTGAAAGTTTGTTGTTAACTGAATCCCCACAATGTTGTGTATTGTTAGCTGATTAGATGAAATCAGAATTAATTTACAAAACAATTTCCAACTATTTCTATTTTTAGTAATAAGTCAAAGTCAGTTAGTTTTAGTTTGGTTAGCTTTCTACTTTAGGAAACCCGAGCTGTTATATAAAGCTCCAATTAGTTATCTTTTCATTTCACTTTTTTTTGCTTCAATTAGTTAGATTAAAAGATCAATAGCGATTCCTCAATGCACAATAATGGCGGAATCACTCATTTCAACTCATTAATATTCGGTTTAATTCATTTCTCTCGATCTTGCATCCGCTTTGATTCTTTTTTTCTGTTTTGTTGATTTGAAACTGTGAACATGAATCATGAGATTCAACATGGCATCAGTCGATTAGGTTTTTGATTCATGTTTTTCGCTTCCGCACTACGTTAATTTCATTGCGATCCTCTTTTGATTGCGTTCTTGCTGAGATTTTACTGCTGTGAGTTGGTACAGGACAGTGTTCTGTGAAATTTGGGGAAAATTTGAGTAGTTGTGTTGCTGATTCTTTGTGCGGTTGTATTGTATCGCCACATGTGTTGTGAAATCTTGTGAATTTGTCTGAAATTTGATTCACATTACTGTCAATTGGCAAATATGACTACCACTGCCTCTCATTCAACCACTATACCAGCTGCTCCTTCAGCAAAGAACCCAAGTGAGGATTCATCCTTAGTGTACTATCTTGGTACTAATGATAATTCTGACAATTCTATTGTGAGTGACCTCTTTAATGGAAACAATTACATTTCTTGGAGTAAAAGAATAGTAATAGATTTGAAGATGGAGAACAAGATCAAGTTCATTGATGGTTCTTTACCACAACCTCTGGAGATAGATCAGTTATACACATGTTGGATGAGAGCCAACACTTTAGTTCTCTCTTGGTTATCCAACTCAATGACTAAAGAGCTACAAAGAAGTTTTTAATTCTATGAGAAAGCATTAGAGTTGTGGCAAGAGATGAAAACTAGATATGATAGGTCTGATGGTTCTAGAGTTTATCACCTCCAGAAGTCAATCTCAATGATATCTCAATGTTCTGCTTCTGTCACTGAGTATTATGCTAGTTTTAGATCTCTCTGAGATGAATTCTTGAGCCAGAGACCAATTATCTCATGCTCCTGTGGTCTGTGTACTTGCAATATGAACTCAAAGATGGTAGATTTACAACAATATGATAGTGTGATTGCTTTCTTGGTTGGTCTAAATGATTCATTTTATGCACTAAGAAGCCATATATTACTCTATAATCCTATGCACTTTCTCTCTCCAAAGTCTATTCAATGCTGATGCAAGAGGAAAACCAGAGAGCACTCTACACTTCAGTGCCAAATTAAGACACTTTTGCAATGTTCACCAGGAACACACAAAGCAACTTCCAGAACCCTCAAACAAGACCTGCTCCAGCTTACCAGTCCACTCAACCTATGCAAAATAAGCCCTTCAAACTCTCAAAGCAAGAAAAGAAAAGGCTGAGGTGCACTCACTGTGGATACACTAGACACACCATAGATAAGTGCTATAACTTTATTTGAAAATATTACTCTATATAATGTCATGTATGTTCCCTCATTCACTCATAATCTTATATCAATATCTAAACTCACACTAGAATCAAAGTTACTGCTTATGTTTATGCCAAACTCATGCATTTTATAGGACACGGTCACCAAGAAGATGACTGGTTCTGCTAATATCAATAACAACCTCTATGTACTTCACACTAATAAACCTGCCTGTAACTCAGTAACCAATCACAATAGCATATGGCACCTAAGATTATGCCATACTTCCATAGAAAATATATCTCAAATACCTTGTACTTCTACTTTACCAGCTGATAAACAGAGACACTCTGATGTATGCCATCTGGAAAAACAGAAGAAACTGTCCTTTCCTATTAGTAGTTCTATTTCTGTTAAAGCATTTGATCTTGTACACTGTAATATATGGGGTCCCCTAGAACAACCTTCACATGAAGGATTTAAATACTTTCTCACCATTGTAGATGACTATACAGGATGTACTTGGACATACATAATGAAAGCAAAGTCAGAAGTTAAACAACATTTACCTCACTTTTATAAACTTGTTCATACTCAGTTTCAAGCTAATATCAAAATCCTTAGAATTGATAATGGTTGTGAGTTTATTATGAAGGAATTCTATAACTGTCATGGTATTATTCATCAGACCAGTTGTGTGAAAACACCACAACAAAATAATCTGGTGGAAAGAAAGCATCTACATCTTTTGCAGGTTGCATTCCAATCTGGAGTTAGCTTGGATTTCTAGAGTAATTGCTTAAGCACATCAACATTCATTATAAACAGACTTCTTTCAAAAGTGTTGAACAACAAGTCTCCATATGAACTTATATTCAACAAACCAGCTGATTACACTCTACTGAGAGCATTTGGATGCCTATGCTATGCATCAATACTTCAAAATCATAGACAAAAGTTTGATCCAAGAGCAAGACAGTGTATTTTCATTGGTTACCCTGGTGGAACTAAGGGATATAAACTCATGGACATGTTGACAAAAGAGATATTTATCTTAAGAAATGTCAAGTTTCATGAACAAATATTCCCGTTGAAGAATCAAATCAACTCCACACTTCAAACTCAGGAGAGACCAGAAGCCATCAGAATATGCACAGATGCTTTCATGTCAACAAGGCAACAAGATCAAGTTCCACCTCAGCAGGTCATTCTTGAAGTTTCTGATCACTACTCAGAAAATCAGCAAAACTCAGATTCACTACCCTTAACTCTAGATATTCATCAACACATAGATACCAATGTTCATGAATCAACAACAAATAGCACTCATGAAGTGGCTACTACCAATGAGAGCTCTCAGCAACATATTTTAACAGAAACTCTTGACAATCATACTACAACTACATAACATGAAATTCCTGTCAGAAAATCTTCCAGAACTATTGCCCCTCCTGCATATCTACAAGTATATGACTATGCACTCCCCAAATCTCTACAAAAGGCAAATACTTCATCTACTATCAGATATCCCATTGAGAATCAGATCAACAACTCAAGACTTGGACCAAATCACAGTGCATTCACAATAGCTATAACTGTGAATCATGAGCCCAAGACATACAAACAAGCAAGCCAACACAGAGAATGGCAAGAAGCTATGAACAATGAGCTACAAGCTCTTGAAAAGACAAAGACCTGGATCCTAACTACTCTACCAAAAGGATAACAGTCAATTGGCTGGAAGTGGGTATTCAAGGTCAAATACAAATCATATGGAAGTATAGAAAGATATAAAGCAATATTGGTGGCTAAGGGGTGTACACAAGAGGAAGGACTTGAGAACTTTGATACTTTCTCCCCTGTAGCAAAGTTAACTACAGTAAGAGTACTACTAGCAGTGGCTACTTCAAAGGGCTGGTATCTAAAACAATTAGATGTTAACAATGCCTTTTTGCATGGAGATTTAGATGAGGAAATCTACATGCAACCACTCCCAGGATACTGCAAGAAAGATGACAACAGAATATGCCTTCTAAAGAAAAGCCTCTATGGACTTAAGCAAGCATCCAGGCAATGGTACACAAAGTTAACTCTCTGTCTTCTTGCCTATGAATACAAGCAATCTATCAGTGATCCCTCTCTCTTCACTTATCAAACAAACCACACATTTACTGCCCTGTGTGTGTATATTGATGATATAATACTCAATGGAAACAACATTGAAGCTATCAACAAAATTAAATAACATCTGGATGAGCAGTTCACCATTAAAGATCTTGGTGATTTAAAGTACATCTTGGGAATTGAAGTGGCAAGAAACAACAAATGAATATGCATCTCTCAAAGGAAATACTCACTGGACATACTCACAGAATCAAGCTACTTAGGCTCTAAACCAAGTAATATTCCAATGGATCTTAAAACAAAGTTAAGAGCAATGGACTCTGATCGTATTCCTGATCCCTCAGTATATAGGAGACTAGTGGGAAGGTTACTCTACCTTACCATCACCAGACCAGATCTCTCATATAGTATCAATGCTTGACACAACATATGTCAAAACCAACCACTCAGCATCTTGCACAAGCTCACAAAGTGCTGATATATTTGAAGTCAGCTCCTGGAAAAGGTTTATTTTTACCAACAAACTCTGATATCTACATCAAAGCTTTATGTGACAGTGATTGGGATAATTGTGAAGACACAAGAAGAAGCATAACTGGCTTTTCTCTATACTTAGGCAACTCACTTGTATCCTAGAAAGCCAAGAAGAAACCAACAGTAAGCAGAAGCTCAACCGAAGCTGAATACAGAGCAATAGCCAGCACAACTTGTGAAATAGTCTGCATCACTCAGCTACTGAAAGACCTCTCACTCACTGACTTGAAAACTCCTTTATTATACACAGACAACAAGAGTGCAGAAAGGATTGCTACCAACCCTGCTCACCATGAGAAAACAAAGCATCTTCAAATAGATTGCTTTTTTGTAAGGGAAAAGGTCCAACAAGGATGTATAAAGGTGATTCATATTTCAAATGAACACCAAGTGGCTGATATCTTGACAAAACCACTGCCACAGCCTTTCACACGCATGATGCTCAAGTTGGGCATTTTGGATATACATACCCCACTTCCCCGCCGGGGGGGGGGGGGGGGGGGGGGAGTAGATGATTAGATGAAATCAGAATTAATTTACAAAATAATTTCCAACTATTTCTATTTTTAGTAATAAGTCAAAGTTAGTTAGTTTTAGTTTGGTTAGCTTTCTATTTTAGGAAACCCGAGCTGTTATATAAAGCTCCAGTTAGTTATCTTTTCATTTCACTTTTTCTGCTTCAATTAGTTAGATTAAAAGATCAATAACGATTCTTCAATGTACAACAATGGTGGAATCACTCATTCCAACTCAATAATATTTGGTTTAATTCCTTTCTCTCGATCATGCATTCACTTCGATTCTTGTTTTATGTTTTGTTGATTTGCAACTGCGAACATGAATCATGAGATTCAACATGTATATATACTGAGATAATGAGAGATGTTTGCAAATATTACAAATCTTGGATCATTACCTTGTGATTAAGTATATCAGTGGTGACAGGGGCTAGGGGTACATGGGGTCTATGGTGACAGGGGCTAGGGGTACATGGGGTCTAGTGAAAGCTAAAAAACATTAGCACATAAATGTTGTTTAAGTGTTTTTCAACCAACCAGCATAACAATATTTTGACGAGAGCCTTAAGGAGATAATTAATAATCCAATGGTGGTCCTAAAAATGAATGGTTTTTATCCAATAACTTGTAATATCATTAACACTTGTTATACATAACATACTCCAGCATGCCATGTGGAGTATATATGGTAAAAATACAAACTTTGGTTATACGTGGTTTATGATATAAATCTAAATTTTTGATTGTAAGATGGGATTCGGTGAGTTAACAACATTTCAATCATATCTATAAATGCTCAAGTCCATCAAAATTGTTTGTCTTTTAGGTCCTCAAACTTATTGTTACCTTCTTAATGACAAAGGGTCCTTTTGAAAGAGTTGGTAGGGAACAATGTTAAGCAAATTCATATGCTTCATCCACTCGCTGTAAAATCTTTTGTGATTATATGAAATACAAATCCATGTGATTTTGTTTCTCAAAGTTCACTAGCTACAACATATTGAATATTCAAGCTGAATTTCTCAAGGATAAATGAACCCCATGTTCACTTATATATACAACACATTTCTCAGCTTCTAGCAGCAACCAATCCTCAAGATAAATCATATTTCTCAACTTTCACACAAAAAAACAATTTTCTCAAGAGTAATACACCAATGGCGATTTCCAGGATTCTTAGACGTTATTTGTCAGCTGAAAAAAGATCATCTTCCGGAGCAACTAATGTTCCAAAGGAACATTTCGCGGAATATGTTGGGGAAGTGAAAAGAAACGATTTGTCATTCCGTTATCATTCTTGAACCACCCTGAATTTCAAGATTTGCTATCCCAAGCCGAAGAAGAGTTTGGGTTCCATCACCCAATGGGTGGCCTAACCATCCCCTGCAGTGAAGATTTATTCATCGATGTAATCTCCTGCCTGGGAAGCAAATGATTTGTAGCTACATTTTAGGATAGTTTTGTAAGCTAGTTTCAAAATATATTTTCCCCTTTGTGTCTTGTGTGGAAGAATTGTATCTCTGGACAAAGTTACAAAGTCTAATACATGGAAAATTTTAGCCATTTATAGATGGATTATGTTTCTAATTCTATATGTCCTCACAATCAAGTGATCATGACAACATAAATCGATTATTACAATAATAAAGTCCACAAACCGTGATAAGTTATGATTATGAAACTATTCCAAAAAACAGTCCACTAAAATATTAACCTCAATTCGTTTTAGTAGTTCAGACACGTTGGCGATTCAGTCTATTACAACTTAGTAGTACAGTCGATGCTCAACATACAAACCCGTGCATTGTTTGTGTGCTAATATGTTCATTATACTATCTAACAGAATGACTCTTCGCCAAAAAAACAGTTACATGAGCTAACCCTTTATTTACGGAGAACTAGTTAACTAGATCTTTCTTTCTGATACTCAAAATTTTGCGTTTACTAGGATTGAGTTTAAACTGGATCGAGAATAGCTCAAAAGACTCCAAAGCTCTGTGTGTGCTAAATTCACAAGACCATACAATTTGAGCTATTTTCACAAAACACTTCACAAGACCATACACTTTGTGCTAAATTCCAGAGCTTTGGCGTCTTTTCAGTGTATGGTCTCTGGATAAGATATAATAATTTTTGATGCGGTAATAAAAAGTATATTTATCAGGCAGTAACACTTGAATAGAAATGGTAAAGAGTTGATATTATTATATGGGATAAAAGCATCAAACCCCTGAACTATACAAGGTTTTGCGACTTGCCCCTGAACTAAATTAATAAGCGTTTTACCCCTTGAACTATACACGTCTGTTCGATTTGCCCCTTCGCCGGATTCTGCCGAATATTCCTCGAAATATTCTATTTCTGTGCGACTCACGTGAGGGTCAGAAGAGCATTTTCGGTACATATTAGTTCATGCATATTCCCCCTTAAACTATGCTTATTAGTGCCAATTGCCCCTTAAACTATGCAAATGTACCCCCTGAACTATTGTGCTGCGATTTGCCCACTGAGTTAATTTTGCACAGAAAATTACCCTTTATTCCATATTTGGAGGCTTTTTTTATGTCATTTTAGTGTATGTTTTGTGAGTTTGAAGACAGGTTATTGAGCTATTTAAAACCATTACACTTCTGCATTCATAAATTTAAATCACCTAGTTCATATGACCCTCCAATGCATTAGTTCATCAGAAATATTACACCAAAATTGGATGAATTGGAACATCAAAAATATTATGCAGACTGATTACATTACATCCAGATCATTAACAAACTTGTCCTTAAAAATGAAAAAAACACTACTTAATATGTCACTCATGTGTTTATTCCTTGAGCTTAGAAGCTATGGCTTTGTCCAAGGGGGTTGCTAATGCTCCTCATCATGTATCTTTTGGTGACAGCAACAATCTCCCCCTTTGACACTTTTGATGCCATCTTCTCCTTATCATAAATACTCTTGAGCTACATATAAGAATACATGAATTAAAAAAGTGATAGAGGTAACACACATAAACACCAAAATTATTAAATGAACAAGGAGTTTACCTTTGTCATTCCTGTTTAAGTGACTCAGTATCATTCATAACCATCTTTCCCTTAGGATTAGGCTTCCTTTTTCCACTTACTTCTTCCACCAGTCTTGTTACTTTCTTCCTGTTTCTTGGTTGTCTTTCCTCCAATGCATCTTCTTCCTGAATTTATCATTATTCTTTGCTGCCTTTGAACTTTGGACACCTGTTTAAGTTCAATTCATAAGGAAATGCACTTTTGACACCCAACACACAAACATATGACCATCATAAGGACTAGTGTTCTTACCATGGGTACAAAATTATTTTGTACACCCACACTCATTCTCTTCCTATTTGGTGGAGCCTTACTGTCCTCATTATCATTAGCCAACGATTTTCCTTTTTCCTTACAAAAAGTTTCACCCTTTCCTTTATCCCCAACAATATAATCAACAAGAGCATATAATAAATTAACAGCGCAAAATAATTTAGCCCTATCTATGCCAAAATAATAAATATCATTACCTCTACATCATTTGTCCTCTTTCTTACTTAGTGATCTCCTTGCAAGTGTGCTTGCCATTATATGTCTTTATTTGCTGGGTACCACAACCACCAATCTCTGAAGCAAACACATGATATGGGCATCCCTTTATCTTACACCTCACTATCACTCTATCACCATCATTCTTCAAAAAACTCATATCTCTCTCCACCTTATTGAATACTCCCTCACTGTAGCTCTAAATGTTGCTGTATCCTCAAAATACAGTTCTAACTGCAATCTAGGATTAGACATATCCATGGCTTTGTTAAAACTTGGTAACCATGGTATGTCAACCTACCCTGTCTCCTACCCATCAATGAATCCCCTTCATTCCTGTTAACTTCCTTTGCAATTGTTATACCAGCCCAATGTGCCTCTGATTCACCAACCTCACCAACATCCTCATAAATCCCTTGATCATCAGTTACATCTTCTCCATCCTCTAATATAGCTTCTGATACATCTGAATCTGTGCCTATAGACTGAGCATCATCTGAATCAAAACCTTCTCTATCATATATGAAGTCATCATAATTCAGATCTTCATGATTCTGATCTATATCATTTTCTTGTGTGGTTGTGTTGTCTTCATCCTCACTATCATCATATGGTGTAGATGGTCCAGCATCTGACCCAACACCACTTGGTCCAGCTTCCTCTTCTCTTTCAAAATGATCAGAACCCATACCGCTCCACTCATTCCTGCTTCATCCGTGTCCACATCACCTAGTACTCCTCCACCAACAGAAAATACACCAACTATCCTATCCTTATTCATGTATTTAGTCATTGTTGCAGCATCATCATCTGTCATCAAGTAGTCAATTGAATATATCTCATCAACATCTTTGGTTTCCACAATGAAGGTTGCACTTGACTTAAACCCTATTGCTGAACCCATTGCCTCCAGTTCAAGCGTGCTCATCATATCTGGATTGCACCAGTCAAAATGAGCAATCTGTTCATCAACCCAATCAGTTCTTTTTCCACTGTTTTCTAGTCTACCAAAATAATGCAATATGATTGTGAAGTCTTTTGTCATAATATCTGCAGCAAAACAAGAAAATGTTAGAGTTTGGTTTTCATTCTTAAACAACAAAATCCTAAGCTTGCACTAACAGACAAAAAGTAAAATAAACAATAGAAGAAAATATTTAATCATATAACCTAGCTATGTTGGCTAACATCTGAATTAAAAATTAACAAGTTGAATAAAAAATTACCAAATTGAATTAACTTTAGGCAGTGAAATTGATAATAATCAAACAATCAATCATATAAACAGGAAAGTGGTCCACAAACTTTACCAATTACCAACAAAATGCCAAAAAAAAACCTACTTTACAGATTAACATATTCTTCATATACTGTTGGGTCCACAAATGTGTACCAAAATCATAACAATATCTAAAAAAATCAAACAGTAAACAATGAACCAGGATTGCATCACTTTCACGACCACAAACTCACAAAAAACCCACAAAACTATAAAAAAAAATGCATGCTTTGCACCATCGTATTTGATTACAACTATAGGGACAAACATAACCGACGCATGCAAGAAAAAACTAAAACTAGGGTTTACAAAAGAGGGCAAAATCATACCGTAATCGGGTGTGTTCTTTCCCTATGGTATGAACGAAACTGGTCCTCAATTTCCAAGCTATTTATGCGATTTTGAACAATGGCGATCGATTTTCCCCAAAATCCTAAGAACTGATGCCGTGAATGTGTGTGCAATTAGTCGTGAATGTGAACACAATTAGCCGTAAACTGATAATTCGAAGTTTTTGTTTGTCGATTTCGTGTTTATTGTGTATAATTTGGACGTGATTCGAGAGAGAATTTGATGAAGAACCCTAATTTTGTTGGGCTGATTTTTTTCTAAGTGTGGAGTATTGTGGAGTAACGTTTCATTTTACCCCCTGAACTTAGTCTCTAGGTCAGTTTTTTTTGTTTTTTTTTTATTTTGTTCATTCGTGGGAAAAATTAAAAATGGAACTGACGAAACTACCCCGCTGACCCTCACGTGATATGCACGGGTTGGGAATATTCCGGCGGATTTAGGACCGAATTCGGAGAAGGGGCAAATCGAACAGACGAGCATAGTTCAAGGGGCAAAACGCTTATTAATTTAGTTCAGGGAGCATGTCGTAAAAATGTGCATAGTTCAGGGAGCTTGATGCTTTTATCACTTATTATATTCTACTTATGCTATTCTATTATTCAAAAGCAAGATTCATCAAACAATAGCACTTAGTCAAGGATTTAGTCTTTCTCCTGTGGTTGTAGTTCAATTATTTAGTCAGTGATATAGTCTTCTGTTGAACTAACTAATTTGAATTTCAACCCTTTTCTAGATGTTGAAAAACATAATTCCCATGAATTTTCTGTTTGAACAATATTTAAAAGTACAACTCGAGTTTGTAATAGGAATAGTTAACCTTGTTTATAAATATGTTGGACCAAGATAATGCTTTGAGGGGTCCTTATGAAAGGGTTGGTAAGAAACAATGTTAAGCAAATTCATATGCTTCATCTGTTTGTTATTAAAGCTTTTTTGTGATCATTTGAAAGACAAATCCCATGTGCTTTTGTTTATCATAGTTCAACAGCCACCACAAATTGACCATTCAATCTAAATTTCTCAAAGAGGAATTATTTCAATTTTCACTTATATATACAAAACATTTCTCAGCTAGTAACACCAACCAATCCTCAAGATAATAATCATATTGCTTAACTATCATTTGCTACAAAAATAACTTTCTTTTTTCTTTCAATAGCATCCTTAGATTTCAGAATATCCATTCCAGTATATCAATGACAATTTCCAAGATTCTTAGACGTTCTTTGTCAGCCGATAAGAGATCATCCTCGGCAGGGACTGGTGTCCCAAAGGGACATTTTGCGGTATACATTGGTGAAAGTGAGAAGAAGAGATTTGTTATTCCATTATCGTACTTGAACCACCCTGAATTTCAAGAATTGCTAAGTCAAGCCGAAGAAGTATTTGGGTTCAATCATCCAATGGGCGGTCTAACCATTCCTTGCAGTGAAGACTTATTCATCGACCTAACATCCATATTGGCAAGCAAATGATGTCATAGCAACTTTTTTTAGGACTGATTTGTAGACTAGTTTTTTAACAGTTTTTTTTTTCTTTGTTGTGTAGAAGAATTATTTTTCCCAGTACATAGTTACAAAACTAATACAAAGAATTATTTGTCATTTCCAAATCCAAAAGCATTATATGTTGCTAATTCTATTAAAAAACTCAATTATTCAAGTCATCGTATTCGATTCTCCCACCGTTGGCACCACAAGCTCTATCTTTCAAATTTTGAACGAAGAACATAAAAAACTTGAAGGGCTTTTCCTTTCTATCCCTACAGAAAACATTTCCTTTCAATGTAACAACTATAATGATAAAGTCCATAGACCATGGTTACTATGATAACATATGACTCAGATCATCATCCATTATGTATTGTTGTTAAATGGACCCTTCGGATAGAGCGGAAAACACGACAATAAATGAAAGACGCAAAAATAAACGATTCACAGATTTTACGTGGAAAACCCCAAATTACTTTAGGGTGAAAAATCACGGGCATGGTAGAAGAACTTCATTATGAGTGTAAAATATGAATTACAACTCTCAGACTTTTATCGTAGTAAAGTCGCACAAACTCTTTATTATTACCTCACACTTACAACACGTTAACAACACTATTTATATATTAATTACACTTAATTATATAAGAGAATGAATTGTATGTTTTAGGATGAAAAGAAATGCTGAAAGTGGCCTGCTATTTATAGCCTCAAAGTTCAGACAAAGGGTGTTAAATTAATGCTAGTTTCAACTAATTCCATTTCTTTATGTATAATGATGATCACGGGCTTGGCGGTGGCACATGCATGTTTAGCCTAATCATGCAATGATTTGCATAAAGAAATCACCGCCAACAATCTCCCACTTGAATATTTGATTAAGACCAATCAGATCTTCACACAATTCTTTCTATCTCGCCCTTCATGTTGCGTATGTTTTTACCAGACCACACGAGGACTGACATTGAACACACTTGTCAGCATTAACACTCTTCGTAAAAAAATCGACTGTTATCTTTTGTGTGAATCTTCTGCACATCCACAGTACCCTCCTCGACTTTCTCACGAACAAAGTGATACTGCACCCGAATATGCTTTGTCTTGGAATGAAATGCTGGATTCCTTGCTAGATGCAATGCACTCTGACTGTCACAGAATAGAGAAATACTCTCTAGGTTGTGCCCAAGTTCCTCTAGAACCATTTTCAGCCAAATTGCCTCTTTACTGGCATGTGTAGCTGCCACGTATTCAGCCTCCGTTGTTGATGTCGCAACAACTGACTGCAACTTCAAAACTCAACTTACCGCACCTCCAACAAGAGTAAACACATATCCTGCCGTGGACTTGCTTTTGTCAAGATCACCTGCATAGTCAGAATCAACATAGCCCCTGACTGTGAAACCCGATCCTCCATAACATAATGCAACATCTGAGGTTCCTTAAATGTATCTCAGAACTCTCTTTACTATACTCCAATGCTCTCTTCCCGGATCCGCCATGTATCGACTAACCACTCCCACTGCATGTGCAATGTCTAGTCTAGTACAGATCATAGCAAACATTAGACTTCCCACTGCTGATGCATACGGTACTCGAGACATCTCCCTCCTCTCTTCTTCACTGCTAGGAAACATAATTGAGGATAACTTGAAATTAACAAGAAGAGGGGTAGAGATTGGTTTACAATTTTGCATACTGTACCGCCGCAAAATCTTCAAAAAACAGTTTCTCTGAGAAAGCCAAATCTTCCTGCTATTTCTGTCTCGGTGGATTTGCATCTCTAGAATCTTGTTTGCTGGTCCTAAGTCCTTCATTTCAAATTCCCTAGCCAGTTCAGCCTTCAGCTTTTCAATACGAGCTTTGTTGGGGCCTGAAACCAACATGTCATCAACATACAACAACAAAATAACAAAGCCATCACCAGATCTCTTAAAATATGCACAAGGATCTGCATTCAGCCTGTTGTATCCAAGGCTCATTATGAATGAATCAAATCTTTTGTACCAACATCTCGACGCCTGTTTGAGACCGTACAAAGATTTGGTCAACCTGCAAACCAAGTTCTCTTTTTCTTCTTCAATAAATCCTTCTGCTTGGAGCATGTAAATTTCTTCTTCAAGATCACCATGAAGAAAAGTCGTCTTTACATCTAATTGTTCAAGATGTAAATCAAATGTAGTGCACATCGCCAGAACCACCCGCACAGTTTTCATTCGGACCACCGGGGAAAATATTTCGTTGAAATCAATCCCCTCATTCTGAGCATATCCTTTCACCACCAATCGTGCACGATACCTCTCCACTTGGTCATCACTGTTACGTTTGATTTTGTACACCCATTTGTTGCCAATGGGTTTCCTCCCTTGTGGTAGAGACACAAGTTCCCATGTCTTATTCTTATGGAGTGCTTCAATTTCCTCCTACATTGCTGCCCATCCACTGAGCTACATCTGAGCTACTCATTGCTTCCTGGAGAGTAGATGGCTCCCCGCCCTCAGTTAAAAGACAGTACACAACATTGTTCTCCATTGAAAAGTCTGAGTGCCAGCCTGTTGGTCTCTTGATACGTGTCGATCAACGTATCCCCGAGACTACTGACTCCGTTGTCTCCCCAGGTTCATGCTCTGGTTCAACAGGGCCATCCTGCTCAGCATCCTTCTCGACTACTACTGTCGTAGTTTCTGGATCTTCCCCTGTACTGCTGTCATTTCCTTTCTTATCTTCCGTGAAGATAACATCCCTGCTTACAACGATCTTGTGGGCAATGGGGTCCCACAAGCGATATCCCTTTACTCCTTTAGCATACCCTAAGAACAAACACTTCCTGGATTTTGGGTCCAGCTTTGCTTTCTCGGGACTCCCAAAAACATGGAGATTATAATAATCAACTGGTTTACCTGTCCACACCTCCATCGGTGTTTTTAGCCCCAATGCTGTTGACGGAGATCGGTTCACCACATAACAGGCAGTATTGATTGCTTCCGCCCAAAACGACTTTTCTAAGCCCGCAGCCTGCATTATGGCTCTTGTTTTATCCAACAAAGTCCTGTTCATTCGCTCTGCCACCCCATCTTGTTGCGGAGTGTATGCCGTAGTAAACTGCCTCTTAATCCCAGCATATTTACAGAAGTCTTCAAGCTCCTTGCCAGTATATTCCCCTCAATTGTCAGATCTCAGGCACTTGATAATTTTCCCAGATTCAAGTTCCACCAACGCTTTGTACGTCTTGAACATCGAGAACACCTCTTCCTTACTCTTGATCATGTACACCCAACATCTCCTGGAATAATCATCTATAAAAGACACAAAATACTTTGCACCTCCCAGGGATAGTACTGGTGCTTGCCACACGTCAGAGTGAATCAATTTTAGAATGACTTTACTTCTAGAATCTGAATTACGAAACTTTATACGATGTTGCTTGCCAACAACATAATGCTCACAAAAAGCTAAAGATACCTTTGTGAGGCCCAAAAGTAGTTTCTTCTCCGCAAGAACCTTCATGCCTTGTTCCGACATATGCCCGAGCCGCTGATGCCAAATCATTGATGATTTCTAAATCGACTCAGATGAAGCCACTGACGCTTCTCTAACTTGTAGAGCCCTCCACTGTATCATGTATAAGTTTCCGGCAATCTTGTCGGCCTTCATCTGTACAAGCGCACCCCTTTTAACTTTCATGATCTTGTTTCGCGACCCAATCTCACAACCAAGATCATCAAGTTGTCCATAAGACAACAAGTTCTTGCATAATCCCTCCACATGTCGGACATCTCGAATGGTCTGAACAATCCCGTCATGCATCTCCAACTTGATCGTACCGATGGCAACAACTTTGAAAGGTTCATTTTTACAGCTATACACAGATCCTCCAGCGATCGGTATATACTCATGAAACCGCTCCCTCTGGGGAGTCATATGAAATCTGGCTCCTTAATCAATAAGCCATACATCATCGAAGCTACGCATACCTCGAATAGCTGTTGCTGCTTTACAGCATAGTATATCACCATCATCTGAAGTGCTAGCAACGTTCCCATGAGGATCATAACTCTTTTTGTTCGAATTCTTAAGACTCCAACAGTCCTTCTTCAAGTGACATTTATTGCCACAGTGCCAACAACTGCTCTTGGTCCTTGACTTGGATCTCCTCTGTTTCTTACTCCCACTTGCATAGCGCTCTGTCGTTATCCTTCTTGTCACCAACAAGGCACCTGCTTGTTGCGAACCTGCCTCTCTGTCTTCTCTGTTCTTGCACCAACTCCCTTCTTCCAGAATAGCGGCTGAAACTTCGTCGAAGACCAAATAATCCGTGAGGACATTATTTGTTAAGTTGATGACAAGCTGGTCATACGAATCAGGTAGTCTTTGCAGCAGAATTTCAGCACGTTGAACCACTTCTATTTTATGGCTCAACGACGTTAATTGAGAAAATATAGTATTTAAAACATTGAGGTGCTCAGTTACAGGGGTAGATTCTGCCATCCTTAGTGTGTACAATTTTCGTTTAAGAAGAATTTTGTTGTGTAGGGATTTCGCCTCATACAGCTTGTTGAGATGGTCCCATATCTCCTTAGCTGTCCTCTTCTCCTCAACGCTTGACAACACGCCATCACCTAACGGCAGATGAATATTTGCGATAGCGTTGCTATCTATCTCGTTCCACTTCGTTTCATCTGTGATTTCTACCAGCCTGCTGCCAATGAGACACCCATCTTTCCGCAAGATGGCTTTGATCTTCAGCTTCCACAACGAGAAATTACTCCCGTTGAATTTCTCGATCTCGAATTTCGCCATCATTGCTTCTATCACATACCACTATCACTGAAAAATAATTTCAATACGATACCCACAAATATCACCGAGACCCCGGATATGAACCGAGGCTCTGATAAAACATGTTGTTAAATGGACCCTTCAGATAGAGCGAAAAACACGGTAATAAATGAAAGACGAAAAAATAAACGACTCACTGATTTTATGTGGAAAACCCCAAATTACTTTAGGGTGAAAAACCACGGGCAAGGTAGAAGAACTTCACTATGAGTGTAAAATAGGAATTTGTAAAATAGGAATTACAACTCTCAGACTTTTATCGTAGTAAAGTCGCACAAACACTCTATTATTACGTCACACTTACAACACACTAACAACACTCTTTATATATTAATTACACTTAATTATATAAGAGAAGGAATTGTATATTTTGGGATGAAAAGAAATGCTGAAAGTGGCTTGCTATTTATAGCCTCAATGTTCAGACAAAGGGTGTTAAATTAATGCTAGTTTCAACTAATTCCATTTCTTTATGTATAATGATGATCACGGGCTTGGCGGTGGCACATGCATGTTCAGCCTAATCATGCTATGATTTGCATAAAGAAATCACCGCCAACATGTATACCGACAAAAATCTTCGTCGTGCCAAGAGATTGATATGCGCAAGGTTTAATGAACATTATTTTATGCCCTGTTCTAAGTTACTTTGAAATAGAAGAGAAGGAATAACTTCTTGTTACATTTCATGAAAGGACACACATAAATAGGGAAAGATATAGGAGATTCATGTGACTACATTCATGAAATAACCTAGCATATTGGTTCTCTGATTACTATATTCCTAATAGTTACCAAAATGGCATATAAAAGGTTGAAAAAAAGCATTTCCAATCTCGTTAGGAGTTCAACGATGCAAGTGTATGTCCTTAATTTGGACGCTCCTTTCTCTGTTTTAATTTTCATGAAATTTATTATGATTCGAAAACGGTAAAATTTGCAAATCACCTACTGAATAGCAACAAAACTGATGATCAAGTATCTTACATGTTGCATTACATCAATGCAAGATTTAGTGATCGTGAATAGAATCAGAACTAAATAATTAAAATGGCTCTTACTGTATAAAGATTGGTCCAAACTCGGTTTGTGTACAATGACCATTTTTAACCAGAAACTATATAGAAAGAAAAATGTGTGCCTAGCTAAGTAATTACTAACAAAACTGTTATAGTCTGATACATATTGTTACATATTGAAAGTGCAAGTATTGTGGCAATGTTAGGATAACATTGAGATTTCAATGTTAGAGTAACATCGATAGACATAATCTTTTCTACAATCCAGTTTGAGTATCTTAATTATTGTTTTGCCTTTATTCACTTAACTAACTTAGTTCCACAATTATGATTGTTTTTGATTATTATTCAGGGAACAAACTTACCATAGATTGATCGTTCAAAGTTTTCATTATGAGAAGTTTCCTTAATTAAGTTAACCGCTTAACTTAAAAGGAAAGAAGAGTTCGAGTGCAACTAGGAAACATCCAAGATGAGTCATGATTTGAAGAATGAGTCTTTTCGTAGTTAGTTTACTAACGAAAGAACTATTATTCAAGAAGGACTGCGGGAACTCGGAAGAGAAGTTCAACAAGGAAACTAGAAGAATTACCAACCGTGTACAACACACATTGAAGGGGGTAAAAATTCGTTTGGTCCCCCCTCACGCAATTGGTCCCGTAAGTTGGCACCCACGCAATTGGTCCCGTAAGTTGGTAAAAGCACTCAAGTTTAGTCCCGCCTCGCTTGAGCTCAATAAAGTCACCGAATTTTGCTGATATGGCACTGATTTGACTTAAAACTTAGGGATTTTGATCCAAAAAAAAACCAATTACATGGCATGCCACCTGGACGCCATGTAATCAATTAATTAAAAAAATTGAAAATTGTAAACAATTTTTTAAACTTAAAAACGTCCCATATTTAAAAAGAGTTGACAATTCATCTTAAAACATTAAAAAAAGTTGACTATTCGTTGAGTTCATCATTTTTTTTCCATCACACTGCACTCTTTTCTCTCCCATCACTCACTCACACTCCGGAAATTGTACACTCCGCTGCCGCCACTTGCTCCGCCACTGTCCGACAAATGATATACGGTAATAATCCTTCGATTTTAACTGCTTTCAAGTAAATATTTTAGTGGTGTATTGTATTCTATAAGCCCCTAATTTGTAGATTTCCCAACCCCCAAATTATGAACCCTAGTTCGAAATTAAGCCCTAATTTGAAACTATTTTGCTCGATGGATTTGTTAAGCTTAAATAAGCTTTTAACTAAGAGAAGAATGTTATATTAGGATTGATGGAAAAACTAATGCTTAACCATCGCAATTGGACAATAGTGAAATAAATCACGGGTTCTCTCATTTCAAAGTGTTGGCCCTTTTGTGGAGTATGGTTTTTTTGAGTCTTCTTTACTGTAATGTTGCATCATTTTTTCGCTATTGCTTGTGTGTGGTGGTACACTGGCTATTTTTCAATAAGTAGTCAAAAGTTCAATGTTTTATTTTCTGAAAAGAATATTGTAAATATGAAATAAAACTTGGCAAAGAGAAGTTAATAATATAGAAATTATGATTTGCTGGCTGAGTGAAATGGTCACAAGTTTGTCATCTAATTTATTGGAGTTGGTGGTTCTTGGAAGTGAATAGAGGAAATTCATGAAAATGTATTTTCGTCTCCACCCCTAAAAACTGACCTTCCAATTTCTTGTATTGTCCATCACTCCATGCCTGTGAAAATAACACAGTTCAATTAACCGATTTAATGAGGTTAATACAATTTTTACGTCTCTACTTATACACAATCTTCTAACACGCGCATTATTCGGAAACTGATTTGTGGTATAACCACATTAGCTGCAATACAATAGGTTTTAGTTCAAATGCCATAATGTGTTCATGAGTGCTATACACTTACACTTACACTTATACTCTAAAGGACGAATTATCAAAAATGCCCGGTAACTTTTGCTTTTAATCTTAAATGCCTGTTGTTTCAAAATAATACTAAAAATGCCTTGTATCTTTTAAAATTTCTACTAAAAATGTCCAAAATGAAAAATAAGCATAAAAAAACCTATTTTGTCTGAAAAATAATGCTAAAAATGGCCTGTATCTTTTAAAATTCTACAAAAAATGCCCAAATTTTAAAACGCGACTTTTTGATTCAGCAGTGCGC
The DNA here is from genome assembly GCA_948329865.1 of Linaria vulgaris. Lineage (NCBI taxonomy): Eukaryota > Viridiplantae > Streptophyta > Magnoliopsida > Lamiales > Plantaginaceae > Linaria > Linaria vulgaris. The sequence continues at coordinate 6,109,010 of OX415251.1, forward strand.
ATCTTTGATTAGGATGCCACGTCGGATAAAATGTCCGAATTTATAAAATCGGGTATTTTTGTTAGAAAATTTAAAACTTAACGGCATTTTGAGCATGTTTGGAAAAAAAGACATTTAGGATTAAAAGCAAAAGTTAGCGGACAATTTTGAGAATTCGTCCTACTCTAAATTTGCATTCATTTACAGAATTTGGGGAATTGTATGTCACTACTCAGTTCTATTACGGTGAAAGTTTCAATGAAGATGCTTCAGAGTACGCGGGAGGCGGAAGGTGGTTGTGGATTATCTTGGTCCAGCTTTCATTATTTCTGTAAATGGATTGAAGAATTTATGCAGCTCAACCATGTGTGACAGAGGAGTATCCAGTTGAATGGGCAAATGATGACCTAGCCCAAGAATGAGAGAATGGTATATCAAGCCAATAAACTGAGGTAGATATGCGTAGTATGCAGCCTACATTTGAAGAGATACAAGAAGATTTGGTGTTGAGAGATGAAGCCGAGCAATCCCGAAAGAAATTGGCCGTAACAACAAAAAATACACGGGTTAATTTTGGTTTAAGGAATGTCTTTTTTTTTTCTTTTCTTCGTGAAATGGAAATCTTGATAGAAATACATCAATCACTGACTTGACTTTGATTTAACAAGGCAATACTACGGTGAATGAAGTTGAAGACCACCAAGAGGTGCATGAAGCGAGGCTAGTCCACACGCATAAACAAGGCCAAGATGAAGCACCATGATGATATACTCTATTATAATGTAAGTAAAGTAGTTTATACTAATTAGATTAAATTGTTTTTAGTAACTCTTTAGATTAAATTGTGATCAATTCATGAAATGAACCATTGTTTTTTTATGTAACAGAATACATATATGTGCGTGAGCAGATTTGAAGGGTATCACATATATTTAATGATTAATTATTTTGCTGGTGTGATATGAAATTTTGTTTGAGTTACATTTTTTTGAAATCTCTAGTTATTTTTTCTTAAACTTTGTGCATCACGGCATCAGAGATTACATTGCAGTCTTGAGCATCAGCTTTGAATTGCTTTTAGTAACTCTTTAGATTAATTTGTGATAAGATCATGAAATGAATCATTGTTGTTTTTTCATCATTATGCAGTTTATGCCCAAAAAAAGCCGCAAGCAATATTCTACAATGGAGCCTTCTGAAACAGGTTGCCCTCAACAAGACCCTTCAATAACTGAACAATTGGTAGAAGGAAATAAACTGCATGCAAACAAGAAATGGTGGTGTGGTGCAGTTTCAAAATGGGAAGGCAAAAGTTAGAAGATTAAAATGGATGGTTTTATAACTATGTTTGATTATGTCTTAAGCATTATATTTAATGCATTTTGGTTCCTGTTGGTTAACACAAACAACCTTATTTTGGTCAACAAGAACTTTATTTTTTTGAAAGCCACGGTGGCTTAAGATGGGAATTATTTAGTGTGTATTTTGTTTGAGAGACAACGGTTGACACAAACACTGAAGTTCACTTGTAAGCTGATTTCTGTTATTTTCCATTGTTAATGCTCCAGCTATCGTCCACAAAGTCTTTGATCTGAATTTAAGTTTCAATATTATGTTTATTGAAGGTGATTTTTGATAACATAAATTCCCAGATGAATAATGGAATAAAATATAAGTTTCTGTATTTATGTTTATTGAAGGTGAATTTTAAGAATAGAATTCCCAGATGAATAGTGGAGAAAAATAGTTAAGTTTCTGTATATATGTTTATTTAAGGTGGTCTTTGAGAACGAAAATTCTCAGATTAATGTGAGGATAAAAGAAAAATTTAAATTTTTGTATTTATGCTTTTATTTAACCTGTACTTGTGGTTTACTAAAGTTGATTTTTGAAGTTATAAAAAAAAAAGTTAATTTTTGAGAACAGAAATTCCCAGAATAATAATGAGGAAAAAAAAGAAAAATTTAAGTTCATGTATAATGTTTTTAATTTTAAAAAATTGTTTACAATTTCCAATTTTTTAATTAATTGATTACATGGCGTCCATGTGGCATGCCATGTAATTGAGTATTTTTCTTCGGGTCAAAATCCCTAAGTTTTGAGTCAAACCAGTGCCACATCAGCAAAATTTGGTGACTTTATTGAGCTCAAGCGAGGCGGGACTAAAATTGAGTATTTTACCAACTTACGAGACTAATTGCGTGGGGGTGCCAACTTACGGGACCAAATGCGTGAGAGTGCAACTTATGAGACCAAATGAATTTGTATCCCCACCTTGAAGTCCAAGTCAAGAACCTATATATAGGTGTGAAGTAAACAAATCTGAGAGATTTATTTACAAGTTGTTGAGTGTTGTCTTGCTTTTGCAAAGTTTGTAAGTTGTTAGATTAATTCTAGGTTTAGAATTAAGAATTCAATTCTTGTCTGATTTGTTGAGTTCGAACAATTCGAGAGTGAGGAGCTTGAGAGTTGTGAAAAACACCTTTGTTAAAACCTTCGTGGTTAGTTTGCCTACGACTCAGAAGCTAATATTAATATATTATCTTCTTAAATTCGGTGTTTGTTTATTTCAACAACAATATTATTCTAGACCGTTGTTAAAGTAACATTGTTAGGTTAGCTATGTACAAGTATCAACCCGATCCACAATTTCAATTGGTATCAGAGCCAAGCACCAACTCCACCGGTGTTTGGCGTTGATTCGACAAGATGGAGAACACCAACCCCAATACCAACACGTTACCAGTATTGGAAGGACCAAACAATTTTGCTTATTGGAAGATCAAACTCAGGGTCCACATCAAATCCATTGATTTGAGAGAATGGGAAATTATACTGGAAGGCTACACCATTCCTTATTTACCTAGAGATGGAGATGCTGATCTGGTACCTACGCCCAAGGCACAGTGGACAACCAATAAGATTGCTCTCTACAACTTCAATGAAAAGGCTCTTGATGCTATTTTCAGGTAGGTAATCATATGTTTAAACTTATTCAAACTTGCAATACAACTAAATCTGCATGAGATATTCTTGAATTGCATTGTGAGGGAGATGTGGATGGCAGGGACTCTAAACATTGAAAGTTGCTTAGGGACTTTGAAAAGATAGAGATGGGTGAAGATGAAAGCATTGATAGTTACTTTGAGAAATTACTTGATATAGCTAATCAGTGTCAGAACCTAGGTTTTGTTATCTCAAATAAAACCATAGTCTACAAAGCTTTTAGATCCTTGTCTTCCAAATTCACTGTCAAAAGAATTGCCATGAATGAGTCTAGAGATCTTGTCAATATAAAATTTCAAACTTTAATGAACACTTTAAAGGAATTTGAACTAGAATTTCTAGGTAAGTCTAGTAAACAACTTGCTGTAGCCTTACTTGGAACTAGCTCAAACACTCTAGGAAGTGATGATGATGAGTATGAATTAATCTCTTCTAACTATGAGAATATTACCAAGAAATTCAGTAAATTAGGTTACAAAGATAAAAGCAAAGAAAAGCAATCTGGTAATACCAGCCCTGGTTACAAGAAATTACCCCTAAATTCATTAAGTACATGGCATCAAAGAGCACTCCTCAAGATGCTGATAAATTGAAAAATGTCTAGCGCTATGAATGTAAAGGATTTGGTCATTTTAAAAATGAATGTGCTAACACTCTACGAGCAAGAGGGAACTCTCATTTGGGTTTGTGTAGCTGGTTTCAATGAAGCCGATTTCAATTTTGGATCAAGTGCTGATGAAAACTCAGAAGAAATCAACACTGTTGTGCTTTACACTCAGATTAACTGGTCAAGAGAAGATTTTAGAAACTGCAATAGATCACAATGTTACTCTAACATTGAGGAACCAACAACAACATATGAGATCTTCTTTGGAAATTGGGACATCAATGACTTAAAGGTTAGCTCTAATATATACTCTGACTTTGATGATACTAACTTTGATTGTTTTCATGGTACAATTGATCTAGAGGAGGAATTCTACTTTAAAGGAGAAATGTCCCATGGGGAAATCATTGATGATCTGCATGCTACATTTCTCAAACTGGAAAGAGAGAACATTGAACTCATCAAAAGTAATAAAGATTTGAAGAATATGATAAAACTCTATGAAAGAGATCTTGACAAAGTAGAAGTTGAACTGAAAGAGGTAAAAGAAAAACTCAAAAATGATAGTAAGATCATTGCCAAATGGAATTCAGGAACCTCCAAACTTGATGAGGTACTGAATTTGGGTAATATAGGTACAAATGGTCTGGGATTTGTTGAGAAATCTTCATCTTCTAATGTGAATTCTGCCTACTTAAAAACTAGCTTTAATAAAGAATCTGCAAACTTGAGTTCTGGTCCTATCAACATAGGAAAAAGTAAACCTACCTATATCTGTCAGTACTATTTTCAACAAGGCCACATTAAACCACTCTATAAAAAATATCTAAAAGAAAGTGGAAAGAAAACAGTATTTGTATCTAAAGTTAAACCAACAACTACTCCTGATGTTAGTTTAACATTAGGTTTTGGAAAAAAAGGTAGAACTTGGATTGAAAAGATAAAATCCCTTAAGATTAAGATTGTGTGCAATGTTGTTTTCTCTGCTGTTTACTCTAACCTTTCAAGTAACTGGTACTTTGACAGTGGATACTCAAGAGACATGACATGCAACAAAGAGAATCTTAACAGATGATTCCCTTTAGTATTGGAACTGTGACCTATGGAGGAGGCACCAAAGGGAAAATCATTGGAAAGAGAATACTCAATGTTGAAGGATTTTCACTACTCAAGGATGTTCTGTTGGTTGATGGGTTAAAAGCAAATTTAATTAGCATTAGTCAGCTCTGTGATGATGATCAACTAGTGACTTTTGACAAAGTCTCTTGTGATGTTTTTGATAGTGACAATGCCCTCGTTATGACGCGTACTAGATCCAAAGACAACTGCTATCTGGCTCAGGAAGACGCAGAATGTTTTCATGCTAAGGTAGATGATGCTTCTATCTGGCATAGGAAATTGGGACATGTGCACTACATGAACTTGGAGAAATTACAAAAAGTTGATGCTGTAAGAGGTGACTGCCTCAAAGGTAGGCTTATGTGTGGTGACTGCCTCAAAGGTAAGCAAAACATAGCTGTTCATACACCCCTACAGGTGCAGAGTGCTACTCCTAGAACTAGTAGGTGTTTTGACTTGCTGCATATGGACTTGGTGGGTCTTATTGAGGTAAGTAGTTTGAGTGGTAAGAAATATACCTTTGTTATTGTAGATGGATTCTCTAGATGTACATGGGCAAAATTTCTTAAAGAAAAGTCTGATGCTTTTGATCAGTTTAAAATTCTTTGTGCTAGTATCAAAAACTTGTATGTCTCTTCTGTATCTAAGATTAGGTCTGATCATGGAAAATAATTTGAAAATACTAGTTTTGATAACTACTGTAATACTAAAGGAAATTTTCATGAATACTCAGCTCCTAAGACTCCTCAGCAGAATGGTATTGCTGAGAGAAAAAATAACACTCTTCAAGAAATGGCCAGAGTTATGCTTAATGCTAACGACATATCCAAAAGACTTCAGGCTGAAGCTTTAAATACTGCATGTCACATTAGTAACATGGTGTATCTTAGACCTGGGACTAATATGACTCCTTATGAAATCTTGAAAGGTGTGAAACCAAATATTGCATATTTTCAAGAGTTTGGATGTGACTGCTATATGCTAAATGACATGAATTATCTAAGTAAATTTGATCCAAAAAGTAAAAGTGCATCTTTGTAGGTTACTTTGCTAACAATACTTCTTGTAGAGTCTATAATCCTAGATTAAAGACTATTCAAAATATGTGAATGTGGTGTTTGATGATGTCACTCTTGATACAAGTACTGGTGACATCTCTGTTTTTGATGTTGGACCAACATTGGAAGCTGAGAATGTTACTCCAACGCTGGAACCTGAATCTGGAAACACTGAACAAGAGACAGAAATGAATGTTTGACTAACACCAGCCAGATCGGATGTTAGAGTAACAACAGGGGAATCTGACTCATACTATAAAGTTGGTGCTGAACCTAGAAGAGACACCCCAGCTAGGATTCAGAAAGATGTTTGCATGAATTTCACATGTACAATTGATAATGCCTCATGTTTTGTCTTTGCCATAGAACCTAAAAATGTGAATTAAGCACTCCACGATAGCTTTTGGATTAATGCCATGCAGGATGAACTATTGCAGTTTACTAAAAACAATGTCTGGATTTTGGTACCTAGACCACCTAATGTAAATGTAATAGGGACTAAATGGATCTTTAAAAACAAAAGCAATGAGGATGGGGTAATTGTTAGGAACAAAGCTAGGCTTGTTTCTCAGTGGTACACACAAGTAGAATGTATTTATTTTGATGAGACCTTTGCTCCAGTAGCTAGGATATAATCTATTAGATTGCTTATAGCTATTGCCTGTTGTCTTAAGATTAAATTATACCAGATGGATGTGAATGGGGATTTTCTAAATGGGCTGATTGATAAGGAAGTATTTGTAGAACATCCTAAAGGATTCATTGACCCTACGTACCCTAATCATGTGTACAAGCTCGAGAAAGCACCATATGGTCTTAAACAAGCTCCCAGAGTATGCTATGAAAGACTTACATAATTTCTCTTAAGTCTTGGCTTTGTTAGAGGTGATGGAGACAGAACACTGTTTCTTTTAAAAAAAGATTCCGATATCTATATAGCTCAAATTTATGTGGATGACATAGTGTTTGGTTCTACTAACAATTCTATTTTAAAAAAGTTTGTTGAATCTATGACAAGAACATTTGAGATGAGTATAATTAGAGAATTACATTTCTTTCTTGGTCTCCAAGTGAAACAAACATGTATAGGCATATTCTTGAATCGAGAGAAGTATGCGAGGATTTTCGTAAAAATGTTTGAACTTGAAGATTCAAAACCTTGTAAGACTCCCATGTCTACCTCAGTAAATATCATCAGAGATAAAACTGGAACCAACATTGATCCAACATTGTACAGATCAATGATAGGCAGTTTACTTTATTTATCTGCTTCCAGACCTGATATAATGTTCTTTGTTTGTGTATGTGCAAGGTACAGGCTTGTCCAAAGCAGTCTCACTTACTGTGAAGAGAATTCTTAGATACATATCTGGAACTTTGTCCCTTGACATTTGGTATTCGTATGACACTAACACTAACCTTGTGGGTTTCAGTGACTCAGATTGGACAAGTGATGTTGATGATAGAAAGTCCACAAGTGGAGGGTGTTTTTATCTGGGGAATAATTTTGTCTCATGGTATAGCAAAAAGCAAAATTATGTGTCTCTATCCACTCCTGAATCAAAATACATAGCAGCAGACAGTTGTGTTACCCAGCTTGTATGGCTCAAACACATGCTACTGAATTATGGGTTAGATAGTGACACCTTACTTATGTTATGTGATAATCTTAGTGCTATCAGTATTTCTAAAAATCCTGTGCAACATTCTAGGACTAAGCATATAGACACAAGGCATCATTATATGAGAGATATGGTTGAGGACACGTTAATTGACATTGAACACATCGAGACAAATAATCAGCTTACTGATATGTTCACTAAGCCCTTAGATTCTGAGAGGTTATTCAGTTTGAGGAATTCTCTTGGCATGTGCATTATGTAAGAATGTGAGTACACCAGTGTTGATATAACACCACTGTCTAGCACTAGTTATTGGTTGTGGTGTGTCTGTAATTCTTTTATTCTTACTTTCTTTCATATTCCATGTTTGTTTAGTCATGTTGTGGTTTGTGTGGTTAATTATAGCTAAATTGGCTGGTAACAGGTTCATATCAAAAGTTTGTAAAGTAAAAACTCTGTTGTTGGTCTGAGAATGTTAATCTAACATCCGGAGAAGCTGGGATACACATAGTTCACTACTTTGGTGTTATTCAGTTATGACATATCCATGTTTAGGTTGGACAGGACATGAAGAGAAGCTGGGGTACATGATGTTGAGAGCTTCATTTTATTCTGTTGTGCTTATGTTCATGTTTCTGTTTTTTTTTTTTTTGCCAAGGAAAAGTATGATGTTGATCCTTTCTACTGGGATGTTTGGAGTTTCGACTGCCTCACATTCAGTAGCACTGATCACTTGGTGTTTCTCTTATAAACAGGTTGGTCAAAAAGTATGCATAAGGAATTGGGGTGATGAAGTATATGATAAGTGTATTGTCCTCATTCAATTCCTTTGTACTTGCCTAATCTGTAGCCGATGATAGAGTCACTAGGGTGTGTGGAGTCCTGTGCTTCCCACATTCAATGATGATATTATCCTTTTTTAACATTCTTTAGTTTTAGTTCAAAGAGAGTTTATGATAATTTCTAAAGATTTGAATTGATATGACCTGATTCCATTCAGTGCAGCTGCTTGTACTTGGTTACATCTCCCAATGTTGACTCAACATTGTTGCATTTATTCTAGTTCTGCATATTTTTTGGAGGATCAGTTTGGGCTTAGGGGGAGTAGTAATCCTAGTTCATGTGTTGAGGCATACATTTTGGGTGACATACTGCAGGTAAACACACTGGTTATGATCTTCTATGGCGTGGGAATGAATTTTTCCTTGAATATTCATATCTACTATCTCTGTGTGTTTTTCTGTCAACAATGTCATTTACTCACAATGATGATCTTAAACTGTTTCTTGTGTACTCATGTGCTTTGGTGAAGTTTCAACTCAGTTTCATTAATATCTTACGCTCTCACATGCAGTTGTTTTGGATGAAGCCCTGCACCTTTAGCTTTTTGCCCTACTGTTAACATACCAATGTTAGTCTAACATTGTAAAGCTGTGACTTATAAGTTTTCAATTATGGAAACTGCTCTGGTCACGTGTTAACCTAACACTGACACGTGGGAAAGTACTGTGCGTGAAAACGTGTGACAATGGTCCGATTATTTTGGTAACATGTTCAACACCACTCTCACCACTCTTCAGATCCGATTGTTATATATTTTATCATAGTCTCTTCTAATTCTGTACGCTTTCTTAATGAAATTGTGTAATCAAAATTTCTCTGAATTCAAACTCTCTTATTCTCTATAAAATTACTCTAACAATGGCTCATAAGTCGATGCTGATGAGCAGATTGAGCAACCACGAAGGTATAATACCAGACATGCACCAACTGAAACCGCCACTATTGCTGCTCCAAAGAAGAAACCTTCATATAAAAGGCGCAAGGGAAAGAAATCGACAAAGGGTGATGTTGGAACAACGTCAGAAGTTGCTGAGAATATCTCCACTCCCACCAAAACAGAAATCGAGGTAATGATGGCTAACCCTACTCAAAATTTAACTGCTGAGGTTGGTATTGAGGGGGAGAATGAGGCTCCTATTGCTGTGGGTGAGTCTGAGGTTATTCCTGAGAATCCTGAGGTGAATGTTGGGAATGTGTCTGAGGCTGTAGTTGAGCAGGCTGAGAATCCAAATGTTGATATGTCTACTGCTGAGGGTAATCCTGTTGAAGAGATTGTTGCTGAATTGGGTACTAATGAGGGTATCTCTGTTGATATTGGTGAAGAGAGTAATAAGAACCTGAAGAGGTTGAGAGAGAGGAAAAGGAAAGCCTCACTCTTACTGCTCTGGCTAATGATGTTAGAAAGAGAAAGACTAAGCAAATGATGGTTATTTATGAGTCTGAGTCAGAAGAAGAAGAAGAAAAAGAGGAAGAGGACAACGAGGAAGAGGAGAAGGAAGATGGTTTTTTCGATTATTTCTTGAGTTTCGTACATGTGTTCGGGAGACACAACTGGTTTCTTACGACTCTCTTATTTTTTCCTCTCCATTAATAGATTGGAGGGGCGAAGAAATGTAAATCTCCAAAAAAAGGGGCAAATTTCTTCAATATCGAATCTCCAGGATTCAATCCTATTTGTAGATCGATTTCCATATATTCAGTGTTGGTAGATCGAATCCGGACAATTCGATGCAGTCAGCAGAACAAAAATCCATCATAGGAAAGAAAAATGAGAATAAGCTGGAAATTTGGTCCTTATATAGCCCCACCACCACCTTTCTCCAAATTCGATACTGATGTGTTGAATAGCTCAAACTCGATGTTGACGATCCAATCACCTAGATTTAAGGCTAGATCTTGATTAGATCAAAGTGCTCCAATTCGATCTAAGTGCAAATTTACTCAATTTTAATATGAATAATTATATATTACTATATAGCAATAACTATTCAGTGTAGATGAACGGAAAACTTTGATTCCCGAGCATGATTTTTGACAAAACAAAATCAGGTCTTTGAAGCTTGGAACCCGCTCTTTGATCGACACCGCCTCCCAATCGGGGGCATGCTTTTCAACATTACCAGGATTACAAGCAAAGGCGACAGAGTCAAGGTAGTATCTTATAAATTTGGCACCCGCTATCTAATCGACACCGTTTCCCAAACTGGGGGGACAATATGATATGGGTAATTTAGGAATGGCCCAATATAAATTTGTAATCTAGGTGATTTGATCTATAGAAATTGTACATCGAACATGAGAAATCCGAGCATCAAATGGTCTAGGTGATTTGTAATCTAGGTAGTTTAATGGTCTACACATCGAACATGAGATTTCTATGGGTCTATTATGATAAGTGATTTCTACGGGTCGATAATGCTAATCTATTACGATAAGTGGACTGGCTTGGTCAGGAACACCTACTGTCTATTACAAGTATTGAATTACTATAAATATCATTTTCAGATAAAGAACCTGATAGATCGAATCGGCGTCGTTCGGCCTATGAATGTCGAACTACAGTGGTTCGATGCTGCTGAAAGGCGAGCCTAAAGTGCATCGAATGATCTGAGTTTGATGCTAGAGAGACTCGAATGGGTGAGGTTCGATCCAGGTCAAAGTCAAACTTGCCTGTATCGAATTAAGTGGAGGATCGAACTCTGAAGTGTATCGAATCCAAAGTGTATCGAATCGGCTGATTCGATGTACATGTATATGTTGTGTGTGCCTTGAATGCTCCCGAGGATGCCAAGAGACAGAGTATTTATAGACCTCGTCATGTGGTCCCCAGTGACAGTTGGGGAACGAGTATTGAATTGGGATGATTCGATTGAACTCTTAAATCGAATCGAGACCATTTGATGCTCGGATTTCTCATGTTCGATGTATAATTTCTATGGGTCTATGTTCGATGTAATCTAGGTAATTTAATGGTCCCCCCCAATTTGTAATCTAGGTAATTTAAGGAGATATCAAATAATCCAAGTTTGTTCCTAAAAATGAATGGTATTTATCTACTAAAATATATAACAAATAGTTTGGTTACATGTGGTTTAGAATATATTGTTGGTTGTGCTGTCAAAGGCTGATAACATGATGGGCCTTGGTGAGTTAACACTAATTCAAATCCATCAAAATTATTTGTCTTTAAGGTCTTTAAACTTACTGTTATCTTCCTAATGGCAGAGGGTCCTTTTGAGAGAGTTGGCTGAGAACAATGTGAAGCAAATTCATATGCTTTATCTGTTTGTTATGAAATCTTATCTTATGTTTGAAAGACAAATCCATGTGCTCTTCTTTCTCAAGTTCACCAGGCATCACATATCCACTAAACTATTGAACACTTAATAATCTGAACTTCTCAAGCATAAATGATTCACAACTTCTCACTTATATATACAACACATTTTTCAGGTTCAAGCAGCAACAACCAATTTGGTAGATAATAAGCATATTTATTAGGGATAATTACATTAAACCCCCCATCGTATGGTCCATTTCTCAGTCAACCCCCTTAACTTTGTTTTGACTCAGTCAACCCCCTATCGTTTGCAAAAATCATCACTTTACCCCAAGTCAACTTTTTTGCATTTTTTCCTGGGGTATTTTCGTCAAATGTTAAAAATTTTAATATTTGTTTTCCGAATTTTTTTTTTCAGCAAATTTTTATTTTAGCCAAATTTATTTCCGAATTTTTTTTTCAGCAAATGTTTTGTTTTCGAACAAATTTTTTTTTTCGACAACATTTTTATTTCCGAAAATAATTTTTTTCAACAAATTTTTTTTCGACATAGTTCTTTTTTCGAAAAAAAATTGTCGAATTTTTTTTTTGAAAAAAAATATTTTCGAAAATAAAAATGTTGTCTAAAAAAAAATTTGTTCGAAAACAAAATATTTGCCGAAAAAATAAAATTTGGAAATAAATTTGGCTAAAATAAAAATTTGCTGAATTTTTTTTTTTCGAAAAACAAATATTAAATTTTTTTAAATTTTACATTTTTTAAAACAAATATTAAAATTTTTAACATTTGACGAAAATACCCCTGGAAAAAATGCAAAAAAGTTGACTTGGGGCAAAGTGATGATTTTTGCAAACGATGGGGGGTTGACTGAGTCAAAACAAAGTTAAGGGGGTTGACTGAGAAATGGACCATACGATGGGGGGTTTAATGTAATTATCCCTATTTATTAATTATCATTTGATACAAAATCAGGTTTTCTTTCTTTCCAAAATATCATTTTATTACATCAATGACAATTCCCAAGATTCTTAGACGCTCTTTGTCAGCCGGAAAGTGATCATCTTCAACATGACTGGACATTCCAAAGGAGCTCTTTGCAGTTTATGTTTGAGAAAGTGAGAATATACTTTTTGTCTTTCCTTTATCGGACTTAAACCACGATGAGTTTCAAGATTTGTTATGTCAATCAAAAAAAAAATATTGGATTTCATCAACCAAGGGGGGCTGGCCTAATCATTATTTACAGCGAAGATTTATTCATGGATGTTGCTTCCAACTTGGCCAGAAGATAATGTAGAGCAATCGATCCTTTCTGGACAGATTTTTAGATTAGCTTCATCGGTCTTTTTTTCTTTCTCTTGTGTAGATTATTATTATGGAGTAATGTAATAGGGTCTTATGGTCATTGTTTATATTATGGGTTGGTCTCTTGTAAATACTCTTATATATATATATATATATATATATATATATATATATATATATATATATATATAGAGCATGCCAACTTAAGGTTTGGGATTTCACTCTACCGAGGTAGAGTATCGTGCCGTTGCTTATACCGCCGCTGAGACTATCTGGATTCGAAAGCTTCTTGCGGATCTAGGTATTTTTCTTTGCCGTACAGTCAATTACTGTGACAATATTTTTGCTACATATCTTATTACTAATCCGGTTCAACATGATCGCAGTAAGCATATTGATTATATATAACTTTGTTCGTGAAACAGTGTCAAAAGGTGGCCCTTGTGTTCGTTATGTTCCTATCAAATTGCCAGTTTCCAATATTTTTACTAAGGGAATGTCCACTGATTTATTTTGTAAACAACGTTCCACTCAATTTTATGTTGCACCAAATAACGATTGAGAGGGGGGGGGTGTTAGGGTATTATGGACATTATTTATATTAGGGTTTGGGTCTCTTGTAAATACTCTTATACACACACACACACACACACACACACACACACATATATATATATATATATATATATATATATATATATATATGTATATATATATACACACACGCGGCTGAGGCGAAATAAATAACAAAACGCACTAAAGCGCTTAAAAGAGGCGCAACATTCACGAAGCGTGCGCTTTTTTACATAATACGCCGCTCAAGGCGCAAGAAAAGCAATTTTTCCGCCTACAAACGCTCTCAAATTATGAGTATAAATGTTATTTCAATTAAATGCTGACAGTCATTGAGCAGAGAGAATATACAATAAACAAAGGCTTGTCATAAATTAATGGCGTTGAAAAGTCAATGATTTGGAGGAAAAGATGGCACATGAAACTCATCCGTTTCCTCTTCTTTTGTTCCTTACTTTTTTTTGTTCGCTTATCTCATTATTACATGTCAATTATTTGACTTTTGATTTTTCTATCAATAGGCTCCTTTTTACTTTTAAGTTTTATCATTTAAATATTATCATTCTTATTAATGATAGCAATAAAAAAGAATAGCATTAAGAAGTTTTTGACTATTATTTGATTAGTTTTTTACTTCTTGTTACTATTTGTTACTTAGCCAGACTTATATGTGTTTATAAGCAATTGTCTTTCTGTATAACTTTTTGTTTCTTTCTCTAATTATTTTATTCACATTTTATCATTATAAAATTCCTTTTGAAATAAAATACTAAAATTCATGGGGCTTACGCCCAACGCCCTAAGATTTACGCCTCGCTCCCAACAACATAAAACGCCCCGCTCACGCCTAACACCTTTAACAACGCTGATATATATATATATATATATATATATATATATATATATATATATATATATATATATATATATCATGCCAACCTAATGGTTGGGACATTCACTCTCGTTATATTCTTGTACATAGTACTCATAGTATATTTTTGTTTTCTTTTATGAAACGCATTCTTCATTATTTTAGTTACACTCCCATCAATTTTTTAATTAGTTTTATTTTTGTTATTTTAAGATTTAAAAAATTAGGGGAGTTACAGATCGTGCCCAATAATCAGAATTTAGTTGAGCCATATCCAAAGCTAACTAAGATATTAATTTAACGTAGAAAGCATCAGAAGTACATATATTTTTTTTTGATAGAAAGAAGTACATATATCGGGATAACATAAAGTATTTTAACTGAATACATTTCAGTTAAACACATTTATTACATCATAGATCATTCTCAACTTATTGCCTGCCTCCCATTTTACCGGGCAGTTTATTTGTACACATGAAATGAAGAACTGATGCCACCAACGTCAATGAATCAGGATCTTAACGCAATGCCCTTGCATATGACATCCTACAGTTAATCCATCAACAAAAAATACGATCCAATGAATAAGAGTTTAGAATTACATTAACTATATAATTTGTTTGTCCAATGCAAGGCAAAATGGTACATGCATGAAAATTTAGGCCACATCAAGTTTCTTGATTTTTGTTAATGGAAAATGGGCTCGAAAGAATTATTAATATACATAAGCTTAATTCCTTCTCAAGCTAAGTAAAATTTATTTGTACGACATGCATGCGTGCAAAAAAAAAATCGTAGTCATATAAAGAGTTTAAAACTTACTATGGACAACGTGGTATACAATCGAAACAATTGGCCACGCATGTGTCTGGACACGTGATGGGGCATACCTGTGGGACATTATAACACAAAAATAATAGAAAGTTTGTGCACGTCACTATCTTTCGCTGAGGAGGTGGGGGAGGATGAGAAGGAGTAAGCGGACTTGGTGGTGGTGGTGGTCCCAGATTTACTGTCGGAGCTTGTGAATTTGCTCCGATTATTGATATTATGATCATATTAAATAGCAAAATCCATGAAAAATATTTTCTAAACGATCTCTCCATTGTGTATGGCAATCAACTGCGGTAGATAGAGCTATATAACTTGAGAGAATTATTGATATTTGTATGAATAAGTTTGTTTTTTGCGTTGGAATTGCCATAGACTAAAGTCCTATTTATAGTAGCGAGAACTAAGTGAGAATGGAATCTAATAATAATATGTTAGGATCATATTATTCTTCTCCACATGGTACTATAACTTAATCTCGCGCGAGCGCTAGCTTTCCTGCATGCTAATCTCTTGCAATATATTATTGAAATTATTTCATGAAATGTTTCGGTAAAATTTTGTTCGTTTCTTTTTAATTATGCCATGCATGATAAATAGTAAACTAGGTTTGTTTTGTTTTTTAATTATGTCATAATTTTTGTTTTTTGCTTTTTTAACGAATCCATGCATACTCAATATATGTTTTAATCTCTAATTTAATTTGATACAAGTTTGCCATTGGATATCAATGCTGTGTAATGACTTTAATTAAACCCCACACAACAAAACAAATATAAGTATTAAAGCATTAGACGATATTGGGCTTGGTATTGGCAAAACATTTTGAAACTCAAAGTAGTAGAAATCCTATGATATCATCAATTTTACTAATGGAAGCTTGATATATAATATTTAAAAGGAATGATTCATTTTATAACAAGTACGATATACACTCGCCACACTATAATAGAACAACTAATTTTCCCAAAATTTGTTAATTAGTACAAGCATATACGTACTCATTTAATTTATATGTAATCAGAAGAGCGAGGAGATTTGACGTGCTTAACTAATCCACGTTACCTTCGTTCTATTTTTAAAATTATTTAAATATACGCGCTATAAAGGAGGCATTTAAGTAATTCAAGCCGAGACTCGTTCTAGAGATACCGATTTCAGTATGCATTTGATTCCTTTTCCTATTACCATGCATATTAGGCGCATTAGAAATATAATTAGAAAAGTCAAACAAATGAATTAATAGACAAAAAAGTATATCTCTCCTTCGTGAGTTTTTTTTCCCTCTTCGTGTGAGAGGGTCCAATGCCAGTTTAACAGTAGATCAATTTTGTATTAACTTAAACACAAATAGAAGCTCATAAAGGAAGAGACTTTTGAAAATTTGTTGCTTATTGAATCCCATATTGTTGTTTATATATGCTGAAAAAACATATCTTTCAATAAGTATAACGAGTGCTGAAGAGGCCAGTGGTACATGGGGTCTAGCGTAAGCTGAGAAACATTAGCCCATGAATGTTAGTTTTGTCAACCAACCATTATAATAATTGTTATACCATAATTTGGTGTGATTCCCTTAGTGGGCCTATCAAAACACTATTGTCCTACAAAAGGCACATTCACGAGCCAGATCGGCCCAAATAAACTGTCCCAACAAAGGGGCTCAAAAGCCCATTATGCCAGCCCGATATACCATATAAGGGCTTGGCCCATAAAAATAGGCCCATCTAAGCTCCTACAGTCAAGGAGGTTAAACATCTATAAATACCAGACCCCTCCTCATTTGCAAGACACTTTTTTCTTCTCTTCTCATAGTTACTCCAGAGGTTGATCTACAGAGGTGGACCTACAGAGGTTGATCTACGGAGGTGGACCTACAGAGGTTGATCTACAAAGGTGGACCTACAGAGGTTGATCTACGGAGGTGGACCTACAGAGGTTGATCTACGGAGGTGGACCTACAGAGGTTGATCTACATAGGTGGACCTACAGAGGTTGATCTACAGAGGAGGACCTACAGAGGTTGATCTACGGAGGTGGACCTACATAGATTGATCTACGGAGGTGAACCTACAGATATTGATCTACTGAGGTGGACCTATAGTGAATGCGACCTATAGGGATTGATCTACGGAGGTGGACCTATAGTGAATGCGACCTATAGGGATTGATCTACGGTGGTGGACCTATAGTGAATGCGACCTATAGAGATTGATCTACGGAGGTGGACCTACAGAGATTGATCTACGGAGGTGAACCTATAGAAATTGATCTACAGAGATTGACCTATCAAGATTGATGAAGGTCCGACCTTCACCTTCGACCACGATCGGCCACCATAGAGAAATAATGAACTACGTTCGACTTGATTCCCCACATGGGATACGTAGGCAGCTTGGCTTAACCCCAAGTTCAGTCTGAAATCTACAAACTCCTCAATCCACACCAGTCACTTCTAGTTGACGTAGACGCCATCAACTGACTCAGCATCAGAGCACTTACTCTTGGTCAGCCTCGACCTAGTTCACGTGCCGTGTTTTTCAGTGCAGGTTTCCCGAACTCAAAGCTAGCTCAGGACCAATAAGGAGCTCGGGCTAGTCTGACGCGGAGTGACTAGTCAGCAGACGAAATTACCCCGCATCAGTGGCGCCGTCTGTGGGAAACCACTAAGTGTACTGTAGAAGAAACACCCGTGTTCATCACTATGGTAAGGTCTACAAGAGCAACCAAAAGAGGCCAACGCCACCACAACTACTCAACAATGTCGAAGGTTCTATCTAGAGACTGAACATATTGACCCCCAATACAACGATAACAGGACAACAAATTCAAGAGGAATAATGTCACTTGTTGCGCAATCAATCTACCGAGGAAGAAAGAAGTTCAAGCTCATAACACACGAACTTACAACAATCAACACTATTTGCATCACCAAATGAACCACCTTCACTAGAAGAGGACTCGCTATTGTTTGACTCGCTACCACCACTTTCAGACTCTGACTCAGCACTAGAGCCCTCTTGTCCAGACCTCTCATCATCAGTTGAATCATCACTTGAAGAAGACATATTCATAAATGTGAAGTCTACAACAGATTGCTTATTCAATAACTTGGATTCCATTTTGCTATTATTCCCGAGAGAAGACGCCATGATGATCAAGAATTAAACAAATGCATGTTCTGTAATTCCCATTGCCAAAGACTAGAAGGAAGTAAACAATCAATTTAAGTATTTCATAAGGAATAACTTTTTTCTTGTGAACTTACTGGAACGTGCGAACTGATTTTTAGCAAACTCCTCACTCGAAACAAGCAGCGGCGCAAGCAAACTCCCGCAACACGCAATCTTCATCGCGAAACAGATTTGCAGCGTACGAACTCCTCAATGTGACTCGAATGAATGCCAATGAACAGCAGCTTCGCCCGGAACTCCTTACACGAACATCAGCCTTAGTGATCTCCTCGGGGAACAGCTGTACGACCACTCCTCGCGCCAACGTTGCAGCAAGCCCAATCTCCCTTGTGCCAACGAACAGCAGCCCACGCAGCCTCCTTGTGCTGCCTACGAACAACAACACGCCTGAATCCCTCGTGCCGATGAACAACAGCTACACGATTTCCTTGTGTCGACGAACATCAGCAACACGGTTTCCTTGTGTCGACGAACAGTAGCCGCGTAACCTACTTGCGCCGACGAACAGCAGCAACGCGATCTTCTCCGTCACAAATTCACCATGCACGAGCATATCTGCAACTGAACTCCCAACGTGCGAACTCCGAGAACAACTGCAAAACTTCGACGAACGAGAAATCCTTGCATGTGAAGCATCAAATTATGGACACTTATGAAGTTTGCAACGAGCTCGACTGCGACGACCCCGCTACAAACTGGGGGACTTAATGGTGCGCCATGATATGGATAATGACACGTCAACCCTATCATGTCAACCACGTTAGTCCTAGAGCTAACGTCCCTCCTAATGCACATCAACTGTTAGGGCCAACATGGAGGCCCAACCCATCAAAGGAAAGCACATTGCACTCCTACAACTAAGGATATAATCAGCTTATAAATACCCCAATTAATCACAATCAAAGGGTCAACCCATGGCACCTGCTTAGGGCTAACCTGGGGCACCCCTTAGTCATAACACACAATCTGACAACAATCAAGAGGCGTTCCGCTACGACGTCACTCTACACAACGTCGTAGAGCGTAGTCACATACACTACACAAGGCACAACATGGACCACCTGACCTTTACAAAGGAATGGCGGACGAAAATCTCCCACAAACTGTAGAGATGATAACATCCTGACACTTTCATCATTGTCAACTCAACTGCAATATGAAACTGGGGGACTCTCTATATGATTGAAACAACTGGCACAATTTGTTATAGCTATGCAAATGATGATGATAACACATGCAACAAACTTTGTCAAGCATCACAACAACTATTTCAAATATCCATTCACCACACTCAACAATGATAAAAGAACACTTCTATTCCAACATTTCAGTCGCTGCTGACCTACAAAGGGGCATGGTGGAAAGGAGAAACAAGGCATTGCTGACAAAAAATTTAGGCTACAAGTTCCATAGATTGGAGTCATGCGTACTCGAAAAACACAACAAGCAATGAGCAAAAATGTACAAATGCTAAAACTCTCATGCAAACAAAGCTACACTGATGATCGCTAGCTTATCAGAACAAAGCATCATCAATGAAATTAAGGCAAGACCCATACAAGTGAAGACACAAAAACCACACAAGGTGATGAACATAAACTAGGTGAAGAGCCTATTGGGTGAATATCCCATAAAGTAGGCCATTATCGTAAGCCCTACCGAAACAAACTAGGTGAAGAGCCTATTGGGCGAATATCCCATAAAGTAGGCCATTATCGTAAGCCCTACCGAACTAAACTAGGTGAAGAGCCTATTGGGTGAATATCCCATAAAGTAGGCCATTATCGTAAGCCCTACCGAACTAAACTAGGTGAAGAGCCTATTGGGCGAATATCCCATAAAGTAGGCCAACCGAACTAAACTAGGTGAAGAGCCTATTGGGCGAATATCCCATAAAGTAGGCCATTATCGTAAGCCCTACCGAACTAAACTAGGTGAAGAGCCTATTGGGTGAATATCCCATAAAGTAGGCCATTATCGTAAGCCCTACCGAAATAAACTAGGTGAAGAGCCTATTAGGAGAATATCCCATAAAGTAGGCCATTATCGTAAGCCCTACCGAACTAAACTAGGTGAAGAGCCTATTGGGCGAATATCCCATAAAGTAGGCCATTATCGTAAGCCCTACCGAACTAAACTAGGTGAAGAGCCTATTGGGTGAAAATCTCATAAAGTAGGCGAGCTGCAATAGCCCTACCAAATTAAACTAGGTGAAAAGCCTATTGGGTGAATATCCCATTAAGTAGGCAAGCAACGTAAGCCCTACCGGATTAAATAAATGGAAGAACCAAATCAAGAAAAGAAGAAAGCAAGATGAAGAAAAGAAGAAATCAAGATCAAGAAAGGAAGAAATCAAGATCAAAAAATGAAGAAAGCAAGATCAAGAAAAGAAGAAAGCAAAATCAAGAAAGGAAGAACAAAATCAAATAGAAGAAGAAAGCAAGGTCAATAAAAGAAGGAAACAAGATCAAGAAAAGAAGAAACCAAGATCAAAAAAGGAAGAAAGAAAGAAAAGAAGATCAAGAAAAGAAGAAACCAAATCGAAGTATTAAAACGCGAAGAACAAAACTATACTTGTCCCAAAAAGATAAGAAATAAGTATCAAATGTACAAGAAGTTGAAGAGCAAAATAAAGGCACAAGTGCCAAAAAGTAAGGCCAATAAGGCCACCTTCCACTCTCAAGAAGCCTGACCACCATTGGCAATATCATCTTTCCCCGCATAAGTAACACCTTCCAAGACTTCTATTGCATCAATGACAAGGCAGAGCTCTTCTATAAGACCACCGCCAACCAAAACTTTTGAATAACTACGGCGGTGTTCCTCGACTTCTTTCTCCATGCGTGCATGATTCTCAGCAGTGAAGCCAACCTATTTTTCTTTGAGGCACAAGCCGAAACCAGTAAAAGATTCACATTGACCAATTGACTAGTTACCTCTAGATCTCTCATCGGAGCATGGCAGCTATCAAAACAAGACCATAAGGATGAGATTTTAAAACAAAAGAAGTTGGAACAGTAGTCAATACTGTCTCAGAGGTGGCGACTGTCTCATAAATAGTCAAGGAAGGAACCATCACATCTTCTGTCTCTACGACAACAGCGATAGAAATGGCGGTACTCGTCATAATCCCATAGTTAGTAGTAGGAAAAACAACATTGTCGGATGCCACAAGATCATCCGGAGGAAGGGTACAACAACAGCAACAATGTCAGTCACAAGTTGTTTCTTCGAAGTCGCGATCACCTTCGACTTACAGCCTTCCTCTACATAGGCCTTATTTGCCGCTCAGTATTTGTTGATGGTTCTATCCCGCCTGTCGAGCCTATCTAAAATAGACTTATGATCAATTTGAAGCTTTGCAAGCTTGGGTCAAGTGACCTCAAGGTCTTCTTTGGCTATATCTGCCTAATCAGCAGCCTCCTAGAGTATCTAACTTTGCTCCTCCGGGCTTCGGCCGCAGCTTGAGCCTTTTTGCATATTTTCTTCTGCTCTTTAGCACCAGCTTGTGATTCTTTGCACAGTTTCGTTTGCAGCATCCTCTGCTACTCTTGGCCTCTTAATAAGAGCATAACGCCTTTTGCTACTCAAGCACCCTTTATACAAGACGTTTTTCCTCTTCGACAAAGAGAACTTGTTCGGTTTAAGCACCAATGGTAAAGTTTTCACCAATAGTGGTCTCAACCTATATTAGGACAATTCGGACTTGCAAATTATGGCATCTCGACTGTATAAGTTTGCAAGGCGTCCATAAGCTACGACCACCTTACAAACTGGGGGACTTATGTTATACCATAATTTGGTGTGATTCCCTTAGTGGGCCTATCAAAACACTATTGCCCTACAAATGTACCGGCCCAAAAGGCCCATTCACGAGCCAGATCGGCCCAAATAAACTGTCCCAACAAAGGGGCCCAAAAGCCCATTATGCCAGCCCGATATACCATATAAGGGCTTGACCCATAAAAATAGTCCCATCTAAGCTCCTACAGTCAAGGAGGTTAAACATCTATAAATACCAGACCCCTCCTCATTTGCAAGACACTTTTTTCTTCTCTTCTCATAGTTACTCCAGAGGTTGATCTACAGAGGTGGACCTACAGAGGTTGATCTACGGAGGTGGACCTACAGAGGTTGATCTACAGAGGTGGACCTACAGAGGTTGATCTACGGAGGTGGACCTACAGAGGTTGATCTACGGAGGTGGACCTACAGAGGTTGATCTACAGAGGTGGACCTACATAGGTTGATCTACGGAGGTGGACCTATAGAGATTGATCTACGGAGGTGAACCTACAGAGATTGATCTACTGAGGTGGACCTATAGTGAATGCGACCTATAGGGATTGATGAACTACGATCGTCCACCATAGATAAATAATGAACTGCGTTCGGCTTGATTCCCTACATGGGATACGTAGGCAGCTTGGCTTAACCCCAAGTTCAGTCTGAAATCTACAAACTCCTCAATCCACACCAGTGACTTCTAGTTGACGTAGACGCCATCAACGAGCATCAACTGACTCAGCATCAGAGCACTTACTCTTGGTCAGCCTCGACCTAGTTCACGTGCCGTGTTTTTCAGTGCAGGTTTCCCGAACTCAAAGCTAGCTCAGGACCAATAAGGAGCTCGGGCTAGTCTGACGCGGAGTGACTAGTCAGCAGACGGAATTACCCCGCATCAATAATATTTGTCAAGAAACTATTCGAGATTAAGGAGATATCAAATAACCAAAGTTTGGTCCTAAAAATGAATGGTTTGTATCTACTAACATTTATAACAGATACTTGGGTTACCTGTGGTTTAGAATATATTGTTGGTTGTCGTATCAAAGGCTGATAACAGGATGTGCCTTGGTGAGTTAACATCAATTCAAATCCATCAAAATTGTTTGTCTTCATGGTTCTCAAACTTACTGCTAACATTTGTTGCCGTCTTCATTAGCTACCACATAGCCGTAGCTAACTGAGCACATATTTGAAAATTGGATTAAACCCTTTACCCAAAACCTAAGAGTAGCTACCAAATTGCGGTAGGTAATATTTATACCTTTACAGTACCTACCGCCAATCCGT
Organism: Linaria vulgaris; assembly: GCA_948329865.1. Lineage (NCBI taxonomy): Eukaryota > Viridiplantae > Streptophyta > Magnoliopsida > Lamiales > Plantaginaceae > Linaria > Linaria vulgaris. The sequence goes on from OX415251.1 coordinate 6,132,375, forward strand.
AGCTACTGACTAAATCAGCTACCGCAGTTCGGTAGCTACTAATATTCAATGTACTTAAATTGTAATTTTTCGACGATTATTTTAAATATAATTGGTTGTTTGTTATCAATTAGTCAATAACAAGTAATAATTAACTAAATAACCATAAAATGATGATTTCATTGCATAATCAAATGACATTACTAATGTTTGTTCATAATAACAATGATGCATAATGTCATTTGTTTGTCTATAGTGTATATATATATATACGTATCTCCCAATAGAATGTTAAATAATAAATGTAACTTCACATCGTAAACAATCATCACATTTCAACGATACATCGTTCAACAAGTCACAACGATATTTCAATCACATACACGAGACATGATTAAATGTAGAAGTAAAACTAATATATACGTCACAAAACAATTAATCGTAATAACAACTCAATTACTATCAAATAAGTTAATTATTACTTAATTATCAAAAAAAAAAAAGTTAATTATTACTTATTATTGGTAAATTTACTAAACAGAAGATATAAAGAAATCAAAATCACACAAAGAAATAAAAAATAGAAAAAATTTAACATTACATACGGCCAAGCGGTAGCTACTAGTATTCAACGGGCATAAGCTACCACTTGTTCGTAGCTACTAATATTCAACGAATATTAGCGACCAAAATTCGGTAGCTACTAATGTTCAACGAACATTAGATACCAAAATTTGGTAGCTACTAATGTTCAACGAACATTAGATACCAAAATTCGGTAGCTACTAATGTTCAACGAACATTAGCTATCGAAAGTCGGTATCTACTAATATTCATCCTGATAGAACCCAAAAAATTGACAATTAGCTACCGATTTTCGGTCGCTAAATTTTAAAAATTTTGAGCGCCCATGTGCGGAAAATTCAAATTTTTGGAAAATTGAAAATTTTTGACCATTAGCTACCAATTTTCGGTAGCAAAACGTCGAAAATTTGGGCGCCCAGCGGAGAAAAATTCAAATTTTCCAAAAATTCAAAATTTCAATCTCATATTATAAATACCCCTCAATTCATCAATCTATAAAATTATCTCAACACTTCTCCAATATAGAAACTATCTCTACCATTTCTTTATTTATTAAATCTATAAAATCATCCCAACACTCTCTTCAAATCATCAAAACATCCTCACTTCCCTAATCTAAAAAACTATCCATATCATTTCTTTATTTCTTCATATCTTCCAATTTCTTTCCATTAACCAAATCCCACATTCTCTTCAAATCTTCAAATTGTTTCTCATTTCTCAACACTTTCTTTATACCTTCAAAACTCCAAACCTTTTTTTTATTTTTTTTTATTTTACAATCATTTTGTTATAAGAACTTTCTTCATTTATTTAAATGTTTGACAGTGTTAAATTAACAAATCAACATTGATTTTCATATTGGTGAAACAATAAACCAATAAATTTTTGGAATATTTACGGATTTTTTTTTTTAAATCTGTAAATGTTAATACCTATCGCAATGCGGTAGCTAATAATATTCATGGCTTTAAATATTATTAGCTACCGCCAGTCGGTAGCTAATAATACTCAAGTCTTTAAATATTAGTAGCTACCGAATGTCGGTAGTTACTAATGTTCAAAAAGTTAGCTTCCGAAAATCGACAGCTACTAATATTCATACCATTAGCTACCAAAATGCGGTGGCAAATGCGGGGTAAAACGGGCAAGCTAAATTGGTAAATTAGTGACGAAATTTCGATAGCTACTAATATTCATAAAGTTAGCTACCGAAAATCGGTAGCCACTAATATTCATACAATTAGCTACCGAAAGTCGATAGCCAATGCGGGTTAAAATGGGCAAGCTAAATCAGTAAGTTAGTGACATAATTTCGGTAGCTAAGGTCACAGTAGCTACCAAAAGTCGGTAGCTAATTGTCAAAGTTGTGGCAATGGAAATGGCGACGATACTTCGGTTAGTAATGCTAGCGACGAAAATTTGGTAGGAAATTATCTTATTACCTACCGAAAATTGGTAGCGAGTCATTAGCGACGCGTTTAGTACCTACAAAAAATTAGCAACATAATTGCGGTAGTATTCTGAAGATCTCATGGAACTCTTTCTCAAATATGGTAAGGTTTGGGACGTCTTTATTCCAAGTAAGAGAGATAAATGGGGCCAAAGATTTGGGTTTGTCCGTTTTGCTTTTGTGGAAGACGTCACAGCACTTGTAAAAAGATTGGATTCAATCTACATCGGCGATAAGAAGTTGAAGGTGAATATTCCTAGATTCGACAGAGAGAAAAGGCCAACGGGGTGTAGTCGACCAACTGAACCAAGGGCAAAGATTCTTCAAAACGGCTTTCTAAAATCTCAGTCATACGCTGAAGTGGTCGGTAAGAAGAGTTCAAGCGAGCAGACTCACGATGAAGAATGGAAGGGGGTGGACTTTGTGGTGAAAAACGAGGACATGTACTGGTTGAAAGAAGCTTTTGTCGGTCATCTTAAAAGGATTGAGGATAAGGAAAAGGTTCAAGAGGTGCTGAATGGGTTAGGATTTTATTATATTAAAAGTATTCCTTTGTCAGTCGATCATGTCTTACTTTCGGCGGATGATTTTGTCATTATGGAAGACTTTCTTAACAAAGAGAAAGTATGGAAGGGTAAGCTGTTCTCTGAGGTTAAACCATGGAGGCTGGAAGAATCGACGGTCGAGAGGTGTTGCTGGGTGGAGGTTATGGGAATCCCAGTCCACGCTTGGTTGGAGGATCTCTTTGTTATGCTTGCAGAAAAGGTGGGAAGATTAATTAGAGTGGACGATAGCACAAAATACAAAAGGCGACTGGATAGTGCTAGATTTTTTATCGCAACCGAAAAGCTAGAGTGGATCAATTCTATTTTCAGAATTAAAATCAATGGCAGAATCACCACAATACGAATGACGGAAATTCTTCTGTCCGCCGAGCTGATGGGGCCCTTTGAAGCATTAGGTAAGAAGTATCAGCCCCACAAGAACTGGATATCCGAGAATGAATGGCAGGTTTCTGACTCATCTAGTTTTGACGGCACCGGAGACGTGAATGGGAGACTGAAGTGGTTGCAGAGTCGAACCTCGATCGAGGTGTAAAGTTACTTTTGATGGAGGGCCTGCCCGAGGTGTCAGGGATGTTTAAAAAGGTGGACTAGTTTGAATTTGAAAGGGATAGAAAGCAGGACTCAGCTAGTAAACTAAGTTCCAGCAAAGGAAATAATAAAGTGGGCTATAGTGTTCAGGCCCAAAACTTGGAGGAAGGCTGCGAAAATAAAGAAGCCCAACTAGAGGATGGGCTGCAACAAGAAGAACCCAGAGAGGAAGTGGGTGAATCTAGACTACAACCTGGTGAGTCAGTTGAAGACACTGATCCAACTCAGGAAAGACCAATTCAAGCAAATAGAATATCGTGTGCATTGGCTGAAGAACATCCAAAAAATAATGTTTCTGGAAATAGCAAAACAGAACAGAAGCAAGAGGGTCTTTGCAAAGCAGTGGATGCCAAATCTTTGCAGGAGATGGTTACAGTGAGTTGGAAATCTTTCATGGGCGGTATGGGAGGAGCTTCAGAGTCAGATGGTGGTGACGCATCAAGAAGAAAGAAAGGAAGAAATAATTCTAAGAAAAGAGGTAAACAGAGTGTACAAGGACGGAGCAAAAAGAAAGGAGTCAAAAGCAAAAGAGGTACACTGAAAGGGAAGAATAAAGGTGAAGCGAGTACCCTTCTATTAGATAATTCTGTAACTGACAGTAATATAGCTCGCTGTAATGAATCCTTGAAGAAAAAAGACTTTGAGTGGGAAGCTAGGGAGATATGGTCATTTGGGGAAAAAATTGGTATTGTAGGAAGAGGAAATGATGAGGAAATCATCAGAAAACTCTGTGAAATTAATGAAAGAATGAGGGAGGGGAACAATATGAAGGGTAATACAGAGCGGTGTTGGGTGTCTGCAATAGTTATCCATGAAGATTATATCATTTAATATTAGAGGTCTAGGGGGGAGGGTGAAGGCCAAAGCTGTAAGAAAATTGGTGAGAGAATTCAAATTAGACGTGATATGTTTGCAGGAGATAAAAAGAGAGGAGGTGGATGAGAATTTATGCAGGAGGATTTGGGGTGATGATGGATGTAGTTGGGCTTTTTGTGCTGCGAAAGGGAATGCTGGAGGCGTCTTGACTTTGTGGAGGAAGGATAGTTATATTATTGATAATCAGTTTGCTTGCGATAATGTGGTTGTTATTTCGGGGACGTGGAGAAGTAACGGGTTGTTTACATATATTGTAAATTTATATGCTCCTTGTACAACCAGAGGGAGGAAAGAGCTATGGAGGAAACTAATTAATATTAAGAATAACTTGCCACCAGGAGCTTGGTGTGTGTTAGGAGATTTTAATTCGGTAAAAAATGTTAACGAACGGAAGGGCAGGGAATTATTTCAAACCACAAGAGACATGCTGGATTTTGAAGATTTTATAGACAGTATGGAGCTTAATGACTTGCCTCTTGTTGGAAGGAAATTCACGTGGTATCGCTCGAATGGATCGTCTATGAGCAGACTCGATCGATTCTTGGTTACAGATGAATGGTTGAGGACTAGGCCTAGTATCACTCAATGGGGTTTAAGAATAACAGTATCGGATCATTGCCCGATTTTATTGAAGGTGGACGTGGTGGATTGGGGTCCAACGCCTTTTAGATTTTTAGATTGTTGGCTGGAAAATAAAGAGTTTAAGCCGTTTGTTACGAAACAATGGGAAGATATGGAAGTGGATGGTTGGGCTGCTTATAAATTAAAATTAAAATTACAAAGGCTTAAGCAACAGTTGAAGGTTTGGAATAGTGACGTGTTTGGTTATATTGATAAGCAGATAAATAACCTGGAGCAGGAAATTAATGAATTTGACTTGAAAGGGGAAGATGAAGATATGCCTATTGAGGATATCATGGCAAGGAAAGAGAAAGTGGGAGATTTGTGGCAGAAAATGAGATCAAAAGAGAGTTTGCTTGCACAAAAATCCAGATGTAATTGGCTTAGAGCAGGGGATCAAAACTCCAGCTATTTCTTCAAATGCATTATCAGGAACATAAAAAGAAATGAATTAAGAGGGCTGACAATAAACAACATATGGGTTGATAATGTTCCAGAAGTTCGGGCAGAGGTTAGAAGACACTTCCAAAGTTTCTTCTCGGAAGCATGCTGGCAGCGGCCGATCCTTCAAGGCCTTGTGTTTAAACAAATTTCAGAGATGGAAAATGATTTTCTGAGTCATCCTTTTTCGGAGGAGGAAACTAAAAAAACCATTTGGACTTGTGATGGTACGAAAAGTCCCGGGCCTGATGGCTTCAACTTTAATTTTTTGAGAGAATGTTGGGATGTGGTGAAGAGTGATATTGTCAACTTTATGACTGAGTTCCATGCAAATGGCAGATTGGTGAAATGAATCAACTCTTCTTTTGTCGTTTTAATCCCCAAATGTGATAGCTCACAAAGTTTGAGCGAGTTTAGGCCAATTTCTCTTATTGGATGCCTTTATAAGATTTTGGCGAAGACTTTGGCATATCGTTTGACAGTGGTGATGGATGCGATTATTTCCAAGGAGCAAACATCGTTTGTGAAAGGTCGAAACATTTCTGATAGTATTCTGGTGGTCAATGAAATTATCGACGACGCCAAAAGAAACAAACGTCCGTGCTTGATTTTTAAAGCTGATTTTGATAAAGCGTGTGATAGTGTTAATTGGAGTTTTGTCGATCAATTTATGGTCCAGTTTGGGTTTTGTGATAAATGGAGAAAATGGATTCGTGAATGCATAACAACGGCTTCAATGGCAGTTTTAGTTAATGGTTGCCCTACAGATGACTTTAAACTTCAACGGGGGTTAAGACAAGGAGACCCTCTATTTCCTTTCGTTTTTCTCATGGTGGCGGAATCCCTTGGGGTTTTGATCAAGAAAGTTATACGTTGTGGGTTATTTGAAGGGTACAAGGTTGGTGAAGAGCAATTTGAGGTCTCGCATACCCAATTTGCTGATGATACAATTATTTGCTGCAACCCCTCTCAAAAGAATGTGTTCGCCATTAAAAGTCTGTTAATGAATTTTGAGTTAGTCAATGGTCTTAAGGTTAATTACCAAAAAAGTCAAATATTGGGAATTAATGTTGATGAGCAACAGGTAGAAGATTGGGCCAGCTTTTTAAATTGCAAGAAGGGTGTTATTCCTTTCAAGTATCTTGGAGTTCCGATCGGAACCAATCCCAGAAGAGTGGAGTCGTGGAAGTCGTTGGAAGAGCATTTGAGCAGGAAATTGAAGAGCTTAAAAGGCATCCATCTGTCATTTGGCGGGCGTGTAACATATCTTAAGGCTGTTTTGACGGGTATTCCAACATATCTTCTTTCTTTTTATAAAGCACCGTCTAAAGTGTTAAAGAATATTGTTGCTATGCAAAGAAATTTCTTGTGGGGAGGCGATGATGAAGTTCGAAAAATTGCTTGGGTTCGTTGGGAGGATATTTGTAGAAGTAAAGAAGAAGGTGGGTTAGGAGTGAAAGATTTATATCGATTCAATAAAGCTTTACTTGGGAAATGGCGGTGGAGATTACTTGAAGAAAAAGATGCAATCTGGATTAAGGTGTTGAGGGCAAAATATGGCAATGATATTACAAACTTTTCATCACACGAAGGTAGCAGGAGAAGGAATAAAAGTTCGTTGTGGTGGAGGGACCTTCTATCGATATGCAGGGAAGAAGGAGGCGAGGATTGGTTTTTGTGTGAACTATCTAAATGTCTTGGAGATGGCAAAGAGACCAGTTTTTGGGATGTTGTTTGGTGTGGTTCAGAGATATTAAAAATGAGTTCATTTTGAAAGGCTTTATAGTATCTCTCTTTATAAAAACAAAAGTATAGGAGAGATGGGGTTTTGGAGCAATGGGGAATGAAGATGGAAATTCAGGTGGAGAAGAGAGTTCTTCAACTGGGAGCAACAAGGTTTTGGTGTGTTCTTAAAGTCATTGCAACATTTTCAGCTTGATAACTCTAAGAGAGACGCCTGGATATGGAAACAAGAGCAGCGGGGAAGGTACACTGTTCAATCAGCTTATAGACTTTTATCGAGTAGCGGGGAATTGCAAGATTCCGAGTTTTTCAAAGTTTTTTGGGATTTTTCAGCACCACCAAAGATGGTGTTTTTGGCTTGGAAGTTGAAGCTTGACACATTACCCACAAAGTCAAATCTGATCCGTAGAGGTATGGCAGGAATTGTGGATAGTGCATTGTGCTGTTTTTGTGAGTCGGAGCAGGAAAATGTGAGTCATTTATTTTTTGAATGTGGGTTTGCTTATCGGGTATGGATGGCAGTTTATGAATGGTGGGGTTTCTCCAGGACATTACCAAACGACTCTGTTTCACACTTCTTGCAACACTCTAAATTGATTTGTAATTCTATGGGGGGCTAAATTACGGAGAGAATTTTGGTATTTTATTGTTTGGTGCATTTGGGTTACGAGAAACAAAGTGATTTTTCATAGTGGTAGAATTGATTTTCATTCAACAATGGAGAGTATTAAGCTGAAGACTTGGGCGTGGATTAGAGCTAATGTAAAAGAGTTTTATTTTTCTTTTTATGATTGGGTGATGCATCCACGACTTTGCGTGGGATGTAATCTTCGAGGGTGTGATGAAATGTAAGAGGTTGAAGCACCCCTTGTGCTTCTCTTTTTAACGATCAAAAAAAAAAAATTAGCGACCTGGTTTGGGTAATTAGATACCAAAAATGCGGTAGCTAATGACCGAAAATCTTGTAGTGTTTGTTTCTCAAGTTCACGAGCCACCACATTCCCACTAAACTATTGAACACTTAATAATCTGAACTTTTCAAGCATACATGATTCACAACTTCTCACTTATATATAAAACACATTTCTCAGCTTCAAGAAGCAACAACCATTTTGGTAGATAATCATATTTTTTAACTATCATTTGATACAAAATCAGATTTCCTATCTTTCCACAATATCATTTTACTACATCAATGGCAACTCCCAAGATTCTTAGTTGCTCTTTGTCAACCGGAATGAGATCATCTTCAATATGATCGGACATTCCAAAGGACCATTTTGTAGTTTATGTTGGAGGAAGTGAGAAGAGACGTTTTGTCGTTCCTTTATCGTACTTGAACCACACTGTGTTTCGAGATTTGTTATGTTAAGCTGAAAAAGAATTTGGATCAACCAAGGGGGCTGGCCTAATCATTCATTGCAGCAAAGATTTATCCATGGATGTTTCTTCCAACTTGGCCAGAAGATAATGTAGAGAAATCGATCCTTTTAGGGTATTAGGGTATTATGGTCATTGTTTATATTATGGTTTGGTCTCTTATAAATACTCGTATATATAGCATGCCAATCTAAGGGTTGGGGCTTTCACTCTACCGAGGTAGAGTATCGTGCCGTTATTTATACATGTGACTATCTGGACTTGGCAGCTTCTTGCGGATCTAGGTATTTTTCTTCGCCGTACAGTCACTTACTGTGACAATATTTTTGCTACATATCCAACTACTAATCCGGTTCAACATGATCATAGTAAGCATATTGATGTAGATTATCACTTTGTTCATGAAACAATGTCGAAAGGTGGCCTTTATGTTCGTCTTGTTCCTATCATATTGCAAGTTGCCAATATTTTTACTTAGGGACTTTCTATTGATTTATTTTGTAAACATCGTTCCAATCTATTCGTAGTTGCACCAAATAACGATTGAGGGGGGTGTATTAGGGTATTATGGTCATTATTTATATTAGGGTTTGGTTTCTTGTAAATAATCTTATATACACACACACATATATATATATATATATATACACATACATACACACACACACACACACACACACACACACACACACATATATATATATATATATATATATATATATATATATATATATATCTATATATATCAGGCCAACCGAATGGTTAGGGCATTCACTCTCGTTATATTCTTGCACATAATGCTCATAGTGTATTTTTGTTTTCTTTTATGAGACGCATTCTTCGTTATTTTAGTTACACTCCCATTAATTTTTTTTAATTAGTTTTATTTTTGTTATTTTAAGATTTAAGAAATTTGGGGAGTTACAAATAGAAAGGGACACTTGCAGAAAGAAAGAAAGAGAAAAAAGAGAAAAAAAAGAAGAAGAAATGAATTGGGGACGGCTGCAGAAAGAAAGGAAGAAAGAGAAGAAAGAGAAAAGGAGAAGAAAGAGAAGAAAGGAGAAAGAAGAAAGAAAAAGACGGCTACACTTTGTTTTTAAATGGTAAATTAGGTTAGAAATTTAATGTTAATTAAAGGAATTTGGGCTTGAAGCTGGCCCAAACAACTATCAAATTCATTATCAATTAAATAAGGTATTATTTATTTAAGAAAAAATTATTGTATAATAATTAAATCTCATATAATATATATATATATATATATATATAACTTTTTTTTTTGTATAAAATTAAAAAAAAATAGCTTTTCATATTAAATTTTTCGATAAACATACATATTATATTCAATAGTATCATGGCTATAAATATGAAATATTTATTTTGTTTGCAACTTTGCATGTAACATATAGTTTTGACGTTGAGCAACTGGTCGTTGACTAAAGTCAACAAACCGGTTCAACTAGTGATCAGACCGGTCCGACCTGCTGACCCGCTACCCAGTAGCTTCACCGGTTCTGTGACCGGACCGGGTCTGAAAACACTGAGTTGAACCATATCCAAATCTAACTAAGATATTAATTTAACGTAGAAAACATGAGAAGTACATATATTTTTTTTGATAGAAAGAGGTACATATATCGGGATAACAGAAAGTATTTTAACTGAATACATTTCACTTAAACACATTTATTACATCACAGATCATTCTCAACTTATTGCCTGCCCTCCCATATTACCGGACAGTTTATTGTATACATGAAATGAAGAACTGATGCCACCAACGCCAATGAATCAGGATCTTAACACAATGCCCTTGCATATGACATCCTACAGTTAATCCATAAACAAAAAATAAGATCCAATGAATAAGAGTTTAGAATTACATTAACTATATAATTTGTTTGTCCAATGCAAGGCAAAATGATGCATGCGTGAAAATTTAGGCCCCGTCAAGTTTCTTGAAAATGGGCTCGAAAGAATTATTAATAAACATAAGCGTAATTCCTTCTAAGCTAAGTAAAATTTATTTATACGACATGCATGCGTGCAAAAAAAAATCGTAGTCATATAAAGAGTTTAAAACTTACTATGGACAACGTGGTATACAATCGAAACAATTGGCCACGCATGTGTCTGGACACGTGATGGGGCATACCTGTGGGACATTATAACACAAAAATAATTTAAAGTTTGTGCACGTCACTATCTTTCGCTGAGGAGGTGGGGGAGGATAAAAAGGAGTAAGCGGACTTGGTGGTGGTGGTGGTCCCGGACTTTCTGTCGGAGCTTGTGAATTTGCTCCGATTATTGATATTATGATCATAATAAATAGCAAAATCCATGAAAAATATTTACTAAACGATCTCTCCATTGTGTATCGCAATCAACTTTGGTAGATAGAGCTATATAACTTGAGAGTATTATTGATCTTTGTATGAATAAGTTTGTTTTTTGCGTTGGAATTGCCATAGACTAAAGTCCCATTTATGGTAGCGAGAACTAAGTGAGAATGAAATCTGGTAATAATATATTAGGATCATATTAATCTTCTCCACATGGTACTATAACTTAATCTCGCGCGAGCGCTTAGCTTTCGTGCATGCTAATCTCTTGCAATATATTATTGAAATTATTTCATGAAATGTTTCGGTAAAATTTTGTTCGTTTCTTTTTAATTATGCCATGCATGATAAATAGTAAACTATGTTTGTTTTGTTTTTTAATTATGTCATAATATTATTTTGTTTTTTGTTTTTTGTTTTTATTAACGAATCCATGTATACTCAATTTATGTTTTAATCTCCACTTCAATTTGATACAAGTTTGTCATGGGATATTAATGCCTTGTAATGACTTCAATTAAACCACACACAACAAAACAAATATAGATATTAAAGCATTAGACGATATTGGGCTTGATGGATTAATTGGCAAACCCTTTTGAAACTCAAAGTAGTAGAAATCCAATGATATCATCAATTTTGTTGATGGAAACGTGATATATAATATTTAAAAGGAATGATTAATTTTATAACAAGTACGATCTACACTCGCCACACTGTAATAGAATAACTAATTTTCCCGAAATTAGTTAATTAGTACAACCATATACGCACTCATTTAATTTATATGTAATCAGAAGAGCGAGGAGATTTGACGTGCTTAACTAATCCACGTTACCTTCGTTCTATTTTTTTTTATTATTATATAAGTATTTAAATATATAAGCGCTATAAAGGAGTCATTAAGTAATTCAAGTCGAGGCTCGTTCTAGAGATACCGATTTCATTTTGCATTTGATTCCTTTTACTATTACCATGCATATTAGGCACGTTAGAAATATAATAAGAAATATCAAACAAATGAATTAATAGACAAAAAAGTATCTCTCTCCTTCGTTAGGGTTTTTTTTTTTTTTTCTTTTTCTTTTTCTCTTCGTGTGAGAGGGGCCAATACCAGTTTAACAGTAGATCAATTTTGTGTGAGAGGGTCCAATGCCAGTTTAACAGTAAATCAATTTTGTATTAACTTAAACACAAATAGAAGCTCAGAAAGGAAGAGGCTTTTGAAAATTTGTTGCTTATTGAATCCCATATTGTAGTATATATATGCTGAAAAAATATATCTTTCAATAAGTATAATGAGTGCTGAAGAGGCCAGTGTACATGGGGTCTAGTGTAAGCTGAGAAACATTTGCACATGAATGTTCACTATAGCTTTGTTAACCAACCATTATAATAATATTTGACAAGAAACCATTAGAGATTAAGGAGATATCAAATAATTCAAGTTTGGTCCTAAAAATGAATGGTTTTCATCTACTAACATTTATAACATATACTTTGGTTACCTGTGGTTTAGAATATATTGTTGGTTGTGCTGTCAAAGGCCGATAACAGGATGTGCCTTGGTGAGTTAACACCAATTCAAATCCATCAAAACTGTTTGTCTTTAAGGTCCTCAAACTTACTGTTATCTTCCTAATGGCAGAGGGTCCTTTTGAGAGAGTTGGCAGGGAATAATTTGAAGCAAATTCATATGCTTTATTTGTTTGTTATGAAATCTTATCTTATGTTTGAAAGACAAATCCATGTGCTTTTGTTTCTCAAGTTCACCAACCACCACTTATCCACTAAACTATTGAACACTTAATAATCTGAATTTCTCAAGCATAAATGATTCACAACTTCTCACTTATATATACAACACATTCCTCAGCTTCAAGCAGCAACAACCAATTTGGTAGATAGTAATCATATTTCTTAACTACCATTTGATACAAAATCAGGTTTCCTTTGTTTCCACAATATCATATTATTACATCAATTGCAATTCTCAAGAATCTTAGATGCCCTTAGTCAGCCGGAAATAGATTATCTTCAACAAGATCAGACATTCCAAAGGACCATTTTGCAGTTTATGTTGGAGAAAGTGAGAAGAGAGGTTTGGTCGTTCCTTTATCGTACTTGAACCACACTGAGTTTCAAGATTTGTTATCTAAAGCCGAAAAAGAATATGGATTTCATCAACCAAGGGAGCTGGCCTAATCATTGCTTGCAACGAAGATTTATGCATGGATGTTGCTTCCAACTTGGCCATAAGATAATGTACAATAATTGATCCTTTTAGGACAGATTTTTAGATTATCTTCATAGTTCTTTTTTTCTTTCTCTTTTGTAGAGTGTTATTATGGAGTAATGTATTAGGATATTATGGTCATTGTTTATATTATGGTTTGGTGTCTTGTAAATACTCTTATATATATAGCATGCCAACCTAAGGGTTGGGGTTTTCACTCTACCGAGGCAGAGTATCGTGCCATTGCTTATAACGCCGTTGAGACGATCTGGATTCGGCAGCTTCTTGAGGATCTAGGTTTCTTTCTTCGCCGTACAGTCACTTACTGTGACAATATTTATGCTACATATTTTACAACTAATCTTGTTCAACATGATCGCAATAAGCATATTGATGTAGATTATCACTTAGTTAGTGAAATAGTGTCGAAAGGGGGCCTTTGTGTTCGTCATGTTCCTATCAAATTGCAAGTTGCCAATATTTTTACTAAGGGACTGTCCACTGATTTATTTTGTAAACATCATTCCGATCTATCCGTAGTTATACCAAATAAAAATTGAGGGGGTTGTATTAGAGTATTATTGTCATTATTTATATTAGGGTTTCATCTCTTGTAAATAATCTTTTATATATATATATATATATATATATATATATATATATATATATATATATATATATATCATGCAAACCTAATGGTTGGAGGCCTTCACTCTCGTAATATTCTTGTACATAATGCTTACAGTATAGTTTTGTTTTCTTTAATGAGACGCATTCTTCGTTATTTTAGTTACACTATCATCGAATTTTGTTTAATTAGTTTTATTTTTGTTATTTTTATATTTAAGAACTTTGGGGCGTTACAAATCGTGTCCAATAATCAAAATTTAATTGAACCATATGCAAAACTAGCTAAAATATTAATTTAACGTAGAAAACATGAGAAGTACATATATTTTTTTAATAAAAAGAAGTACATATACGGGATAGCAGAAAGTATTTTATATGAATACATTTCAATTAAACACATTTATTACATCACAAATCCTTCTCAACTTATTGCATGCCCTCCTATTTTACCAGACAATTTATTAGTACACATGAAATGAAGAACAGATGCCACCAACGCCAATGAATCAGGATCTAAACACAATGCCCTTGCATATGACATCCTGCAATTAATCCATAAAAAGAAAAAAAAAACGATCCAATGAATGAGAGTTTAGAATTACATTAACTATTAAATTTGTTTGTCCAATGCAAGGCAAAATGGTGCATGCATGAAAATTTAGGACCCGTCAAGTTTCTTGATTTTTGTTAATGGAAAATGGGCTCGTAACAGTTATTAATATACATACGCTTAATTCTCTCTCAAGCTAAGTAAAATTTATTTGGACGACATGCATAAGTGCAAAAATAATTCGTAGTCATATAAAGAGTTTAAAACTTACTATGGACAATTTGGTATACAATCGAAACAATTAGCCACGCATGTGTCTGGACACGTGGCGGGGCATAGCTGTGGGGCATTATAACAAAACCAAAATCTAAAGTCTGTGCACATCACTATCCTTCGCTGACCTGAATTGCTAGGAGGAGGAGGTGGTGGTGGTCCCAGACTTACTGCCGAAGCTTGTGAATTTACTCCGATTATTGATATTATGATCATAACGAATAGCAAAATCCCTGAAAAATATTTGCTAAACGATCTCTCCATTGTGTATCGCAATCAACTGTGGTAGATAGAGCTATATAACTTGAGAGTATTATTGATCTTTGTATGAATAAGTTTGTTTTTTTTGCGTTGGAATTGCCATAGACTAAGGTCCCATTTATAGTAGTGAGAACTAAGTGAGAATGAAATCTAGTAATAATATATTAGGATCATATTATTCTTCTCCACATGGTACTATAACATAATCTCGCGCGAGCGCTTAGCTTTCGTACATGCTAATAATCTCTTGCAATATATTATTGAGGTTATTTCATGAAATGTTTCGGTAAAATTTTGTTCGTTTCTTTTTAATTATGCCATGCATGATAAATACAAAACTATGTTTGTTTTGTTTTTTAATTATGTCATAATATTATTTTGTTTTTTGTTTTTTTGTTTTTTTTAACGAATCCATGCATCCTCAATATATGTTTTAATCTCCACTCCAATTTGTTACAAATTTGTCATTGGATATCAATGCGGCGTAATGACTTCAATTAAACCACACACAACAAAACAAATATAAGTATTAAAGCATTTGACGATATTGGACTTGATGGATTAATTGGCAAACCATTTTGAAACTCAAAGTAGTAGAAAACCAATGGTATCATCAATTTTATTAATGGAAACGTGATATATGTAAGATAATGGACCGAAAATCCTCAAAAAGAACCCGTGAAAGTCCCTTCGTAAAAATGTCGGCTAACTGATAACGTGAGGGAACATGTCGAACACGGACTTGTCCACGAGCTACTTTTTCTTGAACAAAATGAATATCCATCTCAATGTGTTTGGTTCGTTGATGCTGGACCGGATTGCTCGAAAGGTAGATGGCGCTCACATTGTCACAGTATACAAGAGTCGCTGAAGCAATAAGACAGTGGAGCTCCAAGAGTAAGTTTCAAATCCAACATGACTCAGACACTGCATTCACCACGCCACGGTACTCCGCTTCGGCACTAGACCGTGAGAGGATTGGGTGTCGTTTGGCGGACTAAGAAACCACATTATCGCCAAGAAAAACTCAATATCCCGAAGTCGAACGACGAGTGTCTGGGCACCCTCCCCAATCAGCATCAGTATAAACGGTCAACCCCATAACCGAGGAGGGAGAGATGTGAAGACCAAGATCAAGAGTCCCCTGAATGTAACGTACAACCCTTTTAAGGGCCAACATGTGAGCATCACGGGGATCATGCATGAAGAGACAAAGCTACTGAACGGCATAAGAGAGATCCGGTCTCGTGAAAGTGAGATAGTGAAGGGCGCCAGTCAGACTGCGGTAAAGAGTATGGTCCGAAAACTTAGCACTCTTGGGCATTGCGCCAAGTTTGGATTTCGTGTCAACCGGAGTTTGACTGGGTTTACACGACTCCATACCGGCACGACGAATAATATCCTCAACATATTTCCTCTGGGATAGCAAAAGACTATCAGTGCAACGCTGAACTGCAATCCCCAAAAAGAAACTCAAAGGACCCAAGTCCTTCATGGCAAATTCCCGACCAAGTTGAGACATAATAGATTGTTGTAAAGAAGGAGAAGAGGCCGTAAGCAAAATATCATCCACATAAAGAAGGATGTAGGCCGTGTCCGAGCCACGACGTAAGATAAAGTGAGAGTGATCCGAGGCACTGTGCCAGAAACCAATGGTAGCAACAAAATCAACAAACCGTTGATACCAAGCCCGAGGGGCCTGTTTAAGGCCGTAGAGAGAATGCTTCAATAAACACACATGATCTGGTCGAGATGAGTCACGAAACCCGAGGGGTTGGTGCATATATACGATTTCATGAAGATGACCGTGTAAAAAAGCATTCTTCACGTCGAGCTGATAAATATCCCAAGTCTTGGACACTGCAATACTGAGAACCGCCCGAATAGTCGCAGGCTTAACCACGGGACTAAAAGTTTCATCACAATCAACCCCAACCTGTTGAGACATGCCATCACCTACAAGTCGGGCCTTTTGCCTCTCAAATGAACTATCAGAATGAAACTTGTGACGAAAAGTCCACATAGATCGAATAATATTGACATTAGTAGGACAGGGTACCAACTCCCACATCTTATTTTTAATAAGAGCATCAAACTCATTAGCCATGGACAATTTCCAATTAGGGTCGAATAACGCCGCTATAGGATTACGTGGAAGAGGAGAGTGAGAAAATGTGGAGTGGAGATTGAAGAGGCGGTTTCGAATGAAGATGCCATGCTGGCTGCGAGTTGTCAAGGGATATGTAGGGGGCGGTGTCGCCTGAGGTGGCGCACGAGGAGAGGACAATGTTGCCTGAGATGGCGCGCGGGGTGGAGACGGGCTACTGCGTGAAATAGGGGACGTGGGCGGGGGAGGAGGAGCGACCAGTGGGGGATTAGTGTTTGGAATGAGAAGGGGAGGATTGAGGAGTGGTGACCGATCATCATCGAGGAAAGAGGGAGCCACAGTGGGAGGAACAGGGTTCTGGTTGTAATGTTGCCCCAACATCGACCCAACATTTAAAACAGAAGGTCCAGAAACTGGTGCCACTGGGTTTTGGTTGCAATGTTGCCCCAACATCGACCCAACATTTGAAACAGAAGGTCCAGAAACTGGTGCCACAGGGGTCTGACTGCAATATGAGGGGGGATAGGAAGAGAACTTCGAGAAAGGAAATGAGCTTTCATCGAAGAAAACATGTCAACAAAGAATTATTTTGTTGGTGGAGAGGATAGCAAAGACACCCAAAATCTTGAGATGGGCGTAGGAGGGAGTTTGATGGTAAAGACATTGGAGTGGGGTAATATAGTGAAGAATTTTAGAAGGAATTATATTGTAGAGATATGTGGCGACTTGCAAGGCGTGAGACCAAAAAGTCGGCGGAACGGAAACATACGAAAGAGAAGTACGAATTATATTATTTACTGTACGGATCGTGCGTTCAGATTTTTCATTTTGAGAAGAGGTGTATGGGCAAGAAAAGCGTTGATGCATGCCATGTGTTTTGCAAAAGTTAGAGAAAGAGGCATTTTTATATTCCGTGCCATTGTCACTTTGGAGAATTTTTATATCACGTTCAATTTGTTTGTTGACATAAGCACGAAAAGATAAAAAGCTAGGAAACACATAATTTTTGTGAGATAAAGGAAACGCCACAAGAAACCCGTATAATCATCTAAAAATAAAACATATTAACGATGCCCCGAAGAGCTCAAAATGGGAGATATCCAAACATCACTATGAACTAAATCAAACGGTAAACGAGTCGTAGTAAGCGAATCATAAAACGGCAATTTAATATGTTTCCCCATGGGACAATACTGACAAAACGATGTAGAAGAGCGTTTATTACAAGTAATTTGTGAACTACGCCTAAGAAAATCATAAACGTGATCGCCGGGGTGGCCAAGTCGTGCGTGCCAACGGTTAGCCGAGAGAGAGAGAGGAAGGCAGAAGGTGACGGGGCAGAGCAAGAGGCTGCGGGTGGGACAATAGGGTAGAGATCACACGAGCTATTGCATCGCATGATGGGGGTGCCCGTCCGAAAATCCTTCAAAGAAAAACCAAACGGATCAAAAGAGTTAGAGGCAGAGTTATCAGTGGTGAATTTTCTGACATAGATCAAGTTTTTGATGAGGTGAGGAGCATAGAGAACATTATTGAGACGAAGATGGGATGAGGGGGGGGGGGGGGGAGGGGAGGTGGGGGAGGTGGGGAGAGAGAGAGAGGAGTGACCCGAGCCCTTAATTGGAAGAGTGTGACCATTACCAACAATTATATCACGTTTGGTGCGCAAATTAAAGTAAGACGTGAGATTACCTTGGTCAGAGGTCATGTGAGAAGAGGCACCTGAGGCCATGTACCAATTTTTGTCCGATTGGCCGAGAGACAACGTATGCATCACTGAATCAATTCCGTAAGAGCATATGGAACCACCTCAGTGTGATATGCATGTTGAGGACGTGGGACGAGGATACCTTGTCCGCGCGGGTTATAGTTTTGCGGACGAGGCTGGGCCGTAGGGTATGGGACGGCGGAGCGGCCCTTAGTTGCAGAGGAGCGGCCCATTGCTGCTGCATAGGGTAGGTCCAAGGGGGATAGGACCACAACCATTGATACAGGGGAGGTGCGCCGCGACCGTTGTGGCAGCCACTGCCACTCCGCTGACCCGTGAAGAGACCGCGACCTCGTTCTCGTCCTTAATTTGCATGATACGAATCATGTTGCTGAGCCGAGTTCGTGGGAGCGGCCTGCGGGGCGTGATGCTAGACTAGGACTGCATCGGGTTGTAGCGAGGCACGCTTGGCAAGGCTCGTCTCCTCCAAAGATAACATGGAACGAGCTTTAGAGAAGAGAGGAAGCATATCACTTTACTGAATTAGGGTTGCGATGCCGCCATATGCAACGGTAAGACCCGTGACCATTTCAAGAACCAACCTATGGTTAGAAACAGGGGAACCAACGTCGGCCAATTGATCAGCGGTCATCTTCAATTTTTGACAATAAGCACCGACATTCGGAAAATCATCAAGAGTTGTAGAGGAGAATTGATTTTCGAGGTGCATGGCCTAGGAATTTCGATTGTCTTGGAAGTAATCCGCAATATTCGTCCATGCAATTACGGCAGTAGAGTCTTTTACCATAATGGTGTGGAGGAGGTCGTTAGTGATAGTGCCATAGATCCATTGTAGCACGATGGCGTCCAAGCGATCCCACATCTCGGGGTCGGATGTGGCGACCACACCGTGGGGGGGGGGGGGGGGATGATGTGGTCGAGAACTTGGTAAGCTCGTGCATGGATTTTAAATAACTCGGACCAAGTAGAATATTGCCCGGATTCATCGTCCAACAAGATAGGGATGAATTTCTTGATGTTAGTGATGGTGAGGGCAGGGGAAAATTTTGTAGGCGCGGCCTCGTGAAGAGGCGCGTCGTTTTTGCCATCGAAGGAGGTGGACGACTTGGAGGCGGAGGTATCACCGCTAGGGTTTTTCATAGTTTATGAGAGAAAGAAAAGAAGAGAAGGTTTGATACCATGTGAGATAATGAATTCCTTGTGTTATTCAATGAATAATGTCCAATATATACATAAAGGAGATCATATCTAATAAGATAACTATCTATTACTAAAGATATATATCAATCTACAATAATTACCAAATATACATATTCTATATCTAATAATATTTAATATTTAACAAGGATGATTCATTTTATAACAACTACGATCTACACTCGCCACACTGTAATAGAACAACTAATTTCCCCGAAATTAGTTAATTAGTACAACGATATACGTACTCATTTAATTTATATGTAATCAGAAGAGTGAGGAGATTTGACGTGCTTAACTAATCCACGTTACCTTCGTTCTATTTTTTTTATTATATAAGTATTTAAATATATACGCGCTATAAAGGAGTCATTAAGTAATTCAAGGCGAGGCTCGTTCATGAGATACCGATTTCATTATGCATTTGATTCCTTTTACTATTACAATGCATATTAGGCGCGTTAGAAATATAATAAGAGAAGTCAAACAAATGAATTAATAGACAAAAAAGTATCTCTCTCCTTCTTAAGTTTTTTTTTTTTTCTCTTCGTGTGAGAGGATCCAATGCCAGTTTAACAGTGGATCAATTCTGTATTAACTTAAACACAAATAGAAGCTCAAAAAGGAAGAGGCTTTTCGAAATTTGTTGCTTATTGAATCCCATATTGTTGTGTATATATGCTGAAAAAATACATCTTTCAATAAATATAATGCTTATTTATATTTTTTATCTTATCATATATATTTTGTTTTCGTACACATATCATATATTATTCTTAATACTTTCGTAATAAACTATTTTTATTAATCTATATATATGAAAAATTAGTTTATATTTATGTTTTTTCGTACCAAATAATTCATTTTTTATAGCTAATATATATTATTAATGTTTATATATATATATATATATATATATATATATATATATATCTATGTTTTAATTATAGCCTTTTCCGAAAATTCGGACAAAATTTGAGATGAAAATTAACAAAAAATTGTTTTTTCCGTATTTGTTTTTTAATATTTATGAATATTATTTCCGACGGCAATGAGCCTTCGGTTAGTAATGCTAGCGACGAAAATCTGGTAGGAAATTATCTTATTACCTACCGAAAATTGGTAGCGAGTCATTAGCGACGCGTTTAGTACCTACCGAAAATTAGCGACAGAATTGCGGTAGTATTCTGAAGATCTCAGGGAATTATTTCTCAAATACGGTAAGGTGTGGGACGTCTTTATTCCAAGTAAGAGAGATAAACGGGGCCAAAGATTTGGGTTTGTCCGTTTTGCTTTTGTGGAAGACGTCACAACACTTGTAAAAAGATTGGATTCAATCTACATCGGCGATAAAAAGTTGAAGGTGAATATTCCTAGATTCGACAGAGAGAAAAGGCCAACGGGGTGTAGTCAACCAATTGAACCAAGAGCAGAGATTCTTCAAAACGGCTTTCGAAAATCTCAGTCATACGCTGAAGTGGTCGGTAAGAAGAGTTCAAGCGAGCAGACTCACGATGAAGAATGGAAGGGGGTGGACTTTGTGGTGAAAAACGAGGATATGTACTGGTTGAAAGAAGCTTTTGCCGGTCATCTTAAAAGGATTGAGGAAAAGGAAAAGGTTCGAGAGGTGCTGAATGGGTTAGGATTTTATTATATTAAAAGTATTCCTCTGTCAGTCGATCAGGTCTTGCTTTCGGCGGATGATTTTGTCGTTATGGAAGACTTTCTTAACAAAGAGAAAGTATGGAAGGGTAAGCTGTTCTCTGAGGTTAAACCATGGAGGCTGGAAGAATCGACGGTCGAGAGGTGTTGCTGGGTGGAGGTTATGGGAATTCCAGTCCACGTTTGGTTGGAGGATATCTTTGTTATGCTTGCAGAAAAGGTGGGAAGATTAATTAGAGTGGACGATAGCACAAAATACAAAAGGCGACTGGATAGTGCTAGATTTTTTATCGCAACCGAAAAGCTAGAGTGGATCAATTCTATTTTCAGAATTAAAATCAATGGCAGAATCACCACAATACGAATGACGGAAATTCTTCTGTCCGTCGAGCTGATGAGGCCCTTTGAAGCATTAGGTAAGAAGTATCAGCCCCACAATAACTGGATATCCGAGAATGAATGGCAGGATTCTGACTAATCTAGTTTTGACGGCGCCGGAGACGATGAATGGAAGAATGAAGTGGTTGCAGAGTCGAACCTCGATCGAGGTGTAAAGTTACCTTTGATGGAGGGCCTGCCCGAGGTGTCAGGGATGTTTAAAAAGGTGGGCTGGTTTGAATTTGAAAGGGATAGAAAGCAGGACTCAGCTAGTAAACTAAGTTCCAGCAAAGGAAATAATAAAGTGGGCTATAGTGTTCAGGCCCAAAACTTGGAGGAAGGCTGCGAAAATAAAGAAGCCCAACCAGAGGATGGGCTGCAACATAAAGAACCCAGAGAGGAAGTGGGTGAATCTGGACTACAACCTGGTAAGTCAGTTGAAGACACTAATCCAACTCAGGAAAGACCAATTCAAGCAAATAGAATATCGTGTGCATTGGCTGAAGAACATCCAAAAAATAATGTTTCTTGAAATAGCAAAACAGAACAGAAGCAAGAGGGTCTTTGCAAAACAGTGGATGCCAAATCTTTGCAGGAGATGGTTACAATGAGTTGGAAATCTTTCATTGGCGGTATGGGAGGAGCTTCAGAGTCAGATGGTGGTGACGCATCAAGAAGAAAGAAAGGAAGAAATAATTCTAAGAAAAGAGGTAAACAGAGTGTACAAGGACGGAGCAAAAAGAAAGGAGCCAAAATCAAAAGAGGTACACTGAAAGGGAAGAATAAAGGTGAAGCGAGTACCCTCCTATTAGATAATTCTGTAACTGACAGTAATATAGCTCGCTGTAACGAATCCTTGAAGAAAAAAGACTTTGAGTGGGAAGCTAGGGAAATATGGTCATTTGGGGAAAATATTGGTATTGTAGGAAGAGGAAATGATGAGGAAATCATCAGAAAACTCTGTGAAATTAATGAAAGAATGAGGGAGGGGAACAATATGAAGGATAATACAGAGTCGGTGTTGGGTGTCTGCAATAGTGATCCATGAAGATTATATCATTTAATATTAAAGGTCTAGGGGGAGGGTGAAGATCAAAGCTGTAAGAAAATCGGTGAGAGAATTCAAATTAGACGTGATATGTTTGCAGGAGATAAAAAGAGAAGAGGTGGATGAGAATTTATGCAGGAGGATATGGGGTGATGATGGATGTAGTTGGGCTTTTTGTGCTGCGAAAAGGAATGCTGGAGGCGTCTTGACTTTGTGGAGGAAGGATAGTTATATTATTGATAATCAGTTTGCTTGCGATAATGTGGTAGTTATTTCGGGGAAGTGGAGAAGTAACGGGTTGTTTACATATATTGTAAATTTATATGCTCCTTGTACAACCAGAGGGAGAAAATAGATATGGAGGAAACTAATTAATATTAAGAACAACTTGCTACCAGGAGCTTGGTGTGTGTTAGGAGATTTTAATTCGGTAAAAAATGTTAACGAACGGAAGGGCAGGGAATTATTTCAAACCACAAGAGACATGCTGGATTTTGAAGATTTTACAGACAATATGGAGCTTAATGACTTGCCTCTTGTTGGAAGGAAATTCACGTGGTATCGCTCGAATGGATCGTCTATGAGCAGACTCGATCGATTCTTGGTTACAGATGAATGGTTGAGGACTAGGCCTAGTATCACTCAATGGGGTTTAAGAAGAACAATATCGGATCATTGCCCGATTTTAATGAAGGTGGACGTGGTGGATTGGGGTCCAACGCCTTTTAGATTTTTAGATTGTTGGCTGGAAACTAAAGAATTTAAGCCGTTTGTTACGAAACAATGAGAAGATATGGAAGTGGATGGTTGGGCTGCTTATAAATTAAAATCAAAATTACAAAGGCTGAAGCAACAATTGAAGGTTTGGAATAGAGATGTGTTTGGTTATATTGATAAGCAGATAAATAACCTGTAGCAGGAAATTAATGAATAACCTGGAGTAGGAAATTAACCTGGAGCAGGAAATTAACCTGGAGCCCGGGCGGTCGCGAATGACCCTTTTCCGGTCGCGGATGGTCATCCGCGACCGGCCGGCGGTCGCGGATAACCGGTCGCGGAAGACCTAGGTCGTGGAGGTCATCCGTGACCGCTGGGCCGTCACGACAGTCATCCGCGACCGCCCAGCGGTCACGGCAGTCATCCGCGACCGCCCAGCGGTCACGGATGCCCCCGGGGTCATCCGCGACCGCCGAGCGGTCACGGCAGTCATTCGCGATTCAGCGGTCACGGATGACCCCGGGGTCAACCGTGACCTCTCGGCGGTCGCAGGCAACACCACGATCGCTTGGCGGTCACGGATGACCCCGGGGTCATCCGTGACCGCTGAATCGCGGTCGCGGGCAACACCGCGACCGCTCAGCGGTCACCGATGACGCCGACGGTCATCCGTGACCGCCGGGCGGTCACGGATAATATTCAAGCCATCCGTGACCGCCCGGCGGTCACGAATGATATTCAACGAAATAAAAAAAAATATTCCGGCAAAATACCGGAATATATATTTGTTTTTTGCGAATAGAATTTATGGTTGGACGATTTTTTTATATAAACATCATTTAAGAGAATGATTTGTGTTATAAGTAAAGAAAAGAAGAAAATAAGAAAGTTGGTGTTTTATTTTTTGGAGATATAAGGAAAGATGAGAAGAAAAATAGTTGGTGTTTTGTTTTTTGGAGATATAAGGAAAGAGGAGAAGAAAAATTGTTGGTGTTTATGTTTTGGATTGGGAAATCAGGAAAGGAGGAAAAGTGTTGGGATTTTTTAGAGAAGATAATTTGAGTGTAGTGAAAATTAATGGGAGGAATGGTGGGAATATATATAGAATTTGGGTGAAAATTTTGAATTTTCAAAAAATTTGAATTTCCCCCCAATTCCAAAGTCTTTCGCGACCGCTCGGCGGTCACGAAGCGTCTTTCGTGACCGCCTGGTGGTCGCCCCAATTTCTTCGCGACCGCCCAGCGGTCACGAAAGACCCTTATTCGTGACCGCCCAGCGGTCATGAATAATTTTCATTCGAAATTTTTGATTTTCGTTTGTTTAATTAAGGTGCGATGTTTGTTAAATTGATAAAATAGTTACTACTAAGTAAATTAAAAGGGATTTTTATCACAAAATCACATATTACATCTAAAACAACATGGTGTATATGATAATTAGTTGTAGAACATAAAATAAATTATTCGTTCATAACTCGCCTAATCACATCGAATTCGCTATTTTAATATGTTAATTACTAATGTTGTACTAATTTATTACTTCAATTCACATGTAGTAATGAGACTTATTGTTAAAAATCATAAACACATCAAGATGAATCCATAAAATCAATTTTTTTTTTATGAATATTATTCGTGACCGCCGGGCGGTCACGAATGACCCCTCTTTCGTGACCGCCCAGCGGTCACGAAGCATGTCGCGACCGCTGGGCGGTCACGAAACATGTCGCGACCGCTGGGCGGTCACGAATGAGTTCGTGACCTCCCGACCGCCCAGCGGTCACGAATGAGGGGTCTTTCGTGACCGTCGAGCGGTCACGAATAACCTTCATTCAACGTTTTTTAATTTTTGTTTGTTTTTTTAAGGGGCGTTGTTTGCTAAATTGATAAAATAGTTACTACTAAGTAAATTAAAGGGATTTTATCACAAAATCACACATTACATCTAAAATAACATGGTGTATATGATAATTAGTTGTAGAACATAAAATAAGTTATTCGTTCATAACTCGCCTAATCACATCGAATTCGCTATTTTAATATGTTAATTACAAATGGTGTACTTATTTATTAATTCAATTCAAATGTAGTAATGAGACTTATGTTAAAAATCATAAACACATCAAGATGAATCCATAAAATAATTTTTTTTTATGAATATTATTCGTGACCGCCGGGCGGTCACGAAGCATGTCGCGACCGCTGGGCGGTCACGAATGAGGGGTCTTTCGTGACCGCCGAGCGGTCACGAATAACCTTCATTCAACGTTTTTTGATTTTCGTTTGTTTAATTAAGGTGCGATGTTTGTTAAATTGATAAAATAGTTACTACTAAGTAAATTAAAAGAGATTTTATCACAAAATGACACATTACATCTAAAACAATATGGTGTATATGATAATTAGTTGTAGAACATAAAATAGGTTATTCGTTCATAACTCGCCTAATCACATCGAATTCCCTATTTTAATATGTTAATTACTAATGTTGTACTAATTTATTAATTCAATTCAAATGTAGTAATGAGAAGTACATATATTTTTTTAATAAAAAGAAGAACATATACGGGATAGCAGAAAGTATTTTAACTGAATACATTTCAGTTAAACGCATTTATTACATCACTAATCCTTCTCAACTTATTGCATGCCCTCCCATTTTACCAGGCAATTTATTAGTACACATGAAATGAAGAACAGATGCCACCAACGCCAATGAATCAGGATCTTAACACAATGCCCTTGCATATGACATCCTGCAATTAATCCATAAAAAAAAAAAAAACGATCCAATGAATAAGAGTTTAGAATTACATTAACTATTAAATTTGTTTGTCCAATGCAAGGCAAAATGGTGCATGCATGAAAATTTAGGACCCGTCAAGTTTCTTGATTTTTGTTAATGGAAAATGGGCTCGTAAAAGTTATTAATATACATAAGCTTAATTCCTTCTCAAGCTAAGTAAAATTTATTTGGACGACATGCATAAGTGCAAAAACAATTCGTAGTCATATAAAGAGTATAAAACTTACTATGGACAATTTGGTATACAATCGAAACAATTGGCCACGCATGTGTCTGGACACGTGGCGGGGCATAGCTGTGGGGCATTATAACAAAACCAAAATCTAAAGTCTGTGCACATCACTATCCTTCGCTGACCTGAATTGCTAGGAGGAGGAGGTGGTGGTGGTCCTAGACTTACTGTCAAAGCTTGTGAATTTGGTCCGATTATTGATATTATGATCATAACGAATAGCAAAATCCCTGAAAAATATTTGCTAAACGATCTCTCCATTGTGTATCGCAATCAACTGTGGTAGATAGAGCTATATAACTTGAGAGTATTATTGATCTTTGTATGAATAAGTTTGTTTTTTTTTGCGTTGGAATTGCCATAGACTAAGGTCCCATTTATAGTAGTGAGAACTAAGTGAGAATGAAATCTAGTAATAAAATATTAGGATCATATTATTCTTCTCCACATGGTACTATAACATAATCTCGCGCGAGCGCTTACCTTTCGTACATGCTAATCTCTTGCAATATATTATTGAGGTTATTTTATGAAATGTTCGGTAAAATTTTGTTCGTTTCTTTTTAATTATGCCATGCATGATAAATACTAAACTATGTTTGTTTTGTTTTTTAATTATGTCATAATATTATTTTGTTTTTTGTTTTTTTTTGTTTTTTTTAACGAATCCATGCATCCTCAATATATGTTTTAATCTCCACTCCAATTTGTTACAAATTTGTCATTGGATATCAATGCGGTGTAATGACTTCAATTAAACCACACACAACAAAACAAATATAAGTATTAAAGCATTTGACGATATTGGACTTAATGGATTAATTGGCAAGCCATTTTGAAACTCAAAGTAGTAGAAAACCAATGGTATCATCAATTTTATTAATGGAAACGTTATATATGTAAGATAATGGACCGAAAATCCTCAAAAAGAACCCGTGAAAGTCCCTTCGTAAAAATGTCGGCTAACTGATAACGTGAGCGAACATGTCGCACACGGACTTGTCCACGAGCTAATTTTTCTCGAACAAAATGAATATCCATCTCAATGTGTTTGGTTCGTTGATGCTGGACCGGATTGCTCGAAAGGTAGATGGCGCTCACATTGTCACAGTATACAAGAGTCGCTGAAGCAATAAGACAGTGGAGCTCCAAGAGTAAGTTTCAAATCCAACATGACTCAGACACTACATTCACCACGCCACGGTACTCCCCTTCGGCACTAGACCGTGAGAGGATCGGGTGTCGTTTGGCGGACTAAGAAACCAAATTATCGCCAAGAAAAACACAATATCCCGAAGTCGAACGACGAGTGTCTGGGCACCCTCCCCAATCAGCATCAGTATAAACGGTCAACCCCATAACCGAGGAGGGAGAGATGTGAAGACCAAGATCAAGAGTCCCCTGAATGTAACGTACAACCCTTTTAAGGGCCAACATGTGAGCATCACGGGGATCATGAATGAAGAGACAAAGCTGCTGAACGGCATAAGAGAGATCCGGTCTCGTGAAAGTGAGATACTGAAGGGCGCCAGTCAGACTGCGGTAAAGAGTAGGGTCCGAAAACTTAGCACTCTTGGGCATTGCGCCAAGTTTGGATTTCGTGTCAACCGGAGTTTGACTGGGTTTACACGACTCCATACCGGCACGACGAATAATATCCTCAACATATTTCCTCTGAGATAGGAAAAGACTATCAGTGCAACGCTGAACTGCAATCCCCAAAAAGAAACTCAAAGGACCCAAGTCCTTCATGGCAAATTCCCGACCAAGCTGAGACATAGTAGATTGTTGTAAAGAAGGAGAAGAGACCGTAAGCAAAATATCATCCACATAAAGAAGGATGTAGGCCGTGTCCGAACCACGACGTAAGATAAAGTGAGAGTGATCCGAGGCACTGTGCCAGAAACCAATGGTAGCAACAAAATCAACAAACCGTTGATACCAAGCCCGAGGGGCCTGTTTAAGGCCGTAGAGAGAATGCTTCAATAAACACACATGATCTGGTCGAGATGAGTCACGAAACCCGAGGGGTTGGTGCATATATACGATTTCATGAAGATGACCGTGTAAAAAAGCATTCTTCACGTCGAGCTGATAAATATCCCAAGTCTTGGACACTGCAATACTGAGAACCGCCCTAATAGTCGCAGGCTTAACCACGGGACTAAAAGTTTCATCACAATCAACCCCAACCTGTTGAGACCTGCCATCACCTACAAGTCGGGCCTTTTGCCTCTCAAAGGAACTATCAGAATGAAACTTGTGATGAAAAATCCACATAGACCAAATAAAATTGACATTAGTAGGACGGGGGTACCAACTCCCACATCTTTTTTTTAATAAGAGCATCAAACTCATCAGTCATGGCCAATTTCCAATTAGGGTCGGATAACGCCGCTATAGGATTACGTGGAAGAGGAGAGTGAGAAGAGGTGGAGTGGAGATTGAAGAGGCGGTTTCGATTGAAGATGCCATGCTGTCTGCGAGTTATCATGGGATATGTAGGGGGCGGTGTCGCCTGAGGTGGCGCACGAGGAGAGGACAATGTTGCCTGAGATGGCGCGCGGGGGGGAGACGGGCTACTGCGTGAAATAGGGGACGTGGGCAGGGGAGGAGGAGCGACCAGTGGGGGATTATTATTTCGAGTGAGAAGGGGAGGATTGAGGAGTGGTGACCAATCATCATCGAGGAAAGAGGGAGCCACAGTGGGAGGAACAGGGTTCTGGTTGTAATATTGCCCCTACATCGACCCAACATTTAAAACAGAAGGTCCAGAAACTGGTGCCACTAGGTTTTGGTTGCAATGTTGCCCCAACATCGACCTAACATTTGAAACAGAAGGTCCAGAAACTGGTGCCACAGGGGTTTGACTGCAATATGAGGGGGGATAGGAAGAGAACTTCGAGAAAGGAAATGAGCTTTCATCGAAGAGAACATGTCGACAAAGAATTATTTTGTTGGTGGAGAGGTCAAAGCATTTATAGCCACGATGATGAGGGGGTAACCGAAGAAGACACAAGGAGTAGACCGCGGTTGTAGCTTATGTATTGTAGTAGAGGGATTGAGAGGATAGCAAAGACACCCAAAATCTTGAGATGGGCGTAGGAGGGAGTTTGATGGTAAAGACATTGGAGTGGGGTAATATAGTGAAGAATTTTAGAAGGAATTATATTGTAGAGATATGTGGCGACTTGCAAGGCGTGAGACCAAAAAGTCGGCGGAACGGAAGCATAGTAAAGAGAAGTACGAATTATATTATTTACTGTACGGATCGTGCGTTCAGATTTTTCATTTTGAGAAGAGGTGTATGGGCAAGAAAAGCGTTGATGCATGCCATGTGTTTTGCAAAAGTTAGAGAAAGAGGCGTTTTTATATTCCGTGCCATTGTCACTTTGGAGAATTTTTATATCACGTTCAATTTGTTTGTTGACATAAGCACGAAAAGATAAAAAGCTAGGTAACACATAATTTTTGTGAGATAAAGGAAACGCCACAAGAAACCCGTATAATCATCTAAAAATAAAACATATTAACGATGCCCCGAAGAGCTCAAAATGGGAGATGTCCAAACATCACTATGAACTAAATCAAACGGTAAACGAGTCGTAGTAAGCGAATCATAAAATGATAATTTAATATGTTTCCCCATGGGACAAGACTGACAAAACGATGTAGAAGAGCGTTTATTACAAGTAATTTGAGAACTACGCCTAAGAAAATCATCAACGTGATCGCCGGGGTGGCCAAGTCGTGCGTGCCAACGGTTAGCCGAGAGAGAGAGAGGAAGGCAGAAGGTGACGGGGCAGAGCAAGAGGCTGCGGGTGGGACAATAGGGTAGAGATCACACGAGCTATTGCATCGCATGATGGAGGTGCCCGTCCGAAAATCCTTCACAGAAAAACCAAACGGATCAAAAGAGTTAGAGGCAAAGTTATCAGTGGTGAATTTTCTGACATAGATCAAGTTTTTGATGAGGTGAGGAGCATAGAGAACATTATTGAGAGGAAGAGGGGATGGGGGGGGGGGGGGGGGGAGGTGGGGGAGGTGGGGAGAGAGAGAGAGGAGTGACCCGAGCCCTTAATTGGAAGAGTGTGACCATTACCAACAATTATATCACGTTTGGTGCGCAAATTAAAGTAAGACGTGAGATTACCATGGTCAGAGGTCATGTGAGAAGAGGCACCTGAGGCCATGTACCAATTTTTGTCCGATTGGCCGAGAGACGGCGTATGCATCACTGAATCAATGTCCGTAAGAGCATATGGAACCACCTAAGTGTGATATGCATGTTGAGGACGTGGGACGAGGATACCTTGTCCGCGCGGGTTATGGTTTTGCGGACGAGGCTGGGCCGTAGGGCATGGGACGGCGGAGCAGCCCATAGTGGCGGAGGAGCGGCCATTGCTGCTGCATTGGGTAGGTCCAAGAGGGATAGGACCACAACCATTGATACGGAGGAGGTGCGCCGCGACCGTTGTGGCAGCCACTGCCACTCCGCTGACCCGTGAAGAGACCGCGACCTCGTTCTTGTCCTTAATTTGCATGATACGAATCATGTTGCGGAGCCGAGTTCGTGGGAGCGGCCTGCGGGGCGTGATGCTAGACTAGGACTGCATCGGGTTGTAGCGAGGCACGCTTGGCAAAGCTCGTCTCCTCCAAAGATAACATGGAACGAGCTTTAGAGAAGAGAAGAAGCAGATCACTTTACTGAATTAGGGTTGCGATGCCGCCATATGCATCGGTAAGACCCGTGACCATTTGAAGAACCAACCCATGGTTAGAAACGGGGGAACCAACGTCGGTCAATTGATCAGCGATCATCTTCAATTTTTGACAATAAGCACCGACATTCGGAAAATCATCAAGAGTGGTAGAGGAGAATTGATTTTCGAGGTGCATGGCCTGGGAATTTCGATTGTCTTGGAAGTAATCCGCAATATTCGTCCATGCAATTACGGCAGTAGAGTCTTTTACCATAATGGTGTGGAGGAGGTCGTTAGTGATAGTGCCATAGATCCATTGTAGCACGATGGCGTCCAAGCGATCCCACATCTCGGGGTCGGATGGGGCGACCACACCGGGGGGGGGGATGATGTGGTCGAGAACTTGGTAAGCTCGTGCATGGATTTTAAATAACTCGGACCAAGTAGAATATTGCCCGGATTCAATGTCCAACAAGATAGGGATGAAGTTCTTGATGTTAGTGATGGTGAGGGCAGGGGAAAATTTTGTAGGCGCGGCCTCGTGAAGAGGCGCGTCGTTTTTGCCATCGAAGGAGGTGGACGACTTGGAGGCGGAGGTATCACCGCTAGGGTTTTTCATAGTTTAGGAGAGAAAGAAAAGAAGAGAAGGTTTGATACCATGTGAGATAATGAATTCCTTGTGTTATTCAATGAATAATGTCCAATATATACATAAAGGAGATCATATCTAATAAGATAACTATCTATTACTAAAGATATATATCAATCTACAATAATTACCAAATATACATATTCTATATCTAATAATATATAATATTTAACAAGGATGATTCATTTTATAACAACTACGATCTACACTCGCCACACTGTAATAGAACAACTAATTTCCCCGAAATTAGTTAATTAGTACAACGATATACGTACTCATTTAATTTATATGTAATCAGAAGAGTGAGGAGATTTGACGTGCTTAACTAATCCACGTTACCTTCGTTCTATTTTTTTTATTATATAAGTATTTAAATATATACGCGCTATAAAGGAGTCATTAAGTAATTCAAGGCGAGGCTCGTTCATGAGATACCGATTTCATTATGCATTTGATTCCTTTTACTATTACCATGCATATTAGGCGCGTTAGAAATATAATAAGAGAAGTCAAACAAATGAATTAATAGACAAAAAAGTATCTCTCTCCTTCGTGAGGTTTTTTTTTTTTTTTTTCTCTTCGTGTGTGAGAGGATCCAATGCCAGTTTAACAGTGGATCAATTCTGTATTAACTTAAACACAAATAGAAGCTCAAAAAGGAAGAGGCTTTTGGAAATTTGTTGCTTATTGAATCCCATATTGTTGTGTATATATGCTGAAAAAACACATCTTTCAATAAGTATAATGCGTGCTGGAGAGGCCAGGGGTACATGCATGGGGTATAGTGTAAGCTGGGAAACATTAGCACATGAATGTTCACAATGGTTTTGTCAACCAACCATTATAACAATATTTGACAAGAAACTATTCGAGATTAAGGAGATATCAAATAATTCAAGTTTGGTCCTAAAAATGAATGGTTTTTATCTACTAACATATATAATAGATACTTTGGTTACCTGTGGTTTAGAATATATTGTTGGTTGTGCTGTCAAAGACCGATAACAAGATGGGCCTTGGTGTGTTAACACCAATACAAATCCATCAAACTGTTTGTCTTTATGGTCCTCAAACTTACTGTTATATATGATTCACAACTTCTCACTTATATATACAACACATTTATGAGCTTCAAGCAGCAACAACCAATTTGGTAGATAGTAATCATATTTCTTAACTATCATTTGATACAAAATCAGGTTTCCTTTGTTTCCACAATGTCATATTATTACATCAATTGCAATTCCCAAGATTCTTAGACGTCCTTTGTCAGCCGGAAATAGATTATCTTCAACAAGATCGGACATTCCAAAGGACCATTTTGCAGTTTATGTTGGAGAAAGTGAGAAGAGAGGTTTTGTCGTTCCTTTATCGAACTTGAACCACACTGAGTTTCAAGATTTGTTATGTCAAGCCGAAAAAGAATATGGATTTCACCAACCAAGAGGGCTGGCCTAATCATTACTTGCAACGAATATTTATGCATGGATGTTCCTTCCAACTTGGCCAGAAGATAAGGTACAATAATCGATCCTTTTTGGACAGATTTTTAGATTAACTTCATAGTTTTTTTTTTCTTTCTCTTTTGTAGAGTGTTATTATGGAATAATGTATTAGGGTATTATGGTCATTGTTTATATTATGGTTTGGTGTCTTGTAAATACTCTTATATATATATAGCATGCCAACCTAAGGGTTGGGGCTCTCACTCTACCGAGGCAGAGTATCGTGCCATTGCTTATAACGCCATTGAGACTATCTGGATTCGGCAGCTTCTTGAGGATCTAGGTTTCTTTCTTCGCCATACAGTCACTTACTGTGACAATATTTCTGCTACATATTTTACAACTAATCTTGTTCAACATGATCGCAATAAACATATTAAGGTAGATTATCACTTTGTTAGTGAAATAGTGTCGAAAGGGGGCTTTTGTGTTCGTCATGTTCCTATCAAATTGCAAGTTGCCAATATTTTTTACTAAGGGATTGTCCACTGATTTATTTTGTAAACATCATTCCAATCTATCCGTAGTTGCACCAAATAAAGATTGAGGGGGTTGTATTATATTAGGGTATTATTGTCATTATTTATATTAGAGTTTCGTTTCTTGTAAATAATCTTATATATATATATATATATATATATATATATATATATATATATATATCATGCAAACCTAATGGTTGGGACATTCACTCTCGTAATATTCTTGTACATAATGCTTACAGTGTATTTCTGTTTTCTTAAATGAGACGAATTCTTCGTTATTTTAGTTACACTATCATCGTTTTTTTTAATTAGTTTTTTTTTTTATATATTTAAGAACTTTCGGGCGTTACAGTACGTGTCCAATAATCAAAATTTAGTTGAGCCATATCCAAAGCTAGATAAAATATTAATTTAAATTAGAAAACATGAGAAGTACCTATATTCTTTTTTATAAAAAGAAGTACATATACGGGCACTACAAGAGAAACGACCATTTTCGACGGCACAAAATTCGTCGGAAAAGGCCTATTTCCCGTCGGAAATGATCTTTTCCGACGGTTTAATCCGTCGGAAATGGTCGACGGAAAAGCTTCCGTAGGAAAAGCTCTTTCCGACGGCGCAGTGCCGTCGGAAAAAGTCTTTTCCGACGGCACTATGCCGTCGTAATTGACCTGTTTTCCAATGGCATCGTACCGTCGGAAAAGAGTATTTCATACGTATTATTTCATACGTATTTTTATAAAATACATATTAAATTTAAGAATATGTATTTAATTATTTTAAAAAATATTATTAAAATGCCATTTCCGACGGCATGGTGCCGTCGGAAATAATATTTAAATATTATTAAAAAATTATTTCCGACGGCTCATTGCCGTCGGAAATAATATTCATAAATATTAAAAAAAAATTACGGAAAAAAACAATTTTTTGTTAATTTTCATCTTAAATTTTGTCCGAATTTTCGGAAAAGGCTATAATTAAAACATAAATATATATATAAACATTAATAATATATACTAGCTATAAAAAATGAATTATTTGGTACGAAAAACATAAATATAAACTAATTTGTAATACATATAGATTAATAAAAATAGTTTATTACGAAAGTATTAAGAATAATATATGATATGTGTACGAAAACAAAATATATATGATAAGATAAAAAATATAAATACGCATTATACTTATTGAAAGATGTGTTTTTTCAGCATATATACAAAACAAAATGGGATTCAATAAGCAACAAATTTCCAAAAGCCTCTTCCTTTTTGAGCTTCTATTTGTGTTTAAGTTAATACAGAATTGATCCACTGTTAAACTGGCATTGGATCCTCTCACACGAAGAGAAAAAAAAAACCTCACGAAGGAGAGAGATACTTTTTTGTCTATTAATTCATTTGTTTGATTTCTCTTATTATATTTCTAACGCGCCTAATATGCATGGTAATAGTAAAAGGAATCAAATGCATAATGAAATCGGTATCTCATGAACAAGCCTCGCCTTGAATTACTTAATGACTCCTTTATAGCGCGTATATATTTAAATACTTATATAATAAAAAAAATAGAACGAAGGTAACGTGGATTAGTTAAGCACGTCAAATCTCCTCACTCTTCTGATTACATATAAATTAAATGAGTACGTATATGGTTGTACTAATTAACTAATTTCTGGAAAATTAGTTGTTCTCTTACAGTGTGGCGAGTGTAGATCGTAGTTGTTATAAAATGAATCATCCTTGTTAAATATTATATATTATTAGATATAGAATATATATATTTGGTAATTATTGTAGAATGATATATATCTTTAGTGATAGATAGTTATCTTATTAGATATGATCTCCTTTATATATATATTGGACATTATTATTGAATAACACAAGAAATTCATTATCTCACATGGTATCAAACCTTCTCTTCTTTTATTTCGCTCCTAAACTATGAAAAACCCTAGCGGCGATAACTCCGCCTCCAAGTCGTCCACCTCCTTCGATGGCAAAAACGACGCACCTCTTCATGAGGCCGCGCCTACAAAATTTCCCCCTGCCCTCGCCATCACTAACATCAAGAACTTCATCCCTATCTTGTTGGACGTTGAATTCGGGCAATATTCTACTTGTTCCGAGTTATTTAAAATCCATGCACGAGCTTACCAAGTTCTCGACCACATCATCCCCCCCCTCCGGTGTAGTCGCCCCATCCGACCCCGAGATGTGGGATCGCTTGGACGGCATGGTGCCGTCAGAAATGAGAGTTTTCCGAGGATTTTTGACGCGGGAAATATAGTCCGAGAGAGGTTTATAAATTCAAATCACAATCTTCTCCTTTCAAAAATTAAGGTTTGGATTCACATTTTATTATGATTTTACATAATATTTTTATACATGTACGCTATATATATGTTAATATAATTAACGAAAGATACAAAGAAACATTTCGGGGTGAAAATGTAATTTTTCAAAAGTTGGAAAAAAACTCAAATTTAACTTTGTTTTCCACCAACATCTTCTAAACCATAAGTAGAAGTGTTGTTCCATATTTCGTCAAAAACGGAGTAACGAAAGACACAAAGAAACATTTCGGGGTGAAAATGTAATTAGTAAAAAGTTGCAAAACAACTCGAAATCCATTTTTTCTTTCACCAACATTTTCTAAACAATAAATAGAAGTGTTGTTCCAAATCTCGTCAAAACTGGAGTAACGAAAGACGAAAATAAACAATATAACACTATATGATCTTAAACTCTAAACCCTAAACCCTAAACCCTAAACCCTAGACTCTAAATCCTAAAACCTAAACCTATATAGGTATACTCTATCCTACTAAAATTGTATTTTCACATATAGAGAGTGTCAATCAAGTCCACTCGTCGATTTTTTTTACCATATGCTATGTTATTAAAAATAACAGTGTTCTTCACAATTTCGTAAAAACGGAGTATGTAAAGACGTTTAAAAAATATTTGGGGTATAATATCTAATTATGCAAAAGATGGAAAACGACATCAAACCTCAAACGCGTAAACTGGTTACACACAACTTAAAATGGTAAGTGAAACGTACAAACTCACACTAACACAAATAACATAAAACATACAACACTTAAAATGGTAATTGAAACATAAAAACTCACACTAACACAAATAACATAAAACATACAACACTTGAAATAGTAATTGAAACATACAAACTCACACTAACACACATAACATCTTCATTACTGAGTGGCAGGGCCTTTACCTCTGTTACCCCTTGGCCGATATTGTTGATTTCCGGTATGGAGATTCAACCAATTATTACTCATAAAGTCGACCTCCCCGATAGGCAAACTTGATAGGTCGGCTATCGTTTCCTCGTTTTGAGTAACATGGGTCGCAACAGTATCCTGTGGTGTACTTCTGGAGGCACCTGTACGATCCACACTAACGTTATGGTGCCGATTATTCCCACCAATGTCAGACCGCATCAAATAATCCAAGTCCTCTTCAAAATTAAGGTCGTTGTTTTGGCCATGCGTACTTGGCTGACATGTCTGACCGATTGGCACTTGCCACGACGTGTTTGTGCCATGAAACTCTTGGTCCCAATACTGATAGTTTTGACCAGCTTGTGTCTGGTTATGTTGCCAATAATCGTTCGATTGACTTTGCGCTCCATGAAACTGATTTGGAGGAATGTTACTTAAATTGTAGTTGTTGGTGTTGAATCTCTGCAGGTTGGTCCATTGGTAACGATTCCTCTCTTCTTGGTCGCGAGCTCGCTCCCGCTCTCTCTCCTCTCGCTCACGAGCTCGCTTCTGCCTCCACTCCTCCCGGTCCCTCGCCACTTGGCCCTCCACATCGATAATTTTTTTCTCCAAACCCGCAGCGATTTGTTGCAACTGAACAGTAGCATCCTTGACTGCTTTACGTGTTCTTACCACCTCAACAGGTTTAAGATTTTTACCCTGCGACTTACCATAATCTGCGAGGGTATTGCACCTATCTTTGCCTTTGAGCCTCCCATGTGTGCCATTATGATCTGCAATGGTCACGATATTTACGTCAAACTGAAGCGGCCATTTGGCTTTGTCTGGACCAAAATTATCCTCGAACATTTCATAATAATTTTCCTACAATGTTCAAAGTAAATAAATGAAAAAGGTATAGACGCAAAACAATCATATACGTGCTTAATTAAGATAACTTACAAAACACTCTTCTGCTTGTGGGGGGGTCCCAATAGAGTATTCTTCCATCTGGATCCGTTACTAAGTGGTCGTGCATGTATTGCTCGTCGAAGCGTATCACATTATCCGTGTTATACTATAACAACATTTTTTTAAATAATATTAATGTTAAAGAGTAACACAAATATCACAAAATGTATTCTGCAAACAAGGAAATCCTAACATATCGTACCGTTGCGGAGCTCCTCTCTTGTGTACTCACAGATCCACCGTGGTACGTACCTAAGGATCCTTTTCCATCGACGCTCTTTGTCTTATTGGCCAGTCGATTCTCCGTTGCTTTTTCTGCAAGTTCAATCGTCCTTTCATTCTCCCAATGATTACAATACGTCGATTCAAAGCCGATTGGTAGCCAAGTCTTTTGGTACCATTGGGGGTCTTTAGCTCGCTTCCTGTAGAGCTTTTTGCACTCGTATATGGCATCCCTCCATTTTACTTGTGCCACCTTATCGAATGCCGTTCTAATGTTATCCATTTCTTGTAGATCCAATTTGTATATAGTCTACAAAATATGATAACATATAAGTAGAATGCAAAAATTAAAATTTCCATAAATAATGAAAAATGTGTTCAAATAAGTTAAAAGAAGATACCGTGAACCAGTTTATGAATTTTTCTTTTTGTGCGTCGGATAACTGAGAGTAATGTATCGCCGGTTCGGTCACTATACTTGTTATGGTAACATGAATTAATCGCTTAACTGTGTCGATAGTATCATCACATAAATTTTTCTCAAATTGAAAATGCTCGTTCACCCCAACTTTGAGCCTCGCATCGTCTGAGTTTGTAGTACCTCGACCCTTCGCCCGTTCCCTATGCGTCCTATTGGTATTATTAGAAGTAGATTCAGAAGCAACAGATGCTGGCGACGGTTGTCGTCCCGACGAAGTTCCTTCGTTGTTGGCTTATAGAAGTCCGGCCATCATGCCATGCGGAACAACTAACCGTGGAGGAGTAATTTCAGGCAGAAACAATGGATCGGGGTCGTCCCTCAGTCAGGGAGCAGCAGCTCTTTGGCTCCGAGTCGTGGGGCGTTGTGGTTGTTCACGAGCAGGACTAGGGGCCTGAGTTGTAGTTGGGCGTTGTTGGGTAGCAACCAGAGTACGCTGAGTTTGTGGCAGAGGTTCATCGACTTGTTGGGTAACTTCGTCGGGACAAATCGTTTCAGCATCGCCACCACGCCGAGATTTAAAATTACTCGAAAGTTTATCGAAGAGGGATCTCGATAAATTTGTATTAGAAATATATAATTTCTGTTTCCCTTTTCCTTTATCAATATTTTTTTGCGATTATCGGCCATTTATAAAATGACAATTTTTCGAAAAAAAGATTTATTGGAAGAGAGTAGGATTGAAATATTTAGAATGAAGAATGATTGGTGTGATGAATGAAAACATTTGGGGGGGTATTTATAGATTTTTTTTTGTTTTTTTTCTATTAATTAAAATAAAAAATGACCAGCCCACCGTCATTTCTGTCGGCACTAGGCCGACGGAAAAGACGGCTGCCGGCAGACGGAAATGATCGTGGGCCGGTCCCACCGTCTTTTCAGTCGGCACTAGGCCGACGGAAATGACGTTAGCAGCCGTCATTGCCGTCGGCCATTGACCGACGGAAATGACCGGATTGCAAATTTTTTTTTTCCGATCTTTTTCGACGGGCTTCACCCGTCGGAAAAGATCATTTCCGTCGGCACTAGGCCGACGGACATGTCTTTTCGACGGGTGATGCCCGTCCGAACTTTTCCAATGGGAACCGGCCGTCGGAAAAGTGTTTCGCTCATTTCCGAGGGCCGATTTCGTCGGAGGCCGTCGAAAATGAGCGATTTTCTTGTAGTGGGGATAGCATAATGTATTTTAACTGAATACATTTCAATTAAACCCATTTATTACATCAGAAATCTTTCTCAACTTATTGCATGCCCTCCCATTTTACCAGGCAATTTATTGGTACACATGAAATGAAGAACATATGCCACCAACGCCAATGAACCAGGATCTTAACACAATGCCCTTGCATATGACATCCTGCAATTAATCCATAAAAAAAACGATCCAATGAATAGGATTTTAGAATTACATTAACTTTTAAATTTGTTTGTCCAATGCAAGGCAAAATGGTGCATGCATGAAAATTTAGGACCCGTCAAGTTTCTTGATTTTTGTTAATGGAAAATGGGCTCGTAAAAGTTATTAATATACGTAAGCTTAATTCCTTCTCAAGCTAAGTAGAATTGATTTGGCCGACATGCATAAGTGCAAAAAAAATTCGTAGTCATATAAAGAGTTTAAAACTTACTATGGACAATTTGGTGTACAATCGAAACAATTGGCCACGCATGTGTCTGGACACGTGGTGGGGCATACCTGTGGGACATTATAACACAACTAAAATCTAAAGTCTGTGCCCGTCACT
Organism: Linaria vulgaris; assembly: GCA_948329865.1. NCBI lineage: Eukaryota > Viridiplantae > Streptophyta > Magnoliopsida > Lamiales > Plantaginaceae > Linaria > Linaria vulgaris. Next base: position 6,172,768 of record OX415251.1, read on the forward strand.
ATCCTTCACTGACCTGAATTGATAGGAGGAGGAGGTGGTGGTGGTCCCAGACTTACTGTCGGAGCTTGTGAATTTGCTCCGATTATTGATATTATGATCATAACAAATAGCAAAATCCTTGAATTTGTTTTTTGATCAGCGAAAGAGACGAAATATTATTAAAGGGAGTAAAAGAATTACTCCAAAATATGTTCAGGTATTACAATGAAGGGGTGAAGAACACCACTTGTTAACCGTAAAAATAAAAAAAGGGGAAAAGAAGAAGGTCAATCCTACTCGGAAAAACAATAAATGGACAATACAGTTGTCACGAGTACTTCCGATGAGATGTACCCACTCCTAATAAGGAGACGCCCTCGGATGTTGCCCTACCTCTCGGTCACTGACCTAACAAAGACATAGAAGAGCACAGGAGGATGAACATAAGCGTCCCTTGGAAAGTCAAATGGTGAGTAAAAAACAGATATCAATGCGGCATCGGAAAAAGAGCAAATCCCGATCGATCCGCGCGACTCCGATATCCACCAATGCGCCAAGAGGGACCACAACGGACCCCGAGTCCCATGAACTTACAAGAAAACTTCATTGTTGAACACTCCTCAAAGAAAAGTGCACTCAGACGATCATCCGAGGACACATTTTCGGAGAAAAACAAGAAATGAATAATAGAGCGCCCAATAAATGTATTCCGAGAACTCAGACGGAAAAATCTCATTTCAAACAGACTAAATACAGCCCTCGGAGATCAAATACAGTCCTCGGAGATCAAATCAAGCCCTCGAAAATCAACTCAAGCCCACGAAGATCACATTATGCCATCAGAGACCCTGTTACGCTGTCGCATTATGTACTCAGAGATCACCCCAGATCATTGAAGAACGAACCCGAGTCAAGAAAGAGAAGTAAAACCCCTCGAAAAGCATATACAACAGTTCTTACTCTCATACGAGCATTCTTATTATATGTCAACAAAAGCCTAGCCCTCGGAAGAATAGCGTCCCCAAAATAATCATTCATCGGAGATCCTTGAAGCCAACGGAAAGCACAAAATCGGGTCTAGTCAGCATTCAGTAGATCAAGAGATAAGTCTTATCCTAATTTGTACACCTGTAGTAGTGAAATGACACATGTCTTTACTAAAGCACATGCACAATGACACCTGCCCTTATCAAAATCTATATAAAGCGAGGTGATCAACAGAAGAGGAGGACCAAGCTTAACTCAGCACAACTTATCACACATATACAAATAGAAGAGGAGAAAAGTTCAGTGAATAAAGGAAGGGAATATTCTTGTACCTCTTGTTATTTTCCAGTCATTTCAATCCACGATTGTTTATGAATCACGAACAGGGCGTTCCGACCCAATATAAGTATCTTTCGTTAAATAGGGATAATTCCAAACCCGTTAACAAAGTGGCGCCGTCTGTGGGAACGCCATAATACATGTTTTCGAGAGAATTCAACAAACAACAACCAGGATGGATGATCTCTTCGAAAGTGAAAGTCTTCCGATTCATTACTATGGCTCGGAAGAAACTCTGTCCAACTATGAATCAGGTACGAGAGATTTTATTAATATTCCCCGATCTGTCTATGAAAGGCTTGTGGATGCTATCCGGGCACCCCGGAGGGGGGACCATCTCGGAAACATGTCCTCTATATCCTCCGAGGACAGAAATTTCCCTTTAGAAAGAGATACACCCCAGGCGGTGCGGAATTCCAACTCAATCCCTTGGCATACGGAACCCCGACAAATGTCCCGAAGGTATGAAAGAACCCTGGAGGGGGGTCGGAGAGCAATCTCCCATCCTTCGGAGTATCGGGGAGATGTTGAACACTCCCTTTGGGGAATGATGGATGACTTACGAAAGGAATTGGGTGATCTTAAGAAAACCATGGCTCCTGAGGAGGATCCCACATTCAAGACCTCTCCTTTCATTCCCGAAATTGCTTTAGCCTCCATCCCCTCGGGGATGCGGTCCATCAATATCCCGTTGTATACCGGAGAAGCTGATGGAAGAGATCCGCAGGACCATATCGAGCAATATCTGGTCGGAATGGACCTATCTTTCGCCCCAGACCATGCATTATGCCGCGTATTTCCTGTCACCCTCGGAGGACGGGCTCAAGCGTGGTTCACTCACCTTCCACCTAGTTCCATCACGAGCTTTGACGGGTTAGCTCATTTGTTTGTACGACAGTTTGCTTGCAATCGGAGATACCCCAAGTCCTCCACCCATCTTTTCACTATTAAACAGAAAAAGGATGAACCCCTACGAGGGTATATAAAGCGCTTCACGGATGAAGCCCTAGATGTTCCCAATATTAGCCCGACCATCATGGCAGACATATTGACTCAAGGACTTTGGACAGGGGATTTCTTCAGGTACCTTATGGGCAATCGAGTCACGGACATGAATGAACTTATGCAAAAAGCGGAAGTCTATATCTTAATAGAAGAGGCGGAAGGAACGAAGAAGCAAATGGAGCAGGAGGATAACGAGCACCTAGAGGGCGCCGAGAGAGAAGCAAAGACTAAGGAGAAGGGTAAAGAGGGAAAACCTCCTCCGCGTAAAGACGAGGGCGGGGTGGTTAAGAAATTCCTCCGACCCGTGCCCTTACCTCCCATGACTATGACTCCTCCGGAAGTACTCAATATAATGAGAGGCAGCAACGAATTTCACTGACCCGTACCAGTTAAATTCCCTAATCGAGATAAGGACACAGGGAAATATTGCAAATACCACAAAACATATGGGCATACTACTGAAGAATGTACCACTCTTCGAAGAGAAGTACTTCGTCTCCTCGAAATAGGATACTTGAACAATTACCTTAAGGAAAATAATGTCGGGGATCCCAAGACAAACGTATGGAAGAGGTCACGAAGAGAAGAAGAGGAAGAAGAAGAGGAAAGGACGTCCAGGCAGAAGTCGCGAGAAATGACACTTAGTCGGAGGCCACGGGAAAGGACGGCTGGACGCCCACGACCTCAGGAGAGAACCAAAGACCATCGGCAAAACTCCCGAGAACGGACCATGGGGTATCGGAGTTTGCCTCCTCCACCTGACTCTTATAAAAATAATCCCCCGTCAGGGCGAACCATCAATATGATTAAAGGAGGGGAAATTTCAATGACGCCCCAAAGTAAAAAGAAGAAATACTTGAAAGAAGCCAGGCGAGCAGAGCAAGGATTCCCAATATGCTCGGTCCAAGAGTCAAAGTTTCCTAGCATTACCTTTGGTCCCGAGGACCTTACAGGTATAATATATCCCCACGAAGACCCGTTAGTTATTTCTGCCGTTATCTATGGGTATGAAACCCAACGGATCCTCATAGACACAGACAACTATGTGGACGTACTCTTCTTACCTACTTATCTTGCTATGGGGCTGAAACAAGAGAAATTGGAAACCGTTGAAGTTTCTTTGGTAGGATTCTCTAGAGAAACTTGTCACACCCTCGGAACTGTGACTCTTCCAATGTCATGGGGAAAGGGAGCCCTTCGGAGAACGGAGCCCATCAAATTTTGGGTTGTGGAGGCTTTTTCAAGAACATATAATGCCATTTGTGGGAGACCATCCATTCGAGCCTTTGAAGCTATCTCTTCTACCTTGCATCTTAAGGTGAAATTCTCCACCCCCTCGGGAATCGGAGAGGTCCGAGGAAGTCAATCTAAAGCCAGAGAATGTTGCATGAATGCCATCCCCTCGGAAGAGGACGAGCCTTCCCTCGGAAACAATAAAAAGCGCAAAACCGAAGAAACACGAGTTCAACCTGTGAAGAATTAAAGATGGTAGAATTGGTGGAAGGAAGCCCTGAGAAGGTAATCAAAATAGGTACCCACATGACAGTAGCAATGTGAAGCCTGGGAGAATTACCAACAAGGTATGCCAGCATTTTCTTAATGTGAAGCCCGGAGCTAAACCTGTCCAACAAAAGAAAAGAAAAATGGGACCCGAACGTAATAAAATCATTCGCTCGGAGATACAACGCCTTCTCAACTTGAAGCAAATTCGGGAAGTTATCTATCCCGAGTGGTTAGCTAATGTTGTATTAGTCCCCAAGCATGGAGGGAGATGACGAATGTGCGTGGACTTTACTAATCTTAATGAAGCATGCCCGAAGGATTGTTATCCTTTACCGAGCATAGATCAGTTAGTTGATTCAACAGCTGGATGTGCACTACTGTCAACCTTAGATGGAGACCAGGGATACAATCAAATCCCGATGGCGGCAGTAGACCAAGATAAAACTAGCTTTATTACATATGCAGGCACATTCTGCTATCTAGTCATGCCCTTCGGACTAAAAAATGCTAGGGCTACCTACCAAAGGTTAGTAAGTCTTATGTTTCTCGGACTTTTCGGAAAATCAGTAGAAGTCTACGTGGACGACACGGTAGTCAAAAGTAACACGGCCGAGGAGCATCCCGAAGACTTACGGAAAGCATTGGTCATTATGAATAACTTTGGTATGAAAGTTAACCCTAGGAAATGTTCTTTTGGTATCCGAGGGGGAAAATTTCTGGGATTTATGGTTACGGAGAAGGGAATAGAAGTAAACCCCGAGAAAGCAGAAGCCATCATGGGGTTACCTACCCCGAAGACAGTGAAAGACATTCAAAAGCTGACAGGTAGAATGGCATCACTGAGTCGATTCGTCTCCAAGTCAGCAGAAAAAGGGCTTCCTTTCTTCAAAATACTTCGAAATGTTAAAGAATTTCAATGGACCCCCCAGTGCGAGGAAGCCCTCGTAGAACTGAAAAGGTACATGTTAAAACCACCCTTGCTGGTAAAACCTTTACCTCAGGAGGAGCTATTTCTATATTTGTCGGTCGGAGAAGGGGCTATTAGTGCCGTGTTGGTCAAGGAACAAGATGGAGAACATCGTCCCGTAAGCTGCGCCCCTACTTTCTTTCCCATCCAATTATAGTGCTAACGAAGTACCCCCTAAGGACAATTCTTAATAAATCCGAATCATCGGGGAGGTTAATAAAATGGGCCGTAGAACTCACCGAGTATGACCTTTCTTACGCTCCGAGACCCACCATCAAGGCACAAGTCCTGGCAGACTTTGTAATGGAACTTACGGGCATTGGGTCCGAGAGGAAAGAACCATTGTGGTACGCTTATGTAGATGGGTCCTCGGTAAGCACGCATGGGGGGGGGGCATGAATTGTATTTGTAAATCAAGAAGGGGAAGATGAAAGGCTCCATTTTGCAATCAGAATAGATTATCCCTTTCTAATAATGAAGCGGAGTATGAGTCTCTTCTTATTGGTATGAGACTAGCAAAGGAAGGAGGAATGAGGAGAATACTCCTCCATAGTGATTCTCAATTAATTGTTCAGCAAGTCAAAGGATCATATGAAGCAAAAGAAGAGAGAATGCAAGGGTACCTCCGAGTTGCCCGTCAAAGGTCTGAATGGTTCGAGGAATATGATATAGTTCAGATTCCCCAAAAAGAAAACCAAGAGGCGAATGCTCTATCCAAAATGGCCACTCAAACAGCCGCCGTACACACTCGGAAGATTACTCTACTTCACGTCAACGAGTCTGAGAAAAAGGAAAGCAGAGAGGTAAATGCCATCCCAGATCCCTCATCTAGTTGGGTGACTCTTATCAAGGCCTATTTGCAGGATCCTGAGGGATACTCCTCGGACAAGAGTATCCAGAGGATGATGTCCAGAAAAACTATTCGATACTTCCTCAAAGATGGAATACTTTTTCGAAGGACGTACTCGTGTCCCCATGCTCGATGCCTTAATGAAGAAGAAGCCCAACTGGTTTTGGCGGAAACTCACGAGGGGACATGTGGGAGCCATACTAGTGGAGAAAGCATGGTCGGACGCTTGATTCGACAAGGCTACTATTGGCCCACGATGGCTAAGGACAGTAAAAGCCACGCCGAAAGGTGTAAATCATGCCAAGCTTACGCCCCTCAGATCCATCAACCCGCGGCCCCGTGGGAACCCCATCTAACCCCTTGTCCATTTTCTAAATGTGGTATTGACATACTTGGACCTCTTATTCCTGACTCTGGTCAAAAGAAATTTCTAATAGTAGCCATCGACTATTTCACCAAATGGGTGGAAGCGGAACCCCTAGCTAGGATAACTGCAGGCGCTGTTATCAACTTTCTTTGGAGAAGTATCATATGTCGCTTCGGCGTCCCTCGGAGTTTGGTAAGTGACAATGGTCTGCAAATTACGGACCAAGGGTTACAAAAGTGGTGCGACCATTGGGAAATAAAACACCGTTTTGCTTCAGTGGGATATCCTCAAGCCAATTGTCAAGTTGAAAGGACCAACAAAACCCTTTTGAAGAACATGAAAGCCCGACTCGATTGGCATAAGGTCAAGTGGGTTGAGGAAATACCCAGTATACTATGGGCCTATCGGACCACGCCAAGCGCTGCTACGGGCGAAACTCCTTTCAGTCTATCCTACGGATGTGAAGTTGTCCTGCCCTCGGAGGTTTCCATAGAAAGTTGGCGAGCCAAGGAATACGAGGTAGTAACCAACAGCTCAAACTTAGCCCTCGCCCTTGATTTGCTCGAGGAAAAGAGAACCCGAGTAACCCTCCAAATGGAAGAGTACAAGGCTCGGATGTCACGATACTACAATGCCAATGTAAAGCCCCGAACTTTTCAAGTTGGAGATCTAGTGATGAAACGAGTAGGGGCTTCCAAGAATGTAGGCAAACTAGATTCACGATGGGAAGGACCCTATAAGATAGTGGAAATTGTGGGGCCAGCAACCTATCGTCTTGCCGATTCCGAGGAAGTTGTGCTTCGTAATACCTGGAACTCCCTTAACCTTAGAAAGTATTATGCTTAATGTAATAGTTATGCGTGAATAAGAAAAGTTATTCATATACGAAGGGTTCCATTACAAAAGAAAATAGGGTTGCTTAACAAAAGGATAACTCTACATATGAGTCATTTTAGCAACCCAACAAAAAAGCCCCTCGTACTATGAACTAAGCTACATAGTATCCCTCCACAAGTTAAACCCCTCCCATAGGGCGCTTTCCTTCTCGAATAAGTCGTCGGCGCTGCTCCTCGGAAAAGGAGACTGGATCATCAATAAACACCATCGGAACTGAAGGATCTCTAACAGGTGAAGAAAGAAATTCTTCGAAAACCTGACGAATGTCAAGTTCCAGAATTAGCAAGTCCGGAGGAAACTCTGGTAAAGCTTGTACAACATCTCGGCAAAACCGATAGCTTATATGAACTAAATCACGCATTTCATCCCGGAGAGACTCACGAAGGCTAGGTGGATCCCCCACTTTCAGCACTGCTTGGACTCGTGCCATAACCAGCGCCATTGCCTGGGTAGGAGTGGCCCCTAGTATTTGTTGATTTAGGGCATCTCTTTCTTTCAAGGCCTGCGTCAGTTGCTCCACCGAGGACTGCATTTGATCACGTAACTCCCCTATTCTCCTTTCTAAAGCCAATACACGAGTTCTTTCTAGCACCAGTCGGCGTTCCAAATCCCACGCTTTATCCCGCTCAAATTGTAACATATTGTTGTGGATTCCCTGAGTGGACTAGTGAACTTCCTTTAATTGAGCTATCTCCGCTTGAGCCTCTAAGAGACCTTGCTCTAACTCGTCCCGACGACAGTATACCAAGCCAGGATCAGAAGAAGAGCTTCTGTAAGATCCGAGGGCATCCAGCACCATATAAATCTGCTCAAAGAACAAAGCAAATTCCATCTGACATTGGTGACAGGTTAGTAGTAAATAGAATAGATAAAATAAATAAAATACCTCACACAGGTCTTTGCAAGCAAGGTATCGGAGAATGGATGCTGAGAGGGTTTTCATCAGCCCGGAATCCGTTACGTTCAATAAACCACTGAGGAAGTTTCGACAGAATCCCACCGCTGATCCTAAGGGAGAAACATCCTGGCTACCCCTGAGAGGAAAAGACCTCCCGAGGGAAGGATTCCCCTCGGGTGGCGGTGCGGGAACACGATCAGGGACACCCTCAAAGGGCGACACGTCCTCCGTATTGGGAGAGGGAAGATACTCCTCTAATACATTCACCACGGCAGAATTGCGGGGAAAAGGTTGTGACAACACTGGAGTCATGTGAGAGTCTGTTTGGGAGGAAACCGCTATCGGATCCGGCTCTCCGAGGGGAATTATAAAGTTTACTGGGGGGGCTGCTATAGGCGATGCTTCCAATCCCTCCTCCGAAGAAATATCAACTATCGCTTCCTTTACGAGTGAATCAGAACCCCCAACTTCCAACGGTCCGGGACTACCATGCAAGGCCCGCCCTAGAAAAACATCATCAGAAGACCCGAGGGAAAATGCTCCCATCTCTGCGCCTGCAAAAAACAAGCAGTATGCAAACAGTCCGAGGACACCCAGAGAATTTACAAGTTAAACAGGTAAAGGATGATCAGTAAAACTTACGAAAATAAAAGTTACTGTGAAGAGGACGAGATATGGGGGTACACCCCTCCACCCCCTCTTGTAAACCCTCTATAATCAGGGCCTCAGGGAAATCCAGCAACCCGAACATGTCGTAGGAGCTAGAAAAAAGTCCCGAGTGAAGCAATACCTCCCTCACCTGGCCTTGTGTTTCGATGTTGGGAGCAATATATCCCAGACCCCATCGGATGGGCACCCCCCATGATCTAGCTGATTGACCTCTCGGTCGGACAAAGAAAAATCTCCGCCTCCAATCCCCTCTACAAGAGTGGATATTGGATACACGAGTGAAGATATTTTCCCTGTCCCGATAGGTCAGGCTAAAAAAGGGAGTCCCCTCTGAACAAGGTCGAAGGGCAAATATTGTTCCCACCCGATAAGGGGACATTGGAAGGTTTAAAAGCTCACAACGCAGGACATATCCCACCAAATGACTATATGAACTTGGTGTTAACTGACTCGGACATACCTGCCAGTACCGAAAGAGTATTTGGAAAAAGGGGTGGAAAAACGTCTGTAACCCACAACGCATTTGTTCGTTGTAAATAGTCAGATAACCCGAGGGAGGTGCATAAGCTCTCTAACCCGAGGAAGGCACTATCACGTCATATTCTTTGAAATCCAGGTTATAACCAGCAAAAAGAGATCTTACCGAGTTCTCGCACTCCGTACTCGTAGTGGATCCTACACGTCCCCTACCTATCAATCTGGACGAATTAAGAGGAATCAAATCAAATTCCGAAGACTCATCTGCCAAAGGATATGGCTCCCTGCCCATGAATATCTCCCTGATATGATTTACTCTACGTGAATTTGTAGATGAAAGCCTACGAGCCACTCCCAAAGAGGAACTAGCGCCAAGTGCCGCTTGGTTTTCGGATAAATTATACCTCGGAGAGAAATTCTCACGAGAAATAGGAGGAACCCTTGATGGTCTAGAAGGACTCCGAGCGTTGTCCCGAGAGGAACCACAAGATGAAACTGAACCACTTCTTCTATAGTAAGGGGCCAGCATCTTTTCGGGTAAGTATTATCCTCGTGCTCACAGCTATTGACAAACTTGAAAAGAGATCAAAGACTAGCTACGATTATAAAGTTATGATTATAAGGTTAGTATTCAGTATATAACTGATGAAGGGCCTAAGCACATATATACTCTTTATTCCGTGATTAAAAGAAGGAGATTAGATTCATATTACATAAAGTAAGGGACACGCGTCAAAAACTTTTCTTAAATTAAAATTAACACGTAGCTCCCTTTACCATGCAAAGCAACACCTCCTACTTAGGAGATAAACTTAGTCAGCAATCTTATATGATTTATCATTATCCTCCCTAATTAAATCTTAACAATAAAAACAAAAGGTAAAGAAATGAAAAATGAAAAATATTTATTTATTTAAGAAGCCGAAGAGCCCTCGGAAAGGGTGATAAGTACAAAGGACATTTATTTAAAACAAGAAGTGAAAAATTACAAGGAAAAAACTATGCCCCCGTGGTAGAAGGGTGTGAAGAGGTCGTCTCCTCAGCGGAAGTACCCAGCGGAGCAAGGCGAGAAATTGGAGAAAATACCCCCCCGGAACCGCTAGCCCTCGGACTCGGACTACTGGCCGAACGCATAGGAGAAGGTGCGGGAGAATCCCTAGGGGATAGCAAGCGCCCAAATCACCCCCACAGAGTAATGACAGTCAATAGGAGTTGGCTTCTTCAACTTGCGAAGGTCAAAAGACTTTGAAAAGTCAACGTCCGGCCTTAGCAAAAACTTGGCCAGCCTGGCACATTCCAGATAACCCCACAAAAGATGGCCTGTCAAGAGCTCGTGAGAAGGTGTATCGGAGACTCCTGATTGCTGCCGTTAGACCTCTTGTTGAGCGAATTGAACTGCTGCATCAACCTTAGCCTGCACATCCTCGGGAGAAAGAAAGTTTACTAACTTTCTTTCGGCTGATTCAGCCCTATCGGTGACTTGACCCAATGTCTCCTGGAGACTCCTCTCCCTCTCACAACCTTCTGCCACTACATTCTCAAGAGCAGCGATACGAGCATTGAAGACCCTCTCAGACTCCTCTCTTTCCTTCTCCAGAAGAGCTATCTTAGCTGTGGCAGCCTTCTCGGATGTCTCCATTTTCTTATAAGCGGACTCGACAGCTTTCAAATTATATTGCAAACCCTTCTTCGCCTTCTCAGCTTCTTGAAGAACGAATTCGTAGTTTGAGATCTTGGTAAGGAGAACATCCTCCCTCGTTTGACTTTCTTTGTCCCGGACCAAAAGAGGTGCCAGTTGTGCTCGGAGAACTTCCACCTCCTCTATGTGCCTCCGACCATGCTCTTTCACGGTAGTAACCGCCTCCCGAGTCTTTCCAATCTGCGGAGAAATCAATAAGAATAAAGTTAACATAAATGCATCATATAACCCCGAGAAGACTATTACGGAGAAACTTACCATGAGCCCCAACCAGTTAAGACTGGTATACAGAAATTGATACCCCTCGGCGGGTGCTGAACTGGAGGAAGCAAAAGATTGGAGAATGTCCTGATAAGCTTCCACCACTGTCCGAGACGAGAATTTCCCCTCAGGACCACTAGGAGGAATGGGCGCCTGGAAGGTGTGACCTCTCGGAGAAAGAGTTACTGGAATAGAGGAAGATGCTGGAATACGGCTCCCCGGAAGAGTAGCTCCGGATACTGGAGTCATCACTTCCGAGTTAGTAAACACGTCCCGAGAACCGCCAGCTACTATGGATGGGCCAGTCTCCCCCAGGAGCGAATTCAAGATCCCCTCCTTCACATCTCTATCCTCGGAAGAGGGGTCAAACTCCCCTTGAATGTCCTCAGAACCCCCTCGTGAGGCCTCCTGCTCGGGAACACTAAACTGGGCCAAACAATCTTCCTCTACAAGAGATAATCACTGAAGGTAAGAGATAAAATGAAACTAGAAAAAATTATTAATAAAAGAGAACGGGTAATGAACACTTACCGTATAAAGAGGGCGCTTCTACCATCGGAGCCTTGCCTTTATCCACAACCACTATATCAAGAAGGAAAACATCAGCACATGAAGGAACTCTACAGTGAAAACATGAGCAATTTCATTAGAAACTCAAAAGAACTCACCACGAGAAACAGATTCAGGAATTTCCGAGGACGTAAGTTCAGTAGAATCAGGAGAAGGATCATCAGAAGACAAATCCACCACTTTCGTAGCCTTCTGAACAGCTTCTTCCTCAACCACCCTCGGAAACATCCCTTATTCGGAGACCCTCGGAGAACTTCCTATATCAGATACAGAAGAGGGCAAATCTCCTGTACTGGACTTAGAGACCGACACCAAAGCCCAATAAGAAGAAGGAGCTACCTGGCGTAAGGGAACATCACTTCTAATAACCCCTGATATATCTATACACAGAGGAGAGTGGTCTTCGTGAACTCCCCCCACCTCCGGAGCTGTGTGCTCGCCTTCGGGAGCATTGACCTCCTATTCTTCATGATCGCCCTCCTCTGGCACATCAGAAACCCCACTCGGAGGTAATTGGCCATAACCTCCTCTGCATCACCCCAAAGTCAGCATATGTAAGCACGATTCACCATTGTAAGCAGAAAAAGAATAAGAGAAGAAAGCAAGGAACTTACGAAAAAGACTCCTCGCATCGGAAGACAGGGACAAGGGATTTTCCACAGCATCATCGGTAAAAACAACGTGCTGGAGTCCGGATGTCTCGAACAATATCGTAAAATCCTCCGACTCCATCAACTTATGCTGAGAGATCACGGGAGATAAAATTGCCTCCGAGTCAAATGTATGCACTGGAGTTGTGCCCTCTCTCCAATCGAAGGGCATATCCCATTCGCCTTGTGCGGGCCTCACGAAAAAGTACCTATTTTTCCAAACGTTATGCGAAGTAATTGCCGCACCCAGGATTCTCTTCTTGGAATCTCCCGAGTTGCCCCGATGAAGAACATTATAAAAGGGATACCCCCCCGGGCGACACCCCCACATCAAAAATTGAAAGAAAGTGATCTACCCTATACTCCAGCCCATTCACTTGACACCAAAAAACATAAATACAGAGGGCAGCAAGCCCATTCGGGACCATTTGACTCGGGCTGATATTACAAGTTTTAAAAACCTCACAAAAGAAAGGTGGCATGAACGAACGCCACCCATATTTTACTTGGGCAAAGTAAACTGTCAACATACCCGGAGGAGGATAACATGCTCTCTAAGCCCTCATCGGAATTTGGAACACCATATTCTTTTGAAAAGCCCCGGTTGAAGTGAACAAATCTAACACTTGTTCACGAGTAGCGATACTCGGAACCTTCTCCACCTTGGCAAAAGTCCGAAGAGGCGCCTTCTTTGATTTGGGAACCCTAGTTTTTTAAGAAGAAGTGGCGCCGCCCTCAGAAGAAGTAGCAATTTCTCCTTTGCGTTTACGAGTAACTACCCCCACAGGAACACTCCTCACATTTGCGAAAGAGTCAATCGGAGCAGTAACTTCCAAGGAGGTAGCAGCAGCAACGGGGTCCGTGTTGGCGGAAGAAGCCATGGATACAACAATAAAAGAGGAATGTTTTTTAAGAAGAAAAAAAAGAACGAGTAAGTCTGCTGGAAATTTGAAGTGTAAAAGACGAAGAACAGAGGTTAAGGAAAGAGATTTTTTGCTATGAGAGAAAATTACCACAAAGACGAATTGAGAGAATGAAGAAAAAAGGCAACAGTGTCCCTATTTATAGCCGGAGATAACAACGGTCAAGAATTTTAAAGACGTGGAACTTATTTAAAGCTCCACGTAACTGCCACATGATCATGCCACGCCGTCCCTATTCTGACCGTTGCCAACGGTCAAATATTTCAATTTTCAAAGCTGGTCAAACAACATTCCGCCACCTGCGCCCCGAGATCTTCGCGTGCCTAATAACGATACCCTAAGGGTATTCAGGTAAAATCCTTATGAAATTCTAAATATATATACTTATCTCTCGAAAAAATATCAAAAGATAAATATAGAGGACACCAGAACAAGAACTAACCCCTCGCCTCACCGAGGACGATGATTAAAATTTCGCTTGTCTCTACGAAGGCAATCGAAATTTGGGGGGGCTAGTGTTAACCATAAAAATAAAAAAAAGGGGAAAAGAAGAAGGTTAATCCTACTCGGAAAAACAATAAATGGACAATACAGTTGTCATGAGTACTTCCGATGTGATGTACCCACTCCTAATAAGGAGACCCCCTCGGATGTTGCCCTACCTCTCGGTCACTGACCTAACAAAGACATAGAAGAGCACACGAGGATGAACATAAGCGTCCCTTAGAAAGTCAAATGGTGAGTAAAAAATAGATATCAACGCGGCATCGGAAAAAGAGCAAACCCCGATGGATCCGCGCGACTCCGATATCCACCAATGCGCCAATAGGGACCACAACGGACCCCGAGTCCCATGAACTTACAAGAAAACTTCCTTGCTGAACACTCCTCGAAGAAAAGTGCACTCGGACGATCATCCGAGGACACATTTTCGGAGAAAAACAAGAAATGAATAATAGAACGCCCAATAAATGTATTCCGAGAACTCAGACGGGAAAATCTCATTTCAAACAGACCAAATACAGCCCTCGGAGATCAAATGCAGTCCTCGGAGATCAAATCAAGCCCTCGAAAATCAACTCAAGCCCAGGAAGATCACATTATGCCATCAGAGACCCTGTTACGCTGTCGCATTATGTACTCAGAGATTACCCCAGATCATTGAAGAACGAACCCGAGTCAAGAAAGAGAAGTAAAACCCCTCGGAAAGCATATACAACAGTTCTTACTCTCATACGAGCATTCTTATTATGTGTCAACAAAAGCCTAGCCCTCGGAAGAATAGCGTCCCCAAAATAATCATTCATCGGAGATCCTCGAAGCCATCGGAAAGCACAAAATCGGGTCTAGTCAGCATCCAGTAGATCAAGAGATAAGTCTTATCCTAATTTGTACACCTGTAGTAGTGAAATGACACATGTCTTTACTAAAGCACATGCATAATGACACCTGCCCTTATCAAAATCTATATAAAAGGAGGTGATCAACAAAAGAGGAGGACCAAGCTTAACTCAGCACAACTTATCACACATATACAAATAGAAGAGGAGAAAAGTTCAGTGAATAAAGGAAGGGAATATTCTTGTACCTCTTGTTATTTTCCAGTCATTTCAATCCACGATTGTTTCTAAATCATGAACACGGCGTTCCGACCCAATATAAGTATCTTCCGTTAAATAGGGATAATTCCAAACCCGTTAACACCACTCAAAAAGAGAATAAGAGAAATTATCCGTTGTCGACTTAAGCCACGACCAAGAACGAGCCTGAATCCCTTCAAAGGTAGCATATCCCCGTGGTTGCTTCCCTTTAAAAACATATTTGCTAAACGATCTCTCCATTGTGTATCGCAATCAATTGTGGTAGATAGAGCTATATAACTTGAGAGTATTATTGATCTTTGTATGAATAAGTTTGTTTTTTTGTGTTGGAATTGCCATAGACTAAGGTCCCATTTATAGTAGTGAGAACTAAGTGAAAATGAAATCTAGTAATAATATATTAGGATCATATTATTCTTCTCCACCTGGTACTATAACATAATCTCGCGCGAGCGCTTAGCTTTCGTAATACTCTTGCAATATATTATTGAAGTTATTTCATGAAATGTTTCGGTAAACTTGTGTTCGTTTTTTTTCAATTATGCCATGCATGATAAATACTAAACTATGTTTGTTTTGTTCTTTAATTATGTCATAATATTATTTTGTTTTTTGTTTTTTGTTTTTTTTAACGAATCCATGCATCCTCAATATATGTTTTAATCTCCACTCCAATTTGTTACAAGTTTATCATTGGATATCAACGCGGTGTAATGACTTCAATTAAACCACACACAACAAAACAAATATAAGTATTAAAGCATTAGACGATATTGGGCTTGATGGATTAATTGGCAAATCATTTTGAAACTCAAAGTAGTAGAAAACCAATGGTATCATCAATTTTATTAATGGAAACGTGATATATAATATTTAAAAGGGATGATTCATTTTATAACAATTGCGATCTACACTCGCCACACTGTAATAGAACAACTAATTTTCCCGAAATTAGTTAATTAGTACAACCATATACGTACTCATTTAATTTATATGTAATCAGAAGAGTGAGGAGATTTGACGTGCTTAACTAATCCACGTTACCTTCGTTCTATTTTTTTATTATATAAGTATTTAAATATGTACGCGCTATAAAGGAGTCATTAAGTAAATCAAGGCGAGGCTCGTTCAAGAGATACAGATTTCATTATGCATTTGATTCCTTTTACTATTACCATGCATATTAGGCGCGTTAGAAATATAATAAGGGAAGTCAAACAAATGAATTAATAGACAAAAAAGTATCTCTCTCCTTCGTGAGGGGTTTTTTCTTTTTTTTTTTTCTCTTCGTGTGAGAGGGTCCAATGCCAGTTTAACACTGGATCAATTTTGTATTAACTTAAAAACAAATAGAAGCTCAAAAAGGAAGAGGCTTTTGGAAATTTGTTGCTTATTGAATCCCATATTGTTGTGTATATATGCTGAAAAAACATATCTTTCAGTAAGTATAATAAGTGCTAAAGAGGCCACGGGTACATGGGGTATAGTGTAAGCTGGGAAACATTAGCGCTTGAATGTTCACAATAGTTTTATCAACCAACCATTATAATAATATTTGACAAGAAACTATATGAGATTAAGCAGATATCAAATAATTTAACTTTGGTCCTAAAAATGAATAGCTTTTATCTTCTAACATTTATAATAGATACTTTGGGTTACATGTGATTTAGAATATATTGTTGGTTGTGCTGTCAAAGGTCCATAACAGGATGGACCTTGGTGAGTTAACACCAATTCAAAACTGTTTGTCTTTAAGGTCCTCAAACTTACTGTTATCTCCCTAATGGCAGCGGGTCCTTTTGAGAGAGTTGGCCGTGAATAATGTGAAGCAAATTTATATGCTTTATTTGCTTGTTATGAAAAATTATCTTATGTTTGAAAGACAAATCCATGTGCTTTTGTTTCTCATGTTCATCAACCACCACATATCCACTAAACTATTGAACACTTAATAATCTGAACTTCTCAAGCATAAATGATTCACAACTTCTCACTTATATATACAACTCATTTATCAGCTTCAAGCAGCAACAACCAATTTGGTAGATAGTAATCATATTTCTTAAATATCATTTAATTCAAAATCATGTTTCCTGTGTTTCCACAATATCATTCTATTACATCAATGGCAATTCTCAAGATTCTTAGACGCCCTTTGTCAGCCGAAAATAAATTATCTTCAACAAGATTGGACATTCCAAAGGACCATGTTGCAGTTTATGTTGGAGAAAGTGAGAAGAGACGTTTTGTCGTTCCTTTATCGTACTTGAACCACACTGAGTTTCAAAATTTGTTATGTCAAGCCGAAAAAGAATATGGATTTCATCAACTAGGGGGCTGTCCTAATCATTCCTTACATCGAATATTAATCCATGAATGTTGCTTCCAACTTGGCCATAAGATAATGTACAACAATAGATCCTTTTCGGACAAACTTTTGGATTAGCTTTATAGTTTTCTTTTCTTTCTCTTTTGTGGAGTGTTATTATGGAGTAATGTATTAGGGTATTATGGTCATTATATGGTTTGGTCTCTTGTAAATACTCTTATATATGTAGCATGCCAACCTAAGGGTTGGGGCTTTCACTCTGCCGACATAGAGTATCATGCCGTTGCTTATACCACCGTTGAGACTATCTGGATTCGACAGCTTCTTGCGGAACTATGTATTTTTATTCGTCGTAGAGTCACTTACTGTGACAATATTTCTGCTACATATCTAACTACTAATCAGGTTCAACATGATCGCATTAAGCATATTGATGTAGATTATCAGTTTATTCGTGAAACAGTGTCGAAAGGTGGCCATTGTGTTTGTCATGTTCCAATCAAATCGCAAGTTGCCAATATTCTTACTAAGGGACTGCCCATTTATTTATTTTGTAAACATCATTCCAATCTATCCGTAGTTGCACGAAATAAAAATTGAGGGGGTGTATTAGGTTGCAATTGGTTGAAAATTGTTATGAATAGAGGATACTTCAATTGGCTTAATGTGAAATTGATAACATTGTGCAGATTAAAGTTTGTGAAATCGACGATAAATTTAGTGTTGAAGCTCTGAATTGATATTGATTAATTGGTGTTTTATAGATATTGTATCCTTATTCTTTGGTATTGAATAAATTGTTATTTTGGTTATTTAGATGGTAAGAGTAAAAAAGTCAACTACGGGAAAAAAGTCCACCGTCGCGGGACCTTCTACAAATACCACGATTAGAGTTTCTCTTCGTAAACGACCCTCTCCTTCCACGGAACCGTCTACTATTAAGGCGGTCAAGGCTTTAAAAAAATCCACGGCACCATCTACTTCTCGTGGCAAGGCACCAGTTAAGTCTTCCCATCCGCCCAAGGCACCATCTCGGCCTATTACTCCTATGTATAGAAATGATTTGAATGTGGCCGAGTATCGAGAGCAAACGAGACTATTGAGGGATGAGAATGGGCCGAGTGATACTTCGGATGAGGAAGAAGAGATAGAATTATGGGGAGGCAAAAGTGAGGAAGAATGGGGAGTAGAACGGGGAGAAGGCGGAGGAGAAGAAGGGGGAGAAGAGGCTCGAGTGGACTCCAATGACGACAATGAAAAGGTATACAAGACTTGCATTACTCTCAAGATAACTGAGGTTGACGGAAAGAAAAAAGTGGAGAAGATACCCCATGTACTTACGTCAAAATGGTGAAAGAGTTTGAGCCATTCGAGTGTCCAAAACTGCACATTGTCAACGACCGGGGTAATCATTGCAGCAATGTGATAAAAGTGGATGGTGTTAAATATGGTACGAAAGGATTGAGAAGTCACACTGAGAGGTGTAGGGTACTAAAAACAAGAAGAAGAAGAAGAAGAAGAAGAAGAAGAAGGTGAGGGGAAAGCAACAGATACTAAACGTTGAGGAAAATGGTGCAGTTAGAAATTGGCAATTTAATCAGGCGTGGGTGCTCGAGGGTGTCACTTTGTTCTTGATTAGGAACGAGATGCCTTTCGTCACGGTTGAGAATGATGCATTTAGGGAAATGATGGGTCGAGCATGTTCGGAATTGAGACTACCTTGCCGGCAGACCATACGGGAAAAGTGTTATGATTTGTATCTTAAAGAGAGAGAAAAGATGATTATGTTCATAAGAGATAATGCACAAAGGTACATTCTAAGTCTCTAATCATCTTTAATTCTTCTATTGTTTTTTTTTAACTTTTCAATTGTATCTTATTAATGCATAGGGTTTGTCTAACCACCGACACTTGGACATCGATCACGCGTGACAACTACATCTGCATCACAATCCACTTTATTGATAATAAGTGGAATTTGAAGAAAAAAAATCATAAGCTTCAACTTGGCATCCAGGCATACGGTAAAAGCTATAGCCAATGATATCAGTGAGGTGTTGAAGGATTAAAAGATTAATTGGGTTTTCACGATCACAGTTGACAATGCCTCCCCCAGTAAAACGACTATTGACAATTTGGTGATTTGTTGGGTAGAAAAAGGCGACATTACGGCAACAAATGGAGCTAATGAGCAGATAAGGTGCATTGCACACATCGTAAACCTCGTGGTTCAAGATGGCTTAAAGTGTAATAGCGGAGACATCTCGGTATACCGCATTCAAAATTGCATAAAGTACATAAGGGCTTCCCTGAGTCGCTATAAGTTGTTCAAAGATTGTGTGAGGGATGCTAAATTAGAAACCCAGAAATTGTTATGCCTAGATGTGCCACCAAGTTGGAACTCCACATATATGATGCTTAGTGCGACTTATGATTTGAGGGTCTCTTTCCTTGGATACAAGCAACGTGATGCAAACTATGTCAATGAGTTCAAGGGTTGTTTACCAAATGATGAAGATTGCGAGAGGGCAAATATGTTTATTGATTTCTTGTATCCTTTCAAGAAGTTAACTGAGGTTGTTTCGGGCACGACTTATGTGACATCACATATGGTGCTAACCCAACTTTGTATAATTGAATATCGCTTGAATGTGTGGATGAGATGACCGATGGTGGACCCTACTACTAAAAAAAAGGATGGGTGGACCCCATCTGGAGGGAACGTGATCTGGTTACCAGATCCCGTCCCATGCTGATCCCGATGGCTGGGGTCCCGAACCCGCGGGATCCCGGCCCGTAGCACCCTTAATTATTTATATTACGGTTTGATCTCTTGTAAATACTCTTATATACATATAAACATATATATACACACACACACACACATATATATATATATATATATATATATATATATTGGTTTGACAATAGATCATTTATATAAGTATAGGTCGGTTACAATGGAGTACAAGAGAAATACAACGAATCTATCTTAACAAACTAGACCTAATCTAGGTGTCTCAATTAGGCTTGGTCTGGAACACCTCGAACTAACGCCTTGATACTTGGACGACAGGGGTATATTGGTAATTAGGTCGGACGTATATCGGTGACCATTTTCGATGTGATATCGGTAGCGCAGAGGTATGACGTGCTAGTGAAGCACGTGGTTTATCTCGATATCAAACACGATATCGAGAGTAAGATCGGTGATCTTTTTCGATGTGACGCGTGATAGCTGAGGATGATAATTGCCTTCGTTGGGATCCGGGCATCACGTATTTATAGGCTTCTGGATCCGGGGACCATAGTATCATATCGGTAGTTATCACCGATATGATATCGAAAGTGGTCCGTGACGTTGTTAAATATGGGCCTTGTTTGGGCCAGTCCCAATATGCAGGAGATGCCCATATCATGTAGTCCATCAATTTAGGGATTCTTATCTTAGAGATAAGAACTCGCAAATTTAATTTTGGATTTTTGGGTTACCTGTACCCTTCGTCCAGTTGAAATGATGGAGATCAAATTTGCGGGGAATGAACTTTGTGATGAACTTCGATGGACCCCCTAATGCAATCGACGCATAGTTTGAGGTCTTCGTTTGAATTCTATGTTTCCTGGGATTTGAATTTCTTATAAATATAGGAATTGCACTTTGAAAATTGCGATGGGCCCACTGGTGCAATTGTTATATTTTCGAGACTTTTTTGCGTAGTAGGATAGCACATCGGGTTTCATCGCCCATATGACGTCGAAACGCATATTCTATATGATGTCAAAACTATCTTTAGATATAGTTAAAGCTTTCGCCTATAAGTAGGGCTTGTAAGAGACATTGAGAATCATAGTTTTCTGTGTCTTCCCTGTGGTTTAGTGTAACTACATCAGTATGTATATCGGTAATCATATTCGATATATTCCCCAATGTGTATTTAGATCTCGCTGCTGTACTTGATTTATTATTTATTATTATTTGCTCATGCTGATATTCCGATTATTCTGCAGGTATATTTAGTTTTTTGAGATATCCCGTGAGAATGGGTTTCAGACAATTGATGCGTAAACTTCAAGCCGACCGTGATGCTCAGAAGGCTGCATTGGCTGCGACCACAACAGTCGCGGTGGCGCCTGAAGCAGGTTCTACATATAACTTTGATTTGCATAATGCAGCCATTGAGGTTCTACCAGAGGCATCGGGAGCTGAACAACCTCCTCCTAGCACTGTAGTACCTGAAAGTATTAATAAGGAATGCCTTGAAAGTGTTCTTGCAATCGTTGGGTCCTTTAGCCAGGACATCCTTGATGTAGGGGGAGGCCTGCACAGTGTGGCCAATCTCTTGGAGGTGTTGACCTCGAAACATGAGGGTGTGGTTCCTCCGCCTGAAGGGACTGTTTCGATTGAGAGACCATATGCTAGGTCTCCTTCTGGTGAGTACGTGGCTCCATGTTCTGAGTCGATGGGCAACATTCCTTTGACCTAGAATGTTGGTGGTTCAGGATCAAATGCCCACGTCAGCTTGAGTGATTCAGTGGATGTGCCCTTTACCGTGGGGTCGGGCTATTCGAGCCCTAACCCCATTAGTGTCAAGGGAAAGGCGCATGTTTCAGGTGCGACCGACAAGGGTAAAGGGCCACTGCAGGAACCCTGACTGGTGGGGGGCTTTGCCCCTATCTTTCATGGAATTCCGATTACGAAGCCTGCCGTTGACCCGACTAGGGTATCGGGTAATAAAAGGTCTTGTGACTGGACTGTCAATAGTGTCCACTCGTCTTCGAGTTCGGGCCCCAAAAAGGCGAGTGCAGTCAAATCCTCCAAGCGAGTATAATTCTCTGAAGCAAATGTTTTGCGGGGAATGATGCGGGATTTTCCTCCTCCAGCAAATGTACGGGTGCTTACAGAATTCGAGCGGGCCCAGAATATACGCCGCAACACTCACATGTTTCAGAGTGTACAGATCTTAGCATGACTTCGATTGATTTTATTTGACTGTTTAACATAACGTTACTGATTGTATTGTGCAGACGGAAAAGTTGGCGGTTTCGTGTCTGAAGACAATTCGCGAGTCCAAGGGTGACTCTGACGCTGTCGCTGCCGAGCTCGAGGCTGATATCCTGAGGATGGGGGAGTACAACCCCATGGTGCTAGAGAAGTTGGAGGCTGACAAAGAGGATGTCCTAAAGACATGTCGTAAGCTCCGGGAGGAGTATGATTTATTGAAGGGCAACTTCAAAGCATTGGTGACTGCGGTTGACCAAGGAGAGGCGCGTGAGCTTGCAGCCAACAAGGAGCGGGAGAAACTGAAGGCTGAGGTGGCGGCGGTGAAGGCCGCTAACGAACGTCTCTTGTTGGAGCTCTCCATTGCCAAATTAGCTCCCTTGGACTTGGTATATATCTTGTTTACGATATCTGCTTCTATTTTTTCCTCATGTATTTAATAGAGTTCAATTTCTAGGAATGTCGTCCTGATCTCCTCCGGGTTGGAGTGGAGAAGTTTATGGAAAGCTTGAGCTTCCGAGATTTAATTTTGAAGGTTCGGGAGGCAACATTTCATGCTTGCGTAAGGCAAGTATTGAAAAAGTACGGTTTCAAGGACTCCCTCGAACTGAGTGGTTTGAACCCCATGCATGATTATAACGACATGCCGATTGGTGGGCTAGAGGAGATGGAGGAGAGTTCGACCGACCCTGACGTGTTTTTTGAGGTTGTTGAGAAGAAGACTAAAGGGTCCTCGTGGGAGTAGCTATTTGCTGCCTTTATTGTAACCTGAATTTCCTTTTTCGGACTATTTTCAATTCGTGGTTCTGTAACTGAATATTTATTTCTCTGTTATCTTCATAATATGTGACTCTACATGGCCTTGTTGTTTGATAACTTGTTGATTTTTTATTGTCATGATGATAGAGTATGTAGTATCTCGATATCTAAACCTGCATTCATTTCATTCTCGCATTGATGAGATTTTTTTTTTTTTTTTATGATTTTCTTGTTGTCAACAATGGATGATATGAATTTCATCGGTGTTGGTAGAGACATGGGTAATCTGCCACCGCTCATTGGAAGGAGCTTGTATTTAGATATAGGTGACCCGGTACCACTAATGGGTAGGAGCCTTTTCTTTGTAGGTGACCCGTTACCACTCATGGGTAGAAGCCCGCCCGTTTTCACAGGGGGATCCGTTACCACTCATGGGTAGGAGTCTTTTCTTTGTAGGTGATCCGTTACCGCACATGGGTAGGAGCTCGCCCGTTATCATAAGGGGACCCATTAACGTTCATGGGTAGGAGGTTGCCTTTTCTTCGTAGGTGACCCGTTACCACTCATGGGTAGGAGCCTGCCCGTTATCACAGGGGGACCCGTTACAGCTCATGGTAGGAGCTTTTTTTTTGTAGGTGACCCATTACCACTCATGGGAAGGAGCCCGCCCGTTATCACAGGGGGACCCGTTACCGCTCAGGAGTAGGCGTCTGCCTTTTCTTCGTAGGCGACCCATTACCACTCATGAGTAGGAGCCCTCCCGTTATCACAGAGGGATCCGTTACCGCTCATTGGTAGGAGCCTTTCCTTTGTAGGTGACCCGTTACCACTCATGAGTAGGAGCCCGCCCGTTATCATAGGGGGACCCGTTACCGCTCATGGGTAGGAGCCTGTCTTTTCTCTTTTTGTCTATGTCCCTTGGTAACTCTGTCATCGTGGAGTCTATGGGTTGTTAGGCCCTATAAAACATCACAGACTAGAAAGGTTTTTCGATGTAAAAACTTATGTGAAAGCACGAAATGATGCGCATGTGCTATCTGTGGAATGTTCCCTCAATTTGGGAATTTCAGTTTAATGAAAGAAAAGCTGTTTTCATTGTGTTCTAACGTGCCTGTTGTACCTGTTTGTACCTGTCGCACCTATTTAGGTGGATAATAATGAATAATCTGGGAGAATGTACCCTGAATCCCTTCTTTTGAAAAGCGAGGGCTTAATATTCCCTATGTCCTTCTTGGACATATTAATGTGTGATCCTTCGGGTTATGTACCTGTAAGAGGGCGACGTGGTAAACATATATCTAGTGGAATACTCTCCAACTTCTTCGTGCAATTCTCTGCACTTCTGTAATATCCCATTAAGACATATCCCTGCAGGAAATATGAGATTCCATAAAGGAATTATATTATAGGGAGAATAAAAAGGTAGTGACGGATAACGGTCGAAGTCAAGGTAAACCTAACAACATCATCATAACCTATCCCGTTGAGTGGGGAATCAGACCGGCATAGCTCCCCCTGTTTTAGTTACATGCCAACCCATTGAAGGACAAAATAAAAGATAATGGTCGAAAGCTAGGTAATCCTAACCCGCCTACGTATCCCGTTTAGTGGGGAATCAGACCGACGTAGTTCCCCCTGTTTTAGGTTTACAAACTAACCCACGATGGGGGCAATGTTTCAATTGTTCAAGCATAATTTAAAAACTACTGAAATTTAAAATATTGTTCTGTTGTTCCTCATGGTCATAACTCCGTGCGCAGAATGTATTCTTGGTGTGGGACTTGTATTTCTTGTCTTCTTCTGATTTTAAGGTGCTTCAGCGGGTCCACATAGCGCATCCATCCTTGTACCTGGTCACCTAGAATTTCACCGACTCCCTGAGGTGTCGGGAATTTGATCTTCTGGTAATAGAGACCACTACCCTGATCTGGTTGAGTGCTGGTCGGCTAATGATGGCGTGGTAGAGAAACGGGATGTGTCGACTATTGTGTATTTTATCGGCGCCACCCGGGTGCGTGGGTTTCTCCCAAATAATGTGGGCAATATAACTTATCCGAGTGGAACTACCTCTGCTCCGCCGAATCCGGTCAATGGGGTGGATATCAGCTTTAGCCGGCCTGGGGCTAGGCTTTTGAGAATATCAGGTTTGCGGAGCTTTCGCTATCCACCAGAACTTTATGCACCTGATATTCATCCACATTAATAGTAATAACCAAAGGGCAATCCAGTTTACCTGCGGTCATGGCCAATGGACTAAGTTTCTTCATGTCTCTCCTGGTGAATGAGATCTCCTGCTCCAAGTACGCTTCCGGTATGATTGCATTTGTGTACCCAATGTAGGTTCCACCATGGAGTCTTCGTGTTATAGTTTCTCGGTCGCAAGCAGTGTCGGCTCCCAAGGCTCCTCCATCGATCATGTTTATGACGTCTCTGCTCGGGGCATTCAATATGGTCCTACCATGCTCCGCGGGTGCCTCGATCGTCTTCTGCTTTCCTCTCCTGGGTGAGTAATCTCTTATAGGGGATAAAGAATTGTCTGTCCCCTTAGCATCTTCCTTAGCATTTCTGACAAACTCGACCAACTTTTCTTCTTGATTTCTTCTTTAATCAATCTTTCAATTTCATTCCTCAGGTGTGTACAATCCTCCGTCCTGTGTCCGGGCTGTTAGTAGTACACGCAGTATTTGCCCGACGACTTAATCCCGGGAGTTTCATTCAATGGCCTGGGTTCTGTAAACCATCTGTTCCTCTTTGCCACGGCCATCACCTTCAGAATTCCTCTACTCAACGGCGTGTACGTCCTTGGGGACCTCTCTCTGTTGCGATCACTGTTCGCATTCCTGTTGGGAAATAAACCTTGACGCGTGGCTATCATCTCGTCCTCGTAAACCATTTGGTTCGCGAGCATGTTGATCTGTGCTCTGGTGGGCTCAGTCAATTTGATCAGCTCGCCGGCGAACCTGCGGTGGGTCGTACCCTTGAACAACATCATCATAACCTGCCCCCCATGTGGCTCATCTACTTTCAACAATTCGTCATTGAACCTCTTCATATATTCACGAAGGTTCCCCCTTTCCCTCTGTTGCACCGCGCCGAGGTGCAACATGATCTTTTGGCTAGAGAACTGGTTCTCTAACTTTTCCGTTAGTTGCTCATATTTAGTTATGGATCTGACCTCCAGCCTTGTGAACCAATCCAGTGCAGCGCTCGTTAAAGTGGTGGATAGGATCTTTGCCTTTATGTTTTTTGAGTAGTTTGCAGATTCAAAACGCTATCGACCTGATGGAGATGATCCGTAGGATCACTTCTTCCGTCGTATGGCTTGATCACTGGGATCTTGTCCCCTCTTTGCAATACCTCAACCTCAATCTCAACTCCGCCCTCTCGCGGTCTAGTTGCTCTATCCTCCTTGATATTACCTGCAGTACTTCTGCATCTTCATTCTTTGAATATGCAACCTCAGTGTGGTCGCGACCACGTTCCATTCTCCTGATTACTTCTGCTCTCTCGCGGTCAAGTCTTTCCATCCTTCTTTCTATCTCTCGATCCAGGGTCCTAGGATCCCGTCTCTCCGACCTGTCGTAAGCAGCGGGCGATATCTCTCTGAATGAGTCTCCCGTATCCTCATGTTCATCACATTCTTTCCTTGCCCTTCTCTCACCCGCTCTAGATTCATTAGGCCTTGCCCGAACGTCCCTTGTCCTTTGTTCCGCCAGACGGAGAAGCAAAGTCTCCAGTGTAGTGTCAACAACTGCCTTTACAGAAGCATTGTTCTGTGCTAGCATCTCCGGGATTATGCGGTAGGGGGAACGACGCTCTGTCCTACAGCCATCGTCTCCTATGAGCCGGGAAGATCCGTGTTTGGCACCGCAGTCATTAGGACATCCGACGTTCGGTTTTCAGTAGCAGGTTCTGCTGTATTTGGTGCGGCAGAGGTTGGACCTGTATTTGGGGCTCGCGATGGCCTTCCGGGCCCACACCTACGTCGCGGTTCATTTTGTGCTAGAGGAAGCTCAATTTCAGCTTGGTCATTGTCTGTTCTTAGTCAGCCGGCTGTTGAGGGAGTGGTGTGTCCTCAATCCTCGTGTTTCTAGTCACAATTCTGTTAAATTCGAATCGGGTCCTCATTCCTTGCATCTTGACGTCCTCGTCTAGGAACTGGTGTTCCCACAGACGGCGCCACTAGTTTGACAATAGATCGTTTATATAAGTATAGGTCGGTTACAATGGAGTACCAGGAAAATACAACGAATCTATCTTAACAAACGAGACCTAATCTAGGTGTCTCGATTAGGCTTGGTCCGGAACACCTCGAACTAACACCTTGATGCTTGGACGGCAGGGGTATAATGGTAATCAGGTCGAACGTATATCGGTGACCATCTTTGATGGGACATCGGTAGTGCGGAGGTATGACGTGCTAGTGAAGCACGTGGATTATCTCGATATCGAACACGATATCAAGAATAAGATCGGTGATCTCTTTCGATGTGATGCGTGGTAGCTGCGGGTTGATAATTGCCTTATTTGGGATCCGGCATCGCGTATTTATAGGCCTCAGAATTTGGGGACCACAGTATCATATCGGTAGTTATCACCTATATGATATCGAAAGTGGTCCCCGACGTTGTTAAATATGGGTCTGGTTTGGGCCAGGCTCAATATGCGGGAATATATATATATATATATATATATATATATATATATATATATATATATATATATCATGCCAACCTAATGGCTGGGGCATTCACTCTCGTAATATTCTTGTACATAATGCTTCTAGTGTATTTTTGTTTTCTTTAATGAGACGCATTCTTCGTTATTTTAGTTACACTCCCATCATTTTTTTTATTTGTTTTACTTTTTTAATTTTAGATTTAAAAAAATTGCGGCGTTACAAATCGTATCCAATAATCAAAATTTAGTTGAACCATATCCAAATCTAGCTAAAATATTAATTAAACGTAGAAAACATGAGATGTACATTTTTTATTTTTATTTTTTGATAGAAAGAAGTACATATATTGAGATTGCAGAAAGTATTTTAACTGAATACATTTCAGTTAAACACATTTATTACATGACAAATCATTCTCAACTTATTGCATGCCCTCCCATTTTACCAGGCAATTTATTTGTACACATGAAATTTAGAACTCTTAACACAGTGCCCATGCATATGACATCCTGCAGTTTATCCATAAACAAAAAATACGATCCAATGAATAAGAGTTTAGAATTACATTAACTATTAAATTTGTTTATGCAAGGCAAAATGGTGTATGCGTGAAAATTTAGGCCTCGTCAAGTTTCTCTATTTTTGTTAATGGAAAATGGGCTCGAAAAAATTATTAATATACATAAGCTTAATTCCTTCTCAAGCTAAGTAAAATTTAATTGGACTACATGCATGCGTGCACAAAAAAATTTGTAGTCATATAAAGAGTTTAAAACAACGTGATATACAATCGAAGCAATTGGCCACACATGTGTCTGGACACGAGATGGGGCATACCTGTGGGACATTATAACACAACCATAATTTAAAGTTTGTGCACGTCACTATTCTTCGCTGACCTGAATTGCTAGGAGGAGGTGCTAGGAGGAGGAGGTGGAGGAGGATGAGAAGGAGTAAGCAGACCTGGTGGTGGTGGTCCCGGACTTACTGTCGGAGCTTGTGAATTTGCGCCGATTATTGATATTATGATCATAATGAATAGCAAAATCCACGAAAAATATTTGCTAAGCGATCTCTCCATTGTGTATCGCAATCAACTGTGGTAGATAGAGCTATATAACTTGAGCGCATTATTGATCTTTTTATAAATAAATTTGTTTTTTGCGTTGGAATTGCCATAGACTAAAGTCCCATTTATAGTAGTGAGAACTAAGTGAGAATGGAATCTAGTCATAATATATTAGGATCATATTATTCTTCTCCACATGGTAGTATAACTTAATCTCGCGCGAGCGCTTAGCTTTCGTGCATAGTAATCTCTTGCAATATGTTATTGTAATGACGAATTATCAAAAATGTCCACTAACTTTTGGTTTTAATCCTAAATGCCCGATTTTTCCACACCTGCTGAAATGTCCGTTAAGTTTTAAATTTTCTAACAAAAATGTCCAATTTTAAAAATTCGGACATTTTATTCGACGTGGCATCCTTGTCAAAGAGACGCACTGCTGAATCAAAAAGTCGAGTTTTAAAATTCGGTCATTTTTTGTAGAATTTTAAAAGATACAGGCATTTTTATCATTATTTTTCAGACAAAATAAGTTTTTTGTGCTTATTTTTCATTTCGGGTGTTTTTTGTAGAAATTTTAAAAAATACAAGGCATTTTTAGCATGTTGGGGAACAACGGACATTTAGGATTAAAACCAAACGTTAGCAGGCATTTTTGATAATTCGTCCTTATTGAAATTATTTCTTGAAATGTTTCGGTAAAGTTTTGTTCGTTTCTTTTTAATTATGCCATGCATGATAAATTGTAAACTATATTTGTTTTGTTTTTTAATTATGTCATAATATTATTTTGTTTTTTGTTTTTAATTTGTTTTTAATTTGTTTTTTTTTTAACGAATCCATGTATACTCAATTTATGTTTTAATCTCCACTTCAATTTGATACAAGTTTGTCATTGGATATTAATGCCGTGTAATGACTTCAATTAAACCACACACAACAAAACAAATATAGATATTAAAGCATTAGACGATATTGGGCTTGATGGATTAATTGGCAAACCATTTTGAAGCTCAAAGTTGTTGAAATCCAATGATATCATCAATTTTATTGATGGAAACGTGATATATAATATTTAAAAGGAATGATTCATTTTATAACAAGTACGATCTACACTCGCCACACTGTAATAGAACAACTAATTTTCCCGAAATTAGTTAATTAGTACCACCATATACGCACTCATTTAATTTATATGTAATCAGAAGAGCAAGGAGAATTGATGTGCTTAACTAATCCACGTTACCTTCGTTCTATTTTTTTTTTATTATATTAGTATTTAAATATATACGCGCTATAAAGGAGTCATTAAGTAATTCAAGGCGAGGCTCGTTATTTTTTTATTTTTTTATTTGAACTTCCGAACTTGTATTATAACCAAGAAAAACGTCCCAGGGGACATAAAAAAGAGTTACATATTGTATCCAAAAGAGCGCTACTACGAACAAACCCAACATGCAATGGAAAAAACTATGCTACGTGAAAGCCATCCGCATCATCTGTGACATTCCTAGCAAAGTCGTGCACGACGCATTGGAATCCCGTTGAACCCATCTAAAATAAAATCCCTTATGAGCCCGGAGCATGCTCTATATATCTTCTAAAATATTCACGATCATAAAATCCTACGTGGCACCATTGATAATATTGTGAATAATATTCAAGCAATCTCCATCAAATAAGACATTTCGCCATCATTTCTTAATTGCCTAACGAACCGCACCCGACGCTGCAAAAGCTTCAAAACCCGTAGCATCCATCAACGACAAGAGAAGTCGTTCGCGCAAAGCAATCAACTCCCCGCGCTGATCGTGCGCAACCAGACCAAAACCCACGGCCCCCTCCTCAATGAATTGAGCACCATCAAAGTTAATTTTAATAACATCTCCCTTTGGTTTTTGCCATCCATCGTCATCCTTCCCGTTCACCGTGCGCGCCCCTTTCCCATTAAAAGTCAACCAAGTCTCTGCATACACCCTTGCAAATGACGCCATTTCATCTGACTTCCTTTTTTCTCGCGCGCAAGCACGCTATTCCTATTACCCCAAATAGTGCAGCATACAGTAACAATCAGACCACACAATTGCGGTGTGGTGGAGGCCACGATTCTCTTCACCCAGTCATACATGGATTCCGACCCTCTGATCCAATGCAGCACCGGAACATTAGCATATACCTGTCTCGCAAGAGGGCAATCAAAAAGTTCGTGACGAAGAGTCTCCATATCCCCCCGACAAATCACACAAGGTGTCTCAATACACACCCCTTTCCGCGACAATTTCCATGTCGGGATAATATCCTTGCAGCAAAGCTAAACGAATAACTTGATTTTATTCGCGCACTCTAATCTCCAAATTCTTGCCCATGCAGCGTGCGGTTCAGAGATGGACGCCCTCCCCCCCACGGACCGCCCCAAACCTTGCACTACAATGAGGTGATATGCACTCCGAACAGTAAAAATTCATTTCTTTTCATAGTGCCATATCCAACGATCCTCATTGTTCATATCTCCAAGCGAAATTTTCAGGATTACCTCAATGTCCACCACCCACAAGAACTCCCGAAGCTTTTCAACGTCCCACGAACCTGTATTCGGGTTTATTAAGTCGCGCACCATCAAAAAAGATTCATCCACGCTTACATAGGTAACTGGTTTGAAAGACGTCGGTCTTGGTACCCACTCGTCATGCCAAACTGAAATTGACTCCCCGTTCCCCACATGCCATCGGACCCCATGCTTTGAAACTGGAAGCGCCTCCCAAATACAATGCCATGAACATGATGGCGTGTTTCCCAACCTTGCTGCACTAATATCCGAGTGAGGAAAGTATTTCACCTTATAGATATGACCCACCAAGCTCGTCAGATCATTTATAATTCTCCAAGCTTGTTTAGCCAACAAAGTTAAGTTAAACGCCTTCAAATTGCGAAAACCGATCCCCTTCCACTTTCCGCATGCACATCTTTTTTCATGCCACAAAATGAATTTTATTTTGAGCTCTACTACCCCACCAATAGTTGCTAATGATTGATTCATTTTCACAAATCACGGAATCCAAGAGGCGAAAACAACTAGAAAAGTGGGGATAGAATGCATGACCGATTTAACGAGGACTTCTTTCCCTGCTCCCAACAATGTTTTTCCTGTATACCCTTGTGCTCGTTTCTAAACCCGTTCCCTGATATAGTCAAACAACTTCTTTTTTGACTTTCCCACCACCGATGGCATACCCAAATATTTGTCATGACGCTCCGCAATGGCCACACCCAACACGGACCCAACCTCTGCCCTTATGTGATCATCGACGTTTTTACTAAACACCACCATGGACTTGTCAAGGTTAATCTTTTATCCCGATGCTGCCTCAAACTTCTCCAAGATCTCAAGGATGCACCTTGCTATAGCCACGTTCGCGTCACAAAACAATAACGTATCATCTGCAAATAAGAGGTGTGATATTGGGGGCGCACTGCCTTGACCCCTT
Source organism: Linaria vulgaris (assembly GCA_948329865.1). Classification (NCBI taxonomy): domain Eukaryota; kingdom Viridiplantae; phylum Streptophyta; class Magnoliopsida; order Lamiales; family Plantaginaceae; genus Linaria; species Linaria vulgaris. The sequence continues at coordinate 6,204,735 of OX415251.1, forward strand.
TAAGCTCCGCTCGTGTCTCGACTTGTGATATAAGGACTGAAAGAACTTCAAAAATACATAAGAAAAGGTAGGGGGACAATGGACCCCCTGCCTAATACCCCTTTTAGAGGAAATAATACTCGATTCTGGCCCGTTAATTAAAATAGAATAAGAGATAGAACGAACTCCAAGCATGATAAGAGAAAAAAAAAATCAGAACTGAAACCTAACTTGAGCATTACCTTCTACAGAAAGGGCCACTCGAGTCGGTCATAGGCCTTACTCATGTCTAACTTCATCGTCATATGGCACCGGTTTCCTGTTTTCTTATATTTAAGGCAATGATTGACCTCAAAAGCCACAAGGGTATTGTCTGTGATAAGGCGACTTGGGACAAAAGCGGATTGAGACAGAGATATAATATTACTTAAAAGAGGCTTAAGGCGATTAGCAACCGCTTTAGACGCGATCTTGAAGCACACGTTCCTAAGGTAAATAGGACGAAACTGAGACATTAACGAAAGATAGAACAAAGCGAGACACCTCCACCCAAACAATATGCCAAAATTTATGATAAAATATAACAGAAAAACCATCAGGTCCAGGAGATTTAAAATGATACATGTCTTTGAGAGTTATTTGGACCTCATCTGATGTAAATGACATGAGAAGGTGGTCGTTCATCTCAGGACCAACTCGCGCCTCCACTCCTCGCAGTACCTCGTCAATCACAGCCTCAGTCGGATCAGTGGACCGAAATATAGTAGTGAAATACTCTGTCGCCAACCGATCAATCTCCCACAGGTTCGTGCGCAACATACCCCCATCATCCCTAAGACCCTTTATTTCATTCTTTTTTCGCCATTCACTAGCCCTTCTATGAAAGTATGATGTATTCCTGTCTCCTTCCTGTAACCACTGAACTTTGGCTCTCTGCTTCCAGTACACCTCCTCAGTCTCTAATAACTCCTCAAGCTATTTACTAAGACGGATCTCCTCAGCTTTTGATGCGGTCGTGATAATCCCCATTCGCAGATGACCAAACCCAATCCAAGTCCCCAATCATCGTTTCACGTCTGCCCCACTAATCTTTTTCCACCTCACCATCCCAACTTGGCAAACTCGTAGCTTCTCGTTCAGCTCTCGGCCACCCGATTCTCCCCAACACATCGCTATTACTATCTCACAACCCTTTTTCATCAACCAAACGACTTCAAATCTAAAATGACTCGGAGTTTGGATCTTCTCCTTTGCGCTCATTAAACATATGAAAAGAGCGTGATGATCCGACCTCAGGGTTACAACGTGTTCAACTCTAGCAAGGGGGAATCGCTCTCGCCACGTCGTGTCTGCACATGCCCGATCCAATCTTTCCCAAATCGTGTAGGGTGTCGGTCTTTTGTTCCACCGTGTGAATTAAGGGCCAACATAATTTAACTCACTCAGCCCCGTATCAACAAGAGTGTCACGAAAATCGCGAATTAGCCAATTCGCACGACGTTGACCGCCCTGTTTATCAGCATGGCATGAAATCTCATTATAATCCCCCGCGCACAACCATGGTAGTGTAGAAATACCCCAAAGATGTCGCAACAAAGCCCACGTGCGTGTACGCTGATTCCCGTCGGGTTCCCCATAAAAGCCAGTAAAGTGCCAGTCAGGACCTAGATCACATAATTCGCGCATTTACCGGCAAAAAAAAACGCACAGGCCGCGCTCTGGCGCATTCAGTGCGCGAGCGCCGCACTAGGACGCACTAAGCTTTCTTAAGTCGCGACTTAAAGGTTGTTAAAACGCGCATTAAGCCGCATTATCGCGAACTTACCCGCATTACGGCGCGCTAGGCCGCATTAACGCGCACTAGGCCGCATTAACAAATTAAAATCCAAAAAATTCAGAATGTTAAAAAAAGGCTGCAACGTATTATTGAAACCCCAAATCCCAAAATCTTAACAAAAACAACAAAGAAGAAACTCATATTGCCCTACTATGAATCGAAAATCGAATCAAGGTAATTTCTCTATCTTTGATATTTGTTTTGTCAAATGGACTATCGCAGTTTTTTGTCTTTACTATTTTATTTAGCTTACTTTTTTTACTCACTTGCTCTGGTTTGACAAGTGAATTAGGTGGCAATACGTTTTGCTCTTGTTGATACTTTTGCTATTTTTGTCTTTAAGAAGTTTGGTTCTTTTTTATTATGATCCATATTTTTGAGAAGTTTGGTCCTTTTTTTATTAAAATCCATCTTATTATGAATATTTTATAGATATTTTGCATTTTTTTTTGTTTATAATTTGCATTCTTCCAGTAATAATGAGTTTTTACATATAAATTATTTATTTTAATATTTTTTTAATAAACGCATTATGGCGCACTCAAAATGTGTTATTTTATAAATCGACGCATCGGCGCACCCGCACCCGCACTCGCACCCGCACCTGCACCCGCCTTATGTGATCTAGGTCAGGACCCGAATCTCGACCTACCACGATAAGGTCATTATGGTTCTCTGACATGCTCAATAGATGAACCTCCAACTCTTTTTCCCAAAGAGGCGCTAGACCTCCCGAGAGGCCTTTCTCTTCGACACAAACACCAAAATAATTGCAACGCCCTTTTAGCTCCTCTATTTTCCTAGTTTTACATTTGGTTAAAGACAAGAAAATTAGAGGGGGGTGAAAATTAGAAACTAACTGCCGTAGTTCCCGAACTGTCCAAGGGTTCCCCAAGCCCTGACAGTTCCATGCTAACACACTCATTGGACGTGGTGGTACTGCTCAGCGGTCGCCACCAAAAGATCATCGATATCTCGAGAGAGATTTTCCAGACGCGCCTTTTTGTCTCTAACCTTTTTCGTCCCTTCCTCATCATTAAATAAACGCTTCTATCCAATCATGTTTTCGTGAGCACCCATCATACCACCAGACGAATCTACACGTCATACAATTTGCACCCCATTACTTCTTCGCTGATTTGTAGCCTTAACCCGTGTCTCAATTGCTGTAGTCACATCAACCTACGCATGAAAATTCCGTGCAACACGGTAGTTTCCCTCCAAATCCCTCATCAGTCTTGTGCAGATTTCTTTAACCCCAATAACCCGCATCACCTGATTGTCAACTAGTTGCGATACCCCGCGCGACAACTCCAAGCACGATTGTGATGACTGCATGAACTCCGACTCAGCCATCTTTGACGTTACCTCCTCAACAGGCGGCTTTTCAAGATTTTTTGAGTTTCGTTCCTGTAAGAATGTTGCTGAGTGCGTTCATTCCGAGGACTATGACCTCTCAGTTCGAACTTCACACCATGGTCGGTCGCTACAGGATCATTCTTGTGAGAAGAATCCATTTCCTCGGCCCCTACCTGGTGAAGATGAGTTTTCTCGCCAACCCTTGTCACTGAAACGCTGCCCCACAAAATTGCCCAGTCGATTCTGAGTCTCGCGTAGCTAATTCCCATACTGCAAATGTGATTCATCGTCATATTCCGCATTATATTTTTCCTCACAATCTGCCATAATATGACCTAGCATCCCGCAAAGGTAGCAAAAATTTGGGAGCCGTTCATATTTGAAAGACATAGTCATCTCCTGTCCCTCATTTCCCCGCACCTTCATAAAGCGAAGAAGAAGGCGTGTGACATTAATTTTGAACCGAATGCGCATTCTGAGGGCCATCGATTCTGCTAGATCAACATCTTCCACTATACCTATCAAGTTCCCAATCGAATGTGCTGTTACTGCTGTTTGATGAATCACCGGAATATCATAAATGCGAACAAAAAAACTACAGTAATCCAAATTCGATTCTGTCGGGTTTTCATGCTTATCAACTGCCACCAATACCAATACGTTTTTATCAAAAGACCAGGGACAGCCGTCAAGCGCACGATTCTTGCCAATTTTGTGATGGAACTGTAAGAGAAATCTGTCCTCTTTGATCCGCGTTATGTCGATCCCTCACCTAACCCTAAATAATGACTTAATCATGGTGCAGAAAGTGTTGAAATTCGCGGCTTTGCCTGAAATTAGTCGACCCACCACCACCAGCTCGGACGCTTCATTATCTAGTTCCCATGTAGAGTCGGGAAGAAGAAAACCATCCGCTCCACCTTCCCCATCCCTGAGGGATAAACCCTTGTGTAGCAAGTTACATGCATCGTCCATGATCTACCGAGAACCGCTCTTAGTCGAGAGTGTTGAGAAGAGTAGAGTACAAGTTAGTAGCAAAATGCCGAAGACCTAATTGAAATGCAGGTACACCGAAAAAAGAAAAAAGAGAAATCAAAGTTAGTACACAAATAAACCCTAAGCCTGATGAGCAGAAGGAGAGAAAAATAGAACGAAAAATCTTAAAGAAAAAACCTCGAAACCCTAGTGACTCGCGAGGATCATGTTAGAGGCGAGAGATAGAAGGAAATCGTTGACAATGCCGCTGAAATCGTCGATGATGCCTTGCCGAGATCAAAGGAGACCTTGCCCGATAAAGTTTTGTACCTTAAGATTAGGGACGTAACCCTCATGCGAGAGATAAAAAAATCATGCGTTTTCTGAAAATTAGTAAGGCGAGGCTCCTTCTAGAGATACCGATTCCATTATGCATTTGATTCCTTTTACTATTACCATGCATATTAGGTGCGTTAGAAATATAATAAGAAATATCAAACAAATGAATTAATAGACAAAACCGTATATCTCTCCTTCGTGAATTAATAGACAAAACCGTAGATCAATTTTTTATTAACTTAAACACAAACCGAAGCTCAGAAAGGATGAGGCTTTTGAAAATTTGTTGCTTATTGAATCCCATATTGTGCTATATATATGCTGAAAAAATATATCTTTCAATAAGTATAATGTTCACAATAGTTTTATCAACCAACCATTATAATAATATTTGACAAGAAACTATTCGAGATTAAGGAGATATCAAATAATTCAAGTTTGGTCCTAAAAATGAATGGTTTTTATCTACTAACATTTATAACAGATACTTTGGTTACATGTGGTTTAGAATATATTGTTGGTTGTGATGTCAAAGGCCGATAACATGATGGGCCTTGCTGAGTTAATGGCAGAGGGTCCTTTTGAGATAGTTGGCAAGGAATAATGTGAAATAAATTCATATGCTTTATTTGTTTGTTATGAAATCTTATCATATGTCTGAAAGACAAATCCATGTGCTTTTGTTTCTCAAGTTCACCAGCCACCACATATCCACTAAATAATTGAACACTTAATAATCTGAACTTCTCAAGCATAAATGATTCACAACTTCTCACTTATATATACAACACATTTCTCGGCTTCAAGCAGCAACAACGTATTTGGCAAGTAGTAATCATATTTCTTAACTATCATTTGATACAAAATCAGGTTTCCTTTGTTTCCAAAATATCATATTATTACATCAATGGCAATTCCCCATATTCTTAGATGCCCTTTGTCAGCTGGAAATAGATTATCTTCAACAAGATCGGACATTCGAAAGGACCAATTTGCAGTTTATGTTGGAGAAAGTGAGAAGAGATGTTTTGTCGTTCCTTTATCGTACTTGAACCACACTGAGTTTCAAGATTTGTTATGTCAAGCCGAAAAAGAATATGGATTCATCAACCAAAGGCGCAGGCCTAATCATTCCTTGCAGCGAAGATTTATGCATGGATGTTGCTTCCAACTTGGCCAGAAGATAATGTAAAACAATCCATCCTTTTAGGACAGATTTTTAGATTATCTTCATAGTTCCTCTTTTATTTCTCTTTTGTAGAGTGTTATTATGGAGTAATGTATTAGGGTATTATGGTCATTTTTTATATTATGGTCTGGTGTCTTGTAAATACCCTTATATATATAGCATGCTAACCTAAGGGTTGGGGCTATTACTGTACCGAGGCAGAGTATCGTGCCATTGCTTGTACCGCCGTTGAGACTATCTGGATTCGGCAACTTCTTGAGGATCTAGGTTTCTTTCTTCGCCGTACAGTCACTTACTGTGACGATATTTCTGCTACATATTTTACAACTAATATTTTTCAACATGATCGCAATAAGCATATCGACTTAGATTATCACTTTGTTCGTGAAACAGTGTCGAAAGGTGGCCTTTTTGTTCGTCATGTTCCTTCAAATTGCATGTTGCCAATATTTATACTAAGGGATTGTCAACTGATTTATTTTGTAAACACCATTCCAATCTATCCGTAGTTGCATCAAATAAAGATTGAGGGGGTGTATTAGGGTATTATTGTCATTATTTATATTAGGGTTTGGTCTCTTGTAAATAATCTTATATATATATATATATATAATATATATATATACATATATATATACATATATATATATATATATATATCATGCCAACCTAATGGTTGGGGCATTCACTCTCGTAATATTCTTGTACATAATGCTTACAGTGTATTTTTGTTTTCTTTAATGAGACGCATTCTTCGTTATTTTAGTTACACTATCGTCGATTTTTTTTATTTAGATTTATTTTTGTTATTATTATATTTAAGAACTTTGGGGCGTTACAGATCGTGTCCAATAATCAAAATTTAGTTGAACCATATCCAAAGCTAGCTAAAATATTAATTTAACGTAGAAAACATGAGAAGTACATATATTTTTATATAAAAAGAAGTACATATACGGGATAGCAGAAAGTATTTTAACTGAATACATTTCAGTTAAACACATTTATTAAATCACAAATCCTTCTCAACTTATTGCATGCCCCCCCATTTTACCAGGCAATTTCTTAGTACACATGAAATGAAGAACTGATGCCACCAACGCCAATGAATCAGTATCTTAACACAATGCCCTTGCATATGACATCCTGCAATTAATCCATAAACAAAAAAATACGATCCAATGAATAACAATTTAGAATTACATTAATTTTTAAATTTGTTTGTCCAATGCAAGGCAAAATGGTGCATCCGTGAAAATTTAGGACCCGTCAAGTTTCTATTGATTTTTGTTAATGGAAAATGGCCTCTTAAAAGTTATTAATATACATAACCTTAATTCCTTCTCAAGTTAAGTAAAATTTATTTGGACGACATGCAAAAATGCACAAAAAAAATGTAGTCAATAAAGAGTTTAAAACTTACTATGGACAATCTGCTATACAAGTGAAACAATTGGCCTTGCATGTGTCTGGACACGTGGTGGGGCATAGCTGTGGGGTACTATAACAATACCAAAATCTAAAGTCTGTGCACGTCACTATCTTTCGCTGACCAGAGTTGCTAGGACGAGGAGGTGGGGGAGAATAAGGAGTAAGTGGACCTGCTGGTGGTGGTGGTCCCACACTTACTGTCGGAGCTTGTGAATTTGCTCCAATTATTGATATTATGATCATAACAAATAGCAAAATCCATGAAAAATATTTGCTAAACGATCTCTCCATTGTGTATCGCAATCAACCGTGGTAGATAGAGCTATATAACTTGAGAGTATTATTGATCTTTGTATGAATAAGTTTGTTTGTTGCGTTGGAAATGCCATAGACTAAAGTCCCATTTATAGTAGTGAGAACTAAGTGAGAATGAAATCGAGTAATAATATATTAGGATCATATTATTCTTCTCCACATGGTACTATAACTTAATCTCGCGCGAGCGCTTAGCTTTCGTGCATGCTAATCTCTTGCAATATATTATTGAAGTTATTTCATGAAATGTTTCGGTAAAATTGTGTTCGTTTCTTTTTAATTATGCAATGCATGATAAATAGTAAACTATGTTTGTTTTGTTTTTTAATTATGTCATAATATTATTTTGTTTTTTTTTTTGTTTTTTTTTAAGAATCCATGCATCCTCAATATATGTTTTAATCTCCACTTCAATTTGTTACAAGTTTGTCATTGGATATCAATGCGGTGTAATGACTTCAATTAAACCACACACGTACAACAAAACCAATATAAGTATTAAAGCATTAGACGATATTGGGCTTGAAATGGATTAATTGGCAAACCATTTTGAAACTCAAAGTAGTAGAAAACCAATGATATCATCAATTTTATTAATGGAAACGAGATATATAATATTTAAAAGGGAAGATTCATTTTATAACAACTACGATCTACACACGCCTCACTGTAATAGAACAACCAATTTTCCCGAAATTAGTTAATTAGTACAACCATATACGTACTCATTTAATTTACATGTAATCAGAAGAGTGAGGAGATTTGACGTGCTTTAACTAATTAAGCCACGTTACCTTCGTTCTATTTTTTTACTATATAAGTATTTAAATATATACGCGCTATAAAGGAGTCATTAAGTAATTCAAGGCGAGGCTCGTTCTAGAGATACCGATTTCATTATGCATTTGATTCCTTTTACTATTACCATGCATATTTAGGCGCGTTAGAAATATAATAAGAGAAGTCAAACAAATGAATTAATAGACAAAAAAGTATCTCTCTCCTTCGTGAGGTTTTTTTTTTTTTTTCTTCTCTTCGTGTAAGAGGATCCAATGCCAGTTTAACAGTAGATCAATTTTGTATTAACTTAAACACAAGTAGAAGCTCAAAAAGGAAGAGGCTTTTGGAAATTTGTCGCTTATTGAATCCCATATTGTTGTGTATATATGCTGAAAAAACATATATTTCAATAAGTATAATGAGTGCTGAAGAGGCCAGGGGTACATGGGATATAGTGAAAGCTGGGAAACATTAGCACATGAATGTTCACAATAGTTTTGTCAACCAACCATTATAATAATATTTGACAAGAAACTATCCGAGATTAAGGAGATATCAAATAATTCAAGTTTGGTCCTAAAAATGAATGGTTTTTATCTACTAACATTTATAACAGATACTTTGGTTACCTGTGGTTCAGAATATATTGTTGGTTGTGCTGTCTAAGGCCGATAGCAAGATGGGCCTTGGTGAGTTAGCACCAATTCAAATCCGTCAAAACTGTTTGTCTTTAAGGTCCTCAAACTTACTGTTATCTCCCTAAAGGCAGAGGGTCCTTTTGAGAGAGTTGGCCGGAAATAATGCGAAGCAAATTCATATGCTTTATTTGTTTGTTATGAAATCTTATCATATGTTTGAAAGACAAATCTATGTGCTTTTGTCTCTCAAGTTCACTAGCCACCACATATCTACTAAACTATTGAACACTTAATAATCTGAACTTCTCAAGCATAAATGATTCACAACTTCTCACTTATATATACAACACATTTATGAGCTTCAAGCAGCAACAACCAATTTGGTAGATAGAAATCATATTTCTTAACTAACATTTGATACAAAATCAGGTTTCCTTTGTTTCCACAATATCATTTTATTACATCAATGGCAATTCCCAAGATTCTTAGACGCCCTTTGTCAGCCGGAAATAGATTATCTTCAACAAGATCCGACATTCCAAAGGACTATTTTGCATTTTATGTTGGAAAAAGTGAGAGGAGACGTTTTGTCGTTCCTTTATCGTAGTTGAACCACACTGAGTTTCAAGATTTGTTATGTCAAGCCGAAAAAGAATATGGATTTCATCAACCAAGGGGGCTAGCCTAATCATTCCTTGCAGCCAAGATTTATGCATGGATGTTGCTTCCAACATGGCCAGAAGATAATGTACAATAATCGATCCTTTTAGGACAGATTTTTATATTATCTTCATAGTTCTTTTTTTCTTTCTCTTTTGCAGAGTGTTATTATGGAGTCATGTATTGGGGTATTATGGTCATTGTTTATATTATGGTTTGGTGTCTTGTAAATACTCTTATATATATAGAATGCCAACCTAAGGATTGGGGCTTTCACTCTACCGAGGCAGAGTATAGTGCCATTGCTTATACCGCCGTTGAGACTATCTGGATTCGGCAGCTTCTTGAGGATCTAGGTATCTTTTTTCGCCGTACAGTCACTTACTGTGACAATATTTCTGTTACATATTTTACAAATAATCTTGTTTAACATGATCACAATAAGCATATTGATGTAGATTATCACTTCGTTCGTGCATGAAACAATATCGAAAGGCGGCTTTTGTGTTCGTCATGTTCCTATCAAATTGCAAGTTGCCAATATTTTTACTAAGGGACTGTCCACTGATTTTTTTAGCAAACATCATTCCAATCTATCCGTAGTTGCACCAAATAAAGATTGAGGGGGGTGTATTATGGTATTATTGTGATTATTTTTATAAGGTTTTGGTCTCTTGTAAATACTCTTATATATATATAAACATTTATATATATATATATATATATATATATATATATATATATATCATGCCAATCTAATGGTGAGGGCATTCACTCTCGTAATATTCTTGTACATAACGCATACAGTGTATTTTCGTTTTCTTTAATGAGACGCATTCTTCGTTATTTTGGTTACACTATCATCGAATTTTTTTAATTAGTTTTATTTTTGTTATTTTTATATTTAAGAACTTTGGGGCGTTAAAGATCTTGTCCAATAATCAAAATTTAGTTGAACCATATCCAAAGCGTTCTAAAATATTAATTTAACGTAGAAAACATGAGAAGTACATTTGTTTTATATAAAAAGAAGTACATATACGTGATAGCAGAAAGTATTTTAGCTGAATACATTTTAGTTAAACACACACTACAAATAAACAGAGCAACAGTAACAACATTTTCTGTTGGTGAAAGTTCAATTTCCGTTGGTAATTACTTTTACCAACGGAAACTTTCGTTGGTTAAATGGTTGCTGAAAGCTTCGTCACTAAATACAGCGACGAATGACTATTTCCGTTGGTATACTTTGTAACAGATTTTTTTGTTGGTATTGGCATAAAATCTGTTGGACTCTGAGACCTTTCTCTAGAAACTTTTTCGTTGGAAATCCGTTGTAAAATTCCAACAGATTGTAGGGACAAGACTATTTGCTGGAGTTTTACCCACAAAGCAGCGACAATATTTTTGTTGGTATTATTGCAAAATAACATCGGATACTTAGTCTTTTGCAACAAAATAGTTGTTAGTGATTTGTTGGAATATTCCAACAGATAATAGCAACAAAAACTCAGTTGGAATGTTTCCTACAAAATGGGTGTTGGTATTTCGCAGGAGATAATACAAGAAAATTGCAACGAAATAGCATTAAATTGATTTTTTGGAAACTTATCGTAAATCACTTACTCATTTTACATCGGAATGGTTGTCGCGAAGTTTATTAGAATTTTTATTGCAAATTGTTGTAATTTTATAATATAATACGTAAAAATCACAAATAAATTCAATAAAATGTGAAAATACATTTTTTATTGAATTCATAATTTCAGATAAACTCAATAAAAATTTGTCTAAATCACGCCCAACAATTAACAAACTATAAAAAGTTGTCTCGAATCTAAATCCACAAACAAATAAGTTCAATTGATCTACTTATGTATGCCTCCATTTGGCTCGTGTTAGCATCGTATCGACTACTTCTAACATATTCATAACTTCGGTCATTGCTAGAAGCGCTTTGAATATCATTGCGTCTCTTAAACTATCCCAAGTGCTTGAATTTGGGTTTCGAGTAACAATATCTTCATTAGAATCCCTTTGTTGTTGATGTCCTTGCCCGTCTTCTTCTCCATTTGTCCCGTGGGTTCTATCATATTGCTTTTCTTTTGTTGGTAAAAGTTGAAGGTTAAATCACTGCGTGTAACACATTAATTGCGTTAGTATATTCATAAAATTTAACAATTTGTGAAATATCTAAGATGAAACAAAAAATTTGTTCTATATTGTTTGGCACTTTGTATAAAATACAATGAGATATACCCATTTCCACAACGTATATGTACGATATATAAAAGAAACCGTACTTTAACCACAAATTACCAATTTTACTTTAAGAAACCAAAATCAGTCAAACTAAAAATCCGTAAAATACTTCGAGTAATAATATAATGCATAAAAATATTACTAAAGAGAGGAGTAATGCCTAACCTTTAATTAGAACAAGGAAGAGTCGGACATCGACCGTCAATGTCACACAGGAATGAGAACGATTGATATAGATTTTTGTTGATAAATTGTATATAACACAAAAGTCTAAATGGAGAGCCTTTGAGATATTGAAAAATGAAATTCTTGAAACTTAAGTAAATGATGGAGTAAGGGCGGTAAAATGAAAAAGAAATGTCAAAAATTTTACACTAGAAAGACCACAACTCGAAAAATTGAAATATACGAAGCGGCAAAAATGAAAAGGAAAGAAATAACATCACACTTGATTGACAAATTTTCAGCAATATATATGGGCCTTTCTTTCCGTGAGATTAGGAAAATGACCATACCTTTCCATATAAAAATGTGCAATGGAATAAAGGAAAGAATTTGTCAACTTACTACCATTATTAGGAGCGACCTATACTAATTAATTATCCATGCATGCCTGCATAAACATCTAGCTTATAACTAATATCTTAATTAAGAAAATAATAAAACTATTGTAATTAATGTTGCACTCGGAACAAGCCAATATCTTAAATAATTGATTTTTTTTAAGGATTCACCATTTATTAGGAACATAAAGTTGATTTGTAAATAAATATATTAAATATTAGGGATAAATGCATTAAACCTCCTAAACTATGCAGGTTTTTGCGTTTTCGTCCTTAAACTAAATAAATAAGCGTTTTGTCCCCTAAACTATGTCATTCTGTGTGATTTGGCCCCTGGCCGAGTTTTCGGCTATTTTTGGCCATTCTTGGCCTGGATTTTTCCCCTTACCCGACACATATGTGTTGTACTAGATGTATTTTAGCAGTTGATGACAAATCGAGTTTTAAAAACACCTCGAACGGGACATATTCCGGCTAAATTGTGATTTTCTCTTCAGTGTATTTTAGCCGGAATATGTCCCGATCGAGGTATTGTTTCGCCTACTTTTTGTCATCAACTACTAAAATACATCTAGTACAATACATATGTGTCGGGTAAGGGAAAAAATCCTGGCCAAGAATGGCCAAAAATAGCCGAAAACCCGGCCAGGGGGCAAATCGCACAGAATGGCATAGTTTAGGGGGCAAAGCGCTTATTTATTTACTTTAAGGACGTAAACGCAAAAACCTGCATAGTTCAGGGGGTTTAATGCATTTATCTCTAAATATTAATCAAGTTACCTATTTTTTTTCTCTTTTTTTTTAAGAGAAAAATTTCATTAAAAGAGTGCCAAAAGGCGCAAAATATTACAAATATCGCACCATCGAAGCAAAAACCAAAGAAGATTACAAAGTAGCAAAGACAAGTGGAATCGGTCCATCGGCGTTAAAAGCTTGCATCACGTACAAGATTCTAAGCCTCCCCGTTTGCCTCCCGAGTAATCCAATTAATCGAAAAATCCGCATGAGTATGCATTGCCTCGATCACGTCCTCAATAATATTGGCTTGAAGTGCATCGCTTGGGCGACGGGAAATTATATCATGCACAACATTTAGGCAATCCCCCTCAAGAATTATCTTTGGCCAATGCATCCCAATTGCCAAACGAATAGTCCACCGTGCCGCGATCGCCTCCACACAAACCGAAAAGAGATTCGCTTCCCATCGTCACTGCGCCCAAGCCATAATAACCCCATTCGAATCTCGTTACTAAGACTGATCGGGCAAAACTGTGTCATCACATCGGGGTTAGTACTTTTAGGAATCAGAACAATATGAGTAAACTCACCTCAGTATTCAGGATACGATCATTAAAATAAGCAAGAACAAAAGCAGCAACGTCACGCCCCACAATATGCCATATTTTTTTATAAAACAATACAGAGAAGCCATTCGGCCCCGGAGACTTGTAAGAATACATATCATTCAAAGCTTTAGTTACCTCATCGTTAGTGAATGGCTAAATTAGGTATTTGTTCACTTCAGGACTAACGCGCACACCAACGTCTCGTAATACCTCAACAACATCATCTGATAGATTGAAGGAAGTGAATATACTCTTAAAGTAGTCAATTGCGATCAAGTAGATCTCCCCTGGTGATTGTCGAAGCACGACCGTATGATCCATAAGACCCGTTATTTCATTCTTACTTCTCCGTTCGATTGCCCTGCTATGAAAATAAGAAGCGTTTCTATCCCCTTCCCTAAGCCATTGCACCTTAGCTCACTATTTCCAATAAAACTCCTCAGTCTCGTATAACTCCTCAAGCTCCACCGTTAAGGTCTTCTCCTCCGCCTTCGACTCAATAGAAATCGGCCCCTCACGGAGTTTCAAAATTCTCTCGTTGAGCTTCTTAATTTTCTCCCACAGCCCCACCCCGCCCCGCTAACGCTGTTCCATTTAAGCAAACCCAACTTACATCCCTCAAGCTTTCTGAGCAGTTGCTATCTGTTCGCACTCCCCCCAACCTCAGCCCATAGTTGCGCAACAACCGCCTCGCACTCCGTCTTTCGAACCCACGCAGACTCAAACCTGAACCGTCTATCCCCCTTTCGAATTCCAGTCCCCCGATTAGGTCTTGACTTAGTAGAAATAATCATCGCCGCGTAATCCGAGCGTCGGAGAGGGACGTGGTCAACCTTTGCCAATGGGAATAGATTTCTCCACTCCGAGTCTGCACATGCGCGATCAAGACATGCCCAAACAGTATGTAGTTGAGGACGACCATTACACCACGTAAACTCAGGACCACGAAACAATAACATACTCAGACCCGACTCCAACAATGCATCCCGAAAGTTGCGAATTTGCCAGTTGGGGCGGACGGGTCCACCATTCTTCTCTAATTGATTTACAATTTCGTTATAATCCCCGGCACACAACCACGGTCGATGAGTCTACAGTTTAAGCCTAAGGAGCAAATTCCAAGTTCCCATTCTTTGCGCCGCATTAGGTTCCCCATAAAAGCCCGTGAAACGTCAAGCCTCATCATCGTCATTAATCACTACATCAATATGATTCACTGACATACTAACCAAACGAACATCCAACGCCTTACTCCAAAGCAAAGCCAACCACTTCAAATCTAAATACCGATTCTTTCAAACATTAATGCAGAAGAAGTACATGAGGCTATTGAGGATGAGATATCCGCCACCAGCTAAGTTGCTTGAGTTCGATCCCGATCTGTGGACCCAGGCCAATGGAAGGCAAAGGGCCTACCGAGTGGCACAAATCCAGGGCGTACGACATTCAGTACAGGAGTCAGTCAGATTATTCGCGGGCCACCATCCAAGAATTGCAGACGATAATAAAAGTATCAAACATCACAAAAAAATATTCATTTAAGGGCTTAATCGATAGAAATTGCCCAAAATTAGCATTGTTTAGGCTATGAGTTCAACATTGGCCTTTCCTTAAGCTATTTTTACTCATAATTTATCGAAAGCAGATCAACCCAAAATATAACTCATATACTTTTTTACTTTGACAAAATAATAATCCTTTGAGAATATAATTACATATAAACAAATAAACAAGCTGACAAAGAAAACAATTAATTACAAACATTAAGTAAAATCAAAGTATTAGATTCAATTATGAGCCAACTAATTAGGAAAAGAAAAATAATAAATAATATATATATATATATATATATATATATATATTAAAAAAGTCTAATTTTTCAAGAAATAAAATAAAGAGAAGTCTAGTTAGTAGTAATATTCAAAAGTGGGGAAAGGAAAAAAAAAATGAAATCTATGGCGCCAACGAAAGGATAGCGGCGCCATAATCCCAAGATTGAGGGGAATTTATCAAATTGGAAGTTACAACTTACAAGTTAAGAAAAAATGTTTTACCCCCATAATAGCACGCTCAAATCTTTGTTTCGGGATTGCAGAAAAACATGGCAATAAACTGTAAAGCCTTGCACTTTCTGAAATTTTATTGTTACTATTGACTCTCTGTGTTCCATATTTTTCTGCAGGTTTTTTGGTACTTAGGCTAAACTCGGCTTCGATTAGTTGAGGTGAGAAATTCTAATCTGGTACAGAACTTTGTATTCTGCTGTTTGGGTGAGAATTTCTTTTCTTTGGATAGTACAGAACTGGACATCGATTTGTTGAGGCATTTTGAGTTAATTAGCTGATGATGACGTTATTTTGCTGGCTTTGAATTATTCTACTGCTTCATGATGTTTTAAGACTTGGGTTTGAATGGGATTTCTCTAGATGAGGTACACTGACATCTTTCCGATTTGTTGATGACTCTGTTACTTCAGAGATTTTATTTTTGGCCTTTTTTTGCTTTTCTGTTTTTCTTCTTTTCCCTGTGAGCATGTGCTCATAGATGATTTTCCTCACATGTTCGAGTCAATAGCTTGATGAAGAGGATTTCAACGAGGAGCAAAGTTGTGTTGCTTCCCTGATGCACATGTTGCATAATGAAGACCCAGAGGAGATGCTAATGGTAGTGTACCTCTTGTTGAATCTCTGTTTTCTTTTGTATTATGCTTTTCAAATCCCTACTACAGAACCTAGTTCTTACTTTCCCAAATTCATTATGATTCGTTATTACTTTTTCTTCTCTTTCGCGTTGTTTCTGAATTGCAGTAAATGTAAATTGTAAGAAAAGAAAATAGGTGTCTCTATTGTTTTACTGTGATAGTTTTTTATGTAAAGTGTTTGGCCTAGCCCGGGTAGAGATTTAAAACCAGATGTAGTCATGTAGGGTTATGAATGGCGGCCATCTTGAGAATTTTGAGTTTAAGATTGGAACCTGCAAAGAATGTTGATGTATCGTTAAGCTCTGCCACTCTTAAGAGAATTTTATGGCCTGAATTCTTATATGGAATTAGAAGTTTTCGTGCACGGGTGAAGTAGAAAATCTAACATGGGAGCATGGAGTAGCTATTCTAGGATCTAATAAATTGCATTTTTATCAACAACTGATGTAATTTGCTTTAGAGAATGTTATAAAAAAAGATCTGGTAAACTCTCATGTATTGGCTGCGCATCTTGGATTGCTCACACAATTGGGTCTTGCTATATGAACCGAATCAGAATCGCGTCTTATCAGATGAATTATTTTCTCGACTCTTACTTCACTAGTAACATAAGCGCAGTGCAGAATTTGATAGTGACAGTCCCTTACGTACCATATATACTTGATAATAAAAGATCAATATGACATCAGTCCCTGAATCATCAAAAGTTACTTGATGGTTTTAATCTGAGCCTCTTAGACATAAAGGTTGTTATTCATTTGCAACAGGGTTTTACTTTGCTTAAAGCGGTCATTAAGGATAGCCAATGCTGCACAGCAGATGGTCAATGTTACAAGGGGTAGCAGTGGGCCAGTGACACTTTTCGTTGAAATACTCAACAAGTTAGTAGATCATATTATCATGCTACAATATATGAATCTTATGCTGATGTTATGTTAGACCCTTACGGAAATTTTCTCCTTGTTTTTCCTCTGGCTGTCATGCTCCAGGTACCTATACTTTTTTGAGAAGGGCAACCCTCAGATAACAAGTTCTGTAATTCAAGGTCTCATAGAATTGATTAAAACTGAGTTGCAAAGTGACAATACTATTTCTGGGGTGGCGTCAGATGCTTTCTTTACAAGCACTTTGCAATATATTCAGTTTCAGAAACAAAAAGGTGGCGCTATGGGTGAAAAATACGATCCTATTAAGCTATGATGTCCATACTGAGGCTTCTTGTGACACAGAAGTGACAAAAAGAACTGGGATGAAAAAGGGCTGAGATGCTCGATTCCTTTGATTCACCTAATGTTACAAAAAAAGAATCGAGTCAGGGTATAAATCTATATCGCGGGCTGTCCGTCTCTTTCTCTCTCTCTCTCTCTCTCTCAATATTTCTTTCTCGTATAAAATGCCTTAGTAGGTGGTGGGGGGTAATTTCTCTTGCATTGTTGTTTATTTGAGATGTTCGATTGCTGGCTTATGGATTGAAGGTGAGGTTAGCCTCGCCATTGTACATAATTGACCTCATGAGTTGTATAGAAATGATCATTCACCCTATAGATAATGGTTGTTGAATTACTTTTCCATTTTTATGGCTGTGAACTTTTACTTGGTAGCTGCGACTATGTTATATTAGTAAAAGAATAGTGAATTAAGATCATATTCCACATATATGTGTGTTCAGTCTATGGTTTCCCTAGTGACGGTAAAGAGAATGGTGAATTAAAATCATACTCCACATATATGTGTTCATTTAATGGTGTACTCCTTGTGAATATCACGGCATGTGATACAGAGGTCGCATTATTAAGGCTATCTTGGCGATGATGTAACACCTGGCTGTGTGAATTCTGGATTGTAAGTGGAATCCTAGTTGGTGCTTCTACAATTTGTTCATTATATAACAACACCCCATCATATTTTAGGTTGAATGGTTTTTAAATTCCAAGCATACCTAGTTTTGGTAGTAATAGTTTTCTTACTCGATCACTCAGACAGGGAACCAACCTTTGGACAAAACTCTGTCATTGTTTCAAATTCTTCTTCAACTTATGTTGATGAAGTTTTCCGCACCAGTCCTGGCTCACAAGAATATGAGGCGAGCCAACTCATCTTATGTTCGTTTGGACACAAATCTAAGCCGAGTCAGTTCTTAGTTTGATGTACTGCCATCACAGGTATTGCAGCAAATATGCTTATGGCCAGGCTTGCTACAATGACGGCAGAGCCAGATGGACAGTCCTCCTGAAAAGGTATATGATGTTGCATTGTATCTTCGCCCAGTTATGATTAGTGTCTTTGATGTATGTTTCATTCTGCAGCTTGTCTAGCAGTGACTCACACATTTTATTTGAAATTCACATAATTCTTAGTTGTGGGTTAATTAGAAAAGGGGTTGATATCTCGTTGGGTTATGATCTTCTGATGGAATTAGTTTAAGGTGATAAATCTTGTTGCTTTTAAGCTTTACTCCATAGAAAGTTAATATTTTCAATTGGTTTGCTAGTTGGAAAAGCGCATGATGCTACTTTATGAGAGATTTGTTAAATTTGGTTCAAGTTGTACTCTCTTTGATGACTTTTTGTTGTTATGTAGTAGTGATTAATTATTATTTCCTTAATCATGTGTAGTGCTTTGCAATCCTTCTATACTACCAATTGAGTATGAATAGTTCATCGTTCTGAAGTTTGATGATTGGAGGTAACAAACAAGAACGGATGTTCGTGGTGACTTGGTCCAATCCTTTCTGATTATTGAACTCAAATATATTTTACAACATAAACTATTTTTTTTTGGAAATGTAAGTAAATTGCAATTCATTTTCATAGAAATCAATTTGGATGGTAATCGGTCACAAAAGATGTTACTAATTGCAACACATTTTTTTTAGTTGTAAAGATATTGTCGCTATCTTCACAATTTTGGACAGCTAAAACTATTTCCAACAATTTTACAACAAAATACCAACGAAAGAGTTATGTTGTTAGAAAATCTGTAGGTAAATTGTTGCTAATTATCTTAAAAGATAGTTTCGTTGGTACTCTGTTACAAATTTGTTGGTAATGGCAACAACTGTTTTTTTCGTTGGAAACGAGTCGTAGCTGTTGCTCTGTTTTTTTGTAGTGACATTTATTACATCACAAATCCTTCTCAACTTATTGCATGCCCTCCCATTTTACCAGGCAATTTATTTGTACACATGAAAGGAAGAACTGATGCCACCAACGCCAGTGAATAAGGATCTTAACACAATGTCCTTGCATATGACATCCTGCAATTAATCCATAAACAAAAAAATACGATCCAATGAATAAGTGTTTAGAATTACAATAACTATTAAATTTGTTGGTCCAATGCAAGGCAAAATGGTGCATGCGTGAAAATTTAGGACCCGCCAAGTTTCTTGATTTTTGTTAATGGAAAATGGGTTCGTAAAAGTTATTTATATACATAAGCTTAATTCCTTCTCAAGCTAAGTAAAATTTATTTGGACGACATTCATAAGTGCAAAAAAAAATCGTAGTCATATATAGAGTTTAAAACTTACTATGGATAATTTGGTATACAATCGAAACCATTGGCCACGCATGTGTCTGGACACGTGGTGGGGCATAGCTATGGGACATTATAACACAACCAAAATCTAAAGTCTGTGCATGTCACTATCCTTCGCTGACCTGAATTGCTAAGAGGAGGAGGTGGGGGGGGGGGGGGGGATGAGAAGGAGTAAGCGGACTTGGCGGTGGTGGTGGTCCCAGACTTACTGTCGGAGCTTGTGAATTTGCTCCAATTATTGATATTATGATCATAATAAATAGCAAAATCCATGAAAAATATTTGCTAAACGATCTCTCCATTGTGTATCGCAATCAACTGTGGTAGATAGAGCTATATAACTTGAGAGCATTATTGATCTTTGTATGAATAAGTTTGTTATTTGCGTTGGAATTGCCATAAAGTCCCATTTATATATCAGGATCATAATATTCTTCTCCACATGGTACTACAACTTAATCTCGCGCTAGCGCTTGGCTTTCGTGCATGCTAATCTCTTGCAATATATTATTGAAATTATTTCATGAAATGTTTTCGGTGAATTTTTGTTCGCTTCTTTTTAAATATGCCTTGCATGATAAATAGTAAACTATGTTTGTTTTGTTTTTTAATTATGTCATAAGATTTTTTTTTTTTTTAAAGAATCCATGCATACTCAATATATGTTTCTCCAGTTTAATTTGGTACAAGTATGTCATTGGATATCAATGCCGTGTAATGACTTCGCTTAAACCACACACAACAAAAAAATGTAAGTATTAAAATATTAGACGATATTGGGCTTGATGGATTAATTGGCAAACCATTTTGAAACACTAAGTAGTAGAAATCCAATGATATCATCAATTTTATTATTGGAAACGTGATATATAATATTTAAAAGGAATGATTCATTTTATAACAACTACGATCTACACACGCAACACTGTAATAGAACAACCAATTTTCCCGAAATTAGTTTAGTACAACCATATACGTACGTACTCATTTAATTTATATGTTATCAGAAGAGTGAGGAGATTTGACGTGCTTAACTAAGCCACGTTATCATCGTTCTAGTTTTTTATTATATAAGTATTTAAATATATACGCGCTATAAAGGAGTCATTTAAGTAATTCAAGGCGAGGCTCGTTCTAGAGATACCGATTTCATTATGCATTTGATTCCTTTTACTATTACCATGCATATTAGGCGCGTTAGAAATATAATAAAAAAGTCAAACAAGTGAGTTAATAGACAAAAAAGTATATCTCTCCTTTTGTGAGGGGCTTTTTTTTCTATTTCTCTTCGTGTGAGATGGTCCAATGCCAGTTTAACAGTAGATCAATTTTGTATTAATTTAAACACAAATAGAAGCTCAGAAAGGAGGAGGCTTTTGAAAATTTGTTGCTTATTGAATCCCATATTGTTGTGTATATATGCTGCAAAAATATATCTTTCAATAATTATAATGAGTGCTGAAGAGGCCAGGGTACATGGGGTCTAGTGTAAGCTGAGAAATATTAACACATGAATGCTTACAACAGTTTTGTCAACCAACCATTATAATAATATTTGACAAGAAAATATTTGAGATTAAGCAGATATTAAATAATTCAAGTTTAGTCCTAAAAATGAATGGTTTTTATCTACTAACATTTATAACAGACACTACTAGAAAAATGATTTTTGGCTAGGATTAAATCCAAAACCAAAAACCCATTTTTGTAATCCGTAGCCAAAAACTCCATTTTGCGTACCCAATGGTCATTAGCTACGAGTATCCGTAATCAATGCCCGTAATCGAAGCCTTCGTAGGTTATAATCATTGGCTACGTGGTCGTAGCCAATGGCTATTGGCTACGGATCTTCCATAACCAATAACGAAAGACTAAAAGGCGCTTATACTATTGGCTACGGAGAGTTCTGTAGCCAATGCCTACTGGTTACGGAATATTTTCGTAGCCAATAGGCATTGATTTTTTAACATTTTTTAAAATATTATTGGCGACGAAATATTCCTACGCCAATACTCTTTTAAAAAAAAATATTATTGGCAATCGACAAATCCGTCGCCAATAATATTTTTTTTGAATTATATATAATGAAATATATTTAAACTAGTTAACTAATGATTACAAGATTAATTATGTAATATATTTATTGCATAAATATTTGTATATTAAAATAATTTTGGAATTATTAAGTGGTTAATGAAGTAAATATAATTTTTTTGAAGATGGATAAATATCTTGAAAAGTATATGAATTGGAGACTTAATTTAAATATTGAATGATAGAAATTATAGGAAGAGCTTATGCTGAAAGGTAGGAATTATAAGGGAGTGGTAGGAATATAATTATAAATGTAACGGTTGGGTATTTATAGAATAGACCAATACTATTGGCTACGGAATAATCCTTAGGCAATAGTCATTGGCTACGGTACAATCCGTAACCAATAGTCTTTGCCTATGGAATATTCCGTAGCCTATAGTCACTGCCTACGAAAAATCCGTTTGTAATGCGTATTCCATTGTTTTTCCTTTTTAGTAGTTTGAGTGTATTTTTATTCTATTTTTTATTAATTACCTTTTTCCCTAAAAGTTTGTTTATTGTCTTTTGAAATTTTATTTTTTATGAAATTCGTGAAAACATACTAATAAATAATTTGGAAGTGTTTGGTGAAAGAAGAAATAGAATCGGGCTTGTTTTACGACTTTCGATTCATTACATTTTTTCCCCAAAAGTTAATTTAATGTCTTTTGAAATTTTATTTTTTATGAAATTCGTGAGAACATACTAATAAATAGTGTAGAAGTGTTTTGTGAATTAAGAAATGGAATCTGGTTTGTTTTACCACTTTTAATTAATTATATTTTTTCCCACAAAAGTTCGTTTACTGTCTTTTGATTTTTTTTTAATAAAATTCGTGAAAACATACTATTAAATAGTTTAGAAGTTTTTGGTGAAATAAGAAAGGGAGTCGAATTTGTTTTACGACTTTTGATTAATTACATTTTTTCTCCAAAAGTTCGTTTATTGTCTTTTGATAACAAATCCTAATATAATATTAAGTAAACAACAAACTGAAAACTCGGGCCCGTTCCATCAATGTTGTTCGCAAGAGGAAATAAGTTGTTCGAAAGATGAATATTATCATTGTTGAGTAATTCAAAAGGCGGTTGCCATTCATTAGTCCCTTGACCCACATAGGGCTGTCTAGATGAGCTTCCACAATTCAAGCTTTGACTCCCGCACTATTGGCGTTCTTGATCAAGTCTTTTCTCCATGTCAGCTAATCACAGGTTTTGGGTACGCACTAGTTTTTGTGTCTCTTTTAAGAGTATTGCTTGTTCGGCCATATGCTCATTCACTGGTTTTTCCAGTCTAATAGTCCTTATCTTCTCCCCCATTGGACACCCTTCCTGGCGCAATGTTATGTGCTGTAGGAACAACACCGCTAGGCAGGCCTCTATATCTCCCCTTCTTTGTCTTTTTTCCATTTGCTTCCTGTACAAAATCCAAAATCCTCGCGCTTGGCCAATCAGCTTCAAAGAGCCCATATTCCCTTTTAAGTATGTTGCACCCTTAGCCACTCGAGTCCACATGTACGCCTCATGAGATTTCATCTCGATATTGAAATACTTGCTCTATAACGATATTTTGAAAGACATAATCAATAATATTATATAATATAGACTTAATGCAATAATTTGAAAATTAATAACTTGTAATTAATGTACCTTTCGTTGTGGATGCTCATCGGTGCGAATAGATCCACCAATATATGTTGAAGATGCACAGTTGCTACGCATGTGGCTCTTGTTCTCATTTCTATTCTTTGATGCCTGGTCAGAAATCTTCTTTGTGTCTTCTTCCTCCCAATATGGTTTGTGTTTCTCCAACAAGATGTCATACATCCAACAATAAGGTTGGCCTTCATAAGCAGGATCATTAACCCTTTCGTAGTACAACCTCTCGGCCCGAGAAACATTGTCAGAAAATCGTACTTCTGGAGTTCTCTTGAATTCAAAGTTTATCGCATCATCATCATTACTATCCCATGTATACGTTCCCTTGAAAACAAAAAAAAATGTCTAATTAGTAATTAAATTAACATTATAATATAATTAAAGATAAAATATTTATAATAAGTCCTTGTTTACCTTAAACCGTTTTTCCATAGCCACTAGGTCGTTTTCAGTGATACGGTCGAATGTCGGTGCCATCGTCCGTAAACACCTCTTGATGATCGCACTAATAGTGCTTGAAATTTGTTTTTTTTTGTTTGTTTTCCATTCTCCAAGTTCATTAACCGCAATGGAGCGTCGCTTCAAATGGTCTTCTTGTGGTAGGTCGCCTTGCATCAAACCCGAGTACGCGATGGGTAGAACTACCTGCACTCGAGCGTTGCGAGCCAGTAGGTGAGGGGCGCCCTATGGACAAAGGTGGTGGAACCATCTCCTCATCTTCATCTTTATTTTCTTCTTCGTCATCTTCATTTTCCTCTTTGTCCTCGGGTTCCACATCCTCCAAACCGTGAGATACACGTGCATTGGAAGGAGTGGTGAGAGCCCTTGCCAAAGGGAGAATATGAGGCCTCACCATCAAGGGTCGTCGATCCATCAACGCAACTTCATTAGGGAGTGTATTAACACTTAGCACGGCTTCATTGTGGCACTCATTAGTAGTGACACTGCGACCTCGATTATGAACACTTTGCCTTCGAAGATTTTGAAGGCTAATTCTATTATTTGCATCAATATTTTTTGAAGGGCGAGAGGCTTGATTGCGATCTTCCATTACAAAAAAAAAGAATAATTTATATAACACAGATTGAGATATGTGTTGTAAATGAGTTGATATATTTTGCATGAAAAATGGAGTATTTATAGGAAAAACATTTAATGTTTTATTTTTGCACGAAGGCTACAGACGCCACCCGTATCCAATGCTCAAAGGCGTCGCCTAATATATATATATATATATATATATATTATTTTATTTTAAAATGTTTTTTGACTATGGGCGACGGATGTTCCCGTCGCCAACGGTTAAGAGCGACGAGATATATCCGTCTCCAATGAGTTTTAATTTTTTTAAAAAATATACAATAAATGACCAAGTGCAACAGATTTTTCGTACCCAATGGCAAACCCACCATTGCCACCACCATCCATAGCTAATGGTCCTAGCCAAAAACCATTTTGGTTGTAGTGAGATATTTTGGTTGCATGTGGTTTAGATATATTGTTGGTTGTGCTGTCAAAGGAAGATAATAGGATGGGCCTTGGTGAGTTAACACCAATTCAAATCCATCAAAATTGTTTGTCTTTAAGGTCCTCAAACTTACTGTTATCTTCCAAATCGCATAGGTTTTTTTTTAAGAGAGTTGGAAGGGAACAATGTGAAGCAAATTCATATGTTTTATCTGTTTGTTATGAAATATTATCTTATGTTTGAAAGACAAATCCATGTGCTTTTGTTTCTCAAGTTTACCAGCCTCCACATCCACTAAACTATTGAACACTTAATAATCTGAACTTCTCAAGCATAAATGATTCACAACTTCTCACTTATATATACAACACATTTCTTAGCTTCAAGCACTAACAACCAATTGGGTAGATAATAATCATAGTTCTTAACTATTATTTGATACAAAATCAGGTTTCCTTTGTTTCCACAATAATATTTTATTACATCAATGGCAATTCCCAAGATTCTTAGACGCTATTTGTCAGCCAAAAAAGGATCATCTTCAACATGATCGGACATTCCAAATGACCATTTTGCAGTTTATGATGGGGAAATTGAGAAGAGACGTTTTTTCGTTCCTTTATCGTACTTGAACCACATTGATTTTCAAGATATGTTATGTCAAGCTGAAAAATAATTTGGATTTCATCAACCAAGGGGGCTGGCCCAATCATTCCTTGCAACGAAGATTTATGCGTGGATGTTGCTTCCAACTTGTCCAGAAGATAATGTACACCAATCGATCCTTTTAGGACAGATTTTTAGATTAGCTTCATAGTTTTTTTGCTTTCTCTTTTGTGGAGTGTTATTATGGAGTAATGTATAAGGGTATTATTGTCATTGTTTATATTATGGTTTGGTCTCTTGTAAATACTCTTATATATATAGCATGCAAACCTAAGGGTTCGGGCTTTCACTTTCGTAATATTCTTGTACATAATGCTTTTAGTGTATTTTTGTTTCTTTAAAGAGACACATTTTTCATTATTTCAGTTACACTCCCATCATATTTTTTTAATTTGTTTTATTTTTGTTATTTTAAGATTTAAAAAATTTGGGGCGTTACAGATCGTGTCCAATAATCAATTTGTTTTTGAACCATACCCAAAGCTAGCTAAAATATGAATTTAACGTAGAAAACATGAGACGTACATTTTTTTTTATAGACACTACAAGATTTCGGGCTCATTCCTGACCGAAAAATCCCGACCGGATTTCAGTCGTGAGCATTCTCGACCGAAGATCGGGCGGGACGACTTTTTCCGACAGAATATCGGTCGGGAAAGGATATTCCTGACTGCATTTTGGTCAGGAATATTATTCCCGATCGAATTGCGGTCGAAAAACCCTGGGCGGGAAATTTGCCGAGTCATTCCCGACCAAAATTCCCGACCAAAATTCGGTCGGGAAAGAGGGATTTATTTCTATAAATACCTCCCTACTCCTCTTCATTTCACACTCACTTTTTTCTCTCTCTCCCATATTTTTCTCGACCTCCTCCCCCTCTTTCGCGACCGAAAATCTGTCGCCACTTTTATCCGGTAAGTTTTTTCGCTTTTGCTTGTATTTTATATTTTATTTAATATTTTAATATTATTGATTTATGTTATATTTAATGTTTTAATATTAATTGTTAGATATTGTAGAAGTTGTTAGGATTTAATTAGGAAATGCCTTTAGGAATAGGCTTTGGGAAAATGTTACATTTTTATGCCTTTAGGAATTGTTAGGCTTTAGGAAATGTTATAGTTTTATGATTTTAGTAAATATTTATGCCTTTAAGAATTGTTAGGATTTAGGAAATGTTATAGTTTTATGATTTTAGTAACTATTTATGCCTTTAGGAATTGTTAGGCATTAGGAAATGTTAGAGTTTAGTAATTATTTATGACTTTAGGAAAACTATATATGATTTTTATATGTGTTAATTTATTTATTAGGACGTTAATTATGGAGGTATTTATGTTATACCTAATGTTTTAATATTAATTATTTATGTTACATTTAATATTTTAATATTAATTGTTAGATATTGTAGAAATTCTTAGGATTTAATTAGGAAATGCCTTTAGGAATTGTTAGGCTTTGGGAAATGTTAGATGTTTATGCCTTTAGGAATTGTTAGGCTTTAGTAAATGTTATACCTTCTTTTATTTTAGTAATTAGTTATGCCTTTAGGAATTGTTAGGCTTTAGGAAATGATATAGTTTAGTAATTATTTATGACTTTAGGAAAAAGTTATATAACTTAGTATTGATTAAAGTTAGGTCATCTCTATAATTAGAAAAATTCTAACTTAGATGCTTTTACTTAGTCCGTAGCACTCCTCTTCGACGACATGTCGTCCCGTGATAACGATCGTAGCCAGCCCTTGAAGAGAGGGCGTAGTGGTCCATCGAGCACTCCATCCAGTACTTCACCTACTAGTCCACCGAGGATTGGTCCTCGTCTACGGATCATTCATTCTGGCGGTGCACCACCCGATCCTGTCGATGCACCTGATACCGATCTTGGCGAGTCCCCTGCTTCTTCACATCCACATAGGCGTATCGGACAGAGCGGCGGTACTCCACCAGATCTAGTAGTACCATTTCGACTTGATGATGATCACGTAGCATCGACGCCATCGTCATCATCTAGGCCATCATCACCATCGAGGCCTACGAAACCTAGGCCACGCTCTACAGAGTCTACATCGACGGGTCCTACTACTTTTTCCTCTGCAGACGATGTCGGTGCAAGACCATCTTCAGTGACGCAGCAGAGACCGGGCCGAGGCATATCGAGAGGGTCACAAATTCTGGCTGACCGTAGAGCCCGTCGTAAGGTCGAGCTGGATGAGCACAGCGTATATATGGATGAGAGCAAGATAGCATCGGCGATTACCTCGATCATTAGGGGGTTTATGAAGATGTGTATTCCTTCATACACCGAGGTCGATCCATAAGTCTAGGGACATGTGTGGGCTAAGTTTAAGGTGAGATTTTGAAAGTTTTCTAAATATATATACATAGTAAGATTTTTATTTAACGAAACCTTAATTAAAAACCTTATTTAATTGTAGAGCATATACTACATTGATCCGGCTAACATGCTGCGGGCACATTCCGCATACGAGACGAAGGCTAAGAGGTGTTACAAGGAAATCATGTACAATGCGAAGAAGAACTATTACGACAGGCTCGATGATCCGAAGTGGGCGACGCGTCCGAAGAACAGTTGGATGAGCGACAAGTTATAGAGGATATTCCTGATGCATTGGGAGTCGACTGACAATGCGACGAAATCAGAGTCAGGCCAGAAGAACAAGCGATGAGGAGAGGCACCAGACCCTGATCGTCATGCACGCGCTACTCATGCTAGTGGGTCCTGGAGCTACACGAAGATTCGATGTAGGATGGTATGTCTTATTAAATTAAGTTTCTATACGAATAATATTATTGTCTTAAATTTAGATAGCTAAAATAACAAATGTATATCAATATGCATGTTGCTTTTTGACCTCCAGGGGCCCCTGAGCCTCGGCACGATGATGTATATCATTATTAGCATACACATGCGCCCAATGGTCTGCCAGAGGGAGCTCCACGTCGTCGCGTTTGGGTCACCCCAAGTATAGGGCTATCTACGTAAGTATTTAACTTGTAAAGCATTCTTTGATTACTGTATTAACATATGTCTTCCTTAATTATGTACAAACAATTATGACAAAATGAACATGAGGACTACATAGGCCGTATGACCAAGAGGTACGAGGCGGATCGTTCTGCATGGCTACCACTAGATCATGAGCTGTGGAGTATGGCGATAGGAGGATTGAAAAAGGGGAAGGTTGCGGGTATCCCTACGGATGCACGTCACGATCGATTTGGTTACTCGACGAAGAACAAGCCAGACACGACACATGATTATGCGAGGGGGTTAGAGAGAGAGAACCGTTATCTTAGGACTGTTACTGATGAGAGGGTTGACGAGCTTGTTACTCACGTATAGTACTTGACCCAACACATCACCCAGACTACATGTACTCCTTCTTCTCGACCAATGCCTATAGGGGGATTCGTGTGTGATGCTCGTCGAGCCGGCCAGCGTTCCTCGCCCCCCCTCTTGATCCTTTTGCACATGGTGCACTGGACTGCACGATGTATGATGATGAGTACGAGGATGACCCCGATGATGACACTCTCGATGGTGATGCAGCTGATCTTGGCGGTGATGGCGATGATGGTTCTGGACCCTCTACAGCTCCTGATACATTTGGCTTTCATGATGAGGATTATGAGTAGTAGTAGTTTTATTTGTTAGTTTTATTTAAGTATTGAAAATTGTGTTAGTTGTTTGTATTTATGTAATTCGTTTGATGCTTGGACCAATTATGTAATGTTAAACTAGTTTCGTATTTATAATGTAATTATTCAGAGTAGTAGTGTATTATTTGTTCGTTTTATCTAAGTATTGAACACTGTGTTACTTCTTTGTTTATTGGTAATTATGTAATGTTGTTATTACTACAAGCACGAATACAAACTATAATATGAAATTAAACAACGTGAATTAATTTTTTTTATAAAATAGAAATTGACCACTAAATCATATTATACATACAATCCTCAGAATCTGAGTCAGTCATTATCTCTTCCTCTTCCTCTTCCTCATTGCCCTCGTCTTCCTCGTTGCCCTCCTCTTCCTCGTTGCCATCCACTGCTGCCTCCTCGTCAACCACATCAAATCCCTCGTTGGCCAATTGGATATTCATATCGAATGAGGAAAGGTCCACGAATAAGTTAAACCCTTCAGATGCATTCTCTTGTAGCACTTGGTTCGGCATCCCCGCGTCAACATCGTTTGATCTCGTAACTGATGACATATCAATTATGTGTCTGGCAGGAATAGTGGATACGGTGAACCATCCTCTATGTCCTGGTCGCCCCGTCGTCTTCTTTAGATAAGGCACATAGTACGCATGTTTTGCTTGGTTAGTGAATACAAACGGCTCATTGGTGCTGAGGGTACGCCTCAGGTTGATGTCAACCAACTTGTACGTTGAATGCTCATGCTTACCTGCGTCTATATCATACCAAACACATTTGAACAAGACTATGTACAGGGGTATGATTCTGCCCCAATATTCCACCTGTATAATGTCTTTCAACAGTCCATAGAAGTTGGAAGCATCGGATCCTCCCATATCTCCCTTCACATAAACACCGCTACAATCACTCTTCTCCGGGCCCAAAATCTTATCGGTGTGGAATCTGAACACATTCACCATGTATCCCTCGTAGGTTGCCACTGAATTAGCCGGACCTGTGATTAAAGATGTATTCGTACGTCGGTCTCGTATTTCCCACTTGAATATGTCTGTTTGAACCATGCTACGTACTCTTTGTTCCTCTTGGATTGTATCTCCATTGGACTTAGTCCACCGCACTCCTCTTCTATAAACTTTATGCATATGAAAATCATCATAGGTTAGTTGTCTTTAAAACGCTTAATCATTTCGTTAATAAAATTAATTAACGACAACTTACTCCACCCATTCGTCAAGCTCTTGACAGTTTAGAAGTGTGTAAAGCTCTATTTCCTCCATCTCATCGGAAGTCAAGTATCGCCTTTTGTTTAGTGGCCCTATTGGCGCCCCTTTCTTTTGAAATATTCTAAGTTCATCATCCCACTCTGTGCTATCTAGTGTCTCATTCCTATTGAGTTTTTTATATTTACTTTGAAAAGATACATCAAAATATTGAGAACACATATTGGACAGCTCATGAAGTAGGTATTGATTAGCTATGGATCCCTCCACCCTAACCTTATTTAGTACTGGACCCTTCATGTCGAATATCCGCCTAGTTCATAAAAACGAAAGATTTGGCAAAGAATCGATATTTTTAAAAGATAATTGTTATTAAAAATATAAAATCGTACCTCTCGAATGGATACATCCATCTATATGAACTGGACCACCAACTCTAGCCTCATACGGAATGTGTATGTCTAAATGCTCTATAGAGTCGAAAAATGAAGGAGGCAATATCATGTCCATCTTGCACATGGTAACAATAAACGATTCCTCTAATCGCTCCATATCCTAGGTCGACACCTCTGAGGCGCACATCGCCTTGAAAAAAGGCTAATCTCTACTAAGGTCCCCAAAATCTCGGGTTCCAAGAAGTCGCGAAATGCAATCGGGATCAATCTCTGTATGAAGACATGACAATCATGACTCTTCATTCCATAAAATTTTCCTTGCTGTTTTTGCACACATTGTCCCAAGTCTGAGGCATATCCGTCAGGAAACTTCAGTTCGGTCAGCCAATCAAGCACCATGTTGTTTTGATCCCTCGTAAGACAATTTTTTGCCTTTGGCTTTATATACTCACTTCCTCTGCCACTGGGTTTCAAGAATAATTCTTTAAGGTTGGTGAACAGCTTAAGACGTGCCTCGACTTAATGTTGTCCTTCGACTTAGCATCGTCCAACACCGTGTTGAAATGGGCCTATAAAAAATTGCCCTCATCTCGCTCCTGTCTTCATTCAAATGGGCGCTTCAAGTAAGTCCCTACCCTTGTAGAAATCCTTCTTGTTGTACCTCCATTTATGACCCTCTAGTATAAACCGACGATGACAATCGAACCACGAGGCTTTTCCACCATGCTGAAGTGTAAAAGAATCTGTCTCACCCATGCAATAAGGGCACGCCAGCTTACCGTGCGTGCTCCACTGGGACAACAATCCATAAGTAGAAAAATTGCTAATAGTCCACATTAGGGTCGCTCGCATTTGGAAGTTTTCCTTTCGTGAGCTGTCATATGTCCACAAATCATTCAACTCATCAATCAACGGTCTCAGCAAAACATCCAAGTTCTTTCCAGGACTCTTTGGACCGGGTATAATAAGGGTCAGAAAAATGAACTTTTCGGTGGAAGGTTATAAGGGGTAACAAACACGGGCCAACAAGAGTAGTTCTTCCCATATGGCTCAAACGGTGTGAACCCATCAGTACATAGGCCGAGTCGGACATTTCAAGGCTCTACTGCGAAGTTCGGGTACGTACGGTCAAAATCTCTCTATGCCTCGCCTGCAGTTGGGTGAATCATTCTATCTGTTGACTCTCGACACTTCAAATGCCAAGTCATATGTCTCGACGTGCCTACAATATAAAACAACCTATGTAATCGAGGGCCTAGGGGGAAGTACCACAATTTCTTCCTTGCGATCCTGGACTTTCTACCAACGTCGTACCTATCGGTCTTGCATATCGGATATGATGTGAGATCCTTGTTGGCATTATCGTCGTAGTACAAGAAACAAAAATTCCAACATACGTCGATCTTTTCGTACCCTAAACCCAAATCCGCGAGCATCTTATTCATGCTTGGAACTGTATTCGGTAGCATTTCCTCAATCTCTGGGTCCATAATATCTTTATACAAACTTAAGTACTTTTCGCAAGCGACATTAACTACTTTGTGCATCGTCTTGGTAGTTAAGAACTCGGCAAACCACTGGAGCACAGTCTTCGATTTCTTACTGTTCATTTGTATGTCTCCCATCTGCATCAATTTGTAGAACTCCTTTGCCTCGGAACTTGGATCTTCATTGCGCACCTCTCCCTCAACAAATCGACCCCCATATGCATCCACAACCAATTCTCTAAACGAAGTATCGGCATGAACCGGACTATCAACGTGAAAACTAGCAGACAGTGATTCATGTACATATGATGTAGATGCCTTGCTCGCCTTCTCTCCATGCAACACCCATATCCAATATTGATACACAACCCCCCACTTATGAAGATGATCCCGTACTACGTTTCGATCCAAAAACTTTAAATTGATGCATCTTTGGCACGAGCACCTAATACGATTTCTTAGATCTACGTAATATGTCTGTTGTGATGCATATTGTATGAATTCACGAACCCCAACCACATATTGTTGATTCAAATAACCAGTGTTACTATCTATCCTATCGTACATCCAAGATCTATTGGGACGACAATCCATTTCAAATCCAAGAAAATTAAAAAGAAATTTTTACAATTTATTTCACCAATCAATATATTTATCATTTATATAAAAAATTTAAACACGAGTACATAGAAGCCAAGGCAATTAATACTTACTTGTTGTAGCGTAGAAAATACTTACATCAAGTATTCTTTGCAAACACACGCCCCTCGTTGCATTTACCGCAATATCTAAAACAAAGAAACATTAAAAACAAGTTAATATAAACAATCTTAATTGAGAAAAACAAACAATAAATAGTTATAACAAGAGGAAATCGTATTTTTAATTTTTAATTGAGAAAAACAAACAAGTGATGAATGTTGGAATGACTTCTCAAGTGGAATAGAGAGGGGTATTTATAGGGGGGCTGGCAGTTACTCCCGACCGAATTTCGGTCGAGAATATTAGGGTTTAAGGTTTAGGGGTATTGGCGATTGATTTTCGGTAGGGAATAATATTCATATTTTTAATTTCACAATTTCGCTCTCCATTTTAGATAAATCGTTGATTTAATGATCAAGTACATAAATATTAGTTATATATTACTAAAAACCTCAAAAAAAAATTAAATTTAGTTGCACGTTTATGAATCGTTTGAAGAGTCGATTCATATTGTCACTTATAAATAGATTGTTATATGTGGCTGCTAATAATGTAACTACATACGATTATGTTAAACATATGTTAATATATATATATATATATATATATATATATATATATATATCACAATTATCCTCTCTATACTAACGTTTCTAACAAATGTTAATCGCCAATTGTGACGTATGATTAATATATGTAAAACTTCAAACTACCTTAACTTATATTCCAATAATCTATACTAATTTTATAATTAAAAGTACATTAAACTAACCAACTATTAGTGCAATTAATGTATTTAGTGAAATTCTATAATTATATTTAACAAGCACATCAAGTTTTTCCAAAATATCAAAAAAAATAATATAAAATATTCAACATCATTCCCGACCGATTTTCGGTCGGGAATGACACTTATTCCCGACCAAAAATCGGTCGGGAATAACAATCAAACTTATTCCCGACCGCTTTTCGGTCGGGAATAATGTTCAAAGTAATTCTCGACCGAAAATCGGTCGTGAATAATATTTAAACTTTTTCAACCGAAATGCGGTTGGGATTGCACAAATTTCTGGGCAAGGATACTTTGCCGACCGAATTTCGATTGGCAATTTTTGGATATTTGGCGGGTTGGGAATTTTTTTAAATTTTCCGACAGATTTTTGGTCGGGAATACTCGAAAAAATGGGGGGGACTCGGTGGGAAATTCAAATTTGCCGAAAATTCAATTTTTTTTTTACTTTTTCTATAAATTCACTTCCTTATTCTCCTCATTTTTTCATCTTCAAACAATTTTTTCATCCTCAAATACTTTTTCAAACACCTTTTTTTATCTTCAAACAATTTTTACATCTTCAAACACTTTTTTCTTTCAACCTCAAAATTAACTTTTCACTTCTTTGTTCAACTTTTAAATAATCAAACACTTATTTAATTTTTTTGTGTTTGAGATTGAGCAATGAATCAAAAATTTAATTCCCGAAATTGAGGATGGGAAACCCTGGGCGGGAAATTGGTGAAGCCCTAGTCTCGGTCCAGCTGGGCCGAGACTTCCTGACAGAATTTCGGTTGGGAATGAGTCATTCCCGATCGAAATTCTGTCGCGAAACAGGGAGGTAATCATCCTCTTCATTTTCACACTCACTTTTTTCTTTCTCCCATATTTATATTATTTCGACCGGTCGGGACTTATCGGTCGGGATAACCGGTCGGAAATTTTATGGTCGGGATTCGATCGGGATTGCCGGTCAGGAAAAGTCGGGGCCGACCGAACTCCGGTCAGGGAAACTTTTTCCGACCGAAGCAATGCCGACCTGCACGTCACTATCCTTTGCTGACCTGAATTGCTAGGAGGAGGAGGTGGGGGAGGATGAGAAGGCGTAAGCGGACTTGGTGATGGTGGTGGTCTCGGACTTACTGTCGGAGCTTGTGAATTTGCTCCGATTATTGATATTGTGATCATAATAAATAGTAAAATCCACGATAAATATTTGCTAAACGATCTCTACATTGTGTATCGCAATCAACTGTGGTAGATAGAGCTATATAACTTGAGAGTATTATTGATCTTTGTATGAATAAGTTTGTTTTTCCGTTAGAATTGCCATAGACTAAAGTCCCTTTTATAGTAGTGAGAACTAAGTGAGAATGGAATCTAATAATAATATATTAGGATCATATTATTCTTCTCCACATGGTACTATAACTTAATCTCGCGTGAGCGCTTAGTTTTCTTGCATGCTAATCTCTTGCAATATATTATTAAATTATTTCATGAAATGTTTCGGTAAAATTTTGTTCGATTCTTTTTAATTATGCCATCCATGATAAATAGTAAACTATGTTTGTTTTGTTTTTTAATTATGTCACTATATTATTTTGTTTTTTTTTTTGTTTTTTTAACTAATCCATGCATACTCAATATATGTTTTAATCTCCAATTTAATTTGATACAAGTTTTCCATTGGATATCAATGCTGTGTAATGATTTTAATTAAACCACACACAACAAAACAAATATAAGTATTAAAGCATTAGACGATATTGGGCTTGATGGATTAATTGGCAAAACATTTTGAAACTCA
Organism: Linaria vulgaris; assembly: GCA_948329865.1. Lineage (NCBI taxonomy): Eukaryota > Viridiplantae > Streptophyta > Magnoliopsida > Lamiales > Plantaginaceae > Linaria > Linaria vulgaris. The sequence continues at coordinate 6,240,589 of OX415251.1, forward strand.
AAGTAGTAGAAATCCTATGATATCGTCAATTTTACTAATGGAAGCGTGATATATAATATTTAAAAGGAAGGATTGATTTTATAACAAGTACGATATACACTCGCCACACTATAATAGAACAACTAATTTTCCCAAAATTAGTTAATAGTACAAGCATATACGTACTCATTTAATTTATATGTAATCAGAAGAGCGAGGAGACTTGACGTGCTTAACTAATCCACTTTGCACCCCCAAATTAGCCATTTTTATCACTTTGCACCCTCAAAAAATATTAAAAACAGTTTGCACCCTTAAATTACAGTTAATTATCACTTTGCACCCCTAATTATATTTTCAGCTTTTAACCCATTTTAAGAGGGGGCAAAATCGTCATTTAACATATACACAACATTTCAGTATGCATTTTGATTCCTTTTCCTATTACCATGCATATTAGGCGCATTAGAAATATAATTAGAAAAGTCGAACAAATGAATTAATAGACAAAAAAGTATATCTCTCCGTCGTGAGGCTTTTTTTTTTCTTCTCTCTCTCTCTTCGTGTGAGTGGGTCCAATGGCACTTTAACACTAGATCAATTTTGTATTAACTTAAACACAAATAGAAGCTCATAAAGGAAGAAACTTTTGAAAATTTGTTGCTTATTGATCATATAATTATTTTTATTTTTGTTATTTTAAGATGAAAAAATTATGGGGAGTTACAAATCGTGTCCAATAATCAAAATTTAGTTGAACCATATCCAAAGCTAACTAAGATATTAATTTAACGCAGAAAACATGAGAAGTACATATATTTTTTTGATAGAAACAAGTACATATATCGGGATAACAGAAAGTATTTTAACTGAATACATTTCAGTTAAACACATTTATTACATCACAGATCATTCTCAACTTATTGCCTGCCCTCCCATTTTACCGTGCAATTTATTTATACACATGAAATGAACAACTGATGCCACCAACGCCAATGAATCAGGATCTTAACACAATGCCCTTGCATATGACATCCTACAGTTAATCCATAAACAAAAAATACGATCCAATGAATAAGAGTTTAGAATTACATTAACTATATAATTGTTTGTCCAATGCAAGGGCAAACGGTGCATGCGTGAAAATTTAGGTCCCGTCAAGTTTCTCGATTTTTGTTAATGGAAAATGGGCTCGAAAGAATTATTAATATACCTAAGCTTAATTCCTTCTCAAGCTAAGTAAAATTTATTTGTACGACATGCATGCGTGCAAAAAACATTCGTAGTCATATAAAGAGTTTAAAACTTACTATGGACAACGTGGTATACAAAAGAGACAATTGGCCGCGCATGTGTCTGGACACGTGATGGGGCATACCTGTGGGACATTATAACACAAAAATACTTTTAAGTTTGTGCACGTCACTATCTTTCGTTGAGGAGGTGGGGGAGGATAAGAAGGAGTAAGTGGACTTGGTGGTGGTGGTGGTCCCGGACTTACTGTCGGAGCTTGTGAATTTGCTCCGATTATTAATATTATGATCATATTAAATAGCAAAATCCATGAAAAATATTTTCTAAACGATCTTTCCATTGTGTATGGCAATCAACTGCGGTAGATAGAGCTATATAACTTGAGAGAATTATTGATATTTGTATGAATAAGTTTGTTTTTTGCGATGGAATTGCCATAGACTAAAGTCCTATTTATAGTAGTGAGAAATAAGTGAGAATGGAATCTAATAATAATATACTGGGATCATATTATTCTTCTCCACATGGTACTGTAACTTAATCTCGCGCGAGCGCTTAGCTTTCCTGCATGCTAATCTCTTGCAATATGATGGGTGTAATTTAGGTTGGCCCAATATAACGTTATTGGGCCGGCCCAACAGCGCATCGAATAGGGAGAATTCGAGGCGCGCATCGAATCAGCAGTATAAACTCTCCCCGCTGGGCCGGCCCAACAGCGCATCGAATAGGGAGAATTCGATGCGCGTATCGAACAACCATGATTCGATACGGCTTTCTATATTGGATTGTGGGTTCCACGGGACGGGTTCTATGAATAGCCCGTCCCCTTGTATTCAAAGGGACTTTTCGAGATCCGAACCAGCTCAGTACAGTCAGCATCGAACCAGCCCCATTCGATACGACCCATATCGAATCAACCCCAGTTCGACACGCACTGAAATACACGTATCGAATTCGATACCTTTCAGATTGATTTTCATTCAGTAATACCTGTACCGCATCGAATTGACCCTCATTCGACACGTCAGTATCGAATAGTTGAAATTCGACACGTTTTAATAACATTGTAATTTAGTTATTCTGTCTAGAAAGCTTGTATTAAGTGTTCCGGACCAAGCTAGTCCGTTAATAATATTGGATAGCATTGTTTGATCTCATTTTGTATAATTTATTGTGTTCTATTACCGTGACGAAATAAGACCAAAACATTGGCGCCGTCTGTGGGAACACAATTATATTAGCTTGACATGCAGTATGACTAGAATAACTCGGTCCAAGAGTAGAGCTCTAGAAGGTAATACGGGAGAAGAACGACCGGATACACTAGAACGGGGTATGCCAGATATAGTTGGACCATCGACATTACCCTCAGCGGTACCAACTCCGGCTAGGAAAGAAAATCAAGGACCTAAAGCTGAGAAAGTACCCATTAATGAAGCCGAGGTGACTGGAGCTTCAACGACGAGTGCTGCAATTCCAGATAAATTCAAGAGTGAACTATTCGCAATGATAAAAGCGGTCGTGGCTGAGGTGCTTCCTACTGCACTTCCCGCCATGATACCATCTCCTGTTGAATATTCTGAGAACTTGAAAGAACAAGGTTCAGCTGTCCGAAAGCAGAAGGGAAAAGAAAAGGAAAAGTCACAGCAAGACGATCGAAGAAGTAAACATACTTTGGAGAGGATAAACAGCAAAGGGAAATCAGTTCATGAAGAGCGAGGAAATAAGCTAGTATCTATTGAGATACAATCAAAAAGGCCTCATGAGAAGACACAAAAGGAAAGAGAGGCAGAATGTGCTGCTGAACGAACTAGAAGAGAGGACAGAAGACGGTCGGAGAGCCGCGATTCCAGAAAAGAAAGGGATGAGGAAGAGGGTCAAAGAGAGGAATCGCGAAGAAGAAAACGTAGAAACGACCGAAGACAGTCAGAAGGTCTTGATTTGCGTGGCAAGCATAACACGGTAAGCAGAAATGTTGGAAGATTGGAAAAGGGGAAAGCAATAGCCGAGACTCAAACGACAAGGAAGGACAATTCTATAAATCGCAGTCCTTTTTGCCGAGAGATAGAGTCTGAGATTTTAGGGCAAGGAGATAAAATCCCGGAATTAAAAACATACAACGGGAAATCTGATCCCCGAGATCACCTCTTCCAATTAGATAGAAAATTGTCCCTCTACGGTTTCAGGGACAATATGCAAGCCAGGATATTTGCAACGACTCTATCAGAAGTGGCTGCTGACTGGTTTAATCGAATTCCTTATGGACAAATTGAGAGTTATGCCCAGTTGAGAAAGATGTTCGAGGATCAATTTTCTAGTCAGTCTAGACTGGTTTTGGATCACTCCCACTTATACACGATGAAACATGAAGTTAATGAAAGTCTAAAGGACTTCATGAAACGTTTCAATACAGAGCTATTAAGGATTGATAGTCTGACGGGAGAAATGGTTGCAAGTATAGTTTTTCGTGCAACTACCAATACCATGTTTGGTGGTGAATTACTGAAACGAAAACCCACCACAGTTGAAGAAATAAACAAGATAGCTCAAGATGTGGTTCATTTCGAGGAAATGATGGCAACCAACGTTCCTAATAATGTGGTTGTAAGAGATAGAGAGAAAGGCAGAGAGGATCAAAATCGTCCCAACAGCAACAACAGGAACAAAAATTACAAAAGGGACAGTTCGCCTCGAAGGTACACCCCACTGAATGCTCACATTATGGCAGTATTTGGGGCAGCAAAGAAAAAAGGATGGTTAAAGGATCCCAGACCGATGAGAGAGTCCAAGGCTACAATGTACTCAAATCAATTCTGCCAGTACCACAATCAGAAGGGGCATAATACAGAGGAATGCATAAATTTGAAAGATGAGATTGAGCGGTTGATAAAGGATGGCAAATTGGTAGAGTTTGTCAAGAAGGTGCAAGAACAAGAAAACAATTCCAACCGTAAGAGAACTCCATCACCTAGAAAAGATAAGCAGAGGGCAATCGATGAACCGCAACTTTTTCAATACCCCCAGATTGAGGATGGAAACACCAGGAGAGGCATCATCAATATGATAGCAGGAGGACCGGGAGGAGCAGATTCTACCAATGGTCGTAGAAAGATCACAAGGTTTATTGAAGCAGATAATTATGTTCATATGGCTAATATGCTAAGAATCGAAGAAATGCCACACGAAGAGATCACATTCTCCACTGCAGACCTACGGAAACTAAGTGCACAAGCTATACAGATGTCAGATTTAAATTGCCCTTTGGTGGTAACTGTTGATATAGCTAATTTTGGAGTCACCAAAATGCTTGTGGACCATGGGAGTTCCGTAAATGTACTATTCAACTCTACGTTGCTCAAAATGGGATTGAACAACCAGGCACTGGAACCGGTGAGAACGTCGCTTCATGGGTTTGGAGGTCCAGCGATAGTACCGCTAGGAATGATCAAGCTCCCAACTTCATTGGGGACAGCTCCAACGAGAACGACAATTTGGGAGAACTATGTAATCGTTGACATGCACTTCGCATACAACGGAATCATAGGAAGACCAGCATTGAATGCATTTCGAGCGCTACCATCAACCTACCATCAGATGATAAAATTCCCACCATTGCTGGCACGGGAGAAGTCATTGCATATCACATTGAAGGTTGGAAGTGCTATGTTAACTCGCTCCGGACGCGGCCTCAACCAGAAGAAAACGCAGCAATAGCCTTGGCTCCGTGGCGTATGGAGCATATTGAATAAATATTCTGTTAAAATTTACAAGCATTTTTAGCATTTTGAATATTTTGAATAAGTTTTTATTCGTTCTCTCTGCTATAACACGCATGAGGGACAAGAATGTATGCACTTAAAACAGGTACCACAAATCCTGGATCTGAAGGACAGCACTGGAAGTCATGCAAATGAGCAATGATCAAAGCTCAGTTCAATTTACATAATCTAATTTGAATTATTAAAAGAAGATTATGTCGAATTATTTGATTTACATAAATTTTGTATACTTTACATAATGTAATCAGTGCAGGTCTAGAAAATCTGAAGAACGGAAACTCTGCCCCAAAGTGGCACGAGATACCGAAAATCCCTAAAGAAATATAGAGGTTTTATAAATAAAATGAGGACTAACAAATTAAGCCATACTTGGAGTCCTCAACCAAGCAGACCATACATAAGAACCAAAGCTAAGGAGGCTTAAAGTTATGCCTCCCAAAATGAGAAAAATGAAGATCGCAATTGGAGCCCCGATCCCTAAGAGTTTCGCTGCCGAAGATCACACCTAAAGATGAAGTGTGCGGTTCGGCTTTGAGCTCATGATTTGAGACGTGAGGACCCCAACAAGTGAGATTTCATGTGCCTTTATCCCCAAAAGCATCGCGGCCGAAAATCCCTGAAGAAATCAGAAGAACAGAAACTCTGCCCCAAAGTGGCACGAGATACCGAAAATCCCTAAAGAAATCAGAAGAACGAAAACTCTGCCCCAAAGTGGCAAGAGATACCGAAAGAAGCCAGAGACAACAAAGGGACGGAAACTCTGCCCCAAAGTGGCAAGAGATACCGAAAATCCCAGAAGAAATTAGAAGAACGGAAACTCTGCCCCAAAGTGGCGAGAGATACCGAAAGAATCCAGAGGCAACAAAGGGACGGAAACTCTGCCCCAAAGTGGCAAGAGATACCGAAAATCCCTAAATCAATCAAGAAAACGGATACTCTGTCCCAAAGTGGCACGAGATACCGGTAGAAGTCAAAGACGACATAAAGAACAGAGACTCTGCCCCAAAGAGGCACGAGATACCGATAAAAGTTCAAGACAACAAGGATGAGAACCTGCCCAAAGTGGCATGAGGTACCATAGACCCCTAAAACAAAATAAGGGAGGGACGTGCTATATTGCGACAAACTCGGAAAATCACGAACAACAAATTGAAACAAACATTTTGCCCCAAAATGACTAAGGTCATTGAAGTGGAAGGCAGATACTACGAAAAATATTGATAAAAAATTCTCAATGAAAAATAATGAACCAACAAGTTGTCAAAATAAAGTAAAAGACCGAGATAAGAAATTGAAAGAAAAGACAACGGTCAATATCCCACAAATTAAGCAACGGATATTAAATTGTTTCAAGCACATTAGGGCGACGCAGTGCCCTACACAAATTAAGTTACAAATGAAAATTGTTTATAAACGCAAAAATAATAGACAGCCTGAGTAATGACCAGTCTTATTCTTCATCTTCTGATGAGGGATATGGTTCGGGCATTTCTAACGGCGGTGATAATCCTCCGAGAACGAGATCCCCACTATCCAGCAGAGGGGCAAACTCATCAGATTCTGTAGCCTCAGAAGTTTGACGAGGTGGACGTTTCTTCAAATCTGGCCCCAAGGACAGGTCTAACCATTCTGGTTCAAATTTGCCACGAACATAGCCAGAAGTATAGAACTGATGCACCGTAAGAGCTTGAGCATTTCGAGCCACATGATCATCTCGACGAGTGCACAGCTTTTGAAACGTATTGCCCCGGAGGAACCTTTCAGCAATTTCCAGTGTTTGCTCGGGGGAAACCTTTTAGAAGGATAAAAAAGATATTAATAAGATTGAAAATAAGATAATAGATGTCAAATTGTAGGAATAATATGTCTTACATCTTTGAGGCCTCTAATGTAGCCGTTGATGTCAGCATTGTGAGCTTCCTCTTTGGCTGCAGCAACCTCCATCTTCAGCGCATAAATTTGCTGATTGAGATCTTCTTCGACTTTTTTAGCTTGCTCTCGAGCTTCTTTGGCCGTTTGCAAAGTTTTTTCTTTGGCATCGAGGGCAGCTTCAAGTGCAGAGTTATCAGCGTTACTGGCAGTCTCCTTGAAATCCATTAAGGCTGCAGCCATAACATCTACGAAACCGCCCACCTAACAACAAACGAACGATTAGATAAAAATTTGCAAAGCAAAATCACAGAAAATGTAAGTCAAACAAGACGTCATTACCGCTGTCAGCAGATGCAATGTATTTCGCTCCAACCTTTTCCTCTCTTCGTCAGAAATTGGAAGAGGGACGGATAAACCAGGCAATATTGCCTTCAAATGCTCGATGGTTTTGGCCTCCGATAGTTGGTATCCAGCGACTCGAGCTCGAGGACCCTGGCTAGATCCGGCCGCGTGACTTGGACCGGATGCACCGATAGGAGGGTTAGAGGCACTTGGCCTCGCAGTTTGGCCAATCGTAGCAGCAACCCCTGCGGTCTGTGATAAATTTTGCGGCATTCTTCGTCTTTTACGTTGAACGAGATTGCCGACATCCTCGCCAGTCTCGGTTGCTCTGCTTTCCAACTCCTCGCCACCGCCTGGATTATTATCAGGATTACTCCCCAATAAGTCCTCGAAAGCGTCAACTGGCTGAACACTAGCAGCAGCAGCTGCAGTAGCAGTTGAGGGTTCAGAAACCTTCTTCTTACCCTTACTCTTTCTCTTCTGAGGAGGAGGAATTGTACGCGCAGTCTCGGTCTGGGAAGTTTCCATATCCGCATCTAGAACCCGGTTCATCCTTGCGTGTCGACTCATGAAGTATTTTTCTGCAACAAAGACAAATCGTTAGAATGCATAATAAACATAAACAAGAATCTCAGAAAGATCAGGTATATACCAAGGGTCATTTCTCCATTGTATTTCACTGGAGACAACCCAGCCAAAGAGAGGACTCGATTTTCAACGAGTTTTCTAACATCAAATTGATGTTCTCTAACTAGAGTGGGAATAAACTCGCAATTCCACAGAGTTATGGAAACTCCACTGGGAATTGTTACCCTTGTACCAGTGAACCACTCCCGGCGGAATTCTAAGAACTCGTTTTCATAACTCTCCTTTATGAAAAAGTATCTTCTTTTCCAATCCTTTCCGTAACCGGTTGCTCCACCGTTTAAAAACTTTCGGTTAGTTTGAGCCTTTACGTGGAAGAAACCTTCTTCGCGTCTCGCAATCTCGAATAACGCGTAGAATTCATTAGGACTGTGTCGTTCGCCCAAAGCCTTCATCACTATGATGAAACCAATCATGCTCCCGTAAGAATTTGGCGTGAGTTGAGCAGGAACGACATTTATCTTCCGCAGAAGCCATTTCAGCTCATACGGTATTGGAAAGCGCAATCCATTCAAAAGATGTCCGACAAACACAGTAATATGACCGGGTGGGGGAGTATGCATCCGATCATTTGGGCCAGGAATGACAATTTTATACTTGTCAAGAATATTAAATTTTTCGCGCAATCCCCTACGATTATGCTGGAGACGAGACACATATTGATCATAGGTCATTCCTGGGACCTCGATATGATCGTCAAATTCCTTATTTATGTAATCTACATCTTCCTCACCCTCGCTCGGAGCACGATTATCTCTATAGGGCGAAGATTCATTGCTATTGACCTCAGTTGTTGGATTCAACTCTGGAATAGGATTATTATCCGCGGGGGAATCGATGGTTATTCTGTCTATTAAATCATAGACATCTGCATCGCCTGTGGTCGGAACTGCGGGTGCGTTTGACGGATTCTCTTTGTTAATCGAACTGGCACTAGAGCCTCAACTCGAATCACTCCCGGAATGGGTCTCAATGCTCACCATCTTTGATGAGAGTTAACTGAAATATATTTAAAAAACGAGACTGACTAAGGACGCATACGTCGCTACACACTCTCGTATATCACTCATATATATACAATACTGAACTTGTTAAAAAACTAAATGACAAGGCGCGATAAAAAACAAAAAAAATTTCACCTTAAGTATATTCTCGGTAACAGAAGGTTTTGCTTGGTTGCTTATATCCTGCACAAAGTAAAACAGCAAATCAATAACACGCAACGGTAAGCTCATATCAAGGATGAGCGAAACTTTTAGCGCATCGAATTTTTACAATTCGATGCTGATCGTATCGAATAACTTATCGTTCGATGCGAGACGCATCGAATGACGCGAATTCGATGCGTTTTACCTGAAGAGCAGAGTATATTGGCAGAATAATGATCGTGTCAAAGCAGCAACCCCCTTATATAGGGGACGGGAGGCCCATCAGGCCCAGCTACGTTACCGCATCGAATAGCTACAATTCGATGCGTCCTATTTCACGCATCGAATACCTCACGATTCGATGCGTCAGAAATTATCTTTTTATTACAAGAACGGTGAGCTGATCCAATTTTACTATGATTAGAATTATCTCAAATCAGTACAATTATATTTTGCAAAGTTTGGAAGACGATCTCTAAATTGATATCGTCTCCCAAACTGGGGGGACTATATGATGGGTGTAATTTAGGTTGGCCCAATATAACGTTATTGGGCCGGCCCAACAGCGCATCGAATAGGGAGAATTCGAGGCGCGCATCGAATCAGCAGTATAAACTCTCCCCGCTGGGCCGGCCCAACAGCGCATCGAATAGGGAGAATTCGATGCGCGTATCGAACAACCATGATTCGATAAGGCTTTCTATATTGGATTGTGGGTTCCACGGGACGGGTTCTATAAATAGCCCGTCCCCTTGTATTCAAAGGGACTTTTCGAGATCCGAACCAGCTCAGTACAGTCAGCATCGAACCAGCCCCATTCGATACGACCCATATCGAATCAACCCCAGTTCGACACGCACAGAAATACACGTATCGAATTCGATACCTTTCAGATTGATTTTCATTCAGTAATACCTGTACCGCATCGAATTGACCCCCATTCGACACGTCAGTATCGAATAGTTGAATTTCGATACGTTTTAATAACATTGTAATTTAGTTATTCTGTCTAGAAAGCTTGTATTAAGTGTTCCGGACCAAGCTAGTCCGTTAATAATATTGGATAGCATTGTTTGATCTCATTTTGTATAATTTATTGTGTTCTATTACCGTGACGAAATAAGACCAAAACAAAATATATTATTAAATTATTTCATGAAATGTTTCGGTAAAATTTTTTTCGATTCTTTTTAATTATGCCATCCATGATAAATAGTAAACTATGTTTGTTTTGTTTTTTAATTATGTCACTATATTATTTTGTTTTTTTTTTTTGTTTTTTTTAACTAATCCATGCATACTCAATATATGTTTTAATCTCCAATTTAATTTTATACAAGTTTTCCATTGGATATCAATGCTGTGTAATGACTTTAATTAAACCACACACAACAAAACAAATATAAGTATTAAAGCATTAGACGATATTGGGCTTGATGGATTAATTGGCAAAACATTTTGAAACTCAAAGTAGTAGAAATCCTATGATATCATCAATTTTACTAATGGAAGCGTGATATATAATATTTAAAAGGAAGGATTGATTTTATAATTAACAAGTACGATATACACTCGCCACACTATAATAGAACAACTAATTTTCCCAAAATTAGTTAATAGTACAAGCATATACGTACTCATTTAATTTATATGTAATCAGAAGATCAGCGAGGAGACTTGACGTGCTTAACTAATCCACGTTGCCTCCGTTCTATTTTTCAATTATATAAGTATTTAAATATACGCGCTATAACGGAGGCATTTAAGTAATTCAAGCCGAGGCTCGGTCTTGAGATACCGATTTCAGGGTTAAAAATCACTTTGCACCGTCAAAAAAAATTAAAAACAGTTTGCACCCTTAAATTACAGTTAATTATCACTTTGCACCCCTAATTATATTTTCAGCTTTTAACCCATTTTAAGAGGGGGCAAAATCGTCATTTAACATATACACAACATTGCAGTATGCATTTTTATTCCTTTTCCTATTACCATGCATATTAGGCGCATTAGAAATATAATTAGAAAAGTCGAACAAATGAATTAATAGACAAAAAAGTATATCTCTCCGTCGTGAGGCTTTTTTTTCTCTCTCTCTCTCTCTTCGTGTGAGTGGGTCCAATGGCAGTTTAACACTAGATCAATTTTGTATTAACTTAAACACAAATAGAAGCTCATAAAGGAAGAAACTTTTGAAAATTTGTTGCTTATTGATCATATAATTATTTTTATTTTTGTTATTTTAAGATTAAAAAATTATGGGGAGTTACAGATCGTGTCTAATAATCAGAATTTAGTTGAACCATATCCAAAGCTAACTAAGATATTAATTTAACGCAGAAAACATGAGAAGTACATATATTTTTTTGATAGAAACAAGTACATATATCGGGATAACAGAAAGTTTTTTAACTGAATACATTTCAGTTAAACACATTTATTACATCACAGATCATTCTCAACTTATTGCCTGCCCTCCCATTTTACCGGGCAGTTTATTTATACACATGAAATGAACAACTGATGCCACCAACGCCAATGAATCAGGATCTTAACACAATGCCCTTGCATATGACATCCTACAGTTAATCCATAAACAAAAAATACGATCCAATGAATAAGAGTTTAGAATTACATTAACTATATAATTGTTTGTCCAATGCAAGGCAAAACGGTGCATGCGTGAAAATTTAGGTCCCGTCAAGTTTCTCGATTTTTGTTTATGGAAAATAGGCTCGAAAGAATTATTAATATACATAAGCTTAATTCCTTCTCAAGCTAAGTAAAATTTATTTGTACGACATGCATGCGTGCAAAAAACATTCGTAGTCATATAAAGAGTTTAAAACTTACTATGGACAACGTGGTATACAAAAGAGACAATTGGCCGCGCATGTGTCTGGACACGCGATGGGGCATACCTGTGGGACATTATAACACAAAAATACTTTTAGGTTTGTGCACGTCACTATCTTTCGTTGAGGAGGTGGGGGAGGATAAGAAGGAGTAAGTGGACTTGGTGGTGGTGGTGGTCCCGGACTTACTGTCGGAGCTTGTGAATTTGCTCCGATTATTGATATTATGATCATATTAAATAGCAAAATCCATGAAAAATATTTTCTAAACGATCTTTCCATTGTGTATGGCAATCAACTGCGGTAGATAGAGCTATATAACTTGAGAGAATTATTGATATTTGTATGAATAAGTTTGTTTTTCCGTTAGAATTGCCATAGACTAAAGTCCCTTTTATAGTAGTGAAACTAAGTGAGAATGGAATCTAATAATAATATATTAGGATCATATTATTCTTCTCCACATGGTACTGTAACTTAATCTCGCGCGAGCGCTTAGCTTTCCTGCATGCTAATCTCTTGCAATATATTATTGAAATTATTTCATGAAATGTTTTCGGTAAAATTTTGTTCGTTTCTTTTTAATTATGCCATACATGATAAATAGTAAACTATCTTTGTTTTGTTTTTTAATTATGTCATAATATTATCTTTTGTTTTTTTGTTTTTTTTAACGAATCCATGCATACTCAATATATGTTTTAATCTCCAATTTAATTTGATACAAGTTTGCCATTGGATATTAATGCTGTGTAAAGACTTTAATTAAACCACACACAACAAAACAAATATAATGTATTAAAGCATTAGACAATATTGGGCTTGATGGATTAATTGGCAAAACATTTTGAAACTCAAAGTAGTAGAAATCCTAGGATATCATCAATTTTACTTATGGAAGCGAGATATATAATATTTAAAAGGAATGATTCATTTTATAACAAGTACGATATACACTCGCCACACTATAATAGAACAACTAATTTTCCCGAAATTAGTTAATTAGGACAACCATATACTTACTCATTTAATTTATATGGAATCAGAAGAGCGAGGAGATTTGACGTGCTTAACTAATCCACGCTACCTTCGTTCTATTTTTAAATTATATAATTATTTAAATATACGCGCTATAAAGGAGGCATTTAAGTAATTCAAGGCGAGGCTCGTTCTAGAGATACCGATTTCAGTATGCATTTTGATTCCTTTTCCTATTACCATGCATATTAGGCGCATTAGAAATATAATCAGAAAAGTCAAACAAATGAATTAATACATAAAAAAGTATCTCTCCTTCGTGAGGGTTTTTTTTTTCTTCGTGTGATGAGAGGGTCAAATGGCAATTTAACAGTTGATCAATTTTGTATTAACTTAAAGGGATAAAAGCATCAAGCCCCCTGAACTATGCACGTTTTTGCGACTTGCCCCCAAAACAAATTTAATAAGCGTTTTGCCCCCTAAACTATGCACGTCTGTTCGATTTGCCCCCTCAAAGGATTTCCGACCATTTTTGGCCGGAATTTCCCCCCTACCCTACTCATATATGTTGTGCCAGATGTATTACGCTAGTGGATGACAAAAAATTGGGGGGAAAACACCTCAAACGGGATATTCCGGCCAAAAATTGCCGGAAATGCGATTTGCCGCTTAGTGTATTTCCGACCATTTTTGGCCGGAATATTCCCCCTTACCCGACTCATATGTGTTGTAATAGATGTATTTTAGTAGTTAATGACAAAAAGTAGGCGAAAAAACACCTTAAAAGGGGAATATTCCGGCAAAAAATTGCTGAATCGAACAGACGTGCATAGTTTTTCAGGGGCAAATCGAACAGACGTGCATAGTTTAGGGGGCAAAATGCTTATCAAATTAGTTTAGGGGGCAATTCGTAAAAACGTGCATAGTTCAGGGGGCTTGATGCTTTTATCCCTAAATTAAATATTCGTGGATTAACCTAGCCAAAAATGATAACAAGAACTTTTTCGTTAAAGGCAAGAAGACTTGTCTCTTCAGCCGACCAAGTAGAGTTGGGTTTGATAACAATATAATTGTCTGCATCACGAGGCAACGTAAGTAGAGATTAACCATTGATCAAATGCTCTCCATGCTCCCACATCGATTGACTTGATCTTTCAGAAAGCATAGTTGAATCCATCCAAAATATGGAGCATGTTCTTGTTCGAATAAATTGTACACCTCCGTCGAACTAATTAGCTTGTTTAACAGAATGGGTGCATAGTGTCAATTCTTCAGCAAAATCAATTCCTGAATATTTCCATACAGAAAGCCATAACTCACAAAGTTAAGAAAAGTACATAATCACCTCAGTTACAGTTTTCTTTTGTATAATTGTATAAGAGATATAATTACTGTGGAAAGTGAATAATATTATTGATCAAGAGAGTATATACTTAAACAAGTTACAGAGATAATTGCAGAGGATAATTACGGAAGATATTCAAAGATATGATCATCTAATCTAAGATAGCTAGAATACAACAAAAATATTTCCTAAGATACATTATTGCCTAATACACCTCCTCAAAATATATTTGCCATCAACAACGGAAATTTTGGAGCGTAGCAGTAAGAATCGTGACTAACGGTTCAGTGAGGTGATCCGCACGTTGATCCCGAGTATTAACATAGGAAACTCGAATGAGACCCTTGTTAACAAGGTCACAAACAAAATGGAGATCCACTGAAATATGTTTCATTCTCGAGTGTCACACCGGATGTAAGGAGAGATGTAGAGGTCCCATGTTATCGTAGCGGTTAAGAGGTGCAGTTGGAAGCGTGATACTGATTTCGCCAAAAAGATTTTTTAACCAACGAACTTCAGCCGAGACAGAGGCAACAACACGCTATTCCACCTTCGTCGAGGAACGAGCAACAACCATTTGCTTGGGTGACGACCAAGAAATTAGGTTAGCGCCAAGAAAAACAATGAAGGCTGCAGTAGAAGTGCCCATGAGACTGTCTCCCACCCAATCCGAGTCTGAAAAAGTCGTAAACGAGATGGAAACCTGGCGGCGAAGGAGGACACGATGTGTAAGAGAGCCTTTGAGATAACGGAGCACACGTTTAAGAACTGTCTAGTCTGTGGCGATCGGAGATATGCCATACACTGAGCCAAGAAATTATCTGAGAACACGACATCGGGACAAGTAAGCGCAAGATATTGGAGGACTCCAACAATTTAGCAAAACTCCATAGCATTAAAAATTGCGGCAGACGTTGATGCAAGGGGATTAGTGGCCATAAAAGTCGTGAGAGGTTTGGCACCATCCATCTTGTGCAGCGACAACAAATCATGAATATATTTCTTATGAGACAAAAACAGATCTTCACGAAAATGCACTACTTCCACACCCCAAAAAATGAGATAATTCCCATGTCTTTTATCGCAACTCTTTGTTGCAAGATGTGTGAAAGGGAATAGACTAATTTACCACATGAGCCGATGATAATTATGTCGTCCACATACATAAGCACAAAGATACGAACGGAATCTCGCAAGAGCACAAAGAGTGACGTATCAGATTTGGTTTGAACAAAACCAAAAGAGATATATGTTGCACTTAGCGCCAAATACCATGCACGGGGAGCCTGTTTGAAACCATAAATAGATTAACGAAGAAGACATACATGATCAAGACAAGTCGGATCAATGAACTCCGAGGGCTTCCGCATAAAGAAAAGCATTGTTAACGTCCAATTGATGAAGCATCCAATTGTGCATGATAGATAAAGAGAGAGCAGTTCGTATCGTGATAGGTTTAATTAGTGGGCTGAAAGTCCCCTTGTAGACAAGGCTGGGTCGCTGATGAAAGCCTTATGCTACATGGTGTGCCCTAAAACGATCAATAGAACCATCGGGTGCCTCTTAATGCGAAAGACCCACTTTAATCCAATAATCCAACGATCAGAGGGAGGTGGAACTAATGACCAAGTGCCATGTGAAGTGAGAGCGGTAAGTTCTTCATCAATGGTCGCACGCCATTTGGGATTCCCAATAGCATGCGAGACACAAGTACGTTCAATCGAGCCAAGAACCGGATGGTTGGCGACCGATAAATACACCTTAGGCTTGAATATATTATTGCGAGAATGTGTGATCATAGAATGAGCATGATCCGAAGGCGAGCCTGCAGACGGAATGGCCAAGACTGAACTCTCTGCTTGCAATGTTGCCCCAACATTGGGAACAGAAGGTGCAGAGACAAGTGGCAAAGTTTCTGGTAGCAATGTTGCCCCAACATTGGACCCAACATTGGGAACAGAGAGTGCAGAGACAGGTGCCAAAGTTTTTAGTTCCAATGTTGCCCCAACATTGGACCCACAGTGGGAGCATAAGGTGTAGAGACAGGTGCAAAAGGTTATGGTTGCAATGTTTCCCAACATTAAGAACAAAATGTAGCGATGAATTCTCTAGAGGAAAAAGAACCTAGCGAGGAGCAACCAACGGTGAAACATAGGGCAAATTCGCTCGAGGTGTTGATTCACTAAAGCCTGGGCCGCTCGGAAAACTCATTTAAAAAAATTGAACATGCCTGGAGACGTATAGTTGTCCTGTACCAAGATCAAGACACTTGTAGGATGCCTGACATGTGGAAAATCCAACAAACATACAAGCCCGAAAAGAAGGTGATAACTTGCCCAAAATATAAGAACGTAAATAGGTGTAGCATAAGCACTCGAAAACTTTAAAATGAAGATAATTAGGGGCACGACCGAAGAGCGCTTCAAAGGGCAATCTATTGTACAAAACTAGAGTAGGGAGCCGATTATATAAATAAGTCGCAGTAAGAAATGCGTAACCCCAATATTTTGGGGGAAGCCTAGAGCACGTAACAAACGTGCGATCAATTGTAACTATGTGATGGTGATGCGGTACGTTTGGTAGTGGTTAGCCAACTAATGCCATTCACAGAAAAATAACCCCTTAGAGCAAAAAATTCCCCGCCATTATTCGAGCTATTTTTTTTATTGAGGTGGAAAATTATTTTTTAACTAGAGTGCAAAATTGAGCAAACACAGTGGAGACCTCGAATTTCGCATAAAGCATATACACTCAACAATACTTAGTAAAATGATCAGCAAGCATTAAATAGTAGCGTGCACCAATAACAGACACAACTGGAGAAGGCTCCCAAACATTACCATAAATAAATTGCAACGCATGATCCAAAATAAGAGACAATTTATGAAAAACGAGTTGTTGAATTTTGTTCAAAAACCATGAACTACAATGATCAAAATCCAAATCACTAGGGGAAAACAAGGAATTTTTTTTATTTTTCAAAATAAATGAACTAATCTTCGACGAAGGGTGTCCAAAATGTTCATTCCAACAACCCTTGTGAGCATGCTCCCAAACTAACGATGTAAACCGCGGCCTCAAACTTTTTTGGCAATAGAACGTGATACACTCAATCTAAACATGATCCCCTGAATATATTAGCCACCGACTTGTGATCCTTAACAAGAAAGAAGTACGGGTGAAATTCAATAAAAACATTGTTCGCCTTTATAAACTGATGAACAAACAGAAGATTGCGGCGTGATTGGGGAACACATAATAGATTATCGAGTGTAAAAGTATGTTCAACCAAAAGAATACGTGAGACACTAGTATGAGATATAGGCAAACGTGTACCACCTGCACTGGAAACCTCAGCAAGACCTTCATACTCAGAGTGAATAGTAAAGTTCTGGAGATCAGATGTGAGCTTAGGAGGACCCCCCGAGTCAACAAGACAATCCATATTGGGAGGAGAGTGAGCCACAGGGGATGTAACAACGTGAGCGTGCGGTGGTGCATAACAATGACATGTGCGTGCACCATGACCATAAATACCACATAGTTGACAAGTGATATTAGGCCGAGTGTTGTGATTGTCCAACGGAATGTGCATGAAGGAGCTAATAAGGGGCCGACGAGCCTCGCGCAGGGTTAGAATACCCATGTTGCTGACCATGTTATTGACCACGTGCAGGGCCACCACGACTACGGCCTGATACACGAGAGTTAGAGCGTGGCTGTGTGGACATCACGTTTGCAGTAGCAACGAGAGGCAATGCTTCTTGCTCAAGATGGCGCAAATAAGCCTCTTGACTAATGAGCAAATCCTGATGTTCTGGAAAATAGATTGGAAGGTCCCGAGCACGGATGGGGCCTGCTTTGTCACGGTACGCAAAGCCAAGACCATTGAGTACATAGAGTTTGATATCATTATCTTTGAGAGGTCCATCGATGATTGCCAATTCATCTGCCTTTGATTTGACTAGTTGGAGAAATTCATAGACAAAATTTGAGCCCAACTTGATGTTTTTTCAAATCATCCGTGAGTAGAATCACCCTCGATCGAGAACAATTTACGTGGGAACGTTGAAGCATGTCCCACGCATCCGCTGAAGATTTGGCATTTGGGAAAAAAATGCATGATTGGAGGAGTGCATGATCCCATCAAGGAACAAATAAGAAGAGATTCCTAACATGTCTAGTACACGTATGCCACCATACTTTCTGGAGAGGAGCCTAGAGGAAGCCAATAAGTCCGTACCCATAGAGAAGGTGACGAACTTGGGAACGCCATGAGGCAAATTTTTCTCCATTGAGTTGCAACGGTAGTTGTTGATGGGCATTGATCAGGATCAACGCCTGACCATCGAAAGAGGAACTAGTCAGTATATGAAGCAGACGCGGCAGCGACAAGGACGCCAATGCGTCGATATGACCACCAGCCGTGGAGTTGCCGGACGTGGTGGAGTCGTCGGAAGGGTTCATCATAGGATCAAGCTATTGTTAGAGAGATTGGCATCTTGGTAACATATAAGAGATATAATTACTATGGAAGGTGAATAATATTATTGATTAAGAGAATATATACTTATACAAGTTACAAAGGTAATTACAAAAGATAATTACGGAAGATATACAAAGATATGATCATCTAATCCAAAATATGAAGGATAGAACAACAATATTTCCTAAGATACAGTATTCCCTAATAAATTGGAGTTCAACACAATTACGTAACATGAATTTCTAAGCCAATGTACCAGAGAAGAATGAAGAATAATTTGTGGATACAAATATAAAGTAGAACCAACCAAGATATTGTTTCTCAAGATAAATTTGTGCTTTTTTTGGTAAGGTATAAAACAATTTATTGTGCAACCAAAGTTGATGGGGAATAATGTTAAGAGTATTCATATGCTTCATCAGTTTGATATAAAATTCTTTGTAATGATTAGAAGCCAAAGTCATGAGCTAAGTTTCTCAGATTTTCACCAGCCGGTTGAGAATGACCCATTGGCGGTCGGGAAAGGGTCTTTCCCGACCGCTTTTCTGTCGGGAAGCCCCGGTCGGCATTTCTTTGGTCGAGAAAAGTTTACCGAACATTGTTCGGTCGACAAGGGCTTTTCCCGACCAAACATCGGTCGGGATATATTCCGACCTGTAAACTGTCGGGAAAAGCGTGAATTTTATTCACGATCGATATCCGTTCGGGACTATATGAATCTTTTTTCCGACCGGCATTCGGTCGCGAAACTTCCGACCGCTAAACGGTCGTAGTTTTCCCAATTTGTTTTCCGACTGAAACCCGGTCGGGCCTTTTTACGGGAAATCTCGACCAACCGCCGATAGGGACTTTTACCGACCGATAACCGGTCGGGATTAATATCCATATTATTCCCGACCGGTTATCGGTTGGGAATAATATCGAAATTAATCCCGACCGATATTCGGTCGGGAATAAAATTCATGTACTTCCCGCGGTCGGGGATAATATTCATCTTATTCCCGACCGATTTTCGACCGGGAATAAAAATCATCAGAAAAAAAAAATAATATTTCGGTAATAATTACCAGACTATTATTTTTTGTTCTATTTTGCAATATTTTAAAAATATTATTTAGTTTTTTTGTGTTTTAGATGAGCAATTAAAGTTTTGATTCATTGCTCAGTCTAAAACACAAAAAAGATTAAATAAGTTTTTGATTATTGAAATGTTGAATAAAGAAGTGAAAAAAAATTAATTTTGAAGTTGAAAGAAAAAAGGTTTTGAAAAAGTGTTTGAATATGAAAATAGTGTTTGAAAAAGATTTTGGAGATGAAAAAAAATTTTGGAGATGAAAAAAGTGTGTGGAGATGAAAAAATTAGGAGAATAATGAAGTGTATTTATAGAAAAAGTTTTAAAAAATTGAATTTCCGTCAAATTTGAATTTTCCACCAAGTCCCGCCAATTTTTTCGCCAAATTTGAAATGCGGTCGAGAATAATCATGACCGTTGTTATTCTCGACCGCATTGCAGTCGGAAATAAGAATAACCGTTGTTATTCCCGACTGGAATGCAGTCGGGAATAACCTTCAGCCCCCCTATAAATACCCCTCCCTATTCCACTTGAGAAATCATTCCAACATTCATCCCTTGCTAAGGTATATACGATTTCCTCTTGTTATAACTGTTTTTGTTAGTTTTCTCTATTAAGATCATTTTTATTAACTTTTTTTAATGTTTATTTGTTTTAGATATTGCGGTAAATGCAACGAGGGGCGTGTGTTTGCAAAGAATACTTGATCTAAGTATTTTCTACGCTACAACAAGTAAGTATTAATTGCCTTGGCGTCGTCGTACTCGAGTTTTAAAAATTTGATATAAATGATAAATATATTGATTTGTCAAATTAATTGTAACAATTTCTTTTTAAATTTCTTAGATTAGAAATGGATTATCGTCCCGATAGATCTTGGATGTACGATAGGATAGATAGTAATACTGGTTATTTGAATCAACATTACGTGGTTGGGGTGCGTGAATTCATACAATATGCATTACAACAGACAGATCACGTAGATCTAGGAAATCGTATTAGGTACCCGTGTCAGTGATGCATCAATTTAAATTTTTTTGATCGAAACGTAGTACGGGATCATCTTCGTAAGTGGGGGTTTGTGTATCAATATTGGATATGGGTGTTGCATGGAGAGAAGGCAAGCGAGGCATCTACATCATATGTACATGAATCCCCTTCTGCTAGTATTCACATTGATAGTCTGGTTCATGCCGATACTTCGTTTAGAGATTTGGTTGTGGATGCATATGGGGGTCGATTTGTTAAGGGAGAGGTGCGCAACGAAGATCCAAGTCCTAAGGCAAAGGAGTTCTACAAATTGATGCAGATGGGAGACAAAAAAATCAACATTAAGAAGTCGAAGACTGTGCTCCAGTGGTTTGTCGAGTTCTTAACTACCAAGACGATGCACAAAGTTGTTAATGTCGCTTGCGAAAAGTACTTAAGTTTGTCTTAAGATATTGTGGACCCAGATATTAAGGAAATGCTACCGAATATGGTTTCAGGCATGAATAAGATGCTCGCGGGGTTGGATTTAGGGTACCAAAAGATCGACGTATGTTGGAATTTTTGTTTCTTGTACTACGACAATAATGCCAACAAGGATCTCACATCGTGTCCGATATGCAAGACCGATAGGTACGAGGCTTCGAAAGTCCAGGGTCGCAAGGAAGAAATTGTGGTACTTCCCCCTAGTCCCTCGATTACAGAGGTTGTTTTATACTGTAAGCACTTCGAGACATATGACTTAGCATTTGAAGTGTCGAGAGTCAACATATAGAATGATTCACCCAGCTGCAGGCGAGGCGTGGAGAGATTTTGATCGTACGTATCCGGACTTCGCAGCAGAGCCTAGAAATGTCCGACTCGTCCTATGTACTGATGGGTTCACACTGTTTGGGCCATCTGGGAAGAACTACTCTTGTTGGCCCATGTTTGTTACCCCTTATAACCTTTCGCCGGATTTATGCATGTGACCGAAGTTCATTTTTCTGAGCCTTATTATACCCGGTCAAAAGAGTCCTCGAAAGAACTTGGATCTTTTGCTGAGACCGTTGATTGATGAGTTGAATGATCTGTGGAGTAATGGTTTGTGGACATATGACAGCTCACGAAAGGAAAACTTCCAAATGCAAGCGACCCTAATGGGGACTATTAGCGATCTGCCTGCTAACGGAATGTTGTCCTAGTGGAGCACGCACTTAAGCATGGTGGAAAAGCCTCGTGGTTCGATTGTCATCGTCGATTTCTACCAGAGGGTCATAAATGGAGGTACAACAAGAAGTATTTCTACAAGGAGGTACTTGAAGCGCCCATTCCAAGGAAGACAGAAGTGCAGATGACGGCAATTGTGGATAGGCCATGATCGGTTAAATTTGGGGCAAACTCCACAAAGGTTCCGGGCTTTAACACAACTCATAACTGGTGTCGTCGAAGCATCTTTTGGGAACTACCTTATTGGTCCACGAACTTGATTTGCCACAATCTAGATGTGATGCATTGTGAGAAGAATTGTTTTGAGAACATCATCAACACGGTGTTGGACGATGCTAAGTCGAAGGACAACATTGAGTCGAGGAACGATCTTAAGCTGTTGACCAACTGTAAAGAATTGTTCTTAACACCCAGTGGCATAGGAAGTGAGTATATAAAGCCAAAGGCAAAATATCGTCTTACTAGGGATCAAAAGAACAAGGTGCTTGATTGGCTGACCGAACTGAAGTTTCCTGATGGATATGCCTCGGACTTGGGACGATGTGTGCAAAAAAAACAAGAAAAAATGTATGGAATGAAAAGTCATGATTGTCACGTCTTCATTCAGAGATTGATCCCGATTGTATTTTGCGAATTCTTGGAACCCGAGATTTGGGGGACCTTAGTAGAGATTAGCCTTTTTTTAAAGCGATTTGCGCCCCAGAGGTGTCGGCCGAAGATATGGAGCGATTGGAGGAATCGTTTATTGTTACCATGTGCAAGATGGAAATGATATTTCCTCCTTCATTTTTTGACTATATGGAGCATTTGCCATACACCTTCCGTACGAGGCTAGAGTTGGTGGTCCAGTTCATTATAGATGGATATATCCATTTGAGAGGTACGATTTTATATTTTTAATGACAATTATCTTTTAACAATATCGATTATTTGCCTAATCTTTCATTTCTATGACCTAGGTAGATGTTCGACATGAAGGGTTCAGTAAAGAACAAGGCGAGGGTGGAGGGATCTATAACCAATCAATACCTACTTGCAGAGCTCTCCAATATGTGTTCTTAATATTTGGATGTTTCTTTTCAGACTAAATACAAAAAACTCAACAGGAACAAGACACTAGATAGCACGGAGTGGGATGATGAGCTAACAATATTTCAAAAGAAAGGGGCACCAATAGGGCCACTAAACAAAAGGCGATACTTGACTTCCGATGAGATGGAACAAATAGAGCTTTACACGCTTCTAAACTGTCCAGAGCTTGACGAATGGGTGGAGTAAGTTGTCGTTAATTATTTTTAATAACAAAATGATTAAGCGCTTTAAAGACAACTAACCTATGATGATTTTCCTATGCAGACTGTTTGTAGAAGAGGAGTGCGGTGGACTAAGTGCAATGGAGATACAATCCAAGAGGAACCAAGAGTACGTAGCATGGTTCAAGCAGACATATTCAAGTGGGAAATGCGAGACCGACGTACGAATAGATCCTCTAATCATAGGTCCAACTTATTCAGTGGCAACCTACGAGGGACACATTGTGAATGGGTTCAGATTTCACACCGATATGATTTTGGGCCCGAAGAAGAGTGATTGTAGCGGTGTTTATGTGAAGGGAGACATGGGAGGATCCGATGCTACCAACTTCTATGGAACGTTGAAAGACATTATACAGGTGGAATTTTGGGGCAGAATTCGGCCGCTATACATAGTCTTGTTCAAATGTGTTTGGTATGATATAAACGCAGGCATGTAGGAGCATTCAACGTACAAGTTGGTTGACATCAACCCGAGGCGTACCCTCAACGCCAATGAGCCATTTTTATTCGCTAACCAAGCAAAACAGGCGTACTATGTGCCATATCCAAAAAAGACGACAGAGCGACCGGGACAGAGAGGATGGTTAGCCGTATCCACTATTCTTGCCAGGCACAAAATCGATATGTCATCAGTTGCAGGATCAAAAGGTGTCGACGCAGGGATGCCGAACCAAGTGCTACAAGAGAATGCATCTAAAGGGTTTAACTTATCTGTGGACCTTTCCTCATTCAACATGAATATTGGCTAACGAGAGATTTGATGTGGTTGTCGAGGAGGCAGCAACGAAGGGCAACGAGGAACTTGAGGGCAACGAGGACGACGAGGGCAATGAGGAAGAGGAAGAGGAAGAGATAATTAGTGACTCAGATTCTGAGGATAGTATGTATGACTAGCATCGATTATGGTTTAATAGGTCGAATTTTATTTTATAAAATAATTTGATTCACGTTGTTTAATTTCCTATTATAGGCATAATTACCAATAAACAAACAACTAACACAGTTTTTAATACTTAGATTAAACGAACAAATAATACTACTACTTCGCATCAAACGAACAAATTATATACAACATAATTACAGAATAAATACGAAACTAGTTAAACATTACATAATTGGTCCAAGCATCAAACAAATTACATAAATACAAACAACTAACACAGTTTTCAACACTAAAATATCCCTAAAATAAATAAAACCACTACTACTCATAGTCCTCATCATGAAATCCAAATGTATCAGGAGCTGTGGAGGGTCCAGCACCATCATCACCATCACCGGCAAGATCGGCTGCATCACTACCAAGAGTGCATACTCGGGGTCCTCATCGGGGTCATCCTCGTACTCATCCTCATACATCGTGCAGCCCGGAGCACCATGCGCAAAAGGATCAGGACGTGGGGCGTCTCGACGAGCATCACTCATGAATCCCCCTAAAGGCATGGGTCGAGTAGGAGGAGTACCTGTAGTCCGGGTGATGTGGTGGCTCAAGTACTCGTCAACCCTCGCAGTAGTAACAACCCTAGCTTTGGGACCCACTACCATGAGTAGCTCGTGCATGATGATCAGGGTCTGGTGCCTCTCCCGATCACCTGTTCTTCTGGCCTGCCACAGATTTCTTCGCATGGTCCTCCGATTCCCAATGTGTCACGAACATCCTCTCTAACTTGTCGCTCATCCAACTATTATTCGGACGTGACACCCACTTCGGATCATCGAGCCCGTTGTAATAGTTCTTATTGGCATTGTACACGATATCCTTGTAACAGTGCTTAGCCTTCGCCTCGTATGCAGAATGTGCACGAAGCATGTCATCCAGATCAATGTAGTATATGCTCTACAATTAAATGAGGTTTTTAATTAAGGTTTCGTTAAATAAAAATCTTACTATATATATATATATATTTAGTAAACTTTCAAAATCTCACCTTAAACTTAGCCCGCATCTGTCCCTGGACTACTGGGTCGACCTCAGTGTATGAAGGAACACACGTCTTCATAAACTCCCTAATGATCAAGGTAATCGCCGTCGATAACTTTCTCCCATCGATAAATATGCCGTGCTCATCTAGCTGTACCCTATGACGGGCTCTACGGTCAGTCGAAACCTGCGGCCCTCTCGATACACCTCGGCCCGGTCTCTGCTTTGTCGCTGAAGATGGTCCTGCACCGACAACGTCTGCAGGGGAAGAAGTACTAGGACTCGGCGGTGTAGACTCTGTAGAACGTGGCCTGGGTGTTGTAGGCCTCGATGATGACGGTGGCCGAGATGATGACGATGGCCTAGATGATGACGATGGCGTCGATGCTACGTGGTTATCATCTAGTCAAAATGGTACTACTAGAACTGGTGGAGTACCGCCGCTCGATCCGATATGCCTATGTGGATGTGAATAAGGAGGGGACTTGCCAAGATCGGTATCCGGTGCATCGACAGGAGCGGGTGGTGCATAGCCAGAATGAATGATCCGTACACGAGGACCTATCCTCTGTGGACCAATAGGTGGAGTACTCGATGGAGTGCTCGATGGACCACTACGCCCACTCTTCGAGGGCTGGCCACGATCTCTATCACGAGACGACATGTCGTCAAAGAGGAGTGCTACGAACTAAGTAAAAGCATCTAAGTTAGAATTTTCCTAATTGTAGAGATGACCTAAGTTTAATCAATACTAAGTCATGTAGTTTTTTCCTAAAGGTATAAGTATTTCCCAAAGCCTAACAACTCCTAAAGGAATTTACAAATTAAATCCTAACAATTTCTACAATATCTAACAATTAATATTAAAACATGAAATATAACATTAATAATTAATATTAAAACATTAAATATAACATAAATAACTCCATAATTAACGTCCAAATAAATAAATTAACACATATAAAAAATCATATATTGTTTTCCTAAAGACATAACTAATTACTAAAATCATAAAACTATAACATTCCCTAAAAGCATAAATAATCACTAAAATCCTAAAGAACTATAACATTTCCTAAAATCTAACAATTCTTAAAGGCATAAAAGTCTAACATTTCCCAAAACCTAACAATTTCTAAAGGCATTTCCTAATTAAAACTATAACATTTCCTAAATCTTAACGACTCCTAAAGGCATACAAATCTAATATTTTTCCAAATACTAACAATTCCTAAAGGCATTTCCTAATTATATCCTAACAATTTCTACAATATCTAACAATTAAACATTAAAAAAATATTAAAACATTAAATATAACATAAAAAATAAGAAAAAGCGAAAACATTTACCGAATTTGAAGTGCCGACGGAATTCCGGTCGCGAAAAGGGGAGTTGCGGTCGGCAAAAGTAGGGGGGAGAGAGAATAACCCTATTGCCGACCGACATGCGGTCGGGAAGTCTCGGCCCAGCTGGGCCGAGATTAGGGCGACACTCTGGGCGGAAAATTTCACGCCCAGAGTATTCCCGACCTCAGTGCGGTCGGGAATGGATTTTAAAAAGTTCCCGACCGATTATTGGTCGAGAAAATACGTCCCGACCGAATATCGGACGTGAATGCTTTCGACTGAAATTCGGTTAGGATTTTCCGGTCGGAATTGGACGCGAAATCTTGTAGTGCTCTCAACAGTCATTTCCTCCAGAAAAATAGAAAAATTAAAATCCATTTTTACATGATCAAAATAACTATATCAATGGCAAACCCCAAGAGCTTCAGACGTTCTTTATCAGTCGGAAAAAGATCCATTTGACAGCCACTGATCGTACATAATGGCATTTTGCCATATAAATATATGTCAAAAAAAAAGTGAGAAGAAGCGGTTTGTTATTCCTTTTGTTGGAAAATCAAGTAAATGAAACGAGTTTGTACAATCGACTTTGGTCGAGTTTAGTACATGGGTGAATGAGAAGTTGATGCTCAATGTTGACTAATTAAAGTCGAAAATATTGTATGTCAATATTTAATATTTATGTTTTACGTAAACAGAATTATATAATTTTCTCGTTTATTTTATATATGGAAAACAATAAGCATCAAACAGATAATTAATTATCTTAGGAAATCTTTCCATAACATTTACCTATCTGTTTTTTTATAAACTGAAACGTGTCTACGTTCATCCAAGATCTTTGTGAGATCTGTACTAATCGTAATTATCTTAACCACGTTTCTTGGTGGCTAAGTCTTCCAACTTTTTCCAAGACTTCCCGTAGGGTTTTTATCATCGAAAACAAAAGAATACATAAATAAAAAGACCTTTTTGCGTAACCAAAATATTTTCTCATCGTGTAGTGGTAGAGGAAATTCATAGTTCGAGTTCCCCGGAGTTGTTCAAGTTCGTGCCAACTGTCCAACTCGTTAGTCGTATCATGGGAGACTGTCGCTCACTTATTCTCAAGCACTTAGAGAGGGCGAGTTTGTTTTAAGAAAACCGCAAAGTCCTCGATTTCCCGTTTCTTCGTTCATCCGATTGAGTTTTATTCGGTAACAATAATCTTGATTGTTGTAATTTTCGTTCTTTATTATTATTTATATATATGTATATTTTTGGGGTGCAAAGTGTAATTTACTATGGGATGCAAATACAACATTTAAAATTTTTAAACTGAAAATATGACGTGGCGGGGCAGTTTATTGACGTGGTACCCATTGTACCGCCAAGTAGGCAGATTTAGCCCGAATAAGGCCTTTGGGCATTTTTGAAAGTGTTTTAAAAACATACAGGGCATATTTGTAAGGCCCGAAAAAACCCGGCATATTATCTATTTTTTATAATGTTAACAGACATTTTTAATATTTCGTCATGTCTTCGGTTTCAATAATTAATTGTGTCTATGTGTGTGTATACACTACAAGATAACAGGGTCAATAGGGACCTAAATGAGGTCTCTATTGAACCCGTCACCGGTTCTGAAGGTCAATATTGACCTCACGTAGGTCGCTATTGTGCGGTTCTTATGGACCTCTGTCGCTTGCCATCAGGGAACGCAATTAGGCCAATGATACTTTAAAACCAATAGCGAACTAAATTAGCTACCTATTGTTATTGAATCAATAGGAACCGTAGTTGGGTCCCTATCATTTTTCATATAATAGGGACCGCCATTAGGTCCCTATTGACTCAAAAACAATAGGGACATAACTCCGATCCCTATTGTTTTTTTCGTCAATAGGGACCTAATTACGGTCCCTGTTACTATTATTAGGGACCACATATAGTAATATGGACCGCAGTTATGTCCCTACTAATATTCAAATAGTACTCTATGAATATTATTAGTAAGGACCTAACTGCGGTCCCTAATAATAGTAATAGGGACCGCAATTAGGTCCCTACTAATATTCATAGAGTATTTATGAATATTAGTAGGCACCTAATTGCAGTCCCTACTACTATTCATAGAGTACTCTATGAATATTAGTAGGGACATAACTGCGGTCCCTAATAGTCTGCGAGGAAAAGAAAAAAAATATTTCGGAATATATATATATATATATATATATATATATTGTAGAATTGTGATTATAACAAGATCAAAACAATAAAATAATGAAGAAAAAGTTAATATAACGACATGAAAGTATTAATGAATGTAAAAAAATGAATGAAATATGACTAATAATAGAAAATAAAATATGAATGAAAACAAAAAGACGAATGAAAAAAAAAGTGAAAGAAAAGAAAGTGTAGATCCAAAATAATAGAAAAAGAAGATTGTGTTGGTGATTTGTCTTTTGTGTTGGGTAATTTTTGTTTTGAATTTGTGTTGGTAAAAGAAGAAAAGTTTTTGTGGTGAGTGATTTTTGGAGAAGATAGTCATTTTGTGTTGAAAAAGAAGATAGTCATTTTGTGTTGGATGTTTTTTGTGTAAGAGTGGTGAGTATATATATACAGGAGAGGGTGAAATTTTCAAATTTTCGTCAAATTTAAATTTTTCCCTCAATCCCGCCTAAACTTTTTGCCAAAATTTCAATTTTTTGGATTTTAGTGACCTAACTGCGGTCCCTAATTATAAATAGTGACAACACTTAGGTCACTAATTTTGAATATGCACCGCAGCGCAGCCCCTACTAATATTCATCTTGGAAATTTGATATTTTTTTTATTGATGTTGGTGCGTTTGTGATTTCTGGTAACCAAACTCATTGCAACATCTGAATTATGAAATAAATGTTTGCCAACCAAACTCATAGTAGTTTAGTTGTGAAATAATGGATTGAATGAGATTGAGCGAGTTATTAACGTTCAACATATATCACATGTTCTACAACTAATCATCACTAGCTAGTAGTAGTTGTTATTCATTTTTATGCTTTACTTCAGTAATGTTAACATAGATATTAAATAATAAATTAATAGTATTCAGGAATATTACAAACACACCAACATCAATAAAAAAAATCAAATTTCAAGGATGAATATTATTAGGGACAACACTTAGGTCCATAATAATGCCACAGGGACCGCACTACAGTGTCTACATAAATTAATGACCTAACTGCGGTCCTTAATTATTAATAGTGACCGTACTAAGGTCACAAATTTTAAATAGGACCGCAGTGCGGTCCCTGCTGCCTTTAAATGCGGTTCCTACTAATATTCATCCTTGAAATTTGTTTTTTATTGATGTTGGGGTGTGTGTGATTCCTAGCAACCAAACTCATTGCAACATGTGAATTGAAGTAATAAATGATTGCAAAACCAACCTCATAGTAGTTTAGTTGTGAAATAATATATTAAATGAGATTGAGGGAGTTATTAACGTTCAACATATATTTCATGTTTTACAACTAATCGTCACTAGTTAGTTGTAGTTGTTATTCATTTTTAAGCTTTACTTCACTAATGTTAACATAGATATTAAACAATAAATTAATACTATTCTAGAATATTACAAACACACTAACATCAATAGAAAAAATCAAATTTCAAGGATGAATATTAGTAGGGACAGCACTTAGGTCCCTAATAATGCAACAGGGACCGCACTGCGGTCCCTATTCAAAATTAGTGACCTAACTGCGGTCCCTAATTATCAATAGGGACCGCACTTAGGTCATTACTTTTAAATAAGGACCGCATCGCGGTCCCTGTTGCCTTATTAGGGACCTAAGTGCGGTCCCTACTAATATTCATCCTTGAAATTTAATTTTTGTTTATTGATGTTGGTGTGTTTATGATTCCTAGCAATCAAACTCATTACAACATGTGAATTGAAGTAATAAATGATTGCAAAACCAACCACATAGTAGTTTAGTTGTGAAATAATATATTGAATGAGATTGAGCGAGTTATTAATGTTCAACATATATTTAATGTTTTACAACTAATTATCGCTAGTTAGTTGTAGTTGTTATTCGTTTTTATGCTTTACTTCACTAATGTTACCATAGATATTAAACAATAAATTAATACTATTTTAGAATATTACAAACACACCAACATTAATAAAAAAAAAAATCAAATTTCAAGGATAAATATTAGTAGGAACCGCATTTAGGTCCCTAATAATGCAAGAGGGACCCAACTGCAGTCCATATTTAAAATTGGTGACTTAACCGTGGGCTCTAATCCTTAATAGTGACCACACTTAGGTCACTAATTTTAAATAGGGACCGCGTTGCGGTCTCTGTTGTCTTACTAGGGACTTAAGTGTGGTCCCAACTAATTAACTAATGATTACAAGATTAATTATGTAATATATTTATTGCATAAATATTTGTATATTAAAATAATTTTGGAATTAATAAGTGGTTAATGAAGTAAATATAATTTTTTTAAAGATGGATAAATATCTTGAAAAGTATATGAATTGGAGACTTAATTTAAATATTGAATGATAGAAATTATAGGAAGATCATAAGGTGGAAGGTAGGAATTATAAGGGAGTGGTAGGAATATAATTATAAATGTAACGGTTGGGTATTTATAGAATAGACCAAGACTATTGGCTACGGAATAATCCTTAGGCAATAGTCATTGGCTACGGTACAATCCGTAACCAATAGTCTTTGCCTATGGAATATTCCGTAGCCTATAGTCACTGCCTACGAAAAATCCGTTGGTAATGCGTATTCCATTGTTTTTCCTTTTTAGTAGTTTGAGTGTATTTTTATTCAATTTTTTATTAATTACCTTTTTTCCCTAAAAGTTTGTTTATTGTCTTTTGAAATTTTAGTTTTTATGAAATTCGTGAAAACATACTAATAAATAGTTTGGAAGTGTTTGGTGAAAGAAGAAATAGAATCGGGCTTGTTTTACGACTTTCGATTCATTACATTTTTTCCCCAAAAGTTAATTTAATGTCTTTTGAAATTTTATTTTTTATGAAATTCGTGAGATCATACAAATAAATAGTGTAGAAGTGTT
Organism: Linaria vulgaris; assembly: GCA_948329865.1. Lineage (NCBI taxonomy): Eukaryota > Viridiplantae > Streptophyta > Magnoliopsida > Lamiales > Plantaginaceae > Linaria > Linaria vulgaris. Next base: position 6,272,207 of record OX415251.1, read on the forward strand.
TTGTGAATTAAGAAATGGAATCGGGTTTGTTTTACCACTTTTAATTAATTATATTTTTTCCCACAAAAGTTCGTTTACTGTCTTTTGATTTTTTTTAATAAAATTCGTGAAAACATACTATTAAATAGTTTAGAAGTTTTTGGTGAAAGAAGAAAGGGAGTCGAATTTGTTTTACGACTTTTGATTAATTACATTTTTTCTCCAAAAGTTCGTTTATTGCCTTTTGATAACAAATCCTAATATAATATTAAGTAAACAACAAACTGAAAACTCGGGCCCGTTCCATCAATGTTCTTCGCAAGAGGAAATAAGTCGTTCGAAAGATTAATATTATCATTGTTGAGTAATTCAAAAAGGGGTTGCCATTCATTAGTCCCTTGACCTACATAGGGCTGTCTAGATGAGCTTCCACAATTCAAGCTTTGACTCCCGCACTGTTGGCGTTCTTGATCAAGTATTTTCTCCATGTCAGCTAATCGTAGGTTTTGGGTACGCACTAGTTTTTGTGTCTCTTTTAAGAGTATTGCTTGTTCGGCCATATGCTCATTCACTGGTTTTTCCAATCTAATAGTCCTTATCTTCTTCCCCATTGGACACCCTTCCTGGCGCAATGTTATGTGCTGTAGGAACAACACCGCTAGGCAGGCCTCTATATCTCCCCTTCTTTGTCTTTTTTCCATTTGCTTCCTGTACAAAATCCAAAATCCTCGCGCTTGGCCAATCAGCTTCAAAGAGCCCATATTCCCTTTTAAGTATGTTGCACCATAGCCACTCGAGTCCACATGTACGCCTCATGGAATTTCATCTCCATATTGAAATACTTGCTCTATAACGATATTTTGAAAGACATAATCAATAATATTATATAATATAGACTTAATGCAATAATTTCAAAATTAATAACTCGTAATTAATGTACCTTTCGCTGTGGATGCTCATCGGTGCGAATGGATCCACCAATATATGTTGAAGATGCAGAGTTGCTACCCATGTGGCTCTTGTTCGCATTTCTCTTCTTTGATGCCTGGTCAGAAATCTTCTTTGTGTCTTCTTCCTCCCAATATGGTTTGTATTTTTCGAACAAGATGTCATACATCCAACAATAAGGTTGGCCTTCCTAAGCATGATCACTACCCTTTCATAGTACAACCTCTTGGCCCGAGAAACATTGTCAGAAAATCGTACTTGTGGAGTTCTCTTGAATGCAAAGTTTATCGCATCATCATCATTACTATCCCATGTATACGTTCCCTTGAAAACAAAAAATAAATGTCTAATTAGTAATTAAATTAACATTATAATATAATTAAAGATAAAATATTTATAATAAGTCCTTGTTTACCTTAAATCGTTTTTCCATTGCCACTAGGTCGTTTTCAGTGATACGGTCGAATGTTGGTGCCATCGTCCGTAAACACCTCTTGATGATCACACTAATAGTGCTTGAAATTTGATTTTTTTTGTGTGTTTTCCATTCTCCAAGTTCATTAACCGCAATGGAGCGTCGCTTCAAAGGGTCTTCTTGTGGTAGGTCGCCTTGCATCAAACCCGAGTACGCGATGGGTAGAACTACCTGCACTCGAGCGTTGCGAGCCAGTAGGTGAGGGGCGCCCTATGGACAAAGGTGGTGGAACCATCTCCTCATCTTCATCTTTATTTTCTTCTTCGTCATCTTCATTTTCCTCTTCGTACTCGGGTTCCACATCCTTGAAACCGTGAGATACACGGTCATTGGGAGGAGTGGTGAGAGCCCTTGCCAAAGGGAGAATATGAGGCCTCGCCATCAAGGGTCGACGATCCATTAACGCAACTTCATTAGGGAGTGTATTAACACTTAGCACGGCTTCATTGTGGCACTCATTAGTAGTGACATTGCGACCTCGATTATGAACACTTTGCCTTTGAATATTTTGAAGGCTAATTCTATTAGTTGCATTAATAGTTTTTGAAGGGCAAGAGGCTTGATTGTGATCTTCCATTACAAAAAGAAAGAATAATTTATATAATAGAGATTGAGATATGTGTTGTGAATGAGTTGATATATTTTGCATGGAAAATGGAGTATTTATAGGAAAAAATTTAATGTTTTATTTTTGCACGAAGGCTACAGACGCCACCCGTACCCAATGCCCAAAGGCGACGGACTTATAGGCGATGGGTGTAGTCCGTCGCCTAATATATATATATATTTTATTTTTTTTAAAATGTTTTTTGACTATGGGCGACGGATGTTCCCGTCGCCAACGGTTAAGAGCGACGAGATATATCCGTCTCCAATGAGTTTTAATTTTTTTTAAAAATATACAACAAATGACCAAGTGCAACAGATTTTTTGTAGCCAATGGCAAAACCACCATTGCCACCACCATCCATAGCTAATGGTCCTAGCCAAAAACCATTTTGGTTGTAGTGAGATATTTTGGTTGCCTGTGGTTTAGATATATTGTTGGTTGTGCTGTCAAAGGAAGATAATAGGATGGGCCTTGGTGAGTTAACACCAATTCAAATCCATCAAAATTGTTTGTCTTTAAGGTCCTCAAACTTACTGTTATCTTCCAAATCGCATAGGTTTTTTTTTTTTTAAGAGAGTTGGAAGGGAACAATGTGAAGCAAATTCATATGTTTTATCTGTTTGTTATGAAATGTTATCTTATGTTTGAAAGACAAATCCATGTGCTTTTGTTTCTCAAGTTCACCAGCCTCCACATCCACTAAACTATTGAACACTTAATAATCTGAACTTCTCAAGCATAAATGATGCACAACTTCTCACTTATATATACAACACATTTCTTAGCTTCAAGCACTAACAACCAATTTGGTAGATAATAATCATAGTTCCTAACTATCATTTGATACAAAATCATGTTTCCTTTGTTTCCACAATAATATTTTATTACATCAATGGCAATTCCCAGGATTCTTAGACGCTATTTGTCAGCCAAAAAAGGATCATCTTCAACATGATCGGACATTCCAAATGACCATTTTGCAGTTTATGATGGAGAAAGTGAGAAGAGACGTTTTTTCGTTCCTTTATCGTACTTGAACCACATTGATTTTCAAGATATGTTATGTCAAGCTGAAAAAGAATTTGGATTTCATCAACCAAGGGGGCTGGCCCAATCATTCCTTGCAACGAAGATTTATGCATGGATGTTGCTTCCAACTTGGCCTGAAGATAATATACACCAATCGATCCTTTTAGGACAGATTTTTAGATTAGCTTCATAGTTTTTTTGCTTTCTATTTTGTGGAGTGTTATTATGGAGTAATGTATTAGGGTATTATGGTCATTGTTTATATTATGGTTTGGTCTCTTGTAAATACTCTTATATATATAGCATGCAAACCTAAGGGTTCGGGCTTTCACTTTCGTAATATTCTTGTACATAATGCTTCTAGTGTATTTTTGTTTCTTTAAAGAGACACATTTTTCATTATTTTAGTTACACTCCCATCATTTTTTTTTTAATTTGTTTTATTTTTGTTATTTTAAGATTTAAAAAATTTGGGGTGTTACAGATCGTTTCCAATAATCAATTTGTTTTTGAACCATACCCAAAGCTAGCTAAAATATGAATTTAACGTAGAAAACAAGAGACGTACATTTTTTTTTTGATAGACACTACAAGATTTCGGGCTCATTCCCAACCGAAAAATCCCGATCGGATTTCTGTCGTGAGCATTCCCGACCGAAGATCGAGCGGGACGACTTTTTCCGACAGAATATGGGTCGGGAAAGGATATTCCTGACTGCATTTTGGTCGAGAAAATTATTCTCGATCGAATTGCGGTCGAAAAACCTGGGTGGGAAATTTCCTGCCAAGGGTGTAGCCCTAATCTCGGCCCATTAGGGCCGAAACTTCCCAACTGAATTTCGGTCGGGAATGAGTCATTCCCGACCAAAATTCGGTCGGGAAAGAGGGATGTATTTCTATAAATACCTCCCTACTCCTCTTCATTTTCACACTTACTTTTTTCTCTCTCCCTTATTTTTCTCGACCTCCTCCCCCTCTTTCGCGACAGAAAATATGTCGCCACTTCGATCCGGTAAGTTTTTTTGCTTTTTCTTGTATTTTATATTTTATTTTATATTTTAATGTTATTAATTTATGTTATATTTAATGTTTTAATATTAATTGTTAGATATTGTAGAAGTTGTTAGGATTTAATTAGGAAATGCCTTTAGGAATTGTTAGGCTTTGGGAAAATGTTACATTTTTATGCCTTCAGGAATTGTTAGGCTTTAGGAAATGTTATAGTTTTATGATTTTAGTAATTATTTATGCCTTTAAGAATTGTTAGGCTTTAGGAAATGTTATAGTTTTATGATTTTAGTAACTATTTATGCCTTTAGGAATTGTTAGGCATTAGGAAATGTTAGAGTTTAGTAATTATTTATGACTTTAGGAAAACTATATATGATTTTTATATGTGTTAATTTATTTATTAGGACGTTAATTATGGAGGTATTTATGTTATATTTAACGTTTTAATATTAATTATTTATGTTACATTTAATATTTTAATATTAATTGTTAGATATTGTAGAAATTCTAAAGATTTAATTAGGAAATGCCTTTAGGAATTGTTAGGCTTTGGGAAATGTTAGATGTTTATGCCTTTAGGAATTGTTAGGCTTTAGGAAATGTTATACCTTCTTTTATTTTAGTAATTAGTTATGCCTTTAGAAATTGTTTGGCTTTAGAAAATGTTATAGATTAGTAATTATTTATGACTTTAGGAAAAAGTTATATAACTTAGTATTGATTAAATTTAGGTCATCTCTATAATTAGAAAAATTCTAACTTAAATGCTTTTACTTAGTCCGTAGCACTCCTCTTCGACGACATGTCGTCCCGTGATAACGATCGTGGCCAGCCCTTGAAGAGAGGGCGTAGTGGTCCATCGAGCACTCCATCCAGTACTCCACCTACTAGTCCACCGAGGATTGGTCCTCGTCTACGGATCATTCATTCTGGCGGTGCACCACCCGATCCTGTCGATGCACCTAATACCGATCTTGGCGAGTCCCCTGCTTCTTCACATCCACATAGGCGTATCGGACCGAGCGGCGGTACTCCACCAGATCTAGTAGTACCATTTCGACTTGATGATGATCACGTAGCATCGACGCCATCGTCATCATCTAGGCCATCATCACCATCGAGGCCTACGAAACCTAGGCCACGCTCTATGGAGTCTACATCTACGGGTCCTACTACTTTTTCCTCTGCAGACGATGTCGGTGCAAGACCATTTTCAGCGACGCAGCAGAGACCAGGCCGAGGTATATCGAGAGGGTCACAAGTTCTGGTTGACCGTAGAGCCCATCGTAAGGTCGAGCTGGATAAGCACAACGTATATATGGATGAGAGCAAGATAGCATCGACGATTACCTCGATCATTAGGGGGTTTATGAAGACGTGTATTCCTTCATACACCGAGGTCGATCCAGAAGTCCAGGGACATGTGTGGGTTAAGTTTAAGGTGAGATTTTGAAAGTTTTCTAAATATATATACATAGTAAGATTTTTATTTAACGAAACCTTAATTAAAAACATTATTTAATTGTAGAGCATATACTACATTGATCCGGCTGACATGCTGCAGGCACATTCCGCATACAAGACGAAGGCTAAGAGGTGTTACAAGGAAATCATGTACAATGCGAAGAAGAACTATTACGACAGGCTCGATGATCCGAAGTGGGCGACGCGTCCGAAGAACAGTTGGATGAGCGGTAAGTTAGAGAGGATATTCCTGATGCATTGGGAGTCGACTGACAATGCGAAGAAATCAGAGTCAGGCCAGAAGAACAAGTGAGGAGGAGAGGCACCAGACCCTGATCGTCATGCACGAGCTACTCATGCTAGTGGGTCTTGGAGCTACACGAAGATTCGATGTAGGATGGTATGTCTTATTAAATTATGTTTCTATATGAATAATATTATTGTCTTGAATTTAAATAGCTAAAATAACAAATGTATATCAATATGCATGCTGCTTCTCGACCTCTAGGGGCCCATGAGCCTCGGCACGATGATGTATATCGTTATTAGCACACACATGTGCCCAATGGTCTGCTAGAGGGAGCTCCACGTCGTCGCGTTTGGGTCACCCCAAGTATAGGGCTATCTACGTAAGTATTTAACTTGTAAAGCATTCTTTGATTATTGTATTAACATATGTCTTCCTTAATTATGTACAAACAATTATGACAAAATGAACATGAGGACTACATAGGCCGTATGACCAAGAGGTACGAGGCGGATCGTTCTGCATGGCTACCACTAGATCACGAGCTGTGGAGTATGGCGATAGGAGGATTGAAAAGGTTGCGGGTCTCCCTACGGATGCACGTCACGATCGATTTGGTTACTCGACGAAGAACAAGCCAGACACGACACATGATTATGCGAGGGGGTTAGAGAGGGAGAACCGTTATCTTAGGACTGTTACTGATGAAAGGGTTGACGAGCTTGTTACTCACGTAGAGTACTTGACCCAGCACATCACCCAGACTACATGTACTCCTCCTTCTCGACCCATGCCTATAGGGGGATTCGTGTGTGATGCTCGTCGAGCCGGCCAGCGTTCCTCGCCCCCCCTCTTGATCCTTTTGCGCATGGTGCACTGGACTACACGATGTATGATGATGAGTACGAGGATGACCCAGATGATGACACTCTCGATGGTGATGCAGCTGATCTTGACGGTGATGGCGATGATGGTGATGGACCCTCTACAGCTCCTGATACATTTGGCTTTCATGATGAGGATTATGAGTAGTAGTAGTTTTATTTGTTAGTTTTATTTAAGTATTGAAAATTGTGTTAGTTGTTTGTATTTATGTAATTCGTTTGATGCTTGGACCAACTATGTAATGTTAAACTAGTTTCGTATTTATAATGTAATTATTCGGAGTAGTAGTGTATTATTTGTTCGTTTTATCTAAGTAATGAAAACTGTGTTACTTCTTTGTTTATTGGTAATTATGTAATGTTGTTATTACTACAAGCATGAATACAAACTATAATATGAAATTAAACAACGTGAATTAATTTTTTTTATAAAATAGAAATTGACCACTAAATCATATTATACATACAATCCTCAGAATCTGAGTCAGTCATTATCTCTTCATCTTCCTCTTCCTCATTGTCCTCGTCTTCCTCGTTGCCCTCCTCTTCCTCGTTGCCATCCACTACTGCCACCTTGTCAACCACATCAAATCCCTCGTTGGGCAATTGGATATTCATATCGAATGAGGAAAGGTCCACGCATAAGTTAAACCCTTCAGATGCATTCTCTTGTAGCACTTGGTTCGGCATCCCTGCGTCAACATCGTTTGATCTCGTAACTGATGACATATCAATTATGTGTCTGGCAGGAATAGTGGATACGACCAACCATCCTCTCTGTCCCGGTCGCCCCGTCGTCTTCTTTAGATAAGGCATATAGTACGCCTGTTTTGCTTGGTTAGTGAATACAAACGGCTCATTGGTGCTGAGGGTACGCCTCGGGTTGATGTCAACCAACTTGTACGTTGAATGCTCATGCTTACCAGCGTCTATATCATACCAACCACATTTGAACAAGACTATGTACAGGGGTATGATTCTGCCCCAATATTCCACCTGTATAATGTCTTTTAATATTCCATAGAAGTTGGAAGCATCGGATCCTCCCATATCTCCCTTCACATAAACACCGCTACAATCACTCTTCTCCGGGCCCAAAATCTTATCGATGTGGAATCTGAACCCATTCACCATGTATCCCTCGTAGGTTGCCACTGAATTAGCCGGACCTCTGATTAAAGATGTATTCGTACGTCGGTCTCGTATTTCCCACTTGAATATGTCTGTTTGAACCATGCTACGTACTCTTTGTTCCTCTTGGATTGTATCTCCATTGGACTTAGCCCACCGCACTCCTCTTCTACAAACTTTATGCATAGGAAAATCATCATAGGTTAGTTGTCTTTAAAGCGCTTAATCATTTCGTTAATAAAAATAGTTAACGACAACTTACTCCACCCATTCGTCAAGCTCTTGACAGTTTAGAAGCGTGTAAAGCTCTATTTCCTCCATCTCATCGGAAGTCAAGTATCGCCTTTTGTTTGGTGGCCCTATTGGCGCCCCTTTCTTTTGAAATATTCTAAGTTCATCATCCCACTCCGTGCTATCTAGTGTCTCGTTCCTATTGAGTTTTTTATATTTACTTTGAAAAGATACATCAAAATATTGAGAACACATATTGGACAGCTCATCAAGTAGGTATTGATTAGCTATGGATCCCTCCACCCTAGCCTTATTCAGTACTGAACCCTTCATGTCGAACATCCGCCTAGTTCATAAAAACGAAAGATTTGGCAAAGAATCGATATTTTTAAAAGGTAATTGTTATTAAAAATATAAAATCGTACCTCTCGAATGGATACATCCATCTATATGAACTGGACCACCAACTCTAGCCTCGTACGGAATGTGTATGTCTAAATGCTCTATAGAGTCGAACAATGAAGGAGGAAATATCATGTCCATCTTGCACATGGTAATAATAAACGATTCCTCTAATCGCTCCATATCCTCGGTCGACACCTCTGAAGCGCACATCGCCTTGAAAAAAAGGCTAATCTCTACTAAGGTCCCCGAAATCTCGGGTTCCAAGAAGTCGCGAAATGCAATCGGGATCAATCTCTGTATGAAGACGTGACAATCATGACTCTTCATTCCATAAAATTTTCCTTGATGGTTTTGCACACATTGTCCCAAGTCTGAGGCATATCCGTCAGGAAACTTCAGTTCGGTCAGCCAATCAAGCACCATGTTCTTTTGATCCCTCGTAAGACAATTTTTTGCCTTTGGCTTTATATACTCACTTCCTCTGCCACTGGGTTTCAAGAATAATTCTTTAAGGTTGGTGAACAGCTTAAGACGTGCCTCGACTTAATGTTGTCCTTCGACTTAGCATCGTCCAACACCGTGTTGATGATGTTCTCAAAAAAGTGCTTGTCACAATGCATGACATCTAGATTGTGGCGAATCAAGTTTGTGGACCAATAAGGTAGTTCCCAAAAGATGCTTCGACGACACCAGTTACGAGTTGTGTTAAATCCCGAAAGCTTTGTGGAGTTTGCCCCAAATCTTACCGAACGTAGCCTATCCAAAATTGCCCTCATCCCACTCCTGTCTTCATTCAAATGGGTGCTTCAAGTAAGTCCCTACCCTTGTAGAAATCCTTCTTGTTGTACCTCCATTTATGACCCTCTGGTATAAACCGACGATGACAATCGAACCACAAGGCTTTTCCACCATGCTTAAGTGTAAAAGAATCTGTCTCACACATGCAATAAGGACACGCCACCTTACCGTGCGTGCTCCACTGGGACAACATTCCATAAGTAGAAAAATCGCTAATAGTCCACACTAGGGTCGCTCGCATTTGGAAGTTTTCCTTTCGTGAGCTGTCATATGTCCACAAATCATTCAACTCATCAATCAACGGTCTCAGCAAAAGATCCAAGTTCTTTCCAGGACTCTTTGGACCGAGTATAATAAGGGTCAGAAAAATGAACTTTTCGGTGGAAGGTTATAAGGGGTAACAAACACGGGCCAACAAGAGTAGTTCTTCCCAGATGGCCCAAACGGTGTGAACCCATCAGTACATAGGCCGAGTCGGACATTTCTAGGCTCTGCTGCGAAGTCCGGGTACGTACGGTCAAAATCTCTCTATGCCTCGCCTGCAGCTGGGTAAATCATTCTATCTGTTGACTCTCGACACTTCAAATGTCAAGTCATATGTCTCGACGTGCCTACAATATAAAACAACCTATGTAATCGAGGGCCTAGGGGGAAGTACCACAATTTCTTCCTTGCGATCCTGGACTTTCTACCAGCGTCGTACCTATCGGTCTTGCATATCGGACATGATGTGAGATCCTTGTTGGCGTTATCGTCGTAGTACAAGAAACAAAAATTCCAACATACGTCGATCTTTTCGTACCCTAAACCCAAACCCGCGAGCATCTTATTCATGCTTGGAACTGTATTCGGTAGCCTTTCCTCAATCTCTGGGTCCATAATATCTTTAGACAAACTTAAGTACTTTTCGCAAGCGACATTAACTACTTTGTGCATCGCCTTGGTAGTTAAGAACTCGACAAACCACTGGAGCACAGTCTTCGATTTCTTACTGTTCATTTTTATGTCTCCCATCTGCATCAATTTGTAGAACTCATTTGCCTCGGGACTTGGATCTTCGTTGCACACCTCTCCCTCAACAAATCGACCCCCATATGCATCCACAACCAATTCTCTAAACGAAGTATCGGCATGAACCGGACTATCAACGTGAAAACTAGCAGACAGTGATTCATGTACATATGATGTAGATGCCTCGCTCGCCTTCTCTCTATGCAACACCCATATCCAATATTGATACACAAACCCCCACTTATGAAGATGATCCCGTACTACGTTTCGATCCAAAAACTTTAAATTGATGTATCTCTGGCACGGGCACCTAATACGATTTCTTATATCTACGTAATATGTCTGTTGTGATGCATATTGTATGAATTCACGAACCCCAACCACATATTGTTGATTCAAATAACCAGTGTTATTATCTATCCTATCGTACATCCAAGATCTATTGGGACGACAATCCATTTCAAATCCAAGAAAATTAAAAAGAAATTTTTACAATTTATTTCACCAATCAATATATTTATCATTTATATAAAAAAATTAAAACACGGGTACATAGAAGCCAAGGCAATTAATACTTACTTGTTGTAGCGTAGAAAATACTTACGTCAAGTATTCTTTGCAAACACACGCCCCTCGTTGCATTTACCGCAATATCTAAAACAAAGAAACATTAAAAAAAAGTTAATATAAACGATCTTAATTGAGAAAAACAAACAATAAATAGTTATAACAAGAGGAAGTCGTAGATACCTTAGCAAGTGATGAATGTTGGAATGACTTCTCAAGTGGAATAGGGAGGGGTATTTATAGGGAGGCTGACAGTTACTCCCGACCGAATTTCGGTCGAGAATATTAGGGTTTAAGGTTTAGGGGTATTGGCGATTGATTTTCGGTAGGGAATAATATTCATATTTTTAATTTCACAATTTCGCTCTCCATTTTAGATAAATCGTTGATTTAATGATCAAGTACATTAATATTAGTTATATATTACTAAAAGCCTCAAAAAAAAAAAAATTAGTTGCACGTTTATGAATCGTTTGAAGAGTCGATTCATATTGTCACTTATAAATAGATTGTTATATGTGGCTGCTAATAATGTAACTACATACGATTATGTTAAACATATGTTAATATATATATATATATATATATATATATATATCACAATTAGCCTCTCTATACTAACGTTTGTAACAAATGTTAATCGTCAATTGTGAATACTCCTTTATACTACGTATGATTAATATATGTAAAAGTTCAAACTACCTTAACTTATATTCCAATAATCTATACTAATTTCATAATTAAAAGTACATTAAACTAACCAACTATTATTGCAATTAATGTATTTAGTGAGATTCTATAATTATACTTAACAAGCACATCAAGTTTTTTCAAAATATCAAAAAAAATAATATAAAATATTCAACATCATTCCCGACCGATTTTCGGTCGAGAATGACACTTATTCCCGACCAAAAATCGGTCGGGAATAACAATCAAACTTATTCCCTACCGCTTTTTGGTCGAGAATAATGTTCAAAGTAATTCTCGACCGAAAATCGGTCGTGAATAATAGTTAAACTTTTTCAACCGAAATGCGGTTGGCATTGCACAAATTTCTGGGCAAGAATACTTTGCCGACCGAATTTCGGTTGGCAATTTTTGGATATTTGGCGGGTTGGGAAATTTTTTAAATTTTCCGACCGATTTTTGGTCGAGAATACTCGAAAAAATTGGGGGGACTCGGTGGGAAATTCAAATTTGCCGAAAATTCAATTTTTTTTTACTTTTTCTATAAATTCACTTCCTTATTCTCCTCATTTTTTCATCTTCAAACAATTTTTTCATCCTCAAATACTTTTTCAAACACCTTTTTTTATCTTCAAACAATTTTTACATCTTCAAACACTTTTTTCTTTCAACCTCAAAATTAACTTTTCACTTCTTTCTTCAACTTTTAAATAATCAAACACTTATTTAATTTTTTTGTGTTTGAGATTGAGCAATGAATCAAAAATTTAATTCCCAAAATTGCCGACGGGAAACCCTGGGCGGGAAATTAGTGAAGCCCTAGTCTCGGTCCAGCTGGGCCGAGACTTCCCGACAGAATTTCGGTTGGGAATGAATCATTCCCGATCGAAATTATGTCGCGAAAGAGGGAGGTAATCATCCTCTTCATTTTCACACTCACTTTTTTCTTTCTCCCATATTTATATTATTTCGACCGTTGACCGGTCGGGACTTATCGGTCGGGATAACCGGTCGGAAATTTTATGATCGGGATTCGATCGGAATTGCCGGTCGGGAAAAGTCGGGGCCGACCGAACTCCGGTCAGGAAAACTTTTTCCGACCGAAGCAATGCCGACCTGCACGTCACTATCCTTCGCTGACCTGAATTGCTAGGAGGAGGAGGTGGGGAAGGATGAGAAGGCGTAAGCGGACTTGGTGGTGGTGGTGGTCCCGGACTTACTGTCAGAGCTTGTGAATTTGCTCCGATTATTGATATTGTGATCATAATAAATAGTAAAATCCACGATAAATATTTGCTAAACGATCTCTCCATTGTGTATCGCAATCAACTGTGGTAGATAGAGCTATATAACTTGAGAGTATTATTGATCTTTGTATGAATAAGTTTGTTTTTCCGTTAGAATTGCCATAGACTAAAGTCCCTTTTATAGTAGTGAGAACTAAGTGAGAATGGAATCTAATAATAATATATTAGGATCATATTATTCTTCTCCACGTGGTACTATAACTTAATCTCGCGTGAGCGTTCTTGCATGCTAATCTCTTGCAATATATTATTAAATTATTTCATGAAATGTTTCGGTAAAATTTTGTTCGATTCTTTTTAATTATGCCATCCATGATAAATAGTAAACTATGTTTGTTTTGTTTTTTAATTATGTCACTATATTATTTTGTTTTTTTTTTGTTTTTTTAACTAATCCATGCATACTCAATATATGTTTGAATCTCCAATTTAATTTGATACAAGTTTTCCATTGGATATCAATGCTGTGTAATGACTTTAATTAAACCACACACAACAAAACAAATATAAGTATTAAAGCATTAGACGATATTGGGCTTGATGGATTAATTGGCAAAACATTTTGAAACTCAAAGTAGTAGAAATCCTATGATATCGTCAATTTTACTAATGGAAGCGTGATATATAATATTTAAAAGGAAGGATTGATTTTATAACAAGTACGATATACACTCGCCACACTATAATAGAAATTAGTTAATAGTACAAGCATATACGTACTCAATTAATTTATATGTAATCAGAAGAGCGAGGAGACTTGACGTGCTTAACTAATCCACGTTGCCTCCGTTCTATTTTTCAATTATATAAGTATTTAAATATATGCGCTATAACGGAGGCATTTAAGTAATTCAAGCCGAGGCTCGGTCTTGAGATACCGATTTCAGGGTTAAAAATCACTTTGCACCCCCAAATTAGCCATTTTTATCACTTTGCACCCTCAAAAAGAATTAAAAACAGTTTGCACCCTCAAATTACAGTTAATTATCACTTTGCACCCCTAATTATATTTTCAGCTTTTAACCCATTTTAAGAGGGGGCAAAATCGTCATTTAACATATACACAACATTTCAGTATGCATTTTGATTCCTTTTCCTATTACCATGCATATTAGGCGCATTAGAAATATAATTAGAAAAGTCGAACAAATGAATTAATAGACAAAAAAGTATATCTCTCCGTCGTGAGGCTTTTTTTTTTCTCTTTCTCTCTCTTCGTGTGAGTGGGTCCAATGGCAGTTTAACACTAGATCAATTTTGTATTAACTTAAAGACAAATAGAAGCTCATAAAGGAAGAAACTTTTGAAAATTTGTTGCTTATTGATCATATAATTATTTTAATTTTTGTTATTTTAAGATTAAAAAATTATGGGGAGTTACAGATCGTGTCCAATAATCAGAATTTAGTTGAACCATATCCAAAGCTAACTAAGATATTAATTTAACGCAGAAAACATGAGAAGTACATATATTTTTTTGATAGAAACAAGTACATATATCGGGATAACAGAAAGTATTTTAACTGAATACATTTCAGTTAAACACATTTATTACATCACATATCATTCTCAACGTATTGTCTGCCCTCCCATTTTACCGGGCAGTTTATTTATACACATGAAATGAACAACTGATGCCACCACCGCCAATGAATCAGGATCTTAACACAATGCCCTTGCATATGACATCCTACAGTTAATCCATAAACAAAAAATACGATCCAATGAATAAGAGTTTAGAATTACATTAACTATATAATTGTTTGTCCAATGCAAGGCAAAACGGTGCATGCGTGAAATTTTAGGTCCCGTCAAGTTTCTCGATTTTTGTTAATGGAAAATGGGCTCGAAAGAATTATTAATATACATAAGCTTAATTCCCTCTCAAGCTAAGTAAAATTTATTTGTACGACATGCATGCGTGCAAAAAACATTCGTAGTCATATAAAGAGTTTAAAACTTACTATGGACAACGTGGTATACAAAAGAGACAATTGGCCGCGCATGTGTCTGGACACGCGATGGGGCATACTTGTGGGACATTATAACACAAAAATACTTTTAAGTTTGTGCACGTCACTATCTTTCGTTGAGGAGGTGGGGGAGGATAAGAAGGAGTAAGTGGACTTGGTGGTGGTGGTGGTCCCGGACTTACTGTCGGAGCTTGTGAATTTGCTCCGATTATTGATATTATGATCATATTAAATAGCAAAATCCATGAAAAATATTTTCTAAACGATCTTTCCATTGTGTATGGCAATCAACTGCGGTAGATAGAGCTATATAACTTGAGAGAATTATTGATATTTGTATGAATAAGTTTGTTTTTTGCGATGGAATTGCCATAGACTAAAGTCCTATTTATAGTAGTGAGAAATAAGTGAGAATGGAATCTAATAATAATATACTGGGATCATATTATTCTTTTCCACATGGTACTGTAACTTAATCTCGCGCGAGCGCTTAGCTTTCCTGCATGCTAATATCTTGCAATATATTATTGAAATTTATTTCATGAAATGTTTTCTGTAAAATTTTGTTCGTTTCTTTTTAATTATGCCATGCATGATAAATAGTAAACTATGTTTGTTTTGTTTTTTAATTATGTCATAATATTATTTTTTGTTTTTTTTAACGAATCCATGCATACGCAATATATGTTTTAATCTCCAATTTAATTTGATACAAGATTTCCATTGGATATCAATGCTGTGTAAAGACTTTAATTCAACCACACACAACAAAACAAATATAAAGTATTAAAGCATTAGACGACATTGGGCTTGATGGATTAATTGGCAAAACATTTTGAAACTCAAAGTAGTAGAAATCCTAGGATATCATCAATTTTACTTATGGAAGCGAGATATATAATATTTAAAAGGAATGATTCATTTTATAACAAGTACGATATACACTCGCCACACTATAATAGAACAACTAATTTTCCCGAAATTAGTTAATTAGGACAACCATATACTTACTCATTTAATTTATATGGAATCAGAAGAGCGAGGAGATTTGACGTGCTTAACTAATCCACGCTACCTTTGTTCTATTTTTAAATTATATAATTATTTAAATATACGCGCTATAAAGGAGGCATTTAAGTAATTCAAGGCGAGGCTCGTTCTAGAGATACCGATTTCAGTATGCATTTTGATTCCTTTTCCTATTACCATGCATATTAGGCGCATTAGAAATATAATTAGAAAAGTCAAACAAATGAATTAATAGATAAAAAAGTATATCTCTCCTTCGTGAGGGTTTTTTTTTTCTTCGTGTGATGAGAGGGTCAAATGGCAATTTAACAGTTGATCAATTTTGTATTAACTTAAAGGGATAAAAGCATCAAGCTCCCTGAACTATGCACGTTTTTGCGACTTGCCCCCAAAACAAATTTAATAAGCGTTTTGCCCCCTAAACTATGCACGTCTGTTCGATTTGCCCCCTCAAAGGATTTCCGACCATTTTTGGGCGGAATTTCCCCCCTACCCTACTCATATGTGTTGTACCAGATGTATTACGCTAGTTGATGACAAAAAATTGGGGGGGAAACACCTCGAACGGGATATTCCGGCCAAAAATTGCCGGAAATGAGATTTGCCGCTTAGTGTATTTTCGACCATTTTTGGCAGGAATATTCCCCCTTACCCGACTCATATGTGTTGTAATAGATGTATTTTAGTAGTTGATGACAAAAAGTAGGCAAAAAAACACCTTAAAAGGGGAAGATTCCGGCAAAGAATTGCCGAAAATCATTTTTCAGGGGCAAATCGAACATACTTGCATAGTTTAGGGGGTAAAACGCTTATTAAATTAGTTTAGGGGGCAATTCGTAAAAACGTGCACAGTTCAGGGGGCTTGATGCTTTTATCCCTAAATTAAATATTCGTGGATTAACCTAGCCAAAAATGATAACAAGAACTTTTTCGTTAAAGGCAAGAAGACTTGTCTCTTCAGCCGACCAAGTAGAGTTTGGTTTGATAACAATATAATTGTCTGCATCACGAGGCAACGTAAGTAGAGAGTAACCATCGATCAAACGCTCTCCATGCTCCCACATCGATTGACTTGATCTTTCAGAAAGCATAGTTGAATCCATCCAAAATATGGAGCATGTTCTTGTTCGAATAAATTGTACACCTCCGTCGAACTAATTAGCTTGTTTAACAGAATGGGTGCATAGTGTCAATTCTTCAGCAAAATCAATTCCTGAATATTTCCATACAGAAAGCCATAACTCACAAAGTTAAGAAAAGTACATAATCACCTCAGTTACAGTTTTCTTTTGTATAATTGTATAAGAGATATAATTACTGTGGAAAGTGAATAATATTATTGATCAAGAGAATATATACTTATACAAGTTATAGAGATAATTGCAGAAGATAATTACGGAAGATATTCAAAGATATGATCATCTAATCTAAGATAGCTAGAATACAACAAAAATATTTCCTAAGATACATTATTGCCTAATACACCTCCTCAAAATATATGTGCCATCAACAACGGAAATTTTGGAGCGTAGCAGTAAGAATCGTGACTAACGGTTCAGTGAGGTGATCCGCACGTTGATACCGAGTATTAACATAGGAAACTCGAATGAGACCCTTGTTAACAAGGTCACAAACAAAATAGAGATCCACTGAAATATGTTTCATTCTCGAGTGTCATACCGGATGTAAGGAGAGATGTAGAGGTCCCATGTTATCGTAGCGGTTAAGAGGTGCAGTTGGAAGCGTGATACTGAT
The DNA here is from genome assembly GCA_948329865.1 of Linaria vulgaris. Classification (NCBI taxonomy): domain Eukaryota; kingdom Viridiplantae; phylum Streptophyta; class Magnoliopsida; order Lamiales; family Plantaginaceae; genus Linaria; species Linaria vulgaris. Next base: position 6,289,751 of record OX415251.1, read on the forward strand.
TTCGCCAAAAAGATTTTTTAACCAACGAACTTCAGCCGAGTCAGAGGCAACAACACGCTATTTCGCCTTCGTCGAGGAACGAGCAACAACCATTTGCTTGGGTGACGACCAAGAAATCAGGTTAGCGCCAAGAAAAACAATGAAGGCTGCAGTAGAAGTGCCCATGAGACTATCTCTCACCCAATCCGAGTCTGAAAAAGTCATAAACGAGATGGAAACCTGGCAGCGAAGGAGGACACGATGTGTGAGAGAGCCTTTGAGATAACGGAGCACACGTTTAAGAACTGTCTAGTCTGTGGCGATCGGAGATATGCCATACACTGAGCCAAGAAATTATCTGAGAACACGACATCGGGACAAGTAAGCGCAAGATATTGGAGGACTCCAACAATTTAGCAAAACTCCATAGCATTAAAAATCGCGGCAGACGTTGATGCAAGGGGATTAATGGCCATAAAAGTCGTGAGAGGTTTGGCACCATCCATCTTGTGCAGCGACAACAAATCATGAATATATTTCTTATGAGACAAAAACAGATCTTCACGAAAATGCACTACTTCCACACCCCAAAAAATGAGAGAATTCCCATGTCTTTTATCGAGCCAAGAACCGGATGGTTGGCGACCGATAAATACACCTTAGGCTTGAATATATTATTGCGAGAATGTGTGTTCATAGAATGAGCATGATCCGAAGGCGAGCCTGCAGGCGGAATGGCCAAGACTGAACTCTCTGCTAGCAATGTTGCCCCAACATTGGGAACAGAAGGTGCAAAGACAAGTGGCAAAGTTTCTGGTAGCAATGTTGCCCCAACATTGGACCCAACATTGGGAACAGAAAGTGCAGAGACAGGTGCCAAAGTTTTTAGTTCCAATGTTGCCCCAACATTGGACCCACAGTGGGAGCACAAGGTGTAGAGACAGGTGCAAAAGGTTCTGGTTGCAATGTTTCCCAACATTAAGAACAAAATGTAGCGATGAATTCTCTGGATGAAAAAGAACCTAGCGAGGAGCAACCAACGGTGAAACATAGGGCAAATTCGCTCGAAGTGTTGATTCACTCAAGGCTGGGCCGCTCGGAAAACTCATTTAAAAAAATTGAACATGCCTGGAGATGTATAGTCGTCTTGTACCAAGATCAAGACACTTGTAGGCTGCCTGAGATGTGGAAAATCCAACAAACATACAAGCCCGAAAAGGAGGTGATAACTTGCCCAAAATATAAGAACGTAAATAGGTGTAGCATAAGCACTCGAAAACTTGGAAATTGAGATAATTAGGGGCACGACCGAAGAGCGCTCCAAAGGGGAATCTATTGTACAAAACTAGAGTAGGGAGCCGATTATATAAATAAGTCGCAGTAAGAAAGGCGTAACCCCAATATTTTGGGAGAAGCCTAGAGTGCGTAACAAACGTGCGACCAATTGTAACTATGTGATGGTGATGCGGCTCACTTGTGCCATTTTGCTGAGGCGTACGTGTGGTAGTGGTTAGCCAACTAATGCCATTCACAGAAAAATAACCCCTTAGAGCCAAAAATTCCCCGCCATTATTCGAGCTATTTTTTTTTATTGAGGTGGAAAATTATTTTTTAACTAGAGTGCAAAATTGAGCAAACACAGTGGAGACCTCGAATTTCGCATAAAGCATATACACTCAACAATACTTAGTAAAATGATCAGCAAGCATTAAATAGTAGCGTGCACCAATAACAGACACAACTGGAGAAGGCTCCCAAACATTACCATAAATAAATTGCAACGCATGATCCAAAATAAGAGACAATTTATGAAAAACTAGTTGTTGACTTTTGTTCAAAAACCATGAACTACAATGATCAAAATCCAAATCACTAGGGGAAAACAAGGAATATTTTTATTTTTCAAAATAAATGAACTAATCTTCGACGAAGGGTGTCCAAAATGTTCATTCCAACAACCCTTGTGAGCATGCTCCCAAACTAACGATGTAAACCACGGTCTCAAACTTTTTTGGCAATCGAACGTGATACACTCAATCTAAACATGATCCCCTGAATATATTAGCCCCCGACTTGTGATCCTTAACAAGAAAGTAGTACAGGTGAAATTCAATAAAAACATTGTACGCCTTTATAAACTGATGAAAAACAGAAGATTGCGGCGTGATTGGGGAACACATAATAGATTATCGAGTGTAAAAGTATGTTCTACCAAAAGAATACGAGAGACACTGGTATGAGATATAGGCAAACGTGTACCACCTGCACTGGAAACCTCATCAAGACCTTTATACTCAGAGTGAATTGTAAAGTTCCTGAGATCAGATGTGAGCTTAGAAGGACCCCCCGAGTACAAGACAATCCGTATTGGGAGGAGAGTGAGCCACAGGGGATGTAACAACGTGAGCGTGCGGTGGTGCATAACAATGACATGTGCGTGCACCATGACCATAAATACCACATAGTTGACAAGTGATATTAGGCCGAGCCTCGCGCAGGGTTAGATTGAGTGCGGAATGTGCATGAAGGAGCTGATAAGGGGTCGACGAGCCTCGCGCAGGGTTAGAATACCCATGTTGCTGACCATGTTATTGACCACGTGCAGGGCCACCACGACTACGGCCTGATACACGAGAGTTAGAGCGTGGCTGTGTGGACATCACGTTTGCAGTAGCAACGAGAGGCGATGCTTCTTGCTCAAGATGGCGCAAATAAGCCTCTTGACTAATGAGCAAATCCTGATGTTCTGGAAAATAGATTGGAAGTTCCCGAGCACAGATGGGGCCTGCTTTGTCATGATACCAAAGCCAAGACCTTTGAGTACATAGAGTGTGATATCATTATCTTTGAGAGGTCCATCGATGACTGCCAATTCATCTGCCTTTGATTTGACTAGTTGGAGAAATTCATAGACAAAATTTGAGCCCAACTTGATGTTTTTTCAAATCATCCGTGAGTAGCATCACCCTCGATCGAGAACAATTTACGTGGGAACGTTGAAGCATGTCCCACGCATCCGCTGAAGATTTGGCATTTTGGAACAAATGCATGATTGGAGGAGTGCATGATCCCATCAAGGAACAAATAAGAAGAGATTCCTAACATGTCTAGTACTCGTATGCCACCATACTTTCTGGAGAGGAGCCTAGAGGAAGCCAATAAGTCCGTACCCATAGAGAAGGTGACGAACTTGGGAACGCCATGAGGCAAATTTTTCTCCATTGAGTTGCAACGGTAGTTGTTGATGGGCATTGATCAGGATCAACGCCTGACCATCGAAAGAGGAACTAGTCGCTATATGAAGCAGACGCGGCTGCGACAAGGACGCCAAGGCGTCGATATGACCACCAGCCGTGGAGTTGCCGGACGTGGTGGAGTCGTCGGAAGGGTTCATCATAGGATCAAGCTATTGTTAGAGAGTTTGGCATCTTGGTAACTTATAAGAGATATAATTACTGTGGAAAGTGAATAATATTATTGATTAAGAGAATATATACTTATACAAGTTACAAAGGTAATTACAAAAGATAATTACGGAAGATATACGAAGATATGATCATCTAATCCAAAATAGGAAGGATAGAACAACAATATTTCCTAAGATACAGTATTCCCTAATAAATTGGAGTTCAACACAATTACGTAACATGAATTTCTAAGCCAATGTACCAGAGAAGAATGAAGAATAATTTGTGGATACAAATATAAAGTAGAACCAACCAAGATATTGTTTCTCCAGATAAATTTGTGCATTTTTTGATAAGGTATAAAACAATTTATTGTGCAACCAAAGTTGATGGGGAATAATGTTAAGAGTATTCATATGCTTCATCAGTTTGATATAAAATTCTTTGTAATGATTAGAAGCCAAATTCATGAGCTAAGTTTCTCAGATTTTTACCAGCCGGTCGGGAATGAACCATGGGCGGTCGGGAAAGGGTCTTTCCCGACCGCTTTTCTGTCGGGAAGCCCCGGTCGGCATTTCTTTGGTCAAGAAAAGTTTACCGAACATTGTTCGGTCGGCAAGGGCTTTTCCCGACCAAACATCGGGCGGGATATATTCCGACCTGTAAACGGTTGGGAAAAGCGTGAATTTTATTCACGACCGATATCCGTTCGGGACTATATGAATCCATTCGGTCGGGAAACTTCCGACCGCTAAACGGTCGTAGTTTTCCCAATTTCTTTTCCGACTGAAACCCAGTCGGGCCTTTTTACGGGAAATCTCGACCAACCGCCGGTAGGGACTTTTCCCGACCGATAACCGGTCGGGATTAATATCCATATTATTCCCGGCCGGTTATCGGTTGGGAATAATATCCAAATGAATCCCGACCGATATTCGGTCGGGAATAAAATTCATGTACTTCCCGCGGTCGGGGATAATATTCATCTTATTCCCGACCGATTTTCGACCGGGAATAAAAATCATCAGAACAAAAAAAATAATATTCCGGTAATAATTACCAGACTATTATTTTTTGTTCTATTTTGCAATATTTTAAAAATATTATTTAGTTTTTTTGTGTTTTAGATGAACAATTAAATTTTTGATTCATTGCTCAGTCTAAAACACAAAAAAGATTAAATAAGTTTTTGATTATTGAAATGTTGAATAAAGAAGTGAAAAAAATTAATTTTGACATTGAAAGAAAAAATGTTTTGAAAAAGTGTTTGAAAAAGATTTTGGAGTTGAAAAAAAATTTTGGAGATGAAAAAAGTGTGAGGAGATCAAAAAATTAGGAGAATAATGAAGTGTATTTATAGAAAAAGTTTTAAAAAATTGAATTTTCGTCAAATTTGAATTTTCCACCAAGTCCCGACAAATTTTTCGCCAAATTTGAAATGCGGTCGAGAATAATCATGACCGTTGTTATTCTCGACCGCATTGCAGTCGGGAATAAGAATAACCGTTGTTATTCCCGACCGGAATGCAGTCGGGAATAACCTTCAGCCCCCCTATAAATACCCCTCCCTATTCCACTTGAGAAATCATTCCAACATTCATCCCTTGCTAAGGTATATACGATTTCCTCTTGTTATAACTGTTTTTGTTAGTTTTCTCTATTAAGATCATTTTTATTAACTTTTTTTTTAATGTTTCTTTGTTTTAGATATTGCTGTAAATGCAACGAGGGGCGTGTGTTTGCAAAGAATACTTGATCTAAGTATTTTCTACGCTACAACAAGTAAGTATTAATTGCCTTGGCGTCGTCGTACTCGAGTTTTAAAATTTTGATATAAATGATAAATATATTGATTTGTCAAATTAATTGTAACAATTTCATTTTAAATTTCTTAGATTAGAAATGGATTATCGTCCCGATAGATCTTGGATGTACGATAGGATAGATAGTAACACTGGTTATTTGAATCAACATTACGTGGTTGGGGTGCGTGAATTCATACAATATGCATCACAACAGACAGATCACGTAGATCTAAGAAATCGTATTAGGTACCCGTGTCAGTGATGCATCAATTTAAATTTTTTTGATCGAAACGTAGTACAGGGTCATCTTCGTAAGTGGGGATTTGTGTATCAATATTGGATATGGGTGTTGCATGGAGAGAAGGCAAGCGAGGCATCTACATGATATGTACATGAATCCCCTTCTGCTAGTATTCACGTTGATAGTCCGGTTCATGCCGATACTTCGTTTAGAGATTTGGTTGTAGATGCATATGGGGGTCGATTTGTTAAGGGAGAGGTGCGCAACGAAGATCCAGGTCCTGAGGCAAAGGAGTTCCACAAATTGATGCAGATGGGAGACATAAAAATCAACATTAAGAAATAGAAGACTGTGCTCCAGTGGTTTGTCGAGTTCTTAACTACCAAGACGATGCACAAAGTTGTTAATGTCGCTTGCGAAAAGTACTTAAGTTTGTCTTAAGATATTATGGACTCAGAGATTGAGTAAATGCTACCGAATACGGTTTCAGGCATGAATAAGATGCTCGCGGGTTTGGGTTTAGGGTACAAAAAGATCGACGTATGTTGGAATTTTTGTTTCTTGTACTACGGCAATAATGCCAACAAGGATCTCACATCGTGTCCGATATGCAAGACCGATAGGTATGAGGCTTTGAAAGTCCAGGGTGGCAAGGAAGAAATTGTGGTACTTCCCCCTAGGCCCTCGATTACAGAGGTTGTTTTATACTGTAAGCACTTCGAGGCATATAACTTGGCATTTGAAGTGTCGAGAGTCAACATATAGAATGATTCACCCAGCTACAGGCGAGGCGTGGAGAGATTTTGATCGTACGTATTCGGACTTCGCAGCAGAGCCTAGAAATGTCCGACTCGTCCTATGTACTGATGGGTTCACACCATTTGGGCCATCTGGGAAGAACTACTCTTGTTGGCCCATGTTTGTTACCCCTTATAACCTTCCGCCGGATTTATGCATGCGACCGGAGTTCATTTTTCTGAGCCTTATTATACTCGGTCCAAAGAGTCCTGGAAAGAACTTGGATCTTTTGCTGAGACCGTTGATTGATGAGTTGAATGATCTGTGGAGTAATGGTTTGTGGACATATGACAGCTCACGAAAGGAAAACTTTCAAATGCGAGCGACCCTAATGGGTACTATTAGCGATCTGCCTGCTTACGGAATGTTGTCCCAGTGGAGCACACACTTAAGCATGGTGGAAAAGCCTCGTGGTTCGATTGTCATCGTCGATTTCTACCAGAGGGTCATAAATGGAGGTACAACAAGAAGTATTTCTACAAGGGTAGGGAGGTACTTGAAGCGCCCATTCCAAGGAAGACAGGAGTGCAGATGAGGGCAATTGTGGATAGGCTATAATCGGTTAGATTTGGGGCAAACTCCACAAAGGTTCCGGGCTTTAACACAACTCATAACTGGTGTCGTCGAAGCATCTTTTGGGAACTACCTTATTGGTCCACGAACTTGATTTGCCACAATCTAGATGTGATGCATTGTGAGAAGAATTGTTTTGAGAACATCATCAACACGGTGTTGGACGATGCTAAGTCGAAGGACAACATTGAGTCGAGGCACAATCTTAAGCTGTTGACCAACCGTAGAGAATTGTTCTTGATACCCAGTGGCATAGGAAGTGAGTACATAAAGCCAAAGGCAAAATATCGTCTTACTAGGGATCAAAAGAACAAGGTGCTTGATTGGCTGACCGAACTGAAGTTTCCTAATGGATATGCCTCGGACTTGGGACGCCGCGTGCAAAAAAAACAAGAAAAATTGTATGGAATGAAAAGTCAGGATTGTCACGTCTTCATTCAAAGATTGATCCCGATTGTATTTCACGAATTCTTGGAACCCGAGATTTGGGGGACCTTAGTAGAGATTAGCCTTTTTTTTAAGGCGATTTGCGCCGCAGAGGTGTCGGCCGAAGATACGGAGCCATTGGAGGAATCGTTTATTGTTACCATGTGCAAGATGGAAATGATATTTCCTCCTTCATTTTTTGACTATATGGAGCATTTAGCCATACCCCTTCCGTACGAGGCTAGAGTTGGTGGTCCAGTTCATTATAGATGGATATATCCATTTGAGAGGTACGATTTTATATTTTTAATGACAATTATCTTTTAAAAATATCGATTATTTGCCTAATCTTTCTTTTCTATGACCTAGGCGGATGTTCGACATGAAGGGTTCAGTAAAGAACAAGGCGAGGATGGAGGGATCCATAGCCAATCAATACCTACTTGCAGAGCTCTCCAATATGTGTTCTCAATATTTGGATGTTTCTTTTCAGACTAAATACAAAAAACTCAACAGGAACGAGACACTAGATAGCACGGAGTGGGATGATGAGCTAACAATATTTCAAAAGAAAGGGGCGCCAATAGGGCCACTAAACAAAAGGCGATACTTGACTTCCGATGAGACAGAGCAAATATAGCCTTACACGCTTCTAAACTGTCCAGAGCTTGACGAATGGGTGGAGTAAGTGGTCGTTAATTATTTTTAATAATGAAATGATTAAGCGCTTTAATGACAACTAACCTATGATGATTTTCCTATGCAGACTGTTTGTAGAAGAGGAATGCGGTGGACTAAGTGCAATGGAGATACAATCCAAGAGGAACCAAGAGTACGTAGCATGGTTCAAGCAGACATATTCAAGTGGGAAATACGAGACCGACGTACGAATAGTTCCTCTAATCACAAGTCCAGCTTATTCAGTGGCAACCTACGAGGGATACATTGTGAATGGGTTCAGATTTCACACCGATATGATTTTGGGCCCGAAGAAGAGTGATTGTAGCGGTGTTTATGTGAAGGGAGACATGGGAGGATCCGATGCTACCAACTTCTATGGAACGTTGAAAGACATTATACAGGTGGAATTTTGGGGCAGAATTCGGCCCCTATACATAGTCTTGTTCAAATGTGTTTGGTATGATATAAACGCAGGCCTGCAGGAGCATTCAACGTACAAGTTGGTTGACATCAACCCGAGGCGTACCCTCAACGCCAATGAGCCGTTTTTATTCGCTAACTAAGCAAAACAGGCGTACTATGTGCCATATCCAAAAAAAGACGACAGGACGACCGGGACAGAGAGGATGGTTGGCCGTATCCACTATTCTTGCCAGACACAAAATCGATATGTCATCAGTTGCAGGATCAAAAGATGTCGACGCAGGGATGCCGAACCAAGTGATACAAGATAATGCATCTAAAGGGTTTAACTTAACTGTGGACCTTTCCTCATTCAATATGAATATTGGCTAACGAGGGATTTGATGTGGTTGTCGAGGACGCAGCAACAGTGGGCAACGAGGAACTTGAGGGCTACGAGGACGACGAGGGCAATGAGGAAGAGGAAGAGGAAGAGATAATTAGTAACTCATATTCTGAGGATAGTATGTATCACTAGCATCGATTATGGTTTAATATGTCGAATTTTATTTTATAAAATAATTTGATTCACGTTGTTTAATTTCATATTATAGGCATAATTACCAATAAACAAACAACTAACACAGTTTTTAATACTTAGATTAAACGAACAAATAATACTACTACTCCGCATCAAACGAACAAATTATATACAACATAATTACAGAATAAATACGAAACTAGTTAAACATTACATAATTGGTCCAAGCATCAAACAAATTACATAAATACAAAAAACTAACACAGTTTTCAACACTAAAATATCCCTAAAATAAATAAAACTACTACTACTCATAGTCCTCATCATGAAATCCAAATGTATCAGGAGCTGTGGAGGGTCCAGCACCATCATCACCATCACCGGCAAGATCGGCTGCATCACCACCGAGAGTGCATCCTCGGGGTCCTCATCGGGGTCATCCTCGTACTCATCCTCATACATCGTGCTGCCCGGAGCACCATGCGCAAAAGGATCAAGAGGTGGGGCGTCTCGACGAGCATCACTCATGAATCCCCCTGAAGGCATGGGTCGAGTAGGAGGAGTACATGTAGTCCGGGTGATGTGCTTGGTCAAGTACTCGTCAACCCTAAGACGACAGTTCTCCCTCTCCAATGCCCTCGCATAATCATGTGTCGTGTCTGGGTCCTTCTTCGTCGAGAAACCAAACCGATCATGACGTGCATCCGAAGGGAGACCCACAGCCTTCCCCTTCCTCAATCCTCGTATCGCCTGACTGCACATCTCCTGATCTAGTGATGGCCACGTTGAACGATCCGCCTCGTACCTCTCGGTTATAAGGCGCATGTACTCCTCCTGTTCATTTTGTCATAATTGTTAGTACGTAATTAAGGAAGACATATATTAATACAGTAATCATAGAATTCTATACAAGACGCCTTCCCTTACCGCCACCAACCCCACGACGCCTTCCCTCACCGCCGTCAACCCACCAACCGTAAGTTCCCGTTTCTCTTCTTTTTTTCTTCATTTTTGACGCCATTTGTGAATAATGTAGAACACCTCCTTGTTTAAGTCACCGGCGACACAATCCGACGCCACCAACGTCGAGCCGCCGTCTCTCACCGCCGCGGTCCGGTTAGTGTAAGTTTCTTTTTTTTTTTCATTTTAAGCATGTTTTGGTAATGAAAATAGCTAATACACTGCCATGAACCCATTTTCAGTCCTCGCCGCCTTGATTCCGACGCCACCCACCTTCGCGCCGCCGTCTCCCACCGTTGCGTTTCCTATTAGCTAGTGTAAGTTTTTTTAAGCTTTATATATTGAGTATTTTACATTATTAACACGCGGCCCCACCACTTTTTCAGTCACGCCGCCATGATTTCGACGCCACCCAAGTCTGCCCGACGTCCTCCAATGCCGCTAGTCACCGCCCAGCCGTAGCATAGTCGGATTGTTGTAAGTTTGTTGCTTTTTTCATTTTTTAGCATTTGTTTTTAATATTATTCCAGCGAATCAATTTTGAAATATGCATGTTAGTCGAATTCATGGTAGGAATGCTTGAATTCATGTTAGGAATTTTCGTCTTTGTTAGTGTTGAAATTATGTTTTACGAGAATTGTTAATTTTGGAAATTAGCTAGTTAGAATTTGCTAAATTTGTTAAATTAGTTAGTTAATTGGTAAATTGGTATGTTAGGATTTTGTATTTTCTTAAATTAGTTAGTTGATAATTGGTAATTTGGTAAATTAGTTAGTTACAAATTGATTGCAATTTTTGTCATGTAGATTTTGGTAATGAGTTGCTTTTGTAATATAGTTTATGATTTATGTTTAGATTTGAACCAATGAAATTTAAGAAAATGTTTATGATGCATGTTTGTTTAAAATCATGATTAAGTTTTCTAATTAGACTAAACTTTTGAGTCGTATGCGTTTAATTATCTATCCTTCAGTTTTTTCAATTCTCGAACTTTTTTCGATTAGAATTAATTTTCTTTGGTCGATTATATGTTTTAGGAATCTTTGACAAAGTTATTGTTAGTTTTCGTTTTAGTGTTAGTTTTTATTAAACGTTGATTATATATTTTATTCATTCAGGAAATTGTTAGTTTTAGACGTTGATCATGTACGCTTTACTATTCTTTAGATCTCGTTAATATTTAGGAATTTATGCCTTTAGGAATCTCTAACTTAGACATGATAAATATTTAGGAATTTATTAGAACATAGAATCGATTGTTACCTTGAGAATTCTAACTTAGGTTTTGAAATAGATTTTCGATATGTCTGAGGATCGTACACGCTCTGAGGATCGCGATGACCCCCCTATTGCCCCCCCTGGCGAGTGATATATTAGGCCCTATACGTATACGTTCGTCTACTACTCGGTCTACTAATCGAGCTCCCTCTCCTGCCGATGCAGCGCCTTCATCTTCTACTACTCGGCACCCGCTCCCGCCGATGCAGCGCCTTCATCTTCTACTTCACGAGAGGCGCCCGACACTGATCGTTCTCCACGTACTCCACATACTCCATGTGCAGGCCCATCGACTACTCCACCATCAGGGCCCAGTCAGACACGACCACCGAGAGTAGTTACTAGAGGAGACCCGGTGCCTGCGGATAGCTCACAGCGTAGGACTATATTATTGACCGACGAGGGGCTATTTGTCGATCAACAGCGGATTGTGAAGACTATTACGGCTATTATGAAGAAGTTGTTGACGGACTTTGTACCATGTTGGACGAAACTGGATGACGACATGAGAGATAAAATATGGCTAAGCTTTAGGGTGGGTATTCAATATATAAAAAACATATATTTAATAATTTTGAATATTTTCTTAAAAAAATGCCCATAATAATATGTAACCTTAAATATATGATTGTAGAGCACATATAGGGTTCCGTTTCTGGAAAGGCGTTGGGCGTACGCCGCATTGAAGACCAAGGCTATGGAACGGTATAAGGGGATGATGCATGAGGCGAAGATGAATTATTTCAAAAGGAAGGACGATCTGAAGTGGAGAAACCGCAAAAGAACTTGGATGAATGATAAATTAGAAGCTCAGGCGGTGTTGCATTGGGAGAAGGAAACAGTGAAGGCGTTGTCGAAGAAGGCACATAAGAATAGGCGAAGAGGAAAGTCGCCTAAGGCGAATGAGAAGGTGGACCCCACTTGCGCTAGAGGATCCGTTGGCTACAACCAGTACTGTAGTAGGCTGGTATGTTTTATTATATTACATATATAATAAATTAGGTGTTAGTAATGTACTAATTGTAATTGATATTTTTTTTCTTACTTAAATTTTAATATTATCCTTTGAAGCGACTCCCTGATGGCCCTCCCGTGAGACATGACCAGTTATATCGGGCCTTGCACATGAAGACTGTTGAGAAGGCGAGTGATGGTCGTCCGGCGGTACTCGCGTGGCTTGACATAAACCCCCATGTAAAGCGGACGTAACCCCCCCCCCCCCCCAATACACCACTTGTATAATATCTTTGAGGGTTCCGTAGAAGTTTGTGACGTCTCATCCACCAATGTTTCCCTTCACGTAAACTCCGCTACAGTCAGTCTTCCTTGACCCAAGTGTACCCTCTGTATGGAATCTGAATCCATTCACCATGTATCCATCGTACTGATTCACCGTACATGTTGGTCCACTTATCAATGGTCTTAATCTGGCATCAATCTCGAAATCTCCACTCAAAGTAGCCTGTTTGAACCATGCCACATATTCTTGTTTATTTTCTTTTGGACCTCCATGAGACTTAGATTGGCACATTCTTCTTGTTCGAACAACCTGTATATTGTAAATCAAAATTTTATTAATAAACAACACCTAATGATCTTTTATTAGGTAAAATAATAGAATAAGTACTAAACAAAATTCAAGTGTTACTCACTCAAGCCAACCGTCAATTTCTGGACAGTTAAGAAGTGTGTAAAGCTCAATCTGCTCCAATTCTGCACCAGTCAATTGTCGTTCCTTAGTTAATGCTCTTACAGGGGCGCCTTTCTTACAAAATATTGGAAGCTCCTCGTTCCACTCCGAGCTAACAAGTTCATCGTTTCTACTGAGTTCCTTAAACCTTGTCGTAACCGAAGCATCCAGATAGTGCGAACACAGATTGGCAATCTCCGATAATATGTAGGCTTTAGCAATCGAGCCTTCAACGCGCGCTTTGTTGCCCACAGACTTTTTAATATCGTACATGCGCCTACATAAAACAAGTGTTAGCATATGAGTAAAACAAGATTTAACACATGTAATCAAAATTCGAATATGAAATTAAAATTGGTAGTTGTACATCTCGAATGGATACATCCATCTATAGTGAACGGGACCCCCCACTCTAGCCTCGTACGGCAAATGAATGGCCAAGTGCTCCATAGAATCAAAGAATGCCAGGGCAAATATTTTTTCCAATTTACACATTGTGACAATTATTGATTTCTCTAGTTGGGCCATATCTGTTGCTGAAACCTCTGAAGCGCAAATAGCCTTAAAAAAGACTTATCTCCACTAAGGGGCCCCAAATAACATCATCAAGGAATCCGTAAAAGGCAATCGGGATCAGTCTCTGCATGAATACATGACAGTCATGACTCTTCATTCCATACAATCTTCCTTGTTGCTTTTGCACGCATCGTCCCAAGTTTGAGGCATGTCCATCGGGAAACGTAAGCCCAGACAACCACTCCAAAACCTTATTCCTTTGATCCCTCGAAAGCACATATTTTGCCTTGGGCTTCTTCACTAAATTTCCATTGCCAGAGGGAGTTAGAAATTGATCCATACGGTTTGTCAAGATCTCCAAATCACGTCTAGCCTTGACGTTGTCTTTCATCTTTGGGTCGTCCATCACTGTGTTCTTAATGTTATCGAAAAAATTCTTCTCGCAATGCATAACATCAAGGTTATGACGAATCAAATCCGAGGACCAATAAGGTAATTCCCAAAATATACTCTTTCGCAACCAATTATGAGTAGTCCCAAAACCTGGAATCTTATGTGCATGTGCCCCGAATCCGACTGGTGGTAGTTTATCCACGATCCTTCGCATTTCTTCACCTGTTCTACATGGAATAGGAGCTTCGGGTGCATCTTTTTTAATATGGAATCCCTTTTGTTTTTTTGCCACAAATGATGTTCGGGTAGAAACCGCCGATGACAGTCAAAGAAAGTTGGTTTACCACCATTCCTCAAGGTAAAGACTTTGTAAACTCCATACAATAAGGACAAGATAACTTTCCATGAGTACTCCACTGAGACAACATTCCATAAGCTGGGAAATCACTAATCGTTCACATTAACGCCGCCCTTAACTGAAAGTTATGCCTCTTGAAGCTATCATACGTACTCAAAGCATCACTCCATAAATTCTTCAACTCGTCTATCAAAGATCTTAACAATAAATCAAGGTTCTTCCCAGGACTATGTGGACCAGGTGTAATAAGGCTCAGAAAGATGAACTCCGCCCGCATGCAAAGATCAAGAGGGAGGTTACAAGGGGTTACAAACACAGGCCAACACGAGTAATTGGTTCCAGATTGGTTGAATGGTGTGAACCCATCTGTACATAAACCTAGTCGAACATTTCGGGGCTCGGCTGCGAAGGTTGGATGGCAACGATCAAAATGTTTCCATGCTTCTCCTGCAGCCGGATGGATCATCCTATCAATAGAATGTCAACATTTTAAATGCCATGTCATGTGCTTTGCGGTGCCCTTAGAATAGTACAACCTTTGTAGACGAGGACCGATGGGGAAGTACAACAATTTCTTCTTAGAGACTTTTGACTTCCTTCCACTCTCATACATTGTCTCCTTACAAACAGGGCATCTTTCTTTATCTGCATTCTCTCCGTAGTACAAGAAACAAAAATTTGTACAAACATCGATTGTCGTGTACCCTAACCCCAGACCCATCAACATCTTATTCAATCCGTGCATTGTATCAGGCAGCATCCTTTCAATCTTCGGATCCATACCATCTTTACTCAGTCTTATGAACTTGTTAGTTGCTGCATTACTAACTTTGTGCATAACCTTTGTAGTCAAACACTCTGAAATCCAGTCGAGTACAGTTTTCTTCTTTCGACTATGTATCTTCACGTTTTCGAGATCCATCAAATCGAAGAATGCCTTGGCATCAGGATTTGGTTCATCGGCACGCACTGCTTCATGTTCATATCGCCCACCATATGCATATACGACCATCTCTTGTAAGTCATTGAGTTGAACAGTGCTATGTTCAGGGCTAGTAGTACGAGTGGGTGGTGGGCTAGGTGAGTCGTCCAAATACGATGTTGACCCCCGCTCGAGATTCTCACCGTGCGACAACCAAATCTAATATTGACCCGTGAAGCCAGACTTATACAAGTGATTACGTATCATATTTCGATCCAGCCACTTTGTGTTGGCACATTTACAACAAGGGCACCTAAAATTATTTTTTGATCTAAATATGATGTTTGTTGAGAAGCAAAATCTATGAACGACTGAACCCCAACAATAAAAATCTCCTTCAAATAACCGTTGTCATCTAAGCTATCGTACATCCAAGATCTATCGCCACGATAAGCATTTTTATTCTATGTAATTAAATAAGAAGACTTACAATTTATTCTAATGATTAAAAAATATATATTAAGCAAATATATAAGAAATTATCATAGTATAAAACTTATTTATTGACGCGCAGACTCCCGAACTTCAAGTACCGCAATTCAAGCCTATCTCGCCTTGTCGCATCGTATTTTAAATTCTAATATATATTCTACACCCATGAAAAAATAATAAAGTTAAATAAAATATTTAAAATTGAAATTCGTGGAAAAAAGTGATACAAAGTTGAAAGAAGTAAGAAAAAAACCTACATAGAACAAGTGTGGGAGTGGAAGGATGATTTCTCAAATGGGGAGAGAAGGTGTATTTGTAGGGGAAAATCAAACATTACCTACCGCAATGCGGTAGGTAATTTTAACGGTAACTGCTATTGCCTACGGACTGGCAGTAGGTAATAACAACGGTAACATTTATTAGCAACGGAAAAGCGGTAGGTAATATTTCTTACCGTTGACATTAGCTACCGATATTCTGTAGCTAACCTATCTTCCCGTTGACATTACCTACCGAAAGACCGGAGCTAATCATTTGAAAATCCGAGTAAACCCTTTACCCAAACCCTAACAGTACCTACCAAATATTGGTGGCTAATTTATACCCTAACAGTAGCTACGATATTCAAATGCTTAAATTGTGATTTTTTAACGATTATTTTAAATGTAACTGATTGTTTCTTGTCAATTACATCAATAACAAGTTATAATTAACTAAATAAACATAAGATGATGATTTCATTGCACAATCAAATGACAATACTAATGTCGGTTCAAAACAACAATGATACCTAATGCCGTTTGTTTGGCAATAGTATATATATGTATTTATGTCCCAATAGAACGTTAAATAAAGAATGTAACTTCACATCATAAGCAATCATCACATTTCATTGATACATCATTCGACACGTCACAACGATATTTCAATCACATACGCACCAGACATGATTAAGTGTAGAGCTAAAACTAATATATACGTCACACAACAATAGAACAATCGTAATAACAACTCAATTACTATCAAATAAGTTATTTATTACTTATTATTGGTAATATTACTAAACTGAAAACATAAAGAAATCAAAATCGCACAAAGAAATATACAAAATAGCAAAAATTTAACATTACCTACGGCAAAACGGTAGCTACTAATATTCAACGAACATTACCTACCAGTATTCTGTATCTACTAATATTCAATAGTTATTAGCTACCGTATGTCTGTAGCTACTAATGTTCAACGGACATTACCTACCGAAAGTCGGTAGCAACTAATATTCATCCTGATAGAACCCAGAAAATTGACAATTAGCTACCGATATTCGGTAGCTAATTTTGGAAAATTTGGGCGACCATGCGCGGGAAATTTAAATTTTCTGAAAATTCAAAATTTTTGGCCATTACCTACCGATTTTCGGTAGCAAAACGTCGAAAATTTGGGCGGCCAAGAGCGGGAAATTCAAAATTTCTGAAAATTCAAAATTTCTTAAAATTCAAAATTTTCAATCTCATATTATAAATACCTCTCAATTCTTCAATTTACAAAATAATCCCAACACTTCTCCAATCTAAAAACTATTCTTACCATTTCTTTACTTACAATCATCTCAACACTCTCTTCAAATCATCAAAAATCCTCACTTCTCCAATCTTAAAAACTCTCTTTTTTCCTTTATTTCTTTGTTTCTCATTTATCAACACTCTCTTCAAATCTTCACCATGTGTCTCATTTCTCAACACTCTCTTCAAAATGTTTCTAGTTTCTCAACACTCTCTTTTTTCCTTATTTATTTGACTATCAATATTTATTTAAGACTTTCTTCTTTTATTTAAATGCTTGATAGTGGTAAATTAACAAATCAATATTTATTTTCGTATTTTCGTGAAACAATAAACCATTAAAATTCTGGAAAAATTTTGATTTTTTTTTTAAATCTGTAAATATTATTACCTACCGCAGAACGGTAGCTAATAATATTCATGGCTTTAAATATTATTAGCTACCAATTTTTGGTAGCTAAAAGTATGAATATTAGTAGCTACCGAAATTCGATAGGTACTAGCATTCATAAAATTTGCTATCTTTAATCGGTAGCTACTAATGTTCATTCCAGTAGCTACCAAGATTCGGTAACAAAAATGCTGGTTAAAATGGTCAACATAAATTATCAAGTTAGTGACGGAACTTCGGTAGATACTAATATTCATAAGTTTTGGGGATTTTATCAAAAGTAACCCCATAATGATCTATTTTATCAATTTTAGCCCAATAATAATTTGAATTTCAATTTTAGCCACATAATGAATTTTTCGTTTTTAATTTTGGTACTTTCGGCAAACATTTAGATACTTTCAGCAAAACTAGCCCCATAATGATTTATTTGATCAATTTTAGTCCCATAATGAATTTTTCGTTTTCAATTTTGGTACCATAATGGCCTTAGCAATTTTCGCAGTTTTCAATTTTAGTCACAAAATTGGGTGATTTTTGCCGAAAGTACCAAAATTGAAAACGAAAAATTCATTATGGGGCTAAAATTGATAAAATAGATCATTATGGGGCTACTTTTGATAAAATCCCTAAGTTTTGCTACCGATATTTGGTAGCCACTAATATTCATAGTATTAGCTACCAAGATTCGGTAGGAAATGCGGGTTAAAATTGTGAAGCTAAATTGGCATGTTTGTGACAGAATTTCGGTAGCTAATTCCAGAATAGCTACCGAAACTCGGTAGGTAATGTTCAAAGTTATGGCGACGGAAGTGCCGACGAATGTTCGGTTACGAGTGGGAGTGACGGAGAATTCGGTAGGAAATATTATTATTACCTACCGAAAATTCCTAAGTTTTGCCACCGATATTTGGTAGCCACTAATATTCATACTATTAGCTACCAAGATTCGGTAGGAAATGCGGGTTAAATTTGTAAAGCTAAATTGGCATGTTTGTGACAGAATTTCGGTAGCTAATTCCAGAATAGCAACCGAAACTCGGTAGGTAATGTTCAAAGTTATGGCGACGGAAGTGCCGACGAATGTTCGGTGACGAGTGGGAGCGACGGAGAATTCAGTAGGAAATATTATTATTACCTACCGAAAATCCCTAAGTTTTGCTACCGATATTTGGTAGCCACTAATATTCATACTATTAGCTACCAAGATTCGGTAGGAAATGCGGGTTAAAATTGTGAAGCTAAATTGGCATGTTTGTGACAGAATTTCGTTAGCTAATTCCAGAATAGCTACCGAAACTCGGTAGGTAATGTTCAAATTTATGGCGACGGAAGTGCCGACGAATGTTCGGTTACGAGTGGGAGCGATGGAGAATTCGGTAGGAAATATTATTATTACCTACCAAAAATCCCTAAGTTTTGCTACCGATATTTGGTAGCCACTAATATTCATACTATTAGCTACCAAGATTCGGTAGGAAATGCGGGATAAAATTGTGAAGCTAAATTGGCATGTTTGTGACAGAATTTTGGTAGCTAATTCCAGAATAGCTACCGAAACTCGGTAGGTAATGTTCAAAGTTATGGCGACGGAAGTGCCGACGAATGTTCGGTTACGAGTGGGAGCGACGGAGAATTCGGTAGGAAATATTATTATTACCTACCGAAAATCCCTAAGTTTTGCTACCGATATTTGGTAGCCACTAATATTCATACTATTAGCTACAAAGATTCGGTAGGAAATGTAGGTTAAAATTGTGAAGCTAAATTGACATGTTTGTGACAGAATTTCGGTAGCTAATTCCAGAATAGCTACCGAAACTCCGTAGGTAATGTTCAAAGTTATGGCGACGAAAGTGCCGACGAATGTTCGGTTACGAGTGGGAGCGACGGAGAATTCGGTAGGAAATATTATTATTACCTACCGAAAATCCCTAGGTTTTGCTACCGATATTTGGTAGCCACTAATATTCATACTATTAGCTACCAAGATTCGGTAGGAAATGCGGGTTAAAATTGTGAAGCTAAATTGGCATGTTTGTGACAGAATTTCGGTAGCTAATTCCAGAATAGCTACCGAAACTCGGTAGGTAATGTTCAAAGTTATGGCGACGGAAGTGCCTACGAATGTTCGGTTACGAGTGGGAGCGAAGGAGAATTCGGTAGGAAATATTATTATTACGTACCGAAAATCCCTAAGTTTTGCTACCGATATTTGGTAGCCACTAATATTCATACTATTAGCTACCAAGATTCGGTAGGAAATGCGGGATAAAATTGTGAAGCTAAATTGGCATGTTTGTGACAGAATTTTGGTAGCTAATTCCAGAATAGCTACCGAAACTCGGTAGGTAATGTTCAAAGTTATGGCGACGGAAGTGCCGACGAATGTTCGGTTACGAGTGGGAGCGACGGAGAATTCGGTAGGAAATATTATTATTACCTACCGAAAATTCCTAAGTTTTGCTACCGATATTTGGTAGCCACTAATATTCATACTATTATCTACCAAGATTCGGTAGGAAATGCGGGTTAAATTTGTAAAGCTAAATTGGCATGTTTGTGACAGAATTTCGGTAGCTAATTCCAGAATAGCAACCGAACTCGGTAGGTAATGTTCAAAGTTATGGCGACGGAAGTGCCGACGAATGTTCGGTGACGAGTGGGAGTGACGGAGAATTCGGTAGGAAATATTATTATTACTTACCGAAAATCCCTAAGTTTTGCTACCGATATTTGATAGCCACTAATATTCATACTATTAGCTACCAAGATTCGGTAGGAAATGCGGGATAAAATTGTGAAGCTAAATTGGCATGTTTGTGACAGAATTTTGGTAGCTAATTCCAGAATAGCTACCGAAACTCGGTAGGTAATGTTCAAAGTTATGGCGACGGAAGTGCCGACGAATGTTCGGTTACGAGTGGGAGCGACGGAGAATTCGGTAGGAAATATTATTATTACCTACCGAAAATTCCTAAGTTTTGCTACCGATATTTGGTAGCCACTAATATTCATACTATTAGCTACCAAGATTCGGTAGGAAATGCGGGTTAAATTTGTAAAGCTAAATTGGCATGTTTGTGACAGAATTTCGGTAGCTAATTCCAGAATAGCAACCGAAACTCGGTAGGTAATGTTCAAAGTTATGGCGACGGAAGTGCCGACGAATGTTCGGTGACGAGTGGGAGTGACGGAGAATTCGGTAGGAAATATTATTATTACCTACCGAAAATCCCTATGTTTTGCTACCGATATTTGGTAGCCACTAATATTCATACTATTAGCTACCAAGATTCGGTAGGAAATGCGGGTTAAAATTGTGAAGCTAAATTGGCATGTTTTTGACAGAATTTCGGTAGCTAATTCCAGAATAGCTACCGAAACTCGGTAGGTAATGTTCAAAGTTATGGCGACGGAAATGCCGACAAATATTCGGTTACGAGTGGGAGCGACGGAGAATTCGGTAGGAAATATTGTTATTACCTACCGAAAATCCCTAAGTTTTGCTACCGATATTTGGTAGCCACTAATATTCATACTATTAAGATTCGGTAGGAAATGCAGGTTAAAATTGTGAAGCTAAATTGACATGTTTGTGACAGAATTTCGGTAGCTAATTCCAGAATAGCTACCGAAACTCCGTAGGTAATGTTCAAAGTTATGGCGACGAAAGTGCCGACGAATGTTCGGTTACGAGTGGGAGCGACGGAGAATTCGGTAGGAAATATTATTATTACCTACCGAAAATCCCTAAGTTTTGCTAGCGATATTTGGTAGCCACTAAGATTCATACTATTAGCTACCAAGATTCGGTAGGAAATGCGGGTTAAAATTGTGAAGCTAAATTGACATGTTTGTGACAGAATTTCGGTAGCTAATTCCAGAATAGCTACCGAAACTCGGTAGGTAATGTTCAAAGTTATGGCGACGGAAGTGCCGACGAATGTTCGGTTACGAGTGGGAGCGACGGAGAATTCGGTAAGAAATATTATTATTACCTACCGAAAATCCCTAAGTTTTGCTACCGATATTTGGTAGCCACTAATATTCATACTATTAGCTACCAAGATTCGATAGGAAATGCGGGTTAAAATTGTGAAGCTAAATTGGCATGTTTGTGACAGAATTTCGGTAGCTAATTTCAAAATAGCTACCAAAACTCGGTAGGTAATGTTCAAAGTTCTGGCGACGGAAGTGCCGACGAATGTTCGGTTACGAGTGGGAGCGACGGAGAATTCGGTAAGAAATATTATTATTACCTACCGAAAATCCCTAAGTTTTGCTACCGATATTTGGTAGCCACTAATATTCATACTATTATCTACCAAGATTCGGTAGGAAATGCGGGTTAAATTTGTAAAGCTAAATTGGCATGTTTGTGACAGAATTTCGGTAGCTAATTCCAGAATAGCAACCGAAACTCGGTAGGTAATGTTCAAAGTTATGGCGACGGAAGTGCCGACGAATGTTCGGTGACGAGTGGGAGTGACGGAGAATTCGGTAGGAAATATTATTATTACCTACCGAAAATCCCTATGTTTTGCTACCGATATTTGGTAGCCACTAATATTCATACTATTATCTACCAAGATTCGGTAGGAAATGCGGGTTAAAATTGTGAAGCTAAATTGGCATGTTTTTGACATAATTTCGGTAGCTAATTCCAGAATCGCTACCGAAACTCGGTAGGTAATGTATAAAGTTATGGCGACGGAAGTGCCGATGAATGTTCGGTTACGAGTGGGAGCGACGGAGAATTCGGTAGGAAATATTATTATTACTTACCGAAAATCCCTAAGTTTTGCTACCGATATTTGATAGCCACTAATATTCATACTATTAGCTACCAAGATTCGGTAGGAAATGCGGGATAAAATTGTGAAGCTAAATTGGCATGTTTGTGACAGAATTTTGGTAGCTAATTCCAGAATAGCTACCGAAACTCGGTAGGTAATGTTCAAAGTTATGGCGACGGAAGTGCCGACGAATGTTCGGTTACGAGTGGGAGCGACGGAGAATTCGGTAGGAAATATTATTATTACCTACCGAAAATTCCTAAGTTTTGCTACCGATATTTGGTAGCCACTAATATTCATACTATTAGCTACCAAGATTCGGTAGGAAATGCGGGTTAAATTTGTAAAGCTAAATTGGCATGTTTGTGACAGAATTTCGGTAGCTAATTCCAGAATAGCAACCGAAACTCGGTAGGTAATGTTCAAAGTTATGGCGACGGAAGTGCCGACGAATGTTCGGTGACGAGTGGGAGTGACGGAGAATTCGGTAGGAAATATTATTATTACCTACCGAAAATCCCTATGTTTTGCTACCGATATTTGGTAGCCACTAATATTCATACTATTAGCTACCAAGATTCGGTAGGAAATGCGGGTTAAAATTGTGAAGCTAAATTGGCATGTTTTTGACAGAATTTCGGTAGCTAATTCCAGAATAGCTACCGAAACTCGGTAGGTAATGTTCAAAGTTATGGCGACGGAAATGCCGACAAATATTCGGTTACGAGTGGGAGCGACGGAGAATTCGGTAGGAAATATTGTTATTACCTACCGAAAATCCCTAAGTTTTGCTACCGATATTTGGTAGCCACTAATATTCATACTATTAAGATTCGGTAGGAAATGCAGGTTAAAATTGTGAAGCTAAATTGACATGTTTGTGACAGAATTTCGGTAGCTAATTCCAGAATAGCTACCGAAACTCCGTAGGTAATGTTCAAAGTTATGGCGACGAAAGTGCCGACGAATGTTCGGTTACGAGTGGGAGCGACGGAGAATTCGGTAGGAAATATTATTATTACCTACCGAAAATCCCTAAGTTTTGCTAGCGATATTTGGTAGCCACTAAGATTCATACTATTAGCTACCAAGATTCGGTAGGAAATGCGGGTTAAAATTGTGAAGCTAAATTGACATGTTTGTGACAGAATTTCGGTAGCTAATTCCAGAATAGCTACCGAAACTCGGTAGGTAATGTTCAAAGTTATGGCGACGGAAGTGCCGACGAATGTTCGGTTACGAGTGGGAGCGACGGAGAATTCGGTAAGAAATATTATTATTACCTACCGAAAATCCCTAAGTTTTGCTACCGATATTCGGTAGCCACTAATATTCATACTATTAGCTACCAAGATTCGATAGGAAATGCGGGTTAAAATTGTGAAGCTAAATTGGCATGTTTGTGACAGAATTTCGGTAGCTAATTTCAAAATAGCTACCGAAACTCGGTAGGTAATGTTCAAAGTTCTGGCGACGGAAGTGCCGACGAATGTTCGGTTACGAGTGGGAGCGACGGAGAATTCGGTAGGAAATATTATTATTACCTACCGAAAATCCCTAAGTTTTGCTACCGATATTTGGTAGCCACTAATATTCATACAATTAGCTACCAAGATTCGGTAGGAAATGCGGGTTAAAATTGTGAAGCTAAATTGGCATGTTTGTGACAGAATTTCGGTAGCTAATTCCAGAATAGCTACCGAAACTCGGTAGGTAATGTTCAAAGTTCTGGCGACGGAAGTGCCGACGAATGTTCGGTTACGAGTGGGAGCGACGGAGAATTCGGTAGGAAATATTATTATTACCTACCGAAAATCCCTAAGTTTTGCTACCGATATTTGGTAACCACTAATATTCATACTATTAGCTACAAAGATTCGGTAGGAAATGCGGGTTAACATTGTGAAGCTAAATTGACATGTTTGTGACAGAATTTCGGTAGCTAATTCCAGAATAGCTACCGAAACTCGGTAGGTAATGTTCAAAGTTATGGCGACGGAAGTGCCTACGAATGTTCGGTTACGAGTGGGAGCGACGGAGAATTCGGTAGTAAATATTATTATTACGTACCGAAAATCCCTAAGTTTTGCTACCGATATTTGGTAGCCACTAATATTCATACAATTAGCTACCAAGATTCGGTAGGAAATGCGGGTTAAAATTGTGAAGCTAAATTGGCATATTTGTGCCAGAATTTCGGTAGCTAATTCCAGAATAGCTACCGAAACTCGGTAGGTAATGTTCAAAGTTATGGCGACGGAAGTGCCTACGAATGTTCGGTTACGAGTGGGAGCGACGGAGAATTCGGTAGTAAATATTATTATTACCTACCGAAAATCCCTAAGTTTTGCTACCGATATTTGGTAGCCACTAATATTCATACTATTAGCTACAAAGATTCGGTAGGAAATGCGGGTTAAAATTGTGAAGCTAAATTGACATGTTTGTGACAGAATTTCGGTAGCTAATTCCAGAATCGCTACCGAAACTCCGTAGGTAATGTTCAAAGTTATGGCGACGAAAGTGCCGACGAATGTTCGGTTACGAGTTGGAGCGACGGAGAATTCGGTAGGAAATATTATTATTACCTACCGAAAATCCCTAAGTTTTGCTACCGATATTTGGTAGCCACTAAGATTCATACTATTAGCTACCAAGATTCGGTAGGAAATGCGGGTTAAAATTGTGAAGCTAAATTGGCATGTTTGTGACAGAATTTCGGTAGCTAGTTCCAGAATAGCTACCGAAACTCGGTAGGTAATGTTCAAAGTTATGGCGACGGAAGTGCCGACGAATGTTCGGTTACGAGTGGGAGCGCGGAGAATTCGATAGGAAATATTATTATTACCTACCGAAAATCCCTAAGTTTTGTTACCGATATTTGGTAGCCAGTAATATTCATACAATTAGCTACCAAGATTCGGTAGGAAATGCGGGTTAAAATTGTGAAGCTAAATTGGCATGTTTGTGACAGAATTTCGGTAGCTAATTCCAGAATAGCTACCGAAACTCGGTAGGTAACGTTCAAAGTTATGGCGACGGAAGTGCCTACGAATGTTCGGTTACGAGTGGGAGCGACGGAGAATTCGGTAGGAAATATTATTATTACCTACCGAAAATCCCTAAGTTTTGCTACCGATATTTGGTAGCCACTAATATTCATACTATTAGCTACCAAGATTCGGTAGGAAATGCGGGTTAAAATTGTGAAGCTAAATATGGCATGTTTGTGACAGAATTTTGGTAGCTAATTCCAGAATAGCTACCGAAACTCGGTAGGTAATATTCAAAGTTATGGCTACAGAACTGCCGACGAATGTTTTGTTACGAGTGGGAGCGACGGCGAATTCGGTAGGAAATATTATTATTACCTACCGAAAATCCCTAAGTTTTGCTACCGATATTTGGTAGCCACTAATATTCATACTATTAGCTACCAAGATTCGGTAGGAAATGCGGGTTAAAATTGTGAAGCTAAATTGACATGTTTGTGACCGAATTTTGGTAGCTAATTCCAGAATAGCTACCGAAACTCGGTAGGTAATATTCAAAGTTATGGCGACGGAAGTGCCGACGAATGTTCTGTTACGAGTGGGAGCGACGGAGAATTCGGTAGGAAATATTATTATTACCTACCGAAATTCGGTAGCGAGTCATTAGCGACGCGATTAGTAGCTACTGAAATTTACCTACGGAATATCGGTAGGTAATGATCATTTGGTTGCGATTGTCTTCTTATAAATACATATCTAAGGTATGTTTCAATATTTTATTCTAGAAGAAGAATTTTTCTTTAAAGAAATTGGTTTCTTCATTTGTTACTGAGGAAAATAATAATTTCTGGAGAACGAAGATTTTGTTATTCTTGATGTATTTTTGTTGATCATATCAATGAACGTATATGTCTGTTTTGTGCTGGATTCTTGAGCAAGAAATCAGCATTACCCTTCAGGCGGCAGAGCATGAAATTTCTGGATTATGTTACGCATTGTTCAATAATTGGTAATTTTCAGATAAAGTGGTTTCTATTCCTTTATCACTTTCTTTTCTGATTTGATTCATGGTAAATTATTGAGACTCTAACGTGATTATTGAGTTCAATGTACTTGGTGTAATCTGGAATTTGTCTGCATATCGGTTATCACCACTACAAAAATAATCCGCATAGGAGACGAAAATATGGGCACCAAAATCCGTTCCTACCTAATTGGAACGACATTTCCGTTCCCATTGCCTATTATCCATATTATATATTAAAGCACTGTATGCACATATTAAAGGCGACTAGTATTTGGTTCCCATTGAGTGTTGTGCCCGTTAGTGACACCTCATTGCAATGGGAACCAAAATGTGGTTCCCATTGATTAAAAAATAAACAAAAAAAAGAGTACACTAAGTAATCGTATACGACCGTTATACTTATCACTTTACTCTTTTACTCAACACACACACACACACTAAACACACAAAAATCACACACACACACTTTTTGTACGCCTTCCTCAATTATTGGTACCAATGGGAACTAAATATTTAGTTCCCATTAATTGGTTTCCATGAGAACCCATACTTATAAAAAAACTTAATTATATTTTTGACCACAAATATATTTTAAATGTGTTTCGTTTCTCCGTTTGTCGATAAAATTTGAATTTACATGCCTCATTAGTGTTGTGAAAATAGTTGTTCAAGAAAAAACTGAATTTGAAGTTGTTTTACATCTTTTGTATAATTGCGCTTTCTTCCCAATTTTTTTTTAAACATCATCCGACATTCCGTTTTGTACGAAATTTGGAGGAACACTCTTATTTTACATATCTTAGTGTATGGTTAAAACAAATTAAGGATTGAAGGTGTTTTACAACCTTTATGTATGAAAATTCAAGTTAGAACTATGTTGTCTATAGGTTCTAAGGATAAGGTTTAGGGTTTATAGGGTTTAGTGTTTAGGGTTGAAGAGATGTATAGTATTTTATATTATAATATTTGTTTATCGTATTTCGTTACTTCGTTTTGGACGAGATTTGAAATGACACGCTTAATTAGAGTTTTCAAAATTAAGTAACAAAATACGATAAACAAATAAACGGGAGGTTTATGTAATTATAGAAAAGTTAAAGAAATATCCAAATTAAGTTTTTTCTTTTACCAATCCTTTAAAAATACTAATTACGCGTGTCATTCCAAATCTCATCCGATAAGAAGTAACGAAATACGATTAACAAATAAACGGGAGGTTTATGTAATTATAGAAAAGTTAAAGAAATATCCAAATTAAGTTTTTTCTTTTACTAATCTTTTAAAAACACTAATTAAGCGTGTCATTCCAAATCTCGTCCAAAATGAAGTAACGAAATACGATAAACAAATAAACGGGTGGTTTATGTAATTATAGAAAAGTTAAAGAAATTTCCAAATTAAGTTTTTTCTTTTACCAATCCTTTAAAAATACTAATTAAGCGTGTCATTCCAAATCTCATCCGAAAAGAAGTAACGAAATACGATAAACAAATAAACGGGTGGTTTATGTAATTATAGAAAAGTTAAAGAAATTTCCAAATTAAGTTTTTGCTTTTACCAATCCTTTAAAAATACTAATTAAGCATTTCATTCCAAATCTCATCCGAAAAGAAGTAACAAAATACGATAAACAAATAAATGGGTGGTTTATGTAATTATAGAAAAGTTAAAGAAATATCCAAATTAAGTTTTTTCTTTTACTAATCTTTTAAAAACACTAATTAAGCGTGTCATTCCAAATATCGTCCAAAATGAAGTAACGAAATACGATAAACAAATAAACGGGTGGTTTATGTAATTATAGAAAAGTTAAAGAAATTTCCAAATTAAGTTTTTTCTTTTACCAATCCTTTAAAAATACTAATTAAGCGTGTCATTCCAAATCTCATCCGAAAAGAAGTAACGAAATACGATAAACAAATAAACGGGTGGTTTATGTAATTATAGAAAAGTTAAAGAAATTTCCAAATTAAGTTTTTTCTTTTACTAATCTTTTAAAAACACTCATTAAGCGTGTCATTCCAAATCTCGTCCAAAATGAAGTAACGAAATACGATAAACAAATAAACGGGTGGTTTATGTAATTATAGAAAAGTTAAAGAAATTTCCAAATTAAGTTTTTTTCTTTTACCAATCCTTTAAAAATACTAATTAAGCGTGTCATTCCAAATCTCATCCGAAAAGAAGTAACGAAATACGATAAACAAATAAACGGGTGGTTTATGTAATTATAGAAAAGTTGAAGAAATATCCAAATTAAGTTTTTTCTTTTTCCAATCCTTTAAAAACACTAATTAAGCGTGTCATTCCAAATCTCGTCCAAAACGAAGTAACGAAATACGATAAACAAACATTATAATATAAAATACTATACCTCTCTTCAACCCTAAACCTAAACCCTAAACCCTATAAACCCTAAACCTATCCTTAAAACCTATACAACATAGTTCTAACTTGTATTTTCATACATAAAGGTGGTAAAACACATTTAATCACTAATATTTTTTAACCATACACTAACATATGTAAAATAGGAGTGTTCCTCCAAATTTCGTACAAAACGGAATGTCGGAAGATGTTTAAAAAATAATTTGGGGAAGAAAGCGCAATTATACAAAAGATGCAAAACAACTTCAAATCCAGTTTTTTCTTGAACAACTATTTTCACAACACTAATGAGGCATGTAAATTCAAATTTTATCAACAAATGGAGAAGCGAAACACGTTAAAAATATATTTGTGGTCAAAAATGTAATTTTATTTTTATAAATCTGGATTTTTATAAACATATACACAATACACTGTCTTACACAGTTACACACACTTAACACACAAACTTCACACACAAAACCCTCTCTCTCTCACCAACAACACACTCTCTCTCTCACCAATAAAACTGCGCCGCCATGACCACCGCTCCACCGTCGCACTCTCCTCACCAGCCTCTCCTCTCCTCACCGTCGCTCTCTCCTCCACCGTCGCACTGTCCTCGCCGTCACACTCTCCTCCACCGTTGCACTCTCCTCGCCGTCGCACGCTCCTCGCCGTCGCAATCTCCTCCACCGTCGGCATCTCCTCACCGTCGCAATCTCCTCCACCGTCAGCCTCTCCTGACCGTCGCAATCTCCTCCACCGTCAGCCTCTCCTGACCGTCGCAATCTCCTCCACCGTCAGCCTCTCCTCACCAGCCTCTCCTCCCCGCCTCTCCGACCTCCCCCACGCTCTACTCAACCAACCTCCGCCACCGCCACCACGAACGAGCGCTCGAGCCTCTATTCTCCACCACGGCACCACGAACGCTCCACCACGCCACAACACCACTGCTGTTCCATCCGACTCACCACCACCACTCCACGACGCCACCACGCCACCACCTTCCCCGTCCAAAACAGTAAGTTCTTCAACTTTCCCCAAATTTTTATTTTTGTTTTTCGATTTAGTCAGCCACCACCTTCAATTTTTGAATGCTTTTGGTTTCGATTGAGTCCGGTGAACGATTGAATCCGATTTGAGTATGAGTTTGATTTATATAGAAACCCACAACATATATATATTTTGTTAGAGCAGAAAATAAATAAATTGAGCGTTGTTGATAGAAAGGTCATTGAGTGCTTATTCAAGATTTCTCTCTGTAAAGGTACTGCCTTTTTTGAATTACATTCATGGGGTTATTTTTCTTTCTTGACTTTTGTGTTGTTATTGAGTTTTTTTTGTGTGTGTGTTGTTATTTACAGTGACTGTTGTTGATAGTGGATCAAGGGTTTTGCAGTATCTTGGATTGGATGGAGAAACTAGCTCTGTTGGGTTTGATGATGTAAGTACTGTTGTGGTTTTGTGATAAAAATGGGGTCTTTTTGGATTTAGTAGTAGTCAAGATTTTGTTGATTAATAGGAGGAGGATGCTGATTGATTTTGGTATCTGTTTGATTTTTAGGAGTTGAAGGTGAATCTGATAATGACTGACTACTCTATGCCTGGTATGACTAGATATGAGCTTCTCAAACAGATCAAGGTTTGTCTTTTGACTGTAAATTCTTATTTACAAAATTGTAGTTTCTTTGTATAGGTTCTTGTATGAAAGCTTTAGTTTTTCTTCAAGAATTAGTCATTCTTTAGTAAAACCCTATGGACTAGGTTTGATTTTTATGCTACTTCTTGTAAAGCAGGGCTCATCGAAGTTGCATGAGATCCCAGTGGTGATAATGTCCTCAGAGAACATATTGGCTCGTATTGACAGGTATATATGCTTGTAGATCTAACTTAATTGAGGCTCTATAGTTTGGGTGCAAGATTTATGCTTGATATTTTCACATGTGTGGGTTTGAATACCTTTTTGATAGAAAATTGAGGGTGAATATCATAAAGAATAGAATAAAATTGTGTCTAAATCCAGAATGCTTTCATTGAAACTGGATCTGTTGTTGCATAATATTTCTGATGTTCAAGAAAGTTATTATCTGGATCCTGCAACATATTTATTTATGTTGAGAAATCTAATAGTGCAATAATTGTCTAGAGGAAGGAGCTGAAGATTTTCTTGTAAAGCCAGTAAAGCTCTCTGACCTCCAGAGGTTGAGGGATTTCATACTGAAAGGAGATGAGAAGGATGAAATGATTACTCTGCAACCACGGAAGAGGAAAATGCCCGACAACCTTTGCTCTCCAACAGCTTTGGCTCCATCACCATCACCTTGTAAACGTGAATTTACTTCTTCACCACATCAAGCATCTGCACAAGCACTCCCTCAAAAGCGTCCAAGATTAATTTTTAGAAATATGCTTGTATTTGTTTTTATTGGTATGGATGTTATATTCTATATTGTTAGCTCAAATTGAAGCAGCCCTCTGTATTGTTAGCTGAGTGATGTTATATTCTCTTTTTGTAGTTTCTGTATTTATTGTGTGTATGTTATAACAGTGTCTTTTTTTGTGGTAACCCGCAAATACTCGCAAAATCCAATTTTTGGAAATTTTTAAAAATCAAAACAGCGCTAATATGAAAATTTCGAAATTATTAGGGATTGAAAAGTATTCAGATTTCCCCCTGTTTTTTTAATAAAATTCAAATTGCCGCTATTTTTTTTAAATTTTCAAATAAGCATTGGGAACCAGATATTCGTTCCTATAAAGCAATGGAAACGAAATATTGGTTTTCTACATGGGAACAGAAGCTTTGGTACCCAGGCGTAACGGAAACCAAACACGTTCGTTCCTATTAGCAATGGGAACCATTTAATTCGTTCCCAAGGCAATCGCCACGGGGGTAACGGAGACAGAGCTTTTGGTGCCCATAAGTGGTTCCCATATGGTCTACGGGAACCAAAAAAGGGGCAATTGGAACCTAATTAATGGTTCCAATTGTGCAGTTTTCTTGTAGTGCACGTTTATATGACTGTCGGTGGTTCTATAAATGATTGTGGAACATATGGGTAGTCTCTTGATTTCTTACTATGGAATGCATACTTTATACATGTTATGCGCTTTGTTTGTTTATTTTTGAATTAATTAGGGGTGTTTGAAAGAGCTTATAAAAGCTACTTCTTCATAACTTTGACTTAAAGTTGTTTAAAGCGCTACAAGAAAACTGCACAATTGGAACCATTAATTAGGTTCCAATTGCCCCTTTTTTGGTTTCCGTAGACCATATGGGAACCACTTATGGGCACCAAAGGCCCTGTCTCCGTTACCCCCATGGCGATTGCCTTGGGAACGAAATAAATGGTTCCAATTGCTAATAGGAACGAACGTGTTTAGTTTCCGTTACGCCTGGGTACCAAAGCTTCTGTTCCCATGTATCTGGGAACGAATATCTGGTTCCCATTGCTTAGGACTGGGACCCCCAATAGGGTCATACGAAACACATTGTTCATAGTAACGGGAACTAACTGATCCAAAGAATGGGAACGAAATATTCGTTCCTGTTGTTTATTTGAAAATTCAAAAAAAAAAATGGCGGCAATTTGAAATTTGTTAAAAATACAGGGGGGGAAATTTGAATACTTTTCAAAACCCTAATATTTTTGAAATTTTCATACTAGCGTTGTTTTAATTTTAAAAAAATTCCAGAAATTGGATTTTTGAATGTTGTTGTTGTTTAATCTGAAATTATCATTATCATATTAATAATCTTAATTTAGTTATTTCTCATATTAACATTGTTGAATAATATTAAAATTATTGTAATTTTCGAATATAACTTATAATATAATAGGTAAAATATGTAATATTATAAATTTAACAATACCATTATACAACACAAATTTGTTGTTAAGAAAATTAAGGATACATATTAATACAACACAAATTATAATAAAAATAACATAATAATACAACACATATTACTACTAGCTTTAGCAACATAATAAAAATTAAGCATCGGACCATCTTCTTCTTCTTCAGATTTCTTCTTCTTCTTCTTCTTCTTCTCTTCTTCTTCGGATTTCTTCTTCTTCTTCATCTTCTTAACGAGAAACAAAGAGGATGAAGCTAAAAACAAATTATGAAACAGAGCTAATTAAGCTTCGCGCGGCTGCTGCAATGGTGATTTGGTGAGAATATAATTAGGTATGAGTGTGGGAGAGATAGGTTGCTATATATCGAAAAGTATTAGCAATGGGAACGAAATTTCGGTTCCCATTACGTGCTATTTTGGTTCCTGTTACTGGCCAGCTGTCGGTAATGTAATTAGTGGTCAGCAGGCATTGTACGTGTTACACAATAACTAGCCATACGTGTTACTCAATTATTGGTGCCAGTGGGAACCAGATATTGGTTCCCATGAATTGGTTTCCGTTAAAACCCATTCCTATAAAAATAATTACATTTTTGACCACAAAAATATTTTAAACGTGTTTCGTTTCCCCATTTCTCGATAAAAATTGAGTTAACATGCCTCATTAGTGGTGTGAAAATAGTTGTTCAAGAAAAAACTGAATTTGAAGTTGTTTTGCATCTTTTGTATAATTGCGCTTTCTTCCCCAAAATCTTTTTTAAACATCTTCCGACATTCCGTTTTTTACGAAATTTGTAGGAAAACTCCTATTTTACATATCTTAGTGTATGGTTAAAAAAAAAATCAGGATTGAAGGTATTTTACAACCTTTTTGTAGGAAAATACAAGTTAGAACTATGTTGTATGTGGGTTTTAAGGATATGGTTTAGGGTTTATAGGGTTTAGGGTTTAGGGTTAAAGAGATTTATAGTATTTTATATATTAATGTTTGTTTATCTTATTTCGTTACTCCGTTTTGTACGAGATTTGAAATGACACGCAATATTAGTGTTTCCAAAGGATTGGTAAAAGAAAAAAACTTAATTTGGATATTTCTCTAACTTTTCTATTATTACACATTCCTCCCGTTTATTTGTTTATCTTGTTTCGTTACTTCGTTTTGGACGAGATTTGAAATGACGCTCAATATTAGGGTTTTCAAAGAATTGGTAAAAGAAAAAACTTAGTTCAGATATTTCTTTACATTTTCTATAATTACATATTCCTCTCATTTATTTGCTTATTGTATTTCGTTACTCCGTTTTGGACGAAATTTAGAAAGACGCGCAATATTAATGTTTTCAAAGAATTGGTAAAAGAAAAAACTTAGTTCAGATATTTCTTTGCATTTTTTATAATTACATATTCCTCCCGTTTATTTGTTTATCTTATTTCGTTACTTCATTTTGGACGAGATTTAAAATGACACTCAATATTAGTGTTTTCAAAGGATTGGTAAAAGAAATAAATTAGTTCGGATATTTTTTAACATTTTCTATAATTACATATTCCTCCCGTTTATTTGTTTATCTTATTTTGTTATTTCGTTTTGGACGAAATTTGAAATGACACTCAATATTAGTGTTTTCAAAGGATTGGTAAAAGAAAAAACTTAGTTTAGATATTTCTTCATATTTTCTATAATTACATATTCCTCCCGTTTATTTGTTTATCGAATTTCGTTATTTCGTTTTGAACGAGATTTGAAATGACACTCAATATTAGTGGTTTCAAAGGATTGGTAAAAAAAAACTTAGTTCGGATATTTCTTTACATATTCCTCCCGTTTATTTGTTTATCGTATTTCGTTACTCTGTTTTGGACGACATTTAGAATGACACGCAATATTAGTGTTTTCAAAGGATTGGTAAAAAAAAAAACTAATTTCGAATATTTCTTTACATTTTCTATAATTATATATTCCTCCCGTTTATTTGTTTATCTTATTTCGTTACTTCGTTTTGGACGAGATTTGAAATGACACTCAATATTACTGTTTTCAAAGGATTGGTAAAAGAAAAAACTTAGTTCGGATATTTCTTTACATTTTCTATAATTACATATTCCTCCCGTTTATTTGTTTATCGTATTTCGTTACTTCATTTTGGACAAGATTTGAAATGACACACAGTATTAGTGGTTTCAAAGGATTGGAAAAAGAAAAAACTTAGTTCGGATATTTCTTTACATTTTCTATAATTACATATTCCTCCCATTTATTTGTTTATCTTGTTTCGTTACTTCGTTTTGGATGAGATTTGAAATGACACTCAATATTAGTGTTTTCAAAGGATTGGTAAAAGAAAGAAATTAGTTCGGATATTTCTTTACATTTTCTATAATTACATATTCCTCCCGTTTATTTGTTTATCTTATTACGTTACTTCGTGTTGGACGAGATTTGAAATGACACTCAATATTAGTGTTTTCAAAGGATTGGTAAAAGAAAAAACTTAGTTCAGATATTTCTTTACATTTTTTATAATTATATATTCTTCTCGTTTATTTGTTTATCTTATTTCGTTACTTCGTTTTGGACGAGATTTGAAATGACACTCAATATTAGTGTTTTCAAAAGATTGGTAAAAGAAAAAACTTAGTTCAGATATTTCTTTACATTTTCTATAATTACATATTCCTCCCGTTTATTTGTTTACCGTATTTCGTTACTTCGTTTTGGACGAGATTTGAAATGACACTCAATATTAGTGTTTTCAAAGGATTGGTAAAAGAAAAGATTTAGTTCGGATATTTCTTTACATTTTCTATAATTACATATTCCTCCCGTTTATTTGTTTATCTTATTTCGTTACTTCGTTTTGGACGAGATTTGAAATGACGCTCAATATTAGTGTTTTCAAAGGATTGGTAAAAGAAAAAACTTAGTTCGGATATTTCTTTTCATTTTTTATAATTACATATTCCTCATGTTTATTTATTTATCGTATTTCGTTAAACATTACGTGTTTTATATACGTGATTGATTTGTGAAATAGAATATACAAAGATTTCAATTGTAATAATTAACGTTTTCGAGATAAAAAAAGGTATTTATTAAATATGAGTCCAACTAGACTAGATTTAATCATAATATCAATTAACAATTGTTATTTATCGACACTACAAAAAATACGCAAACCGACAATAACACCAACACGACATGTATCAAAATCGCACAATTTATCAAATTGTAGGTAAAACAAGTTCTAATAATCTGTCAAAATTAATCGCATTCATCAAATAATCCAACATTCATCAAAATATTCCAACTTAAATCCAAATAATCCAACATTTATCCAAATATTCCAACTTTGTGCCAAAAAAACCAACATTCATCAAAATATTCCAACTTAACATAAATATCCCAACCACTACTGTCAAAACACCACAAAACACCATCAAACACCACAAAATCCCATCCTAACAACTTTCACCACCACAATAACATAAATTCAACATTTACTACTTGTCCCGAAAACGCAAAATATGTAAAAAAATAGTCTGTCCATATATTAGAATTTAAAAGCCACCAGTTCCGTCTCCAATGAAGTCATCCAGAACGGGATCTCGCTGCGTCTGATCAGATCCATGTGTTGTGTTGTCCCCTGTTGTATACGCACCCCGCCATACCTCGACTGTGAACTCTGCCCCTGCATCATTCCAGGCTGCCTCCCTATATTCATCCCCTTCTGTTGCATCCCCTGCTGCTGCATCAATTGCTGGTGCATCAAACTCCCTGGAACACTACCACCAGGCTGCTGGAACTGCTGCTACATCCCCGTGAAGCCACCCATCCCCTGCTGTTCGCCATGGAAGTTGCTAAAGCCCTACAAGCATCACAAAAATGTTACCAGTGTATAAGTAAACATCCTTATTAAATCTATTTAAATTAAATAAAACATAATATATAATACATATATATACCTGACCAAATCCCATCCCCTGCTGTTGATATGGGTTAAAGCCTCCAATTCCCTGCTGTTGGGCCTGAAATCCACCATTAGGCTACTGTTGAGACCCCTGGAAACCACACAACCCACCTTGAAAACTACTTTGCTGCCCTGGAGACCCCTGAAAATCACCCTACTGCTGCTCCGCTGGCAAGAACAGCAACACATGCCTATAAACACCTCCATTAGGAGAAGGTTGTTGCTGCTGAAATAGCGGTCGCTGTTGTACTCCCCGAACCCTTTGCGGGCTGGCTACATCATTCTGTGATGACCGCTGAGCTAGTGCAGAAGGTCTGGCCAAGGGAGTGGAGGTCGAGCCTGCCAACTGCATTTTCATTCTAGGTGGTGTGATCGGGTACTCTGGTAACTCCGGCATCGGGCATCCATACTGTTGTGTTAACTGTTTAAGACAATTTTTAATGACTGTCTCAAACTCTATTGTATGCAACATATGTGCCCAAAACTGGGCCGTCAAGTCCTCTACACAACTGAATGTTCCTGGTTGGGGGGGGGGGAACGGCATTCTGGGCAATGGACTTCACATTTGCATGCTTTGAAAAAGCAAGAACTCTTTTCCCCTTCTTCCCAACAACTTTGAGCCATGTCCTTAGATCCCAAGCAGGCCAATTCCTAGTATCATAACCATACCGGTCTCACCACCATTGAAGCGCTTCGTACTGTGACAATAACATATACAAATTTATTAAATAAGAAACAAAAATAATTTACTTATATACATGGATCATTGTACTGAAATGTATATTGAATAATAAATTTTACATAAATATTACAATGATTCAGACACCATGAGATTTAATCATCAGATTATTGTCAAATTATATCATCACATAACTATGGATCATCAGATTATCACTTTTCCTAATTCCTAACTATCTATCATATTTTGACTATTTACTATATTTCATCAGATTACTATATGTGATATGACTATATAGAAAATTCAATAAGGGACTATAGAAATGACCTAACTATGACCTGACTATATACTAAAATGTACTAAAATATACTGCTGTGTTAATTGATCAATGTACTAAAATGACCTAACTATATAGAAAATTCAATTATAATACAAAGTCATTCAAGGACTGTCATCATCAGATTATCATTTTAACAAATAAACCACTAATACATGTACACAGATCAAGAAAGAAATAGAATAATTTAGGAACTGTCATCATCAGATATTCCAAACAGTAACAAATAAACCACTAACACATCATCATCAGATCATTTAAGGACTGTCAGTTTGTGTTATCAGTAGGTTTATATTGCCTTTTTCAAATAGAAAGTCAATCCGTTCGAGTGGCATGAAAACCATTCTTAAATAATATACGTATATATAAAAATGAATGATGGATTTAACAGACTATTTACTTACATATGTTGCCTCCGCATCGGGATCCACCCAGTCACCCGCCGATCCATCAGTATTCGTCTTTTGCCTCTTCAACTTGTAGAGCCACGACAGAGGGATATTATTCACCGGAATGCCCAATTTGATCGACTATAACATAAGACAATTAGACATTAATATACAATCAGAAGATATATTAAATGAACATTATATAACATTATATTTATGTTAATATTTAATAATTAAATAATTACCTCGTGTCTTGCATGAGACTTCCACCGTACTAGGTGATTTGCTTCCCTTTTTCTCCTGTTGGCACTTGACTGCTTTGCTCGTGCCACGTGCTTATCGCTTTTCCAGTACTGCATGTACTTCCGACGCATCACCTGAGGGATCCAGATACGATGGCTCTTCTTCTGCGATGGATCAACTTCAACTTCAAGGCATATTGACTTGATCTTGCTCAAAGCACTCTTAAAACGATCTGGTGATGCTGCTTCATACAGTTCCCAAATGCGGCCTTCGTCAAGCGGATGCCACTGAAAAGTTCTCTGCAACAAGTGAAAAAATGTCAAGTCAGAAGTCTATAAGTACAAATTCTGATAAATGAAGACAGAAGTATATAACTAAATAAATAACCTTTAAAGTATACATTTATATTACCTTAAACTCATCCCGTGCAAGCTGCTGATGCTTCGGCTTACACTCCCTGTAGGTTTTGTACGGGTTCCTCAAGCACCTCTTAAGAATTTCCCCGATAGTCATCGTTATCATAAGACTTTCTTCCCACGATCCAGTATTTGGATCAATACAGATCCACCTCCGATCTTCACTTTTCCTAGGCGGCAAAACTCCCTTAGAGGGACCGCAACCACTTTTCTCACCACCAGTATCCATCTTCTGCCCTAAGCTATCACTGTCATCCTCATCACTGCTCGAGCTCTCGGATGTATCGATAAATGGTATGACCGGGATGTGGAAGGTCCAGCATTGCTCGAGGAAGCACCCATCCCAAAGAAAGGAGCTGAAGCCGAGTGTGCGCCTAAAGAAGGGACGTTAGTGTGAGCCTGAGCTAGTGATGCATTTGACGTCGATCCCCGATGTGAATGATCAGTAGGCCGTGGCAGAGGTCCGTAACGAATTTTGCCGACCAAATCCCACGGATTCTCCAATATATTCTGAGGGAAGTTAGTGGCTCCTAGAAAATCTGTGACGTCATCTTTGACTCCCGAAGATCTGATAGGGGTCATTGGAGTAGACTCTCTTCTCGCATCAGTAATGGGAGTCGACTCTCTTGGCGGATCAGTGATGAGAGTAGGCTCAATTGAAGGATCAGTCACCATGGGAGTAGGCTCAATTGGAGGATCAGTCACCCTGGGAGTAGGCTCGACACTTGGCTCGGTCACGGGAGTAGGCTCTACTGTTGGCTCTACTATTGGAGTCGGCTCTGTCACCGGAGTTGTCTCTCTTGTCGGATTAGTCGCAAGAGGAGGCGTTCTATGCCGAAGGAGGCCCCGGTATGAAAGACGGGTAGCAAGACTATGACGTGTTGCAGGATGTGATTGAACACGCATTTTAGGACGTGATTTAGAACCTGGTTTAGACTGCGGTTCCTGCATTTCCTGCACTGGCTCCTTGCCCTTCCTTCGTGCCATATAAAGGTAGAAACATTTTAAGTTAGATCTTCAATTGCAATAATTACTATATATAATACATAAAGTATCTACATATATAATTAAATCAAACAATCAACTGAACAAAGGTAAGCATGTGCCACAATTGACTTGACTTTGAGCAAGTTTTGTCTCCTGGCAAATTGACTTGTGAAAAAGACTAATTGTAACTAATACTTGATTAATCATTTTTAAATTTCAACCCAATCTTCATATGCATGCACACACTCACTTAATTGACCACAAATTTAGAAGCAAAACATAACTGAACATACTCTAATTGTAACCACAGTCCCTGAACTCTCATTTGCACTTGTCCTCCCCAAATTTACACAAATTCAGAATAACCAAGCCTTAATTTTCGAAAATCCCTACAATCTCCTAAATTCTTTTCACAAAAACCAGAATATAAACAACATGCAACACCAATCTCTTTCCTTTTTTCTTCAGCCCTTAATATAACTACAACAATCACCACAAAACAAAATACCCTTAATATGCAACACCACCACAAAACAGACATGAAGCAGGATACAACACCACCACAAATTGGACATAATACCCTTAATATGCAACACCAAACTATAAACACCCTTAATATGCAACACCAAACACGTAATTAAGACCCTAATCCTAACTTTCCATCTAAACACTAGCATACAGGCAACATGCAGCAACAAAATATACTATATTAACATATTATAAACTATTACTTACAAAAAATTCAAGAAATTTTCAAGAATCGGCCGAAACTAAAAAGGCACAAATTAAACCGACGAAATTTAGGGAAATTACTATCAAATTGAAGCTAATGAAGTGGGGATTACATACCTTCTTCAATTTGTAAGGGAAAACGGCTGATTTGGGGGCGGATTTGAATAATTTTAATGAACCCTAAAGTGTGTGTGTGATTTTTGTGTGTTTAGTGTATGTGTGTGTTGAGTAAAAGAGTAAAGTGATAAGTATAACGGTCGTATACGATTACTTAGTGTACTCTTTTTTTTTTTTAATCAATGGGAACCACATTTTGGTTCCCATTGCGATGAGGTGTCACTAACGGGCACAACACTCAATGGGAACCAAATACTAGTCCCCTTTAATAGGTGCATGCAGTGCTTTAATATATAATATGGATAACATGCAATGAAAATGGAAATGTCGTTCCAATTAAGTAGGAACGAATTTTGGTGCCCATATTTTCGTCTCCTATGCGGATTATTCTTGTAGTGGGCGTTTGACTTAAGGCACTGAGTGATTGCAAATGTACTTTTAAAAGTTACTTATAGCAGTTAAAATAGTTTTGTGGTGTCTGCAATAGTTAGCGAAATGCAGTTTTTGAATATTGATCAAGATGCAATAAAATTTATTTATCTATATTTAAAGTATCCATAATATTAATGTTTCACCCACACATGCACAATTATGGTTATATTTAAAAATAAAATAATATAATTGAATTAATACGCTTATTACACTAAATTTCACAATTTATTTGATGTAAGCATTTATTTTTAGAAAGTATAACTTTATTTGAAAGTTGTTAATATAAATATGTTTTTGTTAAGTAAATTTTCTCTTTTTCGTTATTACTTTTTTCTTTAATTATTTTTTATTATTAATTAAAACACCACAATTTAAAATTATAGAGAATACCATGTAAATGAGGAAAGAGAGAAATTATGAGAATTTTTTTTTTGTCATTAATTAAGACTTAAATAAGATATTAAGAGAAATTTAAGGAATATATAAGCAGAAGCAGTTTATGGAAGCACCTCATGACATGCAGTTTCTGGGCTTCTGCTTATTTTTGACTTTTTTTAAGAGAAGAAGAAGCAAAAGCATGAATTGCAAACATTAAATAAATGTTTTTTAGTGACTTAAAGCACATAAGCTCTTTTTAAAAGCTCTTGCAAACACCTCATTAGTCTGTGATGATTGATAGAGATTGCACCGCTTTTATGTAATTAATTCATATAAGGTATGTTACTCAGTTGCTGCAACGTGAAGTGTATAATTTGTTTAGG
This sequence comes from Linaria vulgaris, assembly GCA_948329865.1. Classification (NCBI taxonomy): domain Eukaryota; kingdom Viridiplantae; phylum Streptophyta; class Magnoliopsida; order Lamiales; family Plantaginaceae; genus Linaria; species Linaria vulgaris. The sequence continues at coordinate 6,331,278 of OX415251.1, forward strand.
AACCAAGATCGGATATTAATGTTGTGTAAGGCATTTACGTGGAATTTAAAGAAAGTTATGATATTATGCGGTATGTATAACTTCCATGTTTAGAATAAAATATTCTTGTGAACATGCTCTTGTCATATCCAGTGATCTATAGATGGCATACTGAATCATGACTTATTTCGGGAATTTAATGAATTTCAAGGATGCAACACGGGATCCAAGTTTATGCATGAATATTGAGGGTTGAAAATATTACGTGCATTTTATGATTCAGTACACGATAGTTCATAATTATGGACTTATGGTCTTAATTAATATGGTAACATATTTGTTGTTTTTCGGAGACTTGCTTAAAACCAATTTGACCTTTATTGTGAGATATTGCAACACCATTGCTAATTACTGATTTATTGTATTACTCAAATGTTGCTTCTTTTCTTATGAGGCTTTAAGCTGTGATGGATAATCGGGTATAATGGTTGGTCATATATGAGAAGGCACGCTTCGAGGTGATGTGTAAAAGACCAACACAAAACGATACTTTATGCTGTACCATTGAGGTAATCGTTTACTTAGAAATAAGTAAAATAACTATATGAGTATAGTTTATTTTTCTAAAGTATTCCTATATTTTGATAAGTGATACTTTGAATCGATTAACATTCTTGACTAGTGAGATATTTACAAGAAATAAAACTCTAGAGAGAGATGGGATAAATATTTGATACGTTTGGAGATATCGAATAATACGGATATGGTTATTACTTATACCAATCCGTCGATAACCGAGACATGGGTTCAATCTTGAAAAACCCATCCTTTGAGGATGACGGGTTTGATTGATCCAGTTGGTCGAGGAGATTCTACAGTTCTCATGAACTATAGTGAAAAATGAAGAATTGCACTGACGTGATTTTTGAAGAAAACGTGTAGCAAATAATGCTAATCTTGCGAGATTTTGAAATTAGATTCTCCTACTTTTAGAGAGAATGACATTAATGCAATAAATTATGTGTTATTGCAAGACATGAGGGGTGACACTATTTTATCGGCTAAGTATCTTTTAAATAAGATACCCCAGAAGGAAATACTACATATGAGTTATTGAAAGGTACCACTTTCTTACGAATACTCTGAAATGTGGGGCGTGTCGTGTTAAGGTGACATCAGTTGAACTAAATAAATAATGGATCCAAAACGTTGGACTATATTTTCATTAGTGATGCACACAATAGAACTACTTATCGATGTCTTGTGTACGAATCTGAAAAATCGTGAGATTCACGAAACAAGATAAAGGAATCAAGGAATGCGTTCTTCGAGCACATATTTCCTTGTAAAACAACTTTGGCTAGACAAAGATCTTCAAAACGAATCTTCGATGTTATTGACAACAGTCAAGATCAAAAGGGAATTGAAGAAACTGATGAGTTCCGTAAAAGACAAAACAAAGCAAAAAGGTAAGGACATAAAATTCACGTTAACTAGAGTTCTAACTTATATGATAGAGGTTGAGCCTCGAATGTAATAGAAGCAATAAGCTCTATGAAAGATCCTTTTATGGGAAGAAACCATAAAAGATGAGTTTGATTCCATATGACACAGACACACTTGAATTGATTGACCTTCCTTCAGGATGTAAACCATTGTGTACCAAGTGGATTTTCAAACGGAAAATCAAAACAGATGAAATAATTAAAAAGTATAAGGCTAGACTTGTGATCAAAAGACACAAGCAGCAAGAAGGCCATTATTACTTTGATACTTATTCTCATTTGACGAGAATAAATTCAAATAATAAAGATTTTGGCCATTACCGCTCTCCAAAATCTGTAAGTACACCAAATGGGTGTAAAGACTATTTTTCTTGAATGGAGGTTCCTGATTAAGAACTCTACATGAAATAACCCGAGGATTATGTGGTTCCTAGAAAAGAAAATAAAGTCTATAAATTGGTGAAGTCTTTGTGTGGAATTAAACAAGCACCAAACTGCGACACGAGAAGTTTAACACCGTCATGTTGACAAATGGTCTCAAAAACATTGAGTGTGACAAATGCCTCTACGTCAAAACTACAGAAGAATGATATTTGGTTCTTTGTCTGTATGTTAACCACATACTCATTGTGGGAAGCAACGACCGAATGGTAAAGTCCATTAAACGTGTGTTCAGTTCAAGATTCAATATGAACGACATGGGACTCGGTGCTGTAATCTTAAGAACTAAGAGCAAGAGATCGCCATTGAGTCTTATATTAGCTCAATCATACTAAGTGGACAAGATTCTTGAAAACTTCAACACGGGTGATTATATTCTAGTGTAGGTAGAACTCCAATTGGCACGAGTCAACCCTTGTCTAAGAATAAGGGAGAAAGTGTAGATCGAGTAAAATATGCTAAAGTGATAGGAAGTCTGGTGTACTTAATAAATTGTACACGGCCAGAATTGCCTATACAGTTAGCATGTTCACGAATAATCCATGCAATGAGCACTAGAAAGAAATTGGGAGAGTACTTAGCTACTTCCGTTCTACTCGTGATTACGGGTTGCATTATACCAGATATCCAATTGTTTCTTGAAGGTTATACAAGAGGAAGTTGGATATATGTTCACTACAAAAAAAAAACATCTTTTGTGACAATTTTTAATGACGAAAATGAAAATTGTCACAACAGTTTCAGCTGTAGTGACGAATTTAAATTTTGTCGCATGAGGAATGACTCATGCGACGAAATGAGTTTTCGTCTCAAGAACATCACCTATTGTGACGAATTGAAAATGTTCATCACTGAAAAAAGCCGGAAAAATCCTCCAATTGGCGCGATATGCCTTGTGACGAAAGTTCTCTATGTGGTGACAAAATAAAACGTCACACTATGTAGTTAAACTTATAACGAAACTCATTTCGTCACTATACTATATTCTATATATTTTTCGAATTAATTATATAACATAGGTTATTTAAAGTTTCGAACAATTTCATACATAGTTCAATTATTAGTTAATGATCAATGTGAAGTCCGGTTATTAGAGTAGTCTTGGTGCTCTTAAATGGTTGAATGTATTGACACTGGTTGTAAGTTTTAGTGCTGATTATTTTGACCCCCTTACTAGACAATATGAAAACTCGTGGCTTACCAAAATTCTTAATTAAAAAAATAAGTCAAATACATGAAAAGTAAAAAAAAATAAAGACCAAATGAGGAATCTAAGAATAAAAATAAATAAGAATATCTAAATTATGTTTTTTTTTAAACAAACTACATAAATTAGTCTAATATACGATAATTGAGTCTTGTGCAAACACGTGAATGTTTTAAAAATTTGTTGATTCGCACAAAATACTGAATTTGAAAACATATGCCTCAAATCTCACAACATATGATTTAATTTCAACATATTAAAAATGACATAACAAAATATCAAAGTGAATCATGAGAATACACAAACAAAGAGAATGTCGATTAAAAAAATGCACATTATAATTATCGTAAACGGTTAAAACACTTATTTAGTAGTATTCTAGAGTAATTTCTAATTTTTTGACACTTATTTAATTTTTCTAGTTATTGAAATACTTAATATTCTACAAAGATTCACACTTAGTTAATTTTTACTTTACAAACAATATAGTAAAACATTATGGAATTCACGGTCAAAAAAACTCTTATCCCTCCAACTCACTTTTCTCCCGCTAAGTTTAGAATTCACGACCTCTCTTTCCACTTCGCCTTCGCCAGTCGATTCTGCCGTCAAACTCTTGCACTGTTGCAGTCCTCCACAGCCCCTTGAGTATCGAATGTCAGAAAAACTTATTTAACTATGGTCTAGATTCTATAATTGTTTCTTACTCATGTATTTTATGCCTCTTTTTTGGAACCTAAAATCTCAAATTAGGGTTTCCTCTCACCAGCGAAAATCATCAACAATCAACAGCCATGGAGGCGCCCGCTCCTACTGAATCCGTCCAATGCTTTGGCCGCAAGAAAACCGTCGTCGCAGTCACCCACTACAAGCGCGGTCGCGGTCTAATCAACCCGATCGAGCTCGTCCAACCGGAGATCCTCCACTACAAGGCATTCGAGCCGATTCTACTCCTCGGACGACACCATTTCGCCGGAGTTGACATGCGCATTCGCGTGAAGGGAGGAGGACACACTTCTCAAATTTACGCCATTCGTCAGTCGATTGCGAAGGCGCTGGTGGCGTCGTACCAGAAGTACGTTGACAAGCAGCAGAAGAAGGAGATCAAGGATATTTTGATCAGGTACGACAGGGCTCTGCTTGTGGCTGACCCGAGGTGGTGCGAGCCGAAGAAGTTTGGTGGACGCGGTGCTCGTTCGAGGTTCCAGAAATCATACCGTTAAAGTGGTGGTGGTGGTTGTGTTATATTTTTATTATCATGCGTTTAAATTTCTCTCTTGGTAGTGCTTTGTTTTTGGATTATATTGACATAGCTAAATTTTGTTTTATGCTTGGAAAAGCTTAGCATGGGATGAATGATGTGGCGCCCGTAGATGCCGCGAGGTGCACGCCCTGCGATGGTGCCACGGTTACTGTCGTTGCAGAAACTGGACAAAAGTGGGGCGCAAATAAGCTGGACAAAGGCGTGGTCTAATAATATGCATGAGTGTGTTTCGGATAAGTATGGTAAGGTGTGCATAAGCTCTCTTTTGAATTACATCGAGTTTTTTGATGGTTCGGTTAAGTTACAACGATTTTCCAATGATTGTGCTCTGTTTTCAGCTGTAACGGATCCGGATTTGTTGCGCGAATAGTATCTGAAGCTGAGTATTTAGATACTATTCAGTTCGTGTTGTGGTCGAATAGTTTGATGCACATAGAATCTGAGATTAGCTATTATTTAGTCGTGTGGTGCTCTAATCAATTTGATGCATGAAGGGAGCTGAAACAGAGTACCTAGCTACTATTTAGTTGCTTTATGGTTTATCGATTTGCATTTGTGAGTTCTGATAAGTTTGGGTTGGGTGTACATTAGCTCTTTTTGAACTACAACATTTTTTGTTAGTTCGATTAAAATGCAGTGATTCTTGAACGAAATGCTCTGTTTTCAGTTATATCGGATCGTGATTTGTCGATGCACGTAGGATCCAAAATAGAGCATTTAGCTGCTATTTAGTCATGTTGTGGTCTAATAATTTGAACAGAAAGGAGCTGAAACAGATTACCTAGCTACTATTTAGTCGATTTGTGGTTTATTGATTATGTAATGTTTAATCAGTATGAGTGTGTACTCGTGGAAGATATTGTGGTTCCTAAAATGTATGTTGTTTCTATGCTTCATGCAGTGGCGGACCCAGGATTTTTTCTTTACTTGGGCTACGTTTATACTCAAGAAAGAAAAAAAAAACTTAAGTACATATATATTAAATAAAATGAGAAAGTCATTGTCCAATACAAGATTATAAACGTAAAAACTTCATAATATTAAACACTAGAAATAAAAATACTATCGAAGATGAGCTCTTCGATCCTTTATAGAATAAAATTCATCAATTACATAATTTACATCTATACTTTTTGATAGTTCTCTTTCAATGTAAATAACCATATTATTCGCCAAATATCTTTCTTCCATTTTATTGCGCCGAACTGATTTAACAATCTTCATTGCTGAAAATGCTCGCTCTGTTGTTGCCGTAGGAACAGGAAGAGTTAGAACAAGATGAATTAACCTATCAATCAAATGATAAGTTTCTCTCTTATTTGTCTCAAACAATCGTTCGCATAACTCGGGAGCTGATGAAATGTTTTGAAACTTCTCATGCCGAATAATATCACATTTATAATGGTCTAACTGAATCCTCAAATAACGTAAATCTTGTTCAGAAAAATCATCAGCATAAAACATCTCATCAAGTGTGCAAATATGGTTCATATCAAACAACTTAAAACCATCTCGAGGATTCAACGAAGTACTTAGTTTGAGAAGTTCCACAGCCTCATCATTAAATCTTCTATTGATCTCTTTCACTTGAAAATCTATGACAACATTAAATACATCGAAGTGATAGTGATGAAAAGTAGTAACAAAATCATACCGTCGAGAAGAGATTCTTAAGGAAGACTTATAGCAAGAATCCATGTCAGGTATTTCAATCTCATACTCTATGCAAACTTTCACAACTTCTTTATAATGATAATCCCAACCTTGTTGTCTCAGAGTGTTAAGCAATTCCTTAGTAGATAAGACAAAGTCCATTGCACTTAAAATGTCCAAAGATTTTTTTTGTAAGGACTCACAGAGCAAGTTTGAAATCGCCATAATTCTCTGCATTAACCGCAAGGTAAGTATAAAATCAAAGGTCCTCGTTACTTCCAAAACTGTCAGAGCATCACCCTTTGTCTTGGTACAAGACTCTCGCTCAATTATATTCTCAAGAACCGTCATCACAGCCCCACACATGTCTACTACACCACAAATTGACTCGAAATGTGAACTCCAACGAGTCTTCCCTGCCCTTTGTAATGTACCAATTTGATTTGCACCCCTACATGTTTCACGCTCACCACTAGCTATCATTTTTTCAATTTCAGCAGTTTGCACAACATGTAACTCCGCTTGACGTTTAGCAAATCCGCTAAGAATATTTATAATGAGAGTCAACTTTGAAAAAAATGAACAAACAGATACCTCACTTTCAGCAGCTGCAACCAATGCTAGTTGTAGTCGATGGGCAAAACAATGCACATAGTAAGCGTATGGACAATCTCTCAAAAAAAGGGCTTGCAGCCCATTCCACGAACCACGCATATTACTGGACCCGTCGTATCCCTGACCCGTGATGTTGCTGACGAGTAGATCATATCGAAAGAGAGCGGTGCATATCGCATTCTTAAGTGTTGCAGTAGTGGTGTCTGTGACATGCACAACATCAAAAAACTGCTCTCTTATAATTCCACGAGCATCAACGTATCTCAAAACAATAGCCATTTGCTTCTTACTAGATACATCTTTAACTTCATCAACCAAAAGACAATACTTTACATCCCCAATTTCCTCATAGATCTTCATTCTCACTTTGTCACCAAGAATATGCAAAAGCTCTTTCTGAATCTTAGGTGAAGTATATTTTGCATTTAATGGAGCACCCTCGATGATAACATACAAATCCTTGTTTATTCTTCCCAAAAGGTCAGTCATTTCCATGAAATTACCTTTGTTATCCGATGAAGCTGATTCGTCGTGTCCTCTAAATGCACATCCTTGCAAGCTAAGCCACCGAATGCATTCAATTGCCACCTTGAGTCGGAATCTATTCTTTTGGACTTCTTCTGAACTTTGTGAATTCATCACTTTATCAATGTGACGAGTTACATTCATTAGAGCATCAACGAATTCCACCACATTTCTATGTCGTGAATTATGACCTCCGACATGTACTAGAAATGAACACTTCTCACCACCAACTCTCTTATAATTTTTAAATCCTTCTGAATGCAAGATGATTGGCATCACGACTTTTTCCACAAACAAAACAAGGAAAGCAAAATACAACATCTTTATGAATAGAGTATTCTATCCATGAAAATTGGTCACCCCATGAGCTTTGAAAGCGTCGCTTTTGTGTTCCATCATTAGTAAATGGGTAGTTAAGTTTAGGCCGATATGGCCCCAATTTGATATAAGCTCGCCTAACATCATCTATTGGGTTGACCGGATATTGACATATCTGCATACGTTTCCTAGGATCTCGTTCTACAGAACCAATATTTGCTTCAATTGTTTGAGATACTAAATGACGCTGGTCGTCATGAGTTGTGGTAACATCGTTCGATGTATTATGCTCTATACTTGTTGAACTATGCTCATTTGGCTCTTTCGGTTTATAAAAAGAAAGCATAGTTTTCTTCCTTTTCTTGTTTTCTTGAGAGCTCATTATCACCTAATACATTTAACATCAAGACTTAATATAAATGTTGCAACACAAACATGAAAAGCGCTTAACAAAAAAAATAGTTTAATGAAATAAAATAATAATCATTCTTAAAAAGCTTCAACACAATTTAAATCAAAATCCAACTTATTTGTACTAAGATTCTCACAAAATATACATAGTTAACTTTATTACAATCACCCAACAAAAGAGCAAAACACTCAAGGGATTGATTTGAAAATAAAATAATTAGGGTTTATCTCATTTAAAAGTATCAAACTACCAATAATCTACAATAAAATCAAGTTTAGGAATAAATAATAAGAAGAAATTACCTCTTTGGTGTATTGTGTAATTTCTCAATTGAGTGGGATCTTAAAATAATAAGAAAGAGATGGTCCCCTTTTGGCACATGTGAAGAGAAAATGGAGGTGCTTTCAGCTTTGTGCCATGTTATTTCCTTACTGTCCGTCCAGGTGAGAGTATATTTGTTCTTTTTTTTTCATTTGTTAATTAAGTGTTTAGGGCCAATTATGTCATTATTGTGGGCTTTTATTTTTCCTACAAAAATAAAGAAGTGGGCCTTAACATTTGTATCCATATTTTATTTTTTCTGGGCCTAGATTACATATATTATAAATAGGTACTACTAATGGGCTACTGAATTTTTCACCTGGGCTTTAGCCTATGTAAGCCCAGCCTACGGTCCGCCCATGGCTTCATGGTCGACTTAGTTGTAGAGAATGTTTCTTTGATAATTGCAATATTCCTCTCTTTTTTTTCTTTAAAAATAACTAGTTGTTCCAACTTCATGCCCTTTGTCACACACCTTGCCATGGGTAATAATCTATTTATTCGAATTTTTTGTTCACATAAAACTTGAGATTCAGTGTCATACTTTGAGGTGCCTTCGTAAACATTTCCAGAACTGAATGAAATTGTTATCTCATCTAGATGTTTATAAATTTATCCCTTTTCTGTTTGTCAGGTAGTTTTGACTTGTGCAACATGTACATTAGTTATTATCTGAGCATTTCATGTTTAGAAAATAAGGTCTAGCTAATCACATCATTTTTCTTATTTTGTTTATTCTACAATTTAAAATATGTATCATTTGATCTCTTGAATTTCTTCTCCACATTTGCACGAATGAGTGAGCAGGTCTTTTCCATCGATGCAAATATCATATTAAATGATGTGTTTGCGAAAGGGGAAAAACAAAAGATGGGAGTTCTTGTTGAAAGAATGGGAGAAGTGAGAAAATACTTGCTGGGAATGTAGCATGCCTTGGGACTTTAGATGGTAAGTAACACTTTTTTGTTGATGCGCTGTAGAGTTTTCTGTCTGTTTATTTCTAATGGAAGCAAAACATGTTCTATTCACTTATCAATCGCTCTAGTTTGGAATAAGGTGTAGTGAAGCTTGATGGAAATCATTAATATGTGCGCGTTTTCAAAGTTTTTTAGCGAGTTGTTTGATCTTATATGATATGACATAACTGTGGGTTCTTTGCATATACGATCTGTTTGAATTTGTGAGATTTCACTTCATTTGGTTCTAGATTGGAGATAGATATTTTTTTTAAATTAGCTTACTTTAATTTTTTGTTATTGTTTGTCATGGTACCACAGGTGTTAGAAGAGTCGAGAAAAGGGCTTGGCAGATATTTTTGAAGACAGTGGAGTGCCAGATCATTTGTCTAGAACCTTTTGATATTTTAGTTTGAAATAAATGATTTATGTATTGTATATTCAGTGTAATGTGGATGATTGCTTCCATTATTCATTCAAATAAAAAATGGTTTTTTATATGGTTTTGTTATAATTAGCTTTCAGTTATAATGGTAATTTTCTTGAATTTCAATTTGGATGTGCATATTTTTGTATGGAAATAGCTCTCAAATTAAAACGAAAAGAATTACACAAAAAAATTGCAATTGCAAATTTGGATTTAATGACAACCAACCATTGGATATTGTGATGATGCTTTGTGACTAGAGGTTAGATACTACTGTGACGAATAATTTTGTCACTACACCCTACACAAAAAATTGGTTTGTAGTGACGAAGTTACGTTCTTGCGACGAAATAACTACAGCGTTGTGACGAAATTTTCGTCGCAACATGACATACTACTGTGACAAAAACTACTTTCGTCGCAATCTGTTGCGAAGATTGACTTTTTCATCACTAGAACCCTTTCACGACAGGCCTGGGGCGACGAACCTCCAAGAGGCCAATTTTGTCAAGAAAAACCTACTATGACGATTTTTGAACTTGTTGAGACGATTTTTTTTGTCACGAAAAATGTTTTTTTTTTTTTTTTTGTAGTGGTTATACAAGACTCCAACGCAACAAGTGGATATATATTCACTTTAGGAGGTTGAGGTGCAACTGTGTCATGGAAATCTTCAAAAAAATGGTGATAACCAGATCCATGATGGAATCTGAGTTTGTGGCATGTGCCAATAATATACATATATTGTGATAATCAATCTATGATTGAAAAAGCACATTATATTTTGTACAACGGTAAGTCTAGACATATACGTCGACGACATAATACCATTAAACAAATGATCTAAACTGAGGTTATCATCCCTGACTACATGAAGTCAAATAATAACATTGTGGATCCACTAACCGAATGGTTAAATAGAGATCAAGTTGAAAATACATCAAGAGGAATATGACTTAAGCCTATTGAAAATGAAGGTTCTTATGAAGGAAAACCCAACCATGCTGACTCGAGATCCCAAAATCTTAGTTCATTGGGATAAACTAATTGTAAGAACCTTGCACGTTCACTATGGGGGGTCAACCCTTGTCCATTCCTAGATGAAACAGTGATACTCGTAATGGAAAAGGTTAAACATTGTGCTTTTAATGATTCTTACGCGTCGGAAGTCCGAGCGGAGTAATGCGGATTACTCCTAGATATGAAATCACTTATGTGAGAGAGAGGAGGGGCCGCCTCTGAGAAAAATTGTGGGGGCTTAATTTTCTAGAAAACTCTTGCAGAACCAGGCTTAGGTCCAGGGCCAAAATAGACATAAAGCCTGAGAACCGCAAATGTGACAAGAATATACTTCTGTTGAGATTTGCACAAACGACGCATAGTTTAAAGACATCAAGTTCATACTATCGGTTAGCAAAAAAAGTATTTCTCACAAGGGAAGGTGCAAGGATGTGTCCTACCTATCCTGTGCAGGCATAGACCGTAGAACTCTATCACCACATGATGTATGCATGATCATTCAATTTCATTCACGTAGGGGGTTGTTGGAAAATCAAGTGAATGAAAAGGGTTTGTACAATTGACTTTGGATCGAGTTTGATACAGGGCGTGAATGAGAAATTGATGTTCAACGTTGGTTAATTAAAGTCGAAAAGATTGCATGCTAATATTTAATATTTTTATTTTATGTAAACAGAATTATGTAATTTTCTGCTATATTTTATATACGAAAAATAATAAGCATCAAAGAGATAATTAATTATCTTAGAAAATCTTTCCATATGATTTACCTATCAATTTTTTTAACTGAAACGTGTCTACGATCATCCGAGATCTTTGCGAGATATGTACTTATCTTAATTACACGATTCATAATTATCTTAACCACGTTTTCTTGGTGGCTCAATCTTCCAACTTTCTTCCCGACCAAGTCTATAAAAGGGGTCGCTCCCCGTAGGGTTTTTATCATCGGAAACAAAAGTATACATACAAAAAATGCTTTTTTGAGCAACTAAAATAGTTTCTCATCGTGTGGTGGTAGAGGAAAGTCATAGTTCGAGTTTGCCGGAGTTGTTCTCGTTCGTACCAACGGTCCAACTCGTTAATCGTCCTATCCTGGGAGACAATCGCTCACGTATTCTCAAACACGTAGAGAGGGCGAATCTGATTTAAGGAAACCGCAAGATCCTCGACTTTCCATTTCTTCGTTCATCCTATTGAGGTTTATTCGGTAATAGTAATCTTAATTTTTGTAATTTTTGTTAATAAAATTAACATGCGTTGCTCGTTCTGGTCCTATATTTCTAACACCTTTATCATACTTGAACCACCATGTATTTCAACATTTGCTATGTCAGGCTGAAGAAGAATTCGTGTTCAATCATCCAATGGGTGGCCTAGCAACTCCGTGCATGCATTGAAGATTTATCCATTGACATAACTTCTTAGTGGGTGCAACGAAGAAGTATGGCTTTGAGTTTTAGGACAGATCTTTAGAATTCACAATGTAATTTTTTTCCCTCTCTTGTGTGGAAGAATTGTATCCCTGAACAAAGTCACACAACTTACTAAGAAATATTTGTTAATTATTTGCAGATGCAAAACCAATACCTCGTTTATGTTGTTAAGTTGATGCAAAGTGACTATTTATTCCATGGTGTCCTCAATGATACTTTCATTTTTAACCATTAAGCCCTCTCTTGTATATTGTGTTTGATAATTGTCACTCAAAGGTTTTAAAATTAGCATTTTTATGTTCGATGACCGTTGATCGTCCGTTCCTTTTGGACACTTTTAATTTTCACATTTTTGTTCGTCATACTTTTTTAGTTTTCTTAATGGATAAATCATTGTATAAATGATATCAACTAATTACATAATTTGTACAACGCTTCCATGGCCAAAAAGGAAAATACAACTTATATCAGAGGTACAACGCTAATTTTAAAAACTTTAAGAGCCAAATACGGTATACACTATCGTATAACAAATACACTATACGAAATGATTTTTCTCTTTTCCCCAAACATTTTAGAATTGGCATGGCATAGCTCTAATTCTCTCTTAGACTTGAGAGAACAAGCACGAATTTGGGGCTCTACTCGAGGCCATTTTCAACTCCAGAATCATTTTGCTACTTGTTTTCAACTTTTTGTGAGTATATTGTTGTTGATTTCTTGAAATCATTGACCATAAGCTTGAGAGACTCTTTCCCCCCAATTGGTGGTGAATTTGGCAGTTTGTGTGCTGGGATAACAATGCTCCATACCCACAGGTAATCCTTCACCTTCGAAATTCACAAATTCATACTGTTGCGAATTCGGTCGGAATACTAGGTTGCATTGGCTGTGTATGGCAGTATATTATGGGTAATTAACATGCAAACCAAAGCACATGAATTGTGAAACGATCAGGAAAATAATAGATTGCGGTTTAAATTTGGACTAACGCAACCAAATCAGCCGTTATATATATAGTGTTAATTTTTACTCCAAACTTTTGCAGGGTTTAAAGATTCTAATAAAGGATTCCAATGACTCTTATTGTTGAATTTCACGATCAAGGATGAAAGTGGTGATGTAGATCGGATAAGTAATTTACCCGAAAGCATCGTAAGTCATATTTTGCCGTGCTTACCCACAAATGAAGCAATGCAGACGTCTATTTTGTCCAAAGACTGGGAACACAAGTGGACTTCTATTAACAACATTGAACTTGGCGACAAACGTGTTGTAAAGTGGACCCTTCTCGATAGAGCGAAAACACGACAATAATTGTAAGACGGAAAAAAACGACACACAGATTTTACGTGGAAAAGCCCAAATTAATTTAGGGTGAAAAACCACGGGCAAGGTAGAAGAACTTCACCATGAGGTAAAATAGGAATTACAACTCTCGGACTTTTACCGTAGTAAAGTCACACAAACTCTCTATTTTTACCTCACACTTACAACACACTAACAACACTTCTTTTAATAATTACAATAAAAGAAGAATATTTGTATGTGTTTTGTTTTTGATTTGGGATGGGATGATTCTAAATGATGAACGAAAGCCTGCATTTTATAGTTGGAAAAAGGCATCATAGTGCACCTAATTCAACCGCCCCAATTCCTTAATGGTGCACCAAAATTCTTCACTAAGAATAAAGAATTATGCCACCCATCATAAGTGCTGCACTAATGATTATAAAATGCCGCCCCAACAATCTCCCTCTTGAAGATTTGATTAGGGACTAATCAGATATTCACACCATTATTTCTACCTCGCCCTTCATGTTGCTCACGTTTTCACCAGACCACACGAGGACCGACACTGAACAAACTTGTCAGCATTAACACTCTTCGTCATGAAATCAGCTATGTTATCTTTAGTGTGAATCTTCTGCACATCCACATTACCTTCCTCGACTTTCTCACGAACAAAGTGATACTGGACCCGAATATGCTTTGTCTTGGAATGAAACACTGAATTCCTTGCAAGATGCAACGCACTCTGACTATCACATAATAGAGAAATACTCTCTAGTTTGTGCCCGAGTTCCTCCAGAACCATTTTCAACCAAATCGCCTCTTTACTAGCCTGCGTAGCTGCCACGTATTCAGCCTCCATTGTTGATGTTGCAACAACTGACTGTAACTTCGAAACCCAACTTACTGTACCTCCAGCAAGAGTAAACACATATCATGTCGTGGACTTGCTTTTGTCAAGATCACCTGCATAGTCAGAATCAACATAGCCCCTGACTATAAAACCCGATCCTCCATAACATAATGCAACATCTGAGGTTCCCTGAATGTATCTCAGAACTCTCTTTACTGTACTGCAATGCTCTCTTCCCAGATTCGCCATGTATCGACTAACCACTCCCACTGCATGTGCAATGTCTGGTCTAGTACAAATCATAGCAAACATTAAGCTTCCCACTGCTGATGCATACAGTACTCGAGACATCTCCCTCCTCTCTTCTTCACTACTAGGACACATACTTGAGGATAACTTGAAATTAACAGGAAGAGGGGTAGAGATTGGCTTACAATTCTGCAGTGCGAGCTTTGTTTGCTGGTCCTAAGTCCTTCATTTCAAATTCCCTAGCCAGATCAGCCTTCAATTCTTCAGTGCGAGCTTTGTTGGGGCCTGAAACCAACATGTCATCAATAACAAAGTCATCACCATATCTCTTGAAATATGCACAAGGATCTGCATTCAGCCTGTTGTATCCAAGGCTCATTATGAATGAATCAAGTCTTTTGTACCAACACCTCGGCGCCTGTTTGAGACCGTACAAAGATTTGGTCAACCTGCAAACCAAGTTCTTTTTTCCTTCTTCAATAAATCCTTCCGGTTGGAGCATATAAATTTCTTCTTCAAGATCACCATGAAGAAAAGCCGTCTTTACATCTAACTGTTCAAGATATAAATCAAATGTAGCACACATCGCCAGAACCGCCCGCACAGTTGTCATTCGAACCATCGGAGAAAATATTTCGTTGAAATCAATCCCCTCCTTTTGAGCATATCCTTTCACCACCAATCGTGCACGATACCTCTCCACTTGGTCATCATTGTTACGTTTGATTTTGTACACCCATTTGTTGCCAATGGGTTTCCTCCCTTGTGGTAGAGACACAAGTTCCCACGTCTTATTCTTATGGAGTGCTTCAATTTCCTTCTGCATTGCTGTCATCCACTGAGCTGCATCTGAACTGCTCATTGCTTCCTGGAGAGTTGATGGCTCCCCGTCCTCAGTTAAGAGACAATATGCAACATTGTTCTCCATAGAATAGTCTGAGTGCCAGCCTGGTGGTCTCCTGACACGGGTCGATCGACATATCCCCGAAACTCCAGACTCCGTTGTCTCCTCAGGTTCATGCTCTGGTTCAGCAGGACCCTCCTGCTCAGCATACTTTTCGACTACTACTGTCGTAGTTTCTGGATCTTCTCCTGTGCTGCTATCATTTCCTTTCTTATCTTTCGTGAAGATAACATCCCTGCTTACAACAATCTTGTGGGCAGTGGGGTCCCACAAGCGATACCCCTTCACTCCTTTAGCATACCCTAAGAATAAACACTTCCTGGATTTTGGGTCCAACTTCGTTTTCTCTTGAGTATTGAACATAACGTAAACGGGACTCCCAAATATATGGAGATTAGAATAATCAACTGGTTTACCTGTCCACACCTCCATCGGTGTTTTCAGCCCCAATGCTGTTGACGGGGATCGGTTCACCACATAACAAGCGGTATTGATTGCTTCTGCCCATAACGACTTTTCTAAGCCTGCAGCCTGCATCATGGCTCTTGTTTTATCCAACAAGGTCATGTTCATCCGCTCTGCCACCCCATTCTGCTGCGGAGTGTATGATGTAGTAAACTGCCTCTTAATCCCAGCATCTTTACAGAAGTCTTCAAACTCCTTGCCAGTATATTCCCCTCCATTGTCAGATCTCAGGCACTTGATCTTTTTCCCAGATTCAAGTTCCACCAGCGCTTTGTACGTCTTGAACATCGAGAACACCTCGTCCTTACTCTTGATCATGTACACCCAACATCTCCAAGAATAATCATCTATAAAAGACACAAAATACTTTGCACCTCCCATGGATAGTACTTGTGCTTGCCACACGTCAGAGTGAATCAATTCTATAATGACTTTACTTCTAGAATCTGAACTACGAAACTTTATACGATGTTGCTTGCCAACAACACAATGATCACAAAAAGGTAAAGATACCTTTGTGAGGCCCGGAAGTAGTTTCTTCTCTGCAAGAACCTTCATGCCTTGTTCCGACATATGCCCGAGCCGCTGATGCCAAATCATTGATGATTTCTCAATCGACTCGGATGAAGCCACTGATGCTTCTCCCACTTGCAGAGCCCTCCCCTGTACCATGTATAAGTTTCCGGCAATCTTGTACGCCTTCATCAGTACAAGCGCACCCCTTTGACTTTCATGATCTTGTTTCGCGAACCAATCTCACAACCAAGATCATACAGTTGTCCATGAGACAACAAATTCTTGCATAATCCCTCGACATGTCGGACATCTCGAATGGTCCAAACAATCTCGTCATGCATCTCCAGCTTGATCGTACCAACGGCAAAAACTTCCAAAGGTTCATTTTTACAACTATACACAGATCCTCCAGCGATTGGTGTATACTCATGAAACCACTGCCTCCAGGGAGTCATAAGAAAACTGGCTCCTGAATCAATAAGCCATACATCATTGAAGCCACGCATACCTCGAATAGCTGTTGCTGCTTTACAGCATAGTACATCACCATCATCTGAAGTGCTAGCAACGTTCCCCTGAGGATTAGAACTCTTCTGGTTTGAATCCTTAAGATTCCAACAGTCCTTCTTCAAGTGACCTTTCTTGCCACAATGCCAACAACTGCCCTTGGTCTTTGATTTGGATCTCCCATGTTTCTTACTCTCACTTGCACCGCGCTCCGTCGTTCTCCCTCTTGTCACCGACAAGGCACCTGCTTGTTGCGTACCTGCCTCCCTGTCTTCTCTGTTCTTGTGCCGACTCTCTTCTTCCAGAATAGCGGCTGCAATCTCATCGAAGACCAAATAATCCGTCAGGACATTATTTGTTAAGTTGATGACAAGCTGGTCATACGAATCGGGCAGACTTTGCAGCAGAATTTCAGCATGTTCAACCACTTCTATTTTATGACTCAATGATGTCAATTGAGAAAATAGAGTATTTAGAAAATTGAGGTGCTCAGTTACCGGGGTAGATTCCGCCATCCTCAGTGTGTACAATTTTCGTTTAAGGAAAATTTTGTTGTGTAGGGACTTCGCCTCATACAGCTTGTTGAGATGATCCCATATCTCCTTAGCTGTCCTCTTCTTCTCAACGCTTGACAATACGCCATCACCTAATGCCAGGTGAATATTTGCGATACCGTTGCCGTCCATCTTATTACACTTCGTATCATCTGTGATTTCCACCGGCCTGTCGCCGATCGCCGCAAGACACCCATCGTTTCGCAAGATGGCTTTAATCTTCAGTTTCCAGGTTCTTTACAACTTTGTTTCCGTTTGTGATTTCAATTTTGTTGTGTAGGGACTTTACAACAAGTGGTATCAGCACGACACCCACAAATATCACCGAGACCCCGGATATGAACCTGGCTCTGATACCACTTGTTGTAAAGTGGACCCTTCTCGATAGAGCGAAAACACGGCAATGTTCTAAATTCTGTGATTTCAATTTTGTTGTGTAGGGGCTTTACAACAAGTGGTATCAGCACGACACCCACAGATATCACTGAGACCCCGGATATGAACCTGGCTCTGATACCACTTGTTGTAAAGTGGACCCTTCTCGATAGAGCGAAAACACAGCAATAATTGAAAGACGGAAAAAAACGACACACAGATTTTACGTGGAAAACCCCAAATTAATTTAGGGTGAAAAACCACGGGCAAGGTAGAAGAACTTCACTATGAGTGTAAAATAGGAAGTACAACTCTCGAACTTTAACCGTAGTAAAGTCACACAACCTCTCTATTTTTATCTCACACTTACAACACACTAACAACACTCCTTTTAATAATTACAATAAAAGAAGAATATTTGTATGTGTTTTGTTTTTGATTTGGGATGGGATGATTCTAAATGATGAACGAAAGCCTGCATTTTATAGTTGGAAAAAGGCATCATAGTGCACCTAATTCAACCGCTCCAATTCCTTAATGGTGCACCAAAATTCTTCACTAAGAATAAAGAATTATGCCACCCATCTTAAGTGCTGCACTAATGATTATAAAATGCCGCCCCAACAAAACGTACATTATCTCTGCGCGTGAAGCTGCGGCATAAACAATTCGTTAGTTTCATTAAGAGTACTACATTCGACTAGTAATTTGCGGATAAAGTGTTTCTGTATTTTTTTCTTTAAATGCCAATTGGACCCGCAATACTCGGGAAAATGCATAGCTCCTGTTTTGCGGCAGGGTGTTCAGAATTTGGAGATAATGATTCCTCAACATCGGCACCAGCCAAATGTCGACGACCTATAAAACCGTATGTGAAAAACAAAGTTGGATCTTTTTATATGTTGCACCTTATTTACATCCCACATGGAGAATTGTTTTCTCAATCTCAGGATTCTATATCTCAGCAGCAATGTTACTCTATCAAACGATGAAATCTCTAGTTCTGGTGAGCTGTTATTAAATCTCCTTGTTATGGAAGAATTGAGACTACAATGTTACATACGTCAATGCTCCGACATTAATTAGATTTGTATATTATGATTGGGGACCGTGGAATAATTGTCTGATCAAGCTTGTTGGACCAAATCTTGAAAAGTTCGAAACCTATGGTGAATTGCTCGATATCTTTGTTTCTATTCCACCATCTATTTCTAAGGCATGTTTTACCAGCAGGACATGCGGCTCTACTCTTGGATTTAGATCTCATGCAATATTAAAAGGATTTATGCAGACTTTGGAGTATCTAATAATGTCAAAGGAAATGGTTAAGGTTAGCACTTCATGGTCTCAATAGTTAACACTTTTACCTTGATTTAGTTTGAATCTCATTTATAATCCTTTGTTATAGTTCAACAAATTTTTGTTCAACTTTCTGACTGTGGATCGTCTGGTTTTATTGTTTTCAAGGCTCTTACAGAATCAAACGCATGTTTTACTCATTCATGCTTCATGCGACTGAGGAAACATGTATTCCAACATGTCATAGAGTATGAGTTGTTGACGAAGTTACTTTAAATGATGTCTCTTGAAACACTTTAAATGATGGAGTAACGAATACAATCAAATTGTATATACTAAAGTTTCTTTTATCTTCTGATTGAGGAAGAATTTTAAAATTTCCCATCGGGTATTCCTTGTCCCCTCAAAGTAGTGGAATTATCTTGGTTTGAAGGGACACCGAGTTAACTTCAGTTTGCTGCGTCTGTGCAGAAGAACACAGACAAACTTGAGAAACTGTTTGTCTTTGTTGTTTCCAAATCATTGATACCAGTGGCCAAAATCAAGAGCTTTCTCTCGTCTTATCCTAAAAGCTCCGCTCGTGCAAAAGCTGAGGTCATTCCATATAGGTATCCTGCTTGATGTATACTTTTGGTTTAGCTTAATGAGTATATTTTGTTTTACCACATTGTCTTTCTGTTTGAGCTACTACGATGTCGAAAAGCTCATATAGATTTGTTAGTCAAGGTTGGCGGGCCTATAGATGGGAATTTCTGATTTTTGAACTCGCTTCATTTTAAGCAGTGATGTAACGGGTGCATGATGCCTTAGGTGCTTGGGATGTCTTTGTGCGTAAAGGTCTCCTACATAACATGGAAAGAAAATATGTCCTATGTAAAAGTCTCCTTGTTAACTTGTAAAGGAAATGACTAAGCTTTTGTTTTATGTATAAGTCATATGCGCAATAGATCACAACATGGAAAGAAAATATTGTTCTGCTTATGGTAATAAGTAGCTTTTAACAGATTTAAAGTGTTCTCATACACCTCATATTCATTCCATTCTGGGAAAAAAGTTTTGCCAACATGTTCCTTATTAATTGCTGATCATCAATTTCTAATATATGTAGTTTTTGTTGCTTAATTTTATTTTTTTTGTCTTTAATAGTCTATATTAGACATATAATCAACATTCTTCTTTGTAAAGTAAGATTTATAGAGCTATATTAGCTTTTTTGTTAAGTGGTGCTGACAATTCTTTATGCAGAATATGAAAATCGTGAGCTAATATTAGTGAACTGGATAACTTCAGTGACATTAGAAATTGAAGGTCAAGTGATAATATCTTCCTGAACAAATGTTGTCAGCAAGACCTAGTTCTGGTCAGAGTGATCAATCGCTGTATAAAAGAAATAACATACGTAACCTTGTTACCTCTCTTAGTAGTTAGTAGTAACATCATCTCAACCTACCTCAAGTGGAATGATTGCGTTTATTAGGAGTATACTACTATCACAAGAACGGTAAGTTTTATTGAAATTAGAAAAGCTTTTGCAACTGAAATCACTAATTTCTTCTTGTATTATAGAATGTCCAGAGATACAATTCTTCCACAAAAGACAAAGAAAAAATACTCTATCATAAAAATATCGGATACGAATCATCTGCTTCCCGAGCAGGAGGTTAGGTTGACAAATAAATCTTTGTTGCTAGTTATGGTTATCCATTGAATGATGGAATCTAAATTCTTCCTCGGCTGGACATTACAAATCTTGAAACTCAGGGTGGTTCATGTACGAAAGGGGAATAACAAAACGTTTCATCTCACTTTTTCCCGACACATGTAGCAAATGTCGTCTCGGAACATCAGTTCACAATGAAGACGGTCTTTTCCCCGGCCGACAAAGAACGCTTAAGAATCTTGGAAATTGCCATTACGTAAATGTGTTATATCCAGATCGACAGTTACTCAACTTCAGTTGCAGAAAGTTATGTGCATTATGTTGTCAGTTATATTAACAAGCACAATAGTTTAAGTGATCATATGAGATATTTCCTTTTTCACCTAGCACTGTCACAACCACGCTTTGTTATTGAAACCATCAAGTACCAAAAATACTTGACCATGCATGGTATGATGACATCATTCCCATGTTAAGTGTTAACATCTTAATTCATCAATCTATATCTCATGATCTAATTGGATTAATTTATTAATACATGGAGAAAAGTATGCTTTGATTTTGTCAAACTTGGTATATGATATTAATAGGGATAATTCCTTCAAACCCCTTGAACTATAACGACTTTTGGACACCACCACAACGACTTTTGGACACCACCCCACCTGAACTTTAAAAATAAGCACTTTGCCCCCTAATTTTTATCAACCTTTTCGAGTTACCCCCTGACAATTTTTCGACCAAAAAATCGCCGGAAAATTTTATTTTGTTAGAATCTTCTCCCTCGTCAAGACGGTTTCTGGTAGAGGTCACGGTATCGAAAAAATCAAAGCCATTACATGGGAGATTTAGTTTTAATTTGTCGAATTTTCGGAAAATGTGATGAATACCTTCAAATGTTCTTCATTTTTTTCTGAAAATTCAACGAAATAAAACTAAATTTTCTGTGTAATGGCTTTGAATTTTGTGATACTGTCGCCACTACCAGAACTGCTTTGACAAGTAGAAAAGTTGATTAGAATAAAAAAAAGTTCGACTAAAAATTTCCCATAAACGGCGGCGGCGTAGCGACGGGTTGCTGGAATTTTTTGCCGAATTCCTAAGTTTGGACTCAATATTCTCCTTGTCGAAAAGGTTCTGTTAGTGGTGACGGTGTTGCAAAATTCAAAGCCATTACAACGATAAATTTAGTTTTAATTCGTAGAAATTTCGAAAAAAGTGATGAACACCTTCAAGTGTTTAATTTTCCAGAAATTCAACTAATTAAAGCTAAATTTCATTTTGTAATGACTTTGAGTTTTGCGATACCATCACCACTACCAGAACCGTCTCGACAAGGTCGACAAGGAGAAGATTCTGAAAAACAAAAAAAAAAATCGGTGATTTTTTGTCGAAAATTTGCCATGGGGCAACTCGAACAGGTTGGCAAAGGTTAGGGGGTAAAGTATTTATCTATAAAGTTCAGGGCGTGGTGTCCAAAAGTCGCTATAGTTCAGGGGGTTTGAAGGGCTTATCCCTTTTAAATAAATCCGAGTATGTAGTATATGTGTTCTACTTGTCTCTCGGGAAAAAATCAAGTTTGGTACCTTAATTTGGCTTCCGTTTCTTTTTGGTACCTTAATTTGTCACGCAACATTTTTGGTACCCTATGTTTCCAAAGTTAATCACGGTTGGTACCTCCCTAGCGGCGTCCCCAATTTAACCACCGCGATGTCTACGTGGCTCACCGTTGACCCGCCCAGATTTGATTTTGACCCAATTTAACACACGTGGACAAGCTGACTGGATTAAAAAAAATCAAAATCAAAATCATATATTTCTTTTCCTAAACATTAATTAAATACAAAGTTAGCATACCCACCATCACCCCCACCACCGATACCCACCACCTCCACCCACCACCATCACCCCGACCACCACCCACTCCCACCATCAATTCCTCATCTTCAACCCCCCCCCCCCCCCCCCCCCCCGCCACCGCCACCACCCCACCCCCACCATCAATTCCTCATCTTCACCCCCCCCCCCCCCCCCGCCACCGCCACCACCAACACCACCATCTTCATCAAACGCCACCACAAATTGCTTCAAATCGGCGCCACCACCTGCCCAATCGATTCATCGGGTGCCGCAAATCTCTTCACCGGATCTTCATCACCTGCCCAACATTTTTCCAATCAAATTTCAAATATATATATACACAACTCGAATTCCGTCGACAATATTTCTTCGTCTTCCTCTCCTCTCACATTAGGGTGGTTAACCGTTGATTTGGGTGGTGGTGGTGTGCGGCGATTTGTGGTGGTGTTCCTGACGCCGGTGACAGCGGCGGCGGCGGCGGGGGGGGGGGGGGGGGGGGGGGGGGGGGGGGGGGGGGGGGGGGGTAGCGGCGGTGTTGACGAAGATGATGATTAAATTTATTTTTTTTTTGTTTTTAATTTTATATTTGTTAAAATGTTTATTATTATTACTTATATATGTTTATTATTATTATTATTTATATATAAATGGTTATTATTATTATTACTTATATATATTTATTATTATTATTTATATTTAAATGTTTATTATTATTTATATATGTTTATTATTTTGACTAATTTTTTGTTTTCATTTTTTCATGTTTTTTTTTTTAAATTCATTAGTTACAAAAATTATTTTGTTAAAACAGAACTATATAATAAATTTTTACAATTTATATAATAAAGTTAATTATAAAAAATATCAAAACTAGAATTTGTGATATAAGATTTAATAGTTTTTTTATTTTTTTAAATTAAATAATCCAGTCAGCATGTGCATGTGGCAAGAAAAAAGTCAAAATTGAGATTTTAGGAGTCAACGGCGAGCCACATAGACATTAGGGTGGTTAAATTGGGGACGCCGCTAGGGAGGTACCAAACGTGATTAAGTTTGGAAACATAGGGTACCAAAAATGTTGCGTGACAAATTAAAGTACCAAAAAGAAACAGAAGCCAAATTAAGGTACCAAGCTTGATTTTTTCCCACTTGTTCTCCAACACTATGAAAATTTTATTTACATAATTTTGTTAAAGTTAACGATAAATTCTTATTTCCTAATTAGTTTTCAAACCATGTTAATATTCACTAATGAGTAATGAGTAATGACAGAAGGAAAAGTTAATTGCAAAAAATCACTGTTTTACATATCATCACTTTATATCAGTAATTAAATTTAAAAAATAATTGCTATATCATTTTAGATTTTTTCAAATAAGATTCCTTTCACATCTAAATCTTATCTTTATGTTGATTTAAGTTTTAGTATAAACAGAAAATTGGAATATAATAGCGAATTTGTTAAATGTTAAGTCTCCTAAACTTGGTATCTTAGATTAACACTCGAAGTTTTTCCAGGGTTTAAGGATTCTAAATAATATTTTGAAGCGTTCAAAGGATTCTTTACTCCTCTTGGTTCTTGTTGATTTCATAAATCATGGATGAGGGTGGTGAAGATCGGATCAGCAATTTACCAGACAGTGTTGTTAGTCACGCTTTGTCGTGCTTACCCACGCAGGATGCAATTCGGACATCTATTTTGTCCAAATACTGGGAACACGAGTGGACGTCTATCTACAACATAGAACTTGACGATCATTGCACATTTTTGTGCGCGAGAATAATGGGTAAAACTTTCGGTAGTTTGGTAGAGAGAGTACTACATCCGACTCGAAATTTGAGAATAAAGTGTTTTCATCTTTATTGTTTTCAAACCGAGTTGGACTCCCACTACATTGAAAAATGCATAGATCGTGTTTTGATGCGAGGCGTTCAGGATTTAAAGATTGAGATTCATCAACGGCCCCATACCGTTGTCCACGACCTATACAACTGCAGATCATTGACAAAGTTGGATCTCAATTTGTGTATCAACTTATTTACATCTCGTATGAGGAATAGTTTTCTCAACCTCAAGACCTTACATCTCGGTCACAAAGTTACTCTTTCGAACGATAAATTTTCTAGTTTTAGTGAAATTTTACTGAGTTTTCCCGTTCTAGAAAGTATTGAGCCTGCAATGCAGGATATGTAAGCACATGACGTTCGTTGATATCGATGCTCCCTCTCTAATTACATTCGTGCATTATGTTCCTTACTAGGCACCCTCGAATGATTATCTGATCAAGATTGTTGGAGAAAAGCTTGAAAAATTCGAAACTCCTAGCGATATGCTATATAAATATGTCCTCGTTGCACCATTGATTTCTAAAGCATGTTTTATCAATAGGGGACCAGGCTCATTCTTGGATTTAGAGCTCAGGCAATATTGAAAGGACTTATATCAACTTTGGAGTTTCTAATAATGTCAATAGAGATTGCTAAGGTTAGCACTTCGTAGTCTGAACACTTTTAATTTGTTTTTGTTCTGATTAGAACAATAATCATTTGTCAATGTTCAGCAAATTTGATTGTGTTTAATTTATGTTACTATGGATCGTCTGGTTCCATCATTTTCAAGGCTCTTACAGAATCAAATACATATTTTCCTCATCCATGCTTTAGTCAACTGAAGAAACTTGAATTCAAACATGCCATAAAATATGAGTTGTTGACGAAGTTGCTTCAAATGATTATTTTGTGTCATTATTTGTGTCATTTAATAATAGAAGCAATACCCGATGGCATCATTTGAAGCAACTTCGTCAACAACTCATATTTTATGGTCTTCGGGTATTAACTCTAAACACAAAATTCCATTATTAACTCTAAAGTTCCTTTCGTCTTTAGACTGAGGATGAACTGAAATTATTTCCATCGGGTATTGCTTCTAACCTCAAGGTTGTAGAATTATCTTCGTTTAGAAGCACATCGAGTCAAATTCAGTTTGTTGAGTCCATGCTGAAGAACACAGACAACCTCGAGATGTTGTTTATCATTGTTTCTTATAGGCCATTTGTGAGGACCGCACCTCCAGATTTAGTTAATGTCAAACTCGTCCCATCACTACAAGATTTGGGGGGCATCTGCAACCGCCCCCCCCAACCGCCCGGGCGGTCGCTATTAATTGCGACCGCAGAGCGACCGCCAGGCGGTCGCCACCAAGACGTAGCGACCGCATGGGCGGTCGCGAGGCTTTAATAAGACCTCGCAACCGCCTAGCGGTTGCCCCCTTATATGGCGACCGCCCGTGCGGTTGCAATAATAAGTTATGGCAACCGCCAGGCGGTTGCTAGGCCACATGGCAACCGCCTGGCGGTTGCTAGGTCCACATAGCAACCGCCAGACGGTTGCTAGGTCACATAGCAACCGCCTGGCGGTTGCCAATACTAGATATCGGCAACCGCCAGACGGTTGCAGATAACATTCAGACTTGATTTTTTACTATTACAGATGATACGTTGTGGTACGTTGTTTGATCAATTGATAATTACCCTAATGATAGTTAAAACAAGCCAAATTATAAGGTTTCATTGGAAAATTAAGCTTAGGTACAACATTAAGAACTAAGTGTGATGATTAGTTATTGAACATAATATATAGGTGTATCGTTGATAACTCGCCTAATCACATAATCTACTATTTTACTAACTTAATTACTAATTTTGTAGTTATTTACAACAACTATTCACATGTAATAATGATATTTGAGTTCAATAAACACAAACACATCAAGATACTTCTCAAAAATCAT
This sequence comes from Linaria vulgaris, assembly GCA_948329865.1. Lineage (NCBI taxonomy): Eukaryota > Viridiplantae > Streptophyta > Magnoliopsida > Lamiales > Plantaginaceae > Linaria > Linaria vulgaris. The sequence continues at coordinate 6,357,685 of OX415251.1, forward strand.
TAATTTCGAATATGGATGTGTTTGCAACCGCCAGGCGGTTGCTAGGTCCACGTAGCAACCGCCTAGCGGTTGCCAATACTAGATATCTGCAACCGCCAGGCGGTTGCAGATAACATTCATACTTGATTTTTTACTATTACGGATGATACGTTGTGGTACGTTGTTTGATCAATTGATAATTACTCTAATAATAGTTAAAACTAACCAAATTATAAGGTTTCATTGGAAAATTAAGCTTAGGAACAACATTAAGAACTAAGTGTGATGATTAGTTGTTGAACATAATATATAGGTGTATCGTTGATAACTCGTCTAATCACATAATCTACTATTTTACTAACTTAATTACTAGTTTTGTAGTTATTTACTACAACTATTCACATGTAATAATGATATTTGAGTTCAATAAACACAAACACATAAAGATACTTATCAAAAATCATTAATTTCGAATATGGATGTGTTTGCAACCGCCAGGCGGTTGCTAGGTCCACATAGCAACCGCCTGGCGGTTGTTAGGTCCACATAGCAACCGCCCAGCGGTTGCCAATACTAGATATCTGCAACCGCTAGGCGGTTGCAGATAATATTCATACTTGATTTTTTACTAATATGGATGATACGTTGTGGTACGTTGTTTGATAAATTGATAATTACCCAAATGATAGTTAAAACAAGCCAAATTATAAGGTTTCATTGGAAAATTAAGCTTAGGTACAACATTAAGAACTAAGTGTGATGATTAGTTGTTGAACATAATATATAGGTGTATCGTTGATAACTCGCCTAATCACATAATCTACTATTTTACTAACTTAATTACTAGTTTTGTAGTTATTTACAACAACTATTCACATGAAATAATGATATTTGAGTTCAATAAACACAAACACATCAAGATACTTCTCAAAAATCATTAATTTCGAATATGGATGTGTTTGCAACCGCCAGGCGGTTGCTAGGTCCACGTAGCAACCGCCTGGCGGTTGCTAGGTCCACATAGCAACCGCCTAGCGGTTGCCAATACTAGATATCTGCAACCGCCAGGCGGTTGCAGATAACATTCATACTTGATTTTTTACTATTACGGATGATATGTTGTGGTACGTGGTTTGATCAATTGATAATTACTCTAATAATAGTTAAAACTAACCAAATTATAAGGTTTCATTGGAAAATTAAGCTTAGATACAACATTAAGAACTAAGTGTGATGATTAGTTGTTGAACATAATATATAGGTGTGTCGTTGATAACTCGTCTAATCACATAATCTACTATTTTACTAACTTAATTACTAGTTTTGTAGTTATTTACTACAACTATTCACATGTAATAATGATATTTGAGTTCAATAAACACAAACACATAAAGATACTTCTCAAAAATCAATATATTCGAATATGGATGTGTTTGCAACCGCTAGGCGGTTGCTAGGTCACATAGCAACCGCCTGGCGGTTGCTAGGTCCACATAGCAACCGCCTAGCGGTTGCCAATACTAGATATCTGCAACCGGCAGGCGGTTGCAGATAATATTCATACTTGATTTTTTACTAATACGGATGATACGTTGTGGTACGTTGTTTGATCAATTGATAATTACCCTAATGATAGTTAAAACAAGCCAAATTATAAGGTTTCATTGGAAAATTAAGCTTAGGTACAACATTAAGAACTAAGTGTGATGATTAGTTGTTGAACATAATATATAGGTGTATCGTTGATAACTCGCCTAATCACATAATCTACTATTTTACTAACTTAATTACTAGTTTGGTAGTTATTTACAACAACTATTCACATGTAATAATGATATTTGAGTTCAATAAACACAAACACATCAAGATACTTCTCAAAAATCATTAATTTCGAATATGGATGTGTTTGCAACCGCCTGGCGGTTGCTAGGTCACATAGCAACCGCCTGGCGGTTGCTAGGTCTACATAGCAACCGCCAGGCGGTTGCAAGGTTTTCAGTTCTTGCAACCGCTGGGCGGTTGCAAAGGCTTCTCGCAACCGCTCGGCGGTTGCAAATTTTGCTGAAATTGGGCGGGATTGGGGGGAAAATTCAAATTTTCACGAAAATTCAAAATTTTCATTACATTGCAACCGCCGAGCGGTTGCAAATTCTGCTGAAATTGGGGGGGAATTCAAATTTTCACGAAAATTCAAAAATTTCACCCAAATCTTATATATACCCACTATTCTTTCAATAAATTTTCATTCACAACTCTTAAACTCTCAAAAAAACCCAAGACTTCTTTTTATCTTCCAATCAAAACACAAACACTCTTCTATTCCAATCCACAAAAAAAAACCCCAAAAACTTCTTTTTACCTACAAAACAAATAATCAAACACTTTTTTTTCTTTTATATCTTACACAAAACACCCAACCACACTCTTTTATTTTATATCTCCAACAAATACCAAACACTTTCTTTTATCTTCATAACAAAATACCAAACACTCATATTTTTCAATCCACAAAAACTCAAAAACTTCTTTATATCTTCAACAAAACACCCAACCACTTTCTTTTCTTTTATATCTCAAACAAAAATCCAAACACTTTTTTTTATCTCCAAAACATAACACTTTTTTCTAATGTTTTCTTTTTGTTTCACATCTTTTCTTTTTTGTTTCTCTTCTTTTCGTTTTGTTTCTCTTCTTTATTTTTTGTTTCTCTTCTTTTCTTTTTTGTTTCTCATCTTTTATTTTGTGTTTCTCTGCTTTTTTTTTTGTTTCTCTTTTTCTCATTTTGTTTCTCTTCTTTTCGTTTTGTTTCCCTTCTTTTCGTTTTGTTTCACCATTTTAATTTCAATAAAAAAAAAAAAATTTTCTGGAAATTTTCCAGAATATTATTGTTTTTTTTTTGTTTTGATGAATATTATCTGCAACCGCCGGGCGGTTGCGAGTTTTCGAAAGTTCTAAATCTAGCAACCGCTGGGCGGTTGCCATGTCCTTAAGGACTTCGCAACCGCCTAGCGGTTGCCATGTCCTTAAGGCCTTCGCAACCGCTAAACGGTCGCCCCTATATGGCGACCGCCTAGCGGTCGCCCCCTTATATGGCGACCGCTATGGCCCTTATATGGCGACCGCCTAGCGGTCGCCCCATTATATGGCGACCGCTATTATATGGCGACCGCTAGGCGGTCGCCCCTTCGTATGGCGACCGCTTGGTGTAAGGGCAACCGCTCGGCGGTCGCAAGCCGCCCTACGACGAGGGGTATCCGCGACCGACGCGGCAACCGCCCCGACGGTCGCGGATACCCTTCGGGCAACCGCCCGGGCGGTTGCAGATGGCCCAAAATTCTTGTAGTGCATGTTTAAACAACACAAAAATAAACTCGATAATAATTTAGTCTAAAGGAAATGTCTCACGGCCAGGATCATACCATACACAAAGAAAATCAATTTATTATATATCACAGCGGAAGTCTTGATAAAATACAAATAACAACATCATAGATGAATAAAAGTAACTGTTAGGGCCGTGCGTCTCACACGTATCCGGATCCTGACCCGATCGGCCCATTCACTATCTTTATTGATTTTGTTTTATCAAAATTATTAAGATTTAGTTAACATGTTTTGGTAATTATCCTAAAGGATATTGGGTTATCTTGTAGATATCTTAAAAGATTTGTTATCTTCTAAAACATGATTTTTATTCCTTATCTCTTTATTGCACTTGGACTAATAAGCATACAGGTTCATTAAGATAAGCTGGAATCCCCTTAATAAGGAAGGACAGCCTCACGAATTTACAAGAACAGCTGTCGTGCTCATCTTACTTGGAAATAAGATCTCCAGTGGATTGCAACTGAAGATTTGACAGAAGATTCTGTTGCGCCTATATAAAGAGAAGACTCGAGATCGTTACAAGGCACTTTGAAAAAGATATTAAGCAGTCAGTCTTGTATCGAGTCATTTGTGAAGAACATTAAGTCAGAGTGTCTCTGGAGTATCTTAGTGTGTCTTCGATTCAATCGTGTTTCTGAAAACAAGTTAAGGGTTAGGTGTTGCAACTGCATATGTTAGAGGGAGTCTAGTATATGAGTTGATTTAAATCCTTCATTGTAATTCTTAAGTAGGAAACACTTTGAGTCATACTTTGGGTGAACGCCCCGTGGACTAGGACCATTTGGACCGAACCACGTTAAAATCCCTTGTGTTCTTTATTGCTTATGTTTCACTATTTTTCGCAATTGCAACTGCAAAAACTATTTTAAACGATAAAGAACTATCGTCTGTTGTACTTCAGTGTACGGTTGCAACTATTGCTAAGTGCAACTGGACACAATAACAAGTATTGCAGATACTAAGATCTTTCAATTGGCATCAAGAGCGGGTCACTATATTTACATAGTGTAGATTCTGGTCTAAAAGATATTTGTTTTGTTTAAATTGATTTATCTATGGAAGAAATGAGGGAAGGTCTGTCGACCATTAAGCCACCAATGCTAACAGCCACAAACTACTCCTACTAGAAGAATCGCATGCGAAACTTCATAAAACAACAGGATCAGAAGGCCTGGAAGAGCATTCTGAAAGGGTGGACCCCACCGACAGATGATCAAGGACTAGTGAAATTCGAGCTGGAATGGACCGATGCTGAAGAACTCTTAGCAAATTACAACTCTACAGCCTTGAACATTATTTTAGTTGCAGTTGATTATGATCAATATAAAAGTATATCTAACTTTGAAATTGCAAAAGATGCTTGGCAGGCTATCGAGAATGCACATCAAGGAAATGACAAAGTACGCGCATCCAAGTTGCAACTACTCAATGACCAGTTCAACTATGTACGCATGGAAGAAACATATACCATCGCTCAGTTCCATTCCAAACTCAGGCATCTTGCCAGTGAAGCCACCATCCTTGGAGCGGACTTCCCTGAATCTAGGATCGTGCTTAAACTTCTAGGATCCCTCCCTGGAAGGTTTGCAATGAAAGTCTCAGCCATTGAAGAAGCAAAAGATGTTAACACGCTACCCCTGGCTGACCTCATGGGATCCCTAACCGCATGGGAAATGAAACTCAAGAGAGAAGGAGACACCATTTCCAAAGGAGTTTCACTTCAGGCCAGTCTTCCACAGAACAGTCCCAACTCAGAATTAGAGCAATCCTTAGCACTCCTCACTAAGAAATTCAACAGAATGAACAAACGTTGGAGTAGAGGTAACCCTTCAAACCCAGTTGTAAGTCCCTCTGATTTACCTAATAATAAGCCTTCCGCTACTAATAGACTTGACAACAAAAGGTCTGGAAAGGGTATTCAATGCAGGGAATGCCAAGGCTTTGGACACATAAGGGCAGACTGTGCAAATCTGCTCGAGAAAAATAAAAGTCGTGCGTTACTCACATGGAGTGATGACGAATCTGATGACAGTGAAGATGACACAGAAGAGATCGATGACATTGTATTTTCATCATTCATTCCTCTCAGAGCCAACATGGGAGTTACAATTCGCAGTAATTCTGATTCCGATTGCGACTCACTTGACAATAACGAGTTGGAACTTACAGAGGATATGGAGTCAATCTGCAGAAGAAACTCCGAATTGGAGGCCCAACTCAAGATTGTGTCTACTTTTGGCAGCCCTGTGAGAATGAACAACAGAATCCTCGAACTCGAAAGAAAGGTTCTCGCCCTCTCCTTGGAGAGAGACCTCGTGTCCGCTGATCTGGAATCAGCACTTAAAGCCCACAAAGCACTTGTTAAAGTATGCGATCTCACCAAGAAGGAATTGGACACACTGGCTAAGAATGTGAAGCTGCTCACACCAGGCACAAAAAATTTGGAAAAAGTTCTGGACACCCAGAAAGTTGCAACTCGGAAAACAGGAGTAGGATATGTTGACTCTACTTCACCAAAGTTTCTTGGGAATACCAAGATATCCGTGTCCAACAGGAAGAGGATACCCAAGGGAGTTGAAATTCCTTTCGACTATTCCAACACCAACGATCAGGTACGTGTCAGTTGTAATTTGCCAGCAACAATATCTGACCGAAAATATGTGAACAGGTTTACAAAAGGAAGATTCATTCCTATCTGCCACCACTGCGGAGTCCAAGGACACATTCGTCCCTACTGCTATCAACTATGGACATCCCAGGACACCCCCTCCATCACTGTTCCCAAAGTACAGAAGAAGAAGAAGAGGAGAAATCAAAGAAAGAAGAAGATCATACTGGATGCACCCACAGTTGCACCTGTCGTGCCACCTCGACAAGTTTGGGCTAAGAAATCTTCTAATCCTCTTATTTGTCTTACTGCTTGCAACTCTATCTCTCAAGAAAGATCCTACTCTAACTCTTGGTACTTTGATAGCGGTTGCTCTAGGCACATGACAGGAAATAAGGACACCCTACTTAACTTTGTGCATGAACGAAAGGGCGATGTTATTTTCGGTGATGGAAATAGAAGAAAAATAATGGGGAAAGGAACCCTAAGTGTTAAAGGCTTTCCCAAACTAAAAGATGTTCACTATGTTGATGGACTATGTGCAAATCTCATTAGTATTAGTCAGTTGTGTGACGATGATCTCTTTGTTCACTTTACCAAAGATGAATGTGAAGTTGTAGATCAATTTCAAAATATAGTCTTGAAAGGACTAAGAAGTACTGAAAATTGTTACACTATGACTAACTGTAAAGTTACCTTCAGGTCACTCACTTGCAACTCAAGCAAAGAATCTGTTGCAGAACTATGGCACCAACGGCTTGGCCACCTCAACTACAAGTCCCTGGCACAGCTCTTCAACAATCAAAGTTTGAGAGGATTGTCAAAGCTTGGAGCAAAGCCAATTGGAAAATGTGGCTTATGCATTGAAGGAAAACAGACAAGAGCGAGCCATAGTGAGTTGCAACACATACCATCGGTAAGAATTCTGGAATTGCTGCACATGGATCTTGTGGTACCCATGCAAAAGGAAAGCATCTCCGGTAAGCGTTACATTTTTGTATGTGTTGATGATTTCTCGAGATACACTTGGGTTGAATTCCTAAAAGACAAAAATGAATCCTTTGTATTCTTCAAAAATCTGTGCAACACTGTTGCAAGTGAGAAGGATCTAACTGTTAAAAGAATTAGAAGTGATCATGGTAGGGAGTTTGAAAATTCAAGCTTTATTGAATTTTGCTCTGACAAGGGCATATTTCATGAATACTCTTCCCCCATCACACCCCAACAAAATGGGGTTGTTGAAAGGAAGAACATGACACTAGTTGAAATGGCTAGAGTCTTGCTCAACTCAAAAAAATTAGCCATCAAGTTCTGGGCTGAAGCAGTGAACACGACATGCTATGTCATTAACCGAGTTTACCTACGACCAGGTACAACTAAAACTGCCTATGAACTCTGGAAAGGTAAAAGACCAAATGTTCAACACTTTCATGTCTTTGGTTGTGCCTGCTACGTTTTAAATGATAGGGAACCTAGAGGAAAGTTTCAATCCAAATCTGATCTAGGAATTTTTGTTGGGTACTCACGGTATAGTCATGCTTATCGCGTATTTAATATGCGCACTCAAACTGTGGTTGAATCATCTAATGTTGAGTTTGACGATTACAGGGACTTTGCAACCACATCATCTGAAGCACGGATCACTGAACTAACAGATGCTGATGATGAGGAAGAATCACACCGCACACACAAACCTTCACCACCAGTTGCAACTGATACAGATAACCAGCAACCTGAGGATACTCCGACGGATACAGTTCCAACATAGACGAACCCTATCACTGCAGTGCAAGCAGAGGACCCACAAGCACCACCACACATCAGGAGGAACCACCCACCTGAAGCTATCATTGGGGACATAGGTGACAGGATAATAACGCGAGACATCCCTCGAAGGAGATATGACCAAATGGTGCGGGTTGTGAGTTACACCTCGAAGATTGAACCCAAGAACATAACGGAAGCACTACTGGAAGAAGCTTGGATAGAAGCCATGCAAGAGGAACTGAATCAATTTGAACGGAATGATGTTTGGACACTTGTCCCTCGCCCATAAAAAGTGAACATCATCGGTACCAAATGGATATTCAAGAACAAGACCGACGAATTGGAAAATATTATGCGCAACAAAGCAAGACTAGTTGCACAGGGATACACGCAAGTCGAAGGAGTCGACTATGACGACACATTTGCCTCAGTTGCGAGACTAGAGTCCATTCGTCTTCTTCTCGCAGTTGCATGCGGGTTGCATTTCAAACTCTTCCAGATGGATGTTAAAAGTGCATTTCTAAATGGATACTTGAACGAAGAGGTGTTTGTCGAACAACCTAAAGGATTCACCGATCCACACTTCCCTAACCATGTGCTGAAATTAAAAAGAGCACTTTATGGCTTGAAGCAAGCTCCACGGGCGTGGTATGAGAGACACACCGTGCACCTTCTTGAAAAGGGATACACGAGAGGGAGTGTTGACAGAACTCTATTCTATAAACACTTTGGAACGAACATTCTTATTGCCCAAATTTATGTAGATGATATTGTGTTTGGATCTACATCTCAGGATGAGTTGCAACTCTTCATTTCTATTATGAAAAATGAGTTTGAAATGAGCATGGTTGGCGAACTAACCTACTTTCTTGGTTTGCAGGTCAAGCAGCACAATGAAGGAATATTTATATCCCAGGCAAAGTACGCTAAGAATCTTATCCAGCGCTTTGGCCTTAATTCTGCCAAACCAATGAAAACCCCTATGGGATCTACAGATCGCCTCAGCAAAGACGAAAATTGCAACTCGGTGGACCCTTGTCTCTACCAAAGCATGATAGGAAGTCTATTGTACCTTACTACTAGCAGACCCGACATTTGCTTCAGTGTTGGAGTATGTGCACGATATCAGGCCAATCCGAAAGAATCTCATCTCAAGGCGGTCAAGCGAATTATTCGTTACGTCTCAGGTACAGCAGATTTTGGGCTCAGTTACAACTTCAATGATAATCTAGCTCTTGCAGGATACAGTGATGCAGATTGGGTAGGGTGTGCTGATGGTCGAAAGAGTACTACAAGAGGATGTTTCTACCTAGGAGCAAACCTTGTGTCCTGGTTCAGTAAGAAGCAACACTCAATCACCTTGTCCACAGCCGAGGCTGAATACATCGCTGCTGGGAGCAGTTGCACCCAACTGGTTTGGATGAAACAAATGCTAGAAGATTATGGTATCTCCCAGAACGAAATACTTCTCTATTGTGATAATACTAGTGCCATTAACATCTCAAAAAATCCAGTTCAACACTCTCGTACTAAACACATTGATATTCGATATCATTATATTAGGGAACTGGTTGAGGCTAAAACTATTGAGTTACGACATGTGTGCACTGACCTTCAACTTGTAGATATTTTCACCAAAGCTCTGGATGTAACACGCTTTGAGCACCTTCGCAAGTCGTTAGGGCTCTGCCTTATGTGAATTGCCACAGGAGCCTGGTCGCAACTGAGGATGACCAGTGTCAGACCGTCTGCCTATTACTGATCCCTGATAGTCTCCTCATGTTTGTTTGTTGTAATCTTACTCAAAAAAAAAAAAAAGGTGATGGTTAGTTGCAACTGGAAAAAGCTACCTGACCTAGAAGCAGCAAGTGTGAAAGCTAGCAATTCTTATCTCACGTGTCTTCTCATTGCCAAGAGCTACCTTGCTCACAAATGTGTCAGTGTGAAAGCTACCAGTTGTTCACATTCCATTAGTTGCAACTGAGTGTTATCCAATGAACCCCTTGACGAGACTGAAGTGGGTTGGTAGTTGGTTGGATTCTCTCCACTGGTCATCTCGGTTCCCGTGTTGCCGTGTTTAATTTTACATATCGGAGCCCTAATTACTTGTGATTGGGCCTCACTGGGTGCCACATTGTGAGTCCAAGTTTGTTTTTGCAAGTTGTTACGTTGTGTATCTTGCGTATCTTATCTAGCTTTAGCCCTATCTCTTTCCCGCTTTTGATATCCTGTATCTTGTGTAAAGCGTATCTAGGGCTTGCTAAGTGTTTGTTTTTCCCTCCTAAAATTCTAGGGTTTTGGAGTATCTTATATAATTCTCCCTCCTTCTCTTACTTCCTACCACAGTTTTCACGTTCTCTCTCTCTTGTCGTCTAGATTATTTTCACTGGATGGGAGGATATGCGCATAAACCAGCCGCCACCTTCTCCGAAGAGCCACTTGACCTTCCTCCTCTCCGTACCATCCACCCACCATCTCCGACCAGTGACCGACATACTTCCCATCCAACTGAGCAGCCCCCACCCCCTTCACCATCATCTTCCCCGTCTTCGCCGCGCCGATCCCCATCCCCTTTGCCGCGCTCCCCTGCTCGGACCAAAGCGCAATCCAAGGTGGAATCAGCCTCCGATGCACCCCCACCAGCACCTGAGGCCACTCCCGCATCTCCTGCTGCCCCTCCTTCCTCATCTGGTATGAATACGAGGAAGCGGTCCAAGATTCCCGTCCGTCAGCCTCCTCGCCATTGCCGCCATCACAAGCTCGCCGACGTGCAGTCCGACTCTGACACCGCTTCCGCAGACAATGCTCCTCCACCTGAACCCCCCAGGAAGAAAACCAAATCCTCTGCTCCTCCACGAAAACCCTCCCTTGTGGTGCCCGAGTCTACCTTTGTTCTTCCTGATGTTGCCCCTACCTCTACCTCCTTGAAAGCTGCTCGGGCTCACTCTCCACGTTTCTACTCATCTGATGCAGAGGCCAAAATGGGGGAAATTCGGAAGCGCCCTATGGTTGTGGAACGGCCATTGGACCTCAAGTCCTATGAAGAGACTGGTGTGTTGGATCTCCTTCAACAACGCGGGTGGCTAGTTGCAACTCAGAACGCCACCAAATACAACAAGGTCCTGGCTCAAGAGTTTTATGCTAACCTCACGACCCAACTAGATGCAGAAGGGTCTCTTCAGCGCCATGTCATCTATCTTCGCGGAAGTGTCTGCCCTTTTACTGCTGAGCTCCTGTCCCAGGCCATGGAGGCACCAGTCGTGGACACAGCCGGGCAATCTGAGTTGCGACTAGAGCGCAACATGGACAAAGTTGCATACGAGCTAACTGGAGGATCAGTCCGTGTGTGGCCCCTCGACCCATTTCCTACCAGCTCACTCACCAGCCGGTACAATCTGCTATTCCGCATCCTTGTCAGCCACTGGCTTCCTTGCAAGCAAACATCCAACATCCGCCCTGAGGTTGCCAGTGTGCTGTTTCGTGTTGGCACGGGAGTTGCAATTGACCTGGGAACACTTGTGTTCGAACGCATTTATCGGGGTACCTTTCCCAATTTTCACCTCTCACTTGGGTTGCCTGCCCTCATTTACAGGTACTTTGCCTCCAGGCATCCCTCCATCATGCTGGATAAAGAAGACCTTCTCGAGTGTCCGGTCATGCGTGCCAGCACTAAAATTCTGAACAAGCCGCCACCCTCCCAGCTGCAACTGGCTCCTCCAAGAAGCAATCCAGCTCCATTCCCGACGCCTCTGCCAGTCTTGATGGAGTGCACCTGGAACTCTCTAGGTTGGGTAACCTGGTGGCTGAGCTGGTTCAGGCCAATGAGGAGCTGCGCACTTCGATGGCCCTTCAAGCCTCCAAGCTTGACTGTCTGTTGCAACACGCTGGTCTCCGCTCTGGGCCTAGTGAATTGTCTGGGCATGGTACCTCTTGATTTGTTGTTTCAAAAAGGGGGAGATTTTGTGCTCAGGGGGAGTTGTTCAATTTTTTCCTTCTTTCACTAACTCTGGACAATTTCTACCTTGATTTAGACGTTTTGGCGGAAGGTTGCATTGCTGTTGCAACCAGTACATTTTTAGTCTTCGCTTTACCTTTCTGCTCGTACTACTTGGTTATAAATGCAGGCTAACCCTTGTGCAGATTGGTATATAATTTTGACAAAACAAATCAAAGAGGGAGATTGTTAGGGCCGTGCGTCTCACACGTATCCGGACCCTGACCCGATCGGCCCATTCACTATCTTTATTGATTTTGTTTTATCAAAATTATTAAAATTTAGTTAACAAGTTTTGGTAATTATCCTAAAGGATATTGGGTTATCTTGTAGATATCTTAAAAGATTTGTTATCTTCTAAAACATGATTTTTATTCCTTATCTCTTTATTGCACTTGGACTAATAAGCATACAGGTTCATTAAGATCGGCTGGAATCCCCTTAATAAGGAAGGACAGCCTCACGAATTTACAAGAACAACTGTCGTGCTCATCTTACTTGGAAAGAAGATCTCCAGTGGATTGCAACTGAAGATTTGACAGAAGATTCTGTTGCGCCTATATAAAGAGAAGACTCGAGATCGTTACAAGGCACTTTGAAAAAGATATTAAGCAGTCAGTCTTGTATCGAGTCATTTGTGAAGAACATTAAGTCAGAGTGTCTCTGGAGTATCTTAGTGTGTCTTCGATTCAATCGTGTTTCTGAAAACAAGTTAAGGGTTAGGTGTTGCAACTGCATATGTTAAAGGGAGTCTAGTATATGAGTTGATTTAAATCCTTCATTGTAATTCTTAAGTAGGAAACAATTTGAGTCCTACTTTGGGTGAACGCCCCGTGGACTAGGACCATTTGGACCGAACCACGTTAAAATCTCTTGTGTTTTTTATTGCTTATGTTTCACTGTTTTTCGCAATTGCAACTGCAAAAACTATTTTAAACGATAAAGAACTATCGTCTGTTGTACTTCAGTGTACGGTTGCAACTATTGCTAAGTGCAACTGGACACAATAACAAGTATTGCAGATACTAAGATCTTTCAGTAACAATACTTAGTTATTTAAAATATTTATGATTATTGAAATGAATACTCAAAGTCACACTTGGCAAAATAACTTCTTGATTTGAAAATCGCTCACACCAGCCACACGTAAGTCGCCTTTTATTATGAGGAATGAGCAGACAAAACAAAAGAGGAATAAGTCGTTAATGACATAGTGAGATCTATAGGCTTACGCGGTGAGTTGGACATGAATAAGTAAAATCCAAAAATGAATTAAACGGTAAAAAATGGCAAGAAATATCTATTGCACGTTAATACATATGAACATGAAGTAATGAAAATGAACATGTGCACATAACAACTAGATTCAACCTTATATGAACGAATATACTACCTTATACCTCCCAACGAGGAGTAACCTCGCAACAAAACAAAAAGACATGCTCGAGTACACGTCTATCTAGCACATGGGATATAATCAACTCCTGACTATACGCGGTGCCTAGATCGATGGATAATATTTGTTGCTAGTTTGCACAATCCAAGAATCAATATATAGTTTATCATATTAGATCAGGTAATACAATTATGAATTGACATGTCATAGATTTAGCATTTGAACATGAAGTAACAATAGATAAAAGAAACTGAATTGCCAAAAGGAATAAGAAAATGAAACATAAAGGCAATATAAACGATGAAAGAAGTGGCTCGTGATTTGGGAACAAAAATCACGAATTTCTGTTTAAATTCCTCAGGGCTGGGTGCCAGACGGGGCTGGAATAATCAAAATCAAACCTCACATTTTCCACACAATTACCGCTAGTTGTCCTCGTTAACTTCGTGAATCCCTAAATAGGTTTATAGTGTTAATAGTTATACAATTAGCTATTGAGTTTATATTTTTCATAAGTTGTTCTAACTAGTAATTAGGCTACCCTTTAATACTAACTAAGTTAAAATGCGAGGGAATCGTGTCCTAATATACATCAAAGATTCATACAAAGGATTAATACGAATGTTAACTAAAGATCACTTAAAAACATGCATCATCATTGGTAAAAATAAAACATACTCGGCTACTACTATCTTTGTCGTCTAAACTCTAATCTAATTAGTGATTTGCTTAAATAACCTTCAGAATAGTAGATCTACCATGAATTCAAATTTCAACTCTTGATATTAAGCATCATATAAAGAGATTAGTGAAATATTACATAGTATTCTAAAACAAATAACTAAAATAGTGACATGCGTAGATTCTTATACTAAATTGACCTTTGTAAACAAATGAATATCAAAGTAAAATATTTTTTAAAGAATCAACATATATATATGAATAAATCCATGGAGTAGGAGCGATAAAGAAAGAGCTTTACTATTTTGTAAAAATCCTTGTGTGATAGAAGCTGTTTTCGAAATTTCTGGACAGAGGCGACTGTTGCGTATTTTCGGCCTTCAAAAACTTCTATTTTGGAAATGGTGTCTGAATATGAATGATGCCTAACTTAAAGGGGAATCTGAATCTAAAATTTCAGAATTTTTGGACTTGATTTAGATGAGTTATGGTGTCTTTAGTGCTCGGATTCGAAAGCGGTTTTTTCTGCACAATGAAAATCTTTGGTCTTTTATAGGTAGAAGGACGATGAGAAAAATTTTGAAATAATTTTTTATGAAACTAGACTCAAGATGGTTGAATATAATGGAGAAAAACGATGCATTCACGTGAGTAATATGACAGCTAAAATTATTCAAAGTCAGATATAGAGTGCTGACAGATGCTAATAGGTTCACGTGCAATTATAGTAATAAATTGGCAACTTGTATAGTTGTCTTCTTATCACTTATTTATTTATTTATTTTATTTTACTTTATAAACCTTATAATATCAAATTCAGATCATATATACATCTTAAATAATTCACAACTTGTAATTTATTAACTATTATGCAATTATAATTATTATATAAAAGATATATATTCATAATTAAGGAGATAACTATGTAATTAACATATTTTAAGCTAATTTCGAAATAATTATGACTATTTAGGGTTTATGAACCAAATTTAAGAACACATAAACCGTGAAAAGTCTATCATAAGCTAATCATAATCTTAAAACCAATTGGTGTCAAAATCCTAATTTGTGTAAGTTGAAGGACTAAAGTGCAAATTAAACTAAAATAAATTGAAAACGTTATTCGGTGCGTGACACCTTTGATGTGAGTGCCTAAAATCGGGAGCTTGCTCTTGAAATTTCCTAAACGCTCGGCTCGTGCAAAAGTTGTGGTCTATAGGTATCCTTCTTGATAGATACTTTGGTTTAGCTTCATGAGTATATTATGTTTTACCACATTGCCTTTTTGTTTTTGCGTTACTATGATGATGAAAATCTCTACAGATTTGTTAGTCAAGATTGGATGCACTCCATTTCATGCAGTGCTAACAGGAGTGATTTAAAGGGTGCATGATGCCTGCTAATTAACATTTGGTGCTTGGGATGTCTGTCTCCTACAAGACGTATCATTTAATACGATCCTGAGTTGATTGCATTTAGAAGTGAAGTTATTACATTCAAGTGCTTAATTTGATATTATATTTTAGTAAACTGATTATCGACAATATTTTGCACTTATGCTAATCTATCGTTCCCCATGAAAGGATCGTTCTTTCCTGGCAGAGATGTTTTCAGGCAATATCAGTCGTAAAACAGAGTAGGCATTCTCCATCTTTTAGTCTATCATGTAACTGAAAAAACAACATTGCTATCACGCAATAACACTTAGGCATGGATCTCGTAATAGGGAAAATAAGCACAATGCAGAATTTGTAATAGGGACATATACTTGTAATGCCTTGACCATGAAACCAAATTGCTTTTGTAATTAATCATGTTTATTTAACAAACTAAATGTATGATGTTTATCTGAAGTAGCAATAAATTTGGTTCGTTGAAGTCAATCTCTTTCCCGCTGATTAAAGAACATTGGTTACTGATGGCCATGGTAGTAACAAAGTATTTTGTTACTCAAAAGCACATTGTAAAATCAAACTTTTCTTGAAGCAAATGGAAACTGTGAATAAGAAGGTCTAATTTGTTGCTAATTGAATCCCATATTTATTGTGTATATATACTTAGAATACAGAGGTGCATGTATATTACAATTAAAATTATATCTTGTAATAAGTATATTAAGTGGTGAAGATGGTAGGGGTGCAATGGGGTCTAAGTGAGGCCTGAGAAAAGTTAGCATATGACTGATCGCAACTGCGTTGTTAATCAACCAGCACAATAAAATGGGACAATAACTTGATTGAGATAAGGATATAATTAATAATCCAAATATGGTCCTACAAATAAAGCACTACAAGATTTCGGGCTTATTCCCGACTGAAAAATCCCGACCGGATTTTGGTTGGGAGCATTCCCGACTAATATTCGGTCGGGACGTCTTTTCCCGATCGAAAATCGGTCGGGAAAGGTTATCCCGACTGCATTTCGGTCGGAAGTAATATTCCCGACTGAATTGCGGTCGAGAAACCCTGGGCAGCAAATTTTCCACCCAGGCTGTAGCCCTAATCTCGGCCCAGCTGGGCCACGCAGCTTGGCCGAGACTTTCCGACCGAAATTCGGTTGGAAAAGAGGGAGGTATTTCTATAAATACCTCTCTCCTCCTCTTCATTTTCACACACAACTTTTCTCTATATCCCCTATTTTTTCCGACCGCCTGCCCCTCTTTCACGACCGAATTTCCGTCGCCACTTCCGATCCAGTAAGCTTTTTCGCTTTTTCTTGTATTTTATATTTTATTTAATCTTTTAATATTATTTATTTATGTTATTTTTAATGTTTTAATATTAATTGTTTGATATTTTAGAAGTTGTTAGGATTCAATTAGGAAAGACCTTTAGGAATGGTTAGGCTCTGAGAAAATATTAGATTTTTATGCCTTTAGGAATTGTTAGGATTTAGGAAATGTTATAGGTTTAATGATTTTAGTAATTATTTATGCCTTTAAGAATTTTTAGGCTTTGAAAAAATGTTAGATTTTTATGCCTTTAGGAATTGGTAGACTTTAAGAAATGTTATAGTTTTATGATTTTAGTAATTATTTATGCCTTTAGGAATTGTTAGGATTTAGGAAATGTTATCGTTTAGTAATTATTTTTTACTTTAGGAAAACTATATATGATTTTTATATGTGTTAATTTTGAAATTGTGGACCGGGTCGATACGTTGTTGTTGTTAACTTAACACTGAAGTTTTAACAACAGTTTTGTATGATGTTAATTCGACGTTGTTACTTTAACAACATACCAGAGCAATAGTGCAGCGGAATAAACAAACACGAATTTAAGAAGTGAATATAAGATTATATTAACTTCCGAGCCGTACGCAAAATAACCCGTAAAAGTTTTAACAAAGGTCGTTCTCTCAATTCTCAAGCTCCTCACTCTTAAATTGATTGAACTAAGTAAAGCACACAAGAATTGGTTCGACTATCTCTAAAAGCTCCTCACTCTTAGATATATTCTAACAACTCACAAACTCAAGACAACTCTTAACAACTTGTAAGTAAATATGTAAGATTGATTAGCTCGTGTCTTGATAGTTGTATTGATGTACTTCACCCTTATATATAGGCTCTTGAATTTTACTCCAAAGTGTGTTGTACACGGTTGGTAATTCTCCTTCGTTTCCTTCTCGAACTCTTCTTCCTTGTTCTCGCAGTCCTTCTTGAATAATAGTTCCTTCGTTAGAGATGTAACTAAGGAAAGACTTCTTCTTCAAATCATGACTCATCTTGGAAAGCTTTCCTAGTTGTACTTGAACTCCTCTTTCCTTGTAGAGCGGTTTGCTTAATTAAGGAAACTTTCCTTCTTGGAAACTTTGAGCATCCAACCTATGCCAAGTTTGTTTCCTGAATAATATTCAAAGACAATTACAACTGTGGAACTCGGTTAGTTAAATGAATAAGGAAAAACAATAATAATCAATGACAACAAGATTGTAAAACGGATTCTTCTTCAGCAATGTTACTCTAACATTGACTTCTCAATGTTAATCTAACATTGCCAGAATACATGCACTTTCAATCTCCCCCTTTTTGCCTTAATCACAAAACCTAAGAACCTGTTCTAACCAGATCAAATTATTCAGACAAACTTTACTATCTAAATGGAAAACTCAGTACACTCCCCCTGAACATCAGGCGGGACTAACTCAATGTTACTCTATCATTGATACTTTCAATGTTGTCATTACATCCATCTTTGTCAATGTTAACTTAACATTGAAACCAGACATATGTTCTAACATTGATCATCTCACTGTTAATTTAACATTATAGATCAATTAACACCTGCAAAACAGAGTTAGTACTTTGTAACCACAGTTCAAATAGCATAAGTAGAAACATTAAGCATCAGCAGAAAGTACTTAATTATAGACCATAGTTGTAGCAAGGAACACACTCCTTGATGAAACAGAAAAAACTAAGAAAATAGAATTGTTCATACTCTTATAGAAAACAGAAAATTAACAGAACTCTCAGGAATTTTTTAAAATTTGATATATTCTCCCCCTTTTTGTGAGGAAGGCATATCATTGAAATGCTTCATGAGGCTGTCAATCTCCTACAACCTGACTTACTTGTCTGCTATCTCTCTTTGGGTATCTTTATACTCTCTGTCAAGACAAACCAGAGTCTCCTCCACAAATGCATCAGCTATCATAGAGCAGCTGTCACCACTTGCCACTAGAACAGAAGAAGCAACAAACTTGATAGTCTTCTTCTTCTTTTTCCTGGTTGGACCAGCTTCTGCATTGGTATTCCAGGGCAAGTCTTGGATTCTGACTTAAGTGAAGTAGCTCCTGGTGATGAGCATCTTGGCCTTGTTCTTGATCCAGCCTTCTGTCTTCTTTGTCTTGAAGCCTTGCTTCACCAGAATGTTGGATATCAGAGAGGCGTATGGAATGATTCCCTTTGCCTTTGTTGTGACCTCCCTCATGTGCCTCAAAACTTTCTCCCCTATATTCACACTCAGCCCATTCTTCAGTTTCTACACTAGCTTTGCAGATTCTCTTGTCATAAGAGTGGTGTTGGAAGAAGGCAACCAATTATAGGTAGAGAGCTTGTGAAGTACAACACTTAAGGATGTCAGCATTGTAGTTGGAAAACTATCATTCCATTTCCTTGTGAGGTCAGTAATCACCTCATCCATGCTAGGATCTCAGTCTCCTTAGGATCAGGAAGACCCCAAGCTTCATTGTTCATAGCAGGACTGATGTCATAGACACTCATCCTTACCCAAGCTTTACCATACTTGGGAGAATCCTGGTGGGACACCCACTGAGAGAGGTTCATGTAGAACTCTCTAACCACATCAGGGACATATGATGACTGGTTCATCACAGAGCCCAACACTCCTCTAGCTTCAAGTAACTCAAACACCTTATTTTATTTGAACATCTCATCATCAATATTCCTCTCCATGTGAATAACCCTGGCATGATAAGCCTCCCACTGTTCTTCTGCCTTAACAGACACATAAAAGCCACAATAAGGCTTTTTGGAATACTCTTCATCAAGCACATCAAAGTACTCATCACTGCCTGATGTTGGAATAACATCAGCAGGGTCATCACCTACCAGTTGGTCTTCTTCCTCAACTTCCTCATCTTCTTCTTCCTCATTATCCTCTTCTTCCTCTTTTTCTTCTTCAGACTGAGACTCAGAAGTTTCAACTATCACCTGCTTTCCCTTTCTTTTCTTAGCAGCAGTAGATAAGGAAGAGAGAGTCAGGCTCTCTTCTTCTTCTCTCTCAACCTCTTCTGATTGATTATCATCCTCATCATCATCATCTTGGTTACCTTCAGTAGTAACCTTCTCAACTACAGTCTCCTCAATCGGATCATCTTCCTCAGGAAGAGTATCCATCTCATCAGCAGCAACATCATTAGTTTATATGGCTCAGCATTCACCTCAAGGGTTTCACCTTCCTCAGTAACAACCACATATTCATCCCTAACATTACCCTTAGGGACCTCATGCACAACCACAGACTCACCCACAACACCAACATGGGCCTCTTTCTCCCCCTCAATATCAACAACAGTAATAGCATGTATATCCAGAGTATGGTTAGCCATCATTACCTTGTTTTCAGGGTTGGTGGGAGTGGGGGTTTGGTCAGGAGTTTTTGATGTTGAATCAACATCACCCTTAGCGGCTTTCTTGCCCTTACACCGTTGATAGGTGTATTTCATCTTTGGTGCGGCAACGGCGACAGCTTCAGCGGTTGCACGTCTGGTGCTATGGCGTGGTTGTTCCATCTGCTCAGCAGCAGCTGCAAGAGTGTCAATGGAAGACTTGCATGCCATTGTTAGAGTGATTTAGATAAGAAAAATAGAAACTTGATTTGCAGAGAGTGTTGATTTTGCAAAAAAATTGAGCACGTAAACAATAAGAAGAGATTAGGGCAAATTATACAGTTAATCAGCTGAAGAATAGAGATAGTGGTGTTGTAACATGTTACCAACATAATCGGACCACTATCACGCGATCATACCCATGTTCACCTTACCACGTGTCAGTGTTGGATTAACACGTAACCATAGCAGTCTCCACACCTGAAAACTTATAAGTTACAATGTTACAATGTTGAACTAACATTGGCAAGTTAACATCAGGAAAGAAGTTGTAGGAGCAGAGCTCCATCCAAAGTAACATCATGTGAGAGTGTGAGATATTCCTGTATACTGATCTGGAACCTCACCCAAGTACATATGTACCAATACATAGATTAAGATCATCATATGAGTAAGTAACACATCAGACCGAAAAATACAGAGTGGATGTACATATCCAGGCAAAAGATGTTCCCACAGTATAGATGATCACAAAACATAGTGTTTTACCTGCAGTGAGTCACCCACGAAGTATGCCTCAACACATGATTCCTAGGATTACTACTCCCCCTAAGCCCAAACCGACACAAGACATGATGCAGAACAAGAATGAATGCAACAATGTTAGATCAACATTGGGTGATGGAACCAAATACAAACAACTTTATTGACTAATGAATGTACAGGACAAATCAATTTATCTTTATTTATTATCATGAACTCTTTTGAACAAAAACTAGTGAATGTAAAAGGATAGTTTCATCACTGAATGTGGGCAGCACAAGACCCCCACACACCCCATCAACTTTACCATCGGCTACAGATTAGGCAAGTACAAAGGAACTGAGTAAAGACAATACATGTATCATATACTTCTCCACCCCAACTCATCATGCATACTTGTTTTCCAACCTGTTTACAAGAGAAATACCAAGTGAACATTATTTCTGAACGCAAGTAGTTGAAACTTCCAAGCTCCCCAGTAGTAAGGCTCACCATCATGCATAACCTTGGCCATAGACAAAACACAAAAATAAGCACAACTGAATGACAATGAAGCTCTCAACATCATGTACCCCAACTTCTCTTCATGCTTTGTCTAACCTAACATGGATAAGTCACAATTGAATAACATCAGAGTAGTGAGCTCTGTGTACCCCAGTTTCTCCCAGATGTTCGGTTAACATTCACAGACTAACAACAAAGTTCTTACTTTACAAAACTCTTGATATGTACATTTCCACCAACCAACTCAACTATTTATACAGATTAACCACACAACCCAACATAATCTCTAAGAAAGATGTCATATGCAAGAAAGAAGAATGCATAAATGAAGCAAAAAAGAATTATAGATATACCACAACCAATAACCAGTGCTAGACAGTGGTGTTATGTCAACACTGATGTACTAAAATCCCTAGACAATGCACATGCCAAGAGAATTCCTCAACTGAAGAACCTCTCAGAATCTAAGGGTTTAGTGAACATATCAGCAAACTGATTGTTAGTCTCAATGTGTTCAATGTCAATGAGCTTATCTTCTACCATGCCTCTCAGAAAGTGATGCCTTATATCAATATGTTTAGTTATAGAGTGTTGCACAAGATTCTTAGAGATGCTTATAGAACTAAAATTATCACAGAACATAATTAAGGTATCACTGTCTAACCCATAATCCAGTAGCATGTGTTTAAGCCATACTAACTGTATGGCACAACTGCCTGCTGCTATGTATTCAGATTCAGCAGTGGAGAGTGACACACAATTTTACTTTCTGCTGTACCATGAGACCAAGTTGTTCCCCAGATAAAAACATCCTCCACTTGTAGACTTTCTGTCATCAGTGTCTCATGCCCTGTCTGAGTCACTGAAACCTACAAGACTTGTGTTAGTGTCATAAGAATACCAGATTCCAAGGGCCAAACTCCCAGATATATATCTAAGGATTCTCTTCACAGCAATCAAATGTGATTGCTTTGGACATGCCTGGTACCTAGCACACACACACACAAAGAACATTATATCAGGTCTTGAAGCAGACAAGTAGAGTAAGCTTTCTATCATTGAACGGTACAATGTTGGATCAACATCTGCACCAGTAACATCCCTGGATATCTTCACATATGAAGACATGTGATTCTTGCAAGGCTTTGAATCTGCCAATTCAAACCTCTTCACCAAATCCTTTGCATATTTCTCCTGACTCGGGAATATCCCATTACCTGTTTGTTTTACTATGAGACCAACGAAGAAATTTAGTTCTCCCATCATACTCATCTCAAACTGCCTTGTCATTGATTCAACAAAATTTTATAAAATAGAATTGTTAGTTGAGCCAAAGACAATATCATCTACATAGATTTGAGCAATACAGACATGAGAATCTTTCCTCAAGACAAACAGTGTTCTATCTCCTTCACCTCTAACAAACCCAAGACTTAATAGGAACTTTGTAAGCCTTTCATACCATGCACTAGGTGCTTGTTTAAGTCCATACAGGGATTTGTCAAGCTTGTACCCATGGTTGGGGTACTTAGGACATGTGAATCCCTTAGGCTGCTCTACATATATTTCCTTATCAGTCAACCCATTCAAAAAAGCACCCTTAACATCCATTTGGTATAGTTTTATCCTAAGACAGCATGCAATGGCTAGAAGTAATCTAATTGATTTAATCCTAGCAACTAGAGCAAAGGTCTCATCAAAATCTACAGCTTCCACATGTGTGTACCCCTGAGCAACTAGTCTAGCTTTGTTTCTAACTATGACCCCTTCCTCATTACTTTTTGTTTTTAAATATCCACTTAGTCCCTATTACATTAACATTGGATGGTCTAGGCACCAGTTTCAAGACATTGTTTTTAGTAAACTGTAATAGTTCATCATGCATGGCATTAATCCAAAAGTTATCAAGGAGGGCTTCATTCACATTCTTTGGTTCAATAGAGGACACAAAATAATAGGCATTATCAATAATACAAGTGAAGTTCATACAGACACACAATTTAACCATATCTCTATAATCAAGTCTTTCTTTGTTGCGTGTCCTTACCCGTTCAGTGAGTTCACCTATTACTTGGGAGGCTGGATGATCTTTCGGAATCCTAGTAGGTCCAGAAAACACTTCATGTTCTGAGTCAGGGTCTTCTTCTGTTAATCTAAAATCAGATCTTGTTGGTGTTAGTCTAACATCGTTCCCCTGTTCAGAGCTTCCAGCTTCCAGTTCCAATGTTGGAGCAATATTGTCACGAGTAACATTCTCGGCTTCCACTGTTGGTTCAACAATGAAAACAAAGATATCACCAGTACCTGTATCAAGTGAGACATCATCAAACACAACATTCACTAATTCCTGAATTGTCTTCAATCTAAGATTGTAGACTCTAAAGGAAGTACTATTAGCTGAGTGTCCTACAAAGATGCAATTTTTACTTTTGGGATCAAATTTACTCAGATAATCCCTGTCATTCAGTAGATATTTGGGATCAAACACAACATTCACTAATCCCTGCAATATTTGGTTTTACACCCTTCAAGAGTTCATAAGGAGTCATGTTATTAGTTACAGGTCTAAGATACACCATGTTACTAATGTGACAAGCAATATTTAAAGCTTCAGCCCAGAGTCTTTTGGATACATCTTTAGCATTGAGCATAACTCTGGCAATCTCTTGAAGAGTCCTGTTATTTTTCTCAGCAACCCCATTCTGCTGTGGAGTCTTAGGGGCTGAATATTCATGGAAAATACCTTTAGCATTGAAATAGTTATCAAAACTAGAATTTTCAAATTATTTACCATGATCAGACCTAATCTTAGTCACAGTGGAGCCATACAAGTTTTTAATACTAGCACAAAGAATTTTGAACTGATCAAAAGCTTCAGACTTTTCTTTAAGAAACTTTACCCAAGTGTATCTAGAGAAAGCATCTACAATCACGAAGACATATTTCTTACCACTTAGACTACTTACCTCAATAGGACCCATCAAGTCCATATGCAACAGTTCAAAGCACATACTAGATCTAGGATTAGCATTCTGCACTTGTAGGGGGGCATGAACTGTTCTGGTTTGTTTACCCTTGAGGCAATCACCATACACAAGCTTACTAGACAAGATAGCTTAGGTAAGCCTCTTACAGCATCAACCTTCTGTAACTTCTCAAGGTCTCTGTAGTGAACATGTCCAAGCTTCCTATGCCAGATAGAAGATTCATCTATTTTAGCATGGAAGCACTCTGCTTCCTCTTGGGCTAGGTAGCGGTTATCTTTGGATCTTGTACCTGTCATAACAAGAACATTATCACTATCATAAACATCACAAGTTACTTTGTCAAATGTAACCAGTAAGTCATCATCACACAACTGATTGATAATGATTAGATTTGCCTTTAACCCATCTACCAACAACACATCCTTTAGGGGTGGGAATCCATCAACATCCAGTACCCCCTTGCCAATGATCCTTCCTTTTATGCCACCATCATAGGTCACTGTTCCAACACTTAAAGGTATCATTTGCTTAAGATTCTCCTTGCTGCTTGTCATGCATCTCGAGCATCCACTATCGAAGTACCACTTACCTGAAAGGTTAGAGTACACAGCAGAGAAAACAACATTGCATACAACTTTAATCTTAGGGCTTTTAGCTTTTCTATCCAAGTTCTACTTTTCTGTCATGCACCTAATGTTAGTCTAACATCAGATCTGTTAAAGTTTTAACATTGGGCACAGAGGCTGTTTTCTTACCACATTCTTTTATGAATTTTCTACATAATGGTTTAACGTGTCCAGGTTGAAAACAGTACTGACAGATAAAAGTGGGTTTGCTCTTTACAATGTTGATGGTACCAGAACTCATATTACCAGATTCTTTAACAAAGCTTGTGGTTAAATAGGCAGAATTACCATTAGAAGAGGAAGGTTTCTCAACAAATCCCAGACCACATGTACCTGTGTTACCCATGTCCAGTACCTCATCTAGTTTGGAAGTACCTCCATTCCACTTGGTTATGATCTGTGAATCCTTTTTGAGTTTCTCCTTTACCTCTTTCAATTCAGCTTCAGCTTTGTCAAGATCTCTCTCATAGAGTTTCAACATGTTCTTTAAACATTCAATGGCAGGCTTTTGTGCTTTGTTTTTCTTCATGAGTTTGACATTCTCTCTCTCTAGTCTGAGAAAGGTTGTATGTAGGTCGTCTATGATTTCCTCATGGGACATTGCTTCTTTATCGAAGTACTCCTCTTCCAGATCAACTGAGCCATGAAAACAATTAAAGTTAGTATCATCACAGTCAGTGAGAGCATCAAAGTTAACCTGTGTATCATTGTTGTTCCAGTCTCCAAAGAAGATCTCATGCTTTGCTGTTGGTTGTGTAATGTTAGCGTAACAGTGAGAATCTTGGCAGTTTCTGGAGTCTTCTCCTGACCAGGTGATCCGAGCGAGAGTGCAACAATGTTGATTTCCTCTAATTGTTCATCAGCACTTGTTCCATATTCGAAGTCAGTTTCATTGAAGTCATCTACACACACCCAATGAGAATTCTCTCTTGTTCCGAGGGTGTTAGAACATTCATGTTTAAAGTGACTATACCCCTTACATTCATAGCACTGGACATCTTTCAATTTCACAACATCTTGAGGCGTGCTCTTCGATGTCATGTACTTTACAAATTTTGGGGGTAATTTCTTATAGCTAAGGGCAGCATTACCAGATTGTTTTTCTTTATTTTTATCTTTGTAGTCTAATTTACTAAACTTCTTGATAATGTTTCCATAGTTAGAAGAGATCAACTCATATTCATCCTCATCACTTCCTGTAGAATCTGAGCTAGTACCTAGTAAAGCTAATGTAAGTTGTTTATTGGACTTTCCTAGGAATTCTAGTTCAAATTCTTTCAAAGTGTTCATTATTGTTTGGAAGTCCACGTTGACTAGATCTCTAGACTCATTCATAGCAATTCTTTTGATAGTGAACATAGAAGATAATGTCCTAAAAGCTTTATTCACCATGGTTTGATTTGGGATGGTAAAACCTAAGTTTGGACATTGATTAGAAATATCAAGAAGTTTCTCAAAATAACTAGCAATTCTTTCATCCTCACTCATCTCTATCTTCTCAAAATCCCTCAAAAGTTTTCTATATTTAGAGTCTCTCATAGCTACATCACCCTCACAATGTAATTCAAGAACATCCCCTTCAGTTTTAGCAGTTGTACAAGTTTGAATAAGTTTGAACATATGATTACCTACCCAGCTAAAAATAGCATTGAGATCCTTTTCATTGAAGTTGTAGAGAGCAATCTTATTGCCTGTCCATTGTCCTCTTGACTTAGGTACCAGGTCAGCATCTCCATTTCCTGGCAAGTAGGGGATGGTGTAGCCCTCTAGTACTGCGTCCCAAGCTCTCAGGTCGATGGATTTGATGTGGACTCTGAGTCTGATCTTCCAGTAAGCATAGTTGTTGGGACCCTCCAGTACTGGCAACCTGCTGGTATTGGGGTTGGAGTTGTCCATCTTGTCGTATCAACGCCAAACACCGGTGAAGTTGGTGCTTGGCTCTGATACCAATTGAAATTGTGGATCGGGTCGATACGTTGTTGTTGTTAACTTAACACTGAATTTTTAACAGCAGTTTTGTATGATGTTAATTCAACGATGTTACTTTAACAACAGACCAGAGCAATAGTGCATCGGAATAAACAAACACGAATTTAAGAAGTGAATATAAGATTATATTAACTTCCGAGCCGTAGGCAAAATAACCCGTAAAGGTTTTAACAAAGGTCGTTCTCTCAATTATCAAGCTCCTCACTCTTAAATTGATTGAACTAAGCAAAACACACAAGAATTGCTTCAACTATCTCTAAAAGCTCCTCACTCTTAGATCTATTCTAACAACTCACAAACTTTGCTAAAGCAAGACAACTCTTAACAACTTGTATGTAAATCTCTCGGATTGATTAGCTCGTGTCTTGTTAGTTGTCTTGATGTACTTCACACCTATAGGTTCTTGAATTTGACTCCAAGGTGTGTTGTACACGGTTGGTAATTCTCCTTCGTTTCCTTCTCGAACTCTTCTTCCTTGTTCTCGCAGTCCTTCTTGAATAATAGTTCCTTCGTTAGAGATCTAACTAAGAAAATACTTATTTTTCAAATCATGACTCATCTTGGAAAGCTTTCCTAGTTGCACTTGAACTCCTCTTTCCTTGTAGAGCGGTTTGCTTAATTAAGGAAACTTTCCTTCTTGAAAACTTTGAGCGTCCAACCTATGACAAGTTTGTTTCCTGAATAATATTCAAAGACAATTACAACTGTGGAACTCAGTTAGTTAAATGGGTAAGGCAAAACAATAATAATCAATGACAACAAGATTGTAAAACGAATTCGGCTTCAGCAATGTAACTCTAACATTGACTTTTCAATGTTAATCTAACATTGCCAGAATACCTGCACTTTCAAATTTAGTTATTTGGACGTTAATTATGAGGTATTTATGTTATATTTAATGTTTTAATATTAATTATTTATGTTATATTTAATGTTTTAATATTAATTGTTAGATATTGTAAAAATTGTTAGGATTTAATTACGAAATGCCTTTAGGAATTGTTAGGCTTTAGGAAATGTTAGATGTTTATGCCTTTAGGAATTGTTATGCTTTAGTAAATGTTATACTTTTATTATTTTAGTAATTATTTATGGCTTTTGAAATAAACTATATAACTTAGTATTGAATAAATTTAGGTCATCTCTATAATTAGAAAAATTCTAACTTAGATGCTTTTACTTAGTCCGTAGCACTCCTCTTCAACGACATTTCGTCCCGTGATAGCGATCGTGGCCAGCCATCGAAGAGAGGGCGTAGTGGTCCATCGAGCACTCCATTGAGTACTCCACCTACTGGTCCACCAAGGATAGGTCCTCGTCTATGGATCATTCATTCTGGCGGTGCACCGCCCGATCCTGTCGATGCACCTGATACCGATCTTGGCGATTCACTTGCTTCTTCACATCCACATAGGCGTATCGAACGAGCGGCGGTACTCCACCAGATCTAGTAGTACCATTTCAACTAGATGATGATCACGTAGCATCGACGCCATCGTCATCATCTAGGCCATCATCATTGTGAGGACCGCACCTCCAGATTTAGTTAATATCAAACTCGTCCCATGTTCAAACAACACAGAAACAAACTCGATATTAATTTAATCAAAAGGAAGGGTCTCACGGCCACGATCATACCATACACAAACAAAATCAATTTATTACATATCACAGCGAAAGTCTTGATTAAATACAAACAACATCATAGTTAAATAAAAGTAACAATACTTAGTTATTTAAAATATTTATGATTTTTGAAATTCATACTCAAAATCACACTTAGCAAAATAACTTCTTGATTTGAAAAATTGCTCACACCAGCCACACGTAAGTCGCCTTTTATTCTGATGAAAGGACAGACAAAACAAAAGAGGAATAAGTGTTTAATGATTTATTGAGATTTATAGGTTTAGGCGATAAATTGAACAAGAATAATTAAAATTCGAAAATGATCTGAACGGTAAAGAATGGCAAGAAATAACTATTGAGGGTTAATAACATATGAACATGAAGTAATGAAAATGAACATGTGCACATAACAACTAGATTCAACCTTATATGAATGCATATACTACCTTATACCTCCCAACGAGGAGTAACCTCACAACAAAATGAAAAGACATGCTCGAGTACACGTCTATCTAGCATGCGGGATATAATCAACTCCTGACTATATGCGGCACCTAGATCGATGGGTATTATGCAAAAATAGTTAAACTTACAGCCCTTGCTGCCCAGCAGTAAATTAACACAATCCTGGGCCCAACTTCCCAAAGCCGTCCTAATGGGTGAAACATAATATCATGTGAGCTAGTAAGTCGGATAATATATGTTGCTTGTTTGCACAGTCCAATAATCAATATATAGTTTATCATATTAGATCGGGTAATATAATTATGACTTGACAGTTCATAGATTTAGCATTTGAACATGAAGTAACAATAGATAAAAGAAGTTGAATCCCCAAAGAGAATAAGTACACGAAACATAAAGGCAATATCAAGGGTGAAAGAAGTGGCTCGTGATTTGGGAACAAAAATCACGATTTTTCTGTCCAGGTTCCTCAGGACCGGGTGCCAAACGGGGCTGAAATAATCAAAATCAAATCTCACATTTTCCACACAATTGCCGCTAGTTGTCCTCGTTAACTTTGTCAATCCCTAAATAGGTTCATAAAGTGTTAATAATTATACAATTAGCTAGTAAGTTATGTTTTTCATAAGTTGTTCTAACTAGTAATTAGGCTACCCTTTAATACTAACTAAGTTAAAATGTGAGAGTATTGTGTCCTAATATACATGAAGTATTTGTACAAAGGATTAATATGAAAGTTAACTGAAGATCACTTAAAGACATGCATCATCATTAGTAAAAATAAAACATACATAGATTGTTATACTAATAAGTGATATGCTTAAATAACCTTCAATATATATAAGGACATGCATAGATTGTTATACTAATAAGTGATATGCTTAAATAACCCTTTAAACTATTATCTAATAAGTGATATGCTTAAATAACCTTCAATATAGTAGATCTATCATGAATTCACAGTTTAACTCTTGATATTAAGCATCTTATAATGAAATTTGTGAGATATTACATAGTATTGTAAAACAAGTAACTAAAATAGTGACATGCATAGATTGTTATACTAAATTGACCTTTGTAAACAAATGAATATCTTTGTTAAATATTTTTAAAGAATAAAATATATATATATGAATGAATGCATGGAGTATGAGCGATGAAGAAATAGTTTTACTATTTTGTAAAAATCCTTGTGTGATAGAAGCTCTTTTTAGACTTTCTGGACAGAGGCTAATTGTTGCTTGCATTCGGCCTTCAAAAACTTCTCTTTTGGAAATGGTGTCTTAATATGAAAGATTCCTAACTTACAGGAGAATATGGATCAAGAATATCTGAATTTTGGACTTGATTTGGATGAGTTATGGTATTTTTAGTGCTCGGATTCGAAAGTAGTATGCTGCACAATGAAAAAAATTTGGTCTTTGGAGGGTAGAAGGACGATGAGGAAAATTATGACACAATATTTTTATGAAACTAGACTCAAAATGGTTGAATATAATGTCGAAAAATGATGCGTTCATGTGAGTAATATGACAACTAAAATTGTTCAAAGTCATATCTAGATGCTGATAGGTTCATGTGCAATTATAGTAGGGATAAATGCATTAAACCCCTGAACTATGCACGTTTTTGCGTTTTCGTCCTTAAACTAATTTAATAAGCGTTTTCCCCCTAAACTATGCACGTCTGTGCGATTCGCCCCCTGGCCGGGTTTTCGGCTATTTTTGGCCATTCTTGGCCGGAAATTTTCCCCTTACCCGACACATATGTGTTGTACTAGATGCATATTAGTAGTTGATGACCAAAAGAAGGCAAAAAAACACCTCGAACGGGGCATGTTCCGGCCAAAATGTGATTTCATCTTCAGTGTATTTTAGCCAGAATATGGTTCGAGGCATTGTTTCGCCTACTTTTTGTCATCAACTACTAATATACATCTAGTACAACACATATATGTCGGGTAAGGGGAAAAATTCTGGCCAAGAATGGCCAAAAATAGCCGAAAACCCGGCCAGGGGGCAAATCGCACAGACGCGCATAGTTTAGGGGGGAAACGCTTATTAAATTAGTTTAAGGACGAAAACGCAAAAACGTGCATAGTTCAGGGGGTTTAATGCATTTATCCCATTATAGTAACAAGTTGGCAACTTGTATAGTTGTCTTCTTATCACTTATTTTTTTTATTTTATTTTACTTTATACACCTTATAATATCAAATTCAGATTATATATTCATATTAAATAATTCATAAGTTGTAATTGATTAACTATTATGCAATTGTAGTTATTATATAAAAGATATATATACATAATTAAGGAGATAACTATGTAATTAACACGTTTTAAGCTAATTTCGAAACAATCATTATTATTTAGGAATTATGAACCTAATTTAAAAACACATAAATTGTGTAAAGGCTATCATAAGCTAATCATAAACGTTTAGGACTAAATTTGCAAATTCTAAAACTAATTGGTGTCAAAATCCTAATTTGTGTAAGTTGAAGGACTAAAGTGTAAATTAAACTAAAATAAATTGAAAACGTTATTTTTTCGGTGCGTTACAGTCATCATCGAGACTACCGTCATCATCGAGGGCTATGGCACCTAGGCCACGCTCTACTAAGTCTACATCGGCGGGTCCTACTACTTCTTTCCCTGCAGACGATGCCGGTGCAGGACCATCTTCAACGACGCAACAGAGACGTGGCCGAGGCATATCGAGAGGGCCCCAGTTTCTAGCTGACCGTAGAGGTCGTCGTAGGGTCGAGCTAGATGAGCGCGGCGTATTTATTGATGGGAGCAAGATAGCGTCGGCGATTACCTCGATCATTAGGGGGTTTATGAAGACATGTATTCCTTCATACACCGAGGTCGATCCAGGAGTCCAGGGACAGATGTGGGCTAAGTTTAAGGTAGGATTTTGAAATTTTACTAAATATATATACATAGTAAGATATTTATTTAACGAAACCTTAATTAAAAACCTTATTTAATTGCAGAGCATATACTACATTGATCCGGCTGATATGCTTCGGGCACATTCCGCATACGAGACGAAGGCTAAGAAGTGTTCCAAGGAAATCATGTACAATGCGAAGAAGAACTATTACGACATGCTCGATGATCCGAAGTGGGCGACGCGTCTGAAGAACAGTTGGATGAGTGACAAGTTAGAGAGGATGTTCGTGACGCATTGGGAGTTGGCTAACCATGCGAAGAAATCTGAGTCAGGCCAGAAGA
The DNA here is from genome assembly GCA_948329865.1 of Linaria vulgaris. NCBI lineage: Eukaryota > Viridiplantae > Streptophyta > Magnoliopsida > Lamiales > Plantaginaceae > Linaria > Linaria vulgaris. The sequence continues at coordinate 6,389,776 of OX415251.1, forward strand.
TCAGGCGAGGAGGAGAGGCACCAGACCCTGATCGTCCTGCACGAGCTACTCATGATAGTGGGTCCCGGAGTTACACGGAGATTCAACGTAGGATGGTATGTCTTATTAAATTGAGTTTCTATATGAATAATATTATTGTCTTAAATTTAAGTAGCTTAAATAAAAAATGTATATCAATATGCAGACTGCTTCTAGACCTCCAGGAGCCCCTGAGCCTCGGCACGATGAGGCATATCGTTATCAGCACACACATGTACCAAGTGGTCTGCCAGAAGGAGCTCCACGTCGTCGCGTTTGGTTTCACCCTAAATATAGGGCTATCTACGTAAGTATTTAACATGTAAAGCATTCTTTGATTATTGTATTAACATATGTCTTTCTTAATTATGTACTAACAACTATGGCAAAATGAATAGGAGGACTACATAGGCCGTATGATCGAGAGGTATGAGGCGGATCGTTTTGCATGGCCACCACTAGATCAAGAGCTGTGGAGTACATAGGACTACATAGGACTACATAGGCCGTATTGTATTAACATATGTCTTTCTTAATTATGTACTAACAACTATGACAAAATGAATAGGAGGACTACATAGGCCGTATGATCGAGAGGTATGAGGCGGATCGTTTTGCGGGTCTCCACTTGATAGGAAGATTGAAGAAGGGGAAGGTTGCGGGTCTCCCTACGGATGTACGTCACGATCGATTTGGTTTCTTGACGAAGAAGAAGCCAGACACGACACATGACTTTGCAAGTGCATTGGAGATGGAGAACCGTCGCCTTAGGACTGTTACTGATGAGAGTGTTGACGAGCTTGTTACTCACGTAGAGTACTTGACCCAGCACATCACCCAGACTACAGGTATTCCTCCTTCTTGACTCATGCCTATAGGGCGATTCATGCGTGATGCTCGTCGAGCCGGCCATCATTCCTCGGCCCTTCTCCTGATCCTTTTGCTCATGGTGCTCCGGACATCACGATATATGATGATGAGTACAAAGATGACCCTGAGGATGACACTCTCGATGGTGATGCAACAGATCTTGGCGGTGATGGTGATAATGGTGTTGGACCCTCCACAGCTCCTGATACATTTGGCTTTCATGATGAGGATTATGAGTAGTAGTAGTTTTATTTGTTAGTTTTATTTAAGTATTGAAAACTGTATTAGTTGTTTGTATTTATGTAATTCGTTTGATGCTTGGACCAATTATGTAATGTTAAACTAGTTTCGTATTTATAATGTAATTATGCGGAGTAGTAGTATATTATTTGTTCGTTTGATGCGGAGTAGTAGTATTATTTGTTCGTTTTATCTAAGTATTGAAAACTGTGTTACTTGTTTGTTTAATGGTAATTATGTAATGTTGTTATTACTACAAGCACGAATACAAATTATAATATAGAATTAAACAACGTGAATCAAATTTTTTTATAAAATAGAAATCGACCACTAAATCATATTCGATGCTAGTCATACATACTATCCTCAGAATCTGAGTCACTCATTATCTATTCCTCATCCTCTTCCTCATTGCCCTCCTCTTCCTCGTTGCCCTCCGCTGCTGCCTCCTCGTCAACCACATCAAATCCCTCGTTGGCCAATTGGATATTCATATCGAATGAGGAAAGGTCCACGCATAAGCTAAACCCTTCAGATGTATTCTCTTGTAGCACTTGGTTTAGCATCCCCGCGTCGACATCGTTTGATCCCACAACTGATGACATATCGATTATGTGCCTGGAAGGAATAGTGGATACGGCCAACCATCCTCTCCGTCCCGGTCACCCCGTCGTCTTTTTTAGATAGGGCACATAGTATGCCTATTTTGCTTGGTTAGCGAATACAAACGGCTCATTGGTGATGATGGTAAGCCTCGGGTTGATGTCAACCAACTTGTACGTTGAATGCTCTTGCGTACCTGCGTTTATATCATACCAAACACATTTGAACAAGACTATATATAGGGGTTTGATTCTGCCCCAATATTCACTTGTATAATGTCTTTCAACACTCTATAGAAGTTGGTAGCATCGGATCCTCCCATCTCTCCCTTCACATAAACACTGCTACAATCACTCTTCTTTGGGCCCAAAATCATATCGGTGTGAAATCTGAACCCATTCACAATGTATCCCGCGAAGGTTGCCACTGAATTAGCCGGACCTGTGATTAGAGGATCTATTCATACGTCGGTCTCGTATTTCCAAATTGAATATGTCTGCTTGAACCATGCTACATACTCTTGGTTCTTCTTGGATTGTATCTCCATTGGACTAAGTCCACCGCTCTCCTCTTCTTCAAACAGTCTTCTTAGGAAATTTTTCATAAGTTAGTTGTCTTTAAAGCACTTAATCATTTTGTTATTAAAAATAATTAACGACCACTTACTCCACCCATTCGTCAAGCTCTTGACAGTTTAGAAGCGTGTAAAGCTCTATTTGCTCCATTTCATCAGAAGTCAAGTATCGCCTTTTGTTTAGTGACCCTATTGGTGCCCCTTTCTTGTGAAATATTATAAGCCCATCATCCCACTCCGTGCTATCTAGTGTCTCGTTCATGTTGAGTTTTTTATATTTAGTCTGAAAAGATACATCCAAATATTGAGAACACATATTGGACAGCTCAGCAAGTAGGTATTGATGGGCAATGGATCCCTCCACCCTCACCTTGTTCAGCACTGGACCCTTCATGTCGAACATCCGCCTAGTTCATAAAAACGAAAGATTAGGCAAAGAATCGATATTTGTAAAAGATAATTGTTATTAAAAATATAAAACGTACCTCTCGAATGGATACATCCATCTATAATGAACTGAACCACCAACCCCCCAAATCTCGGGTTCCAAGAAGTCGCGTAATGCAATCCGGATCAATCTCTGTTTGAAGACGTGACAATCATGACTCTTCATACCATACAATTTTCCTTGATGTTTTTGTACACATTATCCCAAGTTCGAGGCGTATGCATCAGAAAACTTCAGTTATGTTAGCCAATCATGCACAATGTTCTTTTGATCCCTCGTAAGACAATATTCTCCCTTTGGCTTTATATACTCACTTTCTCTGCCACTGGGTTTCAAGAACAATTCTTTACGGTTGGTCAACAGCTTAAGATCGTGCGTCGACTTAGCATCGTCCAACACAGTGTTGATGATGTTCTCAAAAAAGTTCTTCTCACAATGCATGACATCAAGATTGTGGCGAATCCAGTTCGTGGACCAGTAAGGTAGTTCCCAAAAGATGCTTCGACGACACCAATTATGACTTGTGTTCAATCCCGGAAGCTTTGTGGAGTTTTCCCCAAATCTAACTGATCGCAGTCTATCCACAATTGCCCTCATCTCCTCTTTTGTCTTCCTTCGAATGGGCGCTTCAAGTACCTCCCTACCCTTGTAGAAATCCTTCTTATTGTACCTCTATTTATGACCCTCTGGTAGAAATCGAAGATGACAATCGAACCACGAGGCTTTTCCACCATGCTTAAGTGTAAAAGAATCTGTCTCACCCATGCAATAAGGACACACTAGCTTACCGTGCGTGCTCCACTAGGACAACATTCCATAAGCAGGAAAATCGCTAATAGTCCACATTAGGGTCGCTCGCATTAGGAAGTTTTCCTTTCGTTAGCTGTCATATGTCCACAAACCATTATTCCACAAATCATTCAACCCATCAATCAACGGTCTCAGTAAAAGATCAAAATTCTTTCCAGGACTCTTTGGACCAAGTATAATAAGGCTCAGAAAAATGAACTCCGGTCGCATGCATAAATCCGGCGGAAGGTTATAAGGGGTAACAAACACGGGCCAACAAGAGTAGTTCTTCACAGATTGCCCGAATGGTGTGAACCCATCAGTACATAGGTCGAGTCAGACATTTCTAGGCTCTGCTGCGAAGTCCGAATACGTATGATCAAAATCTCTCCACGCCTCGCCTGCAGCTGGGTGAATCATTCTATGAGTTGACTCTCAACACTTCAAATGTCAAGTCATATGTCTCGAAGAGCCTACAGTAAAAATAACCTCTGTAATCGAGGGCCTAGGGGGAAGTACCACAATTTCTTCCTTGAGACTCTGGACTTTCTTACCAGCCTCGTACCTATCGGTCTTGCATATCGAACATGATGTGAGATCCTTGTTGGCATTATCGCCGTAGTACAAGAAACAAAAATTCCAACATACATCGATCTTTTTGTATCCTAAACCCAAACCCACGAGCATCTTATTCATGTCTGGAACCGTATTCGGTAGCATTTCTTCAATCTCTAGGTCCATAATATCTTTAGACAAACTTAAGAACTTTTCGTAAGCGACATTAGCTACTTTGTGCATCGTCTTGGTAGTTAAGAACTCGGCAAACCACTCGAGCATAGTCTTCGACTTCTTACTGTTCATTTTTATGTCTCCCATGTGCATCAATTTGTAGAATTCCTTTGCCTCGGGACTTGGATCTTCGTTGCGCACCTCTCCCTCAACAAATCGACCCCTATATGCATCCCCAACAAATTCTCTAAACGAAGTATGGGTATGAACCGGACTATGAACGTGAATACTAGTGGACGGTGATTCAGGTACATATGATGTAGACACCTTGCTCGCCTTCTCTCCATGCAACATCCATATCCAATATTGATACACAAACCCCCACTTATGAAGATGATCTCGTAATACGTTTTGATCAAAAAACTTTAAATTGATGCATCTCTGGCACAGGCACCTAATACGATTTCTTAGATCTACGTAATCTCTCTGTTGTGATGCATATTATATGAATTCACGAACCCCAACCTCCTAATGTTGATTCAAATAACTAGTGTTACTATCTATCCTATCGTACATCCAAGATCTATCGGGACGATAATCCATTTCTAATCTAAGAAAATTAAAAAGAAATTGTGACAATTAATTTCACCAATCAATATATTTATCATTTATATAAAAAAATTAAAGCACGAGTACATAGAAGCCAAGGCAATTAATCCTGACTTGTTGTAGCGTAGAAAATACTTAGATCAAGTATTGTTTGCAAATACATGCCCCTCGTTGCATTTACCGCAATATCTAAAACAAAGAAACATGAAAGAAAAAGTTAATAAAGATGATCTTAATTGAGAAAAAATAAAAAAAATAGTTAAAACAAGAGGAAATCGTGGATACCTTAACAAGAGGAAATCGTGGAATGATTTCTCAAGTGGAATAGGGAGGGGTATTTATAGGGGGGCTGACACTATTCTCGACCGCTTTTTGGTCGGGAATAACAACGATAATTGTTATTCCCGATCGCTTTTCGGTCGGGAATAACAACGGTAACCGTTATTCCCGACCGCAATTCGGTCTGGAATATTAGGGTTTAGGGTTTAGAGTTTAGGGTTTAGGGGTATTGGCGACCGATTTTCGGTAGGGAATAATATTCATATTATTAATTTCACAATTTCGCTCTCCATTTTAGATAAATCGTTGATTTAATGATCAAGTACATCAATATTAGTTATATATTACTAAAAATCTCAAAGAAAAAAATAGTTGCACGTTAATGAATCATTTGAAACGTCGATTCATATTGTCACTTGTAAATAGATTGGTATATGTAGCTGCTAATAATGTAATTACTTACGATTATGTTAATATATATATATATATATATATATATATATCACAATTAGCCTCTCTATAGCAACGTTTGTAACAAATGTTAATCGCCAATTGTGAATACTCCTCTATACTTCGTATGATTAATATATATAAACTCCAAACTAACTTAACTTATATTCCGGTAAACTATACTAATTTCATAATTAAAAGTACATTAAACTAACTAACTATTAGTTCAATTCATGTATTTAGTGAGATTCTATAGTTATACTTAACAAACACATCAAGTTTTTCCAAAAGATCGAAAAAAAAAATTGCTATTTTTCCCGAGGTAAAAATATTCAACGTCATTCTCGACCAATTAGCGGTCGGCATTGGCACTTATTCCCGACCGAAAATCGGTGGGGAATAATATTCATACGTTTTCCCGACAGATTTTCGGTCGAGAATAATATTCAAAGTTATTCCCGACCGAAATGCGGTCGTCATTGGCCGCGTTTCTGGGCAGCAAAGTAGTGTCGACTGATTTTTTTTGGAAATTTGGCGGGTTGGCAAAATTTTGAACTTTCCCGACCGATTTTCAGTCGGGAATACTCGAAAAAATTGGCGGGACTCGTTGGAAATTTCAAATTTTCTTAACTTTTTCTATAAATACACTTCATTATTCTCCTCATTTTTTCATCTCCAAACACTTTTTTCATCTTCAAACACTTTTTACTTTCAACTTGAAAATTAATTTTTTCACTTCTTTCTTCAACATTTATTTAACATTTTTGTGTTTGAGATTGAGCAATGAATCAAAACTTTAATTGCCAATCTAAAATACAAAAAAGCTAAATAATGTTTTAAAATATTTCAAAATATTTTAAAATAGTAAAAAAAATATTCTGATAATTATTACCGAAATAATATTTTTTTACTCTGATGAGTATTATTCCCGACCGAAAATTGGTCGGGGATAATATAAATATTATCTGCGACCAAAACTCGGTTGGTAATAGTATGAATATTATTCCCGACCGAGTTGTGGTCTGGAATAATATGAATATTATTCCCAACCGAGTTTCAGTCGGGAATAATATGAAACTAATTCCCGACCGGACTACGGTCGGAAATAAACGTATATATTCCCGACCGGGATTCGGTCGGAAAATAATTTTAGTAGTTTTGAACGGTAATCGGTCGGGACTTTTGGAAAAACCTCCCGACCAACAACCGATCGGGATATATTTTCCCGATCATTAACCGGTCGGGACTATTCCCGACCGATATTCTGTCGGGATTGCGGTCGGAAAAAGCCCGGGTCCACCGAACTTCGGTCGGGAAAGTATTTTCGACCGAAGCAATGCCGACCGGCCCGTCCCGACCGAAAACAGTTCGGGAATGAGCCATTCCCGACCGAAAAAGTGTCATTCCCGACCGTCACTGCGGTCGGGAATGACCCAAAAATTTTGTAGTGAAGATTTTGCTCCACAAATGTTGTAATCCAGCAGGCCATGTGTAGCCGCTGTGACCAAAGCAGATGCCATTTGTTAACACCACTCATTCATGTCTATTGAAGTTTTCGATTCCATTAAATTTGTTTTGTCTTCAAGGTTTGTTTAATTACATAATTAATGGGAGAGGGTCCTTTTGAGAGAGTTGATAGGGAACAATGTGAAGCAAATTCATATGTTTCATTTGTTTGCTATATAAGCCTTTTGTGATGGTTAGAAGACAAATGCATGTGCTTTTGTTTCTCAAAGTTCATCAGTTTTGTAATTCCGTTATAATGCTTGAACAACTCTGAATTTCAAGATTTGCTAAGTCAAGCCGAAGATCAGAAGAGTTTGCGTTCAATCATCCAATGGGCACCCTCACCATTCCCTGTAGTGAAGATTTGTTCATTGACATTACTTCTCAATTGACTCGGCGATAGAATTGTAGTTTCATTGTTTAGGATACATACGTTAACTAGTTTCACAATGAATTTTTCCTTTATCTCGTGTGGAAGAATTGTATCCCTGGACAAAGTTACATAACTAATACAAAGAAGCATTTGTTATTTACAGATGCAACAATGCAAGTAACAATGCAAGTCATGTTGTCGATACTGATACTTCCTTTTACTCCCAACGTTTTAATGACTAAGCGTCTGTTTTATGTATATCTCACATGGTCAACTTGCTAAGAAAAGGTTGTTGTGTCAATGCTAATAAGTAGCTTTTAAGTGTTCTCGTTGACCTCATATTCGTCCCTTTCTGAAAAAATAAATACAACAAAGCAAGTTTTTTTTTCCAACTGTATCCATATGAATTCCTGGTGAATCTCTAATATTTGTATTCATATAATCAAGATTCTCCTTCATAACAGTAACGTTTTAACGTTAGATTTTATGACATTCAAAGCCAAGAAGTTGTGCTTAATATTCAAACTTCTGTAGCTGAAAATGTTGAATTGAAATTAGTAACTGGATAACTTCAGTTACGGAGAATTGAATGTAAAGTGATAATATATCTTGAACTGTTACCTAGAAACTGCTAAGTCTTCTCCCGTGACTCATTGTACTAAAAAGTAAAATGCACAAATTTGTTATCTCTACTAATACTAACACCACTATAATCTTATTCAAGTGGAATGATTGCGATTATTGAAAATAATATTACAGTCACGATTCACAAGAACGGTAAAAGATTTTTAGAAATTGTTGAGTTTATACATAATTAGCAACACAAAACCAGAAAAATTCTTTTGCTACTGAAAATCACTATTTGCTTCTTGTATTAGTTGTATAACTTTGTCCAGGGATACAATTCTTCCACAAATGACAAAGAAACTGTGAAACAAATCTACAAATATGTCCTAAGAAAAATGCAGCTAAGAACAATTCATCTGCTTCTCAAACGGGAGGTTAGGTCAACGAATGAGTCTTCGTTGCAAGGAATTGTTAAGCCGCCCATTGGATGACGGAATCCAAATTCTTTTTTCGGCTTGACATAACAAAACTTGAAACTCAGTGTGGTTCAAGTATGATAATGGAATCGCAAAGTTACAGAATTAATACATGTACAGTTACGTTACTCATTCTTAGTTGCAAAAAGCTCTCAAGATTACGTTGTTAGTTATGTTAAAAAGTACGCAATAGTTCAAGTGATCATCATATTCTGCTATTCTAGATATTTCACCTACCATTGTCACAACTAAGCTTTGTTATTGAAACTATCAAGTACAAAAACACAGAAATGTGATAAATGGATATATAATAAGTGTACAGACCATGGTTATGAATTATGATGTCATGATTCCCCTGTTAACATCTTAATTATTACCCTGGCACTCTGTCTCGAGAAAAGAATGTGCTTATTTGATTTTGTCAAAATTGATATTTGATATTTTAAATAAATCCGAGCTTGTAATCATATAATGCACAAAATAAATCCTGGTGCTTATAATCTTATCCACGAAGGAAAGAAAAGCTTTCAAGTTTTGAATTGGGTTGGAGGGCAAAGGGATAAGAATAAAGAATCATAAAAAAGATAATTATGGTAAAGTCAACATTAAGTTTTTATTTCCTAATTGATTTTCAATCCATATTAACATTCACTAAGAATTAATTGCTATCTACTTATATATTTTTCAACACTAAGATACCAAATTTGCCACGGCCGCTAAACATTGTATTTGACAGAACTTCTAGAAGGTGTTATATAACATTGTATTTGACAAGTCTAGCCGGCTGTTTGTGTGCATATGGCTAAACATCTGAGGATTTTGGATAATGAAAGGAGACGTCGACTCCTATTCTTGGTCGGAAACGAAATGTTGAGACCATGTGGTCAAGCCTATTAATATCAGGTCTTCTTATATATATATCCCAGTTTGTTTCTCTTGGGATCAAAAGAAACATAGATGTGTGCTATGCGGCGCGTAGCTGGGCAGGTGCACGAGATGGTGTGTGCCCTCTATCAAGCCACTTGGGATCAAGCAAGGCATGTAACGTATCCACCATTATATTGGATTCTAATTTTAAGATTTTGATTTGAGTTTTACCATGCCGTATTTGTCTAATTATTGGTCTTTAGCCGTTTGAAACCTGAGTTTAAACCTCAAGATATCTTATAAGTCGCAATTTAGAGTTGAACGTTATTTCTCGCTTTTCCTAGTTTTCTTATTTTACATTCCATTTGTATAAATAGTTGAATTGTATTGTTCAGAATATTATGAATGAAAATACAATTATGTTACCAATTCTCTCTAGCTCTCTCCCTCTTCTTATAGAGGTATCTCTCTTCTCTCTGTATCATATTAATTCCTCCAGTCCATGGCACTTAACGGTGAGCTTCCGACAAAGTTCGTAACATTAGCATCTCTCTGTCGTGTTTTAAGTGGTGGGTAGCATGCACTAGTGTCTGTATCTGGTGTAATCGATTTCACTACAAAGATTGAAATAATTCACATTTGCCCTGTTTTGTAAGTATTGAGCAAGAAACCTGACTGTCAGCTCTAGTTTTCTTTTCGGCTGCTAAATGTGTAAATTATCTTTCATTTAGTTTACTTTTGATTATCCTAAAAATCTGTGGTCGTTTCATTCAGAGGCGAAATCAAAATACATAAATATTGTATTGTTTGTAGTGTAACAGGTTTTACACATCTGATTGATAAGAACTACAGGTTAGCTTTTTCCAGACATCTATTAATTAAAAATGACTCAATCTAACTTAATGTACCTAAGGCCTGAAAATAAAGGGATTTGATGTTTTTTGACACGGCTACTTTTTCCCAAAGAATAATAGTGCTTCTTCTCTTGCACCTTCTTCTCGGATCTACTTGCCTCATGCCACATGATACTTGCTTGTTTTAGAATTTCGTTGATCGTTCAAAAGAAACTCTAGGTATGAACTATTTGAGATACTTTCATGTTAACTATATCGATAATGAAGTTCAAATATGTATTATGATTTATGACTAGAGTACAAATAAGAAATACCAATTAACTTCACCTTATAATAAGAGATGTAAATGGAAATTGAAACATAGACCAAACTCGAGAATAAAATTTAATAATTACAATTGTTTAAATCAAAATAGAAACCTAATACAAAGTTAAATGTTTTATGTCTGACGTTCGTCCTCGTCGACGTCGTCATCGGTGACATTCAAATTGCTAAAAGAATTTCTCTTTCTTTTAAGCCTTGTTGACTCGGGAATGGGAAAGAATAAACTTTCCGTATAAGGAACTATACCAAAATCGCAGGAAATTCCATGACTTGTGACCCCAAGATTTTTGAAGGAAGTACTAGGACACACTATATGTCCAGATCTCTCGACGCTTATCATTATCTCGTTTTTTTGGGACAAAAACATTGGCCAAGCATTACCTACCCAACCATAATTTCCTTGCATTATCTCGATACTCCTTAACTCTAACCAGGAACACGAATCTGTGTCCTCTCATTGTCCACATCCGAAGTATAGTACCACTTCCCCTTGTCGTTTTATCATATGCACACAACAACCTCCAAGACTTGTCAAATGGAATTCTTATAACACCTTCTACAAGTTTTGGCTTTCGTTACTTCTTGAACGTATCGTCTCTAGGATCAAAGTATATTATCTCTTTCGGCCCGCGGTACTCATATTCCAAGATTCAGAAAAGAAATCTATCAATATAGAGCCCTGCATCGTGGAATGTGCTATACGAATATTAAATTGTCTTATTAAATTGAGTTTAATATACGAATTGTATGTCTTATTAAATTGAGTTTCTATACGAATAATATTATTGTCTTAAATTAAAATAGCTTAAATAACAAATGTATATCAATATGCAGGCTGCTTCTAGACCTCCAGGAGCCCCTGAGCCTCGGCACGATGACGCATATCGTTATCAGCACACACATGTACCCAGTGGTCTGCCAGAAGGAGCTCCACGTCGTCGCGTTTGGTTTCACCCTAAGTATAGGGCTATCTATGTAAGTATTTAACATGTAAAGCATTCTTCGATTATTGTATTAACATGTGTCTTCCTTAATTATGTACTAACAACTATGGCAAAATGAACAGGAGGACTACATAGGCCGTATGATCGAGAGGTACGAGGCGGATCGTTCTGCGTGGCCACCACTAGATCAGGAGCTGTAGAGTCTGGCGATAGGAAGATTGAAGAAGGGGAAGGCTGCGGGTCTCCCTACGGATGTACGTCACGATCGATTTGGTTTCTCGACGAAGAAGAAGCCAGACACGACACATGACTATGCGAGGGCGTTGGAGAGGGAGAACCGTCACCTTAGGACTGTTACTGATGAGAGTGTTGACGAGCTTGTTACTCACGTAGAGTACTTGACCCAGCATATCACCCAGACTACAAGTACTCCTCCTTCTTGACCCATGCCTATAGGGGGATTCATGCGTGATGCTCGTCGAGCCGGCCATCGTTCCTCGGCCCTCCTCCTGATCCTTTTGCTCATGGTGCTCCGGACATCACGATGTATGATGATGAGTACGAAGATGACCCTGAGGATGACCCCGAGGATGACACTCTCGATGGTGATGCAACCGATCTTGGCGGTGATGGTGATAATGGTGCTGGACCCTCCACAGCTCCTGATACATTTGGCTTTCATGATGAGGATTATGAGTAGTAGTAGTTTTATTTATTAGTTTTATTTAAGATTGAAAACTGTATTAGTTGTTTGTATTTATGTAATTCGTTTGATGCTTGGACCAATTATGTAATGTTAAACTAGTTTCGTATTTATAATGTAATTATGCGGAGTAGTAGTGTATTATTTGTTCGTTTGATGCGGAGTAGTAGTATTATTAGTTCGTTTTATCTAAGTATTGAAAACTGTGTTACTTGTTTGTTTAATGGTAATTATGTAATGTTGGTATTACTACAAGCACGAATACAAACTATAATATGGAATTAAACAAGGTGAATCAAATTCTTTTATAAAATAGAAATCGACCACTAAATCATATTCGATGCTAGTCATACATACTATCCTTAGAATCTGAGTCACTCATTATCTGTTCCTCTTCCTCTTCCTCATTGCCCTCGTTGCCCTCCTCTTCCTCGTTGCCCTCCGCTGCTGCCTCCTCGTCAACCACATCAAATCCCTCGTTGGCCAATTGGATATTCATATCGAATGAGGAAAGGTCCACGCATAAGCTTAACCCTTCAGATGCATTCTCTTGTAGCACTTGGTTTAGCATCCCCGCGTCGACATCGTTTGATCCCGCAACTGATGACATATCGATTATGTGCCTGACAGAAATAGTGGATACGGCCAACCATCCTCTCCGTCCCGGTCACCCCGTCGTCTTATTTAGATAGGGCAAATAGTACGCCTATTTTGCTTGGTTAGCGAATACAAACGGCTCATTGGTGATGATGGTACGCCTCGGGTTGATGTCAACCAACTTGTACGTTGAATGCTCTTGTGTACCTGCGTTTATATCATACCAAACACATTTGAACAAGACTATCTATAGGGGTCTGATTCTGCCTCAATATTCACCTGTATAATGTCTTTCAACACTCTATAGAAGTTGGTAGCATCGGATCCTCCCATCTCTCCCTTCACATAAACACTGCTACAGTCACTCTTCTTTGGGCCCAAAATCATATCGGTGTGAAATCTGAACCCATTCACAATGTATCCCTCGTAGGTTGCCACTGAATTAGCCGGACCTGTGATTAGAGGATCAATTCGTATGCCGGTCTCGTATTTCCCCCTTGAATGTGTATGATTGAACAATGCTACCTACTCTTGGTTCCTCTTGAATTGTATCTCCATTGGACTAAGTCCACCGCACTACTCTTCTACAAACAGTCTGCATAGGAAAATCTTCATAAGTTAGTTGTCTTTAAAGCGCTTAATCATCGGAAGTTAAATATCGCCTTTTTGTTAGCGGCCTTATTGGCGCCCCTTTCTTTTGAAATATTATAAGCTCATCATCCCACTCCGTGCTATGTAGCCTCTCGTTCCTGTTGAGTTTTTTATATTTAGTCTGAAAAGATACATCCAAATATTGAGAACACATATTGGACAGCTCAGCATGTAGGTATTGATTGGTTATGGATCCCTCCACCCTCACCTTGTTCAGCACTGAACCCTTCATGTCGAACATCCGCCTAGTTCATAAAAACGAAAGATTAGGCAAAGAATCGATATTTGTAAAAGATAATTGTTATTAAAAATATAAAACGCACCTCTCGAATGGATACATCCATCTATAATGAACTGAACCACCAAGTCTAGCAAGGTCCCCCAAATCTCGGGTTCCAAGAAGTCGCGTAATGCAATCGGGATCAATCTCTGTTTGAAGACGTGACAATCATGACTCTTCATACCATACAATTTTTCTTGATGTTTTTTACACATTATCCCAAGTTCGAGGCGTATGCATCAGAAAACTTCAGTTCTGTTAGCCAATCATGCACCATGTTTTTTTGATCCCTCGAAAGACAATATTCTCCCTTTGGCTTTATATACTCACTTTCTCTGCCACTGGGTTTCAAGAACAATTCTTTACGGTTGGTCAACAGCTTAAGATCGTGCGTCGACTTAATGTTGTCATTCGACTTAGCATCGTCCAACACCGTGTTGATGATGTTCTCAAAAAAGTTCTTCTCACAATGCATGACATCAAGATTGTGGCGAATCAAGTTCGCGGACCAGTAAGGTAGTTCCCAAAAGATGCTTCGACAACACCAATTATGAGTTGTGTTCAATCCCGGAAGCTTTGTGGAGTTTTCCCCAAATCTAACTGATCGCAGTCTATCCACAATTGCCCTCATCTCCGCTCTTGTCTTCCTTCGAATGGGCGCTTCAAGTACCTCCCTACCCTTGTAGAAATCCTTCTTATTGTACCTCCATTTAAGACCCTCTGGTAGAAACCGACGATGACAATCGAACCACGAGGCTTTTCCACCATGCTTGTGTGTAAAAGAATCTGTCTCACCCATGCAATAAGGACACGCTAACTTACCGTGCGTGCTCCACTAGGACAACATTCCATAAGCAGGAAAATCGCTAATAGTCCACATTAGGGTCGCTCGCATTTGGAAGTTTTCCTTTCGTGAGCTGTCATATGTCCACAAACCATTATTCCACAAATCATTCAACCCATCAATCAACGGTCTCAGTAAAAGATCAAAGTTCTTTCCAGGACTCTTTGGACCGAGTATAATAAGGCTCAGAAAAATGAACTCCGGTCGCATGCATAAATCCGACGGAAGGTTATAAGGGGTATTAAATACGGGCCAACAAGAGTAGTTCTTCACAGATTGCCCGAATGGTGTGAACCCATCAGTACATAGGCCGAGTCAGACATTTCTAGGCTCTGCTGCGAAGTCCGGATACGTACCATCAAAATCTCTCCACGCCTCGCCTGCAGCTGGATGAATCATTCTATGAGTTGACTCTCAACACTTCAAATGTCAAGTCATATGTCTCAAAGTGCCTACAGTATAAAATAACCTCTGTAATCGAGGACCTAGGGGGAAGTACCACAATTTTTTCCTTGAGACCCTGGACTTTCTACGAGACTCGTACCTATCGGTCTTGCATATCGAACATGATGTGAGATCCTTGTTGGCATTATCGCCGTAGTACAAGAAACAAAAATTCCAACATACGTCGATCTTTTCGTATCCTAAACCCAAACCCACAAGCATCTTATTTATGTCTGGAACCGTATTCGGTAGCATTTCTTCAATCTCTGGGTCCATAATATCTTTAGACAAACTTAAGAACTTTTCGCAAGCGACATTAGCTACTTTGTGCATCGTCTTGGTAGTTAAGAACTCGGCAAACCACTAGAGCACAGTCTTCGACTTCTTACTGTTCATTTTTATGTCTCCCATCCGCATCAATTTGTAGAATTCCTTTGCCTCGGGACTTGGATCTTCGTTGCGCACCTCTCCCTCAACAAATCAACCCCTATATGCATCCCCAACAAATTCTCTAAACGAAGTATGGGTATGAACCGGACTATGAACGTGAATACTAGTGGACGGTGATTCATGTACATATGATGTAGACACCTTGCTCGCCTTCTCTCCATGCAACACCCATATCCAATATTGATACACAAACCCCCACTTATGAAGATGATCTCATACTACGTTTTGATCAAAAAACTTTAAATTGATGCATCTCTGGCACAGGCACCTAATACGATTTCTTAGATCTACGTAATTTCTCTGTTGTGATGCATATTATATGAATTCACGAACCCCAACCACGTAATGTTGATTCAAATAACCAGTGTTACTATCTATCCTATCGTACATCCAAGATCTATCGGGACGATAATCCATTTCTAATCTAAGAAAATTAAAAAGAAATTGTGACAATTAATTTCACCAATCAATATATTTATCATTTATATAAAAAAAATTAAAGCACGAGTACATAGAAGCCAAGGCAATTAATACTGACTTGTTGTAGCGTAGAAAATAATTAGATCAACTATTGTTTGCAAATACATGCCCCTCGTTGCATTTACCGCAATATCTAAAACAAAGAAACATGAAAAAAAAAGTTAATAAAGATGATCTTAATTGAGAAAAACTAACAAAAAATAGTTATAACAAGAGGAAATCGTGGATACCTTAACAAGAGGAAATCGTAGAATGATTTCTCAAGTGGAATAGGGAGGGGTATTTATAGGGGGCTGACACTATTCTCGACAGAAATTCGGTCGGAATAACAACGGTAATTCTTATTCCCGATCGCTTTTCGGTCAGGAATAACAACGATAATTGTTATTCCCGATCGCTTTTCGGTCGGGAATAACAACGGTAACCGTTATTCCCGACCGCAAGTCGGTCTGGAATATTAGGGTTTAGGGTTTAGAGTTTAGGGTTTAGGGGTATTGGTGACCGATTTTCGGTAGGGAATAATATTCATATTATTAATTTCACAATTTCGCTCTCCATTTTAGATAAATCGTTGATTTAATGATCAAGTACATCAATATTAGTTATATATTACTAAAAATCTCAAAAAAAATTAAATTTAGTTGCCCGTTAATGAATCATTTGAAACGTCGATTCATATTGTCACTTATGAATAGATTGGTATATGTAGCTGCTAATAATGTAATTACTTACGATTATCTTAAACATATGTTAATATATATATATATATATATATATCACAATTAGCCTCTCTATAGTAACGTTTGTAACAAATGTTAATCGCCAATTGTGAATACTCCTCTATACTTCGTATGATTAATATATGTAAAACTCCAAACTAACTTAACTTATATTCCAGTAAACTATACTAATTTCATAATTAAAAGTACATTAAACTAACTAACTAACTATTAGTGCAATTCATGTATTTAGTGAGATTATATAGTTATACTTAACAAACACATCAAGTTTTTCCAGAATATCGAAAAAAATAAAATTTGCTATTTTTCCCGAGGTAAAAATATTCAACGCCATTCTCGACCAATTAGCGGTCGGCATTGGCACTTATTCCCGACCGAAAATCGGTGGGGAATAATTTTCATACGTTTTCCCGACAGATTTTTGGTCGAGAATAATATTAAAAGTTATTGTCGACCGAAATGCGGTCGTCATTGGCTGCGTTCCTGGGCAACAAAGTAGTGTCGACCGATTTTTTTTGGAAATTTGGCGGGTTGGCAAAATTTTGAACTTTCCCGACCGATTTTCAGTCGGGAATACTCGAAAAAATTGGCCGGACTCGTTGGAAAATTCAAATTTTCTTAACTTTTTCTATAAATACACTTCATTATTCTCCTCATTTTTTCATCTTCAAACACTTTTTACTTTCAACTTGAAAATTAAAGTTTTCACTTTTTTCTTCAACATTTAAATAATCAAACATTTATTTAACATTTTTGTGTTTGAGATTGAGCAATGAATCAAAAATTTAATTGCCAATCTAAAATACAAAAAAGCTAAATAATGTTTTATAATATTTCAAAATATTTTAAAATAGTAAAAAAAATATTTCGATAATTATTACCGGAATATTATTTTTTTATTCTGATGAGTATTATTTCCGACCGAAAATCGGTCGGGGATAATATAAATATTATCTGCGACCGAAACTCGATTGGTAATAGTATGAATATTTTTCCCGACCGAGTTGTGGTCTGGAATAATATGAATATTATTCCCAACCGAGTTTCAGTCGGGAATACTATGAAACCAATTCCCGACCGGACTACGGTCGATAATAAACGTATATATTCCCGACCGGGATTCGGTCGGAAAATAATTTTAGTAGTTTTGACCGGTAATCGGTCGGGACTTTTGGAAAAACCTCCCGACCAACAACCGGTCGGGATATATTTTTCCGATCATTAACCGGTCAGGACTATTCCCTACCGATATTCTGTCGGGATTGCGGTCGGGAAAAGCCCGGGTCCACCGAACTTCGACCGGGAAAGTATTTTCGACCGAAGCAATGCCGACCGGCCCGTCCCGACCGAAAACAGTTCGGGAATGAGCCATTCCCGACCGAAAAAGTGTCATTCCCGACCGTCACTGCGGTCGGGAATGACCCAAAAATTTTGTAGTGAAGATTTTGCTCCACAAATGTTGTAATCCAGCAGGCCATGTGTAGCCGCTGTGACCAAAGCAGATGCCATTTGTTAACACCACTCATTCATGTCTATTGAAGTTTTCGATTCCATTAAATTTGTTTTGTCTTCAAGGTTTGTTTAATTACATAATTAATGGGAGAGGGTCCTTTTGAGAGAGTTGATAGGGAACAATGTGAAGCAAATTCATATGTTTCATTTGTTTGCTATATAAGCCTTTTGTGATGGTTAGAAGACAAATGCATGTGCTTTTGTTTCTCAAAGTTCATCAGTTTTGTAATTCCGTTATAATGCTTGAACAACTCTGAATTTCAAGATTTGCTAAGTCAAGCCGAAGATCAGAAGAGTTTGCGTTCAATCATCCAATGGGCACCCTCACCATTCCCTGTAGTGAAGATTTGTTCATTGACATTACTTCTCAATTGACTCGGCGATAGAATTGTAGTTTCATTGTTTAGGATACATACGTTAACTAGTTTCACAGTGAATTTTTCCTTTATCTCGTGTGGAAGAATTGTATCCCTGGACAAAGTTACATAACTAATACAAAGAAGCATTTGTTATTTACAGATGCAACAATGCAAGTAACAATGCAAGTCATGTTGTCGATACTGATACTTCCTTTTACTCCCAACGTTTTAATGACTAAGCGTCTGTTTTATGTATATCTCACATGGTCAACTTGCTAAGAAAAGGTTGTTGTGTCAATGCTAATAAGTAGCTTTTAAGTGTTCTCGTTGACCTCATATTCGTCCCTTTCTGAAAAAACAAATACAACAAAGCAAGTTTTTTTTTCCAACTGTATCCATATGAATTCCTGGTGAATCTCTAATATTTGTATTCATATAATCAAGATTCTCCTTCATAACAGTAACGTTTTAACGTTAGATTTTATGACATTCAAAGCCAAGAAGTTGTGCTTAATATTCAAACTTCTGTAGCTGAAAATGTTGAATTGAAATTAGTAACTGGATAACTTCAGTTACGGAGAATTGAATGTAAAGTGATAATATATCTTGAACTGTTACCTAGAAACTGCTAAGTCTTCTCCCGTGACTCATTGTACTAAAAAGTAAAATGCACAAATTTGTTATCTCTACTAATACTAACACCACTATAATCTTATTCAAGTGGAATGATTGCGATTATTGAAAATAATATTACAGTCACGATTCACAAGAACGGTAAAAGATTTTTAGAAATTGTTGAGTTTATACAGAATTAGCAACACAAAACCAGAAAAATTCTTTTGCTACTGAAAATCACTATTTGCTTCTTGTATTAGTTGTATAACTTTGTCCAGGGATACAATTCTTCCACAAATGACAAAGAAACTGTGAAACAAATCTACAAATATGTCCTAAGAAAAATGCAGCTAAGAACAATTCATCTGCTTCTCAAACGGGAGGTTAGGTCAACGAATGAGTCTTCGTTGCAAGGAATTGTTAAGCCGCCCATTGGATGACGGAATCCAAATTCTTCTTCGGCTTGACATAACAAAACTTGAAACTCAGTGTGGTTCAAGTATGATAATGGAATCGCAAAGTTACAGAATTAATACATGTACAGTTACGTTACTCATTCTTAGTTGCAAAAAGCTCTCAAGATTACGTTGTTAGTTATGTTTTTTTGACATCCAAATAAGCATATTATTATTGCAAAAACAAGAACCAACAATCCATACAAGAATATGGTATACTAAAAGCAACTAGGAACTCAATCTCAACTAATGTAGATTATCTTCCTCATGCAAATGAATATCCCCCGGAGTAATCAATGTCGCTTCTCGAGCTAACGTATGAGCGTCCCCATTACTTTCTCTTGGAATCCAAAAGAAACACCATCTAAGCGGCCCAACAGGTCTCCACGTCCTCACAATATTCCCAATAAAATTCGCATGATCCCCATTCACATTCTCCGGAAACCAAACTTCGTTCATAACGCCAAGACAATCGCCCTCAAAGATGACTCTCTCCCATTGTTGTTCCTCTGCCATACGAACCGCCGCCCACAACACGTGCGCTTCAGCACTCCGTGAATCCATACACCCCGTGAGACACCGTTGTTCACTCCTTACAAGTTCCTCCAGGTGATTATGCACAATTATTCCCATCCCCGTTGTTGTTTTCGTACAATTAATAGCAGCATCCACCCTAACTCGAAACCACGGGGCCGTCATGACCACCCTCGACGGACCCAGCAGATCCGGGGATCCCCGTCGTCCCTCGCTCGTGATTTGCCAAAATTCAAGGTTCGCACAAACGAAGGTCGCAATAGACAGTGGTTGCATTGCATTGTCCCCAGCTACAATGCGATTACGATTCCCCCATAATGCCCAACACGTCGTCACAATCTTGGCCATTGTATCGACTCCGTACTCCACAAAAATCCGTCGCAGCCACGAAAAACAGTCCTCCCTATCGCGCCACAAAGCATGATCTCCAATAAACAGCAATGCCCAAACTTGGCGAGCCACGTGACATGTCACAACACAATGTCGAATGTCCTCAATTTCTCCTCCACAAATCGGGCAGTCTATCCCCACATCAATGCGTCTTTTAGCCAATGCAGAGCGAGAAGGAAGGATATTGTGGCACATCCGCCAACTAAAGAGATTAATTTTTGTCGGATACTTCGGCTTCCATAGGAAATTCCAATCCGTCTTCATGCTACTTCCGCTCCCCGAAGCTGAGTTTCCTTGGTGTAACCCCCTTTCCACCGTTAGGTGGTAAGCACTTTTCACCGTGAATAACCCCGAACTCGAATAATGCCATATTTGTTTATCAAGAGTGTCCCGTTCTCCCAGCGGCAATGCAAGGATAGCCTTGGCATCCTCTGACCAAAAAATGTGTCGAATAAGCGCCGCATCCCACTCCCCCGATTCATAATCCCGAAGTCCCGAAACTCTGTAATTCAAATAACCTTCAACCGGGGGTGTGATAATGCGAAAGGTCGTCGGTCGTGGGATCCAAGCATCCCCCCAAACCCGAATATTATCCCCACTACCAATCCTCCACCGTAAGCCTGCCTTCACAATCGCAATACTCTCATGGATACATCGCCACGAGAAGGACGGGGTAGAGCCAATCTTCGCCTCCAGTATGGTTGATGTAGAAAAATATTTAGCTTTGAAAATTCTGGCCATCAAACTATCAGGTTTCTCAAACATCCTCCATGCTTGCTTTGCTAACAACGCCATATTAAACGCCTTCAGATCTCTGAAACCAACTCCGCCATCCCTCTTGCTCGCGTTTAATTTCCTCCATGCTAACCAATGGATTTTGTTCTGATTTCCACTACCCCACCAAAAGTTACTAATCACCGATTCAATTTCTCTAATCAGCGTGTCGGGTAAACGAAAGCAACTCATAGCAAACATGGGTATGGCTTGCAAGACGGCCTTAATTAACACCTCTTTCCCTGCGATGGACAACTTTTTTTCCTTGTATCCTTTCACACGTTCCCAAATTCTATCTCTAATATATTCAAAAATTTCTCTCTTAGAACGCCCCACCACTGCCGGTAACCCCAAATATTTCTCGTGCTTTGCCGCCACAATCACACCTAACACGGTCGCCACCCCGTCCCTAACCCATTGCTCTGTATTCGTGCTAAAAACCAAGACGGATTTCTCCAAGTTAATTTTCTGTCCCGACGCAAGCTCATATTTCGCCAAAATATTTTTAAGTTCATGCGCCGCATCTCTCGTCGCCTCACAAAAAATTAATGTGTCATCAGCAAACAAAAGATGTGAGACGGTTGGCGCGGTACGTGCAACCCTAACCCCCTTAACCGCTCCGCTGGACTCTGCATCCCTAAGTAAAGGAGAAAAAGCCTCGGATACAAAAAGAAACAGATAAGGAGATAGGGGATCACCCTGACGGATGCCCCTTTCCGGCGAAAAAGAACCAAACTCATGACCATTAACCAAAAAAGAGTACGTGACGGATCGAACACACAACATGATAAGTGAAACAAAATTCTCAGAGAAACCTAACCTGAGCATCACCTGTTCCAGAAAGGACCACTCGACCCGATCATAGGCTTTGCTCATGTCCAATTTGAGAGTCATTTGCCCCTTTTTACCTGTTCTCTTCGTCTTCAAATAATGGTTAATCTCAAAAGCAACCAGAATATTGTCAGTGATCAAGCGTCCAGGAATAAAAGCAGATTGGGATTCAGAGATAATATTAGGAAGTATTGTTTTTAGTCTGTTAGCAATTGCTTTAGAAGCTATTTTAAAACAAACATTACTGAGGCTAATAGGGCGAAATTGAGTCATGAATTCAGGTTGATCACACTTAGGAATAAGCACAATATTCGTAAAATTCATGCCAACAGGTAGGATTTTGTGATTAAGGAAATCAAGGCAAAATTTTGTGACATCAGGACCAACAATATGCCAATATTTTTGGTAAAAGACAGCAGAAAAACCATCCGGACCAGGAGATTTAAAAGGAAACATATGAAAGAGAGCTCGTTTTACCTCGTCAGCATTATAGGGTTGGGTCAAAGCCTGATTCATCTCCTCCGAAACACAAGATTGCATCACAGTCAAAACTCCCTCAATATCCTCAAAATTCGGCTGCTCGGATTTGAATAAAGAAACAAAATAATCCTGAATAACTCCTTCAACCTCATGCGGCTTATCTCGCCACATCCCCGTTGCGTCCTTAATTCCCCGTATTTCATTTTTTTTCCTTCTTTCGGAAGCCCGTGAGTGAAAAAAAGCTGTATTTCTATCCCCTTCCTTAAGCCACTGAACCTTACCCCTCTGCTTCCAATACGTCTCCTCTTGCTCTAAAATTTGCTCCAGTTCCCTCTTGAGCAATATTTCTCTACCCTTTGATTCCTCAGTAATAGTGCTGTTCCGTAGTCCAGAGATTTCCTTTGTGAGATGCTCAATCTTTTTTCGAAGCGTCGTCCCCGAAATATTCGACCACAATGTCAACTCCCGACTACACGCCTCCAATTTTTTTGCAAGGGCCTGTCCTTCCATCCCGTGTGCACTCCAACAATCCTCAAGCACCTTTTGACATTCAATACGCAGTGACCACGCCGCCTCAAAACGAAAACGCCTCTTCTTTTTCCATAAGAGCGCTGAATCTTCACTATTTGAACCGCAAATCAGCAATGCCTTGTGATCCGAGTACAAGGTATCAATGTGGGTGACGCGCGTCGTGCTATAAACTGATTCCCATGTGTTATTAGTGCAGGCACGGTCCAAGCGCGCCCATATTGTTCGTGGGGCAGGCCATCTATTGCACCATGTGAAGGGAGACCCACCAAACTCGAGGGTAACAAGGTCTGCGTCCTCAAGGGCGTCACGAAAATTCCTCATCTGCCAAACTGCCCTAAGATTCCCCCCTCGCTTCTCCTGATTATGGAGAATTTCATTAAAGTCCCCCGCGCAAAGCCAAGGTTTAGTTGATGTGTGACTGAGTTGTCGGAGCAGATCCCATGTGATGTGGAGACGTGCCACGTCCGGTTCCCCGTAAAAACCTGTAAACCGCCACTCATCCTGAAGCCTCGAGCAAAAAACCAACACGTCCACATGATACTTAGATAAACTAACAAGTCGAACATCTAGCTCCTTGCGCCACAACAAAGCCAACCCACCCGACTGACCAACAGCCTCCACAGCAACGCCAAACAAATTTAAACTATCTCTAACATTCTCCAATTTTCTTTTGGTTAAGCGAGTTTCCATAAGAAAAATCAGAGAGGGATTATTTTGAACCACCGTACGCCGGAGTTCCTGAACTGTCCAAGGGTTCCCCAAGCCCTGACAGTTCCAAGATAGGATTTTCATTGTGCTCGGCGGGACTGCTCTGCAGTCTCCACCGTTGGAAAAGCTTGAGTGTCACCACCTCGAGTATTTAGTCGTTTACTTGCTGGCAGCTTATTCCCGTCCACCTGCTCCTTACGTTTTTTAGGCACCCCCGTGTCCCTTAATTTATCCGGCCTTGATGGCAAAAATCTGCTCGGGGTACGTTTGATACGTACTCTCCTACCGCCACTTCCACTCGCAGCTGTGGATGATTTCTCCTGGTTTTCCACTTCTTGAACCACATGCATGCCATCTGATTCCACCAGCAGCCCCTCTGTGATGACCCCTTTTTGTTTAACCACTGCACCAGCTCCTAGCCCCGCCACTGCACCATTATCTCCTCCTAGTTCCAGCTGCTGTGCCCTTTCTTTTTCCAGCAGCATATTTTCCCCTTGCGCTTCAGTATTACCCTTTCCTCCCATCCCAAGACCCGAGTAACTTCCATTCCCAGCAGTACTGTTAGAGGCCGAAGCTGAACCATGCAGCTGAATGCCCGTTTCCCAGATTTGAGTTCCCCGCTTACCCTGATGATCACTCGACGGATTCGGCCTGTCCCGTCCCCAACTGCTACGGTCTGGACTGTCCCTCTTCCCTCGGTTTGTATTCTTCCGTGACGTTGTGTCTCGCATCCATGCACCATATGGCAAGCTGTCGATATCTTTTACGTCAATTTCGGATTCGTAACGCTTATCACACTCGTACATAATGTGCCCGATGATGCCACAAACGTAGCAAAAATTTGGGAGATGCTCATAAGTAAACGTGACCATCATCTCATCCCCATGTGAATTTCGAATTTTCATGCAACGGAGCAAAGGTTTACGAATACGCAATAGTTCAAGTGATCATCATATTCTGCTATTCTAGATATTTCACCTACCATTGTCACAACTAAGCTTTGTTATTGAAACTATCAAGTACAAAAACACAGAAATGTGATAAATGGATATATAATAAGTGTACAGACCATGGTTATGAATTATGATTGTTAACATCTTAATTATTACCCTGGCACTCTGTCTCGAGAAAAGAATGTGCTTATTTGATTTTGTCAAAATTGATATTTGATATTTTAAATAAATCCGAGCTTGTAATCATATAATGCACAAAATAAATCCTGGTGCTTATAATCTTATCCACGAAGGAAAGAAAAGCTTTCAAGTTTTGAATTGGGTTGGAGGGCAAAGGGATAAGAATAAAGAATCATAAAAAAGATAATTATGGTAAAGTCAACATTAAGTTTCCTAATTGATTTTCAATCCATATTAACATTCACTAAGAATTAATTGCTATCTACTTATATATTTTTCAACACTAAGATACCAAATTTGCCACGGCCGCTAAACATTGTATTTGACAGAACTTCTAGAAGGTGTTATATAACATTGTATTTGACAAGTCTAGCCGGCTGTTTGTGTGCATATGGCTAAACATCTGAGGATTTTGGATAATGAAAGGAGACGTCGACTCCTATTCTTGGTCGGAAACGAAATGTTGAGACCATGTGGTCAAGCCTATTAATATCAGGTCTTCTTATATATATATCCCAGTTTGTTTCTCTTGGGATCAAAAGAAACATAGATGTGTGCTATGCGGCGCGTAGCTGGGCAGGTGCACGAGATGGTGTGTGCCCTCTATCAAGCCACTTGGGATCAAGCAAGGCATGTAACGTATCCACCATTATATTGGATTCTAATTTTAAGATTTTGATTTGAGTTTTACCATGCCGTATTTGTCTAATTATTGGTCTTTAGCCGTTTGAAACCTGAGTTTAAACCTCAAGATATCTTATAAGTCGCAATTTAGAGTTGAACGTTATTTCTCGCTTTTCCTAGTTTTCTTATTTTACATTCCATTTGTATAAATAGTTGAATTGTATTGTTCAGAATATTATGAATGAAAATACAATTATGTTACCAATTCTCTCTAGCTCTCTCCCTCTTCTTATAGAGGTATCTCTCTTCTCTCTGTATCATATTAATTCCTCCAGTCCATGGCACTTAACGGTGAGCTTCCGACAAAGTTCGTAACATTAGCATCTCTCTGTCGTGTTTTAAGTGGTGGGTAGCATGCACTAGTGTCTGTATCTGGTGTAATCGATTTCACTACAAAGATTGAAATAATTCACATTTGCCCTGTTTTGTAAGTATTGAGCAAGAAACCTGACTGTCAGCTCTAGTTTTCTTTTTGGCTGCTAAATGTGTAAATTATCTTTCATTTAGTTTACTTTTGATTATCCTAAAAATCTGTGGTCGTTTCATTCAGAGGCGAAATCAAAATACATAAATATTGTATTGCTTGTAGTGTAACAGGTTTTACACAACTGATTGATAAGAACTACAGGTTAGCTTCTTCCAGACATCTATTAATTAAAAATGACTCAATCTAACTTAATGTACCTAAGGCCTGAAAATAAAGGGATTTGATGTTTTTTGACACGGCTACTTTTTCCCAAAGAATAATAGTGCTTCTTCTCTTGCATCTTCTTCTCGGATCTACTTGCCTCATGCCACATGATACTTGCTTGTTTTAGA
Source organism: Linaria vulgaris (assembly GCA_948329865.1). NCBI lineage: Eukaryota > Viridiplantae > Streptophyta > Magnoliopsida > Lamiales > Plantaginaceae > Linaria > Linaria vulgaris. The sequence goes on from OX415251.1 coordinate 6,416,310, forward strand.
ATTTCGTTGATCGTTCAAAAGAAACTCTAGGTATGAACTATTTGAGATACTTTCACGTTAACTATATCGATAATGAAGTTCAAATATGAATTATGATTTATGACTACAGTACAAATAAGAAATACCAATTAACTTCACCTTAGAATAAGAGATGTAAATGGAAATTGAAACATAGACCAAACTCGAGAATAAAATTTAATAATTACAATTGTTTAAATCAAAATAGAAACCTAATACAAAGTTAAATGTTTTATGTCTGACGTTCGTCCTCGTCGACGTCGTCATCGGTGACATTCAAATTGCTAAAAGAATTTCTCTTTCTTTTAAGCCTTGTTGACTCGGGAATGGGAAAGAATAAACTTTCCGTATAAGGAACTATACCAAAATCGCAGGAAATTCCATGACTTGTGACCCCAAGATTTTTGAAGGAAGTACTAGGACACACTATATGTCCAGATCTCTCGACGCTTATCATTATCTCGTTTTTTTCGGACAAAAACATTGGCCAAGCATTACCTACCCAACCATAATTTCCTTGCATTATCTCGATACTCCTTAACTCTGACCAGGAACACGAATCTGTGTCCTCTCATTGTCCACATCCGAAGTATAGTACCACTTCCCCTTGTCGTTTTATCATATGCACACAAACAATCTCCAAGACTTGTCAAATGGAATCTTATAACACCTTCTAAAAGTTTTAGCTTTCGTTACTTCTTGAACTTATCGTCTCTATGATCAAAGTATATTATATCTTTCGGCCCGCGGTACTCATCTTCCAAGATTCAGAAAAGAAATCTATCAATATAGAACCCTGCATCGCGGAACGTGCTACGATACGTGTACGGAAACTTTTGTTTCTTCGTCCAGGAGTTGTTTTCACACGAGAAAACAGCATAATACGCCTTAGCATATGGGATGATACGTGGTTGGCACGGCCGCATCCTTCTCGGTCCTCACGACACGGATTGAGGAGCTTAAGGATGCGAAGGTCTCGTTTTTTATTGATGAGGATACTATTAGGGAAGAAGATACTACACAATCCTCTTCCCATGATTAGCATAATCTAGTTAATCTTGTACCTTATTTAGATAGAATATTCCTTCCTTGATTTATGTCTTTCTAAGTGTATATAATCTTGTAATACCTTTTACATTATTCATTCAATGAAAAACAATATTCTTTGAACATTTACATGGTATCAAGAGCTAACTAAAAGATCATAAAATCACAAATCGATCCACCCTAATTTTCATTTCAGCCGCCACCATCACCATGTCGAACGAGTCAACCGCCTCGTCTGGTGCCGCCCGCGAACAGAACCCCACCGCGGATCAGCACGCAGCCACAACCCCTTAATCTCACGGCCCCCACCTCCCTCATACACGTCACTCACTCCTACCACTTCCCACTCAAGCTCACCACAACCAACTATCTTTCATGGCGGCTACAAGTGGTCTCTCAACTTAATGGCCTAAACCTACTACGCTACCTTCAAGGCACGTTTCCATGCCCCAATGCATCCGACATCGTGGCCTACACATTTTGGTTTCAACAAGATTCACTTCTTCTTGGAGCCCTCGTCGGATCAATTTCGGATGACCTCCTCCCACTCATCCATGCAAAATCGTCATCCGAAGCATGGGTTCTCCTCATGCATAACTTTGCACGTCTAGATCGTACTCGTGTCATGGTTGTTGAAGACGCCTTAAACTCAGCCACCTTAGGCTCACGATCAGTCATGGCCTTCCTCACCGACATTAAAGCCAAAGTTGACGAAATACCCGTGATTGATCACCCCTTGCATTCGGATGACATCACGCTTTACAACCTCAAAGGAGTTGACGCGGCATATAGGGATGTCACCACCGCGATCTGCCTCCGTAAGACACCAATCACCTTTGTCGAGCTTCATAGTGCACTTGTCTCTCATGAAGCCTATGTTCGTTGTCTTGAACAAGACACAAACACCCTTGTTGCAACCGCTAACACGGTCGCCCACCACCATGCACCGTGCGGATCTGCCCCGTATCAATCCAACCATGCCCCTCAATCCTGTGGTCGTGGATTTCAACAATTACAAGGCCGCAACCCTCGTGGTCGTCATCGAGGTAATAACTATTCTGTGTCGAATCATTCAAACTCACATACCTCTAACGTTAAATGTCAGATTTTCGGCCATCATGGACACATCGCCCTTCGGTGTTATCAACTTGGATCAGTGGCACCAACTGCCAATGCCGCGTGCACACCACCGGCGCCTCAAACGCGCCCCGGAACTAGATCATGGCTTGTTGATTCTGGCGCCTCCCACAATTTAAATTCGGACCTCAATAATCTCAATTATCACTCGGAGTATGATGTGACGGATGAAGTATAGATTGCCGACGATCATGGTATGGAAATTACTCACGTTGGTTCATCTAAATTAAAATTTTCATCTCGCACGTGTACTCTATCCAACGTTTTGAGGGTTCCCTCGTCACAACATAATCTATTATTAGTGCATCGGTTTATGCGAGATCATAATGTGTCCATGGATTTTTTTCATGATTATTTTGTTATTAAGGATCAACCTTCGGGGGACCCACTGGCTACGGGACTTTGCAGTGATGGTGTGTACCAAATTCGACCTTCTTCATATTATATGAAATTCGTTGCTCGTTTGGCTACCTTGGAGGGTCGAACAACTTACAATACATGGCACTCACGTCTTGGTCATCCGGCCTCCAAGACAAGTTCATCTTTAATTTCTGCATTAAATTTACCTATGGACACTAAATCCACTGCGCAGGACTGACTTTGTGATTCTTGCCATGTTAGCAAGTCTCATCATTTACTGCTTTACATCCATTGCACAATATTTTTGCGGACATTTAGGGGCCCACTGTGTCTTCGCTTGATGGTTTTCGATATTATGTTATCTTTGTGGATTTATACACTCGCTATTATTGGTTTTTTCCGATGGTTGCAAAATCACAAGTGTATGATATCTTTATCGACTTCAAGCCTTTGGTGGAAAAACAATTTTATCAAACCATCAAGAATTTTTATAGTGACAATGGTGGAGAATTTTTTGCACTAAAAACATTTTTTGCAAAATCGGGCATAAGGTGGCTAATAACTGCTCCTCATACACCGCAACAAAAAGGGATTTTTGAACGACGTCATCGTCGCAAGTTGAAACGGGAAGGGCACTATTACATCATGCTAAATTACCTGATACATTGTGGTCAATTGCATTACAAACGGCGGTTTATCTTATCAATATAATGCCTTGCTCCGCCATTGCCAATATGTCACTGTTTCAAAAATTATTTGGCACGTCGCCCAATTATCTCAAGTTGTGTGTTTTTGGATGTCTTGCTATCCTTGGCTCCAACCTTATGAACCAGGCAAGAAATCTTTTTCGTCTCGTCCGTGCTTATTTCTTGGGTACTCTAGTTCACAAAGTGCTTACAAGTGTTGGGACCCTTCCACAAACAATTATTCATCTCGAGGCATGTTCACTTTTGCGAATCCAAATTTTCGTCATACGCCAAAGTGCACCACCTCCGGGCCGCCACCTTTAACGGTCATTAATGTTCAACCCATGCCAACCCATACAACCATTGCCAAACCCACCAGCCGTAGGCTCGGCACCGCACGTTCCTTCGCCAACTCCACGCACTTCATCGCCCGCACTGCATCTCCGCCTGCACATGCACCCGCCTATGCCTTCTCTTAAGCCACTTATTGCGCCACCTCCCATTTTGGAGTTACCAGAAACTGCGTCAAGGGATCCTATGCTCACACCCTCCAACAATAATATCTTCAAGTCGAAAGTGGTCAATCTCGCTACAAAATATCCGCTTGAGTTATCTCTTGAACCGACCAGTATCTCAGTTGCACTCAAAGATCCGCAATGTCGTGACGCCATGTCCTCTGAAATCAATGCTCTTCTTCGGCACGGTACTTGGGAACTCGTCCCTTCTCTTTAAGCCTCCAACATCATTGGTTGCAAATGGGTCTTTCGTATTAAGTGCAATCCCAATGGCTCAGTTGACAAATAAAAGGCTCGCCTCGTTGCTAAAGGCTTCCATCAACGGCCTGGCATTGACTACACCGAGACCTTCATTCCAGTAGTGAAGTCCATCACCATCCGGCTCGTTCTCTCTTTTGCCATCATCAACTCTTGGCCTATTCATCAACTCAAGGTGAGCAACACCTTTCTCCATGGTGATCTCTCTGAAGTAGGGTGTATGGAACAGCCACCGGGTTTCATTAATGATTCCCGCCCTACGCATGTCTGCCAACTTCGAAAATCTATTTATTGACTCAAGCAAGCTCCCCGTTCTTGGTTTCAAGCACTTCGTGATGTGCTCCTCCATATTGGCTTTCTTCAGTCCAAATCTGATATTTCTTTATTCATTTTTCAGCGCGACTCCACCGTACGGTTTCTCTTAGTCTATGTTGACGACATTATCTTTACAGGTACGGACTCTGGGCTAATTTCATCCTTTATCAGTCGACTTTAGTCATCTTTTGTGGTCAATGATCTTGGTTCCATATCCTATTTTCTCGTCATCGAGGCGCTACCTTGCCAGGAAGGTCTCCTGTAGTCCACACCTATGGCCACCAACGCCGCCTCTAAATTTCGAGAATCCTCCCCTAAATTATGAGAATCATCCCCTAAATGCAATCTACGTATTTATCGGCAGGCCATTGGCGAACTCTAGTATCTCGCTCTCACACGGCCCGACATTGCCTTTCTCGTCAACTGTCTCTCTCAATTCGTCTCTAATCCCACCGAGCTACATGGGGTTGGGGTCAAGAGGATCCTACGGTATCTAAAGGGCACTCTCACTCACGGCTTGCTCATTCGTCGTGACTCTCCGCTTACTCTTCGAGGTTACTCCGGTGCAGATTGGGTAGGAGATCCACTTGACCGTTCATCCACCACGGCGTTCATCATATTTCTCGGCCACAACCCCATCTCATGGACTTATCGTAAACAACGTGCTATTGCTTGCTTCTCCACCGAAGCCGAATATCGAGCACGTGCCACCGCTACATCCAAAGTTCGATGGATTCAAAATCTAATGTCCGAACTTCATGTGTCACCTCGCACGCCTCCTACCATCTACTGCGACAACATCGGTGCCACTCATCTCTCCTTGTATCCAGTCTTACATTCTCGTATGAAACACATAGCTATGGATATCCACTATGTTCGGGATGTCGTCTCGAAGGGCCTTATCCATGTTTCTCCTATCAGCACTTATGACCAGCTTGCTAACATTCTCACAAAGGCACTACATCGCATACGGTTCCTTTCTTTACGTTCCAAAATTGCCTTAGTCGATGGAACGACAATTTTGAGGGCGCGTATTAGGGAAAAAGATACTACAAAATCCTCATCCCATGAATAACATATTCTAGTTAATCTTGTACCTTATTTAGATAGAATATTCCCTTCTTGATTTATGTCTTTCTAAGTGTATATAATCTTGTAATACCTTTTATATTATTCATTCAATGAAACAATATTCTTTGAACATTTACAGATACGAGGCAAGGGAATGTTGGCCGGATTCGAGAGCTATTCTGGGAATTTGATGTGGCGGCTATTCTTTCTCTTCCATTGGGTGAACGGGGAAATCAGGATAAGATGATTTGGCACTTTTGGACATCGGGTTTCTTAACTATTACGACGGCTTACCATCTCATCTTAGATCGTGGTTTTCATCTTAAGGAGTTGCAACTAGGTGGGAGCTCGAGTGGTTCGGGAGATTGGAATTTTCTTTGGAAGCCTACATATCCGACCAAGGTACACCTTTTTAGTTGGGGACTTTGTCATAATATCCTTCCTACTAAAGTTTTGTTGGCACATAGAAAAGTGGTGTGTGATAAAACGTGCCCGGTATGTGGTTGCGGGGAGGAAGATAGTAGGCACATCTTCGCAACTTGTCATGTGGCGCGTCAAGTGTGGGCTTTAATGTTGATTCAAGGATCACATCTTTTGCGAGATAATGAGGGTGGAGAGGGATGGTTGCGGCATCTATATGAGAACATGGGGCGTTGGGTTCTTGAATGAATAGTCATGACTTGTTGGGTGATTTGGGGCAATAGGAATAGGGTCGTAGCGGGCGAGAAGGCTGCTTTACCACATGAGATCGCGGGATTTGTTGAAAACCAACTTGAATATTGGTGCTCAAGTCGGATGGCACACAGAGTAGCGGGGAGAGTTGTTGAGTTGGGGTGGCATGCGTCGCTTCCAAAACCACTCTTTCAAATTCGATTTGATGGCGCTGACTATGAGGCGGATCAACAATCGGGGGTTGGGGTATACGTTATGGACTCATCGGGAAACCATGTGACAAGTATCCAACAGCGTTTGAACGGCTTGTTGGGGGGCGCAACATTGATGCGTATGCGGCGTACGTAGCGGTAAAATATGCGGTGGACGAAAATCTAACTAATGTTACTTTTTAGGGCGATTGTCTTCCCGTTATCCATGATATTTGATTCCCTAATGAGGCGAATGGCGAGCATGGCAACATGGAGATGATAATGATGAGGCACATGTTCTTGCCCGTTCTGCACCTTTACTAATCTGATTTATATTATGCTTTGGCTGTAATAACCTTTTGCCTTTATGGCTTCTATAATATCTATTCTGAGTATTGTTTTCGAAAAAAAAAAATATATATGGCTACAACTTTGTAATCATCTGAGTTTGGATCACGACATAGTCCGTATCTTGTACAATAATAGTCCCACCTATAAGGGCACCAGAACAACGCATGCTTTCTAGTTTATGGATTCCATAAATGGTACAGTATTCCTTCCGTGCAAGGAGCGGTGTCGCGCAATAGTACTAAGCCATCACCCAAACACAATACCTTGCCGCTTGGTTGTTGCAGCATTGCATTAAATTTGCTCTTCTTTTTCAAATTTATATAGACAAAGTTTTTGACCTAATGTGGTTCTGCAGAGAAAAAGATTGTGAGGATTGGAATTCTTAAATATTTCACGATGAATTTTGATGAACCGTGGATCGGAGATTAGGTGGTTCCATGATTCGCATACAGTTTTGAACCTTAGAAGAGATTTAACACATAGGTTTAGCAAGATGGAGTGAATTATATCGAGTGGAGTATCAGAAGCAGCCATTGTTGATTTCTAACAAGTGATGAATTAGGGAATAAGAGTTTTGCGTTCCACACACACACACACACACACGCACACATATATATATATATATATATATATATAATACATATATTGGAGTTATACGTTGAATGTTTTTAAGTTAAGTTAGATTCCGCGAAAGAAATATTAACGAATATTTTATGCCACGACAAGTTAAAAGGTACAGGTTATTGTGAAATATTAATAAAAAGAATTATGTTACGGTCGGTGTAGGAGTCTTTAACAAATAAAGTTTCCAATTTCTCTTAGTATATATATATATATATATATATATATATATATATATATATAAAAGCATAAAAGCGCACGCAGAGACCGTATGCAAAATTTTACTTACTGTAAAAAACTATTTTAGGTTTAAAGCGCATTTTATATCATAATTTGCGCAACAACAAATAAATTGTATGATATCTAATAGTTGTTTAACTATTTAAATTCTAAAATTCATTGTAGTATATCATCCTACCCGAACTTGTAAATAACATTGCAATACATATCTTCACTAAAAAAATTAAATTACACCCAATCCCTCAATACGACAATCGATTGTACATAAGATTCCGAAGTATGTCCACTATATGCATATACTCTTGCCATGCAAACTCTGCAAAAATACCCCATGGATAATGATTATAAAACACAGAGAGATAAGTAATTTAAAAGTTTTTTTATTTATAAATTGAGAATTAGATTCTCATTGATCATGACTGGTTTTGTGAGTATTAGAATTTTCTCTATCCAATCGTTGTACATTATTTTCCTTATGAAAACGGAAATTATTGTGATTACCATAATGAAGTGATATCTGAATTTCTAGCATCTCCACTTTATTTACTCAAGAGTTTTGCCTTTTGATAAATGCAATACAACAATATGCAGATGTACGTTGAAATAGTCACTACAAGAAAAATGGGTCAGTATGGACCAAAATTAGGTCCCTATTGACCCCCTCCAGCGGTCCCTAAAGGTCAATTGCGACCGCACGTACGTCGTTATTGTGCGGTCTATATTCACCTCGGTCGCTTGCCATCAGGGACCGCAATTAGGTCCCTGATGAGGGCAATAGCGACCGGAGTATCAGGGACCGATTTCCTGTCCCAGATACCTTAAAACGAATAGCAACCTAATGCCGGTCCCTATTGTGTTTTTGGGTCCCTATTGTTTTTTCAAACAATAGGGACAGCCATTAGGTCCATATTGACTAAAAAACAATAGGGACCTAACTCCGGTCCCTATTGCTTTTCGTCAATTGGGACCTGACTGCGGTTGTTATAACCAATATTAGGGACCGCAGTTCGGTCCCTAATAATATTCATTGAGTACTCTATGAATATTATTAGCGACCTAATTGCGGTCCCTAATAATAGTAATAGGGACCGCACTTAGGTCCCTAATAATATTTATAGAGTACTCAATGAATATTAGTAGAGACCTAACTGCAGTCCCTATTACTATTATTAGGGACCGCAATTAGGTCCTAATAAAATTCATAGAATACTCTATGAATACTATTAGGGACCTAACTGCGGTCCCTATTACTATTATTAGTGACTGCAATTAGGTTTCTAATAATATTCATAGAACTTTATGAATATTATTAGGGACCTAAATGCGGTCCCTAATAGTCTGCGAGAAAAAAAAAAGAACTATAATATTCCGGAATTATTCCGAAATATTATTGTTTTTTTTAGAAATATGATTATAACAAGATCAAAACAATAAAATACTAAAGAAAAATTTAATATAATGACATGAAAGTATTAAAAAATGTAAAACAATGAATGAAATATGACTAATAATAGAATATAAAATATGATTGAAAACAAAAAGATGAATAAAAAAAAACAAGTGAAATAAAATAAATTGTAGATCCAAAACAATAGAAAAATAAGAAAAGAATGTGTAGATTCAAAATAATAGAAAAGTAAGAAAAGAAAGTGTAGATCCAAAATAATAGAAAAGTAAAAGAAGAAAGTGTAGATCCAAAATAATAGAAAGGAAAGATTGAGTTGGTGATTTGTTTTTTCTGTTGGGTGATTTTTGTTTTGGATTTGTATTGGTAAAAAGAAGAAAAGTTTTTGTGTTGGGTGATTTTTGGAGAAAAGAAGATAATGTTTTGGTGTTGGAAAAGAAGATAGTGTTTTTGTGTTGGGTGTTTTTTGAAGATTAAGTAAATTTGAGTATATATAGAGAAGAGGGTGAAATTTTCAAATTTTCGTGAAATTCAAATTTTCCCGTCAATCCCGCCTAAAATTTTTGCCAAAATTTCAAATTTTTGTATATTAGTGACCTATATGGGGCCCCTAATTATTAATAGTGACCGCAAATAGGTCACTAATTTTCAATAGGGACCGCAGTGTGGTCCCTGTTTCCTTATTAGGGACCTAAGTGCGGTCCCTACTAATATACATCCTTGAAATTTGATTTTTTTGGATTGATGTTGGTGTGTTTGTGATTCCTAGCAACCAAACTCATTGCAACATGTGAATTGAAGTAATAAATGATTGCAAAACCAACCTCATATAGTACTTTAGTTGTGAAATAATAGATTGAATGAGATTGATCGAGTTATTAACGTTCAACATATATTTCATGTTCTACAACTAATCATCGCTAGTTAGTTGTAGTGCGGTCCCTACTAATCTTTATCCTTGAAATTTGATTTTTTTGGATTGATGTTGGTGTGTTTGTGATTCCTAGCAACCAAACTCATTGCAACATGTGAATTGTTGTTATTTTAACTATTACAGTGGTAATTATGAACTAAACAAACAACGATGTACCTCAAATCAGCATAAAATAACTATTTTAAAGTATTAATATTAGTAGGGACCCCAGGTAGGTCCCTGTTGTGTCAATAGGGACCTAATTTGCGGTCACTACTGACAAATCAGCGACCTAAGTTCGGTCGCTATTGACAACGGCTAGTGTCAATAGTTACCGCCTATAGGTCGCTACTAACAACAGCTATTCAATAGGGACCGCGTTTAGGTCCCTATGACAACTGCTATTGTTAATAGGGGCCGCCTTTAGGTCCCTATTAACAACGGTTAGTATCAATAGGGACCTAATTGCGGTCCCTATTGACACTTACCGTTGCCAATAGGGACCTAAGTGCGGTCCCTATTGACTGTTAGTGGCCTATAAAAAGGCCACTCCCTTCTCCTCTAAAATTCATTCCATTCTTCACTAATCCTTAAGGTATGCACGTTTTTCCCTTATACTATTCCAAATGTTTATTTTCAATGTAATTTGTTATTTAATTATTCTAACTTAAATTTATTTATTTGGGGATAGGTAATATTACACACACCGAGAGTAATCGTGGTGTACAAAACATTCTTGCGGCGCGTTTTTTCACGCTTCAAGAAGTGAGTTGATCATTCTATTTAGCTCTTTAAAATGCTTGTTCTATTAATTGTAATTATTTGTTTTATATTTCACAACTTATTAGATAAGTAATGGATTATATAGTAGATAAATATTTGATGTATGCTATGTATGATAGTGATGGTTGTTTGAGCGATAGATTTGTGTTTGGGGTTCAGGCTTTCATTGAATATGCTACGCAACAAGGTCCTAGATTCGTAGATATACGGGGCAAAATTAGGTGTCCTTGCATGAAAAGCAATAATATACAGTTTTTCGATAAAAAGATTGTACGGGATCATCTTCATAAGTCGCGATTTACAAAGGAATATTTAGAGTGGATTTTTCATGGGGAAACTTTAATAGATAATATACTGTCGTACGTGCCCGATACCCCCGGCTTGTCACACACAGATATTCCCGACAACCCAGTATATGTTGATGTGCCGTTCGTAGACATGGTCGTGGATGCACGTGGAGGTCGATCATTTGAGGACGAGTCAACTAACGAGGAGCCCAACCTGGAAGCACATGCGTTCTACAAGTTGATACACCTAGGAAATATACCCATGTATCTGGATTCCAACTATTCTTCAGTGGTTGTCGGAGTGGTTGGAGTACAAGACACAGGATAAGGCTAGTACTATTTATTCTGATAAGGCTTTAAATTTAGCGAAAAGAGGTTTCACGCTTGAGGTGTGGAAGTTATTACCTAAGGACACGAAAGGGATCCGTAAAATGCTGCAGTCAGAGTTAGGGTACATTACGTATGATGTTTGTCCAAAACAATGTTTCTTGTTCTACGGAGAGGATACGAAGGACTACGATAAGTGCTCGATATGAACTGCTTCTCGACTTCAGAGGTTGTATTATACAATATGAACTGCAAAGCATATAACATGGCATACGAAGTGTAATGGGGTTAATGACCAAATGATTCACCCAGCTTCAGGGGATGCATGGAGCCACTTCGACCGGACACACCCAGATTTTGCAGCGGAGCCACGGAACGTAAGACTTGGTTTGTCCACAAATGGATTCCCACATTATGGAATGTCTGGCAAGACGTACTCTTGTTGGCCAGAGTTTGTCACCCCTTATAACCTTCCACCGGATCTTTGCATGAAGAAATAGTTCATCTTTTTGAGTCAACTCATTTTCGGGCCGTACAGTCCAACAAAGAACCTGGATTTTTTTCTTAGGCCACTTATTGATGATCTCAAGCTTTTATGGAGCACTGGCGTCGAGACGTTCGACATCTCGAGGAAGCAACACTTTATATTACGTGCATCTCTCATGTGGACGATTAGCGATTTTCCCGCTTACGGGATGTTGTCGGGATGGAGTACGCACGGAAGGCTTTCGTGTCCTTATTTTATGGGTGACACTCAATCCTTTCCGTTGGTGAATGGGGTTAAGCCAAGTTGGTTCGATTGCCATCGCCGGTTCTTGCCTGAAGGTCATGAATTGAGATACGATGACTATAATTTTAAAAAAGGGGAAATTTGGGAGGAAGACGCGATACATATAAAGACTGGTGATGAAATATTAGAAATTGTTAATGGCCTTGGGAATGTGGGGTTCAGTACCCAATGCAGATAACTCCCAGGTTTTGGCCAAAATCATAATTGGATGCGGAAGAGTATATTTTGGGAACTGCCTTATTGGTCCACAAACTTGGTTCGTCACTGTCTAGATGTCATGCATTGTGAGAAAAACTTTTTCGATAACATCATCAACACGATTTTGGATGACCCTAAGACAAAGGAAAACATCAAGTCACGAAAAGATTTGAGACTTTGGACCAACCGTAGTGAGCTATTTTTAGATTCAACATCCCGAGGGGGGGGGGGAAACGAAGAAGCCAAAGGCATTGTACTGTCTCTCAAAGGATCAAAAAAGAAATTTGTTAGAATGGTTGGGCACGCTAAAATTTCCAAATGGATACGCTTCTAACTTGGGACGGTGTGTACATGTGCAACAACAGAGGTTGTCCGGAATGAAGAGCCATGATTGCCACGTCTTCATGCAGAGATTGATCCGATTGCTTTTCGTGATTTCTTTAAGAAAGACATATGGGAAACACTTGTGGAGATTAGTTTGTTGTTCAAGGCAATTTGCGCATCAAAGGTAACGGTAGAGGCTGTGGAGGGACTAGAAAAATCCATTATTGTCACCATGTGCAAGCTAGAGAGAATATTCCCTCCTTCCGTTTTCGATTCTATGGAGCATTTGGCCATTCACTTACCGTATGAGGCTAGAGTTTGCGGTCCAGTTCACTACAGATGGATGTATCCATTCGAGAGGTAAATCACTTTAAATTTGGTGTATATATTGATGATTGTCTTTAATTTATTTTATTTGAAATGTAAGATGGTTCCTTTCATTGTGTTTACCAGGCAAATGTTTGATTTAAAGCAGTCAGTGGGGAACAAAGCGAGGCCCGAGGGATGCATGGCCAACGCCTATTTACTTTCGGAGATATCAAATTTGATTTCCTAGTATCTCGATGTAACCCCTGGTGCTACACACAGAAGACTTAACAGGAACGAGACTTTGGAAAGCACGGATTGGGATGGCGAGCTCTTATTGTTCTGAAAGAAGGGACGACCGCTTGGCCCATCGGCGAAGGTGAAGAAGTTAACGGGGGAAGAAATAGAATAGATTAAATTGTACACACTTCTGAACTACGAAGAATTGGAAGGATGGGTAGAGTGAGTTTACTTCAAGTTTCTTCATCTAGTGTCATCTTCTTTTTTATGTGTTAGTACTAACTATTTTTTTGTAACATGCAGTTTGTTCATAGAAGAGGAGTGCGGTAGATTGAATGCCATGGAGGTGCAAACGAAAAGGAACGAGGAGTATGTGGCCTGGTTCAAGCAAGAGTACCGCAGTGGAAATTACATGATAGACGATAGGGTACTGCCGTTGCCCAACGGTCCACTAAACGACCCCTGATGACCCAGAGATTCAGTAGACAGTTTTTCAAGAGAACGAATCAGCAATTCTTTATATGTGTGTAGACTTGAGTTCGTTCAACATGGATATTCAGTTGGGTGGAGGTGAGTTCGAGGATTTCGATGAACTAGGTGGTAACGAGGACGATGATGGACAAGCAGAAGGCGTAGACAGTGATGCGAATGAATATAACTATGAGTTTGAATATTCAGAAGAAGACTAGGTCCTCTCAAAAAGCCAGGAGCCAGGACAACATGGAGTCGACTCTCGGGTCCTTTGTCGTCCTCAACTCTGCGTTCTCCTTCTGGACATGCTTGAGCAACTCCCGCCTGTAGTTTGGCTCCCTCCCGACCTCCATGTCAAAGTCCCGAGGATCAGCATAGCTCGGTAAACCATGTGCCTTCCCTTTCTTGATCCTCCCTATCGCCTTCTTCCACGAATCGGCGTTCCATTAAGGCAAGTCCTTATCTTCCACTGCATCCGGATTTTTCTTCCTCAGTTCCCTCCTTTAAGTCTTCAGTTGAATTTTCAAAGATCATTAAAAAAGAGAAATTAGTTAAAATATCATTAAAAAATTAAATTAAAACAAAGATCATTAAAAACGAGTAGAAGATTTTAAACACTTACGAAAATAAGACTGGTCGCCTCAGACTTCCACTGCCGCCTGAAGGGTACGGATGTACCTTTGCCAGTCCCTGCCACCCTCCTCGTATGTCCTGCCTTATAAATCTCGTCGTGCCTCATAGGGTGGGTGCGGTTGGGTTGATTCCTCTCCTTCAAATTGTAAGTAATAGTTGGTTATAATTCTTTTTTTTAATGTTAAAATTACATTGTTTTAAACTAATCAATAAACAATAATCTTAAAATTTAACTAAAAATCAATAAACAATAATCTTAAAATTTAACTACAATAATCTTTGTGTGTAAAATACTCCTACATAACATGAAAATATTGGTGCAGTTGCTTGTGTAATAGCATTAAAACCGACATGGTAAACATAAACTACTAAGAGTTACTGATATAGATGCTTCATTCTTTTGAGTGTATCTAAGAATATAAAAGTTTGTGCTAATTAGACGTAATGGAGATATAAAAAGACCCAAAATATTATTTTAACACGGCGCTCACTGGTCAATATACATGTGCATGTGTATTTAGCTTTGTCAAATATTTATTTCTCAAGAAACAGAAAGAAATGAGTTACAAAAGATAGTGGTTACAAATGAAGCCCTGGCACATATTTATGCAAACTCCACCCGTAGGGGTGGGTAATCGCTAATTCGGGTAGGGTACCCGAAAATTCGGGTAGGGTATCCGAATTTTCGGGTAGGGAAAACCCCTACCCGAAACCCTATAAGAAATCAGGGTACCCGATTGGAATCGGGTACCCTATCAATCGGGTACCCCAAACTTCGGGTTTGGGGTACCCGATTTTTGTCCAGTGGCTGCGAGTGGCCACTGGAAACCCGGGTACCCGATCGGGTACCGGGTAGGGTACCACAAACTTTGGGTTTGTGGTACCCGATATTTGGGCAGTCCCCAGTGTATGTAAATTCCCTGTTTTCGAATCGAAAACAGGGGATTTTTTTTAACAATTTCCCATTTTCCCCTTTCAATTCTTCCATAATTCGAAAAAAAAAAAAACACATCCAATGACCAATCTAATGATCTAAATCCAAAATAAAACGCATTCAAATCAAAACCAAATCCACAACTGCACAATGCCACAACATACCAATCAAATATCAATCCAAAACAAACAACGACCAATCCGAAAAATCCCAAAACATACCAATCATTATCAATCCAAAACAAAACTCATTCAATCCAAAACAACGACAAATCGAAACGACGACACCTAACTAACTCTCCAACAAGTCTTCAATCTTCATCATTCAAGGATCAAGAACCGAAGCATCTTTACCCAATTCGTTAAATTCTACAATAACAATTAAAGAAAATCATTAGTATTACGAAACAAGTCAAATCAAAAGTATATACATATCAAATTATCTATTGTACAAGTTGAATTAAAGAACAATAAGAAAATGATATTACCTTCATCCCATTTCTCCACCTCGTACAAATTTTCTTCCACGTTCAAAGGCACATAATCTTCGCGAAGCCAATCTTGGGCACAAATGAGTGCTTGTACCATCTTGGTAGACAACGAACTCCTAAATGCATCAAGCACACGCGCTCCCGTGCTAAATGCCGCCTCAGAAGCCACCGTCGAGACTGGAACCGCTAGAATGTCACGAGCCATCTTGGAAATGATTGGATATCGATGGCTTTCTCTTTTCCACCATCCCAAGATATCAAAATGTTCATCCTTACTCCTCGTGACCTGTTCGGCCAAATACCTCTCAAGCTCGGACTTCTCTTGTGCGTTTATTTGTGCCAACAATGCCTCATAACCGAGTTGCACCGAATCATAAGCTTGTTGGCCTACATCCGGTAAAGAGAAGTCATCCACACTTGTGCTAGGGCTAGATGTGCAATGGCTTTGACTTTGAGCGGAAGTAGTAGAACTCCCATAAACTCGCTTGTACTCATCGAATAAAGATTCGAAGCCTTCATGAATTGAACTCGTAAGATCGGTTACTTTTTGTGGAGGCGGCTTCGTAAGATCTTTAGAGTACATTGCATTAAAAGCATAATTCAAGTATTTCCATTTGGAGCGTGGATCAAGAAGCACGGTATAATAAAGGGTCTTGTTCATCTTCAACGTATCCCCCCAATATTTGTCAAATTTCTCTCTCATTGCCATTGCCATTAGAGTCAATTGCGCCCCAACCGTCCCTCTCGCATACTTGTCAATAAGAGTATGAATTGCACAAATTTCCTTGAAGACGGTGTTTGATGTGACATACAAAGTTACCGAGACACGGTTTGTCAAGATGTAGAATGGCTTCAAAAATAACATGAAGTTAGTTGCCCGCTCCCAATCCAATGCAATTGGAACTCCACCATCAATCAACAAAATGTCGGTTTCAACATACTCGTAGGCACTAAATGCCTCCTTGAGAGATATTGCCGTATCCAACATTAGGTAAGTTGAATTCCACCTAGTAGGGACATCCAAGCATACCAACCTCTTACTTTGAAGCCCTTGTCTTTCACCCACATTTTTAAACTTCTTAAACCTACTCGGTGAACACCTCACGTATCTTATGGCATTTCTTATTCGTGAAATACAATTCATCTCTTCGGTGCTCTTCAAGCCATCTTGCACAATAAGATTGATGATAGACGGTGTTGCTTCGGTGCTCTTCAATTCATTTCTTAGACGTTGTTGATTGGTTTCAACTTCGTCTGGCTTCAATTTGCAATTCTTGTGGTGCGTTATCAAACTAGATATTCCATGCACAGCAGAATTGGCAGCCAAAGCTCTTTTACAATATCTACAAGTTGCCTTATTTTTTTCTCTTTCGGGCAGTACCAAGGTTTAAAATGGTCCCAAACTTCAGCCCTTTTCTCAAGAGCCTTCCTCCTCATAATTTTCATCTCTTCCGTGACTTTGCTCCAATCACGACAACTATCACTGGTGTCACTCCACCAATGTCCTTCATCCTCAACCTCATTCTCATTGCCATCTGGTTTTTCAATGATGTCTAGATTTTCCAACCTCTCGGCTTCATCGCTTTCGGAAGAATAAAATTCTTGAATGTCATTGAGAATAGAATGGTTAGATCGCACCTCTTCATCGTTGATAGATATTGACGAGTTTTGCTTCTTTTTAGGAACTTTTCTCGCACTCTCGTCCATTACTCGCTTCCCCTTTGCTTTGGCACTCAAGCGTTTTTTCTTTTTTTTGTGAAGATGCCACTTGTTTTCCTTTTCCTTTCGAATTTGGAGGAGCCATCACCTATATAAATTAAGAAAATCACTTAGTTAACAAGTTACAAGTTACAAAATTCAATGAAAATTAGTTTCAAGTTTCAACATTCATAATCATATAACACAATTACAATTCATATCAAATTATCATTTAAAGTAAATCAATTTATCAAATGACAAACTTCAATAACAATATGCTCAAATCATATAACACACTTCATATCAATTGACAATTATCATATAACAAATGTCCAAACCAAATCATTAGTCTTAAATCTTAATGTCTAAGTATAAATTATAACACATTGAGGTATAAGTATAACACATTTTATTATCCAAATCATTGTCTCGTATAAGTATAAGACACTTTATTAATCAACTCGTATAAGTATAACACACTTTATTAATAAACAAGTCACCTTTCAATACTTCTAATCTAAAAAATGCCCAATTTCTTCAATTGCATACTTCAATTGCATACTTCATTACCGAAATTTCCAATTCCTTCTAATCTAACAAAATGCCCAAATTCATAAACCCTAACTAATCTAATTAACTCTAATTGAGTTACCACACAACTCTAATTGAATCTAATTGAGTCACCATACATATCATAGAACACAATACATACAAATTAAAAGATTAATTTTGAGTTAGGGTTTACCAATTTTTCGAATTTGATTTCGGTTTATGAAAGTGAGAGAGAGATAGCTTTGGTTTGTTGAGAGCGTCGCGCCGTCGCCGGAGTTGTTGAGACTTGAGAGCGTCGCGCCGTCGCCGGTGTGTGTGGTGGCGTGGTGGGTGGTGGTGCGTTTGTGTTTGTGGGTTTGTGTTTGTGTGTGTGACTGTGAGCTGCGAGGACTGGTGAGAGACCGTGCGTGAGAGAGAAAAGAAAAGAAAGAGAATTAAAAAGAGAAGAAAAGAAAAAGGGAAAAAGAAAAGGGAAAAAAAATAATAATAAAAAAAAGTGTTATATAGGGTACCGGGTATCGGGTACCCTATATGTTGAAAACACTATACCCGAACCCGTACCCGAACTACCCTATTCGAATAGGGTACCCGATTTTTCGGGTACGGTTCGGATATTAATACCCGAAATTCGGGTATTACCCGATCAGGTAGGGTAGGGTACCCGAATTTCTGGTATCATTACCCACCCCTACTCCACCGTATGTTGGACATTGAAGATTAACTTAATATAATGACTACAGTTTTAATTCCATGTTGTACTAAAAAATTATATACATATTATCTATACTATACTATTATATAAAGGAGATCATGTTGACATCAACTTTTTTACACTCTTTATTTTTCTCCATACACTATTAATTTTTTTATTAGTTGAAAATTAAAATATAAATGTAATTTATTTAAGCTTCATCATTATGTAAACCTTCTCGCATTCTCTCTTACATAAGAAAATGTTAAGATTCTCGAATCGTTTGCCAAATCAGAGCACTTTGATATGAGTTGGTAATTATCGAATTTGAGTTTGGTTCGATTCTGTATTTTTGTAAATTTTATCTTGAACATATTTTGATTACGAAAACAAAACTACAAAGATAATAAAAAAATGCATCATACAACGGTTAAAAATACTATATATAGCCGAATTGAGAAAAAACATATGACAAATATTTCAAGATATCATTAATTAACTCTAAAATCCTATACTTTAACCATCATATGACAATAAATAAATAAAAACATGAAATCATCACAATCAAGATATAATAAATTCATCACCATTTATCCATAAAAAAATATTGTGTATTCTCCATTTCAAAATGGGTCTTAAATACAAGTGTGCATACTTTAAAATCTAAATCACTTATTTTATTTTATTAAGTAGTGATATACTTACTTAATGTCGAAAACGATACACATGCTTGTAAGTTGAAGTCCCAGACTTTAATATATACATATTATATATTAAATAGTTCGATAATTCGGTATGATTCGGTAATCGACATATAAAATCAAATATTGTATCAAACTATAATTCGGTATTTTACATCGGATCATTTAAATGATTCAATGAACGATTTGTACTAATTGATGCGATTATCAATGATTCGATCGATCCAGATTATTTTGCACATTCCTATTTTTTATCCATTTTAATCTTAACTAGATCAATCGCTTTGTCAGAACTCTTCCCTTGCTAGAGACCTTAAATAGGAAAACTCTTGCGGGCCACGAGTCAGAAAGGCTTTGATGACTCAAGGTTCATATTAGTGAAAGGAGAGTGAGGGGAATAATTAAAAAAGGTTTATGGATGAAGTAATCGAAATGACATTCTAGAACAATCATTTTCTTTGGTTCATTCTTTGACTGCTCGGCTCGCCTCCAAAAAAAGAGAGACTTCTTTAGAAGGCGAAAATGGCCTTGCTTAAGCACGACTGCACGAGCCACAATGTTGATTTTGGATTCGTCTTTACTATACAAATTAATTGCATTATGCTTAAAATAAATTATTAATTATGCAGGGACCGAACCAGATTGTCCACGATACTTAGCTTGTGGCTGCATTTAATTAACATATGTGATACAACTATAATCACATAATCTGAAGATTTACTCTATCAAATGGACTATTAGAGAATTGCACAAACTCCTTGTCACCAAACTTTTTAATACTACCCTGACGGCCATGCACATTCTTATCTTTTGTCACCTCGTGTGACTACTGACTATAGCTAGTGCATTCTTATAAACAAATAAACAATGAGCAAATCCCATCCACCTCCAAAGAGTGGCTTTGGCTATTAGTCACTTGTTGTCCCTTATGTAGTATAGCACAAACATGTTTATAGGAAATACATGTTATATCCCATCTCCTACATGTACAAGTCCTATTGGCCAAATCAACACATTGGGGTCCTCCACCACTAAAAAGAGTGAATAGTGAAGTTTATTGGGAAAAAATCGAAATTCTCTTTTATTATGTCCTTGTTACAGTTTTGGTCATTTATCCTGCCATTGTTTTTTTGGTTCTTTATTGTATATTTCATTATGATTTTGGTCCTCTAGATGAAACCTCTGCCAAAAATGTGACGTAGGAGGCCGTGCCACCCTAAATTCAGTTTTTTGGAATTTCCCACAAAATTTGCACGCTGGAACACAAATATTTTTTATTAAAAATTCTAACTCGTTCGATCCGGACAACCCGATCAAATCGGGTCAGATGGGTCAGAATTTAAAAAAGACAAAATTTAAAACCGGCATTTTCACATAAAAATAATTAAATTTTGGCCATCAAGTCCTCCCACGTGACATTTTCGACTCATATTTCTTCCAAATCACCAAAATCGTAACAAAATACACAATAAGAGACAAAAAAAAAAAAAAAAAACAAGGACACAATAAAGGACGAATATTTTAACTAGGACACAATAAAGGACTAGTTTTAATTTTTTCCAAAGTTCGTCTGTCTTTTCAAGTACATAATGGAAAACATCAAGCTTCTGTATTAAAGTTTGAATGTTAGAACAAAGAAATATTCTATGTTCCACTAGTTTCAGTTCATGCCAGTTCTAAGTAGCCTTGTCTCTGTTCCTAGTCAATCACTTCATTAAATAATGTCTGATCCACTGTAACATAGAAATTATATGCTTCTCTCTTGCTAGCAGAAGAATATTGTTGAATGTTTCACAACAGTTGTTCAAGATCAGGTCACAACTAGCCTTTGTATCAAAGTGTGACTCTCTATCATTGTATGCCTCTCCTCCGAATCAAGCATGGGCCATATTATGTATTAAGTGCCTTACACAATACATGTAAGCGGCAGTAGGAAACAAATCATTATAAGCTTGGATTAGATCTTTCTGCTTATCTGACATGAGTGTCATATGATGGTGGGATGCTAATTCCAATTCTATTTTTGGAACGCCAAAGAACCATACCCAGTTCACAAAATTCTTATTTGAAACAATATCATATGCGATAGGTATGTACTATTAATTGCATCCACACTCATTGCAGTTAGTAGTATCCCCCACTTGGACTAGTAAGATGGGCACCATCCAGACCAATGAAAGGCCTAGACTCATTTTTGTCTTGGGGCAAACAAGAGTCCCACATTGAAAAGGCGAGGGAGTTGAACCGAGTTTATAGGATATGGGACATCTTAATTGACATGAGGCATTTTGGAGAGTTGGATCCCAAAAGCAAAACCATGAGGGCTTCGACCCAAAGTTTATAATATAATACCCATGAGGAGATTCTAGTTCCTAACAACTGGTATCAGAGCCAGTACTCTCGGTCTGTGTGGATGTCCCTACAGTGAACGAGAAAAAGGTGGTGAGCAATCGGGTTAAGGGGAGGCTCATATGTCCTTCATTCAAGGGAGAAGTAAGTTTGTTGGGCCAAAAATAATATCGCAAGAACAAACTGAAATAGGACAAGAAGTTCCAGTCACGTGAGGCGCACGTAGGGACAACTCGGTGGTCCTTTGTTTGAGGAGAAGATTGTTGGGGCAAACAAGAGTCCCACATCGAAAATATGAGAGAGTTGAACTAGGTTTATAGGATTGTAGACATCTCAATTGGTATGAGGCATTTTAGGGAGTTGGACCCCAAAAATTAAACCATGGGGGCTTGGGCCCAAAGTGGACAATATCATACAAATGTGGAGATTCTGATTCCTAACATTTTGAACCCTTCCTTCGAAGCTTTCAAACAAACATACATGCATGTAAACCTGTTCTTCTCTATTTCATCTACCCTTACTATCACAGTTAGCCCTAGGTTAGATTTCTTCACATGATCAGCATAGTCCCACAGCCTACTACCCTACTACACAGATATGCATGTTTTCCCTCTAGCTTCTCCAATGCCAATCATTTTGCTTTATAGCTCTGGTTTGGTAAGGCATCCACCCTCAACTCAGCAATGCAGTCAAACATAAAACCCATTGTCTTTCGGCTAGGATCAGTCTTGAAAACATGCGAGTATCTTTCAACCAACCAAGTTGACTTGAGGTTGTTCACATGATAGTTATCGCTATAGTTTTGAATTGGTTGATGACTCTGATTCTAAATGTGAACTTGTTCTTCAACTTCAAGGCACTTAACTTCCATGAACAACCTTTATTTGTGCACCTAGCATGTATCCTAGTAGGGTCACTTTTCTTGATCAACAAACATTATCTTGTGGCAATTGCATCTGACTGGATTGCAAACTTTAGTTGTTGTTTGTCTCTGAAAATCATTCCCAACTCAATACAAGGATTAAGTATCTCATCATCATTCAAAGTAATAGGCCGCTTTCCCATATAATCTTCCCATTTTCATTTCTGAAGTACCATCTAACCTTTTTTTCATTCGTGATAACATCAAGTTCTTCAATCTTAGAATCTGAGTCATCCCAACCAACATGAGAATCCACTCATCTAACCCCAACTTATGTCTACATTAGA
The DNA here is from genome assembly GCA_948329865.1 of Linaria vulgaris. Lineage (NCBI taxonomy): Eukaryota > Viridiplantae > Streptophyta > Magnoliopsida > Lamiales > Plantaginaceae > Linaria > Linaria vulgaris. Next base: position 6,439,093 of record OX415251.1, read on the forward strand.
AGTTATATTTACATATTGCTCAAAATCCAAATTGTTCTTATAACTTGAAAGATTGACATCCATACTCATTGTCGTCCCAACTAGCATCTAACACCCCCAACCTCTCATTATTTACAAGTCTTGAATTTTCCCCCAAATGTCCCCTCAATATTTTCCTCTCTCAACCTCTGATAATTTTCAACTCAAGAATCTTCACCCACTTGTGTAGTTTCAATATCATCCTATGCCAAACTCTGATTCTTCGCAACACCACAACCCTCTCATGCACACTCATTAGTAGTGCCATCTCCCCCAGCTAACTCACAACCCTCCAATACTGCCCTGTTAATATTTTCCACATTAGCCATTTATGTAAATTGACAATTGCCAATTGACTAGTTAAGATAGACTCTGCATCTGCCTTTTTTAAGACCTCATCATCTGGTATCAATCTAAACCTATCTATAACCCTTAGATAATGTTACTTATGTCCCACTTGTTCAAATATGGCATAAATATTATCTAGCATACACTACAAAAAATTTGCCCATCCTCAATGCCTTTTTTTCTCAGCACATATTGTAAGTGCTGGTAAAAAAGTTCGCCACACAATATACCAGCGACATGTTATTATAATGAACTAAAAAACATTGTTGGTGTATGGATCCCTGGCGCAAACAACACCAGCGCTATGGCAGCGCTGGTAAGGTTTTCACCAGCAAAAAAGGGCGTTGGCAAAGGCCTAATAATGCGTTGGTGAAAACTATATTTTCTATAGTGATATCTATGGAAATCTGGTTTACATCAACATAGTCATACTTACACCAATACCCTCATTTGTAATCATCATAGGGAAGTACTATGAACACTCCACCCTGAAATAATGTAAGTGTAATACACCTTCTCTCTCGAGTTGTCAAAAAGAAAACTAACTGATTAACAATTGCATAAATTGAATAAACTAAGCACGGAAATGATAAATAAAATTAATAAAGTACAACACCTAATCATAATATGGGACCATCAAGAATAGTAAACCCTAAACTCAAACAAACAATGTTAAACTAAGGGGAGACCGTTAAACACGAAAGCATGTGGTTCGTGGTGACAAATCCCTCTCGAAGTACTAATATTCAGCTAAAAAATTAGGGAAACCCTAAATCGCCATTGTTGGGGGACCACTACCAGTAAACTATAATATATCACTCATAACACATTCGTACACTATATCCTATAATTGTTAAAAGCCCTCATCTCGATGCAACCTTAAAGAAAAAGAAGCAAAATCGAAGAAAAACTAATGGTAAATAGGTGGGGGCAAAATAATGTTCTGTAGAGACCTCAAAGTCGACATAATCATGATTGTGGGTAACTAATATGACTACGATTGTTGAGATGAATGTGTGAATTTGAAATTCAAGGCATGATTTTGGTCGATTAGGGTTCTTCGTCGTTGCAGGAACTGATTTGGGTGTTTTTCTTTTGTACGTTAATTTTGAAATGTGGTGGAGTGGATTTTAGTTTTATAAGTTAAAAGGTTTTAATTTAACATTTTAAAAAATATATCATGAATATAAGGTCTTTTAAAATAAAAAGGGTTTTTTATTTAATGCCACTCATACAAGCGATTTTGCCACGCCGTGGTGCATTTTTTGCCACATAAGACGCGTTTTGATGACATGGCAGCCACTTGGGAGAAAAATGAGGCATACTGTTTTTTGTCGATTTTTTGAAAGGTAACGGGGCAAGAAAAGGGTAAAAGAGTTACAGAGCATTAAGTAAAGAGAGCAAGACTTAATTATAGGGTATTTTTAACAATTCTGCCATTTTTTTATTGTTCCTAATAAATAAATTTATTTCTTCTTTCTATTTTCTTTTCAGTTTTCTCCCATTTTTCGACGAAACAAATGGAGACTACGTATTTTTCTTTCTGTTGCGTCTTTTTGTAATTTTAGTCATATATTATCGAACTAATGAATATTAAAATCATTATTTCCATGACCTGAGAATCTGCATATTCTTTTCAATAATTGGTTACTTGACAACCAAGCACCGAGATAAATAAGGCAAATAGATTGCGCGTAATGTCCTTATCGTGATATATTACAAGATCTAACATAATTAATTACTAAGAACCTTTTCCTATATACGCTAACTCGTTTACTCTCTAAAACTCCTAACTTACTACGATTCCTACTCTTGTAAGGATTTCTCCATTGTGTCTGTATAAATATATTATACGCATACACTGACAAAAAAATCACAAACCTAATCATTCATTCAACAACACAGAATCTGATAATAATTTCCATAGATGGAGCTCAAGAAATTGGAATGGGAAGACGTGAAACACATCATCAAGCCAAAAAACTCCGAATTGACAGCCTTCGACATTCTCAGCGCCGTATTCGTGGAAGCAAAACGAAAATTATGCAAAGAACGGGCGAGTAGAAGTAATGCCGTGATTACTATTCCACTTCTCACAAATCGCGTATCTGATGGTGTTACGAAACACGTCGTCAACAAGGATCAACCGGAGGGAGCTTCAAAGAAACGCAAAATCCAAGATTCCATCAAGGAAAAAGAAGAAAGGAAGAAGAGTTGCAAACATTCAGATATGCAGGGTAAGAAAATCGAGGCTTCTAAGACTCGCGATTCTTCCAACGTTTCCAAATGCAAGAAATCTAAAGTTTCTAATGGTCCTTTCCCTCCGCCTCCCTTCCCCGAAGCGTCCATGAGCGCAATCCTTAAGTACTCGGAAGGAAGACACTTATCGCAAGAGATCAAACTCGTGATACAAAAGGGATTGTTCGCAAGCGATGTCAACCCTAATCTTAATCGGTTGTCTATGATGATGAGCGATATTGTAAGCCTTGATTTCTTAAACAAGGAAGAAACAAAATACATAGGAAGCAGGAACTGGAAGGGAAAGCCGACGCCTGTGGAGGTTAGGGTGATTGATCCCGATTGCCAGTTGAGGACGTTGAAGTTTAACAAGTGGGAGATGCCAAAGAAAGGACAGAAAGCGAAAACGACATTGTTGTATTTGTTGCACGGGGAGCAATATACGGAGATGGTGAGGGGGTGTAACTTGAAACCTAAGATGGTTTTGCAGGTATGGGCATTCAGGGTTGATGGGGAGCTAGGGTTTGCTCTTGTCAGGTTACCGTTGGAAGGGAATTGATCGATTGATGAAATTGTTTTAGTTTTTAATTAGATGCATATAGGTACGTACTTGTGGACCTAAATCTCACACATCTGACAGTTCGATCGAGAGTTTGTAATTTGCGTATCAAGTATTTTGTTTCTAATACTTTAGAAGTTAAATTAAGTTGCATGTTTAACTTTTTGTTTTGAATTTGTTCAGTTTTTCTGTAATTAGTTTTTGAGTACTTTTATCGGACTTGACTATTCCTGAAAATTTTGATGGAATTTGATTCACGTCCTTTGTTAGTTACACCTGTGACCTCATAATTAATATGACTAAGGAATCATGGTTCGAAGTAATAAAATAAAGCCTGAAACACCAATTTCTGCACATTATAGATAGTAATGAGTTTACTCATTTATTTTTCAAAAGAGTAATTAGCCAAAACCACTATTTTATATTTAAAAGCCAATTTCAAGTATTTAAAATATATCGGATAGAAAGTTAGAAACTAAAACCATACGATTTGAGTTCAGTGCAAAGCGAAAGGCTTAATTATCGATCTTACACCTCAATGAACAATTAATATATGATTCCTTTTGCAAATTAAGTCACAAAATTAAGAGTGATGCTGTGCTCATAATTCCTATAGCTAGTTCGTGATGAATTAAGGAGGACAAATTAATATTTCTGCCCTGTAACTTTACACCGTTAAAAAAAGTGCCCTGTAATTATGAAATCGATAAAACTAACCTACGAATTGGGTTTTTTTCAATTTTTCTGCCCTGAGATTGCCACCTCACAAAAAAATGCGAACGTGGCATCCGATATGGCAATTCCGGCACACGGCCATTAAAAAACGCCCTTCCACGTCTGAATTCCCTCTTTAACAAAACGTTTATTCCCTGATAATAACAACACTCCAACACTTAGATTTATTTTCAGACAATTTTTCCCCCATTTCTGTTCATACCCGAAACCCTAAATCTCGAAACCAAAATTGGCGATTTTGTCGTCGAATCACGTCGTTTGAAGAGTTGACATTAGCTGTTCGTCGCACGGAGTTTTCAATCCATACCAAAATAACGAACGAAACCCTAAAATTGAACCCCAACAGTCCTTTCTCACCACCCAAAACTTTGATACACATCATTAGTAGTTGTGGTCGTGTACTGCAAGCGCGATAATGTCGAAGTTGCGGTCCCCCTTGAACCATGACATGCCCTCGCCAATTTATCGTAAGTTTTAATTTGTTTTGGTTAGTTATTTTTGCATGTCGACAAAGTAATAGTATTTGTGTGAGTTGTAGTGAGAAAAGGTTCCTGCTATAGTTCAAAGTTGTGTGCTTAAGTAGCTTAGTGGTCGGTCTAAGACACTGCAGAGTTAGGGTTTTTGGATTCAGTATCTTTGAATGTTATTTTGTCGATTTTGTGTGTTATTATGCCAGAATATGGATGGATTTTGTGGATAGCACTCGAAATGGTCCCCTCAACATTTTTGTGGGGTCTTATGTAGTGATATTTGTTTAAAATTGATTCATGTACTTTATGCAGATCCCAGATCCAATCTTATTACACTCAATATCCATTATGGAGGGAGATTACAGTCCAATCCATTTGATACTTATGTTGGCGGTGGAGTGATGAAGTTTGACTACTCAGACATCAAAGAGATAGACATGAAGCTTCTGAACCTTTATGCAGATAATATGAATGCTGAAGGTGAAAGGAAATTCTACTATGTTAGGCAAGGTTGGTATAAAGTCATAGAGGATAACAAGCTCCTGAAAAAAGCTCTCAAAGAAGCACTGCCAACCAGGGAGTTTGATATCTATTGTGATTTTGATATTGATCCACCATTTCCAGACATGCCTCCAGATCCTAATGTTGTTGTTGATGAAAGGCTTTTAGTAACACTTGGTGTGGCTAATACAATATTGGTCACTAAGGATAGTATGTCAGGTAATGTTGATGGGGTTAGTGACAATGAGAATACAAGATTAAGGGTATTGGAAGAAGTTACACCTGCTGGTGATCTAATAGTAGAACTAAGCAATGAGGATGGGGGTTCTGACTATACTAGGTTGGGAGACAAAGTTGATCCAATTTCTTTAGGAGATGATGGATCTGACAGTGAAGATGAAACATATGAGGAAGAAAGTGAGTATTCTGACGATGAAGATTTTGATGAGAATGTTGATGAAGTTAGTGATGAAGCACATGATGTGATTTATAGTATTGGTGTTGTTGACCAATAAGTGGTTTATGAAGATGGTGACACTATTCATGTGATTATTGAAGATATACCTAGTGATAGTGATGATGAAACCTATGATGAAGAGAGTGAGTACTCTGATGACACAGACTTTGAAGAAAATGTTGATTTTTATGATGAGTCGGAAGTGCAAGAGAAAATTGGAGATGATGAGCAAGGTGAAATAATTCAAGAAGATGTGGGGGATGTTGGGACTGATCATTTTGTTGATGAACGACAACAAGTGTCTGGTAGTCACATCGATGTAGGTGTAAGTGAAGTAGGTGTTGGTGTGAGTGGTGAAGGAAGAACAACTGTAGTGCAAGAGAAAGGGAAGGGGATCATAGTAGAAGATTATGAGGATGAAAGTGATGATCCTAGCTATGAGGAAGAGAGTGAGTATACTGATGAAAGTGATTTTAGTGAAAATGTTGAAGATGTTGAAGAAGAAGACAATATCAGTGTTAGTGTCAATGCATCTATGAATCCACCACCAATCCCTCCTTCCAATACTGAAGCCAATTTACCAGGGGGTCCACAGGTTAGGGAGGTTTTGGAAGGTCATGGCAATGAGACTAATGTTGAATATGAAGAAGAGCTCGATGTGGTCAGTAACATCAAAAGGGTGCCTATCAATCCACTGCCCTATGAAGAAAAAGATGATGACAGTGAATCCCCAGATGTATTTGACAGTAGGGACCGATGGAATCCTACTTTCAAGTTGAAAATGCTATTCAACACTAAAGATGAACTCAAAAAGGCTGTGCAGTCAAATGCGATCAACAACAGAAGAAGTGTCTATGTTGATAAGAGTGACAAGATAAGGATTTATTTCAAATGTGTTCATGCTGGTTGTCCTTGGAGGCTTCATGGACTAAAAGTAGATCTTGAGGAAACCTGGCAAATAAGGGAATACAATCCACAACACAATTGTGGTAAGAGGTTCAGTGTAAGGAATTTGAAGGCCCCATGGCTTGCCGAAAGATTTATAGAATTCTTCAAAATAGATCCGAACAGGAACCATGAAGCTTTTAGATTGGATTCAATCAGACATCTCAGAGTAGATGTTACCAAGAATCAGGCTTATTGTACCAAAAGGGCTGCAACTACTAAGTTGGAAGGCACTCAAACTTACCAATTTTTCAGACTTTGGGATTATCAAGCTGAATTGAAAAGAACCAATCCTGGTACATCTGTTGCAATTCACACAGAAGAGATTGGTGGTGTGACTACTTTCAAGAGCATGTATATATGTTACCAGGCGATGAAGGATGGGTATAAGGCTGGTTGTAGGCCTTTTATTGGTGTAGATGGAGCACACTTAACAGGTCCTAATAAAGGAATTATTTTGACAGCAGTGGGAGTTGACCCGGCAAACAGTATATTTCCATTAGCATTTGCTGTTGTGGCCGTTGAGAACCAGGCCAATTGGTCATGGTTCTTGTCATTGTTGAAATAAGACTTGGAGCTACATGATCATTCCAACCTGACATTTATTTCAGATAAACAGAAGGGATTGATCAATGCCTTCCATGATGTATTCCCATATGTCACACATAGATATTGTGTAAGGCATTTGATTAGGAATGCTTACAGAGCTGGATTCAAAGGAGATGACTATGAGAAGGCCATATGGGATGCTGCCTACAAGACAACCATTCCTAAGTTTGAGAAGTCAATGAAGGTGATGGAGGCAAAGTTGGGTGGGAACTTTGCAAGATGGTTCAATGACAAACCAAAAGAACATTGGTCTATGTCTGGTTTCAAGCCAAATTGATGTGTTGATCTTATCTTGAACAATTTATGTGAGACTTGGAATGGTGTGCTGATTCCTGCGAGAGGTAGGCCAATTCCGTCATTATGTGAATGGATAAGGGAATATCTAATGGTTAAAATGACAAAGGGAAGAGAAAATGAAAGAAACAAGTGGCAAAAGCAGGTTCCAGAAGATCAACATAGAGCTTTACCCCCCAACATCCAACATTTGGTTGCCCAAGCAACTCATGATCAATCTGATTATTATCCAATCAAGTCAACAGATTTTGACTATCAAATCAATGGGTTTGACAATTCCCAACATACTGTGAACTTGAGAAATTGGAATTGCAGCTGTAGGGTTTGGGATCTGACAGGTATTCCATGCAAACATGCTGCATGTGCTATCTTGTATAGTGGAGGGCAAATAGCCGACTATGTTTCAGATTTTTATACACTAGAACAATATCAGAGAGTGTACAATTTTGCAATTTATCCAATTGCTGGTGATGAAATTTGGATTGGTGAAGACTATGTCCCTCCACTCCCACCCAATTTTGGCAGACAAGCTGGAAGACCAAAAAAGGCAAGAAAGAGAGGTGAGGAGGAACCCAGAACTGGCAAATTACAGAAGAGGGAAGGCAAGGGTAATAAATACATAGTCACCAGGTGTAGGAGCATCCAAGGTCCAAGTAAATGTGGTGAGTGTGGTGCTGATGGGCACAATGCTCGGACTTGCCAAAAAAGGAAGGATTTTGAAAATGGCCAGGGTGAAGGCAGGAACCCTGGAAAAGATGGAGAGTCATCGAGACAAGGAAGGCGGAGGAATAGAAGAAGTAGCAAGGAGGGAACAAATCAGGCTACTGAAGAAAATGAAATAAGAAGTTCTACACAGAGAAACTCTAAGGTACAATAACATTCGATTTAAATGAAATGTTGATTTACAGATATAAATGGTGCTAAAATAACATATATATTGTATAAATTTTAGGCTGCTGAAGATGCTGCAACTCAGCAAGAGACAACAGATACATCAAGTTGTGCTCCAGATTCTCCTAACACTGCTGTAGAGACAAATCTGAATTTGAGAAGGAGTAAAAGACTGAGATCTACTCCTACACCTGTTCCAACTCAGGGGACTTCTGAAGAAGAAAACTTGGAGGAATCTTCTATCTATGCTAGCAGTAGAAGGAAACTCACTTATCTGGAGGTAAGGGAGTGAAATAACTCTTAATAATTAGTTTTGGTTGATCATCTTGTTGATGAAAACTGTTATGAATTGTGTAGACAATAGTAGAGGAACCTCAAAACATTGGAGTAGCTGATGACCAGGAAATACAGGAAGGGGAGAATGAAAAAGAGGATACTGAAACTCTGGCAGAGTTTCAGCAATCAACTAGGCCTGCTAGACAAAACAAAAGGCAAAGAGTCATGGAGGCAGATAATGTTGATAGCCAGGATGATGTGCATATTCCCGAAGAAATAAATAAAGAAGTTGAACAGGACCATCAAGAAAAAAAAGACGAGGACGAAAATGAAAACCTATTTGAGTCATCTAGGACTGCTAGGAGGAACAGAAGACTGAGAAAGATGGTTGGTAATAAAGTGGAGGTGGACAATTTGATGCAGAAATCTGTTGTTAATAACCCAAATGTTGAAAAGATGACTGATGAAGGCATTGTTGATGTTGACAATGTAACTCTAAATGAAGTTCTGGAATCATCAAGGACTGCCAGAAGGAATAAACGACAACTGAAGAACAGAAATGTTTGTCGATCGGGATAGGCTGAAAGAACAGAAATTTCTCTTATTAACAAACGTAAAGAAAAAGGAATTTGTCCCACAATAGGTAGCTTCTTAACTTACTTGTTTCATGAATTGCACGTACTTCATCGGGTGTAGCCTCACAGTTCCAGTCTTGATGTTAAACTGCACTCCAGGATGAGCCCAAAATCTCTGGAAAAGTTTCAGGCGGCACTTCATAATCATGAACCTCTCCTTAACCATGAAAGGCGTGATCTCCTTCTTCTTGCGAATGGATAGCGCTTTTGCGATCTTGGCATGCATCTCCTCTAACTGCGCAGCGTTAAACCTAATACCTTCCCCAATAAGAGAAGACAGCTTGCGCAATATGAAGGTTTCATCACCCTCTGTGAAATCAATAAAGTTCAAGAAAGGATCCAACAAGGTATCCTGCAAAACCAAAAAAAGTCGAGAATAGGTTTTAGTGGTTCAGAAAAGTATGACTTCAAAGAAAACAGAGGGGGTATTGGATCTTTCTACCTGTGTTGTGTCATAGTACTCCTTCAAGACGTTGATATTTGAGGCGGCCATGAGCACGGAACTGACTGGTTTTTTGGGAGGGTTTGAAAGATTTTGGGATAGTTTCAAAGTGGAGATTGCTCACTATTGCTCACGGTGAAGAATGCTTATGGTTTGAAGAAAGGTAAATGAATATACTTCATTAAGACATAATTATTAATCTCAACGCTCCCCCTGACACGAGAGTCTAATCGACTCTAATTGCTCCATATTTTAGTTTTTATTTCAACCACTAACTAATTGCACCTGTCCAAAAAAGGGCATTTTTTTGGAAAATTATAATACTTAAAGGGCATTTTATTAACAAAAATCAATACTTGAAGGGCAATTTTGTTAAGTACAACCATACTTAAAGGGCATTTTCTTTATTAAGAATCATACTTAAAGGGCATTTTTTACAAACTTCAATAACATATAGGGCACGCGTCACAAACTTCACAAACTTGTTTACACGCTTCAAAAGTTCTTCCTTGTTTACACCAACAGTCATGTACATTGGGAATGAAATGGTCTGCAGTAGTGACAGTTTAACCCAACAGACACATTCGTCCCCCACAATGTCCATACATTTAATATAATCTTGGACAAAACAATCCATACAAGAGGAAGAGGCGAAAAGACTAAAATTCGAAATGGTTAACAAAACAACAACAACATCATTACTTGAACAACATGAACATCAACAAGGATACTCAAACAGATGAAACTTATGCATACACAATCTTAATCAAATTGATCAAGATCTTAACCACCAACCTTAATACTACCAACAACAAATTCCAATGAAAAACACACCTACTGTGGATCAAATTACAACACATCCTAATAAGCCAAAAACAATGGCTTCAATACAACCTTACAACAACCAAAACCAATATCATAATGATCATATAACAGAATCTAACCCTAACTTCCAATTTTTTGTTCTCAATCTGCAAAACCTTGATTTTCTCTTCTTGCTCCTTTGTGGTTTTCTCGTACGACGACTGCATTGTATCATTTTTGGATTCTTTCTTCGATGCAACTTCTTCTTCAAGTCCCTTAACTCTACACTGAACCCTCTCGATTCTTCTGCGCAAAATTGGAATCACAGCCCTAGCATATGAGCAGACGGGCGGATCTTCCCAAATGCATAGTCGACACCCAAGGGGCCATCGCGGACACCCGTGGAACCTTCGTCCAGGGTTCCCATCGGTCATGGACACGCGCACGACAACCGGTCTTCCACAATTGCACACTAGATGAGAGCTCATGGTCGATTCGGACATTTTCGATTTGAGAATTAGGGTTAGGGTTCTTCGTCGATTTGGGGGATTTGATTTTGTAAAAATATTTTCTGTTGAAGTGTTGTTATTATCAGGGAAGAAACGTTTTGTTAAAGAGGGAATTCAGACGTGGAGGGGCGTTTTTTAATGGGCGTGTGCCAGAATTGCCATATCGGATGCCACGTTTGCATTTTTTTGAGGTGGCAATCGCAGGGCACAAAAATTGAAAAAAACCCAATTCGTAGGTTAGTTTTATCGATTTCATAGTTACAGGGCACTTTTTTTAACGGTGTAAAGTTGCAGGGCAGAAATATTAATTTGTCCAATTAAGGAGCTAGAGGAAACAAGTTATATATATATATATATATAAATATAAAAGGGATAAAAGCATCAAACCCCCTAACCTATGGGCTGTTTTGCACTTTGGTCCTTAAACTATGTTTATTAGCACTTTGGTCCCTAACCTTTAAGGTGTCTGTGCGATTTAGTCCTACGGTGGTTCTCAGCCAATTTTTGCCGGAAAACACCGGTCGCGTGCGGCCCACGCGCTTGTTAGAACGGCACTTTTGTCCAGAGATACAGGAGATTATTTTCTAGCGTTGCACCCCTTAACCTATCGGAATTTGAGCACTTTGCCCCCTGAAGCTATTCAAATGTAGCGTTTTGCCCCCCAACCTATTCAAATGACGCGTTTTGCTGAACCTATAACCTATACTTAGAAGTTGATATTCGATTCGATCATAACCTCTACCGCCTAACTCCTAACAACATACTAACAACATACGAATTTTGTTCTGACATAACTCTCTCGAAATTAATCAAAGTCAATATTTTCTTTTATGACTACATTTGCACCACCCATATACTAACTTGGGAGAGCCTACAAATTATTCATCTTTGCTTTGAAAATGATGTAACTAGCGTTAAAACTTAAAACAGCTATTCCCTTGACAATCTTGACATGTATTTGACATGTAGAGCCTGAATCAGCAAAATGCTACATTTGAATAGGTTGGGGGCAAAACGCTACATTTGAATAGCTTTAGGGGGCAAAGTGCTCAAATTCCGATAGGTTAAGGGGTGCAACGCTAGAGAATAATCTCCCGTATCTCTGGACGAAAATGTCCTTCTAACAAGCGTGTGGGCCGCACGCGACCGGTGTTTTCCGACGAAAATTGGTTGAGAACCACCGTAGGACTAAATCGCACAGATACCCTAAAGATTAGGGACCAAAGCGCTGATAAACATAGTTTAAGGAGCAAAGCGCAAAACGGCCTATAGGTTAGGGGGGTTAATGCTTTTATCCCTATAAAAAATAAGCATATCTACTTATTCAAATAATATAATTTTAAACCAACATATGGTATCATGGCACATAACCACATGGCATTACGCTTAATTAACGTCACGCATAGAAATATTATAGAATATAGAGATAGTTTTACAATATTAGTTTTAACGTCACGCGTAGAAATATTTTTCATAGAGATAAAAAAAAATAGTAATTAATTAATACCTCCACAAAAGATAACTAGAACCATAAGGATGACAAACTGAAAAAAGCTCTTCATTCTTAATCTTCACACTTAAGCTTCACACCTAAGCTTGCAAACTGACTATAATTTCCAATCTTAGAGATCAAATTGTGTGAAACTGATGAATGAAAACATATTAAAGTACTCTCACCCTATAAAACTATTTTTTACATATGATTGCATAGCTTCTCTCCCACAAATTCTAATGCGAGTAAAGATTTTGCAGTTCCACGAAGAGACATGATGTCCTTAATCCTCTAAGGTTTGATCCTTTCACAAGCTGGTGTTCCCCGATAATGCCTATGCACAGTCTGTTGTGTTCCGAGAACACATTGATACCTTTGATGGCTACTCCTTTCTGTGCCCTCAGAACTGGATTCCAGTGCGTGGTGCAAGCTGGTGCCGCCATATTCTTCAGGGATCCCTTTGTTCTCGATGAAAATCTTTCGGTTGACATATCTTCACCTAGCTTCTTCGCCACAATAACACGATAGCAAAGAAGATAACAGTACAAAATGCAAATGAACAATGATCCTTGAAGTTGAAACAGGACACTCAGGAAGTAAACCACACTCTTCTGTCACATCAAAAAATGATTTCAAGGATTCAAACAAACACTAGAAAGAACCAAACCATAAAATATATCAAATGCAAGGGACATTCATGTTCCGGTTGCACATCCTATAAACAGCGTAACGGAAATGCAACAAAATCTTGACTCAAAGAGTTTACGACGATCTCACTTGATATTCACCTCCCCGTGTAAGAGCTCGCAAACCTTTATAGGGCCGCGAAAAGTAAATTCTTTAGATCTAACTTATCTATTTTGAAACCAGAGAGAGAGCGAACCTCATAACCCTGAAACCCACTGGAAAAGTTGGAAATACATAAAAAAAGCCATTCCATGCCCGTCTCAAGCACCAAGGTACCAGACATAGACGGAACTTTATCATTTGGAATTCGCCCTATTGACCACGAACATGCCTACAAAAAACGGTAATCATAAAGAATACTTCAAATCTAACTGACTGCAGTATTTGGTTATCGATTTAAAATATTATCTACAAAAGGAATTGGTGTATAATAAGAAGACACAAGTTATATAGCTTATCCTTGAATTTTATTTATCAAAGTCAATACCTTATCAGTGAGAATGTTTACTGATCCGTAATTTGACAAAACAAGGAGGCAATCGGAATTGCACTGTTATTGAGTCAATCAGTTTTCCAGGATCATCATTCCGTATTCCAACTAGAAAACTTATTCGACATGTCCCAGAATCTGAGGTGAGTTGTGGCTTCACATAAATTGGAGTATTTTTCAACTTCTTTATCATAGAAGGCAAATGTTATACTGGAAGTTTAGAAGTGTCTGATACGAAAATAAACTTGCATCAATCAGTAAGCCCGAAGAAAAATTACGAAACTGAAACACGGCTAACTTGTAACTCATGAGTTTAAAATTTGGTCCGATTCACATTACATCATTTAGAAATAACTGAAGCGTTCGCAAACATATATCTCGCATTTTACTTGAACGTCACCATATATGTCGCATTTTACCAGATTCCCATCTCTGAGCATCAGAAATGAAAGAAAGTGAGGTAATTAGAAAGACACTAACAAGTGCATATATAGGAGGATCAGATTCAACTGATAGTACACCTTGCAAGAATGAGAAGTGCGAGTAAACAACCAAGTTCCAGGTCTCCACTGCTTATATATAATTCTCGCACTAACAAATTAGTTCCCTCCAATATCAACTTATTCGCAGTTTCTCTTTCAATAAAAAAGAGTATGAAAGGAGAAAAAGGACAAATGGTTCTATATATAATCGAAAAAAAATCAACGGCTTGTGCTCCCGAATATATCAACGATTCCAACTTGGTTTTGAGATGCCTTATTCCCAACTCTGATAATCATGAATGTTTGTTATTTTGTGGACCAGCCTGCGTTTTGATGATTGAATATCAGTACCTCCTCGATCAATCCAATAAATTTAACATCAGATGGGTAACCAAATAACCAATATTAAAATCCTAACAAACCTATTTACTTATCAAAGATCAATCTCCAACCAACCTTTTTGAACAGTGCAGAAAACAAAGCAAAGGAGACCCTGTACTTGAGAAAAAAGAAACTTCCCTGAGATCTCACAAATTCACATCACATTCATAATTACAATGACGACCCATTTGATCAAAACTAATCAAAATCAAAATTTTGGAAACAAAATAGTAACTTTTTTTTCACTAATAAAAAAGTATATCATCAAATCAACTGATGATATTGAGAAATGAAATGTATATTACTGTTCATTGCCACTTTATGCAAGGGTAGATAGGTCTTTTATTCCTTAGTCATATGTATATTAGTTTCTTATTCTTTGTACTGTATAGCAAGACAGAACATATATTTTTCTGGTTTCTTTTTCTCTTAGCTCAGTTCAGCGATTTCCAATTCTATGGAGAATCTTGGTTCTTTGTTCTTATTTTATCATGGTATCACAGCTGGGTGTTTCAACCATCTCATCTCTTGAAAACTTCTGGTGAGATTTCTTTTGTTCTAGGTTTGTTGTTTCTTTTGCTTGTTTTGTTAGCCCTAGATTCTTGAAATGGGTACTGAACCTAATCAAGTTATTCAAGTAAAATTGAATGGATCGAATTATTCCTACTGGTGCTATCTTATGAAAGTTCATATTACTGGAAGAAAACTCAAAGGCTACATTGATGGGTCTAGTAAAGCTCCTTCAGCGTCTGATGCAAATTTTCAGAAATTGCAAAGTGATTGGGAGACAGATAATGCAAAGGTTCTCTCTTGGATTAATAACTCAGTTGATCCTTCAATTGGTATGCATTTTTCTAAGTTCGATACCGCGAAAAAGGTTTGGGATTATTTAGAAGGTATATATACGCAGACGAATTTTGCTCGTCGGTATGAGCTTGAGAACACAATTAGAAATCTGCGCCAAGACGATAAGTCTATTCGTGAGTTTTACAACATGATGAATGGTGTTTGGGATGAATTAGACTTAATGGACCCACAAGAACTCATGAATTTACATGTTTATCAAAAGGTAAGAGAAGAGCAGAAACTTGTTCAATTTTTAATGGCTTTGCGTGTTGAATATGAGCCTTTGAGGGGACATGTCTTGCACCGTTCTCCGTTACCAAGTGTAGAAAAGATTTTGAGCGAGTTAGTTGCTGAAGAAACTAGATTCAAGTCTCTGTTATCACCTTCAATACCTGCCAGTACAGTTCTCCTCGCTGCTAATAAAGCACCATTCCGTTATTCTCCTTTGCCTTCTCGTGGTTATGTTGGTAAGCAGAAAATCTCTCAAGATGAATGCAGCTACTGCCATCAAAAAGGACACTGGAAAAGAGACTGTCCGGAGCTTCTGAACAGAGACAAAGGAATACTACCGACACCTAATTCTAATCAACTTCAGCACAACCGTCAAATGCGCCCTCCTTCAAGGCCACTGTTTTCTAAGCCTGTTTCTGCTTTTTCAAGTGATGCACTTTTCTCTGCAGCGGATAACTTAAATGGTCTAAGCCATGGTGATATTCAAGAAATGGTGGCTCAACAAGTTCAGCAACTTCTTGGGACTCCACGGGGTTTACAACCACAAAGTTCATCTGCAATGATGGTAACTAATGGTGATCCATCTGAAATAGAATCATCAGGTAAGACTTGTAGTTGGATTCTCGATTCTGGTGCGTCGCACCACATGACTAATGATGCATCTGTTCTTGTTGATTCTTCAACCCTCTCTGAGCCAATGTCTATCCAAACTGCAAATGGTTCTTGTATGGAAGTTCATCGAATTGGCTCTATATCTGCTACATCTTCATCTTCTCTTACCAATAATATTTCTGTATCAAATGTTTTGCATGTTCCTAGACTGTCGGTTAATTTGCTTTCTGTTGGACAACTGACTGATTGTGGTTGTACTGTAACTTTCTCTTCATCTGGATGTATTATTCAGGATTGTCATACAGGGAGGCAGATTGGGACAGGCCGTAGGGAAGGAAGACTCTATATTTTGCAACACCTTTTTGCTCCATTAGAAAAGCTATCTACTTCTGGTTTGTCCGCTTTTGTGTTAAGAAAAAATTCGTCCAAGTTTCAATTATGGCATTCTAGGCTTGGACATGTTTCTAGTCCTCGTTTGAAGTACATGGTTTCTAATGGCTTTTTAGGTGATGTTCCTTATTTTGATATATCAGATTGTAAAGCTTGCAAGCTTGGAAAGTTTAGTGCACTTCCTTTTAAAAGAAGTGAATCTGTTTCTCATGCCCCGTTTGATCTTATTCACTCTGATGTATGGGGACCTTCTCCTATAGCTACAAAGGGAGGATCATTGTATTATGTTTCTTTTGTTGATGATTATAGTCGCTATTCTTGGATTTTTCTTATGCGACACAGATCTGAGTTCTTCAAGATATATACTAATTTTGCTGTTATGGTTCAGACACAATTCAATACCAAAATAAAAAAATTCAGAGCAGATATGGGAGGAGAATACAAGTACAAGCCTTTTTCAGAATTTCTTGCATCTGAGGGCACCATATTACAATTCTCTTGTCCAGATACTCCTCAGCAAAATGGAAAAGCCGAAAGAAAGCATAGACATATTCTTGAAACAACTAGATCTCTCTTGCTCTCGGCATCTGTTCCAAGTGAATTTTGGGGAGAAGCGGCACTTACTTCTGTATATTTGATTAATCGGATCCCAACCTCATCAAATGGTGGATATTCTCCTTTTGAAAAATTATTTGGGGCCAAGCCAGATTATTCAGAGCTTAAAGTTTTTGGATGTGCTTGTTTTGTACTTCTCTCCAAGAGAGAAAGAAATAAATTGACTGCTCGATCAACTTTATGCGTGTTCTTGGGATACGGCATTGAACAAAAGGGGTACAGATGTTATGATCCTATTGCTAAGAGGCTTCGTATTTGTCGACATGTTTCTTTTCTGGAGCATATCCCTTTCTATCAGCTTCCATCTTTTTCCGATAAAGAAAATAAGTTGATTCTTGATCCATCTTCTACGCCCAGTATGTTGCCTGACTACTTTGATTCTACTGGTGATCCAACAGATGCATATAATTTACAAGATCTGCCTGATGCTTCTAATGATGCTCAAGAACAACTGCTCGATGAAGTTCCTACTTTGCTGGAGTCTCTTTCTCCTAATGATGATGTTAGTCAACCACAAGCAGAAATTCAGCCGAGGTACCCCTCTAGACCTCGAAATCCTCCTTTACGACTTAAGGATTACAAAACTTGTTTCTCTTCTATGTATAAGTCTTTTCTTGCATCGGTGCATTCTCTTTGTGAACCTACAAGTTACAAGGAAGCTTCTTGTGATTCTAATTGGCAATTAGCTATGAGTGAAGAACTCGATTCTCTTGTAAACACTCACACGTGGGACTTGGTATCACTTCCTTGTGGTAAGGAATCGATTGGATGTAAATGGGTATATAAAATAAAAACAAAATCTGATGGATCTATTGAGAGATATAAAGCCAGATTAGTAGCAAAAGGGTATGCTCAAGAATATGGAATCGATTATGAAGAAACATTTGCTCCGGTTGCTAAAATGACATATGTGCGTACTCTTATTTCTGTGGCAGCAAAACAGAAGTGGTCTTTATTCCAAATGGACGTTAAAAATGCGTTTTTGAATGGTGATTTACTTGAGGAAGTATACATGAAACCCCCGCCTGGATTTTCTTGTCCTTCTAACGCAGTATGTCGACTCCGTCGTGCTATATATGGTCTCAAACAAGCACCACGTGCTTGGTTTGAAAAATTCAGTCAAACAATGAAAGAGTATGGGTTTTCTAATAGCACACATGATTCCGGATTATTTTACTTCTCTTCGATTCGAGGTCGCATATTATTACTTCTCTATGTTGACGATATGATCATAACAGGTGATGATCATTTGGGAATAGCAGATTTGAAGAAGTATCTTTGTCAGAAATTTCAAATGAAAGATTTGGACGTGTTACGTTATTTCTTGGGCATTGAAGTAGCTTATTCTCCAAAAGGTTATTTTTTATGTCAATCTAAATATGCTAGTGAGATCATAACTCAAGTCAACTTGATAGATGAAAAAGTTGTTGACACTCCTCTGGAACTTAATGTAAAGTTGCGATCAACAGATGGTGTGCCTTTACCTGATCCTACTTTATACCGGCGAATTGTTGGTTCATTAGTTTATCTCACTATTACTAGGCCTGACATCACTTATGCTGTTCACAGAATTAGTCAGTTTGTTGCTGCGCCTCGTACAGTACATTGGGCTGCCGTAGTTCGTATTTTGAGATATCTTAGAGCTACTTTACTCCATGGTTTGTTACTATCCTCATCATCAGATATGAATCTTAAAGCTTATTGTGATTCAGATTGGGCAGGTGATGTTTGTGATAGAAAGTCCACTTCAGGATTCTGTATTTATTTGGGGGATTCTCTTATATCTTAGAGAAGCAAGAAACAAAGTGTAGTGTCACGCTCCAGCTCTGAGGCGGAATATCGAGCAATGGCTCAAAGTGTTGCTGAAATTATTTGGATGAGATGGCTACTAGAAGATATGGGAATCAAAATATCTTCTCCAACTCCACTATTTTGTGATAATCAAAGTGCAATTCAGATTGCACATAATGATGTTTTTCATGAAAGAACAAAGCACATCGAAATCGATTGTCATTTTGGCGTCATCACTTGCAAAACGGAACTATTGCTTTGCCTCATATTCCCTCGACTCTCCAAGTTGCTAATTTCTTCACCAAGTCTCACGCTGTTACTCGTTTTAGAGAGCTTTTGAGCAAACTCTCGATGATATCTTTATCGCATCGTGAGTTTGAGGGAGGGTGAGAAATGAAATGTATATTACTGTTCATTGCCACTTTATGCAAGGGTAGATAGGTCTTTTATTCCTTAGTCATATGTATATTAGTTTCTTATTCTTTGTACTGTATAGCAAGACAGAACATATATTTTTCTGGTTTCTTTTTCTCTTAGCTCAGTTCAGCGATTTCCAATTCTATGGAGAATCTTGGTTCCTTGTTCTTATTTTATCAGATATAATGATGGTATCTAAAACCCACCTGAAATTGTAGTTGAAATCGAATGATTGAAATATTGATCAAACTCACAAGTATCGACTTCCGAATTTCGAGATTCTCCATGGCAGAGGCTTCTTCCCCCATGTTACGGTGGTCTGTGTAATTTTTAAAACATGATGGATGATTTGTGTAATTAATTACTCTAGATAGTTTGTGTAATTCTCCTTATTGCTTAAGATATTTACACTCTTTCAAGGACTAATTTGTGTAATTTATGGGAGCTTCTAAAACCAAATTATGTAATTCTCCCTATTGCTTATGATGTTTATTATATATTTACGGGGCCTAAAAGCCTTCTCTTTCTAATTTCAGAAAACCCTACTATAGTATACAGTACATGTGAAGAAAGCTCTCTCACCTTTACGTCATTCGTGATGGCCCCCGCCCCAATTCTCCTGGCACAATTAAAATTCAATAACAAAAACAAAAGCACCTTCCTTCATCATAGTATTAGTAGTCACACCTAATTCCCCAAACCCGCACTTCATAATTCTTAATTGACAACAGGAGGAAAAACTAAAGTTGTTATGTTATGAGTGCCGTGGTTCTTATAATCCCATCAATACCCATACGTAGTTGTCTAATAAATAAGCTTTTCAAAAGTTTCGTATGCCTTGAGAAATTGTAGTTTTTTGGTTTTTTTTCCATTGAGGTATATTGCTAGCTATGAAAGAGAAAAAAGTTAAAGGGCACCTCCAAATCCGCTAGAAAACCATAAACACCCATAGTGGTAGGCAAAGTTTGAGTTCAAAAGTAAATCAATCTTCCAACACAAAATAAAAATAAAAATGATAGTTTGGAGGGTCAAATGATAGGGAAGCAAGGCTTAAGACAGGGGACCCCTTATCCTTCTACTATTTAATTTGTGATCTGTATGGAATATATGTCTAGATTGATCAAATTGGAGTTGCACAATAATAGTGAGGTTAAATATCATCCTAAAGCTGTTAAACTGGATCTAAGTCATATGTGTTTTGCAGATGACTTACTTCTATTCTGTTCTGTAGAGGAGACAGAGGATAACTGCAAACTCTTAAGAGCACCCATACTCGCTCTATCATAAAGTTCATCGATCAAACTTACTAGACTACGATATATAGCTTCCGTTTCTGAGTGAGTTCTATCACCGGACGTTAATGTAGTGAGGTCATAAGTTATTGCATTTTTTTAATATACCTTTGTAGGTTTATGTAATGTTGCTGTTACTTGTTAGGGCCCTTTCTTGCTGAGCAAGCTTATTAGATGGATTCTCGTTGTAGTATGTTCTTGGGTATGATTGATTTTTGACTGAATTTAATTTGTATCACGTTATGGTACCGTTTTTCGCTAAAGGAATTTTGCCTTGAAGGGAATTTAGTGACGGATGTGGACAAATGTTTTTAAGATTGTAAGTAATTGCATTTTCTTTTATCAGATCAGCCGTGATTTATGTAATGTTGACGTAGGGGTTTTACTATTAATGTTTCTTGCTAAGTAAATCTGTTAGAACTTAGACGGAATCTCTGACGAAGTTGGTCGTAGTATGTTCTGTTTGATGGCTCGTACAGATTAGTGTTGTAGGTGTATTGGTGATTGTATGATCTCCCATTGTTATCTGACTTATCTCTACCAAGCCATCCAACCAACAAAGCATTACTAACCTGAATAGTGACATACTGTCAGTGTCTTGTATTCGTATATCTTATAGTTTTTCTTTGTCTTATGTGGAACAAATGTATTCCTGGACAAAGTTACAGATTAAATACATGGATAACTATTCATTTTCACAACAATTCACGTTACTTTTATGTACTCTTAATTTTGTCATGACTGTGTGCTTTCTTATTGAAAACATGAAGCATAGAACACATTGAAAAGTTATACTTTTTTATTTTTTTGGTTTAAGAAAAAATATATTTCCATAAACCATAATCATATCCACAAAACTAGTGTCCTATGAACATTTTATTTCTTGTCTGCTTTCCAACATCAGAGAATCTGGAACAATGTGTTTGACTAATTACGAGCCAAAAGTTAGAAAGCACAGTTTAAAGTTAATTACTATTCAGAAACTTTTAATGTTTTTTCAAGTAATCATATGTGATATGAATATGCAGTAAAAATATATATATTAAATCAATAAACTGAATATTTGATGTTAATATCCAGTAGAAAATATCAAAGTAAACCAGATAAATCTCTGTTGTTTTAAGGTGGAAAAAAGTCAATATTAACGTTAGTGTCAAGTCAACCTCAGGGGGCCTTTTGAAAGTGTTGGTAGGGAACATTATTTAAGACACACTCAGTATTATGAAAGACAAATCCATGTGATCACTCATTCATGCGCTTATGTTTTTCAAAGCTCACCAAACACCACATATCCACCTGAATATTGATCTCTCAGTCTGAATATATACAGCAACTTTCAGACAATGTCAAGCATTTGCATATGCTTCAGTACTTGTTGCTATAAAATCTTTTGTGATTGGTTGGAAGACATTTGCATGTGATTTTTTTTCTCAAAAATCACCAGCCAACGAATGTTGACCATTCAATCTGAATCTTTCAACCGTAGAAGAATCATTCCCATATTCACTTATATATACAATTCATTTCTCAGCTTCTAGCAGCAACCAATCCTCAAAATAATCATATTTCATAACTTTCATTTCCTATAACAACTTCTGATTTCTTGCAATAGCATCCTCAGATTTCACAAGATCCATTCCCACATAAATGGCGATTCCCAAGGTTCTTAGACGTTCTTTATCTGCCGGAAAGAGATCGTCTTCGGCAGGAACTGACGTCCCAAAGGGACACTTTGCGGTTTATGTTGGAGAAAGTGAGATGAAGCGCTTTGTTGTTCCATTATCGTACTTGAACCACCCCGAGTTTCAAGATCTGTTATGTCAAGCGGAAGAAGAATTCGGGTTCCGTCATCCAATGGGTGGCCTAACAATACCATGCAGCGAATATTTATTCCACGACCTAACCTCCCGACTGGGAAGCAGATGAAACATGATTTGGTTTTGGAGAAGTAGACTAGTTACACATGTATATATTTTTTTTGTTCCCCTATTTTCTTTTTCAGGAGAAATTGTATCCCTGGACAAAGTTAATCTGAACTTATACATGAAAAATTAGACATTTTGCAATCTCAATATCTGGTTTTGAGTTTTTAGCACAAATCCTATACTAACTCTGTAAATCAACTGATTCTGTTCTTCATTGACAAGCTTTTTACAATCGAAAATATTAATTATAGAATCAAAATGTATGGGAGAACGAACTTTCTCAACACATTATATTGTTCAATCAATTACCAGCTGAATTAACTCTACCGAACATTACTAGACGAGCCCCTAATTTCGACAACCCTGGACTCTTATAGTACTAGTTGTATGGACTTTTATCTCTGAAGAATTATAAAGTTTTTTTTAGCTATTATTGATTTTATAGGGAACCGGACATTTAGTTCAGACGAGGGAACACAGCTTCTGTTCAATGCTGAAGCCGCATATGACCAAATAGAACACATTTCTCAGTTTCTAGCAGCAACCAACAATCACATTTCTTAACTATCATTTGCTACTAAAACAACTTTCTTTTTCCTTAAATTGCATCCTGAGATTTCAGAAGATCCATTTCACTACATCAATGGGAATTCCTAAGATCCTTAAACGTTCTTTGTCGACGGGAAAATGATCAACTTCAACCAGAACTGATGTTCCAAAGGGGCATTTTGCGGTTTATGTCGGTGAAAGTGAGAAGAGACGCTTTTTTATTCCATTATCGTTCTTGAATCACCGTGAAATTCAGGACTTGCTATGTCAAGCTGAAGAAGAATTCGAGTTTCATCATCCAATGGATGGTCTTACTATACCTTGCAGCAAAGATTTATTCATCAACCAAACCTCTCTCTTGTGAAACAGATGATTTGCAGATACATTGTTTAGGACATACTTGTACATTAGTTTCATTTTTTCTTTTTTTTCTTTGTCTTAGTGTGGAAGAATTGTGTCCCCGGACAAAGTTACCGAATGAATATAATAAGAACAAAAATTTAGACATTTTCAGTGCAAAAGCTATAATCTGGTTTGTGCTGCTATTGCTTTACAAGCTCAACAATTTTAATCTCTTTTTAAAAACCTTTGTCACGATTAAGCTTTCTTATTGAAAATATGAAGTACAAAAACACATGGAAAAGCTTTGGTTCTTTTTAGCAGAAAAATGAATCTTTATACATGTAAATAGAGATTGTTACCATGACTCCACTAGAGACTACCCAATGAACATATTAATCCTTGCTCTTTAACTATCTTTCCCACTTATACAGAACAATTTCATAGTCATGAATTTTTTGGTCCGTAAGCTGAAAGGGCTCAATTTCAGTTACCTTCACATGCTTTATTTAAGCTATTCGAGAAAAAGTACTTATAAGACTGTTAGATATATTCATAAATATATGGTAGGTAGAAGTAAATGTAGTAGGTGACTATTGAAGTAGTCACCTACTACATGGGATTCAATCCTATTTATATGTATCGTTAGCATCAATGAAATACAAGTTATTATCTTTTCTTATACATTACAAAGACAAACTTAGTAGCATTAACCGAGGATCTTGTTCTGTTCTTGTGAATCGTGATCGTAATATTATTTTGTCATGACAGCATCATACTGAAAATCGTGTTTGATTAATTGCAAGCTGAAACTTCAAAGCAGAGTGCAAATTCTGTGTAATACCAAGATGTTTTGTTGGCAAGTAATCATGTTTATAGAGAAATAATGAGTGATGTTAGTATCCAGTAGAAAGATCAAAGTAAAACCAGATATACTTATGTTATTTCCAGTTGGAAAGAAGTCAACTTCAAGGGACCTTTTGAAGTGTTGGTAGGAAACATATGTAAATTAAAGCATATCCAGTTATTGCTCTTAAACATTATTTGATGATTGATAGACAAATCCATGTGATGCCTCATGTGCTTGTGTTTATCATAATTCAATAGCCACCACATATTTACCACTCAATGATAAATGAATCCCATGTTTACTTATATATACAACACCTTTCGCAGCTTCTATCAGCAACCAATCATCAACACAATATTCAGATTTCTTAATAACTATCATTTTCTACATAAACTAATTTTCATTTCTTTCAACAACATCCTCAGATTTCACAAGATTCAGTTTTAGTACATCAATGGCAATTCCCAAGATTCTTAGACGTTCTTTGTCAGCCGGAAAAAGATCGTCTTCAATGGGAACTGATGTTCCAAAGGGACATTTTGTAGTATACGTTGGGGAAACCGAGAAGAAACGTTTTGTAATTCCGTTGTCATACTTGAACAACCCTTCATTTCAAGATTTGTTGTGTCAAGCTGAACAAGAATTTGGATTCAGTCATCCAACAGGTGGCCTAACCATCCCTTGCAGTGAAGATTTATTCGTCGAGCTCACTTCTAACTTGGGCAGAAATTGATATGTGGCAGCTTTTTTAGGACAGATTTGTAGATCACTAGATTTTTAACCGTTCTTTTTTCTTTGTCTTTTGTGGAAGAGTTGTATCCCTTGGACAAAGTTATACAATTAATACAATGAAATATTAATATCCATGCAAGCTCAACAATTCTTCATCTCATTTTTGCTGAACTTTGTCATGACTAAGCTTTATTATTGAAAATATGAAGTACAAAAACACATCTATTTTGATGTAAAGGGATACTTATAACGATAAAGTCCATAAGCAATATCATGAAAGACTACAAATATTTACGTCGTACTTTCAGTAATTTACCTTTCTCACTCGCACAGAATACTTTCCCATTCATAATTAATTGATCCTTAAGAAAAGAAAATGGGATCAATACCCTCACTACGTACAGTAATAGGCCTCATCAATACGGTTCGAGAGAAGTATGCTCATTGGACAAAGTTTGAGTAAAGAAAGACCTGTAAGTATCAATAGTTTTCATGTATTGTAAAATCATGTTCTACTATCTTGGCTTTCTGATCCAAAACAATATAGTTTCAATTGTTTCAACGTTAGTTGTTCAGTATATTACGAATCTCGCTATTTATTATTAGAGTGGTTGTCATATACACATATCCATGTTTATACAGATTAAATTTGTGATGTTACTATGTGGTAGAAGGATCAAAGTAAATAAGATAAATGTGAGTATGTGATGTTAATATCCAGTAGAAAGATCAAAGTAAAACCAGATAGATAAATATAAGCTGCTTTAAGGTGTAAAAAAGTCAATAAACACTTGTTGTCAAGCCAACTTCAGAGGACTTTTCGAAAGTGTTCGTCGGAAACATATGAATGTGAAGCATATCCAGTTATTGCTATTAAATCTTTTTATTTTTTGCTTTGTCTTATGTGGAAGGGTTGTATCCCTGGACAAAGTTCTACAACCAATACATGGAAAGTTATTCATTTTCAGTTGCTAAAGGTTTTATGTTGTTAATTCTATAAAAATTTCATGAGTCCAAGTCGTCTTATTATTGAAATTATCAAGTATAAAAACACACTCAAGAATTCTTGTTGTTTGGTACCAGATGATATTTCTTTAATACAATGTAAATGAATAACTGCGATGATAAAGTCCATAGATCATGGTCATTATGATAACATGAATCTTTGATTAACATCTTAATTGTGTTACTCTGTTAGTCTATACCTTACTTCTCACATAGAGCACTTTAATATTGTCAGGATTCATTGGTTCCATAAAAGAGGAGACCATTACGATATATAGTTCTGTGCATTATCACTGCCTACTGGAGAAAAGTATGCTTATTGAACTCCCGAACTGTCTTGACCGCTCATCACTCTATAAGCATAAACAATTCATTTGTTCTGATTGGGAACAATATAGTTCCTACGTTCGTCAGAATTTCAACTGATATTTACTTTAATTCCCTAACATATACTGTAACTTTCCATTTGATTAGAGGTTCTGAAACAACAAACCGCTTCTTCTCACTTTCCCCAACATAAACGGCAAAATGGCCTTTGGGACATTCTTTGCTGTTCAACTTGATCTTTTCCCAACAGACAATGACCGTCTAAGAATTTTGCTGATAGCCGTCGTAATATTCACGTATTATTGCGGGAAGCACTGCGCAAAATCGAACTTTTCTTGAAAAACATGGGAACTGTGAAAGAGAGATTTTTTGAAAATTTGTTGCTTATTTATCACAACTCACAAGGTGTTGTGTGTGTACATACTGAAGAAAGAGAGAGAGGTGTATGCAATATTGCAATTGAAGGCACCAGGTGAAAGCTTAGAAACATAAGCACATGAATGTTCTCAACAGTTTTTGCCAACCAACCAGCATAATAGTATTTGACAAGCAGCAAAATAAGTTCACTTGTCCAACTCTCAGATGATAAGATCAATTCCATTTATTCCATATTGTAATCCAGCAGGACATGTGATCCAAACATATACTTTGGTTATATGCGGTTTAGATAATAAATCTCCATTATGATTATTGGTTGTGCTGTCAGAAGGAACTATAGCTTATATAGACTTAAGGTATAAATAAGACATAACAAATCTGTTGTCCAATCAAATTCAGGGGTCCTTTTGAAGTGGTTGGAATGGAACATTGCCAAGCATACTCATATGCTATAAAAATCCATGTGCTTTCACCAGCCACCACATATTGACCTTTCAATCTGATTTTCTCAAAGAGAATTGATTAATCCAGTGTTCACTTGTAAATACAACACACATTCTCAGCTTCTGGCACCAACCAATCCTCAAGATAACACTATCATTTGCTACCAAAAACTTTCTTTTCCATAGCATCCTAAGAACTCATAAAAACCAATTGAATATAATGGCAATTGCTAAGACTCTTAGACGTTCTTTGTCGGCCGGAAAGAGATCATCTTCCACTGGAACTGATGGCCCAAAGGGGCACTTTGCAGTTTACGTTGGAGAAATGGAGAAGAAGCGCTTTGTTGTTCCATTATCGTACTTGAACAACCCTTTTTTTCAAGAACTGCTATGTCAAGCCGAAGAAGAATTTGGGTTCTGTCATCCAATGGGTGGCCTAACAATTCCATGCAGCGAAGATTTATTCGTTGACCTAACCTCCCGACTGGGAAGCAGATGATATATAATTTGGTTTTGGAAAAGTAGACTAGTTACACATGTATATACACTTTTTCCTCTTTTTTCTTTGTCAGGAAAAATTGTATCCCTAGACAAAGTTTATACATGAAAAGTTAGACATTTTGCAATATCAATATCTGGTTTGAGTTGTTAGCACAAATTCTATACTAAAAAAATAAATCAACTGAGTCTGTTCTTTACAATATTTCCTTATGCTCCTAACTTCAGAATGACGAGCCTTTTACGATCAAGAATCTTAAGTAGAGAAGCAAAATGTAGGGGGAATCTTCTTAACACAATGTAATCTTTTAACACAAAATGGTTCAATCAATTACCAGCTGAATTTACTCTATCGAAAATTACTGAACGAGCCTGAAATCTTGACAAATCTTGGAATCTTATAGTACTGGTTGTATGGACTTTTATTCCCGAAGAATTTTAAAGTTGTTTCACTACTATTGAGTTTATACGTAACGGGACATTTAGATCAGATGAGGGAACAAAACTTCTTTTTTATGGTCAAGCCGCATGACCAAATAGATCACTCGATAGATGCCTGCAGAAGTTATCATGCTAATCTGTCCTTTTTACACCGGTTTCACGTGTACTCCTGACCTCAAAAAGCTAGTTAGAAACGATACTAACCATCTACATTATAAGTTTTTCGCTCATCGGATTAGAAGTTTATTCTTCCATTTTTCTCACATTTGATACCAGTGTATAATAGCATTTTTCCTATGGGATAAAAGCATCAAGCCCCCTCAACTATACACGTTTTTGCGACTTGCCCACTAAACTAAATTAATAAGCGTTTTGCCCCTGAATTATCAAACTTCGCTGTCGTATCCTCTTCGACATTTCATCCTCCTTCTCAATTCAACAAACACAACATCAACTCATTTTGGAGCAAAACTCCAGTTAAAGTAAGCTAAAAAACAACTTCAGTATTCATAAATACAGAGGAAACGCCTGCCAAAGAAACGAAATTTACACAGAACAAAAGGTCCTTTTTTTTTTTAACGAAATCTTTTGTGTTGCTCTCCTTCACTATCACAATATAGTCACGAAAAATAAACCATCATATGCAGAATCCTAGAGATAAACATTAACTTTACAGAACAAAGCAGAGCATCATCCAAACACCTGTGGGAACATGATCTGATAATGGTTGCACGCGCTCCAACAAAACTAACTGTCCTCCAAAATCAGCTTTGAATTTGTTCACCGCTCGAATCATCTCCGCAGCCGGTCTCTATCAGCATTGGAAAAGTTAGTGTCTAGGGTTCCAGTACCGAAAGTACAATTGTGCAATCAACAGCAATTGGAACAAATTCAACTTCATTTTAAAATGCTCAAAATCAGAAATTAGTTAATAATTGCAGAGACAAATGTACCTTGTACACGCACTCGGAGAGAACCATGCAACAGAGTATTTCCTGTAAATCAGATAAGGAATCGGCTTTAACGGTGAAACAGAAGTCCTGCAATTGCTTTGATTTCTGCGATTTTAAGGGGGAATTGAAGTGATTCGATAGAGAGTTTGATGAAAACCCTAATTTGTTGGGCTGCTTTTTTTTTTTCTAAGTGCGAAGTAGTGCGGAGTGACGTTTCGATTTACCTCCCCTGAACTTAGTCCATTTTTTAAATAGAACTGACAAAATTCGCACTAAGAAGCATAGTTTAAGGGGCAATTCGCACTAAAAATCATAGTTTAAGGGAGAATATGCATGAACTTTACACTCCATAACCTGTACCAAAAATGCCCTTCTGACCCTCATGTGAGTCGCACGAGAATGGAATATTCCAAGGAATATTCGGCGGAAACCGGCGAGGGGGCAAATCGAACAGATGAGGATAGTTCAGGGGGCAAAACGCTTATTAATTTAGTTTAGGGGGCAAGTCACAAAAACGTGTATAGTTCAGGGGGCTTGATGCTTTTATCCCTTTTCCTATTATAAAAAGTAGAGTATAAGGATCTAATATTGTTCTTGTGATCTTACTTTTAGTTTCTATGGCATATACATATATTTTCGAGTTCTAATAAATCGGCGTGAGTAATAAAGGACAACGAAAAATTAATAGGGATGAATGTACTACTCATGCTTTTGACAAAGATACAATGATAAATCAACTGTATACAGAGAAAATCCTGCAATTATATACTGAAAAGAAAACACTATATATTTGTTATCCAATCAAATCCAGGGGTCCTTTTGAGAGGGTTGGTGAGGAACAATGCCAAACACCACACAAGCTTTTTGTTTCTGTTTTGATGGTTGGAAGACAAATCCATGTGCTTTGTCAGCCGGAAAGAGATCATCTTCAATGTTAAGTGATGTTCCAAAGGGACATCTTGCAGTTTACGTTGGTGAAAGTGAGAAGAAACACTTTGTCATACTTGAACGACCTCACATTTCAAGAAATGCTATGTCAAGCCGAAGAAGAATTTGGGTTCTGTCATCCAATGGGTGGTCTTAGTATTCCTTGTAGCAAAGATTTTGAAAGTGCAGGTGTTCGATCAATGTTAGTTTAACATTGAAAGTGCAGGTATTCTGTCAATGTTAGTTTAACATTGAGAAGTCAATGTTAGAGTAACATTACTGGAGCAGAATCCGATTGACAATCTTGATTATATTCTTTATTATTGTTTTGCCTTATTCACTTAACTAACTGAGTTCCACATTTGTAATTGTCTTTGATTATTATTCAGGAAACAAACTTGTCATAGGTTGGACGCTCAAGTTTCCAAGAAGGAAAGTTTCCTTAATTACGCAAACCACTCTACAAGGAAAGTTGAGTTCGAGTGGAACTAGGCATGCTTTCCAAGATCTGTCCTGATTTGAAGAAGGAGTCTTTCCCTAGTTAGATCACTAACGAAGGAATTATTATTCAAGAAGGACTGCGAGACCAAGGAAGTAGAGTTCAAGAAGGAAACTAGGAGAATTACCAACCGTGTACAACACACCTTGAAGTCGAAGATCAAGAACCTATATATAGGTGTGAAGTACATCAAGACAAACACGAGACAAGAGCCAATCAATCCAAGAGATTAATTTACAGTTGTTGAGTGTTGTCTTGCTTTAGCAAAGTTTGTGAGTTGTTAGAATAAATCTAAGAGTGAGGAGCTGTTAGAGTTAGTCGAAGAAATTCTTGTGTGCTTTGCTTAGTTCAATCAATTTAAAAGTGAGGAGCTTGAGAATTGAGAGAACGACCTTTGTTAAAACCTTCACGGGTTATTTTGCCTAAGGCTCGGAAGTTAATATAATTCTATATTCACTTCTTAAAACTGGTGTTTGTTTATTCCGCTGCACTATTCTTCTGGTCTGTTGTTAAAGTAACATCGCTGAGTTAACAACGTTGCAAATCTGATGTTAACTCTCCAGTGTTAAGTTAACAACAACAACGTATCAACCCGATCCACAATTTCAATTGGTATCAGAGCCAAGCACCAACTTCACCGGTGTTTGGCGTTAATACGACAAGATGGACAACTCCAACCCCAATACCAGCAGGTTGCCAGTATTGGAGGGTCCCAACAACTATGCCTACTGGAAGATCAGGCTCAGAGTCCACATCAAATCCATCGACCTTAGAGCTTGGGACGCAGTACTAGAAGGCTACACCATCCCCTACTTGCCTAGAGATGGAGATGCTGATCTGGTACCTAAGCCAAGAGGACAATGGACAGCCAACGAAATTGCTCTCTACAACTTCAATGAAAAGGCTCTCAATGCTATTTTTAGCTGGGTAGGTAATCATATGTTCAAACTTATTCAAACTTGCTCTACTGCTAAAGCTGCATGGGAAGTTCTTGAATTACATTGTGAGGGTGATGTGGCTGTGAGGGACTCTAAATATAGAAAACTTTTGAGGGACTTTGAGAAGATAGAGATGGGTGAAGATGAAAGCATTGATGGTTATTTTGAGAAACTTTTAGATATTGCTAATCAGTGCCAAAACTTAGGTTTTATCATCCCAAATCAAACCATGGTCTATAAAGCTTTTAGAACACTATCTTCAAAATTTACTGTCAAAAGAATTTCTACGAATGAGTCTAGAGATCTGGCAAACATGGACTTTCAAACATTGATGAACGCTCTAAAAGAATTTGAACTAGAATTCCTAGGAAAGTCCAGTAAACAACTTGCTTTAGCCTTACTAGGTACTAGTTCAGAGTCTACAGGGTGTGACGAGGATGAATATGAGTTGGTCTCTTCTAACTATGGTAACATCACTAGAAAGTTTAGTAAATTGGGTTACAAAGATAAAAGTAAAGAAAAACAACCCAGTAATGCTGCTGTTAGTTATAAGAAATTGCCTCCAAAGTTTGTAAAATACATGGCATCCAAGAGCACTCCTCAAGATGCTGAGAAATTGAAAGATGAATGTGCTAACACCCTCAGAACAAGAGGGAATTCTCATTGGGTCTGTGTAGATGACTTCAATGAAAGAGACTTCGAATCAGGAACAGGTGGTGATGAACAATCAGAGGAAATCAACATTGCTGCGCTCTGCACTCGGATCACCTGGTCAGGAGAAGACTCCAGAAACTGCCAAAAATCTCAGTGTTACTCCAACATTAGAGAACCAACAGCAAAGCAGGAGATCTTTTTCGGAGACTGGAACAGCTATGAGACACAGGTTAACCATGACACACTCTCTGATTGTGATGATACTAACTTTGGTTGTTTTCATGGCTCAGTTGATCTTGAAGAATAGTACTTCAATGAAGAAGAAATGTCCCAGGAGGAAATTCTTGATGACCTACATACAACCTTTCTCAGACTTGAGAGAGAGAATGTCAGACTCATGAAGAAAAACGAAGCACAAAAGCATGACATTGATTGTTTGAAGAACATGTTGAAACTCTATGAAAGAGATCTTGAGAAAGCTGAAGCAGAGCTGAAAGAGGTAAAGGAGAAACTCAAAAAGGACTCACAGATCATAGCCAAATGGAATGGAGGTACTTCAGGTACATGTGGTCTGGGATTTAGTGAGAAACCTTCCTCTGCAAATGTTAATTATGCCTATCTAACTACAAGCTTTGTTAAAGAATCTGATAATGTGAGTACTGGAACCATTAACACTATAAAAAGTAAACCTACCTTTATCTGCCAGTATTGTTTTCAACCAGGCCACATTAAACCATTCTGCAGAAAATTTATAAAAGAATGTGGTAAGAAAACAGCCTCTGCGTCCAATGTTAATTCTACAACAGGTTCTGTTGTTAGACTAACATTAGGTGCAGGACAGAAAGGTAGGACTTGGATAGAAAAGGCTAAATCCCCTAAGATTAAAGTTGTATGCAATGTTGTTTTCTCTGCTGTGTACTCTAACCTTTCAGGTAAATGGTACTTCGATAGTGGATGCTCAAGACACATGACAGGCAGTAAAGAGAATCTTAAGCAAATGGTACCTTTGAGTGCTGGATCAGTGACATATGGAGGAGGCACCAAAGGAAAAATCATTGGCAAGGGGACACTGGATGTTGATGGATTCCCTCCCTTGAAGGATGTGTTGTTGGTAGATGGGTTAAAGGCAAATCTAATCAGTATCAGTCAGCTGTGTGATGATGACTTACTGGTTACATTTGATAAGATATCTTGTGATGTTTATGATAGTGACAATGTTCTTGTGATGACAGGTACTAGATCCAAGGATAACTGCTACCTAGCCCAGGAGGAAGCAGAATGTTTCCATGCCAAGATAGATGAGGCTTCTATATGGCATAGGAAACTTGGACATGTTCACTACAGAAACCTTGAGAAATTACAGAAAGTTGATGCTGTAAGAGGCTTACCAAAGCTGTCTTGCCCAGGTAAGCTTGTGTGTGGTGATTGCCTCAAGGGTAAGCAAACCAGAGCAGTTCATACACCTCTATAGGTACAGAATGCTAACCCTAGATCTAGTAGATGTTTTGAATTGCTGCACATGGACTTAATGGGTCCAATTGAGGTAAGTAGTCTCAGTGGTAAGAGATATGCCTTTGTGATTGTAGATGACTTCTATAGATACACTTGGGTAAAATTTCTTAAAGAAAAGTCAGAAGCTTTTGATCAGTTCAAAATTCTTTGTGCTAGTATTAAAAACTTGTATGGCTCCACTGTGACTAAGATTAGGTCTGATCATGGTAAAGAATTTGAAAATGCTAGTTTTGATAACTATTGCAATGCTAAAGGTATTTTCCATGAATTTTCAGCTCCTAAGACTCGTCAGCAGAATGGGATTGCTGAGAGAAAGAACAGGACTCTTCAAGAGATGGCCAGAGTTATGCTCAATGTTAAGGATTTATCCAAAAGACTCTGGGCTGAAGCCTTAAATACTGCTTGTCACATTAGTAACAGGGTGTATCTTAGACTTGGAACGAACATGACTCCTTATGAACTCTTGAAGGGTGTAAAATCAAATGTTGCATATTTCCATGAATTTGGATGTGATTGTTATCTACTTAATGACAGGGATTATCTGAGTAAATTTGATTCTAAAAGTGAAAAATGCATCTTTGTAGGATACTCAGCCAATAGTACTTCCTTTAGGGTCTACAATCTTAGATTGAAGACAATTCAGGAATCAGTGAATGTTGTGTTTGATGATTTCACTCTTGATACAGGTACTGGTGACATCTCAGTTCCCAATGTTGAACCAACAGTGGAAACCGAGAATGTTACTCCTGACAATGTTACACCAACATTGGAACTGGAAGCTGGAAACACTGAACAGGAGTCAGGGAACGATGTTAGACTAACACCAGCAAGATCTGATGTTAGACTAACAGCAGAGGATTCTGACTCAGAACATGAAGTTGCCTCTGAACCGAAAAGAGATCCCCCAGCTAGAATTTAGAAGGATCATCCAGCATCCCAGGTAATAGGTGAACTCACTGAACGGGTAAGGACACGAAACAGAGACAGACTTGACTATAGAGATATGGTAAAACTGTGTGTCTGTATGAACTTCACTTGTACTGTTGATAATGCCTCCTGTTTTGTCTCCGCCATAGAACCTAAGAATGTGAATGAAGCCCTTATTGATAACTTTTGGATTAATGCCATGCAGGATGAACTATTACAGTTTACTAAGAACAATGTCTGGATACTTGTACCTAGACCACCTAATGTTCATGTAATAGGGACAAAGTGGATATTTAAAAACAAGAGTAATGAGGAAGGGGTTATAGTTAGAAACAAAGCTAGACTAGTTGCTCAGGGGTACACACAGGTTGAAGGTGTAGATTTTGATGAGACTTTTGCTCCAGTTGCTATGATTGAATCTATTAGGTTACTTCTAGCCATAGCATGTTGTCTTAAGATAAAACTATACGAAATAGATGTAAAGGGTGCGTTTCTGAATGGACTGATTGATAAGGAAGTATATGTTGAACAACCAAAGGGATTCACAGATCCTAAGTATCCAAACCATGTGTACAAGCTTGAAAATGCACTGTATGGTCTTAAACAAGCACCTAGAGCGTGGTATGAAAGGCTTACAAAATTCCTTTTAAGTTTTGGTTTTGTTAGAGGTGATGGAGATAGAACACTGTTTGTCTTGAAGAAAGATTCTCATGTCTGTGTAGCCCAAATATATGTAGATGATATTGTTTTTGGCTCAACTAACAATTCTATTCTAGAAACATTTGTTGAATCAATGACAGGGCAGTTTGAGATGAGTATGATGGGAGAATTAACTTTCTTTCTTGGTCTTCAAGTAAAACAAACAGGTAAATGGGATTTTCCTAAGTCAGGAAAAGTATGCAAGGAATTTGGTGAAAAGGTTTGAATTGGCAGATTCAAAGCCTTGCAAGACTCCCATGTCTTCATATGTGAAGATATCCAGGGATGTTAATGGTGCCAATGTTGATCCAACATTGTACCGTTCAATGATAGGAAGCTTACTCTACTTGTCTGCTTCAAGGCCTGATATAATGTTCTCTGTTTGTGTTTGTGCTAGGTACCAGGCATGTCCAAAGCAGTCTCATCTGATTGCTGTGAAGAGAATTCTTAGATACATTTCTGGCACCTTGGCCCTTGGTATATGGTATTCCTATGACACTAACACCAATCTTGTAGGGTTCAGTGACTCAGACTGGGCAGGTGACACTGATGACAGGAAGTCTACAAGTGGAGGATGTTTTTATCTGGGGAACAACTTGGTCTCATGGTATAGTAGAAAGCAAAACTGTGTGTCACTCTCCACTGCTGAATCTGAATACATAGCAGCAGGCAGTTGTGTCACTCAGTTAGTATGGCTTAAACACATACTACTGGATTATGGGTTAGACAGTGATACCTTACTTATGTTTTGTGATAATCTTAGTGCTATAAGCATTTCTAAGAATCCTGTGCAACATTCCAAAACTAAACATATTGACATAAGACATCACTTTCTGAGAAACATGGTAGAAGATAAACTCATTGATATTGAACACATTGAAACCAACAATCAGCTTGCTGATATGTTCACTAAACCCTTAGATTCTGAGAGGTTCTTCAGTTTGAGGAATTCTCTTGGCATGTGCATTGTCTAGGGAGGTTAGTACACCAGTGTTGACATAACACCACTGTCTAGCACTGGTTATTGGTTGTGGTGTATCTGTAATTCTTCTGTTTCCTTTCTGCATTCTTTCTTCTTGCATATTACATCCTTGTTAGAGATTATGTTGGGTTGTGTGGTTAAACTGTATGAATAGCTGAGCTGACTGGTGGACAGGTACATATTAAAAGGTTTGAAAAGTTAAGAACTCTGTTGGTAGTCTGTGAATGTTAACCTAACATCTGGGAGAAGCTGGGGTACACAAAGCTCACTACTCTGATGTTATTCAGTTGTGACTTATCCATGTTAGGTTAGACAAAGCATGAAGAGAAGCTGGGGTACATGATGTTGAGAGCTTCATTGTCATTCAGTTGTGCTTATTTTTGTGTTTTGTCTATGGCCAAGGTTATGCATGATAGTGGTCCTTACTACTGGGGTGTTTGAAGTTTCGACTTCTTGCATTCAGTAGCATTGTTCACTTGGTATTTCGCTTGTAGACAGGTTGGAAAACAAGTATGCATGAGGAGTTGGGGTGGAGAAGTATATGATAAATGTATTGTCTTCATTCAGTTCCTTTGTACTTGCCTAATCTGTTGTTGATGGTTACGTTGATGGGGTGTGTGGGGTCTTGTGCTGCCCACATTCAGTGATGATACTGTCCTTTTACATTCATTAGCTTTTGTTCAACAAAGTTCACAAATAAAGAAAAAGTGATTTGTCCTGATTCCAGTCAGTATAATTGTTTGTACATGGTTACCATCTCCCAATGTTGCTCTAACATTGTTGCATTCATTCTTGTCTACATTCATTTTTCCCTTGTGTCGGTTTGGGCTTAGGGGGAGTAGTAATCCTAGGAATCATGTGTTGAGGCATACTTTGTGGGTAACTCACTGCAGGTAAAACACTATGTCTTGTGATCTTCTATGTTATGGGAACATCTTTTCCCTGGATATGTATATCCACTCTGTGTTTTTCTATTTGATGCGTTACTTACTCATACTGATGATCTTAACCTATGTCTTTGTACCTATGTACTTGGGTGAGGGTTCAGATTAGTTTACACGAATATCTCACTCTCTCACATGATGCTGCCTTGGATGAAGCCCTGCACCTACAACTTCCCTCCCTGATGTTAACTTACCAATGTTAGTCCAACATTGATACATTGTAACTTATAAGTTTTCAGGTTTGAAGACCGCTCTGGTTACGTGTTAATCCAACACTGACACGTGGTAAGGTGAACATGGGTATGATCGTGTGACAGTGGTCCGATTATGTTGGTAACATGTTACAACACCATTATCGCTACTCTTCAGCTGATTATTGTATAATTTGCCCTAATTCCCTTCTACTGTGTACGCGCTCAAAATATTTGCAAAAACAACTCTCTCTGCAAAATCAAGTCTCGATTTTTCTTCTCTAAATTCACTCTAACAATGGCACGCAAGGCTTCCATTGACACTCTTGCAGCTGCTGCCGAACAGATGGAGCAACCTAGACGCCGCAGGACCAGAAGTGCAACTGCTGAAGCCATTACCGCCGCCGCACCAAAGAGGAAATCCACTTATCAACGGCGTAAGGGCAAGAAAGCAGCGAAGGGTGATGTTGATTCAACACCAAAAACTTCTGAGCAAACCTCCACTCCCACCAACCCTGAAAACGAGGTAATGATGGCTAACCCTACTCTGGATATACCTGATACTACTGTTGTTGGTATTGAGGGGGAGAAAGAGGCCCCTGGTGTTGTTGTGGGTGAGTCTGAGGTGGTGCATGAAGTCCCTGAGGGTAATGCTGGGGATGAATCTGTGGTTGCTGAGGAAGTGGCTGAGCAGGATACTGCTGATGAGATGGAGACTCTTCCTGAGGAGATGATCAGGATGAGGAGACTGTGGCTGAGAAGGTTACTACTGAGGGTAACCAAGATGATGGTGAAGAGGATGACAGTCAACCTGAAGAGGTTGAGAGAGAAGAAGAAGAGAGCCTGACTCTCACTGACTTAGCTACTGCTGCTAAGAAAATAAAGGGAAAGCAGGTGATGGTTGAAACTTTTGAGTCTGAGTCAGAAGAAGAAAAAGAGGAGGAAGAGGATAAAGAAGAAGAGGAAGTGGAGGAGGAAGTGGAGGAAGAAGACCAACAAGTAGGTGATGACCCTGCTGATGTTACTCCAACATCAGATGAATACTTTGATCTGCTTGAGGAGGAGTATCCCAAGAAGCCTTATTCTGGCTTTTATATGTCTGTTGAGGCAGAAGAGCTGTGGGAGGCTTATCAAGCCAGGGTGATTCACACTGAGAGGAACATTGATGAGGAAATGTTCAAGGAGAATAGGTTGTTTGAGCTGCTGGAAGCTAGAGGAGTGTTGGGCTCTGTGATGAACCAGTCATCATATGTCCCTGATGTGATCAGAGAGTTCTACATGAACCTCTCTCAATGGGTGTCCCACCAGGAATCTCCCAAGTTTGGCAAAGCTTGGGTCAGGATGAATGTCTATGACATTAGCCCCTCTGTGATCAATGAGGCTTGGGGACTTCCTGATCCTGAGGAGACTGAGGATCCTAGCATGGATGAGGTGATCACTGACCTCACTGGTGGACTGACAAGGAAATGGAATGACAGTTTTCCAACTACAAGGCTGACATCCTTAAGTGCTGTACTTCACAAGCTCTCCACCTACAACTGGCTGCCCTCTTCAAACACCACTGTTATGACAAAAGAATCTGCAAGGCTGGTGTACAAACTGAAGAATGGGCTGAGTGTGAACATAGGGGAGAAGGTTCTGAGGCACATGAGGGAAGTCACAACCAAGGCAAAGGGAATTATTCCATATCCTTCTCTGATATCCAGCATTCTAGTGAAGCAAGGCTTCAAGACAAAGAAGACAGAAGACTGGATCAAGAACAAGGCCAAGATGATCATCACCAGGAGCTACTTCACTCAGATCAGGATTCAAGATCTGCCATGGAATCCCAATGATGGAGCTGGTCCAAGCAGGAAGAAGAAGAAGAAGAAGACTCACAAGTTTGCTGCTTCTTCAGTTCCTGTGACTAGTGGTGACAGTTGTTCTGTCATTGCTGATGCCTTTGTGGAGGAGACCCTGGTGTGGCTGGACAGAGAGTACAAAGATACCCAGAGAGAGATAGCAGACAAGCAAGTAAGGCTGCAAGAGATAGACAGCCTCAGGAAGCATTTGAGGGATCTGCCTTCCTCACAAAAAGGGGGAGAATGATCAAATTTCAAAAATTTCTTAGTTCTGTTATGTTTCTGTCAGTATGAACAATTTTATTTTCCTTGTTTGTTTTCGGTTTCATCAAGGAGCATGTTCCTTGCTACTTAGTATGGTCTGTAATTAAGTACATTTCTATCTTGTTGCTTACTGCTTCTGCTTATGATCATTGAACTTTGGATACTAAGTACTAACTCTGTTTTGCAGGTGTTAACTGGTCTCTGATGTTAAAATAACATTGAGATGTTCAATGTTAGAACGGCTGTCTAGTTTCGATGTTAAGCCAACATTGACAAAAATAGAGAGATGTTATGACAACATTGAAAGTATCAATGTTAGAATAACATTGAGATGGTGCCTTCTGATTTTTAGGGGGAGTGTACTTATTTTCCATTGTGATCTGATAGTTAAGTTTGTTTGAATAATTTGATCTGATTAGAACAGGTTCTTAGGTTTTGTGATTAAGGCAAAAGGGGAGAGATTGAAAGTGCAGGTGTTCGATCAATGTTAGTTTAACATTGAAAGTGCAGGTATTCTGTCAATGTTAGTTTAACATTGAGAAGTCAATGTTAGAGTAACATTACTGGAGCAGAATCCGATTGACAATCTTGATTATATTCTTTATTATTGTTTTGCCTTATTCACTTAACTGACTGAGTTCCACAGTTGTAATTGTCTTTGATTATTATTCAGGAAACAAACTTGTCATAGGTTGGACGCTCAAGTTTCCAAGAAGGAAAGTTTCCTTAATTACGCAAACCACTCTACAAGGAAAGTTGAGTTCGAGTGGAACTAGGAATGCTTTCCAAGATCAGTCCTGGTTTGAAGAAGGAGTCTTTTCCTAGTTAGATCACTAACGAAGGAACTATTATTCAAGAAGGACTGCGAGACCAAGGAAGTAGAGTTCAAGAAGGAAACTAGGAGAATTACCAACCGTGTACAACACACCTTGAAGTCGAAGATCAAGAACCTATATATAGGTGTGAAGTACATCCAGACAAACACGAGACAAGAGCCAATCAATCCAAGAGATTAATTTACAGGTGTTGAACGTTGGCAAAGTTTGTGAGTTGTTAGAATAAATCTAAGAGTGAGGAGCTGTTAGAGTTAGTCGAAGCAATTCTTGTGTGCTTTGCTTAGTTCAATCAATTTAAAAGTGACGAGCTTGAGAATTGAGAGAAGGACCTTTGTTAAAACCTTCACGGGTTATTTTGCCTAAGGCTCGGAAGTTAATATAATTCTATATTCAGTTCTTAAAACTGGTGTTTGTTTATTCCGCTGCACTATTCTTCTGGTCTGTTGTTAAAGTAACATCACTGAGTTAACAACGTTGCAAATCTGCTGTTAATTCTCCAGTGTTAAGTTAACAACAACAACGTATCAACCCGATCCACAATTTCAGATTTATTCATCAACCTAACATCACGCTTGGGAAACAGATGATCTGTTGACACTTTTTTAGGACAGATTTGTAGATTAGCTTCGAAGTTTTTTTTTTCTTTGTCTTGTGTGGAAGAATTGTATCCCTGGACAAAGTTACAGAATGAATATTTAAAAAAATGAGACATGTTCAGGTGCAAAAGCAATATCTGATTTATGCTGCTAATGCTTTACAAACTCAACAATTTATGTATCTCTTTTTAACCAAACTTCGCCACAAAACACATGGAAGAGATATGGCTTGTCTTTTTATTAAGAAAATAACCTCTATTCATATAAACGGGACAGT
Organism: Linaria vulgaris; assembly: GCA_948329865.1. NCBI lineage: Eukaryota > Viridiplantae > Streptophyta > Magnoliopsida > Lamiales > Plantaginaceae > Linaria > Linaria vulgaris. The sequence continues at coordinate 6,480,077 of OX415251.1, forward strand.
CATAACGGTAAAGGATAAAGGCCACAAACCATGACCGTTATCGTGATCTACTATAGAGAATACCCCATGAACACGTTAAAATTCCTCCTTTTTTTTTTTTTACTATTTTTCTCACTCACATAGAACACCACTATGTTCATAGTTTATTGGTCCTTAAGAAGATAAAAACTAAAGGGATCAATTTCTGTTACGTTAACATTGCGTTATTAGCGGTATTCGAGAAAAGGGCGTGTAAGACAAAGTTTGTAGCATCAATCGAGGATCTTGCTCTGTTCTTGTCGATTGTGATCGTACTATTGATATTTCTATTAACAGATTATTCTAGTTGATTAAGACCAGGCTAGATGTTCTTTTGGCAAGTAATAATCATGTTTATACAAAAGTGATGACTGATGTAATACTAGTTATACATCTGTTGTTTCAAGGTTGAAAAAAGTCAATAGACATTTGTAGTGAAGTCATCTTCAGTGGATCTTTTGAAAGTATTGTTAGGGTCTTAGGGAACATATCTGAAGCATTATCAATTAATGCTCTTAAACATTTTCTGATATCATTGAAAGACAAATTTATGTGCTTATGTTTTTCAAGTTCATCAGCCACCACATATCCACCTGAATATTTATTACTCAATCTAAAATATATACAGCACCCTTCTGCCTTTTCAAAGGACAAAATATAAGACAAATCTAAATAAATCACAGATTTTTGAGGGAGTAGTTAGGGAACAATATGAAGCTAATGCATATGGTTCACTTGTTTGTTTGGTTGTAAGACAAAGCCACCACATATTGACCATTCAATCTGAATTTCGGATCAAGGAGAAATGAATGCTATATTCACTTATAAATACAACACATTTCTCAGCTTCTAGCAGCAACCAGTCCTCAAGATAAAAATATATCTCAACCTTCACTGCCTACATAGAAGAACTGTTATCATTATAAGACTCTTCCATGTGCTTTTTGACAATAAAAATATAAAAGTTAACAGTTCTTTTTTTTCTTTGTCTTGCGTGGAAGAATTGTCTTACCTACATAGAAAACTTTCACATTGATAGTTTATTGGTCCTTAAGCGAAGAAAATGGGGCCGATACCCTCATGACGTATAGTAATATGCCCTATCTATACCATTTCACAAAAAAGTACGCTTATGAGACAAACTATGAGTTAAGAAAAACCAGTAAAGTCGACCGGTGCTCAGAGCCCTGGCTCTCCTTCCACTGCTTGGGAGCTTACGATTTCGTGTTTTGTAACATCAAGTTCTATTGTATTAGCTATGATTTCTGCTTGGGAGCTTACGATTTCTTGTTTTGTAACATCAAGTTCTATTGTATTAGCTATGTAAATCAGATACACTATGATGAGCGTATTTTAGGAGGCCCAAAGTGGTTTGGGCCGGCCTATCCAAGAAAGGCCCAATAATGAAACTATCGAATCGAGCCCGTTCGACTGTTATTGAGATTGTCGAACCGAGCCCCGTTTGACTGTTATGCTCCGCACTCCGCATGGGCCCCACGGGACGGGGTCTATAAATACCCCGTTTTCGATATTAATGCACGCATTCATTACCACTAACCAACAGATAACAACCGAATTCGTCCGTTCAATTGTTCCATGATTCGATAGTTATCACTCGAACCATCCGTGATTCGAGAGTTCCCAGTCCCGAACCGCATTCGTTCGATAGTTTCTCAAATTCGAGACTCAGAAGTGTCGAACCATCCTGATTCAACTGTTTTCTCATATTCGAGGCTTTGGAGAATCGAACCGTCCGGGTTCGACCATTCACAGATTTGACCATCATAGGACTATCGAACCCTCACCGTTCGATAGTTAGCCGCTTAGGGTTAATTTGGTCATTTTGCTTAGTTTGCTTGTATAAGGTATTCCTGACCAAGCTAATTCATTCTCTGTAATAGAATAACATTATTTTGGCGTTATCAGGCCCATTGTAACGAGTTTCACGGTGTATTGTAACCCAGGCGAAATAAGACCAAAATAAACTGAATATGTGATGTTAATATGCAGTAGAAACTAGAAAGATCAAAGTAAATCAAATTAACTGAATATGTGAAGTTAATATCCAGTAGAAACCTCAAAATAAAAACAGATAAATTTCTGATGTTTTAAGGTGGAAAGAAGTCAATAAATTACATTTGTTGACAAGTCAACTTCAGGGGACCTTCTGAAAGTGTTGGTATGAGACATTTACAATTGCAAAAGTTCAATTGGTTAATGTTGTTGATTCTTTAAAAAGTCCTCAACAAATCAAATCATCCTATTCTAAATCGTAATTGATTAAAATGATTTGAGTCCACAATCCAATCTATGATGATGAAACTGTATCAATAAAATTTCAATACTTCTACATATTGTGATGGGGATAAATTAAGATTGGCTCAAATTCAGGATTGGGCCGGCCCAGCAGCAAACCCATTTAATACGAGAGGATCGAACATGTCTGGTTCGATGTGGGACCAGCATCAAACCACACCTGTTCGATGCTGACTCTCTCGCATTTGGAGGGTCCCACGGGACGAGGTCTATAACTACCCCGCCCTTGACCTTCCAAGAGATATTTGTACGCACAATATCTATCGTTACCACATCGAACGTCTGGATTCGACTCACTTTACTGTTCGATACTACACAACGTTCGACACTAACCTCCCAGATCCAAACCAAGATCGAATCAGTCCCCATTCGAGGTACTGCAATGTCGAATCACTGCGGTTCGACACTACCGCATCGAACAAGAACCATTCGACATTTCTTTAATTCAACCATACACGCTCTCGAACCAACCACGTTCAATTTACAACAGCATCGAACCAAACACGTTCGATACGAGCATCGAACGTCCCCAATTCGATCTACACGTTTATTTATCTTATTAGAATATCTAGAGCAATTCAATACTTGTAATAGACAGTAGGTGTTCAGGACCAAGTTAGTCCGTTTATTTGTCAGGCCCGTTTGTAATTGTCTTTGGTGTATTGTAACTCGGACGAAATAAGATCATAAGCTTTCGGATGAAAAGAAGGAAACAAGAAAGAAGATCAAAATGGAAATAGACAAAAATGAAAAGCAATCCGACCCTGAGGAGCAGGCACGAGATAAAGCATAGAGTCGGTTATTAAAACAGTGGCAAGAATGTAAAATGGAACCCTTAGGGGAATTCAAAATTGTGCAGCTATTTAGGGAGAGCACAGAAGAAATAATAAAGATTGGGGCAGAAATGGACCGAATAATAGAGGCAGCTTTGGTGGACTGTCTCAGGCGCAATTTAGATATATTTGCATGGTCTGATTCCGATTTACTCGGGATAGTTCCAGGATCATAGTACATCGCTTAAATGTAGACAAGAGCGCAAAGCCGATACGACGAAAGAAGCGGAATTTTAGCAAGGGGAAGAATGAAGCCGCTGAAAAAGAAGTACAAGAACTCTTAGCAGCACGACACATTTATGCGATAAGGTTCTGAGAATGGTTGAGCAATATCGTTTTAGTTATGAAGAAAGAAGCGACATGGAGAATGTGCGTGGATTATACGGACTTGAACAAGCATTTCCCTAGGGATCCTTTTCCATTGCCTCGGATAGACCTACTGGTTGATTCGACTGCAGGATGTGGTTACTAAGCATGATGGATGCAAAAAGTGAATTTCACCAGATATTCATGGTAGTGCAAGATCAGAGCAAAACAGCTTTTGTCACGGATACATGAGTGTACTTGTGACGCCCCGACTTTTTTACTTTAGTAAATATAATCCGATATTATATATATAAATGAGTATATTTGGCCAGCTTATGCATTAACCTTCACAATACTTAATTGAAGGACTTTTTATGAATGGTGCATCACTTATATACCTTCGTTAGTTTGTCTGTATGTATAGTAGCAGGTAATTATAATAAGTTAATGAACGTGCTAAGTTAGCTTGTTAAATATGAGTTAGCATATGTGGTGATCTGAAAATAAGTGTGCAGTTATACCGATTTTAAACGGATTAACGGATTTGTGAATATTAAGGAGATGGTACTTGTGTGAGTTCTGATTGGAAATCGAAGTATTCTTATATAGATTCTTATGCGTCAGGATATTTGAGTTAGGCGTTGCCTTACTCTCTCGTACTTGCTCTACTCTACAGGTGCATTCAGGGCGTGTATATATATATATATATATATATATATATATATATATACGTACAAAAATTATTTTCGAAAAGCTGGAAGGTATGTGCTAAATGTTTTATGATCACATTACATTTGTTTATACTTACGTAGTAATATGCTCATTCGTTATCATGATCGTCTGTTATTGTATTCGTGCAACTTGCTACTTGTGTGTCTGTCATGATTTTCAGTATCGAACGTTTTGGTTTTGAATTGGATCCACGACTTGGTCTGCATGGGGGTACTAATGGGCGGCAGAGGGCTAGCCAGTGGACCTTGCGACGCCTTGCCCCTTTCCCTTAAAAGCATCAGAAGGTTGTTGCTTTTGAGGGGATCAACGAGCATGTACCTAGGCATGCATGAACGTTTTCAAGGTCGCTCCTTGAACGGGGTGACAAGGTAACGAACGTGGGTGTTATAAGGCGGAAATGAGTCAACGACTTAGTAAACGGTAAACGCCCCCTAATATGACTGAATGTGAGTATATGCTTAACTGCCTAACCTGTTGCAATTATCTGTTTTATTCTCTTGTACACCTTGCACACACTCATAACACCACTGAGATTTTTATCTCACTTGCTTGCCTTTCCTTCTAGTGTGATGTAGGCAAAACTTGGGATCAGTGGAGAGAGAAGACCGAAGAAGCATAGAGCTTAGCTGCAGTATTTACTTTCCTTGTTCGAGATTCTTTTCTTTATTTCAAAACTTTGATGTTGAGAACTAGTTTCCTTTTTCCGGTTTTAGATATTACTTTCATGTCATTGGATCTTGCTATTGTATTTTGCCGCATTTAGGCCTTTGGAGTTATTAAACCTTTTATAAATTATTCAGTTGAATTTGGTTATTTGATTAAAAGCTTAGTATATTTTGCGCCAAGTTCGAAATAGCTAAATTATGAAATATCTTATGTTGTCGTCTTGATTCTCAAAACACTTAGAAGTCAAAAGTCAGAACTTAATGTCAAAAGCGTAGTTTACGAGCACCCAATGTTCATAAAATTATAAAACTTATCTCAACCCAATAGTTGAAAATGAAAATATTAAATCAAATAGGACTTTCAGCATCATCAAAGAGCATTACTAAAACATGCATCATCACATAGATAATCATATAAGGCGAAAAAAGTGAGATTGTTAAAGTCGTTGATCATTTAGGAAGAAACAAAGCAAAAGTGCAGTATGGACTATCTAGAAAGTTGTAGCGGAAGCTAGTCATTATAATATCTTATCTTTAAACGTTATATTGACATGCTCCCGCAATATTCTTTAATTAAATTACTCACACGGCACTTCTGCTTAAATCTTAAAAAAATAAAAACCACCACGCTGAAGCTTTTGTTTTCCTGTTAATCTTAGGTCATGTTTATTTATGTTATAATGTTGGTTTTAGAATTTTTCTTTGATGTTGCTAGAGCTGTGTCTGATATCATCATTCTCATTTTTTTACCTTTCTGCAATACTTCTTGCACATAACTTACTTCTAGGATATAATTGTTGAGTTAATTGCTTTAAACTTATAGCATAGGTGAACCATGATCGATATCCTTTCTTTTCTTGCCTAACTTTTTATCTGATATTTTGTGTCTTGTATCTAGTTTGTTTGTCTATGTTGATCTATCTTACAAGACAACGCTGTGCTTTTCTACTTTACTTGAAAGACTTACTTTATCAAGAACGAAACTATATAAACGTATGTTGGGAATGTGAAAGATTTGATATAGAGTTGACTTATCAACTAGCTCTTTAACTAATAATTGAATTTGGGGACCAAATTCCTTGAAGGAGGGTAGATTGTAACGCCCCAATATTTTTTGTATAGATTAATAGGATTTTTTTTTTCTATTTTTACTTAGCCTTGCATAATTAAATTAGTGTAAATATATTTACTGGTAATTACTGATACAAGGTAATGCCGTTCGGGTTGAAGAATGCAGGAGCAACATTTCAAAGATTGGTGGCCAAAATATTTTACCATCAATTTGGAAAGTCAATGGAGGTGTATACTGATGACATGCTTGTGAAAAGTCTCAAGGACGAGGAGCATGTGCGACACTTGGATGAGGCTTTCGCCATCATGAGAACCTACGGAATGAAAATTGAACCCCAAGGAATGCACTTTTGGGGTGACGGCGGGGAAGTTCCTAGGCTATGTGGTGAATGAAAGAGGAATCGAAGCCAATCCCGATAAAATAAAGGCGGTGTTGGATCTACCATCACCAAGAACAGTGAGGGACGTCCAGTGTCTGGTGGGCCAATTGACAACCTTGGGAAGGTTCATATCGACATCTGCAGAAAAGAACCTTCCCTTCTTTAAAGTCATGAAGCGAAGCAAAGATTTCATTTAGACGCCGGAATGTGATGAGGCTTTCAGGCAAAGCCCACCATTGTTAGCGAAATCGGAGGAAAATAAAAATGTTGTATCTATATCTAGCGGTATCCTCACACGCCATTAGTACGGTACTAGTCAAGCAAAAGGGAGCTCAAAAATTACCCATTCACTATGTGAGTAGAGTTCTACAGGGGGCAGAAAGGAATTACTTGGACATAAAGTTGTTCGTGTTAGCAATTGTTGCTACCGCACAAAAACTGAAACCATATTTTCAATCTCACCCAATCACGGTGGTGACAGACAAACCTTTGAAGCAAGTACTGGCAAGGCCCGAAAAATTTGGCAGATTGGGTAAATGGGCAATTAAGCCCAGTGAATTCGGATTGGAGTTTAAGTCGCGAACTGCAATCAAAGCACAGGCTTTAGCGGATTTCATGGCTGAGACTCTGGGAAACAGTGTATCCGAGACCGCAAACTGTATATTTTCTATATCAGACCAAGTCGAAACCAGCAGGGCAACCACAACATGGATATTACACACGGACAGATTTGCAACCACTCACGGGGGAGGGATTGGAATCCATTTTCTGTCCCCGGAGCGAAGAGAGTTTGAATTCTTTATCAGCCTAAACTACATGGTAACGAATAACGAAGCCGAGTATGAAGCAGTTATTGCCGGTATCAAAATGGCTTTTGGACTCAACATTGAATATTTCGATAATTCACCGACTCGCTCCTAGTGGCAAATCATTTTCTGGGAAAATATGAGACGCGAGAGGAGACAATGAAATTGTATGCCGCAAAGGTAAAAGAATTGGCAAAGAATTTCAAATTCTTTGACATTACTCAAATCCCAAAGGACGACAATGCAAAAAAAATGCGCTTTCTAAATTCACGAGTTCTTCAGAGATTCTGATAGAGAAGAGAGTCACACTCATGGCCGTTGACAAGCCATCGATCGGAATATCAAAATATAATGCCACAGAGGCGTGAGTGGAATTTATATTGGCAATACAAGAAGACCCATCTTGGAAGGACGAGATTATGATTTATCTTCAGCAAGGTATTCTCCCGACAGATCCGAATGCACAGCGCATAATACGATATAAGGCCTACAGATTTACTATCAGCAATGGAGAGCTATGCAAAAGATCTTTCGAAGGACCACTACTGAGATGTTTGACACCAACCCAAGGCGAATATGTCATGAAAGAAATTCATGCAGGGTGCTGTGGAAATCATTCCAGGGGACGAGCTTTGGTTCAGCGAATATTGCGCCAGGGATATTATTGGGTAACTCTATTAAAAGATGCGACAACTTTTTCAAGGAAATGTGACGGCTGTTAGTACCACGCTCATCTCATTCATAGACCTGCACGACAGCTACAACCCATCGACGTGGCATGTCCATTTGACCAATGGGGAGTTGATATTGTAGGACCTTTTCCCCCGGCCAAAGGTCAAAAGCGATATTTGGGAGTGGCAGTTGAGTATTATACCAAAAGGGGCGAAGCGGAGGCTATGGCGTTAATCACAGAGAAGAATATGATTGAGTTTATCTGGAAATACATCATATGTCGTTTTGGAATTCCAAGGTCTATTATATGTGATAATAGCATGCAATTCAGCGAAAAGGAGATTAAATCATGGTTCGCGGAATTAAAGATATCCCACAATCTGACCTCAGTCTATTATCCCCAGTTAAACGGTCAAACGGAATCCACCAACAAAACATTGAAGGATTACCTTGAAAGGAGGGTGAGAAGCCCATGAAAAACATGGCTAGAAGAGCTTCAAGGAACATTATGGGCATATAGAACAACTCCAAGAACATCGACAGGGGAGACTCCTTTTGTTCTTGTCTATGGTACCGATGCTGTTTTGCATGCAGAAATAGGTATGCCAACATGCAGTATTAACGAATACGACCCGGAGCAGTCAGCCCGATTAAGACAAATGGATATCGATATGATAGGTTCGGCGAGGGATGATGCGTATCAACGTACAGTTGCTTTTAAGGCAGCAATGGCCAAAAGCTATGATAAAAGGGTTCAGTTCTGAAACTTTGAAGTAGGTGATTTGGTCCTAAGAAGCATTACGGCAAAACAACATATCGAAAAGCTCGAACCAAAAAGGGAGGGGCCTTTCAGAGTCATACGAGCAAGTTCACGAGGATACTATTACTTGGAAAATCTACAAGGTGTTCAACAGAAGTGTCCATGGAATGTGCAACATCTTAGACGTTACTATGCATAGAAATTGAAACAATTTAATCTGGTGTTCAGATAATTGTATGAACTACGAAGGCCTGAGTCCCATGCAAAATGGGAAACGTAGGCACCTAGGTAAATATCAATCTTAGTCCTTTTTGAGTTAATAATTATAATTTCTATCCATTAAATGACGAAGGTGGGAATAACGGTGGAATAACAGGCCCAAAGAGGTTCAACCCCTCATGCTCGACATGAACGTCATGACGGAGGAATAAGAGGCCCAAACTGGTCCAACCGCTCATGCACGACACAAATGTCATGACGGCGGAATAAGAGGTCCACCCCTCATGCTCGACACGAACGTCATGACGGTGGAATAAGAGGCCCAAAGTGGTCTAACCCCTCATGCACAACATGAACGTCATGACGGCAGAATAAGAGGCCCAAAGAGGTCCAACCCCTCATGCACGACACGGGAGTCGTGACGGGGGAATAAGAGGCCCAATTAGGTCCAACCCCTCATGCACGACATGAGCATCATGATGACGAAATAAGAGGCCCAAAGTGGTCCAACCCCTCATGCACGACACGAACGTCATGAATTGCTCTGTTGTGATAGGCATGATTGGTTCCACATAATCTGTGATTTGAGAAGTAGAATTGATGTTGTTGGTGCTGCTTCTGTTTCCATTGTAACTTGGCTTGAATCTGGCAAGTTTGTGGCCTGGTGGATAACCATATATTTCATAACATGAATCAACTGTATGATTGGTTTTTCCACACTTTGTGCAAGGAGCTCTACAAGTGTTCCTGTTATATAGGAAGATTGATTACTTATTCTAATGATAAAGAAGGAATATTACAGCTCATAATCTAAGTGTTATTACAGCACATTCATGTCATAATGCTAAGTGTTATTACAGCACATTCATGTCATAATGCTGATACATGTGTTGTATCAGCATGTGTTCTTTATAATGCTGATACATGTGTTGTATCAACACTTTTAATAAAGCTTTTTCATGTGTTGTATTAGCACTCTTCATAGAGCTGATACATGTGATGTATAAGCTTCCTTTCTCTTGCTGAATGGATGAATCAGCACATATCTTCAGCTGATGAGAATGAGATTTTTCATACTTATATCCATCCCTTATGAAGATTTGTTTTCTCAACCTCAAGATCTTATATCTCGGTAACTTAGTTACGCTATCGAACGATAAATTTTCTAGTTCTAGCGACATGTTACTGAATTTTCCTATTCTGGAAGAATTGTTACTACAATGTTGCATATGTCGGCACGTGAAGTCCGTTGAAATCAATGCTCCCGCACTAATTCGATTCGTTCGTTATGTTCCTTATGGGAGACACGGTCCCTATGATCATTTAATCAAGATTGATGGAGCAAAGCTTGAAAAGTTCGAAACTTGTGGTGATTTGCTAGATAGTTACGTTTTAGTTGCATAGCATGTTTTACCAGCAGCCCACGAGACTCTACTCTACGCTTAGAATTAGAGCTCGTGAACTATTGGAAGGATTTATGTCAACTCTGAAGAATCTAATAATGTCAAAAGAAATCGTTAAGGTTCGCACGTCGTGGTCTCTACACATTAACACTTTACTTATGTGTAGTTTGGATTTGATTAATAATCCCTTGTCAACGTTCAGCAAATTTGTGTTCAGTTTTATCTAACCATTGATTAATGTCTGGTCTTATTATTTTCAAGGCCCTTACAGAATCAAGCGCATATTTTCTTCATCCGTGCTTCATTCGACTGAAGAAACTTACATTCGAACATGTCATAACAAATGAGTTGTTGACAAAGTTTCTTCAAATGATGCCATAGCTTGAATCACTTTCCCTCTATGTGGTAAGCCATTGACATAAAAGAAAATGAATTACTTTAGAGCTAATACAATTGTAATTCTAAAGTTACTTTCGTCTTCAGACTGGGGAAGAGATGAAAATGTTCTCATCGGGTATTGCCTCTCGCCTCAAGGTCGTACAGTTGTTTTGGTTTGAAGGCACACCGCGTCAAATTCAGTTTGCTAAGTCCCTGCTGAAAAACGCAGACAACCTCGAGAAACTCTCTGTCTTTATTGCTTATAAAGCATTGGTGCCAGTGGCTAAAATCACGAGCTTCCTCTTGACTTGTCATAAACGCTCGGCTCATGCAATATGTTGAGGTCATTCCATATAGGTATCTTTCTTGATGTATACTTTTAGTTTATCTTGATGAGTATATTTTGTTTTACCACATTGCATTTCTTTTTGAGTTACTATGATGTTGAAAAGCTCATATAGATTTGTTAGTCAAGGTTGGCCTATAGATGGGAATTTTGGATTTTCGAACTCACTTCATTTTTTGCAGTGCTAACAAGCGTGATTTAACGGGTGCATGATGCCTGAACATGTGGTGCTTTGGATGTCTATGTGCGTAGACGTCTCGTACATAACGTAATATTTTTTAATACGATCACTAGTTGATTGAGACTAGAGTTTTGACACGTGAGAAGTGAAAATATTACATTCAAATGCTAATTTGATATTAGATGTTAGTAAACTGATTATCGACAATTTTTCCTGCACTTATGCTAATCTATCGTTCCCCAGGAAAGGATCATTCTTTTCCTTGCAGAGATATTATCGGCCAATATATATTAGTCGCAAAATATAAATGGTACAGAGTTGACATTAGTCTTCTTTTCGTGTATCATGTTACTGAAAAACCAAGATTGCTACCAGTCAATAACATTTAGCTATGGATCTTGTACTTAGGAAAAATAAGCTCAATGCAGAATTTGTAATAGAGAAAGATACTCTACTTGTGTTGAAACAGGATATAATGCCTTGACCATGAAACCAAGTTGATTTTTCAATTAATCATGTTTATCTGAAGTAGCAATAAATTTGGTCAACTAACGAGGTTGATCTCATTCCGGCTGTGGTCCTAAAAGTAAAGTATTTGATCAACTCACTAGGAAGATCAGCAGCATTTATGATTGTTGGTTGTGCTGTCAAAATATAAAACATTGGTAAAAAATCTAAATTACGATTGTTGGTTGTTCTGTCAAATGATGATTACAAGGTGGGTCTTGGTGAATTAACACCATTTCCATCATGTCTATTGAATTCCAAATATCATCAAATTTGTTTGTATTTAAGGTCCTCATAGTTAACATACACATTTCAGGAGGTCCATTTGAAGGAGTTGGTAGGGAACATTGTGAAACAAATTCATATAAAAGCTTTTGTGATTATATGAAAGACAAATTCATGTGCTTTTGCTTCTCAAAGTCCACCTGCATCCATCACATATTGGCCACTCAATTCTGAATCTCTCATGGATAAATGAATCTCATGTTCACTTATAAATACAACACATTTTTCATCTTCTGGCAACACCAATTAACCAACCCTCAAGATCATCACATCATTTCTTTACTATTATCATTTGCTACTAGAACAACTTTCTTTTTCTTTGCATAGAATTCTGAGATTTCACAAGAGTAATACATATATCAATGGCAATTCCCAAGATACTTAGACGTTCTTTGTCAGCTGGAAAAAGATGAACTTCAACGGGAACCGATGTTCCAAAGGGACATTTTGCTGTTTACGTCGAAATAAGTGAGAAAAAGCGCCTTGTCATCCCATTATCATACTTGAACCACCCTGAATTTCAAGATTTGCTATGCCAAGCCGAAGAAGAATTCGGGTTCAATCATACAATGGGCGGCCTAACCATTTCTTGCAGTGAAGATTTATTCATCGATTTAACCTCTCGCTTGGAGCAGATGACTCGTAGCTACATTTCTTAGGACAGATTTGTAGACTAGATTCACAATATATTTATTTAATTTGTTTTGTGTGGAAGAATTGTATCCCTGGACAAAGCAACAGAGTTATATATACAATGAGAATTATGTATGCAAAAACATTGTCTAGTCTATGTCATTATTTTTGTACAAAGAGATAATTACAGTTATCGAAGTCGCAAGCCAAGAATAGTTATAACGAAGAAACTATTCCAAGTATCCTAAAACACTTTGAATTTCACATGGTTTAACACATTTGTTTGAGAAACAGAAAAGTTATGTTACTAATATTGAGTTTACACCCGAACAGAACTTTCATCTCCCAATAACCAAGCCGTAGCATAGTCGAGTTTGAAGTACTATACACTACACCACGAGATTAATATAGGACGACAACACCTCACTCCATAATTGTATCATAGTCATCCGCCATATTCATTTTACCATTGCCAAAATATACTTGATCTATGGTCTTCATTGATTGAGTCGGTGTTGAATTAGGGAGATTTTCTTCACACGCTTAAACAATCTACCGATGCCATCAATGAGGATCTTTCTTTGTGCAACTAATTAGCTTGCTTAACAGAAAGGGTCCATAGTTTAAACATGACACACAGTTAAGGAAAGTACATAATCACCTCAGAAGCCAATTTCTTTACCCAATTACAGTTTCCTTCAATCCAATTGGGAAACATTTACATGAATTTTTAAGCCAGTGATGCAAGGCCCCAAACTCAAGTTAGCGGGCGTAGGTTTGAATCCCAGTTTTAATAATTTGAGATTAAAATCATTTTACATATATTAGAGGGCACGTTTCACATAGTTTCATAGGTTAGGAGATGGGAGAGGGGTGCTGGTCACGTGAAGAAATCTAAATGGAATATTCCGACAATTTTGACCGTAAAATAGAGGTCAGGTGAATAGCACAATCTGACAAATGTTAGGGGGTTTAGTGGTCAAAATCATTTTTCAAAGCGGTTGATGTTTTAATCCCTTTTAAATAAATCTGAGCATGTAATCATAATAATGCATAAAACTCCGAATTATGGTTCTTAACAACTAAGGCCTTGTTTGTTTCCCCAAAAGATAAGGAAAAAAGAAAAACAACGAAGAAAAATCTTTTTTTTTTCTTGTTGTTTGGTAAATTGAGATATCCTGGAAAAGAAAAAAAAAATTGGAAACAAAAGGAAATCCATGAAATCTTTGAAAAAGAAACGAAAATTCTTTCACATAATAATTTTTTCTCAAAAAATCAGTATGAGCCAAACGCCTAGAAAATTAGAGATGTTTTTCCCCTTAAGTAGGGTGTTCACGGTCGAGTTTGGGCGGATTGTCACAAGAAAAGACTTCATACCAACCATTTGTGGGTTACCGAATTTATTCATATAGAATTGAATTTAATAAGACATACCATCCTACACTGGATCTCCGTGTAGCTAAGGGACCCACTCGCATGCGTCCCTTGTGCAAGACGATCAGGGTGTGGCTCATGTCCGTTTCTGTCAGAGTTTGATCTCCATATTAAGATTTATTAATAGATGTAACTAGAACCCTTGGTAATTCTTTGCTGATTTTCAAAAATGTTAGGTTTGGAAATAAAATCATGAGTTTTCCTTTATTGGTTTTGTTTTAATATCACGGGCTACACAGTGCTCTACGTGCATGCTTCATCCACATTTTGATATTAGCATAGAGTTTCTCAAAAGAAGAACAAAAGAAATAAAAACCTCTGATATGAGCCTGTGAGCAGGATCCTGCCGCATTTGGCCAATATAAGGTTACTTCTTCTTAGTTGTTTCACCCTTCAATTTCATGATGCTATTAAACCCTTCGCTCTAGTTTATGTTGCCTGATCATTAAATTGTCCGAGAACCAAATTGCTCAATTAATTCTTTTCAGCAGGTTGCTTCTGCAAATAATGCACAGACAAGAACTGGACCTGTTGATGCTGCAACTTATCATCAGACAGGATATTCTCTGCCGAGTACAATGGTTTAGATCCAAGCAAAAGAAGCCGATGTTCAGGCTCTTGCCAAGTTGACTCGTGCTCTTGATAAAAAGGTTAGGCAGTCACAACATAGTCTATTTTATATCCTTTCGTACTCAGTTTGAATATCTCTCCGTTTTATTGTTTGATAGCCAGTGCTTTCTTTAAATGTCCGTTTGCATTCTATTGTACCCTACTGTTTAAGATGTATTTGGTAGTTCGAATTTTTTCATTCAATCCACTGATATGGTTAAGAGATCTCATTGCCTTGTTTATAAATGTAGGAAGCTGTTGTTCTTGAGCTCAGGCGCATGAATGATGATGTGATGGAAAATCAAAAGGATGGTGACAACTCTTTAAAGGATTCAGAGCCATTTAAAAAGCAATATGCCGGGGTGCTTGTAAGCTTGAGTGAAGTCAATGAACAGGTACATATTTCTGTAGAGGGAAATTGAACATGCATTTTGTGACATATTGACATTTTTTATCCTTGAGATAATTGCATCTATACCTCTTGAGGTGTGGTCAAATTCTAGAGCTCATTATTTGTTGGCATGTTTCTTCTTCTTTACACTGTCTGATAGACCGGAACACATATCAAGGAAACAATCCACTTGCATGGCCAAGGCCGGTCCCGAATGTTCCTGATCATAGCGTTACGTTAAGTCCTTTTGACCATTCTGCATGTAAAACTCAGGAATCAGGATTGCAAGTGAATGAAATTAAGGGCAGCTCAATATCAAAAGCCCGAACAATGGTAGATGCGGCCATGCAGGTAAAATTGGGCAGTCAACTCTACGCTCTACTCTCTTGCTTCATAATATTTTATGGAATATGTTGTGAAATCTAGTCATACCTTTGTAGGGAAAAATCCTATGTTTAATGGAGCGGTTAGCATTATGTTGATCTTGTTTTAGATACAAAAACATAGAACGATTAAATGTTGTGAGCAGAAAAGGTGAAAATTTCATCAAATCTGTGAAAAGATGCAGTTTAGACCATGTTAGCAGAAATTATACTACCGTTTTAAGACTAACTAGAAACCATATATAGTAACTTTGGCCTTTTCTTGAATACTTATGGAGAACGGTTCGCACGCTTAGGCATAATAATGACTTATTAGATCATAGAACTTTATTTTTGGTTTTGCACATTTGTTGCTTTTTAGAGTCATTGAGAATTTGTCATACTTTCCCAGGCATTATCATCACTTAAAGGTATGGAGGATACACTCGAGAAAATTGAGGATGCTATTAACTTTGTGAACGAGCGGCTCCCATCTGATGATTCTCATGTGTTTCTCATGTGTCAGACGTAAGATCATTACTAACTTTTATTGCTTATGATACTTCTATTTTCCAGTATATTTTGTTTTCTTAAATTATAATTGTTGCAGGCACCTCGTACCAAATCGACTAATGCATCAGATACTGAGACGCAAATTCCTTCAGAGCTCATCACTAAATGTGTTGCGACTCTGCTCATGATTCAGGTGAATATTAGTATATAAGGTCCCTCTGTCACTAAATGTGTTGCGTCTCTCTTATGAATAAGCTTGAGGCTACTTTTCTTTTCTGGTATTGCTTAAATAGTAGAATCTCTAATTTAACCAAATTCCAGGTGTAGAGTTGTAATTATCTCTACTCTTCATTCACTACTAACCAATACGAATTTACATTTTGAATTGCAGAAGTGCACCGAACGGCAGTTCCCTCTATCAGACATAGCACATATACTTGATTCTGCTGTCACAAGCTTACAGCCCCGCAGTTCGCAAAACCTTCCTGTGTATACTGAAATCCAAAAGTGCATGGGCATCATCAGGAACCAAATATTGGCGCTCATATTGGCGCTCATACCCACCTAAGTTTCATAAACCGCCTCTCCTGGATTTAACTTGTACATAATTTAAGTGGAGCTTACATTCAGCATTCAGAAGTAGATTGATTAGTGCTCTTTATAACATAGTTATACCATTTCATTGTATGAACTGAGTCGAGTTTTAAAAGATAGGTTTCGGACTGGACGAATTATTATTTGTGTCCGAGATGTTTTAATTTTTGATAAAAATGCCCGATATCTTTTGAATTAATGAAAATGCCCTGGATCTATGCCATTTTTGATGAAAATGCCCTTTGTGTGCCAACTGTGAAAATCGGCCGATGTGGCCTCCAGCATGGAAGAGGCGTGTGATAGTTGGAAAAATCGACCGGGTTTTTAATACCCGGTAAGTTTGGTGTTTTTAATAAATATGCCCTTTAAGTTTAAAAACAACTTAAAAATGCCCGGGAATTTATGCTGCAATGACGAAAATACCCTTTTTAATAAAATGAGGTGGCGCGGACGATTTTTCCAACTATCACACGCCTCTTCCACGCTGGAGGCTACATCGGCCGATTATCACACTTGGCACACAAATGGCATTTTCTACAAAAAAAAAATGGCATAGATCCAGGGCATTTTCATTAATTCAAAAGATATCGGGCATTTTCATCAAAAGTGAAACATCACGGGCACTAATAATAATTCGTCCTTTCGGAATTGAGTGAAGAAAGTTGATTTAGACCGTAGTGTCGTGGCTTGCTAATGTTATAACGTTTGCGCAATTGCTTTGAATCCCTAGCCTGCAATTTACAGTGTGGGGGTGCCAATCCCGATTTGTAACGAGCCAAAATAAACGATTTTTGGCATGGATTTCTAGTTTGAATAAATCCATATTTATTTTCGTTCTTGGGGGAAAGCTCTGAATTTGACTTAGCATCTCTGTTGTGAGTACTTTTCTATTTTAAATGCTTCAACTTGTTGAATATTATAAATCATAATATATTTTGAAACCTCCTTTGAACATTAGACTGATCACGAAGAAGAATTGAATAGACATGGTAATTTTATTTTCATTTTTATAATTTGTCCGAAATAATAAAGCAAATAGATTTCCAACCTGGCCACAGTTTCCTCTAGTTAAATTAGTTGCTTAAGAATTTGTAAATTATAATTAGGTTGGATTATATAAACTTATTTAAAATATCAAACTCAAACGAATCCAAACATAGTGAAGTTTCATCTCTAGTAGTGCATATGTCAATATACTGAAGACTTTCTGCTATAATGAAATGGGAAACAGGACACAGATTCATCACAGTATCACACCACCTTGTGTACTGTATAACCGCACACCCCGCATGTAACAAGATTAAACACATATGTCACCAATATGCATATTACAAAAGCAATGCAAAAAGTTCTATTGAACGTTGTAAGGCTCATCACTAATGGAAGTACGAGCATCTATGTTTCTACGTGCACACGGCCCCACACTGTGGCCATACATACGACAGGAGCGGGAGGGAAGAAAAAAATATTGGATTTGGTATCTGCTCCCTAGCTTCAAACCAATGGATACAACATGGAAAAACCATAACAAAGTACAAGCTAAGTGAACCTAACAAGCTTAGTCTTGATATCTGTTTCTGATTGCAATTTCCAGAAATCCTTCAGGGCTGATATATTTCCATAACGACCAATTTCCAGAATCTGCAATCGGACATTCCACTGGTCTCCCGGTTTCAACATCCAATGCATCTTTCAACAATTTCTGAATCCAACAGCTTCCAAATATATCATAGTTTCAGCTTCTTTTTAGGTCTGTACGTATATGTGTATGTATATATGCGTGTATCATCGCGTGTATGTATGTAATGCTCTGTAATTTGGAATTAATGAAAAGCTTCCTATGGTTTTAACACTTTACATATTCGACCCCTAGAATTCAGCAAATGTATCAAATACACCATCTCTCACCAAGTCGTGGTGAACTTTTTGCATATTACATTATTTGCCGCCAAAAAGAGTTGCTTTTTTATTTTGTGTAAGTTGAATGAGAGTCATCATGGAAAGTTGGAAACTATAAGAATATTACATTATTAAAAGTTCAGTATAATAATACGGATTTAAAAAAGAATTGCTTTTTATTTTGTGAAAGTTGGAATGAGTCGTCATGGAAAGTTGGAAACTATAAGAATATTACATTATTAAAAGTTCAGTATAATAATACGAATTTAAAGAATTGCTTTATTTTGTGAATGTTGAAGCAGTCATTAGCTGTAAGAGCTCCAGCTCATCATAGTCTTAAAATAAGTATATCAAGTTGTAAACATTGGGGGCTCCAGCTCACATCTGAGTTTTAAAATAAGAATCAAGTTGTGCTGTGTGTGGCATTGAGTCATCATGTTCACATGTACTATTGAGTTTAATTTGTGAACAACATTTTTTGATTCAGAATTTCAGTGAAATTAAACTGTGAGGAAGAAGAGAGAGAGAGAGACATGGCGACTTATGCAGCTCTTGTTTCTCTTACAAATCTCATTGATCAGATCCATCTCTACCATATTCGCAGACCAACTTTTACTGCCAAACGGCTGCGACATATCCACTCTCTGCAAGAAAAGGCTTATTTCTTGCAAGATTTTCTGGAAAATTGTAATCCCCGTGGAGTACTTACCGAACAAGAACAAGCAAATCTCGAGAGGCGAATCG
The DNA here is from genome assembly GCA_948329865.1 of Linaria vulgaris. NCBI lineage: Eukaryota > Viridiplantae > Streptophyta > Magnoliopsida > Lamiales > Plantaginaceae > Linaria > Linaria vulgaris. Next base: position 6,499,134 of record OX415251.1, read on the forward strand.
CAGATGCGGTTTATCGAGCTGAAGATATCATTGAATCCCATATAGTCGATGACATCGAGGCTCGGTTCTGGGAGAGCGATAGTGACATTCACCTCTCCCACCTGCCTGAAGTGATAAGGTTTATGGATTCTATCACAAAAGAGGTGATGATGATTAAGAAAAACAGCACAGTACTGTATATTGATCATCAACGTAAAGGTTTAGTTCCGGTTGGCTCTCCTAGATCTGCTGCCGCGGCAAAGGATACGACGGTGGTGTTTGACGACAAGTTGAATGAAATTTTGGCTAAGCTAATTGGACAGGGATCTTGTCTCCAAATTCTTCCAATCATAGGAATGGGCGGTATTGGTAAGACTACACTTACTAAACATGTTTATGATAATGCGTATGTTATGGAATACTTTGATATCCGTGGTTGGATTACGATATCTCAAGCATATGATAAGCGAAAAATCCTATCAGGCCTTGCACTTACGATAGGAGTTCATATAGATGGCAATGAAAATTACCAATTAGTGGAAAAGTTATACAAACATTTGTCAGGCAGGAGATACTTGATCATAATTGATGATATGTGGGATATTGATGCTTGGGATCAATTAAAAGCGTCCTTTCCGAAAAACGACAGTGGGAGCCGTATTGTGGTAACTTCTAGGCTGTCAAATGTGGCTAATTATGTTGCATCTTCAGATATTTATCAAATGAATCTTTTGGATGATGATAAAAGTTGGAGGCTACTTTGCAGAAAGGTTTTCGATAGAGAATGTTGTCCTCTTGAACTGGAGGAAATCGGAAAGAAGATTGCCAAACGCTGCAAAGGGCTCCCTCTATCAATTGCTGTGATTGGGGGACTTCTTGCTAAATCGGAAATGACCCAAGAATACTGGGGGTATGTTGCAAACAATATAAACACCTCCATAAATTTTGAGGACGACCAAAGTTGCTTAAAAATATTATCTTTAAGTTATAACCATTTGCCTATTTACTTAAAGCCATGTTTTCTTTATATGGGAGTTTTTCCGGAAGACTACGCGATTCGTGTTTCTGAGCTTATCAAATTATGGGTTGCTGAAGGATTTCTAAAACCTAACAGGGAAAAAAGCTTGGAAGAGGTAGCAGAAGATTGTTTGAAAGATCTAATTGGCAGAAATCTCATATTTGTTAAATTGGGATCCATAGGTAATTTGAAAACTTGTACGATTCACGATCTATTGAGGGATTTGAGTTTGAGAGAAGCTCATAGAGAGGGGTTTTTCTGTGTCAGTAACAAGACGGTGCATTATGGAGATTCCCAAGGCTTAGAGCGTCGAATTGCTATTCATCCAAAATACAAAAAGAAATCGCCAAAGATTTCTTGTGCTACTTTTCCCCGCACATTGTTAATTTTTAAAACAGAGTCAATGCCGTCAATCGATTCCAAATTGTTGAGGACATGCATGGTGTATAATTATTATTGCAATAGAGTTACATTGTCAATGAATTCGCGGTACCTTAATTTCTGTGACCTCGGAGTTCCTGACCAGATAGACTGTTTCTGGAATCTACAGACACTAGTTATCGGAGATTACAAGACAAGAGTTGCACCATCTGAAATTTGGGAGATGTCCCAACTTAGGCATTTCATGGTGCATCATATTTCTCTCCCAAATCCTCCGAGTGGCAGAACAAAGGGTCATGGCGACTTTGTGCTAAGAAACTTACAGACACTCTCATTTATCAAAGACTTCAGGTGTACTGAAGAGGTCCTGAGGATGATCCCCAATGTCAAGAAATTGAAAGTAATTTATGGGGTATATCACAAAAACTTGTCACATAATTGCTCCAAGAATCTAGAACACCTACATAAACTTCAATCACTAGAGTGCTTGTTTTGGGATGGCTGCGCTACTAGGAGTGATTTGCTGCAGAACCTCATGTTCTCAACATCACTCAAGAAGTTGACTTTAGACAAATGTGGATTAGATTGGGAGGATATGGCAACAAAGATTGGGCCATTGCCCAATCTTGAGAAGCTTACATTGCGGTGGTGCTTTAAAGGAGAGGAGTGGAGTCCAGTTGAGGGCCAATTCCTTCGCCTAAAATTCTTGAGAATGTACTTTTGTCATGTCATACGCTGGACGGCAGATGATACCCATTTCCCATGCCTTGTGCACCTTGTTCTTGAGTATATGAAGAAGTTAGAAGAGATTCCCTTGGGCTTTGCAGATATAGCAACTCTTCAATCAATTAGGGTGCGAGACTGCAGTAAACCTATTGTTGACTCGGCAAAAGAAATCAAAGAGGAACAGCAGAACCTTGGGAATGAGGATTTTCGTCTTACTATATACTGACCGCCTTGACCTAAATCAGAGATAATTCGACGGGAATTATGGTACTATTCTATTTTGAAGTTTTCCAGCTTCAATTCTGTTGCGCGCCGCTATCAGCTTCAATAGATTTAAATTCATATTTAATATTTTCACCATTTTTTTAATTTTTGTGTGTGAATCTGTATGTTTATCTATGTTACAAGGCTTAATTTGACATTTTGAGCTTAAGTTGTGTTGATGTATCAGCTTGGAAAGATTTCAATTCAAAGTTGTCATATTTGCCCTTTTGCGATTCGTTATTATTAAATTCGGGTAATGTAATTTGTTGAGGGTTATACTTATACTCGCCCCTTTTCTGTTTTTCTTGTTTTCTTTTTTTAGGTTGGGATTTCACAAATGTTGCACGAAGCTGAGAGATCAGTGGGGTGGTTCCCATGATGAGTCTGTCTGATTCAAGTGTCAGAGAATACGAAATCTGCTTCATGAAGAAAGTGGGAGATTTTCTTGTTTATTCTTTCATTTTGTTGTTTAAGCATTTAGTTTTGTTCCACGGAAATATGGCGACGCTGCTTGAGTTATGTAGTAGATATACAATGAAGGTGATGTGATTGTCTTCTAGTTTAGTTCTCGTACAAATGCAATGAGGAGTTGTAGTATATTACATGTTGCATACATACTGATTTGTATTTTCAACTAATAAATTCGTTAATACATGATACGTCGTTACCTTAATGGTGGTTGTGTGGTTCAATAGTGAATTTGGGAGGGCATCTAAAAAACTTGATGTATAACTGGTTTTGGATTCTAGGAAATGCTTTTGTCAGGAACCAAATCTAAAGTATGCTTGCTGATAGATTCGATCAATGTCACTTATATGGGAGGGAACATTGCAAATAGATAAGGGATAATGTATCATTACACTCGACTGTATAGCAAAAAAGTGCTGCTTGCAAACATTTGGTGTACACTTCTGATCTCAGTTCTGTACCACCTGGGAACATGGTGCCAATGTACCTTGCTTCTCGAATATACCTTGTCAAAATACAAAATGATGTTTTTGTACCACTTTGTGATTAGAAACAGAGGATTTTCGGTGTTTACCGTTATAATTTCTCCTTGGTGATTTCCTTTTTCGCAAGGCTCCTCTCGCTAACAATAACTTGTTGTTTTGTTGGGTTTAGGCTTGTCTAGGGTTCATCAGAATGTGGATACAGTGAATACTTTGTCGTGCAAGAGTTCCTTTTCAGGCAGGGGTGCGGATTTTCGACTTAGCTCGGTGACCGATACATTTTTCAGGTATAACTTCATTTGATCCTAGTCGTGTTTCCCCCCTTTGTTTCATTCAACAGGAAGTAAGAATATTAAAACAAGCACACACATCTTGGAAATTAATGATCCAACCGTGTGCATGTAGCTGCATCAACTAACTAACAAGTTTCGCAAATGTCGCGGCGCTATCCTTAAAAGATCCGAAAGTCCAACCATAGACTATGGATTCTTGGTGCATACCCCGTCCTAAGGTATGCTCATCTGCGTTTTTTTGTCGGAAGAATCCATTTTGTTGTAGTCGACTAATCTAGAACTGCATCTGGTAAAAGACAGGAGAAGAAAAAGAAAGTGCATATCGCTTTGGCACGGGTCCGAGAAGAAATTAAGCAGAATGCAAGAAAGAGATCCAGCTTCAACAACAATCCTTGCTAACTTAGAAGAACTCCATCACCCTATTTGTACAATTGGCCATGTTGTATTTTACTTTGTATTGTTGATCTCATTTTATACATTTATTATTGACTTCAATGATTAATTTGTTCAAATGCAACTTAAAATTGTTGAAATGTAAGAGTTGTAACTGTTAGACAAGAATTCATAGAAAGGTTGTATTCAAACATGCCATAAAAGATGAGTAGTTGATGAAGTTGCTTCAAATGATGTCGTCTCTCAAATCACTTGCCCTTTCTGTGGTAAGCCATTGACGTAAAAGAAAATGGATTACTTAATAGCTAACACAATTGCAATTCTAAAGTTACCTTAATTTTGTTCTTCAGGCTGAGAAATATATGAAAACTTTCCCATCGGGTATTGCTTCTCGCCTCAAGGTCGTAGAATTGGTTTGGTTTGATGGCACACCGAGTCAAATTCAGTATGCTGAGTCCGTGCTGAAGAACGCAGACAACCTCGAGACACTTTCTGTCTTTGTTTCTTATGAACCACTGATGTCAGTGGCTAAAATCAGGCACTTGCTCTCGACTTGTCCTAAACGCTCGGCTCGTGCAATAGTTGGGGACATTAGATCAAGGTATCATTCTTGACGAATACTTTTCGGTTAGCTTGACCACATTGAGTTTCTTTTGAGTTACTGTGATGTTAAATTACCATGAAAACTCATATAGATTTGTTATTCAAATTGGCCTATATATTGGAATTTCTGATTTTTGAACTCGTTGCATTTTATATGTAGACCTCGCAAGCGAGATTGAACGGGTGCATGATGCCTGAACGTTTGGTGCTTGGACTGCTTCTTTGTGTGTAAACGTCTCCTACATAACATATTCTTCAGTACGATTCTGTGCTGCTTGCGGTGTAAAGTTTTAACACGTGAGAAATGAACCTACTAAATTCAGATGCTTTGTTTATGTCATCCAATGTTGTGGAGTAATCTGATTATCCACTCCTTCATCCCGTTGTTTGCCTCCAACAAAATTTTGTTGCATTTATATATATATATATATATATATATATATATATATATTTTGTGCTCGTGACCTCAGGTAGCTAGGTCAGATAAAGATCGTCCATGAAATGATCGTTCTTTATTCAATGTTGATGGAAAAGTATGAACAGTAAACAGCTCATTAAATTATTACTTCTTTTGAGTTTTAATAGACCCAAAAACATAGACCAGATAACACTTTTGCATCTGAAAATGAATAAATTTCCACTCTTCCACATAAGACAAAGCGAGAAAAAGAAAAAAAAACCGTGAAAACGAGTGTGCGAATATGTTCTAATAACGTAGCGATATCATCTACTGCCAAAGTTCAAAATGAGATGAATGAACAAATCTTTATTGTAAGTAATCTTGATGCCACCATTTGGATGATTGAACCCGTATTATTCTTCAGCTTGAGATAGCAAATCATGAAAGTCAGGGTGGTTGAAGAACGGGAGCGGAACCACAAATCGCTGCTTCTCACTTTCACAACATAAACTGCAAAATGCCCTTTTGGAACATGGTTGTGTTGTCGATAGTGTTTCAATCTGCTCCTCTTGTCTGACATGTCCATGTGCTTATGCTTATCATAGGTCAACAGCCATCACACATTGACCATTCAATCTGAACTTCCCATGTTCACTTATAAATATAATAACACATTTCTCAGCTTTGGCAGCAACAAACAAACAAATTTCTTAGCCATCATTTGCAAACAGAACAGCTTTCTTTTCTTTACTCAAGATCCATTATATTACATCAATGGCGATTCCCAAGATTCTTAGGCGTTCTTTGTCAGCCGGAAAAGGATCTCCCTCTACAGGAACTGATGTCCCAAAGGGGCATCTTGCCGTTTTTGTCGGGGAAAATGAGAAGAAACACTTTCTTATTCCGTTGGCGTACTTAAACTAACCTGAATTTCAAGATTTGCTATGTCAAGCTAAGAAAGAATTTGGATTCCATCAACCAATGGGTGTACTAACCATTCCTTGTAGTGAAAATTTATTCATCGATCTAACCTTGCGATTGGGAAGCCGATGATTTATAGCTACAAAACATACTTGTAGACTAGTTTTTGAACAGTTCTTTTTTTCTTTGTCTTGTGAGGAACAATTGTATCCGTGGAAAAAGTTACATACTGATCAATACATGCAAAACTATTCATTTTCAGATGCCAAAGTGTTATCTGGTTCCATTTGATAAGTATATACAAACACAACAGTTCAAATTATTTGTTATCTCTCCTTTTGCTCCTAATTTTTCATGACTGTTTTAATATTAAAAATATGAAGCACAAAACATATTGAAGAGTGTTTTCTTAAAAAGAATGTTTTGTCTGTAATGTAAATAAACAGTTATGATGATAAATTCAATTAAGGATATTTATTTCCACAATACTACTACATGAACATTTGTCACCCTGTTAGTAACTATATTTCTTACTCCCATTGAACACTTTGATAATATTGGTCAGGAACAGGAGTTAAGAGGATCAATATCCTTGTAAATTGCAGTAACTAAATTATGACTCCCACTTTTGATACTACAAAGACTTTCATGATATACATAACCGTGTCGTTGGTCATGAGTTGATGTGTTAGTGTCATCTAAAACATTGTTTGAACTCCGAACCTCTCCAATGTTTCGACTTTCTTGTCTGTCTCAACATCAGAGAATCTGGAACACTGTGTTTGATTAGTTGCAAGCCAACTTTCTAAGGCACAGTACATAATTTGTGAAATGAAGATAAGTATCCTAGTTAATTTGATAGACAAAGTTTGTGTTTCTTCCCAGAACTTTAAATACAGATTGAATAACTGATGTTAAAATGTAGCACAAAGATAAAAGCATATCAGATAAACTGATTTTGTGTTATTAGTATGTATTAACAAGATGAGACTAAATTCAGATAAATTTACTGTTGTTTTAAGGTGGAAAGAAGTCAATAATCATTTGTTGTAAAGTCAACTTCAGGGGACCTTTTAAAAGTGTTGGCAGGGGACATATGCTAAGCATATCCAGTTATTGCTCTTGAATCTTTTTTCTGATGAATGAAAGACAAAATCCATGTGATTTCTCATGTGCATATGTTTTTCAGAATTCACCAGTCACCACATATCCACCTGAATATTGTTGATCACTCAATGTCAACATGTACATCACCTTGCTGGCTTTTCAAACAACAATATTAAAGTCAATCTTCTTTCACAGATTTTTGATGGAGTAGGTAGTGAACAATGTGAAGCTAATGCATATACTTCTGTTGTTTGATATTAAAGCTTTTGTGATGGTTAAAAGACAAATCCATGTGCTTATGTTTGTGGCATAGTTCAACAGCCACCGCATATTGACCACTCAATCTGAATTTCTCAAGGATAAATGAATCCCATATTCACTTATAAATACAACACATTTCTCCGCTTCTAGCAGCAACCAAACCTGAAGATAGAGTACTCACCTTCCTACAAAGAAACAGTTTTTCTTTTCTTTCAATAGCATCATTCGATTTTACAAGATTCATTCTATTACTTCAATGGCGATTCCCAAGATTCTTAGACGTTCTTTGTCAGCAGGAAAGAGATTAACTTCAACCGGAACTGATGTTCCGAAGGGGTATCTTGCTGTTTATGTTGGAGAAACTGAGAATAAGCGCTTTGTTATTCCATTGTCATACTTGAACCATCCCACATTTCAAGATTTGCTATGTCAAGCCGAAGAAGAATTCGGGTTTCATCATCCGATGGGTGGCCTAACCATCCCTTTCAGTGAAGATTTATTCATCGATCTAACCTTGCGATTGAGAAGCAGATGATAGTAGTTACTTTTTAGGATAGTCTTGTAGGCTAGTTTCAAAAAAAAAAAAAAAACAAATACAAAAATTCTTTGTCTTGTGTGGAAGAATTGTATTCCTGGACAAAGTTACAGAATTGATAAATGGAAAACTATTGACTTATAAATGCAAAAGTATTATCTGGTTTATACTGTGAATCCATACAAACTTCACAATTCAAGTCCTCCTATTCGTGGTTACTGGTTATATTTCTGTTTGCTCCTTCATTTGACATGACTAAACTTTATTATTGTAAATATGAAGTAAAACAACATATTAAAGAGCTAAATTCTTTCCAATGAAAATAGTATAATTACAGTGTACGAGCAAAATTACGACGACAAAGTCCATATACCGTGGTTATAATGATGATACATCTACCATGTGAACAAGTTCTTTCTTGCTCTGCAACTAACGATCTCTCTCACCTTCATACAACACTTGTGACGACTTGCAGTAGCTTGTATATCGAAAAGTATGCTTATCGGACAAACATTGAGCAATGAAAAAAAAATTGCATTAAATATTTTGTAGCATCAAGTTGTACTGTCTTAGCTATGTGATCCAAACATATATATATTTTCCAGTCTATTAGAACTCTCTCTATTTATTATTACAATGGCTTCCATAGAGTAAGTCCAAACCTCTTTAATCCTCTGAATCTAGTATGTCTTCCAACATTGTGCTTGAGTCATTGCAAGCCAATGTTTAAAAGAACAGTAAAGAACTTGTGAAATGGAAATAATGTTTCAAAGTAATCAAATAGATTGAATATGCTTTGTGATACAAGTAAAACCAGATAAGTTTCTGTCTTTTGAAAGTGGCAAGAAGTCAATAAACATTTTTTGTCAAGTCAACGTCAGGGGACCTTTTGAAAGTGTTGTTAGGGAACATATGTGAAGCATATATCAAGTTATTGCTATTAAATCTTATCTGATGGATGCAAGACAAATCCATGTGATTCCTCATGTGCTTATGCTTTTCAAACTTCACCAGACACCACATAATATGAATTTTGAATGAGAAATCATATCCATGTTCACTTATATATACCACACATTTCTGGTTTTGTAAACATCAACGAGTATTCAAGCAAATCTTCTCTCATAGACTTTATTTGCTTCATAAAACTTCCTTCTATTCATCCAGCTTCACCTTTTGTTTATTTAATCAAATATATCAATGGCCATTAGCAAAATTCTTCGGCGGTCATTATCTGCCGGAAAGAGATCGCATTCATTAGCAGCTGATGTCCCAAAAGGGCATTTTGCTGTTTATGTTGGAGAAAGTGAGAAGAGACGCTTCGTTATTCCGTTATCGTACTTGAACCACCCTGAATTCCAAGATTTGTTGTGTCAGGTCGAAGAAGAATACGGGTTCAGCCATCCAACTGGTGGCCTAACCATCCCTTGCAGAGAAGATTTATTCGTTGAACTCACATCACACTTGGCTGCAAGATGATTAATAGATATGTCTTTAGGGACAGATTTGTAGACTAGTTAGTTACATACCTTTTTTTTTTATCTTAGGAAAACTTGTATTCCTCAGCAAAATTACTGTATGAATACATTATTGATTATACAATAGCCATCTACATAATCCTGTTTTTAGCGGTACTCTATTTTGCTGCTTACTATGTCATCTCTGCGTTTTATCATCGAGAACGTTATGTGAAAAAAGGCATCAACCAGGATATACTCTTTTGACAACCAATGCCAAATTGCCAATGGAAAATTATGATGAGAAAGTCCACTTCCATGATTAAGTTTGACAAGAAGATTAATCATAAGAAACCTCGTTCAGACTTCAGATAATGTGCGAGTTTTCTTTTCTTCTATTGAGTACAAATTTATGAGATTTTCCTATATATCTCACCTATATTATGTGTTCTTTTTTGTTAGAATGGAAATGCATAATGAATTATGAAAGCGCAAACAATTTCCAACAATATTTTCACAACTAGATATGCTAAAAATAAAACGTACTTTTACATTAAAATGTGTACCTTCCAGATACAATATCCTACTTGACCACGGTTAAATCAAAGATTAGTAATTCACTCGGTAAAGCCATTAACATTTTACTTTAAATGGAACAATTCAATCTATCTGTGCCATTAACTTTTTATTTTTCTAAGTCCACGGGTGCCTGATTCATAATCAGACAAGTAGAGTACTGGTATACTGGAAAGTCAACAGTAAAGTTTCATGAAATTTAGATGTTGGTTTTAGTCAAGTAAATAATACATTTGCATCTGAATGTGGATAGTAAAGCATCAAATATTTACATTGTTCAGTGTCTTAGTATTTGTACAAAGATACATTTTTTGATGAGAAAGAAAGGTATAGTCTGTCATGAAAGTATAAACTAACAAAACTGTTCTATTCTAAGATCTATTACATATGATTATCTTGTTCTATTCTAAGATCTATTACATATGATTATCTTCTTTCCAATCGAGAAATGAGATTCATGAATAAATCTTCGCTGCAAGGAATAGTTAGGCCGCCTGTTGGATGATGAAATCCGTATTCATCTTCTGCCTGACATAACAAATCCTGAAACTCGGGGTGGTTTAAGTACAATAACGGAACAACAATTCGCTTCTTCTCACTTTCTCCAACATAAACTGCAAAATGACCTTTCGGAACATCAGTGCCGGTAGAAGCTGATCTCTTTCCAGCAGAGAACGAACGCCTTAGAATTTTGTGAATGGCCATGATTAAACAAGACTAAGTATTTCTGAAACAGAAGTTAAAGTTTATCTGTGAGATTGAAACTGAAATATGTGAACTTTCAAGACTTGTTTGTTGCTGTGAGTTCACCAATGTGCTGGTATATATGTATATATAGATGATTTCATAAATAACAAATCCTTCAAATCTAGTTTGAGTGGTGAAGATGCAAGTGAATATGAGGTGGTTGATAAAATATTGAGACAAGAGCACATGTATTTGTCTTTCATGATGTCTCTAAAATATATTGTGAAAATAAGACACCATATATTTGTTGTCCCAACAAGTGGATGGGTCCTCTTGGGAGAGTTGGTGAGGAACAATGTCAAACATATGCATATGCTTCAGTACTAGTTGCTATAAAGGCTCTTGTTTTTGTGGTTGGAAGACAGATCCATGTGATTTTGTTTCTCAAAGTTCACCTGCAACCACATATTCACTGGAATGTTGACAACTCAATCTGATTTTTTTCAAGTATAAATGAATGCCATGTCCATTTATAAATACAGCACAATTCTCAGCTTATAGCAGCAACCAACAATCACATATCTTAGCTATCATTTGCTACTAAAACAACTTTTCTTTCTTTTCTTTACATAGCATCCAGAGATTTCACAAGATACATTATATTACATCAATGGCTATTCACAAGGTTCTTAGACGTTCTTTGTCAGCCGGGAAAAGATCGCCCTCAACAGGAACTGATGTTCCAAAGGGGCATCTTGCCGTTTATGTCGGGGAAAGTGAGAAGAAACGATTTGTCATTCCATTATCGTACTTGAGCCACCCCACGTTTCAAGAACTTCTTTGTCAAGCTGAAGAAGAATTCGGATTCAATCATCCAATGGGCGGCCTAACCATCCCTTGCAGCGAAAATTCATTCATCGAACTAACATCTCGCTTTTGAAGCAGATGATTTGTAACTATGATATTAGGACAAATTTGTAGACTAGTTTTTTGCTTTGTCTTATGTGGAAGAATTGTATCCCTGGACAAAGTTACACAATTAATACATGACAAACTATTGATTTTCAGTTGCAAAAGTGTTATCAGGTTTTTGTTACAAAATAATTAAGTAATTTGTTCCTGATCGGATCTGCTTTTGCTCCAACATTTTTCATGGCTGTCTGCTTTATTATCGAAACCATGATACGCAAAACACAATGTAAATGGACCGTTGTTTCCATACTACTATCCCATAAATGAACATTGTATTTCTTACTCTGTCGGTAACTATCTTTCTTACCCCCATGGAACGCTTTGATATTATTGGCGAGAAGGCAGAGTAAGAAAGACCTGGTGAAACCTGTATTATTGACATTATATTACTCAGAGAAAAGTATGCTTCGCAGACAAACTTCGAGAAAACAAAAACCTGTAGAAATGTTTTGTGACATCAAGTTCTACTTTCTTAGGCTCTTAGCTATGTAATCGGAACCGTTAAAGTTTCCGCCAAAATGTGATTTCGTCTTAGCCGGAATATGCCCCGTTCGAGGTGTTTTTTCGCTTTCTTTTTGTCATCAACTACTAATATACATCTAGTACAACACATATGTGTCGGGTAAGGGGAAAAATTCCGGCCAAGAATGGCCAAAAATAGCCGAAAACCCGGCCAGGGGGCAAATCGCACAGACGTGCATAGTTTAGGGGGGGAAACGCTAATAAAATTAGTTTAAGGGCGAAAACGCAAAAACGTGCATAGTTAAGGGGGTTTAATGCCATTATCCCTATTATCAATGCATATCATCAGCAAACAAGATAACACACTATTGTTGGTTATGCCGAATCACCTATCAGTGGAAGGTCAATAAACATTTGTTGTGAAGTCAACTTCAGGGGACCTTTTGAAAGTGTTGTTAGGGAACATATGTCAACCATATCAAGTTATTGCTATCAAATATTTTCTGATGGATGAAAGACAAATCCATGTGATTCCTCATGTGCTTTTGCTTTTCAAAGTTCACCAGCCACCACATATCCACCTGATTATTGACCATTCAATCTGAATTCTAAAGTATTAAGCATTTATTAACTTACTTATATATACAACACATATCTAGCTCTTCAAGCAGCAACAAGTCTTCAAGTAAATCTTCTCTCATTAATTTCATTTGCTTCCCAAAGCTTCCTTTTATTCATACAAATTCACCTTTTGCTTTTTTCATTAAATATAACAATGACCATTAGCAAAATTCTTCGACGGTCTTTATCAGCCGGAAAGAGATCAAATTCATTAGCAACTGAAGTTCCGAAAGGCCATTTTGCCGTTTATGTTGGAGAAAGTAAGAGGAAAAGGTTTATTATTCCGCTATCGTACTTGAATCACCCTGAATTTCAAGATTTGCTATCCCAAGCCGAAGAAGAATTCGGGTTCCATCATCCAATGGGTGGTCTAACAATTCCTTGCAGTGAAGATACATTCGTCGAACTCACGTCGCACTTGTCCTGAAGATGATTTATAGCCATGTGTTTAGATTAGATTTGTAGACTAGTTACACATGTATTTTTTCTTTTTTCCTTATATTGGGAAAAAATGTATTCCTGAACAGAATTATAGAATGAATACATGAGATACAGTAGCCTTTTGAGATGCTAAACCTATCTCTGGTTTTGAGTTGTTATTCCAAATGCTATACAAACTTAAAAATTCTAGTCACCAGTTCTTACTGACATGTCCTCTTTCTCCCAATGAATATAACTAGAAATAACAAGTACATAAGCACATTGAAGGGCCATTTTTTCAAGAAATTGATCTCTTTGGGATGCATAATACTAATAATGATTAAGTCTTATTATGAAGATCAGAATTAAAGATCAGAACTGAACTGAAAGTTATTCTTCTTTATTCATAGTAACCGATTCTTGAGAGAGAGAGAGAGGGAGAGAAAGTTTGTTACAAATCTTGAAGATTGTAAAGTAAAATGTGTTGTGTGTGTTGTGTGCATTATATACTGTATCTAGCCTAATTCTAATTGGAATTGGATTACAACAGACTCGATTACTTAACTAACAAGAATACATCTGAACTTACTATTTATAGTAAGTCAGTTATAACTAACTAACAGAATTACAAATACTTTCCATTTATGGAAAGTATTGGAAAATACATTCTAAGACCCCCCCTCAAGATGGGAATGGATGTTGATTAGTCCCATCTTGGAGCTCATGGTTGTGAAAGGTTGCAATGACAGTGGCTTTGTCAATATGTCTGCAATTTGATGTTGATTGCTGATATGAACTATCTTTATCAGTCCAAGGTTCACCTTTTCTCTTACAAAATGGCAATCTATTTGGATGTGTTTTGTCTTCTCATGGTGAACAGGGTTACTGGCAATGCAGTATGCACTCCTATTGTCAGTATATATCAATGGAGTTCTTGCTTGTTGAATGTGAAGGTCTTTTAGTAACTGAATTAGCCAAAGAGTTTCACAGGTCACTGTTGCTACTACTCTGTATTCAGCCTCTGTGGAAGACTTGCTTACTGTTGCTTGTTTCTTTGCTTTCCAGGAGACTAATGAGTCCCCTAAATAAATGGCATATCCTGTTACACTTCTTCTGGTGTCAGGACAGGATGCCCAGTCACTATCACAGAATCCCTTTAGTTGCATTTCAGAAGTTGCTGGATAGAAAATCCCTTTCCCTGGTGTTCCTTTGATAAATCTCAGGACTCTATGAGCTGCAGCTAGATGAGTGGCAGTAGGTTTGGACATGTGTTGAGTTAATGTCTGTATACTGTAGTTAAGGTCTGGTCTTGTTATTGTAAGATACAATAACCTTCCCACCAGTCTTCTGTACACAGTAGGATCATCAAGGGGTGTTGCATCTTCTGCTTTCAATCTTGTTGAGCTATCCATTGGTGTTGAACTTGGTTTGCAACCAAGATATCCAGATTCATTCAGTATGTCTAAGGCATATTTCCTTTGACACAATGATATACCTTTACTGCTTCTTGCAACTTCAATTCCAAGAATGTATTTCAGCCTTCCCAGGTCCTTTATGGTGAATTCTTGGTCAAGATGTTGTTTGAGTTTCTGGATTTCATTCATGTCATTTCCTGTTAAAATCACATCATCTACATATACACATAGTACTGTAAATGAATTGTTAGTTTTCTTAATAAACAGTGAAGAATCAGCAATAGTTTGAGTGTATCCAAACTTTATTAAACATGATGTGAGCTTTGTATGCCACTGGCGTGATGCTTGCTTGAGTCCATACAAGCTCTTCTTCAGAAGACACACTCTCTTATCTGTTGGTGCACAGTAGCCAGGAGGAGGCTTCATATAAATTTCTTCATCCAAGTCTCCATGTAGGAAAGCATTGTTGACATCTAATTGATGTAAATGCCAATTCTTTGAAGCTGCAATTGCTAACAATACTCTTACAGATGTTAGTTTTGCAACAGGACTGAAAGTATCAAAATAGTCTAGTCCTTCTTCTTGTGTGTAGCCTTTGGCTACTAATCTTGCTTTGTATCTCTCTATAGAGCCATCTGCTTTAAGTTTTACTTTATATACCCACTTGCAGCCAATGCAGTGTTGATTAGGTGGTAAATCAGTCAGAATCCAAGTGTTTGTCACTTCTAAGGCATCAATTTCCTTTTTCATTGCTTCCTGCCACTCAGGAGATTTGTTTGCCTGAGTATATGTTTTTGGTTCTTGTATCTGTGTCACAGCAGCAGTGAATGCTTTATGCATTGTATTTAATCTATCAGTGCTTAAATGAGCTTCAATAGGATATCTAGTAGAAGAATTTGCTTGATGTTTTGTGGTAGGAAGTTTGTACTCATATGCATTTAAATATGCAGGAGTATTAACTTGTCTAGTAGATGTTCTTCTTTGTACCTCTTGGATACTATCAGAAGGTAAAGTTGTAGGAGCTATCTGAGATTGAGTATGAGTTAAATGATACTGAATGTTAGTATTAACAGACTGAGATACAGAGTTACTTGGAGTTTGTTGCACTGGTGAAGTGTCTGTTGTTTCTGATAATGAATCCATGTTGTTCTGAATCTCTGGTGTTTGTACTTGTGAATATGAGTCATGACTCTCTGCTGAAATAGTTGGTGACTGCACTTGTTGAACTGGAACTTGAGCTATTGGTTCCTGTTGCAACACAAATGTATCTGTACACACAGTAGGAAGTCTCATGGACTCTTGAGATGATTTGTTAGATGAGGATTGCTTGAAAGGGAAAATTTCTTCATAGAACACAACATTTCTGGACTTCAATAGTTTCATAGAATCTAAATTTAATAGCAAGTAACCTTTTGTTCCTCTTGGATTTCCCAAGAATATACATCTCTGAGCTCTTGCATCAAACTTTTGTCTGTGATTGACAAGTGTTGAGGCATAACATAAGCAACCAAATACTTTTAGCATAGAGTAATCAGGTGCTCTATTGAATATTCTTTCAAAAGGAGTACAGTTACCAATCACAGAAGAAGGTAATCTATTGATTAAAAAAGCAGCAGTTGCAACACATTGAGGCCAATATTCTAGTGGTACATTTGACTGGAATCTAAGAGATCTTGCAACTTGTAGGAGGTGTTGGTGTTTTCTCTCTACTAATCCATTCTGCTGAGGTGTTTCTACACAGCTAGTTTGATGTTCAATTCCATAATGAGTATAGAATGATTTCATTATGAATTCAGTTCCATTATCACTTCTCAAAGTTTTAATTTTGCTGGAAAATTGATTGTCAATCAGAGTATAGAAGTGTCTTAAATGAGTTTCAACTTCTGACTTATGTTGCATAAAGTATATCCAAGTGCATCTTGAATAGTCATCTACAATTGTGAGAAAAAATCTAAAACCTTCAACAGATGGGGTGGAAAAAGGACCCCAAACATCACAGTGGATAAGTTCAAATGCATGTTTGAAAACAAAATTACTTAAAGGAAATTTCAATTTCTTTTGTTTGGCTAAGTGACAAGTGTCACAGTTGTTACAAATAGTCTTATCAGGAGACATATGAAGCTGAGGTATAGCAGCTATTTTCTTACTAGAAGGGTGGCCTAATCTTATGTGCCACATAGCATTCTGGTTCTTAGAACTCAGAGCAACAGTATTATTAGCAGAAGAGAAGATACATTTACTGAAATTTTGACTTTCAGGAAAACTAAATAGATAGACCCCGTTTGGATTAAGTTTCACTCGTTTCGCCCATTTGATTTTTGGTTGGAATTTTTGAAGATTCTTTTGAAAAACGTGCAAAGTATTTTGGAGTATGTTTGGATGTAATTTGAGTGTTGGGGTTATAGGGAGAAAATAGGTATACAATAGTCAAATCAATAGGTTGTGAATATAAAATTAATATAGTAACTATTACATATTTGACTTGGATTTAATTTTGTTTATGTATTTTTAATTTCTTATATTAATAGCACCAAAAATTAATTATGTACTATATAAAATCAGGGTACTTAGAATAGGTATGAGTATTTTAAAATATATGACACTTATATTCACAAACCATGATAACTTTATTATTATTATTATTAGATCAGTTTTCATCGAAATATATTAGCAGCAAATAAATTGTTTAGTACAACTTGCCGTGTATATAGCTACAAGGTTGATAACTATATTGTATTTACAGTTTTTGTTGTGGGAAAGCTGAAAAAATATATTGATTTAATTTAAGTTTATTTCCGCATATATACAGATGAGATCGAGTTGAAAAGCTGTAACTTAAAAAAAAAATCACGTGGTGGTAAATGTCATGAAAATATGAGATCTTTTTATCTGTTTTTCATAGACCGTAAGGGAAAAAAACATCACGTTTAGCTATTTACGATGATTTAACTTGTAACACCTAAATAATAATAATAATAATAATAATAATAATAATAATAATATTGATACCATTATTATTTTGATGATAATACTATTTGAGTTCAAAAAAAGAATTAGGTTAAACTTTTGGTCGTTTTGATAATATTTATTTTGATAACTTAGATTATGTTGACTCAAAGCATTAGATAATTAATTTAAAAAGACGATAATATACCCTATACAAAAAGAATATAACTTAGATTATGTTGACTCAAAGCATTAGATAATTAATTAAAAAAGACGATAATATACGCCATATACAAAAAGAATATTCTTTTGATCAAGAATGTGGTAATCTTTGCTAAATGTGTCTAAGTAAAAACTTTTGAATACAATAATAATTTTGATTATAATAACCATACTTGTTATTATAAGATTAATATTTTTTAATATAGAAAAATTATATAAAGTAGAATTAATTTCCTTTCTAGTATATCTAAGGGGTTTTCTCTCTCCAAAAATCAATTCATGAAGCCCCTTAATTTAGAAACAACTAAATATTTGTAATCGATTTCCGAAAAATACTGGAACATTAAACATAAGAATTGCATGGATTATATATCATACTACTGGAAACAAGAAAGTCAAACAAGGAAATCATAGTTCATAATTCATAATTCGTATCTATCACAATAACATATGAAAAGTTAATTTACTGTAACTGAACACTTCACAGAAAAATAATTCATAATTGGAGAGAGAAATCAAGAAAGAAACAAGAAACCACAATTAATTTCAACAGTACCACTATAATAGGAAAACTTATTTGATTATAATTTAAATAGTTTTAAAATTAGAGAAAAGAAAAAATAAATCAAATTAATATAATTTAAAAATATAGGTTCTATAAAATAGGGGTTGATGAACATGTTGGCCTACTTTATAGGAAAATCATTACCACAAAAGTAGTTTCAAGCATTTCACCAAACCAAAAATTGAAAATCCATCCAACTCAATTTGAAACCTTGAAAATTTGAAAAAATCAGGTGGGAGGCAATCCAAACGGGGTCATAGAGTCCATGCTGTTCTCTAGCAGAACCAATCATCTTCATTGTTCTTGTGTCCTGCAGAACACAAGTAGAGGTGAAAAAATGCACAGCAATAGAAGATAATTTAGTTAACTTAGAGACAGATATCAGGTTATATGTAAACTCTGGCACATAGAGCACTTCATGTAGGTTTAAGGAGTCTGTTAACTTTACTGAACCTTTCTTAGTTGCAAAAGTGATTATGTTGTTTGGTAAATGTATAGGTATTCTAACATCATAACAATGATCATAGAAAAGAGATTTGTTACAGATCATATGATCTGTAGCTCCTGTATCTATAACCCAAGTATTGTTTACAGGATATTTTGCAACATTAGAGGACAATACACAGTGGTTAAGTATCTCACCAGTGATTGTAGCTGCAGCAAAATGTTTACCAGAGTCATGCTGTCCTTCATTTTGTTGCATTCTGGTAAAAGCTAGAAATTGCTGAAACAAAGCTTGGTTGGCATCAACTGGTGAAGCAGATTCATCTTTCACCTGTTGTGCTTCACTGGTGTTTGCCATATTTGCAGTGTGAGAGTTAGATGTTCCTCTTTTGTTGGTTGGCCCTTCCCATCCAGGAGGGTAGCCAATCAGCTGAAAGCATCTGTCTACTGTATGTCCATTGTAACCACAATGAGTACATTTAAGCTTCTTCTTGTCCTTTGAAGGCTGACATTTATTGTAAGAGAATCTATTCTGAGATTGAGGAACAGAGGGATTATAGCTCTTTTGATTGTGATCTTGAGTGAATTTTGCCCTTGTGAACATGGCTAGAGGATCCATGTTGGAACTAGAAGCTTGTAAAGACCTCTGGTTTTCTTCTTGCAGAACCATAGAATAAATTTGTGACAGAGAAGGCAGTGGTGTATTCAAGAGAATTTGACTCCTTACTGTAGTGTAAGACTCATTGAGGCCCACTAAGAATGACACAGCACAGTCTGACTGTTGTAACATTAACATATTCCTATTTATGTTGCATGTGCAGAGCCCACAAGTGCAGGGGACAATGGGTCTCTGACTAACATACTCATCCCATAATGATCTGAAAGAATTGTAATAAGCAGTGATAGAGTTGGAACCCTGAGAGATTGTGGCTATGGACTTCTGCAGATGAAATACCCTTGAACTATCTGTTCTGGCATATCTGGTTTTCAAGTCATGCCAGAGTGCTTGTGCAGAGGTGAAAAACCACAATGTCTGTTTAATTTCTTTAGAGACAGAATTGACTAACCAAGATTGAACCAATGTGTTGGCTCTCATCCAACAGTTTCTCTCAATAGGATCAGTACCAGTGGGTATAGGCAAACTCCCATCAATGAATCTAATCTTATTCTTGATGTTGAGTGCCATCTCAACACTTTTACTCCAGGACAAATAATTCTCACCATTCAACAGTTCACTAACTATACTAGAGCCTGTATAATCATGGGATCCCAGAAAGTACACATAAGTAGAATCATCACATGGATTCTTGGTTGTACCAGTAGAAGTAGAACCAGAGTTGACAGTCGTATTTTCAGACATTGTGTTGAAAGATTATACTTAACAAGATATCAAAGAGAATCACAATAGATTCAAAAAAAATCGATTGCAGCAAATGCAACCGCAGAGAGACAGACAGATCACCAAACAACAGGAATCCAGAAAAAAAAAACAGATGATTTTCAATGAATTGTGAGGGAATCAAACCTCAAATTCGATTGAATTGTATGGCGACGAGTGATCTGCATAACGGAGAGGAGATTTACACAGCGGAAGTAGATCAAAACCTTGCGGATGATACCATATGAAGATCAGAATTAAAGATCAGAACTGAACTGAAAGTTATTCTTCTTTATTCATAGTAACCGATTCTTGAGAGAGAGAGAGGGAGAGAAAGTTTGTTACAAATCTTGAAGATTGTAAAGTAAAATTTGTTGTGTGTGTTGTGTGCATTATATACTGTCTCTAGCCTAATTCTAATTGGAATTGGATTACAACAGACTCGATTACTTAACTAACAAGAATACATCTGAACTTACTATTTATAGTAAGTCAGTTATAACTAACTAACAGAATTACAAATACTTTCCATTTATGGAAAGTATTGGAAAATACATTCTAAGACTTATAGTTAATTATGATTACACGCCTATACGAATATCTTAAATCCGTGTGCACCATTATTTTTCTTCGTACTTAACAAAAGATTTCGAAGCATCAAAACCAGTTACTCATAAGGTTTGTTGATATCTAACAGTAGTCAATCACGACAGATATCTTTATTACTTATGACTTAACCAATGAAAGTAATTAAGCCTAATCACCAGTTTTTGTAAATTTTTAATCAGTGTTTCTCAGAATCACTATACATAAATAGAAAATTTGGTTTCTGTTTTGAGTTCAAGCCACATGACATCATCTATTAGCAGATTGAAAGATAATTTTGTTAGGCCTAATTTTATTCAAATAGCCAGATTAATCTTGTGCCACATCAACTTAAAGTCAAAAACATTTTTAGGTGCTGAGTTGTCAAAATATCAATATCTTGTGCCAGCTGAACTGTCCACAAGGAAAATTCAAATAAGGTCTTACATATTATGATAACAAATATTAAACAAGATATTGACGATGATGTAAAAAAGGCAAGGTCTGATTTGCAGACAATCAATACCAAGATAAAAATGTATATACTGAGATTGAATGTTTGTGAAATGGGACTGTAAACAAAAAACGGTGATCAACAAGCCTTATCACTGAACTTTATTTTTTTATTTTTACAAAAGCTACTGCTGATCAGTAGCTTTCTTTTCCTTTTTATTTTGGATTGTTATTTTTATGAATACAGAGGTACATATTTATATTGATTTCTTGTGATGAATCTGCTGCAATTCTCCACCATAAATTATTCTTCCAATCATATCTCAACTTAATCCTTTTGCCATACGAATGATATCTTTCCTTCATTTCTTCCTTCAAATCAGATCATCATTCTCCTTTTCTTTATTTGCTTTGCTTCAAATCAGATCATCATGCTCCAACGTCACTTTCCTTTCCTTTCATTGATTGGCTGCAAATCAGACCTTGCCTTTTTTACATCATCGTCAATATCTTGTTTAATACCCTCCCGCAAACTGTGTCGGGGTTGGAGACACAGTTTGTTTCGAAAATAGAATAAGGAGGCTTTGGACATTGGCTTGGTGAAGATATCGGTGAGTTGACGAGTAGTGGGAACATAGCGAGTGATTAGTCGACCAAGTGCCACTTGTTCACGCACGAAGTGATAGTCTAGTTCAATATGTTTACTGCGGCTGTGAAAGACTGGATTTATAGTCATATACAATGAGCTCATATTATCACAAAACAGAACAGGTGGATTTTGTAGTGGAACTCGAAGATCTCAAAGAAGAAAGGTGAGCCACGTAACTTCAGCTGTAGCGTGTGCCGTAGAGCGATATTCAGCCTCAGTGCTTGAGCGTGAAACAGTGTTTTGCTTCTTGGCACACCATGATATGAGATTAGAACCTAAAAAAGTGCAGTAACCGGTGGTGGATCGTCGAGTTGTAGGACAACCAGCCCAATCTGCATCAGAAAACACACAAAGATCAAGTGTAGATTGGGAATAAAACATGAGGCCAAGATTAATGGTACCCTTTACATATCGTAAAATTCGACGAACCATCTTGAGGTGAGCTTCGGTTGGAGAATGCATATATTGTGAAATAAAATTAACACTAAAAGCAAGGTCTGGTCTTTTGAGAGTTAGATATTGTAAGGCACCTACCACGCTGCGGAAGTAACTTGGATCAGTTAAAAGTGATTGATTAGTAAGGCCACGAGTCGAGGATTCTATAGGAGTACTCATGGGCTGACACTCAAGCATTTGGGTTCGTTCAAGAAGCGTAATGGCATAGTGTGTTTGTGATAGATGTAAACCACTCGATGTTTGATTGATTTCAATCCCAAGAAAATGGTGAAGAGGACCAAGATCTTTCATAGCAAACTCACTTTTAAGAATACTAATGCATGTCTCAATGAGCTTTGTACTTGAACCTGTGAGAAGCATGTCATCTACATACAAAAGTAGGATTATCATACCTTGTGCACTATGAAGAATAAATAAAGACGGGTCGGCTAAACTACATGTAAAACCTTTTTGCAATAAAAATTGACTAAATCTATCAAACCAAGCACGAGGTGCTTGTTTAAGGCCGTATAAAGCACGTTGGAGTTTGCAAACATGATTGGGGTAACGAGAATCTTGCATACCAGGGGGCTGTTCCATGAAAAGATTTTCAGAAATGAGGCCATGAAGAAATGCGTTTTTCACATCAAGTTGACGAATAGACCATCCTCGAACTAATGCAATAGTAATAACCATTCGAATGGTACCTGGTTTGATAACTGGAGAATAAGTTTATGTGTAATCAAGCCCGTCTACTTGAAGAAAGCCTTTGGCGACAAGGCGTGCTTTCAGGCGCTCAAGGGTGCCATCTGCTTTGAGCTTAGTTTTATACACCCATTTACAACCGATAACATGCATCGAAGAGGTCCGAGGTACTAACTTCCAAGTGTGATTTTGATGGAGTGCATCAAGTTCCTCTTGCATAGTTCGACGCCACCCTTCATGAGCAAGAGCGACACGAATGTTCTTAGGCTCACGGGGTAAGGATGGTGTATCAATAGTTAGCGCATATTTGGGATTTGATTTGAGAATTCCCAACTTAGAACGTGTTGTCATTGAGTGAGTTGATGTAGAGGTGTTTGATGGAAGTACAGGGGATTGTGTACTAAATTCCTCTAAATTATTTAACATGGGTTGTACAGGAGAATGATTATAATCATTCTCCTGGTGAGGTATTTGGTAAACTAGAGCTAGCTATTATATTTGGTGATGAGTCACTAGTGTTTGACAAAGGGGTAGTGGGATCAATTTCATGTTCAGAAATATTGTGTGGTGGACATTCAGTAAAGGGAGTTAATGATAGGGGAGTGGAGTTAATAGGGCTTAGATTGTTTTCGGATGAAGGTAAATCAGTTTGTGGTGGGGGCTGGATGGTTGGGCTAAAGTTTGAGATTGTGCCATTGGTTTCATAGGAAAACGTAGGGGCTAGTGTAGGATTAATTGGTGAATGATCTGATGTTTCGGAGTTTGGGAATGTGGCAAGCCATGTATTGAATATTTTTTATTTGTGGCATAGTTGGAGGATGAGAATGCATGGATTTGTATGGAAAAGTATTTTCGTCAAAAATAACGTGGCGTGAAATTATGACTTTTTGACTTGCTGGATGATAGCACTTGTAGCATTTATATTGATTGTTGTAGCCTATAAAAACACAAAGTACAGTCTTAGGAACAAATTTCTTCCAGGCTACGAACTCCGGGTTGATTATAAGAGCAGCTTCTGTCTCATTCTCTACAACTTCAGAACTTCTAATGAATTGAGATGGTGAATTTCCAGTGATATGGTGGGAGAGATCTTGGGATTCAATGAGTGCTAATGCTTGCTCTCTCCAGATTGGATAATTTGTTTGTTCCAACCTTTGTGTGATAAAGTTACTGACATTGAGATTTGCCATAGGATTTTGAAATTTGATGTTTATAGGATTGATTGTGTTGGTCACCTCTGGCTCTCTGGCTCTGATACCAAGATAAAAATGTATATACTGAGATTGAATGTTTGTGAAATGGGACTGTAAACAAAAAACGGTGATCAACAAGCCTTATCACTGAACTTTTTTTTTTTTTTTTTTACAAAAGCTACTGCTGATCAGTAGCTTTCTTTTCCTTTTTATTTTGG
This sequence comes from Linaria vulgaris, assembly GCA_948329865.1. Classification (NCBI taxonomy): domain Eukaryota; kingdom Viridiplantae; phylum Streptophyta; class Magnoliopsida; order Lamiales; family Plantaginaceae; genus Linaria; species Linaria vulgaris. The sequence continues at coordinate 6,523,368 of OX415251.1, forward strand.
ATTGTTATTTTTATGAATACAGAGGTACATATTTATATTGATTTCTTGTGATGAATCTGCTGCAATTCTCCACCATAAATTATTCTTCCAATCATATCTCAACTTAATCCTTTTGCCATACGAATGATATCTTTCCTTCATTTCTTCCTTCAAATCAGATCATCATTCTCCTTTTCTTTATTTGCTTTGCTTCAAATCAGATCATCATGCTCCAACGTCACTTTCCTTTCCTTTCATTGATTGGCTGCAAATCAGACCTTGCCTTTTTTACATCATCGTCAATATCTTGTTTAATAACAAACAACATGAATTTGCATTTAAATTAAGCTGATGAAGATGTATAAAAACCTTCCCTTGATGTGTGATTCAACATAACCAAACATTGTATTATCTTGTTTCTTCATAATACGCTTTAATGATATGTGGTCCTAAATTGTCCTTACACCCCACTTGCTAAACTAATTTGTTATTGGCAACTTGTATGCATTTGTTGTTATATTAAAATCATTAACTATATGATTAATAAAAGACAGATCCATGTGATCATTCATGGAACTGTGTTTGTGTATGGTTATTATGGTCCACCATGCAAATAGACTCTTCACCACAAAATTTATACATGGGTCCTCTGAGGCTTTGTTGTTGAAGCTTGTACTGGAAAAATGTTTCTCAAAGACTCACTAGGTTGCTTTCAAATATATTCAAGATTAATGATATATAAGACAAATGCATGTGATTCATCATGTGCTCTTGTTTCAAACCACACATTCATTTGCAGCTTAACCGCTCAAACTAGATTGTGAAGGATATGCCACTTACAGGTTCATCTATATAAACAGACCAACGCTACTTCAATTTCACAACAAGAACCAAGCCTTACAAAAATCTCAGATATCATTTCGTAACAATAAGAATATTCAACTTCTGATTCCGGAAAATCTACTTTAGTCAAAACATGGCCATTCACAATATCTTAAGACGTTCTTTTTCAGCCGAGAAAAGATCGTCTTCAACGGGAACTGATGTTCCGAAGGGTCATTTTGCTGTTTATGTTGGGGAAACCGAGAAGAAACGTTTTGTTATTCCGTTATCGTACTTGAACCACCCGGAGTTTCAAGATTTGTTATGTCAAGCCGAAGAAGAATTCGGGTTCCATCATCCAACGGGCGGCCTAACTATTCCTTGCAGTGAAGATTCGTTCATGAATCTCACTTCTCAATTGGACAGAAGATGATCATATGTAATAGATCTTAGGATAGAGCAGTTTTGTTAGTTAAGAGGTTTCAAACAGACATTTGACATTTTCCATATTTTGAATCCTTGTACATATTCTAAGACAGTGAGCAATGAGAATGCGTGATGCGTTATATAGCCATATCAGATGCAAATGTTACTTTTTACTTGAAGAAAACCAATATCTAAAACATTATATTTATCATGAAATTTATTGTTGACTTTCCAGTATACCAGAATTCTTCTTGTTGAAATGTCTTAGGAAAACCAAGCTCATGTGAACTTAGGAAAAATAAACAGTTAATGGTACATATTGATTGATAATGTGGTAGTGTAGTATTTCATATCAGTGGAAGGTGCGCTTATTTGATGCAAAAGTACGCTTATTTTCTTTTCTTTCTCGGAACTGCCATTCAAATGGAATGTAAGAGATTGATTAATCATTTGCATACATGATGTGGAAGACTGCTATTTCTCGGAAAATTTTGCTCTTCCTAGTTCATCATGTATTTTTTAATCAAAAGAAGTAAATAGATAAGATATATATAGTCCTTAGAAGCAGATTTCTCTCTAGTGCATAATGATATCCGTTTCTTCTTTGCTTCTCGGAGAACAATAACTCTTTGTTCATTGCGATATTTCTAGATCTTCAACGTGGCAACGGAGGACAGTGATCAGTTTTGTAGCCATTTATTATTAGAAGGGTTCTTCTTGAAAAAGGCTCTCCCTTTGACGTGTTTCTTACTTAGCATTTGCTGGTAAAAGGTAGGGTTGACATCTATTTAGCTGCATAAGAGAATTATGGAAGAGACCATGGATAGCAAGAAGCATGAAGCTACATTGCAGGAAGAAGTCTGCAACATGACAGAACAAGAGGCAGACAATGGCAGCAAGGATGAGCTGGAAAAGTGAAGGATAGAATATTCAAACTTGGCAGAGAATAAAGATGATCACATGGCTGTCAAGAGTTGCACAATTGCACCACTAACTCAGGAGAAGAAAAGGAACGCAACTGGAGGAATCTTGGAGACAAAAGTGAACTATTTTATAATGTTGTAACCACCATTAGCTTTAGTATATATATGTGTTATAGTTGTGATTGTAATGTACATTATCAGAAGATAAATCTTCATTTTTAATACAATAGTTTCTCCTTTCTTTCTGTTCTTCATCAATGGAGTTCTTATCATATCAATCGCAGTTAGTTTTATATGGTATCAGAGCAAAATATCACTGCATTTCCGCATAAACAAAAACCTCTGAAATCTTTTGATCCCATTGCTTTCTGTCTCCTTTTCCGTCACTCCATTTCTTTTTGTTACTATGTCTGGAGATACACTGGATCCTATTGTGACAGAACAAACACAATCAGGAAACTCACAAAGAACAAATGCCTCTCATCAAAATAACAGCCACTATGAGGATCCATCTGATCCTCTCTTTTTACATCATGGTGAGAATCCATCTCACTGTCTGGTTAGTCAGAAATTGACAACACAGAATTACCACAAGTGGAGCAGAGCTATGTATGTAGCTTTGTTAACCAAAAACAAATTAAGATTTATCAATGGGACCATCCCAGAACCATCAATCACAGATCCATCATATGGAAAGTGGATCAGATGCAACTACACTGTTCTTGGATGGATTACAGCAGCTCTTTCATCTGACATTTCAGACTTCACATTATTTGGAGATTCAGCTTTCAAAGTGTGGAATGATATCAAGCGCAAATTTGCAAAAACAAGCAATAACATAATCTACATGCTGGAACAACAACTCATCAACACTAAACAAGAAGGTAAGGCTATCAGTCTCTATTTGGCTAATCTAAAAGCCATATGGGATGAAATAAGCAATTATGATGAGCATTTTACTTGTATGAACTCTGAATGTGGAGTATTAACTGGAATGAGAAAGAAGTCAGAAAATAAGAAAGTCATGCAGTTCCTTATGGGGTTAGATGAACCTTTTGGACAAGTTAGAAACCAAGCACTGCTCAGAGATCCCATGCCTTGTTAGATTTAGTTTCCAAATAATAAATCTTGTGAGAAGTATCCCACATTGGTTATGTGTTGATATGATGTGAATGCAAAGTACAATAAAAGTCTTTTTTGAGTTTGTCCCACATTGGTTAAGTATGTTGGGCTCTAACTCATGGTACCTATAAGAACTTTTATGGGCTTTAAGAGCTTTAGCTCTTATAGGACAATTTTAATAAAGTGGCTTAAGTGTCCCACATAGAAAAAGTAAAGATTTTTTTGTGGGTTTATATATGTTTGCACTATATTACTTGGGTAATAAAAAGTGCAAGACATAGGTGGTGCTCATGCCCACACGCGCGCCGAGCCGAGCCCGTGCTCGGGCCCGCGCCCGCGCGCGTGGCGCTTGTGGCGCTTAAGTGGCGCTTTTGTTTGGCGCACTTAAAAAGCACTTAGCACGCTTGCATCGCTCATCGATCTAGGCCGTAGATTTTATTTAATTAATTAAATAAGATGAACGGCTGTGATTTAATCTGAATATTAAATTAATATAGAATAAATTGGATGGTGTAGATTTAATCTTACTTAAAATCTAAATCCGACGGCTCAGATTAATCCGGGAAAATATGGAGGGAATATTTAAAACTCAGAATTTAAATATTAACAGTCACATATTTTAGCAGGAAAGTTGTGTCTTTTCTGTGAAAGAATTAACAGGAAAGTTGTGTCCTTCTGTGAAAGAAGACTTAGGAAAAGGTATGACTTTTCCTTGCAGCTTTTCTCATTCTTTAACAACGCAGGATTATCATAACCAAAGAATCATCAAAAATTCGTATCTCTCAAATTATATACAGTTTTAATTGCTGCAGAAATTAAGTCTGTATTTTCTGCACTCTTGTTTCTTTTTTTGTCGGTAGATTTCGTTAGTCCAATACGCAGTCTACCATTTTATTTTCTGGGCTTAAATTGTATCCTGGGAAGCGATTCGCTGTTACCCTATTGGCACACACGAGGTGGGGGCGAATTACGCTTTAAGGAAAGCGTCTTTAGTTCGCGACTTTCAAGTTCCAGGTTGTGACATTTTCGACAAACTCACCAACAATCTTAAAGCGTAATTCTGCGTTTTCGAAAATGTCTGGAGGAGGATCGTTGAAGGAGTTCGCTACCAACATTGTGAAGTTGGAGAAGTTCGATGGAGACAACTTCAGGCGCTGGCAGAAAAAGTTGCACTTCCTTTTGGCGCAACTCGGGGTGGTGTACGTGCTGACAACTCCGAAACCAGAAGCGAAGGACGATGAGACCGTTGCTGAAACTAGAAGTAGGCTGAAGTGGGAACAAGATGACTACTGTTGCAAGGGACACATTTGCAACTCGCTATCCGACACGCTGTTCGACATGTACCATGAAAAATCAACGGCGAAAGAAGTCTGGGACAATCTGGAGAAAACCAATCTGGTGGAGGACGCTACGAGTAAGAAATTCATCACCAGTAAGTTTTTTCGTTATTTCATGGTGGATGGCAGAAAGGTACTTGAGCAGTTTTACGAGTTAAAGCAGATAGTTAATTAGTTTAAACAGCATGCTTTGCATATGGATGAAACTATAATTGTATCTGCTGTTATAGACAAACTTCCTCCTTCATGGAAAAACTTTAGAAAGGAACTTAAGCACATGAAAGAGGATATTTCTCTTGCAGATCTTGAGAGCCATCTTAAAATCGAAGAAGAAGACAGAAACCGAGATGGTGGAGATGGTTCCAAGGTCATGGTGCTTGAGGGAGGAAGTAGTAGCAAGCAGAACAATAATCCGGGCAAAGGAAATGGTAAGAAGAACTCAAATCAGAATCCCAAAAAGAGAAAAGCAAGTAACAATACTGCTTGCTGGCAATGTGGAAAAGAGGGCCATCAAAAGAAAGAATGTCGTGACAAGGCTAAGAAACAGAAAACAGAAAACAATACAAACGAGCAGAAGTTTGTGGCAATGATTTCTGAAATGTTTGCTGAGATCAACCTTGTTGGGAATGACCGGTCATGGTGGATCGACTCTGGAGCAACAAGGCATGTCTGCAAAGACATGTCCATGTTTGTGGAGTATACACCGGAAAATGATTGCTCTGTCTACATGGGAAATGGCGCAAGTGTTGCTGTCAAGGGAAAAGGGAAAGTGCTGATGGAGTTTACTTCGGGGCATGAACTGGAACTCACTGATGTTTACCATGTTCCAGAAATTAAGAAAAATCTTGTATCTGGAAGCCTTCTTAATAAATTTGGCTTCAAACTTGTATTTGAGTCGGATAAATTTATTCTGACTAAGGGAGGATCTTTTGTAGGCAAAGGATACCTTTGTGAGGGAATGTTCAAACTCAATGTAACTGAGAATGCTATAAATAAAGTATCTTATTCTGCTTATATGCTTGACTCTTGTTCTTTATGGCATGATAGACTTGGGCATGTTAATTTTAGAAAATTACATCATATGTCTAATCTGAATTTAATTCCTAATATTGATAAAAATGTAAACAAATGTAATACATGCATGCTTACAAAAATAAACAGAATGCTTTTTCCTAAAGTCGAGAGAACATCAGAAATATTAAACTTAATACATAGTGATTTATGTGATTTTCATAGCACTCCTACTAGAGGTGGAAAAAGTTATTATGTGACTTTTATTGATGATTACTCTCGATTTTGTTATGTTTATCTTTTGAATCACAAGCATGAAGCATTAGATAAATTTAAAATATTTAAGGCTGAAGTTGAAAATACATGTGAAACCACCATAAAACGTTTAAGAACTGATAGAGGTGGTGAATATTATGATCCTACGTTTTTTGAAAATGTTGGTATTGTTCATGAAGTTACTGCACCCTATACTCCACAACAAAACGGAATTGCTGAAAGAAAAAATAGGACATTAACTGAAATGATTAATGCTATGTTGTCCAAATCTGGACTTAGCAAAGGATTTTGGGGTGAGGCACTTTTAACAGCGTGTCATGTTTTGAATAGAGTGCCTACTAAGAAAAATTCTACAACTCCATATGAATTATGGAATAAAAGAAAACCAAACTTGAAGTATTTGCGAGTTTGGGGTTGTAGAGCTATAGTTAGAGTTCCTGATCCTAAAAGAAAGAAGTTGGGAGAAAAGGGTGTAGAATGTATTTTTCTTGGTTATGCACTAAATAGTAAAGCTTATAGATTTATGGTAATTGAGAAAAATTACTCGATTGAAGTAAATACAATAATTGAATCAAGAGATGCCATATTTGATGAAACCAGGTTTTCTTCTATTCCTAGAATTCCAGAAAATAATAATAATGAATCTATAAATATAAGGAATTCTGAAATAGAGGATGAAGAACCTAGGAGAAGTAAAAGACCTAGAGTACAAAAAGACTTCGGGCTTGATTTTCACATGTATCTTGTTGAAGGTACACGAGAAAAAGAAACAAATCAAGTGCTGTTATCTTTACATGCTGAATCTGATCCAAAAACCCATGCAGAGGCTATGAAGTCTCAAGATGCTAGTTTTTGGAAAGAGACTATACAAGATGAAATGGATTCCATCATGGGAAATGACACCTGGAAATTGGTGGACTTACCTCCTGGTTTTAAAACCGTTGGATGTAAGTGGATTTTCAAAAAGAAAATGAAAGTTGATGGAACCGTTGAGAAGTTTAAAGCAAGATTAGTTGCAATAGGCTTCACTCAAAAAGAAGGACTTGATTATTTCGACACTTATGCTCCAGTGGCTAGAATTGCTACAATTAGGATTTTAATATCCTTGGCCTCCATATATAAATTCAAAATTCACCAAATGGGTGTCAAAACTGCATTCTTGAATGGTGAATTAAAAGAAGAAATTTATATGCAACAACCTGAAGGTTTTGTTGTGAAAGGACAAGAGCATAAAGTGTGTAAACTTGTTAAGTCTTTGTACGGACTTAAACAAGCACCAAAACAATGGCATGAAAGGTTTGACCAAGCTGTGTTGTCAAACGGATTCAAAATCCATGAATCTGATAAGTGTGTTTATAGTAAGTTTAAAAATAATAAAGGTGTTATTATTTGTTTATATGTTGATGACATGCTTATCTTTGGTTCTGATCTAGATCAAATCAATAATACTAAGAAATTTCTATGTGAAACATTTGATATGAAAGATCTAGGTCAAGCTGATGTTATTTTACGGATTAAAATAATTAGAAGTAATGAAGGTATCATGTTATCACAGTCTCATTACGTTGAAAAAGTATTGAGAAAATTTAATCATTTTGATTGTACACCTGTTAGTACTCTGTTCGACCCTAGTACTAAATTAATGCCAAATGATGGGAGAGCATTTTCCCAAAACCAGTATGCTAGTGCAATAGGAAGCTTAATGTATTGCATGACTTGTACTAGACCTGATATTGCGTTTGCAGTTGGTAAACTGAGTCGGTATACAAGTAATCCCAGTAGAGAACATTGAAAAGCAATATTTAGAGTCTTCAAGTATCTTAAGAAGACCATTGATTATGGCTTATGCTATAATGGCTATCCAAATGTTTTGGAAGGTTATACTGATGCTAGTTGGATTACTGAGAGTGATGACCACGCATCAACTAGTGGTTGGATATTCACTCTTGGTGGAGCCGCAATATCATGGGGTTCTAAGAAACAAACATGCTTGGCTGATTCAACCATGGCATCTGAGTTTATAGCATTAAACTCTACAAGCAAAGAAGCAGAATGGTTGAGAAACTTGTTATTGGAAATACCAATATGGCCTAAACCAATGCCTCCCGTGTTAATACACTGTGACAGTCAGTCGACTTTGTCTAGAGCTTATAGTCATGTCTATAATGGAAAATCTAGACATATTGGTTTGAGGCATAGCTATGTGAGACAGTTAATCAGTGATGGTGTTATCACAATTAACTATGTGAGGTCAGCAAGTAACTTGGTTGATCCTCTAACTAAAGGTCTTGCCAGAGATATGGTGCATAAGACTTCTAGAGCGATGGGACTGAAAGCCCATACATAGTGATCACACATGAGGGAAACTCAACTCAACACTTGAAATATCAAACTTGGGTTCAATGAGTAAAGTACTTCATTTTTGTGATTGTCAAGCACTTAGTATTTTAAATTAATAATTCAATTATTAATTGGTTCCATCTAAGTATAGTGCTTGGTACCTATAATGTCAAAGGTAGAGGTTGAGTTTAATACTCTTAATAGACTTGTAACAGTAAATGTTGGGATGTCATCATTACATGGACTTCCTTGACAAGTCTACCTAAGTGAGTAGTAGAAGTGAGGCCGCTTCATTAGAGTCCAGGGCTTAACTCTAAAAACTACTCATGATACCAGGATATAGACACAGGGTCGTTAACGTGTCGGCTTGTTAGAATAAAGAACAAGTAGAGGAACTGTGTGTGGTACTTATCCAGTTGGTCGATATAGAATTGCTAGTTCAAAGACTAGTCTACTATGCTTTTCTGATTAACTTTGATAGGTATCCACTAAGTGAAGGTTCAAGTCGAAAGACACCTTTATTTATTCATAGAACTTCTTGAGGTGCAAACTAAGATTTATCATTCGGAAATAGTGGAGATTGTTAGATTTAGTTTCCAAATAATAAATCTTGTGAGAGGTATCCCACATTGGTTATGTGTTGATATGATGTGAATGCAAAGTACAATAAAAGTCTTTTTTGAGTTTGTCCCACATTGGTTAAGTATGTTGGGCTCTAACTCATGGTACCTATAAGAACTTTTATGGGCTTTAAGAGCTTTAGCTCTTATAGGCCAATTTTAATAAAGTGGCTTAAGTGTCCCACATAGAAAAAGTAAAGACTTTTTTGTGGGTTTATATATGTTTGCACTATATTACTTGGGTAATAAAAAGTGCAAGACATAGGTGGTGCTCATGCCCACACGCGCGCCGAGCCGAGCCCGTGCCTGGGCCCGCGCCCGCGCGCGTGCGCGTGGCTCTTGTGGCGCTTAAGTGGCACTTTTGTTTGGCGCACTTAAAAAGCACTTAGCACTTTGCACGCTTGCATCGCTCATCGATCTAGGCCGTAGATTTTATTTAATTAATTAAATAAGATGAACGGCTGTGATTTAATCTGAATATTAAATTAATATAGATTAAATTGGATGGTGTAGATTTAATCTTACTTAAGATCTAAATCCGACAGCTCAGATTAATCCGGGAAAATATGGAGGGAATATTTAAAACTCAGAATTTAAATATTAACAGTCACATATTTTAGCAGGAAAGTTGTGTCTTTTCTGTGAAAGAATTAACAGGAAAGTTGTGTCCTTCTGTGAAAGAAGACTTAGGAAAATGTATGACTTTTCCTTGCAGCTTTTCTCATTCTTTAAAAACACAGGATTATCATAACCAAAGAATCATCAAAAATTCGTATCTCTCAAATTATATACAGTTTTAATTGCTGCAGAAATTAAGTCTGTATTTTCTGCACTCTTGTTTCTTTTTCTGTCGGTAGATTTCGTTAGTCCAATACGCAGTCTACCATTTTATTTTCTAGGCTTAAATTGTATCCTGGGAAGCGATTCGTTGTTACCCTATTGGCACACACGAGGTGGGGGCGAATTACGCTTTAAGGAAAGCGTCTTTAGTTCGCGACTTTCAAGTTCCAGGTTGTGACATTTTCGACAAACTCACCAACATGCCTGAGCTGGATGATGTTTTCAACTTAGTTATACAAGAGGAGGCAAATTTTGAGTTATCAAATAAGTCTTTGAACACTGATATGGCTGCTATGAATGTTAATAGACTCTCACAGGGACAACAAGGGTTGTATGAAACACCACAGGTTGCTGCTATGCAAAGCTATCCACAGAAACAAGGATATAAACCATGGAACAGATAAGGAGGAGGAAAGCATAAACCAGTTTGTGCTAAGTGTGGGAAGAACAATCATACAATTGATTCCTGTTTTGAGATCTATGGTTATCCTCCTGGTCACATGTACTCAAAGTTTAAACCTAGTACTTCAAACACCAGAATGCATGTAAATCAGATCACACATACTGCTGATCAAGGAACAAACAACACTGCTCACATCTCACAAGAACAGTTTCAGCACCTCTGCAACTTGTTCCAAACTGGTAAAGGTGATGGTATGATCAATCAGACTTCAAAATCTACTACTTCCCATCTTAATGAAAACTCAGGTAGATATTTTATCTCCAGCTCCACTCTGTTCAATTCTATCCTTTAAAACAAACACAACAAGCTAAAATCTATATGGATATTAGACTCTGGAGCTACTAACCATGTAGTATGTGACCCTCACTTTCTCACTCATAAATATGCTTTGCAAGGCAGTCAGGTTCAATTACCAAATGGAACTAATGCCATGGCAACTCATATGGGATAAGTGAGGATAAATGAAAGAATAACTTTGAGCAATGTCTTATGTGTTCCTGATTTTCACTTCAATCTGATATCTGTTAGAAGACTGATATCTGATTCAAATAGCCTTCTCATTTTTAAATCACATGTTTGTCTTATTCAGGACCTCAGCACCAAGGAAGTGATTGGGACTGCTAAGGAAGAGCTGAACTTGTATTGGATGCCCATGAACAAAGATTCACCAGTTCCTACTCTAGTTTCATCAGTTACCAACCCTTCCATGCTATGGCATCTCAGATTGGGCCATCCTTCCATTGATTTATTATCTTTGATAGATTCCAAAGAAGTTCAAATTCCTAAGAAATCTGAGAGTGTAGCCTGTGACATATGTCATTTGGCAAAACAACACAGAACTCCTTTTGTCATTAATTCTCATAGATCAAATGCATGTTTTGAATTAATTCATGTTGATATATGGGGACCATACAGTGTGCAATCCCTTAATGGATCTAATTACTTTCTTACTTTTGTTGATGACCACAGTAGGTTCACTTGGGTATACCTAATGCATAACAAAGGACAAGCCAGAAATCTTCTCAAAAACTTCATTCAGTTAATCAACAATCAGTTTAACACCTCTTTAAAAATCTTAAAGTCTGATCAAGATTGGAATTTGACATGCCAGAGTATTATGCTCACAAGGGTATCATTCACCAAAAATCTTGTGTTTATACGCCTCAACAAAACTCAGTTGTTGAAAGAAAACACAGACATTTACTTAATGTGGCAAGATCTTTAAGATTACAAGGAAAGTTACCTTACAAGTTTTGGGGGCATTGTGTTGTTACTGCTGCTTATCTAATTAACAGAACACCAACACCTTTACTGCATAATCTTACCCCTTTTCACCTACTGTACTCAAAAGCTCCCAACTACTCACACTTAAAGGCCTATGGTTGTTTATGTTATGCAACAACACTTCCAAAACCTCACAACAAGTTCCATCCTAGAGCCTCTAAGTGCATATTCATAGGTTATCCAGCCAATATTAAGGGATACATACTATATGATCTCCATACAAAACATGTTTTTACTTCAAGAGATGTTGTGTTCTATGAGAATTCTTTTCCTTATAGCCAAAAATCAGAAAATGAATCTATGTTTCCCATTGTTGACAGTACTGACATTTTTGACATAGATGAATTTGCTGTCTCTACTCCTATTCCTCAGATCACTGCTGACACCTCATCATCCTTACACACAGAACACTCATCACCTCCACATCACAATCCTTCTCATTCTGCACCACTCCCAGAAGACAGCACAGATCTCCATTCTTCTGCTTCCTCTCAGCATCCTGATGTGAATATTCCTACTTCACCTTCTCTTGTTATACTAGATAGTCCTGTTCTTAGAAGGTCTGTTAGACCTAAGAGAACTCTTGTTCATCTTCAGGATTACCAATACAAGATTGCTCAAGCCACTGCATCTCATCCCTTCCCTGGTTCTAAGGATCAGATGACAAGTATTGATAATACCACTAATTTCTCTTTTGCTGCTCTGTCCTCTGATTATCTCTCATATGTCCTCTCCATTTCTTCTAATCCTGAACCTACCTGTTATGATCATGCTGTCACTAATCCTGTTTGGAAAGATGCTATGAATACTGAACTCCAGGCCCTTCAGGACAACAAGACTTGGACCTTGCAACCTCTACCTCCTGGTATTAAGCCTATAGGATGTAGATGGGTATATAAAGTTAAATATACCTCTACAGGTGATGTTGAAAGGCACAAAGCTCGTTTAGTTGCAAAAGGTTACAACCAACAAGAAGGCTTGGATTATTTTGAGACGTTCTCTCCAGTAGCAAAGATGACCACCATCAGATGTCTTCTGGCTTTTGCTGCATCAAACCAATGGTCATTATCACAACTGGATGTGAATAATGCCTTCCTATATGGTGATCTAGCAGAAGAGGTGTAAATGACACCACCTCATGGCCTTGCTACTGAGGGGGAGAATACAGTTTGCAAGCTGCACAAGTCCTTATATGGACTCAAACAAGCATCTCGACAGTGGAATCAAAAGTTAACCTCTGTCATTCTTACTCAAGGTTTTAAACAATCTTGATGTGATCACTCTCTCTTCACCAAACATTCAGAGTTAAGCACTACTGTCATTCTAGTATATGTTGATGATATCATTGTTGGAGGTAACAATAATCAAGAAATTGATTCCTTAAAACTCTTTTTGAACCAACAGTTCAAGTTGAAAGACTTAGGACCTCTAAAATATTTTTTGGGAATTGAAGTTGCAAGAAGTAATAAAGGAATATACTTGTGCCAAAGACAGTATGCCTTGGAGATCATACATGACAGTGGACTCATAGGTACTAAACCAGCTGGTTTTCCACAAGAACAAAATATCAAATTCACACAAGAAGGGGGAGAACACATGAAGGATCCCACAGCTTTCAGAAAATTAATTGGCAGACTTCTTTATTTAGGAGTAACAAGGCCTGACATATCTCATGCAGTACAGACCTTGAGTCAGTTTATGAGTGATCCCAAAGAAGAGCATATGAAGGGAGCATTGAGGATTGTGAAATATCTCAAGAAAGCACCAGCACAAGGACTGTTATTTCCAAGCAATAACAATGTAAAAATCAAAGCATATTGTGATGCAGATTGGGGAGCTTGTATTGATAGTAGGAAGTCAGTAACTAGTTATTGTGTGTTCATTGGAGAAGCTTTGGTATCATGGAAGTCCAAGAAACAGGCAACAATGTCAAGATCATCAGCAGAAGCTGAGTATAGAGCCATGGCTTCAACTGTATGTGAGTTAGTATGGATGAAGAATTTGATGACAGATCTTGGATATGATTACAGTGATCATGTGCTTCTTTTCTGTGATAATCAGGCGGCTATTCATATAGCTAACAACCCTGTCTATCATGAGAGAAAAAAGCATATAGAGATAGATTGTCATGTGGTGAGAGAGAAGTTATAGCAAGGAATAATCAAGCTGATTCATGTCTCAACAGCTACTCAACTAGCAGATATCTTCACTAAGGCATTAGGAATGAAGAGGTTTCATGAATTGCTAGGCAAGATGGGAATATACAACATATATTCTCATCTTGAGGGGGAGTATGGAAGAGACCATGGATAGCAAGAAGCATGAAGCTACATTGCAGGAAGAAGTCTGCAACATGACAGAACAAGAGGCAGACAATGGTAGCAAGGATGAGCTGGAAAAGTGAAGGATAGAATATTCAAACTTGGCAGAGAATAAAGATGATCACATGGCTGTCAAGAGTTGCACAATTGCACCACTAACTCAGGAGAAGAAAAGGAACGCAGCTGGAGGAATCTTGGAGACAAAAGTGAACTGTTTTATAATGTTGTAACCATCATTAGCTTTAGTATATATATGCGTTATAGTTGTGATTGTAATGTACATTATCAGAAGATAAATCTTCATTTTTAATACAATAGTTTCTTCTTTCTTTGTGTTCTTCATCAATGGAGTTCTTATCATATCAATCGCAGTTAGTTTTATAAGAATATCACTAAAAACAATATGAGTTGAGTTCTTAAGTTTGTATAGAATTGGACTAATAACTCAAAACCAGATTAAGGTATATCATCTCAAATGTATACTATATACTGTTCCACTCTGTAATTCTGTTCAGGAATACAATTTCCTTCAGGAAAAAAATAAAAGAATTTTTCTTTTGTGTAACTAGCCTACAAATCTGTCCTAAAAGACATAATTATAAATCATCTTGCAGCCAACTGAGACGCGAGTTCGAAGAATAAATCTTCTTTGCAAGGAATGGTTAGGCCACCAGTTGGATGATTGAACCCGTATACTTCTTCGGCTTGACACAACAAATCTTGAAATTCAGGGTTTTTTTCAAAATTGGTTCTTTATTGTGGCATCGGTATGAAAATAGTCCTTTATTGAGGCATGGTCTGGTCCGAATATGGGAATTTAGACCGATTTTGACCATTTTTAGGCAACTTTAACCAATTTTGACTATTATTATTATCATTTTTATTTGCACCCCAAAGTAAATTGCACTTTGTACCTCAAAACGTATAATATATATATCCAAACAATTTTATATCTTTAAAAATTTTATAAAAAGTTATAAAAATTATAAAAAAAATTTAAAAAAATTAATTCATCATCTTCATATAATATATATACAATTATTATCTTTAACAATTTTTTAAATTTTTTAAAATAAAAAAAATACATTTATATTTAAAAAATTAATTCATAATCTTCATATATATACAATCTTTTTTATATCTTTAAAAATTTACAAATTTATAAAAATAAAAAAACTTAAAAAATATATATTTAAAAAAATATTAATTCATCATCTTCATATATATATATATATATATATATACAATTCAGTTGGCGACGAATTTGATCTCTTCCCAGCAGATAAAGAGCGTCGAAGAATTTTGCTAATGTCGATTCTTATATTTTATGATAGAAGTAGAAGGTGAAGTTGAATGAATAGAAGGAAGTTTTGTGAAGCAAATGAAATATGTTAGAAAAGTTTCTCTTGAAGACTTGTTGGTGTTATCCATTCAAGAATCCTGTGTTGTATTTAAAGTGATATGTAATTATTTTTCATTTGAAAATTGATATTACGTGATCAATATTCAGGTGGATATATGTGGTGGCTGGTGAATTTTGAAAAGCATAAGCACATGAGTGATCACATGGATATGCTTCACATAGGTTCCCTACCAACACCTTCAAAAGGTCCCCTGAAGTTGACTTGACAACAAGTGTTCATTGACTTATTCCCACCTTAAAACACTACAAGATTTAGGGGTCAATAGTGACTGAAATGCAGTCACTATTGACCCCCCCTGCGGTCCCTGATGGTCAATAGTGATCGCCTTTGAGTCGCAGATGACCGGTCACTATTGACCTCGGTCACTTGCCATCAGTGACCGCAATTAGGTCGCTGATGAGGGTCAATAGTGACCGGAAGATTAGTGACCGCTTTCCGGTGCCTGTTCATTTTAAAAAATTAGTGACCGCAATTAGGTCCCTACTAATATTTATGAATATTAGTAGGGACCGAATTGCGGTCACTAATATTAAAAACAGGGATCGCAATTCGGTCCCTACTAATATTCATAGATATCTATGAATACTAGTAGGGACTGAATTGCGGTCACTATTGACCTGTACGAAAAATAAAAATAAAACACTAATATTCCGGATTTAATCCGGAATATTATTGTTTTTTTTGTAAAATTATGATTTTAACAAGATCAAAACCATAAAATAATGAAGAAAAAGTTAATATAATGACATGAATGTTAAAAGATGAAAAATAAAATGTCTAATAATAGAAAATATAATATGAATGAAAACAAAAAAAATGAATGATAAAAAAAGATGAATGAAAGCAAAAAGATTAATGAAAACAAAAAGATTAATGAATAAAACAACAAGTGAAAGAAAAGTAAGAAAATAAAGTGTAGATCCAAAACAAAAAAAAAAGTGAAAGAAAGAAAGAAAATAAAGTGTAGATCCAAAATAAAATAAAAAAGTGAAAGAAAGAAAGAAAATAAAGCGTAGATCCAAAATAAAGAAAGAAAGATAATAAAGTGTAGATCCAAAATAAAATAAAAAAGTGAAAGAAAAGAAAGTGTAGATCCAAAGAAGTGAAAGAAAAGAAAGTGTTTTTTGAATTTATGTTGTTGTGTTGGTGTGTTGGTGATTTTTGGAGAAAATAAGAGAGTGTTGTTATGTTGGTGATTTTTGGAGATAATGAAATTAGATGTGTAAGAGTGGTGAGTATATATAGAGGGGAGGGTGAAATTTTCAAATTTTCGTCAAATTCAAATTTCCCTCTCAATCCCGCTTAAAATTTTCGCCCAATTTCAAATTTTTGGATTTCAATTACCGCATTCAGGTCACTAATATATATTAGGGACCGCTATTAGGTCACTAATATTTTGTAGCGACTGCAGTGCGGTCCCTATTGCCATATCAGGGACCTAAGTGCGGTCCCTAATAATATTCATCCATTTTAAAGTATGAATATTAGTAGGGACCGCAATTCGGTCCCTGTTGAGTCAATAGGGACCGCAATGCAGTCCCTGTTGAGTCAACAGTGACTGCATTGCGGTCCCTATTGACTCAATAGTGACTGCATTGCAGTCTCTATTGTCTCCCATACTTTAAAATCGATTTTTTTTATTGATTTTGGTGTGTTTGTGATTCTTAGTAACCAAACTCATTGTAACATGTGAATTGAAGTAATAAATGATTGCAAAACCAACCTCATAGTAGTTTAGTTGTGGATTAATAGATTGATTGAGATTGAACGACTTATTAACGTTGAAGATATATTTCATTTTCTACAACTAATAATCACTAGTTAGTTGTAGTTGTTATTCATTTTTATGCTTCACTTCACTAATGTTAGCACATATATGATTATGAGGTATAAATCATCACATCAAGTAATCATTATACTTATATGTATATACAATTAGTTTGTCATTATGACATTTGTCGTACAAAATAATAAGAGAATCGTCAAAGTGGTCCGTTCTCTTTACATAATGTTTGGATTTACAATGCGTCGTTGAAATTATTGTTGTTTTAACTCTTATAATGGTTATTATGAACTAAAAAAACAACGCGGCACCTCGAACCATCTTAAAATATCGATTTTAAAGTATGAACATTAGTAGGGACTGCAATTCGGTCACTGTTGAGTCAATAGGGACCGCAATGCAGTCACTGTTGTGTCATTAGCGGTCCCTAATGACCCAACAGTGACTGCATTATAGTGACCGAAAGATTGGTGACCGCTTTCCGGTCCCTGTTCATTTTAAAAAATTAGTGACCGCAATTAGGTCCCTACTAATATTTATGAATATTGACAAATGCATGTGCTTATGTTTTTCAAGTTTCACCAGCCACCACATATTGACCATTCAATCTTAATTTCTGATCAAGGAGAAATGAATGCTATGTTCACTTATAAATACAACACATTTCTCAGCTTCTAGCAGCAACCAGTCATCAAGATAAAAATATATCTCACCCTTCACTGCCTACAAAGAAGAACTGTTATCATTATAAGACTCTTCCATGTGCTTTTTGACAATAAAAATATAAAACTCACTTCTAACTTGCGTGGAAGAAGTTAACAGTTCTTTTTTTTCTTTGTCTTGCGTGGAAGAATTGTCTTACCTACATAGAAAACTTTCACATTGATAGTTTATTGGTCCTTAAGCATCCCACATTTCAAGATTTGTTATGTCAAGCCGAAGAAGAATTCGGGTTTCATCATCCGATGGGTGGCCTAACCATCCCTTGCAGTGAAGATTTATTCATCGATCTAACCTTGCGATTGGGAAGCAGATGATAGTAGCTACTTTTTCGGATAGTCTTGTAGGCTAGTTTCAAAAAAAAAACTCTTTGTCTTGTGTGGAAGAATTGTATTCCTGGACAAAGTTACAGAATTGATAAATGGAAAACTATTGACTTATAAATGCAAAAGTATTATCTGGTTAATACGGTGAATCCACACAAACTTCACAATTCAAGTCATCCTATTCGTGGTTATATTTCTGTTTGCTCCTTCATTTGACATTGTTAACGGAGTTTTAGGCATGTAATTACATATTTTCCTTACTTACATAATTATCTAATTATAGGCTGTAAATAAGGGATTAATAGACTGTATGTTAGGGATTCCACAGGATGTAGTTTCCTTATTGATATGTTGTAATTAAGGATGTATTTGTTATAAATACAGAGTATCCTCTTCACAAAGAGGTATCAAAAACTTCAATACAAATCTTTGACATGGTACCAGAGCCAGTCTCTGGATATCTTTAAGTTTTCAGTAGCCTTCTTCTTCTTTCGGGTTCTTGATCGAACATTCCCCTCAAAGTAATACAGATACAAAATCTTCGGTTTACAGTCGGAGTTCAGAGGAACTCTTTCTTAGTCGGTGACAGAAGAAGTTTGCTTCAGACGAACGTTCAAATACAGCATACACAAACGGCTGAAGAGTTTGCTTTGCTCGCTGTGTATTAGAGTAAGCGTTGGTTCCCTGTAAATTAATTCGTTTGAGAATTAACTTTTGGGCTTTCAGTTTCTATTTTTTTCGGATAGAGTTTATTGGTTTTTTTTTTAAAAAAAAAAAAAACACAACAACAGAGGTTGAAAATGTCTACTGAACCCTCTCTTATCCGTTTTAATGGCAAAAATTACCCTACATGGGAATTTCAGTTCAGAATGTTTATAAAAGGAAAAGAATTATGGGGATTCATAGATGGGTCTTCTGCACCACCTACTGATCCTAAAGAATTGATCTCTTGGGAAACAAAAAATGCAAAGATTATTTCATGGTTAATAAGCTCTATTGAAACACATATAGTCACCAATCTGCGGTCACTTACTACGGCAAAAGGAATGTGGGAACATCTCAGGCGTGTTTATCATCAAGATAACACAGCACGGAAGTTTCAGTTGGAGTTAGAAATTGCCAATTACAGACAAGGTAATCTTTCTATAGATCAATTTTATTCTGGTTTTCTGAACTTGTGGGATGAGTATTCAGGGATATTATACTCAAAAGTGCCCCAAGAAGCCTTAGCAGCACTACAAGTGATTCATGATGAAAGCAAAAGGGATCAGTTTTTAATGAAACTACGACCTGAATTTGAGGCCGCAAGGGCCGGTTTAATAAATCGAAATCCAGTTCCATCCCTGGATGTATGCTTGGGTGAATTACTACGGGAGGAACAACGTCTATCCACTCAACTTGACATGAACCAGGAAAACGTAACTTCGGAAATGGTTAATATCGCATATGCAGCTCGAGAAACAGGTAAAAGCAAGAAACAAGTACGATGTTATTGTTGTAGTGCCATGGGCCATATTGCCAAGAATTGTAGCCAAAAGTTTTGCACCTACTGCA
The DNA here is from genome assembly GCA_948329865.1 of Linaria vulgaris. Lineage (NCBI taxonomy): Eukaryota > Viridiplantae > Streptophyta > Magnoliopsida > Lamiales > Plantaginaceae > Linaria > Linaria vulgaris. The sequence goes on from OX415251.1 coordinate 6,542,939, forward strand.
AGAAAGAAGGGCATATCATTACAGAATGTCGACTACGACCACAGAATAGGCAAGGTCAAGCTAGCCACACAACGATACGATCAAATTCAGCCACAATCTCTTCTGATCCAGTTCCCGTCCAGCAGTCTACATCCACCATTACGCCTGAAATGGTTCAACAAATGATCGTATCTGCATTGTCTGCGTTTGGCCTTCAAGGTAATGAAAATTTCTCTGTATCATCTTGGTTAGTTGATTCTGCCGCATCAAATCATATGACAGGTAATACTAATGCTTTGCATACTGTTCGTACGTATAGAGGTAACCAACATATTCAAGTAGCAAATGGTAATACTCTTCCGATTACTGCCATTGGAAATCTTGGGACAACTTTTAATAACGTATTTGTATCACCCGAATTATCCACCAATTTGATTTCTGTTGGACAACTAGTAGATAATAATTGTGAAATTCACTTTGATCGCCATGGTTGTTGTGTACAGGATCAAGCGTCAAAGAAAGTGATAGCGAAGGGGCCTAAAGTGGGACGTCTTTTTCCTCTTCAATTTTCAGTTCCTAGATTAGATTTCTTTGCAAATAATGTGGTTGTCAATGATAGTGCAACGTGGCATAAGAAACTGGGACACCCTAACTCGAATGTATTGAATCATCTAATAAAACACGGTTATTTGGGAAATAAAATCTCTATTTTAAATATGCCTTCTGATTGTAATTCATGTAAACTCGGTAAGAGTAAATCATTACCTTTTCCATCACCTGGTAATCGAGCTTCCTCAAGTTTTGAAATTGTACACACTGATGTGTGGGGTGTGAGTCCAGTACTTTCTCATGCTCAATACAAATATTTTGTGACGTTTATTGACGATTATAGTCGCTTTACTTGGGTATATTTTCTTAGACCCAAGTCTGATGTATTTAACATTTTTCAAGATTATGTGGCTTATGTGGAAACTCAATTTTCCAGAACTATCAGAATTTTAAGATCAGATTCGGGGGAGAATATATGTCTAAAGAGTTTCAGAGTTATCTAAGAACGAAAGGTATTGTATCTCAACGTTCATGTCCTTACACTCCACAACAAAATGGAGTAGCTGAACGCAAAAATCGTCATCTCTTAGACATGGTTCGCACGTTATTAATTGAATCTTCTGTTCCATCTAGATTTTGGGTAGAGGCCTTAGCTACATCAGTATACTTGATTAATCGTTTACCCTCACAGAACTTACAATTTGATTCTCCCTATTTTCGTTTATTTGGTGTTGTACCAGAATATAATTATTTTCATATATTCGGATGTGTTTGTTTTGTTCACTTACCATCACATGAACGAACCAAGCTTACATCTCAAGCCGTTCGATGTGCTTTTCTTGGGTATAGTAATACTTATAAAGGATTTGTGTGTTATGATGCAAGTGCAAATAAAATCCGCATCTCTCGCAACGTTGTCTTTTGTTGAAAATCAATATTTCTTCCAGTCTTATGATTCCAAGTCTTATGATTCCAGTTCTACTACTACTAGCTCTATTAATCTTTCTTTTGATGATGAGCCTTGTACTCCATAACGTTTTAAGCCAGGGATTGTGTACCAACGGCGTCAACCACATTTATCATTGCCCCTTCCTGACACTGGACAGACACCTGATCCTATCCCACCACCAGAACCGCGACAGACACCTGATCTTATCCCAATACCAGAACCGCGACGATCCTCTCGAGTATCTCGCCCACCAAACAGGTATGGAGATACTGGTCACCAGGCAACTCTTGATACTACTTTTGTGCCGAAGTCTTATAAACAGGCCTCAACTCAAGAATGTTGGAAGCAAGCTATGGAAGAAGAAATTCAGGCCCTTCATGATAATCACACGTGGGACATCGTACCGTGTCCTAATGGGGCAAAACTAATTGGATGTAAATAGGTTTATACTGTAAAACTCAAGTCTGATGGGAGTGTGGAACGATATAAAGCTCGTTTGGTTGCTTTGGGCAATTGTCAAGAGTATGGACTTAATTATGAGGAAACCTTTGCACCAGTAGCAAAGATGACTACGATACGAGCTGTCCTCGCAATAGCTTCCTCAAAAGGGTGATCTCTATTACAGATGAATGTAAAGAACGCATTTTTGCATGGAGATCTAAAGGAGGAGATTTATATGACTCCTCCACCTGGTATGTTTGCTCATCCATCAGGTAATGTTTGTCGATTGCGAAGGTCTCTTTATGGACTAAAGCAGGCACCCCGTGCATGGTTTGAAAAGTTTCGCACTACTTTACTCGATTTCCATTTTGTTCAAAGTCAGTATGATTCTTCTTTATTTCTTCAAAAGACTGCTAACGAAATTGTTATACTTTTAGTATATGTAGATGATATTATTATCACAGGGTCTAATCTTTGATTGATTGAGAAATTACAAGCACACCTCAAAACCACCTTTCAAATGAAAGATCTTGGAGCACTTCAATATTTTCTTGGCCTTCAAGTACATCGAAGTTCAAATGGGATGCTTCTTCATCAACATAAATATACTCAAGAGATTCTTACTTTAGCTGACCTTGAGGAAGGGAATTCAGTCCTTACGCCATTGGAGGTAAATTTAAAGCTTTCTCGAGATGATGGTGAAGTTTTATCAGATCCGTCTATGTATAGACAGCTGGTGGGGAGTTTAAATTATTTAACAATCACCCGACCAGATATTTCATTTGCTGTTCAACAAGTAAGTCAGTTTATGCATACTCCTCGCCACTCACACTTAACAGCTGTACGGAGAATTATACGTTATCTTAAGGGCACAACAGGTCGAGGGATATTTTTTCCTTCTACGAATGATTTGCAGTTAACGGGTTATTGCGACGCTGATTGGGCTGGTTGTATGGATACTCGTCGTTCAGTCACCGATTGGTGCATGTTTCTTGGTGGTGCTATTATTTCATGGAAAAGTAAGAAGCAAGATCGAGTTTCAAAGTCATCTACTGAATCCGAGTACCGATCAATGTCCTCTGCATGTTCAGAGATTGTGTGGCTTCGAGGATTGTTAAGTGAACTTGGTATTTCTCAACATACTGCTACTCCTCTTCATGCGGACAACACAAGTGCTATTCAAATCGTTGCTAATCCAGTGTTTCATGAACGTACAAATCACATTGAAGTAGATTGTCATTCTATTCGTGAAGCATTCAATCATCATTTGATTACGCTTCCTCACATCTCTACAGAACATCAAACTGCTGATATCTTTACCAAAGCATTATCTCGACATCGTCATCAATTCATGGTTGACAAATTGCTGCTTGGTGATCGACCCGCATCAATTTGAGGGGGGATGTTAACGGAGTTTTAGGCTTGTAATGACATATTTTCCTTACTTACATAATTATCTAATTATAGGCTGTAAATAAGGGATTAATAGACTGTATGCTAGGGATTCCATAGGATGTAGTTTCCTTATTGATATGCTGTAATTAAGGATGTATTTGTTATAAATACAGAGTATCCTCTTCACAAAGAGGTATCAAAAACTTCAATACAAATCTTTGACAGACATGACTAAACTTTATTATTGTAAATATGAGGTAAAACAACATATTAAAGAGCTAAATTCTTTCCAATGAAAATAGTATAATTACAGTGTACGAGCAAAATTACGGCGACAAAGTCCATATACCGTGGTTATAATGATGTCACATCTACCATGTTAACAAGTTCTTTCTTGCTCTGCAACTAACGATCTCTCTCACCTTCATACAACACTTGTGACGATTTGCAGTAGCTTGTATATCGAAAAGTATGCTTATCGGACAAACATTGAGCCATTGCATTAAATATTTTGTATCATCAAGTTGTACTGTCTTAGCTATGTGATCCAAACATATATATATTTTCCAGTCTATTAGAACTCTCACTATTTATTATTACAATGGCTTCCATAGAGTAAGTCCAAACCACTTTAATCCTTGGAATCTAGTATGTCTTCCAACATTGTGCTTGAGTCATTGCAAAAAACAGTAAGAACTTGTGAAATGGAAATAATGTTTCAAAGTAATCAAATAGATTGAATATGCTTTGTGATACAATTAAAACCAGATAAGTTTCTGTCTTTTGAAAGTGGCAAGAAGTCAGTAAACATTTTTTGTCAAGTCAACGTCAGGGGACCATTTGAAAGTGTTGTTAGGGAACATATGTGAAGCATATATAAAGTTATTGCTATTAAATCTTTTCTGATGGATGAAAGACCAATCCATGTGATTCCTCATGTGCTTATGCTTTTCAAACTTCACCAGGCACCACATAATATGAATTTTAAATGAGAAATCATATTCATGTTCACTTATACATACCACACATTCTGGTTTTGTAAACATCAACGAGTATTCAAGCAAATCTTCTCTCATAGACTTTATTTGCTTCATAAAACTTCCTTCTATTCATCCAGCTTCACCTTTTGTTTATTTAATCAAATATATCAATGGCCATTAGCAAAATTCTTCGGCGGTCTTTATCTGCCGGAAAGAGATCGCATTCATTAGCAGCTGATGTCCCAAAAGGGCATTTTGCTGTTTATGTTGGAGAAAGTGAGACGAGACGCTTCGTTATTCCGTTATCGTACTTGAACCACCCTGAATTCCAAGATTTGTTGTGTCAGGTCGAAGAAGAATACGGGTTCAGCCATCCAACTGGTGGCCTAACCATCCCTTGCAGTGAAGATTTATTCGTTGAACAAACATCACACTTGGCTGCAAGATGCATGATTAATAGATATGTCGTTAGGGACAGATTTGTAGACTAGTTAGTTACATACCTTTTTTTTTTTAATCTTAGGAAAACTTGTATTCCTCAGCAAAATTACTGTATGAATACATTATTGATTATACAATAGCCATCTACACAATATTAACAACTAAATTTAATCCTGTTTTTAGCGGTACTCTATTTTGCTGCTAACTATGTCATCTCTGATAGAAATTGAAGCCCATCATTCTCCACTTAAAAGGCCTTGTTAAGTGGAGGGGGAACTTCTCTTTATTAACATTAATCCAAGACCATCTCCAAGCGATGTGGGATAATATATTCTCAACACGCCCCCTCACGTGTGGCCCGATAATTATCTTCGGTGCCATCACGTGGGTAGGTCGCGGAGCCCAACATACGTCTTGGGTTGACTCTGATACCATGATAGAAATTGAAGCCCATCATTCTCCACTTAAAAGGCCTTGTTAAGTGGAGGGGGAACTTCTCTTTATTAACATTAATCCAAGACCATCTCCAAGCGATGTGGGATAATATATTCTCAACAATCTCTGCGTTTTATCATCGAGAACGTTATGTGAAAAAAGGCATCAACCAAGATATACTCTTTTGACAACCAATGCCAAATTGCCAATGAAAAATTATGATGAGAAAGTCCACTTCCATGATTAATTTTGACAAGAAGATTAATCATAAAAAACCTAGTTCAGACTTCAGATAATGTGCCGAGTTTTCTTTTCCTCTATTGAGTAAAAATTTATGAGATTTTCCTATATATCTCACCTATATTATGTGTTCCTTTTTCTTAGAACGGAAATGCATAATGAATTATGAAAGCGCAAACAATTTCCAACAATATTTTCACAACTAATATGCTAAAAATAAAACGTACTTTTACATTAAAATGTGTACCTTCCAGATACAATATCCTACTTGACCACGGTTAAATCAAAGACTAGTAATTCACTCGGTAAAGGCATTAACTTTTTACTTTAAATGGAACAATTCAATCTATCTGTGCCATCAACTTTTTATTTTTCTAAGTCCACGGGTACCTGATTCATAAACAGACAACAAGTAGAGTACTGGTATACTGGAAAGTCAACAGTAAAGTTTCAAGAAAATTAGATGTTAGTTTTAGTCAAGTAAATAATACATTTGCATCTGAATATGGATCGTAAAGCATCAAATATTTACATTGTTCAGCGTCTTGGTATCTGTACAAGGATACATTTTTTGATGAGAAAGAAAGGTATAGTCTGTCATGAAAGTATAAACTAACAAAACTGTTCTATTCTAAGATCTATTATATATGATTATCTTCTTTCCAATCGGGAAGTGAGATTCATGAATAAATCTTCGCTGCAAGGAATAGTTAGGCCGCCTGTTGGATGATGAAATCCGTATTCATCTTCTGCCTGACATAACAAATCCTGAAACTCGGGGTGGTTTAAGTACGATAACGGAACAACAATTCGCTTCTTCTCACTTTCTCCAACATAAACTGTAAAATGACCTTTCGGAACATCAGTGCCGGTAGAAGCTGATCTCTTTCCAGCAGAGAACGAACGTCTTAGAATTTTGTGAATGGCCATGATTAAACAAGACTAAGTATTTCTGAAACAGAAGTTAAAGTTTATCTGTGAGATTGAAACTGAAATATGTGAACTTTCAAGACTTGTTTGTTGCTGTGAGTTCACCAATGTGCTGGTATATATGTATATATAGATGATTTCATAAATAACAAATCCTTCAAATCTAGTTTGAGTGGTGAAGATGCAAGTGAATATGAGGTGGTTGATAAAATATTGAGACAAGAGCACATGTATTTGTCTTTCATGATGTCTCTAAAATATATTGTGAAAATAAGACACCATATATTTGTTGTCCCAACAAGTGGATGGGTCCTCTTGGGAGAGTTGGTGAGGAACAATGTCAAACATATGCATATGCTTCAGTACTAGTTGCTATAAAGGCTCTTGTTTTTGTGGTTGGAAGACAGATCCATGTGATTTTGTTTCTCAAAGTTCACCAGCAACCACATATTCACTGGAATGTTGCCAACTCAATCTGATTTTTTTCAAGTATAAATGAATGCCATGTCCATTTATAAATACAGCACAATTCTCAGCTTCTAGCAGCAACCAACAATCACATATCTTAGCTATCATTTGCTACTAAAACAACTTTTCTTTCTTTTCTTTACATAGCATCCAGAGATTTCACAAGATACATTATATTACATCAATGGCTATTCACAAGGTTCTTAGACGTTCTTTGTCAGCCGGGAAAAGATCACCCTCAACAGGAACTGATGTTCCAAAGGGGCATCTTGCCGTTTATGTCGGGGAAAGTGAGAAGAAACGATTTGTCATTCCATTATCGTACTTGAGCCACCCCACGTTTCAAGAATTTCTTTGTCAAGCTGAAGAAGAATTCGGATTCAATCATCCAATGGGCGGCCTAACCATCCCTTGCAGCGAAAATTCATTCATCGAACTAACATCTCGCTTTTGAAGCAGATGATTTGTAACTATGATTTTAGGACAAATTTGTAGACTAGTTTTTTGCTTTGTCTTATGTGGAAGAATTGTTTCCATGGACAAAGTTACACAATTAATACATGACAAACTATTCGTTTTCAGTTGCAAAAGTGTTATCAGGTTTTTGTTACAAAAAAATTCAAGTAATTTGTTCCTGATCGGATCTGCTTTTGCTCCAACATTTTTCATGGCTGTCTGCTTTATTATCGAAACCATGAAACACAAAACACAATGTAAATGGACAGTTGTTTCCATACTACTATCCCATAAATGAACATTGTATTTCTTACTCTGTCGGTAACTATCTTTCTTACCCCCATGGAACGCTTTGATATTATTGGCGAGAAGGCAGAGTAAAATAGACCTGGTGAAACCTGTATTATTGACATTATATTACTCAAAGAAAAGTATGCTTCGCAGACAAACTTCGAGAAAACAAAAACCTCTGTCGGAATGTTTTGTGGCATCAAGTTCTACTTTCTTAGGCTCTTAGCTATGTTATCTGTTATCGGAAACGTTAAAGTTTTCTGTCTATTATAAATCACATTATTTAGCATTTGTTATTACAATGGTTGTACTATACACATGGCTTAACTGTTACATCACACATACTGGATATGGTTCAGTATCTGATGTTAATATACATGCAGTAAAATGATCACAGTAAACAAAAAGAAATGAATATCTGATGCTAATATCCAATAGAAAGATCAAAGTAAAACGATAAATTTCTTTGGGATAAAAGCATCAAGCCCCATAAACTATGCACGATTTTGCGACTTGTACCCTAAACAAATTTAATAAGCGTTTTGCCCCCTAAACTATGCACGTCTTTTCGATTTGCCCCTTCGAAGTGGATTTTCGGCCATTTTTGGCCGAAATATTCCCCTTCGAGGTGTTTTTTCGCCTACTTTTCGTCATCAACTACCAAAATACATCTAGTACAACCCATATGAGTCGGGTAGGGGGGAATGAACCGCCCAAAAATGGCCGAAAATAAACTGAAGCGGCAAATCACATTTTTGGACATTTGTTACCGGAGTACCCCGTTCAAGGTGTTTTCCCCCCAATTTTTTGTCATCAACTAGCATAATACATATAGTACAACACATATGAGTCGGGATTGGGGAAATATTCCTGCCAAAAATGGTCGGAAATCCACTGAAGGGCAAATCGAACAGAAGTGCATAGTTTAGGGGGCAAAACGTCTATAAAATTTGTTTAGGATGCAAGTCGCAAAAACGTGCATGGTTCAGAGGCCTTGATGCTTTTATCCCAATTTCTTTTGTTGAAGATTTAGTTGTTAGTCAACTTCAGGGGACCTTCTGAATGTGTTGGTAGGGGACATAAGTTAAACTATATCCAGTTATTGCTCTTAAATCTTTTCTCATGAATGAAAGACAAATCCATGTGATTATTCATGTGCTTATGTTTTTTCAAGATTCACTAGCCACCCGAATATTAATCACTCAATCTGAACTCTAAATGAAAAATCATTCCATTCTCATTTATATATACAACACATTTCTGGTTTTCTAAGCATCAACAAGCATTCGAAACAATTCTCTCTCACATATTTCATTTGCATCATAAAAACTTCCTTCCTTTGATACAAATTCACCTTCTGATACTTTCATTAAATATATCAATGGCCATCAGCAAAATTCTTCAACGGTCTTTGTCAGCCGGAAAGAGGTCAAATTTGTTAGCAACTGATGTTCCTAAAGGGCATTTTGCTGTTTACGTTGGAGAAAGTGAGAAGAAGCGTTTTGTCATTCCGTTATCGTACTTGAATCACCCTGAATTTAAAGATTTACTATGTCAAGCCGAACAAGAGTATGGATTCCATCATCCAATGGGTTGTCTAACTATTCCTTGCGGTGAAGATTTATTCATCGAACTCACGTCTCACTTGTCCAGAAGATGATTTTGAGCTATGTTTCTAGGACAGATTTGTAGACGACTAGTTACATTAATTTATCTTAGGAAAATTGTACTCCTCAAAAAAGATACAGGCTGAATACATTATTGATTATACAGTAGCCACTTGAGATATTAAACCTTTATCTGCTTGAGTTATTAGTCCAATTCTATACGAACTTAAGAACTCAGCTCATTCTGTGTTTATTGATATTCTCTTATGCAACTAAAATAGATGTCAAAATTATGGTTTACCATAGAGAATGTCAAGTAGAAAACGCGTCAAAGAGAAAGCGTTTTTCAAGAACTCTTCTAATGATATATGTCACTGGAAAATATACTGAGCACAAACGTGGTTAATTTTGGCCACAAGATTAATAACTGTCCTTTGTTTCCACGTATAAGATAAACAAATACAGTAATGCACAAAGAGTTATTGTTCTCGAAGAAGCGAAAGAGAAACGATTAAGCACTCAAGAGAAATCTGCTTCGAAGGACTGTTTTATCTACTATTTTTGATTAAAAATGCATAATGAATTAGGAAAGCGTAATAAATGCCTATCGCTTCTAGCTTTGCCAATTGAGTAATCAATCTCTGACTTTTATGTTTCAATGGCAGTTACGTTCCTAGAAAATAAATACTTTTGCATCGAAAAAGTGTACCTCCCGCGGATATGAAATCCTACCACGGATGAATCAAAGATTTTGTGACGGAGTATCTCACTCATTAGAGTATTAAATATATATATATATATATATTGCAGGGCCGGGCTTGATTCATAATCCGACAGACAAGAATAGTTCTGGTATACTGGAAATCAAAAGTAAATTTCTTGATAAATGTGTTGGATGTTGATTTTCATCACTTAAATAATACATTTGCATCTGAATATTGGTTTAGAACTGATGCAGTATTTCCATTGCTCATTGACTTCCTATATGTACAAGGTTGCAGTTTGTGAACAGCAAAAGATATAAAAAAAAAAGTTAATGTCTATCAAAGAAACTTTTAACTAATGAGAAAATTATTCTACATATGAACTACTGCATATCATCTTCTATCCAATTGAGACGTGAGATCAACGAAGAACTCTTCACTGCAAGGAATGGTTAGGCCACCAGTCGGATGACGGTACCCAAATTCTTCTTCGGCTTGACAAAGCAAATCCTGAAATTCAGGGTTGTTCAAGTATGATAATGGAATGACAAAGCGCTTCTTCTCACTTTCCCCAACATAAACAGCAAAATGTCCCTTTGGAACATCAGTTCCTACTGAAGATGATTTTTTTTCGGCTGAAAAAGAACGTCTTAAGATTTTGTGAATGGCCATGTTTGGACTAAATCAGAAGTCGAATTTTGTTTTATTTTGGAATAAAAACTGAGATTTTTGTAAGGCTTGGTTCTTGTTGTGAATTTGAAGTAGTGTTGGTCTGTATATATATATGAACATGTAAGTGGCATATCCTTCACAATCTAGTTTGAATGGTGAAGCTGCAAATGAATATGTGGTTTGAAACAAGAGCACATGATGAATCACATGCATTTGTTTTATCATTAATCTTGAATATATTTGAAAGCAACCTAGTGAGTCTTTGAGAAACATTTTTCCAGTACAAGCTTCAACAACAAACCTCAGAGGACCCATGTATAAATTTTGTGGTGAAGAGGCTATTTGCATGGGAACCATATTCACCATACACAAATGTTGTGCCATGAATGATCACATGGATCTGTCTTTTAATCATCAATAGTTAATGATTTGAAGTATAACAACAAATGCATACAAGTTGCAAATAACAAGTCAACTCAGCAATTTGTGTAAGGACAATTTAAGACCACTATATTATCAATGCATATCATCAGCAAACAAGATAACACACTATTGTTGGTTATGCCGAATCACCTATCAGTGGAAGGTCAATAAACATTTGTTGTGAAGTCAACTTCAGGGGACCTTTTGAAAGTGTTGTTAGGGAACATATGTCAACCATATCAAGTTATTGCTATCAAATCTTTTCTGATGGATGAAAGACAAATCCATGTGATTCCTCATGTGCTTTTGCTTTTCAAAGTTCAGCAGCCACCACATATCCACCTGATTATTGACCATTCAATCTGAATTCTAAAGTATTAAGAATTTATAAACTTACTTATATATACAACACATATCTAGCTCTTCAAGCAGCAACAAGTCTTCAAGTAAATCTTCTCTCATTAATTTCATTTGCTTCCCAAAGCTTCCTTCTATTCATACAAATTCACCATTTGCTTTTTTCATTAAATATAACAATGGCCATTAGAAAAATTCTTCGACGGTCTTTATCAGCCGGAAAGAGATCAAATTCATTAGCAACTGAAGTTCCGAAAGGCCATTTTGCCGTTTATGTTGGAGAAAGTAAGAGGAAAAGGTTCATTATTCCGCTATCGTACTTGAATCACCCTGAATTTCAAGATTTGCTATCCCAAGCCGAAGAAGAATTCGGGTTCCATCATCCAATGGGTGGTCTAACAATTCCTTGCAGTGAAGATTTATTCGTCGAACTCACGTCGCACTTGTCCTGAAGATGATTTATAGACCTGTTTAGATTAGATTTGTAGACTAGTTATTCATGTCTTTTTTCTTTTTTTCCTTATATTGGGAAAAATTGTATTCCTGAACAAAATTATAGATGAATACATGATACAGTAGCCTTTTGAGATGCTAAACCTATCTCTGGTTTTGAGTTGTTATTCCAAATGCTATACAAACTTAAAAATTCAAGTCACCAGTTCTTACTGACATGTCCTCTTTCTCCCAATGAATCCTATAACTAGAAATAACACTAGAAATAACAAGTACATAAGCACATTGAAGGGCCATTTTTTCAAGAAATTGATCTCTTTGGGATGCATAATACTAATAATGATTAAGTCTAAGTCTTATAGTTAATTATGATTACACGCCTATACGAATATCTTAAATCCGTGTGCACCATTATTTTTCTTCTTACTTAACAAAAGATTTCGAAGCATCAAAACCAGTTACTCATATGGTTTGTTGATATCTAACAGTAGTCAATCACGACAGATATCTTTATTACTTATGACTTAACCAATGAAAGTAATTAAGCCTAATCATCAGTTTTTGTAAATTTTTAATCAGTGTTTCTCAGAATCACTATACATAAATAGAAAATTTGGTTTCTGTTTTGAGTTCAAGCCACATGACATCATCTATTATCAGATTGAAAGATAATTTTGTTAGGCCTAATTTTATTCAAATAGCCAGATTACAGAGTTCAACTTAAAGTCAAAACATTTTTAGGTGCTGAGTTGTCAAAATATCAATATCTTGTGCCAGCTGAACTGTCCACAAGGAAAATTCAAATAAGGTCTTACATATTATGATAACAAACAGCATTAATTTGCATTTAAATTAAGCTGATGAAGATGTATAAAAACCTTCCCTTGATGTGTGATTCAACATAACCAGACATTGTATTATCTTGTTCTTCATAATACGCATTGATGATATAGTGGTCCTAAATTGTCCTTACACCCCACTTGCTAAACTAATTTGTTATTGGCAACTTGTATGATTTGTTGTTATATTCAAATCATTAACTATATGATGAATAAAAGACAGATCCATGTGATCATTCATGGAACTGTGTTTGTGTATGGTAATTATGGTCCACCATGCAAATAGACTCTTCACCACAAAATTTATACATGGGTCCTTTGAGGCCTTGTTGCTGAACATTGTAGTGGAAAAATGTTTCTCAATGACTCACTATGTTGCTTTCAAGTGTATTCAAGATTAATGATAAAACAAATGCATGTGATTCATCATGTGCTCTTGTTTCAAACCACATACTCATTTGTAGCTTAACCACACAAACTAAATTGTGAAGGATATGCCACTTACAGGTTCATCTATATAAACAGACGAACACTACTTCAATTTCACAACAAGAACCAAGCCTTACAAAAATCTGAGATATCATTTCGTAACAATAAGAATATTCAACTTCTGATTCCGGAAAATCTACTTTAGTCAAAACATGGCCATTCACAAAATCTTAAGACGTTCTTTCTCAGCCGAGAAAAGATCGTCTTCAACGGGAACTGATGTTCCGAAGGGTCATTTTGCTGTTTATGTTGGGGAAACCGAGAAGAAACGTTTTGTTATTCCGTTATCGTACTTGAACCACCCAGAGTTTCAAGATTTGTTATGTCAAGCCGAAGAAGAATTCGGGTTTCATCATCCAACAGGCGGCCTAACTATTCCTTGCAGTGAAGATTCGTTCATGAATCTTACTTCTCAATTGGACAGAAGATGATCATATGTAATAGATCTTAGGATAGAGCAGTTTTGTTAGTTAAGAGGTTTTAAACAGACATTTGACAATTTCCTTATTTTGAATCCTTGTACATATTCTATGACAGTGAGCAATGAGAATGCGTGATGCGTTATATAGCCATATTCAGATGCAAATGTTACTTTTTACTTGATGAAAACCAATATCTAAAACATTTATCATGAAATTTACGGTTGACTTTCCAGTATACCAGAATTCTTCTTGTTCTCTGATTATGAATCAGGCCCATGTGTACTTTATACAAAGTAAACAGTTAATATCACCGAGTGAATTACTCCACTGAAAAATCTTTGATTCATCTGTGGTAATGTAGGACTTCATATCAGCGCAAGGTACGCTTGTTTGATGCAAAAGTATGATTCTTTTTTATTCTTTCTTGCAACTGCCATTTAAATAGAATGTAAGAGACTGATTACTCATTGGCATAGCTGGATGTGAAAGACATCTATTGTTCGGAAAAGTTTGCTCTTTCCTAATTCACTATGTACTTTTTAATCAAAAAGGGTAGATAAGATATGTAGTCCTTAGAAGCAGATTTCTGTCGAGTGCTTAATGATATCTGCTTCTTTGAGAACAATAGCTCTTCTTGTATTGTGATATTTCTAGATCTTTGACGTGGCAACGGAGGACAGTGATCAGTTTTGTAGCAAAAATTAATCATGTTTCTGGAATTACTCAGTATATTTTTCCATTGACGTTTATTATTAGAAGAGTTGTTCTTAAAAAAGGCTTTCCCTTCTACATGTTTCTTAGTTAACATTCTTGATGGTAAACCGTTGTGTGCTTAAGTTTGAATAGAACTTGGACTAAGGTTTAGCATCTCAAATGTATACTGTTTGCACTGTAATTTTTTTGTTCAGGATACAATTCTCTTAAGAGAAAGAAGAAGAAGAAGAAGAAAAAGTTGTCTAACTAGTCTACAACTAAAAGACATATCTATACATCATCTCGTAGCCAAGTGAGACGTAAATTCAATGAACAGATCTTCACTTCAAGGAATAGTTAGACCGCCCATTGGATAATTGAATCCGTATTCTTCTTCAGCTTGACATAACAAATCATGAAAATCAGGGTGGTCTAAATGCGACAACGAAACAACAAATCACTTCTTCTCACTTTCTCCAACATAAACAGCAAAGTGCCCTTTTGGAACTTCAGTTCCTGATGAATTTGATCTCTTGCCGGCAGATAAAGACCGTCGAAGAATTTTGCTAACGGCTATTGATTAATATTATGGTTCATGGACTTCATCACTGTAACTGTCAAATATATATTGTAACAGAAATTAGCTGCAGAAGTTGGAGTTCAAGAGAATAGTACTCACATGAAGAAAGGGGAAGAGCACGTTCAGGGGAGAGAGAGAGTGAAGACTTAACTTGTGGAGGAGATTAATTTGGGAATTAGGTTTAAATTAGAGTCTGTACTATTAGGCTCAATTAAGAAAAGAAACGCAATTTGTCTCTAAGAGTTTTTAGTATTTCTTTTCTGTTATTTCCCTTTCCTTTGTAGTTAAATATCAGACTTTGTACTGAGGATTATCATTATGAATGAAGTTAAAAATTTCTAATTTCTCATCTCTCTCTTCTATTTTCCTATCCCCTTCTCTTACCTTTATCAAATCTTCAAAATAGGTCGAAAAAGAGGTAGTAAACAGAACAATTTATAGAATAAAAAACATAAACCATGTAACACTTTTGCTTATGCTAATGAATAGTTTTCATGTATTAATTCAGTAACTTTGTCCAGGGATTACAATTCTTCCACACAAGACAAACAAAAAATCTACAAATCTGTCCTAAAACCGTAGCTACAAATCATCTGCTTCCCGAGCGAGATGTTGGTTCGATGAAGATATCTTCGCTGCAAGGAATGGTTAGGCCGCCCATTGGATGACAAAAACCGAATTCTTCCTCAGCTTGACACAGTAAATCCTGAAATGTGGGGTCGTTCAAGTAAGATAACGGGATAACAAACCGCTTCTTCTCACTTTTCCCAACATATACTGCAAAATGCCCCTTTGGAACGTCGGTTTGTGTAGAAGTTGATCTTTTTCCAGCGGAGAAAGAACGTCTAAGAATTTTGGGAATCGCCATTGATGAACTGAATGGATCTTGTTGAATCTAAGATAGATGAAGTGAAGCTTGAAAAATATGATTTATCTTGAGGTTCGGTTGCTGCTGGAAGCTGAGAATTCGTGTTATATTTATAAGTGGTCATGAGAATTCATTTATCTTTGAGAAATTTCATTGGCTGGTGAACCTTGAGAAACAAAAGCACATGGATTTCTCAAGACAGAGGAAGATTTGCTACATCAATCCGAGGAAGATTTTGGATTCCATCATGCGATGGGCGGCCTGACTATTCCATGCAGTGAAGATTTTTTCGTCGATCTCACTTCTCAATTGTCCAGAAGATGATTATATGCAATAGTTCATAGATTAGAACAATCTAGTTAGTTAATAGTCTTCAAGCAGACATTTAACATATTTTATAGTTCTTCATTTTGGGAAAAGTTTTGCTGGTAAGAAAATGTATACTTGTACATATACTAAGACACTAGCAATGGAAATACTCAGATGTGTTCTGGAGCCACATTCAGAAGCAAATGTATCATTTACTTGATGAAATTCAACATCTAAAAATTTATCATGTATACCAGAACTCTTCTTGTAGCCTGATTATATATCAGGCCCATGTGAACTTAGAAAAATTAAACATTTAATGGCTCTAGTGAGCGAGTTGCTCCGTTGAAAAATCTTCGCTTAATCCGTATCGGGGGGGGGGGGGGGGGGGGGTGGGGTTGTTTACAGCTTTTTGAAACACAGTACGGTTTTTAATTGCCATTTAAATAGAATGTAAGAGGTTGGTTACTCAGCAGCATATCTGGATGACATTGTTTGCAGTAGTTCGTTGTGCATGTCTTTTTTTTAATTACAGTAAGAGGTACCATAGTTTAAACATCGGCAACACTTAGGTGACAGCCCTCAAAATTGGACGGTCATACAGTCCAAGTTATCATCCAATTAAAATTAAGTGCCTTTTCATATTAGTATTCTTCATATGGCCTCTTCGTAATTAATAATTATTAAAAGACCATACTTAATCACTCAAATTATCAAATAAATCTTAATCACATTTTTTCCTTGAAGTATTACTGATATATAATTCATATAATTTAAAGTGATGATATTCTTTTTGACAAAAAGAACATATCGAAGTACTACGGAATACTGATATTGATATTAAATAATTTTACTTTTATAAATATATATAATTTGTTATCTTAGTGTTGGACTTATGACTTATTTGTTGTTATAGGATGATGGTACAAAACTCAAGGAGAACAACATTTTAATCAAGCAAAATTCAAGAAAATTGTCAATACGGTATTCATCATAATAATGTGCCACAGTGTACATACCCACGTAAGGGTGCTGATAGTTTTCTAGCTCTTTTAGTAGGAAATATTGATTGATGATATTTAAAATTAAAGTAGGTTTAATTTCTTGATGATCCACTAATATTAATATTTTTGTAGGTGCAAGTGTACCAGTTGAAGATCTAAAATCATTTCCCCGTATAATATATTTTTTCTCTCCAAACTATAATATAGATTCATTTAAAATATATAATACGTGTGATGTGTGTGTGTGTCTTTGTTTCTTTTAATAATATTTGATGTGTAACATTTCATTTTTGTTAATGTATACATGGTCGTACAACTACAAATATGTGATAACAATACAAATACAAGGTATATTAGCAATTAATTTTTAATGACGGAGTATTATGTGAAGTAAAAGAATAAAAAGTCGTCGATTGCTACTAAGAACCTAACAGAACTTTTCAAAATGTGGATTTTTTTTGACAAATGAAAAATAATTTTATTTTGTTGTTCTAAGTTGTTAAGAGGCTTTTTATTTCTTTTTGAAAAAAAACGATTCATAACATTTTCTATCATACAATAAAATGATTGACATGGAGAAAACTATCATAGTTTACACCGACATCCTACATAGGATGGAGATGCCTATCTTCATCTTCTTTTTTTTTTTTATGTCATTCCTGTTTTTCGCTTGCTTTTTTTACTTTGTTTCTAATATGGAATGCAATGATAGATGTTTTGATTATGCAATGATTGAATTTATGGTATACTATGGTTTTTTGTATTAGATCTGACTTGTTAAATAATTAAGCGTGCAGCCAATTATCATTATTACTATTAATCCTTAGTTAAATATATTTTATTTTAAAATCTTGTGAAGTTTTGTTGTAATTTGAAGAATGTTAGGGTTAAATTGCAAATTAGACAGATATGTATAACCAGCTTAGCCGGTTGCCAAATACAATTAAATAATTAGAGCAGGGAAAATGGGATTGTATAGACAGTCCCGTCAACAAAGCATTTTCCTTTAAACATTTAGGAGAATCTCATAAAATTTGGTACATTGTCGGAAGTTTGAACTAAATTTTCTGTGATTAATCTTGTTGTTATAGTAAATCATGGTTCTGGACTTTCTTATCATAATTTTCCGGTAGCAATTTGGCATTGGTTGTCATGATCAAAAGAGTATATCTTGTAAATATAAAGTCCAAAAACACATTAAAGAGTTTAATTCTTTCACATGAAAAATAGTATAATTACAATGAAAGAGCATAATTACTACGACAAATTCCGTTATAACTTATAATGATGAGACATCTATCATGTGAACAACTTTTTTCATGCTCTGATCTGCAGCTAACGATCTCTCTCACTTTCATACAACACTCTTGACTTGCAGTAGCTTGCATGTTGATACCAATGAGAAAAGTATGCTTATCAGACAAACATTGAGCAAAGAAAAACTTGTATATAAAATTTTGTAGCATCAAGTTCTACCGTCTTACCTATGTGATCCAAACCAATATATATTGTTCAGTACTCTATTAGAACTCTCACTATTTATTAATACACTGGTTTCATATATGGAGTCCAAATATCTTCAATCTTTTTAATCTAGTATGTCTTCCAGCATTGTGCTTGATTTATTGTAAGCCAATATTTAAAAGAACATTACAAAATTTGTGAAATGGAAATAATTATGCTAGTTCATTTGATATACAAAGTTAATGTCTTGTTCCCAGAACCTTAAGACCAGAATGATTATACAGTTTGGATATGTGATGTTAATAATATGCAGTAGAAAGATCAAACTAATCATACATGTTTCTTGTCTTTTGAAGGTGGAAATAAGTCAATAAACATTTTTGGTCAAGTCAACTACAGTCTACAGGGGACCTTTTGAAAGTGTTTGTTTTGGTCTTATCTCGTCACGATAATAGAACACAGTAAAAGAGTACAAAATGAGATATAAATAACCAAAATAATGCTATCCAACTTTATTAACGGACTAGCTTGGTCCGGAACACTTATTACAAGCTTATTAGGTAGAATAAACTAATTACAAGATTTATGTAGCGTGTCGAATCGTTGGTATTCGATGCTAACGTGTCGAATGTCTTTGTTCGATGCGGAACAATTAACACTGATTCGAAGTTGCTCTGGATGGTGTCGAATTCGATGCGTACATTAGGTGTCGAATTCGATGCGTACTTTGGCGTGTCGAATGGAGGAACACTGTTTAATCACGTATCGAATGAGGGTTGTTCGATCCGATGCGTATCGAATGAATAGTGGCTCGATGCTGACTGTGCTGAAGTGGTTGTCTTCCCAAAAACGTGCACGGAATACAAGGGGACGGGCTATTTATAGCAGCCGTCCCATGAAGCCCACAGACCAATATAGAAAGGCGCATCGAATCATCTCGGTTCGATGAGCGCATCGAATCAGGGTTATTCGATGCGCTAATGGGCTGGCCCAATAACAAAGTGTTAGGCTGTAGATTCGATGCGCGCATCGAATTCTCTCAATTTGATGCGCTTATGGGCCGGCCCACCCATCATATAGTCCCCCCAGTTTGGGAGACGATATCAACGTGGAGATCGTCTTCCAAACTTCAAAGAATATATTTGGAATTGCTCTGAACGGTCTTCGCCGTACACCTTTAAATATTTTAGATATATTATCAAATATTTGTACTGATTTGGGATATTCCTACTCATATGCTAGTTCGGAGCGATTCACAGTAGTCTATGAACATTAACTAAACGCATGGAACAACATCAATTCGATGCGTGAAATGAACCGCATCGAATTATGTTTGTTCGATGCGGTTATTCGATGCGGCCGCTGAATTGGGCCTGGTGGGCCTCGCGCTCCCTATATAAGGGAAGTTCTGCCGTGAGGAGCTCATTTCGCTGCCCACGCACTCCGCTCCTCAGGTGAGAAGCATCGAATTGGCGTCATTCGATGCGATCCACATCGAACGATCATCAATTCGATGCGATCAGCATCGAATTGTGATGGTTCGATGCGATACTTATATTAACTAAATCTGTTGCTTTTCCTTTTTTAAACGTTTGCACGGGCATTTTTAACTTGTTTTTCTTTTGCTTAGGATATATATTAACCAAGCAAAAGCTATTTCTACCGGAAACTTGATCAAGGTAAAAAATTTTGCTTGTATGTTGCCGGATTATTTCTTTAATAAATTCCTCTTTACGTATGTTTGAGTGATATGCGAGAGTGTAGAGTGACGTGTTCGTCCTTAGCCAACCTCCGTTTTTAATTTATTTCAGTTCGTTCTCGTCAAAGATGGTGAGCAGTAAATCCACTTCTGGCAGTGAGTCGAGTACTGGCTCTAGCTCCAGTTCCATTAATATGGGGAACCCTTCGAATGTTCCCGCGGGTCCGAGCACAGTCGAAGTAAATGAATACGAATTAATAGATATAGAAACGATGGATTCACCCGCGGATAACAACCCCGTTGCAAATATTGAACCAACGCCCGAAGTGGACAGTGATGACTTGTCCGCGTCATCCTATCGGGATAACCGCGCTCCAGGAGAGGGTGAAGAGGACGTAGATTATATTAATAGGGAGTTCGATGATCATGTCGAGGTCCCAGGAATGGCCTACGATCAATATATCTCTCGTCTCCAACATAGTCGTAAGGGGCTCCGCAAAAAAATTGATATACCTGATAAGTATAAAATCGTCCTCCCGGGCCCAAATGATCGGATGCATACCCCACCACCCGGCCATATGACTGTATTTGTTGGTCAGCTTCTCAATGGTCTGCGCTTTCCAATTCCTTTTGAGCTAAGATGGCTTTTGAGGATGATAAATCTCGTGCCCGCGCAACTCACACCAAACTCTTATGGGAATTTAATTGGCTTTATTATAGTTATGAAGGCGTTGTGCCAACCACAAAGTGCCAATGAGTTTTACGCTTTATTTGAGATTGCGAGGCGTGAAGAAGGATTTTATCATATTAAAGCACAAACGAACCGGAATTTCTTGAATGGTGGGGGCGACCAGATATGGAAAGGATTGGAAAAAAGATACTTTTACATCGAAGAGAGTTACGAAGGTGAGTTTGGGCGATATCGTCGTGAATGGTACACTGAGGCAAGGGTAATGATTCCTGGCGGAGTTGCCATAACTTCATGGGATTGCGAGTTTATCCCGAACTTAGTTCGAGAACATCAATTCGATGTTAAAAAACTTGTTGAAAACCGAGTCCTTTCGTTAGCTGGATTGTCTCCAGTGAAATATAACGGGAGGATGACCCTTGGTATAATAGCGCAACTCTTTTAATATTTTTGATTTATGCTTATTATGTATTCTACCGATTTATTTTTCTTGCAGCCAATTATTTCATGGGCCGTCACGTGAGAACGAATCGAGCCGTTGCTGCTGATTTGGCGAGCTCCCAGACCAACACTGTGCCCAAAATTCCTCCCCCCCCTCCCCACAAAAGAGAAAAAGTAAGGGCAAAAAGCAACAACCGATCCTTTCGAGGAAATATTGGGGGATAACCCTGAGAATGTTCAAGGCAGTGCTGAAGCGTCTGAATGCATGACAGCTGGAACATGCGACGATGTTGAAGTCATCGTCCAACGCAAGAAAAGAAAAATGCCTCAAACTCGGTCGCAAGCCGAAGGGGCTGCTCCACTGGTAGGACAAACAAGCAGGCCGAGTGCCTCCAATGCTTCGGCCAATGCACTTGGTCCAAGTGCAGGAGTTGGGCCTAGCCAAGGCCCTTGTGCACGAGCCGCTGGGTATGAAATCTTGGAGGTCGAAGCCATCGACCATTTGAGGGCACTGCTACCTGGTCTTGTTGTTCCTCTCCCTGTCTCTGCCGAAGAGAGGAAAAAAGTGGAGCGAAACACGCTTCATATGCTGACAGCGGTAATTATTCAATTTGATTGAGTTAATTTCTTTTGAACTAAATTTATAAATGTTGATCTGATTTCTCATTAATTGTTAGGCGGGCGGTTTTGTGCATACCATGTTCTCTTTGCTAATGGATCTTCGGGAGTCAGGCAACGGTGGTAATAATGCTGCCCTTAAAGCTGCCCTCGATGAAAAAGAAAAGGCCTTGCAAATGGTCAAAGACCATGCCGCGAAGGCTCATGCTGACCGGGAGGCGGCCAAAGAGGCACGGGAGGAGGCTAATAAGCTCAAAGAAGAGCTGGGCAAGGAAATTACCGAGCTTCAGAAGGAAATGGGTAAAGCCAAAGAAGAAGCCCATAATGCCGATCTCAAAGGTTATTTGCGTGGCCTTGGCGAGGTAGAATATATTCTTTTTCATGGCGTTTCACATCCCAATTTCCTGTTATCATATTAATATTTTTCACTCCCTTGTAGGTTTCTCCCAATCAGAAAGTGGAGATAGCCGAAGAGTTTCTTCGAAGCAACACTTTTTGAGAAATCTACACTCGTCGAGGCGATCTCGAAGTTCGGAATGCTCAAGTTCTGATTGTGCATCAATTTTACGCAATGCAGTATGTGCATGGCGGTTTTAAACCAGAATGGTTGAGCCTGTCTTTAGGACCAAATCGAGAAATTCTGCCGCCTCATACAACTTCTGAGCTTGCACAACCCGATGAGTTCGCTTCGCTGCTTGAGAATGAAAATCTTATTCTCCGGGGATTATCACCACCGCCTCCGATGCCTGAGCCGTATCCCTCATCTGAGGATGAGGAGGATATCTGAAATTGCAGCGCTAATGTTGTTCTATCTTTCCATGTTTATGAACAATTTTTATTTTTAATTTAATTTATGCGTGACGCTGCGTCGCTCTTATGAGTTTGAACACTTTATGCTTAGTGGAATTACACTTTTGAGTGCTTGTCTCTGGTTGTTTAATTATTTATTATGCTCATATTTGTTGCCTTTTATTTCAATATCCTATTTGGGTTCTTTACTTTATTTTGACAACCTATCGGTTTTTTTTTTCCTCCGCTATGAAGAATTGAGTAATGTTTTTGCTTGCACGATTATAATTGTGCTACTTAATATTTTTCCATTTAGGAAAAGGTTTTGCTTGTATCTTTGGACATAGTTTAATCGTTGGTGCTTGTCTCACCCAGAGTTTCGTTCATGTTTTCTCAAGTGGTGAATGTTAATGAGAACTTACAGTGTTATACGTAGTGTCTGTTCCTTGCTTGTATTTCTAAGCAATCGTGGTAATATTCGTCATTCCGGGGAGAATCCTTCGTCCCTCCTCATCCTTTGTGAGATTTTGAGCGTATTGTGGTATGTCGCTTCATATCGCGAACAGTCTCCGTCTTTTTCACTGCCTCTGACTTTAAACGGTATCTCGTGCCACTTTGGACAGAGTTTCCATTCTATTCTTTTCTTTAGGGATTTTCGGTATCTCGTGCCACTTTGGACAGAGTTTCCGTCCCTTTTGTTGCCTCTAGCTTTATCAGTATCTCGTACCACTTTGGACAGAGTTTCCATTCTTCTCCTTGATTCAGGGATTTTCGGTATCTCGTGCCACTCTGGACAGTTTCCGTCCCTTTTGTTGCCTTTGACTTTAATCGGTATCCCGTACCACTTTGGATAGAGTTTTCGTTCTTCTCCTTGCCCCAGGGATTTTCGGTCCTGCATAGATTTTTATTATGCAGAGTAGATAGAATTCATGTAAATCAATCAATTAGACGTAATCTTCTTGAATAACCCAAAACAAATTATGTGAACAAATCTGAGCTTGGGTCATTTCTTCTTTGCTTGACTTCCAGTGTTGTCCTCCAGATTCATGTTTTGAGGTACCTGTTTTAAGTTCATACATGTTTGTCCCTCATGCATGTCATAGCAGAGAGAACGAATAAAAATTTGTTCAGAATATTCAAAATACTAAAGACACTTGTTGATTGAAACAGAGTCTTTAATCAATATGCTCCATTTGCCTAGGAGCCAATGCCCTTGCTGCTGCTTCTTCTTGTTGTGGCGGATTCTGGAGCGAAGTTACGTAGCATTTCCATCCTTTGATATGATCTGCTATGACCTCACCAGTACCGCTAGAAGTTGGAAATCTCACCATTTGATGATAAGTTGATGGTAAAGCTCTGAAAGCATTCAGTGCAGGTCTTCCTATGATTCCGTTGTATGCGAAATGCATATCAACGATCACATAGTTCTCTAGTAGTGTCTTTCTCTGCGGCGCTGTTCCCAATGATGGCGGGAGCTTAATCATTCCGAGTGGAACTATCTCTGGACCTCCAAATCCGTGAAGAGATGTTCTCACTGGTTCTAATGTCTGATTATGCAATCCCATTTTAGCCAACGTAGAACTGAACAACACATTTACTGAGCTTCCATGGTCCACTAACATCTTGGTGACCCCATAATTAGCTATATCCACCGTTATTACCAAAGGACAATTCAAATTGGACATTTGTATGGCCTGTGCGCTCAGCTTCCTTAAGTCTGCTGTGGAGAAAATGACTTCTTCATGTGGCATCTCCTCGATTCTCAGAATATTGGCCATGTTGACAAAATTATCCGACTCGACCAGTCTTGTGATCTTTCTGCGACCGTTGGTGGAATCATCTCCTCCTGGTCCTCCAGATATCATATTAATCATTCCTTTCCTGGCATTCCCATCTTCGATCTGAGGGTACTGGAAAAGATGCGGTTCATCGACTACCCTTTGCTTATCTTTCCTGGGAGATGGAGTTCTCTTCCGGTTGAATTTTTTCTCTTGTTCCTGCACCTTCTTGACATACTCCACGGGTTTTCCATCCTTCACTAACCGTTCAATTTCATCCTTCAAATTTATACATTCTTCAGTATCATGACCCTTCTGGTTATGATACTTGCAGAATTGACTTGAATACATTGTTGCCTTGGATTCCCTCATCGGTTTGGGATCCTTCAACCATCCTTTCCTTTTTGCTGTGTTAAAGACCGTCATGATATGAGCATTTAACGGTGTGTACCGTCTAGGCGAACTCTCCATTTTGTAGTTCTTGTTCCTGTTGTTGTAGGTATTATGGTTGTGATCGTCTCTTCCTCTTTCTCTGTCTTTCACCGCTGCAACAATAGGTAACTTAGTCGCCATCATTTCCTCATAATGAATCACCTCTTGTGCAATTTTGTTAATTTCTTCGATGGTGGAAGGCTTACTTCTGAGTAGGTCCCCACTGAACATTGTATTGGTGGTTGCTCGGAAAAGTATGCTCACAATCATCTCTCCTGATGGGCTATCAACCCTTAATAGCG
Organism: Linaria vulgaris; assembly: GCA_948329865.1. Lineage (NCBI taxonomy): Eukaryota > Viridiplantae > Streptophyta > Magnoliopsida > Lamiales > Plantaginaceae > Linaria > Linaria vulgaris. Next base: position 6,568,124 of record OX415251.1, read on the forward strand.
CCGTATTGAAACGTCTCATAAAGTCCTTTAGATTTTCATTGGTTTCTTGTTTCATTGTGTAGAGATGGGAGTGATCCAGAACCATTCTAGACTGACTAGAGATGATCTTCAAACATATTTCTCAACTAGCCATAGCTTTTGAGCTGTCCAGGAGGAATTCGATTAAACCAATCCACAGCTACTCCTGATAGAGTTGTTGCAAATATCCTCGCTTGGATATTGTCCTTAAAACCATAAAGGGACATTTTCCTATCCAATTGGAAAAGATGATCTCGGGGATCAGATTTTCCATCATATGTTTTTATATTCGGGATCTTTTCCCCTTGTCCCAAGATCTCTGACTCTATTTCTTGACAAAATGGACTGTGGTTAACAGTATTGTCCTCCTGTATCATTTGAGTCTCAACTGTTGCTTTCCCTTTCTCCAGTCTTTCAACGTTTCTGGCCATTCTATCATGCTCGCCTCGTGAATCATGACTGTCCGAGTGTCTCCTGTCATCTCTATCCTTCCTTCTTCGTAATTCCTCTCTTTGGTCTTCTTTCTCATTCCGTTCCCTTCTGGAATCATGACTTTCTGAATGTCTCCTATCTTCTGTTCTTCTTCGTTCAGTAACACATTCTGCCTCCTTTTCCCTTTCACTCCTCTCAAGATGTCTTCTTGATTGTACCTCAATCGACACTAACTTCTTTCCTTGTTCATCTCGGGTGGATTTTCCCTTACTTTTGTTCCCTCCGAAACATGTCTACTTCTTCTATCATCTTGCTGGGATTTTTCCTTCTCCTTTCCCTTTAACATTCGGGCAACAGAACCTTGTTCCCTTAAGGCTTCCGGATGTTCAACATGAGATGGTATCAAAACGGGTGGTGCTGGAGTCAGTACTTCGGCCAAAGCGGCTTTTACCATTGCCATTAATTCATTCTTCATATTATCTAGAATCGAAGCACTCGTTGTTGTTGCTCCAGTTGCACCTGCTTCAGTGGCGGGTACCTCCTCGCCTTGAGGTCCTTGATTCTCCATCCTCGCTGGAGTTGGTACTGCTGCGTGTATTGTTGATGGTCCCACTATATCTTGCGTCATTTGTTCAGGTGCATTTTGTCCTGCTTCTCCCATATTTCCCTCCAGAGCTTTACTTTGGGATCTGGTAATTCTAGATATACTGCCTAACAAACTAATAAACTTAGTGTTCCCACAGACAGCGCCAATGTTTTGGTCTTATCTCGTCACAGTAATAGAACACAATAAAAGAGTACAAAATGAGATATAAATAACAAAAATAATGCTATCCAACTTTATTAACGGACTAGCTTAGTCCGGAACACTTATTACAAGCTTATTAGGTAGAATAAACTAATTACAAGATTTATGTAGCGTGTCGAATCGTTGGTATTCGATGCTAACGTGTCGAATGCCTTTGTTCGATGCGGAACAATTAACACTGATTCGAAGTTGCTCTGGATGGTGTCGAATTCGATGCGTACATTAGGTGTCGAATTCGATGCGTACTTTGGCGTGTCGAATGGAGGAACACTGTTTAATCACGTATCGAATGAGGGTTGTTCGATCCGATGCGTATCGAATGAATAGTGGTTCGATGCTGACTGTGCTGAAGTGGTTGTCTTTCCAAAAAACGTGCACTGAATACAAGGGGACGGGCTATTTATAGCAGCCGTCCCATGGAGCCCACAAACCAATATAGAAAGGTGCATCGAATCATCTCGGTTCGATGCGCGCATCGAATCAGGGTTATTCGATGCGCTTATGGGCCGGCCCAATAACAATGTATTGGGTCAATCTTAAATTACACCTATCAGTGTTGTTAGGGAACATATGTGAAGCATATCCAGTTATTACTATTAAATCTTTTCTAATGAATGAAAGACAAATCCATGTGATTCCTCATGTGCTTATGCTTTTCAAAGTTCACCAGCCACCACATATCCATCTGATTATTTATGAACTTACTTATATATATACAACACATATCTAGCTCTTCAAGCAGCAACAAGTCTTCAAGTAAATCTTCTCTCATTAATTTCATTTGCTTCCCAAAGCTTCCTTCTATTTCATAGAAATTCGCCTTTTGCTTCTTTCATTAAATATAACAATGGCCATTAGCAAAATTCTTCGACGGTCTTTATCAGCCGGAAAGAGATCAAATTCATTAGCAACTGAAGTTCCGAAAGGCCATTTTGCCGTTTATGTTGGAGAAAGTAATAGGAAAAGGTTTATTATTCCGCTATCGTACTTGAATCACCCTGAATTTCAAGATTTGCTATCCCAAGCCGAAGAAGAATTCGGGTTCCATCATCTAATGGGTGGTCTAACAATTCCTTGCGGTGAAGATTTATTCGTCGAACTCACGTCGCACTTGGCCGGAAGATGATTTATAGCCATGTGTTTAGATTAGATTTGTAGACTAGTTACACATATATTTTTTCTTTTTTCCTTATATTGGGAAAAAATGTATACCTGAACAGAATTATAGAATGAATACATGAGATACAGTAGCCTTTTGAAATGCTAAACCTTTCTCTGGTTTTGAGTTGTTATTCCAAATGCTATACAAACTTAAAAATTTAAGTCACCTGTTTTTACTGACATGTCCTCTTTCTCCCAATGAATCCTATAACTAGAAATAACAAGTATATACGCACATTGAAGGGCCATTTTTTCAAGACATTAATCTCTTTGGGATGCATATTACTAGTAATGATTTAAGTCTAATAGTTAATTATGATTACACGCCTATACGAACATCTTAAATCCGTGTGCACCATTATTTTTCCTCTTACTTAACAAAAGATTTTGAAACATCAAAACCAGTTACTCACATGGTTTGTTGATATCTAACCGTAGTCGATCACAACGGATATCTCTATTACTTATGACTTAACCAATGAAAGTAATTAAGTTGAATCATCAGTTTTTGTTTTAATCAGTGTTTCTCAGAATCACTATACAGAAACAGAAAATTTGGTTTCTGCTTTGAGTTCAAGCCATATGACATCATCTATTAGCAGATGAATAAAAGGCAGATCGATCATTCATGGAACTGTGTTTGTGTATGATCATTCATGGAACTGTGTTTGTGTATGGTTATTATGGTCCACCATGCAATTAGACTCTTCACCACAAAATTTATACATGGGTCCTTTGAGGCTTTGTTGCTGAACATTGTAGTGGGAAAATGTTTCTCAATGACTCACTATGTTTCTTTCAAATATATTCAAGATTAATGATAAAACAAATGCATGTGATTCATCATGTGCTCTTGTTTCAAACTACATATTCATTTGCAGCTTCTATCAAAAGAATGATCTAAATGCAGTTCAACAGAACTGATTATCAGCTCCAGAAGAAGAAGAAAGAGCAGTAGAAGAAGAAGAAGGATGTGGTTTGCATGTTCAGCTGCATCTGATAAAGAACATGGAATACACATGGCCCTGACAACAATGTGGTGTGCACCTGATCTGTGTGAAGCAACTGAGAACGTGGAGATCAACTAAAGAAGATGATGCACAACCACTAAGTTGAATGAGTTGGAAAGCTGTCAGAATAAGATTCTTTTAACACATGTATCTTGTTGTTTTTCTTCATTTCTGTTCTATATAATGTAATGAGTTATGTAAGACTTAAACCATCAATAAAACATTCCTTCTTCTTTTGATGCAATGAGCAATTCATTTCTTTTATGTTCAATGTATATTCACATTCACTTTCTCAACATGGTATCAGAGCAGTGAGTCTTGTTCTCACTGCAAAGATCCAATCACACTTCCTCATCACTCATCATAGCATATTAAAGAAGAACATCAAAACTTGTTTACTACTGCAATGACAGACACATCACTTTCACAATCCTCTCAAAATCCAACAGAAAGAGGGAACACTGGCACACAGTTGTCCTCACTACAAAGAGCTGTGAATCCAGGAGAGGATCCAGCTCATCCACTCTACTTGCACCATGGAGAAAATCCAGGGCAAATGCTGGTAAATCAACACCTCACCAGCCAGAATTATCATAAATGGAGCAGAGCCATGAGCATAGCATTACTGGCTAAAAACAAATTAGGATTCATAGATGGATCCATCAAGGAGCTAGCAACCTCAGATCCTACATACACACAATGGCTGAGATGTAACTGCATGGTGCTATCCTGGATCACAAACAACATTTCAGAAGAAATTCCAGGCTATACTCAACATTCTGATTCAGCACAAAAGTTATGGAATGACTTAAGAAAGCAGTTTTCAAAGAGCAATAACAACAGACTCTATATGTTAGAACAACAGTTAACAGGTATGAAACAAGAAGGTAGCCCTGTCAGTGTTTATTTCTCAAAAATGAAAGCCATATGGAATGAGATAAGTGCATATGATGCACCATATACTTGTAACAACAAAGAATGTGGTGCTATCCATGCCATAAACACTAAGACTGAACACAGACATATCATGAACTTCTTAATTGGCTTGGATGATAAATATGGTCAGGCAAGAAACCAAGTTTTGTTAAAAGATCCACTACCTGGGATGGATTCTGTATTCAATTTTGTATTGCAGGAGGAAGCAAATCTTGAGTTGTTCTCTGGATCCAGTCACAGTACTGATGCTTCAGCAATGCAACTTAGAACACAACAAATTATGCCACAGGCTGCTATGGTGAATCATGGTCAGAAATCTTCTTACAAACCATGGAACAAATCAGCACCTGGAAAGAAACTGACATGCAGCAAATGTGGGAAAGGAAATCACACTATAGACACTTGTTTTGAGATCTATGGTTACCCACCAGGACATAAGCTAGCTAGATTCAAGCCAGCTCAGTCTTATAACAATAACAACCATACCAGGAACCCTTCAATAAATCAAGCTGCTCAGGGAACTGCTGGTTCAGAACCACAGTTGCCAATTACTCAAGAGCAATTTCAGCAGCTATTCAGCTACTTTCAGGGATCTAATCCTGCATCAAATCATGTTGCTCAAACCTCACAACCTTCCATAATCTCATCTCAGACCACATGTAGATATTATGCACTCAGTTGTTCTCACTCAACTCATCTCACAAAACACTCTTGGATATTAGACTCAGGAGCCACTGATCACATCATATGTGATTCCAATTTCTTCATTGATAAAGTTACTTTGTATAACACAGTGGTTAAGCTTCCCACAGGAAAAACAGCCCCTGTCACCCACTCAGGAGCTGTGCTCTTAAGCAACAGACTCATCCTCAAAAATGTCTTATGTGTTCCCTCATTTACTTTCAACCTCATTTCTGCAAGTAAACTTGTTAAGGATCTGCAATGTTGTATTATCATTTGGGCTAATTTTTGTTTGATTCAGGAGCTGGCACATTGGGATATGATTGGGATTGCTGAGATGAAAGGAGGACTGTATCAGATAGTCTTGAAGAACATTGGCACTGACTCTAGTAGAATTAATCAAGTTCAAACTCATTCTGTTCCTTTATCTTCTTCATTGTTATGGCATTATAGGCTTGGCCACCCTTCTATCTCCAGATTGTCTTTATTAAAATCCAGTAATGAGAAATTCCCTTTGAACTTTGGCTCTATTGTCTGTGATGTATGTCATTTAGCTAAGCAACATAGAAAACCCTTCAAACTTGATCCTCACATGACTGATAACTGTTTTGATCTTGTTCATATGGACATTTGGGGTCCTTTTAGCACTCCCTCACTTACTGGTTCAAAGTATTTCTTGACCATAGTAGATAATCACAGTAGGTTCACATGGGTGTATCTCATTAGGTCTAAAAGTGAAGTAAGAGAACTGATTGTTCAATTCTTTCAGCTCATTGAAACACACTTTCATAGAGTTATCAAATCCATTAGAACAGATCAAGGTTTGGAATTTAACATGAAAGATTTCTTCACTTCCAAAGGAGTTATACATCAACAAAGCTGCATTTACACTCCTCAACAAAATTCAGTTGTGGAGAGAAAGCATAGGCATCTCCTCAATGTAGCAAGGGCTCTCAGACTTCATGCATCCTTGCCCCTTAGTTTCTGGGGTGAATGCATTCAAACAGCAGCTTATCTCATAAATAGAACCCCTACTCCATTACTGCAAAATTCCACTTCTTTTCAGCTCCTATTTTCTAAAGAACCTCATTATTCTCATCTCAAAGTGTTTGGTTGTCTGTGTTTTGCTACTACATTGCCTAAACCTACTAACAAATTCACTGCAAGAGCAACAAAGTGCATTTTCATTGGATATCCAGCTCATATTAAAGGGTACAAGCTCTATAACCTCACTAGCAAAGAAACCTTTGTTTCCAGAGATGTAGTTTTTTATGAAAATGCCTTTCCATTCTCTGAGACTACATTACCATCTCTCACCTCTCCTTTTCCATCACCAGACAATTATCTATTCTATGATGATCTCTCCACACATCATTCACCAACTCTTCCTAATAACACTACACATCCAGATGATGGTAATGACCAATCTCTACCAGACAATGACATATCTCAGTCAGATATCACTCCAACCTCTCCTACTACTGATCTTGTATCTTCTAATAATGATGTTGTCTCTCATGTTCCTTCCTCTCCTCGCCGTTCTACTAGAATCAGGAAGACTCCAGATCATCTCAAAGACTATCAATACAGATTTGCTGCGGTAAAAGCAATCTCATCACCTGACAATGCTGCTTCTGGCTCAACTATTTGTCCTGATGATCTTACTCTAAATCTATCCTACAACAGGTTATCTTCCTCACATCTACATTTTGTTTTGTCTGTTGCTTCACATCCTGAACCTACTTCTTTTGATGTGGCTAACCTTGATCCCCTATGGCAAGCTGCAATGACTGCAGAACTTAATGCTCTCAGTGATAATAACACTTGGTCCCTTACCAATCTTCCTCCTGGTAAGACAGCTATTGGTTGTAAATGGATTTATAAAGTCAAATATACTTCCACAGGTGCTATTGAACGCCACAAAGCAAGACTTGTGGCTAAGGGTTATAATCAGAGAGAAGGTTATGACTATTTTGAGACTTTTTCTCCAGTAGCAAAAATCACTACAGTGAGATGCATGATTGCTTTTGCCTCTGCTAATGACTGGTCTCTTTCTCAGCTAGATGTAAACAATGCTTTCCTCTATGGTGATTTAGAGGAAGAAGTGTACATGACACCTCCTCCAGGTCTTGCTACTGAGGGGGAGCAAGTTTGCAAACTTCACAAGTCACTATATGGTCTCAAGCAAGCTTCCAGACAATGGAACCACAAGCTCACAACAGTCATATCTGCTCAAGGTTTCATACAGTCCTCTGCTGATCATTCCCTATTCATCAAAATAATGTCTACTTCTATAACTGTTATCTTGATATATGTTGATGACATTATCATTGGAGGAAATGATGAGCAACAGATTACTCAACTAAAACAATTCCTCAAGGACAATTTCAAACTCAAAGATCTTGGACCTTTGAAGTTTTTCCTTGGAATTGAAGTTGCAAGAAACAAAAGTGGAATATCCTTGAATCAAAGACAATACACACTTGATATCATTAATGATTGTGGGCTGCTACAAGGGAAATCTGTCACTACTCCAGTAGATCCCAACTTGAAGATAGTTCAAGATGATCAAGACCCTATTGACAGACCTGCAACCTACAGGAGACTGATAGGAAGATTGCTGTATCTCACAATCACAAGACCTGATATTTCCTATGTGGTCCAGACTCTAAGTCAATTCTTGGCTAATCCAATGAAGTCTCACATGAACATAGCTCTCAGAGTTGTAAGATACTTGAGAAATGCTCCAGGACAAGGATTATTCTTCCCAAGAGAAAATGACATTCATCTCAAAGCATACTGTGATGCAGACTGGGCTGCATGCACAGATACCAGGAGATCAGTCACTGGATTCTGTGTGTTCATTGGCAATGCTTTAGTCTCATGGAGATCTAAGAAGCAACAGACTGTATCCAGATCTTCAGCTGAAGCTGAATATAGAGCAATGGCTTCTACAGTCTGTGAACTTGTTTGGATAAAGAACTTATTGAAAGATTTAGGTCTTAAGCATGATCAGCCAGCTCTCTTGTTCTGTGACAATAAAGCTGCCATTCACATAGCTTCAAATCCAGTCTATCATGAGAGAACTAAACACATAGAAATAGACTGCCATGTGGTTAGGGAAAAGTTAATGCAAGGACTGTTTAAGATGTTTTATGTATCTACGAATGGACAGCGAGCTGATATATTTACCAAAGGATTGAACATGAAACAATTCAAGGTAATCATGAACAAGATTGGAATACATGATATGTATTCTCCTCTTGAGGGGGAGTATCAAAAGAATGATCTAAATGCAGTTCAACAGAACTGATTATCAGCTCCAGAAGAAGAAGAAAGAGCAGTAGAAGAAGAAGAAGAAGGATGTGGTTTGCATGTTCAACTGCATCTGATAAAGAACATGGAATACACATGGCCCTGACAACAATGTGGTGTGCACCTGATCTGTGTGAAGCAACTGAGAACGTGGAGATCAACTAAAGAAGATGATGCACAACCACTAAGTTGAATGAGTTGGAAAGCTGTCAGAATAAGATTCTTTTAACACATGTATCTTGTTGTTTTTCTTCATTTCTGTTCTATATAATGTAATGAGTTATGTAAGACTTAAACCATCAATAAAACATTCCTTCTTCTTTTGATGCAATGAGCAATTCATTTCTTTTATGTTCAATGTATATTCACATTCACTTTCTCAACAGCTTCACCACTCAAACTAGATTGTGAAGGATATGCCACTTACAGGTTCATCTATATAAACAGACCAACACTACTTCAATTTCACAACAAGAACCAAGCCTTACAAAAATCTCAGATATCATTTCGTAACAATAGGAATATTCTACTTCTGATTCCAGAAAATCTACTTTAGTCAAAACATGGCCATTCACAAAATCTTAAGACGTTCTTTTTCAGCCGAGAAAAGATCGTCTTCAACGGGAACTGATGTTCCGAAGGGTCATTTTGCTGTTTATGTTGGGGAAACTGAGAAGAAACGTTTTGTTATTCCGTTATCGTACTTGAACCACCCGGAGTTTCAAGATTTGTTATGTCAAGCCGAAGAAGAATTCGGGTTCCATCATCCAACGGGCGGCCTAACTATTCCTTGCAGTGAAGATTCGTTCATGAATCTCACTTCTCAATTGGACAGAAGATGATCATATGTAATAGATCTTAGGATAGAGCAGTTTTGTTAGTTAAGAGGTTTCAAACAGACATTTGATATTTTCCATATTTTGAATCCTTGTACATATTCTAAGACAGTGAGCAATGAGAATGCGTGATGCGTTATATAGCCATATTCAGATGCAAATGTTGCTTTTTACTTGAAGAAAACCAATATCTAAAACATTATATTTATCATGAAATTTATTGTTGTCTTTCCAGTATACCAGAATTCTTCTTGTTGAAATGTTTTAGGAAAACCAAGCTCATGTGAACTTAGGAAAAATAAACAGTTAATGGTACATATTGATTGATAATGTGGTAGTGTAGTATTTCATATCAGTGGAAGGTGCGCTTATTTGATGCAAAAGTACGCTTATTTTCTTTTCTTTCTCGGAAGTGCCATTCAAATGGAATGTAAGAGATTGATTAATCATTTGCATACATGATGTGAAAGACTGCTATTGCTCGGAAAATTTTGCTCTTCCTAGTTCATCATGTATTTTTTAATCAAAAGAAGTAAATAGATAAGATATATAGTCCTTAGAAGCAGATTTCTCTCTAGTGCATAATGATATCCGTTTCTTCTTTGCTTCTCGGAGAACAATAATTCTTTGTTCAATGCGATATTTCTAGATCTTTAACGTGGCAACGGAGGACAGTGATCAGTTTTGTAGCCATTTATTATTAGAAGAGTTCTTCTTGAAAAAGGCTCTCCCTTTGACGTGTTTCTTACTTAGCATTTGCTTGTAAAAGGTAGTGTTGACATCTATTTAGCTGCATAAGAGAATATCACTAGAAACAATATGAGTTGAGTTCTTAAGTTTGTATAGAATTGGACTAATAATTCAAAACGAGATTAAGGTATATCATCTCAAATGTATACTGTATACTGTTCCACTCTGTAATTTTGTTCAGGAATACAATTTTCTTCAGAGAAAAAAATAAAAGATTTTTTTTTTTGTGTAACTAGCCTACAAATCTGTCCTAAAAGACATAATTATAAATCATCTTGCAGCCAACTGAGACGCGAGTTCGATGAATAAATCTTCTTTGCAAGGAATGGTTAGGCCACCAGTTGGATGATTGAACCCGTATACTTCTTCGGCTTGACACAACAAATCTTGAAATTCAGGGTTTTTTTTCAAAATTGGTCCTTTATTGTGGCATCGGTATGAAAATAGTCCTTTATTGAGGCATGGTCCGATTGTGGTCCTTTATCGTGTTTTTTGGTCAAATTTTGGTCCGAATTTGGGGATTTTGTCCGATTTTGACCATTTTTAGGCAACTTTAACCAATTTTGACTATTATTATTATCATTTTTATTTGCACCCCAAAGTAAATTGCACTTTGCACCCCCAAACGTATATATATATATATATATATATATATATATATCCAAACAATTTTATATCTTTAAAAATTTATAAAAAGTTATAAAAATTAATTCATCATCTTCATATATATATATATACAATTATTTTTATATCTTTAACAATTTTTTAAATTTATTAAAATAAAACAATACATTTATATTTAAAAAATTAATTCATCATCTTCATATATATACGATCTTTTTTATATCTTTAAAAATTTACAAATTTATAAAAATAAAAAAACTTAAAAAATATATATTTAAAAAAATATTAATCATCATCTTCACATATATATATATATATATATATATACAATTCACTTGGCGACGAATTTGATCTCTTTCCAGCAGATAAAGAGCGTCGAAGAATTTTGCTAGTGACCATTCTTATATTTGATGATAGAAGTAGAAGGTGAAGTTGAATGAATAGAAGGAAGTTTTGTGAAGCAAATGAAATATGTTAGAAAAGTTTCTCTTGAAGACTTGTTGGTGTTATCCATTCAAGAATGCTGTGTTGTATTTATAAGTGATATGTAAATTATTTTTCATTTGAAAATTGATATTACGTGATCAATATTCAGGTGGATATATGTGGTGGCTGGTGAATTTTGAAAAGCATAAGCACATGAGTGTTCATTGACTTACTCATGTGGATATGCTTCACATAGGTTCCCTACCAACACCTTCAAACGGTCCCCTGAAGTTGACTTGACAACAAGTGTTCATTGACTTATTCCCACCTTAAAACAACATAAACTTATTTGTTTTTACTTTGATGTTTCTACTGCATGAGTATTGAGTATTGACATCACATATTCGATCTTTATAAACGTAATTCCCTGAAGAAAGAAAAGCTGGAAAAAAAAATTGTGGATATTGATCTCACAAACTGTGTACTGAGCTTTCACAAGGATATTGATCCCTTCTGCTCTACTTTCTGACAAACAATAGTGAAGTGTTCAGTGGGTATAAGATAGATAGTTACTGACAGAGTACGAATGAAAGTGATAATGGTATGATTTGTGAACAACACAATCCCGCATATATACTTTCATTATCTACTTAGCTTAAATAGATTAGAAAAATATTGTGATTAGCTAGGACTAATAATTTTTGATCTACATATGTAATTTTATTTAAAGCTGGGCAATGAAAACGTTTGCACATTCAACCAAGTACATAGATCAGTGATACACGTGATAGTAATGTTGCAGAATTACTATGGTCCATGGTTTTTACATTAAAAAAAGAGAGGAAAAAAACCCATACATGTCTTTTGCTTCTGCTAATGAATAGTTTTCAATCTTCATGTATTAACTTTGTCCAGGGATACAATTCTTCCACACAAGACAAAGAAAAAATTTACATTCTGAAACTAGTCTACAAATCTGTCCTAAAATTGCAGCTACAAACCATTACTTCCCAAGTGAGATGTTAGCTCGATGAAGAAATCTTCAGTGCAATGAATGGTTAGGCCACCCATTGGATGACAAAAACCGAATTCTCCTTCTGCTTGGCATAATAAGTCTTGAAATACAGGGTGGCTCAAGTATGACAACGGAATAGCAAAGCGTTCCTTCTCACTTTTCCCAACATATACTGCAAAATGCCCCTTTGGAACATCTGTTCCTGTTGAAGTTGATCTTTTTCCAGCGGAGAAAGAACGTCTAAGAATCTTGGGAATTGCCATCGATGTACTAGAATGAATCTTGTGATGACATCTACGGATGCTATTGATAGAAAAGAAAAGTCGTTTTCGTAGCAAATGATGGTAGTAAAGAAATATGAGTATCTAGTGGATTGGTTGTTGCTGTTGAATTGAGGAATGTGTTGTATATATAAGTGCAAATGTGAATCACTTATCCTTGAAAACTTCAGATCAGTGTGATCAACATTGTGCTGGACTTGTGGTGGCTGGTGAAATTTGAAATACAAAATCACATGGATTTGTCTTTCAACCATCACACAGCTTTTATATCAGTGTTCCCTACCAACTCCATAAAAAATCTTATGAAAGAAGATTTTGTTAAATGTTGTTGTTTGAGATTTTAGTGATCAATATTCAGGTAGATATGTTCTTATCAAAATAATAATAATAATTAGGTATATATGTGGTGGCATAAGCACATGAATTTGTCTTTCATTCCTCTGAAAAGATATGAGAGCAGTAATTGAATATGCTTAACATATGTTCCCGACCAACACTTTCACAAGGTCCCTCTGAAGTTGACTTGACAATAAATGTTTATTGACTTATTTCCTCTAAATCATAAGAAATTTATGTGGTTTACTTTGAAGTTTGATCTGCATATTAACATTTTGCAAAGAAAATAAAAAAATACTAGCATGTTCTTATGGTTTTGAAATCAAGATATTAACATTATACAGAAAGTGAACTTGAGTATCTATCGGAATTTCACAAGTTTTTCAATCGGCTAATAAAAATTTTGGTTTGAAAAATAATCAAACACGATGATTCATATTGTTTAATGTTGTAATACAAACAAGAAGGAACGGATTGAACTATTGAAATGTTGATCTCATATTAGTGAAATAGATTTCAAGTGCTAACTCCTGAACTGCAAGCTATTGCATTCGTAAGCTATGGCTGCGTGGAGATAATTGCGTTAAACGAGCACTTCGTTCAAAATCCACTTCTTGTCTTGTCATATTGAGCATTCTAGAAAGAAATAACATACACATCGCAAGAATCACCGATACATTTATCACCTCTCCAAATAGTTATATCACTTCAATCTATTGCAACTGGAGTAATCACGTTAACTGAAAATAGTTGTATGATCACAGTCAGCAGTTAAGTGTTTGCTTCCTAATAATCTTGTCTTTGAATGAGAATAGCCAATACAGCTCGTTAAATTTTACTGTGTCGAAATTTGTCTTAAAATCATAACTGCGTTGTATAGTATCAATATTGCTTGTTACAGTAAGTCATAAGGATATATAGTCTGCTCAATGACCGATAAACCATGGTAATATGGAAGATGTCCATCGAATGTTTTGTAGTGGTGTCATGATAGCAATCTTTTTTTTTATCATTGTAATTATCCATGTACATTGTAAAGATATTATCTTTCTGATAAAAAGAGAACTCTTCCATGTGATGTTTGCTTACTTCATACTTCAATGTAAATATTAGCCCCGACGACGTACCAGAAAAGGAAACAGAGAAGTTGTTGCACTTATATAGAAGTAAAAACATAAACCAGATAACACTTTCGCGTCTGAAAATGAATAAATTTTATGTATTAAGTCCGTAACTTTGTCCAGGGATACAATTCTTCCACACAAGACAAAGATAAAAAAGAATTGTGAAACTAGTCTACGAATCTATCCTAAGAAATGCAGCTACAAATCATCTGCTTCCCAAGCGGGACGTTAGGTCAAGGAATAAATCTTCACTGCATGGGATGGTTAGGCCACCCATTGGATGATGAAACCCGAATTCTTCTTCCGCTTGACATAGCAAATCTTGAAATAAGGGGTTGTTCAAGTACGATAACGGAATGACAAATCGCTTCTTCGCACTTTCCCCGACATAAACTGCAAGATGGCCCTTTGGAACATCAGTTCCTGTTGAGGAAGATTTTTTTCCGGCTGACAACGAACGTCTAAGAATCTTGGGAATCGCCATTGATGTAGTAGAGTGGATATTGTTGAATCTAAGGATGCTGTTGCAAGAATAGAATAGTTGTTTCTGTAGGAAGTGAAGGTTGAGAAATATGATTTATCTTGAGAATTGGTTGATGCTGGAAGCTGAGAATTTGTGTTGTATTTATAAGTGGACATGAGAATTCATTTATCAATAAGAAACTTCAGATTGAATAGTCAATATGTGTTGGCTGGTGAACTTTGAGAAACAAAAGCACATGGATCTGTCTTACAACCAACAAAATGAAAAACATAAGCTTTTATGGCAAAGAGGTGAAGCATATACATATGTTTGACATTGTTCCTCACCAACTCTTTCAACAGGACCCCCGAACTTGATTGGACAACAAAATTTTATGTGGATACAGTTGGTCTTCATAATTCAAATCAACTGGCTCTTGATGATCATATGCATGTGATCCCTCATGTGTTAGTTTTTCAGGTGTAAGGAAGGAAGACAAATTGTAATCTTGCAACATTTATTTTGACGGGTCCGACGAGGATTTAAGTGTTTCTCAATGCTTATAATGTTGGTGATCTACTCATCTGCTCTTTTCTAAAAAAATTATCAGCCATTTATGAACTAATCTATATATACACATACATATATTACTGAACTCACAGCAACAAACAAGTCTTCAAAGTTCATATTTCTCAGCTTCAATCTCACATATAAACTTTAGCTTCTGTTTCAGAGAGGCTTGCTTTTGTTTAATCATGGCCATTCACAAAATTTTAAGGCGTTCGTCGTCATCTGGAAAGAGATCAGCTTCTATCGGCACCAATTTTCCGAAAGGCCATTTTGCAGTTTATGTTGGAGAAAGTGAGAAGAGACGCTTTGTTATTCCATTATCATACTTAAACCACCCTGAATTTCAAGATTTGCTATATCAATCATAGGAAGAGTTTGGATTCCATCATGTGATGGGCGGCCTGACTATTCCATGCAGTGAAGATTTTTTAGTCGATCTAACTTCTCAATTGGCCAGAAGATGATTATATGCAATAGTTCATAGCCTAGAACAATCTTTAGTTAATAATCTTCAAACAGAAACTTTCCATTTTTTTTCATTTTGGGAAAAAGTTTTGCTGGTAAACAAATGTATACTTGTACATATACTAAGACACTAGCAGCAGAAATACTCGATGTGTTCCAGAGCTATATTCAGATGCAAATGTATCATTTACTTGATGAAACTCAACATCTAAAAATTTATCATGAAACTTACTTTTGATGTTCTAGTATACCAAAAGTCTTCATGTTGTCTGATTATGAATCAGCAGCATATCTAGATATAACTAGATGCTAGTTATAACTATTTGATTTGTATAACTATGCTAGTTATGTATTTTTATCTTCTAAAAATTATAATTGCGTTGAAAGTTGTCAATGAAATAATGCCTTGCATGTTGTGTTTAAGTAAACCATTTTTTCTATAAGATGTTCTCTATTCTTCTTCAATAATAGTAACATATTACTTAAAAAAATACCACAATATGTTCTCTATTCTTCTTGCACTTTGTGTTTAAGTAAACCATTTTTTTTTTGTTTTTTAAAAGACCTGAAAAAGAATTGATGACATAAAAAAAGCAAAAATAGAAAAAATAGAAAAACATTAATGAGGCGTTAATCATAAGCAAAAGCAAGTGCAAATAATTTTAAATTATTAGTGTCACATCAAATTTAAATATAATGTGATAAGTAGCAATATTAAAAAATCACAGAACAGGGATTCCAATCCTCGCAAACGATATAGACGCACAATGTCACCACGGACTTTATTCATTGATCCATCATTAGTGATGCTAGAGTCTGCTCTATTTGTACGGTTTACTTGTCCATTTTCATTTTATGGATTGTAATCTGGATCATTATCACATTGTAGAAAATCCTTGTTGGCGATGCAATATCGTCCAGGTCTGTGAGGTCGGAACATTCGGGGATATCGTCACTTAGTTTTGTTTGGAACGCCAATCTCGAATTTGAGAAAAAAATGAGGCGTGGTTATTTCATTAAAGACTTTGAGTGAATTACAAGTGGGTTGTGTAGTGAAATAGCTAGAGCTAGTAGAGTGTGCGATAATTTCTAGGTACAGAGATTTCGGCAGAACTTGCACTGATTTTGTGTATGTGGGTGAGCTTGTAGGCTGACTTGTCCTTCTTGTTAGGTTTTGTGGAGCCTGAATTACCAAAGTTTCTTAGTTTAACTGAGAGTTGTAGAGACCTAGTTTCCTAGGAATTGCAGAGTTTGAGTAATTCTATAATTAGGAATTGCCTAATATAAGGAGTTGCCTAATATTAGGAGTGTGTCCTTATTATAAATAGCCTCTCTTGTAATTGTAACCCTACAACATTACACATAGTGAAAATCCTGGCTTGGTATCGCCCCCAGATGTAGGCAACGAACTGGGTAAACAAATAACGTATATTTTCTTGCTTTTCGTTTGTGTGTGATTTTCTGTTTATCGTATTGATGCGCAACAAGTGGTATCAAGAGCATCAGGTTCAGTGGGAGCAGTTACGATGGAAGCAGGGAAATCAATCGAGAAGTTTGATGGGTCTGATTATGGGTTTTGGAGGATGCAGATTGAGGATTACTTGTACAGCAAGGATCTCTGGAAATCTCTGAATGATAAACCGGCAGACATGAAAGATGACGTCTGGAAGGTTCTGGACATGAAGGCGATGAGCGCGGTGAGGTTATCGTCGTCGCGAAACGTGGCATTTCACACTGCAAAAGAAACGACTACGAAGGGTGTGTTGAAGGTTCTGGCAGATATGTTCGAGAAGCCATCAGCAGCCAACAAAGTAAATCTGATGCGTCGTCTGTTTCATCTTCAGATGACAGAGACAACTGCGACGTCTGATCATCTGAACGAATTCAGTTTAATTACACAACAACTGAGTTCTGTGAATATCGAGTTTGATGATCAAATTAAAGCCCTAATTTTGTTGTCTTCTTTACCGGAGAGCTGGAGTGGGACAGTAACAGCTGTTAGTGCCTCCGCGAGAAGGGTAAAGTTGCAGTTTGACGAGGTTAGAGATCTGATAGTTAGTGAAAAAATTCGCAGGAGAGAGTCAAGTAACTCGTCGGGAAATTCTGCAGGCTCAGTTTTGAGTACAGAAATCAGAGGCAGATCAGATAAGAAAAAGTTGAATTCGAATCGGGGTAGATCTAAGTCGAGGAACAGAAAGTCGACGAAGGACAAGAGTTCCATTGAATGTTGGAACTGCAGGAAAAAGGGTCATTACCAGAACAAGTGTCAAGCACCAAATAAAGATGACAGCTCAGCAAACGTGACCACCGAAGATGATGGTGAAGCACTAATTTTGACCGCATGCAGTCCAATAGAGACTCGAGTTCTCGATTCTGGAGCATCGTTTCATGCTTGTCCTGACAAAAGTTTGATGATGAATTATGTTGCTAGGTATTGCGGGAGAGTCTATCTGGGCGACAATTTTCCTTATGATGTTGTGGGGAAGGGAGATATTCGTGTTAAATCTCTTAATGGATCCGTTTGGACGATGCGTAATGTGAGGCACATCCCTGGTCTTAAGAGAAATTTGGTCGATGTAGAGCAGTTGGATGATGACGGTTATGATGTTAAATTCGGTGGAGGTGCTTGGAAAATAGTCAAAGGAGCTATGGTGGTAGCTCATGATTTGAAAAAGGGCACTCTGTATATGACCGACATCAAACATGATAGCATTGGAGTTGCTGCAGCACATAGTGACGCTAATTTATGGCATTGTCGACTAGGCCACATGAGTGAAAAAGGAATGAAGCATCTGTGTTTGAAGGGTAAGTTGTCGGGTCTGAAAACAGTTGATATGGGTCTCTGTGAGGACTGTGTGTTTGGAAAACAGAAACGGGTTAGTTTCGCAAAAGGTGGCAGAACTCTGAAGGAACATAAGTTAGAGCTGGTGCACAGTGATTTGTGGGGACCAGCCCCTGTCACGTCTCTCGGTGGAGCTTCGTATTACATGACTTTCATTGATGATGCAACAAGAAAGTTATGGGTATACTTCTTGAAACAGAAATCTGAAGCGTTTGAGGTTTTCAAGAAGTGGAGAGCACGTGTTGAAACTGAAACTGGTCTGCGTGTGAAGTGTCTGAGATCTGACAATGGTGGAGAGTATGAACTTGCAGAGTTTAAGAAGTATTGTGCAGATAATGGCATTCGCATTGAGAAGACAGTTAGAGGAACACCGCAACAGAATGGGGTTGCAGAGCGTATGAACAGAACTTTGAATGAGAGGGCTAGATGCATGAGGTTGAAGTGTGGGTTGCCTAAGGTGTTTTGGGCAGAAGCAGTTAACACTGCGGCTTTCTTGATCAACCGAGGACCATCCATTCCACTGGAAAATGGCATTCCAGAGGAAGCTTGGAGAGGGAAGGAGGTAAACCTATCTTACCTTAAAGTATTTGGTTGTGTTTCTTACGTTCATATTGATGCTACTGCTAGGAGCAAGTTAGATGCGAAATCTGTGAAGTGTACATTCATTGGATATGGCGGCGATGATTATGGGTATCGATTTTGGGATGACCAAAATAGTAAGGTTATTCGTAGTAGAGATGTTGTGTTTAATGAACAGGTTTTGTACAAAGACAAATTGGGTGCATCAAACACTGTGGGTGTTGATACTCGGGTTAAAGACCCGAAGATTATGGAATTGGATGTCTCCAATTCTGGTGAAGACAAGATTCTGGAAAACGAGGTGACTAATGAGGAAGAACCACGTACTCCAGAGCCTATTTTGAGGAGATCAAGTAGGGAACATCGTGCTCCTAAGAGGTATTCCCCTACTTTACATTATTTGTTATTAACTGATAGTGGTGAGCCAGAGTGTTATGCAGAGGCAGTGAAAAGTGTTGATTCGAGCAAGTGGGAGCTTGCAATGGATGATGAGATGGATTCCTTGAAGTTGAACAACACGTGGGATCTCGTTGAGCTTCCAAAGGGTAAAAAGGCGTTGCATAACAAGTGGGTTTACAGAATCAAAGAGGAAGCAGATTGTAGCAAACGTTACAAAGCTAGGCTAGTTGTGAAGGGTTTCAACAGAAAGAAGGGGTTGATTACACTGACATATTTTCTCCCGTGGTGAAGTTGACGACTATTAGAATGGTCTTAAGCATAGTTGTAGCGGAGAATTTATTATTAGAACAGATGGATGTGAAGACAGCTTTTCTTCACGGTGATCTTGAAGAAGACATTTACATGCAGCAACCAGAGGGGTATGTGCTTGAGGGTAACGTTGAGCTAGTTTGCAAATTGGAAAAGAGCTTGTATGGTCTGAAACAAGCTCCTAGACAGTGGTACATGAAGTTTGATAGCTTCATGAATGAGATTGGCTTTGGTAGATGCAATGCTGATCATTGCTGTTACTTTATGAGGTTTGACAATAGCTTCATTATTTTGTTGTTATATGTTGATGACATGCTGATAGCAGGTTCATGTGTTCAAGAAGTGAACAAGTTGAAGAAGCAACTATCTAAACATTTTTCCATGAAAGATCTTGGCGAGGCAAAACAAATCTTGGGTATGCGGATAAATCGGGACAAGGTGGCGAGTAAGTTGTATCTTTCGCAGTCTGATTACATTGATAAAGTGTTGAGGAGATTCAGTATGCAAGATGCAAAGCCAGTAAGCACTCCTTTAGGTAGTCAGTTTAGATTATAAAAAAGGGAGTCACCTACTAGCGATTTGGAGCATGCACAGATGAAGAAAACTCCATATGATTCGGCAGTTGGGAGTCTTATGTATGTTATGGTGTGTACAAGACCAGATATTGCGCATGCAGTGGGAGTTGTGAGTAGATATATGACTAGTCCGGGAACGCAACACTGGGAAGCAGTGAAGTGGATCTTTAGGTACTTGCGTGGTACTTGTGATAGATCATTGTGTTTTGAGGGAAAACACACAGACTTGAATGGTTATGTAGATGCTGATTTGACGGGTGATCTTGATGGAAGAAAGAGTACTACTGGTTATGTTTTCACATTGGGTGGTTCGGCTATTTCATGGGGATCTAAGTTACAGAAGATTGTGGCTTTGTCTACTATAGAAGTTGAATATGTAGCGGTGACGGAAGCTAGTAAAGAGATGGTATGGTTGCAGAATTTCTTGCGTGAATTGGGAAAAGGGCAAACAAATAGTATTATATACAGTGACAGTCAGAGTGCTATTTTCTTGGCCAAAAATCCGGCGTTTCATTCGAGGACGAAGCACATTGAGTTGAAGTATCATTACATACGGTATCTCTTGGAAAAGAAGACTTTGCAACTTGTGAAGATTCCGGGAAGTGAGAACCCTGCTGATATGTTGACTAAGGTTGTAACCTTAGAGAAGTTGAAGCTTTGCATGGCTTCAATTGGACTTGGTGCTTGAAGAGTCCAAAGATGGCGGTACCATTGTTAGAGGATTGTTATGTGGAAGAGTGAAGATGTGGTTACGATGACATTAGTCTCCAAGTGGGAGATTGTTAGGTTTTGTGGAGCCTGAATTACCAAAGTTTCCTAGTTTAACTGAGAGTTGTAGAGACCTAGTTTCCTGGGAATTGCAGAGTTTGAGTAATTCTATAATTAGGAATTGCCTAATATAATGAGTTGCCTAATATTAGAAGTGTGTCCTTATTATAAATAGACTCTCTTGTAATTGTAACCCTACAACATACCACATAGTGAAAATCCTAGCTTGGTATCGCCCTCAGATGTAGGCAACGAACTGGGTAAACAAATAACGTGTCTTTTCTTGCTTTTCGTTTGTGTATGATTTTTTGTTTATCGTATTGCTGCGCAACACTTCGAGTGCTGAAAATGGGGGCTATTTATTGGGATAGCCCGAAGGTCTTTGGCCAATAGGAACTGGTCTTTTCGTCTTAACTATGGATGGCTCTGGCGTCCAATGGTGCGAGAATCTTATGCGCCAATGAGGGTCGTGTGTCAGGGGACAACCAATGGCGTGAGTTGACTTCAGTTTGTCTGAGCGGGTATTGAAGGCATCTGCTCCAATGGTCTTTAGAGGTGGTTCGAAACCAAAGAGAGAGAATTAGTCTGCCCCATTCATAGGTTTGCACTGGTAAGAGTTGTCGCTTTCTGCTCCAATGGATGATTCGGGCCAATGAGGCGTGGTCTTTGACCATAATGAGGGTGGTTGGAAGCTATGTTGAATGAGGGTGGTTGGCACATCTTCTAAGCATGGTCGTACTTGAGGCTCTGCCCAGGTGGTGGGAAGGTTCTCTTGGTCGTTTGTCTTAAGCGGGACCCGTAGGGTTGTTCTTCATAGCTGCATGATTATCGAGCTATTTCTTTAGTCCATACATTGAGTGGTCTTGACCCTTCCTTGTGTTCACCCGTGTCCTTAATGTTTTAGTATTGTCCTTCTTTTTCCATGATGTTTTGGCTAAGTGTTGGATATCACCTCTCGGGGGCCCAGGACCCGAGTGGCACTTAGCCATTCGGGAAGTGTGTTGCTCGTTGGCTTGGGGGGTTCCGTGGTCTTTCCTTGTGGTTACCCGAGGTTTAGACAGACCTTAAGTCGTGGAAAAAGGTGTACCCGAGTTTTTGGATACAAACTGTATTCCTTTTTTGGGGCGTTGATTAGTCGGGACTCGGGGGTACCTTCTCCGGGTGTTTGGACCGAATACCCTCTTTAGGGTGTTAGCTGGTCATGACCTGGGGGGTACCTTCTTCGATTATCGGACCGTGTGCCTTTATTTGGGTAACAACTGGTCATGACCTGGGCGTGCCCTTCCTGTAGACCTTAGTCGTTTTTGTGGAGTACTCTTTTTTCGCCCATGTTCGAGGGCATGGAGGATTATGCATCATCACTTGTGTCGTGCGTCTACTTTACGTATAAAATTAAATTGCGCCATAGTAGCTGGTACAAGTGCCACTTGATCTTCCCATGGAACGTTGATTGGAAAATCATTGTATCATATAAAATCGACTCTTTCAACAACCAAACGATCTTTCAATAGTAGTTCGCAATGAAGAGTGCATATGATTGAGCATTTCATACTGATTGTTGTATGTGGTTGCGCGTCAAAAATCCAGAAGATGATGCCTTTGTCCTTTGTAAGGGGCCACAAAACCTGATATATTTGGATATCCAGAATCCACCAAATAATATTTACTTAATACATAAAAAGTGCGTTAAGATAAACTTGTTCGTAGTAAATACATAACCCAAAAAGAATATTCTTGAACCTGGAGTCGGCACCAGGAATTTCTTATTTGGATCTCGAATATTGTCGTAAAATATTATTGTATCAAGTGCACTTCCTTCCCAACCAGGTAAGACAAATGTAAAACACATATTTTAATCACAAGCAGCCATTATATTTTGTGTTGGGATTCCTTTTCTACCAATATAAGGTACTTTTAACTCTGTACACAGTCTAGCTTTTATATGAGCACCATCAATTGCTCCAATACAATTCTGAAAATAACAAAATTGTTAATAACTTAAGTGAGAAACATATGTCATATATTCAAGAATAAAAGACTAGTTTATCTTAAAATGAGGAAAATATATGCAGTTCAATCGTATATAATCAGGAGTCATAGATTGATCAGTGAATGGCACAACCCGATCAATAGACATCTTCGTGCATGCTTTTAGAACAGTGTGAAATGATTTGATTATTGCAGATCCGGATCGTTGCATTGTTTCTTGCACTTGTCTGTTTCCTTGTCAAGGTCCAACCATCATCAAAAAGGTTGCTACTTGTTCCTCTACTGTTACGGATCTTGTTTCCCTAAGCCCCTACTCATCAAGTAATATTTGACAGAGTTGGAAAAATGTTTCTTTACTCATCCTTACATTATTTCGACACCGTTTAGGATTACCATTAAAATTGACGTCAATGCAGCCCACCCGCTATATTCTCTATTATAACATGGAGTCTTTTGGACATACGTATGCAGACATGTGAAAGCAGCTATAGAACAAGCTAAAAGAACATGTATATTTCTTTTTTTTCTCCTTGAGGTGCAATTTGACTGTCATCATCACTATTCGAATCATCTAAAGAGTTGATTGAGGAAATCAAAATAGAACTCAAATCTGAATGATCTTGGTCACTTCCATTCTGCACAGTTCAATAGTTATAATACATTTCTTCAAAGAAAATCAGTTATAAAAAATACATATATATCATGTAAACCAAAAACAAAATGCATATAACAAAGTCATTGTCACAATTTCAACAATTTTATTCATGAACTAAAAGCAATAAGCATGTCATCATCAACCAAAACAATCGAAGTCAACACCAAATACTCGAAAATAATCCTCAAAGTAAATAAATATTCATACTAAGTGACTAATGCTTAATAACGAAGTCTGGATTTAAAATAGAGTTATTTTATCACTTCAAGATAGTTTATCCTTCTTGTCATGTGTGTCTCAATGTGATGCTAGATTCAAATGAAACATTATGTTCAACATTGTGCATTCAAGTCCATCTGATCTTGAAGCCACTTCAATTGGAAGTCGCAAAAACGTGCATAGTTCAGGGGGCTTGGTGCTTTTATCCCAATTTCTTTTGTTGAAAATTTAGTTGTTTATTCAACTGAATGTGTTGATTATTCATTGATTATTCATGTGCTTATGTTTTTTCAAGATTCACTAGCCACCCGAATATTAATCACTCAATCTGAACTCTAAATGAAAAATCATTCCATGTTCACTTATATATACGACACATTTCTGGTTTTCTAAGCATCAACAAGCATTCGAGACAATTCTCTCTCACATATTTCATTTGCATTATAAAAACTTCCTTCCTTTGATACAAATTCACCTTCTGATTCTTTCATTAAATATATCAATGGCCATCAGCAAAATTCTTCAATGTTCTTTATCAGCCGGAAAGAGGTCAAATTCGTTAGCAACTGATGTTCCTAAAGGGCATTTTGTTCTTTACGTTGGAGAAACTGAGAAGAAGCGCTTTGTCATTCCGTTATCGTACTTGAATCACCCTGAATTTCAAGATTTGCTATGTCAAGCCGACCAAGAGTATGGACTCCATCATCCAATGGGTTGTCTAACTATTCCTTGCGGTGAAGATTTATTCGTCGAACTCACGTCTCACTTGTCCAGAAGATGATTTTGAGCTATGTTTCTAGGACAGATTTGTAGACTAATTACACTAATTTATCTTAGGAAAATTGTACTCCTAAAAAAAGGTACAGGTTGAATACATTATTGATTATACAGTAGCCACTTGAGATGTTAAACCTTTATCTGGTTGAGCTATTAGTCCAATTCTATACAAACTTAAGAACTCATATGTGGGAATTATTGACTTTGGCTCATTGGTATTTCCATAATTCTACCATCTTGAACGTAGTTGCAACTGGGGTAGCTTGAGTCGCAGTGAAAGCTTGTATAGCTGTTGTAACTGAGTGAGCGACTGTTGTAACTGGGCGGCGAGAGACAGATTAAGGCAGGCAGTTAATTCAAGTGGGCCGTGGGCTTCGCGCGAGTTAGTTATAACTGCCTCAGTATATATACTGTGTTACGCAGCCGATATCATAACAGTTTTTGCAACAACTTTGTACTCTTCAAAATTAATAAAAATTGGACCTGGATTTCTCCCTTGGATTAGGGTTCTTCATCACATTGGTGTTAGAACGCCGAACCAAGTAAATTGCGTGTGTTGTTCGTGATTGTTTACTTCCTTTGCTGCGATTGTTATTCATAGTTGTTTGTTCGATTTGTGCGATTCAATTGTGATTTGAATTCGGTAAATTTTGCGTTACATTGAGCGATTTCACTACAAATTGGTGCGGTGAACGTGGAGTCGATTATGGCGATGGCAAAATTTGATGTAGAAAAGTTTACAGGGCAGAACGATTTTGGTTTGTGGCGGTTGAAGATGCGAGCACTATTAGTTCAACAAGGATTGGTTGATGCACTGGATGAGACGAACATCGATAAGGATCTTGATGAAAAATCAAAGAAGGTTATGATGGAGAAGGCTCGTAGTGCTGTGATCCTGATTTTGGGTGATAAGGTGTTGCGACAGGTCTCGAAGGAGAAAACTGCTGCTGGTGTTTGGTTGAAGCTTGAAAGCTTGTACATGACCAAATCGTTGGTAAATCGTTTGTATCTTAAACAGGCTCTGTATTCTTTTAAGATGCATGATGACAAATCGATAGAGGAACAGATTGATATGTTTAACAAGTTGATTCTGGATCTTGAGAACATTGATGTTGCAATTGATGATGAAGATCATGCTTTACTATTGTTAAGTGCTCTGCCAAAATCTCATGCTAACTTTAAGGAAACTATTATATATGGAAGGAATTCTTTAATACTTGATGAGGTGCAATCTACTCTAAATTCCAAGGAATTGAATGAGAGAGGGAATGCAAAGAAATCACAGAATGGTGAGGGACTAATAGTGAAGGGATAGAATCAGAAAAAGGAAAGTAGTAAGAAGGAGAAGAAGTCCAAGTCACAGGGAAAGAATGGGAAGAAACCATTCATTTGTTACCACTGTGAGAAAGAGGGTCATACCAGGAAGTTTTGTCCTGAAAGACAGAATAATGGTGGTGACAAGACTAAGGTGTCTGGCACTGTTGCAAGTGTACAAGAAGGGTATGAATCTGCTGATGCTCTAATGGCTTCTGTTAGGGATCCATATAATATGTGGCTGTTAGATTCTGGTTGTTCTTTTCACATGACTCCACATCGATCTATATTTGAAGAATATGAAGAGGTCGATGGTAGAACAGTGTACTTGGGAGATAACAAACCTTGTAAGGTGAAAGGTATAGGATTTGTTAGGTTCAGCCTCCACAATGGATCTGAGAAACTGTTGAGATTGGTGAGATATGTCCCTGATCTCAAGAGAAACCTGATATCTCTTGGTGTATTACAGAAAACAGGGTACAAGTTCTTGGGAGAGAATGGTATGGTAAAGGTTCTCAAAGGATCACAGGTGGTGATGATAGGAGCAAGGGAAAATACCATTTACATACTAGAAGGAAAGTCTGTCATTGGTATAGTTGCAAGTGCAGCTGTTCAGGGGACTGTTCCTAAGTCTGAATTGTGGCACAAGAGATTAACACATGTGAGTGAAAGAGGTTTGTTAGAATTGGGGAAGCAAGGTCTGTTGGGAGCTGAAAAGTTGGAGAAGATTAGCTTTTGTGAACATTGTGTTCTTGGTAAAGCTCATAAGGTTAAGTTCAATGTTAGTCAACAGAGAACTAAGAGAGCTTTGGATTATGTTCATGCTGATCTGTGGGGACCTTCAAGGACTGCTTCACATTCTGGAGCAAGATACTTCTTGTCACTTGTGGATGATTATTCCAGAAAGTTGTGGCTATTTGTGTTGAATACTAAGGACCAGACATTTGAAACATTCAAAAACTGGAGGACTATGATAGAGAAGCAAACTGGATTGCAACTGAAAAGACTGAGAACAGACAATGGTCTGGAGTTTTGTTCAGCTGAATTCAATGAGTATTGCAAGGTAAATGGAATTGTAAGGCACAAGACTGTTGCTGGAACTCCACAACAAAATGGATTAGCTGAGAGATTCAATAGAACCATACTTGAAAGGGTGAGATGTATGCTGCTAAGTGCTAACCTTCCAAAGGTTTTCTGGGCAGAGGCAGTTGTAACAGCAGGATATCTTATTAATAGATGTCCTTCTACATCATTAAATATGAAGACACCAGAAGAAGTATGGTCTGGTCACAAACCAGATTTTGAGTCATCTGAGAGTGTTTGGATGTTCTGCTTATGCACACATCAAACAGGATAAGCTAGAACCAAGAGCATTGAGGTGTATGTTTCTTGGATATCCAGAAGGAGTGAAGGGCTACAGATTGTGGTGTCTTGAACCAGGTCACAAGAGGTGCTTTATAAGCAGGGATGTGGTGTTCAATGAGGACACTATGGCTCTTAAAGAAACTGGGGAGTTGCCTGTGCAGGCTGTTGAGATTGACAAAGGTGTTAACTCAAGAAATAAGGAAGATAGTGGTTATCAACTTGAGGTGGAGCTTATGGCTGATAGTGAACCAGATCATCCTGGATTTTGGTTACTTGAAGAAGAGCCAGTTGCAACTGGAACTGAACCTGTTGATCAAGTGGTTGATCAGGTTGCGGAATCCAACTATATGCTGACCCGAGATAGAGCTAGAAGGGAAACTAAGGCACCAGAAAGGTATGGTTATGCATACTTGCTTGCTTATTCCCTGGTAGCAGCAAGTAGTTTATTGGAAGAGGAACCAAGTGACTACAAGGCTGCAGTGAAAAGCAAGGATAGACATAAATGGCTTGAGGCTATGTCTGAAGAAATGAAGTCTCTGAAGGATAACAATACTTGGGATCTTGTTGAAAGACCAAAGGGCTCTAGGTTGGTTGGATGTAGATGGATCTTTAAGCAAAAGGAAGGAATCCCTGGTGTCGAGAAGGCAAGGTTTAAAGCAAGGTTAGTTGCAAGAGGGTTTACTCAAAGGGAGGGCATTGATTATAATGAAGTTTTCTCTCATGTGGTAAAACACAGGTCAATCAGAATATTGCTTTCCATTGTCGCAAAGTATAACCTGGAGTTGGAACAAATGGATGTTAAAACTGCATTTCTTTATGGGAACTTAGAAGAAGTCATTCTGATGAAGCAACCATAAGGATTTGAGGTCAAAGGCAAGGAGGATCATGAGTGTAAACTCAATAAATCTCTGTATGGTTTTAAGCAATCTCCAAGACAGTGGAATATGAGATTTGATGAGTTCATGATGAAGATTGGTTTTGTGAGGAGTAAGTATGACAACTGTGTCTACTTTAAGTTCAAGGATGAAAAGCAGTTTACATTCTTGTTGTTGTACGTTGATGATATTCTGATCATCAGTAATACCAAGATCGAAGTTGCAACTGTGAAATCCAAACTCAAAGGAGAGTTTGAAATGAAGGATTTAGGAGCAGCTAAGAAGATTCTGGGTATGGAGATAAGAAGAGACAGAGCTAAAGGTCTGTTGTACTTGTCTCAGGTGGAGTATCTTAAGAAGATACTAGAGAAATTTGGGATGTCTGAAGCTAAGGGAGTTACAACTCCATTGTCTCAACAGTTCAAATTGAGTGTTGATTAGTGTCCCAACACTGATGAAGATAAGGAGTTTATGGCAGAAATTCCTTATGCAAATGTTGTTGGATCTCTGATGTATGCCATGGTCTGCACTAGACCTGATTTAGCTTACTCTGTTAGTATGATCAGTAGGTTCATGGCTAATCCTGGAAGGGTGCATTGGAAGGCATTGAAATGGATTCAGAGGTATGTGAAACACACCATCAACAAAGTTCTGGTGTTTGGTGAGTTGCAACATCTGATGGAGAATCAGCCTGGCGTTCAAGGATTTGTGGATTCTGATTATGCTGGATGTTTGGACTCCAGAAAATCACTTACTGGATATGTCTTTACAGCATTTGGAACTGCTGTTAGTTGGAAGGCTAGCTTGCAGAGAATAGTTGCATTATCAACTACTGAGGCAGAGTATATTACACTGGTAGAAGCAATCAATGAAGCTCTATGGTTAGATGGGTTTGCCAAGGAGCTGAAGATTCAAGATGATGTGATCACAGTTCATTGTGACAATCAGAGTGCAATACATTTGTCAAATAACCAAGTTTATCATGAAAGGACTAAACATGTGGATATCAAACTTCACTTTGTGAGAGAGGTGATAGCACGTGGCTCTGTGATGGTAAAGAAGGTTGCAACTGAGGAAAATCCAGCAGATATGATCACCAAAGTCTTGCCTAGCAGCAAGTTTGATCATTGCCTGGATTTGATTCAACTGAAGAGGTGGTAGTCCTGGTGTTCAGGACTAGTTTGAGGAGTTGATTTGCTGATTTTGTGATTGAGGTAGAGTTACAGAAATAAGGTGGAGAATTGTGGGAATTATTGACTTTGGCTCATTGGTATTTCCATAATTCTACCATCTTGAACGTAGTTGCAACTGGGGTAGCTTGAGTCGCAGTGAAAGCTTGTATAGCTGTTGCAACTGAGTGAGCGACTGTTGCAACTGGACGGCGAGAGACAGATTAGGGCATGCAGTTAATTCAAGTGGGCCGTGGGCTTCACGCGAGTTAGTTATAACTGCCTCAGTATATATACTGTGTTACGCAGCCGATATCATAACGGTTTTTGCAACAACTTTGTACTCTTCAAAATCAATAAAAATTGGACCTCGATTTCTCCCTTGGATTAGGGTTCTTCATCACATTGATGTTAGAACGCCGAACCAAGTAAATTGCGTGTGTTATTCGTGATTGTTTACTTCCTTTGCTGCGATTGTTATTCATAGTTGTTTGTTCGATTTGTGCGATTCAATTGTGATTTGAATTCGGTAAATTTTGCGTTACATTGAGCGATTTCACTACATCATCTCATTCTGTTTTTATTGATATTCTCTTATGCAACTAAAATAGATGTCAACATTATGGTTTACCATCGAGAATGTCAAGTAAAAAATGCGTCAAAGGGAAAGCGTTTTTCAAGAACTCTTCTATTGATAGATGTCATTCTATTGATAGATGTCATTGGAAAATATACTGAGCATAAGCGTGATTAATTTTGGCCACAAGATTAATAACTGTCCTTCGTTTCCTCGAATAAGATCAACAAATACAGTAATGCACAAAGAGTTATTGTTCTCAAAGAAGCGAAAGAGAAACGGATTTCATTAAGCACTCAAGAGAAATCTGCTTCGAAGGACTGTTTTATCTACTATTTTTGATTAAAAATGCATAATGAATTAGGAAAGCGTAATAGATGCCTATCGCTTCCAGCTTTGCCAATTGAGTAATCAATCGCTGACTTTTCTGTTTCAATGGCAGTCGTACTTACGTTCCTAGAAAATATATACTTTTGCATCAAAAAAGTGTACCTCCCGCGGATATGAAATCCTACCACGGATGAATCAAAGATTTTGCGATGGAGTATCTCACTCATTAGAGTATTAAATATATATATTTTTTGCAGGGCCGGGCTTGATTCATAATCCGACAGACAAGAATAGTTCCGCTATACTGGAAATCAAAAGTAAATTTCTTGATAAATGTGTTAGATGTTCATTTTCATCACTTAAATAATACATTTGCATCTAAATATTGGTTTAGAACTGATGCAGTATTTCCATTGCTCATTGACTTCCTATATGTACAAGGTTGCAGTTTGTGACCAGCAAAAGATATAAAAAAAACTTAATGTCTGTCAAAGAAACTTTTAACTAATGAGAAAATTGTTCTACATATGAACTACTGCATATCATCTTCTATCCAATTGAGACGTGAGATCAACGAATAACTCTTCACTGCAAGGAATGGTTAGGCCACCAGTCCGATGATGGTACCCGAATTCTTCTTCGGCTTGACTAAGCAAATCCTGAAATTCAGGGTTGTTCAAGTATGATAATGGAATGACAAAACGCTTCTTCTCACTTTCCCCAACATAAACAGCAAAATGTCCCTTTGGAACATCAGTTCCTACTGAAGACGATTTTTTTTCGGCTGAAAAAGATCGTCTTAAGATTTTGTGAATGGCCATGTTTGGACTAAAGTAGATTTGCCTGAATCAGAAGTCGAATTTTGTTTTATTTTGGAATAAAAACTGAGATTTTTGTAAGGTTTGGTTCTTGTTGGGAATTTGAAGTAGTGTTGGTCTGTATATATAGATGAACATGTAAGTGGCATGCATATCCTTCACAATCTAGTTTGAGTGGTGAAGCTGCAAATGAATATGCGGTTTGAAACAAGAGCACATGATGAATCACATGCATTTGTTTTATCATTAATCTTGAATATATTTGAAAGCAACCTAGTGAGTCTTTGAGAAACATTTTTCCTGTACAAGCTTCAACAACAAAGCCTCAGAGGACCCATGTATAAATTTTGTGGTGAAGAGGCTATTTGCATGGGGACCATATTCACCATACACAAATGTTGTGCCATGAATGATCACATGGATCTGTCTTTTAATCATCAATAGTTAATGACTTGAAGTATAACAACAAATGCATACAAGTTGCAAATAACAAGTCAATTCAGCAATTTGGGTGTAAGGACAATTTTAGACCACTATATTATCAATGCATATCATCAGCAAACAAGATAACACACTATTGTTGGTTATGCCGAATCACCTATCAGTGGAAGGTCAATAAACATTTGTTGTGAAGTCAACTTCAGGGGACCTTTCGAAAGTGTTGTTAGGGAACATATGTCAACCATATCAAGTTATTGCGATCAAATCTTTTCTGATGGATGAAAGACAAATCCATGTGATTCCTCATGTGCTTTTGCTTTTCAAAGTTCAGCAGCCACCACATATCCACCTGATTATTGACCATTCAATCTGAATTCTAAAGTATTAAGAATTTATAAACTTACTTATATATACAACACATATCGAGCTCTTCAAGCAGCAACAAGTCTTCAAGTAAATCTTCTCTCATTAATTTCATTTGCTTCCCAAAGCTTCCTTACAAATTCACCTTTTGATTTTGTCATTAAATATAACAATGGCCATTAGCAAAATTCTTCGACGGTCTTTATCAGCCGGAAAGAGATCAAATTCATTAGCAACTGAAGTTCCGAAAGGCCATTTTGCCGTTTATGTTGGAGAAAGTAAGAGGAAAAGGTTTATTATTCCGCTATCGTACTTGAATCACCCTGAATTTCAAGATTTGCTATCCCAAGCCGAAGAAGAATTCGGGTTCCATCATCCAATGGGTGGTCTAACAATTCCTTGCAGTGAAGATTTATTCGTCGAACTCACGTCGCACTTGTCCTGAAGATGATTTATAGACGTGTTTAGATTAGATTTGTAGACTAGTTATTCATGTCTTTTTTCTTTTTTTCCTTATATTGGGAAAAATTGTATTCCTGAACAAAATTATAGATAAATACATGATACAGTAGCCTTTTGAGATGCTAAACCTATCTCTGGTTTTGAGTTGTTATTCCAAATGCTATACAAACTTAAAAATTCAAGTCACCAGTTCTTACTGACATGTCCTCTTTCTCCCAATGAATCCTATAACTAGAAATAACAAGTACATAAGCACATTGAAGGGCCATTTTTTCAAGAAATTGATCTCTTTGGGATGCATAATACTAATAATGATTAAGTCTTATAGTTAATTATGATTACGCGCCTATACGAATATCTTAAATCCGTGTGCACCATTATTTTTGTTCTTACTTAACAAAAGATTTCGAAGCATCAAAACCAGTTACTCATATGGTTTGTTGATATCTAACAGCAGTCAATCACGACAGATATCTTTATTACTTATGACTTAACCAATGAAAGTAATTAAGCCTAATCATCAGTTTTTGTAAATTTTTAATCAGTGTTTCTCAGAATCACTATACATAAATAGAAAATTTGGTTTCTGTTTTGAGTTCAAGCCACATCACATCATCTATTAGCAGATTGAAAGATAATTTTGTTAGGCCTAATTTTATTCAAATAGCCAGATTACAGAGTTCAACTTAAAGTCAAAACATTTTTAGGTGCTGAGTTGTCAAAATATCAATATCTTGTGCCAGCTGAACTGTCCACAAGGAAAGTTCAAATAAGGTCTTACATATTATGGTAACAAACAGCATGAATTTGCATTTAAATTAAGCTCATGAAGATGTAAAAAAACCTTCCCTTGATGTGTGATTCAACATAACCAGACATTGTATTATCTTGTTTCTTCATAATACGCATTGATGATATAGTGGTCCTAAATTGTCCTTACACCCCACTTGCTAAACTAATTTGTTACTGGCAACTTGTATGATTTGTTGTTATATTCAAATCATTAACTATATGATGAATAAAAGACAGATCCATGTGATCATTCATGGAACTGTGTTTGTGTATGGTTATTATGGTCCACCATGCAAATAGACTCTTCACCACAAAATTTATACATTGGTCTTTTGAGGCTTTGTTGCTGAACATTGTAGTGGAAAAATGTTTCTCAATGACTCACTATGTTGCTTTCAAATATATTCAAGATTGTTAGAATATAAATTAAATATAGAATAGGTGTAGTAGGTGTAGTGGGTGAAGTAGATGTAGTGGGTGTAGTAGGTTAGTAGTGATTCCTTCTCTATTTATGTATGCTTCATCCATGTCAATCATACCAAGTTATTTCCTTCTCTTCTATTATTACATGGTATCAAGAGCCAAGTTGTTATAAGGAAAAGATCCGGTGACCTTAGGCCCGTCGCGGCGCCGCCACCTTCAACTCACCGCGGCGGCTACTCAAAGTTCAGATTTTTTTTCCCTTCAGTTTACTCTCTCCCCTGTAAAAGAATAAAAAAGTTTTAAGTTATAATTTTTCTTTCGCAAGCTCCAGATCTGCCGCCACCACCGTCCGCCGCTGCTCTCTCTCTTTCCGCGGCCGCTTGTCACCACTTCCGCCGCCTCTCACCACTGCTCTGTCATGGTTTGCTTGTCGTTTGGTATCAGTTTATGTTCGGGTGGTTTCCCGATCTGAAAACTTGCACGGATACTGCCACTTCGCTCTAAACCAACAATTGCGGCATCTCTTTAAGCTCACTTCGCAACAATTGCACATATGTTCTGTCTGTTAAAATTGCTAACTGGAGTCAAACGCACTTGCCACCCTAATGACTTTGTGGCTCTTTCTGCAATGTTTGGTTATTCTTGTTGCTAGAATAACGCAACATTGCTCTAAATCAGTAATTGTATCATCTAAACGAGTTCTTTGGCTTATTAGCTTTTTGGTCCTTCAAAAAAAAAAATCTGTCAGTTTGCAGCCCTTAAGTTTTGTTGGTTTTGGTTTAGCTCCTTCAGTTCTTAGAACTTTCAGTTCAGCCCAAAAGTTACTGGAAATTACACTTTCAGCCTTAAAGTTTCGTGGGTTTTGCGTTTTCGTCCCTCAAGTTCTGTCACTTTGCAGTTTGACCCAACAGTTTAGTATTTTTGTATCTTTCAGCCCTTCGTGGGTTTTGCGTTTTGGTCCCTCAACTTCTGTCACTTTGCAGTTTGACCCAACAGTTCAGTATTTTTGTATCTTTCAGCCCTTCAGTTGCTGAAATTTGCAATTTCAGCCCTTCAGTTCTTGGATTTTGCAATTTCAGCCCCAAAGTCTAGTGATTTTTTTTTCTTCTACTTTGGTGCTATGATTTGACGTTTGTACCCTCTGATTGTGGGTGTTATCCCGGTTTTCCGAGTTAGTCGTGTGAGCTAACTTGACATTTGGTTTGCCGAGTTAATCTTGTGATTAACTTGAGTCTCTGGCGCTGGAAGATTGCTATTTTGAGTTATGTCTTTGTTTTGAGTCTTTTTGTTGTGAGTTGAGCAACTCACATAGTGTGTTGCTCAGGGGGAGTAGGGAGTCGGTCATTGTTTGATGATGTCATATGTCAGTTGACTACATATTTGAGCTATGATCTTATGGATTGATGAGTTTCTGGTGTGGAAGCACATGTTTGGGCATTAAGGATATTAATCTATCGTCTTTGTTGACACACTTGTAATTCGCTTTTGTTTGATTGGTATAGCCAATCGTTGCGTGAGGTGTTTGTCGTCAATGGAGCTAGTGATCCACGTTTGTCGATTGCTGTACCCAATCGTTGCCGTAAGGTGTTTCGATGACGTTTCCGGTGGACTTGGTGTTCCACGTTTGATTGGTATAGCCAATCGTTGCCATAAGGTGTTTCAATGACGTCTCAGTTGGTGGAGCTAGTGATCCATATTTGTTGATTGGTGTAGCCAATCTTTGCCGTAAGGTGTTTTGACGAAGATTATATCCAGAAATGTGAAGATGGGTTAGAAGTCTTGGTCGCACTCACTTTCCATCAAGTATTGTACCTTATTATGTAGTTAAATTACTTTCAATTATGTGCGTTATTTGTAACAAGCTTAGAGCGTAGTACGCTCTAGCTTGAGGGGGGGTGTTAGAATATAAATTAAATATAGAATAGATGTAGTGGGTGAAGTAGGTGTAGTGGGTGTAGTAGGTTAGTAGTGATTCCTTCCCTATTTATGTATGCTTCATCCATGTCAATCATACCAAGTTATTTCCTTCTCTTTCTCTTCTATTATTACAAAGATTAATGATAAAACAAATGCATGTGATTCATCATGTGCTCTTGTTTCAAACCACATATTCATTTGCAGCTTAACCACACAAACTAAATTGTGAAGGATATGCCACTTAGAGGTTCATCTATATAAACAGACGAACACTACTTCAATTTCACAACAAGAACCAAGCCTTACAAAAATCTGAGATATCATTTCGTAACAATAACAATATTCAACTTCTGATTCCGGAAAATCTACTTTAGTCAAAACATGGCCATTCACAAAATCTTAAGACGTTCTTTTTCAGCCGAGAAAAGATCGTCTTCAATGGGAACTGATGTTCCGAAGGGTCATTTTGCTGTGTATGTTGGGGAAACCGAGAAGAAACGTTTTGTTATTCCGTTATCGTACTTGAACCACCCGGAGTTTCAAGATTTGTTATGTCAAGCTGACGAAGAATTCGGGTTCCATCATCCAACGGGCGGGCTAACTATTCCTTGCAGTGAAGATTCGTTCATGAATCTCACTTCTCAATTGGACAGAAGATGATCATATGTAATAGATCTTAGGATAGAGCAGTTTTGTTAGTTAAGAGGTTTCAAACAGACATTTGACAATTTCCTTATTTTGAATCCTTGTACATATTCTATGACAGTGAGCAATGAGAATGCGTGATGCGTTATATAGTCATATTCAGATGCAAATGTTACTATTTACTTGATGAAAACCAATATCTAAAACATTTATCATGAAATTTACGGTTGACTTTCCAGTATACCAGAATTCTTCTTGTTCTCTGATTATGAATCAGGCCCATGTGTACTTTATACAAAGTAAACAGTTAATGTCACCAAGTGAATTACTCCACTGAAAAATCTTTGATTCATCTGTGGTAATGTAGGACTTCATATCAGCGGAAGGTACGCTTGTTTGATGCAAAAGTATGATTCTTTTTTATTCTTTCTTGCAACTGCCATTTAAATAGAATGTAAGAGACTGATTACTCATTGACATAGCTGGATGTGAAAGACATCTATTGTTCGGAAAAGTTTGCTCTTTCCTAATTCAATATGTACTTTTTAATCAAAAAGGGTAGATAAGATATGTAGTCCTTAGAAGCAGATTTCTGTCGAGTGCTTAATGATATCTGCTTCTTTGAGAACAATAGCTCTTCTTGTATTGTGATATTTCTAGATCTTTGACGTGGCAACGGAGGACAGTGATCAGTTTTGTAGCAAAAATTAATCATGTTTCTGGAATTACTCAGTATATTTTTCCATTGACGTTTATTATTAGAAGAGTTGTTCTTAAAAAAGGCTTTCCCTTCTACGTGTTTCTTAGTTAACATTCTTGATGGTAAACCGTTGTGTGCCTAAGTTTGAATAGAACTTGGACTAAGGTTTAGCATCTCAAATGTATACTGTTTGCACTGTAATTTTTTTGTTCAGGATACAATTCTCTTAAGAGAAAGAAGAAGAAGAAGAAGAAAAAGTTGTCTAACTAGTCTACAACTAAAAGACATATCTATACATCATCTCGTAGCCAAGTGAGACGTAAATTCAATGAACAGATCTTCACTTCAAGGAATAGTTAGACCGCCCATTGGATAATTGAATCCGTATTCTTCTTCAGCTTGACATAACAAATCATGAAAATCAGGGTGGTCTAAATGCGACAACGAAACAACAAATCACTTCTTCTCACTTTCTCCAACATAAACAGCAAAGTGCCCTTTTGGAACTTCAGTTCCTGATGAATTTGATCTCTTGCCGGCAGATAAAGACCGTCGAAGAATTTTGCTAACGGCTATTGATTAATATTATGGTTCATGGACTTCATCACTGTAACTGTCAAATATATATTGTAACAGAAATTAGCTGCAGAAGTTGGAGTTCAAGAGAATAGTACTCACATGAAGAAAGGGGAAGAGCACGTTCAGGGGAGAGAGAGAGTGAAGACTTAACTTGTGGAGGAGATTAATTTGGGAATTAGGTTTAAATTAGAGTCTGTACTATTAGGCTCAATTAAGAAAAGAAACGCAATTTGTCTCTAAGAGTTTTTAGTATTTCTTTTCTGTTATTTCCCTTTCCTTTGTAGTTAAATATCAGACTTTGTACTGAGGATTATCATTATGAATGAAGTTAAAAATTTCTAATTTCTCATCTCTCTCTTCTATTTTCCTATCCCCTTCTCTTACCTTTATCAAATCTTCAAAATAGGTCGAAAAAGAGGTAGTAAACAGAACAATTTATAGAATAAAAAACATAAACCATGTAACACTTTTGCTTATGCTAATGAATAGTTTTCAT
Organism: Linaria vulgaris; assembly: GCA_948329865.1. Taxonomy (NCBI): domain Eukaryota; kingdom Viridiplantae; phylum Streptophyta; class Magnoliopsida; order Lamiales; family Plantaginaceae; genus Linaria; species Linaria vulgaris. The sequence goes on from OX415251.1 coordinate 6,605,753, forward strand.
GTATTAATTCAGTAACTTTGTCCAGGGATTACAATTCTTCCACACAAGACAAACAAAAAAGTCTACATTGTGAAACTAGTCTACAAATCTGTCCTAAAACCGTAACTACAAATCATCTGCTTCCCGAGCGAGATGTTAGTTCGATGAAGATATCTTCGCTGCAAGGAATGGTTAGGCCACCCATTGGATGACAAAAACCGAATTCTTCCTCAGCTTGACACAGTAAATCCTGAAATGTGGGGTCGTTCAAGTAAGATAACGGGATAACAAAGCGCTTCTTCTCACTTTTCCCAACATATACTGCAAAATGCCCCTTCGGAACGTCGGTTTGTGTAGAAGTTGATCTTTTTCCAGCGGAGAAAGAACGTCTAAGAATCTTGGGAATCGCCATTGATGAACTGAATGGATCTTGTTGAATCTAAGATTGCTGTTGAAAGAAAAGAAAAGTTGTTCCGTAGAAAGTGAAGCTTGAGAAATATGATTTATCTTGAGGTTCGGTTGCTGCTGAAAGCTAAGAATTTGTGTTGTATTTATAAGTGGTCATGAAAATTCATTTATCTTCGAGAAATTTCATTGGCTGGTGAACTTTGAGAAACAAAAGCACATGGATTTCTCTTCAAACAAAACCAAAAGCTTTGATTGGACATTGTTCCTCACCAACCCTCTCAAAAGGGCCCCCTGACTTTGATTGGACAACAAATGTATGGTGTCTTATTTTCATTATATATTAAAATAAAATAGAACTATACGGATATATTTGTTCTTCATAATTCAAATCAACAGGCTCTTGATGATTTACAGACAGATGCATGTGATCCATAGTGTGTTAGTGTTTCTGCATGGCTATATGGTCCCCCATGAATATTTCCTCTGCACCACAAGAATCTATAACCATTAAAGTAGTTCAAAGATGTTTCAGGTGTAAGGAAGGACGGCACATTATCTGGTTGCTGCATTTATTTCGACTGGGGCCCTACGAGGCTTTGTTGCTTGAGCTTGTAGGGAATAAGTATTTCTCAATGCTCATGATGTTGCTTTCATATATTTTGAGGATATCTTAAAAAGACAAATATATGTGGTATCTCCTCATGTGCTCTTGTCTAATTTTTTTTATCAGCCACCACATATCCACTTGCATCTTCTTCTCCTCATGTTGTTTATAAACTCATCTATATATAAACATACTAGCACATTTCTGCACTCACAGCAACAAATCAAGTCTTCAAAGCTCACATTTCTCGGTTTCACTCTCACAGATAAACTTTAGCATCTGTTCCAGAAAGTCTTTGTCCTGTTTAACCATGGCCATTCACAAAATTCTAAGGCGTTCGTTGTCAGCTGGAAAGAGATCAATATCTACCAGCAATGATGTTCCGAAAGGTCATTTTGCAGTTTATGTTGGAGAAAGTGAGAAGATGCGCTTTGTTATTCCATTATCATACTTAAACCACCTTGAATTTCAAGATTTGCTACATCAATCCGAGGAAGATTTTGGATTCCATCATGCGATGGGCGGGCTGACTATTTCATGCAGTGAAGATTTTTTCGTCGATCTCACTTCTCAATTGTCCAGAAGATGATTATATGCAATAGTTCATAGATTAGAACAATCTAGTTAGTTAATAGTCTTCAAGAAGGCATTTAACATATTTTTTAGTTCATCTTGGGAAAAGTTTTGCTGGTAAGAAAATGTATACTTGTACATATACTAAGACACTAGCAATGGAAATACTCAGATGTGTTCTGGAGCCACATTCAGAAGCAAATGTATCATTTACTTGATGAAATTCAACATCTAAAAATTTATCATGTATACCAGAACTCTTCTTGTAGCCTGATTATATATCAGGCCCATGTGAACTTAGAAAAATTAAACATTTAATGGCTCTAGTGAGCGAGTTGCTCCGTTGAAAAATCTTCGCTTAATCCGTATCGGGGGGGGGGGGGGGGGGTTGTTTACAGCTTTTTGAAGCACAGTACGGCTTTTAATTGCCATTTAAATAGAATGTAAGAGGTTGGTTACTCAGCAGCATATCTGGATGACATTGTTTGCAGTAGTACGTTGTGCATGTCTTTTTTTTTAATTACAATAAGAGGTACCATAGTTTAAACATTTAGGAGAATCTCATAAAATTCTACTCAATAGAAGGGGAAAAATTTGGTACATTGTCGAAAGTCTGAACTAAATTTTCTGTGATTAATCTTGTTGTCATAGTAAATCATGGTTCTGGACTTTCTTATCATAATTTTCCGGTGGCAATTTGGCATTGGTTGTCATGATCAAAAGAGTATATCTTGTAAATATAAAGTCCAAAAACACATTAAAGAGTTTAATTCGTTCACATGAAAAAAAGTATAATTACAAATTCCGTCATAACTTATAATGATGAGACATCTATCATGTGAACAACTTTTTTCTTGCTCTGCAGCTAACGATCTCTCTCACTTTCATACAACACTCTTGACTTGCAGTAGCTTGCATGTTGATACCAATGAGAAAAGTATGCTTATCAGACAAACATTGAGCAAAGAAAAACTTGTATAAAAAATTTTGTAGCATCAAGTTCTACCGTCTTACCTATGTGATCCAAACCAACATATATTGTTCAGTACTCTATTAGAACTCTCACTATTTATTAATACACTGGTTTCATATATGGAGTCCAAGTATCTTCAATCTTTTTAATCTAGTATGTCTTCCAGCATTGTGCTTGATTTATTGCAAGCCAATATTTAAAAGAACATTACAAAATTTGTGAAATGGAAATAATTATTCTAGTTCATTTGATATACAAAGTTAATGTCTTGTTCCCAGAACCTTAAGACCAGAATGATTATACAGTTTGGATATGTGATGTTAATAATATGCAGTAGAAAGATCAAACTAACCATACATGTTTCTTGTCTTTTGAAGGTGGAAAGAAGTCAATAAACATTTTTGGTCAAGTCAACTACAGGGGACCTTTTGAAAGTGCTGTTAGGGAACATATGTGAAGCATATCCAGTTATTACTATTAAATATTTTCTAATGAATGAAAGACAAATCCATGTGATTCCTCATGTGCTTATGCTTTTCAAAGTTCACCAGCCACCACATATCCACCTGATTATTTATGAACTTACGTATATATACAACACATATCTAGCTCTTCAAGCAGCAACAAGTCTTCAAGTAAATCTTCTCTCATTAATTTCATTTGCTTCCCAAAGCTTCCTTCTATTCATACAAATTCACCTTTTGCTTCTTTCATTAAAAATAACAATGGCCATTAGCAAAATTCTTCGACGGTCTTTATCAGCCGGAAAGAGATCAAATTCATTAGCAACTGAAGTTCCGAAAGGCCATTTTGCCGTTTATGTTGGAGAAAGTAAGAGGAAAAGGTTTATTATTCCGCTATCGTACTTGAATCACCCTGAATTTCAAGATTTGCTATCCCAAGCCGAAGAAGAATTCGGGTTCCATCATCCAATGGGTGGTCTAACAATTCCTTGCAGTGAAGATTTATTCGTTGAACTCAAGTCGCACTTGTCCGGAAGATGATTTATAGCCATGTGTTTAGATTAGATTTGTAGACTAGTTACACATGTATTTTTTCTTTTTTCCTTATATTGGGAAAAATTGTATTCCTGAACAGAATTATAGAATAAATACATGAGATACAGTAGCCTTTTGAGATGCTAAACCTTTCTCTGGTTTTGAGTTGTTATTCCAATTGCTATACAAACTTAAAAATTCAAGTCACCTGTTTTTACTGACATGTCCTCTTTCTCCCAATGAATCCTATAACTAGAAATAACAAGTATATAAGCACATTGAAGGGCCATTTTTCAAGACTTTAATCTCTTTGGGATGCATATTACTAGTAATGATTTAAGTCTAATAGTTAATTATGATGACACGCCTATACGAACATCTTAAATCCGTGTGCACCATTATTTTTCCTCTTACTTAACAAAAGATTTCGAAACAATAAAACCAGTTACTCACATGGTTTGTTGATATCTAACCGTAGTCGATCACGACGAATATCTTTATTACTTATGACTTAACCAATGAAAGTAATTAAGTTAAATCATCAGTTTTTGTTTTAATCAGTGTTTCTACAGAAAATTTGGTTTCTGCTTTGAGTTCAAGCCACATGACATCATCTATTAGCAGATTGAAAGATAATTTTGTTAGGCCTAATTTTATTCAAATAGCTAGATTAGAGAGTTCAACTTAAAGTCAAAACATTTTTAGGTGCTGAGTTGTCAAAAATTCAAAATCCTGTGCCAGCGTCCGCAAGGAAAATTTAATAAGGTCCTACATATTATGGTAACAAACAGCATGAATTTCCTTTAAAATTAAGTTGATGAAGATTTATAAAAACCTTCCCTTGATATGTGATTCAACATAACCAGATGTATTATCTTGTTTCTTGATAATACGCATTGATGATATAGTGGTCCTAAATTGTCCTTACACCCCACTTGCTAAACTAATTTGTTACTGGCAACTTGTATGACCAAAACTAGATTGTGAAGGATATGGCATTAACAGATTCAACTATATATACAGACCAAAACTACTAAAATTTCACAGCAAGAATCAAGCCTTACAAAAATCTCAGATATCATTTCTTAACGATTAGAATATTCAACTTCTGATTCAGGGAAATCTACTTTGGTGATAACATGGCCATCCACAAAATCTTAAGACGTTCTTTTTCAGCCGAGAAAAGATCGTCTTCAACGGGTACTGATGTTCCGAAGGGTCATTTTGCTGTTTATGTTGGGGAAACCGAGAAGAAACGTTTTGTTATTCCGTTATCGTACTTGACCCACCCGGAGTTCCAAGATTTGCTATGTCAAGCCGAAGAAGAATTCGGGTTCCATCACCCGACGGGCGGCCTAACTATTCCTTGCAGTGAAGATTCGTTCATGAATCTCACTTCTCAATTAGACAGTAGATGATCATATGTAATAGATCTTAGGATAGAGCAGTTTTGTTAGTTAAGAGGTTTCAAACAGACATTTGACATTTTTCATCGTTTGTATCCTTGTACATATTCTAAGACAGTGAGCAGTGAAAATGCTTGATGCGTTATGGAGTCATATTCAGATGCAAATGCATTTTTTACTTGATGAAAACTAATATCTAAGACATTATATTTATCATGAAATTTATTGTTGACTTTCCAGTATACCAGAATTCTTCTTGTTGAATTGTCTTAGGAAAACCAAGCTCATGTGAGCTTAGGAAAAATAAACAATTAATGGTACATATTGAATCACTCCATTGAAATGTCTTTGATTGATATGTGGTAATGTAGTATTTCATATCAGTGGAAGGTGTGCTTATTTGATGCAAAAGTACTCTTATTTTCTTTTCTTTCTCGGAAGTGCCATTCAAATGGAATGTAAGAGATTGATTAATCATTTGCATACATGATGTGAAAGACTGCTATTGCTCGGAAAATTTTGCTCTTCCTAGTTCATCATTTACTTTTTAATCAAAAGAAGTAAATAGATAAGATATATAGTCCTTAGAAGCAGATTTCTCTCTAGTGCATAATGATATCCGTTTCTTCTTTGCTTCTCTGAGAACAATAATTCTTTGTGCATTGCAATATTTCTAGATCTTCAACGTGGCAACGGAGGACAGTTATCAGTTTTGTAGCCATTTATTATTAGAAGAGTTCTTCTTGAAAAAGGCTCTCCCTTTGACGTGTTTCTTACTTAGCATTTGCTGGTAAAAGGTAGTGTTGACATCTATTTAGCTGCATAAGAGAATATCACTAAAAACAAAATGCGTTGAGTTCTTAAGTTTGTATAGAATTGGACTAATAACTCAAAACCAGATTAAGGTTTAACATCTCAAATGTATACTGTAGTATATACTGTATATTGTTCCACTCTGTAATTTTGTTCAGGAATACAATTTTCTTCAGAGAAAAAAATAAAAGATTTTTTTTTTTTGTGTGTAACTAGCCTACAAATCTGTCCTAAAAGACATAATTATAAATCATCTTGCAGCCAACTGAGACGCGAGTTCGATGAATAAATCTTCTATGCAAGGAATGGTTAGGCCACCAGTTGGATGATTGAACCCGTATACTTCTTCGGCTTGACACAACAAATCTTGAAATTCAGGGTGGTTCAAGTACGATAACGGAATAACGAATCGTCTCTTCTCACTTTCTCCAACATAAACAGCAAAATGCCCTTTTGGAACATCAGTTGGCGACGAATTTGATCTCTTTCCAGCAGATAAAGAGCGTTGAAGAATTTTGCTAATGGCCATTCTTATATTTAATGACAGAAGTAGAAGGTGAAGTAGAATAAATAGAAGGAAGTTTTGTGAAGCAAATGAAATATGTTAGAAAAGTTTCTCTTGAAGACTTGTTGGTGTTATCCATTCAAGAATCCTGTGTTGTATTAATTATAAGGGATATGGAAATTATTTTTCATTTTTAAAATTCATATTATGTGATCAATATTCAGGTGGATATGTGGTGGCTGGTGAATTTTGAAAAGCATTAGCACATGAGTGATCACATGGATCTGTAGTCCAATCATCAGAAAATATTTTAAGAGCAATAACTGGATATGCTTCACATAGGTTCCCTACCAACACCTTCACAAGGTCCCCTAAAGTTGACTTGACAACAAGTGTTTATTGACTTCTTTCCAACATAAACTTATCTGGTTTTACTTTTATCTGTCTAGTGGGTATTAACATCACATATTCGATCTTTATTTACGTGATTACTAGAAGGAAAAAAGAAGCTGAAAAACTAAAAATTGTGCTCGTAGTCATGTTCTGGCGACAAGACATTAACTTTGTCTTCAAATAAAGTATGATATTTATCTTCATCTCACAAACTGTGTACTGAGCTTTCACAAACTATATACTTCCTGACCAATAATATCGAAGTGTTCAATGAGTGTAAGATATAGATAGTTACTGACAGAGTACGGATTAAAGTGATAATGGCATGATTTCTGAACAACACAATTACACATATAATTTCGTTATCTAATTACCTTAAATAGATTAGAAAAATATTGTGATTAGCTAGGATTAAGCATTTGATCCACATATGTAATTCTATTTAAAGTTAGTTAATGAAAACGCTCGCGCATTCAACCAAGTACATAGATCAGTGATACGTGGGATAGTAATGTTGCAGAAATATTATGGTCCATGGTTTTTATCATTGTAATTGTCCATTTACACTGTAATTGTTCATTTGCTACCATGAAGCACACAGCCATGAGCAAATTAGGAGCACAAGGTGATACCACTAGGATTAAAATAACTTAAATTGTTGTGTTTGTTAGAATAAAAAACCAAAAACCATAGAACACTTTTGCTGCTGCTAATGAATAGTACTCAAATTTCATGTATTAACATTGTCCAGGGATACAATTCTTCCACACAAGACAAAGAAAAAATTTACATTGTGAAACTAGTCTAAAAATCTGTCCTAAAATCGCAGCTACAAATCATCTACTTCCCAAGCGAGATGTTAGTTCGATGAAGAAATCTTCAGCGCAAGGAATGGTTAGGCCACCCATTGGATGAAAAAAACCGAATTCTTCTTCCGCTTGGCATAACAAGTCTTGAAATAAAGGGCGGTTCAAGTACGACAATGGAATAACAAAGCGTTTCTTCTCACATTCTCCAACATATACTGCAAAACGCCCGTTTGGAACGTCGGTTTGTGTAGAAGTTGATATTTTCCACCGGAGAAAGAACGTCTAAGAATCTTGGGAATGGCCATCGATGTATGCGAAAGAATGTTGTGAAGTCTAAGGTGCTTTACTAATAGGAAAAAAATAAAAAAAGTCCTTTTGTAGCGAATGATCGTACTAAAGAAATATGAGTATGTTGTGGATTGGTTGTTGCTGCTACAAGATAGGGAATGTGTTGTATATATAAGTGCAAATGTGAATCCCTTATCCTTGAAAAAATTAATATTAGAGTGATCAATATTTATGCTGGATATGTGGTGGATGCTGACATTTGAAAAACAAAATCACGTGGATTTGTCTTTCAACCATCACAAAATCTGTTATATCATTTGAAAGGTGATGTACATATTGAGATTTGAGTGATCAATATTCAGGTAGATATGTGGTGGAATAACTGCATAAGCACATGAATGATCACATGATTTTGTCTTTCATTCCTCTGAAAAGATATGAGAGCAGTAATTGAATATGCTTAACATATGTTCCCTACCAACACTTTCACGAGGTCCCCTGAAGTTGACTTGACAATAAATGTTAATTGACGTATTTCCTCCTTAAATCATCCGAAATTTATTTGGTTTACTTTGTAGTTTGATCTGCATATTAACATTTTGCAAAGAAAGAAAAAATAAAAAGAATACCAGCATGTTCTTATATGGTTTTGAAAACAAGATATTAACTTTATACAGAAAGTGAACTAGAATATCTATCTGAATTTCACAAGTTTTGCAATCGGCTAATAAAAATTGTGGTTTGCAAATTAATCAAACAGGACGTTTCACATTGTTTTACATTGTAATACAAACAAGCAGGAACGGATTGAACTATTGACATGTTGATCTCATATTAGTCAAATAGATTGGAAGTGCTAACTCCTGAACTGCAAGCTATTGCATTCGTAAACGATGGCTGCGTGGAGATATTTGCGTTAAACGAGCAGTTAGTTCAAAATTCAGTTCTTGTCCTGTCATATTGAGCATTCTAGAAAGAAATAACATACACATCGCAAAAATCTATAGCAACTGAAAATAGTTACACCATTTCAATCTATAGCAACTGGAACAATCACGTTAAATTGAAAATTGTTGTATGATCACAATCAACAAAAACAGAATACTGTCAGCAGTTAAGTGTTTGCTTCCTAATAACTTTGTCTTTGAATTTGACTGTGTCGAAGTTTGTCTTAAAATCATAATCGCATTGAATATATAGTATCAATATTGCTTGTTACTGTGAGTCATAAGGATATATGAGCTGACCAATAAACCATGGTAAAATGAGAGATGTCCATTGAATGTTTTGTAGTGGTGCCATAATAGCAATCTTTTTTTTTATGGACTTTATCATTATAATTATCCATGTACATTGTAAAGAGATTATCCTTTTCATAAAAAGAGAACTCTTCCATGTGATGTTTGTTTACTACATATTTCAACGAAAATATAAGCCCTGACGAGTTCTAGAAAAGGAAACATATAAATTCTTGTGTTTGTATAGAAGTAAGAACATAAATCAGATATCACTTTTGCGTCTGAAAATGTATATTTTTAATGTATTAATTCATTCTGTAACTTTGTCCAGGGATAATATTCTTCCACACAAGAAAAAGAAAAAAAGAACTGTAAGACTATTCTACGAATCTATCCTAAAAAATGCAGCTACGAATCATCTGCTTCCCAAGCGGGCGGTTAGGTCGAGGAATAAACCTTCACTGCATGGGATGGTTAGGCCACCCATTGATGATGGAACCCGAATTCTTCTTCCGCTTGACATAGCAAATCTTGAAATAAGGGGTTGTTCAAGTACGATAACGGAATGACAAATCGCTTCTTCTGACTTTCCCCTTCATAAGTTGCAAGATGGCCCTTTGGAACATCAGTTCCTGTTGAGGACGATTTTTTTCTGGCTGATAAAGAACGTCTAAGAATCTTGGGAATCGCCATTGATGAACTAGAATGGATCTTGTTGAATCTAAGGTTGCTGTTGAAAGAAAAGAAAAGTTGTTTTGTAGGAAATGAAGCTTGAGAAATATGATTTATCTTGAGGTTAGGCTGTTGCAAGAAGCTGAGAATTTGTGTTGTATTTATAAGTGGACATTGGAATTCATTTATCTTTGAGAGATTTCAGATTGAGTGGTCAATATGTGTTGGCTGGCGAACTTTGAGAAAACAAAAAGCACATGGATCTGTCTTACAACCAACAAAATAAATAAATAAAAACATAAGCTTTTATGGCAAACAGGTGAAGTATATGCATATGTTTGACATTGTTCCTCACTGTAAGATTAGATAAATCTCACCATAATTGTGTGTGAGTTGGTAGCATTTATTTATACTAAGTAAATATTACATTAAAGGAAAGTCATGAAATTAAGGAAATAACATAATATTGCTAAACTATTGCTAATACCCCCCATCAAGCTCGACGTGGGGGAAGACCAACTCGAAGCTTGGAACGAAAAAGTTCAAATAAAGGACGAGGCAACGCCTTTGTAAAAATATCAGCAATTTGAAGAGTCGTCGGGATGTGACGAACAGCAAGACGACCCGAGGAGACCAAATCACGTACAAAATGATAATCCAAATCAATGTGCTTAGCACGCTTGTGAGCCACAGGATTCTGAGCCATGAACAAAGCACTCGCATTATCACAAAAAAGAATTGGCATGGAGGATAACCGAATATGAAGTTCGTGAAGAAGATTGATGAGCCAAACCAACTCCGAAGCTGAGGATGCAAGCGCACGGTACTCGGATTCACAGCTTGAACGAGCAACTGTAGGTTGCTTCTTGGTGCTCCAAGATAGAAGATTATTGCCGAGTAAGAAGGCATAATCGTAGGTGGAGCGACGAGTATCCGGGCAACGAGCCCAATCGGCATCACTATAACCAAGTAAAGTCGGGGAAGAAGCCGCAACAAACATAAGACCAAAGGCTTGGGTGCCTTGAACATACCGAAGGATACGCTTAACGGCTTGAAAGTGATCGACCGTGGGCTGATGAAGATACTGACTCACAGTATTGACAGCATAAGACAAATCGGGATGCGTGATCGTAAGGTACTGAAGGACACCAACCAAAGACCGTGGGATCATCAAAAAGAGAACCATCACTTACAAAAGTAGAACCGGCAGCCAACGGTGTAGCCACAGAATTTGCGTCCAACATCTGTGCACGAGAAAGCAAATCATGCGCATACTTGGATTGACCCAAGAAAAGACCATCGGAAGTATAAGTAACCTCCAAGCCAAGAAAATATCCTAAGTTTCCCAAGTACTTTGTGGCAAACTCAGAATCCAAACGAGTAATGAACTAAGAAATAATGGTAGAATCATTACCAGTGAGAATAATATCGTCAATATAGATGAGTAAATAGAGAACAACACGACCCCGATAATACAAGAACAATGAAGGATCCGCACGGCTACAGGTAAAACCCAACTTCAGCGGAAAAAAACTAAGGCGTTGAAACCAAGCACGAGGCGCTTGCTTCAATCCATGAATGGCCTTATTCAAGCGACATACATGCGAAGAAAAACGCAGATCAGAAAAACCAGGCGGTTGTTCCATGTAGACTGTCTCACTAAGATGGCCATGAAGAAACGCATTCTTAATGTCTAACTGATGTAGCGTCCAACCGTGAATAACCGCAAGAGATAAAATAACACGAACAGTAGTAGATTTCACAACAGCACTGAAAGTGAGAGAGAAATCAAAACCAGAAACCTGCGTAAAACCCTGTGCCACAAGCCGTGCCTTGAGGCGTTCAACTGTACCATCACTGCGAAATTTAGTACGGAAAACCCACTTACTACCAACCACATTCGCATCAGAAGGACGAGGAACCAAGGACCATGTCTGATTTGAACGCAAAGCAGACAATTCTTCTTCCATGGCGGCAAGCCATTGTGGCTGCTTTAAAGCAGACTTAAACCCCTTCGGCTCAACAACAGTATGCAATGCAGTAATAAGCGGAGACGAAGGAGAAGAAACTAGTGCATACCGCGGATTAGGACGAATAATGCCATTCTGCGCCCGTGTGCACATGCGAGGAGGGGCCGAGATAACTTGAGGAGCAGCCACAGCCGCGGGTGGAGGCGAGGGAGGTGCCACCGGATCAACATGGAGGTCTGGTGGTTGCGGATCTGGTGCAACAACAGGTAACGGATCAGCACACGAGGGACAAGGCAAGGAGCAAGAAGCGGGCACAGGAGGCCGAACAGGAACGGCAGGATCCGAAGGAGGAATGTGCACGACACGTTCATATAAAGAGGACACATCAAGAGATGATGGTGTAACAGTCGAAGCAAGTCCTGCAAAATGGAAGTGGAATTCATCAAATTGAGCATGCCGTGTAATGTAAACCCGAGAAGTGGAGGGATCGAGGCACTTAAAACCCTTATGCTGACTGTTGTAGCCCAGAAAAATACAAGGTAAACTGTGGGGGCTGAATTTATTATCCGTATAAGGGCGAAGATACGAAAAAACTCGACACCCAAAAGGTTGAAAATTTGCAGTACAAATAGTCGGCGAATGCAAAACAGAAGAGACAGACAAATGACCCTTTTTATTTAATTGAGAAATAACATCAAATTTAACATGTCCCAGACGCGAATGCCACAACTCAAAGGATCCATGAGCCCGATGAGTAAGAAGAGCAGCAACAAAAGGTTGAGTTCCACGCTCCAAGACATACAGACCATGCTAACATCGACCCTTTGCTAGAATTTTTCCTGTCTTGCGATTCTGAAGAAGAAACGAATCATGCACAAAAACAGCTTTAGCATTTAGATACTTGGTTAACTTGCTAATAGACACAAGGTTCTTGGTAATGTAAGGAGCCACGAGAACATCTAATAACTTAACATTATCATCAAGTGAAAGATAACCAATATGAGTAACATTTAATCCAGCACCATTACCCACAAAAATACGTTCGTTACCGTTATAAGGCTGAGAATCAGTCAGCTGAGACGGAGACGAGGTAATATGAGAATTTGCGCCAGTGTCAAGATACCAATCGGACTGGTCAGGAGACTTGAGCGAGCAGTTCGCAGAGAAAGTCTGAACCAAATTTGCAGATGAGTCAGAGGTGCGATCCCAGCGAACATGACACTTGTCGGCATAATGTCCTTGTTCACGACAGATTTGGCAACGAGGGACATAGTTATGACGTCCTTGATTACCCCCTGAACGACGACCACGAGAGGATCGAGAAGCCGAGCCACTACGACCATGCTGACCACGGGAACCACCACCGTTAGATTGTTCATTTCCAGCAGAGGCACGGTGTGAGTGATGCGCAAGAAAGGCTGCCGTTGGAGAGGCAGTAACATCATCAAGAGAGGCCTGAAAAATTGCATGACCTTCGGCTTTGGCAAGAACATCACGAAACAGTGGAAGAGGATCAAGATCAAGTTGTCCCGTGGAGAAGTTCGCATAAGAAGAGCCCAAACCGCGAAGGAACCAGTGAACTTTGTCATCATTGGCAACAGGAGCACCGATAGCAGCCAGTTGATCACAAATACTGCGAAAATGCTTGCCATATTCAGTAACGGATTGAGAGCCCCGCCGCATTAATTGTAATTCGTCACGAAGACGAAGTTCACGTTCCTTGTTGCATGAACTAAAGGCGCCATGCAAAGCCTGCCATACTCCTTGCATCGTCTCTTCGTTTAAAGTCTCCGAGAGGGCTTCATCAGTCAATGTGGAGAGGAGAAGGCTGAGAACGTTACGTTCAAGAGACTTCCATGCAGCATATTTGGGATTAGGAACATGCTCCTGATGACGTAACGGGCTGGCAGAGGCAGGGGCGCTGTGAGGTATAAGCGGCGGTGGGGGATCAATGGATCCGTCAACAAAGTGGAAAAGATTATGGGATCGAAGAAGAGATTCGATCTGCTTTTTCCATAGGAGAAAATTTATAGAGGAGAGACGCACCATGATCATGTGGATCATGGTGGCAAACGGCAAGGACGGGGAAGTTCCGTCGTCGGCCATTGAGAAGAAGAGAGGTGGCGGCTTAGGGGAGGGTGTTGGCTAGGGTTAGGAACCCGGAAACTGATACCATGTAAGATTAGATAAATCTCACCACAATTGTGTGTGAGTTGGTAGCCTTTATTTATACTAAGTAATATTACATTAAAGGAAAGTCATGAAATTAAGAAATAACATAATATTGCTAAACTATTGCTAATACTCACCAACTCTCTCAAAAGGACCCCTGAACTTGATTGGACAACAAATGCATCGTATCTTATTTTCACTATATATTTACAAAGTTTTATATGGATTCAGTTGGTCTTCATACTTCAAATCAACTAGCTCTTGATGATTTACAGACATATGCATGTGATCCCTCATGTGTTAGTGTTTCAGGTGTAAAGAAGCTGAGGCGGTACCAGAGTGAGGCTTAAGCTGGGCTGAAGCCCGATACAAAGTTTAAAAACAAAAATACTAAGTATACTTATTATAGCCCAACAAAATAATATTTGACCTGGCCCAATTTTAAATTTAATTTTCTGGGCTAACTTATTACTTAAAACAATAAGTTTTTGGGCTAACTTATTACTTAAAACAAAGCCCATCCGGTCAAAACTTTGTTATACACACAAACTAAAAAAAACAAAAAAAATATAGAAGAAACTCCATTGCTGCTCTGGTCTGCTGCGCTGCTGCCTGCGAAAATAGCTTACCTCCAAATCAATTTGATTGACATTGGTGAGTTATTCCTTTTAATTAAATAAAGTCTTATATTTTAGCTTGTGTAGTTGTGTTAATTTACTTTTGATAGCAAAATGAACTAAAATATTAGGGATTTAGGGATTAGGGTTATCATTTTTGTCAATCTCTTGGCCAAAATTCATAATGGGAGCTTGAATCTCGATGGATGTTGTGTAATTTTCTTTTTTTTTTTTTACCTTTAAGACAAAAATATATTAGATATCAACTTAAAAAAGAAAACAAAATAAATTAAAAAGTTACTTAAGTTAATAGCAGCCCGGGATAGAAAAAAATTCTGGTACCACCCCTGTAAAGAAGGAAGAAAAATTATAATTTTGCAACATTTATTTTGACGGGCCCGACGAGGATTTCTCTTGAGCTTGTAGGGAATAAGTGTTTCTCAATGCTTATAATGTCGGTGATCTACTCATCTGCTCTTGTCTCAAAATTTTATCAGCCATCACAGATTCACTTGCACCTTCACCACTCATGCAAGATTTGAGAGATATGCCATTTATGAACTCATCTATACATACACATACATATATTACTGAACTCAGAGCAACAAACAAGTCTTCAAAAACAAGTCTTCAAAGTTCACATTTCTCAGCTTAATTCAATCTCGCATATAAACTTTAGCTTCTATTTCAGAGAGACTTACTCTTGTTTCATGGCCATTCACAAAATTCTAAGGCGTTCGCTGTCAGCCGGAAAGAGATCAAATTCATTAACAACTGATGTTCCGAAAGGGCATTTTGCAGTTTATGTTGGAGAAAGTGAGAAAAGACGCTTTGTTATTCCTTTATCGTACTTAAATCACCCTGAATTTCAAGATTTGCTATGCCAAGCCGAAGAAGAATTCGGGTTCCATCATCCAATGGGCGGCCTAATGATTCCTTGTAACCAAGATCTATTCGTCGATCTCGTTTCACACTTTGAGAGAAGATGATATGCAATAGTTCATAGATTAGAACAATTCTGTTAGTTAACAGTTTCCAAACAGACATTAAATTTTTTATCTTTTCATTTGTACAAAGTTTTGCTGGTAAAAAAATGTGTACTTGTTACATATACTAAAACACGCACTAACATTGGAATACTCTATCTGTTCCGGAGCCATATTCCGATGCAAATGTATCATTTACTTGGTGAAATCCAACATCTAAAACATTTATCATGAGATTTACTTTTGAATCAGGCCCATGTGAACTTAGAAATGTTACATATATTTAATGGCTCTAATGAGTAAGTTAATCCATTGAACAATCTTCGCTTAACCCACATCAGGGGGAGTGATCATCACAGCCTTTTGAAGCAAAAGTACGTTTTCTAAATAGAATGTAAGAGATTGGTTACTAAGCAGCATTACCTAGATGTGAAAGACATTTATTGTTCGCAATTGTCTGCAGTAGTTCGTCATGCATGTCTTTTTTTTAAAAAAAAACGAGCTGGTAACAAAGGTTAAATATTTAGGAAAATCTCATAAAAATTTGCTCAATAGAGGAGGAAAAACTTGGTATATGTGTATGTGTATATGACAGCAATTGTAATAATATAAGCTAACTAGTGTGATTTGTAATGGACTGAACTATAAATGTTGAAAAGTGAAACTACATCATTTTCGATCACATAGCTAAGAGCCTTAGACAGTGGAACTTGATGCTACACATCATTTGTGAAGGTTTTTCTTTTCTCAAAGTTTGTCTGCTAAGCATACTTTTCTCTTAGTAGTGTCAATAATATCAAAGTGTTCAAAGTAAGAATTAAAATGTTCATGGGTTTACTAGTGTTGTGGGAATAATTATGGTATGTATTTGTCGTTGTAAAAAGAAATTTACTTTAAAAAAATCTTTTACTGTGATTTGTGCTTCATGTTCTCAATGATAAAGCACACAGTCAAGGCAAATTTAGGAGCAAAAGGATATACAATTAGGTGCAGATTTACTTAAAAATTGTTGTGATAGAATTAAAGATAAATAACCAGATAACACTTTTGCATCTGAAAATCAATAGTTTTTCATGTACTAATTTTGAAACTTTGTCCAGGGATACAGTTGTTCCTCACAAGACAAAGAAAAAGATAACTGTTCAAAAACTAATCTAAAAATCTGTCCTAAAATAATATCTACAAGTCATCTGCTTCCTAAGCGAGAAGTTAGTTTGATGAATGAATCTTCACTGCAGGGGATGGTTAGGCCACCGGTTGGATGACAAAACCCGAATTCTTCTTCGGCTTGACATAGCAAATCTTGGAATGAAGGGTTGTCCAAGTACGATAATGGAATCACAAAGCGCTTCTTCTCATAGTCACCAACATAAACTGCAAAATGCCCCTTTGGAACATCACTTCTCGTGGAAGTTGATCTCTTTCCGGCTGATAAAGAACGTCTAAGAATCTTGGGAATTGCCATTGATTTACTAGAATGGATCTTGCTATTGAATGAATAAGGAAAGCTGCTTTATTAGCAAATGATAGTTGAGAAATATGATTTGTATTGATAATTGGTTGATGCTAGAAGCAGAGAGATATGTTGTATTTAACTATTTATAAGTGAACATGGGAAAAAAAATCATCCTTGATCAATTATATTGAAAGGTCAGTGTGTGGATTGTGAACTTTGAGAAACAAAAGCACATGGATTTGTCTTTCAAACATCAACTAAGATTTAATAACAAATAGGTGAAGCATATGATATGAGTGTGCCTGACATTGTCCCGTACCAACTCTATCAAAGGGACCCCTAAATTTGATTGAACAACCAATTTGTAGTGTCTTATTTACCATTAACAATGCAAATAATATCACACATTTAGTTTTGTGTAAATAAACATAATTAATGCAAAATCAATCTGGTTTTATTACTACAAGATCTCATGTCTTTGCCGGCTTTTTTTTAGTCAAAAGCCAGCATTTTAAAAAACGCTGGTGATCTGGTTTTATATATGGCTATTACAAATTCTGCATTTCGCTTAGTGAATATTGGTTGGCATTTGTTCCCTATTACAAGATCATGGCTAAGTGTGATTGCCCGATAGAAATCTTGTTTTTCAGTTGCATGATAGACTAAGAAGAATAATGTCAAACTCTTAACCACTTACACTTTGCGCGCGATATTGCCTGATAATATGTCGCAAGAGAAATAGACGATCCTTTCATGTAAGTGCATCAAATTTAATTTTGATGATAATCAGTTTACTCCAACATTGGGATGACATAATTATTACATAAACTAACAACTACTATCTAATAAAGCATTCAAATGTAATAGGTTCATTTTCACGTGTCAAAACCTCGATCAGCTCAGAATCATACTAAAGACAATGTTATGTAGGAGACCTTTATGCGCAGAGAAGCTGCCCCACCAAATGTTCAATTTTCCCTGCAAATTCTGCACAAAATGAAGTGAGTTCAAAAATCAGGAATTTAAGCCTATCTTAACTGAAAAATATATTTAAGCAAATCTTAATTCTATGCAATTTGATAGCTAAATCTCATAAGCTTTCATGGAAATTCAACATCACAATAACTCAAAAGAAAGCCATATTAATATAAGCCAAACTAAAAGTAGTCATCCCAAAGGAAAGAGAGGATACATTGATCATTTGACTTCAACTGTTGCACGAGCCGAGCTTTTAGGACAAGTCGAGAGAATGAGCTTGATTCTAGCCATTGGCATCAATGGTTTATCATGAACAAAGACAAACAATGTCTCGAGGTTGTATGCATTCTTCAGCACGGACTTAGCTAACTGTATTTGACTCGGGGTGCCTCTAAACCAATCTAATTTTACAACCTTGAGGCGAGAAGCAATACTCGACGGTAAATTACACAATTCTTCCCCAGTCTGAAGACAAAAGTAACTTTAGAACAACAATTGTATTAACTATTAACTAATCCATATTCTTTTGTGTCCATGGCTTACCACATAAAGAGCAAGTGATTCGAGAGATGGCATCATTTGAAACAACTTTGTCAACTCCTCATTGTCTATGAAACAAATGACTCCGAGTCTCTTTAGTCGATTGAAGCGGAGCTTAAGAAAGCATGTGTTTGATTCTGTAAGGGCCTTGTAAACAAGATAATCAGACGATCCTTCGTTAGACTAAGATTATATACATATTCATTGAATATCTTAAAAAAATACGAGAAAGTTAACAAAGGATTATTAATCCAATCCGAACTAATGTGTAAATATGATTTGTAAAACATTACTAAAAGCAAAATAAAAGTGCCAAGAGTTAAGACTATTAAATGCTAACCTTAACAATTTCTGTTGATATTAGTAAATACTCCAAAGTTGACATAAATCCTATCAACAGTGCATGAGCTCTAAATCCAAGAGTAGAGCCTTGTGGCCCATCGGTAAAAGATGCTTCCGAAATTGATGGTGCAACGAGATCGTAGTTATCTAGCAAATGACCGTAAGTTTCAAAAATTTTAAGTTTTGATCCGTCAATCTTGATCAGACAACGATTCGACGATGCCACATAACAAACAAAATTCACAAATCTAATTAGTGAGGGCGCAGTGATTTCAACAGACATCACGTTCTCACTTATGCAACAGCTTAAAAGCAATTCTTCCATAACAGGAAAATTCAATAACATTTCACTAGGCTTTGAAAATACATCGTTCCACAGAGTAACATTGTGACCTAGATGTAAGATCTTAAGGTTGAGAAAACAATTCCTCATACGGGATGTAAATAAGGTGCACCACAAAATGAGGTCCAACTTTGTCAATGATCTGCAGTTGTATAGTTGGTCGACTATAGTGCAACCCTCACTATGAGGAGTCAATATCTCTAAATTCTGAACACCCCGCTTTAAAACACGAGCTACGCATCTTCCCAAGTATTGTGGGTCCAGCTTGCATTGAAGACAGAGAAGATGAAAACAATTTATACTCAAATTTCGAGTCGAATGTAGGACTCTCTCTATGAAACCAACGAAAGTTTTACCACTTATCTTCTCGCGCGAAGATATGCAACGATCGTCAAGTTCAATGTTGTAAATAGACGTCCACTTGTGTCTCCAGTTTTTGGACAAAATAGACGTCTGCATTGCATCCTTCGTGGGTAAGCACGACAAAATGTGACTTATGACGCTTTCGGGTAAATTGCTGATCCGATCTTCACCACCTCCATCCATCATTGTGGAATCAACAAGTAGAGTCAAAGAAATCTTTTGAACCCTTCAAAATATCAATTAGAACCCTTAAACCCTGCAAAAAACCTAGAGTAAAAATTAATACTGAAAGCCGATAAAAAGAAAAATTTACTGGAAAATAATAGTAGTCTTGCTATTGATTAATAATATATATACCATGTTTAGGAGACGTGACAAAGTCCATAATGAATCAAAAAGTTATTATATCTCAATTTTCTGTCGATATTAAATCTTAAATCAAAAGAAAGATAAGATTTAAATCTTACAAGAATCTTTATTTTGGAGAATATAAGTTACGATAGCATTTTTTTTCAATTTAATTAACGATATAAAGTGTATTATATGTAAAACAATGATTCTTGCAAACTTTTTCCTTCATTCATTAGTGAATGCTAATATGAATTGAAAATAAATATCTAATTTTGACTTCACCGTAGTAATCTAAAGGACGAATTATTATTTATGCCCTGTATGTTACCTTTTTTTTTGAAAATGGCCGTTATGTTTCCAATTATATGAAAATGCCCCGTAACTATGTTTTTTTTTTAGAAACTGCCATTTGCGTGCCACATGTGTATTTCGGCGTACGTGGCATCCACCGTGGCTGCCACATGTGTTTTTTTTTGTCTATGTGGCTGCCACATGTAATATGTTTAAAATAAAAATATATTTATATTCATAATATATATAAATATATAAAAAAATATATCTTTATGTATTAAAATATATCAAATATATATAAATATATAAAAAAAAAGGAAAACAAAATCATAAATATCATTTTTAATTACTGAAATAAAAAAAAATCTTTTTTTTACTGAAATTAAAAAAAAATAATAAACCCCCCCCCCCCCCCCCCCCCCCCCCCCCCCCCGCTGCAACTCGTCGGTTGCAGCGGTGACGCTGCCACCGCTGCAACCGGCGAGTTGCAGTGGGGGGGGGGGGGGGGACGGGTGTGGGGGTGGGGGGTGAACGGGGGTGGGGTTTTTTTATTATTTGTTTTTTAATTTCAGTAAAATAAATGATTTTGGTTTTAATTTCAGTAAAAAAAAAGATTTTTTTTAATTTCAGTAATTAAAAATGATATTTATGATTTTATTTTCCTTTTTTTTTATATATTTGTATATATTTGATATATTTTAATACATAAAGATATATATTTTTTTATATATTTATATATATTATGAATATAAATACATTTTTATTTTAAACATATTACATGTGGCAGCCACATAGACAAAAAACGCACATGTGGCAGCCACGGTGGATGCCACGTAGGTCGAAATACACATGTGGCACGCAAATGACAGCTTCTACTAAAAAAGGCATAGTTACGGGGCATTTTCATATAATTGGAAACATAACGGGCATTTTCAAAAAACAAAAGGTAACATACAGGACATAAATAATAATTCGTCCTAATCTAAATCTCAAAAGCTTTTCTAAGCAAAATCTTCATCTTCCGTTTATTCATTAATTGCCAATTGTATATTGCCTTTTTACGTGGGTCAGTAACTACAAGATCTTTGAAAACTTAACAAAAATCTCTTGCTTTTGCTTATAACGTTAATTTGAAGATTATCTTTCCTATTCCTAGCTTTTAATATTCCTCCCTATACATACATATTTTATTTTATTTTCAAAATTATGGATCTTTTATATTTATCAACTGATCTCCTTTTCTTCAAAAGAATAAAAAGTTTATTCAAACGGTAAAGAAAAAAGTTAAATTTTAAAAAACAATAGGAAAAATTATAGAATAGCATCTAAAGTTTGACGGTTTTTGCACTTACCAATCCAGACTTTGAAAGCTTGCACTTGTCTATCAAAACTTTGCTTTATAGAGCACTTTACTATCTAAACATTGAAAATCAATTACATGGGCAAAGTAACATTACTTTTCCGCATTGTGATGTATTCGTGACGTCACTTCAGATAGGCGGGTGCTAAAAAAAATGGAAGTTTGGATAGTAAAGTGCAACAATTTGTATGTCACAATGCCGAAAAGTGATGTCTCTTTGCCCATGTAATTGACTTTTCAATGTTTGGATAGGTTTGGATAGTACTTAGGGTTAGCGGAGAAAAGTTTAGATAGTCCGGTGCAAGGTTTTAAAGTTTGGCCACATAAGTGCGAAAATCTTAAAAGTTTGGATGTTATTCTGTAATTTTCCCGAAACAATATTCCAAGTTAATTCAAAGAAAGTTACAATATTCTGAGTTTATTCAAACAGCAATGAAAAAAAAAAATTAAATCGAAATTTAAACAAACAAAGTCTTGATCCTCGCCTCACTCTACGCTTTGAAAGAAAGATAAATTCTTGATGATGTTAAAAAGGAAACCAAGCACATAACAGTAAATAATACAAATATTGCTGTGGGTGTATCAGCTCCAAAATAAACCATAATCCAGAATTTAATGCATTATACTATTACATAATTGAATATATCTATGATATCAAATTGTCATGGTTGATAAAGTCAAACAAGCATATCTTTCTCGATTTGTATCATTAAACGTACTAATCCTAGGTAATAGTTAAGATGTCAACAGGAGAATCATGAACCTTTGGTCTGTGCACATTAGTGTGTTTTCTGCTTCATAATTTCGATAACCAAGCTTAGTTGTGACAATAGTTAGGCCACAGGCTGAATTATTGAGCTTGTAGATAAGTAACTTTGTCCAGGGATACAACTCCTCCACACAAGACAAAGCAAAGAAAAAAAAAACAATTAACCTTGGAAAGAGTCTACAAATATGTTCGAAAATCGTATCGACTAATCATTTACTCCCAAAGTTTGAAATGAGATCGATGAATGAATCTTCGCTGCAAGGAATGGTTTGGCCAGCCATTGGATGATGGAGCCCGTATTCTTGTTCGGCATGACATCGAATATATGGAAATGTTGGGTTGTTCTAGTACGATAATGGAACACATAGCGCTTCTTTTCACTTTCTCCAACATAAACAGCAAAATGCCCTTTTGGAGAATCAGCTGTTTACGAATTTGATCTGTTTTCAGTTGATAAAGAAGGTCTAAGAATCTTGGGAATCGCCATTGACGTAGTTGACTGAATTGCTATGAAAAGTAAAAGAGAAGTAGTTCTTTTAGCAAGGAAAAGTTAAGAAATAATGATTTTCTTGGATGATTTGTTGCTGCTTGTAGCTCAGAAGTGTGTTGTGTTTGTAAGTGAACAAGGGAACTATTTTATCTTTGAGGAATTCAGATTGAAAGTTCACAAAAGCTTTTGTAACAAATAGATGAATTGGTATGGGGAATGCATCGAGTAGTCCTTTAGGGGCATATGAATTTGCTTCACATTGTTCCCTAACAACATTTAAGAGTTTTCTTTTCACCTCATCAATAACGTAAAATTTATCTGGTAACCTTCCATTTATTGCTACTTCAGATAAACACCAGACATCTAGCTTGTTAAATAAACATGTTTACTTGCAAAATCAATTTGGTTTCATGGTCAAGGCATTTTATCTTGTTTCAACATATGAAGTATAGTAGCTGTCCCTATTACAAATTCTGCTTTGTGCTTATTTTCCCTATTACAAGATCCATGGCTAAGTATTATTGCCTGATAGCAATCTTGTTTATTCAGTTACATGTTAGACTAAAAGATGGAGAATGCCTACTCTGTACCATTTATATTTTCCGACTGATATTGCCTGATAATATCTCTGCAAGGAAAAGAGTGATCCTTTCATGTGGAACGATGGATTAGCATAAGTGCAAGGAAAATTGTCGATAATCAGTTTACCAAAATCTAATATCAAATGAAGCATTTGAATGTAATAAGTTAACTTCTAAACTCAATCAGTTCAGGATCGTATTAAAGAATACATTATGTATGAGACTTTTACGCACAAAGACATCCCAATCACCAAATGTTCAGGCATGATGCACCCGTAAAATCACGCTTGTCAGCAGTGCTGCTCAAAATGGAGTGAGTTCAAAAATCAGAAATTCCCATCTAACCCATCTACATGCCAACGTCGACTAACAACTCTGTAATGCAAAAAGAAAGGCACTGTGGTAGAGCAAAATATACTCATCAAGCTAAACCAAAAGTATACATCAAGAAGGATACCTATATGGAATGACATCAACTTTTGCATGAGCCGAGCGTTTAGGACATTCTGAGAGCAAGCTCCTGATTTCAAGTACTCGCATCAATCTCCCATAAGAAACAAAGACAGACAGTCTCTCGAGGCTGTCTGCGTTTTTCAGCACAGACTCGGCAAACCGAATTTGACTCGGTGTGCCTCCAAAAGAAGATAATTCTTCAACCTTGAGGCTAGAAGCAATACCCGATGGAAATAATTTCAATTCTCCCTCAGTCTGAGGACAACAACAACTTAGTTAATAATTGAATTGTATTAAGTACTCGCATTCTATTTTGTGTTAGTGGCTTTACCATATCAAGGTAAAGTGATTCAAAAGATGGCATCATTTGGCGCAACTTCGTCAAGAACTCATCTTTTATGGCATGTTTGAATTCAAGTCTCTTCAGTCGATTAAATCGTGGATGAGGAAAATCTGTGTTTGATTCTGTAAGGGTCTTGAAAATAATAGGAACAGACGATCCATAATCAAATAGAATTAACAAAGGATCATTGATCAAATCAGAACTAAAACAAAATAAAAGTGTTCATTGTTGAGACTACGAAGTGCTAACCTTAGCAATTTATGTTGAGATTATTAGATACTCCAAATTTGACATAAATCCTTTTAATATTACGTGAGCTCTAAGTCCAAGAATATAGCACGGTGCCCTGTTGGTAAAACATGCTTTAGAAATCGATGGTGCAACGAGGACATATTTATCTAGCACAGCGCCATAAGTTTCGAGGTTTTCAAGCTTTGCTCCAACAATCTTGATCAGATAATCATTCGACGGGACCCAGTAAGGAACATAATTCAAGAATCTAATTAGAGCGGTAGCATCAATATCAATGAACTTCACGTGCTGATATATCCCGCATTGCAGGCTCAATTCTTCTATAGCGGGAAAACTCAATAAGATTTCACTAGAGACGGGGCCCAATAAAGAACATAATTCAAGAATCTAATTAGAGTGGGAGCATCAATATCAATGAACTTCACGTGCTGATATATCCTACATTGCAGGCTCAATTCTTCTAGAACGGGAAAACTCAATAAGATTTCACTAGAACTAGAAAATTCATCATTCGAAAGAGTAACTTGGTGACCGAGATGTAAGGTCTTGAGGTTGAGAAAACAACTCCTCGTATTGGATGTATATAAGGTGCAACACAAAATGAGATCCAACTTTGTCAATGATCTGTAGTTGTATAGCTCGTGGACAACGGTATGGTACCGTTGATGAATCACAATTTTTAAATCTTGAACGCCCCACATCAAAACACGATATATGCATTTTCCTAGGTATTGGGAGTCCAACACGGATTGACAACAATAAAGATGAAAACACTTATCCTCATATTTTGAGTCGAATGTAGTACTCTCTCAATGAAACTATAGAAAGTTTTACCCATTAACCTCGCGTGCAAAGATGTGAAACGATCGTCAAGTTCAATGTTGTAAATAGAAGTCCACTTGTGTTCCCAGTCTTTGGACAAAGTAGATGTCCGAATTGCATCCTTCGTGGGTAAGCACGACAAAATGTGACTTACAACACCGTCGGGCAAATTGCTGATCCGATCTTCACCAGCCTCATCCATGATTTTTGAAATCAACAAGAGGGGTGGAGAATCCTTTGAACGCTTCAAAATTTTATTTAGAATCCTTAAAATCTGCAAAAACCTGGCATAAACTAAGAATAACATGTTTAAGAGACTTACCCTTTTACAAATTCCGCAATGAATCAAAATATTATATTCCACTTTTCTGTTTATATTACTAAAACTTTGATCAACAAAAAGATAAGATTTAGATCTGAAAAGGATCTTATTTAAAAAAATCTAAAATGATATTGAAATTGTTTTTTTTTT
The DNA here is from genome assembly GCA_948329865.1 of Linaria vulgaris. Classification (NCBI taxonomy): domain Eukaryota; kingdom Viridiplantae; phylum Streptophyta; class Magnoliopsida; order Lamiales; family Plantaginaceae; genus Linaria; species Linaria vulgaris. The sequence goes on from OX415251.1 coordinate 6,631,363, forward strand.
TTGTTTAATTACTGATTAATTACTGATATAAAGTGTATAATATGTAAGACAATGATTCTTTACAAACCTTTTTCGTGTGGCATTAGTGTTAACAATAGACATTTTTCAAAAGCCTCGTACTCTCTCCACGATGCCTCCAAAGCATCACGGATGTCACCCCGATATCGGCTGACTTAAATGTTCTTCCGATACTGGATATACTGTGTTCCATCTCCCATGATAAGTATTTCACAGAGCACAAATCCCGCGCGAGGTGTCGAGAGCTTTAATGGCCTCATGAACACCCCTTTTTGCGATACGATACTCTCGCACTTACCTTATCATCTGAGACCTACCCCCTCGTGACTCATAATCCCAAAGAAAATATACTAAAGCAAGTATCGGGAAATATACTCTCTCAGGTAAATCTTCTTCCCTCTTCACCTATCGGAACTCGGAAGCAAGGTATGGGGATAAAAGCAACGATATACGTCATGACCTTATCTTCTTGAAACGATAAGACCGCCAACAAAATCGACTCAGCACGCTGGAGACACATGTCCAACGAAGCCCGATAGCGGACACATCAAGAAGCTATGTCAGCATCCTCGAAGACAGTTGTCAATACTAGAAACCAACATTCAACATTCATCTCCCAAGCATCAGACATCTATCCCCAGAAAAAACACCACTTGTATGAGTACTAGCCCCTATAAAAAGAGAATGAAATTCAAAGAAGGAGAGATACTTTTTGGAGGGGAGAAAGAATAAAGAGGGATAAATAATAAGTGTCTGGATTCTCTTCAAACCCGGGCAAGGGGTCGATACCCCCCCCCCCTCAAAATTCTCAAACAATAAATAACTGTTAACAAAATGGCGTCGTCTGTGGGAACGCCATAAAATTTTGCCTTCGAGTACGTTTGAAAAAATCCCCTCACACAAATCATGAATAATGCTCCTTCCCAGAGCGACACCCAGGATTGCTCGGAACATGTGTATGAAGAGTCCTTGGGGCCCCAATTCACCCCCCCCCCCCCCCCCCAACAGAAAGAAGGGACTTCATAAATATCCCCTGATCTGTATTCGAACACCTTGTACAGGGGCCACCTGGAGAATCAGGCAGGAAGCAGTATATCCCTTCGAGGACCCCCCCCCCCCCCCGAAGGATCCCTAGGGAGCGTTATGACTCCGAGGGATATGACTCCCATCCGGATTCCAACTTCCCGTGGGACTATAGGCGCTACGAAACTCATTCACAAAATCGAAGACCTAGCACCCTCTTAGAAGATAATAGCAGGAGAAGACCACGTATACGAGGAAGCGAGGCCTCCATACCTCCGTAACCGCCAACTACCCCCCACACCCGCTGGAGTAGATGACTCCCTATGGGACATGGTTAATAGCCTGCACAGAGAAATGAAGGACATAAAGGAAAACATAACTCCCGAGAAAGAACATATGTAATACGAGTCTCCTTTCATTCCAAAAATTGCTTAAGCCCTGGTACCCTCAGGGATGAAACCTAGCAATCTACCTTTGTACACATGGGACAAGGATGGAAGAGATCCACAGGATCACATTCATCAATATATAGCTACTATGGATATAGCATCGGCGCCCAATTTCGTCATGTGCCGAGTGTTCAGAACTACCCTCACAGGCAGGGCCCAAGCATGGTTCTTTGAGCTACTCCCCGGTACGATTTCTCACTTTGATCCATTGGCGTGCATATTCGTGCGACAGTTTGCCTATAACAGGAGATATCCAAAATCTGCTAGTCACCTTTTCACGGTTAAACAAAAGAAAGATAAGTTCCTCAGGGATTATATGAAGCGTTTCTCGGACGAAGCCTTAGACGTGCCAAATGCCAATATGTTGATCATAGCGGATATTCTAACCCAAGGGCTCAGAACGGGGCACTTCTTCAGATTCCTTATGGGTAACCAGGTCAAGGATATGAACGAACTTATGCACAAGGCTGAGATCTATATCATCATGGAAGAAGCTGAAAATTCTAAGATAAAGTTAGAAAATAATGATCAAGAGCACGAAAAAAGGTCCCAGGACAAAGCTAAAGAAGGAAAAATACCCCCCAGACATAGGTGAATACAGTGAAACGACACCTCCAACCCGCACCACAACCCCTTTTGACGATAACCGCTGCGGAAGTGCTTAATGTGATGAGGGGAAGTACTGACTTGCAGTGGCCACGACCTGTTCAAAGGCCCTACGAGAAGAAGGATACGGGCAAATTTTGTAAGCATTATAAAGCATACTGACACGATACACATACTTGCACTACCTTGTCAAACGAGATACACCGGCTCCTCAGCGTTGGATACTTGGCGAACTACTTAAAGGAAAATAATCAATAAGTGTCTAAGTCAAATGTCTGGAAGAGGATTCGATCCGAGGGATCCTAGGAGGAAAGGTAACCTAATACGAAGTATCGTGAAGATATCTCTTCTCAAGGTTTGCCTCCCCCTCCAGAGTCTTACGAGGACAATCGCCCTCTCGAGCAGAACGATAAATATGATTGAATGAGGGGATATTTCTATATCACCCCCCAGAAATAAGAAGACTTAAAAGAAGCCCGGCGTGTAGAACGAGGGTCGCCCGTATGTTCAATACACGGAACGAAGTTGCCCCCTATTACCTTTGGGCCAGACGATTTAAAAGGCATAATGTATCCACACGAGGACCTGAGGCCACTATCTTTGGTATTGAGGTCCAGCGTATCCTTATTGATAAAGGCAGTTCGGTGGACGTTCTCTTCCTGCCAACCTACCTAGCAATGGGATTAAAAAATGAGCACTTGGAAGCGGCCGAAATCCCCCTGGTAGGTTTATCGGGAGAAGCATGTCGCACTCTGGGAATAATCACCCTACCCATGTCCTGGGGCAAAGGCGCCATGAGACGAATAGAGCCCACCAAATTCTGGGTGGTGGAGGCATCCTCCCAAACATACAATGCCATATGTGGACGATCGCCTATACGAGTTTTTGAGGCCTTTCCCTCTACCCTCAATCTGAAAGTAAAGTTCCCCTCACCTTCGGGCATAGGGGAAGTTAGGGGTAGTCAAGTCAAAGCCAAGGAATGCCGTATGAATGCTATACCCTCTGAAACTGACGGGGATACCGCCGCACCCACCAAAAAGCTAAGATGGATGAAGAATCAAAGGTACAACCGGTTGAGGAACTAAAGATAATTGAGATAGTAGAAGGAGATCCTATAAAGACAGTCAAAGTAGGAACGAAAATGGGCTCGGAAATATAAGAAGGAGTAGTGTCCATGCTCAAATAATTCAATCATCTCTTCGCTTAGGAAGGCGGACCCCCAGGAAAAATAAGTGATCGAGTCTGTCAACCCTTTTTTAATGTCTAGGCAGAAGCCAACCCGATACAACGAAAAAAGAAAAACATGGGCCCTGACAGAAACAAAATCATCCGATCTGAAATTCATTGATTGCTTAACCTACGTCAGATTCAAGAAGTTCGATATCCGGAATGGTTAGCCAATGTGGTCTTTGTTCCTAAAACCGGGGGAAGATGGCGAATGTGCGTCGATTTCACCAATCTAAACGATGCCTGCCCCAAGGACTGCTATCCCCTCCCCAGCATAGATCAGTTAATAGACTCCACGGCAGGGTGCGCCTTACTATCCACAATGGACGAAGACCAATGGTATAACCAAATTCCGATGGCCGCCCTAGATCAGGACAAAACTAGCTTAATTACTGAGGTAGGAACCTTTTGTTATCTGGTGATGCCATTTGGCCTGAAAAACGCAGGAGCCACTGACCAACGCCTGGTAAACCTCATGTTTGCGGAACTCTTCGGGAAATGAATGGAGGTATACGTCAACGATATGATCGTTAAAAGTCCCCGAGCGGAAGACCACCTCGAGGACCTCTGTAAGGCATTAGCAATCATGGACCAATTTGGATGAAGATTAATCCCAGTAAATGCTCATTTGGCATCAAAGAGGGGAAGTTTTTAGGGTTCATCGTCACAAAGAAGCGGATAGAAAGACCAAGGCTGTCATTGATATACCCTCTCCCAGAACTGTCAAAGATGTTCAAAAGTTAACATGGATAATGGCATCTTTGAGCAGGTTCATTTCCAAATTGGCCGACAAAAGATTACCTTTCTTCAAGGTCCTAGGAAATGTCAAAGACTTTTAAAGGACTAAACAGTGCGAAGATGCCCTCGTGGAATTGAAAAGCTACTTAATCCATCCTCCATTGCTAGTAAAACCGACACCTCAAGAAGAGTTATTCGTATACTTAGCAGTCGGAGAAGAAGTCGTGAGTGCTGTGTTGGTCAAGGAACATGACAGGGAACAACGCCCTATGTACTATGTTAGCAAAACGCTACAGGGAGCAGAAGGGAGGTATACCCAATTCGAGAAATTAGTATTAGCTCTTGTTACAACGGCACACAAGCTACGCCCCTACTTTATTTCACATCCAATCACAGTGCTGACTAAATACCATATGCGAACCATTCTCAACAAGCCCGAGACTTCAGGTTGGTTGATAAAATGGGCCACTGAACTCACCGAGTACGACATCTCCTATGCCCCCAAACCCTCAATCAAAGCTCAGGTGTTAGCGAATTTCGTCATGGAAATGGCAGGTATAGAGGTCATTCAAAACCCGCCCCTGTGGCACATGTTCGTCGATGGATCCACTACTGCCACCCATGGGGGACAGGGGTAATCATGTCTAACACTAAAGTAGACGATGAAACCCTGAACTTCGCTGTTAGGCTCGATTATCCCCTATCCAATAATGAAGCAGAATATGAAGCCTTATTGATAGGAATGAGATTGGCCCAAGATGGGGGAATCAGAAAATTAGTAATTTACAATGATTCTCAGCTGATCATACAACAAGTTAATGGTACCTATAAGGCTAAAGAAGAAAGAATGCTTAGCTATTTACAAGCTGTCCATCGAAGGCACGCTTTATTCAAAAGTTGTGAGATCATCCAAATTCCCCGCACCGATAACCACGAAGCGGACGCTTTGTCTAAAATAGCCTCTCAGACTTCTACAATACTCACATGTCGCATTACCCTTCTCCAGGCCACAGAATTAGAGAAATCTGAAACCAAGGAAGTAAACACCACAGTAAACTCGGCCAAGGACGAACAAATGAGTCCAATCTTGGCTTACCTAGAGCACCCAGAAGAATATACCATGAACAAAGCTGAACAACAAATAATGGACTGACGAGCGGCCCGATACTTCATTCACGAAGGTATCCTATTTGGGTGATCTTATTCTCACCCCCACGCTAGATGCCTAAATCAGGTGGAAGCAGAACAAGTTATTAGAGAAATTCACGAAGGAACTTGCAGGAGCCACACGGGGGGAGAAAGCATGATCGGACACATCGTCCGCCAAGGCTACTACTGGCCAACAATGAACCAAGACTGCCAAGAGCACGCTAAGCGATGCAAATCATGCCACACCCTTGCTCCCAAAATCCATCAGCATGCAGTACCTTGGGTATCGGGACCTAGCCCTTGCCCTTTCGCAAAATGGGGAATCGATATAGTAGGACCCATGATCCCCAGCGCGAGCCAGAAAAAGTTCCTGTTAGCAGCCGTAGACTACTTTACTAAATGGGTGAAGCAGAACCCATGGCTAGAGTCACCTCTGGAGCAACTATTAAGTTCCTATAGAGGCACATAATATGCCAATTTGGTATACCCCGATACCTAATTAGTGACAACGGACTCCAGTTTACAAGCCAAGACTTGGAAAAATGGTGTGATCATTAGGAAATAAAGCATCGCTTTGCATCTGTGGGCTATCCCCAAGCCAACGGTCAAGTGGAAAGAATTAATCAAACCTTGCTAAAAATCTTGAAAGCAAGGTTGGATTGGCACAAGGCTATATGGGTAGAAGAAATTCCCAGAATCCTATGGGCATATAGGACCACTCAATGGACAGCCACGGGAGAAACCCCGTATAGCTTGGCTTATGGCAGCAAAGCCATCATACCCTCTAAAGTTGTGGTGGAAATCTGTCGAGTCCGAGAGTACGAGGAGGTATGTAACAGCTCTAATCTTGCCCTAGCCTTAGATCTCCTAGACGAAAAGAGGGATCGCGCGGCCATTCGAATGGAACAATACAAGGCACGTATGGCGCGACACTATAACTCCAAGGTGAGAGCCAGAATCTTCCAAGTAGGAGACTTGGTACTTAAAAGAGTGGAAGCCTCCAAGAACGTGGGAAAACTCCAGCCTAAATGGGAGGGACCCTTCAAGATAGCCAAGATTATTGGAGACGCCACCTACTTACTGGAAAACCATGAGGGGAAAGTGTTCCACAACATTTGGAACACATATAACTTGATAAAGTATTATGCTTGATGTAAACATACTCTGTATTTAAATAAAACAATGTTTACAATAGATGATTCGTATAATAACAAAAGAGGAATAGGCTTGCCATTACAAAATTATTGTCTTAAACAGACTATCGAAAAACCTATCATGCGACGTCATCTATCTACAAACACAAAAACAAAACGCAGAATATGCATATCTCTAGAAGCTAATACCCTCGCTTCTATCTAACTTTACACATCCAAGCCACAACAAAAAAGGGGGAAGCTCAAAGATCTTCCATGGGGCGTTTTCCATATCGGATCAACCAGCATCGCTGCTCCTCGGATAAGTCCATCGGCTCGGCCAAATCAATGGAAGGTACAACTAAACCCTCTGAAATGGGTACAGGTTCCAAAGACAGAAACAAGGTGGCACCCAAAAACAAGGGCATGATATTTAGCCGAGAGATAACAACATTTACAGGGAACTCATGAAGAGATCGCACAGCTTATCTTCTATATGCACCATGTCCCTGAACTCCTCTCGGAGTGTATCCCGTGAGTGGAAAGAGTTAGATATATCCTTAACTGCTTGAGCCTGGGCCAACACCAGAGCTACCTCATGCGTCCTAGTCACCTCTATTACCTTCTGGAGCGCCGCATCTCTTTCCTCCAAAACCGCAGAAAGTCGTTCCTCTAGAAATTGAAGCTGGTCACGAAGGTCTAACACTCTCTCTTTTAAGCAAACTACCCGTGCTCGCTCCAATGATAGGCATCACTCTACGCCCCATGACTTCTCCACCAAACTATTCAAAGCTCCCCTATGGGTATCTCGTGCCACATTATTATCAACTTCGAGCTCCTCTACCTTTTCCCTAGTTAACAAGTGGTCCCTCTCCAGATCGTCCTTATGACGATATATCAGTTCTATTTTCGATGAGACTTGATCCCTCTGGGAGCCCACGACGTTGATCACCATAAAAAGCTACAAAGGATAAAAGGGAAGAAGAATGACTAAAACATCAAAATAAAGGTTACTCCCAGAAAGTGGAGGAAAAGGAACTATATCTCGCAAAGGTCCTTACAAGACAGATCCTGCAGGAAAGACAAGGAAAAGGTACTTAGCACGGCACAGTCAAACTCATTCATCAAACTACTTAAAAGGTCCGACAAAAAACCATGTTAGCATTAATTCCAGGGAAACACCCCGCCCTCGTTGATGCTTTCCCATGTTCATCTTCCCTAGCCTGAGACCCACTATCGGGAGGGAGCGATACACGTTCCTCAACAATGTTTACCGCGTTCCTCCCAAATCCTAGAGGAAGATCCACTTCTAGAATGCTTCTTTCCCCGATAGGCTGGGAACCTAATCCCAATGAGAGGAACGGACCCGAAGTCATCACAGGCTCCCCTATTCCTGGAATCCTCCGATAGAGATTCCCTACCTCTACATCAGGAACCCCTATCATTAAAGAAGATGGATCCACGGGCTAACCCCAAACCAAAACATAAGGATCCTCGTCTATCCCCGCTGCTTGGATTTCCCCAGGGGCACTACTCAGTGAGATTCTATCAGAAGCCTTCACGGCAAGGAACTACATTTCAGACCCTGTAAAAAAAAAAGGAAAACGAGTTCAAGGTAGGTTACAGAAGATAAGCTAAAGCCAGTCACTAAACAAAACGAAAGGGGAGAAGTTACGAAAGAAAAAGTTGGCATGCAGTGGACGGGGTGTAAATTCTTGTGAGGCTGCGCCTTCTTGCAACCGCGCCATACTTAAAGCATCTGATAATCCCAACAAACCACAAACGCCATAACTTCCCTCAAATAGCTGGCTACCCTGTAAAACCCTCGCCTCTTGAACGACTGCCTCAGGATTAGGTACAACGTACCCCAGCCCCCAGTGAGTGGGCACCCCCACGAGGAAGCAAACCCATCACTAGGCCTCAAAAAGAAGAAACGGTTTTTCTAGTCGTCACGAGGGGTGACACGCCGGGTGATGGTAGTGAACGACCGACGATGATCTCGATATACGAAACTTAAGAAGGGAAGCCCACTAGGGCAAGGCCGTAAAATAAAAACACCACCCACCCGATAAGGTGTGAGTGATAAGTCCAGAAGTTCACTACAACGAACATATCCCACTAGATAATGATAGGAATTGGGCGTAAGTTGGCTGGGACATATCTGCCAGTACTGGAAAAGCCATTGCAAGAAAGAGTGAAAGAACATACGAATACCACAACGAATCTGATTCGAGTACACATTCATGTACCCCACGGGAGGGTCATAAGCCCTCTAATTAGCTCGGGGCAACACGATATCCAGGCCCTCAAGATTCAAATTATACTCCAGGAATAAAGACACCACGGAATCCAGGGACTCCATACTCATGGCAGACCCCACTCGACCCCTACCTATCAAAGCCCGAGGATTGCGAGTAATAGTATTGAACACCGAGAAACGATCTATTGGAAGGTATACTTCTCTACTCATAAACACCTCCCTTATGTTGTGTGTTAGTAAAACATCCGCACGTAGCTGCGCATGGGACGTAGTAGGAAAAGGACCCCTAAAGATGGAATACATGCCGCCCTCTGTTCGCCTAGAACGTGACGTGAAAACACTGCCAGGAACACGACGTACCACGCGCATAGAAGGGGATCTCTGAAGAGAAACAAAATCACCTTGGGAATGAGAAGTCATAATAAACACCTAGCTTCCTAGAGGTAAGACTTCTCTTTTGTTAGCCTGACACAAAGACGTCAAATGATGAAAATGACAAAAACCAAAGTGATGGAAATTCCTTTTAGGTAAGAATAACACAAAAACATTTGTTCATGAAACCAAATTTGTCTGAACTTGATAAAAATGATTGTCTAGAAGAGAAGAAATATATAGTGAAGATAAAGGACCCACCCATAAGAAAGGGACCATCCGGATCCCACGACAATTCTAACCAACAACAAAAAGACACTAAAGGACATGTGCCATTACCTCTTGAAAGGTCAAGGAAGATGTTCCTTCTCAACATTCTTGCCTTGAGCAGAAGAAGACACGCAGCTACTATATTGGTTTCTTCAAGATAGAGTCAAAAATCTTAAGATTATCCAAGTCATTACAAGAAGGAAGTTCAAGTCCCTATGATGTCGGAACGCATTACGATTCATTTATTAAATATAAAATAATAAGAATAAAAACGAGCAAAAGGACAAGTTCCATTAAAACCAAAGGAATTTACCAAAGTACAAAGTCGAATATCACCATTACATAAAAAAAGGAAAAGAGCAAAAAAAAAAAACTTCTAAGAATGAGAAGTCGGGGCAGTCGTAGCAGGAATGGAGGGGGATGCTCCCGATGGGCCAGCTACAGGTCCCATAACTGGAGGCGGCGGCATTGGGGGAGTAATAGTGGGCATTGGAACAACAACGACAACAGGAACTCGGGCAGGAGCTGTCGTGGGAGGAGGAAAGTGGGAGCTATGCTTCTCAAAGAGGGTGAAACTTGCTCTAGTGTGGGCTTGTGCATCACCAGAATATTTATCTGGCGTGGATCAGCGTTAGGAGCAATCTTCCTTTGCACTTGCCCAAGGCATTGGAGGAATCCCCATAACACATTCCCTATCAAATATACGTGGTTCTTGCGGGCATAAATTCCTTGGAATTGGCGAAGGGTCTCCTCTTGGGTAAACTTGATAGCAGCAGCCAACCTTTGTTGCAATTCCTAGGGGGTAATACCCCCCGAAACTGGAGTCTTCGCTATCTCCTCTGTCAGTGTCTCCACTCAGAAAAGTGCTTGGGACAGATTCTGCTCCAACTCCTTCTGCCTTAAAACCCCCGCGGCCTTCTCTTCCTAGAGGAACCCCACTTTCTCCTTCAGAACCATACCTCAAGCCTCCAACTCCGATACTGATGACTAAAGTCACTTGTTCTCGGCCCCCAAATCTTGTATCTGCTTTGTGGCCTTCGACCAGGCCACATCATACTTCTCTACCCGCTCCCGCAAAGCCTTATTCTCCACCTTCATCTTCCGGAATCATTCGTCAACAGTGGTGGCATTCTCGTGGAGCTTCCCAACCTCGCGTAAGACAATGTGAAGCACTTTAGGCGCCTAAGAACAAAGCCAAAATATGAAAAATAAAACTAAAGATGTTTTTGAAAGAGGGGCAGGAAAAGCCACTTACCATTATAGCCATCCAGTTGACGCATGCTTGCAAGAATGACCATCCATCCATGGGCAAAGAACTGGTGGAAGCGAAGAATCGAGTTATCGTCCCGAGAGCCACCTCAACTCCCTCCGCGTTAGGCACTTGTCCTAAAGTAGGAAAATTAGAGGAGAAGGTACCCTTAATGGCATACCCTCCGATAGCGAAACCTGAGTAACAACATGGCTATCCGACTGAATGGCTGCCAACGAACTCGATACGGGGCGATCGACAATGGACGGAGCCGCAGACATCAACTCCTCCAACAAAAAAGCCACTTTCTCGAAAACCGGACCCCAGGGGAGAGTGTTAGGGGCCAAGGGAGGAGAGCCCCCTCCAAAATTAAAAAACTCGCCCCCTGCGTACAAACCATGGCTCAGTAAGAAATCTACTCTCTGACTCATAAATCACCGAAGAAAAGTCAAAACTCAAAGACTTACCCAAATCAAAGGCATCCTCCAATAACGATGCCCCATCACCCTCAATCATTGGAGCTTTCCCTTTATCTGTTAATATAACCCTTCATAAGTAAAAAATCGAACATAAATTCTCCCAACTTACTTAAAGAAAGTTCCAGAAAGGACATCAGAGTAGGATGAGAAGAGGTAAGGCTAGCCAGCGGTGTCGCCAAAAGTAAATCCACTGAATCCGTTGATGCAGCTGACCTATCGGATGAAGATAACTCGATAATATCCGAAGGAACAGCAGATGGGCCCATCATAATACCAACGATAGGATCAGCAGAAACTGGAGGAGCAACGGTAAGGGGTGGTAAAGACATCCCGCCAATCCCCACATCATTTTCCACCCCCTCTTGGGAGAAAGCCACGACAACGACAACATCCACCGAAGTCATATCCAAACCCCCCTCTTCAGGAGCGTCCGATGTCCCGCTCGATGACCGAGACAAAGCCGTCGAGACAGTAGAACGAGTTCGCACCCGGTCAACAATAGCCTCCGCGGCATCGGGAAACTTCCCCCAAGACCAAAACATTTTCCCGGGCCCCCGTGCCCTCGGAACTCTGCACCCTTCCGTGGGTACCAGCACCTTCCACCATAAATGGTTTCAACGCCCCCGCTGCGAAAAGATCGAGGTCAATTAAATTTTGATACCGATAAACTCAAAACATCATAAAAATTACAAAGGCAAATGTCATCTAAGACTTACCAAAAGCACTGGCATAACCTACGGGGATAGCCAAAGGTTTCTCAGTCTTGTCTATCAGAGCAATATACCGCAAACTCGTGGTCTGATAGAGACCTGCGAACTTCTCCGATTCAACCAATGTCTTCGCCGCAAACACTGGTTAAAAACCAAGGTATCGTCCATAACCCTATCTGGAAATCGGGGCTCCCTCCAAGTATATGGCATATCCCACTCTCCCTCGGTAGGACAAATATAGAATAACTTGTTCTTTCAGGTGCTATGTGAGCTAACATTCCCCTCGAAAATGCGGTCATCCTTGCTCCGATGACCAAAACAGTAAAAAAGAGCCCTTCATTGGGAAATTTTCAACTCAAAGATAGCAAAGAATCTTTCCTTTGTGCACTCAATCCCCTTAGTTAAGCACCAAAAGACGAACAGTGTCAGAGCCGTAAAAGAATTTGGGGTGAGCTGACTTGGACACACGTCACAAAACTTGAAAATTTCACAATAGAATGGTGGGAAGAATGAACGCAGCCCAGCCCTCACCTGAGAATAATACACCGTAAGGTGTTTGGCGGGCAGAGAGTTACCCCTCTGATAAGCCGTCGGAATCACCACCGTCACATTCCGACCCGACGCTCCATACTCGATACATAAATTCTTAATCTCCTCATGGGTAGCGGTACTATCGGTGACCTCCACTTTTTGGGTATTTCAAGGAACACCACCCTTCTCGGACTGTTTCTTGGATTTCTTCGCCTTCTTAGCACTTCCGCTGCCACCTGCCCCCATCATCATCGTCACGCTCCTCTTACGACAAACTGAAGAAGGGGCCCCCGTCACCACGGGAGGATCAAAAGCAGATGAGAAGGCAACGGCTTCGGTGATGGAAGCCGCGGAGACTAGGTTAGTAGTAGAGAGAGACGCCATTAAAGAAAAATGGAAAGCTTGAGAAAATTGATAAGTTGCAGAGAAATTTGCGAAAGAGAAAGTGTTCGGAAGTTTGCAAAGTGTGAAGAAATATTTGGGGGGAAGAAAGTATTTATAACCATAGGAACAAACGGGTATTAATTACCCACTAACCCCTTTCTTCACATCCCACGACGCCACTTCTCTTACACGTGGCTTAAAAACCTGCTCCCCATTAATGCCACGTTCCATAGTGGCACAAAGTCTGAAGAATTCGGACCATTATGCCCCACACGATGAAGAAACGTAAGTACCCATTACGCACCACTTCCAAGAGCCACGACATAAATGCCACGTCATCATAAAAAAAAGGGAGAGCAACGTATGTACAACTCCTTTCAAATTCCTATTGCCTCTTAAAAGAAAACAACAGGAATTTGGGGGGGGCTATTGTTAACAATAGGCTTTTTTCAATAGCCTCGTACTCTTTCCACGATGCCTCCTAAGCATCACGAAGGTCACCTCGATATCGGCTGACTTAAATGTTCTTCCGATACTGGATATACTGTAACGCCCCGAAATTTTTGGTAGCATGGATAATTAGGATTTTTTTAATTACTCAGATCAGCCTTGCGTAATTAAATAATATAATTATATTAATTAAGTAAGGTGTTGATATGTATATATATTATATTTATATTAATTAATGAATGCAATTTTAGTTTAATTAGGAACCGTGTTGTTAAGCTATTAATTAGTTTAAAAACTTAAAATATGTAAACCCTATAGTCGTTGTTGAACTGGAGGGTTAAGATTTCTTTATATTTTGAGCAACCGCAATTTATTTGTTCTCTATAGTTCTCTGACTGCGAGCATATCATTCTTCCTGCTGTTTGTTCACGCTGATCTAAGGTAGATAACGTTTTCTTATTCGTTATATCATATGCTTTCTACTGTTTTAATGACCATGCATACAATAGCTGGGGTGGTTTCATAAATTTTAATTCGAACGATGCCACGATTGTTCATTAGGCATGAAATTCATTGTATATTGCATGCATCAAGTGGAACCATCATGCATCAGATTATATAGGATTTGCATCCATCATAATAGTTGGTTGTGACTTAGGATAATTAATCGGAAATTAATAGCACTAGTATGTCATCTGGACTTTATTTTGGTAGTAGGATTTATAATTTGATATATTACTACTGCTATGACGTGACACTATACATGATTAGGAATTAGTATTGTTTGAACCATATCATCAAAAGAAAGCATTCTACTACAAGATTTGGGGGTCAATAGTGACCGCCCAATTGTGACTCAAGTTGAGTCACTTGTCTTCAGCGATTACTGAAGACAACTGCGACTCAACTTGAGTCGCAGAAATGTACGAGGACAACAGCAACTCAAATTGAGTCGCTGTTGTCCTCAGGAAAATTCAGCGACTCATATTGAGTCGCTGAATTCTAATATATGACTTGGGCCACACATTTTGGCCCGAATTGGGCCAAAATGTAGGCCAAAGTCTGGGCCTCAACTGCCCTATTTCATTTGGAAGCAATCAATGACTCAACTTGAGTCGCTGATTCCTTCCTATAAATAAAAAAAAAAAGCTTTTGTCAATAGTGATCGAAAAGCGGTCACTATTAACATTTGCTGTCACTATTGACATTGGCCGTTATCAATAGTGACCGCTTTCCGGTCACTACTGACAACAGCTATTACCAATCAGCGACTCAACTTAAGTCGCTGATTCCTTCCTATAAATAAAAAAAAGCTTTTGTCAATAGTGACCAGAAAGCGGTCACTATTAATATTTGCGGTCACTATTTACATTGGCCGTTATCAATAGTAACCGCTTTCCGGTCACTACTGACAACATCTGTTACCAATCAACGACTTAACTTGAGTCGCTGATTCCTTCCTATAAATAAAAAAAAACTTTTGTCAATAGTGACCGGAAAGCGGTCAATATTCACATTTGCGGTCACTATTGACATTGGCCGTTATCAATAGTGACCGCTTTCCGGTCACTACTGACAATAGCTATTACCAATAGCGACTCAATTTGAGTCGCTATTGGTAATAGCCGTTGTTAATTGTGACTGGAAAACGGTCACTATTAACATTGACCGTTATCAATAGTGACCACCTTTCGGTCCCTAATGACACAACAGTGACTGCATTGCGGTCCCTATTGAATCAACAGGGACCGAATTGCAGTCCCTACTAATATTCATACTTAAAATCGATATTTTAAGATGGTTTGAGGTGCCGCGTTGTTTTTTTAGTTCATAATAACCATTGTAAGAGTTAAAACAACAATAATTTCAATGACGCATTGTAAATCCAAACATTATGTAAAGAGAACGGACCACTTTGACTATTCTCTTATTATTTTGTACGACGAATGTCATAATGACAAACTAATTGTTTATACATATAAGTATAATGATTACTTGATGTGATGATTTATACCTCATAATCATATATATGCTAACATTAGTGAAGTAAAGCATAAAAATCAATAACAACTACAACTAACAAGTGATGATTAGTTGTAGAACATGAAATAGATCTCCAACGTTAATAACTCGTTCAATCTCAATCAATCTATTAATCCACAACTAAACTACTACGAGTTTGGTTTTGCAATCATTTATTACTTCAATTCACATGTTACAATGAGTTTGGTTACTAAAAATCACAAACACACCAAAATCAATAAAACAAAATCGATTTTAAAGTATGGGAGACAATAGGGACTGCAACGCAGTCACTATTGAGTCAATTGCGACCGCATTGCAGTCACTGTTGACTCAACAGGGACTGCATTGCGGTCCCAATTGACTCAACAGGGACCGAATTTCGGTCCCTACTAATATTCATACTTTAAAATGGATGAATATTATTATGGACCTAATAGCGGTCACTGATATGGCAACAGGGACCGCACTGCAGTCACTACAAAATATTAGTGACCTAATAGAGGTCCCTAATACATATTAGTGACCTAAATGCGGTCCCTAATATATATTAGTGACCTAAATGCGGTCATTGAAATCCAAAAATTTGAAATTGGGCAAACATTTTAGGCGGGATTGAGAGAGAAATTTGAATTTGACGAAAATTTGAAAATTTCACCCTCTCCTCTATATATACTCACCACTCTTACACATCTAATTTCATTATTTTCAAAAATCACCAACATAATTAACAACACTCTCTTCTTTTCTCCAAAAATCACCAACACACCAACACAACAACATAAATCCAAAAAAACACTTTCTTTTCTTTCACTTTTTTTTTTTTATTTTGGATCAACACTTTGTTATCTTTCTTTCTTTATTTCGGATCTACACTTTATTTTCTTTCTTTCTTTCACTTTTTTTTTTTGTTTTGGATCTACACTTTATTTTCTTACTATTCTTTCACTTGTTGTTTTATTCATTAATCTTTTTGTTTTCATTAATCTTTTTGCTTTCATTCATCTTTTTTAATCATTCATTTTTTTGTTTTCATTCATATTATATTTTCTATTATTAGACATTTTTTTTTCATCTTTTTACATTCATGTCATTATATTAGGGTTTAGGGTTTTGATCTTGTTAAAATCGTAATTTTACCAAAAAAACAATAATATTCCGGATTAAATCCGGAATATTAGTGTTTTTGTTTATTTTTCGTACAGGTCAATAGTGACCGCAATTCGAACCCTACTAATATTCATAGATATCTATGAATATTAGTAGGGACCGAATTGCGGTCCCTGTTTTTAATATTAGTGACCGCAAATCGGTCTCTACTAATATTCATAGAATATCTATGAATATTAGTAGGGACCGAATTGCGGTCCCTATTTTTAATATTAGTGACCGCAAATCGGTCCCTAATTCTCAATCAATAGGGACCTGAAAGCGGTCACTAATGTTTTAAATTTAACAGGGACCGGAAAGTGGTCACTAATCTTCCGGTCACTATTGACCCTCATCAGGGACCTAATTGCGGTCACTGATGGCAAGTGACCGAGCTCAATAGTGACCGGTCATCTGCGACTCAAAGGCGGTCACTATTGACCATCAGGGACCGCAGGGGGGTCAATAGTGACTGCATTTCGGTCACTATTGACCCCCAAATCTTGTAGTGTTCAGGTTACATTATTATGTATTATGAACAACACATGTGTTCTTTATATTAGACTTCATAATCAGGCTTATTAATTTGTTATGTTATCTCGTTTTTGTGTTACAACAATTCATCATTTACGGAATCCCAGAAAGTACTTTAACTTAAAATTTAGATTTGCAACGTATATATTAGTAAAGCTTTATAGATTAATGCATGCAAGACTACTAAATGATGATCACCTTACATGGGGTTTTGGGTACTTATTAGGTATATACATAAGTAGATTAAGATTTATAATTGTAGCGATGGTTTAATAAGATTTAGACTCGAACCTGAATGTCTCATGACATTATATTTATGACCCATAGGCAGTTTTCGAGTGGTCCCGAGTGAACAGTTATCACTCTTTGCAGTCCATACCAGGTGCCTGTTCCCAAAATCATATTATTTTATGGGAAGAAAGTATGTGCTACGTGTATCTTAGTAGTAAATACATATGTATACATATATACTTTGTTGTTTAACGTGATTGAAACTGCATTGTTAAAGTTGGTATGTAAATCATTGTTTGTTTCCAAGAATGTTATTTGATTAGAACTGTAACGTTATTGTGACGACTGCGTCCCACGAGCCATGCTTCGATCCGAGTTGATTCAGTGGTGGCCAGCCACTTTACCCAATCCAGACTAAAGCGCAACTCATAGAAAGGGATCTCACTTGTTCAGGATCAAAACCATACACATTTTATAAATTATATTGTGATATGTACAGTGGAAGTCTTGGTATTACAAATAATGTGACTATTTTAATGGTTATGCACTAATGAAAAAACACGAATATTCTAAAATGCACGCTTGAACAATTATTCACGTGGTCCATGCTTCCATGTTGATTTTTATCCTGAGGAATGGACAGAAGAAACGAGGAATAAGTCTTTAATGACTTAGTGAGATTCATATAAAAGAACTGGTAATGCAAGAATTAACTGTGACCTACTGGATACATTTCGAGGAGTGATCTTACCGGTAGAAACAGTTCAACTAGATAATTTGATGTAGCAATGGTACCGGAGTTTTCATAGAATAGTTAATGAACTTGTTCTTAACAATAAACGAATCCAGCCTTATAACTTTTACTATTATACCTTATACCTCCCGACAAGGAGCGACCTTGCAAACAATCAAGAGACATGCTCGAGTACATGTCGATCCAGCATGTGGGTTACAGCCAACTCCTGACTGCAAGCAGCGCCTAGATAGACGGGTATCAAGCGAAATTACTTAAACCGACAGTCCTTACTGCCCGGCAGTAACTCGACTCAATCCCTAGGCCCAACTTCCCAAAGGCGTCCCAATGGGTATAACAAATAAACAAACAAGCTAGTAAAGCGGATAATATTCGTTGCTCTTAGAGCTACATGTCCCGAACATAGTTCGTTGCTCTTTGCACAATTCAAGAACCAACAGATGAGATTACAATATTGGAGAGTTATCATGATTGTGAATAGATATGATAAATATTAAATGATTGGATATGATTTAGCAATGAGTAAGAAAATCATGTTATAAGATAAGATGCCAAACAAGATTATGATGAAATATAGGTTGTTCGAGGTTTGGTAATGGAATAGTGATTTTTCTGTCCAAGTTCCTCAGGGTCGGATGCCAAATGGGGCTAGAACAAATCAGAAATAAAACCTCACCTTAACTCGTACGGGGAACCTTGATGGCTTTGATTAGTTAGTCAAACCTTTAACAAATTTGAATAATATTAATCAACTGAATTTATAATTTACCACAACAATTATTAGAACTTTTTCTTCAATTCTCATGTTGGTAAAATTGAGAACGTTGTTGTTAAGAATGCTAGTTATAATGTAAATCTTAGTAAATAACACATAAGCTTAATTTATATCATTACACTAAACATGAAAATTTTAGATGATGAATTTAAAGAAAAACATATTAATTAATTAACTCTAGGAAAACTCATCTTTTTAGTCTTTAATCAATTCCAAACTTTTAATAACCACACACCAAATCACACGAAATAACACCTTAAAATGTATAACTTAGTCATTTATTACTTTATTTTACATAGTAAGTTTAAAAATACATATACTCGTTTTGTAACTTAAATATAAAGATATAAGCATGAGAGTTTTATCAAAATATGTGATAATGGATGATAAATAATCTTATTTGATGGTTAGGTCATGAAGTGGCAAGAATAATCTTGTAAGACTTATGAAAATAATATGTTAAACATGATAAGTTTACAATTTAAATGCTATAAATAAGATCACAAAAATGTCAATTCATGATTATAAATCATAATAATCTAATTATAACTAATACTATATCATGTTAAATTTATGTGTGTGATAAATACAATGAATTATGATGGCGATCAAACTTATAAATTAAGAAAACAAAGATTGTGCAAAATAAACTGAAAATCACCGCAGTTTTGGTTTTACCCTTGATCGGACATCCAAATGAACTTGGGTTTCAAATATTTTTATGCTTTATGGTTTTCTAGCATCATGAGAGATGTGGGAATCCAAGATTTTGTGAAAATACAAAAGTTTGCTATGCTAAATAATTCTTGCAACATAAGAGTTGCTATCGGATTTTCCGGTAGCAGTTTACGATTTATGGATTATGTCTTTCTATATCATATTATTGGAGAAAGATGTCTTCATACAAAAGATAGAAGACACCAAGGAGAGTATTCAGCCATTGGCCTTGATCAAAAAGGATTTTTCTAGAATTAGTTATGACTTTTCTAAGGTGCAGAATCGGCATTTCCTGCGCAGTAAAAGGTTTGGCATCTTTTTGGGTAGAACAAAGCAAGATCAAAATCTAGAAAACTTATTCTCCAAACGAAAACACCAAAAGGAACAACTTTTATTTCTTCTTATTTTTGCAGAATCGGATTATTTTGGGCTATAGAAAATGGTGAAGAAGAGTGAGTATTTATAGGCGAAAATAGTAAATTAATCATACTTATTTAGGTCCCACCTTGATTATTTTATATTAATTCACAAAAAATCTGAATTTAATCATGCTCTTAAGGATGTCATGGCTTAGCTCATCAAAAATATGTTATGGCTTACTTCATCAATTGGTTAATTGCATATCAAGTCCCTCAATTATTTATAATTAAAATTCAAAGTATAATTAGATTTCTTTGTTACATACATATTTATTCATGTAATTTTTCTAGATAATTCGATCATATTTGTTAAGATTTGAAATTGAAATATATGTTTTAGGATTAGAGACCCATAAAAATAATAAAAGACTAAAGTTTAAGTTTATGGACTAAAATGCAATTTTTTCTAAACATTTAGGGTCAAAAATAGAAAATTTTAAAAGTTCAAGGACTAAAGTATAAAATTATTTTCTTCCTAATTTTTGGGGTGTTACAGTTATTAATTACTTTCTGTGGGAACGAATGATTGAATGACTGACTAACAAACTGATCGACTTGTTTTTGACCGACTGTTATGGATCCACAGCTATGTGAGCGTGTTGTACCGCTGGGCAGCGGTGGGCTTGCCAGATGGTCTTCACGCCCATGGCCCCTCTCCCTTAGACATGCGGGACTTTCGTAGCATCTAAGTGGGGTAACTGACGAGCATACATGTGTGGTATGTGGACTAATTTCAAGGTAGCTCCTTGAGTGAAAGAAATAAGGACTGGTCGACCGATTGATTGATGGAGTTATATGGATGAGATAATCTGATACTGAGGTTGAATATTGTACTGTACCTCGACCGACTGTGAACTGTTTGACTATTTATGTGCCTTAATTGTCGTTTTTACATTCGTTTTCAAACTAAAAGCGCATGACATTTCCCTTGCACACACAACACAAACACCACTAAGATTTTTGTCTCACGCAAGCATTATTTATTTCTTTCTTCCTCAGCTTAGGTTCGAACCAACAGAGGACGATTACCTAGAGGAGTAGGGCGGCTGTCACGTTATGTTATTTTCCTTTTGATCGTCTAGTTTGTTTAAGTTTTAAACCATGAAACTCTGAAATCAGTTGCTTTCTTTATAGTTTTGGATTGACAAATGTTAAATCTTGTTAGCGCTGTGCGAGATCTATTTTATTGACATTAGTTTAGTTATTTTTATTGGACTTGTTACGAGATTTGTTTAGCCAAAATTATGAGGCATCGCATATACGGTGTTCTATCTCTCGTGATAAGTATTTCACAGAGCACAAATCTCGCGCGAGGTATCGAGAGCTTTAAATAGCTTCATGAATATCCCATAGGGATACGATACTCTCGCACTTACCTTATCACCCAAGACCTACCTCCTCGTGACTCATAATCCTAAAGAAAATATACTAAAGCATGTATCGAGAAATATACCCTCTCAGATAAATCTTCTTCCCTCTTCACCTATCGGAAGCAAGGTATCATGACAAAAGCAACGATATGCGTCATGACCTTATCTTCTTGAAACGATAAGACCGCCAACAAAATCGACTCAGCGCGTTGGACACACATGTCCAACTAAGCCCGATAGCGGACACATCAAGAAGCTATGTCAGCATCCTCGAAGACAGTGGTCAATACTAGAAACCAACATTCAACATTCATCCCCCAAGCATCGGACATCTGTCTCCAGAAAAAACCCCACTTGTATGAATACTAGTGCCCCTTATAAAAAGGGAATGAAATTCAAAGAATGAGAGATACTTTTTGGAGGGGATGAAAGATTAAAGACGAATAAATAATAAGTGTCTGGATTCTCTTCAAACTAGGGCGAGGCGGTCGATAACCCCACCCCCCACCCCCGGCAAAATTTTCAAACAATAAATAACTGTTAACAATTAGTGCATTACTCATTAGTCATTTGAATGGTAATATGATTTGAAAAATAATTAGGAAATAAGAACTTATTATGGCGTTGACTTTGCCATAATTATCTAACTAAACTTTTCCTTGTGTTGGAGAATAGGTAAAAGTGTAGAACACATATATTATTACATACTCGGATTTATTTAAAAGATCATATATCTAGTTTTACTCGGATTTATTTAAAAGACCATATATCTAGTTTTACAAAATCAAATAATTAGGCATACATTTCTCGATTTGTATTAATAAATGTATCCAATAGATCATGACATATATCGCTTGCCAGGGTAATAGTTAATTAGTATGTTAACACTTAACATGGGAATGATGTCATCATCATAACAGGCATGGTCGGATAAAAATTACATTTGGTCGCATAAGATGGCACGCTCACGCATTTTATCCTACATCCTTCTCTCTTTTAGTCCTGTAAGTTGGCGAGAACGTTCTATCAAGAAGAGAAGACTATGGAAAATAATCAGCTTTGATTTGAGTAAATCATCTTGTTTACAGAATCTTAGATTATGCTCCATGATTGTTTATGGTTACTCTGTATAGATGTGATTATCATATATAAGCAACTCTCTATTAGTATAAATATGTAAGTTGTATATTCTATTGAAATATAGAAAATCATTTTACACATTGGGGAAATTACATTAAACTCTCCATCGTATGGTCTGATTTGCAGTCAACACCCTTTAAGTTTGTTTTGTTACGGTCAACCCCTTATCGTTTGCTGAAATAGACACTTCGCCCAACTCAACGTTTTGCACTTTTTTCCGAGATATTTTCGTCAAATGTCAAAAATTCTAATATTTTTAAAATAAAATTAAAAGAAAATTAAAGATTTATTACTCGACAAAACTTTTTTTTCGGCAAAAATTTTTTTGTCTATTTTTTAAAGAAGCCTAAATTATTTTATTAAGACCATGGAACTTAAGCATTTACTTTGTGATAAAATTATTTTGGAGGAATGTTTTACAATTAACCATTCGAAAAAAAAAATTGTCTAAGCATTTTAAAAAAAAGAATTTTGTTGAAAAAGAAGCCTAAATTCCTTGGTCTTAAAAAAATAAGAAACTAAAAAGGAGGGTCAAATTTAACAAATCTTTGATTTTGTCTTTAAAAAAAATTATAAAATGTTGATTTTTTTGAACATTTAACGAAAATACCCCTAAAAAATAAGTGCAAAATATTGAGTTGGGGTAAAGTGTCTATTTTGGCAAACGATAGGGGTTGACCGTAACAAAACAAACTTAAGGGTGTTGACTGCAAATCGGACCATACGATGGGGGGTTTAATGTAATTTCCCCTTACACTTTTACGATATTTACATGGCATCAGAGCCATAAGATCCTTAAGTTTCGGTTTTTTTTCTTCATAAATTCTTTTGAGAATTTGTTTTGTTGTTGTGAGCATTTTGATTCCTTCGTGTTATACAATGGAGTTCATCTATGTCAAATTTGATGGAAAGAATTATGCTCTTTGGGAATTTCACTTTCTGATTTTTGTTGAAAGAAAGGGTCTCTCTACCATTCTTGATGGGACTCAAAAAGAATCAGGAACTGACGAGGCAAAAAGCCTTTGGCGAACCAAAAATGCTAAAATTATTTCTTGGCTACTGAATTCTATTGATTCAAGTATCGCTTTACGTCTGCGATCTTTCAAATATGTTGCTGATATGTGGAAACATCTCAAAGGTGTTTAATCACAAGTCAATCAATCAAGGCAATTTGAACTTGAATATGAGATTGCAAACATCTCTCAAGATGGAAGAGATATTCGAGGTTTTTATGTTGACATATTGAAGCTATGGACAGAACAAGATATGATATCCTCAAGCACAATCTCAAATGCAGCGTATGCAGAGATTAAGAAAGAAAGAAGACGAGGAGGGGTGATGCAATTTCTCATGAAACTTCGACCTGAGTTTGAGAATGGAAGGGCTACACTGATCAATCGTGGAAATCTAACGATGGAATCTGTACTTGGAGATCTTGTTCAAGAAGAATCACGTTTGAATACTCAAGCTCACTTGGACACAAAGTCTTATTCAATTGAAGCAGCCTTTATCGCATCACGTGGTAAATATCAACCAAAGTGGAAACCTGGAGTGAAAGAAGATATACGCTGCAGACATTGCAACGAAATTGGACATGTTCAATCTCATTGTAAGAAGCGCAATATTTTCAACTACTGCAAAAATCTGGGGCATATCATTCTTGATTGCAGAATCTTGAAGAATAGACAAAGTCAGGCTTTTGTCGCAATGAACCCTCACACATAACAAGAAGATTTTGAGACACCTCTTACAGCTCAAGCCATTCAAAAGATGATTCAAGAAACAATGTAAACAACTCTTCCAGGTGCCATCTCTTCTTCTTTTTCTGTTGTTGGACACTTAGGTAATCAAATTAAATCTGCTCCTTGTATCTTGATTCCGCTGCTTTTAATCACATGTCAGGAGAAAAGCATGCATTTTCTGAAATAAAACCATTTTCTTCAAAGCAATCAATTACTACAGTCAATGGAAGAAAATTACCAATTCAAGGAATTGGTACTGTTCTTTTAACTAAAATCAACGTATCTTCCTAGTACTTTTTATGTTCCTCGACTAATTGCTAACCTAGTTTCTATAGGACAACTAACTCATCAGAATTGTTTAGTTAAGTTCTCTTCTCTTTGGTTGTGATGTGCAGGACCTTCAAATGGGACAAGTGATCATGAAGGGGCATAGAAATGGTCGCTTGTTTCACCTTGATTTGGACTATAAAAAGAAAGCTCCATCATTCTTTACAGTTTTACCTTCTTTATCTGATTCACATGCTAATAAAACTTGGAGACTTTGGCATCGTCGTCTCGGTCACCCACATGCTAGTAAGTTAGAGTATATGTTTAAATCAAATTCTATTCCAGAAAATTTAAATATTAAGCATGTCTACTCCATAAATTGCCAAAGTTGTACTCTTGGAAAATTAGCAAAACTACATTTTCACTCCAGTACGACGCAAGTTGACGCTCTTTTCGATTTCATTCATCGTGATTTATGGGGTCCTACCCCTGTTTTATCTAGACTTGGTTACAAATATTTTGTTTTGTTAATCAATCATTTTTCACGCTTTACTTGGGTGTATTTCTTAAGCTTTACTTGGGTGTATTTCTTATGGTTTAAGTCTGAACTAACTAATATAGCAAATGGATTTATCACAATGACACAATTCGGTGAAACAATAAAAGTTTTTTGTTCTGATTTCGGTGGAGAATTTTGTCATTCTGGTCTAATAAAGTTCTTTTAAGTACATGGAATTTTAACTCAACAATCTTGTCCAAATACCCTCGAACTAAATGGAGTAGTATAACGAAAAAATCGTCATGTTTTAGAAATTACAAGAACTCTTTTATTAGAAT
This sequence comes from Linaria vulgaris, assembly GCA_948329865.1. NCBI lineage: Eukaryota > Viridiplantae > Streptophyta > Magnoliopsida > Lamiales > Plantaginaceae > Linaria > Linaria vulgaris. The sequence continues at coordinate 6,656,368 of OX415251.1, forward strand.
CTTGTGTTCCTCCACATTTTTTGGTAGAAGCAGTACATACCGTTGTTCATCTTATAAATCGTCAACCTACTCCAATACTTGATAATCAGTTGCCATACCAGATTACTTGCATCTTCGTGTTTTTGGTTGAGTGTGTTTTGTATTACTACCTTCTCATGAATGAAATAAGCTCACCCATAAAGTTGTGAAATGTGTTTTTGTTGGTTACAGTGATAAACAAAAAGAATATGTTTGTTACTATCATCAACATCAACGAGTGTGTGTGTCTCGTCGTGTAACTTTCTTTGAGAATTAATATTATCATGAGTCATCTAACAGCCAACCAAATTCTTCGTATAATAGTTCATTTTTGTATAACTTTTTTGATTCTCAAAGCAACAATAATGAAGATCTTTCTGCCATGCAATTGAATGATCAAAGTTCTCCAGCACCTGCTGCCACACCTTCTATTGAAGAACAAACCATGAAGCTGCCTCTCATAAGAAGATCCAGCCGTGTAAATATTGGTAAACCACCCACCAAGTATTCCTTATTTATTAATCGTAATTATGTCCAGATTCCGGCTACCTTTGTCCAGGCTATGGAACAAGAATGTTGGAGAAAAGCCATGAATAAAGAACTTGAAGCATTAGAAAAGAATCATACATGGGACTTAGTTCCCAGACCACTTGATACTTCTATAATAGGGAGTAAATGGGTTTACACTATTAAGGTCAAACATGACGGCACCCTTGATTGTTACAAAACCCGCATGGTAGCACAAGGATACAAACAAGAATATGGAATCGACTATGAAGAAACATTTTCTCCGATGGCCAGGATGGCAACTGTACGTACTCTGTTTGCAGTAGCATCATGTAAAGAATGGACGCCACACTAGTTAGATGTGAAAAAAGCTTTTTTGCACGGAGATTTAAGTGAGACGGTTTGGAAAGTCCACCCTGTTATTCCTCAACGAAGTCCAATATGGTTTGTCTACCATACAAATCTCTATATGGCCTCGAACAGGCTCCTAGAGCGTGGTTCGAAAAATTTCAGTCCACTATTTGTTCAGGAGGTTTTCAACAGAGTTCTAACGATCACTCACTTTTTATTCGACATTCTAATGGTGGTGTGGTCATTTTGCTTCTTTGTGTCGATGATATGGTTATCGCTGGTAGTGATAAACAGAATTACAGAATTGAAAAAGTTTCTCATGACTCTTTTCAGATGAAGGATCTCGGTACTCTAACTTATTTTCTCGGATTAGAAGTTTCATACTCAAAAAATGGTTTAGTTCTGGTCCACCGCAAATATATTGAAGATTTGTTGAAGCTTGATAATCTTACATATAACAAAATATGTGCTACTCCAATGGAACAACATTTGAAGCTGAAGAGAGAAGATTGTACAATTATGTCGGATCCTACTTTATATCGTCGCTTGGTGGGAAGTCTTATTTATCTCACAATTACGCGTTCGAACATTTCGTTCGCTGTCCTAACAGTGAGTCGATTTGTTTCACAACCTAGAAGAAACCATCTTTCTGCTCTTCATCGAATTCTTCGATATCTAAAAGGCACTTGTGATCGTGGGCTCTTTTTACCATCCAGCACATCTCTCACTCTCAAGGCATATGTCGATGCAGATTTTGCTGGGTGCGGGGATACTCGACGCTCTACTACAGGTTGGTGCATTTTCTTGGGTAATTCTCCTATTTCTTGGAAGTGTAACAAGCAAGAAAGCATATCAAAATACTCCATGGAAGCTGAATATTGATCTATGTTGCCTGTTAGTTCTGAAATTGTGTGGCTTAAAAGACTTCTCACAGAAATTGGTGTTACTTTCGCTCAACAAACTACCCTCTTTAGAGATAACACGAGTGCTATTAGAATTGCAACAAATCTGGTACACCACGAACGAACTAAACATATTGAAGTGGATTATCACTACATTTGTGAACTAATTCATGATAAAATTCTTCGTCTAGTTCATGTTTCCTCGCATGATCAGATTGTCGATTTATTTACTAAAGCCATGACTTCGGCTCGACATTCATATCTATTTAGCAAATTGATGCTTGTTAACACCTATCATCAATTTGAGGGGAGATATCAAGAAGAGAAGATTATGGAAAATAATCAGCCTTGATTTGAGTAAATCATCTTGTTTCTAGAATCTTAGATTATGCTCCATGATTGTTTATTATTACTCTATATATATGTGATTACCATATATAAGCAACTCCATGTTAGTATAAATATGAAAGTAGTATATTCTATTGAAATACAAAAAATCATTTTACACTTTTATGATATTTACAAGGTTCGATTTTAGTCTCAAATCGCCGAAATTTCCTAAGCACGCCGATTTTACTGATGTGACTTCCCATTGACTTAAAAGCTAGGGATTTTGACCCCAGAAAAAAACACAATTATTTGACACACATAATCAAATAAGTAAAAATATTAACATGAATTTTGGATTTAAAAAGATAACATGAATTAAAAAAATAACCTTCACTCTTCATTTCACTTCACTCAACCCGCAACCCTCGCCTCACCATACACTCCGACAAACTCCGCCATAACCAGCACTCCCCCAAAAGCTCGCGGTAGACGAATGACAAAGAAGTGCGTGAAAACGAAGTTGTGTGTGCGTCACTCCACCAGAAACGACGATCATGTCCTCATATACAGTAAACATTTACTAGAAAGTCGTTTAAATCGAGAGACTCTTAACTTATACGGGGATGGGTTCGTTGATTTTGAAGGAGTGGCGCACGCACAACTTTGTTTTAGCATGCTTCTTTGTCATTCATCAAAAGCGGGCTTCTGGAGGCTTGCGGGTTGTGGCGGAGTATACACTGTGGTATGGGTCGCGAGTTGAGCGAACTGAAATGAAGTGTAAAGGTTACTCTTCTAGTTTCATCTTATTTTTTGTAAGCCCACAATTCTATTATTTTTAAAAGGGGAATTTGCATCAAACCCCTGATTGTTCGGGACTATATGCAGTCAACACCCTTAACTTTATTTTGGAGCGGTCAACCCCTCATCGTATGGCGAAATCCGCAACTTACACCAAGTCAATATTTTACACTTTTGATCAGGGGTATTTTCGTTCAAACATCTTATCCTACCTTTTGATAAGTTAAATGTACCCCACGACTTATTGAGTTTGGTGCAGATTGCCCCCCACCTAATGTTATAAGAATTTCAACATTTTTTAAAAATATTTAGACAAAATTAAAGATTTATTAAATTTTGACCCACCTTTTTAGTTTCTTATTTTTTAAGGCCAATGAATCTAGGCTTCTTTCTCGAATTTTTTTTTTAAAAAAAAATCTTTAGACAGATTTGTTTTTTTGTTTTTAGACAAAAAAAAATCAGAATGGTTAATTCTAAAACGGTCCTCCAAAATAATTATATTCTAAAATAAATGCTTAATGTCTAAAACATGTCAAAAAAGAAGTCTAGATTTATTTGTCTTAAAAAAATAAGAAACTAAAAAGGTGGGTCGAATTTAATAAATTTATTAATATATTTATAAAAAAATAAAAAATGTTGGAATTATTATAACATTAGGTGGGGGCAAGCTGCATCAAACAATAGGTTAAGGGGCACATCTAACATATCAAAAGTTGGGTCAAAATTTGGACGAAAATACCTCTGATCAAAAGTGCAAAATGTTGACTTGGTATAAGTTGCTTATTACGCCATACGATGGGAGTTTGACCGCTCCAAAATAAAGTTAATGGTGTGGACTGCAAATGGCCCCAAACGATGGAGTGTTTGATGCAGTTTCCCCTAAAATGTGACACTTAATAATAGTCTTGCTTTCGAATAAGATACCATATTTAGGAGACGTGACAAGTTGGGCAATCGAAAATTATATTCAGTTGATAATACTAAATCTTAAGTCTAAATATTGAAAATATTTAAATGGAAGAGAACCTCATGAAACATATAAGTTAATTAGCAATTATATTTTCTAATTTAGTTAATGATATAAAGTATATTTTATGTGAAAGTAAAAAACATCTAGAAACCGATTTCTTCTTTCATTAGTGAATGAATATATATGTATAAAAAAGAATGCTGCTCACGCTCGCACCACCCGATACTCAGGCAATCAACCTAGTGTCAATGGAATTCGTTCCACCGAATTTAGGATTGACTGAAACACGTAACTAGAAACGATATAGATCGGGATAAGATACGAAAATGGTACTCGAAAACCCGAGGATGGATTCGCTGATAATCAACACATCCCAAATCAAGAAAACATCCTATGCCGACGTGATCCGAAAGAAACACGGCCATGTGCGATTCGATGAGGAACCTCTAGACGAGGAAGCAAATATTATCGTCTTAAGTCCTCCAATAGAGAATATGCCAATGAAGATATTCACGAGTCTACCCGAGATGACAGATCGGTTGAAAAATCAATGGAAAGATGCGATAATTATTAGGGTTTTGGGGAGCATGTGGTATTACCCGGCATTGGTAACGAAACTCAATTTAATGTGGAAACTGCAAAGCAATTTTGAACTCGTTGATCTCGGACACAATTGCTACTGCTTAAGGGTTTGAACGAGGAGAAACGAGTGAAGATCCTCACTGAAGGCCCATGGCAATTAGCGGGAAGTTTCTTGTCGATTCACAAATGGTGCCCTAAATTCCGAGCGAACAAAGACAAAATCGATAGTACAATCACATGGGTACGTATACTCGATCTCCCAGTGGAATATTTCCGAAAAACTTGGATTCGCACTCTAGCAAAAAGTATTGGAGATCCAATTAAAATAGACGAAAATACGTACTCGGCGACTCGCGGTAGTTACGCACGTTTTTGCGTGGAAGTGCGAATAGATATCCCTCTCGATCTTTGAGTATGCATCAATGACGTCGTATATCAAGTAGTGTACGATAAATTACCAGCGGTGTGTTACAATTGAGGAAAAGCAGGCCATAAAAAAGAGCAATGTGGGAGGTTGGGAATGTCGACCAAAAATGCAACGGAGATGAGTGCTGATACATCCATGGACGACAAAGTGAAGGAAGTTGTTGAAGAATATTGGCTGGTGACAAAGGCCAAGAAAAAAGAATACGGGGAGTGGATGGTTGTGCAACCAAAGAAGAAATACGTATCAAATAGAAAACGTTGTGGCTACGAACACTTGAATTCGGAGAAAGGAAAGGCGAAGCAAAACTCGAAATCAGCAAATTCGGCGATGAACAAGGCTGTGCCGGTTGCGCGTTTAGTGGAGAAAGGTAATGCATCATATAATTTAGTAGGAAGTAAGGCGTCTACAAGTCAAGTTAATGCCCAAGGAAAGAAGGGTGCAAAGGTAACTAAGAATCCTAGGCAAATCAATCTCCTTAATAAGTCACGTAAGGAAACTGTCAGATTGAAGGAGTCCTCAAATACCAGAAATTCCTTCTCGGTTCTACAAGAAAAAATAACACCTGAGTCGAATCAAGAAGTAGGAGGAAAAAATCCAGAAGCGCAGCAGTTCATATTCGGTGGAAAAATGTTAATATTTCACGTATTCTTCAGACACTGGAGTCTAATCAGAAGATGGTTGGAGACTCAAGACTTTAAAATAAGAATACGTAGATTTCAAGGCCTCTTAGAGATATCATGAACAAGGAGACAAGACAGGTTAGTGCAAGTCTTGGAAATCCCAGCGCAAGTTTGGGAGACGGAGGTGGGAGTTGTACGGACACCGAACGAGGAGTGCTCGTTCACATGGCACCAGATAACGACGATGAGCCGATGGGAATATATGAGACAGAGTCAGATTATGCTCGAGACTCTGCGGCAGATGATTGCCCTATGGATGGGACACGGAGTTGAATATCCCGTCCAACCCGAACACCAATACAATTTATCAATGAAGATAGTATCCTGGAATTGTCAAGGTGCAGGGAAAGAGGAGTTCCAATCGAACTTTAGGGAATTTGTTAGGGTACATAGACCCAAATTTATTTTTATTCTGGAGACACGAGTAAGCGAGGAACACGCTAGAGAAATTATTAACACGCTGGGTTTCTCTAGACATGTTATGGCACCAACGAATGGAATGGTGGGTGGAGTTTGGATGTTATGACATAAAGACGAGGTGGATGTCGAGATTCTTGGAGTTACGGCTCAAACCATCCACGCTCGCATAAAACCGAGACACGCAGATTTGTGGTGCATCACTGGGGTCTATGTGCAGCCACAAAAAATAGATAAAATCTGAGCTTTCGAGGAATTAGTGGTTGCGGCAAGAGAGAGCGAGGAACCATGGATGGTTACCGGGGATTTTAAGGAGGTGTGCTTTGCCAATGAAAGGAAGGGAGGAAGGACGCCTTCACTAAACTGCCTGCAATTGTTTCGAAATTAGTTAGAACGGTGCGGCCTCGTGGACCTTGGGTACGAGGGCCCGGCCTTCACGTGGACAAATAAAATAGAGTTTGGCGAGAGTATTAAATGGAGGCTAGATCGCTCGGTAGCGAATCAGGCTTGGATGGACCATTTTCCTAGCAACAAGGTATATATTTTGGCTAGGAGCTGCTCGGATCACGCCCCACTTTTGACCGATTGTGATGGTGTAGAAAAACTGCTCGGTCCCAAGCCTTTTCGATTTGAAGCGGCATGGTTTTTCCATCCGGATTGCGAACACATTTTGAAAGGAATTTGGGAGGAGAAAGAAGATTTGCTTGCAGCCATGAAAGACATACCCGGGGTGCTCAAGTCGTGGAATAAGCAGCACTTTGTAAATATATTCGCAAGAAAGAAAAAGCTTATGTCGCGGCTGTCCCGAATCCAAAATGCTCTAGCTATCCGACCAAATTCGTATCTCAATAATCTGGAGGTATCCTTGATCGCCAAGTTTAACGAGGTCTTGAGGCAAGAGGAGGTATTTTGGTATCAAAAGTCCCGTGTTAAGTGGATACGTGGCGGGAAAAGAAATACGAAATATGTCATAAAGCGGTGATGACGAGAAGGCATAAAAACCGAAAAGTTGTGCTGAAAATCGATGGTTTTTGGGTGGACGAGGAAGAGTGTTACAAGTTCATGCCAAGAACTATTTTACAAGTTTATTCTCGGATAGTAGCGTGCAACAAAGTGCTTGAAATTGGCTGAATCAGTCGCCATATCAAGCGCGACTTACACCAGGGGAGCAAGAAAAGTTGGGAAAAACAAATCGATATGGCCGAACTCAAGAAGGTGGTATTTGCCACTAACGCATTTCAAGCCCATGGGAACGGACGGATTACAAGCTCACTTTTACCACAAAAGTTGGAATTGGATCCAAATCTCTCTTCCACAGTTCGCGGAGAATACATTCGAAAGAAGAAAATTTGATCCGAGCATTTGTGAAGCATACCTTTGCCTAATAACGAAGATCAACGATCCGGTGTTGGTATCCCAATTTCGCCCGATATCGCTTTGTAACGTACTTTACAAATTCGTTACAAAGTGTATTACGATTAGGTTAAAGAAATAATGTCGCGCAACATTGCACCCACGCAATCTAGTTTCATCAAAAATAGAAGTACGCAAGATAACATATTTGTAATGCAAAAAGTACTTCATTCTTTGAGGAATAAAAAAAGAAGGCAAAATTGGGGTATATGGTTCTTAAACTCGATCTCGAGAAGGCCTACGATAAGGTGAACTGGGAGTTTTTAGAGGATACGATCTACGTATTCGCCTTTCCCAAGGGGTTAATTGACCTCATCATGTTTTGCGTGAGAAACGCAGCCACCAAAATCCTATGGAACGGTTCTCCACTCGAAGCGTTCCAACACTCGTGTGGACTGAGACAAGGGGATCTGCAATCACCATATCTCTTCGTCATTTGCGTTGAGCGACTTTCTTATTTGAGTAAGGAAGAAGTCGATAGAAAGAGATGGAAACTGTTAAATCCTTGTAGAGGAGGGCCGACCCTCTCTCACCACTTTTTCGCGGATGACCTCATATTGATGGGAAAGGCGGATCTTGGTACAACACGAGCGATCAAAGGGGTCCTGTAGAAGTTTTGCGTGGCATCGGGACTGAAACTGAATCCTACCAAATCGAAAATACTCTTCTCAAGAAGTCAAGGTTCAGCGGTCAAACAAGCTATACGCGGGTTGATGGGGTTCGGTCAGACGTGCAACTTAGGGAAATATCTCGGGATTAATCTCACGCATGGTAGACTCGTCCGAGAGGCATGCGCGGATTTATTTGACCGAATACTCCTTCGTTACAATGTCTGGAAACCGAAGTTCTTGTCGATGGGGGGAAGAGCGACTCTAATCCAATCAGTTTCTGCGGCGATGCCAATTTACACGATGCAATTGACGTGGTTACCCGAGCATGTGTGCATCAAATTAGACAAATGAAATAGGAACTTCCTTTGGTTGGCGGATGAGAATACAAAAAAAATAATTCATTTGGTGGGATGGCCAAAAGTTACTCGGCCGAAACAAGAAGGTAGGCTCGGGATCCGCGTCACGCATATTAGCAATGAGGCGTTACTTGTGAAACACACTTGGAAGATTATTACGAATGAAGACTCGGTTTGGAAGGAGTTAATACAGTCGATGTACCTCAAGAATTATTCTCTTCTTTAATATGTCGCTAAACCGTTGGATAGCGTCACTTGGAAAGGAGTGGTTCGATGTGTAGCCCTAATGCGCCCGTTTATTCGATGGAAAGTGAGGAATGAAAAGTGAATACAGTTTTGGCACGATAATTGGATCGAATCTAGAAGTTTAAGTGATGAGGAGCTTGTTATTCATCCGAAGGACACTAATCTAAGGTTGCGCAATGTTGTGGACGAATTTGGAGCATGGAAATGGGACGTATTTCGCACTCACATCCCGGAGGAACTGAAGGATGTCTTAAATGGGAGCACGATTAATTTTTCCGGGAATGAGGACCTTGTTTTGTGGAACGCAACGTCGAGCGGTAAATTTACGTGCCAATCGGTGTACCGCCAAGGAAGACATACTGTTGTGAGTACTATGAATAAAAATTGTAGATGGGTTTGGCGAGTGGAAGTGAGAAGCAAATTGCAATATTTTCTTTGGCTCGCAGGATAGGATCGGTTGGCTACGAATAAACTCTAGAAAATAAGGAAAATTACCAATGAGGCTCACTGTTCTAGCTGTAATGAAGAGGAGGAAACAGTTTTACATGTGCTGCGACACTGCTGCAAAGCGAAAGAAATCTGGAAAATAATTTTGGGGAGGGAGGAACTGGCCGAGTTCAATAAAATCCCAGATCACCGCTAGTTGAAGGATAATTCGCTGAATAAGCCGTGGATAAGTGAGTTGCATCCGAGCAGCAGCTGGTCAAGTGTTTTTGTCGCTGCGTGCTGGAATATTTGGAAAGCAAGAAACGAAAAATCATTCAGCAACAAAGTCGTGAGGCCGAATGCAACTCTTATCAAGATAAAACCCCTTTGCGTGGATCTTTTTGAAGCAAAGAGAGGGAAAAAGAGGAATGGAAAAAAGAAACAAAGATGGACGAAGCCGAAGGAAGATTGGGTAAAACTTAACATGCACGGATGCGTTCGTACGGATGAAAATTGGGGAGCTGCAGGTGGTGTCCTCAGATCGAGCACGGGCGAATGCTTATGGGGCTTCCACGCCAAGGTTGATACACCAACGGTGGACGAGGTGGAACTAGAAGCAATCAAGAAGGGATTAGAATTGGCTTGGGAACGATGTATACCGCGCATAGAAGTGGAATTCGACTCGCTTTCAGCGGTGAAAAATGGAAGAAATAAAATCTCCGGATCAGCGAAGAGGCGTGGTGAATGAGTGCAAAATATTGATAAATCGACCATGGTTCTGTGCGATCAAATGGATACCGAGAACGGTAAATAGATTAGCGGATAGGTTAGCTAATTTTAAGGCGAGTGGAGTGGAGCGAGTTTTATTTTGGGATGAACCTCCTCCTCATGTTTTAGAGGTTTTGAACTTTGACATGGTCTAAGGACCTTTGTATTTCCTTGGTTCACCTATATATATATATAAAAAAAGTTTCTCATGATTCTTATCCTAACTCGAAAGCTTTTCTTCAACAAAGTCTTTATCTGCTTTTGATAAGAACAATAATTCAGAATTTATACATTACATGATTACAAATTCGGATTTATTTAAAATATCGAATCTCAAGTTTTACAAATCAAACAAGCACACTTTTCTCTGGGGGCAATAATTAAGATGTTAATTATAATTAAGGGGATCATGTCATCATAACCATGCATCATCTGTGCACTTATTACAATTATATATATCCAATTTTTCAGCTGACAAAGACCGTCTAAGAATCCTGGTCATTGATGTGGTTAAAAACGGGGGGGGGGGGGGGGGGGGGGGGAGGTTTCTTTTGTAGAAACTGAACAAAGAAATCAATTATATATCTTTGAGATATTCAGATGGAATGGTCAGTATGTGGTGGCGGCTTTTGAACTTTGTGATACAACCAATCACAAAAGATTTCACAGGAACTAGTACTGAAGCATCTGCATATGCTTGGCATTGTTTCCTACCAACCTTAAAAGGACCCTCTGCCACTAAGAAGGTAATAATAATAACTCCAGTAATGCTAATATTAATTATTAATGTGAGGCTCAAATATATGGAAAAATTATATTTGGTATGTGCTATCTTTTAGAATCAGAAATAATTCTTATTATTTTTGTATGGAGAATAAAATGATTTAGATAGTAATTTTAACGACTTTATACGGTAGGATTTATTATATTTAATTTATACTTTGGGTGTTATCTATTTGTTATTTTTCTCGTCCTAGTTTTCTTGATTTTCTCTCAATATCTTGGCAAAACTACATCCCCAAAAACAATGAAGAAATCTTATATCGAACTGAATTCTGTTAGAAATTAGATCCACTATATTTCCCTCTAAAAGGCCTTATTAGAGAGAGAGGACAAAGTATTGATAAACAGAAGCCAAGATCATTCACCAAGCGATGTGGGATAGAGACTTCAAGACGTCCCCTCATGTGTAGGCCGGAATGAGCATCAGATCTTAACACGTGGGCTAGATAGTGGGCAAGACCCACATCAACTTGGGTAAGCTCTGATACCATATTAGAATTTAGATCCTCTCATATTTCCCTCTAAAATGCCTTATTAGAGGGAGAGGGGAAGAGTATAGATAAACAGAAGCCAAGATCATTCTCCAAACGATGTAGAATAGAGACTTCAAGACGCCCCCTCACGTGTAGGCCGGAATGAGCATCGGATCTTAACACGTGGGTTAGATAGTGGGCAAGACCCACATCAACTTGAGTAGGCTCTGATACCATATTTGAAATTAGATCCCCCCATATTTCCCTCTAAAAGGCCTTATTAGAGGGAGAGGGGCAGAGTATAGCTAAACAGAAGCCAAGATCATTCCCCAAGCGATGTGGGCTAGAGAGTTCAAGAAATGTAGAACTATGAATATTATAATCTAGACAAGAAAATTCATTCAAAACATGTAATATTTGATAGTCGAAAATTCTTAGCAATACATCACTTTTATTATAAGATTTTCGTCCTATCAAGGAAGTGATTTTTGTAGAAATATTGGAAGAGAAAACTCAAGGAGAATAGTAAGAGAAAAAGTAGCAAACTGATATTGCTTAATTCATGTAAATAAGTGTATCAAGGAGAACATGTAATTTTCTTTCTTTGAAGTGTTGTGAAAGTGCAAGTATTCTGCCAATGTTAGAATGTCAATGTTAGAGTAACATTAACTGACATAATCTGTTTTACTATCTTGCTGTGAATATCTTTATCTATTGTTTTGTCTTATTCACTCGACTAATCTAGTTCCACAGTTGTGATTATCTTTGGTTATTATTCAGGAAACAAACTTGACATAGATTGATCACTCAAAGTTTGCATAAAGAAAAGTTTCCTTAATTAAAGCTAGCCGCTTAGCAAATAAGGAAGGAAGAGTTCGAGTGCAACTAGAAAACTTCCAAGTTGAGTTCTGATTTGAAGGGGTCTTTCCTAAGTTAGTTCACTAACGATGGAACTATTATTCAAGAAGAACGCCGAGAACAAGGAAGAGGAGTCTGACAAGGAAATTGGAAGAGTAACCAAACCGTGTACAACACACCTTGAAGATCAAGTCAAGAACCTATATATAGGTGTGAAGTACATCAAGACAAACACGAATACAAGAGCGATAATCTCCCATGAGGAAATCTTTACAGTCGAGTGTCTTTGTTTTGCTTTTGCAAAGTTTGTGAGTTGTTATATTAGTTCTAGGTTTAGAATTAAGAAAGCAATTATTGTCTGCCTTGTTGAGTTCGAGCAATTCGAGAGTGAGGAGCTTGAGAGTTGTGAGAAACATATTTTGATAAACCCTTGTGGTATTTCGCCTACGGCTCGAAAGATCATATTAATATATTATCTTCTTAAAATTACATCTACTTGTGTTCTTTACTTATCCGTTGCGTTATATTCTATATTAGGTAAATTTGTGCTAACGATTAACTGTTGTTAAACGGATGTTAAGATAACATCGGAGTCCAACATCAGCTTAATATTGGAAGAGTTGATCAGTGTTAGACTAACATCAAGGTTAAGACTGTGCGACAAGTATCAAGTCCCGATCCACAATTTCATGTTAGAAAATATCCTACTCGCAATTGCAGATCAGAGAGAAAGTTCTTCATAATTAAAATTAAATGATATAAATAATAGCTCTAAGTAATGATTAAAATTACCTTTTCATCTTCTGTATAGAATATAAAGAATAGTTCTAAGTATTGGAAAATTTTGGAAACTTTATATGTTAAAGACTCCAGGAATTCATTTGGATACAGTTGGAACAACACTTGCTTTGTTTGTATTTTACTTTTTCCAGAAGGAACGAATATGAGATCAATGATGCTAATTTTAATGTGCTGGTTGATTAACAAAGCAGTTGTGAGCAGTCATACGCTGATTTTTCTCAGGCTTCACTTAGACCCCACGGCACCCCTGTCATCTTCACCACTTATTATACTTATTACAAGATATAATTTTAATTGCAATATTACGTACACCTCTATCTTCTAAGTATATATACACAACAAAATATGGAATTCAATTAGCAACAAAGTAAACCTTATTCACAGAATCACTGTCCCCATTTGCTTCAAGAAAATTTTTATTTTACACTGTACTTTGAGTAACAATATACTTTGACCGATGTTACATTACTACTAACCACTAAGGGAGGCAACACGGTCATGTATATGCTATTTCTTTTATACATTGATTGATCACTGTGACTGGAAAAAATTTGCAGTAAACTATAAAAGTATTTCTTGCTGGCAGCATTAGATCGGGAAGTATTTATCACCTGACATTCAATGTCTCCTGTGACTGAAGATATCCGGTTCACTAATATTAGCTCAGCATTTTCTGCATAAAAAATTGAATTGTCAGCAATCAGCACCACTTAGCCAAAAAGCTAATGTAACGCTATTGTTGAGAATATATATTATCTCACATTGTTTGGAGATGGTCTTGGTTTAATATTAATAAAGAGAAGTTCCCCTTCCACTTAACAAGGCCTTTTAAGTGGAGTAACATGGGCTTCAATTTCTATCATGGTATCAGAGCCAACCCAAGACGTATGTTGGGCTCCGCGACCTACTCACGTGATGGCACCGAAGATAATTACCGGACCACACATGAGGGGAGTGTTGAGAATATATATTATCCCACATCGCTTGGAGATGGTCTTGGATTAATGTTAATAAAGAGAAGTTCCCCTCCCACTTAACAAGGCCTTTTAAGTGGAGTAACATGAGCTTCAACTTCTATCAGCTATAGATCTTACTCTTACAAAGAAGAATGTTGATTATATCTCTAATGTAAACTACATATTAGAGATTGACCAGGAATTAATAATGATACATGTTGACAAAACTTTTTCCGGAGTGGAACGAATTTCAGGTGGATGAGAACACTTTAATCTGTTAAAATCTACTTAATAGCACGAGCAGAACAAGATTTTCTCTCCATGTTGTGATCTATTGCGCATCTGACTTATACATAAAACAGAAGCTTAGTCATTTTATTTCCACGACTGTTGCATAAGCTGAGCTGTTAGGAAAAGTCATTTTACTTCAACATCGTAGTAACTAAAAGAAAGGCAATAGGGTAAAAGAAAATATACCTCTATGGAAAGACCTCAATTGTTGCATGAGCGGAGCTTTTGGGATAAGACGGGAGCAAGCGGTTCATTTCAGCCACTGGCATCACTGGATGAGTTTCAGCAACGACCAACAGCTTCTCAAGGTTGTTTGTGCTCTTTATTAAACTATGAAGCATTTCTAGAAGAATCTATAGTATTCTAAATATATCTATGTAATTGTAATAATAATATGGATGAATCTAGAGTAGTCCATACTACACTAGTTAAAGAATGTGCTAGAAATATTCAAGGAATCCATCTAGAGAATTCATGTATAATATCTAGCAAAGAGTAGTCTAGAAATGATGCATGGGGAGGATTCTAGAGATCTCTTCCCACACCTATAAATACACCCCTTGGGTGAATCTTGTAAACCATCCTAAAAACATTTGAGCAATACAATCTAAAGATTTTGGAGATAAGTACTCCATATTCTAAACAGTCACTACATCTAAAATTACATTTCTCCTCCGCTATCCACATAAACACAAATACAAATCTTCACTATCCTACAAAACCTCTATCATATATAAATCTCCTATTTTCTAACAAGTGGCATCAGAGCTTGTTCGATCTAGAACATGCGTCATGTCTAATCCTCGCATTATGGAATCAACTCCATTGTGCAATGGAGAAAACTACGACTATTGGAGCATTATGATGAAGACATACCTCGAGTCTCAAGATCTATGGGATGTTGTTGAAGAAGACGTTATTATTCAAGACGGGGCCGAGTCTTCGGCTAGTGAGGTAAGATCCAAGAAACTAAGACGCCAAAATGCTAGAGCTCTTTCTATTATTCAATAAGGCATTAGTGAATCTATATTTTCAAGAATAAGAAATGCCACCACCGCAAAGCAAGCTTGGGACACCTTAAAATAGGAATTCCAAGGTAATGCTAAGGTGAGAACTCTTAAATTATAAGGCATGAGAAGAGATCTAGAAAATCTTAAAATGAAAGATTCGGAGCGTGCCAAGGATTATTGTTCAAAAGTTATCGAGATCATCACCCAAATGAGAGCTTATGAAGAAAACATTTCCGATGAAAGAATTGTCGAAAAGATTTTGATCAGTCTTCCTGAGAAGTACGATCCCATCGTAGCCGCTATTAAGCAGTCGAAGGACCTATCAACAATGACAGTCATAGAACTAATGGGCTCCCTACAAGCACATGAGCTAAGGATGAATAGGCGACATGAAGGCTCACTTGAGAGTGCCTTTCAATCAAAGCTCAACATCAAAAACAAGAAATCAAGAAACGAAGGAGGCTCGCGAGGATGGCAAAGAGAAGAAAAGCGCGAGGAGACCAAAGGTGAGTACCCTCCTTGCCGAATATGCAAGAAAACTAATCACCTAGAAAAAGATTGCTACCATCGAGAAAAGCCACAATGTAGAAATTGTAAGAAGTTTGGGCATGTGGAGAGGAATTGTCAATTGAAGAAGAACTATCAAGCCAACTACTCAGAAGATCAACATGAGAAGGAACATATCTTCTATGCATGTCAATCTGCAATCGAGAAGAAAGAAGAAGGATGGTACATCGATAGCGGATGTAGCAATCACATGGCATCCAACGAGAGGATCTTTGGTGATCTAAACACATCGATCAAGACTAAAGTTAAGATGGGCAATGGAGAATTGGTGGAGGCGAAAGGTAAAGGTATGGTTGCCATCGAAACAAGGAAATGTACACGTTTTATCAAAGACGTTCTCCTAGTACCTAGTCTTGATCAAAATCTGTTAAGTGTTGGCCAAATGATGGAGAACGGATATTCGTTTCACTTTGAGGGGGATTTATGTCGAATTCATGACTTGAAAAATAATGTGGAGGTTGTTGAAGTGAAGATTGGAAGAAACAGAAACTTTTCTATTCACTGGCAATATTCAAAACATAAAGTCGTGGTAGCAAAACATGATGACACAAGCTTATGGCATTGGACATTTGGACATTTTAATCTCAATGCCATACGACTACTTCATCAGAAGAAAATGATGAGAGACCTCCCACTTATAAACGAGAAGGAGAATGTTTGCGAAGGGTGCATGCTCGGGAAGCAACATAGGTAACCATTTCCAACGGAGAAATCATGGCGAGCAACACAAATATTGGAGCTTGTCCACACTGACGTATGCGGCCCAATGCGAACACCTTCCCATTGTCAAAATAGGTACTTCATCCTCTTCATAGATGACTATACAAGAATGACTTGGGTATATTTCTTTAAAGAGAAATCAGAAGTATTTGGAATCTTCAAGAGATTCAAGAACTTTGTTGAGAAACAAAGCGGTCACACGATTAAAAAGTTAAGAAGTGATCGAGGTATGGAGTACAACTCTAGAGAGTTTGACAAGTTCTGTGAAGATGAAGGCTTGGAGCACCAACTAACGGTCGCCTACACTCCACAACAAAATGGAGTCTCGGAAAGGAAGAATCGAACGGTGATGGAGATGGCAAGATCCATGCTCGCTGAGAAAGGATTGCCAAAGATGTTTTGGGCAGAGGCTATCTACACCTCAGTCTATCTACTTAATAGGTGTCCAAGAAAAGTAGTACTCAATAAGACACCAATTGAAGCTTGGTCTGGACAGAAGCCTTTCGCCAAACATCTTAGGGTCTTTGGATGTATATGCTATGTCCACATTCCTTCCGTAAAGAGAGAAAGGTATATTCCTCGGCTATAGCTCTGAGTCAAAAGGTTACAGAATTTTCAATCTAGAGACTAAGAAGCTTGTTACGAGTCGAGATGTTGAGTTCGATGAGCAAGTGGCATGGAACTGGGAAATATAGAATATAGAGAGGAGATGGATATCCACACCAATGGAAGAAGAAGGTGCGAGAGATAATGACGAGGATGACGAACAAAATCCAGGTACAACTTCTATATCCTCTTCAGAAACTAATACTCCAAGACAAAGCGATTCATCACGTGAATCTTCGCCACTAAGGATGAGGTCCCTAAGTGATATATATGAAACTTGCAATTTTACTGTCTTGGAACCACCCAATTACGAAGTAGAATCTAAAGGAAAAGTATGGGTTTAAGCTATAGAGGAAGAGATAAAGTTGATTGAGAAGAATAAAACTTGGGAGTTGGTTGATCATCCAAAAAATAAACAAGTAATTGGATTCAAGTGGGTCTACAAGAGAAAGTTGAATCCTGACGATTCTATACAAAAGCATAAGGCAAGGCTTGTAGCCAAGGGATACACTCAACTACCGGGGATCGACTACACAGAGACATTCGCCTCAGTTGCTCGGTTGGATACGATAAGAGCACTTATTGCTCTTGTCGCACAAAAACAATGGAAAGTCTTCCAACTTGATGTGAAGTCAGCTTTTCTAAATGGAGAGCTACAAGAAGAAGTATACGTCGAGCAGCTTGAAGGATTCATGACCAAATAAGGAAAAGTCTTACTACTCAAGAAAGCACTATACAGGCTTAAGCAAGCACCTCGAGCCTGGTATAGCAAGATCAATGGATATTTTATCGACCAAGGATTCAGGAGGAGCAAAAATAAACCAACTCTCTACATAAAGTCCCAAGGTAACACCAATATACTCATCATCTCTCTTTATGTTGATGACTTAATCGTCACAGGGAATGAATATAAAGCTAATTGAAGAATTCAAGAAAGACATGATGAACACATTTGAGATGAGTGACTTGGGATTGATGCATTACTTTCTTGGAATGGAGATAAGCCAATAAGAAGAAGGTATCTTCTTATCACAAAAGAAGTATGTCGAGGATATGTTGAAGAAATTTAAGATGGAAGAATGAAAACTCGTTGCCACTCCATTGGTTCCGAGTGATAAGTTAAAGAAGGAAGATGGAACAAAGCAAGTAGATGCATCCATCTATCGTAGCCTAATTGGAAGTCTACTCTACGTAACAGCTACGAGGCCCGACATCATGTACGCGACAAAGTTTGCTATCAAGATTCATGCAGAGTCCAAGCCAAACACATTTTGGAGCTGCAAAGAGACTCCTCAGATATCTGCAAGGAACAAAGACTTTTTGCATATGGTATAAACCAAGCTCAGAAGGAAACCTTTCAGGTTTCACTGATAGTGATTGGGCAGGATCTATGGATGATATGAAGAGCACGTCTGGGTATGCGTTCAAGCTTGGCTCAAGTATAATATCATGGGATTCAAAGAAAAAAGAGTATGTTGCACAATCATCAGCCGAGGCAGAATACGTTGCAGCAGTAGGAGCAGCTTGTCAAGCTATATGGCTAAGAAGAATACTTGAAGACATGGGACAGCCACAAAATGGGCCTACAGAGATCTACTGTGATAGTAAATCAGCTATAGCAATGGCTAAGAATCCAGTTCAACACAATCGAACGAAGCACATTGCTATCAAGTATCATTTCATAAAAGAATTCCAAGCAAGTGGAGATATTGAGATGATGTATTGCCCCACGGAAGAACAACAAGCCGATATCTTCGCGAAGGCACTTTCAAGAGATCGATTTCAACTGCTAAGGAGTATGCTTGGAGTATCCGAGAAATGCTTCAAGGGGGAGTATTAAACTATGAAGCATTTCTAGAAGAATCTATAGTATTCTAAATATATCTATGTAATTG
Organism: Linaria vulgaris; assembly: GCA_948329865.1. Classification (NCBI taxonomy): domain Eukaryota; kingdom Viridiplantae; phylum Streptophyta; class Magnoliopsida; order Lamiales; family Plantaginaceae; genus Linaria; species Linaria vulgaris. The sequence continues at coordinate 6,675,130 of OX415251.1, forward strand.
TAATAATAATATGGATAAATCTAGAGTAATCCATACTACACTAGTTAAAGAATGTGCTAGGAATATTCAATGAACCCATCTAGAGAATTCATATATAATATCTAGCAAAGAGTAGTCTAGAAATGATGTATGGGGAGGATTCTAGAGATCTCCTCCCATACCTATAAATACACCCCATGGGTGAGTCTTGTAAACCATCCTAAAAACATTTGAGCAATACAATCTAAAGATTTTGGAGATACGTACTCCATATTCTAAACACTCTAAATTTCTAAACATTCACTACATCTAAAATTACCTTTCTCCTCCACTATCCACATAAACACAAATACAAATCTTCACTATCCTACAAAACCTGTATCATATATAAATCTCCTATTTTCTAAACTCTTCAGCAGAGACGCAGAAAACTGAAAGTTATTAGGATAGCCCGGAAACCAACATAGTTCAATGACTTTGAGTTTAAGGAGACATGGAATACCCCATGGGACAATTTTAAATCTATCCGCAACCTGAAAACCAATGTAACTTCAGAATATACAAAATAAATGTATTCATAAATCAATTTGCTTTCGTGTTAATGGCTTACCTGAAGATGAAGTGATTCCAGGCTTGGCATCATTTGAAGCAACCTTGTCATTGACTCATATGTTAAGGCGGTATGGTGGACTACCAGTGTCTTCAATCGCATGAAGCACAGATTATGAAAATATATTTTTGATGTTGTAAGAGCCTTGAAAGTTTAACCAAAAAATGTTAGGATTATAACTAGAGTCAAATTAAAACAAGATTAAAGTTTAAGTTTGAGACCACAGAATTACACCTGAGATGCTCCAACGTTTTCATAAATCCCTCTAATATGGTATGACCTCTCACTACAAGATCAGTGCCTCGTTCTCCGTACTTAAAGCATGCCTTAGATATTGATAGCGGAACCGGAGTAAAATCCTCGGGTGAGTCACCACAACTTTAATAATGTTGAAGTTTTGGTGCAACTATTCTAATTAAACAACCATTCGAACATCCCCAATCATTATTGAGAAATGTAATCAATGCCGGAGCATTGATTACAACTAATGTAACGTGTTGTATGAGACATTCTACTTTGAATTCTTCTAGTACTGGAAAATTCAGGAACATTTCAGCGGAATTAGAGGCCTCATCGTTCTATTGAGTAATACTGGAATGAAAATTTACCTTCAGGTTCCGAAAACAACTATCCATTCCAGATGTGAACAAGGTGCATGGAAGACGGATATTCAACTTAGTCAATGAAGCGCGGCTGTATAGGTTGTCAATATTTGTCTGGTCCCAAAGATGAAGAACGTGTATTTCCAAATTCTGCACACCGTGCCTCAAAACACGAGATAGGATTTTCCCAGTATTTTGAATCCAACCAGAATTTATAGCAGGAAAGACGGAAACTCTTAATTTGCATATCTTGAGTCGAGCAGACTACTTTGTCTATGAAGGCAGTGAATTCTATAGGCTGTCGATTCGGGCGCGAGTATAGAGTGTATGAAACAATTGAAAACATTCAATATATAACAATGGCTGCTTTTGATATTCCACTAGATATAATTCATACCATCTTGCTAAATCTATGTGTTAAATCGCTTCTAAGGTTCAAAACCGTATGCAAATCATAGAACGACCTAATCTCCGATCCACGGTTCATCAAAATTCATCGTGAAATATTTAAGAATACCAATCCTTGCAATCTTTTTCTTTGCTGAACCACATTAGGTCAAAAACTTTTTCTATATAAATTTGAAAAATAAGAGCTGGAAGTTAATTCAGTGCTGCAACAACCAAGCGACAATGTATTGTGTACGGGTGATGGTTTAGTACTCTTGCGCGACACCGCAACTTGCACGGAAGGAATATTATACCATTTATGGAGTCCATCAAGTAGAAAGCATGCATTGTTCTGGTGCCCTTATATGTGGGACTATTATTGGACAAGATACGGATTCTGTCGTGATCCAAACTCAGGCGATTACAAAGTTGTAGCCATATCTAAGGCGTACTATGTTGTTTTCTCATGTGAAAACAACTCCTGGACAAAGAAACAAAAGTCTCTGTATCGTAGCTCGTATTTTGGCACGTACCCTAATGCAGGGCTCTATATTGATGGATTTGTTTTCTGGATTTTGGAAGACGAGCACCGCTGGCAAGTGAAGGATACAATATTCTTTGATCCTAGAAACAACAAGTTCAAGAAGTTCAGGTGTTATAAGATTCTATTTGACAAGTCTTGGAGGTTGTTTGTGTGCATATGACAAAACGACAAGGGGAAGTTGTATTATACTTCAGATGTGGGCAATCGGAGAACACATAGATTCGTGTTCCTGGTCGGGGTTAAGGACTATCGAGATAATGCAAGGAAATTGTGGTTGGACAAGTAATCCTTGGCCAATGTTTTTGTCCGAAAAGAACGAGATAGTGATAAGCGTCGAGAGATCTGGGCATATAGTGTCTCCTAGTACTTCCTTCAAACATCTTGGGGTCTCAAGTCATTGAATTTGCTGCGATTTTGGTATAGTTCCATATACAGAAAGTTTATTCTTTCCCATTCCTGACTCAACAAGGCTAAAAATAAAACGAAATTCTTTTAGAAATTTGAATATCATCGATGACGACGACGACAAACGCCAGACGTAACACATTTAACTTTGTATTAGGTTTCTATTTTGATTTAAGCAGTTGGGATTATTAAACTTTATTCTCGAGTTTGGTCTATGTTTCAATTGCCATTCTACTATATCTCTTATTCTAGCACTTATTATGGGGTGAAGTGTTTAATTGGTATTTTTCTTTTTGTAATCGAAGAAATAACTAAAAGTCCTTAGGCAACATCAGTTTTCAAAAAATAAATAACATCACGGGGAGGGAAAAGTAGAAAACTAGTCTCTCCATTATTAAGCATCTTGACTTTTGCCACAACGTCAGCTAATGCATTCTCAGTTCTAGCAATCAATCTAAATTCTTGAGTCCATGGCATTCCAAGAAGAGCTCGGAATTCTCCTATTATAGTCGTCAACTCATAATACATATTTGAATTTCAAATCATGGATACAGGGGGAAACTGCATAAAAAAAACCTTGTGGTTTTGAAAACTTGCAAGAAACCTCCTTGTGGTTTGTAAATGGCATAAAACTTCCTTGTAATTTCAAAATCCTATACAAAATCCCCTTGTAGTTTTAAAAATCGTGCACTGAATCTCATTTAAGTCTAACTCCGTTAAAGAGTGGCTTACACTCGCTCTATGCGAGAGCATGTTTTATTGTTGTGTACTTTTTACATATTAAAAGTCTATTATACCCTTTAGAATGATTAGCACCAAATCCCCTTGTGGTTTCAGAACTTGCATAAAACCCCATTATGGTTACCAAAACTTGCACGAAATCCACGTTTTAATTTATTTATTATAAAATAACATATACTTTTTTAACAGTTTTATATATTAAAAAATGTTATGTTTTAATTTCTTTTTTACAAATAAATATATTTTCTTACAAACATAAATATTTACAAATACACAATATATATTTATAAAAAAATAAAGTAAAGACAATTTAAGTATTTGGATAGAAAAGTTAACAGAGGTACTTGAAACTTAACGGAGGGAATTTTGTGCACTTTACAAACCAAAAGTGCAAGTTTTTGAAACCATAGCTAAAGGGATTTTATGCATTTTCCCCAGGTGAAAGTTAACACTACCAGATTCTGGCTCAACTGCAACCGCATTTGCGGTTGCAGATAAGCCCGATGCGGTTGCAGAAAGCCATCTACAACCGCAATGCGGTCTCTATTGTGTAGTTTGGGATGAGCTCGGTCTCTTCTTATTCGAGACCGCGACGCCGTCCTAGAAGAGGGCAATTGCGACCCGATTATCTGGGACCGCGATGGGGTTCCAGATATAATTAGGGACTGCCCCGCGGTCCCAGAAAACGGTTGAGTATCTGAGATCACAACGCGGTCCCAAATACATGAAGAACATCTGAGACCGCAGTGCGGCCCAAATACTTGACCAGCATCTGAGACCGCGTCGCGGTTCCTGAAGTTTGAATATTAACTGCAACCGCAACGCGGTCTCTGATATTCAAAAGGTTTATTGAGACTGCGTTGTGGTTGCAGATACTCTGCAAACGAAATAAAAAAAAAAACAATAATATTTCGGTAAATTACCGGAATAGTATTGGTTTTTTGTAGAAATTGTTGGAGATAATATATAAATATTAAATGCCTCCCCTCTCTAATAGCTTAAGCTTTTAGATGAGATGGCAATTCAATATGGTATCAGAGCTCAGCCCACAAGAGGTCCTGGGTTCGAATCCCTCCGCCACTCGATAATCAAAAAAAGTGTCACGTGACAGGCGTAACAAAAAGATTTACAGCCTGCACGTGAGGGGGCTTGTTGGAGATAATTTATAAATATTAAATGTCTCCCCTCTCTAATAGCTTAAGCTTTTAGATGAGATGGCAATTCAATAGAAATTACATATGAATAATGCCAACAAAACAATATACAAGAACCAATAAATTAAATAATGAGAAATAATTAATGAAATGAATTGAAATAAATGATGAAAGGTAATAAAGATGAACAAGAAAACAAATGAAAGATAAAAAAAATGAAATGGAAAAAGAAGAAGAGAAATAAAATTTGTGATAAAGAAATGAGGATAAGAGTCTTTGATTTTGGATTTGGAAAAGAAAAGAATAGAAGTGTTTAGTGTTTTTATTTTTTTGATTTGAAAAAAAAAAGAGAAGAGTGTTTTTTGTTGATGTTTTGGTGAGGGAAGATTTGATAGTTTTGAAAAAATAAGAGGATAGTGGTGGGTATATGTAGAAAATGGGGTAAAAAATTGAATTTTCGCGAAAATTCAAATTGCCCCATACTCCACCGAGAAATTTGAATTTTTTGAGGTAATTGCAACCGCAACGCGGTCTCTAAAGGTTTTTAAATTACGAATAAGAGTTATTGAGACCGTGGTGCGGTCTCAAATACTATGAATATTATTAAGGACCGCAAAGCGGTCCCTACTACTATGATTATTATTAGGGACCGCTTTGCGGTCTCAATAACTCTTATTTGGAACCGCTTCGCGGTTGCAATATTCACTATTTGAGACCGCATTGCGGTCTCAAATAATATCCATACTTCAAAATCACTATTTTATGGAATTATATCATTGTGTTTGTGATTTTTAGCAACAAACATCAATACTCCATGTGAAATGAACTAATAAATGGTTACAAAACAAGTAATTGAAGAATGAAAGAGTAGATTGAATGTGAAATGATCGTTCGAGTCATTAGTGTTGAACTTATTGTATGTTATATATATCTACTACTCATCATCATTTACACCTTGTTGATTTGTTATTATGAGTTGCTACACAAATTAAAGTATTAATATCATTAAACGATATAATTAGTATATCATCTTACACATTGCATTTGTAACTAGGCATGATATATATATATATATATATATATTTGATCGCTTTTGTTCGAATTCGAGAGAATCTTCATAACGGCTTGTCCCACATATATAATGCTCAAATTTGTAACGTAACATTGAAATTATGGTTGTTTTTACTATTATTAGGCTAGTTTTCAACTAAACTATTAACGTGGTACCTCAAATCATCGAAAACACGTCATTTTGAAGTATGAATATTATTCGTAACCGCACTGCGGTTACAAATACCTTCAATTGCAACTGCGTCGCGGTTTCAAATGATATGCATACTTCAAAATCTCTATTTTATGGAACTATCTCATTGCGTTTGTGATTTTTAGCAACAAACATCCGTACTATATGTGAAATAAACTAATAAATGGTTATAAAACAAGTAATTGAGGAATGAAATAGTAGATTGAATGTGAAATTACCGTGCGATTCATTAGTGTTGAAATTATTGTATGTTATATATATATATATATATATATATATATATCTACTACTCATCATCATACACACCTTGTTGATTTGTTATTATGATTTGCTTCACAAATTAAAGTATAAATATCATTAATCGATTTAATTAGTATATCATCTTATACATTACGATTGTATCTAGCCATAATATATATATATATGATCGTTTTCGTTTGAAATCGAGAGAATCTTCATAACGCCTTGTCCCACCTATATAATGCTCGGATATGTAACGTAGCATTGAAATTAAGGTTGTTTTTACAATTATTAGGGACGTGGTACCTCAAATCATCGGAAAACGTCATTTTGAAGTATGAATATTATTCGTAATCGCACTGCGGTTACAAATACCTTCAATTGCAACCGCGTTGCGGTGGACTCGGGACCACATTGCAGTCCCAATTGATCCAAGACTATCAATTGAGACCGCATCGCTGCCCCAATTACTCCAGGTGATCAATTGAGACCGCTTCGCGGTCCGAATTGCGTAGCAACCGCAGTGCGGTTGCCTTGCGGTCTCAATTGAGACCCAAATCTTGAGTGTAAGGAGCCATTGATGGCAAGTTTATTTTCAATTCATACATATGGAAATTCCTGTATGTGTAAATCAGAAAGTGATGTTCAACTCCTAATTTCTTATTTTTGAGGTTACGTTGTTAATATTTATACCGGGCATAATTTTGATACTTTTCACAAAAAACGTTTGGCATAGAATTATATTGGACGCTCGGCGAATTTGAATTCAAATTGATTTCTGCATATTCAGATAAAAACCATTAAACTGTATTATGCTCCTTAATTCTCGTGAAGATCGTGAAACATATTCTTATATTTTAGCCCAATTACCCGTATGTACAGAATATAACAAAGTTCATGTGTGATAATTTCATTAGCCATAATTTAATGTCTTACGCTTTACGCAATCCTATTATATTTTCAGTCTTCTTCAGTTTATGGATAGTACGTTTGCAAAATTCTTACATTAATATCTTATTTCTGCTTTGCTTTTGCATGTATGTTAATTATATGTTATGCGGAGTAATTTCGTTTAACCTAACGTCCACGCCAAACTAACCGAAGCTTCTTATTGGTAACAAGATAATTTTGAGTTCTAGAAACCTGCACTGAAAAATACGGCACTTCAACGAGGTGAGGGCGGACTCGATGTATGCACTCCGATGCATAAGTCAGTTAATGCCCGTTCAGAGGTAAGACTATAAACAATTTATTGCTCGAATACAATGTTATCGAATAATTATTATAAATCATATTACACAGCACATAAGAAATAGTCAAGTAAGTCGGACGTTTCTGCCAGGTCGGGCATTAAGAGTTTGATATGGATTGAGAATTTATGATTTCAGACTGAGCTTTGAACTAAGCCAAGCTGCATAAGTATGCCTCGGAGGGAATCAAATAGGTCGGGCATTAAGCGTTTGATGTGGATTGAGAATTTATGATTTCAGACTGAACTTTGAACCAAGCCAAGCTGCATAAGTATGCCTCGGGGGGAATCAAGCCAAAATGTAGTTCATTTTTTTATATTATTGTCGATCATGGTCAGAGGTGAAGGTCAAACCTTTGCAGTTGATCCTCTGCACATTGGATATTAGTTGATGACTCAACATCTGTTGTTGATAACTGGACATTATGCGGCTTTACAGTTTAGTTCATAACTCTTTCTTTAGATGCAAGATTGACAAACCGCTTCTTGATCTGTAAACTAGATTCAAAGGGCTTTCAATTGGTATAAGCCATCAGTTCGATTGGAGCCGAGTTTGTTAGAAGATGAGTTTGCATACATGAGCCGAATTGTTGAACTCATATGCATGAATAATTTTATGAATTGATATGCATGAGGTTTATGTTGGCTACAAGGTAAAGTAGTAACATAGTTTCATTCTTTTGTTGTTGGGAGGCAATTCTGAAGATCCAACATGTATAGCTTGCACATAAGCTTCCCCACAACTATAACTTTCTTGGTCTGAAGGTCCTATAATAGGCAGTTTGTAGGATAGAAAATGTTAGATTAGATAGAAAGATATTGTATTATCTCCTGTAAAGATATGATTAGATTGTTTCCATATTTGATAGGATTAATTCCATAGTTGATAGGACTCTTGTATTGTATATATACACTAGCTTGATTAATGAGAATCCCATCGAGGAATAATATCTTTCATGGTACAATGCCATATTCTTCTTTTTTCTTCTCTCCTAAATCATGACCAACCCTAGCGACGGCAGCCATACATCCCACAGCGCCGCCTCTTCTCCCTTCTTTGGCGCCTCCTCGACCACCACCAAGGAACCCTCAAAATTCCATCCGGCTTTAGCCATCTCTAACGTTAAAAGCTTCATTCCCATCACGTTAGATTCAGAAACTAGCCACTACACATCATTGTGCTTCATTGTGCTTTAATGGATTTACGGGACTATCTCCCTCGACCTCCTTCATCATGTCATGGAGAAAAATTCCACCGCCTTAAGTTTTTGAAACCGTGTTGCTAATTTGTTTCAAGACAATAAGAACTCTCGTGCCGTTCATCTCAAGAACCAATTCTCTCAAACGGTTCTTGACGACTTCCTGAACGTCACAGCTTATTGTCAGAAACTGAAGATGTTGGCCGACCAACTCACCAACGTCAGTGCACCAGTCATGAATCATCATCTAGTTCTCCAACTAGTGGCTGGACTAAGCGACGCCTACAATAGGGTCGCAACCCTCATTCAACAAAGCGACCATCTTCCGCTTTTCTCCAAGGCATGTTCCATGCTAAAGCTAGAGGAAACCAGGCTCTCCAAGCGTGTCGCTCGCACCACAGACGCTGCTTAAATCATCTTTGAGCCACGGTAAGAAGGGCGGCGTTTGCGGTGCGAGCGGCCCGCTTGGACAGGCGGGTTTCCTCCAGCGTCAGCATGGAACGCCCGTGGACCGCAGCAATGGGCCGCACCTCCAGCGCCCTACCTAAACGCACCTTGGTCTCTGTGTCCCGTGCCACAGTCTCGACAGTCGGGTATTCTCAGGTTGCGTCCCTCGCAGGCATATCACGCAGCCCCTTCGAACACTTACTATGCCCCGATCGATCTTGAGGCTGCTATGCATACTCTCTCTCTCTCTCTCTCTCTCTCTCTCTCTCTCTCTCTCTCTCTCTCTCTCTCTCTCTCTCTCTCTCTCTCTCTCTCTCTCTCTCTCTCACTCCTCAAGACGACAATTGGAACAAGGACACGGGAGTGACGTCTCACATGATGTCCAATCAAGGTACTCTCTCGGTTTACTTTAATTCGAGCATTCATTCTAACAATACTGTTGGTAGTGGTCATATGATTCCCATCTATGGTACGGGTTTTGCGGTTTTTCCTCCTCCCCTCCCACCCCTCTCTCTCAAAAACGTCCTCAATGCTCCCAAACTCATTAAAAACCTCATCTCTATTCGTAAATTCACTATGGATAATCTTGTTTCTGTTGAATTTGACCCATTTGGTTTTTCTGTGAAGGATTTCAAGACGGGCAATCCCATCATGAGATGCAATAGTCTTGGTGATCTCTACCCCCTCACTCTTCCGTCTCCACCATCGTCATTCCCCTCTCTCTCCTCCTCCACGTGGCACGACGTCTCGACCACCCAGGGACCTATCCCTTACATTTTTTGAGCGCAAATAATCTAGTTAATTTTTCTTCTAAAATTAGTTTTTATTCATCTTGTTCGCTTGGGAAAAACATTAAACTGTCGTTTGTTTCTTCCACGACTGTTACTTCTATGCCCTTTGATATTTTACATAGTGATATATGGACGTCACTTGTTTTAAGTACGTTGGGTTCGCACTACTACATATTGTTCTTGGATGATTACACCGATTTTTTATGAACTTTTCCCCTTACTCAAAAATCTCAAGTCTATAATGTTTTTTTGTCACTAACTAATTACATTATAACTCAATTTGAACGTGACATCAAAACTCTCCAATGTGACAATGGTACTAAATATAACAACCCCGCGTTCCACTCCCTCTTCTCCTCACGAGGCATGCAATTTCGATTATCTTGTCCTCACACCTCTTCTCAAAACGGCAAGGTTGAACGAAAAATACAAACAATTAACAACATGATGCGCACCCTCTTAGCTCATGCCTCCATACCGACCCAATTTTGGCCTCACGTTTTACAAACCGCCACTTATCTCCTCAACATCCTCCCCAAATCACGCCTCAGATCCAAAACGCCTTTTCGACTCCTTTTCCAAAAAGACCCCCTACTCTCATCTACGTGTGTTTGGGTGCTTATATTTTCCTTTTTTTCCCTCTACTACAATCAATAAACTCCAAGCCCGGTCCACTCCTTGCGTCTTCTTGGACTACCCTACTAATTATCGTGGTTACAAGTGTTATAACCTAGCCACGAAACAAATTATTACGAGCCGCCATGTTGTGTTCAATAAAAACACTTTTCCTTTTGCTCAACCTAGTCCAAATTGTTCCCCATCTTATGAGTTCCTTGACATACCGATCTCTCCCATATTACAACAACAACTCCAACACTCGGCCTCACACCCCTCAAACGTTGCCCAACCACGTTCTGTTTCCAATGTTTGGTCCCAATGTTGCCCCAACATTGGGGCAATATTACAACCAGGAACTTTAGCACCTATCTTTGGACCTTCTGTTCCCGATGTTGGGTCCCAATGTTGGCCCCAACATTAGGAAAACATTGCAACCAGAAGCTTTGGCACCTATCTTTGCACCTTATATTCTCAATGTTGGGTCTCCTCAACTCGCGGCTAACCCTTCTCCAGCCTCACGGACCATCTCTCATACCTCACCTCCATCGTCATTACCTCCTCTCTCTCCTCAAATGGCCACCCGTAGCAAACATGGCATATTTCGTCCCAAACAACTCTTCAATCTCCATTCTTCTCCTTCTCAATCACCTATTCCTATTAATCCTTCCACCGCATTGTCTGGCCCTAATTGGAAATCCGCTATAATTGATGAATATAATGCTCTTATTAAAAATAAGACGTGGTAGTTAGTCCCTCGCTCCCCCCCCCCCCCCCCCCCCCAATGTCAATATCATTCGTTCTATGTGGATTTTTCGTCACAAGTTTCACTCTGATGGTTCTTTTGAGAGGCATAAGGTACGTCTTGTATGTGATGGCAGGTCTCAACAAGTTGGAGTCGATTGCGAGGAAACATTCAGCCCCGTGGTTAAATTGGCTACTATTCGCATGGTCCTTAGCATCTCTCTTCTCCCATTGTTGGCCCATTCTTCAGTTAGATGTCAAGAATGCCTTCTTCCATGGTAATCTTAATGAAACTGTCCATATGCATCAGCCCATGGGATTCCGGAACTCTTCTTATCCGGACCACGTGTGTCTCCTTACGTTCACTTTATGGTCTCAAACAAGCCCTCGAGCTTCGTACCAAAGGTTCGCTGATTATGTTGCTTCTATTGGTTTCTTCCATAGCACATCGGATCATGCTCTCTTTATCTATCATCGTGGCAAGGATACGGCCTACCCCTTATTATATGTGGATGACATATTGTTCACGGCTTCCTCCACTGATTTACGCCTCTCTATCATGCGTCGCCTCTCCTTCGAATTTGCTATGAAGGACTTGAGCACTTTAAGTTATTTTATGGGCATCGCTGTCACACAAGATTCACACGGCCTCTTTCTCTCTCAACGTAAGTATGCCGAAGAGATTGGGGATCCGACTCACTTTCGTCGCCTTGCTGGAGCTTTACTGTATCTCACCTTCACCCGCCCCGACATATCCTATGCGGTTCAACAAATTTATCTTCACATGCATGACCCTCGCTTGGAACATATGCAAGCTCTTAAGCGTATTGTTCGTTACGTGCATGGCACTTTGCACCTCGGCCTTCATCTTTATCCTTCTCCCGTTTCTTGGCTTATTTCTTACACGGATGCCGATTGGGGTGGATGACTCGATACCACTCGCTCCACTTTGGGGTATTGTGTCTTCCTCGGTAGCAACTTGATCTCTTGGTCTTCTAAGCACCAACCTACTTTATCACGTTCTAGAGCCAAGGTCGAGTACAGCGGTGTTGCAAACATTGTATCCAAATCTTGTTGGATATGCAATCTTCTATTGGAGCTTCATCATTCGATCCCCTCTGCCACTCTTGTCTTTTGTGACAACGTGAGTGCCATCTACCTCTCGGGGAATTCGGTCCAACACCAGCGTACCAAACACATTGAGATGGCTATTCACTTTGTTCGTGAGAAAGTCGCCCGTGGTCAAATCCGCGTTCTTCATGTTCCATCCCGCTATCAAATAGCGGACATTTTCACCAAAGGGCTTCATCGCGTACTTTTTGAATATTTTTGATTCAGTTTTAACGTTCGAGAACCTCCCGCTTTGACTGCGGGGATGTGTTAGATTAGATAGAAAGATATTGTATTATCTCTTGTAAAGATATGATTAGATTATTTCCATAGTTGATAGGACTCTTGTATTGTGTATATATATACTAGTTTAATTAATGAGAATCCCATCGAAAAATAATATCTTTCAGAAAATGCATCTCAGATGTGAGTCAAGAGTTAGTTTAGAAACTAATATCAAATTGGACTTGAACTCGGGCATATGTATAGCACTCCTCAATTTAAGAGAAACGCTAATGGCCACATCTCCTATGTGATTAACCAATTTAATAGAGCCATCTGGTAAGAGAATTGGAGCAGGCTTAGGTACTTTGAGCAGAGTTTCAAACATAGATGATTTTACCACCATGTGGTTAGAAGCTCGTGAGTCTAGTATCCACATATCAAGAGGGAGAGAGGAGTAAAGGAGGTACCAGCAAAGTCTCTGTTGGACATTTTAGTTATTTAATAACAATGCCATTATTCGTTAAACTATTATACTGGTGAGTCGGGGAGTTTCGTAGATCAGAATCGTGCAAAGTAAACCCCCGAAAAGAGATAGCTCGTCTTACCCGACAAGATTTCAAGGTTCCCAGGTAATTGGTGGGTTCACAACGGTCCCGCTTAAGAACCAATTACCTTTGATAGAACCGCACAACTCCGCCGCCAATAGTTTAATGAATAATAACGTCGATACTACTACCGAAATAAATTTACGCAGCGGAATTACGAGACATAAACAATAAATTATTTATACCTTCATAAGTCGATAGTAGCGTTCCTTTTGTGTCGTTGATCCTTCATGTCGAACCCGGCGGCGAAACCTTTGAGTTCCTCGATCTCGGCAGTGGAATATATTACTAGAATAATATTCTTCCGATCCACGAACTAAAAACCCCGATGATCGAAAATACAAAGAGAGAGAGAGAGAGAGAGAGAGAGAGAGAGAGAGAGAGAGAGAGAGAGAGAGAGAGAGAGAGAGAGAGAGAGAGAGAGAGAGAGAGAGAGAGAGAGAGAGAGAGAGAGAGAGAGAGAGAGAGAGAGAGAGAGAGAGATTGCTAGAGAGAGATAGAAGAACTTGTTCTTCTTTTTGGTGTTTTTTTCATACCAATGTTGCAAGCCTATTTATAGGCCAAATGGGAGACAAGAAGAATAAATTCCACTTCATCATCTTAACCAACCTACATGAACAACTAATTGGATTAGTTGAACCACACCATTGCCCACATGGGTGTTAATGGACAACATGGTTGGCAACATCTCCCACACACACATAGTGGGCACAACCCAATCGTGCATCTCTCTGTGTATTTTCATTGTCTTCATACTAGTTAATAGTTCGTGCGACCACCGAGAACACATGTAAGTTTGGGAGTACTACACCAAATCTTATGTGAAAGAAAACCAGCGTAGCACAATCCCTATGTCTTCTCGATATGCCCTAGACTCATTTGATTACATTAGTTAAACGAATGCCTAATCCCTCAAGAGGTTGAACCTCAAGGCCATACTTTAACTCCAAACTCTCATGATATGTTCCATAACAATTTTGCATACTTAACGCGCAATTGTTCGTTAACGATGGACACTATCAGGGATGCGATATCAAATTGTCTTCATTTGCCCTCATGTCAATCGATTTTGGTTTGGCTGCTTTCCCAATAATGCCTCTTTAGACCGAATCAATCATGGTCATGGATAACATTCTAAAGTAGCTAGCATCAAATCCTCGATGTCATGACATAGGCAAAAGTCAATAAGGGCATTAAAAGATATGTAACTCACACAGTGAGAAAACAGGGGATTATTCACTCACTCTTGCAAATGGTCGTCCAAGCCCATGTAGTATGAAACACATGCTGCGGTGGAATACTCTTTACGCATAAAAGAGTGTATGTCTATCGACACCGCACAGATCTTAGCCCAATCACCCTAGTGACTAGCTTGAGTCCATCACTCGTTCGCTTCGCATAGTGACGAAGAGATCTCACATCTGGCTTACTACACATGCTATATAGATTTTGGGAGAAATCTATGTTCGATCCTTAACATCAAGGATCTCATCTTAATATCAAAGTAAGGCGATGTATACTTGTATCAACCTCTCAACTCATCTTCTGCAAGACAAGTAAGGGACATATTTATCTCATCTCTGCTCGTTCATCTAGCGCCAGAGGTGATCGCTCGTGTGAGAGAGCCGATCATGCCTGTTGACATACTTCAGTGTGTGTATAAACATAAATGCTATATGGAATTAAACTTGAAATGAACATCATATTGCATTAATATCCAAATGAAGTAAACAAATTAAGGTCAACTAAAACAATCTACGCGATCCCAATCGACTGGAATCTGCTTACTAGCCCAACTGCATAACAAATATATGGGTGAGTACACATCATTGCATACATCAAGCTCCCAACGGCACTAACATAAGGAACATGAACCATTTGCTCTTTTTCGGATTGAGTCTTAGGATACATTTCTTGCCATAAGCTCTCACCTTTGGCGATAGGGGTGTCGATAGGTTTGCAGTTTTGCATCTGGAAGCGCTCTAGAACCTTCTTCAAGTAAGTTTGTTGAAACAAACTAAGAAGTTTGTTAGAGCGATCTCTAGAGATCTTAACTCCCAGAATGTATTCTGCTTCACCCATGTCTTTCATTTCAAAGTTTGAAGACAACCACTCTTTAGTGGTGACAATCATCCCTTTGTCATTACCCGCCAATAGAATATCATTAACGTACAATGATAATATTATGAAACTCCCTTTGGACCGTTTGACATACACACAATGGTCTTCTTCAATCATCGTAAACTCATTCGTAAGAATAGCTCGATGAAATCTTAAGTACCATTATCTAGATGATTGTTTAAGGCCATAAATGGATCTTTTAAGCTTGCACACTTTGCGCTCTTGATCCTTGACCTCAAACCCCACTGGTTGATCCATATAGATCTCTTCATCTAGTTCTCCATTGAGAAATGCTGTCTTTACGTCCATCTGGTAGAGTTCCAGGTCCAGGTGAGCTACCATAGCTAGGATTAGGCGAATTGAGGCAAACCTTACAACTGGAGAGAAGGTTTCCTCGTAGTCTATACCCTCTTGTTGGGTATATCCTTTCGCAACTAATCGAGCCTTATACTTATCCATCGATCCATCCGACCTGCGTTTAAGCTTGAGAACCCATTTGCTCCCTATAGCTTTACGCCCAGGCGGTAGATCGACCAAGTCCCAGACTTGGTTTGTCCTCATAGACTCCATCTCATCTTTCATTACTTTTAACCATTCTTCTTTAACAGGGGATGTAAGAACTTCCTTGAAATTCTTAGGTTCTCCATCATCCTGCGGAGCTACCATAAAAGTTTCCCCTTCAATCTCAAAACGACGACAGGGTATACTTTCACGTGAGCTTCTACGCAGCTGGGAGACTTGTGATTTCTCTTCAAGTGTAAAGCTCCCACTCGGAGTCAAGTCACTCCCATTGTCCCTAGGAGTGTGAAGATTTTCTTTTTCATTCTCAACTTGGCGACTTGGGGTCACTTCCTCTGAAATCTCTTGGAGTTCTAGACTCTTATTAACGTCACCCCTGTTAGGGAATTCGTTTTCAATGAAGTCCACGTCTCGTGACTCAATTTCAGTTACACTACCATCCTCACGTTCTCCAAGCATAACATAGCCCTTAGAGTGTTCAGAATATCTTATAAAGATACACTTATTTCCTCTAGGACCTAGTTTCCCATATCTATGAGAACTACTGAGAACGTATCCCGTAGAACCCCAAGGACGCAAGTTACTCATATTTGGTTTCTCGCATGTCCACAGTTCGTAGGGGGTAGAACTAACTGACTTAGAGGGCACTCGGTTAAGAATGTAGGCAGCAGTTAGAAGAGTGTCACCCCAAAAGGATATTGGGAGACTAGCATGCGCCATCATTGATCTAACCATCTCGAGAAGTGTTCGATTTCTTCTCTCCGCTACACCATTTTGTTGTGGAGAATAAGGCATCGTCAATTGTCTCTTGAGTCCTCTTTCATCACAGAGCCTTTTGAATTGCTCAGATAAATATTCACGACCACGGTTAGTTTGAAGAGCCTTAATGCTCGAATTCAATTGATTCTCTACCATTGCCATATATTGTCTGAAGCACTCAGATGCTTCTGACTTATGGGAGATCAAGTATACATGACCGATTATTCTATAAATGTAATGAAGTAGACACCATCGTGTCTTGCCCTCACATTCATTGGTCCACAGATATCAGAATGAATAAGTTGCAAAGGAAAAGATGCTCTTTTGGCTTTACCGAATGATTTTCTCTTTGCCTTCCCTATCAGACAGTGTTGGCATGTGGGAAGAGAGACATTAGCGAGATTTCCTAATAGGCCTTCTTGAGCTAATCTTGCCATCCGATCTTCCCCTATATGACCCAGTCTGGCATGCCACACGTTAGAATCTACATTTTTCGAAATAGCATATAGAATAATAGATTCATCAATGATAGGGTAATTCAAATCCATTACTACGAAACCATCACGAATAAAACCACGTCCGTACAAAGTGTTCCCAAGAAATATGGAAGCATTATTGTTTTCAAACACAAAACGAAAACCAAGCTTTAACAACGTAACCAAAGAAAGTAAATTTCTTCGAATAGCTGGGGCATACAAAACATCATGTAGTAAAAGAGTGCGTCTGTTGCACAGATCGAGCTTGTACGTGCCGATGCCCAGCACCGAAACCCTAGCTCCATTTTCTACTTTGATGTCTCGACTACCAACAGGTACTCGGCGGTACTCCACATATCCAATTCTATCCCGAGCTATGTGCCCGGTTGCCCCAGAATCTACAATCCACGTAGGAGAGCTATGAGCAACCATAACATGACTAGTTACATAAGCACTTGGGAAAAAATTAGAAAGTACCTTATTCTGCTCAGTGCATTCACGAGCAAAATGACCTTCTTTGTTACAGTTGAAGCATACCCCCTTGGTAGATTTTGCACCACCACGCTTGCCCCTTTTCCGGTGCTGGTTGGTGTTGGAGGTCTTCTGAACCTGACCAGCATGCACTTCTTCCTTTTTCGCGTGCCTGTTGCGTCTGGGCCTAAATGCATCACGCGCTCTGGAAGACTCGGCCACATAAGCATAACCGTTAGCATTAACTGCCTCTAGGCGCTCTGCTTCCAGCTCTAAATGACATGCCGTATCATCAAATGTTTTGATATGCTCACTATGCGTCATAGTTTGGCTCATGGTCTCCCAGGAGCCAGAAAGTGAACGTATCACCGCCTGAACCTGTTGTTCGTCAGTCAACTCGTTACCAGCAGACTTTAATTCATGAATCATTGACGACATAGCTCTAAGATGCTACCTCATGTTGTGGTTAGAGCGCATCTTTTATATGTCAAATCTCATCGTTAAACCACGAAGTCTGGTGGCCGACGTGCCTCCATATCTAGCTTTCACAGCGTTCCATAATTCTTTCGTCGTGCCAAAATTTTCAAATTCACCAATTAGATCATTGTGCATGCTGCTTAACATAGTAAAGCGCGCACATCGATCCTTTTTCATCCAGTTGTCGTAGGCGACAAGGTCTTGTTGGTGCCTTTCAAGATTTTCAGTAGTGCGAGCAGATTCACTTGGAGCCTCAATTGTATGGGTAAGAGTCTCTAGGACCTCTTGCTCGTTCAGGACATACTGGATCTTACGATGCCAAATGTCATAGTTTTCCCCATCCAATTTGTCTCCCTTGTTCAAATCAGCAATGATTCCCTTCGACGCCATTTTCACTACATAAATGGACAATTCGGGATATGATACACACACTAAATAATTTGTCGCGTTTATCTAAAATTAAATAAAAATAATTAATACACATCGCAAGATCAAAAAATTGTTAAGCTTTAGAATCATCTCTTGCGCCACATTGTCCAATTATAATTATTTAATTTAATATTCGCGCAAATTTACTTATAGGAGACTAAACCCGGACAGCCCTTCGGCGCGGAATAGTGCTCACTATAATCCCAAATTATATTTCTCAATTTATAATTAGCAACATAATTAAATAAACAATTTCATTTTATTTATTTAATCCTAACAACGGGTATCGTACAACGTAGGATCAAAATAACCATACGCTCTGATACCAATATTGGACATTTTAGTTATTTAATAACAATGTCATTATTCGTTAAACTATTATGCTGGCGAGTCGGGGAGTTTCGTAGATCAGAATCGTGCAAAGTAAACCCCCGGAAAGAGATAGCTCCTCTTACCAGACAGGATTTCAAGGTTCCCAGGTAATTTGTGGGGTCACAACGGTCCCGCTTAAGAACCAATTACCTTTGACATAACCGCCTTTACCGTATTCTCACTAGTCACACCACAACTCCGTCGCCAATAGTTTAATGAATAATAACGTCGATACTACTACCGAAATAAATTTATGCAGCGGAATTACGAGACATAAACAATAAATTATTTATACCTCCGTAAGTCGATAGTAGCGTTCCTTTTGTGTCGTTGATCCTTCGTGTCGAACCCAGCGGCAAAACCTTCGCGTTCCTCGATCTCAGCGATGGAATATATTACTAGAATAATATTCTCCCGATCCACGGACTAAAAACCCCGACGATCGAAAATACAAAGAGAGAGAGAGAGAGAGAGAGAGAGAGAGAGAGAGAGAGAGAGAGATTGCTAGAGAGAGATAGAAGAACTTGTTCTTCTTTTTTGTGTTTTTTTCATACCAATGTTGCAAGCCTATTTATAGGCCAAAATGGGAGACAAAAAGAATAAATTCCACTTCATCATCTCAACCAACCCACATGAACAACTAATTGGATTAGTTGAACCACACCATTGCCCACATGGGTGTTAATGGACAACATGGCTGGCAACAGTCTCCATAATGAGCAAGATTCACAGTCCCAGAATCATACTATAAAAAGCTCCTCATGAGATTGAAAGGTTCATTTTGCATTGCCTCGGGAATGGCACTGCTTTGTCCAGAATCTTTGGTGTAGGGTGTTGTACTGTTCACAGCATTGGCAAAGTTCTTGCTACCAGTAGAGTCAGAGGAACCAGAAGCCTTCTTTTTCTTGAGTTCTTTATATCAATCAATCAGGTATACCAACCAATTTAAAAATAGTATCCCTGGGTGACTCTTACCCATACAATGATCAGGAATTAAACAATTTAAATCATCCCAAAATTGTTTTAGAGTGGTGTAATATTGAGAGATATTCATTTGAGCCGAGCAGGATTCGCTTCGGAATCGGATAAATTTGACATAGGGGAAGAGAAATGAACTAATAATGACTGCAGCAAGTCACTTAGAGCTCAAATCGAGCTCAGCAATGGTGGAAAATCGCTGGACGGAGGCGATGCTAGGGAGAGAAAGTGGCGAAAGAATACAGTGTTAATTTTAGAGAGTGAAAGTAATTTCATTTATTGATTCAAATGAGAGAGGTTGTACAATCCCCGCTTATAATGGCGCGGGGAAAAGAGGGAAAAGAAACAGAATTAGAATACAGTCAAGCTAATATGTTACACTAATCTAACTAAATGAGATAATATATTTGCAGAACTTCCCTTAATAATTTGACTAATTACAGGCTGGAAATGACAAACAATCTCAATACTTTCCTCCATTAGTATCAATACTGCACGTCATCGTGTAGCATAAGGGTCTAAATTCTTATGCCCTGCTATTAATCCACTGAGAAGCAGTTTGGTTCTATAGATAAAGTGAGATACTTATCTCACTTTATCTCGTTTGGTTCTATAGATTGATTTTTCGGGTAGATGTGAGATATGCCCGAATTTTTTGGTTTTATCTCAGAATTTGTGATAAGTAATCTCACCTCTACCCCAAAGATTAATAATCTTGGTTTTGCCTTATTTTTACTTTTCATTAGAATTCTCCCCTATAAATTTATAAATTACTTCACTTTTCCATTACATAATTATATATAATATTTATTAAAGCTCCAAATTAAAAGTTTGAACAAAAGAATTATATGTTGTATTTATAAGACTCCCGTGGACAACAACTTTATAGTTTATTCGTCAAATATATATAAAAATAATAAAAAAATAAAACTCTTTTTATAGTTTATTTTCAGGTTTTAAGTATTTAATCACATGGCTCATATATTAAATTTTAATTTGCACCATGCAACAAAAAATTCAATTTCGTCTCTCTTACTTTTTTCTTCTTCGTTAAAGGTGATTAAATTATGATAAAAATAAGTCAAAACCTTACGAAATTATTTTATTTGTTTAATAATTTTTAAAATTCTTATTGATTCGTAAAATCAAAATAGAAAAGAAAAAAGATTCTAACTTATTTTCCCCCTCTTTCTCAACCTTATCACCCCCATTTTAAAAATATGTTTATTGTAATAACTTATTTTTATATAATTTTTTGGTAATATATAATAGTGAGAAAAATATACAATATGTCATTGAGTTGAAAACATTAATATGTTTCCACTTTAAGAAAAAAAAATTAAAAAAAAATAGATAGTTGAACGTTAATGACCCAAATCAAACAAAAAATTATTGAGGTAACCATTTATCTTGACACTTATTCTTATCAACCAAACAAGTGACACATATTAGATATCACAGAAATCCTAACTTTTTATCTTATTTTTAATTTATACCATATTTTTGAGATAAAATTTATCATTGAAACCAAACGGCTTCTGAGAATACCAATATGTTGAATGATCAATTAACATGTTAACAGGAGACTCATGTTACATAATAACCATGGCTTTTGCACTTCTTATGGTTGTCCATATGCATTTTGTTTTAGTACTTCATACTATCAGTAACAGGGCGAGTGGGTGACTTGAATTGTTGAGCTTTTATATGAGTAACAACAAAACCAAATAACCTTTTGCGACTTAAGATGAGTAACGGTCCATGTACTAATTTTGAATTTTGAATACTTTACAAATGTCTCCTAGACACATATCGGCAAATCATCTGCCAAAGCAAGAAATGAGATCAATGAATAAATCTTCGCTAAACGGAATGGTGAGGCCACCCATCGAATGATGAAATCCAAATTCTTCTTCGGCTTGACACAACAATTCTTGAAACGTGGGATAGTATAAGTATGACAAAGGAATAACAAAGCGCCTCTTCTCGGATTCCCCGACATAAACAGCAAAATGCCCTTTTGGAACATCAGTTCTTGTTGAGGGCGATCTTTCTCCGGCTGATAAAGAACGTCTAAGAATCTTAGGAATCGCCATTGATGTAATAGAATGATGGACCTTGTAAAATTTAAGGATGTTGTGTAAAGAATAGGAGAGTCGTTGTTGTAGCAAATGATTGTTAAGAAATATGATTCATATTGAGGATTGATTGATGCTAGAAGCTGAGAAATGTTTTGCATTTATCTGGTTTCCTTCATTTATGCTACTTCAGATAAACATCAGAGATTTAATTTGTACAAATAAACATGATTACTTCCAAAATCAATCTTCTTTTATGCTTAAGGCATTATCTTGGTTCAACATATGAAGTAGATCAACTATCCGTATTACAAACTCTGCATTGTGCTTAATGAATACTGGCTTGCAATTGTTCCCTATTACGAATCTTGCTTTTTTTACTTATACGGTGACTAAAAGAAGAAGAATGTCAACGTATGAACTAGTGTAACTGTCCCTTATTACGAATTCCGTATTACAAGATCAATGGCTAAGTGTTATTGCTTGATAGAAATCTTTTGAATTTTATGATAGACATCTAATATAAGAAGAATAATGTCAACTCTGAACTGCCACTTACATTTTGCGACTGATATTGCCCGATAATATCTCTGCAAGGGAAAGAACAATCCTTGCACTGGAACAGTAGATTAGCAAAAGTGCAACAAAATTTCTCGATAATCAGATTACTCAACAACATCGGATGGACATAATTACTAGATACGGCGCAAAAGTAACATCTAGTATTAAATTAAGGAGTAAAATGCAAAAAACTACCCTGTGTTATTTCTAATTGGCAAAAAAACCCCTGTGTTATTTTTATTAGCAAAAACCCCCCTGTGTTATCCATAAATTAGCAAAAAAGCCCCTACTACACTAAATTAATTCGCACATACTGAGATTGATCTCAAAATATGATTTTTATTGTATGTCTTTGATACATATGGAACTAATAATGTTCAAATTAAATTGTATGCATATTTTTGTTTATTAATTTTGAAGAAAACCTTAGTTTTTAGATCTGTAAAAATATAATTACGGTACCGACTAATTTTATTATGTTTTTATACAATTTTAAAAAAATCTAAGAAATTTATAACACGATGCATAATATTTATTGTAACAAGTATATGTTTATTATAAAATTGTAATACTTATAAATCCTTAATTATTGGTACTGTCATTGTAAAATATGTCATGAAGGGGGTTTTTGCTAATTTATGGATAACACAGGGGGGTTTTTGCTAATAAAAATAACACAGGGGTTTTTTTGCCAATTAGAAATAACACAGGGTAGTTTTTTGCATTTTACTCTTAAATTAAGCATTAAATTCAATGGGTTCACTTCTCAGGAGTTAAAACTCTACAACTCAAGGAGCACAGAATCGTATTAAAGAATATGTTATGTAGGAGACGTTTACGCACAAAGAAGCAGCCCAAACACCAAGAGTTCAGGCATCATGCATCCGGCCAATCTCGCTCAGGAGCTCTGCAATAAAATGAGTGTAATTATAAGTTCACAGAAACTCAAAATAATGCAATGTGGTAAGATCAAAAATTTACTTATTACAAACTAAACTAAAAGTACTCATCAAGAAGGATACCTTGGACCAGTGACCTCAACTGTTGCACAGCCCGAGCTTTTAGGACACTTCGAGAGCAAGTGCCTGGTTTTAAACCTTGGCATCAGTGGTTTAAAAGGAACAAAGACAGACAGTTTCTCAAGGTTATCTGCGTTCTTCAGCAAGGACTTAGCAAACTGAATTTGGCCCAGCGTGCCTTTAAACCAAAATAATTGTACAACCTTGAGACAAGAAGCAATACCCGATGGTAAAATGTTCATCTCGTCCACAGTATGATGACAAAGCAACTTTAGAATTAATATGGAACTGTATTACGTACTCACATTTTTTTGTGTCAATGGCTTACCAAATGAAGGTAAAGTGTTTCGAGAGATGGCATCATTTGAAGCACCATCATCAACTTCTCATAGTTTATGACATGATTGAATACAAGTTTCTTCAGTCGAATGAAGCAGGGATGAGGAAAATTGGCATGAAGCAGGGATGAGGAAAATCGGTGTTTGATTCTGTAAGAGCCTTGATATAACAGAACAAGGCAATCCATAGTTAGATAAAACTAAGCACATATTTGTTGAACGTTAACAAAGGATTATTAATCAAATCCAAACTAAAACAAAATAAGTATTGAGACCACGAAGAGCTAACCTTTACGAGTTCTGTTGACATCACTAGATACTCCAAAGTTGACATAAATGCTTTCAATATTGCATGAGCTCTAAATCCAAGAATAGAGTCTGGTCCCCTGTTGATAAAAATTGATTTAGAAATCGATGGTGCAATGAGGACTTATTTATCTAGAAAATTGTCATACGTTTTGAAATGTCCAAGTTTTGCTCCAACAATCTTGATCAGAAAATCATTCATCAAGCGCCGAACAGGAACGTAATACACGAAACTAATTAGTGCGGGAGCATCGATTACAACGGACTTCACGTGGTGACATATCCGACATGTTAGTCTCAATTCTTCTAGAACAGGAAAACTCAATAACATTGCACTAGTATTAGAATTTGCGTCGTTCAATAGAGTAACGCTGCTACTGAGATGTAAGCTCTTTAGGTTGAGAAAACAATTCTTCATGCGGGATGAAAATAAGGTGCAACATAAAATGAGACCCAACTTTGTCAATGATCTACAGTTGTATAGGTCGTCGACATTAACTTCGTGCCTACTTTGAAGACTCTTTATCTCTAAATTATGGACGCCCCGCATACCTTGAAGACTCTTTATCTCTAAATTCTGGACGCCCCTGTTAAGATGATAAATCAGTCCATTTACAGCTATATTCCATTTATAGTATGTTTTCACAATTCCGTTAGTTAGTTAGTAGTTATATTTCTATTTTAGGAAGCTGACAGACTTGTATTAGAATTCTTATTAAGTTGTAATTTCTTCTTTCCTTCTCTTGTAATCCTTTTCCTTCTTGAGTTAGTTAGTAACTAACTATATATACACAGCTACACACGCCACACACATTCATTCAGTTAAGTTGTAACTTCATTATCAAGTTCAATAATATTTTGGTTTTCTTCTTCCTTTCTCTTCTTTACAAAAGCTCAACTGCAATCAATGGCGTTTTTCTTATTTGAGATCACAGTGCCTGACCGCGCTCGTTTGTTCACATGGTATCAGTTTTCCGGTTAAAGATTCCGCGCACGCTATCGTTCCGCTGGTCTTCTCTTCTTCTCCGATCAATCTTTCTGTCTCCGGTGCGCCGTCGATTGAGATCTGATGACGACTCCGGCCTCCTCTGATTCTGTTTCTGCCAGCACTAGCACCACCGCCTCTGTCAAGAATCCCAGCGAGGATTCCTCTTCTGTGTACTACTTAGGTACGCATGATTTCACTGGTCAGTCCATTGTTAGTGATAAATTCAATGGTTCTAACTATATTGCGTGGAGCAAAAGCATCATTATGGCGCTTAGCATCAAGAATAAACTCTCATTCATTGATGGTTCTCTTCCCCTCCCTGTTACTGCTGATCAGTCTTTAATGGTTTGTTGGAATCGTGCTAGTACATTGGTTCTGTCATGGCTCTTTAATTCCATTGAAAAACCTATTAAGCAGAGTTTGATGTATTTTGATAACCCTCGTGAATTGTGGCTTGAACTCAAGACTCGTTATGATAGAGCTGATGGGTCCAGAGTGTATCAATTGCAAAAATCTTTGTCCACCATCAGTCAGGGCTCTTTGTCTGTCACAGAATATTACAATCTTTTTAGGTCACTTTGGGATGAGTTTGTAAGCCAAAGACCAATTGTTGTGTGTTCTTGTGGCCTCTGCACTTGTAATGTGAATCGAACCATGGTAGATATGCAACAATATGACTCAGTCTTGAAGTTCTTGGTTGGTCTCAATGACACCTTTTCTGGAATCAGAAGTCATGTCTTGTTGGTCACTCATCTGCCTAGTCTTTCCGAAGTGTATTCCATGTTGTTGCAAGAGGAACAACAGAGGGACTTGTATTCCACTAACTCTAGTGCAGACTCCTTAACCATGTTTACTAGACAAAGGACAGGATCAGAATCATAGGTTTACTCCCAACAGTTCTCTCAGCCACAGTTCAGTTCTGGTGCCCCCAACAAGTCCTTTAAGGCTCCAGTGTCAAAACAAGACAAAAAGAAGCTGTGTTGTACTCATTGTGGCTTCAATGGTCACTCCATTGATACCTGCTTTCAGCTCATAGGGTATCCTCCAGGCTGGGATGGACCCAAAGGCAAGAGGAAGATCCAGAATCCTACTGCTAATGTTGCCCAGTCCACTCCATCTGAAGGAGCAGCTGCTGAGAAGGCTTCACTCTCTACTGATAGAGCTCTCTTTGAGCAATTCATGGCTTTCAAGGCAGCTCATGACTAGTCTCAGACCTCTTCAGCTGGCATGGACACTTCACAACACTATGTTGCTTCAGCATCCACTGGTATTCAAGTGCCTCTTGCTTTATCTTCTCATACTTCTCCTCTGAATACTAATTATTACAGGTGGATACTTGATACTGGTGCCACAGACCATATGGTTTGCCATAAAGAGTGGTTCATTGGCACACCTACTCCTGTTTCTATTCCTATTTACTTGCCTAACAATAGTGTTACTACTGCTACACTTACTGGTTCTGTTAAGTTCCTATCTGGTGTTGTCTTACATAATGTGTTCTTTGTTCCCTCCTTTACATATAACTTGTTGTGTATTTCTAAGCTAACCAGATTTTCTCAGATGTTTGTAATGTTTATGGACTCAATGTGTCTATTCCAGGACTCCATAAGCAAGAGGATGATTGGTTCTGCTAGCTTACAACATAGCCTCTATGTTCTGGATTTGAATAAAACTTCTGTTTCATATAGTTCTGTTTCTGCTTGTTCTGCTGTTTTAGATACACTGTGGCACTCCAGACTTGGACATGCTCCCCTTGATAAGCTCAAAGCCATCCCTCCCCTCTCTGTTAGCACTTCTTCAAAGCATCATCACTGTGAGGTTTGCCATCTTGCCAAACAGAAGAAGCTCCCCTTCAGCACCAGTAGTTCTAGTAGTGCTGCTGCTTTTGAGCTTTTACATTGTGATGTATGGGGACCTTTTTCTGTACCCACTAGAGAAGGCTATAGATTCTTTCTTACCATTGTAGATGACTTTACAAGATGTACTTGGTTGTATCTTCTCAAACATAAATCTGAAGTCAAAATGCATTTACACAATTTCTATCATCTTGTTCTTAATCAGTTTCATGTATCTATTAAAACTATTAGGACAGATAATGGAACTGAGTTTCTTTTAAAAGGTTTTTATGAATCATATGGTATATGTCATCAAACCAGCTGTGTTGAGACACGACAGCAAAATGGCTTGGTGGAAAGGAAGCACCAACACTTGTTGCAAGTTGCTAGGGCACTTAGATTTCAGTCTGGTGTTCCTCTTGAGTTCTGGGGATACTGTGTCTCCACTGCAGCTTATATCATAAATAGACTTCCATCCAGAACTCTAAATAATAAGTCTCCCTATCACTTGCTGTTTAACAAAATACCAGAATATGCATTGTTGAAAAGCTTTGGTTGTTTAGCTTATGCTTCTACCATAACTGCTAATAGACACAAATTTGATCCTAGAGTTATTAAGTGCATTTTCATTGGGTATCCCAGAGGGACAAAAGGTTACCTCTTATATGATATGTCTAAACAGAAAACACTCATTTCCAGAAATGTGGTGTTTCATGAGTCCATTTTTCCTCTTAAAAATCATAGTTCTCCAATTATTGTCACTATGCCTAATGATAATGAACCTTCTTTATGCACTGATCCTTTTATAAGAGCTGATCATCCAGCACAGGTACCTACAATTGATCAACTACCTGCTCAACCTGAGGCTGCAATAAACTATGATCTTCATCTACCAGCTGACAGTGCCAGTGACAGTCAAATGCCAGGCACCCCACAACTAGATCAGTTCATGGAGATTTATAGCTCATTCACCAATTCTAACACTCAACACACTGGTCCTACTCACTCAGACAATCCAAATTCTGATGTTCAGACCACTGACTCTTCTGTTTCTTTACCAGAACCACAAATGGCAAGGAAGTCTACTAGAACTATTACTCCACCTGCATACTTAGACATATATGACTACAAATTACCTCATTCTCTTCATAAAGACAACCTTACTACATCCAACATTCCCATAAAATATCCCATTGCCAAGTATCTTTCAACTAAACTTCTCTCCCCTGGCCACCTTGCCTTCACAGCTGCTATTACTGTACAGCAGGAACCAAGTTCCTACACTCAAGCCAATAAGTTCAGTGAGTGGCAAGAAGCAATGAGGAGTGAACTAGATGCTCTTGAAAGAACCAACACTTGGATTCTTACAGAACTCCCTCCAGGCCAGAATTTGATTGGATGCAGGTGGGTTTACAAAGTAAAACACAAAGCAGATGGCTATGTGGAGAGATACAAGGCAATATTGGTTGCCAAAGGTTACACACAAGAAGAAGGTCTTGATTACTTTGACACTTTTTCTCCTGTGGCCAAGTTAACAACAGTCAGAGTCCTCATTGCAGTAGCTGCTTCCAAGAATTGGTTCCTTAAGCAGTTGGATGTCAACAATGCTTTCCTACATGGGGATTTAGATGAGGAAATATACATGAAGGCTCCTCCTGGATACCTCAAGGCAAAAGACAACAGAGTATGTCTGTTAAAGAAGAGTCTTTATGGCTTGAAATAGGCCTCAAGACAGCGGTATCAAAAACTCACCTCTTGTCTTCTATCTTATGGGTTTAATCAGTCAGTCTCTGATTGCTCCCTCTTTACAAGAGTTCATAAAGGTTCTTTTACTGCTTTATGTATATATGTGGATGACATAATATTCACAGGTGACAACATTGATGAAATTAACAAAATAAAGCAACACTTGGATATGAAATTTACTATAAAAGATCTTGGTGACTTAAAGTATATCCTTGGCATAGAGATTGCAAGATCAGGAGTTGGAGTTTCTCTGTGCCAGAGAAAATACACTCTTGATATTCTCCAAGAATCTGGTTATCTTGGTTGTAAACCAAGTAGTACACCAATGGATCACAAACTCAAGCTCACAAGTGATGAATCTGACTTGCTTGATGATCCTTCTGTATACCGCAGGTTAGTTGGAAGGCTCCTCTATCTTACCATCACAAGGCCAGACTTAAGCTTCAGCATTCAATGCCTAACTCAACACATGTCCAAGCCTACCAACAGCCATCTTGCTGCAGCACACAGAGTCCTAAGATATCTAAAAGCAACTCCAGGAAATGGCATCTTCATGTCAGCAAAATCTGATATTCAAATAAAAGCCTTCACTAACAGTGATTGGGCAGGTTGCAATGAGACCAGGAGAAGTATTTCAGGTTATGCAGTCTTTCTAGGCAACTCTCTTGTCTCCTGGAAATCGAAGAAGCAGCCTACAGTAAGTCGGTCATCTACTGAAGCTGAGTATAGAGCTCTTGCAACCACCACATGTGAAGTGATCTGGTTAACTCAGCTATTAACAGACCTGGGAGTTCAGCAATCAAAGATCCCTCTCATCTGCACTGACAACAAAAGTGCAGCTGCCATTGCACTCAATCCAGTACATCATGAGCGTACTAAACATGTCCAGATCGATTGTTACTTTGTCAGAGAAAGAGTACAAAAGAAAGCAATCAAAGTGATCCACATTTCTAATACTCACCAGTTGGCTGATATTTTCACAAAACCACTTTCTCCTCAGCCATATAAAGATCTCATTTCCAAGCTTGGCCTTCTCAACATCCACGCCGAGCTTGAGGGGGGTGTTAAGATGATAAATCAGTCCATTTACAGCTATATTCCATTTATAGTATGTTTTCACAATTCTGTTAGTTAGTTAGTAGTTATATTTCTATTTTAGGAAGCTGACAGACTTGTATTAGAATTCTTATTAAGTTGTAATTTCTTCTTTCCTTTTCTTGTAATCCTTTTCCTTCTTGAGTTAGTTAGTAACTAACTATATATACACAGCTACACACGCCACACACATTCATTCAGTTAAGTTGTAACTTCATTATCAAGTTCAATAATATTTTGTTTTCTTCTTCCTTTTTCTTCTTTACAAAAGCTCAACTGCAATCAATGGCGTTTTTCTTATTTGAGATCACAGTGCCTGACCGCGCTCGTTTGTTCACAGCCCCGCATCAAAGCATGAGCTATGCATTTTCCCAGGTAATTGGGGTCCAAGTCGCATTTAAAACAGGAAAGACGAAAACACTCTATCTTCGAATTTTGAGTTGATTGTAGTACTCTCTCTATGAAGCTAATAAATTTCTTTTTTCGTAGCTTCACGTGTGGAAGATACATGGATTTGTCGTCAAAGTCAAGGTTGTAAATGGACGTCCATTTGAGTTCCCAGTTTTTGGACAAAATAGATGTTCTCACTACTCCTTCGTGGGTAGGTAGGACAGAATTTGACTTACAACGCTTTCCGATAAATTACTAATTCGATCTTCACCATCTTCATCCATGATTTATGGAATCAAAAAGAGGAGTCGAATGAATGCTTTGATGACCCTTGAAAATATCAATTACGTACATGTGTGGTTTGTCTGGTTACGTTGGGGTAAGTTTAAACTTTATAGGTATTGCATCAAAGAGTAAAAAAAAAAAAAAAAAAAGATGCATGGGGGCTAATACTCAATAAATAATCTTACTATTGATCAAGATGCCATGTTTAGGAGTCGCACAAATTCGGCAATAAATCAAATACCATATCTCGACGATCCAAAATTTTAAATTCAGAAATAACGATAAGATCTAAATTTGAAAAGAATCTTAGCTTAAATTTATTAGTTTTAGTTAAGATAGCGTTATATTTTTTAATTAAATTAATGATATAAAGTATATAAAAAAGAATTATTTTTTACAAACCTTTTGTTTCTCTTTTTTTAGTGAATCTTAATAATAACTGAAAATAAAAATTTTATTTTTGCTTTACCATAATTATCTAATTAACTTTTTGTCTTTAGTTGGAGAAAAAGCGAAACACATGTATTGTTATCCCATGACTCATCACATTCCTCTCAATCTAATCTAAAATGGAAGAGTATCTTCTATACCATTTTTATATCTCAATCCCATTTTTGGTCCTACCTTCTAGTAAATGTAAATTATTAGTTAATTAAAAATTAGCTAATCACTTTTTTTCTCTCTCTCTCACGGATATCTTCCACTCTTAATGTATCATTAGACGTCTCCCTCTCTCCTCTCTCCTCTCTCCTCCCTTCCTCTGAGTCCTCTCCACTTTCTCCACTCCTACTTAAAATTTCGTGCAAACATGGTGTTTGCAATAGATAGTTACAATTAAAAAAAAATCAATTTAATTAATAGTACGTCTGTCACACTAAAATGAACAATTTCGTTTGTATAACTATGCTAGTTATGTATTTATCTTCTAAAAATTATAATTGCGTTGAAAGTTGTCAATGTAATAATGTCTTGCATGTTGTGTTTAAGTAAACCATTTTTTCTATAAGATGTTCTCTATTCTTCATAATAGTAACATATTACTTTAAAAAGAAATACCACAATATATTCTCTATTCCTCTTGAAATTTGTGTTTAAGTAAACCATTTTTTATGTTTTTTAAAAGACATGAAAAAGAATTGATGACATATGCAAAAAAGTAAAAAAAAAAAAAAAACCTTAAATGAGGCGTTAATCATAAGCAAAAGCAAGTGCAAATACTTTTAAATTATCTGTGTCACATCAAATTTAAATAAAATGTGATAAGTAGCAATAATGAAACATCAAAGAACAGGGATTACAATCCTTGCAAACAATATAAACGCATTGATCCATCATGAGTGATGCTAGGGTCTGCTCTATTTGTACGGTTTACTTGTTCACTTTCATTTTATGTATTGTAATATGGATTCTATGTTGCACGCGTTTGGATACGGCGGTATGGGTACAGTACGATACGGATACGCTGATATGGTATTTTTTAAAAACAGCCGATACCGATACGGCAAGGATACGTCTATATATAATAAATTATTAATACTTATTATATGTATTTATATTTTTAACAAACAAGGAAATTTAAAGCTTAAACAAGAAAAAATGAAATTACAGAAGAAAAAAGTTTAACATTAAAAAAAAGTCATGCATCAAAACTAAAAGAAAACATACAAACGTGAATTATGACTAACACTAGCAAATGGAGCACGCGGTTCCCGCGAGCATAATTCTTTTTTCAATGTCATTCTATGTGGGTTAAATAAGAAAATTTATCTAGATAACATGTGCTATAAATTTAGAGTATGACAATGGAAGAAAAATATATTATAGGGAAAGTAAATCATTAATTACAATGAATAGTGTAATTAATTAGTCTAACTTAATTTGTAAGGTTATTTTGGGGATTTAATAGTATACTTTTACAATATAGCTAAAACTCAAAGGTTAAAGTTGAAAATCAAAAGATTGGTGTCACAATGTGTTTCTTTATATAATAGTATATAGAAGTAAAACAATAAGTTAACAAGTTTGTTGTAATATTACAAAATCAAGATGTTCGATACTCAATGATTAATGACTACATAAAGTTTGTAAAAAAGACACACAATAGTTCTGATACGCCTACAAAGCGTATGGAATATGTATCGAGTTTTTTTATCTTTCAAAATTAAAGGCTACGCGACGTGGCATATCGGATACGTTAGTACGAGTATCGGTATCTAAATCGGTATCGATATGTATCGGGTACTGCATAACCGCCTTAGTATTGGTATCGGTGCATCACAGTATGGATCATTATCACATTGTAGAAAAATCCTTGTTGGCGATGCAATATCGTTCAGGTCCGTGAGGTCGGGACATTTGGGGATATCGTCACTTAGTTTTGTTTGGAATGCCAATCTCGAATTTGAGGAAAAAATGAGGTGTGGTTATTTCATTAAAGACTTTGAGTGAATTATAAGTGGGTCTTGTAGTGAAATAGCTAGAACTGGTAGAGTGTGCGATACATTCTAAGTACAATAGTACAGGGATTTCGGCAGAACTTGCACTGATTTTGTGTATGTGGGTGAGCTTGCAGACTTAGACTTGTCATTCTTGTGCTGAAAATGGGAGCTATTTATTGGGATAGCCCTGAGGTCTTTGACCAATAGGAATTGGTCTTTCCGTCTTAACTCTGGGTGGCTCTGGCCTCCAATGGTGCGGGGTCTTCTGCGCCAATGAGGGTCGTGTGTCAGGGGACGACCAATGGCATAGTAGACTTCAGTTTGTCTGAGCAGGTATTGAAGGCGACTGCTCCAATGGTCTTTAGATGTGGTTCTGAACCAATGAGAGAGAATTAGTCTACCCCAATCGTTGGTCTGCACCGTTAAGAGTTGTCACTTTCTGCTCCAATGGATGATTCGGGTCAATGAGGCGTTGTATGTGACCATAATGATGGTGGTTGGGAGCTATGCTGAATGAGGGTGGTTGGCACATTTTCCGAGCCTGGTCGTGCTTGAGGCTCTACCCAAGTGGTGGGATGGTTCTCTTGGTCGTTTATCTTGAGCGGGACCCGTGGGGTCGTTCTTCATAGATGTATGATTATCGAGCTATTTTGTTAGTCCACACATTGAGTGGTCTTGACCCTTCCTTGTGTTCACCCGTGTCCTTAATGTTTTTGTATTGTCCTTCTTTTTCCTTAATATTTTGGCTAAGTGTTGGATATCACCTCTCGGGGATTTGAGTGGCACTTAGCCATTCGGGAAGTGTGTTACTCGTTGGCCTGGGGGGTTTCGTGGTCTTTCCTCGTGGGTACCCGAGGTTTAGACTGACCTCAGATCGTGGGGAAAGGTGTACCCGAGTTTTTGGATCCGAACTGTATTCCTTTTTTGGGGCGTTGATCAGTTTGGACCTCGGGGTACCTTCTCCGGGTGTTTGGACCGAATACCCTCTTTGGAGTGTTAGCTGGTCGTGACCCGGGGATACTTTCTTCGATTACTGGATCGCGTGCCTTTATTTGGGTAACAACTAGTCGTGACCTGGGCGTGCCCTTCCTCTAGACCGTAGTCGTTTTTGTGGGGTACCCTTTTTTCGCCCATGTTCGAGGGTGTGGCGGATTATGCATCATCACTTGTGTTGTGCATCTACACTACGTATAAAATTATGTAGCGCCATAGTAGCTGGTACAAGTGCTCCATGATCATCCCATGAAACATTGACTGAAAAACATTGTATCATATAAAATCGACTCTTCCAACAACCAAACGATCTTTCAATAGTAGTTCGCAATGAAGAGTGCACATGATTGAGCATTTCATAATGATTGTTATATGTGGATGCGCGTCGAAAATTCAGAAGATCATACATTTGTCCTTTGTAAGGGGCCACAAAACCTAATATATTTGGATATCCAGATCCACCAAATAATATTTACCTAATACATTAAAAGTGCGTTAAGATAAACTTGATCGATGTAAATATATAACCCAAAAAAGAATATTCTTGAACCTGGAGTAGGCATCAGGAATTGCTTATTTGGATCTCGAATATTGTCGTTAAATATTCTTGTATCAAGTGCACTTCCTTCCCAACCAAGTAAAACAAATGTAAAATACATATTTTAATCAAAAGCGGCCATTATATTTTGTGTTGGGGTCCATTTTCTATGAATATAAGGTACTTGTAACTCTGGAGGCATTCTAGCTTTTATATGAGTACCATTAATTGCTCCAATACAATTCTAAAAATAACAAAATTGTTAATAACTTAATTGAGAAACGTATGTCACATATTCAAGAATAAAAGACCAATTTACCTTAAAATGAGGAATATATCTGCAGTTCAACCGTATATAATCGTATATAATCAGGAGTCATAGATTGATCAGTGAATGGCACAATCCAATCAATAGACATCTTCGTGCATGCTTTTAGAACAGTATGAAATGATTTGATTATTGTAGATCCGAATCGTTGCATTGTTTCTTGCACTTATCTGTTTCCTTGTCGAGGTCCAACCATCATCAAAAAGGTTGCTACTTGTTCCTCTACTGTTACGGATCTCGTTGCCCTAAGCCCGTACTTATCAAGTAATATTTGACAGAGTTGGAAAAATGTTTCTTTTCTCATTCTTAAATTATTTCGACATCGTTTAGGATTACCATTAAAATTTATGTCAACGCAGCCCACTCGCTATATTCTCTATTATAGCATGGAGTCTTTTGGACATAAGTATGCAGACAGGTAAAAGCAGCTATAGAACATGCTAAAAGAACATGTATATTTCTTTTTTATTTCTCCTTGAGGTGGCAATTTGACTGTCATCATCACTATTCGCCCGCGTAAAAAAACAAAATCAGCGATAGTAAATCTTGCAATATTCACAAAAAAGTTATTTTGACGAAAAAAATATCGTTTAATGTGATTTTAAATTAACTTTTTAGAGTAAGGGTCAAGACCCTTACCCTACCCATACCCTAAGTTGAGTTTCAAAAGTTACAGGGTAGGGTCTGGGTCTAGACCCTTACCCTGATTTCAGGGTAAAGGTCTAGACCCTGAGCTAATTTTCAGGGTAAGGGTAGAGTAAAATCCTACCCTTGACAGGCCTATTTCGGATCATCTAAAGAGTTGCTTGAGGAAATCAAAATAAAATTCAAATTTTAATGATCTTGGTCACTTCCATTCTGCACAGTTCAATAGTTATAACACATTTCTTCAAAGAAAATTAGTTATAAAAAATACATATATATCATGTAAATAAATAAAATGCATATAACAAAGTCATTGTCACATATTTCAACAATTTTATTCATGAATTAAAAGCAATAAGCATGTCATCATCAACCAAAACAATCGAAGTCAACGCCAAATACTCGAAAATAATCCTCAAAGTAAATAAATATTCATACTAAGTGACTAATGCTTAATAACAAAGTTTGGATTTAAAATAGAGTTATTGTATCACTTCAAAATAGTTCATCCTTCTTGCCATGTGTGTCTCAATGTAGTGCTAGATTCTAAGGAAAGATTATGTTCGGCATTGTGCATTCAAGTTCATCTGATCTTGTAGCCACTTTAATTGGAGTTCACCTTTCTCCAAACAAAGAAAAATTTCTCTAGAAATTGGTTTCTCAAATAATCGAACAGCAAACAAAAATATTCTGCCCCCTTCATCAATCTCGTGTATTGTCTTCAAAGTATTTATGCACTCATGTACGCTATATTTTTCGGCTCCATTAGTTGTATGAGATGTTTTTGCTTCATGTTCCACTGTATCAACTACACGCTCAAAGCACTTTACAATTTTATCAACTGCAGAACTCTTTTTGGATTTCTGCTTACCAAGACGTGCAAAATACTCAACACTTTTTCTTTTTAAGGTAGGTTTGGTAGATGTTTCAATTTGCGGAGATGTAGGTGATTGAGCCTGAGAGGGCGTCGTATCGTCACCAAGATTCTCAACTGAAAAAGTATCATCTTGAATTTCTTGCATGTGTGGTGGCAGCACTCCGAAACTTGGTGTCCATGAACTTGTTTCATTGGCCACCACATCATCAAAAAGTATTTCTTGGTCATCTTGCAATATGTCTCTTTCTCAGAATTTAGCTACATCGGGGTTTGCCTATAATTAGAATAAAGAAATATAGTTAAATACTTAAATTATACTTGTATCTTTTTATGCCACCAGTCGAGACTTGCATCCACCATACCTTTTCCTTGAATCCAACCAATACGAGTTTCACCACGAAGCAGTGATTTCCACAGAGCCCAATCTTTTTTCATGGTATCTCATTTATTCTTCAATTGCTTCTTATCGTAATCACAGTTTGTTGCAAGGGAAAATTCATGCGCAAAATTATTCCGGCAGCTTTTGTTAAAGTGGGTACCAGGTCGATTACCCAAGTTCACCTCTTAAAACCATTATGAATACATTGATAAAGCACCATTCCATTGTTCTTTGTCACTCAAGGGAATCTAATAGAACACAAGCGACCAAGATACGTGCATAAGGTCCTACCAAACTATACGGGTCATTATACTATGTTTGTTGCACGAATACAAATACGACGATGTTTATGTCCACTTTACTAGTGTGACATCCATCGAGTTTTGTAAAACAAAAAAAAAACATAGAAAGAGAATGACATAAATACAGCTCCTTATTTTAATACTAAATATTTGATTAGTATTGGAAACTTGATTTCTAATACATCAATATTTATTTTTTATTTATCAAAAAAAAAAAAAACTAATCTCTCAAATAGTAAGAAAGTTTTAGAAAACCAATCCCTTTATTCATTTACAATATCAACAACTATACACGTATATGTGCTAGTACTCTGCGCTCTATCACTCTCCGTACATTCGTACATTTTCCCCCAAATTAAAACCCTAATTTCATCAATTCTTGATTCTCAATTTAATCGTATAATGAGTCAGAATGACGAAACCCATCAGCCAGATGTGACCGGATCTTCGAATAAATCGCTGCGCGCGAAAATTGTTTCAGATGACAGTGAAAAAAAGGTGCTTTATTTCGATTTTTGATTTAAAATAATTACTAAATTAAAAATAAAAATAAAAAAACTAAATTTCATTTTGATTGTTGTGTTGAAGATGGTTAAGAAGCTTAAAGACACCGAAATTTGCGCTCCGATTGTGTACGGCAACATTGCATTTTGGCTCGGCAAGAAGGCTAGCGAGTGAGCATTTATTTGTTCATTTATGTTTGTTGATGTGTTTTGAGTTATTGAGTGTGTGATGGGATTGTGGTTAGGCATCAATCTCATAAATGGACTGTTTACGTTCGTGGGGCGTCGAATGAGGATCTCGGAGTGGTGATAAAGCGTGTTGTTTTTCAGCTGCACCCGAGTTTCAATAACCCCACGAGGATCGTTGATGCGTCGCCCTTTGAGTTATCGGAGTCCGGATGGGGTGAATTTGAAATTGCCATCACTCTGCATTTTCATAGCGACGTTAGTGACAAGCCGTTGCATTTGTGAGTGTCTTTAACTATTAGACTCTGCATGCCTATTGTTGAGTTTTCGTCTCATCTATAGAAAAGAATTTAACATTTGTTAATTTCTATAATTCTCGATACGTCCCTTCACGTGCAGGCTCCCAATCTTTGACACTTTTGGCATGAAATTGCTGTAGGTTTCACCATTTGAAGTTATATCCAGAGGATGAGTCGGGTCCCCTGTCCACTAAGAAGCCCGTCGTTGTAGAGTCCTACGATGAAATTGTCTTTTCTGAACCCTCGGAGGCTTTCTTTGCTCGGGTGCAAAATCATCCTGCAGTCGTTGTGCCTAAACTGCCTGTGGGCCTTACCTCACCGCCTGGTTAGTTTTGTTCTATTTTGTTCAACTTTTAAGATCTATGCTGTTCACTATTCCTTTAGATGTTAACTCGTCTTGCTTTTGACAGTGCCTGTGGAGGACCTTGACAATAGGAAGAGAAGTGATACTAAAGATAATCCCCTGATCCAGTGGTTTACCAACTTCTCTCAGGCAGACGAGCTGTTAAAACTTACTGCGGCTCGCCAGCAGGTCTGTAAAACGTCGGGATTGATGAAATGTACTTAGGTTAAACCACTTGAAGGATTATGATATTATAGACACAAATTTACATCTTCATATCGGGCTCGTTGTATCGTGTATTGGCAATTGATTTCCAACTTTCTGGAAAGTGGGCTTCCTAGTTAAGAGCCCATCTGAGAGTTGTGGTTGTGTAGCCTCTTTTACTCACATGACATTGGATCACTAAATTCAGTCAGCTGCTGTGTTAACCATGATGGGCTTTATCTTCTTATTAACAGTTGAAACCTTTAGATAAAGATGTTGCATTTGGTTATGGTGCTTGCAGTGAAAACTGCTATGAGAACTTTAGAAGAATATATAAACAAATTGCACTAAACATTCCAATTACGAATGCCCTTCTAAGTAATGCTTGATGTTTGGTCTATGAATCTGAAACAAATAAGGAAATCTGAACAACTCGGCTGAGAATTCTGTAACAGTCGCCTTTTCTTATGCACGTGAAACTACAATTTTTGAGACCACGTGTTTTGGCACTATGAAATTTAGTTTTTAAGTTGAGGGAAAATGCACCTTTGACATTTTTTGTGAATTCATATCATAGGTGCAAGCGCATATTGCAAGACTCAGAAGGCAACTCAGTTTGATGGATGGACAGCAACAACAAGTGAAAGTTCAGCTCGACCTTTAAATTTTTTTTTTTTTTTTTATCATATACAGAGTTTCACGTTTTACCATGCAAAGAGGTTTAAAGGCCAATACTTTTTCTTTTGTACTTTTCGGTAAACTTATAGATTTTGACCTGTTGATTAGTCTGCAGAAGAGAATTTTGTACTCACTCCAGTTGCAGATAGCTGTAATTTCTCTCACATGAATAAACAACAATGTGTTCATTCAATTGAAGAGAAAATGAATAAAATCTAATATTGTTGACACTTATACAGGCTAATTACTTATAGACAAACTCTTCAAACGTATTTTGGTGCTCTGTAACATTTTTGTTGTATCTGGCTGTACATCAATAGCAGATAAAACTGTGTTTGGATTTTGTATTGATGCTACATTTTACTCTGTACTGATGCGATTTGTATTGCTTTGTGTA
Source organism: Linaria vulgaris (assembly GCA_948329865.1). Lineage (NCBI taxonomy): Eukaryota > Viridiplantae > Streptophyta > Magnoliopsida > Lamiales > Plantaginaceae > Linaria > Linaria vulgaris. The sequence goes on from OX415251.1 coordinate 6,714,394, forward strand.
ATTTAAGGATTAAACATGTAGGTAGTAAAAGAGAAACAAATAAGAAACAAATTAGTTGCTTCATGCACCGTTAAATTATCTTAAGACCGTGGCTTGTGATGTAAAAAAGTGCACTCTCGTTTGAGGCTAATTTGCGTTTGAACTGTTTTCTTAATATTTTACTGTAGTTATGGTAAAATGTATATATTTAGGGTGAAAAAAATTGAGTTCATGTCTTAGTCTAAAAAAATGTGTGGAAATTTGGTACCTCATTGTACCATTTGGTATGTTTATTAATGGAACTTCAGCTAATAAAAGCTGGCAGGAAGTGACTTAATACTGGTGCAGGAAGTTATGGTATTACAGGATTTGACTAACCGGAGTTTGCAGATGATGCACTATAAATTCATGTAGACAATTTTAGCTGGATTTGTTTTCTCCAGTTGGTTCATTGTCATGTCAATACTTCAAAATCCCAAATGCTGGAACAGTATTTACTGGTAAAGAGTTACTGGTACTTCACAAGAAAGAGTTATTACACTAAGGGCTCGTTTGGTTCTTCCTTTAAGGTCCTATAAGGCTCATTTAGTCCGGATTGAACAGTGTTAAACTTTGCTTTGGTTTTTATGACTCAAAACCCGGGTCATCCGGTTGAATATGTACGACCCGGGTTTCATGGTCATTCTCAACAAGCAACTTTTGGGACTTTATTAGAAAATGACTTCTACAGTACCATTTCAACCTAAAGTGTATAGACAAAAACATCCCTGCTTTTCAACCTATAACAACTGTGACACAAATTCAGAACACACAAATTACTTCTTCTCCCCAAATATGTGCGACCTACAGTGAACCCTAAACATTTGCTAAGCTCCGATTCACCGAGATATATACTCCAGTCAACAAAACTCCGATTCACCATCGTAGCTCCGACGCACCATCGTAGCTCCGACGCCATTGCAGTGAATTGGAGCCACCACCATTCGCCATCTCTCTCTCTCTCCACCAGGTGTGTACTCTCTCTCTCTCTCGCTCTCTATTTTTCCGCCGCGAATTCGGAACCACGATTAACGGCTGGGAGGACAAAATATTGCTCTATTGTTCAATTTTTCCGATTGGGGTTGTCAAAATAGCGCTTGAAGATGAGTTTCGTTTCTCAATTTTGTGTTGTTGAGCTGTAAATTGGGGTTTAGGGTTTTTGAGCATTTTCGAAAATTTGTGTTGTTGAGCTGTACATTTTCGAAAATTGAGATGATTTTCAATTTGTTCTCCAGATTTAGGGAAATTGATATTTGTTGATATTCAGTATAATTCTCTCTGATATGGATGGCGTGAAGAAGTATGTGGTGGGATATATCATAGTTAAATCCATCGATTAAACTTAACTAGCATTCTGAAGTTAATTAATACAAAGAGCCTTTATGGTAGTTATATTTCAGGTTACTTTATTCTTAGATATCTAAAGAAATATTTATTTTTCGATGACAAGATTTGTGGAGATTAAGTTACAAATTAAAACCTAATATGCTTTTTTTGGTATTGCATTATTGATACAACTTCCTTATTAATTGAATTACGATTTAATACTCTCTTAAAGCATGGTGAACATCAAGTATATGAAACTTCTAATAGTGTATACAGTACACCTATCTTTTATGACACTATTTCTCCTCACTTTTCCTGTCTTACGTTCGTATCCGAATTTATGGCAACAATCTGTAATCAACGTTTATCATTTTTTGATGATTTATAAAATCTTTTGTGTATTCTAGGCTACCAGCTATTTGAACCGAGCTTCGTAATTCGGTTTAGGTAAACACGGTTGCCCCGCTTTTGTATATTACGAGTTGTCCGCTCTCTTCATAGTGGTTGTAAAAACGAATTTCTTTTGGGCAGGGGTATACTTTGTCGCGTCTTCAAGCACTTCAGCCGTACAGGTATATTACTTTGTCAAATATTGGTGTTGGTTAATGTTGGGCAACTCTAATTTGTTTGTAGCTCAATTGGCATAAATTTTGAAATAATTTTGACCTCGATTATTTTCCTGTACTCTATGTACTTCTTATATCACTGGAATATTTGAAAAGCAAGCACTAACCAAGACGTTTCTATATTTGTGGGAATCCTAATTGTGCCTTAATTTTAGGTAATTTAATTAATACCCTCTTTAATATAATGTATAATTTGGTGTATAGTTAATATGTAATACCCCATATGTACTTTGTTCTACATTAATACATAATACCCTATATGTCTCATATTAATGCATTAATAAAATGCATAATTTTGGTGTATTGTGGGAGTATTTGATCTTAGCATTTGTTATATGCTATATATTTATTTGTGTGGTTTGATCTATGCATTTTCTAAAGTGATTTGGTAGAAACCTTGTAACAGGAAATATTTTTGTCATGCAAATGAGGAGTGAATAATCTGGTTATATGTACAAGTTCAAATTGTTTGTACCCATCATAGTTCATATTATTTCCTGAACAATGCAAATAAATTATATTTGTAGGATGGATATGATAGCATACGCTACGATCATTGCTTCCGCACAATTAGTTTTGGTTCGGCTTAGGTTATTATTGGTATTGATTACGTGCTTGCTTGCGAGGAGACGTACGCGAGAGAGAAAGAAACGTAAACGAGGGTACACTTACAGCATGCTTGGTAGGCTTCCAAAACAAATAGAACATATGACAGATTTGGTGAACATTAATGATAAGGATTGCGTGGACATTCTATGTATGGATAGAAATAGTTTTCACAAGTTGTGTTATTTGCTAGAACATGGGGGTGGCTTAAAGAGTTGCCAATATGTTAACGTCCAAGAGATGACCGCAGTATTTTTGCAAACTTTAGCCCATCACGACAAGAACCGTGTTGTACGCTTTAACTTTAAAAGATCTGGTCAAACAGTAAGTCATTATTTTCATAAAACAATGGATGCTTTGATCAAGATATCCGACAAATTACTGGTAACCCCAACACCAGTGACCACAGATTGTACTGATGAGAGGTGGAAACCGTTTCCGGTAAGAAAAAAATTGTTTAACAACTACTTAATCTTTTTTTGCAAAAATAGGTTACTAATACATTTATCTTTATTGAATACGTTATAGGGTTGCCTAGGAGCAGTTGATGGTACTCATATTGCTGTCCGAACTCCTCTAATTGATAAAGAACGTTACCGTACACGAAAGGGTTTTGTATCAACAAACGTTCTAGGTGTTTGTGATACTAATAAGAACTTTGTGTATGTACTTGCGGGATGGGAAGGGCCGGTAGCTGACAGTATGGTTCTGAGAGAGGCTTTAGTTAGGCCTGGAGGTTTTAAGGTTCCCGCCGGTAAGTCGGATTCCCTTTAAAAGTTGTTTTTACTTAAACATAATGAACAACAATTGTGTCTAATTATGTAAAATATTTTGAGCAGGAAATTACTACCTTTGTGACCTAGGTTACATGAACGGCGACGGGTTTATGGCACCTTTCAAGGGTAGGAGGTATCACTTGAATGAGTGGAGTACAGGTAGAAATAGGCCTGTTGACCGTGAGGAGTTTTTCAACATGAAACACAGCAGAGCCCGTAATGTTATTGAGTGTGCCTTTGGACTCTTGAAGACTAGGTGGCCACTTTTAGATCATCCCACGCATTTCTCTGTCCGGCATAAATGCAGAATTGTTTTGGCGTGTGCGTTGTTGCATAACTATATTCGATTAGAGATGGAAGTAGACCCCCTTGAAGCTAGTGGTGTAGAACTGCCTGTTGGTCCTCATGACGAAACGGAGTACATTGAAACAGTTGTTCACACAAATGCTTGGCATCAAAAACGTAATAATATGGCCGGGGAAATGTTTAACAATTGGCGTTTGAGACGTCATAATAATTAGATTCTAATATTAGTGGCGGTTGGAAATATTAATCCTACTTGTTTTCCAGTTGTGGATTCTAGTAATATGTAATTTATTAATTTCTATTTTCGAATATTGTGTAACCCCGTAGAAGACAGAACTCAATGTTGTGCAATATTGATGAACCACTATATCAGTGGAATTTGCTATGTAATATCATTACAATCATGATGGCATGTGTTGATAATGTCTACTTGATTAACCTGTTTCGAATTTCAGAAATTTGTTATTGGGAGCTTGTTGACATTGCTTCTAGATTGAATTAATATATTATATAATAAACAAAAACTTTAAACAAATTTCTTTTCTCAGAAGATTAGTTGGCTAAATAGTATATATTTTGATGATTGTTATATAAAATAACCTTCTGTATGGTTGCATATTGATGTGGGTTTTTAGGTAATATGAGTAATGCTTAGTAAAATAATATTTTTGTTCTTACCTATAGCCAATGTTGTGTTACTACATAAATATATAATCCTTGTTTGTAACAGATTAATTAATGTTGGGAAAGTGTGTTTAATCAAAGCTTATTTATATATAATTACATATATTTTACCCACTCTTTAATGTCTGTATTATTTATAAGATATGGTTGTACTTTTATGACTTCTTTAGATGGAACAAACTGCTAGTAGCAAGAAGCCAAAAAACAAGAAAACTAATGGAAACGCTACTCGCAAATATTGGAGTAAGGTAGAGGAGGAGGCTTTGATAGAAGCCGTGAAGGAACTTATTATTGAGGGGTGGCAGTCGGGCAACGGATGGAAACCTGGGTTCAATAATATGGTTGCTCAGAGAATTAAGAATAGGGTGCCATATAGTGATGTCCAAGGAGACCCTCATGTCATCTCAAAGATGACGGCATGGCGAAAGGACTATGGCTCTTTATCTAGGCTTTTTGGTCGCACGGGGAGTAACTTCGTCGCTTTGGATCCTCTTTCACACACTATCACCATTGTGGGATCAGAAGTCTGGGAAGCTAGCATTAAGGTACTACTTACATATTTTTCTACCAATTATTAAGAATATGAAAACAAGTTTAAATTGTTTTTATTATTCTTTCAATTGTAGGTTAATCCAGAACTCGATAAAATCAAAACAAAACCTTTTCCATACTATGACGATTGGGATGTGATGTTTAGTTTCTCCAAAGGCACGGGCGATCATGCCGTTGACTTCAATGCTGCAAAAGAACAAGTGAATAATCATATGCCCCCACCAAACACTGACCCGATTGGTCATGTTCCCACAACAGGCCTAGAAGACTTGACCTCTGAGTCATCTGCCACCCCTCTTTCGGAAGGTGGCGGTCCTTGGAAAGCTTCTGGCATTAAAAAGCGTAAGGTTCGTTCGACTGGAATTGATGACGACTTGTTGATGAAAGTTTGTAGCTCCTTGGACAAGACTGACATTGCAATTACTGAGTTATCGAGTGCTATTCGGTCACTAAAAGAGGTTGACCCCCAGGTTACACAAATATTCGCAGCTCTTCAAGATTTGCCAGAGTTTAATATGACCACTCGCATTCGCGCGGCGAAGAAGATTGTATCTTCTAAAACTCATGTTGCACTTTTCTTTAGCTTGGATATGGAAGGGCGTTGTGAGTTTGTTAGGAGTATACTTGCGGAGTGATTTCGCAATACTCCATAAAAAAGCATGCAACCGAAGGTATATCTAAGTATTCCGCCTTCCCATTGCTAGTACCCCATCTCATTTTGTATGGCAATGTTGCAATGCTTATTTTGGTATATTATATTAGTTACTTACTTACTTGTGCAAGCTATAACACTGATTTTAATTTGCTCTTGTAATGTGTGGAAGTGATCTTGATGATCAACATTTCCTAGTAATTTGTGATGTAGTATTGTAGCTGAACACCATTTGCTCTTGTATTTTGTATTGTTGTATTAAGTAGGTAAAGAACACATGTGTGTATGGTACGTATTGGATTACTGAAAATCAATGTTCATGGTTGTTGTATGATACTATTAATTCGTAATTGTGATGTTTTGTCCTCTGTGATGATTTTTGAAGCGGCATGTATTGGCTAAAACGACGTTTACGACGTCCATGGTTTAAAACCATGTTTTTTTTAATGGAAAATTTATTATTGAAAGAATAGTTTCTGATTAATTTGTTATCCTGATGTTGGCTCAACATCCATCCAACATTTAATCCAGAACACATTACTCATGTTCTGGTTTTAATGTTGTCCTGATGTTGGCTCAATATCCATCAAACATTTAATCCAGAACACATTACTCATGTTCAGAGTAAACTATGCCTCTTCAATATGAGAGGTAACAATGTTATTCGCCAGAGGGACTAAACTAATTGCCGTTTTTGCTAACTCATGTGCCTCGCCATTGTTATCTCTACTAATCCAACTAAAAATCCAATGTCGCCATCCTTGCCACACATGTTTTAAAATGTTGTGTATGTGTGAATATGCTTGAAGCTTATGTTTAGGTTTTGAACATGTGGTTTGCTTTTTTCTAAAATTGGTTTTCATGTTTCTTCATGCGTATTAGATTGGAAAAAAATACTTATGGCAGAATATGTAATAGGTAGTATACAAACTATAATATTGGGGACAACTCAAAAAAGCAGTGTTGAGCTTATGAATTATGTGAAGATTCAAATTATCTCCAATTCAATTGTCATTTGTGTTTATATGAAGCTACTAAAATGGTAATCATTGTAACACCAAACAATTTTGGTAAGAAAGGTTATAATAGCTGTTTTTTGGATTTCTTAATCACTTCAGCGTGTGTTAAGTAAAATTTCACGCAAGTATCACTCGAACAATGTAGTAACATACTTCCGTACCCGCAAACATCGAAATTATATAAAATTATAGGCATCATTACTTACAACCAAAGCGAACATTTGCAACCTAATAAAATGGTTATCATGTTCGAAACAAAAATAGTCCCTAGCGGGAAACAACGTCAAACTAAGATAGGAAAAGTTGGCTAGTCTACAATGATTAGAAAGGTATTTGAAAATCCGTACTATATGTGGCATATGCCTCAACTACAAGCCAACGAAACATAATACAGATAACGATAATTACTAACTTAATGGAAGCTCAAATAAACCGTCGTCGCGAGATGGGATAATGAAACGCTGATCATTCTCCCAAAGTTGTGACACGCGAGTCTACGATTGCATCCCTATACAATGTCAGAGCAAAATTAGAGATTGTTAGAATACTCGTATACTACATTCATCTTTGTCAATAAAGGCTTAACAAAAAGGGGTTGTTCACTAACTGATCTTACCATTACAAGGTAATAATGTAGTTTGTCAGTACTACGCGAACATCATAGACCATGCATCGTAGTAAGGAAATGGAACGTTTCGCATTTTTCCAATTTGTGGGGCTTGCTAGAAAATAATATGAAGAATATAAATTATTTACGAAGAGCAGCAACTACGTAAATGTTGACAACATATTCTTAAATAAACTCTTAAACTTGACTTACCAATATATAATTTTGCCATGCCAATTCATCCATAACTATAACACAATGGGTTAAGGAATCCATACCAGTGTAGCCGTGAACAGAGTTGTAAGATGACAAAATATTATATTTTCGTTGCCAGTTCATGATTGCGAACTGGATGTCCCTAACGCCATTACGTCCACTATCTGGAAACAAATCAGGCACCATGGCATATGTACAATTGTAAAATCCAGGCTTCCAAGATTGTCCTAATCGCCAACCATCTAACCTTAGACCAATGACTACATCAATTAGTCTTAGTTCTTCCTCCTTTGTCCAACGCCGAGGGGGTTGATTACAGCACCTTATCACTACATCAGAATTTAGCAAACACTGTTGTAAACAACTTATACGAATTTGTTTGTGCTAGTCGCAAGGTGATTCAACTAGTAATATTCATTGCAGATTGTAAATAAATTGAATACTATAGTTGCATGACATACACAAAGAAAAACAATATGAAGGTAAGTAAATCTTCTCTTACCATATCCCGACATCTTTATTAGTTTCGCCAATGGTTTGAATCAATCACAATTTTGAATGATCACCACCTAAATAATCTGAATGCCAAAATCAGAAAGTTGAGAAATTATTTATCTGTCATACATGAGGGAGTGTTTTGGTTAAAAGAAACAATGTAATATTTTCATTAATTATATATATATATATATATATATAAAAATCATGAATATAAATACATTCTTTTACAGAAAAAATAGCAACAGACCAATTATTAACATTTGCAAACAAGTTTTTTCAAGCATTTGATTGTAATGCTTCTTTACAAAGGATGTATGGGTAGGCAACTTCAATCAAGAGTAATTCGAGGTTCCATTGAACTAGTCAATTTAACTACTCAATCGAAACAATACCTATGTTCAAACTTCTCAATTGAATAACTACCTTACAATCGGAACAATCGGAACAAACTACTACATTGAAAACATAATCGTTCATTACAAATAAGTTTAATTCAAATATGCAAACCGGAGATCCCTAATTCGAACATCCACTGTAATAGTCAATTTTTTAACAAACGGGAAGAAGTAATCGTTTACCTGAGATTATGTTACAGATAGAAGGCAACTATCGTCGGGGAAAATTGGACAAAAACTGGCCGCCGATGAATCCCTCAGTTCATGGGGTGTCAAGGTGAAGGGCAAGATGAAGATAGGGGATTTTGGCCTAATTTTTGTTGTCCACGGAAAAAAAATGGGGAGTATATGAGGGTCAAATTAAGGGCATTCTAGACATTTTATAAGAGATGCAGAATGAGTATTGATAACCAAAGGAGGGATAAAGAGATGATATGGACTCAATAGATGAGGGGATTTAATAACAACCAAAACTAATACTCATCATATAATATGGATCCTATTAAATTCCTTACTGAGAATGACCAAATAGATTAGCAACAACCAAACGAGCCCTAAGTAAACATGTTTTGATACCTCTTGATGAGGCAATTCAGAGACCAAATATAAGACTGTTTAGTTGACTTATGTTAATATGAACATTGTTAGCTTTTTATAACCTGTCTGCTAAATTTCTCGATTTCGACGAGTTTAGCTCATCAATAATATCTGTTATACTGCATTCTATATAGTTCCGTTATAGGGTAATGGTGTTGAGTCCAAGTTATAATTGTACATAATACAATGTCGTTTACCTTGTTAGAATTCATTTTTTTAGTCTTATGAGACTCCTACTTTCGACAGATTATGTAATCTATTGGCGGATCACATCCAATAATCCAACAACACACTATTGCAGTGCGTGGTGGGTGGCATAAGACCGCTACTATTAGGGTACCGAACGTCCCGTAGAAATATACCACTACAAGAGAGATGCCATATGCCAACGATTTTTAAGCGGCGTTTACTTATATTGCTGGCAAATACAAACTCGGTAAAAGCTTTCTCCAGCAACTTTAAAAGTCGTTTTATATTATAATGATGGCTAAACATACACCACACGTTTACTTATTCGGCAAAAAGAAAATCATTCCATTTTTCACCCTAAATTACCCAAAATCTCGAATCTTCTCCATCAGTCCCCCCTTTCTCTCTCTTAAGGTTTAAGCTTCAACAATGGCAGAAGGTGTTCAACGGCACCAAAGGCTTCGAATTCATCACCCTCCGACGACGGCGGAGAGGATCTTTTCGTCCACCACTTCGTAGTCAAGTCCGACTGGTGGAGTTCACCGTCGAGTACGACAACGACGACGGCTGCGCTAAGGCGGCGAACTTCACTGTACGTGACGGCGCTTCCGTTCAAGGCGGCTCGCGCGGTGGATCTGGAGACGGTCGAAGAGACGGGATTACCATCGCGGATATGGTGGCGGATGAGGTAATTACGGCGGAGGCGGTGGTGGCGGTTATGGAGTATCTGGTGGAGGCGGTGGTGGAGGTTGTTACAAGTGTGGTGAGGTTGGGCATATGGCCAGGGATTGCTCGAAGGGAGGTGGTGGTGGTAGAAGGTACTGCTGCGGTGGCAGTGGCGGAGGAGGCATTTTGCACGCCAGTGCCCTAATTCAAGTCGTTAGAGGGTAAAATGATCTTTTGTCATGGGCTTAAGAATGTTTCAATCTGTCGTAATTCTTTGAGGAGATTTTGAGTGTTTGCAGTGGTTTGTGATTTAACTACAGGAAATTCAATTTACCTGCATAGCCTTGTTTGTTTGTTGGTTGGATCTGTCAGCTGCTTAGTTCCTTCAAGGAAGAATTTTAAGTAAGTTATTGGTGAAATGATCTGCTTGGTGATTCAAGTTAGTAATGGCTGGATTGATTCTGTGTTGAGTCAGTTAATATAGAAATTTGATTTGCAACTTTACTATACAGGAGTTGTAGTTGACAAACTGTTCACAAGGAGAATGCAGTGGTACTTTGAGAAAAGCCTTATTCTAAGATTGACTCTTTGGTGAGAGAAAAAAGAATATTTTGTAATCTCCATCGCTCTCCATCATTTATCTTGGTGCTTCTGGAGATGGAAGAAGACATCCCCTGTGCTTGTTATTATTTATTGCCAGGTTAATCTAGATCTTGTTCTTTCTTGTAAATGCTCATACATCTTAGATGTTCTTATAATTGCACAAGTTAATTTTGGGCTTAACCGTAATATATAGGGATTTTTGCCATCAAACGAGGTTCACATATCTGGCTATGCGTGGATCAAATCTCTGATGATGAACTGAGAGATAGAATTCGAGGTTATAACGTTGTATCTTTCACTTTTAGTATGTAATAATGTTAACTCGAACATTATTCTACGTTTAATGATGATCATTTCTAGTGCCATAAAAATCCTGTCTGCTGCCTAGTGCTCATTTATTTTTCAATTATTTGCTTTCATGATGAAGATATTGTCCAGCTTTTGAAATTTTGCTTTTTTAGGTAACAAATGAATACATAAATTCTACTCCACTGACCCTGATCTCTACTGCTATTGTATATTTCCTGTCCGTTTTGGATTTGGTGTTTGAGGCTTGGCTCGTGACATTTCTATGTATTGTAATCATTTCTGCTGGTGGTTGGTTTGGCAAAGGGGCCTATTTTTACATCTTTTGAGTGGTGATAATATAGCTAAACATTCAGGTTAGTTGCGTAGCCTAAATCATAAAAGAATGTTGTTATTTTCTGTAGACTTGCATGATTACAAATTTTACTGTTCTTTCACGCAGATTGTGTTTAGAGAAGATTTTTGAACTGAGGGTCATGGTATATTTTGATCAATATGGTATACTCTTCTTCTGAGTGCTTCTATTCTGAGATTATATTTAACCATTAGTTGTTGAATTTAAGTGCGCTTGTATCGGTTCTTCGTAATTCAAGAGTTTTTGATGCACATTTTTTACTTGCTTGACTTCTGATCTATGTGCAGAATAATCCAGGACATTATTCAGAATCACCTATTGCAAGTGAGTCTTGTTGATATAGAATGGTTCCTTCTTGAGTAATAGTACTCTTGTAAAGTTAACTGTATGTTTCTTTCTGACTGTACTATTGTGAATCATTATAACATGAAATTCTTAGAGTCTGCCTTTCATTTTTGGTTTTTAATGATAAGATTTTTGAAGGTTTTTGTGGTATGGCATAGTTCAGAAGTTCTGGAGCACTGTTAAACGTGTGTTCAATGTGCTTTCTGGTATTTGTGCACATATGCTTGATTTCTGTTCTTTTTAACATTCTCATCTTCTTAAGAATTTCACCCATTATGTTAACTGAAAATCTGTTTTATTTCATTGTCATAGTACTTCCGTTTAGTGCTACCTCGATGTTTCTGCTGATGAGTGGTTCTGTGGATGATCGTCAACTTACTGGAACAGACTTATGAACATTATGTCTTGTAAGTATATGAATTCTCATATAGTGTGGTTGCTGATTCTTTTAGTTTGCGACTTACATTCGCCATTCTTTTCGTTTTGAATTTCAGTTGATATGCGCCCTAGGATTTATCCCAACACACAACTAAGCTGCTCTAAAAATTATCATTTCTGTGTCAGGTAAATTAGCATAGAATGGTGAGCTTTTTTCATCTAGACCTCAGAAAAGAGAGCAGGTATTTGACCATCTCTTCTAGCATCTTGGTTGCAAATTTGAATATTGTTTTGAGAGGTGCTCATAAGCTTCAGGCAATGCATCTTGACTAAATATCCATTCGTATGTTAACCTAACAGAACAGTTGTATATAATTGTTTTTTGATATATTTATGATTTATAATGAGCTGAAGTATTGCTTTACTTGCGTGCATATGAAGACCATGATTTATGTGGATCGTTCAGCTAGTAATGTATTTTGGTGGTTCTTTTTTGATTTTGCAGGTGGAGGCGTGCTATCTAAATCAGAAATCTCAACTTTCTCAGCTCGTGGTAAGAATATTTAATTTATTGACGCATTTGATTGTATCCCTTTGATTTATGTTATTTTGAAGCCTTTAGAACAGTTCCTGGATTATTCCCTTCGTAGATGAAAACAATTATCGTTTGTATTCAATGATTAGTAATATGTTGCTCCTGCGGTTCTATACTTACAGTTATTATGGATGTGTATACCTTACATGTAATATGTTCAGATATAATATACTTGGTGCTGCTATTCAGATGATGATGTGTAGTTTCTTTAAGTGCATGAGCAGACATTTAGTAGTAATCTGCCACTTGCTCGGTAGTAATCTAATATTTGTTCAAGTAGTTGGTAATTTATATAGTTTTAGAATGATCCAATCAAGATTGTCTATTTGAGCGTAAGAAATATGTCTAATATGTGGAACGATTAAGAACTAACCATTTGCAGAAGTATATAGTGGCTGACAGTTAAAGTTGTAATTTTCTATTATCCTGTTTCCCACATCTAATTAGTCCTTAATTTACTGTGAAGTGAGGATTGAAAGGTTGGGAACTGTGGCCTACCTCGACAATCTTTGTATGCTTTGTGATTGGATATCAATACGCTTTGTGATTGGATTTCAATATACTTTTGTGATTTGCAATAACAACATTCCATCTGTATGTGAAGCATGAACAATAAACATTAGTACTTTTTGATTTTCTTATTTGTATGTTATTGAACTGATGAATTTATGTCAGTTTTTTGTGGAGTACCATTTGAGGCTGTTGCACCTTGAACTGACCCTAAGATTGTTGACTTGTTTGTAAGACTAGGGATCCGATTTCTTGTGAACGCTGATTCTTTGGCTTAGGCTCTGCAGTGTATGTAAGTGCGCCATAGCCAGACTGTAGTTTCTTAATGGTTATTGACTATTATTGGGAAACCAAATAGTGATGTGTCTTTCTTTCCTTTTTGCAGATCTATCAAGGTTTCAGTGTATGCAAGTGCCGAAGCCAACAAGATTATTGAGGTTGTTGATACAGAGTATGCAGTCATTCAAGAGAGTATGCAAGCTGGTTGCTTTTGTTGCATGGTTAAATATTTTCTTTTCAAAACATTTGATGTCTAGCAGGAAGCTTTACTCATTTCTATTCTGTACCTTGTTATATTTTTGGATGTATTTGTAATTTGGATATATTGTACTCATTGTATGGAATATTGGAGAATGTTTAGTAGAAAGCTTATTGCATTTACCTAAAGGAATTTTGGGTGTTTGTGTGTATTTTTTGTTGTAAATGGGGGTGTTTATGTAGCTGATAGAAACAGGTTCAGGGGATTGAGGAAAAGAACCTAAAAGTTTAGATAAAAAAGGGCCTATGCCAGCGTTTTTTGCCTTAGAAGTTGCTGGAATAGGCAGAAAAAGAAACTAAAAAATTGAGCAAAAGAGGGTCTATGCCAGCGTTTTTGCCTCGAAAATGTTGGAATAGGTCAGAATTCAATGTGCAATTTTTTGGTGATTTCCCAGCGTTTTTAGTAGATGGGTAAAGGATGTGATTTCCCAGCGTTTTTTTGTGTCTATGTCAGCGATTTTCATATGCTAAGGAATATCAGTGCTTATACAAGCGACCACTAAAAACGCTGGACAAGGTTTTACCAACAGGCGATTTCCCAGCAGCTTGCTAGCGTTTTTCAAAACGCTGGTAAGGTTTTTACCAGCGTTTTAAAACGCTGGGAAACAGCAAAAAAAACGCTGGGAAATCTCCAATCTCTTGTAGTGTACGTTCCACGTGTGGTAAAGCTGTATAAGATCTGCTCATCTGCTTAACTTTTCTGGTATGAACGTGCTCACAATTTGATACTTGATTTTGCATGTAGCTTTTTGCTGGCTTGTGTTCATTTTGCAACATACCTGGTGGAGATCCTTATCTATCTAAATCTGGAAAAAGAAAATTAAGATAAATATAGCTAGTGTGGGTCCTTTGATTTAACCCTGGCACATTCTCTTGTTCCTTATAAGTCTTGTGATCTATCGTATTTTATTTTTATTTTGAATGCATTGGTTAGAGATCTAGGCTTTGTTGTGCTCCAGGTATTTTTGTTGATTCCAAATTTACTATGTTGATGAGCTGTTCTTTTGGCTTGTCTATATGAGAGATACGCTTTCTAGGAGATCATTGTTAAGAAGTATATGGCATATTAACGTAGCGAAAGTGTATAGCAAAGATGAAAAATCTCTACAACCGAAAGTTGCCGTCTCATGGAGTTTACAACATGCATAATAAATATTAAAATTTGGGATAAATGTATAAAAAAAGGGTAGTCTGTCTTTAAAAATGAGATAGCTACTACAATACAATCACTCTTCAACAAACAAAATTTAATAAATATTGCGGAAAGAGAAGCAAGTATGCTCAAACTATGACCTAAGTGGTGTACCTTGATCAACAGAACACAAGCGACGCATGCATATATATCTTATGGGACTGCTAATAAAGATTTGCACTTGCATCATTTCACTACTTTCATTTTAGTCATGGCCAGGTTTTACTGTAGAGAAATTAATCAAGTTGTAGACGCACTTACAAAAGTAGGTGCCTTTACACACTACAATGATATCAACCGAATCACTGCCATCTCGACTTTTTTGAGATACATGCTCAATTTAAATGCAACCTTTATTTTTTTTTATTGTAACCGTGTTGTAAGTTGTAACTCATTTATCCAGTTCTCTAAATTGTCATTTTAATGTAATAAATGATTTTGTTTATCATTGTTAAAACAAAATGATGTACTTTGACAAAATTGGGCCAGTAATTCGTCAAACACAAACTAATCTTAATTAAATCATCATGAAATCAACGTTAATTACGTTATCTTGCAATAATGGTCTCATTTCATCATTAGCTCTAATCATGTATGCACGTTATCTAAGGAATTTCAAAATTTACTCGGCCATAACTATCGGAAAAAATCATTGACTAATTAATAATGACTGCTCGAAATAATGTTCTTTTTGATATTGACATGCACGTTTAAAGTAATTTTTAGGGTGGTTTAAATTAAGAGATTTAAATGTGACAGTTTTAAGTAGCTGGGAATATTATTTACTACA
Organism: Linaria vulgaris; assembly: GCA_948329865.1. Lineage (NCBI taxonomy): Eukaryota > Viridiplantae > Streptophyta > Magnoliopsida > Lamiales > Plantaginaceae > Linaria > Linaria vulgaris. Next base: position 6,729,738 of record OX415251.1, read on the forward strand.
TAGAAGTGTAATAAGGCAAAGAGTAACATGGCTGTCATGTGCAACAAGGGAGCACACGTTCACCATCAAATGAAATGCACCACAAATTTGGTCACAAATATTTAAGGACCACCTCTTCTGCCACCTATCATTATTATTGTTACATCAGATTTAGTTATATTTGTACTTTCTAAAACTTTAGTCTAATTGCAAAATGTGGTCTGTTTTTTTAAATAAAGAGAGAAACGTTGCTTCAAAGTTTTATAAAAATAAAATATTTTGGTTCCATGTCGACTCCAAAGAAATCATATTTTCAGCTACTTCACTCAATTGTCCTTGTGTACGAGCTTATCGTTGTGACTATCACCATCAAAGTGGCTGGCCATGTGAGACTGGCCCTCATTTACAAGAAAGTCGCAGAATCGAACTCGATTACTATGTACGCTAGCCTATGAACCAAGTATCTTTGTACTGGGAAGGCTTGAAACTAGCATTCTAACTATATTATATATGGAATATTGTTAATTTTAAACATAACTACATATATACATATATATATATATGTGTGTGTGTGTGTGTGATTTAATTTGTTAGAACAAACTTACAACCACGTAAAAATTCTTTACTAAGTATGCAATATGAACTGGTAGATCAGAGCACATCAAGAGTTTTGTGACATGACCAACTTGTCCATCATTTTCTGTGAAACTATCGTGTTGTTTGATGTTTACTATACTTATTAAACCATGTGAGATAGTTGTGATGAGTTCATGTCATGAATGGACAGATACATAATTGAGAAATGGTGTAACATAATATATCATATACAAGTTTACGATAATATATAATATAGGACTGTACAGCAAAATACTATATTAATTTTAAATAAGGCGTTAATCAAAAAAACAAGAAAGATGAACCAACGAGTTACTTGTGGAAGACGTACTAGCTAGGTCACTATCGCATACATTCTGTTTGTTGCAATTTTACTAGAAATGTGTATCAACATCTATGGGGTAAAAAAATGTGAGATTTAATTCATATTATTTGGGGCACGACAAATAATATTCTAAAGCACATGCAAGCCATAGTACTATATATGACGTGTGCAGTCCCGTATTCAATTAGTGATAAGTATTTCGTTACACTCAAGCTCAAACAACGAGTTTACTGTTAAAAACATGCACTCGATACTCATATGTTAAGAATGTAGCTGTTGCATTAGTTGAGCTGGCTACTTTTAAGGGAAGATAGTATGCTGCTAAAAACATCTTAGATTGAGATCTAAGTGAATCACTCCTCCATCTTGGTCGGAAAGTAATGGAGAAGGTTCCGAAGGCGTTGAATGATCTAGTAAAGGAACTACTAATGCAGAGATTGGAAGAGTTGATGATATTACATAAAATCTTTTAATTTATTCCGCTTGTTGTGTTCTTGAGAACACTTTTTGTATGAACAAGCCAATTAATCTCTTTAATTGTTGATACAGTTTCATTCTTTTAAGGGTCATGGCCTATTGGTATAGCAATTTAACGCGTTGACAGTGTTGTACTATTAAATTTTCTCAGACGCCTCGTTTCGAGAGACTGGTCATGGTGAGGGTTCATCATCATGACTAAGGGAGCCCTGCCGCTTGTTATAAATTATTGTAACAATGTGAAAAGATTTTTCTAAAGAAATCTTAGCTTTCTGTATATCTAGCTACTTTGTACTGTCATGGGGTTGAGGGCATATTTTTGCAGTAGGGAAAACAAAAGGAGAAGGACATATAAAGTGGGGATTGTTTCATTCATAGCTACGAATTTATTATGTACGTAAATTATACGCATTGCTCTTTCAGCCGTAGAACATGCATGCAGATATGCAAATGGTCCAGCCATAAATCGTAACACATTTATAAATATAAAGATATATATGGCCTAATTTTCGAGTGGCGATGGTTCAAATAATCTAAGTGATCTTATCTCGATATAATTACAAATGGTAAACTATGTGAATGTCATTTTAGTGCACATCAATCGTGGATTTCAGACTTTCAGTATACGGACCACATGGGAATGGGAGCAAAAAAAAATACCCGTAGGGTATTAATTACTCCAAATATAATGATACATATATAATAAAACCGTGATGTTAATTAATATCTAAGCAATACTACAAGGCTTTTATCTAGACTAAAATGGATATTGTAATTTAACTAGTTGAGAAGAAGGATATATAGTTTTAGTATCCGAACTTAATTTTTATAATATATAAAATATTATGGTATGTTGATATTTGTCGAAAGGTGTTAATCCATATCAGATGCAACTAATGACACTCGGTAATTTCAATAAAGGGGTATTCCTTGATATAGATAAGTTGGTCATTGACTCATTGTTATGATCAAAGCCGACCTCAGCCGAAAGCTAATGTCAGATTTATATATATATATATATATATATATATATAAATATATATAATAATAACAAATTATATCCTCTTGTTATCTATGGCCGATCACCTAGGCATGTCAATCCCATATATATTGCAAATCGGGAATGACATGAAATTATATTATATGTCAAGTATGTGCAATATCCATTGTTTTAAAAATATATGTATATTGCAAAATTACCCCCATATGTTTGTTTAAGTGCCACATTACCTAATGGATGGAGAGAGAAAAAACACATATTGATAATATAACATTCTACAAGGCCATTCCCTTGGTATTAGGCCTCTTTTTGAACAAAGGGGGCGGCTCAAATTGCCACCATCGAAGAAGAACCCACTTTGATACGAGGAGGCCGAACCAAGGACATGCATGATGAGACATACGAGGGCACTACTCAGAGAGGGCATACGAAGAGACCAAGAATGATGAGAACTAGGATCATTCTATGAGGTGATGAGGCAGAGAGACGAAGTTGACAAAACATCCCTTGATCAATATTAGCCTATTGATAACATAGAACAATGCAGCATGACACGAGTGTGCCACATGGAGAAAATGACTCGCACATCCTAACAACCTCAACGGCGTATCATCCTCCTTGTGCGCCACGAGTATCAGGAAGGCACCAACTAGATGATAAACTCGTAATCTGTTGACCCTTGGCGTCCCTTTATTCGAGGAACCCCACAAGGAAGAATAGTTTCTCCACTTGGGAGCTTTGTAATCGGGAAAAAATGGTTGGACTCGTAAAAATAAGAACAAAAAGAACTCTTGTGCAATCGATCTTCTATCGCCCTCGTAACAAATACATTCGAGCACTTTGGTCTCGCTTAATCCCTTTCTCTTCGCTCTAGGCCAGGTTTGGCATTCTAAATATTAATGTTGGTATGCGTCGCAAACGTATAACAATAATAAATAAATAACAACGAGAAATAATGTGTATATTGATTTCTAAAAAAGATACATATGAAAATTAATAAAGTTTACCGAAAAAACAGTGAACGATCGAATTGAAGAATGGTTTTGGACGAGTTGAAAGCAAGCCTTCTCCCCTTAAGATCGAATTCCCCGGCTATCCTTCAAGCCGTCGTGAGGAAGAGATCTCCCAAGGTAGAACGTCCACACACAAATAAACAGCAAGTGAAGAGCTATACTGTTTTTCACTTACGAACACAACAGTACTTTGCAAAACTCTGAATTGTATATGTATGCAAATGTCAAATGATATGTTTTTTCTTTATTCTTGATGCTTTTCTCCTTTGCGCAAAGGCCCTTTAAATAGAAAATATTTCATGTAACAACCAAGCCATTAAGGGGTGATTTTAATTCATCCATAAAGCCAAATTCATTTCACATTATTACAGCATTTAGGTGTGGTTTGAATTCTCAATTCAAATCTGATTTTTTTTTATTAAATAAAATTCTTATTTATATAAATAAAATCTCACCAATTAGCTTCTCATTAAGCCAATACAATTCACACCATTAAACCCAAGTTGCTATAATATCAATTGGACTCAATTCCAATTTCAAAAAATTATATTTAGCCTCAGGCCAAATTATAATTTCTCCAACAATTAATCCATCTTTGCTCACAGGCATACAGGAAAGGCTGAATCATCACATATGTTTATTGTTGTATGTTGCAAAATATTACTTTTTAAAATCATACAAAATAATCAGTCTGATTTAGGGTATTTTCGTCTGCTGACTTGGCAAGCTAATAACACACTCCACATCACACTGATTTATAGTTGTATTATAATTAATTTTATTTTTTGCACACCTGCACTCCAAGCATCGCGACAAAAGGGGTTGGATACTTAATGATTTCAGACTGAACTTGGGACCGTGTCAAGCTGCCTACGTATCCAATTGAGTAAATCAAGTCGAACATAGTTCATTTATCTCTTTGAATAACCTTTAAAGGGTTGAACCCCGGTCAAACTATTTGGTTTACTTGGTTCTGCATAGCGCAACTTCTTGATTTTTACCATATCTCTCTATTGGTTGGTTGAAACCTCGGTCCACTTCTTGATATGGAACCCTGACTCGTGTAGCTTTTTAGGAAATATGCGGCTTCTATCGAATTTACCTACTATAGAATGGAGACCTCGTTTCGCTTCTTGATATTGAACCGTGACTCACATAACTTTCAATACATATGCGACTTCTATCGAATTTACCTATTATCAGCTTGGTAATTCGAGATTTAGTATCGAATCTTCCCTACTCTCAAACTGGGAATTCGAGACTCACTTGGATTCAACCTAAGAGCTATTCGTGCATCCCCCTTGCTTGTGAAGAGTGAGAGGTATTAACATGAATCAGTAGAGGGGCTTAAGTGTAATTTTAGGCTTAGTATCGAATTTATAATTCGATAGTCACCAAAAAGATAGTCGTGGAGTTGCGCCAGATCTGAGCAGCTCTATCATATTCGGCATACCTTTCTCTCCGGGACCTCCAAATTGCATCCCGCTTGTTGCGTTATAACATAGACACGTGGCTTTTCACTGGCATATCACTCAATGTTTAATTCAATATATATATATAGAGAGAGAGAGGGGGAGAGGGAGAGAGAACAAATGGTGAACCAAATACGGCTTAGCTAGTTCTATCTTTCAACCTTCTTGATACTTATCGGTCAATTCCACACTATTATGACTTCTTCGTGACATGACACGTAATGTTACCATGTTATGTCTCACCATAATCTATTGCTTTTCATTTCCATATTAATGTGGCATACCCACTTAGCATATAATACATAGAACAATTTATTATTTTTGTCACAAGAAATAATAAATGCGCGTATTTTTTTTTGTAAAGAGGGATTACAAAATAATCACTCAGTTCCTATCGACTTTTAACAAGCTAATCGCACTAGGCGGTGGTGTATCCGAAAATACAATCCGCTTCTTGTCACCAATGTCAAGTTTCGCCATATGATCCGCGAGTGCATTTGCTTTTCGGGGGATCCGTCTCATCTTTATCTCCCACGGAAGGTGTAAAAATTCCCGACACTTTGTAACCAAATCGGCATACGGTGAGGACTCTCGGCTCGATCCCATGACTAGCTTGATACAATCTTGCGAGTCCGTTTCCACGACAATCCTTTGCACTCTTTGTTCCCACGCCATATGTAGCCCCTCTCTAATCGCTTCGAGTTCCGTCTCTTGAATCGTAGGAGTCATTAGTTTCCTTGTTAATCCACAAATCCAACTCCCCGTATCCGTTCTTAGTACGCAGCCCACTGCTCTTTGAAGTGTGTTTTGGCAGAAACTCCCATCCACATTTAATTTACACCATCCTTCTTTTGGTCGCAGCCATTTGCCATTATTTCCTCTTGGTTCTTCTCGACCTTTGAATGTGGATTTCAACTCGTTGCTCAGGAGCTTGATTTAGTAGAGAAGGCTATCGATGTTCTCGTGTATTCCCCGAAATACCAAAGTATTCCTTGCCTTCCAAATATTCCAATTTGTTGCGGCAAAAATGAACGTCCAGCTATTATACGGTATCATAGCGCACTCGAACTTCATTTTCCTCAAATTCTTTTCCAACCAGCCCTCGTACGATATTTGATGAAACTCCTTAAGTGCATTTTTGGATAATAATCTGCTCCAGACCTCTCGTTCCAGCCATCACTCTCTTAGTAAATGAAGCACCGTCTCGTCCGACTAGTCACATATCGGGCATATCGACGTTAATGACATTTTCCTCACTTTTCGGAGATGATTCGTTTCCAATCTATTTCTATGCGCTAACCAAATGAAGTACTGGAGCTTTGAGTTTAATTTTACCTTCCAAATCCATTTACTTTTGATCTTGATTCTCGAAACTTCCCCGTACCTCTCACGGAAAGCTCGGTAAGTCGAGCTACACATAAATTGGCCATTTTTGGATTTGCTCCAAATAAGTTCATCTTTTTCCTCCTTCAAGACTACGAAGCATTTATGGATTTCTCTTTTAATAGGCATAGGGATATCGGTTTCTATACTCCAGCCCCCATTGTCCGAATCAACATCACAAATCTTGAGGTTTCTCTCGTTCGGAGCGATATGTTGAATCACGTCGCAGAGCTTCCTCTCGCCCAACCATAAATCGTACCAAAATAAGCATGTTTCCCCGTCTTCAATCTGCCACCTAAGAAACGGCCGCATTAGATTTAGGCACCACACGATGCCCCTCCAAGTTGCACTCAACTCGGGTTTCGGAACGTGATCAAGAAACTCTCTGTTTCTTAGATATTTCATCCGAATAAGGCCGCTCCAAACCGTCTCCTCTTTTAAGATTTTCCACGCGAGCTTTGTTAGGAGACTCTCATTTCTCGTCTGACTTGTTCTAATACCCAGTCCTCCTTCCATTTTCAGTTGTATGACTTGATCCCAACCAACTAAGTGTCTCTTTTTTTGTTCAATATTCGTAGTCCATAGGAAATCTCTATTCATTTTGTCCAACTGGTCACAAATATTTTCTGGAATCCACGAAGACTGCATGTGGTATATCCGCAAGGCAGACGAGACCGATTGGATCAACGTAGTGTGCCCCGCAAGAGACAAAATCCTATTCTTCCAACCACTAAATCTTTTAAGCACTCAGTCCTTTGAGAGGGCACGACGCCCAAACCAAGGATTTTAATTCATCCATACCCACCATTTGGCCCAAGTTTACCCGTTCCTCCTCAACGAGTTTTTTCTGGTATGCCGAACCCGAGTGTAAACCTTGTTCGATCGTCAAATTTGACGTGAAAAGGCCTTTGAATTAATCATATGCATGGCCCTCTAAAACCGTGTTGGCCTTCACTCACACTTCATTTATTTTGAGCATCACGGTGTTATTTCTCCTCCTTCTCATCATCATAGATCGATGGAAGAATCTCGTGTTTCTTTCTCCCTCCTTAATCCACTTCACTCATGATTTTGACACCAAAACACCTCATCTTGCTCCAATATTTCATTATATTCCTGAATTAGCTCGTTCTCCAAATTTGACAAGTATTCATTATGCCCTCGGCTTCTCGCCTTTTGTATGCCACCAATACGCACTATCACCCGTCGTTTTCTTCGAAAAATATTACCAAACTAGTTTCTGTTCCACGGCCCTTGCACCTTAGGCACTTCTTTAATGGCATCTAGAGTATTAGGTGATGAATCACATACCTTTCTCAAAATCGCATCACAATCAGGGTGGCGAAGCCACGCGACTTCGAGTCTAAATGGCGATCTGCCACGTGAAATCAGGACCCCAAGGCAATGTATAATGATGGGATGATGATCTGATTTCGTACGCGGGAGGTGAAACACCGTATTCTCGGGGAACCTATCTATCCATCGTTGATTAGCCACTGTTATGTCGATGTGCTCCCTAATAATCACCCCATTGTCATGTTTATTTGTCCAAGTGAAGGACGGCCCTCTAAATCCCAAACCAATTAGCCCACACATATTCAAATAGTTATTGAAAAATCTGAGGCGACTCACCGAGGCAATTCTCCCCCCTTGTTTCTCATGCGCGTAGCTAATTTCATTGAAATCGCCAGTCAAGAGCCAAGGTATCTTCTCCTCCTCGGCTACCCTTACGAGGCTATCAAATGCCCGGATTTTATCAAGTCTACGGGGCCGAGCATATACACTCGAGAGTCTCCATCTCTCTACTGAGTGTGGTCATATCATAGCATGAATAGCCTGATCTTCAATCTCCTTGATTTCCACTTCCGTCTCATGTTCGTTCCATAGCATCCAAATTCTCCCTTCCATCCCCGTAGTAGGTTCCATAAAAAAATTCAAGAACTCGAGTCTCGGTAATATATCCCTCGCGTGCTCATAACTACTCTGGTTTCCAAAATAAATAACACGTTTGGGTTATGATCTCTCACAAGCTCCAGAAAGTTTCTTCTAAATTCTCCATCCCCCGCCCCTTGGCAATTCCATAAAATAATCTTCATAGAGAAATTATGGGTGTGGAGTGCCGTCACGGGGTATTCAATTTGAATCCCCAACCATATCGACATCAATTGCGTCAGAGTTTCCAACATACACGACATTTATCGCCTTAATTCTCATATACTCACAACAATTTGTTGAATCCACATCTGCGGTGCTCCATCTTCCTGTGTGCGGCCTATTAAGGCTTTGATTTCCCATATCGTCGAGGGAACGTTCATTATGTGGACTGAGTGGACCTCCGAGTTGATTCGTAATATCTTGGAGATGCCTAGAAATAGGTGCACCAAGATTGGAATTTCTACCCACCTTGTAATTAGGCCTCCGTGACGGAATAACATTTCCACGTACCTCATTTTCCTCGTTGCACTCTTTTCAGTCCAAACTTGCCAATCTCCTACACTCGGTATCACCTAAAAAAGATGAGTATGTTTCTTTATTAAGCTCTCCAGGTTTTATACCTGTCGTCGTTGCAACGCTCTCGAAAGGAGTATTTTCCTTTTTTCCCCGCAGTTGTTTCCTTAATCACCAATGTCGCGAACGAATTACAGTTACTAGGACTTAGACTTGGCGATTTCTTTCCTTTATTACTTGTCTTCCCTTTATTCTTGGAGACCACTTTCCTAGTTTGCATGTAACTAGGTAGGACTCTTTTACCCGTCGAGTCCTTCTCAAGCACGTTTCCTTTTCCCGAGTGGAATTTAGAACCTCCTTTCTCCTTCACAACTTGATTCTCCTTATTCATGCTACCATTATTCTTACTATTCCCTCCATATCGTCCTTGAATCTCTGCAAATTTTTTTCCCGTTCCCCCATTACGATTTCATTTCCTCGGTTGAACAACGACCCACTCGCCAAAACTCCTCATTTTTTGCCTTCTCGGCAATCAATTCATTCGGACTCAGAACAATTTCGTTCGAGGGATCTCCTACTTCCATCTCATTCATGCGCTCCTTACTTTGTTCATGTCTTTTTTGAAATCGCACATGTTCACATTATGATCGCCCCTCTCACACTTTTGGTAAAAGTTCGGCAAGTTTTCGTACATTAGCTGATACACTCTTCTTTTATCGGGATTCCTTGTTTAACCTGTTTGTTCAAAGGAATTTGAACACAAACCCTCACGTATTTCCCCCTTGCAGCCACAAATGTATTACCGTCAATCTTAATCGGATCCCCAATCGCACATGCAATCGCCTTAATCATTGCTTCGTGGAATAATTCCAAAGGTAAATGTAAGATACGTACCCATGTAATTGCACAATCATTCTTGTCCCAAACTGCGCTAAAGTTAGGAGTCTACTTCCGTATTGAGAGAGAACTCCGAGCGAGTTGCCAAGTCCCTTGCGTAAGGATTCGTTCCTTTTGCGCGGATGAAATTCCTTTCAGGCAGTACGTGTTGAAGCCAAGGTCTACAAGTTCGCACTCACCCGAAAGTCTCCACATGATACTTAGCCGGTTAACGAGAGCATGGTAGTGCCACGGACGTCCCAGGATTTTAATCAAGATTGTAACCCTCCATTGCTCGCACATCAAATCGTCGATTTTCTCGTCCAGATCTAGGCTCAGAAGCAGGTCGTCGACCATGGGTTCAAGAACCCTAATCTTCGTTCTGAATGTTGCGTTCTTTCCGTTTCCGATACGCACATCCACTGGTTTCACCTTACTCACATATGATTTTTGTTGTGTCAGAATTTGCAATGGTATAGGGATGGACATCCCTTCGATTGATCGAATTGACTGAGTTTCGTAATTCGTTCTCGTACGTTTCTATATACGTTCCTCGTTCTCGATCGGTAGCCCTAGCATGTCCATCTCAAGTATTCTCTCATTTCTTGGTACCGTCGGAATGTTGGTTGTGAGTGTTTGTTGATCGCGATCGATCAATGGATTTTGATCGAAGTTCTTAGTAAAAATCGCCACTTTATCAGAGTTTTTATATAGATGGTCTTGCCCTGAATGCTCCAAGAATGACTAAGTAAAATCTTAATTTATGGATTTGCTACAAGATTCTCAAAAAGGGGAAATCTAAATGCGCGTATTTGACATATATAATACGATGTAAAACTAACATTATCTCCACCTTTAAATATATTGCAAAACCATAATTATCTCTAAAGCTATATTATTAACAAATGTTATGTGCTTTTCAAGAATGTAAATGCTGTCGTCCTAAGATTTCACCAAAATCGTCATTGACTGCAAGGCTACGAACTTATGATTCAGAAAAAGAAAGGCCTATATATAACAGTATTTAAGCAACTGAAACCTGACATAAGTTTTCACTTTAATTAAAAAGTCGTCACTAAGGATTTCTGTCTAGAGATTTACTGAGGAACTTAATTATTTATTCGTATTTTTATTTTATTTTCTGACAATCATTTTCGTGGAATCGGAATGTCACTACCAACAATAGAAAGAAACAAACAAACGATATTATTATTATTATTGTTCGGTGGAGGTTTGTTCGTACTCTTTCAGTACAGTAAGTTTTAGTCCGTGAAATCCGTTGGTTGCTTCATTCACGAGATCAAGATTCCTTCCTTACCTTCATCCACAAGATTTTTAGTACAACCAACTACCAACGTCATCAACTACTTTATGCAACTGTTACCCGACAATCAATATGGTACAATATATTTGATTAATTACATATTACACAATTGAGAAGAAACAAGAAAAAAAATTGGTTAATTTAACGATTTAGAAAATGATGTAAATTGTGATCCAAGTTGTGATTTAGAAAAAATACATGATTGCATGAAATACTTTTTAATTGTGACAGTCCACCCCGCGAATTTGAAACTTATGTTTTACGGATATTTCAAAAAAAAAAATCATATTTGATATTCTTGTACAGTATATGATATTTTCATACTTGTATGCTAAAGCATTATAAACTTATGCTCTAATGCATGCACAATAACTTTTTGTTGATACAGATAAATTCCAATAGGCAATATGTATAAAGTACATAATATTCAACCTAAAATAAATATATAGTCGTATCCAAGTTGTACCCCTAAGTGCCCGCTCATCTTCCAAAATATATATATATATATATTATATATATATATAGTTAAGAACGCGTGCAATATAAGATGTAAAGAATCATATAATGACAATATTCCCCATGTTTAATGGCAGCTATTTCAAGCAGTGTTGTTAAAGTTGTGGGACGTAATTGATGCGTTTTTCATAACTAGAGGCGAGTCTTTAGCCTCGAGGCGTCGAAACGTAGAGCGTAAGCCCAATAAATATTGGATTTAATTTATTTTAAGCATAATATTATGATACAAACATATAATAATACAAAAATAATATGGAGTAAAACCAAAAAGTTAAGCAAAAGAGGTGATCATATTCATATCTTGCTTTTATATGATCGCGGTATGGAAGAAATCTTAAAATAATGAAAGAAAAAAAATTGAAGAAGAAAACAGGCCACGTATATGACTTTTCAAATTCTTCCAAGAATCACGATTGCAAACCTTTTTCTTTTCTTTCTTTACTTCTCTTTTGGACCTAAAATATTATAAATGAGTCAATTTGATGTTTTATATTTATTTTGTGGCTAGATAATTAAAACACGAAGAGAAAAACGCAACAATTTGTTGGGCGTTTACAATGATCTGGGGCGCACGCCCAAGCGCCTTTTGGTCTTTAGGCGCACGCCCAATGTTTGGGCATGCGCCCATAAAAATAGAGCCCCAATACAATGTCAAATGGTGTTTTTAGGTCAAAATCGTCATAGGCGTGTCCCCGAACGCGCCTTTCACAAGAGAGATTTCAAGTAAAAAAATGGTTATATCTCGTATCTTTACTCTTATTGTGAATTGTATATATGTATAGAAAATAAATGAATTTGAGAATATGTGAGCCACTCAAATGGATTTCGTGGCATTAATATTTAAAAGCCCAGAAAAGTTAATCTTTTATTTTTTAACAGAATGTTGGAAATTGGAACAAGTACAATAGGAGTTTGATGTTGAAAGTTGAAACCTGAAATTGACCCCCAAACACTGAAAGGAGAGTCTGAGCCAATACGCATATTTTCTGCTTTTTTATGTCAAAGCAGGTCACGTCTATATATTACTTTGTGTGAAGTAATCACCCAAATATAACTAAACAACGTTAGTATCAATGAAGAAGACCCTAGCACTAGTGAAACTATTTTTTAAGATAAATCTAAATTAATTAATTCTACCACTTAAATACTTTCTTAGTTTTGTTCAATGTATAAAAGAATAAATATTTATTTGGTAGGACAATGCTTCATGTGCTTGAAGATAATCATGAATGACCAAATAAGTTTAAGGGGCTATTATTAGATTATTACATGCACCTATGAGATTTGATTTAATTCAATTATGTAAGCCTTTTAATAATACTACTGTATGAATAATCATAGAGACACATACAATGCGATATTCATATAAAATAATCGTCATATACAAACAGATTCTCCTGATATTGTCATATCTTTGAATTCAAATTAGTTCATAATAAGTCTTCTATTTTATTTTGTTTTTGTAATATAATTCAAAACTTCGTAGGGTCTGCTACAACTATTTACATTTAAAAAGATATATAATTTAATCAAGTATGAAGGGAATATATCTATATATATAAGTTTTAATTATAGGTTATACCCTATTGATTATTTCGGGTGACCCGAATTATAGATATTTTTCCTACTCGTGACTTCTATTAACTTGAAATACCTGTAAGAGAAGGGTCCATAGTGTCATTAGGAGGGCCAACACAGGCCACTATAGTAAATGGGCTTCGACCCCACGTGGTCTTATCATACCACCGCACAGCCCGAAACACCCGTGCCTTGTCCTTCCTCCCACACCCCACATGTACCCCATAACCATTCCCCCCCTATTGAACCCTAGGTTAATTTTTTTTAAATACCCAAATACGCCGTTAAATTTATGCTACGTGTATGTGTGCGTAACAAATGGTTGAATTCATGTTACGTGTACGTACGCTGAACTCGTGGTTGAATCTTAATGTACTACTATGTAGTCGGGTAACTTATTATTGAATATTAATGTACTATATGGGTAGCCCTTGGTTGAGTCATAATGTACTATGCGACCGATTTTGAAAAATGCCACATATATGTTAAATCGACACATTATTCTCGACTCTCTCCCAAAAAAGAAAAAGACACATTATTTTTGAAAAAAAATGGCTAGTTCTCTTTTTTAAGATCTCATAAAATAGTACATTTCTCCCAAGACCAACTCAAACAACGAAAAAATATGTTTCGTACTTGTTGCATCGTTAATCTGGTACTACAACAACAACAACAAACGATCAAGATTCGCATAAACCCCATCATCCTAGTGTGTATTAATAATGTGGAAATTAGCTTCATCATATTTCTTTTAAAATGTATTGTTAGAGGGAGAGGGAGAATCATCAATATACAGAAGCCCCGACTAATTCCCAAGTATTAATTCAACACGCTTCCCCTACGTGCAGTTCAGAACAATATCGAATGAAGCTTAACATGTGAAAAATATAGATGGACAATTTTAATATTGACTTTGGTAGGCTCTGATAGCATTTAAATTTAAAGTCAGATCATATTTGCCCCATAAAGAGCTTGTTAGAGGGGAATAGAAATCATTGATATACAAAAACCAAAACTCATATATAATGTGAAATAATTAATTCAACAATTGTCGACGTAGCATAATCAAATTGTTGCCTCACGTTGTTGTGTAAAAACTTGCATAAATAATTTATACAACAAAGCATAAAATTGTTGCCTCGCGTTGTTGTGTAAAAACTTGCATAAATAATTTATACCAAACAAAGCATAAATTGTCTTGCATTACAACTATCTCAACACAAAAAATTTCTTGTGTGGCCCCCTAAACTTTCTCAATAAATACTTCCCCACTCCTCCACATTCCTCACCACATCCACTTCTCCTTTCAAACTCCTCCAAAGCTTCTCTCCTTTTTCTCTTTCAAAAACCAAATCAAAACACACTAAAAGAAATGGCCATCAAGAAATCAACCAAACTCCCTTTGAAGCAAATCTTGAAAAAGTGTTCAAGTTTGGGCAAAAAACATGGGTACGAGGATGAACTAAACCTCCCACTAGATGTCCCCAAAGGCCACTTTGCAGTGTACGTGGGCGAGAACCGGACCAGATACATTGTGCCCATCTCGTTCTTGACTCACCCCGAGTTCCAGTGCCTACTCAGAAGGGCAGAAGAGGAATTTGGGTTCGAGCACGAAATGGGACTCACTATTCCGTGTGAAGAAGTTGTTTTTCAGTCACTTACATCCATGCTTAGATAAAAATAAAAATTATGAATTAGGTATCTTTTTGTTTCTTTTCTTTTATTTTTTTAGGGAAGATGGTCAAGATGAAAATGTGGCTAATAGTAATAGTGGCTGCATTTTTCTATCTTTTTTTAACATCTTTCTGTATTTTCTTTTTTTTTTTAAGACTTTTTTGGGTTTTTAAGTGAGTGATTTCGAACCCATGGCCAAGTGATGGATTTGTAAAAATTAGTTAGTAATGTAATTTTTCTCAGTGAGGTGTTTATTTACACCCTGAGAAATGATTTATCGATAATCTTTTTAGCCTGATTTATAATTTATTGCAAATCTTGTGTGTAATCATCAGTAATGATTAATGAGTAATGAGTAATAATTGTAACTTCATGTGTTAAGCGAATAGGAAGCAAATAGACACATTATTCGAAGAAATAATAAGCAAGTTTAGGCCTTTATGTCAATAATACCGTATGCACATTAATCCGTTTGTGGTATATAATTAAGCGCATTATTCCAGTCTGATACTAAAATATCAAGGTGGCACTATGCAATATTCTTGAATTACAAATAAGTGATTTACCTTTTTTATATATTACAAGAAGGTAATGCCTAGATGAGAATCATTGTCTAAAAAAAGTCATTTTATCGTCCATCTTGTAAATTATTTTCAGAATTTTAGGAGAATAACTGCATGTGTATCCTCTCGAAAACTAACAATGTGCCATCATTTTTAAACTTTCTAACGTCTTTGAAGGAAGAGATTATTTGGTGCAGCCGCTCTATGTACTACCAATACTAGGTGGGGATGAAATGTTGGGTGGTTATTTCTACAATTTATGGATCTTCTTTTAATCTCGACCAACGGTTGTACATACAGCGGATCATATAATAATTTCTCCTTAGTTTAACATGTTGCCATAAACAACGAATTGTCATACTACTCAACAGTCCACTTACTAAGATGTTGAAGAGTCTACAACGAGTCAACTCGTACCTTAGCTAACTCTCTGCAGCGTTTAAGTTTCAGTTATTCTAATTCAAAGACGCGTGTAATGTTTGAGTGGGAATTTCCTAACTCAAAGCAGATTCAATATTTCCATTAGATTTGAATCCGTACGACACGGACATCTAGTCAGCAGATGAGAAATTTACCACATTAAACTGAATTTCTTTTCTTTTTATGTGGCGTAATGTGTGTAAGTCTAGAATAAAATGCTATATAGCCTCTCAATTTGAGGTATCTTTTGCAATCATCCCACCATTTGCCACAAAAGATTCGAAATCCTGATTTAATACTTAAGAACTAACTACTTAATCATAGTTTGATTCGCTCTTCTCGTGAATCTTTTGTCCTATACCAAGAAAGTACAATATTGAAATTTCAACTTAGTATATTTGGTATATTTCACTCTTTTGTACTTTTTCATATGTACGTACGAATTTTAATTGTAATAAATTAAAGAGTGGTTGGATCTTTGAGACTTTGGACATCCGTACATACGACTAGTCATCAGTCTGCTACTTTGATTTAATTTTCTTCTTGGTTTTCTTACAATGTCTGCCACGATTACACTTCGTTATTATCGATCGTCATTGACAAATGACAATATAGTTGAATGCGTTGTGAGAAAACAGATGAAAGCGTGAAAAACTATATAAAAGAAAGCAAAAAATGAAGTCTAGCGTTTGGCGTACTCAATAATAGATGCGGGTTTTTTTGTTTCTTCCTCATCTTTTTATATATGTATACTATGAAGTTTGAATCGTACGTAAATAAGTTAAGCCCTACAATATCGACTCTACAAACATTGGAGGAGCCATTTTTGAATCTATTATATTAATTAAGTCGAATTACAAATCATGGTCATGGACACTGGTCATCGCAGCTTTTTTGAACTATTAGCAGAAGCTACCCCGGTGTTATCTCTAATTGGCAAATAATCTCCTATGTTATTTTAATTGACAAAGACCCCCTTGTGTTATTCTAAAATTAGCAAAAATCCCCTTCATGACATACTTTACAATGACAGTATCAATAACTAAGAATTTATAAGTATTATGATTTTATAATAAACATATACTTATTACAATAAATATTAGAAATCGTGTTATATTTTTTTTAAATTTTTTTTAAATTGTATAAAAATATAATAAAATTAATCGATACCGCACTTATATTTTTACATATTTAAAAACTAATATTTTTTTCAAAATAAATATGCATACAATTTTATTTGAACATCATTAGTTCAATATGTATCAAAGAAATACAATAAAAATAATATTTTGAAATCAATCTCAGTAAGTATGAATTAATTCAGTGTAGTGGGAATTAATTCAGTGTAGTGGGAGAATTTTTGCTAATTTTAAAATAACACAAAGAGTTTTGCTAATTAAAATAACATAATCATTTACCAATTAGGGATAACACAAGGGTAATGTTTGCTATTTATCCCAGCTTTTTTGTTTGTACTCTCTCTCTCTCTTTTGATTAGTCTATTCGTAGTTTCGTACTATCTATGTGTCACCATTCTACTATTATTCAATTTAATTGCAATGTTTTTTTTTATTATGATGAGCTAAAAATGTATGTGCTCCTTTCCTTACGTTATATGTGTAATTGGGGTCAATTAATTGTAGGTGAATTATTTACGTCGTTGGTGAAAGCAATCGAGAAATTTTTGTGTCCTTATTATCAATTTGTAGTATTACAACATAGAAAAACTAAGATAAGTCCAATTAAGACTTAATGGCCCTTCTATTTTCATATTTCACCTAAATTACAAAATTAAGAGGGAAAAAAAAAAACAATGATACGTACATCAATTCCAAACTCATAGTAGTGTGTATGAAATCTTCAATATTGTTGCCACCAACTTAATTTATTTCCTCTCCTTGTTCAAGCCGCAGAGTCAATACTTCTTATCTATTTTAGCCCACAAAGTATTCATATCTTTCACCTACATTTCTGGCCTTCAATTACTTCTTGATTATACATTTTTAAAATGTACAGCATGACACAAACCAGATAAATAAATAAAATGTAGGTACGAACGGTATGATCACTTGGCATTTTTCGATTATGCACTGTGGCATCACATTATTCTTTTTAGGCTTGAAGCTTCGATGTTTTTGGACTGATTAACCTAATAACTCGTGTAACTCCAAATTCATATATATATATATATATATATATACGAAATAGTACAAAATACTAAAAGAATTTAGGTAGTTTGATAAGTTTACAAGATATCTCGTACCATGCAAATTTTTGTGACAGTTATAAATAGACTTACTGGCATAAAAGAACATGGCTATATGAAAAGTACAAGAATATCAAGCACGGTTTCGCTAAAAGCGAGTGTAAGTCACTTGCTAAATAACTCGGCCAAAGAAAGGATTTTACTTAAAGTCTTTACTTAAATATTCGCAAAAGAGGAGAAATATTATGTTAGAGGTGATGAAAATACGAGAAATTTTAATAGTTTGGTTTTTGGTGATGTGGAAGCCCATAAACGCTATCCTTCCGATGCATACTAGGTAAAATCGTAGGTTTATGCAATACACCCTCTCTAACCAAGCAAATCATACAATGTTAACAATGTGTGACAAACACAAACATAAATGTGACATATAATCAAGTTATTCATCGTAAGAATCGAACTTGAGAGTTGGGACCAAGAAGAGGAATTGACCTCTTTAACTAACTAGACTACTCTTACGATTTAACGATTAACATTATAAGTGATAGTTTGTCCTTTGTACAGGGTTTTCACCTCATAATAATATAGCTCATTTTTCCTTCCGCGTGCTATTTATATTGGTTCGTGTTGATTAACGAACCAATACATTGACCACATAGGCGAATAATAGTTATATTCAAGAAAGGCTCTCTTCAAAACCTTACGGTGATTGTAGTTTTATGAATTTGATTTACATAGCATTTTACTGATTTTTCCTAATCTTTTAAATATCAAAATGTTGTAAAAAATGTGGGGCATGAGGATCCGAAATCTTCATCGGGTCCCTCTGAATACAACTATTAACTGGGACCCGTAATGTAACACTTGACCCACCACATGGCCCATCAGTTCCATTGCATGTGAGTCTTCTCCGTCACGTGGCCAGCCCAATCTATATAGTATACTCTGCTTTCGGTTTAAATGTCGTCTCATCACTATATTATGCACATTACCACGTGTCAACCATTTTTCGATATGCCTCTTTTATTTATTTATTTGTGACTTGAAAAATGGGTAATTCTGTTGAATGGATCCAAATAAAATTATCAAAAACGAAGGTACAAATGAAATTATTTTAACGTCTAACTGCAGAGCCACAAGAAATAATCATACATTATGTTGCACAAATCTAAATTATGGACGAAAATTTAGTTTCGAAACTATATTTCGGTCTGCTGAATATTAGAATTTTTTCGCAATATTTTGAGATCCTTTTCTCAAAAGGCCTATAAAACATATAATTGCAAATTGCTTAGAACACAAACATGTGTTTCATTCAAAGCCTGACCAAAAAAATTATTTTGACCTGAGCTAACGTAAAGAGATAGGCAATAAACATTAGAGTTGTATCGAGTAGATTTTTGTCGTCTTAAGTTATTATAGAATGTTCCATGTTTTTTCTTCAAATTTGTAAATAAAACATACATCATACCTATATTAGCTCTTTATTTGATAATAAGCATATCATCACATCTTTTAAATATAAATAACTTGATCTATTTTACAAGTAGACTTATAACTAAGGTCAATATAAATTGTTAAATGGTGGATATGTATGCTATGCAAGGATACTTACTTGTTTTAGACTGGAAACAGTAAATGTCTTGAGTTTATTAGTATAAAAACTATTCAATATAGGGTCAAAAAGAAGTAAATTGTGGTATAGGTAGTACAAAAAATAAAAAACACTACTCATGAAGTATTTAATTGCAAACAACCACCTCGACTAAAGCCCGGGTAAGGCTACACTAGGGTATCAGCCCAGGTAAGTCTACACTTGGGTCCGCCCCTGATTTCGTTTCGATAGATCTAAAAATAAAAACATTTTGATTTTTTTCGAAAGAAAAATAAAATTGTCCATCATCTAACACATTAATACTTGTGTGATGCGATAATGAGCCAACAACAAGGATTTTGAAAAGGAAAAAAAATGATGGATACATATTGCATGGATATAAGATAGACTATTAACTATAGATAGATATTATTTTATCTAGTCGAAAAAAAAAATTGTACTATTGTTGCAACTTGTTACTACACGATTTACTAACACATTGCAAAAAAAAATTGCCAACGGTTTAGGAAGTATTAAAATCGGTACAGCGTGATGTTTCGAAAATACATGCAAATACAGTTATGTTATGTACTATCAAAAAAAATAAAGTCACTCTCTAGTCTCTAGCAACTCTTTTGCTTTTGTAATTGCCATCCTATTACAGTGAGGTGAAAGGACATTATGTTTGCGGCAAGTGCACGATCAAGGACAGCGGGCCTAAATATCCACAGATACCATGTTGTTCATTAAATTTGAAGTTGTACAAATTTGATTGAAATAGACTCTTTTGTGAAGATAATAAAAGTACACCATACTTAAAGATTTGGTGGTGGTATCTTATCAATCCATATCTCGTGGATGTAACATTTTATTGCTGTACTTTCATTTCACCGCAATTGTTGGCTGAATTAATGGGTAATAGTAATTAGTGATGGGTAGCTTGTTCAATTCCTGATTTTGCATCATTTTCAACAAGAAATCAAAATATTGTGATATTTGTATACATTGAAATTAATCTGCCTCGTCTCATTTGTTAGATAGTTATATCACCTAACTGCAATTTTTAGTTCTTTTTGTTACACTTGATATCTTGTTTATAAAAGTTAGGATGATAAAATTCAAAAACCACATCTTTCTATACCCGACTCTAGTAGCCGCCCCTAAAGGATCATAGTTTAGATATTGTGACATTTGGTAGAGATATTGTGGATAGGTCGAACGAATCATGTTTCTATTCCACAAAAAGTACCAAATCATTCCTACTTTTGACTCTACCAAAACAAAACACACAAATATTTAGTAAGTTATTTTCAATTATAACTTTTATGAATTTTTTGAAACTTTCCGAAAAGATCTCGAAACTTTGCAAAATGTTTATAATATTTGGCTGATCAAGACATACCACCGAAACAAAACTTTGATTTTCATGTAACTAATGACTGTTAACAACCTGTTATTAGTACTATACTACACCCATCTGAACTAATCGCACAACCTGTTATTCGTAAAATTAAAGCTTCAATAATTCTTTTTCTAATGCAGATAGTAAGGTCATCGGACATATCCGGTAAAATTATATCTTGTATCCAGGTTTAAGTGAAAATCATATAAGTTAAAAATAGTTTCATGGAGTTACATCGCAAATGGAACCGCTACAAGTAAAAATTGATGGTCCTGCACACCAGCCCGGAATGAGAAACTAATTCTTCTCGTCAATTATTTTCATCGCAAAACAAAAAATAATTCAAAACAGCATTCCTCTAGTGATGTCCCTTGGCTTCGGCTTTCTTATGGGACTTGGCCTTCGCCTGGAGAATGATAATAGATACATGAGAACGAAATAGCCAGAAGTTCGTGAAATAAATAAACTTAGGCAGCCATCCAAAAGGAGTGTAAAAGGGTTGGAGCTACGGCAGCTAAGAGCACCAGATATGTGGATTGTCAACTTACAAGAACACAAAAACAACCGTCTGCATTCTCAAAAGTGCAATTCTCACTATACAAACTCGCAGTAGCTTAATAGAGCAGGTATTAGCTAATTTATGAAGGACCATCACATATTCTGATATTAGTTTAAACTACAGTGTTAATTAAAGAGTTCTTTCTTAAGAAACTGTAAAAGCAATGAATATTACCAACCATTTTCAGATCAATCACACTCGGTGTAAAATTCAAGTGAAGCAGGCTATTCACTTTCTCAATCGATCCTGACGTGGGAATCAAAATTGACCTAATACTCATTCCTACTAAAATCCTATGGCACCAGTGTTGTAATGCCAAACTAAGAGAACGCTAAACATATCTAAATAGGTACCGCAAGCAAAAATATGAATCATTGTATTATCTAATGGAAACAAAATCTGATAGAAGTATTCATTCTAATAAAGGTAAAGTGGCATACATTGGTAACTGAATATAGTAAAATATACATGAATACAAATGATCAACAATAATTTCAATCAAGCCGGAATCAATAGACATTTCAGCACTGCGCAATATCAAATTCACCAGGTGCAGTCACACAAACCACTAAACAATCCGGAAAGAAGTTCTCATTAAAGTTCTAATACAAAACCATGACTTCCCATTAATAGTAATCCCAAACCAGATCTAACACTGTGCATTGAATCGTCAACAAGTTCATTTTGAACAGAAATATGCAATATGCATCCGTTTGGAGAACACACATTAATCAAAAACACAGTGTCTTCTCTGTTAAACTATAAAGCACAAATTGTCAGATGAGACAACAATCCAATAGGGACTTGTTTTCGAATTCCCCAGTCCTTATCAAAAATATGACATGCGGCAGGGTTAAGAATGACGATTAAGCCCCCCACCTAAGGGCGCCTACGGAGAAGTGTTGCAGAACATAATATAAATCAATAGAAGACCAAGCTCTCTATAAGCTTAAACGTCTAGATGAGACAGCAATTTGATTAAGTCAAATTTTCATACAAATTATAATCTCATCGATCCGTCCCTTACCCTGATTTATCCCATCCACAACTCCCAAATCGTGAAAGACTAAACAAACGACGCAAGCTAATTCATACTACAACGCGTCACGTGTAAACAAAAGCATAAAAAACACGGAAAGCCTCCACAATCAATCTCAAGTTATACGAGATCTCACACTCTATCACCCCACCTTCATCGAGTTCATTCCAAACAGAATTATGCAATATGATGAATTCCACAACAATCACCATCCCCTATCCTAAACTATCGCATCCGCAACTTTTAAGTCCAATTTTCATACCAAAGATGATCTCATTGCTCCGTCCCCTACCCCGATCTATCCCATCCTCGCAACTCCAGAATCGTTAAAGACTAAACAAACCACGCGGAAGCTAGTTCATACTACTACACGTCGAGTGTAACAAAAAGCATTAAAAAAACACAAAATGTGTCCACAAATCTTAAGTTATACGAGATTTCTCACTCTATCCCACCCCCACCCCCACCCCCACCCCCACCCCCTCCTCATGGAGTTCATTCCAAACAGAATTATGCAATACGACGAATTCAACGACAATCGTGAACGAGAATTCAACGACAATCGTGAACGAGAATTGAACGACAATCGTGAACGACTAAACAAATCACGGAAGCTAATTCTAAATAGTTAATTCATCTCAAAGTGCCAGATCTGAGCAAGTCAACACCAACTAAAAGTAACGGATTAAGCAGAAATTATTTAAGATGAAAAGCATGAACAAAAGATGAATTTACCTTAAGGAATTTAAGCTTGACGCTTCCGTACGCGAGTCCGAACGAAAAAGCAGAAACCCTAGCCACCTGACAAATCAGTCAAAATTCAGCTGAAGTCTAGAATTTATATAATAATAATAAATATGATTAAATTAAATTAAATTAACAGATCCGATATGTGGATGAGAATTATACCAAAGCGAGAGTGCTCTTGCCGGAGTACGGTCCAGGAAGCGGCGCCATTGTTACGAGATTGAGTTTTTTCGCAGATACTTTTTCTTTTTTTTCTTTTTTGAGGTTTAGTGTTTGGGGCTGTGGAGTAGTCGTAGTTATCGAGTGTGCACGGGTGTATGGTAACGGGTGGATCTAGGTTTCAAACGACTGCGTTTGTAGAGGAACTAACTAATATTTGTTTATGAATTCTTTCTCCTTCTTTGTTGGTAAAAATAAATAAAAATGGCTAATTTCAACATAATGGTTTTTAAATAAAAGTACTTAATGAACAACTTAATCAACGTAACAAACTTTTATAATAGTTATCTTTGGGACTTGCAAAATTCAAATTGATTGCATTGTATTTTTCTATTAGATATTTAGTGCACTTGTCACATGAAAGGCTTAAAAATAAGACTCGAAATAATTTATGATTTAAATTATTTGGCACTTGGTGTTTTGTTTTGTATGAGGCATTTGCTAGTATCTTTTTCTTTCTTTTTTTCATTCCGTTTGCATAATATTTAAATTCTGAAGTAACTTTTTTTTTTTACTTTTCCCCATTCAAAACACGCGGTATGATACATTATCTTCTTTTTTTCGAGAAAACATCAACAATAATATTAATTAAAGTGAACAATAATATTCACATCTTCGTCCGTCTCGTCAATGATCACAACTTGGTTGGCTTTTGGAGCTCTAATCATTTTGTGTATGAAATTAAACATGCGTCGACGTAAAAGACATGTCGTTTTTTTAATAGAGTAAACAATCAAGCAGCTCACAACTTAGCGACTTGGACACATGTGCATAATTGGTCCAGCTTCGTGCTATTTTGTGATCTATGTGTTAACTCTGATGGGGGGCGACTTGTTAATAGCCCCCACGTTATAACCACGTTTACGACCTTTTTCTCGTCGAAAAAGGAAGAAAGTCCTTTGTTCAAAGAGTTCCATTCAACTTCTCTTTCGTCAAGATATCTTTCATACAGTTTTAGGATATCCTTTAGTCTTGCATTCTCTTCCTTCAGTACTTTGTCACTCTTTGAGAGTTTGTGATTCTCCAGTAGAAGTTTGTGATAGGTAGATTTCAGATCTTCTATGATTTCCTCTTGTGTCATCTCTTCTTCAAACAAGTATTCTTCATCAAGATCAATTGTGTCGTGAAAATAGTCAAAGTTAGATTCATCAGTATCAGACAAGACATTGGAATAATTACAAGAATTGTTTTCATCCCAATTATTAAAGAGAATCTCATGTTCTGGCAACTGTTCTTCAATGCAGAGCAACATTGAGATTCTGGGTAGATCTGCAGATCTTTTATCCGGTCCACTTGAGTGAATAGCGCAGCAGTATGAATCTCTTCAGTATTTTCATATGCATCACCACTTGATCCAGAGTTGAAATCTTCTTCATTAAAATCATCTACACAAACCCAATGAGAATAACCTCTTTTTTTAAGAGTGTTAGCACATTCAACAGCCATATAACCCCAACCTTTGCATCCATGGCATTGCACTTATTTCAATTTTTCAGCTTCTTGAGGAGTAGGCTTAGTTGCATTGTATTTGGCAAATTTTAGAGGTAGTTTCTTAAAACCAGTGGATCTATTACCAGTGTTTTTCGTTTTTGATTTACCTTTAAAACTCAATCTATTAAACTTCTTAGTAATATTGCCATAGTTGGAAGAAATTAACTCAGTCTCCTCATCATTTTCATTGTTCCATGTGTTTGAAGTCGCTAAAGCAACAATTTTTTGTTTATTTGCACTAAAATCATTCTCTAATTCAAATACCCTAAGGTGTTGAGTATAACTTGAAAATCTAGTGAAGCTAGGTTTCTAGATTCTCCCACATCAACTTTCTTAACAACAAGCTTAGAGGATAATGTTATGTAAGCTTCGTAAACTATCTCCTAATTTGTCATGGTCATACAGAGATTTTCACACTGATTTACTATATCTAGAATCTTTTCAAAATAATTATCCACACTTTCATCCTCACCCATCTCGAGTTTTTTAAAAGTACGAAGTAGTTGTCTATGTTTAGATTGTTTTAAAGCAGCATCTCCTTCCAGGTGAAGTTCTAGTATATCCATGCATTTTTGGCTTTAGTATAGTTTTGAATAAGCTTGAACATATGATCATTAACCCAACTGAATATGACATTGAGTGCCTTTTCATTGAAGGTATGGAGACTTACCTCGGTTGCATTCCATTCTGATTCTGGTTTAGGCACCAGATCATTGTCAGCATCCCTTGGATATGTAGGGGCGAAATAACCGTTGGTCACAGCTTGCGATGCCTTTATGTCAATGGACTTGATGTGAGTTCTGATTTTAATCTCCCACTAAGAATAGTTGGAGCCATCCAAAACTGGCATTCTGTTGGCATTAGGATTGGTATTTTCCATCACGTCGTATCAAATTCAATCACCAGTGAAATCGGTGGTTGGATCTGACGCCAATTGAAATTGTGTTGGATCGGGACTTGATACTTTTCCCACAATGTTAACCTTGATGTTGGTCTAACAATGATTTGTTCTTCCAATGCTAAGTTGATGTTGCCTTAACACTTGAATACTCACACAATGCTAAGCTGGTGTTGCCTTGACACTATGATCGCTTCGATTTTCTTGACAGATAATATTTTGCAGCGTAATAAAGAACACAAGAAGATAAATTTTCATAAGATTATAATGGTTTATAATCTTACTGGCCTTAGGCAAAATAATCACTAAATATTTTTATCAAAACATTTCTTACAACTCTCAAGCTCGCACTCTCAAGTTGTTCGAACTCAATCGAGCAAACAAAGAAACAACTCCTCAATTGTAGACTCTAGACTTAACTCGTTATTTCTCAAACCTTGATAAAACAAGACAAAACTCAACAACTAATGATTTAATCTCTCTCGACTATATAGCTCTTGTCTTCGTATTTGTCTTGATGCATTTCACCCCTTTATAGAGTACTTGTAACTTCAACTCCAAGTTGTTTTACACGGTTTAGGTAATCTTTTCGCTTTCCTTGTTGAACTCTATTTTCTTTAGCCTCGAACTCCGTCTTGAATAATAGTTTCCTTATTAGAACGAGTTCTAATTATGGAATACTTCTTCTTCAATTCTGAGATCATCCTAGTTTCACTTTAACTCTAAAACTTTCCTTCTTTAAAGACGCATTCGACTTATATGGAAAGTTCTTGATCCTTTGGAAACCTTATGTCTTAGCTCATTTTAAGCTTGATCATGAAACATACAAAGTAAACTAAAACTATGGAACTTAATTAGTATGTGAATAAAGGCAAAAACATAACAAGACAAAGGTGAAAAACGCAATGTTAAACCGTTTATGTTTTCAATGTTAAACCAATATTGTAGAACCAATGTTGTTCTAACATCGACCTGAAACTTGCACTTTCAGAAAAGTTGTTTTGGTATGAGGTGAAGATCAAGATATATGTTTATCTTGAGGTCTAGTTACTGCTAGAAGCTGAGAAATGTGTTGTTTATATAAGAGAAAATAGTTCATTTATACTTGAGAAGTTCATATTCAAGGGTCAATATGTGGTGGTTGTTAAAGAATGATAAGCAAAAGCACATGGATCACGCAAGCAGACCAAATGACGTGCGTGAAACATGCACAAATGCCCCGCACTTTGGCTGAACTATCCAATAACCGGAGTTCTAGGGCCACTCCGGAGTTTTTCCAACACGTAGGCTCTATGGCGAACTGTAGATTTTTCCTTGTATATAATAATATTAGAATTCTCTAGAACGTGACTAGGATTGTCCAACTAATTTTATTGTAAGAGAGGGTAGAACCTTCCTTTAACCTTTAGGACCGTTAGATTATATTGATTTGGGTCGTTCATCGAGCTCAACTCCTTGTATATATACCCCCGGACTTTCACTTATCCATACATCAAGGAAAAATCTCAACTTACTTGCATAGCTTGTGGCAATCTTGTTGTCTCTTTCTCTCACTAAATTTTTCTTTCTCTAAGATCCTTTTAGTTTTAGAGTTAGACTGATATCAGGGCATTTAGTAAGCCGCACATCTTAGTTTCTCTGGTGAAAAAAATGTATACGTTTGTGTCACGTGATATTGTCGTAGTTTGTTTGTTTCCTTGTGGACAACATAACTGATGCAATATATTGATATTTTGACAACTCAACACCTAAAAATGTTTGACTTTTAGTTGAACTCTGTAATCTAGCTATTTGAGTTCATAAACACGAGTTAAACTCTGTAAAAACTGAGATGAAATAAAATTACGCCTAACAAAATTATCTTGCTAATAGATGATGTCATGTGGCTTGAACTCAAAGGATTATAAGTCAGACTCAAACTAAAACAAGATAAAAGTATTAAGTGTTGAGACCGCGCGGTGCTAACCTTAACGATTTATGTTGACATATTAGATACTCTAACGTTTTCCTAAATCTTTTTAATATTGCATGAGCTCTAAATCCAAGAGCAGAGCCTCGTGCCCCGTTGGTAAAACATGCCTTAGAAATAGATGGTGGAACAGGAACAAAGTTGTCGAGCAATTCACCACAAGTTTCGAGCTTTTCAAGCTTTGGTCCAACAGTCTTGATCAAACAATCATTATACGGTCCCAATCATTATACACATATCTAATTAATAACGGAGCATTGATTTCAACTGATTTCATGTGCCGACGTATGTGACTGGTGACATTGTAGTCTCAATTCTTTCAGAACAGGAAAATTCAATAACATCTCACCAGAACTAGAGAATTCATCGTTAGATAGAGCAACATTATGATTGAGATATAAGATCTTTAGATTGAGAAAACAATGCTCCGTAAGGGATGTAAATAATGTGCAACACAAAGGAGATTCAACTTTGTCAATGATGTACGGTTGTATAGGTCGTCGACATTTGTCGGGCGCGAAAGTTGAGGAATATTTATCTCCAAATTCTGAACGCACTGCATCAAAACACGAGATACGCATTTTCCCACGTAATGCAGGTACAATCGACATTTAAAGCAGAAAAGACGAAAAAACTTTATCCGCGAATTTCGAGTCGAATGTAGTACTCTCTCTATAAAGGTAACAAATTTTTTTATGACGCAACTCGATGCGCGCAGATAATGTGCTTGTGTCGTCAAGTTCAATGTTGTAAATAGAAGTCCACTTGTGTTCCATGTCTTTGGACAAAATAGACGTCTGCATTGCATCCTTGGTGGGTAGTTTGACAATAGATCGTTTATATAAGTATGGGTCGGTTACATTGGAGTACAAAGAAAATGCAACGAATCTATCTTAACAAACTAGACCTAATCTAGGTGTCTCAATTAGGCTTGGTCCGGAACACCTCGGACTAACGCCTTGATGCTTGGATGGCATGGGCATATCGGTAATCAGGTCGAACGTATATCGGTGATCATCTTCGACGTGATATCGAGGACCCCTCTCGATATGATATCGGTAGTGTGGTGGTATGACGTATCAGTCGAACACGAGGATTATCTCGATATCGAGTACGATATCGAGAGTGAGATCGGGGATTTCTTTCGATGTGATGCGTGGTAGCTGAGGGATAATAATTCCTTACTTTGGGATCCGAGTATCGTGTATTTATAGACCTCGGGATCCGGGGACCACAGTATCATATCGGTGGTAATCACCGATATCATATCGAAAGTGATCCCCGATATGATTAAATATGAGTCTGGTTTGGGCCAGGCCCAATATGCGGGAAATGCCCATATCATGTAGTCCCCCAATTTGGGGATTCTTATCTTAGAGATAAGAATTCGCAAATTTAATTTTAAATTTCTGGGCTACCTGTACCCTTCGTCCCGCCAGTTCAAATGACGGAGATCAAATATGCGGGGAATGCACTTTGTGATGAACTTCGATGGACCCCCTAATGCAGTGGACACATAGTTTGAGGTCCTCGTTTGAATTCTGTGTTTCTTGGGATTTGAATTTCTTATAAATATGGGAGTTGCACTTTGAAAATTGAGATGGGCCCGCCAGTGTAATTGTTATATTTTCGAGGCTTTTTTGCGTAATAGGATAGGATATCGGGTTTCATCTTCGATATTACGTCGAAACGCATATTTGATATGATGTCGAAAGTATCTTTCGATGTAGTTAAAGCTCCCGTCTATAAGTAGGGCTTGTAAGAGACATTGAAGGTCATAGTTTTCAGTGTCTTCTCTGTCGTTAGCGTAACCACATCAGTATGTATATCGGTAATCAGATTCGATATATTCCCCGACGTGTATTTCGATCTCGCTGTTGTACTTGATTTATTATTATTTTCTCATGCTGATATTCCGATTATTCTGCAGGTATATTTGATTTTTTGAGATATTCCGTGAGAATGGGTTTCAGACAATTGATGCGTAAACTTCAAGCCGACCGTGATGCTCAGAAAGCTGCATTGGCTGAGATGGCAGCAGTCGCGGTGGCGCCTAAAATAGGGTCTGCGTCTAACTTTAATCTGAATAATGCAGCCACTGAGGTTCTGGCAGAGGTATCCGGAGTTAAACAATATCCCCCTAGCATTGTAGTACCTGAACGTATTAATGAAGAATGCTTTGAAAGTGTTTCTGCAACGGTTGGGTCCTTTAGCCAGGACATCCTTGATGTGGTGGGAGGCCTGGACGGTGCAGCCAATCTCTTGGAGGTGTTGACCTCGAAACAGAAGGGTGTGATTCATCCGCCTGACGAGACTGTGTTGACTGAAAGACCAGATGTTAGGTCTCCTTCTGGTGAGTACGTAGCCCCACGTTCTGAGTCGAAGGCCAACATTCCTTTGACCGAGAACGTTGGTGGTTCGAGATCAAATACCCATGTCAACTTAGGTGATTCAGTGGATGCGCCCTTTACCGTGGGGTCGGACTCTTCAAGCCCGAACCCTATTAGCGGCAAGGGAAAAGCGTCTGTTTCAGGTGCGACCGACAAGGGTAAAGGGCCACTGCAGGAGCCCTTGATATTGGGGGGCTTTGCCCCTATCTTTCCTGGAATTCCGATTAGAAAGCCTGCCGTTGACCCTGCTAGGGTATCGGGTAATAAAAGGTCTCATGACGGGACTGTCCACAGTGTCCACTCGTCTTCGAGTTCGGGCAAGAAGAAGGTGGGTGCAGTCAAATCCTCCAAGCGAGGCAGATGTTGTGCGGGGAATGTTGCGGGCTTTTCCTCCTCCAACAAATGTGTGGGTGCTTACAGAATTCGAGCGGGCCCAAAATATACGCCGCAACACTCATATGTTTCAAAGTGTACGTATCTTAGCATGACTTTGATTGATTTCATTTGACTGTTTAACATGACGTTACTAATTGTATTGCGCAGATGGAAAAGCTGGCGGTTTCGTGTCTGAAGACAATGCGCGAGTCCAAGGGTGACCCCGACGCTGTTGCTGCTGAGTTCGAGGTTGATATCATGAGGATGGGGGAATTCAACCCCATGGTACTAGAGAAGTTGGAGGCTGAGAAAGAGGATGCCCTGAAGACATGTCGTAAGCTCCGGGAGGAGTATGATTTGTTGAAGGGCAACTTCAAAACATTAGTGACTGAGATTGACCAAGGAAAGGCGCGTGAACTTGCGGCCAACAAGGAGCTAGAGAAACTGAAGGCTGAGGTGGTGGCGGTGAAGGCTGCTAACGAATGTCTCTCGTTGGAGCTCTCCACTGCCAAATTAGCTTTCTTGGACTTAGTATATATCTTGTTTACGATATCTTCTTCTGTTTTTTCCTCCTATATTTAATAGAGTTCAATTGTAGGAACGTCGTCCTGATCTCCTCCGAGTTGGAGCGGAGAAGTTTATGGAAAGCTCGAGCTTCCGAGACTTAGTTTTGAAGGTTCGGGAGGCAGCATTTCATGCTTGCGTAGGGCAAGTATTGAAAAATGACGGTTTCAAGGACTCCCTCGAATTGAGTGGGTTGAACCCAAGGCATGATTATAACAACCTGCCGATTGGTGGACTAGATGAGGTGGAGGAGGGTCCGGCCGACCCTGACGTGTTTTCCGAGGTCGTTGAGAAGAAGACTAAAGGGTCCTCGTGGGAGTAGCTATTTGTTGCCTTTATTGTAACTTGAATTTATCCCTTTCCGGACTATCTCCAATTCGTGGTTCTGTAGCTAAATATTTATTTCTCTGTTATCTTCATAATTTGTGACTCTGCGTGGCCTCGTTGTATGATAACTTGTTGATTTTAATTGTCGTGATGATAGAGTGTGCAGTATTTCAATATCTGACACTGCATTCATTCCGTTCTCGTATTGATGAGATTTCTTTACTCAGCTTGTTATCAACAAGGGATGGTTTGAATTTCCTCGGTTTTGGTAGGAACATGGGTAATCTGCCACCGCTCATTGGTAAGAGCTTGTCTTTAGATATAGGTGACCCGTTACCACTCATGGGTAGGAGCCTGACGTTATCACAGAGGAACCCGTTACCGCTCATGGGTAGGAGTCTTTTCTTTGTAGGTGACCCGTTACCGCTCATGGGTAGGAGCCCGCCCGTTATCACACGGGAACCCGTTACCGCTCATGGGTAGGAGCATTTTCTTTGTAGGTGACCCGTTACCAGTCATGGGTAGGAACCCGCCCGTTATCACAAGGGAACCCGTTACCGCTCATGGGCAGGAGCCTTTTCTTTGTAGGTGACCCGTTACCACTCATGGGCAGGAGCCCGCCCGTTATCACAGAGGAACCCGTTACCGCTCATGGGTAGGAGCCTTTTCTTTGTAGGTGACCTATTACCACTCGTGGGTAGGAGCCCGCCCGTTATCACAGGGGAACCCATTACCGCCCATGGGTAGGAGCCTGCCTTTGTAGGTGACCCGTTACCGCTCATGGGTAGAAGCCCGCCCGTTATCACATGGGAACCCGTTACCGCTCATGGGTAGAAGCCTTTTTTTTTGGTAGGTGACCCGTTACCACTCATGGGTAGGAGCCCGGCCGTTATCACAGGGGAACCCGTTACCGGTCATGGGTAGGAGCCTGCCTTTTGTCTTTTTGTTTATGTTCCCTGGTGACTCTGTCGTCGTGGAGTCTATGGGTCGTTAGGCCCTGTAAAAAATCACAAACACGAAAGGTTTTTCGATGCAAAAACTTATATGAAAGCACGAAATGATGCGCATGTGTTATCTGCGGAATGTTCCCTCAATCTGGGAATTTCAGTTTAATGAAAGAAAATGTGTTTTCATTGTGTTCTAACGTGCATGTTGTACCTGTTTGTACTTGTTGCACCTGTTTAGATGGATAATATTGAATAATCTGGGGCGATGTCCCCTGAATCCCTTCTTTTGAAAGGCGAGGGTTTAATATTCCCTATGTCTTTTTTGGACATAGTCATGTGTGATCCTTCGAGTTATGTACCTATAAGAGGGCGATGTGTTAAACATATATCTATGGGAATACTCCCCGAATTTCTCGTGCAATTCTCTGCACTTCTGTAATATCCGATTAGGACATATCCCTGCATGAAATATGAGATTCCATAAAGCAATTAAAAAGTAAAAAAGTAGTGACGGATAACGGTCGAAGGCTAGGTAAACCTGACCCGCCTACGTATCCCGTTGAGTGGGGAATCAGACCGGCGTAGTTCCCCCTATTTTAGTTACATGCCGACCCACGAAGGGGCAAAATAAAAGATAACGGTCGAAGGCTAGGTAAACCAAACTCGCCTACGTATCCCGTTGAGTGGGGAATCAGACCGGTGTAGTTCCCCCTGTTTTAGGTTTACAAACTAACCCACGATGGAGCAATGTTTCAATTGTTCAAGCATAATTTAAAAACCACTGAAATTTAAAATATTGTTCAGTCTGTTCCTCATGGTGATCACTCCGTGCGCGGAATGTATTCTTGGTATGGGACTTGTATTTCCTGTCTTCTTCTGATTTTAGGGTGCTTCAGCGAGTCCACGTAGCACATCCATCCTTGTACCTGGTCACCTAGAATTTCGCCGACTCCCTGAGGTGTCGGGAATTTGATCTTCTGGTAATAAGTAGAGACCACTGCCCTGATTTGGTTGAGTGCTGGTCGGCCAATGATGGCGTGGTAGGGAAACGGGATGTCGACTATTGTGTATTTTATCGGCGTCACCCAGGTGCGTGGGTTTCCCCCAAACACTGTGGCCAATACAACTTGTCCGAGTGGAACTACCTCTGCTCCGCCGAATTCAGTCAATGGGGTGGATATCGGCTCTAGCCGGTCTGGGGTTATCATCATGTGCTCGTAGGCTTTTGAGAATATCAGGTTTGTGGAGCTTCGGCTATCCACCAGAACTTTATGCACCTGATATCCATCCACATTAATAGTAATAACCAAAGGGCAATCTAAT
The DNA here is from genome assembly GCA_948329865.1 of Linaria vulgaris. Lineage (NCBI taxonomy): Eukaryota > Viridiplantae > Streptophyta > Magnoliopsida > Lamiales > Plantaginaceae > Linaria > Linaria vulgaris. Next base: position 6,763,451 of record OX415251.1, read on the forward strand.
TTACCTGCGGTCAGGGCCAATGGACTAAGTTGTTCCAAGTCTCTCCTGGTGAAAGAGATCTCATGCTCCAAGTACGCTTCCAGTATGATTGCATTTGTGTACCTAACGTAAGCTCCACCCTGGACTCTTCGTGTTATAGTTTCTCGGCCGCGAGCAGTGTCGGCTCCCAAGGCTCCTCCATTGATCATGTGTATGATGCCTCTGCTCGGGGCATTCACTATGGTCCTACCACGCTCCTCGGGTGCCTCGATCATCTTCTGTTTTCCTCTCCTGGGTGAGTAATCTCTTCTAGGGGATAAAGAATTGTCTGTCCCCCTAGCATCTTCCTTGGCGTTTCTGACAAACTCTACCAACTTTCCTTCTTTAATCAATCTTTCAATTTCACTCCTCAGGTGCGTACAATCCTCCGTCCTGTGTCCGGGCTGTCGGTGGTACGTGCAGTATTTGCCCGACGACTTAATCCCGGGAGTCTCATTCAATGGCCTGGGTTCTGTCAACCATATGTTCCTCTTTGCCACGACCATCACTTCTAGAATGCCCATATTCAGCGGTGTGTACGTCCTTGGGGGCCTTTCTCTGTTGCGATCTCTGTCTGCATTCCTGTTGGGAAATGAACCTTGTCGCGTGGCCATCATCTCGTCCTCATAAACCATTTGATTCGCGAGCATATTGATATGTGCTATGGTGGTCTCAGTCAATTTGATTAGCTCGTCGGCGAACCTGCGGTGAGTCGAACCCTTGAACAGCATCATCATAACCTGCCCCCCATGTGGCTCATCCACTTTCAACAATTCGTCATTGAACCTCTTCATATATTCCTGGAGGTTCTCACTTTCCCTTTGCTGCACCGCGCCGAGGTGCAACATGTTGGTCTTCATTCTCTTTTGGCTAAAGAACTGGTTCTCAAACTTTTCCCTTAATTGCTCATAGTCCGTTATGGATCCGATCTCCAACCTAGTGAACCAATCTAGTGCAGCGCCCGTTAAAGTGGTGGATATGATCTTTGCCTTTATGTTTTTCGAGTAGTTGTGCAGATTTAAAACGTTATCGACCTGATGGAGATGATCTGTAGGATCACTTCTTCCGTCGTATGACTTGATCACTGGGATCTTGTCCCCTCTTTGCAATACCTCGGCCTCAATCTCATCCAAAAACGGGGTCCTGCTGCGACCCTTCCAATGGCTCTGAGTCACCTTCCTCATCAACTCCTCCCTCTCGCGGTCTAGTTGCTCCATCCTCCTCGATATTACCTACAGTACTTCTGCATCTTCATTCCTTGAATATGCAAACTCAGTGCGGTCACGAGCGCGTTCCATTCTTCAGATTACTTCCGCTCTCTCGCGGTCAAGTCATTCCATCCTTCTTGCTATCTCTCGATCCAGGGTCCTAGGATCCCGTTTCTCCGACCTGTCGTAAGCAGCGGGCGATATCTCTCTGAATGAGTCTCCAGTATCCTCATGTTCATCATATCCTTGCCTTGCCCTTCTCTCACCCTCTCCGGATTCATGGGGCCTTGCCCGAACGTCCCTTGTCCTTTGTTCTGCCAGTCGTGGAAGCAAAGTCTCTAGTGTAGCATCGAGTGCAGCTTTTACAGAGGCGTTGATCTGCGCTAGCATCTCCGGGGCTATGGAGGCAGGGGGAACGACGCTCTGTCCCGCAACCATCGTCTCCTCTGAGCCGGGAGGATCCGCGTTTGGCACTTCAGTCATTGGGACATCCACCGTCGGGTTTTCAGTCGTCGGGCCCTCAGTAGCAGGTTCCGCCATATTTGGTGCGGCAGTGGTTGTATCTGTATTCGTAGCTCGCGATGGCCTCCCGGGCCCGTGCCTACGTCGCGGTTCATTTTGTGCTGGAGGAAGCTCCATCTCAGCTTGGGTCATTGCCTGTTCTTGGTCAGTCGGCTGTTGAGGGAGTGGTGTGTCCTCAATCCTCGTGTTTCTAGTCATGACTCTGTTAAATTCGGATCGGGTCCTCCTTCCTTGCATCTTAACGTCCTCGTCCAGGAACTGGTGTTTCCCACAGACGGCGCCACTAGTTTGACAATAGATCGTTTATATAAGTATGGGTCGGTTACACTGGAGTACAAAGGAAATGCAACGAATCTATCTTAACAAACTAGACCTAATCTAGGTGTCTCGATTAGGCTTGGTCCGGAACACCTCGGACTAACGCCTTGATGCTTGGTTGGCATGGGCATATCGGTAATCAGGTCGAACGTATATCGGTGATCATCTTCAACGTGATATCGAGGACCCCTCTCGATATGATATCGGTAGTGTGGTGGTATGACGTATCAGTCGAACACGAGGGTTATCTCGATATCGAGTACGATATCGAGAGTGAGATCGGGGATTTCTTTCGATGTGATGCGTGGTAGCTGAGGGATAATAATTGTTTACTTTGTGATCCGGGTATCACGTATTTATAGACCTCGGGATCCGGGGACCACAATACCATATCGGTGGTAATCACCCATATCATATCGAAAGTGATCCCCGATATGATTAAATATGGACCTGGTTTGGGCCAGGCCCAATATGCGGGAAATGCCCATATCAGTGGGTAAGCACGACCACAAAATGTGACGTACAACATCGTCGGGTAATTGATTGATCCGATCTTCATCACCACTTTCATCCATGATCGTGAAAATCAACAATGAGAGACACTTAACACATTCAAAATATATTAATTAGAATCCTTAAACGAGTTGCATTAGTCCGAATTTAAAAATACAATGAAGAAAACAGAGGTAAAGCAAATATACATCACCGCATACTGAAACTGCTAACATTCACTTAAACAATGACACATAAACTTTGTGACACTGATTTCGTATTACAAATCTTTGTAGCTTCATCCAGCATAACCGCATAATCCTCCATTCAATCTGTATTATAAATTTGCAACCATCCGGTTCGATAAATGACTAAATTCACTTCATTTTGACATAAATTGGTTTAAGTTGAGCCAGTAGAGTTTGAAACTTTGAACCTATTTCACAGTCAAATTAGTCAGTTAACAATTACTATGACACAAAATATTACCCAACTCAAAAACTAAGACTAATCTCATTTCATAAGTACCGTCAAACTTTAAGAAAATTGAAAATTTTGGACCGTGGATTGACACAACACTTTTGAGAGTTAAGCTGGAATTGCCTTAACTCTATTTTGATCTTCTTGATAAATATAGTGTGCAGCGGAAGTAAGAACACAAGAAGATATAATTTTAAGAAGTTTTCAATATTATTAAAAACTTCCGAGCCTTAGGCCAAATAATCATAAAGGTTTTATCAAAAACGTTCCTCACAACAATTTACTCACGCTCTTTGTTGATCGGACTCAACGAAGCAGACAAGTAAGAACTACTTAACTTCTGTGAACTAGACTTAAGCAGTTGATACAAAAACTTCGCAAAACAAGACGAAGACAATACAAAGAATAATTAATCTCTCAGATTATTAGCACGATTGTCTTGTCTTTATCTTGATGAACTTCACATCTTTTATAGATTTCTTGAAACTTGCACGCCAAGATGTGTTGTTCACAGTTTTGGTAACTCTTGTTGTTTTCTTGTTGAACTTTGCCTTCTTTGTGAACTTCAAATCTTTCCTGAGAATGTATTTCCATTGTTACCGATTTAACAAGGCAACAAATCTTCTTCAATTCGCAGAATCCTGAAAAGAATTGCGTCGCAGAGAACAGCTCGCTTGTTTCCTTATTTTGAAACCGTGTTGTGTTGACTAATTCAACTTAGCTTGAATTATAGAAACTTCAAGTAAGGAATCTTCCATAGCTATTCCTTATGCTTAAGATACCTTCCTGGACATAAACATAAACAACTAAAACCGTGGAACTTGATTAATATGTGAATAAAGGCAAAACTTAAATTTGGCAACTAAATAACAGTTTTCGCACAGACTCTCGGCTTTCAATGTTATCCACAATGTTAACCCAACATCGTCTAACATTGCATCGTCTAACATTGATTCCAGAAAGCCCTGCACTTTCAAAAATCATAAACTTGCAAAGAAAAAAAATCCATAAAGCAAGAATCTTTAATATCAAGAACCAATTTTTAATACAAAAATTAAAATAAAAATCAAGAATTAGATGGGATGGTGTAAATGAAAGAGTCGAGAAATACCAACCAGGAGAAAATGAAAAAGAAAAAGTGGCAAAAAATGAAGAATCAGATGGGATGGTGTAAATGAAAGAGTCGAGAAATACCAACCAGGAGAAAATGAAAAAGAAAAAGTGGCAAAAAATGAAGAATCAGATGGGATGGTGTAATTTCTGCGATTTTTGGCGTTTTTAGGGTTTTTGGTTATAGTGTTTGGTTTTTGAGGTTTTTGGTCGTAGTGTATGTTTTTGTGTAGTATGTGTAATTTCTGCGATTTTTTGACGTTTTCATGATTTTTGGTCATGGTGTGTGTTTTTGATAGTATGTATTTTTTTAATTGATTTTTTTAAAAAATAAATGGGTTATATGGGTCACGCGTGGGTTATATATTTTTTTAAAAATCCATTACCTGGCTACCAGTCTACCACACGCAGGTAGCACCAACCAAGATTAACTTCAAATAGTGTGGGAAAAAAATTTATGTTTGAAAAAAAATGATATTTTTAAATAGTTGGGCTTGTATGCATCATTGGCTTATAAAAAAAGTTGGGTTGTATTAATAATAGTAATGGATTATTTGACCTGGGAACGGGTTGAAACTTGTTGCGTTTTTGACAAGTGACGTCCCAAATATAAGAGTGTGAGAGATTATATATATATATATATATATATATATACTAGGTAAAGTGCACGTGCTACGCACGTCTCGATTTAGGTAAGTCAAGGAATGTACTCTAGATTAGTTAAGGTTATGCAATTTTTTTGTGTAAAGTAAGTGTCTTATAATTGATCTTATGATATTTGGCGTAGTTTGGTTTTATTGTTTTGTCTTTTTATTTTTTTACAGTGTATTAAAACTACAAAGTAAAACTTATAGTTGAACAACGACAATAATACTTATATATTTATTAATTAATATTTGTTGCCAATTTCAACTACAAACATTTAAATCTACACGATAATCCAATTGGATTGCTTAATATCAAAGACTTCTATAATGGTTGATTCGTTTTTTGGATTTTGTATGAAACAAGAGTTTATCAAACTAGTGAATCCTCCAATTTTGTTTATCACTTCAAATGTTGAAGAACTAATTGATCAACTGAAAATTCAGGTGCGTAAGTCGGGTTCATCCTTTTTACAAAGTACGAAGGAATGTGAGGACGGGGGTTCCAATAGCAGGAACAAGAAATGTAAGTTGGACATAACTCTATGTCTGTAACTTTATTTGTTCAAGTACTGACACTTTTGATTTTAATTTTTTTAATAATATAATTAAGTGTTCGTAAATAACGCCTCAATCATTACAATAGTTGTAATAACTATTTTGGACTCATTTGGTTTTCAGTTTGTATGCATGGCACCAAAAGCATGCATTTGCCTTTTATGTCTATAGTAATAATTAGTAATGAAAAAGAATTTCCTAAAAGAATAGCAGAAAAACCTTCACTCGATTAGATGGAAGAAAGCCACTCATAAGAAGAAAGAAGGTAGTCTGAACATTAGAACGACAAGACTCAACAACGAGGCGCTCATAGTAAAATTTTATTGGAAAATATTGCAAGGACAATATAGTATATGGGTTGACCTGATTGAGGTGAAATATCTCAAGAAAAAAAACTCTCAGTGTACGTTTTTTGACCAACGGACAGTTGAACGTGGAAAGGGATTATAAGGTGTATGGCGCTTATTGCACCTTGCATTCGATGGAAGATAGGAGATGAGAAATCAGTTTTAGCGTGGTTTGATAATTGGCTAAGAGATGGACAGTTATGCGACTCGGATATTCGTATTGATGCGACTAACTTGGGGGCAAAAATTGCAGATATTATATGTGAATCGGGAGCCTGGAATCTCAATACACTGAACACGAATCTGCGAGCCGAGTGTATAAATAAAATTTTGAGGCATAATGTGATTCTTATCGACGTTGAGGATAAAATATTATAGAACAAAACGGAGAATGGGAGGTTTATATGCCAAAGTGCTTATCGGGCACTTCACAATCTGTATACGGATAAACCAAGAATAATACCGACTGGTTTTGGAAATGTCTGGAAAGCATCATAATTCATTTCTTCTTGTGGCTTGCGAGTCAGGAGAAGTTAGCGAAGAATACCCTTTGCAAAACGAGGAAACTCATGGACGGTGCTATATGTCCAAATTGCAGAAATATCGAGGAGTCAGTTACACACATGTTACGTGATTGTTGGGCCGCGAAGTGCATCTGGTGCAAACTACTTCCTAAGTCAGAACTCCCAAACTTTTTTGCAGGTGAGGGAAACTGGTGGCTGAAGCAGAACGCGCATCACAAAGACTGTCCATGCCCAAACCTTCCAAAGACACCGTAGAATATTGTTTTTTTTTGCAGAAAGTTAAAATTGCATTGAACGCCCAACTCGGAGAGTTTACAGAGTAAGAGGGGCATACCCCAATAAAGCACTACTCTAGTTCATGGTAACTGACCAAACTACTCAGCTGGGGTAGTTATAGAGCTCTAAACTAGGTTTATTACTCTACTTCTACCCACAAAACTACAATATTTCTAGCATAACCATTCCCAGCTAGTATCCTCTAATGTCTCGGCTGATGAGCTCCCTCCTCTTGGGCTACAGTCCAGGACTGTTACCCTGACTTCCGGCATCATCAGTGTAGTTCTGTTTAGCTTTCCCAAGTGGTGTGCTTCCTTGATCAGTCATTCTCCTTTTGGGGGGTAAGAGGGAAAGAAGGTTAGGGAAGTTTACCATCAGCTCCTGATCCTGTTCTAGCTTCATGTTTCCCTGCCATTCAGCATATACACTCCACAGAACAAGCAGATTAGTAGTTCTAGGAGAATCTTTCACACATTTTATCTCAATTATCATATTTGAATAAGTTTAGTATACACAGCTCTAGATATTCTATTCACCTTTTCCCACATTTTTGTTGGATTCTTAATGCTAGGATTGCTGCAATGTCCTTACTAATCTGTTGGGCAGTGATTTTTTTTCCTTCAAATATTTTTTTGTTTCTTGCTTTCCAAACTGCAGCAATTGTCTCCCCCACTGATGCTGCTCTGATATGATATATCCCTGATTCCTTTGCACCTGATATGGTGAACAATTTGTTTCATGCTTCCATGCTTGTGGGGCACCTCCTTATTCCTGTTGCCTTCATTATCCTGCTAATAACTGAATATGTCCAAGTACATTGAAAGAATAGGTGGCTGTGTGTCTCATCATTATTCTCACACAAAACACATTTATCATTTGTTATGATCACAAATTTACCTATCCTGTCATTTGTGGCCAGTCTGCTTTGACTGGTCAGCCAGTGTATGAACTTTGATTTTGGCAAAGAGTAAGAGTTCCATACCTGTCTCCACCAGCTTACCTCTGGTTTTGTAGGGACATAGTAGGTGTATAAAGCTTGTGCTCCTGTCATCTTTCCCACTTTGATTATATCTCTTCGTTTTGCTGAAGGCACCATCTCTCCCATGAAATCTCTTAATTTCAGCATATGTTTCCACCATGGGGAGTCACTCTCCTTCTGTTCCACCTCCCATATGCTTTGGTCTCTCAGCTTATATTCTCTTACCCATCTCTGCCAGTTTGTGTTGTCATGATTTTGTCCCCTGCATTTTGAGTAGATGCATTGACATTACTATCCTATTCCATCCTAGGACTTCTTTTATCTGGAGCCCTCCATTCTTGTGTTCTTGACATATATTCTTCCATGCAACTATGCTTTTCCTTCCTTCATTCTTTCCTGTCCAAAGATATTTCCTGCATATTTGTTTTATTCTTTTGATGACTTTTTTGGGCAATATGAAGATGTGGCTCCAGAAATCTTGGATACTTAGTAGTACTGCCTTCACCAACTGCAATCTTCCTGCATAACTAAGGTTCCTTGCTTGCCAGCTCATAATCCTCTTCACCATCTTTTGTATTAGAGGTTCATAGTCTATAATTTTTAAGGTATTTGGGCTCAGTGGTATACCAAGGTATCTGATTGGGAATTGCCCTTCTGTGTAGCCCATTTGTTGTTTTATTTCCTCTTTGTCTGTCCCATTGACCCCTGCTAGAAAAATGTTGCTCTTAGCTGCACTCACTTTCAGCCCTGACATGTCTGAGAATTCTTGAAGTGTGTCCTTTAGCACTTGCATTGAGTTCTTATCTCCCCTACAGAACAACAGTAAATCATCAGCAAATGTCATATGGCATAACTTTATTTTACTACATTTAGGATGATATTTAAACAACTTGTTGTTCTCAGTTCTGTTTTTAAGAAGTCTAGTAAAATAATCCATGCAGAACACAAACAGATATGGAGACAAGGGATCTCCTTGTCTCAAACCTTGCTTTCCTTCAATGTTACCCTCAAGACTGCCATTTGTACTAAAAGAAAATCTAGGGCAAGTGATGCACAGCATAATCAGATGAACAAATTTGCTATCTAACTTATAGTTGATAAGCACTTGCTCTAGGAAATTCCAGTTAACAGTATCATAGGCTTTTTGTATGTCAATTTTCAGCATGCCTCTAGGAGAAATATTCTTCCTACTATACCCTCTAACAAGCTCCTGAGCTAGAAAAATATTCTGATATATATCTCTACCCTGGACAAAAGCTGATTGGCTAGGTAAAATGAGATCAGGCATAATATGCTTTAGCCTATTAGCTAGAGTCTTAGTAATCATTTTATAGATAACATTACAGCAAGCTATAGGTCTGAACTTAGTTATCCTAGTGGGGTTATCAACTTTAGGAATTAAGCACACATCAGTAGTATTTATCTGTTTAAGAATCTTCCCTGTTGTTTGGACATCTTTTATGGCCTCACATACTAGCTTTCCAATTGTTGTCCAGCTGGTTTTGAAGAAACAGGAGTTCATGCCATCTGGTCCTGGGCTCTTGCTATCTTTCATCTGATATACAGCTTTCTTTATCTCCTCATCAGCCCACTGTCTAGTCAGTTTGTCATTCATCTCCTTTGTTGCACAAGGGCCTTCAGTAATGACTGTTATGTCCATCTCTTTGATGTTGTATTCTGTGCCCAACAACTTAGTGTAGAAATCCAGAATGTGGTTCACAATATCCTCCTTATCAGTAAGAAGCTTTCCTTCTGTATCAAGCAAAGCCAGAATACTGTTAGTTTTCCTCCTTGCTTTAATACTATTGTAGAAAAGCTTTGAGCTGCTATCTCCTTCTTTAATCCAGTCCAGTTTAGCAGTTTGGGCCAGCTGGTTCATCAGATCCCTTTTGGTACCTTCATAGTCCTCTCTCAACTCATTAATTTGCCTATGATCCTCTCTGTTAGTAGGGTCTAGCATCACCCTCTCTTGTTTTTCTTTCAGTATCTGCAGTTTCTTCTCCACTTTCCCTTCCAGGTCCTGGTACTTCCTAGTATTAAGATTCTTCAGCTTACCCTTAACATTCTTGATATTCATCACCAACTGATACATTTTGCACCCATAGATGTTGTTATTCCAAGCCTTTTCCACCAAATTTTTGTATTCCTTGTCTTTAGCCCATATATTCTTGAACCTAAAAGGTATGTTTCTCTTGGTATACTGATTGTTCATTTTGACATAGCCCAAGGCATGATCTGAGACTCCAGGTGGTAAGAAGATCACACTAGAATCAAATTTTTTCATATTCCATGCTTTATTGATAAGGATCATGTCCAGTTTGCAGTAAGTGTGACCGTTGGGCCACAGTAGCTATGATCCTTCAACTCTATCTTGTCCATAACTTTCTTCAATTCATCCCCTACTGGGACTTCACCCCTTTCTTCATTCCATTTTTCTTCCTTATCAAGCACCACATTCCAATCCCCTGCCAGTATCCATGGTTCTGTGATCCTTTGCCCCAGCTCTTCAAGATCCCTCCACAGTCGTTTCCTGTCCTCTGGGATGTTGTGAGCATACACAAATGTGCATAAGAATTCACATTTGTTGTCCTTTGTATTGACCTTGCAATGTATGATTTGGTCAGATTTTTTCAAGATAGTAATGTCAATCTTGTCTGCTTCCCAGACCACCATAATTCTGCAATTCTTATCCATATCTAGATTAGTGTCCACTGTCCATTGTTCTTCAAATATTTCCTTAACCATATCATGAGCTTCGTTTCTTAGTCTGGTTTCTAGTATTGCCCCAAACTTGCATTTGTTGTCTCTCATAGCCTGCCTCCAGGCTCCTTGCTTGAGAGGGTCATTCAACCCTCTTAAGTTCCAGCTACAGAAGTTTATGTTATCCATGAGGGCTAAAAGCCCTTTTGGATCCACATTTCCCTCCACTGTCTTTCTGTAATATCTTTCCACTTCTTTCTGCAATTCTTTTGGATTTCTTAGTTTCACCTTTTCCCAGTCTTCTTGTAGTTCTTTTCCTTTGTCAGGTGGTTTGGTTCCCACTTCTGTGATATGTTCCTTTCCAGCTTCATTTTTTCCCCCTTCTTGAGGTTCTCTGCTTTTTTGTACTTCTTCATGTACTTTCCTCTCATTTCTCTTCTGTTCTGTCTCTGTTGCATCTCTAATTTCTTTCTCCTCTATTTCTTTGCTCTCTATCTCTTGCTTGCTCTGAGTTTGTGTATCATAGTGAGTCCTGTCAGTTTCTCCAGGTTCTCCTATTTGTTTTGCTCTCTCTGGGCTGGATTGTTCCTCCACATTCCCCACATTATTGCTTTGTGTGCCCCCAGCTTTGTCTTGCTGTGTTTCTAATGTTTGATTCTGCACTCTTTCTTCTATACTTCTGCTTGCCAGGTTAGTACTCTTTGCTACCCATTCCTTTCTTGGTTCACAACTCCTAGCTACATGTCCAAATTTAAAACACTTATAACATTGTAGTGGTCTACTCTCATATATCACTTTTTGTTCATAGACCTCTCCTAGTGGCCCCTTCAGTTTGATGGTATCTATCATCTGCTGTCCGGCTTGCAATTCCACCATTACCCTGGCATATGCCACTCTGCCCTTGCTTGGTGTCAGCTTATATATGAAGCAGGGCTTTCCAATCAAACTTGCTATCTTCCCCAACATTCTGGGAAACCAGAATTGCAGGTCTAGTCCAGGGAGTTTAACCCATGTGGGGTAGTCTTTCAGTGTCGTAGGGTCCAGGGTCATGCCTGGCTCCCATTTCTTCAACATCAGTAGGTGGTTACCTTTCACCATCCAAGGTCCACCGCCATATACCTCCATCATCTGATCCTCATTTTCAAATCTAAAGATATATGTTCCCTTGCTAGCTACATGTATTGATGGTGTATGTGGCCATCTTGCCTCAACATACCTCTTCATTGCCTCATATGGCATATGAATACCTATCACAATGCCTAATAAAGCAAATCCCCAGCAGTCTCTACTATCCTTTACATCATCATATGTAAATTCCAACACTGACCTGTCAATTGGCTTTGTGTATTCAACCCGACAGCCGTTCTCCGGTCTTCTATTTCCGGCGAATAATTCATTCCAGCGCTTAGTTTTCCTCTGCGGCATCACTCCGACATCTTGTAGATCTGGGAATATATCATGATACTCTCCTCCTTGTTCTTCATGTTCCTTGTCCTCTAGCCCTAGGTCTCCTTGTTCTTCAACTTCGTCAGTTTCCCCTTCTTCGATTTCCTCTTCAGCCCTAATTTCCTCCTTTTTCTCTCATTGCTTCGCTCCTGCGTTGCGTCCTGATTTTCTACTTCTACTTCCCGTTGCTCTTTGTCAATGGTGTCCAGTGTTCGCTTCTTCGCCATTTCTGGCGAAGGAATTAAAACCCCCAATTTCGCACTCTAATCGCACCTTACTGTGTGTTTTTTAGAGCATTGATCTAAAATACCAAAATGTAAAATTGGAATATTGTTTTTGTTACAGCCATTAGGTTAATCTGGAAATCCATAAATGCAAAGATCTTTAAGGGCAAAGCTGAGACGACAGTCACAATCTTCAGCCAGCTTAAGCAACTTTGTTCGGACATGGAGGCCTCTAAGTATAAGAACAAAACATTGAGGCGTAAAATCTGGAAAAAGCCAAAGGAAAATTGGCTCAAGTTAAATGTGGATGGGAGTGTTTTAACCCATTTGAACATTTGTTTTATAGGCGAGGACTTAAGAGACGACAAAGGGAATTGGATCTGGGGGTTTGTGAAGCGTATGGTCAGCGCCATTGTGCTCGAATGCGAGATTGAAGCGATACGAGTGGGTCTAAAGTTTGCTTGGGAAAAAAGAATCCGACAAATTGAAGTAGAAACCAATTCGAAAGAAGCGTACACTATAATAATGGATGAGTCGATTAGAGAGCATACTTTGATGGAGAGGATTGAGGAATGCCGTGCACTTCTTCGTATGTCTTGGAGTCAAGAATTTAGGTGGATTTCCAGAGAAGAAAATCGACTTGCGGATGCGATGACGAAAGAAACGTGAAATGTGAAGACGGAACAAGTTTTTTACTTTTTCCACATTCTAGACTGGAAGTCATATTAGCTTCTAATGTAGCCTAAGGGCTTTTTCATTTCATTATGTAACAAAAAAAATATATAAAAAAAGAGTTGGGCCTCTCAAGCTAGGTCTAGTATAGGGCTAACTTTTTTTCCTATGGGCTGTAAAATGATATTGGGCATTTGAAGAACTCTTTTGTTAAAAGCCCAAACAATGTCATCTAAATTACAAATTAGAAAAAGTGGACTATCATCTACTTCCACAGTACACTTCCAACTCCACTAGCCTCTCTCTCTCTCTCTCCCTCATCATCACTCCAATTTTCAGATCCCCAGTTCAAAAATGTCGTCCGCACAAGCTCGAGCATCGCACATACTGATAAAGCACGAAGGATCGCGGCGGAAGGCCTCTTGGAGAGATCCCGACGGCAGCCGCATCTCCGCCACCACCAGAGACTCCGCCGTCACCGTCCTCCGATTCTTCCACCACGATATCCTCGCCGGCAACAACAAGTTCGAAGACATCGCCTCCATGTTTTCCGATTGCAGCTCCGCTAAGCGCGGCGGCGATCTAGGTATGGATACGGAAACTATTGAAATCTGTTGTTTTAGTTGTTCGGTTGTGTGATTCATTTTAGAAACGAATTAGGTTTCGCTTTTGGTTAATTTTTGAAATTATAACTGAAACGGCACACTAGTCAGGGAATCCAAAGCTTATTCGCTGGCGAATATATTGGTTCCGTAGAGTGCTGTTCAGATTTTGCAAGAGTAGCTCAGCTAAGCGCGGTGGTGGTCGTAGTATAGATATCGGATTTAACTCTTTAATTGTAGTTCTTCGGTCTATTCGTGTTGTTGAAGTGCGTTGCTTTACTTGTTGGGTAGTGTGATGTAGAAGATTGTAGGTTTCTTTTTGTTAATTTTTGAAATAATACAATTTAGGCACTCAACAGCGCATTGGCCATGAATCGAATGATTCTTTACCGTAATCTGGCTGTCGGATATAGGTTTTGTAAGCGCAGTGAGATCTAGGCATAATCAGTGAATTTAAACTCTTTAATAGTGGTTTTCCCGTCTATTCATGTTCTTGAAATGCGTTGCTTTTGATTTAGGAAAATCTAGGTTTCATTTTCGGTTAGTCATTGAAATAATACAATTTGGGCACGTCAACCGCTCGCTAGTCACAAATCAGAAGCTTCTGCACATAAATTTAGCTGGACACTATAAGTTTCATATAATGCGGTGGTGATCTTGGTATAAATATCGAATTTAATTCTCTATTCTGGTCTTGTGTAAGGGCTACTACGGCTTGTTCGCTTTGTAGATGTGCTGTTGATGTGTCTTGCGATAGTGTGATTTAAGTTTCGATTTGCTCGAGGTCATATAATGATTTTCGATTTTTTTAGTTTAGGCACTCAACTGTGCGCACTAGTCACAGCTCCAACCTATCGCGACGACATCCTAGCTGGAATTCTAGATTTAATGAGGCCGTGTTGCCGTTCTCCAACTAAAGATATTCTAGTCTTGATTACTGCAGTTTATGTTTGGATGTGCTATTGGTGTGTGTAACTTTATCCATGTGTAGTGTGCTTTAGAGAAAATTAGGTTACTTTTTTTTCTTGACGTGATAAATTTTTGATGTAATACGATTTATACACAGGGATATGCTAATCTCGTTAAAGAAAATAGATATTGATGTTGCTAGGTTGTCTGAGTGGTAAAAGTTTAAACTTATAAGCATATGTATGTGTTTTGAAGTTTAGTTGGCTTGGTTTCGAAATACCTTAACTTAATGATGTCGATGTCACCTCCACGAAAAGTGTATAATCAAGCATTCGTTCTCAGAAGCTTCAATTCTACTTTGCCAAAAGGTGCTCTTTGGAAAGCATTATTTGTTTTGATTCTCATATCAGTATTAATGCGGCATCCCCCCGCCGAGGTCGTCTGTGATGTGGTTTTTGGTTCTAGAAGTACTGAATCCATATTTCTAAGTTTCATGCTCTCATTTTTAAGTTATTGCCGTTATGTTCACCTATATGTCTGACATTCTTGGAGCAAAATGGAGAGTTTATAAGAATATGCAAGGTTCTTAATGGAATATATATTACTAGTGCATAATTGCATCCTTATTCTATGCGTTTTGCACGTAGGTTCTTTTGGTCGTGGTGCGATGCAGAAACCATTTGAAGATGCCACATTTAGTTTGAAGGTCGGTGAAGTTAGTGACATTATCGATACTGATAGCGGCTCTCACATAATAATGAGAACGGGTTGAGGTTGGCTCCTTGTTGGACTGGGAAAGGAGTCTTGCTACTTTGTCAAATTTGCTACCTGCCGGGATTAATACTGACAGTCACTCTCATACTCAACTCTTTTATTCGTTTACTCACGCGTACTGTAAACTTGATTTGATTTGGCAAGATCTCCGGCATGTTCTTTGTGTGCACTATGAGTGAATAATGTTCCCTTTTGTAGACTGCACGGAACCAATAGCGCTTTATGGTTTTATAAACTCAGAATTGTTTGTCCTCCTCCTGTTTCTCCTTTTTAATTGACTGTTAAAATGGCTGAAACGTGGGTATATTGGTGTCTCTTCGGTTATGGGTTTTAATGTTTTTTTCACGCTTTCATCAGTCGCAAACGTGAGACCTTGGCTTTAGTTTGATGTGGCATTTCGTTGGAACATGTTATGAATCTAGTTATTGTTTAATTTGTGTCTTGATAGATTGAGATTTTAGTTTAGAGCTGTCTCTTGAACTCTCCGGAGTGATATACTGTAGGAACGAAAGGTTGTCGACGAATTGCAAATGTAAATTATCATCACTTTCATGTTACTCGAATTAGAGTAATAATTTTCATGTTTGCCTAATGAAAAATACAAGAAGTTTAATATCTGTGAATGGGCTTGGTGTTGCTTTCAGCGTGTCCGTGAAGCTCCTTATCATTTTGTTCACTACACTGTGTGCTTTAGAGCCATTAAAACTTTATTGTGAAATACTGGGGTTTGAAATATTTCTACAAAAGTGAGGTAAGGGTGCACATGTGCTTTTACGACAAGTTTCATGTGAATGTGATATATTGAGTAATGAGTACTTGACTAAAATTATTTTGAAGATATATTGATGTGCCATATTTGGGTACATCACGAGACAGACAATTACAGTCTCCTCTCCTTAACAAATCGAGCAATGAGACACATCACCGCCGTAGTCTCCCTCCTTAATGTATCGAGTCATGAGGCATGTTGAAGAAACGCACAAATAATCGATGAGACAATGACATGTTTTAGCATGATGAGGCAGATCCATCAACGATCGATCATTGTCATGCTGTTCAACCCTGTGATTCACCAAAATCATAAGATCTACCGACTATTATTATGCTATTTAGTTCCCCTGACTAATCGATGTTGTACTCAAATATGATGCATCATTAGTCTTACGGTTTTGACGTTTTGTTGGACGAAGAGCACGTGGTCAAAGAAAGGCAAATTTTAGTCTAGTATGACTTGACCGATTAGCTTACTTTGTAAGCTATTTTGAAGTTTACATAATGCCCACCCCCGAAAGGTAACAAGTGCGGTTCCGACGTTCATAAAAATAAAAGAAAATTTCTTGCCGTAACGACTATTAAATAGAAGGCCCTGCAATTTTAAATCAAATTTCAATTGTTTCATTCATGCACCAAAGGTTACGTTGTGAGTCAACAATAGCCGCTACTTTTAGCTTTTCCAATTTTCGTTGAGCCCACAAAAGTAAGATTTAGCCGAATCTAATTAAAAAATTCTCACGCAAATATGAGAATCTTGTTGCTGAGTGGAGACAAAATCAGTTCATTTGACCTTATTCCTAATTTACTCGCTTTTTAAAAAGAATAAAAAATAATTTCTTCTTATTCCTTTGTGCTCGTGATGAAGTCTTTAAGGCAAAGTCTTCATGGCCCCAATTAAATTTATTAATTCATTAGCTTAAATCTAGTGTAATCAGAAAATGCTCATGCAAAACGAGACCTAAAACTTAAAATTACAGTTGATTTATGTTTTCTAACTTATGGTTATATTTTTCTACCCAAAAAAACAAAATAAAGCTATAGTTATATTTACTTTCTTGTTTTAAAATATAACCTATTTGAAATTAGTTACACGTCTCATTTGCGCATTGGTTCAGTCAAAAAAACACAATAAATGATTCGAAAACACTCCTAATCTTGGAAAACAGGTAAACAAATACGGTGCAATGTGAGTCTTAATTTTATGTTATTTGATATATTATATTATATTATATTGTCAAGTTTCGATTGTAACTATTTGAATTATGAAAGTGAGTAATCAAACTCCTCCTAGTATGTGGTTCAATACGCTTAAAATATATTTTTTTCTAGTGGTTTAAGAACGTATGAAGTAGAAATGAGAAGGTGTTTTAACAAATACAAATTGATTAGTAGTTCAAATTATCAAGTCATTCAAAGATAATCATATAAGCTATAAAAGTATATCATTAATTCGTACATATATCTCAATCTACAAAATTAAAAAAGAACCCTATTATTGATGCACTTGACCATGAAATAATGTCCTCACCCTTAGAAAAGGAAAGAAGAATCAGAACAAGTACCATATGTGATACATCTGCGTCACGTAATTAAAATTTTATCCGTACTTTCAAGTTTCAACTCTTAAGTCCACCGCGCCATGTGGGACTGACCCACCAAATTCAGTTAAATACAAATACTTTCACTATATTATTTCTAAATAGCAAATAACCCCATCTATGTGAACGCCATTAATAAATTTGCCCAAAAAAGCAATTAAAAGGAAACAATACCCGCTCTGATTTAT
Source organism: Linaria vulgaris (assembly GCA_948329865.1). Classification (NCBI taxonomy): domain Eukaryota; kingdom Viridiplantae; phylum Streptophyta; class Magnoliopsida; order Lamiales; family Plantaginaceae; genus Linaria; species Linaria vulgaris. The sequence continues at coordinate 6,780,814 of OX415251.1, forward strand.
TTGGGGCCAAGTTTGATAGTAATTAACAACTCTTATGTTTGCAAACACTACAAAATTAATTTGAATGACTTTAAGCTCCCTTTTTAAAAAGGATTGCAAACACTCATTGTTTTTTTTTAAGTCAAAATGAGCTTCTAGTGACTTTAATTAAAAGCTTGAAAGAATGAGTTTCTATAAGCTCTTGCAAACACCCACTAACTTCCCAAAAAATATCACTAGGGAGTGAAATAGACACCTCCAGCTCATCATATTCTAATTCGCCTAATCAATTTTTGGACTAAAAATGTGACATAATAATAATTTTTATAACAATTACCTTTTTATGTCACTATATTCTCATATGATAGTCTGCTTTAGGGTTGTGGGTTACTTCCTAACCCTAGTTGGAGAGTGAATTAGACATGACTAATAATAATAAACATATTAATTTTTTTTATAATACTAATATTATTACATTTTTGCTATTACTATGTTCTCATATGTGTGTTACTTCCTAGCTCTAGTGGGAGTAGTGACTTGCGTTATAGGTTGTTGGATTGGGACACCAACTACTAATCATTGCTTTGGACCATTATTGCATCACTAACTAGTTAATCATACGTAAACTCCTCCTGGAGCAGATTCCTCCTTTTGCTTCTTAGTCTATGGTATCAAGTATCAACACATGTTTCCAGTTGTCGTCCCCTAACGAGAACATGGTAAGCCTACTTACTCGTCCGCAAATACCACTTCCCGTCTGACTTACATGTGTAACACGACATTTAAAAATCTAAAGTTATACTCAAGAGGGTTATTTGTTTCGTCAATATGGAACCATATGGTTAAACATTAATGATTCTCTCCTTGGTACCCAAGTTCAATTCCGACAAAAAGCAACTTAATTCTACTCCTTATAGGGTTGAGCCTGTCACACATGGTTAGCTCAATGTTGTTTATCGATTGACGTGATTTGCATACTACTATGTTAACTCGGACGTTTACATAGTGCAAGCTCGAAGGGTAGCGACTCCAAGTTTCTACGTCATAAAAAATTTACAAAAATTAGAGGCTCTAGCTAATAAAACTCACATGGTAGGTTTCTTCCCAATTATGAATAACACAAAGGAGTAGTTCATGCAATTTACCCCCTAACAAAACTCGCGGCGTGAAATAGTGAAACTCACCTCCAAACAAAAGCATAAATAAAACCAACAAGACCTATTTACTTTCACCACCATTTGTCCGATTTTAATTCAATTTTCCACAGTCCCACAAAACCCCGCCACCTCTTCAAAAACCCCTCTCATGGCCACCGCCGCCGTCAACACCGCCGTGATAAAACCCACCACCCTCTCAAAACCCGCCGCCACCCTCTCACCACCCCACAAACCCTTCTCTCTCCTCCCCAAAACCCACCAAAAACCCTTCAACACCACCCTCTGTTACTCCAAAAACAATCCCATCTCAGATTTCTTCACCACAAGCAAAAAAACCGGTAAAGATTCGATCTTTATTAATAAAAATTATGAAAATGAGGATAAAGATTCGATTTTTATCGACGAAAATGATGAAATTGACGACAAACCTCGCGAGGAATGCGGCGTTGTTGGAATCTACGGCGACCCGGATGCCGCCCGCCTCTGCTACCTCGCCCTGCACGCGCTCCAGCACCGCGGACAAGAAGGCACAGGTATCGTATCCGTAAACGACTCCGTTTTGCATTCGTTAACTGGTGTCGGGTTAGTTTCCGAGGTCTTTAACGAGTCGAAGTTAGATAAATTACCGGGGGAACTAGCGATAGGGCACGTTAGGTATTCGACTGCTGGTGCTTCTATGCTTAAAAATGTGCAGCCTTTTGTTGCGGGGTACAAATTTGGGTCGGTTGGCGTTGCGCATAATGGTAATTTGGTGAATTATAAGACGTTAAGGTCGGAGTTGGAGGATAACGGGTCGATTTTCAATACGAGTTCGGATACGGAGGTGGTGTTGCATTTGATTGCGACCTCAAGGGCGAGGCCGTTTTACTTGAGGATTCTTGAGGCTTGTGAGAAGTTGGAAGGGGCTTATTCGATGGTGTTTACTACTGAGGATCAGGTGGTGGCGGTGCGTGATCCATTTGGGTTCCGGCCGTTGGTGATGGGGCGGAGGAGTAATGGGGCGGTTGTGTTTGCGTCGGAGACGTGCGCGTTGGATTTGATCGAGGCCACGTACGAGAGGGAGGTTTATCCTGGGGAGGTGGTGGTGGTGGATAAGAGTGGGGTGAATTCGATGCATTTGTTGCCGAAGAGGGAGCCCAAGTCGTGCATTTTCGAGCATATTTACTTTTCGCTGCCGAATTCGGTTGTTTTTGGGCGGTCCGTGTATGAGTCGAGGCGTGCGTTTGGGGAAATTTTGGCAACTGAGGCAGGGGTGGATTGCGATGTGGTGATCGCGGTGCCTGATTCGGGAGTCGTGGCAGCGGTTGGTTATGCGGAAAAGGCTGGTGTCCCGTTCCAACAGGGTTTGATTAGGTCGCATTACGTGGGGCGAACGTTTATCGAGCCATCTCAGAAGATTCGCGACTTTGGAGTGAAGTTGAAGTTGTCTCCCGTGAGGGCGGTGTTGGAGGGTAAGCGTGTAGTCGTGGTGGACGACTCAATTGTGAGGGGAACCACATCATCGAAGATCGTTAGGATGATAAAAGAGGCTGGCGCGAAGGAGGTACACATGAGGATTGCTAGCCCTCCTATCATTGCTTCGTGTTATTACGGAGTCGACACTCCTAGTAAGGAAGAGTTGATATCAAATAGAATGAGCGTCGAGGAGATTAGGAATTTTATCGGCTCGGATTCCCTCGCGTTCTTGCCTTTAGATAGCTTGCATAAGTTGATCGGAAAGGATTCGTCGAACTTCTGCTACGCTTGTTTCTCGGGGAAGTATCCGGTGCCTCCGGAGGGGGGTTTGGTGAAGAAAGATGGTAATGCTGTTGATGATGGACTGACTGGGAGTGTGGAGTCTGTTAATGGGGCTACAAAAGTGATGGAGATGGTCAAGTTTTAAGCATAATAGTACTTTATTTTTATGGTTTTTGTTTGGGTGTTATAATGATACCTACTACTAGTACTACTAAGTCTATGTAGTTAGAACAAGCTATTTTGAGGGTTTGAATATAGTATGATAATTTATGAAGTTATTTTGTGAACACTTTGTAATGCTTAAACTTTTTCCTGTGTTTTAAGTATTTGACAGTGTTTGTGGAACCATTAATCGATAGTTTTGTTTTATGGTTTATTTGTAGTACACTTGTACTTGTGGCTAGGTGATTACTTTGTTCTTGGATATGAGCATCATTTGTTAATATAGAACTAAATCATTAACGTATGAAGGAGTTTAAGTGCTATTAAAAATGGAGGTTTGGAGATCGGTGTTTGGTAATAGTAGCATAGTGCCAAATTCTTTAGTAATAGTCTTATTTTTATTGTTGAATTTAATTTACGCTCCAAAAGAACAAAATAAAGGGAAACTATTAATCTTGGTTAGGTACTAGTATACATTGCTAGTCACAACTCACAATTATTTATACATTACATCATATGTCTATTAAGTAATGCATATATTTACCATTAAAACGAAACCTAAAAGCATTTTTCAAATTGAATGCAACAACTACACATCTAGTTCACTATTCAGTATTCGCGTATAAAATCTGAATGAACACTACTAGTTATAGTTAATTTTATGCAGGAAAAAAGCTCACTTAAAATTGAATGCAACAAACTTTCGTTTGTTCATGTTTAATCCTTATCTTCTCAAGTATGAAATCCTCCTCGTCTAATTACGCCTTGGATCCTCTACTACAAAATGCTGCTACATCTTCTACTACACTGTTTAGATGAATGTCATGTGAAAATAATTTAAAACTTTCTAATGCCTTGTTTGTTTCTAGTTAGCTCATTCCTTAATTATTGTTTCTTTTCCAATTATCTTTTCTTTTTCTCTTTACTCTCTACCAATTTATAAATTTAATTGGTTTCACTTCCAAAATTTAGCAAAGAATTACTAAATAATTAAGCAAAGTTAATATGTAAATTAGAATTAATGTTCAAAAAAATTTAAGTAATAAGAGCAAATTTGATAAAATTCAAAAATGTTTACATTATTAAAATACTACAAATGACTCCTATATTCCAAACACGTCGATATGTATTTCTTAAGATAATAAACATATTTATATTATTAATACTCAAATCAATGTATTCAAGTTATCTAAAAATTAATCATTACTTTTCATCCCATAAAAAATAAAATCATTGTCATAGATTTCTCCAATACGTAGCTCAATAAATTTCTAGAAATTATTATACAATATGAAGAGTGAAGACGGGTTTTTGTCATGATACAAAATTATTGAGATAAGAAATATATGAGTAGTAAATTAGTATTATTTCTCTGGTTATCAAAAAACATTAAATTTGCTGAAAATCAATAAGAAAGAAGAGTTGCGTGTTTAATTGTATGTAGAAATATGATTTACCTTTATGTGGGTGTACATATTTAGGAAACTATGTTCTAGTTCAGTTACATAAATCTTTTAATTTTGGTAAGAAAGAAATTATGGATGTAATTTTGAATAATAAACAAACAAGGCATTGGAAGGTTTATAATTATTTCCACATGACACTCGTTTAATGGGAGGTTGTACTTCAAGAGTTTATATATGATGCAACACCCGTTAATGAGAGGTTGTACTTCAAGAGTTATAAAATCGAAATATCAATAGTTTTTACATATGTTTGTTTATCGGGTTATTTGAGGTGTAATTTTTGAATTTTCTTCGAACTCCAGATGTAGGGCTGAACTCTGCTACAGGTGTGGAAGCGAAGCTTACAACACTTGGTGTCGTAAGTGTAATCAATGTACGGTAATGGATTGGAGAACATGGATCGTCATAATTATTGCCGGCGATCATCATCTTTGTCACTTGGTGGATTATTGATACCAGAGGCGGAATCAAAAAATAATTTTACTCTGGGCTACGGTAAGGAGATAGGAAAAGGGATATCAAAGACGCCTTGATCGATCTTTAATCTCCTTAAATTTTTATGTTTTTTTAGACCATAAATCAGATATAACAAGGACTTTACAAGAATTTCTTGGACTGAAAACAACATAAGTTTTGACTAAAAAAATAAAAAATAAAGAGCTCAAAAGATATAAAATATTTTTTAAATGGTACAAATTATAAAAAATGAAACTATATGTATTGAACTGCAAAAAACCCAGCCCAGGTAAGCCAATGCTTAGTTTCGCCCATGATTGATACTTTGTAATGTCAGCATTAGGTTTGATCTAAGTCACCTAATCCTCCACGCCTAGAAAGTTGCAGGCGCACCGATCTCGCCCTGGCGACTTTAGTGCCCGTGCTTCGCGCTAAGACGTTTTACAAATTCTTAGTTCTCGCACTAAGATTTCTTAGTTCTTATGTTAAAATCTTATGAATAATCATAGCTGGTAGAAGACAAACAAAAGAGTGATATTGAAGAATGAGCAAGAGGAGAACAAAACTAACTCGAAATTATATAATTACAAAAATTAGAAGTGATTTAAGGCTTATACATTTGTCTTTCCACCATAATAATTTAGAAAATATTATAAAAAATTGATAACCACGAGAAGTTATGTACTTTTCTTTCATTATAATTCATTTCTTTGTGTGAAAATATTATATATACTTATATTTTATGTGTTTATAACATACTAATTTAGGTAATAATTCTTTTATTTTTATATATAAGTTATTTTTCTTTTTCATAGAAGCGCATTATAGTGGCGCACTAAGACTGTAATTTTTTAAAATTGTCGCACTGGCGCACCCGCACCCGCATCCGCCTAAGGTGACTTAGGGTTTGATTTATGTTATTTATTTTTTTAATTAGGCCTCCTATGTTGTAGTCTTTTGTGACTTTTAGTCTTTGTGTGAAAGATCCTTATTCACAAAAAAGAAAAGAAGTCACGTGTCATTTTGTGGTTGAAACAGTTGCTTGATGTCAAACTTTTAGTGTGACTTATAAGTAATTTTTAGTTTATGTTGGGCTTAATTTCTATTTGTCACTTTGTTGTCTGTTTGTTTTTTCTTTTCCATTAAGCCTTTGGTTCCTGTACTTCTTTTTGTGACTTTTAGTCTTTTGATGAAAGATTTGTGTTTATCAAAAAAAAAAAAGTTAGCGGTTAATATATATATATATGGTTTTAGGTCGGATGGCATTTGTTGGGTTAACCAATTGTTTAATGTTACGTGTGGTGTTATTTGTTGAAAATTGGAATGGAAACAGAAGAGATGTAAGTGTGTGGCAGAAAATAGATTTCCAAGAATCACAACCACAACCACTTAGACCGAATATAATCTATCTCATCATCTCAAACGCGAAAAGCAATTAAAGACAGTACATATATAATTTTTCATAATAATTAAGGAGAGGGACAAGCGAGGTTAACCCATGAAGATTCTTACATATAATTCGAGAGGTTTGGGAATATATAATTTTTCATAATAATTAAGGAGAGGGACAAGCGAGGTTAACCCATGAAGATTCTTACATATAATTCGAGAGGTTTGGGAGCTGGGGCAAAAAAGAAAGAAGTGAGGGAGTTTGTTAGTAAACTTAAACTAGATTTCCTGTGTATTCAGGAGACCAAGCTTCAGGCAGTTGATAGGAGATGTTGTTATAGTGTTTGGGGAAACAAAGATTGTGAATGGGTGGTTAAAAACGCAGATGGAAGTGCGGGAGGAATTCTCACGATTTGGCGAAAAGGGACCTTCAAAATGGTCAATTCTGTTGAAGGGAAAGGTTTTGTTGCTATTAAAGGAACATGGGGTTCTAATAATATAGAAATCAGTATCGTCAACATTTATTCCTCGTGTTTTATGAGAGATAAAAGGGAGATGTGGTCTAAACTGATCGGAATTAAGAATGTTTGGGGAGGGGATAAATGGTGTTGTGTTGGAGATTTTAACGCCATTTTATCTCCAAACGAAAGGAAATGAAGATCAAGTTACATTTCTTACAGCGATATTGAGGAATTTCAGAATTTTGTCACAAGTATGGGGCTGATTGATTTGCCAATGACGGGATGCAAATTTACTTGGCAAAGCAATGACGGGAGTTCGAAAAGCCGACTTGATAGATTCCTCCTTTCGACGGGTTGGCTCTCTTATTATCAGCAACTTTTCCAAAGGGGGTTGAACAGATCTCTCTCAGATCATCGTCCGGTGATTCTTAAGGAAAAAATCATTGACTGGGGTCCAAAACCCTTTAGGGTGCTGGACTGTTGGGCTAATCATAACGAGTTTCGATCGTTTGTCGAGAACAAATGGAAAAGTTTCAATGTGACCGGTAAAGCTTCCTTTATTTTGAAAGAGAAACTGAAATTGCTTAAGATTGAGCTCAAAGATTGGAATAAACGTGTCTTTGGGAATATTGATGCCAAAATCACGGAGCTTAAGAAGTTTATTTCAGATATTGATGATAAAGGGGAACTTTACGCGCTGAATCCGGAAGAAATTATTGAGAGAAAACGAGTGGTCGGGGAACTTTGGCATACGTTGAAGTCGAAGGATAGTCTAGCGAGGCAGAAATCAAGACAAAAGTGGCTCCAAGAGGGAGATTGCAACTCAAGGTACTTCCACAAGTGTATCAACGGTAGAAGAAGAGGGAATGAGATTACGGGTCTGAATGTGGATGGGAGATGGATCGAGGAACCTCTCGAGGTCAAGAAGGAGGTTAAAGAATTTTTTGAAGCTCATTTTAGTGATGTTATGTGGAACAGGCCGGTTATTAGTAATTTGGCTTTAAACCAAATTAGCGCCGAGGATAATTCAATGCTCACTTCGGTCTTCTCAAAAGAAGAAATTAAACAAGCAGTGTGGGAGTGTGATGGAAGTAAAAGCCCGGGTCCGGACGGTTTCAATTTTCAGTTTATTAAACTATTCTGGAGCATTTTGAAAAAGGAAGTAAGTGAGTTTGTTAATGAATTTCATCAAAATGGGAAATTTGTAAGAGGTTTGAATCCATCTTTTGTGGTTCTCATACCTAAGAAAGATAACCCAACATCTTTAAATGACTACCGTCCCATTTCCTTAATCGGGTGTGCATATAAAATTCTGTCTAAGCTTCTAGCCAATCGATTAAGAAGAGTGATTTGTAAAATTATCTCACCTGAGCAAATGGCATTCCTGGAGAATAGACAGATCAGTGATAGTGTGTTAATTGTGAATGAGGTTCTTGGATGAAGTCAAAAGAAAGAAAATTTCGAGTCTTGCCTTGAAAATTGACTTTGAAAAAGCTTATGACCACGTTTGTTGGGGGTTTTTGGACAGAATGATGGTTCTTATGGGGTTTAATGAAAAATGGAGGGGATGGATCAGCGCATGTCTTGGATCTGCCACGTCCTCAATTTTGGTCAATGGGACACCGACAAAGGAATTTCAGCTACAACGAGGGCTACGACAAGGCGATCCAATGTCTCCCTTTCTTTTCTTGATTGTTGCGGAAGGTCTTAGCGGGTTGATTAAAAAGGCAAGGGAGGAAAATCTGTTAACAGGAATTAAAGTGGGAAGTGAGCAAGTCGAAAATCACGCATAATCAGTTTGCGGATGACACCATATTTTTTTTTGCAGAAAGCAACGTGCAGAACGTGCGAGTCTTGAAATGCATCCTTCGGATGTTCGAGATTACATCAGGACTCAAAATTAATTTTGCAAAAAGTAAGTTATTTGGAGTTAATGTGTGTGAAAATGTTCTGGCAGAGTTTGCAGATTCTTTAAATTGCAGGATTGGGAGTTTGCCATTCAAGTACTTAGGAATTACGGTGGGCATCAATCCAAGAAAAAAAGAGCCGTGGGATCCTAATATTTTGAAGAACAGCGGAAGACTGAAATCATGGGATGTTTGTGATATCTCATTTGGTGGGCGGCTTGTACTTGCTAATTCAGTGTTATCTTCATTATCGGTTTTTTGGTTTTCTTTCTACAAAGCTCCAAGAAGTGCTATTAACAAACTCACGTCGCTCCAAAGAAATTTCTTGTGGGGAGGGACCGATGAAAATCGAAAAATTTCTTGGGTACGATGGGATGAGATCTGCCGGAAGAAAGAGAATGGAGGTCTTGGTGTTAAAAACCTTCAACTCTTTAATATTGCACTCCTCGGAAAATGGAAATGGAGATACTTGACTGAAGAAGACGCACTTTGGAGGAGAATTATCAATTCAAAATATGGAGACTCTCTGGCTATTTCAAATGCTAACTCTAATTTGAGAGGTAATAGTGTTCCATCCATTTGGTGGCGTGATTTGAAATCAATTTTTCAGGATTCCCCTCATGGTGATTGTTTTTGTAAAGGGATTAATCGGGTCATCGGGGATGGTAAGAAAACTCGGTTTTGGCATGATATTTGGGTGGGGAACACACCTCTTTGTTATCGATTTGGTCGTCTTTTCAGCATTACTACAAATAAAAATAGTTTGGTGGCTGATCAAGGAGAATGGTAACGAGGCGCTTGGGTTTGGAGATGGAATTGGAGAAGAAGGTTATTCCAATGGGAGGAGGAATTAATTGGTGAACTGGAACAACTTATTAGTCATATTTCTCCAACAGAAAATGTCAATGATAAATGGGAATGGAAATTAGACAAATCTCTTAAGTACACGGTGCACTCAGCTTATAATCTCCTTATTGATAACGATTTGGTTTATGCTGGTTCAGGTTTCTTTACAAAATTCTGGAAGAGCCGTGCCCCTCTCAAGATGAAGACTTTAGGATAGAAGGTTATTCTCAACAAGATCCCAACTAAAATCAATTTGAGAAGGAGAAGGATTAACCTTAGTGAGGTAAATATGCGTTGTGTTCTCTGCAATACAGAAGAGGAAGATGGTGATCATCTTTTTTATACATGTAAGTTGACGTATTTAATATGGATGAAGATCTATAGATGGTTTGGCCTATGCACGACAATTAACAAAGGTCCGGAGAATCATTTTCGACAAAATATTGGGATCTTTCCAAAGACGCGAGGGAGATTAGATTGGGCATCAATTTGGTTTTTTGTGAATTGGACTATTTGGGGGGTCCGTAATAGCATTATCTTCCGTGAAGGAAATTTTGATATCGAGCGGCTGATCGAGGAAATTCAAGCTCGCATTTGGTGTTGGATGAAGAGCATTAGAAAAGATTTTGTTTTCTCTTTTAATGATTGGGCTCAGTCTCCTGTTTTGTGTATGCGTTGATTTTGATTTCGTGTCTGTCTTAATTTCCTTGTATAGAGTATACCTTATGCTCTGGTTTGTGTTCTAATAAAACTTTGCTTATCAAAAAAAAAAATTAAGAAGATTTAAATTTTTAGTTTTTAACTATTCACTTAATATATATTTAGTAGGTCTTACTTATGAATAGCATTATAATAGCTAAGAAAACAAAAGACGTAATATGACATGTAGGTTCTAACTTCTAATGATTAATTATTATATTTCATGTTACGCGAGGCCCAAAGCTTATGAGTCCTAAGCTATTGATTATTGTTTTGTTTTGTTTTCATTAATCAATAATTTTGTTTATGTTTTATTTGTAGTACACTTGTACTTGTGGCTAAGTGAAATGGTGAATCCCTTTGTTCTTGTATTCGAGCATCCATTTTTTGATACTTGATATAGAACTAGTGATAACGTATTAATGAGTTAATTGCTATTAAAAACTTGGGAGATTGGTTTTTGGTAATAGTTGTTGGGGCGGCATTTCCAATCACAAGTGCAACACTTTACTTTGGGCGGCTACTTTAATTAAGGAATGGGGCGGTGACTAAAATCATTGTGCAGGAAGCCAAGGTATTGGGGCGGTACACTCATTAGAATATAAAATTCTAATGGTTACCAACTGAATTGATATTTACTCTTGTTTTGATCTTCTTTGTGCACTATAAATAGCAACCCATCCTAAGCTATGAAAATCATCCCAACAAAATACAACAAAATATATATAATTCTTCTCATATAAAATAGAAGTGAAATTAGTGTGTTGTAAGTGTGAGGTAAAATAGAAAGTTTGTGCGACTTTACTACGGTAAAAATCGGAGAGTTGTAATTCCTATTTTACACTCATAGTGAAGTTCTTCTACCTTGCCAATGGTTTTTCACCCTAAATTAATTTGGGGTTTTCCACGTAAAAATTTGTGTGTCGTTTACTTTTCGTCTTTTAAATTATTGCCGTGTTTTCGCTCTATCGAGAAGGGTCCAATTTACAACAAGTGGTATCAGAGCCTCGGTTCATATCCGGGGTCTCGGTGATATCTGTGGTGTCGTGCTGAAATTATTTTTTCAGTGACGGTGGTACGTGATAGAAGCAATGATGGTGAAATTCGAGATCAAAAAATTCAACGGGAGTAATTTCTCGTTGTGGAAGCTGAAGATCAAAGCCATCTTGCGGAAAGATGGGTGTCTCGCGGCGATCGGCGACAGGCCGGTGGAAATCACAGATGATACGAAGTGGAACGAGATGGACGGCAAAGCTATCGCAAATATTCACCTGGCGTTAGGTGATGGTGTGTTGTCAAGCATTGAGGAGAAGATGACAACTAAGGAGATATGAGATCATCTCAACAAGCTGTATGAGGCGAAGTCCCTACACAACAAAATTTTCCTTAAAAGGAAATTGTACACACTGAGGATGGCGGAATCTACCCCGGTAACTGAGCACCTCAATGTTCTAAATACTATATTTTCTCAATTGACGCCGTTGAGTCATAAAATAGAAGTGGTTGAACGTGCTGAAATTCTGCTGCAAAGTCTGCCCGATTCGTATGACCAGCTTGTCATCAACTTAACAAATAATGTCCTCACGGATTATTTGGTCTTCGACGAGATTGCAGCCGCTATTCTGGAAGAAGAGAGTCGGCGCAAAAACAGAAAAGACAGGGAGGCAAGTTCACAACAAGCAGGTGCCTTGTCGGTGACAAGAGGGAGAACGACGGAGCGCGGTGCAAGTGGGAGTAAGAAACAGGGGAGATCCAAGTCAAGGACCAAGGGCAGTTGTTGGCACTGTGGCAAGAAAGGTCACTTGAAGAAGGACTGTTGGAATCTTAAGGATTCAAACCAGAAGAGTTCTAATCCTCAGGGGAATGTTGCTAGCACTTCAGATGATGGTGATGTACTATGCTGTGAAGCAGCAACAGCTATTCGAGGTATGCGTGGCTTCGATGATGTATGGCTTATTGATTCAGGAGCCAGTTTTCATATGACTCCCCGGAGGGAGTGGTTTCATGAGTATACACCGATCGCTGGAGGATCTGTGTATAGCTGTAAAAATGAACCCTTGAAAGTTGTTGTCATCGGTACGATCAAGCTGGAGATGCATGACGGAATTGTTCGGACCATTCGAGATGTCCGACACGTGGAGGGATTATGCAAGAATTTGTTGTCTCATGGACAACTGGATGATCTTGGTTGTGAGATTGGTTCGCGCTTGTACTGATGAAGGTGGACAAGATTGCCGGAAACTTATACAAGGTACAGGGGAGGGCTCTGCAAGTGGGAGAAGCGTCAGTGGCTTCATCCGAGTCGATTGAGAAATCATCAATGATTTGGCATCAGCGGCTCGGGCATATGTCGGAACAAGGCATGAAGGTTCTTGCAGAGAAAAAACTACTTATGGGCCTCACAAAGGTATCTTTAGCTTTTTGTGAGCATTGTGTTGTTGGCAAGCAACATCGTATAAAGTTTCTTAGTTCAGATTCTAGAAGTAAAGTCATTCTAGAATTGATTCACTATGACGTGTGGCAAGCACCAGTACTATCCCTGGGAGGTGCAAAGTATTTTGTGTCTTTTATAGATGATTATTCCAGGAGATGTTGGGTGTACATGATCAAGAGTAAGGCCGAGGTGTTCTCGATGTTCAAGATGTACAAAGCGTTGGTGGAACTTGAATCTGGGAAAAAGATCAAGTGCCTGAGATCTGACAATGGAGGGGAATATACTGGCAAGGAGTTTGACGACTTCTGTAAGATGCTGGGATTAAGAGGCAGTTTACTACGGCATACACTCCGCAGCAGAATGGGGTGGCAGAGCGGATGAACAGGACCTTGTTGGATAAAACAAGAGCCATGATGCAGGCTGCAGGCTTAGAAAAGTCGTTCTGGGCAGAAGCAATCAATACCGCATGTTATGTGGTGAACCGATCTCCGTCAACAGCACTGGGGCTGAAAACACCGATGGAGGTGTGGACAGGTAAACCAGTTGATTATTCTAATCTCCATGTATTTGGGAGTCCCGCTTATGTTATGTTTAATACTCAAGAGAAAACAAAGCTGGACCCAAAATCCAGGAAGTGTTTGTTCTTAGGGTATGCTAAAGGAGTGAAGGGGTATCGCTTGTGGGACCCCACTGCCCACAAGATTGTTGTAAGCAGGGATGTTATCTTCACGGAAGATAAGAAAGAAAATGATAGCAGCACATGGGAATATCCAGGAACTACGACAGTAGTAGTCGAGAAGGATGCTGAGCATGAGGGTCCTGCTGAACCAGAGCATGAACCTGAGGAGACAACGGAGTCTGGAGTTTCGGGGATACGTCGATCGACACGTGTCAAGAGACCACCAGGCTGGCACTCAGAATATTCTATGGAGAACAATGTTGCATACTGTCTTTTAACTGAGGACGGGGAGCCTTCAACTCTCCAGGAAGCAATGAACAGTTCAGATGCAGCTCAGTGGATGGCAGCAATGCAGGAGGAAATCGTAGCACTCCATAAGAATAAGACATGGGAACTTGTGTCTCTACCACAAGGGAGGAAACCCATTGGCAACAAATGGGTGTACAAAATCAAACGTAACAGTGATGACCAAGTGGAGAGGTATCGTGCACGATTGGTGGTGAAAGGATATGCTCAGAAGGAATGGATTGATTTCAACGAAATATTTTCCCCGGTGGTCCGAATCACAACTGTGCGGGTGGTTCTGGCGATGTGTGCTACATTTGATTTACATCTTAAACAATTAGATGTAAAGACGACTTTTCTTCATGGTGATCTTGAAGAAGAGATTTATATGCTCCAACCGGAAGGATTTATTGAAGAAGGAAAAAAGAACTTGGTTTGCAGGTTGACCAAATCTTTGTACGGTCTCAAACAGGCGCCGAGGTGTTGGTACAAAAGATTTGATTCATTCATAATGAGCCTTGGATACAACAGACTGAATGCAGATCCTTGTGCATATTTCAAGAGATCTGGTGATGACTTTGTTATTTCACTGTTGTATGTTGATGACATGTTGGTTTCAGGCCCCAACAAAGCTCGTATTGAAGAACTAAAGGCTGAACTGGCTAGGGAATTTGAAATGAAGGACTTAGGACCAGCAAACAAGATTCTAGGGATGCAAATCCACCGAGACAGAAATTGCAGTAAGATTTGGCTTTCTCAGAGGAACTATCTGTTGAAGATTTTGCGGCGGTTCAGTATGCAGAATTGTAAGCCAATCTCTACCCCTCTTCCTGTTAATTTCAAGTTATCCTCAAGTATGTGTCCTAGCAGTGAAGAGGAGAGGAGGGAGATGTCTCGAGTACCGTATGCATCAGCAGTGGGAAGCTTAATGTTTGCTATGATCTGTACTAGACCAGACATTGCACATGCAGTGGGAGTGGTTAGTCGATACATGGCGAATCCGGGAAGAGAGCATTGGAGTACAGTAAAGAGAGTTCTGAGATACATTCAGGGAACCTCAGATGTTGCATTATGTTATGGAGGATCGAGTTTTACAGTCAGGGGCTATGTTGATTCTGACTATGCAGGTGTTCTTGACAAAAGCAAGTCCACGACAGGATATGTGTTTACTCTTGCTGGAGGTGCAGTAAGTTGGGTTTCAAAGTTACAGTCAGTTGTTGCGACATCAACAACGGAGGCTGAATACGTGGCAGCTACGCAGGCCAGTAAAGAGGCGATTTGGTTGAAAATGGTTTTGGAGGAACTCGGGCACAAACTAGAGAGTATTTCTCTATTATGTGACAGTCAGAGTGCGTTGCATCTTGCAAGGAATCCAGCGTTTCATTCCAAGACAAAGCATATTCGAGTCCAGTATCACTTTGTTCGTGAGAAAGTCGAGGAGGGTACTGTGGATGTGCAGAAGATACACACAAAAGATAACATAGCTGATTTTTTGACGAAGAGTGTTAATGCTGACAAGTTTGTTCAGTGTCGGTCCTCGTGTGGTCTGGTGAAAACGTGAGCAACATGAAGGGCGAGGTAGAAAGAATGGTGTGAAGATCTGATTAGTCCCTAATCAAATCTTCAAGTGGGAGATTGTTGGGGCGGCATTTCCAATCACAAGTGCAGCACTTTACTTTGGGCGGCTACTTTAATTAAGGAATGGGGCGGTGACTAAAATCATTGTGCAGGAAGCCAAGGTGTTGGGGCGGTACACTCATTAGAATATAAAATTCTAATGGTTACCAACTGAATTGATATTTACTCTTGTTTTGATCTTCTTTGTGCACTATAAATAGCAACCCATCCTAAGCTATGAAAATCATCCCAACAAAATACAACAAAATATATATAATTCTTCTCATATAAAATAGAAGTGAAATTAGTGTGTTGTAAGTGTGAGGTAAAATAGAGAGTTTGTGCGACTTTACTACGGTAAAAGTCGGAGAGTTGTAATTCCTATTTTACACTCATAGTGAAGTTCTTCTACCTTGCCCGTGGTTTTTCACCCTAAATTAATTTGGGGTTTTCCACGTAAAAATCTGTGTGTCGTTTACTTTTCGTCTTTTAAATTATTGCCGTGTTTTCGCTCTATCGAGAAGGGTCCAATTTACAACAATAGTAGCATACGGCAAATTCTTTTATCGGTTGCATATATTATACCTTTGATGAACTACACAATTACAAAATAAAGAAAAAGAAATTTTAAAAAGACAACAAAGTAAAAATGAGTTATAAATCTCCAAAGGCAGATGCAAGTGGAGCATCAACAAAGAGTTACACTTTGCCTCTTTATTTACTCTGTTATATTATTTATTTGTCTGTAATTAAATTTAGATACACGGCATATTTTCATTGTACGAGTGGTATTGAAGCATCAAAACCGTGCCAATCTAATTTTGTTTTTGAAAGAGATGTACCACAATAATGTATGGAATCCTCATAAAAAAAAATATGTATCGAACACTTATCATAATTGATTTAAGGTTTCAAAAGGTTGTGTTTGAAACAAAACATTTTTTTTTTTGAGAAATTTACATTTGTATCATAAATGATTTAAGGTTTCAAAAGGTTGTGTTCGAAACGTTTTTTTTTTTTGAAATATTTGCGTCCGAGAGTACGTACTCAAATTGAGAATGATAAGTACGTATAAGGGTGGATTGTACTTCTAATCTTACTTTACGCTACATTTTCTTTATTCCCTATACGATTTTTTTTTGAATATGAACTATTCCCAATACGGTTGGTACATGTTCAAAAGGAATAATCTCCTTTTGTTTTATTTTGTCTCCTTCCTTTTATAGTTAAATCCCATTTAACGCTGCAAAGAACGAACATGTACTATTAATCTTGGTTAGGTACATGGTATACATCTTTTTATGGGGAACCTCTTACCTAACATTAAGGTTAGAGTCCACAACCCTCATTTTGTGGGTATGGATGTGGGCCCACAACACTTTTGGGGTGTGTGGGACCCACATCAATACCCACAAAATGGGGGTTGTGGACTCTAACATTAAAGTTAGATAAGAAATTTCCCTTTTTATGGTGGGATCTAATATTTGCGTTGCAAAAGAACAAACTAAAGGGAAACTATAAATAGGTACATGTATCCAGTATCATGGTATACATGGTAGTCACAATTATTTATATATTACAACATATGTCTATTAAGTATTGCATATATTTAACATAAAATTGATACGTTTCGAGAAATCGATAGCCCAAAGGCCTTCGGCCTGGACCAAAGCCCAACACAATTTTCATATCCATTAGCCGAGTCCAACTAAACCCATATACAAATTTTGGCGGCTTAATATTTCGATTTTAACCTTTTCCCCAAATTTTCCCGCCAAAAAAAAAAAATAAAAATTTGCTCAATCATATCTCGTCACACGTGCCACGCTCATTTCCATCACAAAATTGCTTTCTAGAATTCGCCATTTTCTCTCTCAATTTGCCGATCAGCTCAGCTCAACATTTGATTTCGTGTAAGTATTTTTTTTTTCATTTTGAATTTGTTGTAGGAATTACTCGCCAATTGATGAAATGCTTTTGTGAAATTTATTTACAGTGGAGAAAAACGGCGCCGTCTGAAATTCGGAGATGTACGCGAGAAAAGCGAGTGAGTTAGTGAAGGAGTTGGCGAGTGTCGAATCGGGGCAGCTTAGCGCTTTCAATGTAAGATAAACTTATCGTCAATTATGGATCGATTTCGGCCTGTTTTTTGGTTTTCAATTCCAGTGTTGGAGGAGGTTCAACGATTAGTTAGTTATATTATATGGTTATTCGTTTGCTTATTGAGCGAATTAGTGAAAGTATAGGCTGAGCGTTCAACCTTGACTGCGTAGTACGTTAAATGTGAGCTTATCACTTTTTCAAATCATTGATAGGTTGAGCCGAATGTTCAGTTATTTTTTTTTATCATGATTTGTGCATGCTTTTTGGTTTTGATTCAGAATAATGGTTTACGTAATCTATACACAAGATACTGAGCTGCGCGTGTCTTCAGATTATCGATAGGTTGAGCAGAATGTTCTGTTTTCCTGTATCATGATTCGTGCGTGCTTTTTGGTTTTGATTCTGATGTTGGAGGTTTGATTAGTTAGTTATATGGATAACCATTTACGTAACCTACACACAAGAAAAGTGAGCGAAATAATGAAAGAATTGGCCGAGTGTTCAACCTGGACTGTTTAGCACGTTCAATGCTGAGCTGCGTGTGTCTTCAGACTATAGACACATCGACTCGAATGTTCTGTTATTCTTATATCATGATTGGTGCATGCTTTTTGGTTCTGATTCGATGTTGGAGATTCAATTAGTTGGTTAGATTTGGTTAAACTGTTAGCCATGTACTTATTGGGATTTGTTAGTTGGCTTGATATATTTACTCCGTATGTTTTACTTTGCGAGAACGTATCATGTATGCATATATGATATGTTCTTAGTTATTATGTTCATGTGCTCTAGAATTTTCCAAATTCTGTTTGTTTTTTAGATTTACGTTGGGTTCTATCTATGCTCAGAATGACCTCTTTGCTCAAGTGCTTGAAGAATGCAATGGGCATCTCCATCACCTGCAGCCCCTAATGAGGTAACCCACTCTGTAGTATGTCGCTTAGCATTTAAGTTTTTAGTTTTTCTTTCTGGCTGTTAATGTTTGAGATGTGTAAGTGGCTGGTTTTACATAATATACAGACTTATAATATATATATATATAAACTTAAAATTTTGTTTGATATGTACTTAAATTTTAACAACTTGGAGTCAATTAGTTTCAATTAGTTAAGATGTGTATCTGTTCTTTTGGTCGGTTTTTTGAATTCCTAAATGTTAAAGGGGGTACATGCGGCAATAGGTTTTAACAGAGATGTAATACTAGAGTCATTAGGGAAATAAATGGCAAGTTAATTTGGTCAGACGTTTATCTGTGTGTGCTTAAGGGTGGAATTTATATAATATGTAAAAGCGGTGGAATATTTTGTTTTTGGCCTCAAGCTTTTTAATTACCATTTCCGAGTTTGCCTTAATTATGATTTTATCATTAAGCCATCAAACTTGGAAATTAACAGGAGAATACAAGAGCATGACAACGAATTGAAAGATGCAGGTAGATCAGATGATGAAACAGAGATTTCAGAAGATGAAACGAGGAAATCAGAAGCTGCCAAGAAAATTATTCAGGCAGCCTTAAAATCTGATCAGTTTGGGGCACTGGTCCACCACCTCTCGCTGGTTCGCAATAAGCGCTGTCTTATGGCTTATGTGTGAGTGACCCGTCTCTTATGGAAGTTGGTTTTTCTACTTTTGGTTCTTGTTCAAAGTGTTCAGTGTATTGTTCTCTGGATTTATAGGTTCAATAGAGCAGAAGTCATTAGAAGCTTGGGATGGATGTGTGACCGTGTGCTCCCCCCAGATATCGAAGAGAAACTCAGTAGCACTGAACAAGAATATTTCATGAATCACACTGCAACGTTGCAATCATATATGGGAGAACTTGATCTTGATTTGACTGTGGTAATTAATTCTTTTCAACCCTGTTTCACTCTAGGTGTAGATTTTGTTGTAATATAGCAAAAGGTACTAGTTGATTCTTTCCTTGTGAGATACTTAACTGGGGTGTTTACTTTCCTTAATGTGGATTTCAAATTGAAGAACTAAATATGGTTGGAATGCCCCAAGTGGGGGTCTTTTTTGGAGCGTAAGTACATTTATATTTGTTGAAGTTTGGTCTATTACATAAACGTTCTTTGCGTTTGAATAATTTAGAAGCTCATCTTGAAAGTCTTAAAAGAAAGTTACAGATAGACTTTCCTAAAGTTTGAATAATGACAGAGACGTTGAAGTATGAAAATGAAATTTTGCTAATAGCTTTCTTATATCTTGGTGTTATTAGAAACGCCTTGTTCCAATAATTGCAACGACACCAAGAAGCATAGATAACACCTTGATATCATTCTGATTGTTGTAGTCCCATGTCTTTGTTCTGTATACACTTCTTGATATCATTCTGATTTTTAATAGGATATGGTTCCTCCAAAAGATCCATACATCAAGGTGAGAGTTCTTGATGATCTGGGCGGAATCTTACTTGGCGATCAGACTGCTAACGTAGCTCAACATGCAATCATGTTCCTGAGACGAACAGATGCCGAGCAATACATCACTCAGGTGGTTCTCCCCTGCTATCTATTTAAATCAACATTTGCTATAAAGATTCGTCCCCTTACGTTTTAATCGTTATTGATGATGACCAGGGCCAAATGGAAGAGCTCGCTAGTTAACCAAAGATTTCCACCCGCTCTTAAAATGTCTGTCTTCATAGTTACCTGTGTAGAAACAACAGGAGAAGGTTTGATATTTAGTTAAGTCAAATTTGTGTGTAGATGATGTATATTTGACTTAAATCTGTAGCTAAACTGTGGAATGAATAGGTGCAAATGTGCAATAGTAGTTTTTATGAAGGGATAATAACATTTGTACCTCTGGAGTTTGTCCTAATTGCGGAAACATCGCTATTGTTTGAATAGTTACACGAGCACCCCCTGTAACTTTAAAAAAAAATAGCATCATGAATAGACCTATTTGAGGTTTCAATACTTGAAGAGGTGCCCTTTTAATTTGAATAACATTATATATAAGTCTTCAGTTTTCTTTTTTGAATTTGGTCGTATTCTTACATATTTTTAAGAAGGTAACATTTGTAATAATTTAAACCAACAATAAGATTTTTTTTTTCTTATTTTACGAAGCTTCTGTCTTTATGCATGTTGTGGTGTACTTTGTTGGTGAAACATAGTGCGTGAAGGTTAGTTTAATTACAAAAAAAAAAAAATACTACTAGTTGAATAGTGGCACAAACTCATTAGAAGTTAAATGAACATCATGGCCGTTTTTGGAAGTTTGAATATTACATTGACACTTTGAAGTTTAAGATTGCTGCATACATGTGATTCTTTGAATGCTTCAGAGAGTTTACTGTAATAGTTTATACCTGAAGGAAAGTTTCTATAACTAACTACATGTTTGAAGTTTGAACCAAAAGAAAAAAACTACATGTTGCATGTAAGATGTAACTATTTGTAAACATTCACGTACAATTCTTGCATGTCCTAAATTCATACTACACAATATGGTGTAATTTGAAGTTTATATCTCGTGGTACATACCATAGATTGAGTTTTGGTGATGTACATATTTCAATACGTCGCACTCTCAATGTTTTGATCTTTTCGTTCTCAAAGTTTGTATATGTCTCATTTGTGGTACGTACGGTACTTCATTAGAAAAGTCGTGCGATTAATAATTTCTTATTACTAAGGCGCAATTTGATAATTAATGATAAATAACCAAACTAACTAGGATTATCCAAGGCGCAATTTTATACAAGTGATGCTCGTTAAGCAATATAAATTTTTATGAGTTCAATCGGTTCAACTATTAAGCCAAATAATCTTAGACAAGTGAAGTATTTAGAGGTTCTGCAAACACTACAAATGAAAAGTATAGAACAATACATTTTTTCTTCGAAATATTTTGCAAACACCACTTTAAGTTTGTATTAATTATACTTATTAGTTATTTATTATTATAATAAAATTATCTTGTGAATTCAACAAAAAACTCTCATTGCAAACGTCCAAATTTTAAATCTTCTTTTAAAAAAAAAGTCTCGATATTATTTTCATTGTTATACATAGTGTTTTCAAAACCGGATCAGATATAGACTCGGTGAACGTACTGGTTATAGGTTTAATTGGTTTAACCGGTCGAACCATTGGTTAAGCGAGTAATGATGTATTTTAAAAAATATTACTTAAAAGAAAAATTGTGTACTTAAAACATGTATTATTGTATTAAAATATCTAATTGCTGAAATGAAAGTAAAAGAATATTTTTCAATTGATATATGTATACATATATTTCTTTTTTTAATATATATGTATACTAATATATACATGTATATTATATAGATATAGGTATGTATGTGTGCGTCTGCTTTAATGACTTTTATTTATTTATTTGTTGAATAAGAATTGATTCATTTTTTAATAATTTAAATCTACATGTTCACCTGCTGAATGTGAATGTAAAATGCCCAGACACTTTTACTTAAGAGCCCAAAATTGATATGATATACAAGTAGGTTACAGGACTTGCCAACGAATATTATTCCTTTTACCCCCCAAAAAAGATAAAACCCTAAGTGATATTAAGTGATATTAGCAATCTTATATCACTTAATATCGCGTTTGGTTCGTGTGACAAAATTTTCGGGCTTTTTGGCTAATAACCGAAAGCCCTGTACGGCCGCATATTAAAAGTCGAATTACAATCTCTACTCTCCCATGTTACTATTTTAATATCAGTTGTTGTCCAAAAAAGTGAACAGTGAAATGACCAACGTACCCCTCGAAATTAAACTGCACAACACCCTTTTTCAGTCTCATTTCACTCTTGTGCATATTTTGGGGAAATTGAAAACGGGAAGAGAAAGAACCCTAGTTCTACAAAGGGGCCGATTTTCGTCAAATCCAAGGTAGACCTCTCCCTTTTCATGTAATTCTTCCATTATTATTCTTCTTCTCGCCTCAACAATGACCGATGTGTGTCGTTTTTTTCGTAGGTGACAGTCGCGTTCATTTTTTCGACCAAACCGAAGCTCGCGTTTTGAAGGTTATGTTACTACCTCTCTCCCTTATAATATATATATATATATATATATATATATATATATATATATATATATATATATATCACCAGCAATTTTGTGACTTCACGATGTCTTGTGTAGAATTTTAGAATTTAGGGTTAGGGACAGATTATTGATTTGGGGATTATAATATGTTTTCACAATTACTGTCTCGATATAATTGTTTCCTGCTCATATGTTTTCTTCCTCTTTTTCGTTTCATTTTCTGAGTACAAAGAAATCTGAGAAACCATTTGTTGTTATGTTGAGTGAACAATTTTTCGGGCTCTATGTTTTTAATACGTTTATCCTTATTTTTCTGAATGATAACGGTTG
Organism: Linaria vulgaris; assembly: GCA_948329865.1. Classification (NCBI taxonomy): domain Eukaryota; kingdom Viridiplantae; phylum Streptophyta; class Magnoliopsida; order Lamiales; family Plantaginaceae; genus Linaria; species Linaria vulgaris. Next base: position 6,803,541 of record OX415251.1, read on the forward strand.
AATTTCTCTTTTTGAGAAACCATTTGTTTTTATTAGTGCATCAATGTTGACTAGTGGGCAAAGTGCTCTTGATATGTTCTCAAATAAGGTTTGTATTTTACTGGTAGTTTCTATATTTAATTGAGTCTTGGCATGCAAAGAAAATTAAATTCATTTAGCAAAAGTTGATCTGCTTACTTTCAACTAAGCTGTTTAAGTTCCTGGTAATCATTCACCTCCTATAGTATATTGTTGCTGGATGTTTGCTTGTTATATATATATATATATTATATATATATATATATGTGTGTGTGTGCCCAGATTATGTCACTATTAGTTTCCTCAATGTTTTTTTTTTAAATTTCAAGTCAAATGCTCACTGATATATGTAGCTGTGCTTGGAGATATTTTGTTTCCTATATATTGATGTTTAATCTGGTGTTGTGTTTTATATTGTAGGCACATCCCTATGTTGAGGGCTATCGTAACAAGGTGTACCGTTACTTCAATGATTGGGCTGAAATTTTTGGAAAAGATCGTGCAACTGGGAATGGTGCCGAAGACATCAGTGCAGCTGTGAGCGATGTGCTGAATAAGGAACAGTCTCATTCTGCCAATGGTGGGCAAGCATCTGGTGGGAATAACAGCACTCAGATTGGTGCAGACTTTGTTGATCTTGAGATGGATGAGGGAGGTGGAGACAATGGAAGTCCGTCACAGGCTAGTCCTTCCATGACAACCCCCAAACAACTGCTGAAGAAGATAAAGAAAGAGAAAGGGCTCAAGAGGCCAAGGGGTCCTGCTCCAGTTGACATCAACACACTTGAAGTCCCGCCGTCTGTTGAAGAACTGTTGAAGAAGACTAATGAAACCATGGAGCGCATTGCTGCGCTAGTTGTGGAGCCCAATGTTGTCGATGACGCAGCAACTACTCAGAGGAAGGGACTCTACAATGCTCTTCTTAACCTCACCGACTTTGACGAGGATGAAAGGATCCAGTTACTACACAAGCTGGCACATTCTAAAGAGGATGTTGATATCTTCTTTGCACTGCCAGATGCCTCCAAGTCCAAGTATCTGAGGGTGGTCTTACAGAAGAAAGCTGCTGAGTGACCTGGTAGTGTTACCCTAGTGCTAGTTGGTTACTTTAGTAGGTTCTGAATATTTAATCAATCATTTGCTCCCTTAAAACAATTATGACGGTATGGGTATTTTGATGAGTGCAATCTGATTCATATAGTATGAAGGATTGCATTTATGTTTTTGTGGCCTATTTTAAACTAATCTTTGAATAGGCCTTATCGTTTTGTAATAGCACGTACTGGGAAATTGATTGGTTTTGACTTGGGTATCGTATGAATTGAAGTAGCTCATGACAAGTGCTAGAACTGTTTTATCATTACAGATGCTTTTTTTTTTCTTGATTCATTATATTGATAACTGTCAGTAGTGAAAACTTTCTTGCATTTTTTAATTTGTGTTTGTCATCTAGTTGCATTTTTAATAACTGCAAGTAGTTGAACAGGAAATGGGAAGAGAACAAGAAACTAAAACTAAGTAGTGAATATGAACAGGGACTTGAGCATGTATTCATATTTTATAGCAAAGAATACTAATCTGCACTTGAAATATTGAAGGCACATGAACCTTACAGCTATACCCATGAAGGTTGGCTGCAGGAGTTCAAAGTTTAAAAAACTTCCAATTGACATTGTAAAATTATAATTAACAAACTCATTATTCATGAATTACCCAAAGCTGGGTCTCAACAATATACTCCAACACTTACAGATATAAAGAAGAAAAACTTCAACACCATAAGTTATTCATGCATATAGCCACCTATTGATTCACAACTTGTTCTTTCTCATATAACAACATTATGCATTAGGGCCGTCCAAGATGGTCATTTTTTTCAATCTCCAATCTTTTGTGTGACTTTTTTGGAATTATAGGATTTATATGTTGGCAAGATAATGCATATGAATTGCACTCACGAGTCTTGATTGTGAACAAAAAAAGAAGATATGACTACACATCACACCTTGGACTAAAAAAATTAAAGGGGGAAGGTGGGGGCATAAATGGTATTTCAGATGGGTAATTTCACAAATATGGCTTAATCTATCTAACCAAACAAGTTTTTAGGAAAAGTTACAAGTTAATACCGACGACTATCTTTGCAACCAAACGTGCATATTAAAACGCATATTAAAATAAGCTGCTTTTTAAGACGCGTTTTAAAAAAGTTGTGTATTACATAATATCGGAACCAAACACCCTCTAAATATATTGCTTCTTCTTCACATTTTTTCTGCCGCCACTGTCTTCATTTCTTTCTCTCTTTCTCGCCATTTTACTTTCTTTCTTACTTTCTTCATCGTTTCTTTTTTCCATCTTTCTTATTTTATCTTATCCCCATTTTGTATTTTGGATATATATCAAATTGAAGGCGTATCATCTAAAAAACGTGTTACTTCTTGAAATTTTTCTGAATTCAGCTGAGGTCATTTTTTCCTAATATCAGAGAATCGTAAATAAAAAAAAAAAAAAGCAGTGTTTTTACACTCGGACCGGCCGGTCCAACCGCTTCGACCATCGACCGGCCTCTTGTCCGGTCCGGAAGGCACCCGAGAACCGCGGTTGGAAGAAAGCGAGTCAAACCGCTGTGAACCGGGCAAAACCGGGGCAAACCGGTGAGTCGGCCTACTGGTTCGACTCGCTTAACTTATACATCACAATACAAGTTCAGTTAACAGGCCGGTGTTAATTAAATATAATAAAACCCACCCAAAACAAAGCATCAAATTTAATTCCTTATTTCCGGAACATCGGGCGGCGGCGGCGGCGGCGGCGAGGGTTCCGGCATTTATTCAGGTACATTAACAATAATGAAAATGTTAAACTGCAACAAGAAAACTGCTATTGCACTCAACACTATTTCGGAAGCAATAATGTCAGTTATGACTCTTGATGAGAGAGAAAGAGTGTTAGAGAGAGAGATTTGAGCTATAAGATTTGATGACTAGTTACTACTTACCTACCTAACAATTCAGTGAATTATTTATTATTTATAATGAGAAATATTGATAGAGCTGCCTAATCACCATTAGATTTCAATTTCTATACAGTTCCAGTAATTAGCCCTAATTTATATATATATATATATATATATATAATTTGGAGAGAAAGTAATGAATGCATTTGTGTGCTGCACCGCAGATGTCATTTAATGGCAACTTGAGCTGAAAATGGAGTTTCCACCCACTATAAAACCAATCCGGAGGTCTTAAACTGCCTCGTTTCTCGCCACACGAGAAATTCGGATTCTACTTAGTATCGGCCCAATTTTCGTTATTTTCTCAGGTTTTTGATTAATGTATGATCGGGAGTTTGTCGCGAAGGCGGTGGTATGGCTGCTAAGAGCGGCGTGGATTACGGAGATTTTGCTCATCTTAATCGCATGCATTCCATCGCGGCGAGTGAAATCGTTTCATGATTTAATGTTGGGGTTCGCGAAGCGTGGCAAAATCCACCAATCTTCCTCCACGGTCGGTAGTGTTATTATCTATAATTTTTCGTTGATTTTGTCTTAAAACTATTGTTTGTTTTTGGTTTCAAATACTAACAAGAATTTGCAGTTCCGAAAAAACTGGACAATAAGTTGCAGGATAATTCTAGTGACAGAGTTCATGTCTAAATATTATGGGGGAAAAAGTTGCTTGTTTCCTTTATTTTCCTTATCTGTTCTTGGATACTTTGGTTAGTTACTATACCTGTAAATCTGACTGATATCGTAAGCATTTTGTATTGCAGAAGTTCAGCGTGCCTCAAAAGTTCTTTTGTCACTTTTGTTGGGGTGGTTCATTTTTTTTAATATAGTGCAACATTAACATAATTGAGGCGGTGATTAAATTGGGGCGGTGATTATACTAATTGGGGTGGTGATTAGTGCAAGGTTTTAATTATAATCACCACATTATCTTAACACCTTTTATTTGGAATGTTGGCCTATAAATACCAAGATCCTTCCCCATTCTAAATCATCCCAAAACATACAATTCTTCTCTTATATAATTAAGTGTAATTAATATATAAAGAGTGTTGTTAGTGTGTTGTAAGTGTGAGGTAAAAATAGAGAGTTTGTGCGACTTTACTATGGTAAAAGTCGGAGAGTTGTAATTCCTATTTTACACTCATAGTGAAGTTGTTCTACCTTGCCCGTGGTTTTTTACCCTAAAGTAATTTGGGGTTTTCCACGTAAAATCTGTGAGTCGTTTACTTTTTCATTTTTCAATTATTGTCGTGTTTTACGCTCTATACGAATGGTCCATTTTTCAACAAATGGTATCAGAGCCTCGGTTCATATCCGCGGTCTCGGTGATATATGTGGGTATCGTACTGAAACTATTTTTTCAGTGACGGTGGTACGTGATAGAAGCAATGACGGCGAAATTCGAGATCGAAAAATTCAACGTGAGTAATTTCTCGTTGTGGAAGCTGAAGATCAAAGCCATCTTGCGGAAAGATGGGTGTCTCGCGGCGATCGGCGACAGGCCGGTGGAAATCACAGATGATACGAAGTGGAACGAGATGGACGGCAACGCTATCGCAAATATTCACCTGGCGTTAGGTGATGGCGTGTTGTCAAGCGTTGAGGAGAAGAGGACAACTAAGGAGATATGGGACCATCTCAACAAGCTGTATGAGGCGAAGTCCCTACACAACAAATTTTCCTTAAGCAGAAATTGTACACACTGAGAATGTCGAAATCTACCCCGGTAACTGAGCACCTCAATGTTTTAAATACTCTATTTTCTCAATTGACATCGTTGAGTCATAAAATAGAAGTGGTTGAACGTGCTGAATTTCTGCTGCAAATTCTGCCTGATTCGTATGACCAGCTTGTCATCAACTTAACAAATAATGTCCTCACGAATTATTTGGTCTTCGACGAAATTGCAGCCGCTATTCTGGAAGAAGAGAGTCGGCGTAAGAACAGAGAAGACAGAGAGGCAGGTTCGCAACAAGCAGGTGCCTTGTCGGTGACAAGAGGGAGAGCGACAGAGCGCGGTGCAAGCGGGAGTAAGAAACAGGGGAGATCCAAGTCTAGGACCAAGGGCAGTTGTTGGCACTGTGGCAAGAAAGGTCACTTGAAGAAGGACTGTTGGAATCTTAAGGATTCGAACAAGAAGAGTCCTGATCCTCAGGGGAACGTTGCTAGCACTTCAGATGATGGTGATGTACTAAGTTGTGAAGCAGCAACAACTATTTGAGGTATGCGTGGCTTCGATGATGTATGGCTTATTGATTCAGGAGCCAGTTTTCATATGACTCCCCGGAGGGAGTGGTTTCATGAGTATACACCGATCGCTGGAGGATCTGTGTATAGCTGTAAAAATGAACCTTTGAAAGTTGTTGCCGTTGGTACGATCAAGCTGGAGATGCATGACGGGATTGTTCGGACCATTCGAGATGTCCTACACGTGGAGGGATTATACAAGAATTTGTTGTCTTATGGACAACTCGATGATCTTGGTTGTGAGATTGGGTCGCGAAACAAGATCATGAAAGTTAAAAGGGGTGCGCTTGTACTGATGAAGGCGGACAAGATTGCCGAAAACTTATACATGGTACAGGGGAGGGCTCTGCAAGTGGGAGAAGCGATAGTGGCTTCATCTGAGTCGATTGAAAAATCATCAATGATTTGGCATCAGCGGCTCGGGCATATGTCGGAACAAGGCATGAAAGTTCTTGCAGAGAAGAAACTACTTCCGGACCTCACAAAGGTATCTTTAGCTTTTTGTGATCATTGTGTTGTTGGCAAGCAACAATGTATAAAGTTTCGTAGTTCAGATTCTAGAAGTAAAGTCATTCTAGAATTGATTCACTCTGACGTGTGGCAAGCACCAGTACTATCCATGGGAGATGCAAAGTATTTTGTGTCTTTTATAGATGATTATTCCAGGAGATGTTGGGTGTACATGATCAAGAGTAAGGCCGAGGTGTTCTCGATGTTCAAGACGTACAAAGCGCTGGTGGAACTTGAATCTGGGAAAAAGATCAAGTGCCTTAGATCTGACAATTGAGGGGAATATACTGGCAAGGAGTTTGACGACTTCTGTAAAGATGCTGGGATTAAGAGGCAGTTTACTACGGCATACACTCCGCAGTAGAATGGGGTGGCAGAGCGGATGAACAGGACCTTGTTGGATAAAACAAGAGCCATGATGCAGGCTGCAGGCTTAGAAAAGTCGTTCTGGGCAGAAGCAATCAATACCGCCTGTTATGTGGTGAACCGATCTCCGTCAACAGCACTGGGACTGAAAACACCGATGGAGGTGTGGACAGGTAAACCAGTTGATTATTCTAATCTCCATGTATTTGGGAGTCCCGCTTATGTTATGTTCAATACTCAAGAGAAAACAAAGCTGGACCCAAAATCCAGGAAGTGTTTGTTCTTAGGGTATGCTAAAGGAGTGAAGGGGTATCGCTTGTGGGACCCCACTGCCCACAAGATAGTTGTAAGCAGGGATGTTATCTTCACGGAAGATAAGAAAGGAAATGATAGCAGTACAGGGGAAGATCCAGAAACTACGACAGTAGTAGTCGAGAAGGATGCTGAGCAGGAGGGTCCTGCTGAACCAGAGCATGAACCTGAGGAGACACAAGATTCTGAAGTCTCGGGGATACGTCGATCGACACGTGTCAAGAGACCACCAGGCTGGCACTCAGACTTTTCTATGGAGAATAATGTTTCATATTGTCTTTTAACTGAGGACGGGGAGCCATCAACTCTCCAGGAAGCAATGAGTAGTTCAGATGCAGCTCAGTGGATGGCAGCAATACATGAGGAAATTGAAGCACTCCATAAGAATAAGACGTGGGAACTTGTGTCTCTACCACAAGGGAGGAAACCCATTGATAACAAATGGGTGTATAAAATCAAACGTAACAGTGATGACCAAGTGGAAAGGTATCGTGCACGATTGGTGGTGAAAGGATATGCTCAGAATGAGGGGATTGATTTCAACGAAATATTTTCCCCGGTGGTCCGAATGACAACTGTGCGGGTGGTTCTGGCGATGTGCGCTACATTTGATTTACATCTTGAACAATTAGATGTAAATACGGCTTTTCTTGATGGTGATCTTGAAGAAGAAATTTACATGCTCCAACCAGAAGGATTTATTGAAGAAGAAAAGAAGAACTTGGTTTGCAGGTTGACCAAATCTTTGTACGGTCTCAAACAGGCGCCGATGTGTTGGTACAAAAGATTTGATTCATTCATAATGAGCCTTGGATACAACAGGCTGAATGCAGATCCTTGTGCATATTTCAAGAGATCTGGTGATGACTTTGTTATTTTACTGTTGTATGTTGATGACATGTTGGTTTCAGGCCCCAACAAAGCTCGTATTGAAGAATTGAAGACTGAACTGGCTAGGGAATTTGAAATGAAGGACTTAGGACCAGCAAACAAGATTCTAGGGATGCAAATCCACCGAGACAGAAATATCAGGAAGATTTGGCTTTCTCGGAGTAACTATCTGTTGAAGATTCTTCGGCGGTTCAGTATGCAAAATTGTAAGCCAATCTCTACCCCTCTTCCTGTTAATTTCAAGTTATCCTCAAGTATGTGTTCTAGCAGTGAAGAAGAGAGGAATGAGATGTCTCAATTACCGTATGCATCAGCAGTGGGGAGCTTAATGTTTGCTATGATATGTACTAGACCAGACATTGCACATGCAGTGGGAGTGGTTAGTCGATACATGGCGGATCCGGGAAGAGAGCATTGGAGTACAGTAAAGAGAGTTCTGAGATACATTCAGAGAACCTCAGATGTTGCATTATGTTATGGAGGATCGGGTTTTACAATCAAGGGTTATGTTGATTCTGACTATGCAGGTGATCTTGACAAAAGCAAGTCCACGACAGGATATGTGTTTACTCTTGCTGGAGGTGCAGTGAGTTGGGTTTCGAAGTTACAGTCAGTTGTTGCGACATCAACAATGGAGGCTGAATATGTGGCAGCTACGCAAGCTAGTAAAGAGGCGATTTGGTTGAAAATGGTTCTGGAGGAACTCGGCCACAAACTAGAGAGTATTTCTCTATTCTGTGACAGTCAGAGTGCGTTGCATCTTGCAAGGAATCCAACGTTTCATTCCAAGACAAAGCATATTCGGGTCCAGTATCACTTTGTTCGTGAGAAAGTCGACAAGGGTACTGTGGATGTGCAGAAGATTCACACTAAAGATAACATAGCTGATTTCTTGACGAAAAGTGTTAATGCTGACAAGTTTGTTCAGCGTAAGCAACATGAAGGGCGATGTAGAAAGAATGGTGTGAAGATCTGATTAGTCCCTAATCAAATCTTCAAGTGGGAGATTGTTGGGGCGGTTCATTTTTTTTTAATATAGTGCAACATTAACAGAATTGGGGCGGTGATTAAATTGGGGCGGTGATTATACTAATTGGAGTGGTGATTAGTGCAAGGTTTTAATTATAATCACCACATTATTTTAACACCTTTTATTTGGAATGTTGGCCTATAAATACCAAGATCCTTCCCCATTCTAAATCATCCCAAAACATACAATTCTTCTCTTATATAATTAAGTGTAATTAATATATAAAGAGTGTTGTTAGTGTGTTGTAAGTGTGAGGTAAAAATAGAGAGTTTGTGTGACTTTACTACGGTAAAAGTCGGAGAGTTGTAATTCCTATTTTACACTCATAGTGAAGTTCTTCTACCTTGCCCGTGGTTTTTTACCCTAAAGTAATTTGGAGTTTTCCACGTAAAATCTGTGAGTCGTTTATTTTTCCATCTTTCATTTATTGTCGTGTTTTTCGCTCTATCCGAAGGGTCCACTTTACAACTTTTACATACTGGCGGTTACATGGACTACCTTTCTGTTGGCTTTCACGTGGCATTTTGCGTATAAAATAGCTCCAACAATTTCTGAGCCTTTGCTTTACTTGAGTATAACTAGTGACTTGGCTAGAGTATCACAAGTCTTTTCCCTGCGTAAATCTCATTTATCACCAACAGAACAGAACGATAAGGTCTGGAATTCTGTCTTTCTGCTTTTGTTGATGGAAGCTCAAGTATTACGACGGCTTTTTGAGAGTTTCTACGTATTCAAATATAGTCCTTCAGCTCGGATGCATATTAATGATTATCTTACTGGCATAATGTAAGTCTTGCCTCATTTCTTGTGTAGTTGCATAGTTTTGTTGATATAGTTAATGCATGAATGATCACGGAGTTGGAAAATAATTCTGCATACGCCATGTGCAGTCATAAGGCATTTTGTTTTTCTGGAAGGCCAACAATCCCTGGTCAACTAATAAAATAGTTTCCTCACTGGGGGGAATACTGTCTATTAGAAATAGCGGTTGTAACTGTAGTCATGTTTCGAGGTGTCTGTCCATTACTTGCTTCATAGATATCAAACGAAAACATATCTTACACTCTAATTTGTTATTAGAAAACACAATGTTTTCACCATTCTGATTAAGATCTCTTTGGTTACAGCTTCTATACAGCAGCTCCAATATCCCTTTGCTGCACACATGCCATAGATATCTTCGAGTTTGTTGCAAGGTTAGTTGCAGAATTTGTTGTTAAAGGGAAGGACAGAATGCAAATCGAAGAATTTGACTTGTGGGGACACATAAGTCCTCCCAAGCAACTCAAATGGTATGTTTGGATTGGTGCAGCTATTTTCTCATGAGGTTGGATTCATCAGCTTAGATGCCATCGCATTCTAGTAAGTCGTGTCAATCTTTTTATGTTAGTAGTCTATTGTAATTTAATTTTCTTAGATGTGAAATAACTTATGAATAATTCATAGGACGTGAAAACTGCAATAAATAATTTCTTTTACTTTTTTCTTCCGAAGTCCGGTAGCTTTGAAAACTACGACAATTCTGAAGCTCTTTTATCCCCCTGCATTGCTGAAAATATTGCATTTGACTGCATGTTCCATGTGGTGTTTTAAGCCCATATATCCCCCAGAATAAGTGCTATGCCCGTTTTAGTTTTTCTTTTTCCTTCCGGTTGAATTTGCTTGATTAAACTCTTACTGTATGAGTAATATTTTCCCTTCTTGTTTCTAAATGACAGGGCTCTTTAAGAGAGAATAGTAAAAACGTCAGTGAATATGTAATACCTTACGGCGACTGGTTTGAATATGTTTCTTCGCCACATTATCTTGCAGAAATCGTACGTTTTTTTGTAGCTTTCACTGCTTTTTTATGCATCTTTATTCCAGCATAGAAAACTGTAATTTTTTCCCTAGTAAATCTCACTACTTGTGAATCTTTCTTTTAACTCGTGTAGGTTATATACGGCGGGCTTGCAATTGCTAGCTGTTCTAATCTAACAATTTGGTTGCTTTTTGGATTTGTGGTATGTCGTGAGCTATTCAAAAGTTGAATCATAGTTTGGTTCTTTATGTGGGCGGTGGCAAGTGGGGGACAACACTTCATGGTGTAGGTCCCCCCACTTGCATGAATTGATTGAATTGTGCAATTGCACAATTCAATTTAACGTGTTTTGGACGCTGGGAGCTTTGCTCTGCTGCCTATAAATAGCAGTGCAAAGCTCCTCATTTGAAGTATCCAATTCAGAAGCATTTTTGCAGTGTAATAATCCGGTTTCCTCTTGTAATATTTCTATATTAGTGTGAGGTGTATTCGGGGAGTGTTACGGGTAAAAAGGCTATGTGGGGATCGGTTGGGTTGAGCGAAAAATTATATAGTTGTAACAATTTTCTACATAGTGTATTTTCGTTCGGGCCCCTTGGTTTTTCTCTGGTTTAGGAGTTTCCACGTAAAAATCCTTGTGTTGTTACTATCGTCATATTTTATTCGCATTTCCTTCGTATATCCACGATGGGCAAATCCTGGGGGTGCGTATTTGTCGACTCAAATACCTAACAAGTGGTATCAGAGCCCGGGTACTGCTGGAGGTGGAGCTTTTGTTGGGGTGGAGTTATGGTGTGATAGTAGTGTGAATACGCGCTGATAAAGGTGGTTCTGTCAAAGGTAATTGGTTATTAAGCGGGACCGCTGTGACCCTACCAATTACCTGGGAACCTTGAAACCCTGTCTGGAAAGACGAGCTATCTCTTTCCGGGGGTTTACTTTGTGCTATTCGGATCTACTTGAAATTCACCAAGGCTCACTGGTGCAATGTCAGGAAGCAAGGGTACGAGTGCAGTGAGATTTGACGTTGAAAAATTTGACGAAAAAATCAACTTTGGCTTGTGGCAAGTTCAAGTCAGGGATGTGTTGATTCAGTCAGGGTTACACAAGGCTTTAAAAGGAAGGGTCGCTAAAGGTAGCGGCACTACTAGCACGAGTTCTGAAGCAGCTGGTATAAAAGCTGAGGTGGACGATGATGACTGGGAGGATCTAGATTTGCGAGCTGCGAGCGCAATTCGTCTGTGTCTGGCCAAAAACATTCTTGCGAACGTGCATGGAATTTCTCCGGCTAAGGGACTCTGGGAAAAATTAGAGGAGTTGTACCAGGCGAAGGGCGTGTCGAATCGCGTGTACCTGAAGGGGCAGTTTCACACACTACAAATGGCAGAGGGTGCGAGTATCTCAGATCATTTGAGTGTTCTGAACGAAATCGTTGCTGAGCTTGAATCTATTGGAGTTGCAATTGATGAGGAAGATCAAGCCTTGAGACTCATCTGGTCTCTTCAAAGTTCGTACGAACACATGAAATCGATATTCATTCATGAGAAAGAGAAAATCAATCTCTCTGAAGTTACGGGCAAGCTTCTGTCTGAAGAGAGGAGGCTTAACGGGGTAACAGTTCACATGTAAACAATGCATTGGTGACTTACGATGACAGGAAGACAAACTCTAGGAGGAAAGTGTGTTGGCGGTGTGGACAATCTTGCCACGTTAGAAGAAATTGTCCAACAAGGGGAGCCGGTTCGGCATATGGCTCTGAGGCATCAAACGGAAACACTGGAGGCGATACTACATTGCTTATTGCAGTGACTCTGAAGTTCTGTAAGCGGCATGCTCGTCCTGATGGCATGAGACCCTTATTTTGGTCTTATTTCATCTAGGTAACAATACACCGAGAAATCGATACAGTGGGGCCTGACTTAACCAAAATAATGCTATCCTATTACAGTGAGTGGACTAGCTTGGTCCAGAACACCTATTACACATAGAGAAATATAAGGTTACAGGAAATAATTCCTAAATGGCCAAGTTGAGGGAACGGTCGAACGTGAGAGATTTGATACTCTTTGACTGTTGACTTGCGGGCATTAGGTTCTTATGATATCGGACTGAACTTGGGAACTTCCCAAGCTGCCTACGTATCCCATTAAGGGAATCAAGCCGAATGTAGTTCATTTGTCTCTTTTGTGCTGCTTCTATTAGGTCAACCCCTGCTTGGGCTGCCTGGTTCACTTGTTTCAGCATTGGCGTGACTTCACGGTTTCGATCATATCTCCTTGTAGGATGATCGAAACCTCGATCCGCTTCTTGATTACGGACCCCGACTTATGTAGGTTTCCGGTCATGTGCATCGAATTGGCTTGGTTTGATGCGTGCGCATCGAATTCGATGCCTCAATGTCGAACCGGGTGAATTCTATGCGCTGTGAGCGACTTCACGGTTTCGATCATATCTCCCTAACGGATGATCGAAACCTCATTCCGCTTCTTGATTCAGAACCCTGACTCACGTGGCTTTCTGGGAATGTGCATCAAATTGGCTTGGTTAAATGCGTGCGCATCGAATTCGATGCCTCCATGTCGAACTGGGTGAATTCGATGCGCTGTGCGCGACTTCACGGTTTTGATCATATCTCCCTAACAGATGATCAAAACCTCATTCCGCTTCTTGATTCGGAACCCTGACTCTCGTGGCTTTCTGGGAATGTAAGGCTTCGATCTTGGGACGCATCGAATTGGCTTGATTCGATGCGTCCATGTCGAACAAGGTGAATTCGAAGCATGATAGATTGCGCATCGAACCTACTTGATTCGATGCGCTTGCCGAATCGACTTGGATTCGATGCGTGACATCTTCGTGGGTCCTCCCTACTTGTGAGGAGTGAGGGGGTATATATAGGCATGATTAGAGGGGCTTAAAGGTCATTTTAGGACCGCATCGAATTGTACAAATTCGATGTGCTCAATCCGCATCGAATTCTGCAAATTCGATGTGCTCTGCGCAGCTTTACTATTTTGAGCATAACTTTCTCTCTGGACCTCCGAATCGCATTCCGCTTGTTGCGTTGCGACCTAGACTCATGTGGCTTTCCAATGACATATTACTCAATGTCTAATTAGATATATAGATATAATGGTGACCGAAATACAGCTAAGGTAGCTTTACGTCTAACTCGACACAAACCGGTCAATTTCGTGCCATCGTGACTTTTCTTCGACATGACACATTATACCATATCACTAGTCCCCCAGTTTGGAGTGTGATTTTGGTACATATGCATACTTCAAACTATAATGAAGTGTTAGAGCCGTTTTGCCTCAGTTTTGGAGTGATTAATGTCATTATGCACCAGTGACCGAATAAGCCCACATCATATAATCCCCCCAGTTTGGGAGACGGTGTCGATCAGAGAGCGGGTGCCAAACTTATAAGATGTATTCTTGACTTACCGCTTTATGCTAGTTATTTGATAATGTTGAAAATCATGCCCCTGATTGGGAGGCAGTCTGATGTGTGCGACTAGCGCTCAGCGGAGATTGGCGCTCGGAGGTGTGTGTGCTAGGCCCATAAGGCTCAAGTTCTGATTGTAATGAACAATTTCTAATTTTCTATTTTTGTGGCGCTGCGTCGCCTTTTTATTAGTCGCATGGTCGTCATTTATGACTATTCATTTGTTTGTTTGATTGAAGGCTCATAATCGTTGCCTTTTCTTTCAATTGCTATCGTTGCTTTTTACTTTATTTTGACAACTCGAGCATTCTTCCATAATCACGGAAAGTTATTGTTGTTGTTAGGTGTTTAGGAAGTTGCGGTATCATGTGTCCTTTTAGACAGAGTCTCCGTCCCTTTTTAGTTATTTAGGGAGTTGCAGTATCTCTTGTCGTTTTAGGCAGAGTATCTGTCCCTCTTTAGATCCTCTATGACCTTAGTTTCATGCAAATAACTCGTGGTTCCGCTTTGATTATGCATATAGGCATAATCTGATCGATTCTTTTCATTGTTCTAATGCATCTTGTCATTCTTATGACATATTCTTTTGCCGCCAATAGGACGACTCTCATTTCTATGAAGATCGTGGTTTCGTTGCAAATTATGACATCGCACCTAGTTACATTCCCGCCTTTGGGGATTCGGTAATAGTTAAGACTGTGAAATGATTTCACCAGTCGCTAGTCTATAAAGACCGCCAGGCATTCAACTCGTGACGAGCTTGCCATTGAGGTTCCGACGAGAATAGCTTTGTATTCTGCCTCGTTACTGGTTGCAATAAAGCTCGACCTTGGGTGTGCTATCTAGTTGTATGATCATACGGGGTTTTTACCTCCAATTTTGATGTTATCGCTGTTTCGACAATGTTGTTGATAAAAAGGTGACAAGCATAATGAACTTTGACTTTGGAGTCTTTTGCCTCGGTGTTGTGCACTAATTTTGCAGTTATGTTTGGTTTAGATCTTTACCCATAGTCGTGAGACTTTATGGAGTGCATTGCTTCCATTGAGGGCGAAGGCTTTACATGATAGGCCGAATCTGAGCTGTTATATCAATGCTAGATCGAATCTGATGAATCTCCAGATCATTCATACTGAGACTATTTGATAGTCATTTCATGTTTGAAGCGAAAACAAATCGGTAGTGTTACTTTACCATATCTCGGAATTTGATTAGTATTACTTATGGCATGCTTCGAATGGATGGAATTCGATCGTCACTGCGCAGTCTCAACCTAATTTGATTTTGAAGGTTGTTAAAAAATTGAAATTTGGATGATTACTATCGATCGAATGCGTTTGGATTCGATTGACACTCTGACGGGTCTGCTCTAATGAACAATTTGTTATGTCTATTTTGGCGTTGCATCACCATGATGCTTTGAACATTGATTTTCACTGGGTCTATACTACTTTCTTTTTTGCGGTTATTTTCTTTCAGCAACATTTTTTTCTATTTCGATGTTACTTGTCAACTCAATGCCACGTCATGTTGCAGAGTTGCTATGGCATCTTTTGCTAAGTTAGTTCAATGTTCATATCATTGTTTTGAGGTTTTCCATCCTGCAGGATTTCTTTGGGTGCACTTGCCACTTGTGGGCAGAGTGTATATCCCCTTTGTCTTTATTTTTGCGGAACTTGTTGTTAGCGCTTTCGAAATTTACTTTAATTTTGGCAATTCATATACCATATTGCATCGTGGGGTATCGCGCGTGTTTCATTTCTTTCTGCCACATCGGACGTTTGTTATGTCGGCGTAATCAATTTCATTAGATTTTTCATAGACAGTTGTCTGTTGAGATAAACTTCCTCATCTCGTTGCTTTGTTTTTAGGGATTTAATGGTTAGCATTTGTCATTTGAGACAGAGTGTCGATCCCGTTTCTTTCTCATCGTTGGTCTCCTTTAGATCATGGATGGTGTTATTTTTATGCAAATAATTTCGCAATGCGTGATTATGCTTCTGCTGCATTTTTTAGACAGTGCCGCCATCGTTGCTTAACCTTGTATGATTTGCGCTTTGAGGATTATGGCCTCACTCGGGTATAGGTTTTTTGATATTTTTGATTGGTGCGTCCCAATTGCTGCATTGGCGTTGCTGGATCGTGCGAAGGTGCGACGTTTATTTGCCCAATACGGTTTTGTAATTATCTTTTGAATTAATCGTTGTTGTCTTTGAGAGATAGACAACTTAGATAACACGTAGATTATGTTGCTAAGCACCTCGATCGAGCGAGAGATCGTCTCAATGGAGACCTTCGATTATGATAGAAATGATATATAAGTGATGGATCTAAAGCGATCTAGTGCTAAGTTTCTCAAGCTTCCTGCATTGATCTTGGAGTTTACGCTTGGTAGAAATCTTTGTCTATCTGGACATTGTGTCACATTTATTCGTGTATTTTGTTGCATTCTTGCTCAATGATTTCTCGTGTTCTGTTTACGGGACTTTGTGTTGTCACATGTTATTGCTCTTCGACGTTGATGGCTAATTCAACGAATGGATATCTGCACCTCTTAAGATGATAATCCTTTTATAGTAGTCTAAATATGCACTCATTTGGGCATATTTTCATCGTATTAAGCTGGGTAGCTGACATGGTGCTGCTTTGGACACGTTCTCATTGTATTGTTATAATTAGATGTTTATCGTGTTGTTTTGGGTGGATTTGCATCGTATCATGCTGGATAGATGTAACTGATTTACCACGTGAAGTCTATTGCCATATCCAGCCTTTCAAGCATATGGATATGTTGTTTGCATCATGCTTCTACTAGCGAATGTCTATCCTTTGCGATGTCTAATATGTTTCAGACCATGATGGACTGATGTCTATTTTCGATATATTCCATTTATTCATCTGACCACTTCGGGCCATTATTTCATTTTTGAAATTTTAGGTTTACGTTTATCTTGTCGGGCTGATGCTTTTGGTATTGCTTTGGATAAGTTTGCTTCGTACCATTTCGGGTAGGTTTGCACCGTGCAGCTTTGTGTGGACATTCATGGTGCCAATCTGGATACGTTTGACGTACCGCATAGGATCAGATTCCAGGAAATTGTGCCAATTTTGCTCGTTCGGTGGGTGTGATCATTCGTCAGGAGTCCCCCCAGTCTTCGAGTAATTAACAGTATTTAGGTTACATTATTTTGACGATATTAGGCCTTTTTGTTTTGTATAGAATATTTGTAACTTTTTCGCAGTGGTTTTTGTATAAGACTGATGTTACTGTTTGATATCATAATCTTTGATTTACGTTTTATTCGCATAATCTTTCTTCCTAATGCATTCCCAAGTATGTTATCTCATTCATTTGCTTGTCGTTGATTTAGTATTTATTTGATGTTCAATAATGGTTTTTGATGTCATGGTGCATATCTAATATTATGATTGTGCTTGCCATGAAAAATATGAGCACTTTGGGCTGTTATTATTTTCGTTAGGGCATTCATGTTTTACCTGAGAGATCGGATCATTTGGGCCTTTATCTCGCCGTTCTTGCATGCGGGGGTGGACCACTTTGGGCCTTCTTATCCCTCCGTCATGTTCATCCTTCTTGCATGTGGGGGTGGACCACTTTGGGCCTTCTTACCCCTCCGTCATGTTCTTCCTTCTGGCACGCGTGGGTGGACCACTTTGGGCCTTCTTACCCCAACGTCATGTTCTTCCTTCTGGCACGCGTGGGTGGACCACTTTGGGCCTTCTTACCCCAACGTCATGTTCTTCCTTCTGACACGCGTGGGTGGACCACTTTGGGCCTTCTTACCCCAACGTCATGTTCTTCCTTCTGACACGCGTGGGTGAACCACTTTGGGCCTTCTTACCCCCAACGTCATGTTCTTGTGTTTGTCTTGTTGCTGAACTTTGGTTCCTCATTTGGGATTTTTAGCATCATTTCTATAAGACTCCACCTGCGTCGTTCACGTAGATAGATACATTTAATAATTTGGAAAAAGTTGGGCTCAGTTTCTTACCGAGGGGTCTACGCTTCCCAGTCTTTGCATGGGACTCAAGCCTTCGCAGCTCATACAATTATTTAGCCGCCGAGTTTTTTTTTTTTACTCCTATGCACAGTAGCGTTTAAGATGTTGCACATTCCACGAACGCTTTTGTTGAACACCCTGCATAGTCTCCAAGTAATTGCATCCCCGCGAACTTGCTTGTAAGATTTTGGAAGGCCCCTTCCAATTCGGTTCGAGCTTCCCGATATGCTGTTTTGGCGCAATGCTTCTCAGGACCAAATCTCCTACCTCAAAATTTGAGAATTGAATTCTGTTGTCGTTACTTTTAGCCATTGCTGCTTTTAAATGCTATAGTGCGTTGGTACGCATCTTCTCTTGTTATGCATGTTATGTCAAGATCCATCTGACGTAAATGAACTATCAATGTTCTTGTAGTTGTCATATGTGCCCATAATATTCCTTGAAGTTCCTCTGGCCAGGTTTTTTCTCTGTCTCTCATCCTCCTCTCGAAATAATTTTTCAATGTCTTGTTGGTGGATTCCATTTGTCCATTCGACAATGAATTGCGTGCCATTGTCCAAATGTTCAACATTTAGCCCCAACGCCAATGTAATTTATGATATAACCGCTTCATACTCAGCCTCATTGTTGGTCACCAAGTAATTCACATTAATGGCGAATTCGAATTTTCTGCTACCTGGAGATAAGTGGTGAATCCCAACCCATTCTCCATAACTGGTGGCAAATCCATCTGTATGTAGTATCCATGTGGTGGTGGCCCTGCTGGTTTCTGCTTGGTCTGATAATCAATGCAATCCGACCTTTGATACCACATAAGAGTGAGATTCTTCGATATCACATTAAGGTAAGACAAATCATGACACTATTCTGGTGTAGTCGTTTGTCCGTGTAGGATTGAGATTGAAGAATCCTTAATCTCTCTCCGTCAATGTTAGTTTTCTTGGTTGAATTGTGGATTTGTTTATTGCTCTTAGCACCACTCAGTGTTTGCTTGGGACTGAGTTCCATATTATCAACTTCGTAGTTGTTTTTCGATCTCAATACAGCTATTGGGACTCTTCGCGGTTATTTTCTCATTGGTTCATTCCCTTTATTTGCCATTTTACCTAAACAGACTCTTAAGCGTAAGCGAAATGGTGTTCCCACAGACGGCGTCAATATTTTGGTCTTATTTTGTCTAGTTTACAATACACCGAGAAATCGATACAGTGGGGCCTGACTTAACCAAAATAATGCTATCCTATTACAGTGAGTGGACTAGCTTGGTCCGGAACACCTATTACACATAGAGAAATATAAGGTTACAAGAAATAATCCCTAAATGGCCAAGTTGAGGAAACGGTCGAACGTGAGAGATTTGGTACTCTTTGACTGTTGACTTGCGGGCATTAGGTTCTTATGATATCGGACTGAACTTGGAAACTTGCCAAGCTGCCTACGTATCCCATTAAGGGAATCAAGCCGAACGTAGTTCATTTGTCTCTTTTGTGCTGCTTCTATTAGGTCAACCCCTGGTTGGGCTACCTGGTTCACTTGTTTCAGCATTGGCGTGACTTCACGGTTTCGATCATATCTCCTTGTAGGATGATCGAAACCTCGATCCGCTTCTTGATTACGGACCCCGACTTATGTAGGTTTCTGGGCATGTGCATCAAATTGGCTTGGTTCGATGCGTGCGCATCGAATTCGATGCCTCAATGTCGAACCGGGTGAATTCGATGCGCTGTGAGCGACTTCACGGTTTTGATCATATCTCCCTAACGGATGATCGAAACCTCATTCCGCTTCTTGATTCAGAACCCTGACTCACGTGGCTTTCTGGGAATGTGCATCGAATTGGCTTGGTTCGATGCGTGCGCATCGAATTCGATGCCTCCATGTCGAACTGGGTGAATTCGATGCGCTGTGCACGACTTCACGGTTTCGATCATATCTCCCTAACGGATGATCGAAACCTCATTCCGCTTCTTGATTCGGAACCCTGACTCTCATGGCTTTCTGGGAATGTGCATCGAATTGGCTTGGTTAAATGCGTGCGCATCGAATTCGATGCCTCCATGTCGAACTGGGTGAATTCGATGCGCTGTGCGCGACTTCACGGTTTTGATCATATCTCCCTAACAGATGATCAAAACCTCATTCCGCTTCTTGATTCGGAACCCTGACTCTCGTGGCTTTCTGGGAATGTAAGGCTTCGATCTTGGGACGCATCGAATTGGCTTGATTCGATGCGTCCATGTCGAACAAGGTGAATTCGAAGCATGATAGATTGCGCATCGAACCTACTTGATTCGATGCGCTTGCCGAATCGACTTGGATTCGATGCGTGACATCTTCGTGGGTCCTCCCTACTTGTGAGGAGTGAGGGGGTATATATAGGCATGATTAGAGGGGCTTAAAGGTCATTTTAGGACCGCATCGAATTGTACAAATTCGATGTGCTCAATCCGCATCGAATTCTGCAAATTCGATGTGCTCTGCGCAGCTTTACTATTTTGAGCATAACTTTCTCTCTGGACCTCCGAATCGCATTCCGCTTGTTGCGTTGCGACCTAGACTCATGTGGCTTTCCAATGACATATTACTCAATGTCTAATTAGATATATAGATATAATGGTGACCGAAATACAGCTAAGGTAGCTTTACGTCTAACTCGACACAAACCGGTCAATTTCGTGCCATCGTGACTTTTCTTCGACATGACACATTATACCATATCAACCCTAAAAGTTGCCATGAGACAGGACGTTAATGTTAGTGGGTCTAGTGTGCACATGGGCATTGATTTTGGCGTTAATGCAAGGTGTGGTATATTCATGTCGGACTGTGGTTGCAGTGATAGCGGGAGCTATGGAGATCTTCTGAGGCAGAGTGAGTGTGCGATTGCCCAATGCCGGAATGGAGATGATTTTGAAGACGTGATTAGTCACTAATAATCACATCTTCAAGGTGGAGATTGTGGGCGGTGGCAAGTGGGGGACAACACTTCATGGTGTAGGTCCCCCCACTTGCATGAATTGATTGAGTTGTGCAATTGCACAATTCAATTTAACGCGTTTTGGACGCTGGGAGCTTTGCTCTGCTGCCTATAAATAGCAGTGCCAAGCTCCTCATTTGAAGATCCAATTCAGAAGCATTTTTGCAGTGTAATAATCCGGTTACCTCTTGTAATATTTCTATATTAGTGTGAGGTGTATTCGGGGAGTGTTACGGGTAAAAAGGCTCTGTGGAGATCGGTTGGGTTGAGCGAAAAATTATATAGTTGTAACAGTTTTCTACATAGTGTATTTTCGTTCGGGCCCCGTGGTTTTTCTCCGGTTTAGGAGTTTCCACGTAAAAATCCTTGTGTTGTTACTATCGTCATATTTTATTCGTATTTGCTTCGTATATCCACGATGGGGAAATCCTGGGGGTGCGTATTTGTCGAGTCAAATACCTAACACTTTATCCACCTTTTGTAAGCATAGCTGAATGGTTTTTTGTATACTTGTGATGTTGCAGGTGGCAAATCTTGCTTTTGCAGCCGTTGATACACAGAAGTGGTACCTTCGTAAATTCGAAAATTATCCGAGAAATCGTTTTGCAATCATCCCTTTTGTCTGCTGATGTTCATAGTTATGCTATATAGCCGTGTTGTATTATATGTAATGTTAAGTTTGTAAGGTAGCTCCCTTTGCATAATAAGAATGCCCTTAGTTTCATCAAAGGAAAAAGTAAATTTTATTTTGTTAGCCTTATTAGTTATTATCATTTTCTTTTTTAATCTGTGGGCAAAAGCTTTAGAACAGTTGGATATGACTTTGGGATAACGCAATAGTTGGTTATTGAGGTGACAAATCATAAAACTAGGTATAAAAACGTCGAAATGCCCATATTATCGTTACTCTTACTTTAACTTTATCCCTATAAGTTTAAAATCAAGCAACTAATCCTTCAGCATCTGCAAAAGTGTGCAGACTCTTCGTGATCCCAACCTAACATACAAAAATGTTGACATGTGTGCAAATCGTTATTATAAACCGTTGTTGAGACTCACACATTTCCGCAAAGGTATCCATGCAAACTTCTCTTATGAAAGTTATTACGAAGATAAAGGCACAATGGGTCAACATTACGTGGGGTATAATGTTTTCATTCCTTAAAATCATGTAAGCTAAGCACAACTACTTTGGTCTGCTATGTGGAATTTGTGTACAACCTCGCAACTAGAATTACACCATTATTTTCTACAAGATTGTGCCATTAAATATGTAGCTAAACTGTGGAATGAATAGGTGCAAATGTGCAATAGTAGTTTTTATGAAGGGAAAATAATATTTGTACCTCTGGAGTTTGTCCTAATTGAGGAAGCATCGCTATTGTTTGAATAGTTACATGAGCACCCCCTGTAACTTTAAAAAAAAATAGCAACATTAATACGCCTATTTGAGGTTTCAATACTTGAAGAGGTGCCCTTTTAATTTGAAAAACATTATATATAAGTCTTCAGTTTTATTTTTTAAGAAGGTAACATTTGTAATTATTTAAACCAACAATAAATATTTTTCTTCTTCTTATTTTACGAAGCTTCTGTCTTAATGCATGTTGTGGTGTACTTTCTTGGTGAAGCATAACGCGTGAAGGTTAGTTTAATTACAACAAAAAAATAATAATAATACTAGTTGAATAGTGGCACAAACTCATTAGAAGTTAAATGAACATCATGGCTGTTTTTGAAAGTTTGAATATTACATTGACAGTTTGAAGTTTAAGATTGCTGCATACATGTGATTCTTTGAATGCTTCAGAGAGTTTACTGTAATAGTTTATACCTGAAGGAAAGTTTCTATAACTAACTACATGTTTGAAGTTCAAAAGAAAAAAACTACATGTTGCATGTGTAGCAACAAAATTTCCTAAGTCTTTAAAATAAAAGACAAGAAAAAATTAAGTACAAATAAAATTTATGTATTCAAATGAATATGGGGTTACAATCTCTAGTAATCCTCTGATTATTTTCTAATCATGAAACTTGGTTGACTTGAAAGCGGAATTGACTTTGATCGCTTCCACGTGATGTAAGTTGAGCGTTAATCCAAGGGCTTTGAGCTTGATCTTGAATTGACGATTGACTTGACTTGATATTTGGGACGAACAATTTGATCTTCGTCTTGACTTCTTGCACTTGTTGAATGTCAATCTTCTTTAGAGGAATATTGATCTTCAAAAATACTTGGATGCTTGACAAACGTTGATGCGAGGGCTTGGCAGCTTGATCCCGGATCGAACGGAGATTTGATTTAGAATTTGATTTGAAGATTGATGAAGGATGATATGATCTTCGCCTTCAGTTCTTCGGATATGTGGACTTTGATCTTCTTTGAAAGGGATTTGATCTTCAAAAACAGTTTTTCGAGGGCCTTGCAGCTTGTTCTCGAATCAAACGGACTTTCTTGCTTGAAGATTGTTGAAGAACGGTATGAACTTGACTTGGATTTGTTGAATTTGTTGAAGCTCGATCCTCCTTGGCAGAAGTGCGATCTTCAAAACAATTATTTGATGGACTTGGAGCTTGACGCTGGATCAAATGGAGATTTTCGCGAAGAACGCCTTGAATCCCGCGAAGAACGCTTGAAGATGGATGAACTTGGTGGAGCGAAAAACTTGGAGCTTTTCCCTCTTCAACTTGTGAATATTTGTGTGTGTCTTTTTCTTTATGAGAGGACCCCTATTTATAGTTGTGAAAACCTAGAGCTCCTTGCTTGTGATTGGTCAGTTTTATTTTCAAGATAAGCATGGATTTAATTCGACTTGCTTATCAAGAAACACATCATATTTCCACATGTAATGATAGGATTGGTTGAAATGCTCCATCTTTTCCACATGGCTTTATTTGATTTGTGGCAATTCTCCATCTTTTCCATGTGGCTTTATTTGATTGGCCAATCAAATAGATATTAGAAAATCAATTAATTAACCTATTAATAATTGGAATTTAATTTAGTAAAATTCCAAATTAAAAATAGAAATAATCAATTTAATTTCTAATGATTTAATTTGACACTTGTCAATATTTAATTAGGGTAGACAAAATTTATTTGTCTACAGCATGTAAGATGTAACTATTTGTAAACATTCACGTACAATTCTTGCATGTTCTAAATTCATACTACACAATATGGTGTAATTTGAAGTTTAAATCTCGTGGTACATACCATAGATTGAGTTTTGGTGATGTACATATTTCAATACGCCGCACTCGCAATGTTTTGATCTTTTCGTTCTCAAAGTTTGTATATGTCTCATTTGTGGTACGTACGGTACTTCATTAGAAAAGTCGTGCGATTAATAATTTCTTACTACTAAGGTGCTTAGAACACTTTCAGTACTTTGAAAGGGGGACCCATTTCTATCCTTTAAAACAAAAACCCCAATTTGATAATTAATGATAAATAACCAAACTAACTAGGATTATCCAATGCTCGATTTTATACGCGTAATGCTCGTTAAGCAATATCAACTTTTATGAGTTCAACCGGTTCAACTATTAAGCCAAATAATTTTAGACAAGTGAAGTATTTAGGTGGTGTTTGCAGAAGAATTTGCAAACAATACAAATGAAAAGTATAGAACAATACAAATTTTCTTCGAAATATTTTGCAAACACCACTTTAAGTTTGTATTAATTATACTTATTAGTTATTTATTATTATAATAAAATTATCTTGTGAATTCAACAAAAAACTCTCATTGCAAACGTCCAAATTTTAAATCTTCTTTTCAAAAAAAGAAGTCTCGATATTATTTTCATTGTTATACATCACAATACAAGTTCAGTTAAAAGGTGTTAATTAAATATAATAAAAGGATAAAAGCATCGAACCCCCTAATCTATTGGTTGTTTTGTGATTTGGTCCTTAAACTATGTTTATCAGCGCTTTGGTCCCTAACCATTAGAGTGTTTGTGCGATTTAGTCCTACAGTGGTTCTCAACCAATTTTCACAGGAAAACACCGGTCAAGTGCGGCCCAAGCGCTTGTCAGAAGGGCATTTTTGTCCAGAGATACGGGAGATTATTTTCTAGCGTTGCACCCCTTAAGCTATTAGAATTTGAGCACGCTGCCCCCTGAACCTATTCCAGATTAAGTATTGCCCCCTAACCTATTCAAATGTAGTGTTGTGCCCCCCCCCCCCCCCCCAACCTATTGAAATGTCGCGTTTTGCCCCCTGTAGTATGATTTGGGCAGCATGTTACCCCTTTTAGTATTGTTTTGGTATTAATTTAGTACATTTTTAGTATTGTCGTTTTTTACATACAATAAGAACCTTGTATTGTTTTGGACAGTATCTTTCTAGTATTGTTGTTTCTTACATACACCAAGAACCTTGTTTATGCCAAATAGAGTAGAAAATCAATTTTCATTTATTCATTTAACACAAAATTATGCAGATTATAACCTTCTGTATTAATCCATCCATTTAGTACATCACATTGTTGCAATTAACATTACTAGATACTACATTCATGTGGCTACCACGAATACAAAATAAAGTTCATCCGCTTGTGCACAAAATATTAGGGCATTATGCCTTACATATTTGAAACAAAAGAACCCAATTGCTGTTAATTAGTCTTCATTTCTTGAGCACTTCATCAACCACTTTATCATAAAGGTGTTTGCCATTGCGCAATAGGTACCTCATTCTGATTGGATCCTGGTTAGTAGGTTGTGTGGCAGCGTATTTTGCATTATTTTTCTTGATCTGCAAACCAACATAAATAGTTAGACAGCAATTATATAAGACTAACAGTAAACACCCAAAATAATAAATTTTACCTTATCCAAAGCTTCCTTAAGTGAATCAGGGTCATTCATAATAACCTTCCCTTTGGGATTTGGTTTCTTCTTCCCACTAAGTTCCTCAACCAATCTGGTTACATGCTTCTTAGTTCTGACTGGCCTTTCCTCCACTACATCTTCTACCACAACTTTCTCAGCTTCTTTTGTGGACTTCTCCGATCTTGCAACCTGCTGACATTCAAACAGAAATTACATGCGTATCATTCTCCAATTATAACCCAAAACAAGAACCTAATAGGATTGCTTCATACTTTCACTGGTGGTTCACTCACTGTTAACACTAGAAAATAAATATTAGATTAAGCAAAATATTAACCCTAAATCTAGGGATTAATATATGGACGATACTATCGTCACATACACTTCCGATGAGGAGTGAACACTCTCGATGAGGAGGCACATCGGGTGCCACCAACCCAAAGTGGTACAAAACGTCACCCGAGGAGGCATCTAAGCGTCCCTTGGAAAGTCACGATGAATAAAGAAATGATATCAACGTGGCATCGGAAAAAGAGTAAGACCCGATGGATCCGCGCGATTGTGATATCCATCAATGCGCCAAGAGGGACCACAACGGACCCCGAGTCCCAAAAAATACGAGAATATCCCCTCGCTAAACACTCCATAGGTCCTCGGAACACGTGCCACGAAGGCCGAATACGAAGAAAAATATCCTATCCAGAGATAAAAGTCCCCGGAACACATGCCCCGAAGGCCAAAAACGAAGAACAGTATCCCATTAAAGTATAAAATCCCTCGGAGCTTCCACCACGAAGGCCAAAATCGAAAAAAGATGTCTTATTAAAGCCCAGAAGTCATCGGAGTGTTTGTTACGAAGCAAGAGATTCATCGGAACATGCACCACTAATAAAAGAAAATACTCCTTGGGGTATCCTTCCCAAAGATACCACCCCTCGTAAAAAAGAAATCAGAAGATCAGCCCCTCGGAAGCCCCTGAAATCCTCGAAAGAGACAGAAGTTCGGTCTAGTCAGCCTCCAGTCAGCAAACATAAAGTTTATCTTATCCCTTTACATAAAAAACAACACCTGTAATTTATCTAAACATGCATAGCGACACATGTCCTAAAAAACCTCTATAAAAAGGGGAACAAAATAAAAAGAAAAAGAGAGCCAGATCAAAACACACACATACATAACAATGTACTAAGAGCATTCATAGTGAAAATCAGTGAATATAAAGAGGGTTATTCTCGTAATTTTACAAGCTTTTTGAACCACGGGCAGGGCGTTCTAACCCCAAAATAAATCCGTTAAATATGAAATAATATCAAACCTGTTAACACTCACACTCATTTTTCTTTTACTTGGTGGAACTCTGACCTCATCACCAACAGCAACATGCCTTTTTCCTTTTCTCTTCCCACCAATTGCATATGTACAGGAAGTACCTTATCATGGTTCTCTTTATCAGTCTCCTGAATTGTTTTTTTTCTTGTTTTTGGCTCTCTTTTGAACTTGTTCTACAGGAATCTACACATAAAAAACATTCAATTAAGAACTACAGTTATAGTCACTAATCAAAGTACATTTTTTTTATGTAACCAACAATACCTCAATATCAGGAGCATATCCATCATCCACACTTGTGTCATTTACTTTTTCTTTTCCTTTATCCATAACTGCGTCTATCACCAACAAAAACATGTAGTTAAAACCTGGATTTGAACCATCAGCTGATTCATATGAACTTGCAAGATTTAAACACCATACCCCAGAAGTACCAAGTTTATCATCCTGACCACTCTTGCTTTTCTTCCTAGGTGATCTTATAGGCACCTATGTGACAACATAATCAACATTTTTATATGATCCAAAACTAACTAGTAAACTGTTAAAGAATTTGTAATATCTATTCTTACTTGAGTATTTTCCACATTATCAGGCTCCACTTCAAGATTTTCCATCTTCCCTTTCCCTTTTTCTTTCCTTGTATGTCTTTTAGCCTTGGTTTTTGTGGAGGTCACCTGAAATCAGAACAATTGAAATATTAATACAGTTAGTTAATAAATTAAGCATAAACAGGTGCATTAGTTCACCTTTGCAGCTTCTTCAACATTCTTTGGAGGCACTTCTACTCCTGGTACTTCTTCCCCTTCAGCACACCTCCTAATAGGACATGTTCTGACATTGTGTCCTTGTTGGCCACACAATCTACATGTCATCAACAGTCCCTGTCTGCCCACCTTCAGTGTGGTACCTGACTAAACCTTTATTCTCCTCTTTTCTTTCAATTCTTTCAGTTCTTCTGGGCTTAGATTCCTATTTTGCTTCTTGGGTCTTTCAGGGATTGGAGGCAAACAAGGGGTCAAATTGGATACTGGCACATGGTATGGACACTGAAAGATCTTATGTCTATGTTACTCGTTATTGGATGCAGTTGTACTTGACAGTAGTTGCAACTGCACTCATGAGTAAGACAGGCAACTGTGCTTTTATGTTTTAAAACCAGTTTTCTGTTGCAACTAATAGAAGACAGTTAAACATAAAACAGTAAAGAATACAAAGATTTTTTACGTGGTTCGGTCCAAATGGTCCTAGTCCACGGAGTTTGCACCCAAATGTTGTGACTCAAACAGTACCCTACTTAAGAATTACAATGATAGGAATTACTCCAACGTAAATCTAGACTCCCTCTAATTTACCGTTGCAATACCTAACCCTCAACTATTTTCGGTATACTCCTTTGAGTCGGAGAACTTCAAGATTAACTCAAAGATCCTTTGACAAGAAGTTCTCACTAGAAGACTTTGACTCGATACAGGACTGAAATCACTAATTATCCTTTTCAAAGATTGTCCTCTAATTGTGTCGAGTCCTCCTTATATAGGCATTGGCAGAATCTCTGCAGATCTTCAGTTGCAACCCTCGCATATCATCTTTCCTTAACAGATAAGATCTACATATCTCCAGTTGCAATCAACGCGGATCTTCTTTCCTTGTTTGATGGATTCTGCATGATCATAGAAGATATCCAACGTACATGCCTAATATTATGTCTAGATACATAGATAGGAGATATGGTTAATATCTAGTAGGATAATCTTAAAGATAGAATGATATCTTATAAAGATAAGGAAATAATATTAAGATAATTACCATCTAAAAGATTAACTTATCCTAATGATTTAACAAAACAATATCAATTTAAACCCTAGTTGGGCCGATCCGAATTGAGCCCAAATCGGATAGAAAAACGGCCCTAACAATCTCCCCCTTTGATTTGTTTTGTCAAAATCATTGACCCATCTGCACAAGTGGTTAGCAAATAACAAACTTCC
The DNA here is from genome assembly GCA_948329865.1 of Linaria vulgaris. NCBI lineage: Eukaryota > Viridiplantae > Streptophyta > Magnoliopsida > Lamiales > Plantaginaceae > Linaria > Linaria vulgaris. Next base: position 6,832,344 of record OX415251.1, read on the forward strand.
AAAAGTTCATAATAAAAGCGAAGTGCATGATTAGTAGCAGTTGCAACACCGGTGACAATACATGCAACTCCCCCTCAAAGAGTTCAAAACAAAACTAATGGGTGCTCTCCCTTACATGCAACTGCCCCTCAAACCCATTCTCCCCATTTTTGACAGAAGAAATCAAGGGGTGCCCGATTGTTGCAACAGACGATCCAGCTTGGATTCCATTAGGAGGGAAACTTTCCCATCAAAATGCAATCTCCTAACCTAATCCAATCCAATCTTTCCTAATAAGCATAAATCGTGAGATATATCCACAAAAGAGAAAGATAGGCACAAATCCTGTTGAGATAATCATATGGCAACACCATCTTATCTTACCAAACATCCAAAAAAAAAATCTCCTAAGGTCACACGAAAGGGAACACAATCGAGAGAAAATTAGGACACCACAAACTACGTAAAATTGAAACCAACGACAAAGAGTCCCAAAGGAAATAAATTAACCGAAGATAATTAAAAATTCCATCAAGAGACTGAGTCCAAGAAAAGACTGATATCACGTAATCTCCTCAGTTGCAACTTTGCATACGACCACACACTCAATTGGTAGCTTTCACTCTGACACATTTGTGAGCAAGGTAGCTCTTTTCAATGAGTAGACGCGTGGGATAAAAATTGATAGCTTTCACACTTGTTTCTTGTAGGTCATGTAGCTTTTTCCAGTTGCAACGGAAAGCTGGTGTGACTAGCTTAAAAATAGATCACCTTTCGGTGTTTGTCTCCTACATTTTGAAAGAATTTTTTGAGACACTCGCTGTTTTTCTTCCCTCTTTTTTTTTTTGTCAACAAAGATTCACTGAGGAGAAAAACATGTATACCAAATCAAAACAAGGGACTATAAATCTCAGTGGAAAAAATAATTAAGTCCAGAAAAGTCACATTTGGTTGCAACAGTGTCCCTGTTGCAATTCACATAAGGCAGAGGCCCAACGACTTACGAAGGTGCTCACATCGTGTAACATCGAGAGTCTTTGTAAAGATGTCTGCAAGTTGAAGGTCAGTACACACATGGTGTAACTCAACAGTCTTGGCTTCAACCAATTCTCTAATGTAGTGATATCTTATGTCAATATGCGTAGTGCGAGAATGTTGAACGGGATTGTAGGAGATATGAATAGCACAAGTACTATCACAAAACACAGTAAGTTCATGTTGTATAATACCGTAATCCTTGAGCATTTGTTTCATCCAAATCACTTGAGTGCAACACCTTCCAGCGGCGATGTATTCAGCCTCAACTGTGGAAAGTGTAATGGAGTGTTGCTTCCTAAATAAAAACACCCTTCAGTGGTGCTTTTCCTATCATCAACACAACCTGCATCACTAAAACATTGAAACAAATAATGGGACAACTTGTAGTGAGATAAAGCAAACTTCCGATCATGCTTCTGTAAAGACTTGGATCAATGGAGTTGCAACTATCATCTTTGCTAAGCCGATCAGTCGATCTCATGGGAGTCTTCATTGGTATAATATGGTCAAGAACAAATCTTTTCACAAGATTCCCTGCATACTTTGCCTGTGAAATGAATATTCCAATGTGATCTTGTTTGACCGTTTGAATTGGCCTGACTAAATCCATGTGGAGCAGTTCTAGGATCCTTTCAGAAGGTGTGTGTTGCAACTCTGTATGACTAGTCTTCTTTTGTTTTCCTCCCAGGCTGTCTCCACATTTACCATCACCAAAGATGACATCTCCCTTGTCATCCATGAGCTTACTTAGGATGCTTTTGTCTCCCGTCATGTGCCTGGAGCAACCACTATCAAGGAACCATGAGTTAAAAGAATTTTTAGAAGCAGAGTTGCAACTAACAAGGCAATTAATTGTTTTGACAGTTTTTTCAACCCATATTTTCTTTACAGATTTTACAGGTGCAACAGTGGGTGCACTTTTCTTTGCCTTCTTTCTTTTATTCTTCTTCCTTTTATTTTGAACCATTGGGGTAGGTTCGCAAGGTGTAGGAAATTGTGATTCCCAAAGCTGGTAGCAGTATGGTCTAATATGCCCTTTCACTCCACAATGATGACATGTTGGGACAAATCTGCTTCTTTGTGATCTGTCAACAGAAAACGGTAAATATTTAGCATTGTTCAAGTTGCAATTAGGATTTACCTGAGAGTTCTGTTGGTGAATGTTTGAGTAATTCAGTGGAGTTTGCAGTCCTTTAGGTATTCGTTTCTTCTTTAACATTGTAACTTTTGCGTTTTGAAGAAACTTTGGTTCACCGATATCAACGAATCCAACTCCAGTTTTTCCAGTTGCAACTTGCTTGGTGTCAAGAACTTTCCCCAACTTCTCAGTTCCATGAGTCAGTGGCTTCACACTCTTCATGACTGATTCTAATTCCTTTTTAGTGAGAATTAGAACTTCATTTAGTGCCTTTTGAGCTGCAAGTGCTTTATCAAGATCTTCAAAGATGTGATCTTTTTCCATTGAAAGGGTGAGCACTTTTCTTTCAAGTTCCAGACATTGTTTCTTCATTTGAACTGGAGTACCATATGATTGCAGAGTCTTGAACTGAGCTTCAAGTTCAATATTTCGTTGTCACATGGCTTTATACTTTGTCAAGGCAACCTCAATCACCTTGTGATTTGACTCTAACTCATCACTATCAGATTCAGTTAGAATGTCAGTTGCAACAACAATATTTTCTCTTGGTGAGAAGATAGATGTAAATGCAACATCGCCCATTTCCTCGATTTTTTCATCGCTGTTGTCAGTTTCATCGTCGTTCAATGATGTTAGCAGTGCTCGGCTTTTATTTTTCTCTAGAAAGTTTCCACAATCAGCACTGATGTGACCAAATCCTTGTCATTCCCTACATTGAATACCTTTCCCATATCTCTTGTTTTCAAGTCTATTAGTAGCGGAAGATTTTTTAAATAAATCAGAGGGACTTGTAACAAAATGGGAATTTTTACCTTTATTCAATTTGTTGAACTGGTTTGCAAGGAGAGGCAAGGATTGTGTGAGTTCCATGTTAGGAGTGTTTTGTACAAGACTTGCTTGAAACGCAACTCCTTTGGCAAATCTGTCACCTTCTTGCTCCAGCTTCATTTCCCATGCCGTGAGTGATCTCATCAGTTCCCTAAGAGAAAGAGTTTCAATGTCCTTGGCTTCTTCAATGGCTGCAACCTTCATTGCGAACCTCCCGGGTAGAGATCTCAACATCTTCTGAACAATACGTGAATCTGGAAAGTCTGCTCCAAGCATGGTAGCCTCAGTTGCAATATGCCTGAGGTTTGAGTGAAATTGAGCAATCGTTTCCAATTCTCCCATCAACATGAATTCGAATTGATCATTCAGAAGTTACAACTTAGATGCACGAACTTTGGAGTTTCCTTCATGAGCATTCGTGATGGCCTCCCACGCATCCTTAGCAATTTCAAAGTTAGCAATACTTTTATATTGATCATAATCGACAGAAACAAGAATGATATTTAAAGCAGTAGAATTATGTTTTGCGAGGAGTTCCTCTGCATCGGTCCACTCAAGTTCAGATTTTACTCTGCCCTTGTCATCTACTGGAGGGCTCCACCCTTTAAGAATGCTTTTCCACGCCTTTTGATCCTGCTGTTTAATGAAATTTCGCATGCGATTTTTCCAGTAGGAATAATTAGTTGCAGTTAGCATTGGTGGCCTTGTGATCGAAAGACCTACCCTCATTTCTTCCATCAATAAGAGAAAAAAAAAACAAAAAAGATCTTTTAAACCAGAATCTACACTATAGAATATAATGACCCGCTCTTGATGCCAATTGAAAGATTTTAGGTCTATGTTACTCGTTATTGGATGCAGTTGTACTTTACAGTAGTTGCAACTGCACTCATGAGTAAGACAGACAACTGTGCTTTTATGTTTTAAAACCAGTTTTCTGTTGCAACTAATAGAAGAAAGTTAAACATAAAACAGTAAAGAATACAAAGATTTTTTACGTGGTTCGGTCCAAATGGTCCTAGTCCACGGGGTTTGCACCCAAATGTTGTGACTCAAACAGTACCCTACTTAAGAATTACAATGATAGGAATTACTCCAACGTAAATCTAGACTCCCTCTAATTTACCGTTGCAACACCTAACCCTCAACTATTTTCGGTATACTTCTTTGAGTCGGAGAACTTCAAGATTAACTCAAATATCCTTTGACAAGAAGTTCTCACTAGAAGACTTTGACTCGATACAGGACTGAAATCGCTAATTATCCTTTTCAAATCTTGTCTTCTAATTGTGTCGAGTCCTCCTTATATAGGCATTGACAGAATCTCTGCAGATCTTCAGTTGCAACCCTCGCAAATCTTCTTTCCTTAACAGATAAGATCTACATATCTCCAGTTGCAATCAACGCGGATCTTCTTTCCTTGTTTGATGGATTCTGCACGATCATAGAAGATATCCAACGTACATGCCTAATATTATGTCTAGATACATAGATAGGAGATATGGTTAATATCTAGTAGGATAATCTTAAAGATAGAATGATATCTTATAAAGATAAGAAAATAATATTAAGATAATTACCATTTAAAATATTAACTTATCCTAATGATTTAACAAAATAATATCAATTTAAACCCTAGTTGGGCCGATCCGAATTGAGCCCAAATCGGATAGAAAATCAGCCCTAACAGACACTTTTCATTCTTGCACTTCACTCTAGCCTTGTCATTCTTTTTAAGCACAATATCCCTGCGCACCTTGATTGCATAGTTCATTACAACATCTCTAAAAGTCTGAGCATCTTCAAAGCAAAGCTCCAGTTCTAGCTTATGATCAACCATATCCAACTTTCTGTTGAAGACAAGAAACCTAAGATATGTTGCTCTGACTTGTATCCCACCAAAACTTGACCCATCAGATGACTTGTTAACCTCCCTGGATATGGCTATACCAGCCCAGTGTTCTTCATTGTCCCCTACCACACCAATGTCCTCGTTACTCTCTCATCATCTGTCATATCATCACAACTATCAATTATGGCTTCAGACAACTCAGAATCTGTCCCCACAGATTGATCATCGTCTGATTCTATCTCTTCTCTGTCATATATTATGTTATCATAGTTCTCAGAATCCTCCACTTCATCAACATTACCACCAACACCATATGGACCAGCCTCACCAGATGGACCAGGTTCAAATTCATTTGCTCCAGTAGGAGATGATTCATCATCACCATCTCTAGCATCATCACCAGCTCTATCATCAGCACCAGGTTCACCATCTTTTTCATCTTCCACTTCCTTATCAGCAAGTGCCTCAAAATCTCCAAGATTTGTAGCATCTTCTCCTGTTGATTCATCTGGTATTTCTTCACCCCCAATGGCAAACACTCCAACTAGTTTATCCTTATTTTTATACTTAATCATATTTACTGCCTCTCTATCATCCATCAAGTAATCAACCTTTTCCACAGAATCAATATCCTTCCCACATGCAACAACAAAAGTTGCGCTGGACTTGAAACCAACCTCTTCACCCATGTTCTTTAACTCTAACATGCTCATTACATCTGGGTTACACCAGTCAAAGTGAGCAATACTCCCACCAATGTACTTAGTGACTCCATCAATGGCCTCTAGTTGACCAAAGTAATGAAATCTAATTGTGTAGTCATTGGAATTAGTGCCTGCAGTATTAAAAGATAGAGTTAAGAAGACTTTTTTTTTCAGGTTATACTGGCAATATAGCAATCTTCCTATAAAAAATAGACAAAGAATGCATTCATTAAGGTTATCAGGAGCAATATAGTAATCTTCCTATAAACTAACACTGAAAGAGGGATCATTGAGTTGTCTGAAAAGCCTCTCTTCAACTAAAGAAGCAAAGTGCAGCAAAATTGTCTACATAGTGGTCCAAAAATGCGACAAGAAACATTATTTACCCATTATTATACAATTCCAACACAAGTGGTCCTAAAACAACGCCAGATTTGCACAAAGGACAAATACAGTAAATTAAGAACTAGGGTTTGAAATTTACCGTAGTTTGGCGTTTTCTTGCCCGACCGTATCTTGTGTGTAGACTTGTGATGGATTGAGAAGAAATCAGATGAACCCTAATCGCGATTCGGAATAACCCTAGTTTTTTGAAGTGTGAATTTTTGCGATCTGATTCAGACTGAATTTTTGCGATCTGATTAGATGACCTAATAGGTGTTTTGCATTTTAGCCCCTGAAGTTATTCGTTTTTCCTTTTGTATTTTTAAAAGGTTCAAGAAAAAAACGTGTTGTGACCAAAATACCCTCCACCCATTGCATGACATTGCACGTGGGCCGCACGTGAACGGTGTTTTCCGGCGAAAATTGGCTGAGAACCACCGTATGACTAAATCGCACAGACACCCTAAAGGTTAGGGATCAAAGCTCTGATAAACATAGTTTAAGGATCAAAACGCAAAATAGCCAATAAGTTAGAGAGTTTAATGTTTTTATCCATATAATAAAACCCACACAAAACCAAGCATCAAATTAAATTCCTTATTTCCGGCACATCGAGCGGCGGCGGCGGCGAGGGTCCCGACATTTATTCAGGTACATTAACAATAATGAAAGTGTTAAACTGCAACAAGTCAAAACTACTATTGCACTCAACACTATTTCAAAAGCAATGTGAGTTATGACTCTTGATGAGAGAGAAAGAGCGTGTGTGTGTGCAAGAGAGAGAGAGATTTGAGCTATAAGATTTGATGACTAGCTACTACTTACCTACCTAACAATTCAGTGAATTATTTATTATTATGAGAGAGATATTGATATAGCTGCCTAATCCCCATTAGATTTCAAGGGGTGGGAAAGGGTAAGGGAATTTCCCTTACCCGTCCCCTCCCGCGGGAATTTTTCCCGCGGGAAAAAAAGACGTGTTTCCCGTTCCCGGCAAGTCACCGGGAACGGGAATTCCCGCCTCCCACGGGTCGGGAACGGGAAATCACGCCGATAATGTATATAATTTTTTTATATGGGGCTTATATGCTAAAACAAAACAAAACTAGGAGAGTTTTACAATTAAAGAAAGTTTATGGCCAAAAGTAAAAAAAAAAACCTCTCTCTCTCACTCTCTCTCAAACAACCCGTCGGTCTCTCTTTCTCTCAATTCTCTCTCTCACTTCACTATGCCGCGCCGCCCCGCCGCGCTTCCAATTTTACGAGCAGACGACCTCACGAGCAGCCGCCGTTAGCGAGCAGCCGTCATTCCTCTCCTCTCTCACGGACGCGGCTGTCGCGTCGCGCCTCCACCACCTCTCGAACGCCGCCGCCAGCCCGCCGCCGCGCACCCAACACACGGTATTTTCATCTCCACTGCTCTGCTCCATTTTCCAGGGGACCAAATTGTTACCCCCTGGAAATTGGAGGGATTCCCCATGACGGGATCCCGCCGGAACGGGATCCCGTCGCATCGTGGACGGGAACGGGATCTGAAATCCCATTCCCATCCAGGCGGGATCCCGCGACGCGGGATCTCGTGGAACGGGAATCAATCCCGTTCCCACCCCTTCCTAATTAGCCCTAATGTGTAAATTGGGAGAGAAAGTAATGAATGCATTCGTGTGCTGCACTGCAGATGTCATTTAATGGCAATTTGAGCTGAAAATGGAGTTTCCACCCACTATAAAACCAATCAGGAGATGTTAAATAGCCTCAATTCCCACACGATAAATTCGGGTTCTACTTAGTATCGGCCCTGTTTTCGTTATTTTCTCAGGTTTCTGATTAATGTATGATTGGGAGTTTGTCGCGAAGGCGGTGGTATGGCTGCTAAGAGCGGCATGGATTGCGGAGATTTTGCTCATTCTAATCGCATGCATTCCATCGCGGCGAGTGAAATCGTTTCATGATTTAATGTTGGGGTTCGCGAAGCGTGGCAAAATCCACCAATCTTCCTCCACGGTCAATAGTATTATTATCTATTTTCGTTGATTTTGTCTTAAAACTATTGCTTTGGCGGATGTTCGTTTACGATTTCACACTTATTTGTTTTCGGTTTCAAATACTGACAAGAATTTGCAGTTCCGAAAAAACTGGACAATAAGTTGCAGGATAATTCTGGTGACAGAGTTCATGTCTAAATATTATGGGGGAAAAAGTTGCTTGTTTCCTTTATTTTCCTCATCTGTTCTTGGATACTTTGGTTAGTTACTATACCTGTAAATCTGACTGATATCGTAAGCATTTTGTATTGCAGAAGTTCAGCGTCCCTCAAAAGTTCTTTTGTCACTTTTACATACTGGCGGTTACATGGACTACCTTTCTGTTGGCTTTTACGTGGCATTTTGCGTATAAAACAGCTCCAACAATTTCTGAGCCTTTGCTTTACTCGAGTATAACTAGTGACTTGGCTGGAGTATCGCAAGTCTTTTCCCTGCGTAAGTCTCATTTATCACCAACAGAACAGAACGATAAGGTCTGGAATTCTGTCTTTCTGCTTTTGTTGATGGAAGCTCAAGTATTACGACGGCTTTTTGAGAGTTTCTACGTATTCAAATACAGTCCTTCAGCTCGGATGCATATTAATGGTTATCTTACTGGCATAATGTAAGTCTTGCCTCATTTCTTGTAGTTACATAGTTTTGTTGATCTAGTTAATGCATGAATGATCACGGAGTTGACAAATAATTGTGCATACGCCATGTGCAGTCATAAGGCATTTTGTTTTTCTGGAAGGCCAACAATCCCTGGTCAACTAATAAAATAGTTTCCTCACTAGTGTTGTAACTGTAGTCATGTTTCGTGGTGTCTGTCCATTACTTGCTTCATAGATATCAAACGAAAACATATCTTACACTCTAATTTGTTATTAGAAAACACAATGTTTTCACCATTCTGATTAAGATCTTTTTGGTTACAGCTTCTATACAGCAGCTCCAATATCCCTTTGCTGCACGCATGCCATAGATATCTTTGAGTTTGTTGCAAGGTTAGTTGCAGAATTTGTTGTTAAAGGGAAGGACAGAATGCAAATCGAAGAATTTGACTTGTGGGGACACATAAGTCCTCTCAAGCAACTCAAATGGTATGTTTGGATTGGTGCAGCTGTTTTCTCATGGGGTTGGATTCATCAGCTTAGTTGCCATCGCATTCTAGTAAGTCGTGTCAATCTTTATGTTAGTAGTCTACTGTAATTTAATTTTCTTAGATTTGAAATAACTTATGAATAATTCATAGGACGTGAAAACTGCAATAAATAATTTCTTTTACTTTTCTCTTCGGAAGTCCTGTAGCTTTGAACACTCCGACAATTCTGAAGCTCTTTTATGCCCCTGCATTGCTGAAAATGAGTGCTATGCCCGTTTTAGTTTTTCTTTTTCCTTCCGGTTGAATTTGCTTGATTAAACTCTTACTGTATGAGTAATATTTTCCCTTCTTGTTTCTAAATGACAGGGCTCTTTAAGGGAGAATAGTAAAAACGTCAGCGAATATGTAATACCTTACGACGACTGGTTTGAATATGTTTCTTCGCCACATTATCTTGCTGAAATCGTATGTTTTTTTGTAGCTTTCACTGCTTTTCCTGCATCTTTATTCCAGCATTGAAAACTGCAATTTCTTCCCTAGTAAATCTCACTACTTGTGAATCTTTCTTTTACCTCGTGTAGGTTATATACGGGGGGCTTGCAATTGCTAGCGGTTCTAATCTCACAATTTGGTTGCTTTTTGGATTTGTGGTATGTCGTGAACTATTCAAAAGTTAAATCTGAGTTTGGTTCTTTTTATCCACCTTTTGTAAGCGTAGCTGAATGGTTTTTTGTATACTTGTGATGTTGCAGGTGGCAAATCTTGCTTTTGCAGCCGTTGAAACACAGAAGTGGTACCTTTGTAAATTCGAAAATTATCCGAGAAATCGTTTTGCAATCATCCCTTTTGTCTGCTGATGTTCATAGTTATGCTATATAGCCGTGTTGTATTATATGTAATGTTAAGTTTGTAAGGTAGCTTCCTTTGCATAATAAGAATGCCCTTTGTTTCATCAAAGGAAAAAGTAAATTTTATTTTGTTAGCCTTATTAGTTATTATCATTTTCTTTTTTAATCTGTGGGCAAAAGCTTTAGAACAGTTGGATATGACTTTGGGATAACGCAATAGTTGGTTATTGAGGTGACAAATTATAAAACTAGGTATAAAAACGTCGAAATGCCCATATTATCGTTACTCTTACTTTAACTTTATCCCTATAAGTTTAAAATCAAGCAACTAATCCTTCAGCATCTGCAAAAGTGTGCAGACTTTTCGTGATCCCAACCTAACATACAAAAAGGTTGACATGTGTGCAAATCGTTATTATAAACCTTTGTTGAGACTCACACATTTCCGCAAAGGTATCCAGGCAAACTTCTCTTATGAAAGTTACGAAGATAAATGCACAATGGGTCAACATTACGCGGGTATAAATTTTCATTCCTTAAAATCATGTAAACTAAGCACAACTACTTTGGTATGCTATGTAGCATTTGTGTACCACCTCGCAACTAGAATTACGCCATTATTTTCTACGAGATTGTGCCATTATAGGGCTAAATCTTGGGTGTGGGTGTGTTTGATTTTTTCATGAAGTGCACGGTTCATTACAAACCAATTCGGAGATTCGTTTTTGTATGTTAACCCCTCCTAATGCATAGGCGGTTGTTACAAAATCTAGAGGGGTGTTCATTTTCAGTATGCCAACCCCTCTTATCACGTATCAAATCATATGACTTGCTACTTTTGGTAAAATTGACAATTCTTTATCTTCTAAGTAAAAAGACTATAGTTGCAAAAAGCTTATTATAGAGAGTGAAATATAAAACACGATCAAACAATTTAATCAATGTCATAAATTAAAAAACCTACAAAATCAATATTCTTTTTTAATGGATTACAAAATCAATCTTGAACCAACCAATATAACCTCAATCTCACAAGTATCAATCTTTTTTTCATAACTATTAAAGAATAACCATCATTTCATCATTTAATTCCGCCATATACTCAAGTCTCAAATATCGCTAACAACCTATTTAAGTAACTCACCAATAAACCATAAAAAAAATCACCAATATAAATCATTAAGTGCATGGAAATAGTAGGGTAGAAATCGTAATTATTCTTTCAAGGTGGTCTCGTCACGTTTTTTGTCCTTTAACTCACCGCATTACGACTTTTGTCTTATAGCTTGAAATACTTTCCAATTTATCACATCTACCCTAAAAAATCAGGGAATTGCAAATCTGTTTTGTGTGTCCCCTAGATTTGAAATTTCAAACTAAAACTTATTCGCTTTACTAATTATTGTGACCCACACATACACTTTGCACATATGCATGCCATTAACAAAATCGTATACGCGACATATGCATGCCATTGACAAAATCGTATACGCGAGTCAAAACAATTAGTTCAGTGACAAAATCTCCTTAATTTAGGGTCACGTTACCTAAGCGTGCGATTTTGGTGGATTTAAGTAGTTTTTCAGCGTTGAAGGTCCATTAATTTCTTTTAAAATTTTAACAAATTATAGTGATAGACGTAATCAGACTACTCCATTCTAACGAAACGAGCCAACAAGCGGATTTGAGAAGTAAAATCGTGAAATGGTAAGTTAATAGACCAAAAAGGTAATTTGGTGGACTAAATAAAACCCGATTTATGGTGTTAATAGCGACTTTCCGATTCTAAAACCCTTCACTAAATCCTCCACAAAAATGTCACAATAAAGTTTTCTTCAATCACACAATTCGCGCGGGCAGATTAGGGTTCAAATCTCACTCCCACTCCAATTCAACAACCTCAATGGCCACAACCGCTACTCCGACCGCCACTGCTCAACCCTCCACCACCAACACCGCGGCCACAGTCGACGGCTCACTGTGGTGGGAGTCGTTCAGCTCGCTGCTCAACGAGTTCGAGAACGCCTCTCTCTCCTCCGACATTCCGCAATCTCTGGTACGGCTGGTGTTATTAGCCTGTGTTGATTTTTATACTTTGTGCAAATGTTGTGTAATTGGACGATTTTTTGGTGCAGGAGAAGAAATTGAAGGACAATCACTCGTGGTTTCTGGAAACCGTCGTGCTGTTCAAGCCTCCGGATCGGAAATCGAAGGAGGCGTTGGATTCGGTGCGAGTCAAGGTCGGCTCGCACGAGTTGAGTGTGAAGCTCGAGTTGAAGGAGTTGGCGTTAAAGATTAGCTCTGTACTGGTAAATATTTTCGTCACTATTTGTACGAGTTAGTTATCGTAGTTCAATTGCTCTGCTGTGGAAGGGTTGATTGAAGACGCAGATGGTGTTGGTGTTTGAATTGTTGAGATAATGAAATAGTTTGCATGCATTGCAGTGTTTAGATGAGGTGCAATCGTATATACTTGTTGAAAGATCAGTGGGGCGCAACAATGCAGTTGTAGTCGGTGATGATACACACCTGGAAACTATAAGCCTGGTTAGTATGTTATTTTCCTGTTATATATTCTTACTTTGGTTTATTAATGTAGTTCAGCTTAGTAATTTTCAGTCTTGAAATCTTTCGGTCGCTACTGTTCTACTGGCTTTTGGTCCACGTCAATCGTAATTTTTACTATTGATTTATTTTTTTAGAATAGTTTTCACCGTAGTGCACGTGATTATCGCATTTCTGGCAAATATATTGCTTGATTTAATTACTTTTGGTAAATATGGGAGAGCGTAATCACAAGGTGCCCTTTTTATTTCTTAATGTTAGAGAACAGCCAATTGGCTGCAGAGCAAATCATGAAGTGAGGGACACATAAGTGGCTAAATCTGTGGTCCAGTACCTAGCTTTACCGTGCCTGCTGCATTTACAGGAAAAAATAATACCATTTATTTGTACATCTGCGTATATTAGGGCAAATGTTTTTTTCTTTCTGAATTTGCATTCAGTTTTAGATTTTGATATATTTATTCGCACTACTTACTCAAGAAGCAATAGTTCTATCTGGGGAACAGCATATAGCATGCATATTGTTAGCTACCAGCCTTTGCCTTTATATCGAACGTATATTTCAGTTTTTCAGCTCATTCTGGAAATCAAGCTTTTGGAACCATTGGTGGAAGCACTAACTTTTCTCCATTTTGTTAAAGGTTATGCTTGAGTATTACATTGAACGGCAATGCTTGTTGAAATGCACAAGGCAAATACTTATGCATGCTTGTAAGTATATCTCATCCTTCGATTCCGTTGTAGTTTAAAAAATTGGACATACACTCAAAGCTCCCCCCCTCTCCCCCGCCAAAAAAAAAAAATCTCACATACACTCAATGCTATGTGCACATATCATGGCTTATCGGATTAGTGATGTGGTATGTCAAATGAATAGTGTTATTGGCCGCATGCACGATTATTACCTAATTTATCCTAAAAAATTGTGTTAACTATTGGAAGATCAATTTTTGCATCCAAAAGTCTCAGTATAGTCTTCTTTGATTTTGTGTACTTATCCATTTTCCTTAGTTGATCTATAAATTGAAAGGACGGATATGTTGGTTCGGCGATTAATGTTGTATCGTGGAGATTGAGGGAATCTGTCAGTACTGAGAGAAGCATTGCTATTATTGATATCATTTTCGTCCTTCTAGTAATGCCAGTATATTTTCTGTAGTATTTTTTGGTTCTCAGTCAAAGGGGTCTGCTATATCGGAGGAGGCACGGAAGTTGATGTCTGATGGACTTGAAAGTAAACTATTATCTATATTCCAGGACCTTCTGTCATCCAACTACCCGCAGCAGATGGTATGTTCAATTGCAACAGTAGCACTTGGTCTACAACTTCTTATTTTGACATTTTATCAGTTGATTGCCCGTTATCTCTTATAGGTCAACTTAGTCCTTGACACTGTAATGTGGGATGAGGAGACACTTTTTTAGGAATCCACAATCCTTGCATTCTTTTCCTTGTTTATTGCTACCGCTATTATCCTTTTTTATGGTTAATTGATGTCATGCATGTGAGAAAATTACTTGCAGGATGTTGACCTATACACTTTGTGGGCTGAGGAGACACTTATTGAGGACAACTTAGTCCTTGACATTCTTTTCCTTGCTTATTACGAGTCCTTTTGCACTTGTGATGCCAAATGCTGGAAAAAAATGTGCGAGCTATATGAGGTGATCTTAATATTGCTGTTGTTGTATTTGAGACTGTTGTCTTCATCCAGTGTTCTAATTTCGGTCGTTTGCATTGCAGGATATTATTACTGGTTCATACAACTTCCATAAATTGGCAATATCACCTGAAGCTGTTCGGTTGATTTACCATGCCAAAGTGCAGCTGCTACTTATTCTCATTGAGGCTTTAAATCTTGAAAATCTCCTTCAAATGGTCCACGATAATATTCCCTTGAGGTTTTGGTGCAGTTTATTTTAAGTTATTCTTTTATATACAGTAAAACAAGTCACACCGGAGAGTCGTAGAATGACAATTGGAACTTGCTGAGCTTTGAATGTCTATAGAACCTATGGAGCTAATGTCTCACCATATACGAATTTCATTTTATAGATGCTTCTAGCAGCCAGTATCATTTCTACTATTCTTTTAGACAAGGGCCATGTGGATAAGCATTTCAATTGAAACTGCGTCATAATGTTTTCTTGTGTGATATTTTCCTTTATCTGATCGCAAAAGACGGAGACCCACGCTCATTTGCGTTTTAGCAGCTCTAATGTTCTAATGATGATTTATGGCTGTCTGTGATTCATGATTTTTGATAGTCATGGTGACATGGATTTGCTTGGGGCTAATTAGTTAATCATGTCTAGTGTGGTGGTTTGTCAGGATTGCATCTTTATTGTTGGTTTGTCAGGATTGCATCTTTATAGATTGAAGAATTGAGGGGTATTTATAATATGAGATTTAAATTTTGAATTTTCGGAAAATTTGAATTTTCCTTCACTGGACGCCCAAATTTTCGACGTTTTGCTACCAAAAATCGGTAGCTAATGCTCAAAAAATTTCAATTTTCCGAAAATTTGAATTTCCCGCACATGGGCTCTCAAAATTTTTGAAATTTAGCGACCGAAAATCAGTAGCTAATTGTCAATTTTAGTAGCTACCGACTTTCGATAGCTAATGTTCGTTGAACATTTGTAGCTACCGAATTTCGGTAGCTAATGTTCGTTGAAAATTAGTAGCTACCGAATTTTGGTCGCTAATATTCGTTGAATATTAGTAGCTACCGACAAGTGGTAGCTAATGCCCGTTGAATACTAGTAGCTACCGCTTGGCCGTAGCTAATGTTAAATTTTTTCTATTTCTTATTTCTTTGTGTGATTTTGATTTCTTTACGTCTTATGTTTAGTAAATTTATCGATAATAAGTAATAATTAACTTATTTGATAGTAATTGAGTTGTTATTACGATTAATGTATTGTTTTGTGACGTACATATTAGTTTTACTTCTACATTTAATCATGTCTCGTGTATGTGATTGAAATATCGTTGTGACTTGTTGAATGATGTATCATTGAAATGTGATGATTGTTTACGATGTGAAGTTACATTTATTATTTAACATTCTATTGGGAGATACACACACACATATATATATATATACTATTGACAAACAACGACATTATGTATCATTGTTATTATGAACAAACATTAGTAATGTCATTTGATTATGCAATGAAATCATCATTTTATGGTTATTTAGTTAATTATTATTTGTTATTGACGTAATTGATAACAAACAACTAATTATATTTAAAATAATCGTCGAAAAATCACAATTTAAGTACATTGAATATTAGTAGCTACCGAACTGCGGTAGCTGATTTAGTCAGTAGCTACGGACTGGCGGTAGGTACTGTTAGGGTATAAATATTACCTTCCGCATTTTGGTAGCTACTCTTAGGGTTTGGGTAAAGGGTTTAATCCAATTTTCAAATATGTGCACAGTTAGCTACCGCAATGCGGTAGCTAATGAAGACGACAACAAATGTTAGCAGTAAGTTTGACAACCATGAAGACAAACAATTTTGATGGATTTTAATTGATGTTAACTCACCAAGGCACATCCTGTTATCAGCCTTTGACTGCACAACCAACAATATATTCTAAACCACAGGTAACCAAAGTATCTGTTATAAATGTTAGTAGATAAAAACCATTCATTTTTAGGACCAAACTTGGGTTATTTGATATCTCCTTAATCTCGAATAGTTTCTTGTCAAATATTATTATAATGATTGGTTGACAAAACTAACATTCATGTGCTAATGTTTCTCAGCTTACGGAAGACCCCATGTACCCCTGGCCTCTTCAGCACTCGTTATACTTATTGAAAGATATGTTTTCTCAGCATATATAAACAACAATATGGGATTCAATAAGCAACAAATTTTCAAAAGTCTCTTCCTTTATGAGCTTCTATTTATGTTCAAGTTAATACAAAATTGATCTACTGTTAAACTGGCATTGGACCCTCTCACACGAAGAGAAAAAAAACCAAAAAAAAAAAAAAACTCACGAAGGAGAGATATACTTTTTTGTCTATTAATTCATTTGTTTGACTTTTCTAATTATATTTCTAATGCGCCTAATATGCATGGTAATAGGAAAAGGAATCAAATGCATACTGAAATCGGTATCTCTAGAACGACCCTCGGCTTGAATTACTTAAATGCCTCCTTTATAGCGTGCATATTTAAATACTTATAAAGGTAACGTGGATTAGTTAAGCACGTCAAGTCTCCTCGCTCTTCTGATTACATATAAATTAAATGAGTACGTATATGGTTGTACTAATTAACTAATTTCGGGAAAATTAGTTGTTCTATTATAGTGTGGCGAGTGTAGATCGTACTTGTTATAAAATGAATCATTCCTTTTAAATATTATATATCACGCTTCCATTAGTAAAATTGATGATATCATAGGATTTCTACTACTTTGAGTTTCAAAATGTTTTGCCAATTAATCCATCAAGCCCAATATCGTCTAATGCTTTAATACTTATATTTGTTTTGTTGTGTGTAGTTTAATTAAAGTCATTACACAGCATTGATATCCAATGGCAAACTCGTATCAAATTAAATTGGAGATTTAAACATCTATTGAGTATGCATGGATTCGTTAAAAAAACAAAAAAAAACAAAAAATAATATTATGACGTAATTAAAAAACAAAACAAACCTAGTTTACTATTTATCATGCATGGCATAATTAAAAAGAAACGAACAAAATTTTACCGAAAACATTTCATGAAATAATTTCAATAATATATTGCAAGAGATTAGCATGCACGAAAGCTAAGGGCTCGCGCGAGATTAAGTTATAGTACCATGTGGAGAAGAATAATATGATCCTAATATATTATTATTAGATTCCATTCTCACTTAGTTCTCACTACTATAAATAGGACTTTAGTCTATGGCAATTCCAACGCAAAAAACAAACTTATTCATACAAATATCAATAATTCTCTCAAGTTATATAGCTCTATCTACCGCAGTTGATTGCCATACACAATGGAGAGATCGTTTAAAAAATATTTTTCATGGATTTTGCTATTTAATATGATCATATTATCAATAATCGGAGCAAATTCACAAGCTCCGACAGTAAGTCCGGGACCACCACCACCACCAAGTCCGCTTACTCCTTCTCAACCTCCCTCACCTCCTCAGCGAAAGATAGTGACGTGCACAAACTTTAAATTATTTTTGTGTTATAATGTCCCACAGGTATGCCCCATCACGTGTCCAGACACATGCGTGGCCAATTGTTTCGATTGTATACCACGTTGTCCATAGTAAGTTTTAAACTCTTTATATGACTACGAATTTTTTTTGCACGCATGCATGTCATACAAATAAGTTTTACTTAGCTTGAGAAGGAATTAAGCATATGTATATTAATAATTTTTTCAAGCCCATTTTCCATTAACAAAAATCAAGAAACTTGGCGGGGCCTAAATTTTCATGCATGCACCATTTTGCCTTGCATTGGACAAACAAATTATATAATTAATGTAATTCTAAACTCTTATTCATTGGATCGTATTTTTTGTTTATGGATTAACTGTAGGATGTCATATGCAAGGGCATTGTGTTAAGATCCCGATTCATTGACGTTGGTGGCATCAGTTCTTCATTTCATGTGTATAAATAAACTGCCCAGTAAAATGGGAGGGCAAGCAATAATTTGAGAATGATCTGTGATGTAATAAATGTGTTTAACTGAAACATATTCAGTTAAAATACTTTATGTTATCCCGATATATGTGCTTCTTTCAATCAAAAAAAATATATGTACTTCTCATGTTTTCTACGTTAAATTAATATCGTAATTAGCTTTGGATATGGTTCAACTAAATTCTGATTATTGGACACGATCTGTAACTCCCCAAATTTTTTAAAACTTAAAATAACAAAAATAAAATTAATTAAAAAAAAATCGATGGGAGTGTAACTAAAATAACAAAGAATGCGTCTCATAACAGAAAACAAAAATACACTATGAGCATTATGTACAAGAATATAACGAGAGTGAATGCCCCAACCATTAGTTGGCATGATATATATATATATATATATATATATATATATATATATATATATGTGTGTGTGTGTGTGTGTGTGTGTATATATACATATATATATATATATATATATAAGAGTATTTACAAGAGACCAAACCCTAATATAAATAATGTCCATAATACCCTAATACACCTCCCCCCTCCCCCCCCCCCCCCCCCCTTCAATCGTTATTTGGTGCAACTTTGAATTGATTGGAACGATGTTTACAAAATAAATCAGTGGACAGTCCCTTAGTAAAAATATTGGAAACTTGCAATTTGATAGGAACATGACGAACACAAAGGCCACCTTTCGACACTGTTTCACGAACAAAGTTATAATCTAATCAATATGCTTATTGCGATCATGTTGAACCGGATTAGTAATAAGATATGTAGCAAAAATATTGTCACATTAAGTGACTGTACGGCAAAGAAAAATACCTAGATCCGCAAGAAGCTGCCGAATCCACATAGTCACAGCGGCGGTATAAGTATCGGCACGATACTCTACCTCGGTAGAGTGAAATCCCCAACCCTTAGATTGGCATGCTATATATATAAGAGTATTTACAAAAGACCAAACCATAATATAAACAATGACCATAATACCCTAATACATTACTACATAATAACACTCCACACAACAGAAAGAAAAATGAACTATGAAGCAAATCTAAAAAAGTGTCCTAAAAGGATCGATTTCTCTACATTATCTTCTGGCCAAGTTGGAAGAAACATCCATGGATAAATCTTTGCTGCAATGAATGATTAGGCCAGCCCCCTTGGTTGATCCAAATTCTTCTTCGGCTTGACATAACAAATCTTGAAACTCGGTGTGGTTCAAGTACGATAAAGGAACGACAAAACGTCTCTTCTCACTTACTCCAACATAAACTACAAAATGGTCCTTTGGAATGTCTGATCATATTAAAGATGATCTCATTCTGGTTGACAAAGAGCGTCTAAGAATCTTGGGAATTGCCATTGATGTAGTAAAATGATATTGTGGAAAGATAGGAAACCTGATTTTGTATCAAATGATAGTTAAAAAGTATGATTATTATCTACCAAATTGGTTGTTGCTTCTTGAAGCTGAGAAATGTGTTTTATATATAAGTGAGAAGTTGTGAATCATTTATGCTTGAAATGTTCAGATTATTAAGTGTTCAATAGTTTAGTGGAAATGTGGTGGCTCGTGAACTTGAGAAACAAACTCTACAAGATTTTCAGTCATTAGCTACCACATTTTTGGTAGCTAATTACCCAAATGCGGTCGCTAATGATCATTAGCTATCGAAATTCTGTCGCTAATTTTTGGTAGGTACTAATCGCGTCACTAATGACTCGCTACCAATTTTCGGTAGGTAATAAGACAATTTCCTACGAGATTTCCGTCGCTAGAATTACTAACAGAAGTATCGTCGCCATTTCTATCGCCACAACTTTGACAATTAGCTACCGACTTTCGGTAGCTACTGTTCGGTAGCTACTCTCACATTAGCTACCGAAATTATGTCACTAACTTACCAATTTAGATTGCCCATTTTAACCCGCATTTGCTACCGACTTTTGGTAGCTAATAGTATGAATATTAGTAGCTTCCGATTTCCGGTAGCTAACTTTATGAATATTAGTAGCTACCGAAATTTCGTCACTAATTTACCGATTTAGCTTGCCCATTTTACCCCGCATTTGCTACCGCATTTTGGTAGCTAGTGGTATGAATATTAGTAGCTACCGATTTTTGGTAACTAACTTTTTGAACATTAGTAGTTATCGACATTCGGTAGCTACTAATATTTAAAGACTTGAGTATTATTAGCTACCTACTGGCGGTAGCTAATAATATTTAAAGCCATGAATATTATTGGCTGCTGCATTGCGGTAGGTAATAACATTTACAGATTTTAAAAAAAAAAATCCGTAAATATTCTGAAAATTTATTGGTTTATTGTTTCACCAATATGAAAATCAATGTTGATTTGCTAATTTAACATTGTCAATCATTTAAATAAATGAAGAAAGTTTTTTTAACTAAATGATTGTAAAATAAAAAAAGGTTTGGAGTTTTGAAGATATAAAGAAAGTGTTGAGAAATGAGAAACATTTTGAAGATTTGAAGAGAATGTGGGATTTGGTTAATGGAAAGAAATTGGAAGATATGAAGAAATAAAGAAATGATATGGATAGTTTTTTAGATTAGGGAAGTGAGGATTTTTTGATGATATTAAGAGAGTGTTGGGATGATTTTATAGATTTGATAAATAAAGAAATGGTAGAGATAGTTTTTAAATTGGAGAAGTGTTGGGATAATTTTATAGATTGAAGAATTGAGGGGTATTTATAATATGAGATTGAAATTTTGAATTTTCGGAAAATTTGAATTTTCCTCCACTGGGCGCCCAAATTTTCGACGTTTTCCCACCAAAAATCGGTAGCTAATGGTCAAAAATATTCAATTTTCTGAAAATTTGAATTTCCCACACATGGGCGCTCAAAATTTTTGAAATTTAGCGACAAAAAATTGGTAGCTAATTGTCAATTTTTTGGGTTCTATCAGGATGAATAAGTAGCTACCGACTTTCGATAGCTAATGTTCGTTGAACATTTGTAGTTACCGAATTTCGGTAGCTAATGTTCGTTGAAAATTAGTAGCTACCGAATTTTGGTCGCTAATATTCATTGAATATTAGTAGCTACCGACAAGTGGTAGCTAATGCCCGTTGAATACTAGTAGCTACCGTTTGGCCGTAGCTAATGTTAAATTTTTTCTATTTCTTATTTCTTTGTGTGATTTTGATTTCTTTATGTCTTATGTTTAGTAAATTTACCAATAATAAGTAATAATTAACTTATTTGATAGTAATTGAGTTGTTATTACGATTAATGTATTGTTTTGTGACGTATATATTAGTTTTACTTCTACATTTAATCATGTCTCGTGTATGTGATTGAAATATCGTTGTGACTTATTGAATGATGTATCGTTGAAATGTGATGATTGTTTACGATGTGAAGTTACATTTATTATTTAACATTCTATTGGGAGATACACACACATATATATATATATATATATATATATATACTATTGATAAACAAACGACATTATGTATCATTGTTATTATGAACAAACATTAGTAATGTCATTTGATTATGCAATGAAATCATCATTTTATGGTTATTTAGTTAATTATTACTTGTTATTGACGTAATTGATAACAAACAACTAATTATATTTAAAATAATCGTCGAAAAATCACAATTTAAGTACATTGAATATTAGTAGCTACCGAACTGCGGTAGCTGATTTAGTCAGTAGCTACGGACTGGCGGTAGGTACTGTTAAGGTATAAATATTACCTTTCGCATTTTGGTAGATACTCTTAGAGTTTGGGTAAAGGGTTTAATCCAATTTTCAAATATGTGCACAGTTAGCTACCGCAATGCGGTAGCTAATGAAGACGGCAACAAATGTTTGCAGTAAGTTTGACAACCATGAAGACAAACAATTTTGATGGATTTGAATTGATGTTAACTCACCAAGGCACATCATGTTATCAGCCTTTGACAGCACAACCGACAATATATTCTAAACCACAGGTAACCAAAGTATCTGTTATAAATGTTAGTAGATAAAAACCATTCATTTTTATTAGGGCCAAACTTGGGTTATTTGATATCTCCTTAATCTCGAATAGTTTCTTGTCAAATATTATTATAATGATTGGTTGACAAAACTAACATTCATGTGCTAATGTTTCTCAGCTTACGGAAGACCCCATGTACCCCTGGCCTCTTCAGCACTCGTTATACTTATTGAAAGATATGTTTTCTCAGCATATATAAACAACAATATGGGATTCAGTAAGCAACAAATTTTCAAAAGTCTCTTCCTTTATGAGCAGTAGCACAGTGCCAAATTCTTTGGTAATAGTCTGATTTTTATTGTTGAATCTAATTTACGCTCCAAAAGAACAAAATAAAGGGAAACTATTAATCTTGGTTAGCTACCTAGTATACATCGCTAGTCACCACTCACAGTTTTTTGTATATTACAGCATATGGCTATTAAGTAATGCATATATCTACCATTAAAACGAAACCTAAAAGCATTTTTCAAATTGAATGCAACAACTACACATCTAGTTCACTATTCAGTATTCGCGTATAAAACCTGAATGAACACTACTAGTTATAGTTAATTTTATGCAGGAAAAAAGCTCACTTAAAATTGAATGCAACAAACTTTCGTTTGTTCATGTTTAATCCTTATCTTCTCAAGTACGAAATCCTCCTCGTCTAATTACGCCTTGGATCCTCTACTACAAAATGCTGCTACATCTTCTACTACATTATTTAGATGAATGCCATGTGAAAATAATTTAAAACTTCCTAATGTCTTGTTTGTTTCTAGTTAGCTCATTCCTTAATTATTGTTTCTTTTCCAATTATCTTTTCTTTTTCTCTTTACTCTCTACCAATTTATATATTTAATTGATTTTACTTCCATAATTTAGCAAATAATTACTAAATAATCATTATAAGCAAAGTTAATATGTAAATTAGAATTAATGTTCGAAAAAAATTAAGTAATAAGAGCAAATTTGATAAAATTTAAAAATGTTTACATTATTAAAATACTACAAATGACTCATATATTCCAAACACGTCGATATGTATTTCTTAAGATAATAAACATATTTATGTTATTAATACTCAAATCAATGTATTCAAGTTATCTAAAAATTAATCATTACTTTTCACCCCATAAAAAATAAAATCATTGTCATAAATTTCTCCAATACGTAGCTCAATACATTTCTAGAAATTATAATACAATATGAAGAGTGAAGACGGGTTTTTGTCATGATACAAAATTATTGAGATAAGAAAGAAGAGTTGCGTGTTTAATTGTATGTAGAAATATGATTTACCTTAATAATATACTCTTCCCTTTGATAAAAACACGTGGGTGTACAGATTTAGGAAACTATGTTCTAGTTCATTTACATAAATCTTTTAATTTTGGTAAGAAATAAATGATGGATGTAATTTTGAATAATGAACAAACAAGGCATTAGAAGGTTTATAATTATTTCCACATGACACTCGTTTAATGAGAGGTTGTACTTCAAGAGTTTATATACGATGCAACACCCGATAATGAGAGGTTGTACTTCAAGAGTTATAAAATCGAAATATCAATAGTTTTTACATATGTTCGTTTATCGGGTTATTTGAGGTGTAATTTTTGAATTTTCTTCGAACTGCAGATGTAGGGCTGAACTCTGCTACAGGTGTGGAAGCGAAGCTTACAACACCTGGTGTCGTAAGTGTAATCAATGTACGGTAATGGATTGGAGAACATGGATCGTCATAATTATTGTCGTATTGGCAATCATCATCTTTGTCACTTGGTGGATTATTGATACCAGGGGCGGAATCAAAAAACAATTTTACTTCGGTCTACGGTAAGGAGGTAGGAAAAGGGATATCAAAGACGCCTTGATCGATCTTTAATATCCTTAAATTCTTATGTTTTTTTAGTCCATAAATCAGATATAAACATACAAGGACTTTACAAGAATTTCTTGGACTGAAAACAGCAGAAGTTTTGACTAAAAAATAAAAAATAAAGGGCTGAAAAGATATAAAATATTTTTTAAATGGTACAAATTATAAAAAAATGAAACTATATGTATTGAACTGCAAAAAATCCCAGGTAATCCAATGCTTAGTTTCGCCCATGATTGATACTCTGTAATGTCAGCATTAGGTTTGAATCAAACTGTTTGATTTATGTTTTTTTTTTCTTTTTTTTTTTACTTAGGCCTCCTCCCCGTGTGTGTGTTGTAGTCTTTTGTGACTTTTAGTCTTTTTTTTTATGAATTAAAGATATCAATAATCAAGACAGGGGCGCCACAAGCGGGTAACCCAAAAAACGCTTACAGGGAGTTCGTCATAAGGAATTACGCCACTTCTACAAAATGAACGAGCCCAAGCGGCAAGGTTATGCGCCGCAAAATTGTTAGAGCGGGCAACATAACGAAACTCCCATTTCGGCCAACATGCCCAAAATTTTCTAATCTCTAAAACATAATTACTATAACTCCAGAACATACAATTATTTGAATTGTTTAGCTGGTTAATAACATCCAAGTTATCAGATTCAAAAATGACTTTCGACATTTTGAGATGATTCACCATGTACGCAGCATGGAGAACTGCAACGGTTTCAGTTGTGTTGGAGTCAAAACAACTAATAACTTGGGTGCAAGCCAACGTAACAGAACCTGGACGGTTCCTCCAAATCGCAGCAGTAGAGGCACCATCAGACGCAAAAGACGCATCCGTGTTAATCTTGATCCAACCTTTGCTTGGGGTACGCCATTTAATCTCGGTTCTCTGATTATTACCCGAGATAGCGATTGAAATAGCACCTTGAAGATGTTCTTGAGACTCTTTATGGATGGTTTTGATAAGCTGATGGATGTCATGCTTCTTGTTCCATGGATGATATTGTTGCGAAATTTCCATGTCTGGTAAAGGGCCACTCCAGCAAAAATGATGAGTTCCAACTTATCTTTTTCTTCCACAAGATCCAAAAATCTGCATTCAAGGATAGAAAAAATCCAATCAGCAAATGATAATTGGGAGCACAATTCAAGTCTAATATTCCATTTAGAAGAGAACCAAATCAATTGAGAAAAATGACAACGGAGAAAAAGATGCTCCACAGATTCAATTTCACTATTGCACAGGGGTCAAAGGATGTTATCGATTTTAAAAATCGAATTCAGTTTTTCTCTAGTTGGGAGAGAATTAGAAAGGCATTTCCAAATGAAATGTTTAAGCCTATTATGCATCTTAGTTTTCCAGATGTTCTTCCATTGGAATGCCTTGTTTGCTGAAGTTCTGGACTGAATTGATACAAGGTAAGAACTTTTGGTGGAGAACTTTCCCGAGGTTTCAGGAAACCAAAACAGTTCTTTGCGTTCCGGGGAGATTGTTATCGAAATTTTTAAAATTTCCGTCGCAACATCCCGAGGGAATAAATTACTAATAAGTGAAGAGTTCCACAAATTAGTTTGAGTATCAATGATATCCTTAACCATAAGGCAAGAAAGATTTGACATTGAAGCCTGTTTAGGCCTTTGAGGAATTCTGAATTTGAAGTTCGGGATCCATGGTTCCTCCCAAATGAGAATCTCTGACAAAGAATTTTTTTTGAATCTAGCACCTTTGATGATGTGCTCTCTAGATTTAAATATATCTCTAGCAATCCAGGAGATGTTAGCCGAGGGGGAATCCATAGTGAGAAAATTCTTATCCTTGATATATTTGTTGTGGAATGTATTGATCCAGAATTTATCCCCCTTGATAGCAACATTCCATGTCAATTTGGATATAAGAGCAAGGTTAAGCTCGTTCATCTTGCGAAAACCGAGACCACCAAGGTCTTTGGGCAAGCAAATCGAATCCCAAGTTTTCAAGGCTAACACATTATGGTTTTTGTTCTCACCCCACCAGAATCGCATCATAAGGCTATCAATCTTCTTTTTAATATGACAAGGAAGCAAAAAATTTGCCATCAGATACGATGGAAGAGTTTGAGCAACATAAGAGATGAGAACTCCACGGCCGACTTGAGAAAGAGTAGGACCTTTCCATCCTCCAAGTCTGTTACCAACTTTAGAGAGGATGAGCTGAAATGCTTCTCTTTTACACCTCGGTTTACAAAAGTGGATCCCCAGGTGAAGCTCTGTATAGTTGCATTCACGGATGCCGAATTCATCTAGCATAGCAAATTTTGTCTCAACTTTAGCATTTTTGCTGAAATGGATAAAAGATTTGCCGATATTCATGATTTGGCTTCCCCAAATTTCAAAAATATCCAAACAGCGGATAATAGCCTTCACATTGGTAGTGTCAGCTTTGCAAAAGAATGTGAGATCATCTGCGTACATGAGGTGAGAGATAGGAGAACAACCCCTTCCAATTTTGATGCCTTTAATACTCTTCCTATTTTCCTCAAAGTTAACCAGACGAGTTAGAAGTTCAACATAGATAATAAAGAGGTAGGGGGAGAGGGGGTCGCCTTGGCGGATGCCACGAGATGGTTTGAAAAAACCAAACGGGGAGTCATTCACAAGGATAGAAAAGTTGCAAGAAGAGATGCAATTCGAAATCCAATGATAAAATTTAGGATCAAATCCCAAGTTGCTAAGGTGAAAGATCCTTATTCATAAAAAAGAAAAGAAGTCACGTGTCATTTTGTGGTTGAAACAGTTGCTTGATGTCAAACTTTTAGTGTGACTTAAAAGTAATTTTTAGTTTATGTTGGGCTTGATTTCTATTTGTCACTTTGTTGTCTGTTTGTTTTTTCTTATCCATTAAGCCTTTGGTTCTTGTACTTCTTTTTGTGACTTTTAGTCTTTTGATGAAAGATTTGTGTTTATTAAAAAAAAAAGTTAGCGGTTAATATGTTTTAGGTCGGTTGGCATTTGTTGGGTTAACCAATTGTTTAATGTTATGTGTGGTGTTATTTGTTGAAAATTGGAATGGAAACAGAAGAGATGTAGGTGTGTGGCAGCAAATAGATTTCTAAGAATCACAACCACAGTTAGGGGCGGGAGTTTCTGGTGTGCTCTTCGGAGCACATTAGACAAATCCATGAGGGGCAGATCTATTAAGGGACTGGGGGGGGCTACAACCCCCCTATTTTTTTGAATTTTTTTTAATATCTAGGTATATATAAGTGATATTCTTTTTAAGTTTTGGGGGTTCTAGTATAATATTAATGGAGTATAAACCTTTAAATGAAATTGCACACAAAAAAGGTAGGACGCCACTAACTTGAGTGTATTAAATATTGCAAAACAACCATGCTTTATGTTCAATTTGCAAAATGACCTCATATATTATTTTTAATCAGCAGAAAAGTCTTAATGTTGTATTAATGTTGTAAAACTAGAAGAAAAGACCTCCACTGTTTAATTAATTCAAATGTAAGGAAATCACTAATCTTGATTTAAGTTTTTATTTGGTACATAAAGAATTATTGTTATTAAGATTTAATTATATATGCATGTTTCATTATTTTCATTTTACAAAACCATTAGTTTCTAAATCTATAGAACTGTAAGTGTAGTATACAATAGTTTTATGATGTTTTAATTCCAAGAAAAATGTAAAAGAGTTTTAACATAGTTTAAGCCATTTATTTTAGTAAATATATATTTTATAAAAGTTGTAATGCAAGAAAACAAAAAAGCAAAAAAAATCTTGGTTATCGATGGAGACATGGTAAAATTTCATTAAAAGAATTTTCGTAAGAAGTAAAAGCTCTATAAACGTTTATCTTCTTTAGAAGCTTCAAAAATTCATTCAAAATTCTCTTTTTGAAGTATTGTTTCATTGTCTTTTCTCTTAATTCTCTTTAGATTATTGCTTATTGTTCTTTAAAAAAAAATCTAGCCCCTCCTATATTCAAATCCTGGATACGCCACGGCAACCACTTAGACCGAATATAATCTATCTCATCATCTCAAACGCGAAAAGCAATTAAAGACAATACATATATAATTTTTCATAATAATTAAGAAGATTTAAATTTTTAGTTTTTAACTATTTCACTTAATATATATTTAGTAGGTCTTACTTATGAATATCATTATAATAGCTAAGAAAATAAAAGACGTAATATGACATGTAGGTTCTAACTTCTAATGATTAATTATTATATTTCATGTTACGTGAGGCCCAAAGCTTATGAGTCCTAAGCTATTGATTATTGTTTTGTTTTGTTTCCATTAATCAATAATTTTGTTTATGTTTTATTTGTAGTACACTTGTACTTGTGGCTAGGTGAAATGGTGAATCCCTTTGTTCTTGTATTCGAGCATCCATTTGTTGATACTTGATATAGAACTAGTGATTAACGTATTAACGAGTTAATTGCTATTAAAAACTTGGGAGATTGGTTTTTGGTAATAGTAGCATATGGCAAATCCTTTTATCAATTGCATATATTATACCTTTGATGAACTACACAATTACAAAATAAAGAAAAAGAAATTTTAAAAAGACAACAAAGTAAAAATAAGTTATAAATCTCCAAAGGCAGATGCAAGTGGAGCATCAACAAAGAGTTACACTTTGCCTCTTTATTTACTCTGTTATATTATTTATTTGTCTGTAATAAAATTTTCTTTATTCCTTATACGATTTTTTTTTTGTTTATTTTTTTGGATATGAACTATTCCCAATACGATTGGTAGAAGTTCAAAAGGAATAATTCTCCTTTTGTTTTATTTTGTCTTCTTCCTTTTATAGTCGAATCCCATTTTAAGCTGCAAAGAACGAACGTGTACTATTAATCTTGGTTAGGTACATGGTATACATCTTTTTATGGTGGGATCTAATATTTGCATTGCAAAAGAACAAACTAAAGGGAAACTATAAATATGTACATGATACAAACTAAATAATTAGTCGTATCGGATTTGTCCACATTCGAGTCGGGACCGAACTCCTAAAGAAGAAAGATTAAGAGGAGAATTTTAAGAAACTGATATTTTCATTCATAATCTGCAAATACAAGTTTAACTACATATATAAACAAAAATTACATAACTTTTAATAACTACTAAATAACTTCTCTTACCCACTAATACATAATTAACCACCCACTATTTTATCTAATACATAATAATAATTATATCAAATACATTAATATAACAATGACTAGACCCGTATCATTCCTTCCCCCTTGAAAAGGGCATTGTCCTCAAGACCAAATATCACAAAACAATACCAAGGGTAATCCACGAAGAAAGAAAGAGACGAAGGGCTGAATTGCAATTATTTAAGAAACCAATTATTTTACTATGTTCCTTCTAGCAGAACTGTCTGTCTGTGTTTTTCTTCTTTTTTTTCTTTTTTTCTTTTTCTCCAATCCACCATTTGTTCATCTTTACAGTTATCCCATAAGTAGAACCAATAGATTTCTGCAAGTAATTGTTGTTCTTTGCTCATGTAACCCACTCCGATTTGAATGACGCCATGGGTGAATGATTTCCACAGTTTGTTGGCAGAATATAGGCGAGATCTGCAGAAATTAACCACCAAAATTTGACGATCAGTTCGCAATGTTTCATACACGTTGTCGTTAGTTTCGAAAACATGTATTTGGCTTGGATTTGTTTGGATTTGAAACTGTTCTGGATCTGACTTTTGGCTTATGATGTGATTTTGTTGATGTGTGGGTGTTGTGTATGATAGTTTTTGAGAATGGGAAAGAAGTAATGTCATAGTGGTGGCATGGCTTGGTGGTTGTAGTTGTTCCGGTGCCGCCGGAGGCTGTTTTCCTAGCAAAATGGCCATCAAGACTTTTAGATAGTGGAACAGTTCACGACGTTCATTCCGCAACATCTCAAACTGTTGTAATAAAGTTATATGGAATTGATTATTGTCGAAACGAACTTGATCCAATTCTTTTCGTAATTGACGAACATAATTTAACAAAGAAACGACGACGGATGTAGGTTGCGTCGTAGTTTGTGGAGGCATGTTCAAATTCAATGAAAGCACCATTGTTAGGATCTAAGGTCCTAACGGTTTGTTCTACTTCGAGTGAGAACGAAACTCCTAAAAATGGAGATGAGAAGCTAGAATTTAACTAGAAACTATTTAATTAATTTTCTTCTTGAAAATAATGTTTACAAAGCCTTACATATAAATAGCAATAAAGATAACTTCTAATACCCACTAACCATTATCTCTAATTAACCACTAACTTTAATTACTTGCCCACTAACTAAAATAACACACGGTTATAATAATAATAATAATAATAATAATAATAATAATAATAATAATAAATAATAATATCTAATACTTAGGCCCATAACAATGGTGCTTTCATCATTGAACTCGCCACAGCCTCGCAAATCCACTCCAACGCAATCATTCCCATCCTCACCGTCAACTCCATTACTGGAAAAACTTCTCCATCGTATTCAAAATGACACAAAAGAAAGTCACGCCAAACACCATCAATTTTTAGAAGAATTTCAGAGTTTTCTCACCGATATGAATCTCCAATCAGTTGCTTGCAATGCAACGACCAAAACTTTTAATCGGTTGGTAGTGACCTCCGCTCATCCCCCACCACCACCACCTCCACTCATGCCACCCTCCAATCCTCTTTGTGGTTTTATCGAAAAAATCGATTTAACCACCCGAACTCAAAATCTCAACAATCATCCAGAAGATTTGCTGACACGAGCATTTCTTCATTCACCGTTTAACAAAATTCCATGCACAACTACCAAATCCAAATTCAAATTCACAATCTCAACACCTTCAAATTTCCCTTGCCCACAACTACATTCTCAATTACAAAGGAGCCCATCTCAGATTCGTACTACTCTTTTATTATGTTTGTGTCACTGTCGTCATACCAATTGAAAATTACTCACGGGAAGGAACAACTTGATTGGAAGAAGCGGAAGAAATTTTTTATTTTCTTGAATGGGCAAGAGGGGGTCCACTTTGGCTATTTGGGAACATCCAGCCGTCATTACCACTATAATCATAAGGATAAGAAGAAAAAAAGGCAAACATTGTGAAGACAAAGAGCAGGAGATCAAAGGCTGGCAATTCGAATGGACTGACGCCAAATCTTACAATATGGAATTGCATAAAGGGTCATTCTTTCAAATGTTTGCAAGTCAAGTTCTTTCACTTTTGGGCCTTGAGGACAAGGCCACTTTCAAGGAGAAAGGAATGTTATGGGCCTGTATTAGATATTATTATTATTAGAAACGTGTGTTATTTTAGTTAGTGGTCAAGTAATTAAAGTTAGTGGTTAATTAGAGATAACGGTTAGTGGGTATTAGAAGTTATCCTTATTGCTATTTATATGTAAGGCTTTGTAAACATTATTTTCAAGAAGAAAATTAATTAAATAGTTTATAGTTAAATTCTAGCTTCTCATCTCCATTCTTAGGAGTTTCGTTCTCACTCGAAGTAGAACAAACCCCGTTAGGACCTTAGATCCTAACAATACATGTATCATAGTATACATCGTAGTCACAATTATTTATATATTACAACATATGTCTATTAAGTATTGCATATATTTAACATAAAAGCGTAACCTAAAAGTATTTTCAAGTTGAACGCAACAGCTACTTTTACGACCTATTCAAAACCAAATCGATTTTTGTTGAAACATCCTTAAGTCCCGTCTACACATTGAGACACATCCCAAGACTAAAAATAAAATTGATAATACGTTTCGAGAAATCGATAGCCCAAAGTATTTTATTTTTTATTTTTTTTTTCATTTTGAATTTGTTGTAGGAATTAGTCGCCAATTTATTTGATGAAATGCTTTTGTGAAATTTATTATTTACAGTGGAGAGGAGAAAAACGGTGGCGTCTGAAATTGGGAGATGTACGCGAGAAAAGCGAGTGAGTTAGTGAAGGAATTGGCGAGTGTTGAATCGGGGCAGCTTAGCGCTTTCAATGTAAGATATAACTTATCGTCAATTTCGGCCTGTTTTTTGGTTTTCGATTCCAGTGTTGGAGGAGGTTCAACGATTAGTTAGTTATATTATATGGTTAATCGTTTGCTTTAATTTTTCACGAGAAAAAAGCGAGTGTCGAATCTCGGCAGCTTAGCGCTTTGGATTGATAGAGTAGATCTCGGCTTGTTTTTTTGGTTTTTGATTTTGATTTTGGGGGTTCGATTAGCTAGTTGTATGGTTAATCAATCGCGTAACTTGTACATGAACAAAAGTGAGCTAATTAGGGAAAGAATGGGCAGCATAGAGATTTCAATGTAAGCTACACATACATACCTTCAACGATGGCTCGATCAATCGAGTTGATAGTGTAATTCTTATAACCCTGATTTCGGTGGGTATTTTTGGTATTCCGATTCTGATGTTTGAGGTTCAATTAGTTAGTTGTAACGAGTTGCGTAAGCGGTAGACGAGAAAAGCGATTAGTGAAAGGATTGTCCGAGTGCTGAACCTGGGAAGCCTAGCACGTTCAACGTAAGCTGCACATATTTTCAGATTTCGGATAGATAAGGTCAAAAGCGTTGTTATTTTATTATTCCTGATTTGGTCGTGTTTTTTGGTTTTTGATTTTGATGTTTGAGGTTCAATCGGTCAGGTATATGGAGTTATTCGTTTGCTTAATGAGCGAATTAGTGAAAGTATAGGCTGAGCGTTCAACCTTGATAGTGAAAGTACGTTAAATGTGAGCTTATCACGTTTTCAAATCATTGATAGGTTGAGCCGAATGTTCAGTTATTTTTTTTATCATGATTTGTGCATGCTTTTTGGTTTTGATTCAGAATAATGGTTTACGTAATCTATACACAAGATGAGTGAATGAATTAATGAAAGAATTGGCTGAATGTTCAACATGCTCTGCTTAGCAAGTTCAATACTGAGCTGCGCATGTCTTCAGATTATCGATAGGTTGAGCAGAATGTTCTGTTTTCCTGTATCATGATTCGTGCATGCTTTTTGGTTTTGATTCTGATGTTGGAGGTTTGATTAGTTAGTTATATGGATAACCATTTACGTAACCTACACACAAGAAAATTGAGCGAATTAGTGAAAGAATTGGCCGAGTGTTCAACCTGGACTGTTTAGCACGTTCAATGCTGAGCTGCGTGTGTCTTCAGACTATAGACACATCGACTCGAATGTTCTGTTATTCTTATATCATGATTGGTGCGTGCTTTTTGGTTCTGATTCGATGTTGGAGATTCAATTAGTTGGTTAGATTTGGTTAAACTGTTAGCCATGCACTTATTGGGATTTGTTAGTTGGCTTGATATATTTACTCCGTATGTTTTACTTTGCGAGAACGTATCATGTATGCATATATGATATGTTCTTAGTTATTATGTTCATGTGCTCTAGAATTTTCCAAATTCTGTTTGTTTTTTTTATTTACGTTGGGTTCTATCTATGCTCAGAATGACCTCTTTGCTCAAGTGCTTGAAGAATGCAATGGGCATCTCCATCACCTGCAGCCCCTAATGAGGTAACCCACTCTGTAGTATGTCGCTTAGCATTTAAGTTTTTTGTTTTTCTTTCTGGCTGTTAATGTTTGAGATGTGTAAGTGGCTGGTTTTACATAATATACAGACTTATATACATAACAACAACAACAACCAAGCCTGTAATCCCAATTAAATTGGGGTAGGCTAACAGACTTATATACATATATATATATATATATATATATATATAAACTTAAAATTTTGTTTGATATGTACTTAAATTTTAACAACTTGGAGTCAATTAGTTTCAATTAGTTAAGATGTGTATCTGTTCTTTTGGTAGGTTTTTTGAATTCCTAAATGTTAAAGGGGGTACATGCGGCAATAGGTTTTAACAGAGATGTAATACTAGAGTCATTAGGGAAATAAATGGCAAGTTAATTTGGTCAGACATTTATCTGTGTGTGCTTAAGGGTGGAATTTATATAATATGTAAAAGCGGTGGAATATTTTGTTTTTGGCCTCAAGCTTTTTAATTACCATTTCCTAGTTTGCCTTAATTATGATTTTATCATTAAGCCATCAAACTTGGAAATTACCAGGAGAATACAAGAGCATGAGAACGAATTGAAAGATGCAGGTAGATCAGATGATGAAACAGAGATTTCAGAAGATGAAACGAGGAAATCAGAAGCTGCCAAGAAAATTATTCAGGCAGCCTTAAAATCTGATCAGTTTGGGGCACTGGTCCACCACCTCTCGCTGGTTCGCAATAAGCGCTGTCTTATGGCTTATGTGTGAGTGACCCGTCTCTTATGGAAGTTGGTTTTTCTACTTTTGGTTCTTGTTCAAAGTGTTCAAGTGTATTGTTCTCTGGATTTATAGGTTCAATAGAGCAGAAGTCATTAGAAGCTTGGGATGGATGTGTGACCGTGTGCTCCCCCCAGATATCGAAGAGAAACTCAGTAGCACTGAACAAGAATATTTCATGAATCACACTGCAACGTTGCAATCATATATGGGAGAACTTGATCTTGATTTGACTGTGGTAATTAATTCTTTTCAACCCTGTTTCACTCTAGGTGTAGATTTTGTTGTAATATAGCAAAAGGTACTAGTTGATTCTTTCCTTGTGAGATACTTAACTGGGGTGTTTACTTTCCTTAATGTGGATTTCAAATTGAAGAACTAAATATGGTTGGAATGCCCCAAGTGGGGGTCTTTTTTGGAGCGTAAGTACATTTATATTTGTTGAAGTTTGGTCTATTACATAAACGTTCTTTGCGTTTGAATAATTTAGAAGCTCATCTTGAAAGTCTTAAAAGAAAGTTCTTTCCTAAAGTTTGAATAATGACAGAGACGTTGAAGTATGAAAATGAAAATTTGCTAATAGCTTTCTTGTATCTTGGTGTTATTAGAAACGCCTTGTTCCAATAATTGCAACGACACCAAGAAGCATAGATAACACCTTGATATCATTCTGATTGTGAGTTGTAGTCCCATGTCTTTGTTCTGTATACACTTCTTGATATCATTCTGATTTTTAATAGGATATGGTTCCTCCAAAAGATCCATACATCAAGGTGAGAGTTCTTGATGATCTGGGCGGAATCTTACTTGGCGATCAGACTGCTAACGTAGCTCAACATGCAATCATGTTCCTGAGGCGAACAGATGCCGAGCAATACATCACTCAGGTGGTTCTCCCCTGCTATCTATTTAAATCAACATTTGCTATAAAGATTCATCCCCTTACGTTTTAATCGTTATTGATGATGACCAGGGCCAAATGGAAGAGCTCGCTAGTTAACCAAAGATTTCCACCAGCTCTTAAAATGTCTGTCTTCATAGTTACCTGTGTAGAAACAACAGGAGAAGGTTTGATATTTAGTTGAAAGACAAATTTGTGTGTAGATGATGTATATTTGACTTAAATATGTAGCTAAACTGTGGAATGAATAGGTGCAAATGTGCAATAGTAGTTTTTATGAAGGGATGATAATATTTGTACCTCTGGACTTTGTCCTAATTGTGGAAGCATCGCTATCGTTTGAATAGTTACACGAGCACCCCCTGTAACTTAAAAAAAAGAAATTGCATCATGAATAGGCCTATTTGAGGTTTCAATACTTGAAGAGGTGCCCTTTTAATTTGAAAAACATTATATATAAGTCTTCAGTTTTCTTTTTTGAATTTGGTCGTATTCTTACATATTTTTGAATTTAAGAAGGTAACATTTGTAATTATTTAAACCAACAATAGAGATTTTTTTTTTCTTATTTTACGAAGCTTCTGTCTTTATGCATGCTGTGGTGTACTTTCTTGGTGAAGAATAGTGCGTGAAGGTTAGTTTAATTACAAAAAAAAAAATACTAGTAGTTGAATAGTGGCACAAACTCATTAGAAGTTTGATGAACATCATGGCTGTTTTTGGAAGTTTGAATATTACATTGACAGTTTGAAGTTTAAGATTGCTGCATACATGTGATTCTTTGAATGCTTCAGAGAGTTTACTGTAATAGTTTATACCTGAAGGAAAGTTTCTATAAGACTATAACTAACTACATGTTTGAAGTTTGAACCAAAAAAAAAAAAAAAACTACTTGTTGCATGTAAGATGTAACTATTTGTAAACATTCGCGTACAATTCTTGCATCCCCTAAATTCTTACTACACAATATGGTGTAATTTGAAGTTTAAATCTCGTGGTACATTACATACCATAGATTGAGTTTTGGTGCTGTACATATTTCAAAACGTCACACTCGCAATGTTTTGATCTTTTCGTTCTCAAAGTTTGTATATGTCTCATTTGTGGTACGTACGGTACTTCATTAGAAAAGTCGTGCGATTAATAATTTCTTATTACTAAGGCGCAATTTGATAATTAATGATAAATAACCAAACTAACTAGGATTATCCAAGGCGCAATTTTATACAAGACTTAGGGGTGTACATATAACCGCGACCCGCCCGCCACCGAAACCGCACAACCCGCAAACCCGTGATTTAGTATTTTTTTTGCCAACAAAACAGTTTAAAAATGTGGTAACCCGCTGCCTGGCGGGCGGGTCGCGGGTTACCCAGCCTACCCGCCCGACACGCCTGCTACTTAACATAAAAAAAAAATTAAAAAAATTTACCCCTAAGGTCACAATTCAGTTCACTGTTCAGCCGCTCTTTCTCTCTTCTCTATTCTCTCTCAAAAAAACTACTCTTCTCTCTTCTCTCTCACGACTCCACCACGGCGCCACCAGCCCTTCCACGAACTCCGCCGCGCTCTACTCAAGTGACATCCACCACGAACTGCCACGATCTCTGCCCGCTCTCTTCTCTCTCTCTCTGCCACGGCGCCACCAGCCCCTCTCCGACCTCCACCGCGCTCTACTCAACCTACATCCACCACCGCCATCAAACTCTCCATCCACCGCTGCTCCACCACGACTCCATCCACCGCTGCTCCACGATATTATTTTCATTTCATTGTTATACATCACGATACAAGTTCAGTTAAAAGGCCGGTGTTAATTAAATAAAATATAATAAAACCCACACAAAATCTAGCATCAAATTAAATTCCTTATTTCCGGCACATCGAGCGGCGGCGGCGAGGGTTCCGGCATTTATTCAGGTACATTAACAATAATGAAAGTGTTAAACTGCAACAAGTCAAAACTGCTATTGCACTCAACACTATTTCAAAAGCAATGTCAGTTATGACTCTTGATGAGAGAGAAAGAGTGTTAGAGAGAGAGATTTGAGCTATAAGATTTGATGACTAGTTACTACTTACCTACCTAACAATTCAGTGAATTATTTATTATTTATAATGAGAGATATTATTTCAATTTCTATACAGTTCCCAGTAATTAGCCCTAATTTATATATATATATATATATATATATATATATATAATTTGGAGAGAAAGTAATGAGTGCATTTGTGTGCTGCACTGCAGATGTCATTTAATGGCAACTTGAGCTGAAAATGGAGTTTCCACCCACTATAAAACCAATCAGGAGGTCTTAAATTGCCTCGTTTCTCGCCACACGAGAAATTCGGATTCTACTTAGTATCGGCCCAATTTTCGTTATTTTCTCAGGTTTTTTATTAATGTATGATCGGGAGTTTGTCGCGAAGGCGGTGGTATGGCTGCTAAGAGCGGCGTGGATTACGGAGATTTTGCTCATCTTAATCGCGTGCATTCCATCGCGGCGAGTGAAATCGTTTCATGATTTAATTTTGGGGTTCGCGAAGCGTGGCAAAATCCACCAATCTTCCTCCACGGTCAGTAGTATTATTATCTATAATTTTTCGTTGATTTTGTCTTAAAACTATTGTTTGTTTTTGGTTTCAAATACTAACAAGAATTTGCAGTTCCGAAAAAACTGGACAATAAGTTGCAGGATAATTCTGGAGACAGAGTTCATGTCTAAATATTATGGGGGAAAAAATCGCTTGTTTCCTTTATTTTCCTTATCTGTTCTTGCCTTCTTGGATACTTTGGTTAGTTACTATACCTGTAAATCTGACTGATATCGAAAGCATTTTGTATTGCAGAAGTTCAGCGTCCCTCAAAAGTTCTTTTGTCACTTTTACATACTGGCGGTTACATGGACTACCTTTCTGTTGGCTTTTACGTGGCATTTTGCGTATAAAACAGCTCCAACAATTTCTGAGCCTTTGCTTTACTCGAGTATCACTAGTGACTTGGCTGGAGTATCGCAAGTCTTTTCCCTGCGTAAATCTCATTTATCACCAACAGAACAGAACGATAAGGTCTGGAATTCTGTCTTTCTGCTTTTGTTGATGGAAGCTCAAGTATTACGACGGCTTTTTGAGAGTTTCTACGTATTCAAATACAGTCCTTCAGCTCGGATGCATATTAATGGTTATCTTACTGGCATAATGTAAGTCTTGCCTCATTTCTTGTAGTTACATAGTTTTGTTGATCTAGTTAATGCATGAATGACCACGGAGTTGACAAATAATTGTGCATACGCCATGTGCAGTCATAAGGCATTTTGTTTTTCTGGAAGGCCAACAATCCCTGGTCAACTAATAAAATAGTTTCCTCACTGGGGAAATACTGTCTATTAGAAATAGTGTTGTAACTGTAGTCATGTTTCGAGGTGTCTGTCCATTACTTGCTTCATAGATATCAAACGAAAACATATCTTACACTCTAATTTGTTATTAGAAAACACAATGTTTTCTCCATTCTGATTAAGATCTTTTTGGTTACAGCTTCTATACAGCAGCTCCAATATCCCTTTGCTGCACGCATGCCATAGATATCTTTGAGTTTGTTGCAAGGTTAGTTGCAGAATTTGTTGTTAAAGGGAAGGACAGAATGCAAATCGAAGAATTTGACTTGTGGGGACACATAAGTCCTCTCAAGCAACTCAAATGGTATGTTTGGATTGGTGCAGCTGTTTTCTCATGGGGTTGGATTCATCAGCTTAGATGCCATCGCATTCTAGTAAGTCGTGTCAATCTTTATGTTAGTAGTCTACTGTAATTTAATTTTCTTAGATGTGAAATAACTTATGAATAATTCATAGGACGTGAAAACTGCAATAAATAATTTCTTTTACTTCTCTTCTGAAGTCCTGTAGCTTTGAACACTCCGACAATTCTGAAGCTCTTTTATGCCCCTGCATTGCTGAAAATGAGTGCTATGCCCGTTTTAGTTTTTCTTTTTCCTTCAGGTTGAATTTGCTTGATTAAACTCTCTCCATGTTACTGTATGAGTAATTCCCTTCTTGTTTCTAAATGACAGGGCTCTTTAAGGGAGAATAGTAAAAACATCAGCGAATATGTAATACCTTACGACGACTGGTTTGAATATGTTTCTTCGCCACATTATCTTGCTGAAATCGTACGTTTTTTTGTAGCTTTCACTGCTTTTCCTGCATCTTTATTCCAGCTTTGAAAACTGCAATTTCTTCCCTAGTAAATCTCACTACTTGTGAATCTTTCTTTTACCTCATGTAGGTTATATATGGCGGGCTTGCAATTGCTAGCGGTTCTAATCTCACAATTTGGTTGCCTTTTGGATTTGTGGTATGTCGTGAGCTATTCAAAAGTTGAATCTGAGTTTGATTCTTTTTATCCACCTTTTGTAAGCGTAGCTGAATGGTTTTTTGTATACTTGTGATGTTGCAGGTGGCAAATCTTGCTTTTGCAGCCGTTGAAACACAGAAGTGGTACCTTCGTAAATTCGAAAATTATCCGAGAAATCGTTTTGCAATCATCCCTTTTGTCTGCTGATGTTCATAGTTATGCTATATAGCCGTGTTGTATTATATGTAATGTTAAGTTTGTAAGGTAGCTTCCTTTGCATAATAAGAATGCCCTTTGTTTCATCAAAGGAAAAAGTAAATTTTATTTTGTTAGCCTTATTAGTTATTATCATTTTCTTTTTTAATCTGTGGGCAAAAGCTTTAGAACAGTTGGATATGACTTTGGGATAACGCAATAGTTGGTTATTGAGGTGACAAATCATAAAACTAGGTATAAAAACGTCGAAATGCCCATGTTATCGTTACTCTTACTTTAACTTTATCCCTATAAGTTTAAAATCAAGCAACTAATCCTCCAGCATCTGCAAAAGTGGGCAGACTTTCCGTGATCCCAACCTAACATATAAAAATGTTGACATGTGTGCATATAAACCGTTGTTGAGACTCACACATTTCCGCAAAGGTATCCAGGCAAACTTCTCTTATGAAAGTTACGAAGATAGGCACAATGGGTCAACATTACGTAGAATTTGTGTACAACCTCGCAACTAGAATTACATCATTATTTTCTACGAGACTGTGCCATTATAGGGCTAAATCTTGGGTGTGTGATTTTTTCATGAAGTGCACGGTTCATTACAAACCAATTCTGAGATTCGTTTTTGTATGTTAACCCCTCGTACTGCATAGGCGGTTGTTACAAAATCTAGTGGGGTGTTCATTTTCAGTACGCCAACCCCTCTTATCATGTATCAAATCACATGACTTGCTATTTTTGGTAAAATCGACAACTCTTGTCTTCTAAGTAAAAAGACTATAGTTGCAAAAAGCTTACTAGAAATATAAAACACGATCAAACGATCTAGTCATGCGACATAAATTAAAAAACCTACAAAATCAATTTTTTTTTTAAATGGATTACAAAATCAATCTTGAATCAACTAATATAACCATCAATCTCACAAGTATCAATCTTTTTTCATAACTATTAAAGAATAAACACCATTTTATCATTTAATTCCTCAACATACTCAAGTCTCAAATATCGCTGACGCCTGACAACCTACTTTAAGTAACTCACCAATAAACCATAAAAAAAAATCACCAATATAAATCATTTATTAAAGTGCATGGAAATAGTAGGGTAGAAATCGTAATTATTCTTTCAAGTTGGTCTCGTCACGTTTTTTGTCCTTTAACTCACCACATTACGACTTTTGTCTTATAATTTGAATTCTTTCCAATTTCTCACATCTACCCTAATAAACCACGGATTTGCAAATCTGTTTCGTGTGTCCCCTAAAT
The DNA here is from genome assembly GCA_948329865.1 of Linaria vulgaris. NCBI lineage: Eukaryota > Viridiplantae > Streptophyta > Magnoliopsida > Lamiales > Plantaginaceae > Linaria > Linaria vulgaris. Next base: position 6,873,474 of record OX415251.1, read on the forward strand.
TTGAAATTTCAAACTAAAACTTATTCGCTTGACTAATTATTTTGACCACACATACACTTTGTACATATGCATGCCATTAACAAAATCGTACATGCGAGTCAAAACAATTAGTTCAGTGACAAAATCTCCTTAATTTAGGGTCACTCCTTAATTTAGGGTCACATTACCTAAGCGTGCAATTTTTGTGGATTTAAGTAGTTTTTCAGCGTTGAAGGTCCATTAATTTCTTTTAAAATTTTAACGAATTATAGTGATAGACGCAATCAGACTACTCCATTCTAACGAAACGAGCCAACAAGCGGATTTGAGAAGTAAAATCGTGAAATGGACCAAAAAGGCAAAAAGGTAATTTGGTGGACTAAATAGAAACCCGGTTTATGGTGTTAATAGCGACTTTCCGATTCTAAAACCCTTCACTAAATCCTCCACAAAAATGTCACAATAAAGTTTTCTTCAATCACAATTCGCGCGGGCAGATTAGGGTTCAAATCTCACTCTCACTCCAATTCAACAACCTCAATGGCCACAACCGCTACTCCGACCGCCACTGCTCAACCCTCCACCACCAACACCGCCGCCACAGTCGACGCCTCACTGTGGTGGGAGCCGTTCAGCTCGCTGCTCAACGAGTTCGAGAACGCCTCTCTCTCCTCCGACATTCCGCAATCTCTGGTACGGCTGGTGTTATTAGCCTGTGTTGATTTTTAGACTTTGTGCAAATGTTGTGTAATTGGACGAATTTTTGGTGCAGGAGAAGAAATTGAAGGACAATCACTCGTGGTTTCTGGAAACCGTCGTGCTGTTCAAGCCTCCGGATCGGAAATCGAAGGAGGCGTTGGATTCGGTGCTAGTCAAGGTCGGCTCGCACGAGTTGAGTGTGAAGCTCGAGTTGAAGGAGTTGGCGTTAAAGATTAGCTCTGTACTGGTAAATATTTTCGTCACTATTTGTACGAGTTAGTTATCGTAGTTCAATTGCTCTGCTGTGGAAGGGTTGATTGAAGACGCAGATGGTGTTGGTGTTTGAATTGTTGAGATAATGAAATAGTTTGCATGCATTGCAGTGTTTAGATGAGGTGCAATCGTATATACTTGTTGAAAGATCAGTGGGGCGCAACAATGCAGTTGTAGTCGGTGATGATACACACCTGGAAACTATAAGCCTGGTTAGTATGTTATTTTCCTGTTATATATTCTTACTTTGGTTTATTAATGTAGTTCAGCTTAGTAATTTTCAGTCTTGAAATCTTTCGGTCGCTACTGTTCTACTGGCTTTTGGTCCACGTCAATCGTAATTTTTACTATTGATTTATTTTTTTAGAATAGTTTTCACCGTAGTGCACGTGATTATCGCATTTCTGGCAAATATATTGCCTGATTTAATTACTTTTGGTAAATATGGGAGAGCGTAATCACAAGGTGCCCTTTTTATTTCTTAATGTTAGAGAACAGCCAATTGGCTGCAGAGCAAATCATGAAGTGAGGGACACGTAAGTGGCTAAATCTGTGGTCCAGTACCTAGCTTTACCGTGCCTGCTGCATTTACAGAAAAAAATAATATCATTTATTTGTACATCTGCGTATATTAGGGCAAATGTTTTTTTCTTTCTGAATTTGCATTCAGTTTTAGATTTTGATATATTTATTCGCACTACTTACTCAAGAATTGCAATAGTTCTATCTGGGGAACAGCATATAGCATGCATATTGTTAGCTACCAGCCTTTGCCTTTATATCGAACGTATATTTCAGTTTTTCAGCTTATTCTGGAAATCAAGCTTTTGGAACCATTGGTGGAAGCACTAACTTTTCTCCATTTTGTTAAAGGTTATGCTTGAGTATTACATTGAACGGCAATGCTTGTTGAAATGCACAAGGCAAATACTTATGCATGCTTGTAAGTATATCTCATCCTTCGATTCCGTATTGTAGTTTAAAAAATTGGACACACTTTCAAAACTCCCCCCCTCTCCCCCCCTCCAAAAAAAAATCTCACATACACTCAATGCTATGTGCATATATCATGGCTTATCGGATTAGTGATGTGGTATGTCAAATGAATAGTGTTATTGGCCGCATGCACGATTATTACCTTATTTATCCTAAAAAATTGTGTTAACTATTGGAAGATCAATTTTTGCATCCAAAAGTCTCAGTATAGTGTTCCTTGATTTTGTGTACTTATCCATTTTCCTTAGTTGATCTAGAACTTGAGGATGGAATACTCATGAAAACTCTATAACTTGAAAGGACGGATATGTTGGTTCGGCGATTAATGTTGTATCGTGGAGATTGAGGGAATCTGTCAGTACTGAGAGAAGCATTGCTATTATTGATATCATTTTCGTCCTTCTAGTAATGCCAGTATATTTTCTGTAGTATTTTTTGGTTCTCAGTCAAAGGGGTCTGCGATATCGGAGGAGGCACGGAAGTTGATGTCTGATGGACTTGAAAGTAAACTATTATCTATATTCCAGGACCTTCTGTCATCCAACTACCCACAGCAGATGGTATGTTCAATTGCAACAGTAGCACTTGGTCTACAACTTCTTATTTTGACATTTTATCAGTTGATTGCCCGTTATCTCTTATAGGTCAACTTAGTCCTTGACACTGTAATGTGGGATGAGGAGACACTTTTTTAGGAATCCACAATCCTTGCATTCTTTTCCTTGTTTATTGCTACCGCTATTATACTTTTTTATGGTTAATTGATGTCATGCATGTGAGAAAATTACTTGCAGGATGTTGACCTATACACTTTGTGGGCTGAGGAGACACTTATTGAGGACAACTTAGTCCTTGACATTCTTTTCCTTGCATATTACGAGTCCTTTTGCACTTGTGATGCCAAATGCTGGAAAAAAATGTGCGAGCTATATGAGGTGATCTTAATATTGCTGTTGTTGTATTTGAGACTGTTGTCTTCATCCAGTATTCTAATTTCGGTCGTTTGCATTGCAGGATATTATTACTGGTTCATACAACTTCCATAAATTGGCAATATCACCTGAAGCTGTTCGGTTGATTTACCATGCCAAAGTGCAGCTGCTACTTATTCTCATTGAGGCTTTAAATCTTGAAAATCTCCTTCAAATGGTCCACGATAATATTCCCTTGAGGTTTTGGTGCAGTTTATTTTAAGTTATTCTTTTATATACAGTAAAACAAGTCACACCGGAGAGTCGTAGAATGACAATTGGAACTTGCTGAGCTTTGAATGTCTATAGAACCTATGGAGCTAATCTCTCACCATATACGAATTTCATTTTATTGATGCTTCTAGCAGCCAGTATCTTTTCTACTATTCTTTTAGGCAAGGGCCATGTGGATAAGCATTTCAATTGAAACTGCGTCATAATGTTTTCTTGTGTGATATTTTCCTTTATCTGATCGCAAAAGACGGAGACCCACGCTCATTTGCGTTTTAGCAGCTCTAATGTTCTAATGATGATTTATGGCTGTCTGTGATTCATGATTTTTGATAGTCATGGTGACATGGATGTGCTTGGGGCTAATTAGTTAATCATGTCTAGTGTGGTGGTTTGTCAGGATTGCATCTTTATTGTTGGTTGTTTGGATATGAACTTTTTAACCGTGTCTTCAAATCATTAAAGAAGTCACCAGTTATATTGTACACACCTGTCAAATACACTTTATTCTTAAACCAATTATGCAATTACGTGAATGAGTTCCAATATATTAACAGTCACAAGTAGACATTTCTGTGTTAATAATCTGAATCATATTCAGTGATGGTGTATTCGGTGTGCTATATTTGTTCTCGTACAAGTAGAATATAAGAGCGTGATGTTAACTGCTAAAGATAGTTATAAACTGACTTGTGGGTGTAGCTTAATGAAAGAATGTGGTTTGAAATCATCTTGTGACTATTGCTTATTAGTTGTCATTTAAGTGCACACATAGGTTAAGTGTTGGTATGCCTTGGCTTTTATGTATGCTGTATATCACAGTTATCAGAAATAACCAATATCTGGTTTGTTTTCTACTCAGGCAGGGTTCTATTGCCTTTTCAGAGATGGATGTCCAAGACATGGATACCATGTTCTCTAATTTCAGTGCCTTTGAGGCCAAAGAAGCAGGACCTCTGATACTTGCATGGGCTGTGCTTCTCTGTCTCATTTCTTCTCTTCCGGGGAATGAGGAAAACAGTGTTCTAATGGTATGTACTTATATCACAAAATGTCTCTTGACTGTGTTTGTATCCTTTGATTTGTGACGAATATATATATCATAGATTTATCCTACTTCTGATCTAATCATATTGGTTTCAGGAGATTGATCACATTGGATATGTTCGTCAAGCTGTTGAAGCTATGTCATTGGGTTATTTTCTCGAAATTCTACAAAGTGACATATTGAATGATTCAGATGTGAGTAACTTTTTCTCACAAGTGTTCTTGGGCACCTCTGCGTTATGTGGTTTTGTTTAAGATATTGTTCCGCTTTCTGTTTTGTAATGTTTGTTTCTACCATAGCGTTGTTGATGTTATTGTTAATATAATGATTTTTTTTTTGTCTCTGCAATAATCAGGGACCTCTAGCAGGTTATAGGAGTGTTTTGCGAACATTTATATCAGCATTTATTGCATCTTATGAGATCAACCTCCAGGTATCTCATGAGCTGTAAAGCAAGGAATTGACACTTCATATTTTGATTTCCAAACTTACATCGTTCTTTCTGATATTGCAGTTTGAAAATGATAATCTGAAACTAATATTGGAAATTGTCTGCAACATCTATAGAGGAGAGGTCAACCTATTCATTGATTTTGTTATGTCTAAGCATCATATCCATGCTTAGACTGTTTATTGATGAAAACTATTTTGTATAGGAGTCGCTCTGTATTCAGTTTTGGGACCGGGATAGTTTCATAGATGGTCCTGTAAGGTGTCTTCTCAGCAACTTAGAGGGTGAATTTCCATTCAGGACTAATGAACTTGTAAGCTTGTTATCGGCCCTTTGTGAAGGTGCTTGGCCATCAGAATGTGTGTAAGTGGAACGATTTTTCCAGGAATTTTTATTTTTTTTACTTTCTTTGTGGCTGGAAGTAGTGTAGTTTAGAGGTGAATTTTTTGTAAGCTGTATAAAGCACCACTGTGTTTAATCATGTAGCTAGCATCTTAATGGAATGCAATAAGATTTTCTCGAGTTTAGGTAAAAGTGATAGCATTATACGTCACTTGTATACTTTGGTTATTTAATACTTTTTGGTGAATCTTTTATTTCTGTTACCTTAAATCTGAATCATGGAAACTTCTTTTTCCTTAGAAATGAAACTGTCTTGATAGAACAATAGTCTACCAATAATGAAGAATGGATTCCAGAATTCTCAAGAAACCTGTAAGGGGGTTCAGTATATTGTTAGTCACCTTCCCCTCATTTAGTTCTTTTGGTGCTGAAGAAGTGAATTGAAGTAGATAATATATGTTTATTCACTTTGCAGCCAAATATGCCTTGGCATAGCGACTCATGACTGGATGGATGAAAAAAGTTTGTATTTTCTTTAAGAAGAAATTTAAGAGAATGCTATAATCCAAAGAACAAAATTGACTTTAATTGTAAAATATCTAGCGTACAAGAATTTTATAGTGCTAGACTTTGTTCCTAAAAATCTTGTTTTAACAGAGTACTCGTTTACGCTTCTTTAGCTATTTTTACTCAACAAAATTGATATGTAGATAAGTTTCTATAGGTCTAGGTTTATTAGGGGGAGGGGGGAGTATACAACAATTAGGACTCTTGGAATGCAATCTGCAAGTTGAATGAGATGAATTATTTATTTCAATATCCCTAAATATGCTCGGGATATATCCTCACAAATTCTATAGGCTCATCATCGAAATCCAAAAGCATGTATTTGAACGATTTCAATATGTGATGAACATGATCAAAATAATATTTCTGCATAGAACTAGCAAAAGCTGCTGGTGCTGTTAATTCTGTTGTGCCCTCCATTGATCCTGTACCCACTTAAAGTTTAGAAGGCTCGGGTTAACAAGCACATTTTGAGGTAGCAGAAATATTTGTTTCTAATAATTGTTTGAACTTCTGAACAGATTTAATTTTCTTCACAAGTCTGCTGGATTATCAACTCCACTTGAGATAACCAATGACTCGGTGGTGGATGCTGTTTCGAAGATGGTTGAAACACATTTTCCCTTGCATATTGCTGGTCTTGAAGGCTTAGTAATTCCTAGTAAATCTCGGGGCCAAGTGTTGAGGATGATCGACAGTAATGTTACTCTAGTGCGGTGGGAGGTATATATAAATTATACATCTGCATTTGTTGCAAACACGTAACATTAGTTATTTCTCCTTTATATTATGTCATTTTTTGGCAGTCCAGTTGATTCCGCTGCAAGTTTTATTCTCATATTGATGCCCTTGATGTCATTCATTCAGTTTGTCTTTTCTCCATTTTCTTTTGATCTGTACTTGTGAATTTTGTTCTCTTAACTCTCTGCATAAGATTTTTATTGTGTTATCCTCCCAATACATGTTTGAACACCTCCTTTTTGTCTCTTTTTCTCTGTCCCCTACCCCAACCTAAGGACTAAGTCAAATCTGCTTTAGAGCATATAATTCATAAGTATTGTTTGCTCCGGCTATTGTTGTTTGATAATAGCTAAACATACGGTGTATACTTTTTTTGTATGCTTGAACTTATACTGTCGGGTGTTATTCTTTTCTCCGTTTATAGAATTTTCAGCAGTGCAGCACATGCAGGCTACAACTTTTTCCACAGACCTGTTGATTGCTTTCTTCCTTTCATTATGTTCTAGCTCTCATGTGTATGTGGATATATTGTATGCAGTATTCTGTATCGGGAGTACTTGTGCTGCTTTTGCGTTTGGCTCAAGAACTGTATCATAAAAACACTGAAGAGATCACTGTTATTCTCGATTTGCTCAGTCGATTGGTGACCTTTAACACGGTAATTAGTTTTCTGCTGACTCTGCCGTTGATTTCCTAAATTCTGTAAATCATAAATTTTCTCTAGTTGCTAAGTATTAATTTCAAATTCCCTTCTCCATATGCACCTTTTGTATGATGGTTTCGGTTTCTTAATTCTCTTCATTAGACATCAACTTTGAGAAATGAGATTGGACTTGTGTCCCTTTTCCTTTTGTTTCAGATATTATCTCTTCTGCAGGACTTCTTATACGAGATAATCTGAGGAACTATGTGGACAATTAACTTCTTTTACGAGTCTTTCTTGATACCCTCACTGTATTGAATAAGGTCCATGTTTTGTTAACTTGTGCTCTTGGTGAAAGCTGTACTACCTGGCATTTATGTTTGCATGCGCCGTGTGGTTTCTTGCATTAGCATGGATTGAATTGGTTCCGATGTAAATAAAATTGCGTTGAAATGGTTAATTATATCAACGGTGTTGTTTAAAATGGACTGAACCAAAACTTTTCATGCTTAAGCAAGTAGAAGGCCAAAGACTAGGTAGAGAGTGTGTTAAGATTAACGTGTAAGACCGGGTAGTCAATGTATATCATCTGATTCCTTTGTAACAGCAAACAACTGTTCTTATAGTATCTCTGCTTATTACTTGGGTTTGCTTTAATTGGTTTGTACTCAGGAAACTATCAGCTTATAATTTGGCAAAAATTGCCTTTAGGTGGAAACTACATAAGTACTTCATATCTCAAGTTTTTGTATCTGGTTGATGGTGGGGAGGTGGGGCTGTTGAATTGAGTGAGGTGACTGTTTCATTGACATTGAATACCAATGCCTGTTTCAAAGTGCTGTGTGTAAGCGCGCTTGTTGATGTTAGGAGGCATTTCTGCGTCTTCTGTTGACGTTTTGATTGATCACCCTGCAATAGAGTATAGACATAGTCCATCTAATGCTTTTGACTTCTGAATATTGGTTTCATACATATGATTTACTCTCCTGTTCTAGATTAGGTATTTATGTTGGTTACTTATAGACTTATGACCTCAGGCTGTATGTTATTCTCTTTTGGACTCCTGGAATTTCTCCCACGATAGTATGGCTGCTACAATGCACAAGGAGAAATATGTGCGGTATGACACTGAAATCTCATAAGTTTTGCATAAATTGAAATTCATGTTGCAGAATTACTTTTCTTTTAGTCATTGATTTGCAACTCATTGGCTCTTGCAGCATTGACGCCGTTGAGATTATTTGTGCTCTGATCAAAAGCCTCTCGCCTAGCATGGATGGTGTAATGTTGATGTCCAAGGGAGTTAATATGTTGGCAAAAATGTTGAAATGGTATATGTTATATTTGCTTCTGCCTTTCCATTACCAGCAGCACAACTTAATTGTCGTTGTCCTGTAACTGGTTTGTTTTTTGCGATGAAATTATATTAATAAGAAAATGGCTTTTTGGTGATAATGCACAGCATTATGTTCTTCGGATGTGAGGCAACTGCATTATACTTCTACTTATATTGTGTTCATGACCAGATATCTGCAGGATAATATTGCTTAAAGACTTTTATAATATGATGCAACTTCTTACCGGCCTTGTGAAGTTATTATGTGGTTATTCGATAATCACTTTTGTATTTTTGTTATTATTGTCTCTAATTCTTGTATTTTCTGCAGCTTGCCATCTCATGTTACTTCAGTAACCATGAAGGGCAATATATTTGATATTGCAGTTGGGGCAAACCCACTTGATTGCTCCAACATTTTATCAAGGTTAGTCTTTTGGGATTATAATCTTGGGTTTGTAATAAAGTCTTAGATTTCCACATTTTAATGTTTTATACAACCCAAGAATGTGTCTTTGCAATTTGATCTAGGGTCTTGCCTGCAGTGTACTTTCTTTACCTTTGATAGTTTATCAAAATTTATTAAGTGGACACATGCGCTTCTCTTTGTTAATGTCCTGCCTAGTCATGTATTATTTTATTTATCTTAGAAGAGAATTAGTATAGGAAGTGTGAATTGATAACTCTTGATGCAGTCAGTTTGATTTCAGTAATTTAGTTTAAATCATTTTAGTATATTGTTTTTCAATGGTAGGAGGTGTTTTGCTTATCCAGTCGGTTGATTTATGCTCTCATGTTAGTTCTATATCTTATGGTTATCAGCAAGAGACGATTGGATAGCTCAGAAATATAAAACATTAGAAACTTTGAAGAAATCTCTTCACTTGAAGATCGAAGTGAAGGGTCTAATGAGATTCTCTTTGTTTTTCTTCTATTCTACTTATGTTATTTATTTTTTATTATATCTGTGGTGTTAACTTGCGTCAGAGAAATTAGTATATATATATGTATGGTTTAAAATTGTGGAGATTGACTGCTACGTGATATTTTGTATACTTTTGTCAATAAGTCCTTAACGTAGTTTTTCTGGATTGTTTCAGTGAACCCTGGCTGCTCTCTGGAAGACTTGCCAAAATGCTTTTGATTGATTCTGAGCAGTGCGATTGCTCAATGACGCTTTCAGGCATGTTATTTGATCTCTGCCTTTTGGTTTTGGACGTAGATGTTGACCCAAAGTTGTTTGATTTTCTTTGATTGGAGTGCGCTGCCACAAAACTGTTCTTTTATGTGTTATGACATGTACTGATCTAGCCTCTTTTGATCTAAATCCTTATAAATACATTTTCTCAAGGTTTTCTTGATGTAGCCTATAAGTCCTTTTTCTATAGATATAGCTTCTGTAGTATAACAAACACAATGTTCAGTTTCTGAGTGGGTGCGATCGTTTAGAACATATATTGTCTTCATTTATAAATGCGTTTTGTATACCATGTTCCTGTGGCAATTATATGTTCTAGACATGTAGTTGATATTCTTTTTCTCTAAAAGTGCATTACTTCCTTTCTTTTCCTTAATCCTCTCTATCAAACTTCTCAATTACTATGAGTCTTTTTTTCTTTGTGTCGTTTACAAAATCTTCTTTACTTTTCTAATTTAGCTACTATGTTGATTGCTATTGAATACCATTGCAATTTCTGTTAAGTCTTTTAAGAGAAGCAATGCAAGTAACCGATTTTACAGTGCTGGACTTCACAATGAAGCTCGTAGAGACTGGAGTGGAAACCGACACAGTTGTTGCCCTCGTTGTTTTCTCCCTTCAATATGTTCTTGTTAATCATGAGTTCTGGAAATATAAAGTAAAGCATGCTCGTTGGAAGGTGACAGTGAAGGTACTTGCTTATTTTACTGTGAAAAATTGTGTGGAACTGTCTTAGTAACACACTTGTTTAAGGCATGTATCTTTGCTTCCCAAGACAGCATGAGAATCATATGATATCTCATCGAATTTTTTCTTTTCCTCCTTTTTGCTTTAATCAATTCATGGCCATATGAGTAAACCTTCATATGTTGACATTTGAAGAGATCTACAACTATCAAGTCATTTTTCCTCTACTGAAGATTTTTTTTGATTTGCTCAACTATTAAGGCGATTGCACTGCTAGACCTCCAACTTTCTTTTTATACTTCAAAGACTACTGATTATAGTTCAATTTGTTCGTCGATAGGTGCTTGAAGTCGTGAAGAAATGTATTTGGGCAATTTCATGCTACAGAAAGCTGGGGAAAGTTGTTCATGATATTTTGCTTTGTGATGCATCCATCCATTCTGCACTTTTTCGAATTGTTTGTACGACTTCAGAGAGCTTAGAGGTTGAGTTTTCTTCCTTTTATATGAGAATCAAATCTTTAGCCCACCTCTTCATTTCTCTTCCCTTCTACCGTTTGTCAACAGAAGCTTCATGTCTCTCGTCTTTTCGATGTACTGGACATTGAGGGGCTACAACTATCTATATCACATGGGTTGGGTGTGCTTGGAAGTATGGTATCTGCTCTCTCAAAGGTATATTTAAGTGACTATTTGTTCGTAACATTGCTTATTTGGAAAATAATTTGTGAAATTGTTCATTTATAGTTGACCTAATTGATTAACTTTCAGTTTAGATTATTTGCAGGGGAGGGATATGTTGTACTAACCTGATGAGAAAGTAATTGTATTAATGGGTTTTAGGAAAAAATGACTTGTAAGTAATAATGTAGCAGATGGTCCAATCTACTTGGTGAATTCCTTAGTATGCCACCATGTGGATTGTCTCTGAAAATGCGTGTGCATGCGTTTCCAACAATATTTTGTCCTTTCATGCTCTTATTGTTGTTCTATGTTGATGTATCATCATCAACAATCTTAATATTGTGGTACTCTCATATGTCTGCGTGTGTATATGCATGTGCCCATTATATATGTCTGTATGTTTAGACAGCTTCCGCTCTATGTATATATGTATGGATGTATGTATGCTTACATATTTATAACAATCATAATGTCTTGATTGAATGTTTTAAAACTATGTAATATAATGCTATGATCTCTCTCTCTCTCTCTCTCTCTGGCTTTCCCACGCAGGCACATATCCTGTGGCTGCTTAAGATTATCCTGTTGATTATATATAAATATATAGAGTGAATACATTCCGGTCACTCTTGATATTGTTATTTGATGTTTAAAATTGAGTGATGCTATGTGTGAGGAAAATGACTTTTCCTTGGTCATCCTAATGCATGTCTTGACAGTTACCTTTTGAATTACATTCTGTTTCTCGGTGGCGGTTGGCAATTGATGTACTTTTGCTGCACGTGTGCTGCAAATCCCTGTTTCAATTAGATTATTATTATAATATTTTTGTTTGTCAGGACTCATCAAGTCTATCTGTGTTTCATCAAGCAATACTTTCACCGACAGTTAAGCCTATACCCGTGATCAATGCAGCCATATCATTGATGTCATATTTCCGCCATCCTGTAAGTTCTATTCCCTCAAAATCAAGAAGACTTATTCAACTATTTTTTTGCTTAATTTTGGTTTGTTAACTTTTCTCGCTTTAATAAAGTATTGCTACATCCCCATCCCCCACCCCCCTTGGCACAAGCAATTCTTCAAAGAGAAAGGGAGGCATTTGCTTTTTCAACTGAAAAATCTTCTGTAGCTGCATCTGTGTTAATAACAAGGACCTTTTTTTTTGCTACGTATGTGTGTTGTGTTTCTCCAGAATATACAGCTAGGTGCCGCGAAGTTGCTGTCTATGATATTTATTTCAGATTCCTCACAATTTTGTACATACAGCAACGCATGTCTTGGTTTAGACGATAAGCAGGTGAGGTCTGGGTTAATGAGTCTTTTCCTATTCTCTGATTGGAAGTTAGCTATTTGGCTTAAGTGGACAGTCTTTTTGCAGGTGGCCAATTTTAGGAGATCCATTTGCAGTATTCTTTCTGATCAATCACCTTGGAATGAAGAAATCATTGCCGCTACACTGCAGCTCCTCACGTCAGCTGCACTTAATGAGGTTTGGTGTGCTTGATTTACCCCCTTAAAGTTTAAAGTAACGATTTCTTTGGTGCAATGGCATCACATCCAAAGTCCGAGGAATTTGCTGGATATTTATTTTTCAAAGGTTTCGTACTTGTATTCAGGTTTCTTGAAGCAAGTAGCGTAGTTAGGGTAATGGCAGATTGTAATATTTCTTTATACGTTTTTGGCCTCACAATTCTGTCTAAATCAGTTGCTACTCTGGATTAAAATATATTAGAGAGATCTCTTCAGAGTACGTAAAGTCAGGTTGACCAGATTCTGGCATGTTACGTAGATAACTACAATCGGCATACTTGCAAATGAACTGCATGTAATCTGTTTGTCGGCAAAATGGCTATTTATGTTAGGAGTATACAAACATGCGATACTGACCAACCCAATGTTACAGTATATATACCAAACTGCGAAAAACGCTGCATTCAAATACCGAAACTAGTTTCAGAGTTGTATTATGGTAACCGTATTGATACCGATACCAAAGTATTATATTTAAACATATCTAGGTGTTTAACATAGAAATATATTTGTTGTATTTGGTGAATCTGAAGTTGCTCACACAACTTATAAAACTTAGGCTGGGTATTTGTTTTTCTCAAATGTTGTTGATAATGGTGAATGATATCTGAGATAATGGTTGAATGATTGCGTACTTATGGGCCACAAACCAATATTACTCCTCTCCCCCCCCCCCCCCCCCCCTCCCCCTCATATTTTGTTTTTAGAGAATTATTTTAATTTCACTGGGTCACTTTTGATGTTTAAAGCTTACACTTTGCAGCCTGGTTTTGTCATCACTCTCATAGCGTCGAAAGAGTACCTGAGTTCTCACTTGCACAATGCTGACAGTGAACATCAGTCCAGTAAAACTGAGCTTAAGTTTTTAGATTCCAGTGACGAAAGTCTTTTGGATAAAATATTGCAGTACATCAGGAAATCTGAAGATTTACTGAAAAGGTGTGTTCCCATATTGTTTCTCATTTATTTAGTTTCATGCATGTCTTAAATTCTGAAACACGACTGAGACATGATTCTTGGGATTACCTTTCAGCAAACCAAATACGCTCCTAAGCAGTTTGAATTTCCTGAAGGCTCTGTGGCAAGGTGGTCTGCAGTTTGGAAAAATCTTGGAACTGTTTAAAATCTCAGACAACTTTTGGAAGCAATTGACCAAGTCCGTCATGGTCGTCACTGGCAAACAAGATAGTCCCGAGAATCCCCAGAAGGAGCTTCAACGTCTGGGTTATAGGTATCAATATCTATCAAATGTATTGGATATACTGGGTAATGAGATTTTCCTGCAAAAGAAATCGTTGCACGGTGAGCTACTCCTAAACCAGAATGATAAAAAAGAGAATTCCAAAATCTCAAGAGATGATAGTCTTACTTCGCTGAAGGAGATTATATCAACCTGGTGTAAGAGTTCGTCATTAGGTGACCTGATCAAAACATGTGTTTCTTGTGAATATGATAGCAGCAGTCACTTGCATGCTAAGGTGAGCTATCCATGCTTTCCCTCGTGTTGCTGCTGCTGCTCATCCTTTGATTTGTTCAAGATTAACTGTGTATCCGCCATGCTTCTTTTACGTAATTAACCAATATATCTATTGTGGACAATGTTTATGTTAACCGAGATCTGCATCTTTAATGTTGGACTTTGCAGGTTGCTGCTTGTTTATTTGTTGTGCATGTGATGGTGAAATTAAAAAGTGGTGACTCAGGAAGTTTATCCGTGTCGCTGATTGAAAGAGTTGTTTTATTGTCAAATAAGGTTTTCTCCTCCTTCTGTTTTACTCTAATCGCTGGTGAAGTTTTATTCTTTATACAGAATTATCAAGTTAATTACCGAAACTCAGGAAAGTGTTAGAAAGTCCAAGAATCTTTTGTCATTTCGTGTGTATTAGAACTTCAGATGAGAGTAGATATGAGAATAGTTCTCTTTTTGAAATAAAATGAATGCATTTTGTTCATTCTCGTGGTAATTTGAGGACAAAGCTTCTTTGTTGTGATTATGCACCTGCTGCTGCTAGAAATGCATGCAGTAATTCATTTTGTTTAACATTTTTTTCAATACTTATAACCTTGAGAAATAACTTCTTTACTTGTATGTTCTTACATGCAGTTGTGCAAGTTGCCAGCATTTTCTGAGCTGCTAACGCAGTACGCAGAGCGTGGTTACAGGTGCCTAACATGTTATTTTTCTATTAAAGCACCAACTGTGATAAAACTATTTTTGTAGTCCTGAGCAGTATGTCTGTACACGCGTGGTTTTTTTAATAATCATTGCTGCCCGTTTCCTTCTTCTTCATGCTGTAATATCTGGCTCGGAAGAAAGAAAAAAAGATGACTTGGTTTTTGCATTTGAGTCGTTTCATCTAACTGGCCCTAGATTTACACTTCATTTTTTATATATATTAATGCTGTCTGGGGTCAGAGAACTTCTCTATTCACACTTTGTACTTTGAGGGGTGTACTTTGAGAGGCTAATAGCAACTTTGCCCTGGCTTTCAAGCACAAGGACGATATCTATATAACCATGATTGTGTTTGTGCTATTTCAGTAACTGCTTAATTATGCGTTGGCTTATTCTTTGTGTGCCCTTTAGGTTTGTGTATATGCTATTGCACATTTGAGATTTAACTAGAAAGATGCACGGCAGATTGACTCAGTTTATGCTGATCTTACCCATGGTCTACTGTCTCAGGGTTTTAGAATTAGTCTGTCCTTGTTCTTTTTTCCCTCTTAATTTTACTTTTTGGATTTTAGTGGAGGACAAGAGTTGGAGAGTTTAATTCTCAGCGATCTACTTTACCAGATCGAAGGAGAGTTTGGAGGCCGTCAGATCGACAACAGGTTGTTTAAGGAGCTGTTCCAGTTTTTGCTTGATTCCGAGTTTCTGGATACTTACAAGTGTGAGCACAATGATGATCTTGTAACAAGCACAGTGGGCACTCAGTTTTATGACTGTACCCGACTTAGAGCAGATATGGGTTTAGAAATGTGGGACTTGTTAGACTGGAAAGCATCTAAGGAAGTTGCAGAATCTATGCTCCTTCGCTTGGAAAACGTGAATTTAGTAATGGTGTACTCAGGTTCCAAACTCTCAGCTTTAAGAGGGATAATCACTCTATTGTATATGCATGATGACAATGTAAGTTCCACACTTCTTGACATTGCTGAGTTATGAGTACTTTCTAATGAATAAAGTGTTTTTTTCTTTTTTTCTTTGCTTTTTCTTTTGGCATAACAGCTTTGGAAATATTCGCATGCGTATTATCACATTACTTACTGAAAGTATCATATCTGCTCATACTCGGTTGCATGCTTTTGGTTATTTTCCAATTTGTTGTTATGTATAGAGGAATTTGTCTCACATGGACTCGAATATTTGCAGTTAACCAATAATGAAGCTTCGACTGGGCTGAAACTCACCGAGCAAGTAGTTTCAATATGCCTCGACCATGTATGCCAATGTCTTCAAGCCACAATAGAATCTTTGATTCCTAACCCTGATGCTAGTGAAAATATTCTTGATATCCTTACCACTCAGGCAGAGCTACTTCTTCTACTGCTAAGATCCATAAAGAATAGTTCTTCTCAACACACTGTCTTAAGGACTTCAGGCTACGGTCTGAAAGTATTGTGCGGCTGTCGATTATCAGTTGGTGTTGCAGCTGCGAAGAAACTTTTTCTTATGTTGATTATTAGTTTGGTCAAGTTGACTTGCAAGGATTCAGGTGTGGTAAGTGCGGTCGAATTTGTTGAGGTCTCTGCTGAGGTCTCAAATGCAAGTTTGGGAATTATACCAATTCTTTGCAACTGCATTGAGCACCCTGATCATTGTACCTTGTCCTTGATTGCTATTGACTTGATATTAAAAGGTTTCTCAACCCCTGGCACTTGGTTTCCCATTGTACAGAAACATCTCCCGTTGCATCACATTATTCAAAAGATTCGAGATATAACTTTGGGCGACATGGTTTCAGTTATATTAGAATTTCTTTTGAACCTTGCTTGTGTGAGACAGGGGGCTGAGATGCTTTTAAATGGCGGTATAATTTCATCTCTCCAGAAGTTATGGTTCGACTTTTCTGAAGGTGGGTCTTTCTCTGTGGTTCAAAGCGAAAGAAGTTTCTCCAACATATCTGACAAAACGGATAAGCCTCAACCTATTTGGGGACTCAGCTTGGCTTTGCTGACAGCAATTATTCAATCTTTAGGAGGTACTTCTTCCGCTAGTACTGTGGAATGTGTGATGGTCTGCATATTGGTTGAGAATGCTCCTTTAGCTTCGTATTACCTGAGTGCACCGGATTTTCCATCTGATGGTCATGAGAAGAAAAGAGCTCGTGCGCTGAGGTCAAGTAATACCTTAACTGAGCTTAAAGAAACACAAAACACTTTGGTTCTAGTCAATGTCTTGGCAAGACATTGGAACTCGTGGAATAAAGTATTGAAAGATGTGGAGTCACAGATAAGGGAAAAAAGTATCCATTGGTTAGCATTCATTAGCCGGGCAAATCAGAAACCTGGGGAATCTAATTGGAGAGATTCTCCTCTTTTGTGTCATCCTGTGCTCAAAGAAGAGTTTGAATGGCAAGAGCGGCCATCATTCGTAAAAAGCCAACATGGTTGGTTTGCTCTGTCAGCTCGTGGTTGTAGGTCCAACCCAAATTTTGCCTCCATGCCGTCTAGGTCAACTGCTCTTGTCATCAGAGATCAATCTAACGGCAATGCTGATTTATCGTCTCAGACACATTTTTCAGACATGGTTGCAATTGAAATGTATAAAATAGCAGCTCTTCTTTTGAAGTTCTTATGTATGCAAGCCGTAAGTGCTGCCAGAAAAGGAGAGGATGTTGGTATTGTTGACCTTGCACATTTTCCCGAGCTTCCGATGCCTGATATCTTACATGGCTTGCAGGTAAGTGACTATCGTTGCTCTACTTGATGAGCTCTTCTTTTACCATATTTTGGCTAACACTTGCGTCATAATTTGTGACGTTTTAGATGGATGCATGTCTCTTTCTTGTATATTCTGATTTAAGATAGGGATAGTTATAATTGCAGCCTCAAAATTTGGTCTAATAACAGAAACTTTTCCTATTGTTTGAATACTTAAAATAACATTCCTGAATTGTATGAGCAGTATAGATAACTCTTCTAAAGTTTGAATTGTGGCAGCAACACTTCCATTTGAAGTTTATATAACATTGCATACATATATATGTACGTATATGTGTATATATATATATGTCGATTTCTAAATTCATGGGCAAAGATTCTGTGATTAGATGAAAGTTTCTGTAATTACCCTTGAAATCATTTTCTCTGCAGTATTATTGGCCATAGCAATGATGTTTTGTTTTCTGCTTGCGTCTGTGCGCATTTTGAGTTGGTTTCGTTGACCTTTTATGATCTAACCATCTATAATTCCCTTGCTGTTGGGACTATTAGGATCAGGGAATGGCCATCGTCACCGAATTGTGCGAAGCTGGCAAGATGAAGCAGCTTTCACCTGAAATAAAAGATGTCTGTCGCTTACTACTACACATCACGGTCATGGCATTGTATTTGGAGTTCTCCGTCATTCAAATTTGTGCCATACGGCCCGTATTAGGTCACGCGGAGACGTTCGCCAAGGAACTTCGGTTGCTTATTAGAGGTACCATTCCAACTAGTTTTCTCACCTTGTATAGATAGATAATTTCAGGTTTTGATTTGACGTTTTCAAGTGCTGAAGAATAATAAAAGTTTTTTGATTCTTTGCTTGAATTTGCAGCAACGAGGGGCCATGTATTCCTAAAAGAGCCGTTGGAGGACTTGAAGGAAATTGTATCATTTGTGTATCCCGAGTTGTTACAAGCAGAATCCTTGTTTTGATATAGCTGGTGTAATTAAGTGTTACTATATCTTTTTGTTGTAAAATTGTAATCTTTTGTAGACAAATGAAGATTATAAAAGTGCTAGAACGAGCCATTTGCTTGGTTGCAAAATATTGTCGCTTCTCTTTCAATATATTTTTAAAATACTAAAATCTCAAAAGCGATTTGTAGAACAACGTACCTGTAGTGCTTATTTTTGACAAGCAAAGTAAACGACAGTGATGTTACCACCAAAATGAGAATGATGTGAATCAAAAGTTATCTTGTGCAGAAAAAATAAATAAAATCAAAAGTTATCAAGTTATTTTTATAAGCAGATGTAAATACTATTTTAGAGTCTTCTCCTCTCTTAACATCTTATTATCTGTCAAAGTAGTAGCATTAAAGGGAAATTTCCGAACTCGTCTTTTATTATAAGAAAATTTATGGTGATGAATTTCTTTTTGGATAGTACTTTGCCGTACTACTGTTTTCTGTAATTGGTGCTAGAAACTATTTTGTACTATTTTGCCTGAGTTGTGTGGTGCAAACAATAATCAACATCATATATCTTTGAAATTATAAGAAAATATTCTCTTAATAATCTCATATTCATTTTCAAAAGGAAAAAAATTTCTCATATTCAAATGCCAAGAAACTGTATAATTCATATCAAATTAGTAATTCAAAAAACTACATTAAAAAATAAATGAATATTGACAAAAGCAAAATTACCCTTACGCGTGGCTAAAAATCACACCAAATCCAAAAGGAATCCTCCACAAACCTCCACCGCATATGCCTCCTATAACTCAACCACAGTAACCCAAACCCTAACCACAGTTACCTCCCCTAACCAGGATCCTTCCACGAGTCCCCCCACCAACGGCCACGATCCCCCCTCACAACGGATAAACACCTCAACCCCCCCTATATAAACCCTCACCCCCACACCCAAAACCCTAACAACACTCACAAAAATCTCACACAGTAACAAAATCCCCTTCAGATCTAACCAAACAAACAATGGCGAACCCTAAGGTCTTCTTCGACATGTCCGTCGGCGGCGCCCCTGCCGGCCGCATCGTCATGGAGCTTTACGCCGACGTGGTCCCCAAAACCGCCGAGAATTTCCGCGCTCTCTGCACCGGCGAGAAAGGCAAAGGTAGATCCGGCAAGCCTCTCCACTACAAAGGCTCCTCCTTCCACCGCGTGATCCCCGGATTCATGTGCCAGGGAGGCGACTTCACCGCCGGAAACGGCACCGGAGGAGAATCGATCTACGGCACAAAGTTCGCCGACGAGAATTTCGTGAAGAAGCACACCGGTCCTGGAATCCTCTCAATGGCGAACGCCGGTCCCGGAACCAACGGATCGCAGTTTTTCATCTGTACGGCGAAGACTGAGTGGCTCGACGGGAAGCACGTGGTGTTTGGACAGGTGGTTGAAGGTTTGGATGTGGTGAAGGCGATCGAGAAGGTTGGATCGGGGAGCGGAAAGACCTCGAAGCCAGTTACGATCGCTGATTGCGGTCAGCTTTGAGTGATATTTGGTTGAGTAGTGGTGGTGGTGTGTGGATCTGGTGGTGGTGGTGGTGTTTTTAGGGTTATGAGTTTGTTTTGTTTTGGAGTATTGAGTCTGTGTCGTGTTTATCGATTATCGTCGTTGTGGTTTCGTGGTGGTGTCGTATCGTGTTCGAGTGTTTTCGGATTTTATGAAATAAGAACAATTTCGTGTTTATGTTGCTTGTGTGGATGATATTTTGCTATGTTATTGTTTGCTTACAGATCTGATTAGCATTCAGTTTACCGTGCATCGATGTTTTACTGGATTATTATGCGTAGCAGTGTGATTTTAATTAGTGATGATGATGATGATGATGATCTGATTCTGTTGTGGATTGTTTATTGATTATCATTGTTCGTGGTGGTGTCGTGTTGTGTTCGAATGTTTGGATTTATGAATTAAGAGCGAATTTGTGTTTATCGATTATCGTAGTCGTGATTTGTGGTAGTGTCGTGTTTGATCGTGTTTGAGTATTTGGATCTTATGTGTTTATGTTGCTTGTGTTGTGTTTACTGGATTATGTTTTACTTTGTTATTGGTTGCTTACGGATCTGATTGATTGTGTTTCAGCTTACTGTGCTTCGTTGTTATGCTTATCAATGTGATTTTACTTGGTGATTATCAATTGTCGTCGTTCGTGGTGGTGTCGTGTCGTGTTCGTGTATTCGGATTTACGAACTGAGAGCGGTTTCTTGTTTATGTTGCTTGTGCTTTTTGGTTGTGGATTGTGTTTTGCTTTGTGGATCTTCAATTTTACTGAGGATGATTGTGCTTATCAGTATTGGTTTTACCAGATTCGAGTGTAGTTCAAGTTCACTGGATAGAGTGGATCTTCTTCCATTCATCTGTAGGTAATTGATATTAATTAGAGGATTGGATCTGATTTTGTCGAATTTTATGCTTAGCCAAGATTCGAATGAGATATTTGAGTCACAAAAGTGTGATATATTTATATTTTATTTATCAAGTTTCTTCTGGCAATAAAAAATGTGGATATGTTGGGAGTTGGTGGGGTTAGATATTTATTTTTTGGTTGACCAAGTCATTTGTTCTGTCATTTTGTAAGATAAGAGTAGCAGGGTTGAACTTTCGTTTGTTTTATTCGTAAAAGCTAAATAAAAGATGCAACCAAAGTAATTTAATACAGTATTTATATTAATGATATAGTGAGTTAGATTCAAACTATGAAGGAAATTTCCCTTTACTGAATTTATTATTATATGTTCTTAAACAAATTGATTCGTTCACGCGTGAATTACACCAATCGTTCTTATTATTTGAGAAAAGGAGGTTTCAAATAAATTTGTGTTTCGATTGAGATCACATTCTTGTCAAATGTAATTATATGAATGTTACACTGGTGATCGACGGCCAACTGTTTTAAGTTTTAACTAATGTCGAGGGGTTTCTTGGTTATCCAACTATTTTGGTACATACAATCACGAGTGAAACTTAGTGATATTTGCACCTGGCACCATTTAAGCAACTATGATTAGAGACTATACTGTAAGAGCATCACAAAAAATTATTGGTGATATTCGCATCGGACACCATTCAAGCTACTGTTGTCAGAAACATTCATGTATGAGTGTTTCATGAGAAACCTGGTGATCATTGAATTCTGCGGTTACACTTTTCCATAAGAGTCTTGGACAAAATGATACGTATTCGCATACTTAGAACATAGACCTTGATGCGAGAGGTTAGATACTCATTGTGGAAGGTTTGAGACAAAAGAAAGACACAAAGGTGGATGGACATAGACCTCGTTGTAAGAGGTGGGAGATTAAAGATTGACCATAGTACTATTTTGGTCTTATTTCGTCACGGTAATAGAACACAGTAAAATAATACAATTGAGATATAAACCAAAATAATGTTATCTAACTTTATTATCGGACTGACTTGGTCCGAAACACCTATTACAAGCTTACTAGGTTGAATAAACTAATTACAAGATAACTGTAACGTGTCGAATCCTAGGCGTTCGATGCTGATGTATCGAATGCCTGTTCGATATGAAATGTATAATAAGGGTTCAATGCTCAACTCAAGGGTATCGAATCCAAGAGATTCGATATCACTTTCCATATCGAATTCAATATCACTTTTCGTATCGAATTCGATGCGTACTTCGTCGTATCGAACGTACCGAATTAGGTCCAATCACGTGTTGAATGGAAACCGTTCGATCCAATACGTCTCGAATGAACAATGATTCGATGTTGACTGTGCTGAAGTGATTCTCCAATTAAAACGTACACGAATTACAGGGGGACGGGCTATATATAGCAACCGTCCCGTGGGTCCCAATGCCAGATGCGGAAAGCGCATCGAATCATACCAATTCGATGCGTGATTCGATGTGCGCATCGAATATATTCTGTTCGATGCGGTTATGGGCCGACCCAATATACAAGTATTGGGCCAATCGTAAAATATACCCATCACATAGTCCCCCCAGTTTGGGAGACGATGTCAATCAGAGCTCGATTTCCAAACTTAAATAAAGGCTGGACTGCGGTGGAAAATTCATTATGCTTCTTGCGCGTTTAGTTTTCGAGGTAAAGCGCATCAAACAGATGTAATTCGATGCGGCCCGTATCGAACAACATAGATTCGATGCCCTTGGCATCGAACCGTGAGTGTTCGATGCGATGCCTTAGCCTTTTTTTTAAGACCTAACATGTGATATTTATGATGTTTATCTTTGCTTTTTAATATTTTACATTTTGTCGCTGTTTATCAGATCAATTAATCAAGCAAAAGCTTTCTCCTGGAAATTCAGTTAAGGTAAATGATATGCCCTTATTTATTAGATTTTATCTTTTCAATAAGTTAATTTTTATGCATGTTTGAGAGATATGTGAGAGCCTAGAGTGACGTGTTCGTCCTTAGTCAGCCTTCGTTTCTTTTTAATTTATTTCAGTTCGTTCTCGTCAAAGATGGTGAATAGTGAGTCAACGTTTGGGAGTGAGTCAAGTAGTGGCTCGAGCTCCAGTTCGATTAATATGGTGAGCCCACCTAATGCTCATGCGGGTTTGAGCACAGTCGTAGTAGATGAAGTTGAGTTAATAGATATAGAAACTATTGGTTCACCCGGCGGGTAACAATCCCGATGCAAACGCTGAACAAGCAGCGCCTAAAGTTGAAAACGATAATTCGCCAGCATCATCCTCCTGGGATAATCGTGCTCCCAACGAGGCCGGCGAAGACGTAGATTATATCAACAGGGAGTTTGATGATTACGTTGAGGTTCCAGGAATGGCCTATGACCTGTACGTTTCCCGCCTTCAACATAGTCGTAAGGGGATCCGCGAGAAATTCGACATACCTAATAGGTATAAAATCATTCTCCCCTGGCCAAATGATCGGATGCATACCCCACCGCCCGTGCATATGTTGTGTTTGTCGTTCACCTCCTCAATGGTCTTCGCTTTCCAATCTCCTTCGAATTAAGATGGCTTCTGAGGAAGATTAATCTCGTGCCCGTCCAACTCACGCCAAAATCTTCTGGGAACTTGATTGGCTTCATCATTGTTATGAAAGCGTTGCGCCAACCACAAAGTCCCAATGAATTCTACGCACTGTTCGAGATTGCGAGG
Organism: Linaria vulgaris; assembly: GCA_948329865.1. Lineage (NCBI taxonomy): Eukaryota > Viridiplantae > Streptophyta > Magnoliopsida > Lamiales > Plantaginaceae > Linaria > Linaria vulgaris. Next base: position 6,896,869 of record OX415251.1, read on the forward strand.
TGGGAAGAGGGATTTTATCATATTAAAGCATAAACGCATCGTAAGTTCTTGAATGGTGGGGCGACCAGATACGGGAAAGATTAGAAGCGACGATATCTTTATATCGAGGAGAGCTATGAAGGCGAGTTTAAGCAATACCGCCGTGAATGGTATAACGGTGCAAGGGTAATGATACCCGCTGGCATTTCTACGACATCATATGATTGCGAGTTCATCCCAAATTTAGTTCGGGAACATCAATTTGATGTCAAAAAATTAGTAGAAAGTTGAGTCCTCTCGTTAGTTGGCTTGTCCCCAGTGAAATATAACGGGGAGATGGCAAATTAGTAGAAAGTCGATGTCAATATGCGTTCCTTTTGTATTTTATCGTATTAATATCTTTCTTGCCCCTATAGGTTTCTGCTCAGCAGAAAGTGGAGATCGCCGAAAAATTTCTTCGGAGCAACACCTTCCGAGAAATTAGCAATCGCCGAGGCGATCTCGAAGCTCGCAAGGCTCAAGTTCTGACTGCCCGTCAATTTTATGCGACGCAGTACGTCCGTGGCGGTTTTAAACCGGATTGGTTGAGCCTGTCTCTGGGGCCCAATCGAGAACCTCTGCCGCCTCAAACAACTTCTGAGCCTGCAGATCCTAACGAGTTCGTCTCTCTGCTCGAGAATGACAATCTTGTCCTCCAGGGACTCTCACCACCGCCTCCGATGCCTGATCCGTATCCCTCATCTGAGGATGAGGAGGAAAATTGAGGCTGCAGCCCTAAGGCATTTCTTTCTTTGTATGCTTATAAACAATTTTTAATTTAGTTTTATCTGTGGCGCTACATCGCCTTTATGTGTTTGAACAATTTGATGACTAGCAGTATTGCGTTTTTGAATTCTCGTCTTGAGTTGCTTAATTACCTAAGCTCATATTTGTTTTCTTTTATTTTAATTTTCTGTATTACTTTATTTTGACAACCTGCCGGTTCTTTATATTCATTGAAAATTGTTCATTCTGCGATGAAGTGTTGAATAAAGTTTTTTCCTACGAGGTTATAATCGTCCTGTTTGTTATTATTCCATCTAGGAAAAGGTTTTGCTTGTCGTTTTAGACATAGTACTTATACTTTCGTTCAGTCGTTGTTACTCGCCTCTTGAGAGCTTCGTTCATGTGCTTTCGAACTGTGGGTTTTAAATAGCACTTACAGTTTTATATGTAGTGTACGTTCCTTGCTTGTTTTTCCAAGCAGTCGTGGTAATAGTTGCCACTCCGGAGAGAACCGTTCATCCCTCCTCGTCATTTTTGTGAGATTCCGAGTGTCTTGTGGTACAATAGATAGAATCTTCATCCCTCCCTAGTGTCCTTTGGGAATTGCGGTATCTCGTATCACATTGGGTAGAGTCTCCGTCTTTCTTGATTGTCTTTCTGGGAATTGCGGTATCTCGTGCCACATTGGATAGAGTCTCCGTCTCTCTCGTTCTTCCAGAGATTTTCGGTATCTTGTGCCATGATGGACAAAGTCTCCATCCCTTTCGTTGCCTCTGGCTTTTTACAGTATCTCGTGCCACGATGGACAGAGTCTCCATTCTTCTCGTTCCTCTAGGGATTTTCGGTATCTCGTGCCACGATGAACAGAGTTTTCGTCCCTTTGGTTGGCTTTGGCTTTTTTTGGTATCTCGTGCCACGATGGACAGAGTTTCCGTTCTTCTCGTTCCTCTAGGAATTTTTGGTATCTCATGCCACGATGGACAGAGTCTCCGTCCCTTTCGTTGCCTCTGGCTTTTTTTGGTATCTCGTGCCACGATGGACAGGGTTTTCGTTCTTCTCGTTCCTCTAGGGATTTTTGGTATCTCGTGCCACGATGGACAGAGTCTCCGTCTCTTTCGTTGCCTCTAGCTTTCTTCAGTGTCTCGTGCCACGATGGACATAGTTTTCATTCTTCTCGTTGCCTCTTGGACGTTATGTCTTGCGCACAGTTTTATCATGCAGATTAGATGAATTTTACATAAATTGATTGATTAAGAGGAAGCTTTTTGAAAAAAAAAATAAACCGAATCCGATTATGTGAGCAGATCGGAGCATGAGTTACAACTCGTTCACCCTGATTTCCTTTGTCGCCTTCCAGACTCATGTTCTGGGAGTTCCTGTTTCAAGTTTATACATGTTTGCCCCTCATGCTTGTCATAGCAGAGGGGACGAATAAATATTGTTCAAAATATTCAAAATACTAAGGACTCTTATAAACTGGAGTGGAACCTTTTAATCAATGTGCTCCATTTGCCCAAGAGCCAATGCCCTTGCTGCGTCTTCTTCATGTTGTCGCCGCGTCCGGAGCGAAGTTACGTAACACTTCCAACCTTCGATATGGTCTGCTATGACTTCGCCTGTACCGGAAAGGGTTGGAAATTTTACCATTTGATGATAGGTCGACGGTAACACTCGGAATGCATTCAGCGCCGGTCTTCCTATGATTCCGTTGTATGCGAAATGCATGCCAACGATCACATAGTTCTCCAGAAGTGTCTTTCTCTGTGGCGCTGTACCCAATGATGTTGGGAGCTTAAGCATTCCTAGTGGTACTATCTCTGGACCTCCAAATCCATCAAGAGATGTTCTCACTGGTTCCAGTATCTGGTTATTCAATCCCATTTTAGCCAATGTAGAACTGAACATCAAATTTACAGAGCTTATGTGGTCCACTAACATCTTAGTTACTCCATAATTAGCTATATCCACAGTTATTACCAGAGGGCAATTTAAATTTGACATTTGTATAGCATGTGCGCTCAGTTTTCGTAGGTCTGTTGTAGAGAATGTGACTTCCTCATGTGGCATATCTTCAATTCTTAGTATACTAGCCATATTGACAAAGTTATCCGACTCGACCAGCCTCGTGATCCTTCTCCGGCCGTTGGTGGAATCCGCTCCCCCCAGTCCTCCTGATATCATATTGATCATTCCTTTCCTCGTGTTTCCATCTTCAATCTGAGGATACTCGAAAAGATGCGGTTCATCGACCATCCTTTGCTTATCCTTTCTGGGGGACGGAATTCTCTTTCTGTTGAAATTATTTTCTTGTTCTTACACCTTCTTAACATACTCCACGAGTTTGCCATCCTTTACTAATCGTTCAATTTCATCCTTCAAGTTTATGCAATCTTCAGTATCGTGACCCTTCTGATTGTGATACTTACAAAATTGATTCGAAAACCTTGTAGCTTTGGATTCCCTCATTGGTTTAGGATCCTTTAACCAACCTTTTCTCTTTGATGTCCCAAAGACTGTCATGATGTGAGCATTTAGTGGCGTGTACCGTCTAGGCGAACTCTCCCGGTGTTTATAATTCTTGCTCTTGTTGTTATAGTTATTACGGTTGTGATCTTCTCTACCTCTTTCTCTATCTTTCACGGCCGCAATAACACGTACTTTAGTTGCCATCATTTCCTCAAAATGAACCACCTCCTGTGTTATTTTGTTGATCTCTTCGATGGTGGTGGGCTTGCGTCTGAGTAGGTCCCCACTGAACATTGTGTTGGTGGTTGCTCGGAATAGTATTCTCACAATCATCTCTCCACACGGGCTATCAAACCTCAACATCTCCGTATTGAAACGTTTCATAAAGTCCTTCAGACTTTCATTAGCTTCTTGTTTCATCGTATAGAGATGGGAGTGATCCAAAACCAATCTAGCTTGACAGAAGAATTGATCTTCAAACATTTTTCTCAATTGGTTGTAGCTTTTGATCAGTCCTGGAGAAATCCGATTAAACCAATCCATAGCTACTGCTAACAGAGTTATTGCAAATATCCTGGCTTGGATATTGTCTTCAAAGCCGTATAGGGACATTTTCATATCCAAGTGAAAAAAGATGATCTCGGGGATCAGATTTACCATCGTAAGTTTTCAGGTCCAGAATCTCTTCCCCTTGTCCCAAAATCTCTGATTATATTGCTTGACAAAATGGGTTGCGGTTTGAAGTATTGTCCACCAGTGCCATCTGCCCTTTAATTATTGCTTTCTCTTTCTCCAGCCTTTCGATTTTCTGGCCATTTTGTCACGATCTCTCCTTGATTCATGACCATCTGGATGCCTCCTATCATCCCTATCTTCTCTCCTTTTTGTTTCTTCCCTTAGATTTCTTTCCTCATCATGCTCCCTTATGGAGTCTTGACTCTCCGAACGTTTCCTATCGTCCCTATCTTCTTTTCTTCTCAGTTCAGTAATGCGGTCTTCCTCCTTTTCTTTTTCTCTTCTCTCACGGTGCCTTTTTGATTGCACCTCGACAGAAACTAACTTCCTTCCCTGATCATCACGAGTAGACTTTCCCTTACTTTGCATTTCCTCTGATGCATGTTTACTTCTTCTGTCAGGATTTTTCTTTCCCATTTCCTCTCAGTATTCTGGCAGTGGAACCTTGTTCCCTTAATACCTCTGGATGTTCAATAGGTGGTGGTGTCAATACGGGCGGTGCACGAGTCAACACTTCGGCTAATGCGGCTTTTGCCATCGCCATGAGTTCATTCTTCATATTGTTTGGAATCGAAACACTCGTCGTCGTTGCCCTAGTTGCACCTGCTTCAGTGCCCGGTGCCTCCACACCTTGAAGTCCTTGAATTTCTCTTCTTGTAGGTGTTGGTACTGCCGCGGGTACTGCTGACGATTCCGCATTGTCCGGCGTTATCTGTTCAGGCGTTATCCGTTTAGCTTCTTCCATAGTTCCTTCTACAGCTCTACTACGGGACCGGGTAACTCTAGACGTCATGCCTAATAAACTAATAAACCTTAGTGTTCCCACAGACGACGCCAATATTATGGTCTTATTTGGTCACAGTAATAGAACACAGTAAAACAATACAATTGAGATATAAATAACCAAAATAATGCTATCCAACTTTATTATCGGACTAGCTTGGTGCGGAACACATATTACAAGCTTACTAGGTTGAATAAACTAATTACAAGATAACTGTAACGTGTCGAATCCTAGGTGTTCGATGCTAACGTATCGAATGCCTCTGTTCGATATGAAATGTATAATAAGGGTTCGATGCTGAACTCAAGGGTATCGAATCCAAGAGATTCGATGCGTACTTCATCGTATCGAACGTACCGAATTCGGTCCAATCACGTGTCGAATGGAAACTGTTCGATCCAATACGCCTCGAATGAACAGTGATTCGATACTGACTGTGCTGAAGTGATTCTCCAATTAAAACGTACACGAATTACAAGGGGACGGGCTATATATAGCAATCGTCCCGTGGGTCCCAATGCCAGATGCGGAAAGCGCATCGAATCATACCAATTCGATGTGCGCATCGAATATATTCTATTCGATGCAGTTATGGGCCGGCCCAATATACAAGTATTGGGTCAATCGTAAAATATACCCATCAAGTACCATGGTCCGTTTTGTATATTTTTTATACAGTTTATAGTTATTTGCGATTCATAAATTCTCTTTTAAAAAAAATTACTCAAAATTTTATAGGTATTTCATTATTGTTTTTTATTTTTGCAATCCAAGTAAAAATTTTTGATCTACAAACTTTCAGGCTATAACTTTATTGGCTTGTGCATCGTAATGAGTACACAGGTGCCTCATAAGAGTGTAGGTTCTTACAAACCAAATGAAAGTTGAGAATTCATGAACAAAAGATCGCCACGACAATTTTTAGTCAGAGTTGGAGTATCCAAGTAGTTGAAACTTGAAATAGTAGATACTACGCAACATAAATACTGAAACGCAACGCCTTTCTCATATAGATATTCTGTCCTTTCTTGGTTGTCAAAAGAACTTTTATTGGAGTGCAACACGTCTTGCTCAAATATATAAATACTTCTTTTATATATAACTATTTCTTTTTAGGATCTATGTAGCTAATATATCACACCGAAGTACCAAAGGTCAGTCAAAGTTGTTTGTCATAATAAAGTATATGATATCTTTTCTTTTCTTTTTTGATAGAATAAAGTATATGATAGCAGCAAACATAATTTTGGGTGGCGTATAGAATCAAATAAAACCCAGGTCCATGCTTCGGAGAATCTAATTCTGAATTTGAGGTCCCTAAATTACATCTATTAATTTTAGAATAATCTTTGCTCATAATCATACAATAAAGAAGCCTAAAAAGAAATTGAAAAAGAGAAAAATAGTGCGTTTTTAGCGGTTCCATAAATCACAATTGTTAAAAGAAAAGGATGTGGCGCGCCACCTCCGATTGTTTTGTGGCTCACACATTTGTCGTGACGTAGATTTGATTTTACGCATCTCATCCACGTTTTATCAATGGGGCCGTCTAACCCACTAGAACTGTCTCTCTAATAATTGACTTGACCCAAAAAGAAAAGCACCAAAAGCATTTTGGAATATAACTTTTAGTTATATATATATATATATAATCTTTAGGAAGTATTACTTGCTAATGCAACAGTGTTGTGAGATAACTTTATTTTTCTATTATTATTTCAAGAAATATGATGAAAAGACAGAGATTACATCGGATGTGAAGAAGATACTTTACCACTGCACCAACATGAAATTAATATTAATTGATACACTAAGGGCTCGTTTGGTTATTGGGTTGGGATTGTGTCATTTAGGACTCGTTTGCTTTGCCCAATCAAACCAAATTATATTAATAGTCATAGCTATAAGGTCGTTTGCTTCACATTACTAATAATGGGGTTGTCCTACGTGGCGGTCTTATTGGGGTATTAATAATTGGGTACCCCCTCCCCCCAATTATTAATACCCCCAATTAAGCCTAATAAGGATTAATTTCATGGACCTAAATACCCCCATCTTTTTAATTTATTAGACTAAAGTATCCTTGTAGGTGTTGTTATTTACCAAGTTGTACCATTGTAAAATAGCATTGTACCTCGTTCCAATGAATAAAATATCCTTATTAGTAAATCTATCATTATTTACTTATATTTGCTTAAATTATTTTTTCATATTGGACTTTCGAACTAGGAATGGAACTTCATATTTTTTATTGTATATATTACGCAACAGTTGCTTAAATATAATGCTTATTAAATTGATCAAACCATTTTCTCAGCTAATTTTTTTTTTCATAATTGATCTAGTGTCTTTGGCGAGATACACATATTTAGGAAACTCATCACTTAGTAGTAATTTAGTGGGAACATGGAAATATTAATTGAACTTAAAAATATTTATATTCAACTTGGTAAACAAAACGACACATGAGCAAACTCGCAATTCAACAAACAAATAATATTAAATCTCCAAACCTTATATTACGAAATGTCAAGCAAATCAATACATAATTATAAATAAGTTTGAGATAGCACATTACAAATATCAAAACTTCACGCAACAACGATATTAGAAGTGTTGTCTGGCCACAATAGAAATTCAGTCGTATTAGATATTGTATTTATAAGTGGGATATTTATATTCTAGTGCATATTAATTAAATTGATTGATATATATCACCAATAATGCAATATGTCATCCTAGACACGTCTATTGTTTTATTATAATTTGAAATTGTATTTTTTCCTTGTTCTTGTTTAATCTTACCCCAATCAAATCAAAGTTTGTGTGTTTGGAGTTATATACCAACGCCCGTGATCGATTGTTAGTGGAAAGGAGTAATTAGTGTAATAATTGGTTGACCTTCTTGTGTATTATAGCATAAATCCAATAATTATACATGGTTGTGTTATTTTCTCAAAATGACATGTTTATAATTAGCATAAATCCAATAATTATACATAGTGGTGAAGTTAAAAATTAGAATAAGGGTAAGAAGGTCATTAAATACAAATACCACATTAAGATCCATATTAGTAGTCTGAATAACATGTTTGGTTGTTCATAAAAGTATCCATATTAAAAAGTGGTGATTGAAACAATACCACATTTGGTAGTACCTGTACCAGCTTGACTAAGCCATTTTGCTGTTACAATTACCCATTTGCCCTTAAATTTAATGCACTTAAGTCATATAAATACCATCTTTCTAATTGAAATCGGTTGGGAATTTTCCCCAAATTGACTTCTTCAAGATCCATCACAGGCATTGACTTCTTCAACTATAATATCAATATTTTGCCAGAATAAAACTTCGAGGAATTTACTTCACTAGCGAATATTGAATTTAGTGCTCGGAAAGTTAAGAACTACAATCCTATCGCCAAACCATTTTGATTCTGCAAATGATACTTAGTTCATCCAGTTTTGGTCCATTTCCGATTATGTAGCAGATCTTCAAACATCCAATTTTTATGTTTGTCTGAAGAGATTACAACAGTACATTTTATAAAGAAGATAAAAATAAACACCTTCTCGGTCTTTACAATTAACTGATATCAATACTCTCTCTTAACTGATATCAATACTCTCTCTTGAAGGGTGTTGCAATTGGTTCTCACAGAGGATTGTCGTGATGGTAGTGGGAAAGGATAAGGGTTTTGAGAGCTTCATTGCTCAGAGTGGAGAAGAAATGGACATTGACGGCGGCGACGGTGGCGGGTTTGGATTTACGGAGGAAGCTTAGGAGCATTTGGGAGACATTAGCAGGCTGGTCTGTTAGCGCTTTGGGATTTTGACTATAAATATTGGATTTCTTTTTCGCTACAAATTTAAAATACTAGCAACTTTGACACACGTGGGAACCGCGTGTAAAATATATCCTGTCTAGTTTGTAAGCGTATAATTTTCGGTTTGGCTTTTCTCAAAGCGGATCAATTGGAAAGCTGACCTCAGCAGTCCGATATGATCGCTATGCCTCTCTTGTAGCTCCAATTCATCGAGAATCCAAATAAATGAGATTGTATTACAGTTCAAAGGAATGATCTTTGGTTGCTTAAGACTTACATTTGGATCCCATGAGTAACATTTACTGAATTACATTTTACGTAAAACGTAAGAACTCAACGTACTCATACAGGAACTCTTGTTTCACTTGGAGTCTAGAGAATACATCACAGCGTTCAACCATCCATAACATGCTTATCGAAGACATTGTTATCCGGTTCACTACCCGCATTATGTTCATCCACATAAACATCTCCTCTAACATCATTCTCTTCATCACTTTCAGACACTGTACTTCCATCCATTTCCTTATCCAGACAGTCGAGCTGCACGCACTCCGCAACAGAATCAGGGGCTGAGGAGATATTGGGCTCCGAATCATGACTCCTACTCGATTGTTTGATTGTCTATGACTCATTCTTGGATCAGTCTCCAAATTATGTACAAAATCGATGAACTGATCTGCTGAGGTTGTCCTCATGAAGGGACCACCAGATCTCGTCCAAGAGTTGAGATCAACACTCTCTGTCTCGCTATCGCTTCCATCATGTGGTGCATAGCGGTGTGTGCGCCAGCTTCTTCCTTGGTTAAGAGACACGGGAACGTCTGCAATGAGGTCTTCCTCGAGGGAGCCCGTTGAATTTTCTCTGGCTATAACGTTCCAAGAAGGAATTCTTTTGGAAGCATTGAATCTGACGGTGGTTGTCGGACCATGAGAAGTGGCTGCTGCTGCTCTTTTCGCACTCCGTTTCAGCCGACGCATGTGGTTGAGTACCGCGACACATTCGTGAAGAGCAAGTTCGATTCCGCGGTTTGCTTTAATAGTTGAAAGCTTCTCCCAGGTGCATCTACGGCCTTCATTAGCTGCCTTCTGAAGTTCAACATAAGATGGATTCTGTATGATCTTTGACAACTGAAAAATCACGCAGTATTGAAGAAATCTTAGAACATCGAAATATTAAAGTTTATCCTCAATATTTGCAGATACAAGTGAACTCTCCTAGAATAAGCAAACTAATATAGGCAAAATCAACCAAAAGGTATGAGACTCTGGTTAAAAATAGAAGACCACATTGGACAAACTTTGCACATAAGGTAACTTTGATCAGTATTGTGAATTTATTAGGATCATTCTCTTGACTTGCAGAACAATAAGATTCCTATGTCAAAAGTAACTGAAAGCCCAAGTAATTTAGAACATTTACAGATACATGACTGAAGCAGGTCCCCATGCAAGATTGTAACAAACGAATTATGTATGTGATAGAATCGCAGGGTAATAAGGCATTTTTATGAGAAGTTTCTTTTCTACTGAGATCATTATTGGTAGAATCTCATTAACTATCTTATGTTCAGCATCTAGAATTCTTCAGGAGTTTCGATGATTGTTTTATCATTCCTTTTTTCTCTTTGCCTGCAAAAGGTTGTAGGAGAGCTAGCTGCATTTTAGAACTAGTTTGCACCCTTTGATAGTGGTTAATTTGCTAGGATAGTAGCTTATATGTACCTGAGCTAAAGCGACAGGCATCACAACAGTTACGTCGCCCTCCCAATCCTGAGCAAACAGCTTGGCAATGCCCCGCATAGGAAAACCAAGCTCCAATATCTGGTTGCATCTGTGCTTTACCTCCATCTCAAGTCTCAACTAGCTGTGCAAGCTGCAAAATAAAAATTGATTCTCTCAGTTTCTTCATTTGCATAAAAGACAACACCTATGTACAAGAATTGTTATACAAACTGGCCATGACTTCATAAGAACAAATGATCCAATACAAATCATAAGGAGTTCTTCAACAGTATATCTTTTTTCCATTATATTGGTCCTCGCCACACAAATATAGGTTACAGACTGCAAAAAACACCACATACTGATTAATGTGAACGGAAGAAAATCTCGTTTCATCTTCCAAGTCTTTGTTCTATCATATATTCAACTTGGTGCACTGTGAAAACTGAAATGTAACTAAGGCATATCTTTTGTATTTTGTAAACGCGTGAACTATTGAAGATTTTGGCTAGAAAAAACTGTGAACTCTTGGAATATACGAGTTTTGGTGAATCTATACATATTTAGAATGGATAGAACTACGTGCCTGGCTCACTATAAAATGATTCACATTGAAGAGCTCTTTCAGCTGCATCATGGGTAAATCAACCTCCAAGCTACCATCTCTCCAACGCCGTGCTGATGCGCCTGAAGCATCTTCAGGACCCAAATGAAAGGGCGGATGATAAGGCACGATTTAACCGCTTCTATTCTTCGCCATCAGCTCTTGGGCTTCAAAAAGACCAGGAAATGCACAAGCAGCAGTCACAACGCTCCATATCACTACATGTGGTGAAGTCAAGTAGTTTAGGCATCTAGGGCGTTCATGCTTCCTCGATGAACAAACAGTAATCCCCAAGACTCGCCCGGTCATATCATAAGCTTCCTGAAAAGTTAGATTATTTGTGAGATGCCTAAGCATAATCTGCAATCGTCTGATCTCATGAACCGCGCCTTGGGTTCATGAGAGCTAATTGATATTTTAGCGTCGGTGGGTTTAACGAACCCAATAAAGTATGCGCTCATATATTGATACCCGAGAGCTAATTACAACCATTTTCTCCAGTAAGAAGTAGATACGGTGACCAATTCAAGCTTTGAAATCAAAATTTACCTGGGTTTCGAAGATTCGAAGATTCAGAGGGTATTGACGAACGAATTTGCAACAATGGTTTACTGTTGCTCCAACTTTTGCGTTTCTTTGCGGGGAGAGAGTTTGGTGAGAGAGGAATGAGCTGATTTGGGGAAGGTAACGTTATTTTTGGGGGTATGTTAGTAAATTCATGTGGTCATTTTAAATCACTGGAGTCCGGATTAAAAATGACCTCTAAGCCCGGGTCAACAAGATTGAGTATGGATGACCCATGATTGAGTATGTGGTACCAAAGCAACCACTAACACTATTCAATCCATATTAAATGGCCTTAATATGACCTACTAGGCCCAACCAAACGAGCCATAATAATATGTGTTGAGACTCTTAGAACAACCGAATGACTAGAACAGAAGAGTACTTAATAGAAGAAAACATGCATACATATGAGTCATTCATGTGGCATAAAACTTAGAACCCTAAATGAAGACGTCTTGCTTAATTGGAACGAATGAGAATAAGAATTCGTGTGTTGGACTCTTATGGTTCTCGTTTAGTTCATATGGCATAACTCTGTTAATTGAATTACATGTCCAGTGGTTACTGATGTTGTATCGATTCAAGAGGTGATACACTTCATCCTTCTTCTTCATTGAGTTGCTTGCATCAACAATACTCATATCATATTTGTGGTATTCGTTGTTGGGTATCTGACTTAGATTTCATTTCAATATCGTGAGATCCGATTTTACACGACTATAAAATATTCTCTTTTATAACTAACTTGGAATTAAATATCGTGATATCATAACAACTATGGGCACGTTTGTTTGCCCCAAATAGCCAAAATAAAATTAATAATCTTGGCTAATCTCGCGTTTGGATGACCCTCCGTAAAATGGCGGGCACCCGTGATAAGTGGGGTATTTGGCATTATTTGCAAGATAAGAAATCTCACCCAAACCCCTATGATTATTTATCTCACATTTTATTTGCTTCTTCAAATGACATATTTGCCCCCAAATTCATCTCCCACCTAAACTCAATGTTTAAATTTGGGGTAAATGTGTAATTCAATTTCATGTAAGCCAAGATATCTTGCAAGCAAAACATGAAATAAGTGTTGTACAGTGGACCCTTCTCGATAGAGCGGAAAACTCGGCAATAATTGAAAGACGGAAAAATACGACACACAGATTTTACGTGGAAAACCCCAAATTAATTTAGGGTGAAAAACTACGGGCAAGGTAGAAGAACTTCACTATGAGTGTAAAATATGAATTACAACTCTCCGACTTTTACCGTAGTAAAGTCGCACAAACTCTCTATTTTTACCTCACACTAACAATTCACTAAACTACTCTTTATATATTAATTATACTTAAATATACAAGAGAATGAATTGTATTTGTTTTTTTTTTGTTGGTAAGATTGATTCCAAATGTAGGCTGCTATTTATAGCAGATGAAATGTTGCACCATTATTAAAATAATGGTGCACTCTACCGTCCCAAATTAGTGCTGCACTTCTAAATTCAGTCGCCCCACTAATCACTATTAAATCAGCCGCCCCATTAGTATAGCACCGCCCCAACAATCTCCCACTTGAAGATTTGATTAGGGACTAATCATATCTTCACACCATTCTTTCTACCTCGCCCTTCATGTTGCTTACGTTTTCACCAGACCACACGAGGACCGACACTGATCAAACTTGTCAGCATTAACACTCTTCGTCATGAAATCAGCTATGTTATCTTTAGTGTGAATCTTCTGCACATCCACAGTACCCTCCTCGACTTTCTCACGAACAAAGTGATACTGGACCCGAATATGCTTTGTCTTGGAATGAAACGCTGGATTCCTTGCAAGATGCAACGCACTCTGACTGTCACAGAATAGAGAAATACTCTCTAGTTTGTGTCCGAGTTCCACCAGAACCATTTTCAACCAAATCGCCTCTTTACTGGCCTGCGTAGCTGCCACATATTCAGTCTCCATTGTTGATGTCGCAACAACTGACTGTAACTTCGAAACCCAACTCACTGCACCTCCAGCAAGAGTAAACACATATCCTGTCGTGGACTTGCTTTTGTCAAGATCACCTGCATAGTCAGAATCAACATAGCCCCTGACTGTAAAACCTGATCCTCCATAACATAATGCAACATCTGAGGTTCCCTGAATGTATCTTAGAACTCTCTTTACTGTACTCCAATGCTCTCTTCCCGGATCCGCCATGTATCGACTAACCACTCCCACTGCATGTGCAATGTCTGGTCTAGTACAGATCATGGCAAACATTAAGCTTCCCACTGCTGATGCATACGGTACTCGAGACATCTCCTTCCTCTCTTCTTCACTGCTAGGACACATACTTGAGGATAACTTGAAATTAACAGGAAGAGGGGTAGAGATTGGCTTACAATTCTGCATACTGAACTGCCGCAAAATCTTCAACAGATAGTTCCTCTGAGAAAGCCAAATCTTCTTGCAATTTCTGTCTCGGTGGATTTGCATCCCTAGAATCTTGTTTGCTGGTCCTAAGTCCTTCATTTCAAATTCCCTAGCCAGTTCAGCCTTCAGCTCTTCAATACGAGCTTTGTTGGGGCCTGAAACCAACATGTCATCAACATACAATAGTAAAATAACAAAGTCATCACCAGATCTCTTGAAATATGCACAAGGATCTGCATTCAACCTGTTGTATTCAAGGCTCATTATGAATGAATCAAATCTTTTGTACCAACACCTCGGCACCTGTTTGAGACCGTACAAAGATTTGGTCAACCTGCAAACCAAGTTCTTTTTTCCTTCTTCAATAAATCCTTCTGGTTGGAGCATATAAATTTCTTCTTCAAGATCACCATGAAGAAAAACCGTCTTTACATCTAACTGTTCAAGATGTAAATCAAATGTAGCACACATCGCCAGAACCACCCGCACAGTTGTCATTCGAACCACCGGAGAAAATATTTCGTTGAAATCAATCCCCTCCTTCTGAGCATATCCTTTCACCACCAATCGTGCACGATACCTCTCCACTTGGTCATCACTGTTACGTTTGATTTTGTACACCCATTTGTTGCCAATGGGTTTCCTCCCTTGTGGTAGAGACACAAGTTCCCACGTCTTATTCTTATGGAGTGCTTCAATTTCCTCCTGCATTGCTGCCATCCACTGAGCTACGTCTGAACTACTCATTGCTTCCTGGAGAGTTGATGGCTCCCCGTCCTCAGTTAAAAGACAATATGCAACATTGTTCTCCATAGAATAGTCTGAGTGCCAGCCTGGTGGTCTCCTGACACGTGTCGATCGACGTATCCCCGAGACTCCATACTCCGTTGTCTCCTCAAGTTCATGCTCTGGTTCGGCAGGACCCTCCTGCTCAACATCTTTCTCGACTACTATTTTCGTAGTTTCTGGATCTTCCCATGTACTGCTATCATTTCCTTTCTTATCTTCCGTGAAGATAACATCCTTGCTTACAACAATCTTGTGGGCAGCGGGGTCCCACAAGCGATACCCCTTCACTCCTTTAGCATACCCTAAGAACAAACACTTCCTGGATTTTGGTTCCAGCTTTGTTTTCTCTTGAGTATTGAACATAACATAAGCGGGACTCCCAAATACATGAAGATTAGAATAATCAACTGGTTTACCTGTCCACACCTCCATCGGTGTTTTCAGTCCCAGTGCTGTTGACGGAGATCGGTTCACCACATAACATGCGGTATTGATTGCTTCTGCCCAGAACGACTTTTCTAAGCTTGCAGCCTGCATCATGGCTCTTGTTTTATCCAACAAGGTCATGTTCATCCGCTCTGCCACCCCATTCTGCTGCGGAGTGTATGACGTAGTAAACTGCCTCTTAATCCCAGCATCTTTACAGAAGTCTTCAAACTCCTTGCCAGTATATTCCCCTCCATTGTCAGATCTCAGGCACTTGGTCTTTTTCCCAGATTCAAGTTCCACCAGCACTTTGTACGTCTTGAACATCGAGAACACCTCGGCCTTACTCTTGATCATGTACACCCAACATCTCATGGAATAATCATCTATAAAAGACACAAAATACTTTGCACCTACCATGGATAGTACTGGTGCTTGCCACACGTCAGAGTGAATCAATTCTAGAATGACTTTACTTCCAGAATCTGAACTACGAAACTTTATACGATGTTGCTTGCCAACAACACAATGATCACAAAAAGGTAAAGATACCTTTGTGAGGCACCAAAAGTAGTTTCTTCTCTGCAAGAACCTTCATGCCTTGTTCCGACATATGCTCGAGTCGCTGATGCCAAATCATTGATGATTTCTCAATCGAATCAGATGAATCCACTGACGCTTCTCCCACTTGCAGTGCCCTCCCTTGTACCATGTATAAGTTTCCGGCAATTTTGTCTGCCTTCATCAGTACAAGCGCACCCCTTTTAACTTTCATGATCTTGTTTCGTGACCCAATCTCACAACCAAGATCATCGAGTTGTCCATAAGACAACAAATTCTTGCATAGTCCCTCCACGTGTCGGACATCTCGAGTGGTCCGAACAATCCCGTCATGCATCTCCAGCTTGATCGTACCAACGGCAACAACTTTCAAAGGTTCATTTTTACAACTATACACAGATCCTCCAGCGATCGGTGTATACTCATGAAACCACTCCCTCCGGGGAGTCATATGAAAACTGGCTCCTAAATCAATAAGCCATACATCATCGAAGCCACGCATACCTCAAATAGCTGTTGTTGCTTCACAGCATAGTACATCACCATCATCTGAAGTGCTAGCAAAGTTCCCCTAAGGATCAGAACTCTTATTGTTCGAATCCTTAAGATTCCAACAGTCCTTCTTCAAGTGACATTTCTTGCCACAGTGCCAACAACTGCCCTTTGGTCTTTGACTTGGATCTCCCCTGTTTCTTACTCCCACTTGCACCGCGCTCCGTCGTTCTCCCTCTTGTCATCGACATGGCACCTGCTTGTTGCAAACCTGCCTCCCTGTCTTCTATGTTTTTGCGCCGACTCTCTTCTTCCAAAATAGCGGCTGCAATTTCGTCGAAGACCAAATAATCCGTGAGGACATTATTTATTAAGTTGATGACAAGATGGTCATACGAATCGGGCAGACTTTGCAGCAGAATTTTAGCACGTTCAACCACTTCTATTTTATGACTCAACGACGTCAATTGAGAAAATAGAGTATTTAGAACATTGAGGTGCTCAGTTACCGGGGTAGATTCCACCATCCTCAGTGTGTACAATTTCCTTTTAAGGAAAATTTTGTTGTGTAGGGACTTCG
Source organism: Linaria vulgaris (assembly GCA_948329865.1). Classification (NCBI taxonomy): domain Eukaryota; kingdom Viridiplantae; phylum Streptophyta; class Magnoliopsida; order Lamiales; family Plantaginaceae; genus Linaria; species Linaria vulgaris. Next base: position 6,913,585 of record OX415251.1, read on the forward strand.
CCTCACACAGCTTGTTGAGATGATCCCATATCTCCTTAGTTGTCCTCTTCTCTTCAACGCTTGACAATACGCCATCACCTAACGTCAGGTGAATATTTGCGATAGCGTTGCCGTCCATCTCGTTCCACTTCGTATCATCTGTGATTTCCACCGGCCTGTCGCCGATCGCCGCGAGACACCCATCTTTCCGCAAGATGGCTTTGATCTTCAGCTTCCATAACGAGAAATTACTCCCGTTGAATTTTTCGATCTCGAATTTCGCCGTCATTGCTTCTATCACGTACCACCGTCACTGAAAAATAGTTTCAGTACGATACCCACAGATATCACCGAGACCCCGGATATGAACTGAGGCTTTGATACCACTTGTTGTACAGTGGACCCTTCTCGATAGAGCGGAAAACTCGGCAATAATTGAAAGACGGAAAAATACGACACACAAATTTTACGTGGAAAACTCCAAATTAATTTAGGGTGAAAAACCACGGGCAAGGTAGAAGAACTTCACTATGAGTGTGTAAAATAAGAATTACAACTCTCCGACTTTTACCGTAGTAAAGTCGCACAAACTCTCTATTTTTACCTCACACTAACAATTCACTAAACCACTCTTTATATATTAATTATACTTATATATACAAGAGAATGAATTGTATTTTTTTTTTGTTGGTAAGATGATTCCAAATGTAGGCTGCTATTTATAGCAGATGAAATGTTGCACCATTATTAGAATAATGGTGCACTATACCGTCCCAAATTAGTGCTCCACTTCTAAATTCAGCCGCCCCACTAATCACTATTAAATCAGCCGCCCCATTAGTATAGCACCGCCCCAACAATAAGAAATGGTATGAAAGTTATAGGTTACTTAGTGTTACAATCCTAATGTGATATTAAATAAAAAAGCTAACAAACAATACATAGATTAATTGTTTGTATGATTAAAATTTGGGGCAACCAAACGTGCCTTATGTATATATATAGGTTTTTCACCAGGTAACATATTTTTCCTAATTAGGTGGTACTAGTTTTCTCTGTTGAGACTTGAGAGCCATATGTTTTATCAAATAATGTGCACTCATGGTAAAGAAAAAATGTAGTTAAAACTTAAAAGGACGAGAAAAGAGCAAAAACAACATAATAGTCGTACTTGAAGCCACAGGCAAAAATAAATATTTTAGTACTGACTAGTCATTACTCGTTACTCATTAGCAAGGTACAAAGCAATCGACAAAGGGAAATATACAATAATCTAAAGAGGAATGTGGAATAAATTGAGTAAAGCATTAGAGATCGCACAAGTAGGCCCCTAAATTGGCTATTAATTGTCTGTACGATTATTGAAGAAATCTTTTTTTTTTAGCTCACTTATTTATTTACGTGAATCTTATAAGTTGAAATAATTACTTTTAACTTTAAGATATTTATGTTTAAAAAGTGAAGCAAATTTGATTCCTCACTAGTGTACCAAAATTTGAAATGAAACACATGGCAACCTTTTAGTCGACCACGTGTCACACCTTAAAACATATTAATCAAACATTCATTCATATCTCAAGCAACAAGAACTCAAAGTTGCTACTTTCTCGCATTGTCGCCTTCTCAAATTGTCAACATTCTCAACTCATTGCCTTCTCGATTGTCGCTTTCTCGCTCGATTACAAACTACTAATGTTTGGCCAAGTCCATTAGCTGGCCAAATGAGTTATCTACATATACTGGCCAAGCCCTCTCCTGAATGCAAAAAGAAATTTATCGAGAATTCTGCTTCCAACTTTCTTTCTCTAGACTTTTATCCTCTAAATTCTTACTTATTTGAGCGTCAGCCAGTGTTTTCAGAACCGGATCAGACGTCGACCCGGTAACCTCACTAGTTACTGGTTCTACTGGTTCGAACCGGTCGAACTACTGGTCCGACCAGTATGACACAATATATTATAAAAATCATAAATAAGTGACCTGATCGATATGACACAATATATTATAAAAATCATAAATATATATAAAATATATTGCTACATAATTTTGTTAGTACCAATTTTAGGAAACGAGAAGTTATAAATTTGTTTCTTCACTCTTAATTGATATGTTTCTAATCATAAAACTCATAATTTAATTCATTTAGTTAATTTGTTATTTAAAAATAAAGAAAATTAAATTAAAGTATTTGATTAACGTGTAATAATTAAAATATTAAACTACGCATGTAGTGGTTTAAGTTTAAACAAATATGCATAATATTTCATGAATTCTAATTATTAAAGTGTTCGGAAAAAAATAATACTAGTCTAAGAACATCTACTATATAGAAGAAAATAACATAACAAATATGCTTTATAATATAATGCTAGTAAGTTATAAAAATAATAGCATAATATATTTGTTTTATATGAGAAAAGTATATTCTAGCTATTTATTATATATATATTAATAAGTGTGAAGACTACCAATTCTATTGTAGATCAATTGGTTAAAGCATCTAGTATTTACTTAGAGGTTTATGGTTCAACTTCACTCCCATGAAAAAATAATTTTTTTATAAAGTAATATACAAACCGGTTTAATCATTACCAAATCGGGTCACCGATTTCCGGTTCTTGAGCGGTCCTTAACGAGTTTGACCGGTTCTTAAAGTAACCGGTTCTGGAACTCAGTCGGACCGACCAAGCTACCGGTCATCCATTAAATCGGTTCGACCAAATTGTCCAATTTTAATAACATTGGCGTCAGCGTGCCCCATGCCGAGTCCTATGTGTATATCTCACGCGTATTACTTAATGGAGGTGCCTAAAACAATAAAGTTTGACACGAGTTAGTGAAACTCTGATACGATCTGGCGTGAAGTGTTTAGTCTGTGCGCAAAAGTCACCCGATGAAACTTCTCGTTGTCACTCATGATTAAATCTAAATGAACTGAAAAACTTTAGAAGTAACAGTTTGAATTTGTTGTTATGTCATTTACAATTTAATTAAACAGTTGTTTTTTGCGAAGTGTTTTGTACGGACAGTGTCCAGCATGCCTTATTAGGGCCTGGCCAAGTCTTGGGTTTTGACATGGGCGGGCCAATGTTTTGTGTTTGGGCTTGGGCTTGTAGAAGTAATTGTTTTTGTATAATGGCTGCACGATGCCCCACAATCTATAATATAATTGTTTCTTAAGAAGGCTAATTTATTATTTAAGCTTTTTACTTTTCCTTTTAATTTTATAAAGTAAATGTAACATATATTTACATAACTGACAACGTGTCACGGGCTGCCTCTTTTGTTACGCAGCGGAATAGTTTTTCGCCCGTGCGGCACACTCGTTTGCTTGTCCAAACTCGTGTTACGCCTTACCGTCGAGGTTAAACGCATAACCTATCGTATACAACGCCCCATAACGCTTATACATTCGAACCATGGAAAGCCGTTATGCACCCGAAGGCACTCGCAATCCTTTGTTCAACTGTTCGACGCTCGTCGTGCAATGCACCCGACTTCGGTTCCATTCAAGTTCACCCACTCGAAGGCCGTGAAGCTCTCTTAGCTTCGCCCAAAGGTCAAGGGTCGCCTCGCGCCCAAAACCAAGTCCTCTCGCTTGACGTTCGTTCCCGATACTCGGCGTCACCCGTAGTCCCTCGTATCGTTCACTCGTGTCTCGCTCGAGACTAGGACCTCAACCATCCTTAAGCCCACAATATGTATACCAACATATGTATCGTCGGTCCAACGATACATGCCTTAGCTTTCGGACCCCGTAGTAAGACTTCGAACCGTTAGTCCCAACTACGAGTAGATCATAAGACTCTTGGAAATACTTGTCTTATGATCTTATTGACTTGGAGGCATTCCCGTTCCACCGAAGCGTACCGCATAGCGGTCCCTGCATATCCTTCAACCTCCATAGTCAACGGGACGCCCAACGAAGAGCCCGGAGGCTCCACATTGCCCGTTTAGTTCCCAAACTAAGACGGGGACTAAGGCTCGTTCTTCATGATACCCTTAGCCGGCTCTTGGTTCCTTTCAGTCCCAAGAGATGCACATTTGTACTCCACATTACTGCTTAGTACGGGGAAGACTGACTGCTTGCTCACCATCTGTCTTCCTTACTAATGCCTAGCCCTATTCGCCAATCCTTTCATTAATAGAGTTCCAATCTCTACTAACTGCTTGGGTAGGGCCCGCTTCCTTTCCGGAGCTCCGATAGCTTCCAAACCTTGTGAACATACTTCCTATATGTTCTAAGACTCTCCCACCAAGAATCATCCCATTCTAAGCGTGGGAAGTCCTTTGCCCATTATGACCCGAGTCGTAGTTAGCGTCGTTCACGGACCACCGACCTAACTCTTAAACCACTGGGTCATTCTCCTTGAAACTTCGTGGACATCATCCTCAGATGTCCTTGGAGCTTCCTACCAAGTTTCACTGCATTCCACTAAGTAGAAGTCCTTTAACTCTTTGCCAAACCGCCATCTGCGCGTCTCCACGGACGACCGACCAAAGTCTCAAACCACTCGGTCGTTCTCCTTGAAACTTTGTGGAGAGGTAGCCAACATCTCCACGGACCTTGTCCTAAAATATCATCCCATTCGGATGAGCTTAAGTCCCTCAAACCAGCGTCCCAAGTCGCTGTTCCTGCTCAGGCGCCCAATCTGCGCCTGCCCAGCGTCCGCACTGGCGCCCAGCGCCCAGGCTGCCACCAGACCCTTGTTCCCCTCTTCGGTGCTCTACCTAGCACCCGACCATCCTTCCGACCAGTGCCGAAGCCGGCGCCTAGTCTTTCCACGCGGCCAACGCCCTACCTAGCGTCCGGCCTTTCACCCGACAATTATGGTCGACCCGGCGACCCATAACACAACGTCATTCAAAGTGAATTTTAAAGGTATATACTTTGCACATTCTTTATGGTTCTTTTTTTTTATGAATTAGAAATTATGCATTCAAAATAAAGGATCGGTTACATCATGATACCCAAACAAAGGGTCAAAACAAAAATCTAAACTAAAGATACAACTTCTTCGGCCCACTTCAACAAAAGACAAAGAACAAATGAAAATCCGAGAACAAGAACACGAGACACAGGACAATCTGCAATGCCGAAGAAACAAGCAAATTTTTGGGCTACTCCCTGACGAATAGGAAATAAAGTCCATTAGCCTCTGTAGATGCACCGACTCTAGTAGCTTTCGCTGACAACGCCGGCTTAAAACGAAGAAGTGGCTCCGTAGACATGAATCAATAGTCACAATTTCAATTAAGACCTCTAAAGATAACTTGAGAAACCAAAGCAAAAGACAGGCATAGCATAACCTTATCCTGCAATCCAAGATTCTATTGCATAACAGTAATAACAAGCAAGAAAAATAGAGATACGAAACATAAATAACTAGGAAACAGAATAAAAGCATGAAAGTAGAGACCCTCAATCCCTGGTTTGGTTCAATCATCGGAACAATACTGATAACAAGATAAGTATGTCTACCCGGTGTAGCAAAAAGAAAGATACCAAACTTCAAAGCAAAATCAGAGATATGAAGGCACAATGTCACCCTTTCCCTAAAATCCAGATCTGGGGTAACCCTCCACAGCCGCCCTTTTACTTGCTTGAGCAACGGCTGAAGTGGTGAGGGGTGTGTGATTTGCTCGTGGGACAGAGTGGGGGATGAGAGTATCAACCATGTCTTCGTCTTTCCTGGGGCGGAGGCTGGAGAAGAACGGATCCATGGCGCCGGTTTCTTCGCGGGTTCGTAGATCTGAAAAGTTAGGTACGTATAGAGGGGAAGATTCGAGTAGATATGAAAAGTTTGGTGCGTATAGAGGGGACGATTCGAGATGGATGTGGAAGGAGATGAATGTAGGGGTGAAGATGGAGCAATGATGTGGGAAACTGAAAGAAAAAATGAGAGATGGGAGGGAGGCGGCGGCTGACAAGCAGCCAAACCCTAAAAAATGGAGGAGAGAGCTGAAAAGCCTCTCAAAGAGAAAAAATGAGAGGGACCGAGGGTACCCTACGCAGTAATTTGAAAACCATTCTCTCCATTCTTTATGGTTCAATGCTCAATTGCTCACTAACCATGCTGAAAGTGGATCATCACTACGACCCAACTGCTTTTGAGAAATAAGGAGTCTAATTTTAATATTTTATCATAAACAGGTCAATGGGCCTAATTTTGGGGCGAATTCATCCGTTTAGGCAATCAAATCGACAATTTTAATAATTCTTGTTTTTGTTATTATTAATTTTTTTTTTACAAGAGTGAATGCAAAAACGACTAAGACACGCCTAAGCTAAGTCTTTTTCGAGTAATCTCGCAATTCGGATCAGAGAAGTATCCCAAAATACAATACGTTCCTTATCTTCTAATTGCACCTTCGTCAAAGCGTCTGCGACTTTATTTGCTCCTCGGAGAATCCATCGTATCTTCACTTCCCAAGAAAGGTGATGGAGTTCCTTACATATTCAGACTAAGTTGGCCAACATTTCATGTTGTTCTCTAACATTTGTGACTCTTTTATAGCAATTCTCGGAGTCCATCTCAATCTCTATTTTTGCTATTCTCCTTTCCCAAGCATATTCTATACCTCGTATCAACGCCTCTAACTCTGTTTCATCCACGGACGGTGCATCGATGATGGCTTTGGATCCCCAATCCATTCACCTTTTTTCTGACCTCAAAACTCCTCCGGCAGCCCCCTCGTTCTTCGTCATACAAAGGCCTCCGTCTACATTTAATTTAAACCACCCATGCTTCGGTCATTCCTACTTATCATTGCCTCTCTTATTCTCCATCTTCGTTCGGCTCCCTTGTAAGTCAGTACTTAGGATTCTTACCTTTTGAGTAATGCTTGTCATATTTTCCCTCTCCCTCCGGAATACCATATTGTTTATCGCGAGCCACATATACCATATTGTTGTTGCGAAAATTAAATCCCAGCTCAGACCTGGAATGAACTCGCATGCGTATGAATTTCGGCGCAAGTTAACACACATCCAATCTTCATCTCGCTCCCTCTCGACCTGTAGCAAATCTTCGTCGGTTAAGAGTGCTCCCCATACTTCCCTAGCTGTTACACAATGCCAGAATATATGCATCACAGTTTCGTCCGGATCGTCACACAAGTAGCACATAGGTGAGTTCGAAATCTGCCTTATCTTCCTCAAACTATTTGTTGCCAGGCAATTTTGGACTCCTAACCATACAAAATACTTCAACTTGTTGCTAAGTTTTAGTTTCCATACCCGCTTATAATCTGTCCCACGCCCCCACATAGTCGTCATAATATTTGTGGAATATTTTGTATGCCGATTGGCATGTAAAGCTGTCATTCCCTTTTTCGTTCCAAAGAATCTCATCCTCCTGATCATTCAAGCGGACATTCTTCTTCAAAATCTCATTTCGGACAGCTATAGGGATAGGGGTACTGATCTCATCCAGATTCCACTCCCCCGACGCTCCAATAACATCGCTCACTCGTAGTTCTTTTTTTTTTGAGTTTATATGATGAACCATGTCGTTGATACGCATATCGCCTAGCCAATTGTCGAACCAAAATGAGGGTGACGCTCAATTCCCAATCTTCCACCGAGGAAAGGGTTTCATCAATGCCATACTTCTCACGATCCCTTTCCATGTGTTGCTCGCACCTAACTTTGGCGTGTGCGTAAGAACAGACGGCCCTTTCAGGTACTTAGCGTCGACCAACCCTTTCCAAACGGATCCCTCGCCCTTCAAAATTTTCCAAGCCATTTTTGCGAGTAGAGCTTCGTTACTCGTTCTCGCCACCCTAATTCCTAGGCCCTTCTTCTTTTGGCGCCGTGACTTTCTTCCACCCCACAAGGTGTAATTTCTTCTCTTCAATATTTGTTGACCACAAAAAGTCTCGATTGAAACGATATACTTTCGCACATACGCTCTCCGGGAGCCACGTCGATTGCATAAGATATATTGGCATGGCAGACGAAATGGCTTGGATAAGGGTTGTCCGTCCCGTGAGTGAAAAGTATTGGCGTTTCCATCCCTCAAACTGGCCCAAAATTCTATCCATGGTTTCGACCACTACTTCCTTGTCCATGTGGCCGTGTATTAACCTCACGCCTAAATACTTCCCCAAATTCGTTGTTTGCGCAAAGCCGAGTATATCACTAATATTTCTCTTCATACTCGCCCCGTCCCTTTTTGAGAAAAATATTTTTGATTTACTCGCACTGGCTTTAAGTCCCGACGCCGCACAAAACTCCTTAATCACCTTATCGATAACATGCGTATTTGTTGTCATTGCCGTCCCCATTAAAAATAAGTCATCGGCAAAAAATAGATGCGAGATTTTGGGGCCTCCTCTACACGGTATCACTGGTCTCCATTTCTTATTTTCCACTTCCTCCATAATTCTATAGGACAATCTCTCGATACCCATGAAGAACAAATACGGTGAAAGAGGATCCTAGGCCACATGAATGCCGGAAAGTCTCAAGGGGCGCTCTATTCCGAAGTATCTTCGTTGATGCATTACGAACGCAAAACATGATAAGTTCGGTCAAGGCGTCGGGGAAGCCAAATCACTTCAAAGTTTCTTCAAGAAAGCTCCATTCGACCTTATCATAAGCCTTTTAAAGATCAAGTTTCATGATTATTTCTCCCATTTTATTTTTTTCCTTCGAACGCAAGGTGTGTAGAATTTCTTGAAGAAGGAATATGTTGTCTTGCGTGCTTCGCCCCATGATAAAACTCGATTGAGTGGGGGAAATCAGCCTCAGCATAATTCCTTTGAGCCTCATATTGATACTCTTCGTGATAAATTTATAGAGTACATTACAGAGTGATATAGGCCAGAATTGCGTGATGTAGTCGGGTTTCTTTACCTTGGGGATAAGGCAAAGGTGCGCCTCGCATATTCGCGGGTCGGAGCTCTTCTTATCGAACACTTCTTTCGCGAAGACAAAAGGGGAGTCTTTCATCCAATTCCAATTTTCTTGATACACAACCGCTTGTATCCCGTCCAGCCCCGATGCTTTCATCGGACTTAAAGCCCATACTACTTCCTTTAATTCACCAATTTCCAGATTTTTACAAAGTAATTGTTGTTCCTCCTCACTCAAAACTGCCTGGAATCGTGATGCGCTCCTTCCCCCTTGACTGCTGCTCAGATTACACGTTCCATGGCTTGTAAAAATGTTCTCAAAATACATACGAGCATGATTTTGAAGCCAAGCCTGATCATCAATCCAAATCCAATCAATTTTCAGCGCCTCAATTTTATTTTTCCTTCTCCTCGCCAAAGTCGATTGATGAAAGAATCGTGTATTGTTGTCCCCTTCTCGCATCTAATTAACCCGAGATTTTTGAGCCAAAAACCTTATTCTTGCTTCAAAACTTCGTTATAATCTTCAATCAAGTTTTTCTCGAGGATTTGTATGTATGTGCTATGTCCATAACTTGAGGATTTTTGAATTCCCTTTAGTCGTACAATCAATTTCTTTTTCTTTTCAAAAATATTTCCAAACGTCTCTTTATTCCACGGGCCCAACACATGCGGTATGTCATAGATCGTCTCTAAAATCTTTGTCTTCGACTTCCATATCCCTTTTAACAGACTCTCGCACTCAGGATTTCGCAGCCACATTGCTTCGAAACGAAAAGGTCTATTTATCCTTCGTGTTACTTAGCCCTTGCAAAAGGTGATAATCGGGTTGTGATGTGAGTGAGTCCTTGCGATATGCACCACTTTGTTGTCGGGAAACATCTCGATCCAAGCTCGATTATCGAGGGATCTATCTATCCTACCCATGATATTCCCTCCGACATCTCTTTTATTTGTCCAGGTGAAGGTTGGACCATGATATCCCAAATCCACGAGTCCGCATCGTTGCATATAATTCGAGAAAAAATTAAGGCGGCTCAAGCTTGTGATGTTGCCCCCTTATCTTTCATAATCTAGACTTATCTCATTAAAATCCCCCGTCACGAGCCACAGTGTATCCATATTCTCGGCATCTTCACCAAGTAATCAAAGGCTTCAATCTTATCAACTCGCCTCGGTTGCGCGTATACCACGGACACTCTCCATTTCGACATATCTTGCCTCCGAATGCGTGCATGTATGAAATGTGCAACGACGGACAAAATCTCAACATCTACATCTTCCTCGTTCCACAACATCCAAACTCCTCCATTCCTCCCCGACAATGGGGCCATAACATTATTAGTGAATCCCAAATGCGTAATAATTCCCCTCGCGATTTCCTCTCCAACTCTAGTCTCCAAAACGAATACAATATTTGGTTGATGAACCCAAATCAACTCTCGAAAGTTTCTACGAAAACCTTCGTTTCCTGCCCCTTGGCAATTCCATGACACGATCTTCATCGATGATCTAAAAATATGCGTCATATGGATTAGATTATCAGTATGATAACCCATCCATCTCGCAGCTATGTGACGAAGATACTCTAGCAATAATGTCATATGTCTTCTTAATTCCCAAATGCTTAACATCGTTCTCATCCACCATGAACTCGACTCTTCCGTTCTCTGAACAAAGAACACCCTCGTCTCGACCTCCCATATTCGCGAGGGTATTTTCATGATGTGAATCACCTTCTCCTCTCTTTGTGCTCGTAATATCTTTGAGAGTTCGTAGAATATATGTGTTCTCGTTACGTATCTCAGCCATGCTACTATCATCCCCCCTTGTCGAAACACGATGCGCACGTCGTCCATTTACTTACTCGCTTGTCGCTTGCTGAATTTGTGATGGTAGAAACTCCTCCACTCCTTGGGTGTTCTCCGAGTTCGTATAATTCGACAAGACTCTGAAGGAGTTTTCCTAATTTTTTCCCAACACCTTGGCTTTAGATTTTGGCTTATTTACTTTCTTCACATTACCTGTTGCATTAGGTAATTTTTTTCGGACCACCACCCGAGTTTACTTGTGGGTTTAAACTTCAAGGAAGGATTCTCCCCCCATACATTAAGAGATTTTTTTTGTTGCATATCTAAAGGAAATTTTCCTTTACTCGGCTCTGTGGCATTACTAGTAATATTCTTGAAAGGAAATTATTTTTCATTTCCTTTATTTTTGTCCTCCACCAGCCCATTGTTATTTTTCTTGAAACGCCCTTATGTAGTGTAACCATACCGTGGCTTCACTTCTGTCCACTTGCCGTAATTCTTGTTCCGGCTGATTTCAATAAGCCAATCCGATTTATTTTTCTCTTTTGGCTGCATTCTCTCATTCTCCTTAGTTATTAAAGAGCTCTCCACCATCTGTTCATCCAGCGCAATTTCACACTTCGACGTCGTGTGATTTATTTTCTCGCACATATGGCATAGATTCAGGAGGTTTTCGTATACCACTTGGTATACTTTGCCATTCACCGTGACCCTTTATTCTAGTGGAACATCCGTTTTCACTTGAACGCATACTCGAGAAAATTTTTCCCTCGTGGCGTTATATGTGTTTTCGTCGATTTTAATCGGATCTCCCATCAACCTCGCAAGAGCCTTGATTACTACCCGACAGAGGAATTGACATGGGAGGTTTAGAATTCTTATCCAAATAATCGCGCTATCAATGGTATCCGTGGCCGCTTCGAATGATGGGTCCCATTTTCGAATCGAAAGAAAGCTCCTCGCCAATTGCCACGACCCTTCCGTTAGGATTTTTTCTTGGTTTACCGCACTTAGAACTCTCAAACAGAAGCATCCATTACCTAAATCCATCATCTCGAATTCATCCGAAGCTTCCACATCGTGTCCAACTTTGTCACTAGCGCTGGATAATACCAAGTTCTCCCCAATATGCGAACAATTATCGCATCCTTCCACGGCTCTTCGATTAGGGATTGCATCTCTGGGGCAAAAATTACTTCTTTGTACGGCATTTCCTCTGATTCCGGGACTTCGAATATGAGGGCATCCTCTTCCGAGGTATCGTCGTCCTCCACCCTAACGTGAATCGATTTCTTCTGGAGCATACTTGCATATGATTGTGGCGTTCTCTTCGTTTCCTCCGATTTTTCTTGCTCCTTTGGTTGAGCGTTAAAGGTGAAATAGGTTCCTTCTTCCCGACGACCTCTTTTCTGATTACGTGAATTAGCCATATCGATGTCCGACGGTACGAATTTTGTAGCTTCTGGGGTCATCTGGTCGGACGTAGCGAAGGGGCCGGTCAATAGGGCTTGCATACTCTGACAAAGCTCTTTCTTTCTTTTGATAAAAAACGGTGTGTTTCTTACCATTGTTTTTGTTATTTTACTTTTTCATAAAACATGGGTTTTTCTCTCCTTGCTGGCTGGGGGTGTACCCTCGTGATTAACGTACTCGTTTTGTGTAGTTATCTAGTTCTCTTCATTTATGGCATGAAATATTATTTTTCGTTATCTGAAAGCTCTCCGGGTTTATGAAGGGACGGGTATATGGATAAATTATGTAATTTATACATTATTGTTAATTGTACCATAAAGTTAAAATCAGCCAAAATTCAGTAACAGTTAATTTTTTGATGAATAAGTTTCTTGTTATTATTTTTCTTCACCTTGGATTTTCCATGTTAAGTGGAGACAATACTTCCCAGATTGATTTCTTTTTTATATTCATTAAAATAATATCACCATGTTGGAATTGTAGATCCAATTCATGACATAAATTATTTAATAGCTAATATGTTTACATATTTTTTCCCTCACCAACCCGTGATCCACGGGCCTTCAACTAAACAAAAATAGAAAGGCTGCAAGTCTGAAACCAAGCTGGCGCACGGTATACTTTTCAGTAATACTTATATTCTTTAAATTGTATTGTTTAAAATTCTAGTTGTTTCTTTTTTTTAATAATTTCTAAAATATTTGACATGAGATTGTTATCGGAATCAAAGAATTAAGACAGAACAATTGGGTTCAATTTCAGTTAAAAATTTGTAGGTGTTAAAAAATATGAGTCGGCTTGAATTAGGCACACGTCACATTGATTCACTGTATTATAAATATATAATCCATTAAACTTATAATTTTGCTATCCTACTTGAAATTGAGTTGCTTGATTAAGTAATACTATATAGTAATAGGTAGCAAACACACACACACACACATATATATATATATATTCTAAAGTTGGCAAATCAAATTTAAAAGCTTTTCATTGCGTCTGGAATTTACTTTTCTAAATCAAGGAAATCAGAGGATTGTATAGGAATAATCAACCTCCACTCCTTTCGTGACACGCTCTCCTAAATTAACTAAATCACGAAACTCAATCAACAATCAAATAAATTGATTGATAATGACGACGATAAAATTTAAAACATTTTGTTCACACCTAAAGTTTTAAGAATCATACAAGCTTAACATATAAGCTATACTATAAACGATAAAGCATAAACAGTAATCAGAACTGTGAGTTATTCATTTTAATTGTTTTAAAAGTATTTAAGCTAAATATACATATCGCCGACTATCAGTGGCAGATGCATTGTCTTTACGAGAATTGAAAATTAGCAGATGCATTGTCTTTACGAGTGATGCGGGGTGATTTCGTCTGCTGACTAAGCACTCCACGTCAGACTAACCCAAGCTCCGTACTGGTGTTGGGTTAGCTTTGAGTTCGAGAAACATGCACTGAAAAACACGAAAAAGTATATACCTGAGTGAACTTGGAGTTTGTTGATTTCGGACTGAACTTGGGCTGGGCCAAGCTGCCTACGTATCCCGTATAGGGAATCAAGCCGAACGTAGTTAATTGTTTCTCCGTGATAGCCATTGTTGCGCGTTGGGCTATTGGACCGTGCTGAACGGGTATGCCTTATGTTGGGCTCGAGGCTTGTTGGACCTTGCTGAACAGGTATGCGTTGTGCTGGGCCCGAAGCTTAATGGGCCAAAGTGAGTCGGATGGGCCTCCAATCCATACTGGATTGCGCGTTGCACAAGAGCTTGATGGACCAGATCGCTTAAGACTTCGTCGGACCGAGCGAGTCGGACGGAATTTGAGCTCTTCAAGTCTAGAGAGAGAGAGCTCTGACTTAGAGAGAGAAAGTCAGATGTGAATTGTGTGTCTTTTGCATCCAATTGATGGGGTATTTATAGGTACTTCATGGGCTTGTTGATGGGCTTGGCCCATCATTGATGGACTTGTGTTGAACCTGAGAAGGCGATGATTCGAGGAGGTGACAACCCGAGAAGGCGATGACCTGAGAAGGCGATGACCCGATGAGGCGATGACCTGAGAAGGCGACAACCCGAGAAGGCGACAACCTAAGAAGGCGATGACCTGAGAAGACGATGACCCAATGAGGCGATAACCTGAGAAGGCGACAACCCGAGAAGGCGACAACCTGAGAAGGCGATGACCTGAGAAGACGATGACCCGATGAGGCGATGACCTGAGAAGGCGACAACCCGAGAAGGCGACAACCATAGAAGGTGACAAGACGACATTCTGAGAAGCCAACGACTTTCAATCCTTATCTCGTTAAGATACTAAAGCAACACCAATGACTTAGTAATTTTACGGAACTTGTCATTTATATACTTCAAGGTGTGACACGTGGTCGAGTGAGAGGTTGCCAAATATCAATACCAAAGTATGGTACAACAGTAATCCCCCCACTTCGCAGTGTGTTATCTGAAGGAGAAGACATTGTGAAGTAGATTAGGCATTCCTTGGATCATATTTCGCTTATCTTCTTGTTCTTGCTTGTCTTTGCCTCCAAATGTCATTATTTGGTTCTTGTATTCATGACTTACGATGATGGCCTACCTTAATAGGCTCTTTACCTAGTTTATTTCGGTAGGGCTTACGTTGTTGGCCTACTTTATGGGATATTCGTCCAATAAGCTCTTCACCTAGTTTATTTCGGTAGGACTTACATTATTGGCCTACTTTATGGGATATTCGCCCAATAGGCCCTTCACCTAGTTTATTTCGGTAGGGCTTACATTATTGGTCTACTTTATGGGATATTCGCCCAATAGGCTCTTCACCTAGTTTATTTTGGTAGGGCTTATGTTGTTCGCCTACTTTATGGGATATTCGCCCAATAGGCTCTTCACCTAGTTTATTCGGTAGGACTTATGTTGTTTGCCTACTTTATGGGATATTCGTCCAATAGGCTCTTCACCTAGTTTATTCGGTAGGACTTATGTTGTTTGCCTACTTTATGGGATATTCACCCAATAGGCTCTTCACCTAGTTTATTCGGTAGGACTTATGTTGTTTGCCTACTTTATGGATATTCACCCAATAGGCTCTTCACCTAGTTTATTTTGCGCTTTGGCTTATATTGTTCCTTGACTTAGCTTGTCCAAGATTTGGTTTGTTCCATGCCTTGTTTCTCATTCTCATCGTGTCCCCTCTGTAAGGGTTGGATGATCCGTGTTGTGCCTTATGCAGTGTGTGTAACTATGCTCTATCACGTTGTGTAGAGTGACGAGGTAGTGAGACACCTCTTGATTGTTGCGAGATCATGTATCTTGAACTGAGCTCTTTTTCTTGATTAGTTGATCATCGTGAATAACTTTGATAGTTGATTTATTCTCTGGAACATTGTACCCTACTTAAGTGTATTATAGGTACTTAAAAGGTGATGTCATAGTAGGCATTCAGCGCCTTGAGAGGCATTCGGTGTTGTGAGAGGCGTTCAATGCCTTGAGATGCGATCAACGCCTTAAAATGTGTTTAGTGCTATAAGAGGCATTCTTTTGGTGTAGTCGCTTCGAGAAGCGATATTGACGCGTAAGTCGCTGAATGTAGCACTATTTTGTCATAAATCTTAACAAAGCATTGTTGATGCTAAGTCGCTTAGTAAAGCGTTATTTTATAAATTACTTAATATAGCATGAAGCATTGCTAACTTGTAAGTCGCTTCATGAGGCTCTTTGTAGTTTGATGAAGACATGCTAGTTTGTAGCTTGATGTAGTTTGATCCAACCTTTTCTTTTATTCGTGGAGGTAGTTGATCCATCGACATGCATCAACAATGCCATACTGGATTTTCTTGAGTTGAGGCCCGCGTCTATAAGAGCACAAGCGACATCCCTTACTTATTTGCTCAATCTTCTTTCTGCACATTCTCTTTGAGTCGCATTCATTCTTCAAAAGTGCATACCGCATGGAAATCACATTCAAATTTTATGAAGCTATTCTTGAGCATCTTGGATATTGGTTAAGCTAAGTCGTTACTAGTTGAGATTTAGAAAATCTAACTCTTCATGAGCTTTGGAGTAGGACAAGTGTTCTTCAGCTTCGAGAAGCTATGTCTTTAGTTCTTGAGCATGGCGGTTTAATCTTGACCTCCACTAAGTTGTATTGATTTGACCTTGTATTTGGGCGGTTGTATGAAAGCGGGACCGTGCTGGTCGGACAAGTAGATGAAGAGATATGTGACTTCGAATAATAGCGTCGGGTAATGCCAAGGTTATTATTGGAGTAGCTTGTCTTGCGTCGCTTAGATGAGTGGAATTCGCCTCACTAGGAACGGTATCATAAGTCTCTCCACTTCGCGGTGTGTTATCAGGCAGATGAGACAGTGAGTAGTTGATTTAATGGTTCTTTGTTTGTCTGGCAATTCATTAAGGAGTACGAATGGATTAAAACTTGGCGGATAACGAAGCAATCTGCGCAATTCTAAGAAAACGGTCATAACTCCCTTTGGAAAAATCCAAATGACCTCTAGTTTATTGCATTTAAAAGAAGACTCATAGAGCTTTCCATTCATATATGGCGCACTTTCTGGGACTGTCTCAATAGGAGCAGTTTTTTGAAAGAACTTGAGCATTGTACTTTAACTTGACAGATTCCGAAGCTGTTTGCGCAATCTCAGAAAAAATAATCATAACTCGCTCTAGAAAAGTTCAAATAACCTCTAGTTTGTTGCGTTGAAAAGAAGACACGGAGAGCTTTCGATCCGCATATGGCACGCCTTCTGGAATTGTCTCAATAGGAGCAGCTTTTTGAAAGAACTTGAGCATTGTACTTTACCTTGACAGATTCAGAAGCTGTCTGCGCAATCTCATAAAAACATCCATAACTCCTTATAGAGAATTCCAAATGACCTCTAGCTTGTTGCGTTGAAAAGAAGACACATAGAGCTTTCCATCCGTATATGCCACGCCTTCTGAAATTATCTCAATAGGAGCAGTTTTTGCTAAGGAATGTGGAAGAACTGCAACTTAACAGACTTCAATGCAGTTTGCGCAATCCTACGAAAACGTCCATAACTCCTTCTTGAAAATTCGAAATGACCTCTAGTTTGTTGCATTAACTAGAAGACTCATAGATCTTTCCATTCGTATATGGCGCACTTTATGGAACTGTCTCAATAGGAGCAGTTTTTTGAAAGAACTTGAGCATCGTAACTTTAACTTGATGGATTTTGAAGCTGTCTGCGCAATCTTAGAAAAATATCCATAACTTCTTCTACAAAATTTCAAATGACCTCTAGTTTGTTGTATTGAAAAGAGGACTCATAGAGCTTTCCATCCATATATGGCGCGGCTTCTGAAACATTCTCAATAAGAGCAGTTTAATGAAAGAAGTTGGGCTTTCGATCGGACCGTACGCTGAAAATTGAATTTTAGTCCCCTCATTTCTCGAAGCCCTTTTCCATGATTTCTTTCGACTCGTGTCTATGGCACGTTAAGTTCTCGCGTCAGTAAGAGTTGATGGTCCTTTTCGTAAGAAATTAGGATTCGAAGAGCTGTTGTGAAAATAACCCCTCCATTTGACCAGTTTGACCAAGAACTTAAGTCACAAGAAGTATTGTTGCAATTTCCAACGTCAATTAGGGTTGACCAAGTCTTTAGGGGCTGTTTTGCAAATAACCGTTGCACCTTCTTCTTTATTAAAACCAGCCGTTTCCCATTACTTCCATTAGAGAGAAAGAGATCGTGCGACACGGAGAAAGAGATCGGCCGAGCGAGAGAGATCGGGAAGCTACAGTTCGCCGGTGTTGGACCAATTCAGAGGTGGATCTGATCGTTCATGGAGGGAATTCGTCCGACCTCCGTTCAGTTTGGTTGTGGATTTGCTCGTGCGTTCAGCGACAAAGGAGATCGGAGGAGAGGAGTTTTAGCAAGCCGATCAGTCCGACATTCGCCACGACTGCTAGGAGTTCGCACGGTTCGGGGAGTTCAGCGAGAAGAGTTAGCCGTTGTTCATCGACGCGAGGAGTTCGTGCTGCCACTCATCGGCGCGAGGAGTTCCGGCGTGCTGAGTTTCGACGGAGGGGTCGTTGAAAAGAGTTTGCGAGTTCGAGAGTTCGCACAGCTTTGTTCGAGCGGGTTGAGGAGTCCGTGTGACGAGGAGTTCGTGTGAAGGAGAAGAGATTGGGCGAGCATATCAATTTTGTTCTTGCGCAAGGAGTTCGTGCACGGCAGAGGAGAAGAATTTGTGAACTGTTCGCCGGCGCAGAGTTGCTTGTTCGTGCAAAGAGTCGGAGCTGCTGTTAGTGCAAAGAGTTTTTGTGGAACTGCTGAACCGTGCAAGGAGTTCAGTCGCTTTGCTGTTCGCCGATGAAGAGTGCTCGAGCGAGCAAATCTGTTTCATGCAACGACGCCGGATCAGTTCGTGCACGAAGAGGTTGGACGGTGATCAGTTCAAGAGGCTGATTCGTCTCATCAACTCTGTGTAGCGCCGATTCCTTCCTTGTCTTGTTTCATGGGGATTAAGCCTTGATAAATGGATCCGCCTCTTTGCCTTGATTAATATATTCTTTTCTCTTAGCCTTGATGGATTTAAGTTCACCTATGTGGAACCATGACAGAATAACATTAGACTCCAACTGTTGAATGTCTCCAAATGTTGAATTGGTATTTTGTTGTAAACGTGATCAGAATTGATTCTCCTTAATTGAATGAATTCAAATAAAAAATTCATCAATGTCATTATAGCATTAGACTCCAATTGTTGAATTTACATTATGTCATAGACTTGACTCGCCTTGCTGAATGAATTTCCCTTGCTAGCCTTAATAATTAATCTTTATTTTCTTCGTTCTGTTTCAGGTTTTTGCAACGAGGTAAAGAGTTCACGTGAAAAATCATTTTGCACGAGCAGAGCTCACTCAAAGAGAGTTTAGTTGTAGGGTTGGTCCAACTTTTGACAAGAATTAATGGGGTTGGCCCTTTGATTGCTCTCGTAGACATTGCCATGGTGATGAACACGCGTGTTTCCTTCATAGCGTACACCTAAGGGGCGATGATCGTCGCTCGAAAGAAGGAAGAGGACCAAGTGAGAGTCAAAGGGACTCGCGGTGGCATAGCTCTTAATCAAGATTCAAGGTGTTAAACACACGATGATGCTAGCCTGGCATCTCGCGTCCCTTTGACTGGGAAGGATGATGGTGCCAACCATGAAGCTCATCAATTGCATAAAAGAAGAGGACCAAATGAAAGTCAAGGGACTCGTGGTGGCATGACTCTCAATCAAGACTCTAGGCGCCAAACACATGATGATGCTAGCATGGCATCTCGCGTCCCCTTGATTGAGAAGAATGATGGTTCCAACCTTGTCGTATGCCAAATGAGTGATGATCGTCGCTCGCGTGAAAGAATAGGACCCAGTGGGAGTCAAAGGACTCATGGTGGCGTGGCTCAAGACTTTAGGTGTCAAACTCGTGATGATGCTAGCATGGCATCTTGCGTCCCTTTGAGTGGATCATCCATCGTTTGGTCTAGTAAGGCTTCTACCTTGAAGAGGAGCATCGTGGCTCATCATGTTGCTGCAACTCTCTCAGAAGCTCTCATCGAAAATTCCTCTCTCTGCTGAGTAGGTTTAGTGATGATGGGGCTCTCAGATGCTCTTGAAGACCTTTCCATCGTGATGGACACACGCGTTTCTTCTACAATGCACTTAGTGGTTTCCCACAGAGAAACAATCCATGAACCATTGAAGAATGCGCCATGTCCGAAAGTGGATTACAAAGCTTGAATGAGTAGAGCCGCATGTTGTAGTGGTAGCAAATCCTAAAGTGATGCTGATGCAATTGCCGACTTGTAACGGATGCACGTTGCTCCGTCAGGATCGTTCCAAAGCTATTCGCCAATGAAGAGGTCGTGCAAGGATGTCTTGCGTGCTTCTGTTCGTTGATGCGAGGAAGATCATCTCAAAGTTGTTCGCCAATGAAGAGGTTGGACATGTCTTGAGTTCGTGGTGCTCTTAGAGTGGCTTGCAAAGTTTGAATGGGTTGAGCCACATGCTTTGGCGGTAGCAAGTCCTGAAGTGGTCTTGCTACAATTGTTAACTTGTCACGGGTGCACGTTGTTGCGTTGGGATCGTTGCATCCACTCTCCTAGTAGCTCTAGCTGAAGGTTCTTCTCGTTGTTGAGTAACGGTGTTGAACCTCTCAGTTGCTTCAGTATACCTTGTCAATGTGCGTGTGTTTCTTCTACAGTGCATTGAGTGGTTTCCCACAGACGGCGCCACTGATGCGGGGTGATTTCGTCTGCTGACTAAGCACTCCACGTCAGACTAACCCAAGCTCCGTACTGGTGTTGGGTTAGCTTTGAGTTCGAGAAACCTGCACTGAAAAACACGAAAAAGTATATACCTGAGTGAACTTGGAGTTTGTTGATTTCGGACTGAACTTGGGCTGGGCCAAGCTGCCTACGTATCCCGTATAGGGAATCAAGCCGAACGTAGTTCATTGTTTCTCCGTGATAGCCATTGTTGCGCGTTGGGCTATTGGACCGTGCTGAACGGGTATGCCTTATGTTGGGCTCGAGGTTTGTTGGACCTTGCTGAACAGGTATGCGTTGTGCTGGGCCCGAAGCTTAATGGGCTAAAGTGAGTCGGATGGGCCTCCAATCCATACTGGATTGCGCGTTGCACAAGAGCTTGATGGACCAGATCGCTTAAGACTTCGTCGGACCGAGCGGGTCGGACGGAATTTGAGCTCTTCAAGTCTAGAGAGAGAGAGCTCTGACTTAGAGAGAGAAAGTCAGATGTGAATTGTGTGTCTTTTGCATCCAATTGAGGGGGTATTTATAGGTACTTCATGGGCTTGTTGATGGGCTTGGCCCATCATTGATGGACTTGTGTTGAACCTGAGAAGGCGATGATTCGAGGAGGCGACAACCCGAGAAGGCGATGACCTGAGAAGGCGATGACCCGATGAGGTGATGACCTGAGAAGGCGACAACCCGAGAAGGCGACAACCTAAGAAGGCGATGACCTGAGAAGGCGATGACCCGATGAGGCGATAACCTGAGAAGGCGACAACCCGAGAAGGCGACAACCTGAGAAGGCGATGACCTGAGAAGACGATGACCCGATGAGGCGATGACCTGAGAAGGCGACAACCCGAGAAGGCAACAACCATAGAAGGTGACAAGACGACATTCTGAGAAGCCAACGACTTTCAATCCTTATCTCGTTAAGATACTAAAGCAACACCAATGACTTAGTAATTTTACGGAACTTGTCATTTATATACTTCAAGGTGTGACACGTGGTCGAGTGAGAGGTTGCCAAATATCAATACCAAAGTATGGTACAACAACGAGAATTGAAAATTAGCGCGGATACAAGGAAAATATCAGTTTAGGGTTTATTCTCATCCACAAGTATCGAGATATGATCGTTATTGTTGTGCATTATGAGGAAACGAGAGAACATATTCATAATATGTAGAAGGAAGGGCCATCTTCTTATGTTTTTATGAATGTAGCAGAGTCATAGTCCTCATATAATTTCATCTACTAGACCTTTCATCTACTTTTCATCCTGACTTCTCGGTTCATGAGTTAAGAAACATAATTATTCAAGGAAGAAATAACTATATATACATATATAGCTCAAAATTGATCATTTCGAGCGTAAAACGAAACACATGGTTCATCTCGAAACTCATATCTTTTATTTAATGGCTATAAAACTTGCAAGACAAACTTTTGAGTTCATTAAACTTGTTTTCTTCCCTCTCTTGTAATATTCCGTGAACTTTTAGAAGTTTATAATATCTAGCTCGTTGAAACATAAAACAAATTAAATTTCTCGATGATTGTAATTACATAATATTGTTTATAATGTGATAATTCTAGTTAACTTTAGGTCACCAAGTCTTGTGTTGCATACACTTTTATCCACTACAAAACATGAAAAACAAAGAATCTTGCATTCCAATTTATTGAAAATACACAACTTACCTCTTATCGACATGTGATCAAATATTATGTGTGAATGACATATTCTACATAATATTATACACCTAACACACGGAATACGCCAAGTATGACTGTAATTTTGTAAGGCATGCCACGTTTACATGAATATTCTATCAAATGTCGACAAAAAATCTACTGGATGGACTATTCACACATTTGGCAACTAGGTTGGAGGATATTTTTTTCTTTTAATTAGAATATAAGAGGTTTTATGTTCTTTATCCTTAAATCATTATCCTTATTTATTGAGACAAAAATAAAACGACTTAATAAATCCCATTACTTCAAAAGTATGGCCAAGAAAAAAGTAAGCATAATCACCCACAAAGGTGGTTAGTTGGTTAAAGAGAAGCGATTTCTCTTCTGGTCTCATGTTCGATTTTACAAGGTACTACTTGATTTCATGTCTGGCTCGCGAGTGGTTAGTTGGTTAAAAGAGAAGTGATTTATCTCCTGGTCTCATATTCGATTCCATAAAAGGAGTTCATGTCATGTCCGGCTCAACAATTTACCTATCGCACATAAAAAGATAGCAATCGAAAATTCTCACGTCATATTTTAAAAGAAAGAAGAAAAATTCATAATCAAATTTGACCAATTTTCTAGGCCATGTGTACACAAGTGGTTGCTTACTATACCAAACTATACATACCCATTGGTCCAGCCCAGCCACCAGCAGAAATGTCTGGACCTATAACAAAACAAAGGAAAAAAACAATAATCACAAAATAAAATAATTCCAAATTTACAGCTCATCAACACCACCACCAACAACAACAGTTGAGGCCGTTGACAGTCCAATTCAATTCAATTTCAGATCAAACTTTTTTGTCCATACTCATCGGACGGCTGTTAGCTTATATCTGCTTTTTTGTTGATAGCTTTTTGTGATTTGAACTTTGAATCAGCTTATTACTTTGTTTTTTCGCCTCGTAATTGGCGGGAATTTGATTATTTTTCGCGTAGTAGAATTGTGCTTTTAGCTCAAATCTTGTAGTAGAGTTGTTGTAGATCGAGTGAATAGGATTGTAGATACAGAATTTGAAGATATATGTATGTATTTATAGTGTGTGAGAGAGAGATAGAGATTTAGTTTAAGATGTCGGTTTCGGATAATACGAGGGGTTTAGTGTTGGCGATGATGTCGAGTTTGTTCATCGGGACGAGCTTCATTTTGAAGAAGAAAGGTTTGCGGCGTGCTGCGGCTGCTGGCATTCGAGCAGGTTGTCGTAGTTCTTATTCGATCTCTTTGAGCTTTGGAGATGTAGTAGAATCTATACATCTTATTTATTGTACGTGGAATGGAGATCTGCGGCGATTCAATTTTAATGGTTTATACGACGAAATCGTGAAATGTTAGGAAATGTATGTTGAGAGGTTATACCAATGCTGGATTGTGCCACGTCTTGATTTTATCGTATTTTGTTTGGCTAATTTGCTTGGAAATGTTTTAGATATAGTCTAGCTCTGGAAGTTGAATCACGGTGTTGTGTAAATTATACGTTTGAGAGCGTGTATTTAGCAGGTTTTAGATGAAGGTAGAGTAGATCCTACTAATTTTATTGTATCCATTAGGTCCAAATTTAAGTGAGAATTGGCTATATGAACCAAACGAGAATCACAAGGTGGACACATGAGTTTTCCTTGTCCTCTTTCGGTTGTGTGGAACGCTTCATCTAGTATTCTAAGTTTCATGTCATTTTGTATGACCTGCATCCAGTTAGTCTTTAGTTTCTTAAGTACAAATGCGCTTGAATTCCGTGATTACTTGGAGTTGATTAAACTGTGCTTGGAGCTAAATCTTGCTTTATCATGGCCTGAACAGAACCAATTGTGTTTGTTTACCTTAATGCTGTTCAGCAGAGATGCATATTTCAAAATTACTTTTGTTTGTTTTCCACTCTATTCTCTCCACGGTTGCATGTTCATTGTCACTTTAATAGTACTGCAGGTGTTGGGGGCTACACTTACTTATTACAACCTCTCTGGTGGGCAGGCATGACTACGAGTGAGTTTCCTACATATACTTCCTCCTCCTTACCTCTTGAGAATTTCTTGACGAGTCTTCATTTTGGTTTTGATAACCGAAAATTGTCCTGCAGTGATTGTTGGAGAGGTGGCAAATTTTGTTGCTTATATTTATGCTCCAGCCGTTCTTGTAACCCCTCTTGGTGCATTAAGTATTATCGTTAGGTACATACTCAAACTTTTGACCTGTTTTACTACAACTTTGAAGGACTTCCCAGTAATCTTTACCTAAACAACATGTTTCTGTTGGAACAGTGCTGTGCTGGCACACTTTATATTGAAGGAACGGTTGAAACAAATGGGCGTACTTGGATGTCTATCTTGCATTGTAGGATCTATAGTCATCGTTATTCATGCTCCACAAGAACATACTCCTAGTTCAGTACAAGAAGTCTGGGTTTTGGCCACCCAACCAGGTTCGTAACTCTTCCTCTCATTTTCTCCGTCATGTTCAGCGACTTAAATCACCTATGCTTGCTTATTTATACTCCTTGCTTTTTGTCCACAGCATTTATGATATATGTCGCTGTAACATTGGCCATAGTGCTTGTTCTGATTCTGCATTTTGAGCCTCTCTATGGGGTGACGAATATACTGGTTTACATGGGGATTTGTTCATTAATGGGTGCCCTCACGGTAATTGCTTTCTTTCTTATCCTGTAGATATTCACAGAGAGTTTTCTTTCTCCTCGGCTTATTGGATTATATGGTTATGCAGGTTATGAGCATAAAGGCAATTGGGATTGCAATAAAACTAACTCTGGAAGGGATCAATCAATTCGGATGTGCGCAGACTTGGTTTTTCCTTTCAGTTGCAGTGATTTGTGTGATCACACAATTGAATTATCTTAACAAGGTACTGATAGCTCATCATCTGTATTTTATCGTACTTCAGATTAACAATTTGCTTCGTGACAATTGTGCAACTTTACTGTGTGGTGTTTCATGTATATACCAGTTTCTTTTTCTGTTATACACTTTCTCAACCTTCTTGTTCTGCTAAATGTTTGTCCAGGCTCTAGACACATTCGATGCTGCGATCGTTTCTCCTATTTATTATGTTATGTTCACAACTCTGACTATTGTTGCAAGCACTATAATGTTCAAGGTAATACATCCTCTTGAAGTTTTACTTCTTTAGCAACCAGCTTCACTAAAATGAGCTAAACGCGAGCGGGAATGGGAAGGTTGATCATGCGCTAATTTTGCAGGATTGGTCGGGTCAGGATGTGAGCAGCATAACCTCTGAGATATGTGGTTTCATAATTGTTCTTTCTGGAACTATCATACTTCACGTGACCAGAGAAGAGGAGTCATCAAATACAGCAGGTACAGTGAAAACTGAAGTTCTTTGGAGCTGTCGAATTGTAGCAAAACCCTTTAGAGCCATCATACGCACTCTTTAGTCTCTAAATATGAACTTACTGAACTGAATTACGTTGAGACTTATATGTCTAAGAAGGGGATTAAGAACTAAGAATATGTACTAACTGATTATTTTTGTGCAGGATCCATAACTTGGTACGATGGAGACCCATCGAAAGGTCTTCTTGACGCTCATTACATCACGTTGAATAATTCAGACTACTTCCACTGATTCATTTACTTTATGAAGATGAGCGTTGCTCCGTTTTTCTCAGTCCTGTATCCATACTAGCATCCGCCCAAATATCTGCTCAATAGCTTCATTCAGTAATGTAGTTCATCACTTCGATAGAAAAAAAAATGAACGGTGCCAAAAATGGTCGGGTCGCTTGCTTTGCCCTCGTCTCAATGTCCATCACTGGTAACTATTTCTCTTCTTGGAGAGATGGGGCTCTATTGAATTTTGGAGGGAATTCCACCAATGTGAGTGCTGTACATATGTGTTTGTTCTTTCTGTATTCTTTCAGGTTTGATCATATGATGATAGTTTTGAGGTTGTAGTAATTATGTCTGGTGTTGTAAAACATACTTCCATACCAAATGAGTGTAAAATGTGAAGGATCAAATTTTAAATTTGTTATATAAGTTTTCCCTTTTTCATTACCATATTATACCCATTCATAAAAAAAAATGTGGTCCCTTCGGGCCTTCCGCATTCATATTTTTGGTGAAAACGTCATATTCGTCCCGAAGAAGCATAACGTGGTGCAACTAAAGATCAAAATGAAATATTTCACTGATTTTCTTATATTTACTGTATGCATTCTGATCTAAAAACTCAATGTGATAGATAGTGCACTAATCCCTCCTATTGTGTATATATATCAATTCTCACAAGCAATTGATGACTGGCTCCTAACTTATAATTCTATTCATATAAATGTAGCATAAGATTATGATTTATATAATTATTATCTTATCAAATATAAAAAAGGAATTATATAGTTATTGTATTTCTAAAAACTTTTGACATTTATATATAAGGAAATTAAGATAGGTTTCACAAACCTTTTTATGAAACATACACATCTATGGGGTTAAAAGCAACTTACCAACTTAAGAAAGTCAAAAATTAGTTTCCATATTTTCAAGCATTTGATTACTTATTAAATAATTGATGATTATATTACAATTACATTCTAGTGTGTGTAAAATTTCCTAACAATTTCCAAAAAATATAACGTACACGCCAGCTCATACTTTTACTAACGTGTCCTATTCCAATTCTTTTTCCTTTTTCCTTATTAAAATAATTAAATCCAGACCAATAAAAGATATTAACTCGAATCCCAGCCGTTAATCCGACTGGAATTCGGACAATCTCTCCCAATTAATCTCCACCGTCCGATCATCATCAAAAAAATCTGTCTTATTAATAATAATAATATATCAGCTTACACCACACGCAAAAATCTTCACAAAAAAACCTATCGGTAACCACACGCACTAGCACACCATCAAAAACACACAGTAACGAATCGAAACTCGCAAACATGGCGGCAACCGTAAGCGCGTGGGGCAACAAACCAGGCGCGTGGGCTCTGGACTCCGAGGAGAACGAGGCGGAGCTTTACCAGTTGCAAAAGGAGACTCCAATCGCCGGAAAATCCAACGGCGCGTCAGATTTCCCGTCTCTCTCCGCCGCCGCCACCACCAAAACGAAGAAGAAGAAGGCTCAGCCGCTCTCTCTTTCCGAATTCTCGACCTACACCGCTCCTAAAGCGGCGGCGCCTGAGCTATTGGTGTTGCCGACGGGGCCGAGGGAGAGGTCGGCGGAGGAGCTCGATCGCACTAAATTGGGCGGAGGATTCAGATCTTACGGGGGAGGAAGCGCGAGAGACGAGCGGCCAAGGCGGGGCGATTCGGATCGTGAGTTTATGCCGTCGAGGGCGGACGAGGTTGATAATTGGGGGGCGGGGAAGAAGTCGGTGGTTGGCGGCGGTGGCGGTGGATTTGAGAGGAGAGAGAGAGGGGAAAGGGGAGAAAGGGGGAGTTTTTTCGGTGATTCGCAGTCGAGGGCAGACGATGTCGATAATTGGGGGGCGGGTAAGAAGAGTTTTGTTCCGGCCGAGACGCGGAGGGTCGAGAGGAGAGGGAGCTTTGGGTTTGATTCGGGTAATAGTGGAGCGGAGTCGGGGAATTGGTCGAAGAAAAGTGGCGGCGGTGCTTTTGATAGCTTGGCGAATAGGAGAGGCGGTTCGGATATGGATTCCGAGAGTTGGGGGAGGAAAAGAGAGGAGATGAGTGTTGGTAGTGGTGTCGGTGGTGGTAGGCCGAAGCTGAATTTGCAGCCGCGAACATTACCACCAATAGTGGTTGAAGAGCAAAAGACTGGAGTTGAGGATGCGGTGAAGCCCGAGGCCGAAGAGGAAAAGATCTCGATTGACATTGTGGTGAAGCCGAGGACGAGTAACCCCTTTGGTGCCGCGAGACCGAGGGAGGAGGTTTTGAAGGAGAAGGGGCAAGATTGGAAGGAGATTGAAGAGAAGCTCGAGTCGACAAAGCTTAAGGAGGTTGTTCCTGCAGATGGGCCCGCGGTCGCCAAGAAGGGCTTTTGGAGTGGGAATGGTTTAGATAAGTTGCAGCGAGAAGAGAAGGCTGAGAGGGCTTGGAGGAAACCTGATTTAGTCGAGCCTCGCCCCCAGAGGTTGGTTAATTTGAGTCTTGCATTGACGTGTTTTAAAGAATTTTGATGGTTTATTATTACTGAATTCATAGGTATATTAATTCCTTGATTGAAGTTGTTCTGTGACTTGCTTGTTCATGTATGGTTTGATAGCTCGTTTTCGCTGCTTGGGGTATCTGTTGTTAATAGGCTTGAGCTGGTGTAAGGTGAAGTTTAACTGTTTTAACAAGTGTTACATAGTAACGTTGGAGATGACCGGACACACTGGTAACTGGTTTGCTCTGTCATTGTAGAAAGGATATTGCTTGGTGTATGTTGTTTCTGATAGAAAATGATGATACTGGTCTAAGACCGTACTTCTCTTTCGACTTCTGTGTGTAATGTGTATAGATAGATGGTTAGAAACTCTGCATGTAGGACAGTAGCTATCTGATCAGAATCGACAGTTTTGACACCAGTCATAGACAATGCTGGCTTTTTTTTGGTTTCAGCTCTAAATTTGTAGTTATCATCTTGCTTGTGCACGGGGAATGATATTTTTCTTTTAAAGGATTCTTTTGGTGAAATAATTCTTGATAATGGATTTTAAATACTTTAGCCAAACTGTGATCCCTAATTTGTTCCCTGAGCCATTGAGCACCTCAGTGAACTTTTGGCAGTAAGGCAGTACATACTTTTCTGAGCCCTCCTAGCTATTGATGTATGATGCTTCAGTACCTGTTTGTACGGGTTTACAGTCCTTAACGGTCTTTACGGTGTTCAACTGAGTTGAAAATACTTCCACTTGCAAGCGCTATTGTTGGCCAGTCCATGTTTTACGCTGTTTCTTGTGGTTTATTCTGGGAGCTGTGAGTGATGTCAAATTTATATTACTACTTGGTATTTAATAGTTAGTGGTTGTGGTAGTTTAGAGTTTCATGATGTCTTGCGTAATCATGAGAAGACACGTTCTTTCTCATGCGTTTGAAAGTATATGAGATAGTCTGGAATCGAAAATTTTAAATGGTCGTGGACAATAAAGTTTGTTATAATAAAATCTTTGTGCATTGATGACTCTGGGTTACTTGCTTTGATATATTTTGTTTTTGTAAACCAATTGGTCTTTAAATTGATCACTTGAATATCCTCACCTGCACGTTCTCACTCTGAATTCGTGTACTTGAAGACTTATCGTCAGTCATTAATACATCTCTACTTCTCTTTTGTATAGCGCTGGCGAATCTGAAAATGGAGGCCCTGAGAACACTGAAAATGGACACATTGAGAACACTGAAAATGGACATGCCAAAGAAGATGGAGAGACAGAGTCTCAGATTTGATTCTAAACTAGTGGCTGTGAGAGTGGACAGCGGTTGTGTGGAGTAAAGATTTGATGTGCTGAAATGATAAGATTTTTGTCTAATTTTACTTATTTATGTTTTGTTAGCTTAATGTTATTACATCGCACAATACGGAGCATTTTTGATAGAGTTGCGCGTAGGTTTATTTAGTGCCATATGGCTTGTCTGTACTTGGTGTGGTGGCATTTCGTTTTTCAGTATCGTTCTCTCTTGGGTCAAAATCTCTTAATTTGTTCGCATAAAGCACAAGTGTTTGGACTCATATACATTACAAGAGGACTTTTACCAGTTGCTAATGTGTGCTGTGTGCACTCTCTAGTTGTATGCTATTTATTTCCTTATTATTTTTTGATCCTGTCTGATCTGCGAACAACACGGGCATGGATTTTCCTCTGATACTGGGCTTCATGTTATGTGAGCAATACCTCTTGAGTGTTGTATACCATGTAGGGCAGCTGTCTTCATGGATTAATTGGAGTAACAATCCTTTGAACATGTACTAAAGATGCATCCACGGTTATGATGTTATAGTTGAATTTATGTTACATGTATGTTCGTATTAGTATTAGTAGTTTTGGTTGAGTAGGGCATTTTGTTTAGGATTCTATGCTTTCATTTTATTGACATTAAGTTGCATTTTTGCAGTTGTTCGTGTGCTTTAATTATTTGTTTTAGAGCAAGAGTTTAAACTGTCTTACGCTTGGTCTTTTATAAGATCCATTCCACATGGCTTAGTTATAAAGTCTTAAGTGCACAATGATTTTTTATTATTAATTTGATAAATGAAATAACTGAAAGCAACTACTAAACTAAATCTCATTTCTTATGTATAGTTCTTTTTCTTAATAATGTGGAAATTGCAGCAGTTATTCTTTTTGTGTGCACCTATAAACTATGATTGAGAACTGCAACGAACTGCGGAAACTATACTATACTGACTTAAGATGTGTGACAGGTTGAGGCATAGAATGAAGTTTTTCTTTGCGAATTGAATTCATAATTGAGGAAAAATGACCCTCTTTTATAACCAATATGGTATCACTTCCGGGTGTTGTGATCGTTTAAAGTTTGAATCTGTTCTTGCGCCTAATACTTCTCCAAGTGTGTGTAAGTAAAAGCTTATGTAAAAGTTTGCTAGACCTTAGTTACATTCATGAAAATAATTATTGGCCGCTAATGGATAGTTAAACATGGTTATAATACTAATCTGAAATCTCTATCTCACGCACATTGAACTCCTCGTAGCACATGATTTATACATTAGAACTACCGTGTCAACACGCCATCATGCATGACGCCTTTACAGCGAGCACTTACTCTTACTAAATTAATCAAAATTTAAAATTTTTGTGGACTTAATCTTTGCAGCACAAATGTATTAAGCATTTGCCATTTTGAATATGTTATTTTAAATTGTGTGGTGGAAAGAGAATTATTTTTCAATAAAAACTAGACATTCTCCTGCTACATTATTGTTGTGCATGTTAGATTCATTAATAGCAAGAAAAAGTTGATGGGTTAATTTAATTCAAGCCTCCCTGCTCCCCCATGAAGAAAAAAGTCACAAAACAAAGTTATTGCATTCATACACCTCAGATTTGTTTTTTTTCTTTTTTTACACAAACGCAGCCTATTATTTTTATAATTACACCCGGAGCCTGTTAAATTTCAAAGAAACAATAAATATTACAAACACTCTTTATTGTGCGAGAGAATACACATATACTCTGTATCTTTCCACTTAATACTAAGGAGTTAGTGACATTTCATTCCACATATTATGTCAAACAGTCAAATTTTTCTCATATAGAAAATAAATAGACATATTACTCCTAATACAAAAATAGATATACAAACACACACATACGTGATATTACTCTCAACACATTACTTTTTTAAAAAAAATGATTTCACAAGTTGCTCCACGTCATTTTATAGTTTAAACTATATATAAAGGGCATTTTCAATGTAAGAGAACAAACAACAAGGTCAAATTACCTTTTCAAAATGGCTAATCGGCCGATTTCATTTGAGTAATTTTTCATTTTGTTTCTTACAAGAAGAGGTGGTGCCTATTCCACGTAACACAGGGAGGTTAATGTAATTAAAACATGTAAATATCCTCTGAAATATGTCAAAAAGAACTTATAACTATCACTGATTCAACGTACCTTTTCATTTAATGTCCTCTATAGTACATCTACTAAACACAAAATTGTGACACTTATGAAATTTCAAGAACACCTTTTTACACCTTTAAATGTTAAGTATGAGCTGATCAATCCAACAGTTCCAACACCCCATTAAATGCTGCTCCGTACTCTCCTCCTCACATAATTTCAAAGCAAGCACAGATCTTCAAAATCCATCATAAATGGTGGCAGTTGAGAGTTTAACACTATCAGTACTAGTCGTTTTTTCTTCCTGTCATAAGTGATTGTTCACATTCTCCCACACTTTACAGCCTTTGGTGCTTAAATTTTTGTCTTCAAAAGCTTCTACTTGTGTGCTTTTAGTTTCTCATAAATTATTATCTGATGGGTACTTTGACAAGAAAAGTTGTTTTTGCAATATGTTTCATTGTTGTAGCCTCAGCCATTGATGGAGCTTATGGGTATACTACGGTTAGTGGTACTGTGTTTTGTGACCAATGTAAAGATGGACAAATATCCCTCTTCGATTATCTGTTAACCGGTACACATTTCTTCTTCTTTTATGCTTTCTTTATTTTTTAAAATATTATATTGATTGTGTTTTTATTCAACTAAATATTGTAATTTTCTTTTGTTGTATATGTTTCTTGATGTCTTATATATGCATTATGCAACCAATTTTTTGTCTACAGATTTAAGAAGTATTTTCATTTCTCAATGAAATATACACACATTTTAATTTAACTAATACTTTAGAGTAACTTTCTTCATTGTGAGTGACATTATTTCCACTCGGCTTACTCGGATCACTAATGTCAACTTCCGTTCTTGCTCGACGGGTGGTTCTTGCAATCAAACTCTCTTTTCGTCTTCAGACGGTTGTATCAATTAAATGTCCGGGACCGAGAAAACCTTTTTTACAACTCCGTTACCTCGAGGGAGGCGTATATATGTGCCATATAAACCGTCTACTTAAGATCGTCCCTTTGATCCTTTATGCTTTACAACGGTCACCTAACCTCCAGGGAGGTGTATGTATGTGCCATATGAACCGTCTACTTAAGATCGTCCCTTTGATCCTTTATACTTTACAACGATTACTATCGATGTCAATACGTGCAAATTAATCAAGACTAGTGATATATATTTGCGACATTTCATATACCACAAAGTTATTTGTTCATTAAAGTTGCATATGAGGGGTATTATTGAAGGCAAATCTTACTCATGTATTTAACACAAACATTTTAAGTAAGCCGAACTTCATTATCCACAGGTGCTAAAGTTACAATGACCTGTCCGGGCAGTAATGGTCTAGTCGTCAGAGAAGAAACAACAAACTGGCTAGGAAGCTATGGCATGAGATTCGATGGCACTCCGGACTTAAACGGCTGCTACGCCCAAGTTTCCGGAGGGTCGTCCGGATGCGGGGCGGTCGCTGGTCCTCCTAGGTACTTAAGACTAATGTTCAGCATGTTTGATATGGCAATGTACTCTGTCGATCCGTTGCTTGCTCAGCCTGCGGACATGATGCCATTTTGCACAAGATACGCTGGTTCACCACCGGTGATGCCAGTGGCCCCGGCCAGGCCTCCGCTGGTTGTGGTGCCTCAGCCACCGCAACAACCACCATCGCCTAGGGTGCCGCAGTTGCCTCCCTTGCCGCCAATGCCTTTCTTGCAAGCTACAGCTTGCCCACATCAGTAAGTTTGTTATTTTACACAAATTGATATAACTTTGTGCAACCGTTATATGGATAACGTAGTGCAACAAATAATTTGGATTAAAATATTTTTCTAAATAATAACACATGACATACTCCATTATCCAACCTCAACTATATCTTTGCACCATCTCATTTTACGACATTTACATGAAATAATTTCTCCCAATAAAGTGTAAACAGCGGACAATTATATTTGATCTAATTACAAAAAGCTTCTTACCTTGTGATGTTAATTACATAATATTTTTCATTTATTTAGTTTGATCCACTTATGTCTTTATTTAGTTATTTGTTGATCACATTGTTCTGTTTCTATATAATTATAACCTAAGTTTCTTTTTGTTATTCTCATTTTACATAATTTCTAAGTCTATAGTCTACAAATATTTTGTGACATAATAGTAACATATCCTTTTGCAGGAGCTGGATGATGCCCCAATACAGATGCTATTGGAAAGTCGTCACACCAGAGACAAAGGTGGCCGTTGCCTTCGGCCTACTTGCAGCTCGCAAATACGGGACAGACATGACTCTCGGACAAGGCATGAGCGGAAGAGGTGACCCTTATCGAACGCTCCTTCGAGAAGGGACAACTGCACTTCTCAACTCATACAACACCATACAGTTTCCTTACCATCCTATAAGCGTTGTCCAGGACATGAATTTGGCGCTGCTGGGCTCGACTCACCAGGTGCTCCGCACGGCTTTGAGCTTCATGAAAGCGAATTTGGGCGTGAATAGTAATGCCACTTGCAACTTTACCCCATGCAAGTGATTTGTTATAGTGTACTACTTTTTCTTGGAACCTTAGAAGCAGGGGTGGCATCTTGGATCTACACAGATCCAATCCAGATCTATGGAATTGGATCCTCCATGGATTTAGAGATCATGTTTGATATAGTAATTTATGTGTAATATTTGTGCTTCCTTATTTTTATTACCTAACTAGATGGGATGTGTATTGCATGAGTTTGTGGGTAAAGATTTCTTTTGAAGAGGTCTTCCAATACATACACTGAACGTTGATTAGTATTGATTTTTTACAACTCTATTACGCATTTTGTATTAAAGCTACTATGATCCACGTACGCTATTTAATGATCGAAGCATCCACTAAGCTGCGTTGGGATGATATTACGACACATTTGGATCCCATAAGAGGTCAATACACACATTATTTAATATCGTGATTAATATATAAATGACGCATTAGTATAACGTTTGGATGCAAAGTGAAATCCCAAATTATCTTCACTATCTTCCTTAAAACCATGTTTGGTAGCATATAGAAACTAACATAACATACTGAAATTACTCAACTGCCCTTAAATTGGTAAAGATTTTGGTAATGTAAGGGCATATTTGGAATTTTGCGTGGTGGTTGTTGTGGGCTTAAATAATCTTAGGGGGGAAGGTATGATAAATTAATATGGGAAAATGTCATTCTTAGCCCACAATAACGAACTCCCACTAGTTCTCATTTGCCATCCAAATGTGGTATTAAACCCAACTATTTAATTAATAACCCCTATTAAGGTTATCCAAATGTGCTCTTATAGTACTAACAAATGTGGTGTAATTTAGACAATATCCAACGTAATAAGCTATATGTCAAAGTTTAAATTCTTAGTTAAGCTAAGCCTATCTTTTGTCGCTATGTTTAGACTTATTGCAACATTATATCGTATACTTAATTACATTTGTGACGGATTTATAGTTATAATATCTATCTATCTAATAAGAACAGAAAAAATTTTGGTCGTTCATCTTTAGTTGTTCTATTTTTGCCCTTGTAAGTTTATCAATTACCATATAAGTTTATCAATTACCATATTGTATTTTGTTTTACAGGAATAAATAACTTGTGGGTTCGCGCGTATTAATCGGTAGATCTAAAGCAAGTTAGAAACATATTAAGAGTTAGACTACTACCATATAAACTTTAGGGTGAAAATGCATCAAATCTTCAAACTTTGTCCCCTTGTCTTACATAACCCATTTCCTTCGTTCTGCCATAAAGTAACCCATCGTCATCTGTTAAAGATGTGCTTTTTGCTATACATTTTGATACCATCTTATCAACTCTTCGACATAATAATCACACTTCCAACGAATAATTTTACGAAAAAAATAGTATTGAGTCAAAATGTTACAAGTCAATATAGTATTTCATTTCGATTCCCCCTTGTTTCTAATAAAATCTAATTTTTCCTTTGACTTCTATTCACTATATGCGTAAGAAAGACTATCGTACTAAGCACTAACTTAACTACCTAGTGACATTTCATGAATTTGTGCTACACATTCGGGTAAGACAAGTTATTTCATGCAATCGCTGCTGACAATTCTGCTACCGACACACACGACGTGAAACAAACAAAGTATGAAGTGATTAATATCTATGATTTAAATAAAATTATATTTGAAGTGTAGAGTTGCACCAATAATAATTTAAATGCATTGCATAAAATAAATTATTATTGGGTGTCGGAATATAATAATAAATTATTATTAATAATAATAATTAATTTCACATCCAATGAACTACTGGTTGGTTACAGTTAGTTATTATTAGTCCAAAAATTGCATTAGAAGAAAACCAGTCAACACAATGGCGAAATCTCCCGTGTCATCCTTACCGTTCATTCTCCTACTCCTCTCACTCTCCGACTCCACCAACGGCCACGATTTCTCCGTCGAAGAAGCCACAATCGACTCCGTACGCCGCGCATTCGCCGCGAAAAAGCTCACCTCCCGCCATCTCGTGAACCACTACCTCCACCGCATCGAGAGCTTAAATCCCCTGCTTCGCGGCGTGCTCGAACTCAACCCCGACGCCGTGCGCCAAGCCGAAGCCGCCGATCTCGAGCGCGAGAGGAACGATCATCGCAGCCGTTCGTTACTGCACGGCATTCCGGTGCTGTTGAAGGATAACATAGCTACGAAGGATGAGATGAATACGACGGCCGGAAGCTACGCGCTGCTGAGGAGCGTGGTGCCACGCGATGCCGGTGTGGTGGTGAAGTTGAGGAAAGCAGGGGCGGTGATTTTGGGGAAGGCGAGTATGAGCGAGTGGGCGCATTTCCGCTCGAATATTCCGAGCGGGTGGTGTGCTCGAGGCGGACAGGGCGTGGTGAGTTTGATTTAACTATTTAAGCTCTATTTCGTCGTTTGTGTTCGACTAATCGCCTGTTATGCGATCAATCATTAAGTGCATTATATCATTGATGACTAAATAGTTGGGAATTTGTTGGTGTAGATTGGAAATTCATGGCTAATATCGCTATTTACTAGAAAATTACTCGATTAGAGGCATGCGGGACGAGTGGTGTGCTAGAGGTGGACAGGGCGTGGTTAGTGTAAATTAAATCAAGCTTTATCTTCTTCGTATTGGCGTGTGATCTTCCATTTTTGTGATCAGTTAGTTAGTACATTGTCTATTAGATTCTTTGATCATTGGGAAACTGTTGGTTTGAGTGGAAATTGATGACTAGTATCGGTATTTACTAAAAAAATACCTGGTTAGAGATGTAATGGATGGGTGGTGTGCTAGAGGTTGACAGGTGTGTTTAGTTTGATTAAGTTTTATTCGCCGCATTGACGCGGAATCGTCATTTTGTGAATTGATTTGTTACTACATTGTCTATTAGATTCTTTAATTATTGATGACTGATCATTGGGAAGTTGTTGGATTAGAGAAAAACTTGATGGCCATATCCGTATTTATTAGAAATTACTCGGTTAGAGATGTACCGGAATGGTGGTGTGCTATAGGCGGACATTATGTAGTTTCCTTAAATTAATTCATCTTTATTTCTTCGCATTGGCGCCTAATCTTCCTTTTTTTGTGATCAG
Source organism: Linaria vulgaris (assembly GCA_948329865.1). Taxonomy (NCBI): domain Eukaryota; kingdom Viridiplantae; phylum Streptophyta; class Magnoliopsida; order Lamiales; family Plantaginaceae; genus Linaria; species Linaria vulgaris. The sequence goes on from OX415251.1 coordinate 6,950,870, forward strand.
TTAGTTAGTACGTTGTATTAGGTTCTTTGATCATTGATGACTGATCGTTGGGAAATTGTTGGTGATGACTGGACCGCTAGGTATTTATTAGAAATTATTTGATTAGAGGTGTACCGGATGGGTGGTGTGCTAGAGGTGGTCAGGGTGTGGTTAGTTTGTTTTCAGCTTTGTTTTTCGACTAATTGGGGCCTAATTGCCTTTTTCTGTGATCGGTTTAGTAAGTAGATTGTCTATTGCATTCATAATCGTTGGTAAGTGCTGTGAATATTTGATGACCATGTAATAGTGTTGGGGAGTAAGTAAATTGCTGCATGTAGACGTGATTCGTGGTTCCTAATGTGAAAAAACAAACTACAGATTAGATATATGCGTTGAAAGCCCTTTGTTCCCTGTTCTTAATGTAGGGATTGTGAGTGATGATTGTAATAAATGAATGTGCGTTTATATAGATATGTCTTGGATCATCTCATCGTTGTGGCCGATTCTATCTTTAAGATGTCTGTTTCGTTAGTCAGTTCATCAGGTTGTTCCCCTTAGCTGAATTTTGATGTTGCGTGATGATGCCGTTAGTCCGTTGTGATTGTTGTATCGTGGATTAGGACAGTCTGAAAACGCTAAGAGAAGCTCTTAGAGGCAAGCGGTTACCGTGCCTGGATAATAGTGAATTGCAGGAAATATTTTTCTGTTAAGAGTTGATTATGAAACTAAATGACATAGGACTGGTGCCACCACATCTGATCTTGTTTGAGGGCACCCGAGGTTTGGGATTTATGGTCCTTTTGAAATTAAATAAGTATGGTTGTCGTATGAGGGATGAAGCCATGTCAGAAATGATTTCTTCTATCGGTATGAAGAAAATTTAATTCTGTCTCAGCGACTTAAGACAAAATCAGCGACTAATCGTCTAATCCTGTTATACATTGAGAAATTTAGATGTCATTAAGAGTTTTCGTGCTGAAAACATTCTTGATTTATAGGTCAGACACTTAATGTTTATGTGCTTCAGTAGACATATATTTTACTTATGTTAAATCATGTTGTAGTTTGACCTGCTTGTGTCCATTTGGAACAATGTCGCATTTTAGTTGACCTTTATCTAGTATTATGGCTCACGAAAGACTGCCTCGTTGATACGTTGGTAGCGGTTATATATGTTATCTGTTAATATAGTCAAGGATTATAATATACTTTAAATATGGTTAAGTTTCATGCATATTGAAATACCACGTTGCATTTGGTTTGAACTTCACCTTCTTTTTCTCTTGTCATCGGGCCTTTTTTTTTTTTTTTTTTTTTTTTTTTACATCTTGAGTTTTCATCACTGTTACTTTTGGAAGAAAATAGTTCATACTGTATTAAAGAACCTCATGTATGACAATTAGTTAAAGATCAAATGTTTCCGATGTATCTGATTTATGAAATTCATTCAACTTACTTAGATTTTAACTCTGCTCGAGTGCCAATCTCTAGTTATAGTTTTATTGCACGGGTTTTTATAGTTATTGCCATACCTGGCTGACATAAGCATAATTTTATGTTTTTCTTTGGGAGCATTCAGAATCCCTATGTTAAAGGGGCAAGTCCATGTGGATCAAGTAGTGGATCTGCAATATCAGTAGCAGCAAACATGGTCATGGTATCTCTAGGGACCGAGACGGACGGATCCCTCATCTGCCCTGGTGATAGTAATTCAGTCGTTGCTATCAAGCCTACTGTCGGTCTTACCAGTCGTGCTGGTGTTATACCCATTTCACCTCGACAGGATACTATTGGGTAATTATGTTTTTTCAAAATCTCTTTTCTGCTATGAAGCATTTTAAAATTATCAATTTTTTTTTGGATCATGAAAAGCTTATGATATGTTTACTCATATCAAGTATGGTGAGTTGTTACATCTACTACACCTCGAAGGTCAATTATAATTTTTTTTGCTTGAAGCTTGAATAATACTGAGGGACACTGTAACGATTATAAAATCACTTGAGGTTGGACCTATCTGTTGAAGCTTGTGCAAACTTTAACTGGTCTATGTAACCAACAACTATTATCATCGTCAATTGATTAGCTACATGAATTAAAGCTAATCATTGAGATGAATGCAGGCCAATATGCCGAACAGTATCTGACGCTGCTTATGTGCTCGACTCCATCGTGGGATTCGATGCCAAAGATTCTGAAGCTACAAAGGAGGCAGCCATGTTCATTCCTGAGGGTGGCTATACACAGTTTCTCAAGAAAGATGGACTCAAGGGAAAGAGATTGGGCGTGGTTCGAAATCCAGGCATATCATCAGGCAGTCCAGTTTATGAGGCACATCTTCAAACATTAAGGTGATCTCTAACCTAGGTTGCATTCAAGTATCTAGCAAGTAATATATCTTTCTGGTTGTTTGATATTGAAGGGAGAAAGGTGCAACCATACTGGATAACTTAGAGATACCAGGCATTGATGCCGTCTTAGATCCTTCTCAAAGCGGTGAAGATTTGGCATTGGCAGCTGAATTCAAAGTTGCCTTAAATGAATATCTGAAGGAGCTTTTCAGTTCTCCAGTGAAGTCATTATCTGATGTTATTCTCTTCAACGAAAATAATCCCGAATTGGTAAGTTAGCATTAAACTTGCATTGTTTCTCTTTTTCTTGAGCAGTATTTAGCTTCTTTTTGTTCATTGTGAAATTCATTGGTTGTCGCAGGAAAGAACTAAGGAATTTGGTCAAGACATCTTCATTGTCGCTGACTCGACGAATGGGATTGGAGAAAAAGAAGGACAAGCTATTAAGACGATGAAAAAACTGTCAAGAGACGGGTTTGAGAAGTTTATGTCCCATAACAAGTTGGATGCGATGGTGACATTAGGTACTGATGCGTCGAGTGTGTTAGCGATTGGAGGATATCCGGCTATTACTGTACCTGCCGGATACGACTCAACTGGTATACCGTTTGGGATTTTATTTAGTGGCTTAAGAGGCACAGAACCTAAGTTGATTGAGATTGCTTACGCCTTCGAACAAGCTACATTGTGTAGAAAGCCACCTTCCTTCAAATCATTTGATGTGGATTTTAAGGGTGTATGATCTTTTAGATTTTTGACAATTTACTGCCGACCCCAAGTCCGTAACTCTATAGCCCAAAAACTCTGTGTACAATTGTAATGATTTACTTGTAGCAGATTATTGGAATATACTTTGGTTGTAGCCCAGAACTTCATGTTGATAGTGAAAACTCACTCAGACAGAATTTTACTGTTCGCGATGGTCTGTTACAACTTACAAGGCTTTTCTGCTTTTATGGAAAATTTAGGTGGTGTTTGCAAACTCTTAAAAAAAGTTATAATCAGCTTTTTATTTGAACAAGTGATTTTGGGGTGTTTGCAAATTTAGCTTTTTCGGTTACAAAACTTTTTTAAGCTAAAAAAGCTCACAATCTTCAAGCTGGTGTGGGGGTGCTTTTGGCTTAACTAAAAATTGTGAACTTCTACTTTTCCACTAGAGTTTGCAAACACTACCTTAGTAAGTTTTTAAAGGTTGCTTTGATCGTGTGATCATAAATTCAGTTTATGAATGTTAGGTGGTGTTTGCAAACGCTTAAAAAAAGCTATAATCAGTTTTTTATTTGAACAAGTGATTTTGGGGTGTTTGCAAATCTAGCTTTTTCGGTTATAAAACATTTTTTAAGCTAAAAAAGCTCACAATCTTCAAGCTGATGTGAGAGTGCTTTTGGTTTAACTAAAAATTGTGAACTTCTACTTTTCCACTAGAGTTTGCAAACACCACCTTACTATTGTTGTAGTAAATATCTTATTGTTTTAGATTCATTGTAATATAAATATAATAAATAATATACAAATAATTGTTGAGTACTTTTTTAATTTTGTAACTTAAAAACTTTTTCTTAAAAAATTGAACCACTTGAATACCTTAAGTGACAAATCAGCAAGCGCATGTGGCACTACCGCATGCGGCGGGTGTGCCCCTAAAGCCACACTCTCTCCTCTGCTTTTTGTCGGTAAACCAATTTCTCTCACATTCTCCGTCAATCCCAGTACGAGGTTTCACTTCGAGATCCTGTCAGCATCATAAGTATTGATAATACTAATTCAGGAGCAATTGGGGAATTGGGGATTACAAACCCTAATTTTGATAATACAAATTCAGGGGCAATTGGGGAATTGGGGATTACAAACCCTAATTTTGAGATTTCAGGAGTAATTGGGGGAAATCAATTTAACCCTAATTTACAGAAAGTAATTACAGGGAATTGGGGATTAAATAACCCTAATCTGCAAATGGAGAAATTAATTGAAGATGCTGCACGAACCAATAAGAAGGAAGCTGGCAGTGAGAGAAGCGGGGACCAAATCACTGAAGCAGCTCCACTTAAGCACACAGGAGGACCACTGCCACCAGGAGAACAGACCGTTAGCACCTACAAAAAGGAAGAACAGAAATTAGGAGATGAAAAGGGAAATCAGAGCCGCAGTCCACAAAAGGAGAAAGAAGAAATAGACAGAGGAGAGAGAGAAGAGAACGCAACTTGTGGCTGAGATTAATTAAACTAGGGTTTTATGTTACTTATTAGAGGCAACTTTATTTAGCACTTTTAAAAGTTGTTATTTCCATTTTTAGTAACTTTGTCTTTCCTTATATTTGCTGCTGTAAGAATGCTGGGAGGATTATGAATTAAGCAAAAACTCTATTTTCTCATCTATTATTCTTCTTTATTCCCATCCCCTTCTTATATCTATTATCAATCTTCAAAATTGGGCGTAGACGAGGTAGTAAACAGAACAATTTGGCATCTAGAGCCAGCTGCGAACCTGTGGAAAACACTGAGGAAATGTGGGAACCAGCTAGGATCAGGGAGCTCCAAGAGAGCCAGCGTGAGATGCAAATGCAGTTCACCAACACTCAAAGAGAGACCCAAGAACAGATGGCTACACTCACTACCAACAGTGAACACATGCAGGGAACCATTGATAAAATACAAGGATCTATGCAAGGTATTCAACTCCAACTCACAAAAATAGCTGAACAGATGGCATTCTATAACAAGAATAAATCCTGTTTAGGGGAAGGGTTGACTCAAGCCAACAACACAACCCTGCCCACTCCCAGATCTGGAGAGTCAAGACCTACTGTCACCCATGAAAAAACAGTAGGGAATATGGATGATTGGGAGGAAACAGGAGGTGGGAACAAGCACTATCTGCCCAGAATGGAGTTCCCTCACTTTGATGGCTCAAATGTGAGAGGGTGGGCCAGAAAATGTTTGAAGTATTTTCAGGTGGTTGGTGGTATTCCTGAAGAACAGAAAGCAACTATTGCTTCCATGTATTTTGAAGGGAAGACAGATCTATGGTACAATGGTTTTGTAGAAAGGAGAGGGTACACTGATTGGGAGCATTTTGTGAAGGATGTGTTCTTAAGATTTGATGGATTAAGGTTGGAGACAGTGATTATGGAGTTCAACAAGCTCCAAAATAACAGCAGCTTGGAACAGTATATTGAGAAATTTGAGGAACTCAAATCCTTGCTGGAGATGTTTGGAGAACACCACTCAGAAGAATACTACATAGGCAGTTTCTTAAGTGGACTTAAGGAAGAACTAAGGCATACTGTGTCTTCCTTTCACCCAACTTCCTTGGTTGAGACCATGAACCTTAGTAGGGAACAGGAGAAAGCCATAGAGGCTATGGGGAGAAGGTTCAGGCCTATGAGCAGAGTTAATAATATGGCCAACCCTAGGCCATACTCTAACAACTCTGGTGTGTCTGCTATAAGGCCTAGAAGTATGCCTGAGAGTAGCAGACCTGTGAGGAAATTACTCACTCCAGCTGAAATGAGAGCTAGGAGGGAGAAGAATCTCTGTTTCAATTGTGATGAGACATACACTGTGGGACACAAATGCAGAATGAACCAATTGTATATGATAATGACTGAGGAGGAAGAGAATGAATGGGGAAGTAAAAGTGAAGGAAATGAACTGGAAAGCAGTGGGGAGGAAGAACAAGAAGAGATGCGCATTTCAGTGCATGCTTTGACTGGGGGAAGTAACAAAAATACACTCACACTGAAAGGTAAGGTGGGTAACAAGATGATCAGGATCCTAGTTGACACAGGAAGTACACACAACTTTATTGATGAAGAAACTGCAGTTGAGTTGGGGTGCAAGACTCAGGGTACTGGCCCCATGCTAGTCTCTGTTGCTGATGGTGGGAAAATAACTAGTCAGAGCTGCTGTCCAGATTTCATGTGGGAAACTCAGGAACAAAAATTCAAGTTTACAGTGAGGGTCATAAGACTTGGTGGGTGCAACATGGTTTTAGGAGGAGATTGGTTGAGAACCTTCTCACCTGTGGAATTTGATTATGACAAGATGACAGTAAAACTGACCTCCCTAGGGGAGAGGGTCACTCTACAGGCCATCACAAGTGGCCCAGAATGTAAACTTATTTCTGGCAAAAGTTTACAGAAGCTGTGGCAGAAGGGAAGGTATGGGATTTTAGGGAAGTTGTGCCCTATACAAGCACACTCAGAACCACAACAAGAGGAACCAAGGATTGAGGAGGTGTTGGATGAATTTGCAGGTGTGTTTGAGGAGCCCAATAAGCTACCTCCCAAGAGAATGGTAGAACACCAGATAAACTTCAAGGTGGGGGCTATGCCCAAGCACCAGGCACCCTATAGATACTCACATGCTTTCAAAACTGAGATTGAAAAGATTGTGAGTGAGATGATGGAGGCAGGCATAATACAACACAGTACTAGTGCTTATGCTTCTCCTGTGTTACTTGTTAAGAAGAAGGATGGGAGTTGGAGGATGTGTGTAGACTATAGGTATGTTAACTCACTCACTATTAAGCATGAGTTTCCTATACCTATAATTGATGAACTACTGGATGAGCTCCATGGGGCTACCTATTTTTCAAAAATAGACTTGAGGTCAGGGTATTTTCAAATAAGAATGAAGGGGGAGGATGTCCATAAGACTGGATTCAGTACTCATCATGGACACTTTGAATTTTTAGTGATGCCTTTTGGGCTTTGCAATGCCCCTGCAACATTTCAATCACTAATGAACCAAGTGTTTGGTCCTTTTCTAAGGAAATTCATCCTAGTGTTCTTTGATGATATACTCATATACAGCCCAGATTTGGACAGTCATCTTAAACACTTAAAGGTAACTATGAAGCTGTTGAAAGATCACCAACTCTATGCCAAGAGGAGTAAATGCAGTTTTGGCAAGAGGAGTGTGGAGTATTTGGGCCATATCATCAGTAGTGAGGGAGTAGCTACTGACCCCACTAAGATTGAATGTATGATCAACTGGCCTATACCAGTTAATATCAAACAGTTGAGGGGATTTTTAGGATTGACTGGGTATTACAGAAAGTTTGTTCAAGGGTATGGGTTGATTAGCAAGCCATTAACTGACTTGCTTAAAAAGGATTGTTTTAAGTGGAGTGCTGAGGCAACAGAAGCTTTTCAGAAGCTTAAGACAGCTATGGCTGCATCCCCAGTACTGGCACTACCAGATTTTTCTCAGCCTTTTGTTATTGAAGCTGATGCTAGCTCTAAGGGTATTGGGGCAGTGCTCATGCAAGGGAAGAAACCTATTGCCTACTTGAGTAAATCCTTAGGAGTGAAGAACCAGGGGCTTTCCATTTATGAGAAGGAGTTCTATGCAATATTAATGGCTATAACTAGGTGGAGGCATTATATTCAGGGACATCACTTTATTATCAAGACTGATCAGGAAAGCCTAAAACACTTATTAGAGCAGAGGATCACTACAACCCTTCAACACAAATGGATTTCTAAGCTATTGGGGCTAGACTATGAGATACAGTATAAGAAGGGTGTAGAGAATAAAGCTGCTGATGCTTTATCAAGGAGGGGATTTGAAGAAGGAGAGATTTCTGCTATGACTACTGTGCAACCACTGTGGGCACTGGATGTACATTCCAGCTATGATGGAGATATCCACTTTTCTACTATCATTACTGAGTTGCTAGTAAACAAGAAGGAATTACCAGAATATACTTATATTGGGGGTATATTGAGGTTTAAGGGCAGAGTATGTGTAGGATCTGGGAATGAGTTGAGGGAGACCATATTGAAACACATTCATGATTCTTCTGTGGGAGGCCACTCTGGGATTCTAGGGTCATATCAGAGAGCCAAGGGGTTGTTCTATTGGCCAGGATTAAAGAAGGATGTAATGAAGTGGGTGGGAGCTTGTGATGTGTGTAAAATGACCAAGAGTGAGACTGTACCCTACCCTGGTCTCTTACAGCCTCTCCCAGTACCAGAACAGGCATGGACTAATATTTCCATGGATTTCATTGAAGGACTACCAAAGTCAGAAGGGAAGGAAGTTATATTGGTAGTGGTGGATAGATTTACAAAATACAGTCATTTCATATCACTATCTCACCCCTACACAGCTGAATCTGTAGCTAAGTTGTTCTTAGACCACATATACAAGCTACATGGGATGCCAGTGAGTATTGTCACTGATAGGGACAGAATATTCACTAGTGGATTCTGGAAGGAATTGTTCAAGGTGTTGGGAACTGATCTGAACTACAGCACTGCATATCACCCTCAGTCTGATGGGCAAACTGAAAGAGTGAATCAGTGTCTAGAGAACTATTTGAGGAGTATGGTACACCAGCAACCTAAAGCATGGAACAAATGGTTGAGCATGGCTGAGCACTGGTATAATACCAACTATCATACCAGCCTCAAACTCACCCCATTTGAAGCTTTATATGGTTACTCACCCACTCACATGTCTATTGGTCCTTATTTGGAAACCAAACATGAGTTGACAGAAGAGTGGGTACAAGAGAGAATGAAGCTCACTCAGACACTCAGAGAGAATTTGCTTCAGGCTCAAGGCAGAATGAAGATGTTTGCTGATCAGAAGAGATCTGAAAGAGAATTTCAGGTTGGGGACCAAGTTTATCTGAAGTTACAACCCTTCAGACAGAACTCAGTGGCTCTAAGGAGGAATTTGAAACTCTCATGTAAGTACTTTGGTCCTTACACTGTTATTGAGAGGGTAGGGAAGGTAGCCTATAAGCTTGAACTTCCCCAGGGCAGTTTAATCCATCCTGTTTTTCATGTGTCACTTCTAAAGAAGAAGATCAGTGACAAATATATTCCTAGCCCTACTCTACCTATCACTGATTCCAGAGGAACAATTAAGGTGTATCCTATGAGGGTCTTAGCTAAGAGGATAATTAAGAGGAATAATGCAGCAATATCACAGGTGCTGGTACAGTGGATTAACTCCACTAAGGAGCAAGCAACTTGGGAAGATTATGCATTCATTGAAGCACAATTTCCTGAGTTTGATCCTTGGGGTCAAGGATCAAGTTATGGAGGGGGGAATGTCAGCATCATAAGTATTGATAATACTAATTCAGGAGCAATTGGGGAATTGGGGATTACAAACCCTAATTTTGATAATACAAATTCAGGGGCAATTGGGGAATTGGGGATTACAAACCCTAATTTTGAGATTTCAGGAGTAATTGGGGGAAATCAATTTAACCCTAATTTACAGAAAGTAATTACAGGGAATTGGGGATTAAATAACCCTAATCTGCAAATGGAGAAATTAATTGAAGATGCTGCACGAACCAATAAGAAGGAAGCTGGCAGTGAGAGAAGCGGGGACCAAATCACTGAAGCAGCTCCACTTAAGCACACAGGAGGACCACTGCCACCAGGAGAACAGACCGTTAGCACCTACAAAAAGGAAGAACAGAAATTAGCAGATGAAAAGGGAAATCAGAGCCGCAGTCCACAAAAGGAGAAAGAAGAAATAGACAGAGGAGAGAGAGAAGAGAACGCAACTTGTGGCTGAGATTAATTAAACTAGGGTTTTATGTTACTTATTAGAGGCAACTTTATTTAGCACTTTTAAAAGTTGTTATTTCCATTTTTAGTAACTTTGTATTTCCTTATATTTGCTGCTGTAAGAATGCTGGGAGGATTATGAATTAAGCAAAAACTCTATTTTCTCATCTATTATTCTTCTTTATTCCCATCCCCTTCTTATATCTATTATCAATCTTCAAAATTGGGCGTAGACGAGGTAGTAAACAGAACAGATCCTTAATCCTCCCCAAAAAAGAAAAAAAGAAAAATAAAAAAATGGATGATTTCAAAATAGAAGAAGCCACAATCCAACAGATCCAACAAGCATTCCACCTCAACAAACTCACTTCAAGAACCTTAGTCGACTTCTACTTGCACCAAATCGAGAGGCTAAATCCCCTGCTTCGCGGTGTAATAGAAATAAACCCCGACGCTCAAAAGCTAGCCGACGAAGCTGACAAAGAGAGGAGTACTAGACGTGGGAGAGGATCATTGGGTGAGTTGCACGGTATACCGGTGCTCCTGAAGGACACGATTGGGACGAAAGACGGGATGAGCACGACGGCGGGGTCTTACGCTTTGCTCGGGTCAAAGGTCGTGAGAGACGCGGGGGTGGCGGCGCGGCTGAGGAAGGCCGGGGCGGTGATCTTGGGGAAGAGTAGCATGAGTGAGTGGTATAAGTTCCGGTCGCTTAGCGGTGTGCCGAATGGATGGTGTGCTCGAGGTGGACAAGGAGTGGTATGTACAATGTACTATGATTTGTTTTGTGCGAGTCGGTTATTGGTGTAGGTACACTGTTGAGGCTTCATTATTAGTAGTTGTAGTTGTTAATTTCGATTGTGGTTGTTAATTGCGGTTATTGGTGTCGGATTTGATTGTGAGTAGTAGGTAGGTTAATGGCTACAATTTCATGAAAATGTTATCGTGTTGGCCGTTATTTGTACTAGGTCGATTGCATTTTATGTCAACCATTGAGATAGGGATCCGATAAAATTGCGGGTGTAGATATATGATTCAGAAATGATTATCAGAAAGAAGTTAGTGACTACTATTTACTAAAATGTTATCGTCGTTACTTCATCATAGAAAGTGAATCACGACATAAGGATAGGATAGATTTATTGGTGTAGATATACTGTTGAGATATGATTATGAGTAGGTTAGTGACTACTATTTCCAACAAAAATGTTGTCCTCTTAGCTGTTAATTACAATACTTTTGTTTGCGGTACAACTGATTGCACATTAGTCAACCATTGCTTGTGCATACGATTATGTTACTCGTGTAGATACACATTTGAGATATGATCGTGAATAGGTTAGCGACTGGAGCTTATGAAAAATTTATCACCTTACACGTTAATTACTCCATGTCTTCATAAGACGATTGCATAAAATAGTTTCAAATTCACCATGAGTGCACATGTGCACAAAACTGAGTAAGTTGCACAACCACCTTCGTTATTTCTTAATTTGCAAATAACCCGGTGACTTTTATTTGCAAACGGCCTCTAGTAAATTTGAAGTTTAGCAAATACTTGATATATGCAAATAACCTGCATATAATTTTTCCACTCTTAGTTGCCAAGGTTAAGTTGTATCTCGGGTACCTAGATTTAAGGCCAGTAATGTGTTTATATTTGTGGTTAAAGCAAATGTTAATGTTGAAAGTTTCCCTCGGTGATACTAAAGCTAGGATCGGTTTGGATTAAGAGTTTTTAAGGAAAAACAATAACGAGAATTAAAAGTTTATTGCTCTGTTCTGTTAACTTGATTTTCTTTACCAGTTAATCTTTTAATCATGTATTAATCAAGATATGTTCTTCTTACGATAAATGCAGAATCCATATGTACCCTCAGGAACACCGTGTGGATCGAGCAGTGGGTCGGCGATATCAGTAGCTGCAAACATGGTTTCCGTTGCCCTTGGAACCGAAACTCACAGCTCCATCATCTGCCCTTCAGATCATAACTCGGTTGTGGGTATCAAACCAACAGTCGGCCTCACGAGTCGAGCTGGAGTTATACCCATGACTCCCCGTTGGGACACAGTTGGGTAACTCCTCGTACCCACAATAATAGTCTACCTTCCCTTAGCTTTGTCACCATTATGATAGAGTTAGGCTCCCATGTCTTTTACATGGTATTCTATAGCTATAAACTTGTTAGGTGTTTTATCATTTATGGTGGAATTTGAAATTATCAATGGCCTTTATCCGTATGATACAGAGTTAAAAAAATATAATTGCAAGTCTATTTATAGATTTCAAAACTTGTCTTAGAGGATGTATGATTGATTATAGGTTGACATGGATTTTATATGATTCATTTGCAGGCCAATATGCAGGACTGTATCTGATGCGGTTCTTGTACTTGACGTGATAGCCGGTTTTGACCCAAGAGACGAAGCAACGACCGATGCAGCTAAGTATATTCCCGAAGGTGGATATAAACAATTTCTTAAGGAAGATGGTCTGCTTAAAAAGAGGATAGGTATTATCAGACATCCCTTTGTGGAAAAAATGCACGGCACTGTCGAACTCCCAGCGTTTGAACATCACATAGATACATTAAGGTATGGACCAATGCATTTATAGTTTTTGTTGAGGAGATTGAGAAAGTTGCTGCAAGTTCATATCATCAAAAGTTCGTTTTATAATGCAAATACATGCTTGTTTTTGTGATGAAAGGCAAAGAGGTGCAGTAGTACTGGACAACTTAAATATCGATCATGTCGAACAAATTCTGGAGCCCAACCATAGTGGTGAAATTTCTGTAATGATGGCTGATTTCAAGATGTCTATTAATGTTTACCTGAAAGAGCTAATAGAGTCTCCCGTGCGCTCGTTAGCAGAGGTTATTGCCTTCAATGAAAGCCATGCCGAGTTGGTACACATTTCGACTTCTAGTCGTATAATTCCATAACTTGCAAATTTTTCTGGTTTGCAATGATGTCATCTTTCTTGCCGCGATCTTGTTTATTCGTAGGAGAAGCTTACGGACTATGATCAACAAACTTTTATAGCAGCCGAGGAGACGGACGGATTTGGAGAACACGAGGAGTCTATAGTATCCAAGCTGGATGAACTTTCTCGCAATGGTTTCGAGAAGTTGATGAATGATCACAAGTTGGATGCGATAGTGACTCCAGGATCGCGTGCTTGTCCTGTTTTTGCGATCGGAGGGTATCCAGCGATATCTGTCCCGGCGGGGTACGAGGCCGATGGAATGCCATTCGGGATCTGTTTCGGAGGATTAAAGGGAACTGAACCTAAGCTGATTGAAGTTGCATATGCGTTCGAACAAGCTACATCGGCACGTCGACCGCCTGTTCTCAATCATGGCTAGGATGGAGTATGGTGGGGTAAGAACTTTCTCAAAGTTCTTAGAAGATTTAGTGGTGCTTGTAATTGTGTGTGCCTAACGATTACTTTTTTGTTACTTTTACTTAAAGTTACTTGACGCCGATATATAAGTAACTTTAAGAAGCTGTTTGGAATGAAACAGAGTTGATAAAACCAGAAAAACAGAATCCAAAAGTTCTTCGACACGACAAAGTTCACGTCCTCGTGTTTCTATTCGCAAAGTCGTTCCTTTCTCAGTGGGAACGCTTTTTAAACCAATTTTCTTCGTCGCGGTGGTTTAGGTCCACAATAGATCTTCTATGCCACTTTTTGTGTGCTTACAAAGTAGAATCTCTTAGAAATTGAGTTAGAAATAGAGTAAGCAAACCTTCTTTTCAATCTTAAAGAAATAAAATGAGCTTTTAGCAAAAACTACCCCCATGTTATCTCTAATTGGCAGAAAACTCTCTGTGTTATTTTTATTAGCAAATACCCCTTTGTAATCCAAAAATTGGCAAAAAACCCCATGATGATATTTTTTATAATGACAATATCAATAATTAAGGATTTCTAAGCATTATGATTTTATAATCAGTATATTCTTATCACAATAAATACTATAAATAGTTCTATAAAATTTTTGGATTTTTTTAAAACTGTACAAATGTATTATAAAATTAATCGGTATCGTACTTATATTTTTATGGATATAAAAACTATAGTTTTCTTCAAAATAAAAAATAAAAAATATGCATATAATTTAATTTAAACATCATTAGTTCCATACGTATCAAATAAGTAGAATAAAAATGACATTTTGAGATCAATTTAAGTACAAGCGGGTCTATTCAGTGTAGTAGGGGGGTTTTGCTAATTTTTGAATAATACATGAGGTTTATCGCCAACTAAAATAACAGAGAGGGTTATTTGCCAATTAGAGATAACCTATGTTGCACGGATACTCCGAAAATGGCTCCGTATCCCGTATCGGATACTAAATGGACACGGATACGCCTCGGATACGCCTCGGATACGTGTCGGATACGCCACGTGGCGTATCCTATTTAAATATTAATTTTTAAATTACTGGGATACGTATCGGATACGATTTTCAGGTGTATCCGATACGTGTCCGGTAGCTGATGGGTTGTTTTTATATTTTTGAAAACTTTTGGGGCAAAGAAAGTAATTTATATATACTACAAATATCAAAATGCAATTTTATAATTTATCACCTCATTTAACTCATATTATACACGCCCGATTCACTCTTTTTCCCTTTTCAGTTTTCACTTACAAATGAGATTAGAATTCAATCCAAAATCCCAAATCGATTCTTCAATCCGAATCCGAGTTCTCATCTTCATTCTTCATCAAGGTAAATGTTTCATCTTTTTCATGTACTACTATATTTTCCTTTTTCTTTTTTACCATTTATGCAATTGTAAGATTAGGGTTTATGCGAAAATCTTTGAAATCAAAAACGTAAAGAATTGTGGGCATTTATGATAAACTGGAAATTAGTAGCACAAGAATAAATTAAGATTATAAAGGAGCATCTGAAGGTCTTGTAATCTTGTTATATACGGAAAGTCGGAAACAGTGTATATGTTATTAAGAATTTTATAAATGAGCAGCTGAATGTTATTAAGAATTTTATATACGGAAACAGTGTATAAATGAGCAGCTGAATGTTATTAAGAATTTTATTATGACTTAGACTTACTTAGTAACTGGAAATTAAGATTATATACACTGTATCTGCAGGTCATGTTACTAAATTAATATATGTTAAGTTGTTAACCCAATTTTAATAACAGTTAGTTTGATTAACATGGTTTTGCACTTTTGCAGGCTTTGGTTGTGGTTAATGATTTATTATGGCTACTGGTAGTAGTGGCGTGGGTGGCATTGACGATGTCGATGTCGATGTCGATGATATAACAGCTAATGATGCTCCTCCAAATCTTGAATATTATCCTTTGTGGGAACATATACACAATCTAGGTAAGGTTGGTACAGGAGCAGGTGGAAATCGGAGGATGCAATGTAAGTTGTGTGACTTTAAATTCAGCGGATCTTATCCTAGGATCAAAGGACATTTGCTTAAGCTGCATAACGGGGTAGCGGCCTGTGAAAGAGTATCAGCTGGTCGACTAAATCAGTTTTTGAATCTTGAGGATGAAGCAAAGCGTAGGAAAGCAAATCGATCTAGAACAATTTCGCTGCCTCAATCGGGTTCAAGCTCTAGTTATTCATCTTCCCAGTCGGTATCAATGGATATCTTAAACCAGCCGTCTAATGATACAAGAAAGAAAAGAAGAGTCGTCCCAAAGAGTGCTTTAGAGAAGGCTTTTAATGTTCAAGTTAGGGAGCAGTTAGATGGAGAGATTGCAAGAATGTTTTACTCATCAGGCCTTTCTTTTAATCTTGCAAGAAATCCTCACTTTATTCGGGCATTTTCTTTTGCTGCAAATAATGATATTGCAGGTTATATTCCTCCAAGTTATAATTCTCTAAGGACAAAGTTACTTCAAAAAGAGAGATCTCACTTGGAAAACATGCTTGAAAGCACTAAAAGCACATGGAGAACGAAAGGCGTGAGCATAGTTTGTGATGGTTGGACAGATCCTCAAAGAAGGCCTCTCATCAATTTTGTGGCTATAAGTGAGAGTGGGCCTGTATTCATTCATGCTATCAATTGTGAAGGTGAGTTTAAAGATAAATTTTTCATTGCTAGTCTGATCATAGATGTGATAACAAAAGTTGGGGTTGGGAATGTTGTTCAAGTTATTACAGACAATGCTCCTGTTTGTAAAGCTGCTGGATTGCTAGTTGAACAGGCATATCCAGACATATTTTGGACTCCATGTGTTGTGCATACTCTTAATCTTGCATTGAAAAATATTTGTGCTGCGAAGAACACAAGTGCTAATGAAATAACATATGGTGAGTGCAATTGGGTTACAGAGATTGCTGTTGTAGCTGTGATGATTAAGAATTTTATTATGAATCATTCAATGAGGCTTTCTATGTTTAATGAGTATTCTAGGCTTAAGTTGGTTGCTGTGGCAGAGACTCGTTTTGCTTCTACTATTGTTATGTTAAAGAGATTTAAACTCATAAAGCAACAGTTACAGAATTTGGTAATTAGTGATAAGTGGTCTTTATATCGTGATGATGATGTAGCTAAGGCAAGACGTGTGAGAGACATACTTTTAGATGATGACTGGTGGGAGAAGATTGATTATATTTTGGAGTTCACAGACCCTATCTACTCTATGCTTAGACTTTGTGATACAGACAAGCCTTGTCTTCATTTAGTGTATGAGATGTGGGATACTATGATAATGCAAGTGAAGAAACGCATCTATAGAGCTGAAAACAAAAGTGATGAAGAAGAGTCAACCTTTTGGAATGTTGTGAAAACAATATTAGAGGACAGATGGACTAAGAGCAACAATCCCTTGCATTGTTTGGCTTACTCCTTGAATCCAAGGTAAGAAATTTATATTGTATATTGACTGATATTTCAGATTGTATATTTACTTCATTATTTTATGACTTCATTATTTTATGACTGGAATTTTTATATGATAATTATGTTGTTTTATGTTTAACAGGAGTATGACAAAGGAGTGGGAGATTGAACATCCACATCTTGCACCTCCAAACCGTGATGCAGAAGTTTCAGATATGAGAAAAAAGTGTTTGAAACGTCTTTTTCCCAACAATGAGACACGGGCAGAAGTGAATAGAGAGCTTGCAAGATTTTTTGGATGCTCCGAAGGTTTTTCTGATGAGGATTCTATAAGAGATAGATGGGGAATGAATCCAACAGAATGGTGGATCATTCATGGTTCGGCAGCACCTCTCCTTCAGCCTGTTGCTATTAAAATACTTGGCCAAGTTTCGTCTTCTTCTTGTTCTGAGAGAAATTGGAGTACATATGCATTTATTCACTCAACGAAGAGAAACAGAATAACTCCTCAACGTGCCGAAGATTTGGTGTTTGTTCATAGCAATCTTCGTCTTTTGTCGAGAAAGTCAGTACAATACACACAAGGAGAGTCAAGAATGTGGGATGTGGCCGGGGATGCTTTTGAATCAATGGATGATGTTGGTACTCATGAAATTGCAAATCTTTCTCTTGATGAGCCCGACTTTGAGTCGGTTTTGTTTGTTGATGACGTTATTTAAGAATATATAAGATATTGCAATATTAATCTTATTTGTTATATTATGAAACTTTGTAATATTCGTGTTGAACATATTTATTAATTAATATTTGGGTTTGTGGAATGGTGGATCTTTGTATATTGCTATATATGTTGATTATTTTTTTTAGTTTTATAAGTGTTTAATATTCATTATTTAACATATTTACTTAAATAATATATATACATATATAGTTTTTTAATATTAAATATTTGACGTATCCTTGACGTATTTAAATATGTGTTTTTGAAAAAATCCGTATCCCCGTATCCGTATCTTGTCCGATACGTATCCACGTATCCGTGTCCGTGCAATGCAGGAGATAACACATGGGTACTCTTTGCTATTTATTATCTAGAAAATAAAATGGGCTCCCAAGTCCCAACCAGTAATTTTGCTTTATACAATGTATATCGGTTTTATTTTTATTTGTTTTTATTTTTTATGATAGAAGTACAATGTAAATCGTTACAGGGTTGAGATTCTATGCTATGATATTGAAAACATATCTATATTTCTCAATTACGTTAGCTTAAATTAGGACAAACTTAAGTTAAAGTTTGAAATCCAGGCACAATTTTACAATATATGTGCTTATATTTTGCTATACTTCCGATTTTTCTTCTCTCAAAGAAAACAACTATGAAACCAGAAACTAGCGAAAACGAAATATTAGAAATAACAAAAGTATCCAGGTCATTCAATATAGGGATAAAAGCATTAAGCCCCCTCAACTATGCATGTTTTTGCGATTTGCATCCTAAATAAATTTAATAAGCGTTTTGCCCCCTAAACTATGCACGTCTGTTCTATTTGCACCTTCAGTGGATTTCCAACCATTTTTGGCCAGAATATTTCTCGTCTGAGGTGTTTTTTTGCCTATTTTTTGTCATCAACTATCAAAATACATCTAGTCCAGCACATATGAGTCGGGTATGGCAGAATATTTCGGCCAAAAATGGCCGCAAATACACTGAAGCGACAAATCGCATTTTCGACCATTTTTGACCGAAATACCCCATTCGAGGTGTTTTTTTTCCCAACTTCTATTCATCTACTAGCATGATACATCTAGTACAACACATATGAGTCGGATAAGGGGGAATATTCATGCCAAAAATGGTCGGAAATTCACTGAAGGGGCAAATCAAACAGACGTGCATAGTTTAGGGGGCAAAACGCTTATTAAATTTATTTAGGGTGCAAGTTGCAAAAACGTCCATAGTTCAGGGAGTTTGATGCTTTTATCCCTTAAATATAACAAATAATGAAATAAACTATAAAACACAATGTGCAACTTTTCAAAGAAATTTTGCTATATCCAATTTTTAAGAGAGAAGGGTAATTTGCAAATTTGACAAATCATATATGAGTAATTTATCCAAAGGGATTATTCCACTAAACCCCCCAAACTATATGTACTTTATGCAAACAAGGCCAGATCTTTGTTTTTAGACCCAGTGAGGTCTAAACTTTGGTAATCTGTGCGAATTGCCCCATTTTTCACTTTTTGGTGATTTTTTGACCAAAAATCACCGAAAAAATTATTTAAAATTTGACTAGAATCTTTTTCTCGATGAGACAGTTCCGATGGTGGTGACGGTGTTGCAAAATTCAAAGTTATAAGACGAGAATTCTAATTTAAGTTCAATACAGTTAAATTAAATTTTCCGTGTATTGACTTTGTATTTTGCGACACCGTCACCACCATCGGAACCGTCTCATCAAGAGGAAGGTTTTAGTCAAACTTTAAATAATTTTTTCGACGATTTTTGGTAGAAAAATTGGCAAAAACTGGAAAATGGGGCAATTCGCAGAAACTACCAAAGTTTAGACCTCACTGAGTCTAAAAATAAAGATATGACCCTGAGCCCATAAAGTGGCCATAGTTCAGGGGGTTTGATGGAATAATCCCTTATCAAAAACTCAATAAGAATAAATAAGCCTATAATTACCAACGTCTAAATATAGTTAGGATTTTAAGAGAACACATTAAGATCTGATGTGAGCTTAAAGTTCACCCTGCCATCAGATTTTTTTTTTTGGTAACCAAAAGAAAATCAAGCCCTTAGGCATACAAGATAGACGATAAACAAGGGGGAGGGATCAAGACTAATCAAGTTCCTTCCTCAAAAGTGATTGGTATCTTCACCAGTCCGCTGCTTTATTTGCTTCTCTTTTCACCCATTGGAAAGAGTGATCCCGCGATTTGTGTAGTAATGAACGACACTCGCCAATAATTGATTGTAATATATGATCGCGTAGCAAGGTATCCGTGATAACCTTGTAAGCATCTTCCGAGTCCGTCTCGACTTCAATCCGTTGTATTCGTTTTTCCCAAGCAACCGTAAGGCCCAATTAAATTGCTTCGAGCTCGGCCTCAAGGACAGTCGGGGTATGCAATTTCCTCACCAATCCCCATTTCCATTCTCCTTTATCGTCCCTTAACAGCCCCCTGCAGCACCAGAATTAGTATTTGCATACACACTCCCGTCTGTATTAAGTTTGTGCCATCCCAACTTGAATTTCTTCCATCGCATCTCCTGTCCCAACCTCTTCGGCTTTCTCACAAAGGCAAAGTCCCAACAATATTATTTAATATGATAGAGGGTTTCGTATGGCCTGATCGAAGTCTCCTCGAAAAGCCGAGTGTTTATTGCTTTCCAAATACACCAAACTGTGGCCGCACAAATAATATTCCATACAGTTTTTGGGATTAACCGACTTACCTCACCCTTGAATTTCAGATTTTTCTTCAACTACGATTGCTCCTCAATTCCAAAAAATCGCTCCAGCGCTCGCGGGGAATAATAATCCTCCAAACCATAGACACATGTGAACAATCGCGAAGAACATGAATGATCGATTCCGTGACTCCCGTGCACCAAGCGCAACTATCATCGTTTGTGAATTTCTTCCTTTGCGAAGAATATTTATCGCAATTTTATTTTGCTAGCAAGCCAAATAAAAAATTGGATTTTGTTGCTACGTGGGGGCGTTCCATACCCAATTAATATTTGCGGTCGAGTTCAGTGTCCCGGAGTACCTCCTAAATAATTATTCGTACACGCTTTTACACGTAAATTTCCCATCCGCTGTAGGACTCCAAATCAGTTTGTCCTCCTCATCCTTCAACACAATTTGCACTTGATTCACTTACGCTTCCAATTCATTCGACAACGGGCAATGTAGGATCCCAAGATTCCAATTGCCGAGGTCGTCGAGTACATCTCTAAGTCTAAGACCGAAATCCTCAAAGCAAATATTTTCAATAACATCACATAATCTTGTTTCACCCAACCAATTATCGAACCAAAACGAGATCGTATGACCATCCCCAATCTTCCAACGGACAAAGGGGTGATAAACATCATACATTTAATACTACACTTCCAAGTACTACTATCATAAGGTTTAATCACGTACCTATTAATTCAGCCCCCCTTCAAATACTTCACTTCAATTAAATCGGACCAAATACTCCCCTCGTGTTGGAGAATTTTCCAACCAATTTTTGCAAGTAGGGCCTCATTATTGAACCGAGCTAATCGCAGTCCCAAGCCACCCTCCTTTTTGCTTCTTAGCACCCGATGCCATCCAACGAGATAAATTTTCCGTGAGTTCGGATCGTTCGACCAAAAATGCGATCGCAAACCTTTTCTGGAAGCCAACTCGATGGCAAAATATGGATAGGGATTGCCGTTGACACCGATTGGACAAGCGTCGTCCTCCCCGCAAGTGAAAGATTAACACGTTTCCAACCCATCGCGCGAGCCGATAGTTTGTCAAATAATTCATTGAAGTTATCTCGTCCTACTCGCCCATGAACAAGGTTAGCGCCTAGATATTTCCCGAGGGATGTAGTGGGCGCAAAGCCCAAGATCGTGCAAATCCTTTGCTTAATATTCCACCCTACATCATTCGAAAAGAAAACTTTCGACTTCGCCTCATTTAGTTTCAGCCCCGATGCCCTACAAAACACCTCCTAGATCTACTTCATACTTCTCGCCATTCTCACCCTATAAGTATAAGATCGTCCGCGAAAAAAGGTAGGTGAGGCGCGGTCCACCTCGACACAGAATTAATGATTCCCAATCCCCCTCAATAGCCACTTCATGGATAAGGTAAGAGAGCCTCTCCACACATAGCACAAAAAAATGGAGACAAGGGGTCGCCTTGCCGTAATCCACACCCGTGCTCAAAAGATACTTGCCGTAATCCACACCCGTTTCGGACACAAAAAAGAATAAGCTCAATAATATTCTTTGGGAAATCAAACACATATAGCTTATCCTCCAAAAACGGCCAACTGATTTTATCGTACGCTTTCTCAAGATCAAGCATAAGAATCATACAACCCGTTTTGTTTTTTTTCTTTGCATGGAGCGAGTGGAGTATCTCTTGCTTGGCGAATATATTGTCTTGGGTGCTACAACCCTTGATAAAACTTGATTGTGTCGGGGCAATTATTCTAGGCATATATCCTTCAGTCTCAAAGTAACACACTTCGTAATAAATTTGTAAATTATGTTACAAAGAGATATATGCCTAAATTGCAAAATAAGGGACATGTTGGGTACCTTTGGGATTAGGCATAAGTGCACGCCACACACTTTTGGATTGAATCTTCCTGTCTCAAAAGCCTTTACTACAAACTCGAAAAGAGACTCGCGCGTCCATCCCCAAATTTTTGAAAGAAGAAAGCTCGAATCCTGTCTGGACAAAGGGCCTTTTTAGGATTGTCTTCCAAACCATATCTTTAAGTTTCTCCATTGTTACTTCTTTCCCAACAAAATCAACTTCCTCACTCCCTAATTTTGCTTGCAACCGTGATATAGGTAGCCCGTGTTCCGCTTGCGACTCGCCCTTAAACAATTTCTAAAAAAAGTGCGTGCGTGCGACTTGAGGACCTCTTGGTCTCGACACCAAATATTCTCAATTTTCAGCATAAGAACCCGATTCCTCTTCCGACGGATTAACGTGGATCTATGAAAAAAGGCCGTATTTCTATTCCCTTCGACGAGCCATTTAATCCTCAATTTTTGACGCCATCAGATTCTTTTAACTACAAGCAAAAAAGAAAAAAAATTGAATCTTCCTTCAGTTCAATACATTTCAGAATGCTTTATCAAGCCCAACAATTGTTCCACAAGAGTTAAAGCAACTAGTGTATTTGGCACCATTGAAGCTTCTTGATCAAAACTCAAAGTCACTCTCAACAAGCTCAAAGAATCGCTATCCGCCGCCCTCATGCAATTCCACCCGTTGTCCGGTCGCCTCTCAACCCTAAAACGAGGCAATGGTGCATACGCTTATGCTATCTTTATCAATTGTGTTGATAGTCCGGGAGCAAGATTCATCCAGGCTTCAATGGACTCGATAGTTTTGGACATCGCATCCCCTGTTGATGTTCCTTAGATCTTTCAATCTTTGTTTGATCACGACAAGGCGATTAACCACGATGGTCACACGAAGTCATTGCTCATGATTCAGGTCACAAAGTTGGTCGAATGGGTGTTCGTTGGGTGCTCTATGAACCATGTTGTAGCTGGTGGAACATCTTTATGGCATTTCTTGTATTTTTGGTTAGAGATTTTCAATGGAGCAAAGGAAAATGTTGGGGTGGCGGTGTCGAGGCCATTGATCCATAAACGTTGGTTTCCTAAAGGTTACAGTCTGATTCTTGACCTCTTTCGTACTCATTACGATCAATATTACACAAGCAGGCACGACGAGGAATCTCCGCTTATGACGAGGGAAAGAGTCTTCCACTTCCCGTTGAGCACATTATCAAGATTAATGGCAAAAGCAAAAGCAGGATGTTGCACTAGTAGTCCAATATCCATGCTACATGCATTATTGGCCCACATATGGAGGTGCGTGATGAGAGCCAGACGCCTTGCCCCTCATCTAAAAACGAGCTGTCGTATGTCGATCAACAGGACGAGGCTCAATCCACCTTTGCCCGACTGCTAGTTTGACAACTGCATTCAGACAGTGAAGGCAACTTCCTCCATTTTGGACCTCCTTGAAAACAACCTCGGATGGATGGCTTTGAGTCTTCATTGGGCCGTGGGGACCACAAGCACGAGAAGGTGATCGAATGGGTCATTTTATGGATGAAGAATCGGTTCATGTAGCGGTTCATGGGGGCAGCTGGTGTACGATCAATGTAGCGTCTTGATTGGAGTTCGTCGAGGTTTGATATCTACGACAACTGAGTTTGGATTGGAGAAGGCATTAGTGCTGAGAAGTGGATACGCGAACAAGTTCGATAGGAAAGTTTCTATGTATCCAGGAGCTGAAGATGGATCCAGTATGGATCTTGAAATTTGTCTTTTACCCGATTATATATAGATGCTCTTAAACCCGACCCGGAGTTTGTGATGGAGGAAACAATGTCGATTTTGAGATGAAAATTAACGGCATGGATCGTCTGCGCCACTTTGTGCACGTTGGCTATTGAGTCGATGGTTGTATTATAATCAGTGGTTTATCCAGAATTCGTAATTAGGGGGGGGGGGGGCTAAATATTTTTTGTAGTGAACAAATAGACAAGAGATAAAGAGAAAACCACGAGAATAAGGGCTAGAAAGTTTTTTTGCGAGCTCTTAACATCAAAGGGGTTTTGTTTTGCTAATTTTAACTTGAAAAAGAGCTTTTCGGTAATTTTTTAATATCAAAAGAGATTTTTTTGCTAATTTCTTAACATCGAAGATATGTTTTTTGCGATTTTTTTAATATCAAATAGACAGTTTTTGCTATTTTTTAACATCAAATAAGTGTTTTTGCTAACTTTTTAACATCAAAAGAGGTCTTATGCTAATATTTTCATGCTCAAAGAGCTTTTTTGCTAATTTCTTAACATCGGAAGAATTTTTTGGCTAATATTTTAACATCATATGTGTTTTTGCAAGAAATAAGAGTCTTTCTTTGCTAATATCTTGACAACAAAAGGAGATTTTAACTTTATTAAATAACACTTGAAGTTAACTTTTAATTAAATATATTATAGATAGTTTTTAAATATTATTTCAACTTTGAAAGTTATATATATATATATATATATATATATATATATATATATATATATAAATCCAAACAAATGGGGAGGGCTACTGCTTGGGAGCCCTACACACCTACGCCCCTGATTATAATACATGGAGTGACGTGAAAAATGGCATAGACAGAGTAAAACTTTTGAATATTTCCCGTTATGGTATCTTTATTTCTGTACATTCTTTGATTTTTGGCCATCAACCAAAGATTACCGTGACTTCCTAATTCCTAACACACAAATTTATAATAAAATAAATAAATCACAATAAAGTTCGGAGAATCTATAATATCTTAATGTCATAATGAAAAATAACCACTTACCAAAATGATCATATTTTCAGTCTCATTACACTCGTGTAGCAACAGTTTTTTTTTTCTTTTAATTCTTTAAAATAAAAGACGAAAAAATAGAGATTTAATTTAGCTTGTGATTTATGGAGTGACAATCTCTTTAATCTATGATCCGATTTCACTAGGATAATAATGACTTGAACTTGAAATAAATCTTGAAGTAAATTGTCACTTCGATCTTTTTCAAAATACTTGGATGATTGACAAACTTGATCTCGGACCGAATGGATTTGTGACTTGATGGTTGATGAAGAACGATATGATCTTCGTTTATTTTTTCAAGATAAATATTGATTTAATTTAGCTTGTTTATCAAGAAATTATTTGATTGGCTGTAACACATCATATTTTTCATGTGTAATAAAGTGATTGGTTGAAACAGATCATCTATTCCACATGGCCTTGCATTAATTTATTTAAAGCACATCATCTTTTTCCACATGGTTTAATATAATTCGTCTCTTTTCTATTAAATTAATTTAGTAAAATCCCAAATTAAAATTAAAAATAATTATTAATTTTTAATAATTATTTTGACACTTGTCAATATCTAATCGGAGTAAGAGGAGACAAAATTTACTTCTCTACCACTTGTATTACCGAACCTGATAAAGCCAGTATTCATCGTTTTTACATGGAAATCATCAATGACCAAATTAAGAAAATCAATAGCCACAGATTTCCACAGTGCTTAAGTGGAATATCATATATGAAACGATTCCAACAAGACAAATGCGTAAGCATGTAATATTTTTATTCACAGTTTCATTACAATTGTCCATTGCTATATATACCAATTCCAAAATCGATTCATAACATTATTCGAAACAACCTTTTTCTTTGAAGCATAGACAAATGGAGAAGCATTCGCTCTTTGCGTGTATTTTGCTACTAAACACATGCTTCATGTCATCTGTTCAATCTGGTTACTACTCCAAAAGCCGACCAATTAAATCGGTCCAATTAAAGAAAACACATCTCCATTTCTACATCCACGATACTTTGAGCGGAAAAAACCCGACGGCGGTACTCGTCAATCGTCCAAATTCCTCGGACCCTAAAGATCCGCTATCATTTGGCTCGACTTATGCCATTGATGATCCGTTGACCGAAGGGCCCGAAATAACATCCAAATTAATCGGTAACGCTCGTGGGACTTACGTGTCGGCTAGTCAAGGCAAGTTCCCAACTATAGTCATGAATATCGATCTAGGGTTTACGAGTGGTAGGTTTAATGGGAGTTCGTTGAGTGTTTTTTCTAGGAATCCAATAACGGAGAGTCATCGTGAAATGGCGGTGGTTGGTGGAAGAGGGAAGTTTAGGTTTGCCCAGGGGTTTGTTAAGGTGAAGACTTATTTTCTGAATGTTACAAATGGTGATGCTATTCTTGAGTATAGAGTTGAAGCTGTTCATCCTTGAACATGTTAATCAGCTTTGATGGATAAAGATTGATTTTAAAGGGATTGTCTTTGTTCTTTTTTATATTTTGAAATTAATTAGTTCATGTTTAATTTTATTTTCTTATTATAGTTTTGTATTGATGAATAACTAAGAGGCGTGCCTTAATTTTATTTTTTCGTCAACAATTTTATTCATTTATTTGGCGATATTTTAGAATATTTACAATTACTATCTAGTTACCTTTTGGGTAAGTTAATATAATGGCAGAATGTTTTGAGTTTCATTTGTTTTCGAGATTTGTAACTTGATGTCCATTTATTTCCCATAAAATCTTTGGTAAAATGTTTCGATAATTACATGTTTGGACTTTATTAATATTTTGACGCATTATAGATTAAATTTTAATTAGTTATAACATAATTCATGTGATTTATATTAAAGGCACAATATATTGACCTTGACATTCAAATAAAACCATGTTGCTACATCTCTCTCTCTCTATATATATATATGTTATAATAATATTCACATTGGCGAGCGTGTATGACTGTATGTATTCGTGCAACATAAAACTAAACCCACATTTTTTAGTGATTTCCATCATCAAGTAATTAATGTCAGCAAACTTCATTAAATATTTTCTTCCTTTTTTTGGGAGGTGATATATCCAGCGCAAATCCCTAATTGTAGAACAATATTTCTAATGTTATCTATTTTACCCTTCTCAATTATCAACCAATTCACATTCCATTTCCAGTTCTGCAGTTCCTTGAATCTAGGCTAACAAAAATATAGTACTTGGATACACTTTAATGAAATCGGTTTGATATGTTTATAAGAACAGAATAATCAAAGTGATCATTAATTCCTTTGCATCAAATATTGAATATAATATATATTTTAAAGTTTGTATAATTTAGCGAATTTTTTCTTCTTTTACTATTTTTCCAACATAAGCTAACTTATTTTTAACATCCGTTTAATGAAATATATGTTGAACGTTCATATCTCGATCAATTTCATTCAATCTATTATTTCACAACTAAACTATTATGAGGTTGGTTTTTCAATCATTTATTACTTCAATTCACATGTTGCAATGAGTTTGGTTGCTAGGAATCACAAACACACCAACATCAATCCAAAAAAATCAAATTTCAAGGATGAATATTAGTAGGGACCGCACATAGGTCCCTAATAAGGAAACAGGGACCGCAATGCGGTCACTATTAATAATTAGTGACCTAACTGCGGTTACTATTAATAATTAGGGGACCGCAGTTAGGTCACTAAGATTTAATAGAGACCGCAGAGCGGTCCCTGTTTCATTATTAGGGACCTATGAGCGGTCCCTACTAATATTTATCCTTGAAATTTGATTTTTTTTTGATTGATGTTGGTGTGTTTGTGATTCCAAACAACCAAACACATTGCAACATGTGAATTGTTGTTATTTTAACTATTCAACATGAACTAAACAAACAACGATGTACCTCAAATCATCATAAAATAATGATTTTAAAGTATGAATATTAGTAGGGACCGCAAATAGGTCCATGTTGGGTCAATAGGGACCTGATCTGCGATAACCATTGACAAATTAGGGACCTACTTGCGGTCCCTATTGACATCGGCTATTGTCAATAGCGACCGTGTTTTGGTCACTATCGACAAATGAGGGACCTATTTACGGTCACTATTAACAACGGCTATTGCCAATAGCGACCGCGTTTTGGTCCCTATTGACAACGGCTATTGTTAATAGCGACCACATATAGGTCGCTATTAACAACGATTAGTATCAATAGGGACCTAACTGCGGTCGCTATTGATACTTACCGTTGCCAATAGTGACCTAAGTGCGGTCCCTATTGACTGTTAGTGGCCTATAAAAAGGCCACTCCATTCTCCTCTAAAATTCATTACATCCTTACTAATCCTTAAGGTATGCACGTTTTTTTGCCTTACACTATCCCAAATGTTTATTTTCAATGTAATTTGTTATTTAATTATTCTAACTTAAATTTATTATATTTATTTGGTGATAGGTAATATTACACACACCGAGAGTAATCGTGGTGTACAAAACATTCTTGCGTCGCGTTTTTTCACGCTTCAAGAAGTACGTTGATCATTCTATTTAGCTCTTTAAAATTCTTGTTATATTATTTGTAATTATTTGTTTTATATTTTACAACTTATTAGATAAATAATGGATTATATAGTAGATAAATCTTGGATGTATGCTATGTATGATAGTGATGGTTGTTTGAGCGATAGATTTGTGTTTGGGGTTCGGGCTTTCATTGAATATGCTACGCAACAAAGTCCTAGATTCGTAGATCTACGGGGCGAAATTAGGTGTCCTTGCATGAAATGCAATAATATACGGTTTTTCGATAAAAAGGTTGTAGGGGATCATCTTCATAAGTCAGGATTTACAAATGGATATTTAGAGTGGATTTTTCATGGGGAAACGTCAATAGATACTACACCGTCGTATGTGCCCGATTCCCCCGGCTCGTCACACACCGATATTCCCGACAACCCAGTATATGTTGATGTGCCATTCGTAGACATGGTCGTGGATGCACGTGGAGGTCGATCATTTGAGGATGAGTCAACTAACGAGGAGCCCAACCCGGAAGCACATGCGTTCTACAAGTTGATGCACCTAGGAAATATACCCATGTATCCGGATTCCGACTCGGGTGAAGATATAAGTATCCTTCAGTGGATGTCGGAGTGGTTGGAGTACAAGACACAACACAAGGCTAGTACTATTTATTCTGATAAGGTTTTTAATTTGGCGAAGAGAGGTTTCACGCCTGAGGTGCGGATGTTATTACCTAAGGACACGAAAGGGATTCGTAGAATGCTGCAGTCAGAGTTAGGGTACGTTACGTATGATGTTTGTCCAAAACAATGTTTCTTGTTCTACAGAGAGGAGACGAAGGAATACGATAAGTGCCCGATATGCCTCGCAGGTAGATACGTGGATGGACTAAAATCTAAGATTGGGAAGAAGAAATTGTGGTATTTTCCTATTGCTCCTCGACTTCAGAGGTTGTATTATACAATAGGAACTGCAAAACATATGACATGGCATACGAAGTGTAATGGGGTTAATGACCAAATGATTCACCCAGCTTCAAGGGAGGCATGGCGCCACTTCGACCGGACACACCCATATTTCGCAGCGGAGCCACGGAACGTAAGACTTGGTTTGTCCACAGATGGATTCACACCTTTTGGAATGTCTGGCAAGACGTACTCTTGTTGGCCGATGTTTGTCACCCCTTATAACCTTCCACCGGATCTTTGCATGAAGAAAGAGTTCATCTTTTTGAGTCTACTCATTTCCGGGCCGTATAGTCCAACAAAGAACTTGAATCTTTTTCTTAGGCCACTTATTGATGATCTCAAGCTTTTATGGAGCACTGGCGTCGAGACGTACGACGTATCGAGGAAGCAACACTTTATATTACGTGCATCTCTCACGTGGGCGATTAGCGATTTTACCGCTTACGGGATGTTGTCGGGATGGAGTACGCACATAAGGCTTTCGTGTCCTTATTGTATGGGTGACACTCAGTCCTTTCCGTTGGTGAATGGGGGTAAGCCAAGTTGGTTCGATTGCCATCGCCGGTTCTTGCCTGAAGGTCATGACTTGAGATACGATGACTATAACTTTAAAAAAGGTGGAAATTCGGGAGGAAGACGCGATTCGTAGAAAGACTGGTGCTGAAATGTTGGAAATTGTTAATGGCCTTGGGAATGTGGGGTTCGGTACCCAATGCAGACCACTCCTAGGTTTTGGCCAAAATCATAATTGGGTGCGGAAGAGTATATTTTGGGAACTGCCTTATTGGTCCACAAACTTGGTTCGTCACTGTCTAGATGTCATGCATTGTGAGAAAAACTTTTTCGATAACATCGTCAACACGATTTTGGATGACCCTAAGACAAAGGACAACATCAAGTCACGGAAAGATTTGAGACTTTGGACCAACTGTAGTGAGCTATTTTTAGATTCAACATCCCGATGGGGGGAGGGGGGGGGGGGGGGGGGGGACGAAGAAGCCAAATGCATTGTACTGTCTCTCAAAAGATCAAAGGAGAAATTTGTTAGAATGGTTGGGCACGCTAAAATTTCCAGATAGATACACTTGTAACTTGGGACGATGTGTACATGTGCAACAACAGAGGTTGTCCGGAATGAAGAGTCACGATTGCCACGTCTTCATGCAGAGATTGATTCCAATTG
Organism: Linaria vulgaris; assembly: GCA_948329865.1. Taxonomy (NCBI): domain Eukaryota; kingdom Viridiplantae; phylum Streptophyta; class Magnoliopsida; order Lamiales; family Plantaginaceae; genus Linaria; species Linaria vulgaris. Next base: position 6,981,397 of record OX415251.1, read on the forward strand.
CTTTTCGTGATTTTCTTAAGAAAGACATATGGGAAACACTTGTGGAGATTAGTCTGTTGTTCAAGGCAATTTGCGCATCAGAGGTATCGGTAGAGGCTATGGAGGGACTAGAAAAATCCATTATTGTCACCATGTGCAAGCTAGAGAGTATATTCCCTCCTTCTTTTTTCGATTCTATGGAGCATTTGGCCATTCACTTACAGTATGAGGCTAGAGTTTGCGGTCCAGTTCACTACGGATGGATGTATCCATTCGAGAGGTAAATCACTTTTGGTGTATATATTGATGATTGTCTTTAATTTATTTTATTTGTAATGTAAGATGGTTCCTTTTGTTGTGTATATCAGGCAAATGTTTGATTTAAAGCAGTCAGTGGGGAACAAAGTGAGGCCCGAGGGATGCATGGCCAATGCCTATTTAAATTCGGAGATATCAAATTTGATTTCCCAGTATCTCGATGTAACCCCTGGTGCTACACACCGACGACTTAACAGGAACGAGACTTTGGAAAGCACGGATTGGGATGGAGAGCTCTTATTGTTCCGAAAGAAGGGACGACCGCTTGGCCCATCGGCGAAGATGAAGAAGTTAACGGGGGAAGAAATTGAACAGATTGAATTGTACACACTTCTTAACTGTGAAGAATTGGAGGGATGGGAAGAGTGAGTCTACTTTAATTTTCTTCATGTAGTATCATCTTCTTTTTTATGTGTTAGTACTAACTATTTTTTTGTAACATGCAGTTTGTTCATAGAAGAGGAGTGCGGTAGATTGAATGCCATGGAGGTGCAAATGAAAAGGAACGAGGAGTATGTGGTCTGGTTCAAGCAAGAATACCGCAGTGGAAATTACATGATAGATGATAGGGTACTGCCGTTGCTCAACGGTCCACTGAACAATGCAATCACGTACGATGGATACATTGTGAATGGATTTAGGTTCCACATTGAAACGAAATTGGGGCCCAAGAAGAGTGATTGCAGTGGGGTTTACGTGAAGGGTGACATGGGAGACACCGCTTCAACCAATTTCTACGGTACTTTAAAGGAGATATTGGAAGTGGAATATTGGGGAGGTAGAACTGGAAAACAACTGTCCATTGTCTTCTTCAAGTGTTTGTGGTATGATATTGGACCGAGCGGCACAAATGTCCATGAGACATTCAAAATGGTGGAAATTAACCCTACTAAAAAACTGCAGACCAATGAACCATTTATTTGTGATAATCAAGCAATGCAGGCGCATTACGCCCCATATCCATCTCTACCAAATGGAAGGCCAGGGAGAAAAGGATGGTTGTCAGTATCACATATTCCAGCTAGACACATTATCGACATGTCGTCACTCATATTTCATGATTCTACCCCTGATGACCCAGATATTTCGGAGATAGTGTTTCAAGAGAACGAATCAGCAGGTCTTAATATGTTTGTAGACTTGAGTTCGTTCAACATGGATATTCAGTTGGGTGGAGGTGAGTTCGAGGTCGTTGATGCACTAGGTGGTAACGAGGACGATGATGGACAAGCAGAAGGCGTTGATGCACAAGCAGAAGGCGTAGATAGTGATGCAAATGAATATGACTATGAGTTTCAATATTCAGAGGAAGACTAGTGCTTTCTTTCTTTTCTTTCTTTTTTTCAGTATGACTATGACTATGTGATTTTTCAATATGACTATGACTATGAGTTTCAATATTCAGAAGAAGACTAGTGCTTTCTTTCTTTTCTTTCTTTTTTTCAGTATGACTATGACTATGTGATTTTTCAATATGACTATGACTATGAGTTTTTTTGAATGTTGGTACCCCATACATTTTAACATAATAATCCATATTCCATACCAACCATCAACACCATATAAACAAAAATAACCAAAATAAACCACAAACCATACATACAAAACAACTACACCATAAATGATCCATATGTTCCAAAATATCATAATCCATATTTACAAATAACTACCCGCAACAAGATCACTGACCCCCTCATCATCACTAGGCGGATACACAACCCCCTCATCACCAGAACTCTCCGCCAAATCATACATCTCATCCAGGGTCGCCAGTGGATCATCATCAACACCAACCCCACCCTCATCAACGCCAACACCCCCTCACCCTCACCGAGGTCCTCTGCCTCAACATCCATCAGACCAAGATCATCATCACCATCCGACTCATTAGTATCAATATCAAGATCATCGACATACTGGGTGGGGTTGGAAGTACCTGGAGCAAAAAGATCTGGTCTCTCACGTATCGGCCTCGGAACCCGAAATGCGCCTCCGCTCCTAATAGCGTTCCCCATGAACAAGTCTGACGGAAGCTCTCGCACTGGTCGGCCTGTATCCCTCTGCATGCCCTCTCTAAAAGACTGGAGCCAGGACAACATGGAGTCGACTCTCGGGTCCTTTGTCGACCTCAACTCGTTGTTCTCCTCCTAGAGCTGCCTGAGCAACTCCCGCCTATAGTCTGGCTCCCTCCCGACCTCCATGTCGAAGTCTCGAGGATCAGCATAGCTCGGTAAACCCTGTGCCTTCCCCTTCTTGATACTCCCTATCGCCTTCTTCCACGAATCGGCGTCCCATTCAGGCAAGTCCTTATCTTCCACTACATCCGGATTTTTCCTCCTCAGTTCCCTCTTATAAGTCTTCTGTTGAATATTCAAATATCATTAAAAAAGAGAAATTAAATTAAAACAAAGATAATTAAAAACGAGTAGAAAATTTAAAACACTTACGTAAATAAGTCTGGTAGTCTCAGACTTCCACTCCCGCCTCAAGGGTACGGATGTACCTCTACCAGTCCCCGCCACCTTCTTCGTATGTCCTGCCTTATAAATCTCGTCGTGCCTGATAGGGTGGGTGCGGTTGGGCTGATTCCTCTCCTTCAAATTGTAAGTAATAGTTGGTTATAATTCTTTTTTTTTAAATGTTAAAATTACATTGTTTTAAACTAATCAATAAACAAAACATACCAGGCGCCGCCGGATCTCCTCGTAGTCAATGGAACCACCGTAAAAGGTGGCGGGCGCATCGCCGTCCAACTTACCGCCTCGTCGAGCCTTCTTTCCCTTCACGGACTTCTGCTTAAACACCTCAGTGTCCCAGTGTTTTGCCGCCTGATCCTCCAAACTCTGGCTCATCCACGACGTCTTAGGCTTATCTTTAAACTCCTCCTTGTCCTTTTTCTTCATGTACTGCTCCTTCGCCTTGTTAAGCATACGCTTATAAACCCATCTCTCCTTCAACTGGTATGCCCTATGTACCTGCTCCCTCTCTGACCGCCGAATCCCATAGATATTCTACAAAAAAGATAAATATTAAACAATAAATTAATACATTAAATTAATAAACTAAATTAAACAATATTTTGAACCTCGAGTAAATAAATAAATATTAATAATTCATTTAAAACTCAACGTAAATCTCGAGTACATCTCTCTTCGTACTTCCTCAGGAACCTTCAAGTAGAAGGGCCAAAACTCACTCATAAACTGTCGAATGAGTGAAGTGATCGTCTTGGAAATCTCGCGACTGGGGGGTTTAGAAAAACAACCCCTCTTCAACACAATAAGCTGCTACTTCTGCCCTTTAGGAATCGTCGTAAGCCCTACATTGGGTCCCCTACCCGGTCGAGTATCGGTCGGTCCTGGAGTACCGGTCGACCTCTGGCTCGGTCCAGCTCCGTTGTCGACTGTAGGCGGTGGAGTCTGAAGTCTGCTAGACTCGACTGATGGGGGCACGTGAGTCCCAACTGAATCCGAAGTATGTGGTCGTGCCACCTGGGATGCGGTGGACTCTGATGATCGGGGTCTAACACCCGCTCCGGAGATGGCCGCCTCATCGTCTACAAATAACTGCCGATGTAGTGCAGATGTCGTCGATGTAGATCCGTCACCTGACCCAGGTAGCGGGACATACGGCTCGACTGGATGGATCGGCCCTGCACCACGTCCCGATCGAACAACCCGTATAGGTCGGCAACTACCTCGACCCCCGCTACCACTACCACCACCACGCCCAACGCTACCGTTGCCACCACCACTCCCGCTACCACTGCCACCACCACGTCCAATGCTACCAGTACCACCACCACGACCTCGACCCCCACTACCTCCAACACCTCCACGAGCAACACTACCACTACCTGAACCCGATACCCCAACACGACCTCGACCTCCAAGACCTCGATCTCCAGTACCGCTAGGGGTCTTACGTGACGACATGCCGAATATATATATGTACTGTAAAAAAAATTTAAATATCAATTCAACATTTACAAATCTACACTAATTACAAAATTTACAAATTAACACTAATTAACAAGTTTTACTAATTAAATTTTAATAATCCAATTTTCACAATCTAATTATAAACTAATCTAATCTAATCTAATTTCATTATTCACTAAATTTAACTAAATCTAATTTCACCATTAACTAAATTTAACTAAATCTAATTTCATCATTCACTAAATTTTTATTTCATCATTCATTAAATCTAATTTCATCATTCACTAAATTTTTATTTCATCATTCACTAATCTAATTTCACAAATAAATTTTTTTTCCTTAATAATACACTAATCTATTCTAACAATCTAACATTATTCACTAATTAACTATCTAATTAACAATATTAACTAATAATTCTTCAAAAAATTAACAAATTAACAATAAAACACAAAATTAACACAATAATATTAACACAAAATTAACAATATAACAATTTCTTAAAATAATAACACAATTTTCGGATTTAATACAAAAATGACAAAAAAAATAAAAAAAATGAACACCGAAGCTATACCTTAGCACCGACGGCGGAAATGGACGGAAATTCAAAGGGGCGGTGATGGAGGCGGAGCACGACGGCGATGGAAGCGGAGCACGGCGGATTTGAGGTGGAAATCGGGAGAAACGAGGCGGTTTGGGTTTGGTGGGGTTAGGGACGAAATTTGGGTCACAAATACTCACAAACAGGTCGCTAATGGCGGAAAATGGCGTCGGGTCGGGTCAATTTCGGGTGAAGGTGAAGTATCCGCGTTTTGTAAAAAATGTATTTTTTTTTCAATTTATGGGAAGGAATCAGCGACCGCTTCTGAGTCGCTGATTGCTTCCACGGAAATTAGGGCGGACGAGGCCCACAATTTGGCCCAATTTTGGGCCGAATTGTGTAGCCCACGTAATATAAGGACTGTTAGCGACTCAATGTGAGTCGCTGAACGTCCCAACGACTCAAATTAAGTCGCTGTATTATTTTCAGCGACTCAATTTTAGTCGCTAACTATCCCTGAGGACAATAGCGACTCATATTGAGTCGCTGTTGATCTCGAAACTTTCAGCGACTCAAATTGAGTCGTTGTTGCCTTCAGCAGTCGCTGATGGCCAACGACTCAACTTGAGTCGCTAACTGGGCGGTCCCTATTGACCGCCCAGTCTTGTAGTGTAACCCTAATACCGCCGCCACCACCGCACACGAACGAAATCAATCCAGCGTCGACTGAATTTGTCCCCCTGACTTAGACCAACAAGAAACATGCAACCAGAAGAGGCTGCGACAAGGCGACCTCAACGATATGGATTCGGACGTGAATATGATACCTTACAATCAAACTCACTTAACAAGGAGAAATCATGTATCCTATGCAGATGCTACCAAGAAACCAAGAAACGGCATGAACATGTTCGAATGAACGATAGCGAGATTGACGAGGAAGCCGAGTTCATCTCCGCAAGCCCTCCATCTGAGACCATGCCGTTCAAAAGATTCAACAGCCTACCAGAGATGAGATCACGAATGGAAGACCAATGGAAAGATGCCATCATAATTAGGATCCTCGGAAACTCATGGTACTACCCAGCATTGACGTCGAGGCTCGATATAATGTGGAAACTACATAACAATTTCAAACTAGTAGACCTCGGTCATAATTGTTATTGCATGAAAGGCTAAGTAGCGAAAAAAGAGAGATGATTCTTACCGAGGGGCTATGGCAATTGGCGGGGAGCTTCCTTTCCGTAAGGAAGTGGTGCCCAGAATTTCGTGCTTCCAAAGATAAGGTGGAGAGCGCCATCACCTGGGTTAGGATCCTAGACCTTCCCGTTGAATACTTTCGCAAAGCTTGGATTCGTGAATTAGCGAAAGGTATCGGCGATCCAATAAAAATAGACGGAAACACGTACTCTGCATCTCGAGGAAAGTTTGCACGTTTCTGCGTTCACGTCCAAACTGATATACCACTGGATCTTGGGGTTTGTATCGACGACGTGGTCTACCAAGTAGTATACAAGAATTTACCGGCGGTGTGTTACTCGTGTGGAAGGGCCGACCATAAAAAAGAACAATGCCCGTCCCTAATACCCAAAGAGCCTGCGATAAAGGATTCAAACCAATCACGGGAGGGGGTCGAAGAAATCGAGGAATCAGCGTGGCTGATTTCGAAAGCTCAATAAAAAGATTACGGGGAGTGGATGATTGTTCCACCATGGAGGAACTCGAAGGCATACAAACCCAATAAGAATATGGAACTAAGGAATTCGGCAAAGGGAAAAGAAAAGATTCCCGAAGAGTTGCAAACTCCTATCCCTCCAACGAATGCTAATTCGAATTCAGATGTAAACAAAGTGGGACAAGGCTTGAATACTTTGAGAAGGAAAGAGAATGTGAAATCATCAGTAAGGAAAAATAATGATTTGACAAAAGGAAAGATTCCCAATCCTAATTCTATTATTAAACGTGCTGATATAGGAGTTGATAATAATAAAGCAACTCTTATAAACAACAATTCCTTTTCCATCCTTCAAGAGAATACAGACAACAACATATTTCAAAGTCAAGCAATTCTCTCAACTCAAGTCCCCCCCTTACGTTTGGTAGCAAACATGCTAATTTGGCATTTTGGAGAAGCGGTCCATCAATTTCGGGGCCTTTTAATGACATTACGAACACGACAGAGAGACAAACTAATTCAAGTGGTAGAAATCCCTCCACAGGTTTGGGAAATCGAGGTTCGAACGATCCTAAGTTACATGATGGAGGGACCGAACATATGGTTTCTGATGATAGCGATAAGTCGATGGGAGTTTCAGAGACAAATATATCTCATGATGGAGATCGTGCGTCAATTGATGTAGTTATGTCTGGGGCACGCGATTGAGTACCCCGTCCGACCTCACCACCTAGCACATATATCTATGCAGATTGTTTCGTGGAATTGCCAAGGGGCAGGAAATGAGGAGTTTGGTAGGAACTTTAGAGAATTTGTGAGAATTCACCGGCCTTCTGTGGTCTATATTCTTGAGACGAGGGTGAGCGAGGACCATGCACGTAATATTATCTCAACATTGGGGTTCTCTAAACATGTTATGGCGCCCAAAATTGGGATGATGGGGGGCATTTGGATGTTGTGGCAGGAAGAGGAAGTTGAGGTCGAAATCATTGGGGTTAACGACCAAGCAATTCATGCTCGAATTAGAATGAATGGGGCCGAGCCTTGGAAAGTATCCGGCGTATACGCGCAGCCGCGTAAAGCGGACAAAGTGAGAATTTTCGAGGACCTTGTGAACGTAGCTAATGGGAGTCTTGTGCCATGGCTAGTGACGGGGGACTTTAATGAAGTTTGTAATGCGCACGAACGAGAGGGGGATAGACCGGTGACTCTTAACCGCCTAAACTTCTTTCGGACATATCTTGAGAGGTGCGACCTTCACGATCTCGGCTTTAGAGGCCCAGAATTCACGTGGACTAACAAAAGGGAAGGAGGAGCGAATATAAAAGGGAGAATTGACCGCACAGTTGCAAACCTTGCTTGGATGGATCGTTTTCCCAATGCGGTAGTACACCATACAGTTAGGACATGTTCGGACCACCACCCTGTTGTGACGTGCACTGAGGAGGGTGAATTACCAAGTGGACCGAAACCCTTTAGGTTCGAAGCCGCGTGGTTAACGCACCCGGATTGTGAATTTATGCTCAAAAAAACTTGGGAGGCAAGAATAATATTTTGTATGCAATAAATGAGGTGCCGAAGGTACTAGAACCTTGGAATAGGGAGAGGTTTGACAATATATTCCAAAGGAAAAAAGAACTCCCTGCTCGACTAGGCGGTATCCAGCGGTCTTTGGCATTAAGGCTGAACACTTACCTCTCGCGACTTGAGAACGAGTTGATAAAAAATTTAGATGACACGCTCAAGCAAGAGGAGATGCCATGGTACCAAAAATCACGCATTAAGTGGATGTCTGAAGATTAGCAAAACACGAAATTTTTCCACAAGGCGGTGATGATTAGGAGAAAAAAGAATAAAATCCGTGCGCTGAAAATCGAGAAGCTTTGGGTTAAGGAAGAAGAACAGCTGCAAATACACGCCAAAAACTATTATAAATCGCTGTTCTCAGCCAACCATAATGGAGGTAACGTTGTGTGCACTCAGCTGGACGCTTCTCGGTTTCAAGCTCGCATTTCCGAGGAGGAAAATCAGTCACTTATGCAGCCGATTGATAGTCTAGAACTGAAGGAGGTGATGTTTGAGACGGGGCCCTTCAAAGCCCCAGGGCCAGATGGATTACAAGCCGTTTTCTATCACAAAAATTGGGATTGGATTCACGATTCCCTGCTGCGTTTTGCCGAGAATACATTTAGAAATATTAGATCTGATAAAAGGATTTGCGAGGCCTTTTTATGCTTAATCCCCAAAATAAATGGCCCGGAAACAATAGCTTAATTCCGCCCAATCTCCTTGTGCAACGTCTTGTACAAATTTGTCACAAAGTGCATCACGATGAGGATGAAAAATATTATGCCCCGGATCATCGCACCGATCCAGTCAAGCTTTTTACAAAATAAGAGCACGCAAGATAATGTTTTCGTGATGCAAGATGTTCTTCATTCGCTCCGCAACAAGAAAAACTCAAGGTATGGCTATATGATTCTCAAGCTAGATTTGGAGAAAGCTTATGACAAAGTGGACTGGGATTTTTTAGAGGATACACTGTTGGTTTTCAATTTTCCTGTTGAATTAATTGAGCTCATTATGTTTTGCGTGCAAAATGCAGCCACTCGAATTTTGTGGAACAGATCTCCTCTTGATGCTTTTCAACATTCTTGTGGTTTGAGACAAGGGGATCCGCTATCACCTTATCATTTTGTGTTATGCGTGGAACGTCTCTCGTATCTTATCACCGAGGCGATAGAAAATAGAAAGTGGAAGCCACTTACCCCCTGTCGGAAAGGCCCTAGATTATCACATCTATTTTTTGCCGATGATCTTATATTAACGGGGAAGGCGGAAAAAGGAACGGCGCGGGCGGTGAAGGGCGTTTTGGATAGATTTTGTTTGGCCTCGGGTTTGAAATTAAACCCCGCAAAGTCAAAATCTTCTTCTCTAGAAACCAAGGCTCGGTGATAAAAAGGGAAATTTGCGACATGTTTTTACAAAGGAGAACAAAGATACGAGAATATTCCTTCCTTTATTCACTGAACTTCACTCCTTAGTTTTTTTTTGTATCTGATCGTCCTCCTTTCTTCAATTGGTCACCTCCCTTTATATAGAGTTTGTTAGTGACAGGTGTCGTTATGCATGTGTTTTAGTAAGGTACATGTGTCGTTATGCATGTGTTTTAGTAAGGTACAGGTGTCGCAATATGTGTAAAAGTGTAATAAGTTAAGATAAGGTGTATCCTTAATCTACTAGATGCTGACTAGGCTGATCTTTGTCTCTTCCGATAGCTCCGGGGATCTCCAAGGGGTTGTTTCTCGGGATGCTATTTTCCGAGGGGCCCTACATTTGGTAGGGACTTGATGGACCAGTTAGGACATTCTTCGGGTGGTGTTGTTGCTTCAGTAAGGGTTAATTCTGGTGTAAGGGTTTCTGTATATGTTCTCCGAGGGGTGTTTCCGCCCTTGACTTGGGGCTCAGAGAGCTTGACTTGGTCTCTGAGGGCTTGACTTGGTCTCCAAGGGCTTGACTTGGTCTCCGAGGGCTTTTTTGTCTTCGTGAAGTGGTAATTTCTTGTCCAAGTCCTCGTAGTGTGCCTTCCAGTGGCTTTTGTATTTAGATCTAGCTTTGTTCTTAGGTTCGGTCTCCGGAGTGATGTTCCGAGGGCAGTTTGTGTTGAGGAGTGTTCAGCAAGGAAGTGTTCTCGCGAGATTATGGGACTCGGGGTCCGTTGTGGTCCCTCTTGGCGCATCGATGGATATCGGAGTCGCGCGGATCCATCGGGGTTTATTCTTTTTCCGATGTCGCATTGATATCTCTTTTTCATTCATCGTTGACTTTCCAAGGGACTCTTAGGTGCCTCCTCTGGTGTTCCTTCGTACCGCTTCGGGTTAATGACCGAGGGGTTTGGTAACATCCGATGGGCCTCATAATCGGGAGTGAGTACACCTCATCGGAAGTACTCGCGACAATATTATTGTCCATATATTAATTCCCATATTTCGGACTAATAATCTCTTTAATCTCATATTTATTTTTCACGGTTAACACTAGCCCCCCCAAATTTTGATCGCCTTCGTAGAGGTGAGGGAAATTTTATTTCGTGTTCTCGGTGAGGTGAGGGGTTTTTTCTAATTTTTTCCTTTGACGTATTTATTTTTGGTATTTTTCCGAGGGGGTGCACATATATTTATAACTATTTAAAAATGGATCATATGGAATTTACCTTATTACCCTTGGGGGTATTGTCCTTACGTATGCGGAGGTTTCAGAGCATTTGTTGCAGGCGACTGTTGACTGGTTTCAAAAGTTCAAAACATTTGACCGTTGGTAACGGTCCGATTCTCAACGGCCAGATTGTGGCGCGTGCTAAGCAGGGGAGATACGTGGAGCTTTAAACGCGCTCCACGTTTTAAAAGCATCTGACCGTTGTCCATTTTCGGCTATAAATAGAGGCACTATTCACCTTTCTTCTCACTTTCACATTTCACTCTTTCGGTAAATTCTCCTCAGAGAAGAAATCTTCTCTTCTCCCCTCGCAAATTTTTCCTTTATATTCACGCGCAACTCTTCTCTTTCCCTTCTTGGAGAAATACTTCATCTTCTTTTTCGTTTTTGCACAAATGGCTTCTTCCACCACCACCAATCCCATCGCGGTTCCACCACTTCTGGAGCTACTGCTACTGCTGATTCTCTGGCAGGTATGAGGGGTGCCCCGACGGGGGTAATTACCCGTAAACGAAAGGATGAGACCTCTGCTGCTATTGAGGGCGGCGCTGCTTCTGTCAAGAAAGCTAGCGTTCCCAAATTGAAAAAGGCTTATGCTAGTGATTTCGCCAAAATTGAGAAGATTCAAAGTATTGCTACTCGTGAGCAGGTGTTGGAGCTATTTACATCAACGGGGGCTTTCCAGAAGAACATGGTTTTCCAGATTCCGACGAAGGATGAGAGGGCTTGCTATCCACCCCAGGGAATGGTTATCGTTTACTTTGATCAAGTAAGGTATGGATGGCGTTCATTTATGCCGCTTTTCTTCTGCGAGGTATTTAAGGCGTGTAATATTAGTCCGAGTCAGATGGTTCCAACGGATTTGCGACCCTCTGTATCTATGTTTTCTGGTGTCAAGTGAACGGGTTGGAGTGTGGGGTGGATCACTTCTTTTCTATATTTGATGTGGTGATTTCACCTGGGGGGTTTTCCTTCTACCACGTTCGTTCATCGGGACAATACCAACAATTTTACGAAGAGGATATTGGATGGGTCGATCAGTTCTCACAGTGTCTGGAAGAACAAATACTTTTTCGTGCAACCCGCTCAAGGTAAATGGGACATGCCTTTTGACTGGAGAGAGGGTGCGGCTCCCATGCGCACTATGGATCATGAGATAATTTTGTCCCAGGTGATTTCTCAGCAGCTTTTGATAGAATCAGATGACTTTTTGATGCTGTTCGAGACGTCCGGGCTTCATCATGTGGTGCTCACCGATGATGCGGTCGAGAAGCAACTGTCTATATCTTCCGAGGCCATGACTCTTTTCAGTAAGTACTTTATTTTTGTTCTTGTCCTTTCTCTTGACATAGGAATAGGTTATAATTGTACTTGTTGGCTTTTGGGTGGTGCAGGGGATGTCTTAGCGAATTACTTTTCGCAGTCGGGCCCCGTGGAACCCGTTCCGAGCGGTATTTTCGACGCTCCGGAGGAGGGTGACCATGATGAGGAAGAGGTTAATGCTCCTAAGGGTGCGTACATGGGTCCGAAGACGGGAGGAACTTGCGAGGATCATGCACCCTTGTACATAGATGCTACGGGGGTGATTCAGAATGTGGTTCTGTTAAGCCAAGTAGGTCCTTACTCAGCTTTGGCTCTGGTGCCGGTCCCTGGATCCGATACGAGAAGTTCTCCGAGGGCTTCAGAAGAAGAAATCTCTCCGAGGACTGGTGGGGAAGATTTTGCCCGGGAGATTGCAGAGGTAGTGGTCGTATCTTCCAGGGATCCGTCTCCCGCCTCTCCTCGTGGAGTTGAGGTTCCTTTGCCTATGTCTCTGATAGTTCCCGAGTTCTCGGATAGAGTAATGTCCGAGCGTACTCCCCTCGATTAGTCTTTGTTGGTCCTTAATAGGATTTTCTAAAATGTTTAAAGGAGTTTGTTCATATACTAAGGTTCTCTCTTCCGGTGCAGGTATCGTGGATAAGGGAAAGGCTCCGATGGCAGAAGGGTCTTCTCTTTTAGGTAAGCATTCTTTGCTTACTTCTTTCTTTTTTGCCTAATTATTGTTCCATGACTTTTCTAGGTTCATTCTCTCTTCTTACTTATATATATTGTCTTTGCAGAGAAGGATGTTTTGGCGCAGTTTCTCAATCTCGTTCCGAAGGCTTCGTTGGGTGACTCCGAGGACATTCACGAAGAGTTTGACCCATTGTCCGAAGACAGGGATGTGAAGGTGGAGATACTGAGCTCATTGGTTGGGGAGGCGGGCCCGTCTACAGCTGCTGGAGGTCCTCGGGCGGTATTTACCGACTCGGATGTGGCGACGCCAACTCCGGGGACCCTTCCTCCTAGGGGTGACGTCTGAAAGAGAGCAAGACGAAGGAGGATGTGCTCCACACGAAGGTTTCGGATCTCGAATTTCTATGGCAAGAGGCTCAGAAGGAGAAACAGGGTTTGCGCTTCAAGTTGGAGCAGGCGGAGTCTACAAACGAGCAGGTGGAATCGTCCAAACAACGCATTACCCTTCTGGAGAAAGAGAAGAAAGAGTCCGAGGAGACTCTTAGGGTTCAGATTGCTGCTCTTGAGGGGGAGAAAGTCGAGGGGCTGGCAAGGGAAAGGGAGATTCAGGGGTTGTTGGGCCAGCTCACCGATCGGGCTGAGTCAACCGATGAGAAGTTGGCGAGGTCCATTTCTCACGAGGAGCTGCAAGCTAAGATTGACGCGACGGTCCAGTTCGCTCAACAGGAGACCTTTAGACAGTATTCAGAAACTTCCGATAGGCCGCCACAAGAGCTTTTAACAGGCCATATGCTATGGGGTTATTTGGAGTGTGCTAGACTGGTGAAGTCACTATTGTGATCAGACGTGGACTTCTCCAAGTCCTTTGACCTTCGTAAGCTGAGGAGGCCCTCTTCCGAGGATTGCCGCATTCTTGTGGGGAGATTTAGTGGATTGTTGTCTCCCCGGGATTCACCTGCACCCTCTCCAATGTGCTCAGCATGTAGCCCGAGTCCGGCCCAGTGGCTCAAGAGGGGTACTATCACCGATCTCTCGTCTGGTTTCGATGAATACTTCTACTGAGGCGACGACCCCTTCGTATCCCGCCCAACATCCGTCCACCACGGGGGCATAATTTAAGGCTTTTATTTTCTTTATTGTAACTTTTTGTTTTCGCACTATCTTTTTTCTTTTGCAAATGTACTTTGTTTTCCGAGGACTTCTCGGTTTCTAAGTGAATAAACAATTATTCTGTTTTGCTCAATTTTGACCTATATCTCTTTTGCCTCGTTTAATTTTATCATTTATAAATACTCTAATTATTTCTCTAATTTAAATTGAATTGAGAGAGACGAGGATAAAACTTTAATCTTGCTGACCAAGCTTGCCCCTAAGTAGGACGTGTGAGCCTGCACAACAATATTAAGTATGAGTCCTCCTTAGGAAGGAGCATTTTATTGGCACGTGTCCCTCACTTTAGATAATGGAGGATTAAGTTTAATTCTTTAATCAAAGGGTGATGAGTACATATAGGTGCTAAGTGTTTAGCAGATATGTTTATATTTACTCTAAAAATAAGTTCACTAATTTTCCCGCAAATTTATCTTTTTATCTTCACTTTAGCTAGTTCTTCTCTTTCGATTCCTCTTCTTTTTCAATTTTCAAATAATCGTGAGAAAGGAGAAAATACTTACTTGAGGAGATGATGCACTCACACTACAGACGAGGAGGATCCGTCTTATCTCATAGTTCTATCCGGAACTCGGTTCGAACTCCTTCGCTGTCGTTAGGGGTACGCCATGCTTCTTCGGATATCTTTTCCACCAGAGAGACAGTCTAGAGAATGACATAGCTGCCATTTTAGGTAGTTCTTCGAGGGGATCAACTTCACGGTCTTCTCATACAAATTCTCTTAGGATGAATCATATCGGAGAGGTATTCATGGGCATGGGACCTTACACCCTTGCAGATCAATCTTCGGTCCTTGATATGCTTCCCTTGAGTCCCTCGAAGTTAATGGGCCGAGGCCGTGTCAGGACTGCCATGAGCAACGAACACAGGGGTCCATTATGACCCTCTTCACCGAGTATAATTTGGATTATACTAAGTATGATGTAATCGTACCGTTCTGTGATCAGGGGGCTTATGATCCCCCCTCGGGCTATTTAATAGTATACTGCGACCTGGTACGCTATGGGCTACGAGTGTTTTTTCACCCTTTTCTTCAAACCCTCTTTCGTTATTGGCAGCTATGTCCCGGCTAGCTAACGCTGAACTCCTACCGTCACTTGGTGGGGTATATCCTTTGTTGTAAGCTCTTAAATCTCCCTATGACTCCTCATCGGGTGGGGGCTATTTTTTCCTTGCGCCCTTGTTCGGGTGGTACTCCTTTCTTTAGCCTGGTCTATCGGGAAAACATTAAAGCCTTCACTCATGTATCCAACCCTTGCTCTCGTAGAGGGGATTAGAGGCGGAGGTTCTTTTTTGTTCGTCCGAAGGGCCAATCAGCTAATTTGTGGGGAGTACCTCTCCGATGGGGTTTAGGGTATGTTACCCCCAACTTTGAGACTGTGGTGCGTAAGGGGGAGAGACTGTCCCGTTCCGGGTTATTCTTGGGGACTTATAACGTGAGTGGTTTGTTGGAATTCCCTGAATCTATGATCTTGGCGCGGCTTCAATAAGGGGTAGAGACGTTCAATCTCCCCGTTCAGCCGCTTTGTCGTAATTTCTTCTTCGGGTCTTCGTCATCCCTAGTGTTCTTTTCCGCTTCGGGCTCATAGTATGTTCTTCTTTGTGACAGGTTCGGAGATGGCCACATTTGCGATTGAACCTTTTGACAAGGATTTTTTGACGCAAACATCATATGATGATTATATTTTTTCGAAAGAGAGTGATTCTGATTAGAAGAGTTTTGAAGAGGTGACAAGTCCTTCCTCGCAAAGGAGGAATCAGATGTTTTTTCCTATTGCAGCTCCCCCGATGAACATTTGAGCTCCCGCTGTTGTGGAAGATCCGTTCTCCACTCTTCTCTGAATGGATTTTCCGATCCCTCAGTGGGTATTGCGTCCTTCTCCTTCGGTAGGGGTTGGCATTATTAACATGGTAGAGGAGGACCTCCCTCCTTCTGTTCCGGGCGGATCTCAACCCTTAGGGGAGGGACCGGATCGCGTTGCTCGACCACCTCTCGAGGGAAACTCTCTTCTCGCAGGGGTACCACCCTTCGGAGAGGGTGGTTCCGCTTCTACATCCTCTTCAGTTACAGACTTTTGTCATATTTTTTTAAGTGGACTTTTGAATGAAACAGATTGTGAGCTAATGAAGATTCTCCCTCTATCAAGCCTTCAGGATTTAGCCTGCAAGGATTTGTGCGAGGTATAGTAGTTTTTATTCGTTCTATTTAATACTAACCTTTTTACCATCTCTGTGGTAATGATTCGTCTTCCTACAGATTTACATGGTTCTGAATGCCATTGGATCCCGATGAGATTCCTCTTCTGATCCCGATTTGGTCTATCGCTGTTGGGATGAACTGGAGAGGTGTTTGTTCGAGGCTCGCGAAGAGATAGCTCAGCTGACTACTGAAAGGGAGACCGCTAGAGATGTTGCCAGAGAAGTATTGCAATCTGAAAGGAATAAATCTTGGGAGCTAGAGCGCCAACTGGTGCTCGAAAAGGCCCGGGTTCTGGGTTTAGAAAAGAGGATGGACGCTTTGAAGGACCAGATACGGTTTTTCGACGAGTGGTTGAGGTGTGTCACGAGGGAGAGAGATGTGGCTAATCAACGGATGCTGGAGACTACTCGTACTCACGAGGTGGCACTAGTGATTGCTCAGATCCATGCAGTGTTGGAAGTGGTGGGTCCATCTAGCCCTCGTGAGTCCCTTCAGGGTGAGATGTGCCATTTGGTCCGTATAGGCTATCGATTGTTTCGAGATGCAGTTCAGGCTTTGCCAGGGTTTCCTTCAGGCTTGGTTATTCCTGAACTTGACATCCGTAGGGTCTTTGCAGAGGATTTTTCTTCGGCGCTTGAGGATTCGGTAATTCCGATAGATGATCCGCTTTTTTTATCCGAGGAGCTACATCGTCTCGTCAGGGAAGGGAAGCATCCAATCGAGGATGCTTAGTTTAGGTGGGGGCAATGTTGATCTCTTTGTATCGGATATGATCCAATATCCCTTTGTGGTGAGGATTTGTTGTTAGTGCTAAATGTTTTGTATTAGTTGTTTATATTAGATGGCTCCTCGGAGTCAGGTTGCTGTGATGACCTTCTCGTAGAGTCATCGTTTTGTTTTGCAACCTTTTTCCTTTGATTTTTGTATCGGAGACTTCTATATATAGAAAAAACTTTTTATTTATGTACAACTGGTGCATTACATTAAGCATAGTATTTCCTAAGATTGATTGAGTTCCAGGTGTTGTGGAACACTGCGCCTTCGGAATTGGCGAGAAGATAGGTTGCGGGTCCCACAGTTCCCACTATCTTATAGGGTCCTTCCTATCGAGGATCGAGCTTGCCTACGTTCTTGGAAGCTCCGACCCGTTTCATCATTAAATCTCCAACTTCAAAAGTTATAGGTTTTACCTTAGCATTGTAGTATCGTGACATCCAGGTTTTGTATTCTTCAATCAGGATGGCTACTCGGGTCCTCTTTTCTTCGAGTAGATCAAGTGCCAAGGGTAAGTTGGAGCTGTTGGTTACTTCCTCGTATTCTCGGACTCGCCAGCTTTCTATGGAGACTTCCGAGGGCAGAACTACTTCGCAACCATAGGCGATGCTGAATGGAGTTTCGCCCGTATCGGTGCCTTGCGTAGTCCGATAGGCCCACAATATGCCATGTATTTCTTCAACCCACTTGGCCTTATGCCAATCGAGTCGGGCCTTCATGTTCTTCAGGAGGGTTCGGTTGGTTCTTTCTACTTGTCCGTTTTCTTGGGGATATCCCACCGAGGCAAAACGGTGTTTGATTTCCCAGTGGTTACACCACTTTTCTAATTCTTGGTTCGTGAATTGTAGGCCATTATTACTTACCAGGTTCCGAGGTATGCAAAAGCAGCACATAATATTCCTCCATAGAAAGTTTATGATGGCGCCCGCGATGATTCGGGCTAGGGGTTCCGCCTCTACCCATTTGGTGAAGTAGTCAACTGCCACGAGTAGGAATTTCTTTTGGCCGGTATCGGGGATACGTGGGCCCGCTATATCTATGCCCCACTTGGAGAGCGGACAAGGGGTCATATGGGGTTCCCACGTGGCTGCGGGCTGATGGACCCGAAGGGCGTAAGCTTGGCACGGTTTACACCTTTCGGCATAGTTTTTACTATCTTTAGCCATCGTGGGCCAGTAATAGCCTTGCCGAATTAGGCGTCCGACCATGCTTTCGCCGCTAGTATGGCTTCCGCATGTCCCCTCGTGAGTTTCCGCTAGAGCTAGTTGAGCTTCTTCTTCATTTAGGCATCGGGCGTGGGGGCAAGAATATGTCCTTCGGAATAGTACTCCATCTTTGAGGAAATATCGAATGGTTTTCTTAGACATTATCCGTTGTAAGGCCTTGTCCGTGGAGTATCCCTCTGGATCTTGCAAGTAGGCCTTGATTGGGATCACCCAACTGGAGGGGGGATCCATAGTGGCATTCACGTCTTTACCTTCGGTCTTCTCGGACTCGTTGATCTGGAGTATAGTGATCCTTCGGGTATGGACGACAGCCATTTGACTGGCCATTTTAGATAAGGCGTCTGCCTCCTGGTTTTCTCCTAGTGGAATTTGGGTGACTTTGCACTCATCAAACCATCCTTGTCTTTGGTAGACTACCTGGAGGTAATCCTGCATTCTTTCTTCTTTGGCATCGTACAAGCCATTGACCTGCTGAACAATCAGCTGAGAGTCGCTATGGAGGAGTATCCTTCTTATTCCACCTTCTTTTGCGAGCCTCGTCCCGATGAGAAGGGCTTCGTACTCGACTTCGTTGATGGAAATAGGGTAATCAATTCTGACCGCGAAGTGGAGTCTCTCCTCTTCCACGTCTTGGTTTACAAATACTATTCCCGCTCCCCCGTGTGTGCTTACAGAGGGTCCATCTACATAGGCGTGCTATAAGGGCTCTTTTTCCTCGGACCTGATGCCTGTCAGTTCCATTACAAAGTCCGCCAAGACTTGCGCTTTGATGGAGGGTCTCGGGGCGTAGGAAATATCGTACTCGGTGAGCTCTACCGCCCACTTTATCAATCTTCCCGATGATTTGGGCTTATTAAGAATCGTCCTTAGGGGATGTTTTGTTAACACAGTAACCGGGTGGGAGAGAAAATAGGGGCGCAGTTTACGTGCTGTAGTAACCAAAGTTAAGACAAGTTTTTCAGTCAAGGTATACCTGGTTTCTGCTCCGAGGAGGGTTTTGCTGACGTAGTACACCGGATGATGCTCTCTGTCCTGTTCTTTGACTAATACAACACTGATGGCCTCTTCTCCGACAGATAGATAGAGGAAGAGTTCTTCTTGAGGTAAAGGCTTTACCAGCAAGGGTGGTTTCAATATATATCTTTTCAGCTCTTCGAGTGCTTCCTCGCACTGGGGGGTCCATTGGAATTCCTTTACACTTCGGAGTATCTTGAAAAAGGGGAGTCCTTTCTCTGTCGACTTAGAAACGAATCGGCTCAAGGAGGCCATTCTGCCTGTCTACTTTTGAACATCTTTTACTGTCTTCGGGGTGGGTAGTCCCGCAATGGCCTCTACCTTCTCGGGATTTACTTATATTCCCTTCTCCGTAACCATGAACCCTAAGAACTTCCCTCCTCACATGTCAAAGGAGAATTTTCTAGGGTTAACTTTCATTCCAAAATTATCCATGATGACTAATGCCTTCCACAGGTCTTCGGGATGATCTTCCGCAGTATTACTCTTAACCACTGTATCATCCACGTAGACTTCTACCGACTTTCCGGTAAGTCCAGCGAACATGAGACTTACCAGTCTTTAGTAAGTTGCACCGGCATTTTTGAGTCCGAAGGGCATTACCAAGTAGCAGAATGTGGCTGCGTCAATAATGAAGCTAGTTTTGTCCTGGTCAGCTACCGCCATCGAGATTTGGTTGTACCCCTGGTCTCCGTCTAGGGTTGATAGCAGAGCGCATCCAGCAGTGGAGTCGACTAGTTGATCTATACTGGGCAAGGGATAACAATCTTTCGGGCAGGCTTCGTTGAGATTGGTGAAATCCACACACATCCGCCATCTCCCCCCATGTTTGGGAACTAACACTACATTTGCCAACCATTCGGGGTATATGACCTCCCGAATTTGATTTAGACTAAGGAGTCGTTGTATCTCCGAGCGAATAATTTTGTTACGCTCGGGTCCCATTCTTCTCTTTTTTTGTTGAATCGGTTTGGCCCCTGGTTTCACATTAAGAAAGTGTTGGCATACCTTATCACTGATTCGCCCGGGCAGTCCTCCTTCCCACGCGAAGAGGTGATGGAATTGTTGAAGAACAGAAGTTAGTTGGGCTTCTACTGTGGGTTCCATGCCAGTGCCCATCTTAATCACCTTCTCGGGGTGCCCTTCTACTAATTCCAATATCTTTAATTCTTCTACGGGTTGAACCCGAGCCTCTTCCGCTTTGCACTTTTTATTATTTCCGAAGGTGAATTCGTCCTCTTCCGAGGGAATGGTGTTCATGCGGCATTCTCTAGCCTTAGATTGGCTTCCTCGGACTTCTCCGATACCTGAGGAGGTGGGGAATTTTACCTTGAGATGTAGGGTAGAGGGGATTGCTTCGAAGGCTCGGATGGACGGCCTTCCGCATATAGCGTTGTACATTCGTGACGAGGCCTACACTACCCAAAATTTGGTAGGTTCCGTTCTTCGAAGGGCTACTTCTCCCCATGACATCAGAAGGATCAACGTTCCGAGGGTACGACAAGCTTCTCCTGAGAAACCTACTAAGGGGACCTCAGCTACTTCCAGCTGTTCTTTCTTTAATCCCATAGCTAAGTAGGTAGGAAGGAATATGACATCCACAGAGCTACCTGTGTCGATGAGGATCCGCTGGATTTCAAATTCGTGGATAATGGCCGTAATTACTAAGGGGTCTTCGTTGGGGTAAATTATACCTTTCAAATCCTCGGACCCAAAAGTAATGCTAGGCAGCTTTGTTCTTTGAATGGAGCACACTGGGGCCCTTGTTCTGTCCGCCTAGCTTCTTTTAGATATCTCTTCTTCTTACCTTGGGGCGCTATGGAGATATCTCCTCCCTCGATCATGTTGATCGTTCGTCCTGATGGGGCGTTATCTTCGTACAAGTCTGGGGGAGGGGGTAAATTCTGATGTCCCACCGTCCTTTCTCGTGAGTTTCGTCGACGTTCCTCGGTCCATTCTCGGGGTCGCCGGCGTTCTGTGGTCCTCTCCCGTGACTGGCGGTGTTCCGTGGTCCTCTCCCGTGACCGGCGGCTGGGGGTCGCTTCTTCTTCTTCTCGTTCCCTTTGTGACCTTTTCCATACATTTGCCTTGGGTTCCTCGGGGTTATTTTCCTTAAGGTAATTCTTCAAATATCCCGCTTCCAGAAGGCGAAGCACTTCCCTACGTATGGTAGTGCATTCCTCGGTGGTGTGCCCATAGGTTTTATGATATTTACAATACTTACCCGTGTTCCTTTCTCTATTAGGAAATTTGGCCGGCACAGGCCAGTGCAACTCATTGTTACCTCTCATTACGTTGAGTACTTCTGGGGGAGCAATTAACGATACGGGTCGAAGAAAGTTTTTGACCACACCACCCTTGTCTTTGCACTTGGTGAGTTTTCCTTCCTTGCCCTTCTCCTTAGCTTTTACCTCTCTTTCGGAACGCTCCAGGTGCTCGTTGTCGTCGTGTTCCATGTGCTTCTTCGTACCTTCTGCTTCCTCCATCAAGATGTAGACTTCTGCCTTTTGCATAAGTTCATTCATGTCCGTGACATGATTTCCCATGAGATATCAGAAAAAATCCCCTACTCGAAGCCCATGCGTCAATATGTCCGCCAGGATGGTTGGGCTGACGTTAGGGACATCTAACGCCTCGTCCGTGAAGCGCTTTATATACCCTAGTAAGGGTTCATCTTTCTGCTGTTTGACCTTGAAGAGATGAGTGGCTGATTTGGGATACCGCTGGTTGCAAGAAAATTGTCGAACAAACAGGTGAGCAAGTCGATCGAATCTTGTGACAGAGCTAGGGGAAGGTGAGTAAACCAAGCCTGAGCTCGTCCTCCGAGGGTGACAGGAAACACATGGCATAAGACATGGTCTGGGGCGGAGGATCCATTCTGACCAAATATTGATGTATATGGTCCTGCGGATCTCTTCCATCAGCTTCCCCAATGTATAAGGGGACATTAACGGGCCGCATCCCCGAAGGGACAGAGGCTAATGTAATTTCGGGAGTAAAGGGGGAAATTTTAAACGTGGAATCCTCCTTGGGGGCCATGGTTTTCTTAATATCGCTCAGTTCTTTACGTAGGCCATCCATCATTCCCCATAAGGTATGATCACTATCCCCACGATATTCCGAGGGGCGGGGAATTTCTTCCCCTTGCCCTCTCATCGGGGTTCTTTCACAATTAACATACCTTTGTGATTCTTGCAGAGGTTCGCGGTGCCAGGAGACAAGAGTATGGCTCCATCTAGCACGGGGTGCGCCTTCTCCCGAAGGGAAATTTCTCTGTCCGGGAGATGCAGAGGGCCAGTTCTTGAAATTTCCCCCTCTTTGCTGCGCTCGTAGGGCTGTAGCGTCTACAAGTCTTTCGAAGATAGAGTGGGGAATATTAATGAAATCTCTTGTACCAGATTGGTGGTTCGACAAAGTTTCTTCCGAGTCGCTGCGGCGAGCTTGAAGACTCTCGCTTTCGAACAAATCATCCATCACAACCAACACTTGTTGAATTTTCCCGAGGACAGATTCTATGGCGTTCCCACAGACGGCGCCATTTTGTTAACATGTTTGACATTATTCCCTATTTAACGAATTTATTTTGGGGTGGAACGCCCTGCCCGTGATTCAAAAAGCGATGATTTTACAAAGAAGAACAAAGATACGAGAATATTCCTTCCTTTATTCACTGAACTTCACTCCTTAGTTTTTTTTTTCTTTTTGTATTTGATCGTCCCCCTTTCTTCAATTGATCACCTCCCTTTATATAGAGTTTGTTAGGGACAAATGTCGTTATGCATGTGTTGTAGTAAGGTACATGTGTCATTATGCATGTGTTTTAGTAAGGTACAAGTGTCGAAATATGTGTAAAAGTGTAATAAGTTAAGATAATGTGTATCTTTAATCTACTAGATGCTGACTAGGCTGATCTTTGTCTCTTCCGATAGCTCTAGGGATCTCCGAGGGATTGTATCTCGGGATGCTATTTTCCGAGGGGGCTTACCTTTGGTAGGGACTTGATGGACCAGTTAGGACATTCTTCAGGTGGTGTTGTTGCTTCGGTAAGAGTTTATTCTGGTGTAGGGGTTTCTGTATATGTTCTCCGAGGGGTGTTTCCGCCCTTGACTTGGGGCTCCGAGGGCTTGACTTGGTCTTCGAGGGATTTTTTGTCTTCGTGAAGTGGTACTTTCTTGTCCAAGTCCTCGTAGTGTGCCTTCCAGTGGCTCTTGTATTTAGATCTGGCTTGTTCTTAGGTTCGATCTTCAGAGTGATGTTCCGAGGGTAGTTTATGTTGAGGAGTGTTCAACAAGGAAGTGTTCTCGCGAGATTATGGGACTCGGGGTCCGTTGTGGTCCCTCTTGGCGCATCGATGGATATCGGAGTCGCGCGGATCCATCGCAGTTTATTCTTTTTCCGATGCTGCGTTGATATCTCTTTTTTATTCATCGTTGAATTTCCAAGGGACGCTTAGGTGCCTCCTCGGGTGTTTCTTCGTACCGCTTCGGGTCAATGATCGAGGGGTTTGGTAACATCCGATGGGCCTCCTCATCGGGAGTGGGTACATCTCATCGAAAGTACTTGTGACAATAGTATTGTCCATATATTAATTCCTATATTTAGGACTAATATTCTCTTTAATCTCATATTTATTTTTCACGATTAACAGATATAATGGTTGGTCGAGCAAGAATTTGTCACTCGTGGGCCGCATAACCTTAATTCTATATGTTTCTACAGCTACTCCCATTTATACGATTCAATTATATTGGCTACCGGAGTATGCTTGTGATAAACTCGATCAATTAAATCGAAGTTTCTTGTGGTCGGTGGATACAACATCTAAGAGATTACATTTGGTGGGTTGGCCGAAGGTAACATGCCCTAAAAAAGAAGGAGGCCTCGGTATAAGAGTGGCGCACATCAGCAAAGAGGCGCTACTTGCGAAAATAGCTTGGAAAGTAATGAATAACGAGGATTCGGTGTGGCAAGACCTCATCCAAGCCAAATATCTTAAAGGTTCTAATATACTCCACTACGTAGCGAAGCCGTGGGACAACGCTACTTGGAAGGGAATTATGAGATGTGTCGACTTGATGAAGCCCTTTATTCGTTGGAGAATTGGAGATGAGAGAACGATTAATTTTTGGCGAGATAATTGGTGCGGTTCGGGCAGCTTTTGCGAAGAGGTAGGTGAGGTACATCCGGTGGATATTAATCTTAGTCTTCGCGATGTGTGGACTGACGAGGAAGGTTGGAGTTGGGACTGTTTTCAAACAGTTTTACCCGAGAATATCAAGACCGCACTTGCTTCCAAATATATGTGCTTCACGGAAGAGGTTGATTCAATTATTTGGAGCGAGACTTCTAGCGGAGGTTTCTGAGGTGTTAAAAGACAAAGTACATGAATGCAAAGAGCTGATAAAAAATCCGTGAGATTGTAGAATCATATGGATACCTCACGCGTCGAATAGAGTCGCAAACACTTTGGCCAAACTACAAAGGAGGGAAGAAGGCGGAGATGTATCTTGGAATATACCCCCGACTCGAGTTATTTCTCTTTTGAACTTTGATATGCGTAAGTGCCTTCTGTTACTCTTTGTTTACCGAAAAAAAACATAAGCTAGCTTCTTAACAAAAATATATTTAAAATTATTTACTGTGTATAATTAAGCATTCTATTTATAAGTTTAATACATTATATCTTTTATGCTAATCGCTTACAGTGATCATAATCCTTACGCAATTTAATTAATGTAAATCATCCTAAGTTATATATTCATATATAATTTATATTCAAAATCATACTATATATTTTTCCGTAACTTGAGCAAGAGTATTATAATAAATTTCAGCAATTTATGAGCTACTCAAAATATTGTGGTCGTAATTATATGTATTCAGTTATTTGCTATTTATTTACTTTTTTATCCACACAAAGTTATTTTTTTGTTATATATCAGTATACTATACAAAAAGTAAATTGGGATATTGATTTTCGTCACTACAAGATTCAAGGGTCTTAAGGGACCGCCAGGGCGGTCCCTAAAGACCTTTAGGACCGCCCATCGGTCGCGGAAGGCCTTGGTCCCTTATCCTTTGGCGAGCGCCTTGCGGTCTCGGGGAGCATTTTCCGCGACCGCAGCATTAGGGACCGTCCGACGGTCCATAATATTCATGGCATCTGGGACCGCCGAGCGGTCCCCAATAATATTCATAGATGGGGACCGCTCGGCGGTTCCTGATGCTATGAATATTATTGGGGACCGCTCGGAGGTCCCTAAAAGTCTGCGGCAAAATAAAAAAAATCCAATAATATTTCGGAAATTTATCTGAATATTATTGGGTTTTTTGTATAAATTGCGTGAAAATATGTGCAACAAACATTTACAAAAACAAAAACAAACAAAATAATGATAAAAAGTAAAATAAAATGAAACAAACAAAATAATGATAAAAAAGTAAAAATAAATGATAGTTATAAAAATAAACCAAAAACAATGAAAAGAAGAAGAAAAAGAAATGAAGAACATATTGTTGGTGTTTTCTTGGCATTTTGTCAAAAGAAAAGAGAAGAAAGGTTGTGTTTTGGGATTTGAAAAAAAAAAGGAAGAGTGTTTGTTTATATTTGGTAAAAGAAAGAAGAAATTAAAGTTTTTGTTGGATGACTTTTAGTTTTGGGATTTAGGAAGAGAAAAATGAGAAGAGAAATTTTAGAGTTGGGTGTTTTTAGAGTGTTGAACAATTGGATAGGAGAGTGGTGGTATATATAGTATTGAGAGTGAAAATTTTGAATTATCAAAAATGTCAAATTCCGCCCCCCCTCCCGCCAATTTTAGTGCATTTAGGGACCGCCGGACGGTCCCTAAAATATTTGGTGACCGCCCGACGGTCCCTAAAGGTGGTATTAGGAACCACCATGCAGCTTCTAATAATATTCATATTTTTTTTTGTTTTTTGATTTTATGGAACGATATCCATATGTTTTTAATTTTTAGTAACAAAATTCATTATAACATGTCAATTGAAGTAACAAATGATCATAAAACTACTAATTTAGTTATTTAATAGTAGATTGAATGAGATTGAGAGAGTTTTTAATGTTGAACATTTTATACGTTATACGTACACTTAATCATCATATGTTGTTTCTATTTGCATGAACCTTTGTAATTTTGTTCTCTTAACTATTATTAGGATATTTATCAACTAAACAAACAACCCAACACCTTAATTGTTCTATAAAATCAAAAAAAGAGGTATGAATATTATTAGGTCCCGCCCGATCTCCACGTGTTTATGATTTTTAGCAACAAAATTCATTATAACATGTCAATTGAAGTAACAAATGATCATAAAACTACTAATTTAGTTATTTAATAGTAGATTGAATGAGATTGAGAGAATTTTTAACGTTGAACCTTTTATACGTTATACGTACACTTAATCATCATATGTTGTTTCAATTTGCATGAAACCTTGTAATTTTATTCTCTTAACTATTATTAGGATATTTATCAACTAAACATACAACGCGACACCTTTATTGTTCCATAAAATTAAAAAAAGAGGTATGAAGGCGGTCCCTAATAATATTCATACTCTTTTTTCTATGATTTTATGGAACGATCTCCATTTGTTTTTTATTTTTAGCAACAAAATTCATTATAACATGTCAATTGAAGTAACAAATGATCATAAAGCTACTAATTTAGTTATTTAATAGTAGATTGAATACGACTGAGAGAGTTTTTAACGTTGAACCTTTTATACGTTATACGTACACTTAATCATCATATATTTTTTCAATTTGCATGAAACCTTGTAATTTTGCTCTCTTACCTATTATTAGGATATTTATCAACTAAACAAACAACGCAGCACCTTAATTGTTTCATAAAATAAAAAAAAGAGATATGAATATTATTAGGGATCGCTAGGCGGTCCCTAAAACTACTTTTAGGGACTTCCCGGCGGTCCCTAATATTCATACTCTTTTTTTTTTTTATTTTATGGAACGATCTCCATTTGTTTTTGATTTTTAGCAACAAAATTCGTTATAACATGTCAATTGAAGTAATAAATGATCATAAAACTACTAATTTAGTTATTTAATAATAGATTGAATGAGATTGTGAGAGTTTTTAACGTTGAACATTTTATACGTTATACGTACACTTAATCATCATATGTTATTTCAATTTGCATGAAATCTTGTAATTTTGTTCTCTTAACTATTATTAGGATATTTATCAACTAAACAAACAACGTGACACCTTAATTGTTTCATAAAAAAAAGTGGTATGAATATTATTAGGGACTGCTAGGCGGTCCCTAAAACTATTTTTATGGACTGCCCGACGGTCCCTGAAACCCTTTTTGGGGTTGGGCACCGCCCAGTGGTCCCCTTTTTGGGCTGGGTAGTCCCCGTTGCTCCGGGCAGTCACCTGGGGGTGTCGCGAAAACCCCCAAATCTTGTAGTGCGTATACTTTACATTGTTATCAACCAAATATCCTTAAAATTCTTAAATAGATGATAAGTCACGCGTGCCATTTAATTAAGTTTACTGAAAAATATTGTGTGCGTTAAAAATTATTGTTACGCGTGCCATTTAATTAAGTTTACTGGATTTAGTGATGTATTTAGATTTTTTTAAGAATACAAAATTCTAGAAGGGAAAAAATCACATACACCCCCATCCTATTGCCCCAAAATCACTTACCCCCTATCCTATTTTTTTTATCACTTACCCCCCTATCCTATTCTAATCTCATTACATTGCCCCCCAAGACGAAATTAACCCATTAATCTCTCCAAATTATGCAATTGCGGCTCGTGTGCCACACTAATAAGGGGCAATTTCGTCCATTCAAACACCTCGATACATTATGACTCTCATATATTTTAAAAAAATCCAAAACTCAATGTAGGGTTCATAAAATCGACGAAATTGATGAATTCTAACTCTCACATTTGTCGTTGCGAGCGTCGGATAGCTCAAAAAACATCATGGGCTAATCTTAATCCCGTAAGAAGGTTTGTTACATGATCCAATAATTGGGTAAAGCCTCAATTTCAATTTCTCTCTTTTTTCGTGTAATCTTATTTTAAATTACTCCAATTAAGTTTGTAATGTTTGTTTTCACAACAAAATGGGTCGTGTGAGTATTGGGTGTGGGTTGACCCACCCATGTGCAAGAGACGAGTTATTGAATTTTGGGATATACGGTTTTCCGAATGTGGGGAAAAACATAGTAAGTGTTGATTTAAGTGAATTGGAAGTCATTCTCGATTATTTGTGTTGGGGTGTTTGAATTGACGAAATTGCCCCTCATTAGTGTGGCACACGAGCCGCACGTGCGCAATTTGGAGAGATTAATGGGTTAGTTTCGTCTTGGGGGACAATGTAATGAGATTAGAATAGGATAGGGGGGTAAGTGATTAAAAAAATAGGATAGGGGGTAAGTGGTTTTGGGGCAATATGATGGGGGTGTATGTGACTTTTTCCCATTCTAGAATTTAGATTTACGTCAAGTACAAAAAAGTGAAAGAGAAGACTAGCTAGTTTTTTAATTAGTAAAATTAGAAAGAATCGAAAATTCGGTCAATTGATTGTTAAATGGGGGTTTTTTAACGTTTTGGTCCCTCAAGTTGGCTCATCCGCAATTTTGGTCCCATAACTTGGAGGGCCGCGATTTTGGTCCCATAACTTGGCTTAAGACTCGATTTTGGTCCCTCGGTCAACATTTTCAAAATTATATCCGTTAAAAGCTTACATGGCGTTAATTGACCGCATGCGTGGCAATTTTGACCTGAATTTAGGACCCACCTACACACATGGCACACATGTGGCAAAATTGGTTCTCTCTTGTAATTTAATCTTATAATTAATTATCTTAATATGATTAGGGCAAAAATTGCTTATCTCTTATAATTTAATCGTATAATCTTAATCAGAATAATTAATTATCTAATAATTTTTTAAATATTTAATCTTATAACCCTAATCATACCCCCCACCCTACCTTTACAACCCCCGCCACCCCCACCACACTCCCCGCCCCGCCGCAACCCACCACCCCCACCCCACGCACACCACCCAGCACCACCACCACCCTACCTTACACCCACCCCCACCACACTCCCCTTCCCACCGCACCCACCACCCCAGCCCACGCACACCACCCAGCACCACCACCACCCTACCTTACACCCCCCACCCCCACCACTCTCCCCGCCCCACCGCACCCACCACCCCCACCCCCACCCCCACCACCCAACACCACCCCCACCGCATCGGTTTTTCTCTCTTGGGTTTAAGCTTCAACAATGGCAGAAAGTGTTCAACGACACCAAAGGCTTCGAATTCATCACGACGGCGGAGAGGATCTGTTCGTCCACCAGTCCGTCGTCAAGTCCAACTGGTGGAGCTCACCATCGAGTATGGCGACGACGGCTAAGGCGGCGAACGACACTGTACCTGACGGTGCCTCCGTTCGAGGCGGCTCGTGCGGTGGATCTAGAGACGGTCGAAGCGACGGGGTTACCATCGCGGATATGATGGCAGATGAGGTAATTACGGCGGAGGCGGCGGAGGCGGCGGAGGCGGAGGTTGTTGGTACCCGGCATCGGAGCTCTCCTCACAGCAATGCTAGTCGCCGACGACGGTTTTGGCCGTCGATCTTCTCCGCCAGAGCCACCGCGAGTTTCGTCTTCTCCCGCGCTGATGGGAGGGAGAATGTTGGGTGGGGTGGTGGTGGGGGGTCGGTGGGGTTGGGGTATGGGGTTGGGTGGGGTGGTAGTTTTTTTTTGTTATTATCTGTCTATATCATTTGTCTTTCTTTTGGGTGCAAGTGATGTTGTTAAATTTTCTAAACGACCCCCAAAAATTACTAATTTAAAATTTTTGAATATTTCCCGATATGGTATATTTATTTCTGTACATTCTTTGATTTTTCGTCATCAACCAAAGATTACCATGACTTCCTAACTCCTAACACAAAAATTTATAATAAAATAAATAAATCACAATAAAGTTCAGAGAATCTATAATATCTTAATGTCATAATGAAAAGTAATCACATAACAAAATGATCATATTTTCAGTCTCATTACACTCGTGTAGCAACCACTAGAAGGTTGCAGGGTCTTTTGCAACCGCATTTGCCGTTGCAAAAGGCCCAAATCCGGTTGCAGATAGTCATTTGCAACCGCGATGCGGTTGCAGATGACGAGGTCTCGTAAAGCCTCGGTTACTTGTCATCCGTGACCGCATCGCGGTTGCAGATGCGCATCTGCGACCAGATAATTTGCAACCGCGATGCGGTTGCAGCTTTTGCAACCGCAAAGCAGTTGCAATTTCGTATTGGACTTTCTGCAACCGCCTCGCGGTTGCAGAGAGTCGAATAAGCATCTGCAACCGCATTGCGTTTGCAAGAAGTCCAGTAAGCATCTGCAACCGCAATACGGTTGCAGAAAATATTCAAAACATTTGCAACCGCGTTGCGGTTGCAAATGACCTGCGAACAAAAATAAAAAAAAACCAATAATATTTCAGTAATTTACCGAAATATTATTGGTTTTTCTTAAAATTACAAATAGATAATGGCAGCAAATCAATATAGTGAATATACAAGAACAAATGTAATTAAATAACGAAAAACAATGAATAAAATGAAATGAAAAATGAAAAAAAGTTGAACAAAAAAACATAAAGAAGAAGAGAAATAAAAACGCAAAAAATGAAGTGTTAGGAGTTATTTGTTTTGGATTTGAAAAAGAAAAGAAGAGAAGTGTTGATATTTTTTTTATTTTTCGGATTTGGAAAAGAAAAGAAGAAAAGTGTTGGTTTGTGTTTTATTTTTTGGATTTGGAAAAAGAAGAGAAGTGTTGGTGATTTTTTGGATTTGGAAAAAGAAGAGAAGCGTTGGTGATTTTTTGGATTTGGAAAAAAAAGAGAAGTGTTGGTGATTTTTTGGATTTGAAAATAGAAGAGAAGTGTTGGTGATTTTTTGGATTTGGAAAAAGAAGAGAAGTGTTGGTGGGTATATATAGAAAATGGGGTGAAAATTTGAATTTTCGCGAAAATTCAAATCCCCCCCCCCTAGGCCGCCCAAATTTTCAAAAATTTTGAACAATTTGCAACCGCACAACGGTTGCTGAAAGTTTTAAAAATTTAAAAAATTAGTATCTGCAACCGCGACGCGGTTGCAGAAAGTATGAATCTTTTCAGCAACCGCATTGCGGTTGCAAATACTGGCTTTTGCAACCGCTTTGCGGTCGCAATAGCCTCTTTCTGCAACCACACTTCGGTTGCAAAAAATATTCATACATGAAAATCGCAATTTTATGGGACTTTCTCAATGCGTTTCTGATTTTTAACAACAAACTTCAATGCTACATGTGATATAAACTAATAAATGGTTACAAAACAAGTAATTGAGGAATGAAAGAGTAGATTGAATGTGAAATAATCGAAGGAGTTATTAGACCATGCATGAACATATTGTATGTTCTATTTACTACTCATCATCATATTTCTTCTTGTTATTATGATTTGCTTCACTAATAATATGATTAATTGGTTGAATTAGTAGATAATTTTTTCACATTACGTTTATTTCTATATGTATCTAGGGATGATATTTATATATATATCTGTATACGAACGTTATCGTTTGAAATCATAGATATCACGGCTTGTCCCACATATATAACGCTTGAAATTATTATGAGAATTGTAATTATGATTGTTTTTACCATTATTAGGATAGTTATCAACCAAAATAACAATGTGACACCTCAAATCATAAAAAAAACGGCATTTTGAAAGTATGAATGTTTTCAGCAACCGCATTGCGGTTGCAAATACTAGCTTTTGCAACCACCATGCGGTCCCAATAGACACTTTCTGCAACCGCATCGCGGTTGCAAAAAATATTCATACATGAAAATCGCAATTTTATGGGACTTTCTCAATGCGTTTCTGATTTTTAACAACAAACTTCAATGCTACATGTGATATAAACTAATAAATGGTTACAAAACAAGTAATTGAGGAATGAAATAGTAGATTGAATGTGAAATGATCGAAGGAGTTATTAGACCATGCATGAACATATTGTATGTTCTATTTACTACGCATCATCATATTTCTTCTTGTTATTATGATTTGCTTCACTAATAATATGATTAATTGGTTGAATTAGTAGATAAATTTCTCACATTACGTTTATTTCTATATCTATCTAGGGATGATATTTATATATATGTGTGTATACGAACGTTATCGTTTGAAATCATAGATATCACGTCTTGTCCCACATATATAACACTTGAAATTGTTATGAGAATTGTAATTATGGTTGTTTTTACCATTATTAGGATAGTTATCAACCAAAATAACAATGTGGCACCTCAAATCATAAAAAAAACGGCATTTTGAAAGTATGAATGTTTTTAGCAACCGCATTGCGGTTGCAGAAACTAACGTAAACTTATTTTTGCAACCGCAAGGCGGTTGCAAAAACTAACATATACTTGTTTTTGCAACCGCCTTGCTGTTGCAAAAACAATTTGCCGTTTGTTTCTGCAATCGCGTTGGGTTGGAGAAAGCTTATTTTGGCCTTTATAAAGGCCTTTCCCTCCTCTTCAAACATTCATTCCAATTTTCACTCTTTCTTAAGGTATTTGCGTTTTTTCCCCTTAACTATCTCAAATTCTTATTTTAAATAATATAATTCGTGATTCAATTCTAACTTAAGTTTATTTGTTTGTTGATAGATAAATAGCACACACACCGAGTATAATCGTGGTATAAGCAACCTTCTTGAAGATCGCTTTTCACGCTTCAAGAAGTAAGTTGTTAATTCTTTAGCTTTCTAAATTGATTGTGCATGATATAAATTTATTAGAGTTTAAATTGTAATTATTTATTTTATATTTTACTACTTAGATCGATAAATAATGAATTATGAAGCGGATAGAGCTTGGATGTATGATAGATATGATAGTGACGGTTATTTGCGAGAGGAATTTGTGTGTGGGGTTCGAACTTTCATTGAGTATGCTATGACTCAAGTCACATACCTAGATCTACAATCACAAATTAGGTGTCCTTGCATGAAATGCACTAATTTAAAATTTCACGGGAAATACGTTGTACGTGATCATCTACATAAGTCTGGATTTACGCCTGGATATTTAGAATGGATATTTCACAGGGAAACGGAAAAAGAGAATATACTGTCGTATTTGCCTGATACCTCCACCTCATCAAACACCATTATTCCCGACACGACAGACTTTGTTGATGAGCCGTTTACAGACATGATCGTAGATGCACATGGAGGTCGTTATTTTGAGGACGAGGCCACTAACGATGATCCCAATCCATAAGCGAAGGCTTTCTACAAACTGATGCACCTAGGAAAGGTGAAGTTACATCCAAATAAGGTTTTTAACAAGGGAAGTATCCTTCAGTGGATCGCAAACTGGTTGGAGGACAAATAAGGCTTTTAACAAGTTACATCCAAGTGAAGTATCCTTCAGTGGATCGCAAACTGGTTGGAGGACAAGGCACATCACAAGGCGAGTAATATTTATTCTGATAAGGCTTTTAACAAGGCGAAGCTAGGTTTCATGCGAGAGACTGTGAAGTTGTTACCAAAGGACACGAAAGGGATGCGTACAATGTTGGAAACAGAGTTAGGGTATGTTAAGTACGACCGTTGTCCAAAACAATGATGAGCTCTTGCTATTTCGGAAGAGGGGCGACCGATTGGTCCGTTGAACAACTCGAGGCCATTAACGTCAGAAGAAAATGAGCAGATTGATCTATACACAATTCTTAATTGTGAAGAGTTGGACGAATGGCTTGAGTGAGTAATTTCTTTTTATTTTATAACCAAGTGTAAATTGTTGTATTATGTTTGTGTACTAACTTGTTTGATTTGTGACTCGACATATTGTTTATTGAAGAAGAGAGTAGTGGATTGAATGCAATGAAGGTGCAAACAAAAAGGAACATAGAGTATGTGGCGTGGTTCAAGCAGACGTACGCCAGTGGAAAGTACATGTCGGACGATCGTGTAGTACCATTGATTTATGGTCCACTCAACAGGGTGTTGACGTACGAAGGCTACATTATTAATGGGTTCCGATTCCATGTTGATAAGAAATTGAGCCCTAAGAAGAGTGATTGCAGTGGGGTGTGCGTGAAGGGTGACATGGGAGACACCGAATCCACCAACTTCTATGGCACTTTGGAAGAGATCTTAGAAATGGAATAATGGGGAGGCAGAACTGGAAAACCCGTGTACATTGTATTTTTCAAGTGTAAGTGGTATGATATCAGAAGACGTGGCACTGAGGTCCATAAGACGTACAACCTTGTTGATATTAACCCGCAAAAAACACTTTCACCCAACGAGCCATTTGTTTATGCGAACCAAGCCCTACAATCTTACTATGCGCCTTATCCGAATCTACTGAATGGAAGGCATGGGAAAGGTGGATGGCTGTCGGTATCTCATATTCCCGCTAGACACATCATTGACATGTCATCCGTTAGTAGTTCTAGTTAAACTGAAGCGGCAGGGCTGGAGGGACCAATCCTTCAGGAGAACGACTCGTTGGGGCTCAACATATTTGTAGACTTTGCGCCGTTTAATATGGATATTCAATTGGGCATTGGTGAGTTTGAGGTCGTCAATACCATCGATGCAAACGAGGAAGAGAGTGGAGAAGAAGAAAATGAAGACATGGGACTGATGGTTCCAAATGAGGATGTTTATTATTATTCATCGGATGAAGATTAGATTTGTATTACGATGTATTGATATTTTTGAGTTTGTATTACGATGTATTGATATTGCTGAAATAATGTCTACTTTTTTGACTTTATAGGTTAGTTGTTTACAAGAATTTTGCACCTGATTAATAAAAGTCCAACATAATTAAAATACAGTCCAACATAAATAAAATCCAACATAAATACTGTCCAACAGAATTAATAAAAGTCCAACATAAATAAAATCTAACATATATATAGTCCAACGGAATTAATAAAAGTCCAACATAAATAAAATCCAACATAAATACAGTCCAACGGAATTAATAAAAGTCCAACATAATTAAAATAAACTCGCTCTAGTGATTACTGTCCGAATACTCAACATCCTCATCACCCGAACTCAGCCAAACATCATATGTATCATCCAAGGTCGCCAAGGGATCTGCGTCCGCTGCATCCTCTGCCTCCTCATCGTCACCACCTAAATCGTGTGCGGGATCGACGTCCATCATGTCATCGTCTACAACCTCCTCCTCATCATCATCGGTGCCGTAAACATACGATGGCGCTGTGGAAGTACTAAGAGCAAAATGATCTCGTGGTAAACGTCGCGACATGCAAGCCGTGAATAGCTCCTCAGGTATCTCGCGTATCGGTCTATCTGTAGTGGTAGCCACATCCGCGCGAAAGTCCTTGAGGAAGTCAAGGAGCATAGGCACTATCGGATCCTGGGTAGTCCTCAGCTCGTGGTTCTCGCTCAACAACTGTCTAACCAACTCTGGCGTGTCGTCAGTACCCTTCCTGTACGGGATACCGAAGTTCGTCGGATCACCATCACTTGGTAGCCCCTTTGCCTTCCTCTTCTTCAGCTCCCCTATCGCTTTCTTCCAACAGTCGCTATCGAACTCGGGCAACAAGGCTGGCGGCGGAAACCTCCTCCTCAGCTCCCTCATGTATTTCTTCTGTTGATATAAGACAAGAAATTAGAGATGAAGATTAAAATAAGTATTTAGATTATAAAAATGATTGAGTTTACAGAAACTAAAGAGAAAAAAATGGAAAACACTTACGCAAATAAGTGTGGAAGCGACATCTATCCACTCCCGCCTCAATGGGACACCTGTATTCCCGCCAGTCTTGGACACCTTCTTTGTATGTCCAACCTTGTACACCTCATCGTGTCGAATGGGGGTTTTGTGGTTCGGCTGATTCCTAGCCTAGAAATTTAAAGAATAGTTATGTTAATAATAAGAATCCTAAATTGCACGACTATATTATATTGTTGATTAAAAAATTAAATACCATCCGTCACTCGATCTTCTCGTAATCGATGGATCCTCCAAAAAAGGTGGGTGGGGCTATAGGACAGTCGACTGTATCGCGTCCTCCTCGCCTAGCCATCCGTGTCCGATCGGAATAGTCTCGATGAGCCTGAGTCCCCCAGTGAATGGCTGCCGCCTCCTCCAAAGTACTGCTCATCCACGTCTTCGGCTTCCCCGCATACGCTGGGTCCTCTAATCTAGAAAAGTAAAGATCCTTCGCGTTGCTCATACCCCGCTTGTAGCACGCCTTCTCCTTCGCGGTGAAGGCCTTCTTCACATCGGCCATCTCCAAGTAACGGACCCCATAGATTTGCTACAATTGAATTATAACAACAAAATTATGTGTATTTTCTTTATTTCTTTATTAATACACCAATTAATATAATATTACTATCAAACAATTTCATACCATAAATCGTCTCCACATCGCCTCTCGTACAATCGCCGGCATCGCCAAGTAGGATGGCCAAAACTGACTCATAAACTGTCTGATGAGGGAAGTGATCGTCTGCGATATCTCGTTACTAGGGGGCTTGTAAAAACATCCGCGCCTCAATATGATGGGCTCCCTATCCTTCACCGCTCGGGGTGCTGTACGTCCTATAGTAGGTCCCCTAATAGGGCGGCGCTGCGTGTCTGGAATCTGATTCGGCTCTGTCGACCTCTGACTCGATCCGGCTCCAGTGGCTGGAATCTGTGGCGACCGCTGACTCGATCAGGCTCCGGTGGCTGGTATCCCTGTCGACCTCTGGCTCGATCCAGCTCCAGTGGCTGGAATCTCTGTCGACCTATGGGTCGATCCAGCTGATGTGGGTGGTGTCCCTGTCGACCTGTGGCTCGATCCATCTGCTGTGGGTGGTGTCCTCTGTGCTCCGCTAGACTCGACAGATGACGGTCGATGGGCTCCGGTCGACTCTGATGATCGTGGTCTAACCCAGATGCAGAAGATGGACGGTGGGCCGGGTGCGCTACATTTGCAAGAGGGGACTCGTCATCGTCATACGTAAGCAAGCGCGGTATGGCAGGAGACAACGGCGGTAAGGATGTCTCGGCTGGACCACTAGTCGTAGGACCACGACCCGAGTGGATAATACGCACCACTGGCCTACAACTACCTCGACCACTCTCGGCGCTACGGCCTCCAGGTCCACTACCCTGACTATCTGCACTACGGCCTCCAGGTCCACTACCTCGACCACGACCACGACCAACTCCTGAAGGAGGGACACCACGAGACGTACGTGGCCGGCGCGGAGGATCGTCTGGCATGATGTACAAACAAACTAAAGACAAATTTCTAAGTTAGATTTACTAAAAGTATTTATCCTTACTAGGTTATGAAGTTTTCCTAAAAATAACATTACGTCTAAGTTACAAAGGTAAACTAACGTAATAAAGATTTCCTAAAAGTATTTATCGTTACTAAGTTATGAAATTTTCCTAAAAATAACTTTACGTCTAAGTTACAAAGGTAAACTAAAGTAATATAGATTTTCTAAAAGTATTTATCGATATTAAGTAATCAATTTAATTAAACTAAACTAACTCTTTAATTAACATCTAGCAA
The DNA here is from genome assembly GCA_948329865.1 of Linaria vulgaris. Classification (NCBI taxonomy): domain Eukaryota; kingdom Viridiplantae; phylum Streptophyta; class Magnoliopsida; order Lamiales; family Plantaginaceae; genus Linaria; species Linaria vulgaris. The sequence continues at coordinate 7,019,113 of OX415251.1, forward strand.
TTAAGTAACAAAACTAACAGTTCAATACAGACAAACTAAGGCCATAAACTACAAAGAGTTTCACAATCACATTAGTTAACCACTGATTAACAACCAAAATACCTACAGCGGGAAAAACTTTTCCATACAGATAAAGTAACAAAACACTGAAAATGCCCAACCATGTAGATTATATTAACATTAAGTCTCTCATCCAAACCATGTAGGAACACATAAATAAATTGATGCCCAACGCTATCATATATATAGCAACATTACCAAACATACAATTATGTATACCAGTTCCTTGTTCCAACAACAACAACAAAGAGAAAATGGAAATAAATAGGAGCAACATAATAAATAAGAAACCTAAACTCTGTCCATTAATTATGATAAAATGTGATAAAATGTTGAGCAGTTAAACTAACATCTAGCAATTAAACAATCTAAACTAACAACTAAACATATAATCGAGAAATAATCGAATAAACTAACAATTAAACATAAAATCGAGAAATAATCGAATAAACTAACAATTAAACATAAAATCGAGAAATAATCAAAAAGAAGCAACAATTAAACATAAAATCGAGAAATTATCGAAACAAACTAAAATTTTTCCGACGAAGCTACGAGCGGCGGTGGAGGAGTGAAGCGGCGAACGCACGGCACGAGAAGGACGCGAAATACGAATTTTAGCTAATCGGTTCGGATTCGGGTCAGGTCGGGTCGGGTCGGGTCGAGGATGATGCTGGCGGTGGGGTGGAGGCTCGCGGTGGCGGTGGAGGTGGGTATGGAGGATGCAGTGGTGGCGGGTGGGGGTGGTGGCTATGGAGGACAAGGTGGTGGTGGCTATGGAGGCTCGCGGTGGGGTGGAGGCTCGCGGTGGCGGTGGAGGTGGGTATGGAGGACGCGGTGGTGGCGGGTGGTGGTGGATATAGAGGACGAGGTGGTGGTGGCTATGGAGGCTGGCGGTGGGGTGGAGGCTCGCGGTGGCGGTGGAGGTGGGTATGGAGGACGCGGTGGTGGCGGGTGGTGGTGGTGGCTATGGAGGCTCGCGGTGGCGGTGGAGGTGGGTATGGAGGACGCGGTGGTGGTGGTGGCTATGGAGTAGGGTGGTCGCGACCGCCGGCGGTGGCTATGGAGATTTGGAACTGATTTACGGTTCCAAATGAGGGAGGAAGAAGGAGATATGGACGGCCAACCCTAATTTTGTTTTCGAAATGGGCCAAAAGTTGGCCCATATTCCTATAGGCCCCATATTAACTAGCCCTATTGGGAATTTGCAACCGCATTGCGGTTGCACCGCAATGCGTTTGCAAATGTGGTCCTCAACCTTTTTGCAACCGCAATTGCGGTTGCAGATTTCCGGTCGCAAAAGACCTGGAAATCTTGTAGTGAACAATTTTTTTTTCTAATTCTTTAAAATAAAAGATGGAAAAATATAGATTTAATTTAGCTTGTGATTTATATAGTGACAATCTCTTTAATCATATGATTCGATTTTACTAGGATAATGACTTGAACTTGAAATAAATCTTGAAGTAAATCGTCACTTAGATCTTCTTCAAAATACTTGGATGACTTGAACTTGATTCCAACAAGACAAACGCGTAAGCATATAATAATTTTATTCACAGTTTCATTACAATTGTCCATTGCTATATATACAAATTCCAAAATCGATTCATAACATTATTCGAACCAACCTTTTTCTTTGTAGCATAGACAAATTGTGAAGCATTTGCTCTTTGCGTCTATTTTGCTACTAAACACATGCTTCATGTCATCGGTTCAATGTGGTTACTACTCCAAAAGCCGACCAATTAAACCGGTACAATTAAAGAAAACATATCTCCATTTCTACATCCACGATACTTTGAGGCAAAAAAAACCCGACGGCGGTACTCGTTACTCGTCCAAATTCCTCGGACCCTAAAGATCCGCTATCATTTGGCTCGACTTTTGCCATCGATGATCCGTGAGACTTACGTGTCATCTAGTCAAGGCAAGTTCCCAACGCTAGTCATGGATATCGATCTAGGGTTTACGAGTGGTAGGTTTAATGGGAGTTCGTTGAGTGTTTTTTCTAGGAATCCGATAACGGAGAGTTATCGTGAAATGGCGATGGTTGGTGGAAGAGGGAAGTTTAGGTTTGCTCAGGGGTTTGTTAATGTGAAGACTTATTTTCTGAATGTTACAAATGGTGATGCTATTCTTGAGTATAGAGTTGAGGTTGTTCATCCTTGAACATGTTAATCAGGTTTGATGGATAAAGATTGATTTTAAAGGGATTGTCTTTGTTCTTTTTAAATTTTGAAATTAATTAGTTCATGTTTAATTTTATTTTCTTATTATAGTTTTGTTTTGATGAATAACTAAGAGGCGTGCCTTAATTGTTTTTTTTGTCAACAATTTTATTCATTTGGCGATATTTTAGAATATTTACAATTACTAGTTTACAATAGATTCTGAAAAATGATGATCACGTTTACATAGTTTTTATATTGATCTGCAAAAGAGAATTTCATATTTACTTAGATTCTGAAAAAAATGATGATCATATTTACTTAGTTATTATTTATATTTTCGATATGAAATGAAAATAAAGTGCCCTTAGACTACATCGTTCGACAAAATAGATATAAGATCCGGATGTGGAGTTAGCAGGATGCAAATCTCGCGATCCTCGGTGTTACTAAGCTTGGTAATAGCATACGCGAGAGCGTTCATCTCTCGTGGTATCCACTTAATTTCGTTCTTCCATGACTTGCGTAGTAGGCTTTGTCATTCATTCACAATAATTTGGATATCCGGATTCGAGAGCGTATCAGCTGTGACCAATTTGTAGGCTTCGTAGGAATCCGTCTCGATACTGATAGTATTCACTCGTTTTTCCCATGCGATCCTAAATCCTTCTTTAATGGCCTCGACTTCGGTCACTAATATTGTGGGGCACTCTCCTCTACCCTTGAATCCCCATATCCACGCCCTTATTTCGTCTCTAAGTATTCCTTTGATCGAGCTGAAGTTAAGATGCGTTCTAACACTTCCATCCACATTGAGCTTTAGCCACCCCAATTTCGATCTCTCCCAACTCCTCCTAACATGTTGATTTTTCCCGTGGTTAGCCGCAAGTAGATCAACACTAAGTTGTTTGATTTGGATAATAATGACATAATTCTTTTCCGTTGTGCCCTTGAAGATTTTGGTGTTCCTTGTTTTCCATATCGTCCATATACTAGCGGAAAAGATGACATTCCACGGGATATCCGGGAGAAGGGGGCATAACTTTTCACGGTTTTGGAGGTTGAACTTGAGCCATTTGCCGTCCTCAATAGTATTAAAACTAGATATGTACTTTGCTCCAAGTAATATTTCCATACCTTAGTAGCAGACGAGCAATATCTTAGAATGTAGATCGTATTCTCTTACGGATCGCGACAAGTCTCGCACGCAGCAGAGTCCGTTCATTTGCCTATCTTCTGAAGCTGATTCGATGCGATACAATTTTAAACGGCAAGCCATATAAAGTATCAGATTTTGTTGCTGGACGGAGTCTTCCAAACCCACGCAAGTTTGCAAGCCGGTATCCTCTCAACCCCGTTCGCTCTAAATAGTGTTTTGTAAGCGCTTTGGCACGTCGTCCGCCGTTTCACTCTAAAGAATGCGGTCCTCCTCTTCGGCTAATATCGACGTATGTCCTTCGATTAGATGGCTCCAACTCGGATCTGTTTCCGTTCTTAATTACAAAAGGTCCCAATTCCCCTCGTTATCAATAACGTTGCAAAGGAAGAGCTTACGGTCGCCCTCTTCCACGTTTAGCACGCGGTCGTACAATCACGTATGGCCTAGCTAATTGTCGAACCAAAAATAAATATTGTTCCATTTCCCGATCTTCCTACGGAGGTGTTTCTGGATTTGGTTCAAACAACGAATTAGACCTTTACAAGTAGAACTATCGCTGAGTTTTGATTCATACTCCGTGAGTCGCATGTCTTTGAGGTATTTCGCATTAACTAATGTATTCCACAACCCCTTCTTATTTGACAATAAACTCCAACAGTGTTTAGCAAGTAAGGCCATGTTACTAGTGCAACACGTATACCCAGCCCCCCGTTATTCTTCAGCCGTGTGACTCGTGTCCATCCAACAAGATGCATCTTTTTGATATTCAAATCTTCGGACCAAACAAAATCTCTATTTAATCGATCGAGCGTCTTGCACACATTATCCAAAAGCCAACAACTTTGCATCACGTGAATCGGCATTGCCGTAGATGCGGCTTGAACAAGGGTAGATCTTCCCGCAAGCGACAGTGTTTGCCCCTTCCAAGCCGTGAAGCAGGCATTAAGTTTATCGAATAAACCCGAGATATCTTCCCTCTTTACTCGTCCATGGACCAGTTAAACCCAAGATATCGACCGAGATTGTTCGTTTGTTCAAATCCCAATTGATCACGTATCCTCATTTTCAAGCTAGAGCCCCCCGTCTTCAAGAAATAGACTTTTGACTTCGGTGCGCTTAACTTCAACCCGGACGAACAACAAAAGAAATCGAGGACCTTCTTAATAGTTGTATTCATCTTCTTTGTTTCTTTTCCCATTAAGATTAGATCATCATCAAAGAAAAGATGGGATATCCGAGGAACACCACGACACGGAACAATCGGTTCCCAAATTTTTGCCTTCACCGCTTCAAGAATCAAATAGGCGAGTCGCTCTATGCAAAGAACAAAGAGGTAAGGGGATAAAGGGTCCCCTTGCCTTAATCCACAACCATGTGTGAATGGTTCAAGTGGTTCTCCATTCCATAGGATCCGCATCGAGGCATTAGAGACACAATTCATGATAATTTGGATGAGATTCGTCTGGAAGTTGAAAGCATGTAGAGTTTCTTCAAGGAACCTCCAACTTATTTTATCATAAGCCTTTTCAAGATCAAGCTTTAGAATCATAACAAATAGGGATAAATACATTAAACCCCCTAAACTATGCACGTTTTTGTGTTTTCGTCCTTAAACTAATTTAATAAGCGTTTTCCCCCCTAAACTATGCACGTCTGTGCGATTTGCCCCCTGGCCGGGTTTTTGGCCATTTCCGGCCATTCTTGGCCAGAATTTTTCCCCTTACCCGGCACATATGTGTTGTATTAGATGTATATTAGTAGTTGATGACAAAAAGAAGGCGAAAAAACACCTCGAACGGGGCATATTCCGGCCAAAACGAAATCACATTTTGGCCGGAATATGCCCGGTTCGAGGTGTTTTTTCGCCTTTTTTTTGTCATCAACTATCATTATACATCTAGTACAACACATATGAGTCGGGTAGAGAGGAATATTCCGGCTAAAAATGGTCGGAAATGGCCGAAAACCCGGCCAGGGGGCAAATCGCACAGACGTGCATAGTTTAGGGGGGGAAAACGCTTATTAAATTAGTTTAAGGACGAAAACGCAAAAACGTGCATAGTTCAGGGGGTTTAATGCATTTATCCCTAACAAATAATACTGAATCAGCTAGCAGATAATTAAGGTTATATTCGTCATACAATTATATAAATGCATTATTACCGAATCCATTTATGGAATAGTGTAATTAGCGTCATATATTTGATTATTATGAGCAAATGCTGGCTATTTATATGAAACGCAGAAGAGGATATAAAATTAATTAATGTGGATTCCATTTCCCGGATTTCCAAAAGGGAACCGATTATAATTCCCCCTCTTTGTGAGCAAAATTTTTCTATTACCAAATCATATTCCTTTCTCTATTTTCTCAATTATATAGGGATAGGCGTGAGGTATTTGTAGAGTAAATTCACTACAAGAAAAACTGGCTTTAGCCACGGCCTCTGCCCTTGGTAAAAACCCCTTTCCCGTTTGTAATGAGTTAGTAGGGACGGCCAAGTCCTTGAAAATTTCCCTTCCCTAGTAATCGCGTCGCAAAATTTTTCAACGGTCGAGCCCTTGGTAATGAGTTGTTTACCAACGACCAGGCCCCTGCTAAAGAGTAGACACGGCTCAACCTTAGTTACATATTACCCACGGCCAAGCCCTTGGTAAAATCTATTACCAAGGGTTGGATCGTGGCTAATAACATGCACTCATTACCAATGACTGCGACATGGCTAATGTTATGGATGTCATTACTCATGGATGCGGCCTAGCTAATGACATGGATCATATTACTAAGGGCTAGGCCGTAGTTACTATTATTCATGACATTACCAAGGGCCCGACCGTTGGTACTAAGATTGAGCCACATTTTACGTTTAAATACTAGTAGCCTCGGGTGCGATAGAAAATTCTCTCTCTCTCTCTCTCTCTCTCTCTCTCTCTCTCTCTCTCTCTCTCGATTTTGTAAGATTTCACAAACACATTTCTAATCTTTCTCTTTTTAACTCTTCTTCTTCCTTAAGATGGTTTCCTCTAATACTAATCTTACCACTGCCCCCTCGGGTTCGGGGGCTGTGGTGTTTACTTCCACCGCCGATTTACCGGGGGTAACTGGTGGTGTAACAATGAGCGGGTCTGCCGCTTCTGCTCGAAAAAGGAAGGATAGCGCGTTTGTTGCGGCTGAGGAGGGTGGTGCCGCTTCTTCGAAAAGGGCTAGGGTTTTTAAAGAGAAAAAGTTCGATACTCGCAATATCCAGAAGGCCGAGGAGACTGTGAGCACTGCTACTCGGACCAAAGTCGTGTTCTTGTTTACTAGTTTAGGGGCGTACTAGAAGAACATGGAGTTCAAAATTGCTACCAAGAATGAGAGGGCTAATGCTCATCCAAAGGATTATCTCACTGTGTATTATGCACATATTAGGTACGGTTGGTGATCGTTCTTTCCCCCCATCTTCTGCGATATATTCAAGGCATACAATGTGTGCCCAAGTCTGGTGACTCCGAACGGCTTTGCCGTTTTATGCATCTTTGTTTTTTGGTGTCAATTGAAGGGGTTGAGTTGTACAGTGACCCGGTTCTTCTCAATCTTTGATATCGTGATATTGCCTGGGGGCTTTCCATTTTATCATTTTCGTCATCGGGATACTGCTAAAAATTCGACGAAGACGATTTTGGAGGGTTCACTTAGCTCCTATAGTACTTGGAAGGACAAGTACTTCTTCGTGAAACCTTTGGAAGGGAAGTGGGATATGCCCTTCGATTGGAGAAAGGCTAAAGCTCCCATGTATCCTTTGGATCCCGATATGAGCTTCTCTCTAAGTCTTTGATGGAGGGGGGGGGGTGATTTTGGTACCTAGTACGAAAAATTGGGGCTTCACCATGTGATTTTCACCGATGTTGCCATCGAAGAGCCTTTGTCCATGTCTCCCGAGGAGTTGGTTTCCTTCGGTAAGTAATTTTGACTTGATCTCCTCTATTTTTTCTAGTAAATTTTTACTTCTAGGGATTCTGAGGGATTTGTGTATAACACAGGGGAGATTTTGGCCAAATACTTTTCGCCCAAGAGTCATTTGGACTCGACCGTGACTGTAAATCCATCGGAGCAAGACATTCCAGCTTCGAGTGGTAGGAAGAAGTCTAAGTCCCAAGCAGCTTCTTTGGCCCATTCGTCCAACGGGACTTCTGACGTTCTCGAGGAGGAAGATGCTTCGAATGAGGAGGTCAATACTCTTGAAGATGCGGATACGCATCCGGTGGTGGAGGAGGAGGAAGATCACTCGCCTTTCATTATCGGGGACGATTGAGTGATCTTTGGGGCCGTTCTTCTGTCCATCGTGGAACCTCAGTGGGCTATGGTTCCAGTGTCCAGTTTAGCTTCTGCCACAGCGGGTTCTCCGAGGGCTTCAGGGGGGGGGGGGGGGGGGGAGGGGATTTCTTATCGGAAGGAGATCTCCCATCGGAAGGAGGCCCAACCATGGGGGGAGATTTGTCAGCCATCGCATCAGAATATGTGACCATCTCCTCCGATGACCCTTCGTCTTCTCCTATAAGGGAGGCTGAAGATCCTTTGTAGGCGCCTTTGGTGGATCTAGTCTCTAAACCCCTTGTCTGCGGTAGGTTTTTTGTGCATCTATTCTTTCTTCAAGTATCCTTAACTTCCTTGCTTTTCTTTTTATGCTTAAGTGACCCGTACTTCGTTCGTAGGTAATGTAGATAAAGGTAAGGTTCTGATGACCGCATGAGGGGGGGGGGGGGGACTATAATCTTTCTTGCAGGGGAGGAGTTATTGGCCCAGGTCCTTAACTCGGGCTCAAACGCATCGTTGGGCAGTTTTAAGGATACTTTGGGAGTTTCTGATGTGAACCTCGGTGACTCGTCGCACCTGGATGTCAAGCTTTCACTCTTGAGTTCCCTTCTGGGGGTAGCGGGTCCTTCTGCTCCTAAGGGAGTTCATATGGCCCTTTTTTCCAATTCTACTGCTGTCACCACAATTACGGTGACCATTTCCCCAGAGGGCATTTCCTTTGGGATGCATTTTCCAAAGGCTCCTCCCAATTTGGAGGATTTTCCATCGATGCAGACCTTGGATAAAGCCTTCAGAGAAGTCCTTCGCTTCTTCATTTCTTCCAATGCCACCCCTGCCGATGGCTTTCATTTTATGCAGACTTGCCTCAACTGGATGGGGGCTTATGGTAAGTTTTTCTTTCTGTTCATCCTTCTTTGTATATTATCTTCCTATGAACTCATTCCAGACATCCCCTCGTTTTAGGTTGGGAAAATCAGAGAGGCAACTATCGTGGCGGAGCAGGATTACAATAAGGATGATGATGAGGTAAGGGTTCTCTGAGAGAAGGTAGCGTCCTTCAATTCCAGTAGGGAGGAAAACCAGAACGAGATGAGGGACTTTGGGAAAAGATATCATCCTATGATTTTAGGTGGGAGGAGGATCAGAAGAGATGAGGAGGCAGGGTGAGGAGATGAAGCATCTGCAGACCGCGTTCGCAAAATTGAAAGCTTTGGAGAAAGCATCGAAGGCCAGAATTGCGCACCTCGAGAAGGAAAAAGAGGAGGAGCAAGAAAGGGAAAATAGCCTTCAGAAGCAACTGGGTCAGGCTCTTGACCGTGCAGAGTCGCTTTGGAGAAGTTAGACGCGACTATTTCTTCTAAGGAATTATAGGTTAAGGTGGATGCGGCGGTTCGATATGCTCAGAAGGAGACCGTGCGACAATGCTCAGGCCTCTTTGAGAAACGGCACCACAGGGTTCTAACGGGGCATCTAGTGTGGGGATATCTTGAGTGCGCTAAGTTGGCGATGGGGTTGCTGCGACCGGGCATTGACTTCCAGCAAGCGTTTGACCTCCGTAAGATGAAGAAGCCAGCCAACTCCAAGAAGGCCTATGCTATCTTCGAGAAGCATAGTGGCTTGTCCCCCTCGCCTTCTCCTTCGAGGCTTTGGTGACGTGACTCCGAGGCCTGCCGACTCTAGGGGTGTTCTACCGCCCGATACCCAATTACCTCCGATAGCTGTGCCGCCTAGCATTTTGAGTCTGACGACTCTTCCATTCCGGGTAGCTACTCATTCCACTCATTCGGCCCCGCATCCTCCGACTACGGGGGCGTAGCTTAGGATCTTCTTTTGTTTTGAATTTTAGTACTTTAATGTTTAGGTTTTTTAAAATTTCGAACTTTTAATTTTTGTACTTTAGCATTTTTCATTATTTTTCACGCTTGTACTTATTTTCCAAGGACTCCTCGGCCTTTTTATGAATGGACAATTAGTTTGTCATTTTCTCTATTTCGTATTTTTCGTACTTATAACCACTATAACTTTTCAGCACATAGGAATACGTGGACCTCCTCCTTTAACTCAAGAGTTAATATTGAGTTTAAAGGGATTGAGATTAAATCTCATTCTTGCTGGCCAAGTAAATTACTTAGCTTGACATGTCCATTCGCATGGAAAATTCTGGAGATATATCTTTCTCTGAATAGAGATATCCATCGGCACGTGGAAATAGCTATAATTTCACTTGGACAACTCAAGCTTAACTCGGTTTTCAAAGGAAAATGTCATGAGTATATATATGCTTGGAGTCAGTGAATATTCTTACTCACTTCTAGAATTCCTTTTCAGATATTGTACTCAGCTATCCACTCATCTCCTTGCAAAGTTAGTTTTTGAACTAAGTTCATTGTAACACGAAAGAAGGATAATAAGGAACTCACCCGGAAAGATGATGCTTCCACACTTTAGGCAGGGGGTTCTGTTTCTTCGAGGACCTTCCCTCGAAATTTGGCCTGGAATCCTTCATTGCTGCTAGGCGTTCACCACGCATCCTTCGAGAGTTTTTCCCATGGGCCGAGGGGTAGGACTGATGAGGGTCTGGCAGCCATCGTGGGGAGCTACTCGATGATGGTGGTGTCAAGGCCTTCGTATGCGAATTCTCGTCAGATGAATCACATCAGGGAAGCGTTCATGAACATAGAGTCTTATTCTCTCGCTGATCACTCTTCGGTGTTTAACATGCTTCCTTTGAGCCCCTCGAGGCTGATGGGCCAAGGACGTGTTAGGTTCGCTGTTAGTACTGAGTATGGAGAGTCCATCATGCCCTTTTTGCCTAGTATAATCTGGATTTTGACAAGTATGATGTTGTTATACAGCACCCCAATCAGAGGGCATACGATCCTCCTTCGGGTTACCTAACGTTTTATTGTGAACAAATGCATTATGGGTTGTGTGAGTTTTTTCACCCTTTCTCTAAGTTCTTTTCTGATATTGACAAATATGCCCTAGTCAACTGACACCTAATTCTTACCGTCACGTGGTGTATATTTTGTGTTGTGAGCTTCTGAACCTTCCCATGTCTCCTTATCGGGTGCGAGCGATTTTTATCTTATGCCCTTGTTCGGGCGGGCCTCCATTTTTTAGCCTGGCCTATCGAGATAATAGTCGGGCCTTTACGCGTGTCCCTAACCATTGTTCTTATCTAGGGGATTAGAGACGGAGGTTCTTTTTCGTTCGTTCGAAGGGCTTGTCGGCTAGTTTATGGGGGGTACCTATTCGATGGGGTTTAAGATATGTCATTCTCTAATCGCGAAACATCGGTGCGTGAACGGGAGGTCCTATCCGGTATCGGGTTGTTTTCGGGGTACCTATGACATCAATAGCTTGTTGGCACTTCCCGAGTCTCTAATCCTCGCAGGTCTTCAGAAAGGGACTGAGATATTCAATCTACCCCTTCAGTCCTTGCATAGTAACTTCTTTTTCCATAAGTTCTTCCTCCTCTTCTCTATTTATGGTATTTCCCAATATCACGAATCCATGATATACTTATGTTTCCGATAGGTGCGGAGATGGATATGTTCGCTATAAAGCCTTTCAACAAGGCTTTTCTGAAATAAAATACTCAAATACTTCCAGAAGTTCCTGAACTCAAAAATTGTGAGAAGGCTCAAATTCTAATTCTTCCCAAAAATTTCAGTTTTACCCCTGAACTTGAAAGATATAAAAACAATACGAAGGCTTAAAATTTTGGAAAACTGCTTTATACACATTTTCCAAAGTGTGTTTAGAACAATAGCCCTTAAAAATATTGGGAATTGCAATTGATTAGAAGGGTCAATTAAAGGTAATTTTAAGCTTGCTGCAGTTTTCAGCCCTAATAGCATATCTCTTTTGATTCTTCAAATTAATCTATGCATAATGATACTAATCCTAAAATTGATTATATGTAGTAGTTAATAAAGTCATGAAGATATGTAAAAACCCATTTATTATAAGTTTTAATCAAGTAAAGGTATTAATTATGATTTTTCTTTTAATTACATGTTGTAGAAAATATATTCATACTTAATTTCTTCTTAATTTCAAATCAAAGTGTGAAATTGTGTTATGATCTAAGTTATAACTTGATTATATAACCTTGTTTCCAAGCTAATAATTAAAGCTTCATCTTAAATTAATTCTACGAAATTATATCTTTATGACTCCTTATATATGCAACAATATGTATTGTTAATAAGTAGTAAGCCTAGAAAAGTCTATAAATTATTATATATGAGTCTTATGTTAAAATAAAGAGTTTATAACGAATAATTAACCTTAAAATAAAATAAGTATGCCTAAATAGTTCATACAAGTATTTTATTAAGAAACTAATAACCTTACGGTGAAATCGCGAGAACCGAGTTAAAATGTGATTATTTGTCCTATTTTTATTTCTTGACTTGGTTGTAATCAAAGATAAGGACATACGAGAAAATATAACAAACTATAAATGTTAATTATTATTCTAAATTTATTAACGCATTTAAATTTATTAGGAGACGGCACATAATTTCTCGAACACGAAGTTTCTGTCGCATGTGAGATTTATAATACTTTTAAGCCGTGTTTGGCACCCGACTTGAGGAACTTGGACTGAGTACTTGTGATTCTTGACTCTAAATGGAGAACAACTAATTCTTTCAACAAAATCGTTTTCATTTATGATCTCATTTCATAACCTAATCCTTTTGATTAATGTTGAAATATCCTTGGACCATGGATTCTTAATCACTTTTCATAATTACAATAATTTCTCCAATATGATAATCCACATATTGGGTTTTGAACTGTGCAACGAGCAACGAACTATGTTCGGGACATGTAACTCAAAAGAAACAGACACTGTCTGGGTTACTAGCTTATTGTTTATCTGTTATACCCATTGGGACGCATTTGAGAAGTTGGGCCCAGGGATTGAGAAGATTAACTGCTGGGCAGCAAGGGTTGTTGGTTTAAGTAAATTTGCTCGATACCCATTTATCTAGGTGCCGCTTGCAGTCAGGAGTTGGCTGTAACCGCGTGCTAGGTTGGCATGTACTCGAGCATGTCTCTTGATCTATTTGCGAGGTCACTCCTCGTTGGGAGGTACAAGGTAGTATACTGGATGAAAGAAGGTTGAATATGTTATATGAGATGCACGAGTTCATTATCTTGTTATTCGTTTGTTATTCTTTAACTTTCAGTTCTAATGTTTTCCCTTTCATACCATATCAAATTTCACATATTTGTTACATCTATTATTGTTACTGAAAATCTCACTAAGTCACCAAAGACTTACATCTCCTTTTATTTTCTCTGTCCATTCCTCACAATAAGCAAGACTTAACAAGGTGGCTGGAGCAAACTATTGTAGACGTGTGAGATTTAAAATAAATCTAAAGTGTGTGAAAATAAAAATAAATCTCTAATAATTGTGTGTTTTATTACGTATTCGATGTTTTGAGTTTCGTGTGGATTGTAATAATAAACTCTATGAATCGTGAAAGCTTCCGCTGTAATAAATAAGTTTGTATTTGGCTTTATTATGGTTCCATTTTAGTGAGCCTCTCCGAGGTAACGTTAAGGTTCGAATTAGAAATTTGCAAATCCAATTCGGAGACCTAAACGAGACTTTACAGTTTGGGACCTCACAACTACCCGAAAGTAGTCTTGCATTCTTTCCTCTTTGGCTTCGTAAGATCCGTTAACTTGTTGTACAATTAGCTGAGAGTCGCTATGGACGAGTATCCTTTTTATCCCACCTTCCTGTGCTACTCTCATTCCGAAGAGAAGGGCTTCATATTCGGCCTCGTTATTGGATAAGGGGTAATCGATTCTAACTGCGAAGTGGAGCACTTCCTCTTCCCCTTCCTTGTTTATCATGACTACCCCTGCCCCGGGTGTGCGCTTACGGAGGAGCCATCCACGTAGGCGTGCCATAGCGGCGCGTTTTCTTTGGCTTTCATGCCCGTTAGTTCCGTCACAAAGTCTGCTAGGACTTGCGCTTTGACGGAGGGGCTCGGGGCGTAGTTAATATCATACTCCGTGAGCTCTATTTCCCAATTTATCAGTTTCCCCGATGACTCAGGTTTATTGAGGGGCACACGCAGTGGGTGTTTAGTCAAAACAGTGATCGGATGGGATAGGAAGTATGGGCGCAGCTTTTGCACAGTAGTAATCAGAGTTAAGATAAGTTTCTCGGTTAGGGTATACCTGGTTTCGGCTCCGAGGAGAGTTTTGCTAACATAGTACATGGGGTGATGCTCCTTGTCCTATTCTTTGACCAGTATGGCGCTAATGGCCTCCTCCCCGACTGACAAGTAAACGAAGAGCTCCTCTTGAGGTGATGGTTTTACCAGCAAGGGTGGTTTTATCATGTAACTCTTTAGCTCCTTAGGGGGCTTCTTTTCACTGTACGGTCTACTGGAACTCTTTAATGTTTCAAAGTATCCTGAAAAAGGGGAGTCTCTTTTCTGCTGATTTGGAAACGAACCGGCTCAACGAGGCCATTATGCCGGTCAATTTCTGGACGTCCTTTACCGTCTTCGGAGTGGGCAATCCCGCTATGGCTTCGGCCTTTTCGGGGTTAGCCTCTATCCATTTTCCGTGACCATGAAGCCTAGGAATTTTCCTCCTCGGATGCTGAATAAGCATTTTCGAGGGTTAACCTTCCTCCCAAAGTTATCCATGATGACCAATGCCTTTCGTAGGTCTTCGGGATGATCTTCCGCTATGTGGCTTTTAACAACCATGTCATCCACATAGACTTCTACCGATTTTCCGATGAGTCCGGCGAACATGAGGCTCACCATCGTTGGTAAGTGGCCCCGACATTATTGAGCTTGAATGGCATTACTAGATAGTAGAAGGTACCCGCATCGGTGATAAAGCTAGTTTTATCCTGATCGACCACTTCTATCGGGATTTGGTTGTATCCCGGATTTCTGTCTAGGGTTCACAAAAGTGCGCAACCGGCGATGGAGTCGACCAATTGGTCTATGCTTGGTAGGGGATAACAATCCTTCAGACAAGCCTCACTGAGATTTGTGAAGTCCACACACATCCGCCATCTTCCCCCACGTTTGGGGAGGCACTCCCTGGCTTTGACTTGGCTCCCCCGGAATTCTTCGATACCTGAACATGTGGGAAATTTTATCTTAAGGTGAACGGTGGAGGGAATCGCTTCGAAGGTCTGAATGGAAGGCCGTCCACATATATCGTTGTACATTCTTGACGAGGACTCCACCACCCAAAATTTGATGGGTTTTGTTCTTCGTAGGGATCCCTCCCCCATGACATGTGAAGAATCACGGTCCCTAGGGTATTACAGGCTTCTCCCAAAAAGCCTACTAGGGGGACCTCCGTCACCTCTAGTCATTCTTTCTTTAGTCCCATAGCGAGGTAGGTAGGTAGGAACATGACATCCACTGAACTGCCTGTATCGATGAGGATTCGTTGGATCTCAACTCCATGAATGGTAGCTTCAATCACCAAGGGATCTTCGTGGGGGTAAATTATACCCTTCAGGTCCTCGGGTCTGAAGATGATGTTAGGTAACCTTGCTCCTTGAACGGAGCAAACGGGGAATCCTTGTTCCATTTGCCTCGCTTCCTTTAAATATTTCTTCTTCTTACCTTGGGGTTTCATCGAAATGTCTCCCCCTTCTATCATGTTAATTGTTAACCCTAAAAAATAAATAAGGGATTATATGAGTTAAACAAAATATTAACCCTTAAATTAGGGATTAATCCCATGGACGATACTGTCGTCACGAACACTCTCGTATGTCACATACCCGAAGAGATAATAGAGCCCCTCGGATCTCACATACCCGATTGTGGTACGACGTGACATCCGAGTGGGCACCAAAGCGTCCCTTGGAAAGTCAAGATGAATAAAAATAAGATATCAACGTGGAATCGGAAAAAGAGTAAACCCCGGTGGACCCACGCGATCCCGATATCCATCACTGCGCCAAGAGGGACCATCGTACGAGAATACTTCCTTGCTGAACACTCCCACGGAAAAAGCCGTCGGAATCGTCACCCCGAAGGCTGAACTCACAGAACAGTGCCTTACTCAAAACACAAATCATCAAAGTCACTTACCACAAAGACCTGAGCCAAGAAAGTTACTTAGCCAAGGCCAGGAAGTCCTCGGAGAATTATTCCCGAAGGAACTACTACCCTACTGACGATAAAAAGCGCTCGGAACCCATGCCATGGAGATCCAGACGCAAGAGCACAGCCATATCCGGACATTGAAGCCCTAGGAGCTCCCATCGCAAACAGGAAGAAGCAAATCTGCCTCTCGGAAAACCTTATCAAAGAAGACGATTAGAAAATAACCACCCCCGGAGCTGTAACACCCTCGGACGACCACTTCACTTCAGCTAGTAAACCTCCCCAAGAAATCCAAACCCTCGGAAAGAAGAAAACAGAAGATCACGTCCATCGAAGAGAAGAAAATAGAAGGAACAACCCCTCGGAACTCACTGGAGCCCTCGGAAAGGATAGAATTTATCCTCATCAGTGCCCTGTCAACAGATATACCTTATCTCATAGAAGGATACTTGTAACACATGCAACACTACACTTGTAACACATGCAACACTACACTTGTAATACATGCATAGTGACTCAAGCACCCTCCCATACACCCTACAAGAAATCCTATATAAAGGAAGGAGGAAAAAAGAAGAGGGCCAAGATGCATACGGTGCACACAAACTCACTCGGAAAAAAGCATAATGTCATATTTATGATCTTCAGGAGTGAAAAGTTCAGTGAATAAAGGAAGGATATTCTCGTAATTTTCCATAATAGTCATTTACTCTCTTTGAACCACGGATAACGGCGTTCCGAACTTACAAATAATTCAGTTAATCAGGTATTATTCCAAACCTGTTAACAAAATGGCGCCGTCTGTGGGAATGCAATAGAAGTTGTCCTCGAGCGTGTTCAAGAAAGCGAACCTACTATGGAAAATTTGTTCCACAATGAAATTCACCCGCCCCATCTGGGCAATTCGGAGGAAACTGTAGCGAATCGCCGCTCCGACGAGAGGGACTTCATCAACGTTCCCCGATCCGTCTTTGGAAGACTAGTGGAAGCCATTACTCGAGTTAATCACCGAGAGTTCGAGAATCCCCTGGAAACAATCCCGGGATCTCCGCGCCAAGGAGATTACCCCTCGGAAGAAGGCGAAATTCATGCAAGAGGGGCACAGTACCCTACCCCTATTTCGTGGTATCAGGAAACTCCTCGGAGGACGCTAGGGCGTTATGATCATCTAGAGGCTCCGAGGATAATCCGAAGAGAGGAAAGACCTCTCCCCGTATATCGGCCCACCCCCACTATCACCCCCAACGGAGAGCCAACCTTATGGGGAATCCTTGAAGATCTACGAAAGGAAGTAGGAGATCTCAAGAGGACTGTAGGACCCAAGGAAGATCCGACGGTTAAGACGTCTCCCTTCATTCCCGAAATCGCTTATGCTCCGATTCCTTCAGGAATGCGGCCTATTAATGTACCATTATATACAGGAGAAGCCAATGGGAGAGATCCACAAGATCACATACACCAATATCTGGCAGGAATGGACCTGTCGTCTGCCCCGGACTATGTTCTGTGTCGGGTGTTCCCTGTTACCCTCGGAGGACGAGCCCAATCCTGGTTCACCCATCTCCCTCCCAATTCAGTGGTCAACTTTGACCGATTGGCTCACCTGTTGATACACCACTTCGCCTGTAATCGTAGGTATCCCAAATCGGCCACTCATCTTTTTACTATCAAGCAACAAAAGGATGAATCCCTTCGGGGATATATAAAACGCTTCACGGACGAAGCGCTGGATGTTCCGAACGTCTGTCCAACCATTATGGCCAATATTCTGACACAAGGACTCCGAGCGGGAGAATTCTTCCGGTACTTGATGGGGAATCATGTCACGGACATGAATGAACTCATGCAACAAGCTGAAACTCATATTCTTATGGAAGAAGCTGACCATACAAAGAGAGGGCTGGAGAAGGATGACAATGAGCGTCACGAGCAAACGGAAAAGGAAACTAAGGCAAATGAGAAGGGTAAAGAAGGAAAACCACCCCCTCGGAAGGACAATGGGGAGATGGTCAAGAAATTCCTTAAACCCGTGCCCCTTCCTCCGATGACCCTAGCTCCAGTGTAAGTACTCAACGTGATGCGAGGCAATGAAGAATTGCGCAGGCCCCGGCCCGCCAAATTTCCCAATAAAGATAAGGATACGGGTAAGTACTGTAAATTCCATAAAACTTATGGACACACTACCGAGGAGTGTACTACCCTGCGAAAAGAAATACTTCGCCTCCTGGAGGCAGGATATCTGCATAACTACCTAAAAAGAAATAATCCCGAAGAGTCCAAAGCGCATGTATGGAAGAGGCCCCGAGAAGGACCTGACGAGGAAGAAGATACTCCCCACCGGTGGTCACGAGAACAAACCTCAGAACATCGGCAGAGGTCCCAAGAAAAAACCAGAAAGCATCAGAGATCCCCCCGAGAAAGAACTGCCGCACCTCCGCGGCAATCACGGGAGAGGACCCTAGGGTATCGGAACTTACCTCCTCCTCCAGACACGTACGAAGTCAACCCTTCCTCGGGGCGGACGATTAACATGATACAGGGAGGAGATATTTCCAGAATACCCCAAGGTAAGAAGACAAAATATCTCAAAGAAGCCAGACGAGCGGGACAAGGGCTCCCGATATGCTCCGCCCAAGGGGCCAGATTACCAAATATCACTTTCGGACCCGAAGACCTAAAAGGTATAATCTACCCCCATGAAGATCCTTTGGTAATTGAAGCTACTATCTATGGATTCTAGATCCAGCGTATCCTCATAGATCCGGGCAGCTCTGTGGACGTCCTGTTTTTGCCCCCTTATCTAGCCATGGGATTGAAGAAAGAGCAACTGGAGGTGGCTGAAGTTCCTCTAGTAGGCTTCTCCGGCGAAGCCTGTAACACCCTCGGAACCGTGACCCTGCCAATGTCGTGGGCAGAAGGAGCCCTTCGAAGAACGGAACCCACCAAATTTTGGGTGGTGGAGGCTTCGTCAATGACGTACAACGCTATATGCGGAAGGCCCTCCATTCGGTCATTCGAAGTGATCCCTTCTACCCTCCACCTTAAGGTAAAATTCCTACATTAGCAGGCATCGGAGAAGTCCGAGGAAATCAAGCTAGAGCCAGAGAATGTCGAATGAATGCTCTACCCCCCGAAGAAGGCGAAAACCCCTCAGATAGCAGCAAAAAACGGAAAGTAGAAGAAACCCGAGTCCAACCCATTGAAGAGCTCAAGATGATAGAACTCGTGGAAGGAAACCCTGCTAGGGCAATCAAGATGGGCACTAATATGGAACCTGAGTTGGAGGCCCAACTAACATCTGTTCTAAAAGAATTTTTTCACCTTTTTGCATGGGAATGAGGTCCCCCCGGACGGATCAGCAATAAGGTATGCAAACACTTCCTTAATGTGAAGCCGGGAGCCAAACCCATTCAACAAAACAAGAGAAAAATGGGGCCCGAACGCAACAAGATTATCCGATCAGAAATCCAACGGCTTCTCAGCCTACGACAAATCCGAGAGGTCGTGTATCCCGAATGGCTGGCCAACGTGGTCTTGGTCCCTAAATCGGGAGGAAGATGGAGGATGTGCGTGGACTTTACAAATCTCAACGATGCTTGCCCAAAGGATTGCTATCCCTTACCAAGCATAGACCAACTGGTCGACTCCACCGCTGGTTGTGCACTCCTGTCGACTCTGGATGGGGACCAAGGATACAATCAAATCCCGATGGCATTCCAAGACCAGGACAAGGCCGGCTTCATTACGGATGCAGGTACCTTTTGCTATTTAGTCATGCCCTTCGGGCTTAAGAACGCGGGAGCTACCTATCAACGATTAGTGAACCTCATGTTTGCGGGGCTCATCGGAAAAACTGTGGAAGTATATGTTGACGACACGGTCGTCAAAAGCCGCTCCGCGAAAGATCATCCCGAAGACCTACGAAAAGCACTGGCTATCATGGATCACTTTGGGATGAAGATAAACCCTAGGAAGTGCTCCTTCGGGATCCGAGGAGGTAAATTCTTGGGATTCATGGTTACCGAAAAAGGAATAGAAGTTAACCCCGAGAAAGCCGAAGCAATTATTGGGCTACCAACCCCGAAGTCAATAAAGGATGTGCAAAAACTGACCGGACGAATGGCCTCCCTCAGCCGGTTTGTCTCCAAATCGGCAGAGAAGGGACTCCCGTCCTTTAAAATCCTTCGGAATATCAAAGAATTCCAGTGGACCTCACAATGCGAAGGAGCTCTCTAGGAATTGAAAGGCTATATGGTAAGGCCACCCTTGCTGGTCAAACCCTCGCCCCAGGAAGAACTCTTCGTGTACCTGTCCGTAGGAGAGGAGGCCATCGGAGCAGTCTTAGTCAAAGAACACGAAGGGGAGCATCACCCGATTTACTATGTTAGCAAAACTCTCCTTGGAGCAGAAACCATGTATACCCTGATAGAAAAGCTTGTACTTACTTTGGTCACCACGGCGCAGAAACTGCTCCCGTACTTCCTCTCCCACCCGATCACTGTCTTAACTAAGCACCCCCTACGAGCAATTCTTAATAAACCCGAAACTTCTGGGAGGCTGAAAAATGGGCTGTCGAGCTAACAGAGTATGATATCTCCTATGCCCCGAGAACTTCCATCAAGGCCCAGGTGCTATCAGACTTTGTGGCAGAACTTACAGGAATTGGAGCTGAAAGGAAAGAACCCCTGTGGCATGCCTACGTGGACGGTTCTTCCGTAAATACGCATGGCGGGGCTGGGGTAATCTTGATTAACACAGAAGCCGAAGAGGAAGCGCTACATTTCGCAGTTAGAATCGATTACCCCATATCCAATAACGAAGCCGAATACGAAGCCCTCCTCGTCGGAATGAGACTCGCCCGGGAAGGCGGAATACGGAGAGTCTGCCTGCATAGCGACTCTCAGTTAATTGTCCACCAAGTTCAGGGCACATACGAAGCCAAAGAAGAAAGGATGCAGAGTTACCTTCGGGTGGTCCATCGGGCCAAGGCGTGGTTTGACGAGTATCAATTAGTGCAGATTCCCCGAGGGGGGAATCAAGAGGCCGATGCCCTGTCCAAAATGGCTACTCAGATGGACACCATTCGTACCCGGAAAATCACTCTGCTACATATGAGTGAATCGGAGAGAGCTGAACCTGAAGAGGTGAACGCCACCACAATGAACCCTCCGATAAGCTGGATAACGCCCATCAAAGCATATTTACAAGATCCTGAGGGTTACTCCGAGGACAAATCTGTCCGACGAATGATGTCTAAAAGGACCATCCGATACTTTCTCAAAGACGAAATATTATTCCGAAGGACATACTCTTACCCTCATGCCCGATGCTTGAATGAAGAAGAAGCTCAACTAATCCTGGCGGAGACTCACGAGGGGGTGTGCGGCAGCCATACCGGTGGCGGAAGCATGGCCGGACGGTTAATTCGTCAAGGGTATTATTGGCCCTCGATGGCCAAAGATTGCAAAAGCCACGCTGAAAAGTGCAAGTCATGTCAAGCTTATGCCCATCGGATTCACCAACCAGCGGCTCCGTGGGAACCTCATCTGACCGCCTGTCCGTTCGCCAAATGGGGAATAGATATAGTAGGTCCACTTATTCCCGATGCTGGTCAAAAGAAGTTATTACTCGTGGCAGTAGACTACTTCACCAAATGGGTGGAGGCGGAGCCCTTAGCACGAATAACTGCATGTGCGATCATTAACTTCTTGTGGAGGAACATTCTGTGCCGTTTTGGGGTCCCTCGAAGCCTGGTAAGTGACAACCGCCTGCAATTTACTGACCAAGGGTTAGAAAAGTGGTGTGATCATTGGGAAATTAAGCACCGTTTCGCTTCGGTGGGGTACCCCCAGGCCAACGGACAAGTTGAGAGAACCAACTGAACTCTCTTGAAAAATATGAAGGCCCGACTTGACTGGCACAAAGCCAAGTGGGTTGAAGAAATACCCGACATATTATGGGCCTATCGGACCACGCAGAGTACCGCCACAGGCGAAACCCCTTTCAGCCTATCCTATGGTTGTGAGGCGGTTGTACCCTCCGAAGTCTCGATTGAAAGTTGGCGAACCAAAGAATACGAGGAAGTGGCCAACAGTGCTAACTTAGCTCTTGCCCTTGATCTCCTGGAAGAGAGAAGAATCCGAGCCGCCATTCGGACTGAGGAATACAAGACTCGGATGGCACGATACTACAACACCAAGGTAAAGCTTAGAACTTTTCAAGTTGGTGATTTAGTACTAAAACGAGTCGGAGCTTCCAAGAACGTAGGCAAGCTTGAGCCCCGATGGGAAGGACCCTACAAGATAGCGGGAATTGTCTGACCCGCAACTTATCTACTTGCTAACTCCGAAGGCGCCACTCTCAGCAATACGTGGAATTCCTTCAATCTTAGAAGATATTATGCTTAATGTAACACCATCACTATTACATAAATAAAACTGTTTGTTTAAAAATAGATGGTTACGATACATTCAATTCCGATAGGGTACATAGGGTTGCAAAACAAAAATGGTAACCTTACACAGGAAATCATTATAAGCAACCTAACCCCAATGAGCCATCTACTATAAATAAACAGTCATCGGACCCCGAAGGACCACCTACTACAAGTTAAATACTACCTACTACAAACTACTCCTCTCGCAAAAGACGCTTCCCTTCTCGGATTAGGCGACGGCGCTGTTCTTCGGATAAGGTTAATGGATCCGCCAATAACGCGCCCTCGGAAGCCACGGGGTTACCTTCAGGAAATATGGGGTGAAGACTAAGTTCGGGAATAACCAGGCCCACTGGACACTCTGGCAATGCTTGAACAGCATCCGTACCAAGGTGATACCCAATGCGGACCAGATCACGCATCTCCTTTTGTAAAGACTCCCTCAAAGCCAAAGTACCCGCGATATCCAAAATAGCTCGGACCCGGGCCACCACTAAAGCAACATCATGTGCACGAGTAATCTCCAGCACCCGAAGAGTTGCCGCATCCCGTTCCCGAGTCGTCTGCAGTAATTGATCATCGGAGTAGCGAAGCTGACCCTTCAACTCCTCCAAACTCGCCTGAAAACTCGTCACCCGAGTCCTCTCTAACATCAACTGGCGCTCCACCTCCCAGGACTTATCCTTCTCAATCTGAAGGACCATCTCGTGAATCGCCTTAGAAGCTTCATGCTCTTCCTGCAAGCGGGAAATCTCCGTCTGAGCCTCCAACAACCCATGCTCTAACTCGTTCCGACGACGGTATACCAGGCTAGGATCCGAAGAGGAACATCCCTGAGATCCAATGGCGTGTCGCACCATGTATATCTGGATGAAGACGAATGGGTCACTACAGAAGAAATAAAAGGTGAGTAATTGAAAATTGCAAATAAAATGAGTATCTACCTCACACAGGTTTTTGCAAACCAAGTCCTGAAGGCGAGAGGAAGGAAGGGTCCTCATGAGCTCACAATCCGTAACATTCAGCAGACCGCTAAGAACATTTCGGCAAAACCCCGATACCTCTCCGAGGGGAGAAAACTCTGGATCACCACCAAGAGGAGAGGAGCCCACGGGAGGAAGATTCCCTCCGGACAGCGGCGCGGATACGCGTTCGGGACCTCCCTCCACAGCATTCACAATATCGGAAATCCGAGGAAATGGTTGCGACACCAAAAGAGGCAATGGGTAATCTATCGAAGAGATAGCCGCAACCGGATTTTCTACCCTAGGAGGAATCGCAAAGCTCACTGGGGGAGCTGCCACAGGCGAACCCTCCGGTTCCTGCCTCTCCAAGGAAGGGTCAGTCCTCGTAACAGCCACGAAGGTATCGGAGGTGCCCTTCGACGCCCGCCGCATACCATGCAGAGCTTGCCCCAGAAAAACACCCTCAAATAAATTTATGGAAAAAGCCGCCATCTCAGCACCTATAGACAGGTATAGAGTATATGATGATCCCGAGAGCACACAAATTGATAAAAGAGGAGTCGACAAGCATACAGACTTACGGAAATAGAAGTTGCCATGAAGAGGATGAATTGGCAAGTTCTCTCTCCTTATTCCCTCTTGAAGACCTGCCAGAATAAGAGCTTCAGGACACGCAAGCAGGCCGGTAATATCATACGAGCCAGAAAATAACCCGGAACGGCTCAGTTCCTCCCACTCCTGCCCCAACGTCTCGGATATGGGCGAAACGTATCCCAAGCCCCATCGGATGGGCACTCCCCACGATCGTGCCGAATGACCTTTCGAACGGACGAAGAAAAACCTCCGCCTCCAGTCCCCCCTACGAGTGCGAGGATTGGATGTACCAGTGAAGGCTTTCTCGACGTCCCGTTAGGCCAGGCTGAAAAAGGGAATTCCATCCGAACAAGGCCGAAGGATGAAAATTGCCCCCACCCGATACGGGGAAGGTTAAGGAGCTCGCAGCATAAAACGTATCCCACTAAGAGGCGATACGAGTTGGGTGTTAACTGGATCGGACAGATTTGCCAGTACTGGAAGAGCGATTGAAGAAAAGGGTGGAAAAACACCCGTAGCCCATAGTACATTTGTTCACAATAGACCGTTAAAAATCCCGAAGGAGGGTCATATGCTCTTTGATCCGGAGAGGGCACGATCACGTCAAAATCATCGAAATTCAGATTGTATTCCGCGAAAAGAGTCACTAGAGACTCTCCGTACACAGTGCTAGCGGCAGAACCAACCCGTCCCAGACCTATCAACCTTGAGGGGCTCAAAGGTATTAAGTTAAATACAGAACGCTCATCGGCAAGAGAATATGGCTCCCGACCCAGGAACACATCCCTTATATGGTCCATCCTTCGAGAATCCGTGTACGATGACCTATTCCCCACCCTTGAATACGAGCTTGTCCCAGTGGCCACTTGATTCTCAGCCAGCCTGTCCCGCTGCCCCGGGAAAGAACTTTCCGAGGACGCATTATGAACCTGGGATCCAGGGACAACTCGAGCATGGCTCCGAGGAGAACTACCTGATGAGGTGGACCCCCTTGCCTATGATGTAGCGGCATCATCTTTTATAGTAAGTTCTCTGTTTACTCGTATACGAAAATCGAAGAAAAAGTATTGAGAATGATTATGAAAACAAATGCCAAGCCCTGCAAGAGTAAATATCTATAAGGAAGGATTAAAATGATTTGTCTGCTAAATTAAGATAGATTTTAATGATGAGCATAAGTACCACTGTTAGTACAATATATATACAGAGCTAATCTCGTAGAAAGAAGCTGGAGCTGTCCCACCTACTCCCAGGGGCGTGACACGTGCTAATGAGTATCCTTAATTAGGATAAACAACTCTTAAGCATGCATACAATTTGACACGTCCTGCTAAGTCACGTACTTAGTCAGCAAGTAGAGGATTTTGTCTCTAGCTTAATTTTTTAAAGAAGATTAAAGGAATAATAGACAAAATAAGACAGAATAGAAAGAGAAGAATAGGACAAATTGTTCATTCATAAAAATCCGAGAAGCTCTCGGAGCAGCTTACATAAGCAAAAATTTAAAAATCTAAAGTCCTGGAGAGATACTGAGGTATAAATAAAGGAATCCTATTCTAAGTCCCGGTACTCGGAGGAGGCGGAGGCAGATTGATAGCAGACCCCTCAAGGAGACTAACAGATGGACTCGGAGGCAAAGCCCCACCCGAGCTAGTAGCGCCAAGGTTGGACGCAATCGGAGGAGGAGCAGGAGAGTTTCTGGGCGTCATCACAGCATCAAACATCTCAAGAAGGTTCAGAACCTGCTCGGGAGACGGCCTAGCAAGCTTCCTGACGTCGAAAACGCAGCCAAAATTCACCCCCGAAGGCACCACCTCACGGGCTACAGTGGCACACTCTAACCATCCCCATAGCATATGCCCAAGGGACTCCCGAGCGGACAGGGAAGTATATTGGCGTTCCGCCTCCGATGCTGCGTGCCGAACGACCTCATCAATCCGGGTTTGCACCTCCTCCTGTGGCACTACCTTGACTAGCTTCAAATCCACCAACTCCTTGACCCGTGCCTGGAGCTCCAGTTCCCTCTCCAACCACTCGGACTTTTCCTTCTCCAAGGCCTCCACACGAGAGCGAAGGATCCCCTCGGATTCCGCCCTCTCCTTCTCCAAAAGGGTCAACTGAGCCCGGATAGTCCTCTCGGACGCTTCCATCTTGTCGTAAGCCGACTGCACCCTCTGCAAAGTAAGGCACATCACTTCCTTGGCCCTCTGATCTTCCCTCCAGATGAAGTTGTTGGCTTCCAACTTGGTACGGAGAACGTCCTTCATTGATTCAGCCTCGTAAAGTTGGGCCCGGAGAGAAGTCACCTGCCCACGGAGAGATCCTATTTCTGCCACCTCCCTCGAATGGCGCTGCTCCACTGCGGTAATAACCTCCCGGGTCTTCTTGGACTGCATGACAAGAAAAGGAATATAAGGAAGAATGCAGGGAAATCACCTAAAAATAAGACAACAGGAGGACAAGTACTCACGATGGCTTCCATCCAGACTGTGTTGGCCCGCAAAAACTGGTACCCCTCCTCTGGCACAGAAAGAAAAGAGCTGAAAAAGTGAAGAATCTCGCGGTATGCCTCCCCCACAGTCGGAGGTTCCTTCTCGGGTACCGGAGGCGAAAAATCTCTCTCGGAAGCAGACCTCCACAAGGTAGCCCTCTTTGGGAGATCATCTGTCGGAGAAGGGATAGCAGTGGCGGGAGTTGCGGTCACCGTCTCCGTCCTAACCACTTCAGGAACCTCTGTAGCGGCCGAGGAACCCTCTCCCCGAAGCAAAGTGCCCCACACCTCCCTCTTCACCTCAAAATCCTTCAGCAAGTCGGCAGGACCCTTACAAATTCCCTCGGATGGCTCCTCCGGGTCCTGGTGGAGTAGTTGAGCAAATAAATCCGCACCCGGAAACATAGGGGCCTTTCCCTTATCTACACCTACGAGAACAAGATATGCAGTCAGATAATGATACGGAATTCGAATGAGTTAACAAAAATAGAGTACTGAAGTAGAGTGAGCAGAAAAGAAAAAGAAGCTTACGAGGGCGAGTGGGGGAAGGATCAGGAATAGAGGGCGAAGGATCCCGAGAAGAGACCAAAACAACATCCGGCCCCGGAGATGAAAACTCTTCTTCTTCCGCCCTCGGAGATTGCACCCCCTGCGAGCTCCTCGAAAGGCTGCCCGTGTTAGACTCGGAAGTTGGCATCAAAATCAGAGCAGACCTAGGGTCCACTTGTCGCAGCGGAGTAGCCTCCAGGCACCCGCCCTCAGCATACAGAGAAGGGTGCGGGATATTTTCGTACACATCCTCAGCCCCCGGGTCCATCCCTGCCTCTTCAGACTGTTCCTCTACTCCCTCGTGATCTCCCCCCTCGGAAGCTTCACTTTGCCCACTCGGAGCTACCTCTTCGGAACCCGTGACTAAATAATATTTCGCCATAACCTCCTCTGCACCACACCAAAACATGTCAGTACGAGCAACAGAAAATTACGAAAAACTACTCGGAAGAGATAAATATGGAATAAAGAAACATGCGAATAAGAGAAGGAAAACTTACTGAAAGCTGGCAAGTACATACTCGGAACAGAAAGCGGTTTCTTCACGTGGTCGTCAATAGACACTACAAAGTGAAGTCCGGCCCTATGGAACAACCACGAAAAATCTGATGACTCCATCAACAGCTGCTGAGCCACCACCGGAGAAAGCACCGTATTTTCGGCCAGGGTGTGAATCGGAGTCACACCCTCCCCCCATTTGAGAGGCATGTCCCACTTCCCTCGGATGGGCTTCACATAGAAGAACCTGTCCTTCCAAACGCCGTGCGATCTGATCGTCGCACCCAGAATCCTCTTTGTGGAATCCCCCGAGATATCCCTGTGACGGACGTGATAAAAAGGGTATCCCCCAGGCGACAACCCCACATCAAAAATCGAAAGAAAATGGTCCACCTTGCACTCGTACCCCTTGACATTACACCAAAACACATAAATGCAGAGGGCGGCGTAGCCATTGGGCACCAACTGACTCTGACAGATTCCACAAGTCTTGAAAACTTCGCAGAAAAAAGGATGGCATAAATGAACGCCACCCATAATTCACCTGCGCGAAATACACAGTGAGCATACCCGTGGGAGGATAACATGCCCTCTGATCTTCCAAGGGAATGTGAACAGTCACATTCGCCATCGCAGTCCCCGTGGCCTTGAATAACTCCATGACTTGTTCGTAAGTAACCACGGACCGAACATTCTCAATTTTAGAGAAGTCACGAGCAGGGGGTGTCTTCGATTTCGAAACCCTAGTTTTTTTCGCGGAGGCGGCGCCGCTCCCCTCAGCGACATCAGCTCTCCTCTTACGAGTGGCAGCGGCAGGCCCCACGATAGGAGCAGGGGCAGAAACAGGAGCGGGAGCATCAACGGAAGTGGTGTTGACAGAAGAAGCCATCTTCTTTTGGGCGAGAAGAGAGATTTTATGAAATTAATAAAAGAAAAAAGAAGCGAGAGGAAGAAACTTTGAGAGGGGCGAAAATCGCTCTTTCTTGCTTAAGAAAATTGTATGAGTAGAAAGAATTTGAAGCTTGAAGAATCGGTGAAGAGAATGGGGAAAAAGAGTATGGACGGAGGTATTTATAGGCAAACCGCCATTAAAGCGTGCCCCGTTCCCCACGCACCACGTCTCCACTCAGGAAACGACGTGTCGCTCCACGCGCTAGCCGTTACTGTAGATCAACAGATGGATGAAATGAATGCCATTTAAGACATCTAACGGCTAGAAAGAGCCGTTAGGAAAACAACTTTTCATCTGGACCGCTACTTCCCAAGAACGAAAAGATAATTTTGTTCTACGGTATTTTAAGTATATACTTATATACATATAATACCCCCGTAAATCCTAAAAAAGAAGGGAAAAACTCCATCCCCCTCGGAAAAATCACCAAAAAATAAGAAAAAGCCCCTTGTCTCACAGAAGCCACGAAATGAAATTTCATTCGTCTCTGCGAGAACGCTCGAAATTTGGGGGTGCTAGTGTTAACCCTAAAAAATAAATAAGGGATTATATGAGTTAAACAAAAGATTAACCCTTAAATTAGGGATTAATCCCATGGACGATACTGTCGTCACGAACACTCTCGTATGTCACATACCCGACTATGGTATGACGTGGCACCCGAAGAGATAATAGAGCCCCTCGGATCTCACATACCCGATTGTGGTACGACGTGACATCCGAGTGGGCACCAAAGCGTCCCTTGGAAAGTCAAGATGAATAAAAATAAGATATCAACGTGGCATCGGAAAAAGAGTAAACCCCGGTGGACCCACGCGATCCCGATATCCATCACTGCGCCAAGAGGGACCATCGTACGAGAATACTTCCTTGCTGAACACTCCCACGGAAAAAGCCGTTGGAATAGTCATCCCGAAGGCTGAACTCACAGAACAGTGCCTTACTCAAAACACAAAATATCAAAGTCACTTACCACAAAGACCCGAGCCAAGAAAGTTACTTAGCCAAGGCCAGGAAGTCCTCGGAGAATTATTCCCGAAGGAACTACTACCCTACTGACGACAAAAAGCGCTCGGAACCCATGCCATGGAGATCCAGACGCAAGAGCACAGCCGTATCCGGACATTGAAGCCCTCGGAGCTCCCATCGCAAACAGGAAGAAGCAAATCTGCCTCTCGGAAAACCTTTTCAAAGAAGACGATTAGAAAATAACCACCCCCGGAGCTGTAACACCCTCGGACGACCACTTCACTTCAGCTAGTAAACCTCCCCAAGAAATCCAAACCCTCGGAAAGAAGAAAACAGAAGATCACGTCCATCGAAGAGAAGAAAACAGAATGAACAACCCCTCGGAACTCACTGGAGCCCTCAGAAAGGATAGAATTTATCCTCATCAGCGCCCTGCCAACAGATATACCTTATCTCATAGAAGGATACTTGTAACACATGCAACACTACACTTG
This sequence comes from Linaria vulgaris, assembly GCA_948329865.1. Lineage (NCBI taxonomy): Eukaryota > Viridiplantae > Streptophyta > Magnoliopsida > Lamiales > Plantaginaceae > Linaria > Linaria vulgaris. The sequence goes on from OX415251.1 coordinate 7,048,871, forward strand.
TAACACATGCAACACTACACTTGTAATACATGCATAGTGACTCAAGCACCCTCCCATGCACCCTACAAGAAATCCTATATAAAGGAAGGAGGAAAAAAGAAGAGGGCCAAGATACATACGGTGCACACAAACTCACTCGGAAAAAAGCATAATGTCATATTTATGATCTTCAGGAGTGAAAAGTTCAGTGAATAAAGGAAGGATATTCTCGTAATTTTCCATAATAGTCATTTACTCTCTTTGAACCACGGATAACGGCGTTCCGAACTTACAAATAATTTAGTTAATCGGGTATTATTCCAAACCTGTTAACATTAATCGTTTGCCTCGAGAGAGCGTTATCGCCGTAGGATTCCAGAGGGGGGGGGGAGGCAGGCTCCGATGCCCCACAGTTTTTTTCCCATGACCGCTAGCTAGGGGTCGCCTCTTCCTTCCCCCATTCCTCTCACGGCCTTTTCCACACATTGGGTCTTGGCTCCTCGGTGTTGTTCTCTTTTAAGTAGTTTTTCAAGTATCCAGCCTCTAAGAGACGGAGCACTTCCCTTTTTAGGGTGGTGCATTCCTCTGTGGTATGTCCATAGGTTTTGTGGTACTTGCAGTACTTTCTCGAGTTCTTATCTTTGTAGGGAAACTTGGCGGTAGGGGCCACCATAATTCGTTATTACCTCTCATCACATTTAGTACCTCTTCGGGGGCTATGGTCATCGGGGGCAGGGGTACATGTCGTAGGTATTCTTTAACCACGCCGTCGTCGTCCTTGCGTTGAGATGGTTTCCCTTCTTTACCCTTTTCTTTAGCCTTCGCCTCGCGGTCTGTGCATTCATGGCGTTCGTTGTCGTCATTCTCCATGCGCGTCTGTGAGTTTTCAGCCTCCTCCATGAGGATATAAGTTTCTGCTTTTTGCATAAGCTCGTTCATGTCCGTAACAGGGTTACCCATAAGGTATCAGAAGAAATCTCCTGTTTGGAGTCCCTGGGTCAATATGTCGGCTAAGACAGTTGGGCTAACATTCGGGACATGTAACGCTTCATTAGAGAAGCATTTTGTGTATCCTCGCAAGGGTTCGTCCTTCTGCTGCTTAGCCATAAAGAGGTGCGTAGCGGATTTAGGGTATCGTTGATTATAGGCAAACTATTGCACGAGGAAGTTGTTCAATCGGTCAAAGCTAACTATAGAGTTAGGTGGAAGATGGGTAAACCAAGCTTGAGCCCGTGCTCCGATGGTAACTAGGAACACGCGGCATAGGGTATGATCGGGGGGGACAGGTCCATTCCTGCCAAGTATTGGTGGATCTGTGGGTCTCTCTCGTCAGTGTCTTCCGTGTACAAGGGGACGTTGATGGGCCGCATCCCCGAAGGGATCGAGGCCTGGGCGATCTCGGGGACAAAGAGGGAGGTCTTATACGTTGGATCCTCCTTGGGGGCCATAGTTTTCTTGATATCGCGCATCTCATTGCGTAGACTGTCGAGTATTCCCCATAGGGTGTGATCTTCGCCCGTAGGGAGAAAGGGTGCCAGGTAATTCGAGGGATATTGCATTTCCTCCCTTTGACCGACCCTCGGGGCTTCCTCGTAGTCATAATACATCCGTGGTTCCCGCAGGGGTTCGCGGTGCCAAGAGGCAAGGGTAGGGCTCCATCTTGCACGGAATCCCCTTCCTTCTGAAGGGTAATTTCTCTGATAGGGAGAGCCGTAGGGTGGGTTACGGAAATTCTCGGGTCTTCGTGGCGTTCTCCGAGTTGTGGCTTCCACGAGCCTTTCGAAGACGGACCGAGGGACGTTGATAAAATCTATTTCCTTGGATCGACATACCGAGGGGGTAGTTTTCGAATTTCCCTGGTGGGTCCAAGGACTATTGTTGTCAAACAAGTCGTCCATAATGTACAACGCTTGCTGAATGTGCTCAAAGGCAGGTTTCATGGCGTTCCGACAGACGACGCCATTTTGTTAACATGTTTGTTATTTTAACCTAATTACCGAGTTTATAAGGGCTGGAACGCCTTGTATGGAAGTTCAGAAGTGTGCTTATGACGAAAACATCCCTCTTTTTATTCACTAAGAATTGTATGTCTTGCTTGTGTTGAGTTGAATTGAATATGAATTGAATTGAATATGGGGGTATCCCTTATATAGAGGTATTTGGGGACAGGTGTCAATACGCATGAATTTAGTAAAGTACAGGTGTTGCAATGTGCGTGAGTGGATAAGTTATACTTTATCTCGGGGTCCTTTATCAACTAGGACATGACTAGGATGAACTTCTATCCTTTCCGATGGCTTTCCGGGGGTTCTTAAGGAGATTATGGGATTCTTTCTCCGATAGGCTAGGGCTCTTGGGAGAGCTTCATAGGTGAGGTTGGGTGCTCGTCTGATATCTTTTTGATACCGATAGGGGTCCATTTTTGTGTTTTAGTCTTCGTAGTATGTACTCCGATGGCCCGTGGCCCTCGGGTTTCTCAGCGTGGGGACGTTCTCGTATTTCGGGGACCTAGAGTCCTTATATTTGCAGTGGTTCCTCTTGGCGTCTTGATGTATATCGAGTTTTCGCGGACTTATCGTGATTTATTCTTTTTTCGATACTGCGGATATCTTATTTTTAGTCATCGCGACTTTCCAAGGGATACATAGGTGCCTCTTCGCGGGTGTCGTTTTTTACCACTTTGGGTTTGCGGCACTCGGTGGGCCCTCCCGATACTACGTGGCATCGGGATTCTGGTGACGGTAGTACCATCTTAGGTTAATCCAATTTTTTTAGGGCGATACTAATTCCTATTTTTTAGGGTTAACGCTTCGGTTAATCCCTATATTATTTTTTAGGGTTAACGCTTCGGTTAATCCCTATATTATTTTTTAGGGTTAATAGTTATCAAGGAATCTTTTCATCCATTCTTATTATTATTTGAAGATAATAAGATGAGATAAGATAAGATAGTAGAAGATTTGGCCCAAATATTAACGTATGCGAGCCCCCACGTATTACAACGGGGAAACCGTTCCATACCATAAAATTATGGATCTTTTGTGTAATTTGAAATTTCGGGTGTATTCGAAGAATTTGTAATGTTTAGTGAGGTTCTTTTTAAATTTATAACATTTTGTGGAACATTTCAAATTTTTTAGGTGTTTCTGGAGAATTCGTGACATTTTGTGGGGCTGTTTAGAAATTTATATTTGTGAGGTTTCATATGCAATATTGGCATAAAATAGGTAGTACATTTTAAAAAAAATAATTGGGCCTTGGGCAAAATAGCGGCCATCTCTCTCTAATTCTGTTTTTTCTTTCTTTTTTTCTTGGTCAAAAGTTGCGGCATTTTCTTTTTTTTTTTAAATTCCAGGGACAAAATAGGCAGAAAAATTACAGTAGGGCCCCAAAAATAAATAACATAAAACTTTTGGGTTAAATTTGAAAAAATAAAATTTAAAGGACCATTTAGCAATTTACAGCGGGACGTAAGTGCGAAACGTAAATCTTTCGAGGCGAGATCGAATTAATTTAGAAAATAAAAGGACTGTTCTATAATTTTTTAATACTTAATAGTTTGCGGGTCCCAACATATAAATACGTGCGGGCCCTCCAGATATTCATTACTGTAAAATAAAATATAATACATTAATTAGTTGAATTTACATGAAAAAAATCAGAACACGAAAAATCAACAAGCTTTACTTGAGTGGTGACATCTATTCTTATTATATAGTAAGATAAGATAGATGTAGTAAAATCAACAAGCTTTACTTGAGTGGTGACATCTATTCTTATTATATAGTAAGATAAGATAGATGTAGTAAACTGCATAACTATTTTGTATAATATAAATGTACATTAATTAGTTAAGAAAATTAGCTATATAGTTATTCATATATGAACAACATCTAAGTATACGTTGTCAATTATAGTTTCATATAATCTTAGATTCTCTTTTGAAGTTTTACACCAAATTTTTGTTGCTTACATCTATCCACCCCTTTTTTGTGATAATATATTGTGTCTTATTATACTATTTTCTAAGTTTTTTCTTTTATTCCCGAGCCAAAATAAAATACTGTCATCTATGACAACAATTTGTATACTATCTTATTAGATAATAATATTGTTTATAAGATAAATTCTTACATTATTGAAACATCTATTTACTAGAAAAGAATGATTTGTTGAAGATGACAATAACAATAGACAAACTAATTAATGTCATACATGTTGCAATGGTCATACACATTAAATACTTATTGTTTAACTTATTAATATTAGTTTCTATATTCATATGAGATGATAAAAAATCTAGAACCCTTGGCAAAGAAGTAAAAAAAAAAAACTCATTATACTATTTGAGTAATAGGAAAACAAATGGACACGAATCCTTCCAAATATATTGAGGTTTTTGCGCCTTTTTTCTATAAACCACGTGCAAGTTTTTTTATTTTTTTATGTCCTTGCAATATATATTAATGTATTACATTTAAGGTATAATGTCGATTTATCATCAACAACATAAAAAGTGATCAAGAAGTTGAACCACTTTTAGTGACAATAAATAGACTGATGACGTGGTCCAATAGCACAAGAAAACCATAAAAAATACATACACTATCTATGAGATTTCTTGGAACAATTTGAGATCTTTTACTTAATAATCTAAGAATTTTGTACTCTAAATAACTAATTCAAATATTACAAAGAAACTTTTGTTTTTATAGTAAACAATTTATAATATTTCTTTTGCCAAAAACACAAGGTTTTAAAAAAAAAACCAAACATCACTATTTATGCGGCTGCTCTAAGTTCCTTGAAGAATTATCCTACCGTTACAAGCTAAGTACTTCTCTAGCTTAGAACTCATTGCATTTAATTATTGCTCGAGGTTCTTCATTCGTGCTGGCATTTTACTATAACCAAAATAACAAATTATATACAACATGCCCACTTGCTAGACCATAGTTTGAGTAAGTTGACCAGTGAAATAAAACACAAGTACTTGGTTAGTATGAATTATTTTGAAAGTTATATCTAGCTAAACTGTTGATATTTCCAGCCCACCATAGAAAACCACGTGAAAGTGGTTTCGACATATCACATCGGCTCATCAAAGCTCGGATGTGGACGTTTCAACATCTCTTCCTCCTCCTATAGCATAGAAGAAAAAACACACCAAAACACAAAAAGAGAAACACCGAGAAAAAGAAAAGAGAACTCCGTAGAGTTCAAACGTGAGATTTTGAGGGTTATTTTTTTGTGATAGTCGAGTGTTAGAGTTGCTCCTCCTACTGTAATTCGTTCGTATTGTTGAATGAAAAATTTTTCAACCCCAACAAAGTGGTATCAGAGCCACGAGTTTCATTCCTCCGCTCTCTGTAAATTTTTGTCCGAAATTTTTCGTCCCGAAACTTTGATTTTTTATCACGGTTGTGAATCTCTCTATCCGACGATTCCGAATATATAGTTTTTGAGCTATTTCGATCGCCGGAAAGTGACGATCGAAGTCGACCTAATTCGACGTAAAGTTTTTTTTGTTCCGGAATTGCGTATTGTTACTACCGTTGTGAAGCTCGTGTTGCAAGGATTCCGAATATATATTTTTAGAATTTTTCGATCGCCGGAAACCTCCATTCCGTGCCGACCGAGTTAACGACGAGTTAACTCGGCCCAACTCACAAAACGGGCAAAGAAGAAAGGATATGTGACCCAGGATCCGACCTGGTCAAAGCTGCTGGTCCAATCAAAGGTCAGCCGGTCAACTTTGGTCAAAACCGGATTTAATCCGGTTTAACTCCTTTCAACTTGTTTCGTCCTGGTTCAACTTATTTTTGATCTGTTTTCAACAAGGTCAGAACGATTCCCAAGGTTTTTGACCGTTTCGGATCCAACCTCGTGCTCCATTTCCCCAAATTCAGCCTCTAAATTTGGGTACAAGCAAGCTTGTTGAATTTTAACATGGAAAATTCAACGTCGGACACGATGATGCGATTGAGGCCTACTAATTACATTATGTGGAAGCCACGCATGAAGGATTTGCTAAATTTGAAGGATTTAGCCGGGACAATCGAAAATAAAGGTGCCAAACCCGAGAAGACGAGTGATGACGATTGAAAAAAGTTGAACAAGAAGACTGTTGCTCAGATTCGTCAGTGGAATGTCGCATAGGAAACGAGTGCCCACACGATGTGGGATAAGCTTGCTAACATGTATCAGGCAAAGACGGCACGTAACAAGACCTTGTTGATGAGACGTTTAGTAAACCACAAGCTTCGTAGTGGTACGTCTATACCAGAATACACGAGTCAGTTCCAGGACCTCGTGAACCAGCTTGCTACCGCCGATTGGAACCTCAAAGATGAGGAACAAGAGATACTACTTCTAAGTTCCCTGCCGGACAGTTGGGAGACTCTTGTTGTCACCCTCAGTAATTCTGCCCGCAATGGTAAAGTATCTATACAAATGGTGACAGATGCTTTACTTAATGAAGAAGCTAGAAGAAAAGAAGCCATTGCCGACCAATCTTATGCTCTTGTGTCGGAAAGTAAAGGCAGAGGTGGAGGTAGAGGAAGAGGTCGTGGCAGAGGCAGAGGTATAGATCAAGGTCAAAATCGTGGACAATCTCAAGATCGAGGTAGATCCCATGAGAGAGGTAAATCCGTTGACAACTCGAGTCGATTCAACAGAAACTGTAATTATTGTGGAATTTACGGTCATATGAAGAGGGACTGTCAAAAGCTTTTGAGGGATCAACCTTAAACCGACCAAAACTCCAACAAGGATGAAGGTGAATGCATTGTAACAGTATCATCGGAAATTGCTCTTGCTTCTTATGGAGACGAGACATGCCTACATGTAGGCAATCAAGAATTGAGTGGGTGATTGACTCTACAGCTTCATTTCACGCCACTCCACATCGTGATTTGTTTGTTATATACAAATCAGGGGACTTTGGTACCGTAAAGATGGGTAACACCAGTTACTCCAGTGTAGTTGGTGTTGGTGACGTGCACGTGAAAGCCAACATATGATGTTCTCTTATCCTCAAGGATGTGCGCCATGTTCCAGATCTTAGGCTGAATCTGATCTCAGGACTAGCCCTTGACCGACAGGGTTATGAAAGTAATTTTAAAAATGGCACTTGGAAGTTGTCAAAAGGTGTGATAGTTGTTGCAATGGGTCATATCTGTGGCACGCTATTCAAAACTCATACCAAATTTTGCGAGTTAAGCCTCAACACCGTTGAAGAAGAGGCGTCACCAAATATTTGGCACAAAAGACTTGGGCATATGAGCGAGAAGGGCTTGGCTACACTAGCCAAGATTGATGTTATCAATCTCGCGAAGGATGTTGCACTAGATCCTTGCAAGCACTGTTTGTTTGGAAAACAACATAGAGCTTCTTTTAGTTCCACCAGGAAGCAACGCTCTGAGTTACTGAGTCTCGTTCACTCTGATGTGTGTAGACCGATAGAAGAAGAATCTCTTGGTGTAAGCAAATATTTTGTGACCTTTATTGACGATGCTTCACGAAAATTATAGGCCTACTGTTTAAGATCAAAAGATCAAGTTTTTGATTACTTCAAATTCATGCGTTGGTGGAAAGATAGACATGGAAGAAGATGAAGTGCCTTCGCTCAGACAATGGAGGTGAATACACTTCTCGAGAATTTACAGCATATTTCACTAAACATGGCATTAGACACAAGAAGACGGTGCCGACGACCCCACAACATAATGGTGTTGCTGAGCAAATGAATCACACCATTGTGGAGAAAGTTCGTTGCATGCTCAGTATGGCTAAGCTGCCTAAAGCATACTGGGCCGAAGCAGTCCTCACAACTTGTTATATGATAAATAGGACACCGTCAGTTCCTTTGAACTTTGAAGTTCTGAAGAAGACATGGACATGGAAGGATAGTTCATATTCTCACCTAAAGGTGTTCGGGTGCAAGGCTTTTGCACACGTGTCGAGGGAGCTCAGGCAGAAACTTGATCTCAAGTCAACTCAATGCATCTTTATTGGCTATGGTGATCAAGAATTTGGTTACAGATTGTGGGATCCACAGTCCAAGAAAGTTATCCGCAGTAGAGATGTGATTTTCTACAAAAATCAATTCTATGACTTTACTCCAGCTGCTCCAGTTCGACAACGTACTAGTGCTCCGGAAAAAGTCACTTCACCACCAGAGCCTCATATTGAAAATGAGGATGTCCAAGATAATGCAGGCGATGCTGACGAGGATGAAGGTGCTCAGCAGGGGGAGGTCTCACCTTCTTTTCAAGAAGATGGTGAACCTCAACGATCTGGACGTGTGCTGATACCATCAACAAGGTATCCTGCATCGGAATATATCTTTCTTACAAGTGAGGGGGAGCAAGAAAGTCTCAAAGAAATTTAGGTGGTGTTTGCAAACTCTTAAAAAAAACTATAATTAGCTTATATTTGAACAAGTGATTTTGGGGTGTTTGCAAATCTAGCTTTTTCGGTTACAAAACTTTTTTTCAGCTGAAAACCCCCACAATCTTAAAGCTGGTGTGGGGGTGCTTTTGGCTTAACTTAAACTTGTGAACTTCTACTTTTCCACTAGAGTTTGCAAACACAACCTCAATCTCACTGTGACAAAGAAAGCTGGACGCAAGCCATGGAAGAAGAAATGAATTCTTTGCAGAAGAATCAGACTTATGAGCTTGTGAAACTTTCGAAGGGAAAGAGAGCACTGAAGAATAAATAGTTGTTCAAACTCAAAAAAGATGGTCGTGGAAATATTGTGCAATATAAGGCCAGACTTGTCGTCAAAGGATTCCAACAGAAGAAAGACATTGACTTTGACGAGATATTCTCACTAGTGGTGAATATGACATCAATCCGTGTTATACTTGGGTTAGTTGCCAGTTTGGATCTGGAGCTTGAACAGATGGACGTGAAAACTGCATTCCTTCATGGTGATCTAGAATAAGAGATATACATAGAGCACCTAGAAGGTTTTCAAGTCCGCGACACGGAGCATCTTGTCTGTAAATTGAAGAAAAGTTTGTATGGTTTAAAGCAAGCTCCAAGGCAGTGGTACAAGAAGTTTGACTCTTTCATGGCGACTCACCATTATAACAGGATTGCGGTAGACCAGTGTGTTTATTTGAAGAAGTTTGCTGATGGTAAATTTATCATCCTTTTGCTCTATGTCGATGATATGTTAATAGTTGGCCATGATGCAGCGCTAATCAACAACTTGAAGAAAGATTTGTCCAAGTTATTTGATATGAAAGACTTGGGTGCATCACAACAGATTCTCGGCATGAAGATTACACGAGACAGGAAAACGAGAAAGTTGTACTTATCTCAAGAAGATTACGTTGAACGAGTTCTCAAAAGGTTCAACATGAGTAAAGCAAAGCCTGTTTTGACTCCGCTCGCAAATCACTTCAAGTTAAGCAAGTGACAGTGTTCTTCTATGATGAAGGAGAAAGAAGAAATGGAGGCGATACCATATTCTTCGGCAGTGGAAAGTCTGATGTACGCGATGGTGTGTACTAGGCCAGATATTGCTCATGCAATTGGTATTGTTAGCAGATATCTGTCAAATCTAGGGAAAGAGCATTGGGAGGCGGTCAAGTGGATTCTTCGGTACCTGAGAGGTACAGCTAATCTATGTTTGTGTTACGAAGGAGCAAAGCCAGTTCTGAATGGTTACACAGATGCCGACATGGCATGAGATATTGATAGTAGAAAATCTACATCATGTTACATATTCACTTACGCAGAGGGAGCTATTTCGTGGCAGTCCAAGCTGCAAAAGTGCATTGCTTTATCCACCACTGAAGCCGAGTACATTGCTGTAGTGGAAGCAGGGAAAGAGTTATTATGGATAAAGCGCTTTCTTCAAGAACTGGGCTTAACACTAAATGAGTACATTATTCATTGTGATAGTCAAAGTGCTCTAGATCTGAGCAAGAACGCAATGTATCATTCCCGTACAAAACATACCGACATTCGGTATCACTGGATACGCGAAGTGATGTAGAAACAACTGTTGAAGCCGGTTAGGATTCACACAAGCAAGAATCCTGCAGATATGCTAACGAAGGCGGTGACACGATAGAAACTAGGTCTGTGTACGAACATAGTTGGGCTGGAGGGGGAGATTTGTTGATATTTCCAGTCCACCATAGAAGACCACGTGAAAGTGGTTTCGACATATCACATCGGCTCATCAAAGCTCGGATGTGGACGTTTCAACATCTCTTCCTCCTCCTATAACATGCTACAATAGCATAGAAGAAAAAACACACAAAACCACAAAAAGAGAAACACCGAGAGAAAGAAAAGAGTACTCTGTAGAGTTCAAACGTGAGATTTTGAGGGTTGATTTTTTTGTAATAGTCGAGTGTGAGAGATGCTCCTCCTATTGTAATTCGTTCGTATTGTCGAATGAAAAATTTTCCAACCCCAACATAAACCTGACTAAAAAATTGAAGGTGAGTACTGCATGAAAGATCAATAATTTTTATTTTTTCACAAAGATTTAGTTGTTCAGAAACAATTAGAAGAGAATTTCCTTTATCAAAAAATATTTATTTACAATGCTATGGGCGTGGAGGAAAGAATTTAAAATGCTACGTCATGAATACAAGCTGTGTATAAGTTGCACTTTTTTCCAACTACTTTCGCTTAACTGTAATAATGTTCTAAAATGATTAAAAAAAATCTTGGATTATTACTCCACAACTAATTAAGATCTCGGATCACAATAAACTTTTAATAATTCTTACATGCATGAGAAATGCGTGTTAGTTACTGAAGTGGCCGGATCTGCAAAATAAAACATAAAACTACAAGTTCACTTAGGTGCTTACGACATGGCTAAAAGAAACAAAGAGAGATTTACTCTGAAATGACCGCCTAGATAGTTCAAATATCGATACCGAGTTTGACTATTCTCACGTAATTAACTTCCATGCATTTAGTTTCCCTATAAATATCCGAAAAATGGATGCTGGTGGTACCACCACACATAACCACAGGTGGTACCACCAGCATCGAATTCATCATAAATATCACACTATCCTTTACAAGCTCTCATATCCTCGCGCGGTGCATAATTTTCAATTAAATTAAGTTGAGGATGGCAAAGCTTATAATATTTGCCATTACAATGTTTTCCATATTATTGTTCATAACGATGCAAACACATCACCATGCTAAAAGCAAAAACCGACCTCCTCGTTGTCGTCAACATGGGTCGACCTGTCAAGGGACTGCAAAAATAGCAAAACTTCATTTCTTTGTTCACGACTTCCTAGATGGTGCGGACCAGAATTCGTACCAGGTGGCACGAGCGACCATCACGAACCATTCACTGACAAAGTTTGGTGAGATCAAAGTCATGGATCAACTCATGACGACCCAACCTGACATTGATTCGGAGAAAGTGGGTCGGGTTCAAGGGCACATAACTTCGGTGGACTTTGAAAATCGGACCCTTTGCATGGTCCTTAACTTTGTTTTCACGTCAGGGGAGTTCAGTGGAAGCACAATCACGTTACTGGGAAGTAACCGGGTCCATAACACAACTCGCGAGTTGGTCGTGGCTGGTGGCACCGGTGTATTCCGGATGGCACGTGGTTTCGCAATTATAACCACAAACTTCCATGATCCAGTGAAACATTATTGGATTCTTGAACATAAACATTATGTTAGCGACTTTGAATCCAATAAACGTGTTTATGCGGGCAAATGAGAATTAAAGGCCTGCTCAAGTGTGTTTTCATAATAAGTTTGGCTTGATAAAAATGTAGTATGAATTATTGCTTTTGTGGTCTTTAATTTATTAAAGGAGATATGTATGGCGTGCGTATGATCGAAGACGCCACAAATATGCATAGGTAAAAACTATTCTATACGTACAAATCTTGTGCATTGTTTAAAATAAGAAATTATATGCATTTAGAACACTAGAAAATTAATATATTGTTATTCCATGGTATCAAATACAATTAACAAACAACATTTAATGTCAATATGCCTAGGAGAATTCCAATATTGAAAAAATCCATGTCTTTCTAGCAGTTCTCTAATGTACTGCACCTATCATGTTGAATTAAAAATCAAGAACAATATATGGTCAAATACACGTATATAATGCATTAAATAAACTATAGGCATTGCAAAGTGACATAATACATACTGGAATCCGTGGTTGCATGCACAGGCCACGTCCATCTTCTAATTCAGCAAAAGCATCTGAAGAGAAGAAAAATGTGTTTTGAGTGTTACCTTTTCTAAAGCAAAAAAGAACATATAGAGAAGTCAGCAAAGCATTTCAGCCAAGTGCCGCGAAGTGCTTCAGTTTTCTGCTCTAAATGTCGCACCGAAAGTATAAACGTGAAAGGTAGCAAATAATTAAATAAAACTGTAAACATGAAGGAATAGGCTAATGAAATGAAAACCAAGTGAACTATGGGTATAGTAAAAAGTTTTCCATTTTTAGAACTGAAACTTGCCTTTTTCAACCAGTCCCGCATCAAGAAAGTTAAGGCCATTTGGTTTAGCATCAGACCGTTCCATCAGTTTGAAATCATCACGTTTTCCATGCCCATAAGAAGAAATCATCACTTTTTCATTCATTGAGTCAGATTTCTCGTGCTACTTTAATTTGTCCATGAGTCAATGAAGAAACATTTTTTTGGAAAATTATTTTTAACATTTCTCATCAAGTGGTTTTCAATGATTGTTTGAAATTCATATAATTAAAAGCATAATAAGAAAAAGATTATACAAATAATCAATAGGTAAAAATTATATTTGTACCGAAAGATTATAGTATTTTGTTTAGTCAAACAAGAAAAAGATTGGTTTATTCATACAAGCAATTTGAAAGATCGGATTCAAATTAATTTTGAAAAGCTGGAAAGAATAACAGGAAGGAAAGTTTATACAAAAAAACAATCTATCGGTACAAACACTCTGTACGTGTACCTCGTTTCTCGGTTCGAAATTTGTACCGAATAGTCTTTCATTATTACAACTTGTTTGTACTGATATTTTGGTACAAATTGTTTCTCCCGAGAAGTTTGGTACAATAATTTTTACCTAAAAGTCTTTTGGTTAATAGTTCTGTACCAAGATTTAGCAAGGACGGGATCCATTATTAGGTACACAGTTCTGTACCGAATAGTCTATTGGTACAAAAATATAAAATTTGGTAGAGAAATATTATTAGTACCAAATTTCTTGTTTTCTGGTAGATGTGAATTTAACTATGCATAACTACTTCCATCTCTTTTTTCTATAAATAACAGTGCGTGCACAATTTCCTCACTAATATCACTTGCTTGGTGGCGAAATTAAATTAAGCATGGAAAAGTCAGGAACAGTTACCACTACGATCTTTTCCTTATTGATCATCATATTCAGCATGCCAAAACCTTGCGATTCTAAAAATGAAGAAGCAACATGGTTCCAAGACCTCGGTAATATAGGAAGGGAAAAAGTAGCAAGGCTTCATTTCTTCGTTCACGACTTCTTAGATGGTCCTAACAAATCTTTGTACGAGGTTGCGCGAGCTTCCATTGTACCCCCTTCTCCGACAAAGTTTGGTCAAATCCAGGTGATGGACGAGCTCCTCACGGCCGAACCCGACATCAATTCGGAGAAAGTCGGTCGGCTCCAAGGGCTCATAACTTCGTCCGATTTTAAAGATCGAACATTGTCAATGAACCTTAACTTCGTTTTTACATCGGGGAAGTACAACGGAAGCACGGTCAGCTATTTGGGAAGGAACCAATCGGCTAAAGAAACTCGTGAGCTGGCGATAGTTGGCGGAACCGGGGTATTCCGTATGGCGCGTGGCTATGCTATACTCGACACTTACTCAATTGCGCCAGATTATCTCATTCTGGAATATAAACTTTACATAATGTACATGGATCTATGAATCGATATGTTACAATGTGAAAGACCTTGTTAGTTATATATTATTAAGTAGGCGTTTAATTCCCAAATTTTTGATTTAGGTATGAGAATTTGATTCCTAAGCACTTAGTCTTTAAGTTACTTGTTCTACATGTCCTGAATGCTCTGAAGAAATGTACGAAGAAAGGAAGAACAAATTAAGGCAAAATAAGAGCTAGTGCTAAGAAAAGTACGTTTATTGCATCTAAGAAGTTGTATTTTCTGACGAGTTATTGACTATAATGATTGTACATGAGACAGCAAAATTTAAAATGTAAGTAAGATAACGATCGATCCAGTGGATTCACCATGTATCAGAGGAAGTATGAAAATTTTGACGGCCTTTGATCATTATTACTTTACTTTCTTAAAACCTTATGTTATTTTGAAAGAGCAGTTGTATAGAAATTAAAAATAATTGGTTGTGATATGCTTCTCATATATGATAATATTTCACACTTATTTAAAAGCTATATAAGCTGTTACGAAAATATTTGTATTTGCATTTAATATATCAGGTAATTAATCGACTATTAGGAATTTCTTCCAAAAAAATACTAATTCAAAATACTTGATTTAGCGTCTAACATTCAAATTAAAATTACTTTATGATTAAACTTTAGAACACTAAACAAAACCTATATATTGATTTTATTTTTTCTCAAACAAAACCTAGTGATAAATCGACTTTTAACTTGCAGTTGCAGACCTTTAAGATATAGCCACATCACCAAAAGATTACGAACTCTTCTTTGTCAAAAAGATGCATGTATAGCTCATGTCATGTTGCAATCTGTAGCAACTAATAATCCGACAGTAGAGATATTAATCTTGGGACAAATTATTAAATTTGTCTCTTATTTTTTTTTAAAAAGTTTAATATGCCATTTTTTTCCGCGCCTTGAATATATGCCCCATATATTTTAATTTTTTTAACAAAAATGCCATCGGGCTTTATTCGGACCCAAATTGCATACGTGGCGACACAAAATTGCACTTTGCGCACCCCAAAATATTTTAGGGTGCAAAGTGCAAATTTGTACCTCCACGTATGCAATTTTGGCCCGAATAAGGGCCGAGCGCATTTTTTGTAGACTTTTTAAAATATAGGAGGCATAAAAAGAAGGCCCAAAAAAACATACACTACAAGAAAGCTGGGTCAATATGGACCGCAATTAGGTTCCTATTGACCCCTCATCCAATCCCCGAAGGTCAATAGGGACCGCATTTATGTCGTTATTGGCCGGTCCCTACTGACATCGGTTGCTTGCCATCAGAGACCTCAATTAGGTCGCTGATGAGGGTCAGTAGGGACCGGACAATCAGGGACTGCATTGCGGTCCCTAATACTTTAATAGCAATAGGGACCTAATTACGGTCCAAATTGCTGTTGAATAAATAGAGACCGGATTTCGGTCCCTATTGATTTTGAGTCAATAGGGACCTAATTGCGGTCCCTATTGTATGAGTAATAGGGACCGCAATTAGGTCCCTGCTAGTATTCATAGATACTCTATGAATATTCGTAGGGACTTAATTGCGGTCCCTATTATTATTAGGGACCACAATTAGGTGCCTACTAGTATTCATAGATACTCCATGAATATTAGTAGGGACTTAACTTCGGTCCCTATTACTTTTATTAGGGACCACAATTAGGATCCTACTAATATTCATAGAGTATCTATGAATATTAGTAGGGACCTAATTGCGGTCCCTAATAGTCTGCGAGAAAAAAAAACAATATAATTTCGAAAATATTCTAGAATATACATATTTTTTTTTTTAGAAATATGATTATAACAATATCAAAACAATAAAATAATAAATAGAAAGTTAATATAATGACAAACAATTATTAATGAATGTAAAAAGATGAATGAAATGACTAATAATAGAAAATAAAATATGTAGATCCAAACAAAAAGATGAATGAAAAAAAAACAAGGGAAAGAAAAGTAAGAAAAGAAAGTGTAGATCAAAAATAATAGACAAGAAAGAAAAGAAATATTGTGTTGGTGATTTGTTTTTTGGATTTGTGTTTGTGAAAAGAAGAAATTTGTTTCTGTTGGGTGATTTTTGGAGAAAAGAAGATAGTGATTTTGTGTTGGAAAAGAAGATAGTGTTTTTGTGTTGGGTGTTTTTTGAAGATTAATGAATTAGATGTGTAAGAGTGGTGAGTATATATAGAGGGGAGGTGAAATTTTCAAATTTCCCCCTCAATCCTGCCTAAAATTTTCGCCAAATTTTTAAATTTTTGCGATCATTGACCTCACTTAGGTTACTATTATTGAATTGGGACCGCACTTAGGTCACTAATATTGAGTAGTGACCACAGTGCGGTCCCTGTTGTGTTATTAGGGACCTAAGTGGGGTCCCTACTAATATTTATCCTTGAAATTTGATTTTTTTTATTGATATTGGTGTGTTTGTGATTCTTAGTAATCAAACTCATTGTAACATGTGAATTGAAGTAATAAATGATTGCAAAACCAACCTCATACTAGTTTAATTGTGAAATAATACATTGAATGGGATTGAGCGAGTTATTAACGCTCAACATGTATTTCATGTTCTACAACTAATCATCACTAGTTAGTTGTAGTTGTTATTCGTTTTTATGCTTTACTTCACTAATGTTAGCATAGATATGATTATGAGGTTCATTATGCTTATATATGTATATACAATTAGTTTGTAAAGCATTATGACATTTGTCGTACAAAATGGTAAAAGAATCTGCAAACCGGACCGTTCTCTCTACGTAATATTTGGATTTACAATGCATCGTTGTAATTATTGTTATTTTAACTATTACAACGGTAATTATGAACTAAACAAACAACGCGGCACCTCAAATCATCATAAAATAACACTTTTAAAGTATGAATATTAGTAGGGACCGCAATTCGATTACTGTTGAGTGAATAGGGACCGCAATTAGGTCCCTATTGACCCAACATGGACCTAATTGCGGTCCCTACTAATATTCGTATTTTAAAATCGTTATTTTATCAATTGATTTCGCTATGTTAGTGGTTTTTAACAACAAACTCAATACTAAATGTGAAAAGAAGTAATTAATGGTTACATAACAAGTGATTTATTTATTGAATTTTAGATGTTGAATGTGATGGAGTGAGTTATTAGATATTGAATGTGATCGTTGTCGTTGAATAAATTATGAATTTTCAAAACGGGTCGTCCCTTATATAATTTTTGGATTTGCAATTAAAGATGTGTAAATATGGTTGGTTTAACAATGAATAGGATGATTATGAACTATATAAACAACGTGACACCTCAAATCATCGAAAAAATCTAATTTTTAAGTATGAATATGAGTAGAGACCGCATTTAGGTCACAATATGGGCAATAGGGACCGCACTTAAGTCCTTGTTGACAATCAAAAAGACCGCTAAGCGGTCCCTATTGACAACAACTAGTGTCAATACGGACCTAAGTGTGGTCCATATTGGTGGCCTATAAAAAGGCCACTCCCTACTCCTCTAATATTCATTCTAACCTTCACTAATCCTTAAGGTATACATCAGAAGTCATACTTCTGGCGGTAGTGCAACGACGACGTTGAAGATTCAACGTCGTCGTTGCACCACCACCCGAAGTCATATTGTGCTATAAAAAACTGCGGGTGTGCCTGAATTGCATATTGTTAGTAAAATATTTATTTTCTTTTCTTTTTATTTTCTTTATTTTCTGGTATTCGTAAATATTTTGTATGTTAGTATACTAAAAACCGACAAAAACACAAAAAGACTAATAGTTGGACAAAATAATTACTCAAATTAATAGTTAAAAGAAAAACCATTAATAAACTAGTTCCACATTACTAAAATATTACAACCATAACATTTAATAGTCCAAAATTAAAACCATAACATTTAATAGTTCCACATTACTAAAAAAGTACCCGCCACATGATCACGCCCCCTCATCATCACTAGGCGGATACACGACCCCCTCATCACCAGAACTCTCAGCCAAATCATACATCTCATCTAGGATCGCCAGTGGATCATCATCAACACCATCACCACCCTCATCAACACCATATCTCACCTCATCAACACCAACACCAACATCTACACCAAGGTCCTCTGCGTCATCACCCATCATATCGAGATCATCACCACTCCCCGACTCATCATTATCAAAATGATCGACATACTCGGTGGCGGTTGAAGTACCTGGAGCAAAAGGATCTGGTCTCGGATGTATCAGCCTCGAAACCCTAAATGCGCCTCCGCTCCTAATAGCGTTCCTCATGATCAAGTCTATCGGAAACTCTCGCACTGGTCAGCCTGTCTCCGTCTGCATGTCCTCTCTAAAACCCTGTAGCCAGGATAACATGGAGTCGACTCTCGGGTCCTATGTCGTCCTCAACTCTCTGTTCTCGTCCTAGACTTGCCTGAGCAACTCCCGTATGTAGTCTCGCTTCATCTCGCACTTCATGTCGAAGTCCCGTGGATCAGCATAGCTCGGTAAACCATGCGTCTTCCCCTTCCTGATCCTCCCTATGGCCTTCTTCCACGAATCGGCGTCCCATTCCGGCAAGTTCTTATCTTCTATTGCGTCCAGATTTTTCTTCCTCATTTCCCTCATGTAAGTCTTCTATTGAATTTTCAAAGATAATTAAAAAGAGAAATTAGTTCAAAGATAATTAAAAAATTAAATTAGAATCAATAATTAGCTTATAATAAGAAAGTGTAATGAATTCATAAGTGGTAAACGAGTACAAAATTTAAAACACTTACATAAATAAGTCTGGTCGCCTCAGACTTCCACTCCTGCCTCAAGGGTACACATGCACCTTTGCCAGTATTAGACATCCTCCTCATATTTCCTGCCTTGTAAATCTCGTCATGCCTGATAAGGTGGGTGCGGTTGGGCTTATTCATCTCCTTCAAATTTAAAGTAATAATTGGTTAAAATTCTTTTTTTATTTTATTTTAAATGTTTTTTTTAAAACTAATCAATCAATGTTTTTTTTAAAATAAACAATAATCTTAAAAATTAACATTTTAACTACAAATAAAATATTTAATTTAAAAAAAAAATACCAGTCGCCGCCGAATCTCCTCATAGTCAATGGAACCACCGTAAAAGGTGGCGGGCGCCTCGCCGTCCTCCTTACCCCTTGCCTAGCTTTCTTTCCCTTCACGGACTTCTTATTATGTTGTTCGGTGTCCCAGTGTGCTGCCGCCTGCTCCTTCAAACTCTCGCTCATCCACGCCGTCTTTCTCTTGCCCCGATACTTCTCATTTTCCTTGTTCCTCATGTGCTAATCATTCGCCTTGTTCATCATACGCTTGTAAAGCCCCCTTGCCTTTAGCTGGTATGCCCTATGTACTGGTTCCCTCGCTGACCACCGGATCCCATAAGTATTCTACTAAAAAGATAAATATTAAACAATAAATTAATACACTAAATTAATAAACTAAATGAAACAATATTTGAAAAACACTATATTTAATACACAAAATTAATAAATATTAATAATTCATTAAAAACTCACCGTAAATGTCGCGTACATCTCTCCTCGTACTTTCTTAGGAACCTTTATGTATGAGGGCCAAAACTCACTCATAAACCGTCGAATGAGTGAAGTGGTCGACTTCGCAATCTCACGACTCGAGGGTTTAGAAAAACAACCCCGCTTCAAGTGAATAAGCGTCTTCTTTTCCCCATGCCTAACCGCCGTAACCCTTACATTTGGTCCCCTACCCAGTCGAGTCTTGCTTGGTCCTAGAGTCCCGGTCGACCTCTAGCTCGGTCCAGCTCCGGTGTCGGCTACATGTGGTGGAGTCTGAAGTCTGCTAGACTCGACTGATGGGGGCACGTGAGTCCAAATTGAATCTGAAGTATGTGGCCGTGGCAGCTAGGATGCAGTGGACTCTGCTGATCGGGGTCTAACACCCGCTCCGGGGATGGCCGCCTCATCGTCTACAAATAACTGCCGCTGGAATGCAGGTGTCCTTGATGTAGATCCAACATCAGATAATTCGTATAGGTCGGCAACTACCTCAACCCCCGCTGCTACTACCTCTACCACGCCCAACATTTCCACCAACACCTCCACTACCACTAACACCACCACGACTAACGTTGTCAGTACCACCACCACGCCCAACACCTCCACCAACACCTCCACTACCACCAACATTTCCACATGCAACACTACCACTAACTCGCCCAACACTACCAGTACCCGATACCCCACCACGACCTCGACCTCCAGTACCGCTAGTGGTCTTACGTGACCACATGCCAAATATATATATGTACTGTAAAAATAAAAAATATAACATTTAAATATTAATTCCACATCTAAATAACAATATAACACTTATTCTAACATTCAACATCTATATAATCTAATAATCTTACTTATTAAAATTTATAAATCTAATTTTTACAATTTAATTATAAACTAATCTAATCTAATTTAACAATCTAATATTCACAATCTAATCTAATTTAACAATCTAATATTCACAATCTAATTATAAACTAAACTAATCTAGTTTAACAATCTAACAAACTAATAATCTTACAAATTAATATTTAACCTACTAATTATACACTAATCAATCCTATCTAACAATCTATGAATCTTCACTAATCTAATCTTTTTTTCTTTAATCATTCACTAATCTAATTTAACAATCTAAAAATCTTCACGTACAAATCTATTTTTTTTATCACACACTAATCTAATCTAATAATCTAACATTCTTCACTAATTTACAATCTAACAATATTAACAATCTATAAAATTAACACAAATTAACAAATTAACACAAATTAACAATCGAACATTATTCACTAATCTAACAATATTAACTAATCTAACAATCTAAAAAATTAACACAAATTATCAAATTAACACAAATCAACAACCTAACTAATCTAACAATCTATCAAATTGAGAAAATAAACAAAAATTAATAAAATCAGAAGTTACCTTTGTGCCGGAGGCGACGATGCGGCGTAGAGGAGAGACAACGCGGCGGAAAGAGGATGGGACGAGTGGAGAGGAAAGAGGATGGGACGAGTGGAGACACAACGAAAATGGGCGGAGAAGAGTGGAAATTGGTGGAGAAATGGAGTGGGTGACTACTTTTAGGTCGCTACTCGTCATTGGGGTCGTTGAAAATGGCGGGTCGGGTAGAAAGCTTCAAAAACGGGCGGAGATGATGAGGAAATAAGAAAAGAAGAAAAATAACTATTTATACAGAGGAATCAGCGACCTGACTGTGGTCGCTGATTACCTCCGCCAAATATTAGGGCAACAGGGCCCTAATTTTGGCCTGCATTTTGGCCCAAATTCGGCCGGAATGCTTGGCCCAATGGACCCAGCGACCGAAGTTAGGTCGCTGAAAGTCTCCAGGACTTTTAGCGACCTAAGTTGGGTTGCTGTTACCTTCAGCGGTCGCTGAAGGCCAGCGACCCAACAACGGTCACTACTAGGTGGTCCATGAAGACCGCTCAGTCTTGTAGTGAGAGCATATTAACTTTTAAAAAAAAGTTAAGGGGGAGATTTAATAATTCGTCCTTAATCTTATATATCGTTACTTATCTTCCGTGATTAAAGCTTCGTCTTTACACAAGTGTATAAGTTATTAGCAACCGGAAGTCAGTCGCATATTTTCGATCGCTTGTAATCTCGTCGCTAATTTTTAGCTAATACATTTCGGTAGCTAATTTTCCTTTTCCCTACCGGATTTTTGTGCTATAGTTGGTGACTGAAGCTTCGTCGACACGTCCGTTGCCTCTATTTTGACCATTTGCTTCCGCAATTCGATAGTTAATATATAGTTACGACCGAAATCCCATCACCAACTTACCGATTTGGCTCCCCATTGTAACCCGCATTTGCTACCGAGTTTTGGTAGCTAATAGTATGAAAATCAGTAGCTACCGAAAATCAGTAGCTAACTTTATGAATATTAGTAGCTACAAGTCATTGGTAGCTAATAATATTAAAGCAGTTCGCTGCCGTCTTTCGGTAGCTAATAACATTTACAGATTTTTTAAAAAAAAAGTTATTCCAGAATTTTTTCGGAAAATTCTTGGTTCATTGTTTCACCGATATGAAAATTAGTATTGATTTGTTAATTTAACACTATCAAGCATTTAAATAAACGAATAAAGTTTTTTTTACAAAATGATTGTAAAAAAGATTTGGAGTTTTGAAGATATGAAGAAAGTGTTGAGAAATAAGAACATTTTGAAAATTTGAAGAGAGTGTTGGGATTTGATTAATGGAAAAAAATTGGAAGATATGAAGAAATAAAGAAATGATATGGATAGCTTTTTAGATTGGAGGAGTGAGGAATTTTTGATGATTTGAAGAGAGTGTTGGAATGATTTTGAAGATTTGATAAATAAAGAAATGGTAAGGATAGTTTTTAGATTGGAGAAGTGTTGGGATTATTTTGTAGATTGAGGAATTGAGGGGTATTTATAATATAAGATTGAAAATTTTGGATTTTAGAAAAACTTGAATTTCCCTCGCTAGGCCGCCCAAAGTTTCGACGTTTTGCAACCGGAAATCGGTAGCTAATGGTCAAGATTTTTGAAATTTCGAAAATTTTGAATTTTGCGCACTTTGGGCGCCCAAATCTTCGAGATGTTGCTACCAAAAATCGGTAACTAATTGTCAATTTTCTGGGTTCTGCCAGGTAGAATATTGTAGCTACCGACTATCGGTAGCTAATGATGCAGTAGCGATGAAAATGCGGTAGCAAATGTCCGTTGAAGGTTATTCGCTACCGACGCACCGTAGCTAATGTCCGTTGAATATTAGTAGCTACCGCTCGGCCGTAGCTAATGGTAAATATTTTTCTATTTTGTAGATTTCTTTGTGTGATTTTGATTTTTTTATGTTTTCAGTTTAGTAATACTACCATTAATAAGTAATAATTAACTTATTTGTTAGTAATTGATTTATTATTACGATTGATGTATTGTTGTATGATGTATATATTAGTTTTACCTCTACACTTAATCATGTCTCGTATATGTGAATGAGATATCATTGTCACGTGATGATTGACGTATCGATGAAATGTAATGATTCATTATAATGTGAACTTACATTCTTTATTTAGCGTTCTGTTGGGAGATACATACATATATAGTATTGACAAACAAACAACATTATGTATCATTGTTATTATGAACCGACATTAGTAATGTCATTTGATTGTGCAATGAATTCATCATTTTATGTTTATTTAGTTAATTATGACTTTTTATTGACGTAATTGATAACAAAAAACCTATTATATTTAAAATAATCGTCGAAAAATCACAATTTAAGCACTTTAATATTAGTAGCTACCGCACTGCAGTAGCTGATATAGTCATTAGCTACGGATTGGCGGTAGCTACTGTTAGGGTATAAATATTACCTACCCCCATTTGGTCGCTACTTTGAGGTTATGGGTAACGGTTTAATCAAATTTTCAAATTTGTGCCAACGGTAAGAATAGTTAGCTACCGCAATGCAGTAGTTAATGTCAACGGTAAGAAAGATGGTGGTTCTGATGAGGAGGAAGATGGTGATTCTGATTCAGATGAAAGTGAAGATTAGTGGATAGTTACAATATTGTATTTTTTTTCGCTGTGTATTAACATTCAATTTCTCCTTGTTAGTTATTCGTCATTTTTCATTTTTCTTTTTAGTTATTCGTCATTTTTTACTTTTCTCAATTGTCAAACATAATAAACGTTGGATAAAAAAACATATAACAAATTACATAAAACATTAACCAACATACATCCATAAGTTCAAAATACTCCAAAATACTTACCAACAAAAGTCCCTCAGTTTAACTTAAAATACTTACCCAAATAACTAAATTAAATGTACATAAACAGTTCATGAGTTTAAAACACAAATAACATAAATAGAAACAAGATTGTTTATAATAGCGAAACAAAAACAACAAAATCATGGCCTGCCAAGATCCTCGTCATTGTGTGAGGAACCGTCCAACCCGAGAGCACTACATGCGGCCTGAGAACACTCAGCGTTGTCTATGTCATCACGCCTTAACATTTCGTCAAACTGACTAGGAAACTGTGTGCTCGGCGCATATGGATCTGCAAAATGCCGCCTCACACGTCTCGGAAGAGGATCGACTGGTGGCATGGTACTACGATAAGATGCACGAGCCTCGCGCTTGTGTACCTGTGCGAGTCTCGAAGGTCTGCGTCAACTCCCCTATATATCGGACTACATCTATCCATCTCTTTCCGTTCGTCTCTCTCGCTTCAAGTCCTCCACATATGCCTCATCTAAATGGGGATGTGATCTCCAATGCCGAAAGCCTCAAGACGTGCATCTGATGGTAGCCCGTTTTCTTTCCCCTTCTTTGGATCTTCAACCACTTTTCGCCATGCCTGATGGTTGAAAACTTCGCTATGTGATTCATCTGTTTATATTTTAAGTGATATTATAAAAAAGTTTAGTATAATTTGCAAATTAAAGAACAAGTATTTAATTGGGTGAATTGAAGATTCTTACATAAATAATCTCATAGGACTTATCAAGCCACGTAAGTACCGCTGTATGTCCATCACGCTTCTTCTCAACAGTCTTCATGTGGAAGGCCCGATATATCTCGTCATGTCTCACGGGAGGTCCATCTAGGCACCGCTTCAAAGTACAATATTAATTACAATTATTACATTACTAACACCTAAAAAGATATATATGTAATATAATAAAACATACCATCCTAATACGGTACTGGTTGTAGCCAATGGATCCTCCAGCGTAAGTGGGATCTGCCTTTCTTTTCCTCTCGTGCGACTTTCCTCCTCGCCTTACTCGACAACTCCCTCACTAATTGCTTCTCCCAATGCAACACCGCCTCGACTTCTAGTTTATCGTTCATCCAACACTTTTTGCGGTTTGCCCACTTCGGATCCTCTTTCCTCGCGAAATAATTCTTCTTCGCATCATGAATCATCTCCTTATACCGTTCCATTGCTTTGGTCTCATATGCATCGTGCGCCCGACGTGTTTCTGTCAACCGAATCTTATATGTGCTCTACAAATCAAATATTTATGGTTTGATTATTATGGGCATTTTTTTAAGAAAATATTCAACATTAATAAATATATGCTTTATATATACATATATATATATATATATAGTAAATACTCACCCTAAAGCTTCACATTTTATCTTTCACTTATGTGTGCAGTTTCGTGCAACATGGTACGAATTTCGTCAACAACTTCTTCATAATAGCCGTAATAGTCTTCACAACCCGCTCCTAATCGACAAATAGTCCCTCGGTGGTCAATAATATTGACCTACGCTGTGAGCTATCCGGAGGCACCTGGTCTTCTCTAGTAACTCCTCTCGGAGGCCGTGTCTGACTGGGCCCTAATGGTGGAGTAGACGATGGGCCCGCACGATCTGTACGTGGAGTATGTGGAGTAGATGATGGGCCCTCTTGATCTGTATCGCGTGGCCTTCGCGTAGTAGGTGATGGGCTCACCTCATCTGTGTCGGGTGCCTCTCGTGGAGTAGAAGATGACGGCGTTGCATCGGCAGGAGCGGGAGCTTGAGTAGTGGACGAACGTATACGTATGAGCCTAGGGCCTAATCTACCACTCGCATGGGGGTCAATAAAGGGTCATCACGATCCTTGGGGTGTGTACGATCGTCAGACATGTCGAAAATCTATTTCAAAACCTAAGTTAGAATTCATAAAGGTAACGATCGATTCTAAGTTATAAGAAATTCCTAAATATTTATCATGTCTAAGTTAGAGATTCCTAAAGGCATAATTATGGCATCAACGAGATCTAAAGAATAATAAAACATATATAATCAACATTTAAAACTGACAATTTTCTAAATGAATAACACTAAAACGAAAACGAACAATAACTTTGTCAAAGGTTCCTAAAACATGTAATCAACTAAACAAAATTAATTCTAATTTCTATATATTTAACAAACATTACCAAATTTAACGAAATTGAAATTTAAACATAAACCGCAAACTATATTACCAAAAAACAACTCATTACCAAAATCTACTACGATATAACGAAAATTGCATTCGATTCCTAACTAACTAATTTACCAAATTTATCAACTCTTAACTAACTAATTTAACAAAAGTTATAACATGATTTCAACACTAATATATATCAAAATTCCGAACATAACATGCATATTTCAAGACTGATTCGACGGAAATTGCTCTACAATATTAAAAAAGGCTAAAAAATGAAAAAAAAAAACAACAAACTTACAAGAATTCGACGTTGCTACGGCTAAGCGGTGGCTAGCGGCAGTGGGGGACGGCGGCGCAGAGGTGGGTAGCGTCGAAACTGCGGTGGCGGCGACTGAAAAGGGGTGGGGCCGTGTGTTAATAGGGTAATATTCACTAAAGCCTAAAAATTGGAAAAAAAATTACTTACATTAATCGGACGGTGCGGCGGTGGGGGACGACGAAGGTGAGTGGCGTCGGAATCGCAACGACGACGACTGAAAAGGGGTAGGGCCGTGTGTTAATAATGTAATATTCAATAAAGCCTAAAAATTGAAAAAAAGGACTTACATTAATCAGACATCATGGCGGTGGGGGACGGCAGTGCGGAGGTGGGTGGCGTCAGAATCGCGGCGGCGACGACTGAAAAAGGGTGGGGCCGTGTGTTAATAGGGTAATATTCACTAATGCCTAAAAATTGAAAAAAAACAAAACTTACACTAATAGAACGGCGGGACGGTGGCTAGCAGCGGTGAGCGACGACGGCGTGGGGGTGAGTGGCAACGGAATCTCGTCGTCGGCGATAGATGGGGGTGGGGCGACAGAAATGTCGTCGGTGTGGGTTATGTTCGAATAACGAGTTTTTCTTATACATTGATAAGGGCCGACGGAAAATCCGTAGCTACTTTTGCAAAGCGACAGATATTCCGTCGCTGACCTATATTATTGACCGAAATTTCGTCGCAACTTTTACGAAGCGATAGAATTAGCGCGGAGTTTCCGTCGCCAGTATGAATGGCCACCGATTAAAAAAAGTATTCTTTGATTTCCGGACCTGCATTGATCACTCAATTTCCATCCAAAGAACCAAGTCATAACTAATAATAATTTATTAATTTCGACAATCATAATTAATTATAGTAAAAAATAAGACGATAAAGAAACCAAATTAATTTTGACTAATTAATAATTAAAGGCGGGCAAGTTGACATATGACAACCAAAATTACTGGTTCCAACAGTTTTTTACAATATATAGTTCAGTTCAATTAAGGTTTGTTTATTTATTTACTTACTTCCAATATTATGATGAAACCCCTGATTTTACACGTGATTAAATGAGTTTGACTTTTTCATATGTAGCCAAAGATAAATTTTATTATATATATTGAAAGTGCAGGTATTCTGGCTGTTAGGTTAACATTGAGAAGTCAATGTTAGAGTAACATTGCTGAGCAGAATCCGATTTACAATCTTGTTGATATTTATTATTATTGTTTTGCCTTATTCATTTAACTAATTGAGTTCCACGGTTGTGATTGTCTTTGATTACTATTTAGGAAACAAACTTGTTATAGGTTGGACGCTCAAGTTTCTAAGAAGGAAAGTCTCATTAATTAAACAAACCACGCTACAAGGAAAGTAGAGTTCGAGTGCAACTAGGAAAGCTTCCCAAGTTGAGTCCTGATTTGAAGAAAGAGTCTTTCCTTAGTTAGATCACTAACGAATAAACTATTATTCAAGAAGGACTGCGAGAACAAGGAAGAGGAGTTCGAGAAGTAAATAAGGAGAATTACCAACCGTGTACAACACACCTTGAAGTCCAAGTCAAGAACCTATATATAGGTGTGGAGTACATCAAGACAAACACGAGACAAGAGCTAATCAATCCGAGAGATTTATTTACAAGTTGTTGTGTATTTTCTTCCTTTAGCAACGTTTGTGAGTTGTTAGAATAGATCTAAGAGTGAGGAGCTTTTAGAGATAGTCGAAGCAATTCTTGTGTGCTTTGCTTAGTTCGATCAATTTGAGAGTGAGGAGCTTGAAAATTGAGGGAACGACTTTTGTTTAAACCTTAACGTGTTGTTTTGCCTATGGCTCGAAAGTTAATATAATCTTATATTCACTTCTTAAATTCGGTGTTTGTTTATTCCGCTGCACTATTACTCTGGTCTGTTGTTAAAGTAACAACTTTAGATTGACAACATACAAAACTTTTGTTAAAACTCCAGTGTTAAGTTAACAACAATAACGTATCAACCCGATCCACAATTTCAATTGGTATCAGAGTCAAGCACCAACTTCACCGGTGTTTGGCGTTGATACGACAAGATGGACAACTCCAACCCCAATTCCAGTAGGTTGCCAGTATTGGAGGGTCCCAACAACTATGCCTACTGGAAGATCAGACTCAGAGTTCACATCAAATCCATCGACCTGAGAGCTTGGGACGCAGTACTAGAAGGCTACACCATCCGCTACTTGCCAAGAGATGGAGATGCTGATCTGGTACCTAAGCCAAGAGGACAATGGATAGCCAATGAGATTGCTCTCTACAACTTCAATAAAAAAGGCTCTCAATGCTATTTTTAGATGGGTAGGTAACCATATGTTCAAACATAATCAAACATGTACAATTGCTAAAACTGCTTGGGAAGTTCTTGAACTACATTGTGAGGGTGATGTGGCTGTGAGGGACTCTAAATATAGAAAACTTTTGAGGGACTTTGAGAAGATAGAGATGAGCGAGGATGAAAGCATTGATAGTTATTTTGAGAAACTTCTTGATATTGCTAATCAGTGTCAAAACTTAGGGTTTACCATCCCAAATCAAACCATGGTTTATAAAGCTTTTAGAACATTATCTTCTAAGTTCACTGTCAAAAGGATTACTATGAATGAGTCTAAAGATCTAGCCAACATGGACTTCCAAACATTAATGAACTCTTTAAAAGAGTTTGAACTAGAATTCATAAGAAAGTCCAGTAAACAACTTGCTCTAGCCTTACGAGGAACTAGCTCAGATTCTACAGGAAGTGATGAGGATGAATATGAGTTGATCTCCTCTAACTATGGAAATATTACCAAGAAGTTTATTAAATTATGCTACAAACAGAAAAATAAAGAAAAACAATGTAGTAATGTTGCCCTTGGTTATAAGAAACTGCCCCCAAAGTTTGTAAAGTACATGGCATCAAATAACACGTCTCAAGATGCTGAGAAATGAAAGATGTCTAGTGCTATGAATGTAAGGGGTATGATCACTTTAAACATGAATGTGCTAACACCTGGTCAGGATGGGTGTGTGTAGATGACTTCAATGAAGCTGATTTCGAATTTGGAACAAGTGCCAATGAACAATCATAGGAAATCAACACTGCTGCGCTTTGCATTCGGATCACCTGGTCAGGAGAAGACTCCAAAAACTGCTAAAAATCTCAATGTTACTCTGACATTGGAGAACCAACAGCAAAGCAGGAAATCTTCTTTGGAGACTGGAACAACAATGATACACAGGTTAACTATGATGTACTCTCTGATTGTGATGATACTAACTTCGATTATTTTCATAGCTCAGTTGATCTAGAAGAAGACTACTTCAATGAAGAAGAACTTTCCCAGGAGGAAATCCTAGATGATCTACATACAACTTTTCTCAGACTTGAGAGAGAGAATGTCAAACTCATGAAGAGTTACAAATCACTGAAGGATGACATTGAATGTTTGAAGAACATGTTGAAATTCTATGAGAGAGACCTTGACAAAGCTGAAGTTGAGCTGAAAGAGGTAAAGGTGAAACTCAAAAAGGATTCACAGATCATAGCCAAATGGAATGGAAGTACTTCTAAACTTGATGAGGTACTAAGCATGAGTAATACAGGTACATGTGGTCTGGGATTTGTTGAGAAACCTTCCTCTTCTAATGATAATTCTGCCTATTTAACTATAAGCTTTGTTAAAGAATATGGAAATATGAGTTTTGGTACCATAAACAGCAGCAAAGAGAATCTTAAACAAATGATACCTTTAAGTGCTGGAACAGTGACCTATGGAGGTGGCACCAAAGGAAAGATCATTGGCAAGGGGATACTAAATGTTGATGGATTCCAACCTCTGAAGGATGTGTTGTTGGTAGATGGGTTAAAGGCAAATCTAATCAGTATCAGTCAGCTGTGTGATGATGACTTACTGGTTACATTTGACAAAGTTTCGTGTGATGTTTATGATAGTAATAATGTTCTTGTTATGAGAGGTATTAGATCCAAAGATAACTGCTACTTAGCCCAAGAGGAAGCAGAGTGTTTCCATGCCAAAATAGATGATGCTTCTATATGGCATACGAAACTTAGACATGTTCACTACAGAAACCTTAAGAAATTGCAGAAAGTTGATGTTGTAAGAGGCTTACCTAAGCTATCTTGTCCAGGTAAGCTTGTGTGTGGTGATTGCCACAAGGGTAAGCAAACCAGGGCTGTTCAAACACTCCTACAGATACATAATGCTAATCCTAGATCTAGTAGGTGTTTTGAATTGCTACACATGGACTTAATGGGTCCAATTGAGGTAAGTAGTCTCAGTGGTAAGCAATATGCCTTTGTGATTGTAGATGACTTCTCTAAATACACTTGGGTAAAATTTCTTAACGAAAAGTCTGAAGCTTTTGATCAGTTCAAAATTCTTTGTGGTAGTATTAAAAACTTGTATGGCTCTTATGTGATTAAGATTAGGTCTGATCATGGTAAAGAATTTGAAAATGCTAGTTTTGATAACTATTGCAATGTTAAAGGTATCTTCCATGAATATTTAGCTCCTAAGACCCCTCAGCAGAATGGGATTGCTGAGAGAAAGAACATGACTCTTCAAGAGATGGCCAGAGTTATGCTCAATGCAAAAGATGTATCCAAAAGACTCTAGGTTGAAGCTTTGAATACTGCTTGTCACATTAGTAACAGGGTGTACCTTAGACCTGGAACTAACATGACTCCTTATGAACTGTTGAAGGGTGTGAAACCAAATATTGCATATTTTCATGAATTTGGATGTGATTGTTATCTGATTAATGATAGGGATTATCTGAGTAAAATTGATCCTAAAAGTAAAAACTGCATCTTTGTAGGATACTCTGCCAATAGTACTTCCTTTGGAGTCTACAATCCTAGATTGAAGACAATTCAGGAATCAGTGAATGTTGTGTTTGATGAGTTCACACTTGATACAAGTACTGATGACATCTCAGATCCCGATGTTGGACCAACAGTGGAAATCGAGAATGTTACTCCTGACAATGTTACACCAACATTGGAACTGGAAGCTGGAAACACTGAACATGAGTCAGGAACGATGTTAGACTAACACCATCGAGATCTGATGTTAGACTAACAGCAGAAGACTCTTACTCAGAACATGAAGTTGTCTCTGAACCTAGAAGAGATCCCCCAACTAGGATTCAGAAAGATCATCCAGCATCCCAGGTAATAGCTGAACTCACTGAACGGGTAAGGACACGCAACAAAGAAAGACTTGATTATAGAGATATGGTTAAATTGTGTGGTTGTATGAAATTCACTTGTACTGTTGATAATGCCTCGTGTTTTCTCTCCTCCATAGAACCTAAGAATGTGAATGAAGCCCTCCTTGATAATTTTGGATTAATGCCATGCATGATGAACTATTACAGTTTACTAAGAACAAAGTCTGGATACTGGTACCTACACCACCTAATGTTATTGTAATAAGGACAAAGTGGATATTTAAAAACAAGAGTGTTAACGGGTTTGGAACGCCTACCCGGGATTCAAAAAACGATGATTTCATGGCAAAAATTAGTACGAGAAATATCCTTTCCTTTATTCACTGAATTTCACTTCCTTCTTTTTGGTTAGTGTTGGTGTGTTCTTTTTTTTTTGACTCCCTTTTCTCTCTTTGATCACCTCCCTTTATATTGAGTTTATTAGGGTAGGTGTCATTGTGCATGTGTTAGTAAATACATGTGTCTTGACATGCTAAAAAGTGAACAAGGCAAGATAAAGTTTTATCTGTTTAGTATATCCGCTGACGGGGCGCTGATTATGATGGTTTATCCTTTCCGATAGCTTTCATAGGCTTTGATAGGCTCATTCTTTAATTTTCATCTCTCCGCTAGGCGACATCTATCGGAAATGTTGGGTAAGTGGGAGGGGATGCTCATCTGATTCTTGTTTTGTGGTTCCGATAGCGGTTTATCTTCAGGATGCCTTCTTCTGATGTGTACTCCGATAGGCGGTGATCGCGTACCCCGGGGGATTCAGGGTTTTCGCTGTACGGCACGGGTATTCACTATTGCGAGTACAAAATCATGTAATAATAGACCTGGCAATTTTAATAATCGAATTATAGTATCTTTTAAGCACGTGATTTTTTACTCTGTTAACAAACCCCCCTAGTTTTTAGGGCAGTTGACTGCACTAGAAACTCAAAAGGTCAAAAGTCGTGATGGTCCTAGCATCGTAGTTTACAGTCGCAGTGGTTATCGAAAGTACCGACTTTGATTTCGGGTTCTCAAAGTAATGTACGTAGTATCAGGACACTTTAGTGCCCGTTTTAGGCATCGTAAGGGTTGGCTCGACCCTTTTAAGTATCGCGAAGTTTATCGGGGATCTTACGGACTTCGCCACGTATTATACCGTATACTTTAGGGTATCGTAGATTTCCTGGGAAGGGTTCAGGTGGTATACAGGACTCGGAGAATTTTGGGACGGTATCGTAGTACGGTTTGACACATCTCCCGAGTTTTTGCCTTTGAAGAGATGTGGAGTATCGTGGCTGCTTTCTCCGTAATGAGATGTTTCTGATGCCTTCGAAGTGTGCTCTCGTGGGATTAGTATCGGGGAATTAATGATAATAAATGTCGTTGCATTTAATGAACTGCAGTTTAAATGCAGTTAATGATGATTTAATGCCACGTTCAGACGTGGTGCGCGTGCCAAAATATTCGGACCGTTATGCTCCCCATAACCGAGAAGACGTGGCGGTTCATGACCCCTTAGGCACGATTTTCAATCGTGGGGTGTAACGAGGGTTAGTGGGTAGTTAATGTTTTTAATGGTCCTAGGGTTTATAAACCCTTCACTCCTACTCCCAATTCTCACTTGCAATTTTAAGCACAAAATATTCCTGTTTCTCTCTCTGCAAAAAGCTTATCAATTCTCTCAAAAGTTTCTTCAATGGCGTCTCAATCTACAACCAACCTGGTGTCTCCCGCTTCTGATAGCGGCGGAGCGACGGAGTCTATCTTTCCGTCTTCTCGAAAGAGAAGCGCGACGGTGGTAATGGGCGGTGCCGGAGGTAGTGGTAGTGCTAAGAAAACAAAAAAGTATAAGAAGAGTGCTGAGAAGGGTCGCGCTCCTCGAGCTACCCAGAAAGCTGAGGTGACTGCTAGCACTGCCACAGAAGATGAAATTCGAAAGTTGTTTACTGATACCGGCGCATCCAGCCGTAACGTGGAGGTGACGGTTCCACTAGCAAACTAAAGGGGTAATTCCCCTCGGCCAAATCACGTGACGGTGTATTATGCACAAGTAAAGGCGGGGTTGCGTTCCTTTTTCCCGCCCCTCTACTGCGAAATTTTCAAACACTGCAACTTAAGCCCTAGTCAATTCACCCCCAATTCTTTCACGGCACTTGCCCTATTCATTTTTTGGTGTATGGTGAGGGGGATAGAGTGCACGAGGGATAGATTCTTCTCGATTTTTGAGCTGAAGGCGTCCCCGGCGGGAGCTCCTTTCTACTGTTTTACTCATCGGGACAAGGACGATCGAATCTCTAAGGGCAACGTCAGCTCTCACAGCACGTGGAAGAACAAGTTCTTCTACCTCTGTCCTGCTGAGGGAGAATGGGACATGCCCCTCGACTGGAGAGTGCCTATCTTTCCCGATAGGGTGCTGGACGATACACTGGTGTTCTCACCTGTGTTCTTTGCGAAGCCTTTGGTGGACTCAAGACTCCTTTGGCTATCCCCGCGAAGTTATTCAATAATTTTGGTAGGTTACTAGCTTATATTCTTCTGTTCTATAGGTATCCCTTATGGTTTACCTAACTTCTATGTGCTCTGCAGTGGACGTCCTACGACCGTATGTGGTGGAAGGAGCCAGCGGCTCGGGCGGTAATAAGGAGATGGAGATTCAGGAGGAGAGGCTGATGGTGAGGGAAGGTGGGGTCTCCGAGATCGCGGAGGGCGATACCGAGCGAGCGAGGACTTGTATAACAACTCCGACCGCCCTATCCCGATCCTCCAGTGGGACATCCGATGTCCCGGAAGAAACGGAGTTAGGGGTAACTTCCGCGGGTGCGGTCCTCGCAAATGCTTTCTCACTAGGAGAAGGGGACGAGGATGTAGGGATATGGGGGTTACCGCTACCCCCCCCCCCCCAGGCGCTGTCGATATACCTTCTCCCGTGGAGGTAACGGGGGATTCCATAGAGATTCTCCTGGCAACCCCTCCTAAAGGTAATTAATCTCCTCTTAATCTCAAGTAATACCGAGTTGTTTACATACTTACCTATCTGAGATTCTATCTTGACAGATAAAGGAGAGGTCCTCCCTGCCGAGAACGAAGAAGTATCCCAGAAGGATGCTCTGGATTTGGGTAAGTTTCTTACGCTTAGGTACTTTTCTCTTTAGATTCCACTTTAGGGAATAATCTGCTTATTCGGAGAATTCTGATTCGCAGGGGGTATTAATTTATTCAACCTTGAAGGTGGACCCCTTCCTTCGGGTCCTCGCGCCCCTTCAACCTCGGATGATCCAATAGCTTTATTGGAGGAAATGCTAGCTGCAGCTACTCCTTTTCCGAGCCATCCCGCTCCGAGTCCTTTTGTCGCCATCCAGTCGGATAGTCCCGCGGTTACCTCCGTGCCCATATCGGGAGGAGTACCTCTAGGGGGAGCTTCAACTTCGGGCATTCCAACTTCGGGACAAGAGCCCAGCTCGGAGGAAGCTAAGGTGGCCCTCCACACAGTTACTCGATACCTATCGGCTCTCAACTCTTTACCGTTGGGGGGGTGGCAATTCGTTCAATCTTACACGAATTGGATGGCTATGCTGGTAAGACATTACTTCTACTTATCTAATCCCTTCAGGACCTATCGTTGGGATCTTTATCCATCTACTCTGCTTTCTAGCCACCTAAAATGCTTACTCTTCTATTACTCGAGGTTGAAAAGCTGCAAAAGCTGGCGGCTGAAGCCAAGGAAAGATCTCGGAGGATAGAAGAAGAGAATAAAGATCACCGAGAGAGGATGTGAAAGTATAATGAAGCCTGGGCCAAACTCACTCAGCAGGACCGAGAGCTGAGGGAGGAAAACAAGCGGCTCCAGTCCTACGTTACGGAGATGGAGGCCTCGGGGCTGGTTCTAAAAGACAAGGTTGCCTCCCGTGAGGATGGGAAGGCAGTTTTGGAGGCAAAGCAGAAGGAGTTGGAGCGCGACTTGTACCAAGCGCTCGGCCAAGTGGATGTTCTCAACGAGGAGTTGACGAAAGCTCTGGTTTCGGGAGGCATTTCCTCCGAGGAGGTGCAACAGAGGATATCTGCTGCAGTGAAGCAAGTTCAGGAGGATGCCACTCTCCAAGTCAAAGAGCTGTATGTCCGTAAAAATCAAGGATATATGGTTGGACACGTGATGTGGGGGTTCCTTCAGTGCTTCGGGCAAGTACGCAGGAAGGTAGTTCCCAACTTGGACCCGCATGTAGTAAATATAGCAGAAATGGAGAGGCCCACGTTAGAACAGGCTTACGACCTCTTCGCTAAGAGCAGCACTCAGCTTCCTCCGACCTCTGCTGCCCCGAGCCGGGTTCCCGTAACCGTTGTGGTCCCTCTGCCTACTGCTTACCCTCTGCTTGGCCCGGAGGCTCAGGCTAGCCCTTCCAATACTCCTCCTGCTAGTGCTACGATCCCTTTCCCTGCCACGGGGTCAACCCCCCCCCCCCTCTAAGGGTGCTCTACCTCCTACATCCTAGGGACTTTTACCGTTGTACTTAGTTATTTACTTCTCGCACAGTTGTACTTTGTTCTTTTTTTTTTAATGGAATGAAACTTATTTTTCCGCGTCGATAGTCATCATAACTCTTCAGCACATTATGAATACTTGAGTCTTTTCCTTTAATTGCCGAAATTAAGATTGAGAAATGAAGTTCATTCTTACTGGCCAAACAAGTTAATTGGCATAGCGTGCCCATTTGCAGTGCAAACTTTGAAGATACTTTCACTCTAAATTGAGGTATCCCCCGACACGCCTTCGTGGCTATAACATAGTTTGGACAGCTCGAGCTTAATTTAGTCATCCGAGGAAAGATTCCCGTCTATACATAGGTGCTTGGAGTTTAGTGAATATTCTCACGTACTTTTAAAGAATCACCCCGATAGGATTTTAATTATAGACTTTGAAAGCCTTCGAGAAGGGGATACGAATAAAGGTTCCCCGGGTAATGCGCTCACAGAGAATCTCTACGAGGCTACCGGGTCATCTCTCTCACCTTCACATGTCCCTTACAGACCTCGCGTATATACTTATATAGTGATAAGAAAATCTTCGAGTCACGCAAGCTTAAAAAAAGAAGGACTTACCTTTGGAGCGTATCGCCCCGTGGTTGTAGCCTCCGCTTTTTGTTCAGCTCCTGGCGATGATCCCTTCGGACTTGCTCAAAGATTCAATGACGTTCCGACAGACGGCGCCACTTTGTTAACGGGTTTGGAATTATCCCCTATTTAACGAGTTATTTATTGGGTCGGAACGCCTGCCCGGGATTCAAAAAACGATGATTTCATGGCAAAAAGTAGTACGAGAAATATCCTTTCCTTTATTCACTGGATTTCACTTCCTTCTTTTTGGTTAGTGTTGGTGTGTTCTTTTTTTTTGACTCCATTTCTCTCTTTGATCACCTCCCTTTATATTGAGTTTATTAGGGTAGGTGTCATTGTGCATGTGTTAGTAAATACATGTGTCTTGACATGCTAAAAAGTGAACAAGACAAGATAAAGTTTTATCTGTTTAGTATATCTGCTGACGGGGCACTGATTAGGATGGTTTATCCTTTCCGATAGCTTTCATAGGCTCCGATAGGCTCATTCTTTAATTTTCTTCTCTCCGTTGGGCGACATCTATCGGAAATGTTGGGTAAGTAGGAGGGATGCTCATCCGATGCTTGTTTTGTGGTTCCGATAGCGGTTTATCTTCAGGATGCCTTCTTCTGATGTGTACTCCGATAGGCGGTGATCTCGTACCCCGGGGGATTCGGGGTTTTCGCTGTACGGCACGGGTATTCACGATTGCGAGTACAAAATCATGTAATAATATAACTGGCAATTTTAATAATCGAATTATAGTATTTTTTAAGCACGTGAATTTTTACTCTGTTAACAAAGAGTAATGAGGAATGGGTCATAGTTAGAAAGAAAGCTAGACTAGTTGCTCAGGGGTACACATAGGTTGAAGGTGTATATTTTGATGATACTTTGCTCTAGTTGCTAGGATTGAATCTATTAGGTTACTTCTAGACATTGCATGCTGTCTTAAGATAAAACTATATCAAATGGACATAAAGAGTCCGTTTCTGAATGTGCTAATTGATAAGGAAGTACATGTTGAACAACCTAAGGGATTCACAGATCCTAAGTACCCCAACCATGTGTACAAGCTTGAAAAAGCCTTGTATGGACTTAAACAAGCACCTAGAGCATGGTATGAAAGACTTACAGAATTCATTTTGAGTCTTGGCTTTGTTTGAGGTGACGGAGATAGGACCATGTTTGTTTTGAAGAAAGATTCTCATGTCCGTATAGCTCAAATTTATGTGGATGGCATTGTTTTTGGCTCAACTAACAACTCCGTTTAAGAAAAAATTGTTGAATCAATGAAAGGGCAATTTGAGATGAGTATGACAGGAGAATTAAATTTCTTCCTTGGTCTCCAAGTAAAACAAACAGGTAATGGGATATTCTTAAGTCAAGAAAAGTATGCAAAGAATTTGGTGAAAAGGTTTGAATTGGCAGATTCAAAGCCTTGTAAGACTCTCATGTCTTCATCAGTGAAGATATCTAGGGATGTTACTGGTGCCAATGTTGATCCAACATTGTACCGATCAATGATAGGAAGCTTACTATACTTGTCTGCTTCAAGACCTGATATAATGTTATCTGTTTGTGTGTGTGCTAGGTACCAGGCATGTCCAAAGCAGTCATATCTGATTGCTGTGAAGATAATCCTTAGATATATATCTGGCACTTTGGCCCTTGGGATCTGGTACTCTTATGACACTAACACAAATCTTGTAGGTTTTAGTGACTCAGACTGGGCAGGTGACACTGATGATAGAAAGTCTACAAGTGGAGGATGTTTTTATCTGGAGAACAACTTGGTCTCATGGTGCAGTAGAAAGCGAAATTGTGTGTCACTCTCCACTGCTGAATCTGAATACATAGCAGCAGGCAGCTGTGTAACCCAGTTGGTACGACTTAAACACATGCGACAGGATTATGGGTTAGACAGTGATACCTTACTTATGTTCTGTGATAATATTAGAGCTATAAGCAT
Source organism: Linaria vulgaris (assembly GCA_948329865.1). Taxonomy (NCBI): domain Eukaryota; kingdom Viridiplantae; phylum Streptophyta; class Magnoliopsida; order Lamiales; family Plantaginaceae; genus Linaria; species Linaria vulgaris. The sequence continues at coordinate 7,087,402 of OX415251.1, forward strand.
CTCTAAGAACCATGTGCAACACTCTAGAACTAAACATATTGATATAAGGCATCACTTTCTGAGAAACATGGTAAAGGATAAGCTCATTGACATTGAACACATAGAAACTAACAATCAGCTTGCTGATATGTTCACTAAACCCTTAGATCCTGAGAGGTTCTTCAGTTTGAGGAATTCCCTTGGCATGTGCATTGTCTAGGGATGTTAGATCACCAGTGTTGACATAACACCACTGTCTAGCACTGGTTATTGGTTGCGGTGTATCTGTAATTCTTTCTTGCATATTACATTTTTGTTAGAGATTCTGTTGGGTTGTGTGGTTAGTTTGTATAAATAGCTGAGTTAACTGGTGGACAAGTACATATCAAGAGTTTTGTAAAGTAAGAACTTTGTTGTTAGTGTGTGAATGTTAACCTAACATCTGGAAGAAGCTGGGGTACACAGAGCTCACTACTCTGATGTTATTCAGTTGTGACTTATCCATGTTAGGTTAGACAAAGCATGAAGAGAAGTTGGGGTACATGGTGTTGAGAGCTTCATTGTCATTCATTTGTGCTTATTTTTGTGTTGTTGTCTATGACCAAGGTTATGCATGATGGTGATCCTTACTACTGGGGTGTTTTGAAGTTAAAACTGCTTGCGTTCAGTAGCATTGTTCACTTGGTATTTCACTTGTAAACAGGTTGGTAAACAAGCATGCATGAGGAGTTGGGGTGAAGAAGTATATGATAAATGTATTGTCTTCATTCAGTTCCTTTGTACTTGCCTAATCTGTAGCTGATGGTTAAGTTGCTGGGGTGTGTGGAGTCTTGTGCTGCCCACATTCAGTGATGAAACTATCCTTTAACATTCACTAGTTTTTGTTCAAAAGAATTCATGATAATAGTAAAAGATAAATTGATAAGTCCTGATCCCAGTCAGTAAAGCTGTTTGTACCTGGTTACCATCACCCAATGTTGTTCTAACATTGTTGCATTCATTCTAGTTATGAATTATTTCCTTATGTCGGTTTGGGCTTAGGGGGAATAGTAATCCTAGGAATCATGTGTTGAGGCATACTTCGTGGGTGACCAAATGCAGGTAAAACACTATGTTTTGTGATCTTCTATGCTGTGGGAAAATCTTTTCCCTGGATATGTACATCCACTCTGTGTTTTTCTGTCTGATTTGTCACTTATTCGTACTTATGATCTTAAACTATGTCTTTGTACCTATGTACTTGGTTGGGGTTTCAGATCAATATACATGAATATCTCACGCTCTCACATGATGTTGCTTTAGAAGAAGCCCTGCACCTACAACTTCCCTCCCTGATGTTAACTTGCCTATGTTAGTTCAACATTGAAACATTGTAACTTATAAGTTTTCAGGTTTGGAGACTGCTCTGGTTACGTGTTAACCTAACACTGACACCTGGTAAGTTAAACAAGGGTGTGATCGTGTGACAGTGGATCGATTATTTTGGTAACATGTTACAACACCACTATCATTACTCTTCAGCTGATTATTTATATAATTTGCCCTAATATTTTCTTAATATTTACGCGTTCAAAATTCTTGTGCAATCAACATTCTCTGCAAATTAAGATTCTTCTTTTCTTCTCTAAATTAATCTAACAATGGCACGCACGTCTTCCATTGATGCTCTTGTAGATGCTGCTAAGCGGATTGAACAACCAGTACGCCGTAATACCAGACGAGCAACCACTGAAGCTGTCGCCGCCGCCGGCGCAAGGGCAAGAAATCCGCAAAGGGTGATGTTGGTTCAACATCAAAAATTTCTAAGCAAACCTCCACTCCCACCAACGCTGAAACTAGGTAATGATGGCTAACCCTACTCAAGATATAACTGCTAAATTGGTATTGAGGGGGAGAAAAAGGCCCTTGTTGTTGCTGTGGGTGAGTCTGAGGTTTGGCATGAGGTCCCTGAGGGTAATGTTGGGGATGAGTCTGTGGTTGGTACTGATGAAGGTGAAAACCTTGAGGTGAATGCTGAGCCGTCTGATGCTAATGCTGTTGAACAAACTGCTGCTGCTGAGGTGGATACTTTTCATGAGGAAAGTGATCATGTTGAGGAGACTGTGGCTGAGGAGGTTACTACTGAGGTTAACCAAGATGTTGTTGATGAGGGTAACAATCAACCTGAAGAGGTTGAGAGAGAAGAAGAAGAAGAAGAAGAAGAAGAAGAGAAGAAGAGAGCCTGACTCTCTCTGCCTTAGCTACTGCTGCTAGGAAAAGAAAGGGTAAGCAGGTGGTTGTTGAATCTTCTGAGTCTGAGTGAGAAGAAGAAAAAGAAGAAGAAGAAGATTATAAGGAGGAAGAGGAAGATGAAGTTGAGGAAGAAGATCAACTGGTAGCTGATAACCCTGCTGATATTACTCCAACATCAGACAGTGAAGAGTACTTTGATGTGCTTAATGTGGAATATCCCAAGAAGCCTTATTCTGGTTTCTATGTGTCAACAGAGGCTGAAGAACAGTGGGAGGCTTATCAAGCCAGGGTTATTCACATGGAGAGGAACATTGATGAGGAAATGTTCCAGGAAAACATGTTGTATGAGTTGCTTGAAGCAAGGGGTGTGCTGGGCTCTGTGATGAATCATTCATCATATGTCCCTAATGTGATCAGAGAGTTCTACATGAACCTCTCTCAGTGGGTGTGCCACCAGGGCTTTCCCAAGTTTGGAAAAGCTTGGATAAGGATGAATGTCTATGACATTAGTCCTTATGTGACCAATGAAGCTTGTGAACTTCCTGATCTTGAGGAGACTGGGGATCCTAGCATGGATGAGGTGATCACAGACCTCACTGGTGGACTCACAAGGAAGTGGAATGACATATTTCCAGCTACAAAGCTGACCTCTTTAAGTGTTGTACTATACAAGCTCTCCACCTACAACTGGCTGCCATCTTCCAACACCACTGTTATGACTAAAGAATCTGCAAAGTTGGTGTATAAACTGAAGAATGGGCTGAGTGTGAACATAGGGGAGAAAGTTTTGAGGCACATGAAGGAGGTCACAACAAAGAAAAAAGGAATTATTCCATATCCCTCTCTGATATCCAGCATTCTAGTGAACCAAGGCTTCAAGACCAAGAAGACAGAGGGCTGGATCAAGAACAATGCCAAGATGACCATCACCATGAGCTATTTTACTCAAGTCCGAATTCAAGACTTGCCCTGGAATCCCAATGTAGAAGCTGGTCCAAGTAGGAAAAAGAAGAAGAAGACTCTCAAGTTTGCTGCTTCTTCTGTTCCAGTTTCAAGTGGTGATAGCTGCTCTGTGATTGCTGATGCATTTGTGGAGGAAACTCTGGTTTGGCTTGACAAAGAGTACAAGGATACCCAAAGAGAGTTTGCTGAAAAGCAAGTGAGGTTGTAGGAGATTGACAACCTCAGGAAGCATTTGAAGGATCTGCCTTCCTTACAAAAAGGGGGAGAGTAGATCAAATTCAAAATTTCTATGTTCTTTTAATTTTGTATTTTCTATTGAAGTATGAGCAATTCTGTTTTCCTTGTATTTTTCTGTTTCATTCTTCATCAAGGAGTGTGTTCCTTGCTATTTAGTATGGTCTGTAATTAAGTACTTTTCTATATTGTTACTTAGTGTTTCTGCTTATGCTATTTGAACTGTGGTTACAAAGTTCTAACTCTGTTTTGCAGTTATTAACTGTTCTCTGATGTTAAGTTAACATTGAGATGTTCAATGTTAGAACATCTGTCTGGACTCAATGTTAATCCAACATTGACAAATATGGATGTTATGACAACATTGAAAGTATCAATGTTAGAATAACATTGAGCTGGTCCCTTTTGATATACATGGGAAGTGTACTTAGTTTTCCATTGTTATAAGATAGTGAAGTTTGTCTGAATAATTTGATCTGATTAGAACAGGTTCTTAGGTTTGGTGATTAAGGCAAAAAGGGGGAGATTGAAAGTGCAGATATTCTGGCAATGTTAGGTTAACATTGAGAAGTCAATGTTAGAGTAACATTGCTGAGCAGAATCCAATTTACAATCTTGTTGATATTTATTATTATTGTTTTGCCTTATTCATTTAACTAATTAAGTTCCACATTTGTGATTGTCTTTGATTATTATTTAGGAAACAAACTTTTCATAGGTTGGACGCTCAAGTTTCCATAATTAAGCAAACCGCGCTACAAGGAAAGTATAGTTCGAGTGCAACTAGGAAAGCTTTCCAAGTTGAGTCTTGATTTGAAGAAGAAGTCTTTTCTTAGTTAGATCACTAACGAATGAACTATTATTCAAGAAGGACTGCGAGAACAAGGAAGATGAGTTCGAGAAGGAAACAAGGAGAATTACCAACCGTGTACAACACACCTTGAAGTCCAAGCAAGAACCTATATATAGGTGTGAAGTACATCAAGACAAACACGAGACAAGAGATAATGAATCCGAGAGATTTATTTACAAGTTGTTGAGTGTTGTCTTGCTTTAGCAATGTTTGTGAGTTATTAGAATAGATCTAAGAGTGAGGAGCTTTTAGAGATAGTCGAAGCAATTCTTGTGTGCTTTCCTTAGTTCGATTAATTTGAGAGTGAGGAGCTTGAAAATTAAGAGAATGGCTTTTGTTAAAACTTTAGCGAGTTATTTTGCCTACAGCTTGGAAGTTAATATAATCTTATATTCACTTCTTAAATTCGGTGTTTGTTTATTCCGCTGCACTATTACTCTGGTTTATTGTTAAAGTAACACTGTTAGATTGACAACATACGAAACTGTTGTTAAAACACTAGTGTTAAGTTAACAACAACAACGTATCAACTCGATCCACAATTTCATATATATATATAATAAAATTTATCTTTGGCTACATATGAAAATGAATTCATAAACACTACAAAAAATCGGGTCATTCCCGACCGCAAAGCCGGTCGGGAATAACCCGTCCGCGGTCGGGAATGACCCTTTCCCGACCGCTTTGGTGTTGCATCGGTCGGAAAAAGTTTTCCGACCGCCCTTCGGTCGGCAAGGACTTTTCCCGACCGCATTTCCCGACCGAAGTACGGTCGGGAATTTACCCACCGCTAATTCCGACCGGATAACGGTCGGGATATATATCGACCGTTGCCCGGTCGGAAAAGCCTTGAACATTATTCCCGACCGCTATTCGGTCGGGATATTATGAATTTTATTCCCGACCGGATATCGGTCGGGAACTTCCCAATTTCCCGACCGAATAACGGTCGGGACTATTTACGCAAATTTCCGACCAACCGCCGGTCAGGACTTTTCCCGACCGCGTATCGGTCGGGATTAATATTCATATTATTCCCGACCGATGTCCGGTCGGGAATAATATTCAAACTAATCCCGTCCGATCCGCGGTCGGGGAAAATATTCATCTTATTCCCGACCGAATAGCGGTCGGGAATAATAATCATCAGAACAAAAAAAATAATATTCCGGTAATAAATTACCAGAATATTAATTTTTTAATATTTTCCAATATTTTAAAAACATTATTTAGTTTTTTTGTGTTTTAGATGAGCAATTAAATTTTTGATTCATTGCTCAGTCTCAAACACAAAAAAGTTAAATAAGTTTTTGATTATTGAAGTTGAAAGAAAGTGTTTGAAAATGAAAAAAGTGTTTGAAAAATATTTTGAAGAGAAAAAAAGTTTGTGGAGATGAAAAAATGAGGAGAATAATGAAGTGTATTTATAGAAAAAGTTGAAAAATTTTGAATTTTCGTCAAATTTGAATTCCCGCCAACTTTTTCGATTATTCCCGACCGATAATCGGTCGGGAATGTTTATTTTTTTTTAAAATTTCAAAAAACCGCCAAATTTTCAAACAATGGCGACCAAAATTCGGTCGGCAATACCTTTGAATATTATTCCCGACCGCAATGCGGTCGGGAATAATGGTCAATGCCGACCGAATATCGGTCGGAAAAAATAGTAAATTTTACCTTTTTTCAATCTTTGGGAAAATCTTGATGTGTTTGTCAAGTATAACTATAGAATCTCATTGAATTCATGAATTGCACTATTAGTTAGTTAGTTTAATGTACTTTTAATAATTAAATTAGTATAGTTTATCGGAGTATAGGTTAAGTTAGTTCGGAGCTTACATATAATAATCATACGTAGTATATAGGAGTTCACAATTGGTGATTAACATTTGTTATGAACGTTAGTATAGAGAGGCTAATTGTGATATATATATATTAACATGTGTTTAACATAATCGTAAGTAGTTACATTATTAGCAACTACATATACTAATCTATTTATAAGTGAGAATATGAATCGACGCTTCAAACGATTCATCAACGTGCAACTAAATTTAATTTTTTTTGAGATTTTTAGTAATATATAACTAATACTGATTTACTTGATCATTAAATGAACGATTTACCTAAAATTGAGAGCGAAATTGTGAAATTAAGAATATGAATATTATTCCCTACCGAGAATCGGTCGCCAATAACCCTAAACCCTAAACCCTAAACCCTAATATTCCCGACCGCAACCCGGTCGGGAATAGTTGTTAACGTTGTTATTCCCGACCGCGCCGCGGTCGGGAATAATAATAACCGTTGTTATTCCCGACCGCATAGCGGTCGGGAATAACTGTCAGCCCCCCTATAAATACCCCTCCCTATTCCACTTGAGAAATCATTCCAGCATTCATCCCTTGTTAAGGTATATACGATTTCCTCTTGTTTTAACTATTTTTGTTAGTTTTTGTCAATGAAGATCGTTTTTATTAACTTTTTTTAATGTTTCTTTGTTTTAGATATTGCGGTAATTGCAACGCGGGGCGTGTGTTTGCAAAGAATACTTGATCTAAGTATTTTCTACGCGACAACAAGTAAGTATTAATTTCCTTGGCCTCGTCGTACTCGAGTTTTAAAATTTTTCTATAAATGATAAATATATTGATTGGTGAAATTAATTGTAACAATTTGTTTTTAATTTTCTTATATTAGAAATGGATTATCGTCCCGATAGATCTTGGATGTACGATAGGATAGATAGTAACACTGGTTATTTGAATCAACATTACGTGGTTGGGGTTCGTGAATTCATACAATATGCATCACAACAGACAGATTACGTAGATCTAAGAAATCGTATTAGGTGCCCGTGCCAGAGATGCCACAATTTAAAGTTTTTGGATCGAAACGTAGTACGGGATCATCTTCATAAGTGGGGGTTTGTGTATCAATATTGGATATGGGTGTTGCATGGAGAGATGGCGAGCGAGGCAGCTACATCATATGTACATGAATCACCGTCTGCTAGTATTCACGTTGATAGTCCGGTTCATGCCGATACTTCGTTTAGAGAATTGGTTGTGGATGCATATGGGGGTCGATTTGTTGAGGGAGAGGTGCGCAACGAAGATCCAAGTCCCGAGGCAAAGGAGTTCTACAAATTGATGCAGATGGGAGACATAAAAATGAACAGTAAGAAGTCGAAGACTATGCTCCAGTGGTTTGCCGAGTTCTTAACTACCAAGACGATGCACAAAGTAGTTAATGTCGCTTGCGAAAAGTACTTAAGTTTGTCTAAAGATATTATGGACCCAGAGATTGAGGAAATGCTACCGAATACGGTTCCAGGCATGAATAAGATGCTCGCGGGTTTGGGTTTAGGGTACGAAAAGATCGACGTATGTTGGAATTTTTGTTTCTTGTACTACGGCGATAATGCCAACAAGGATCTCACATCGTGTCCGATATGCAAGACCGATAGGTACGAGGCTGGTAGAAAGTCCAGGATCGCAAGGAAGAAATTGCGGTACTTCCCCCTAGGCCCTCGATTACAGAGGTTGTTTTATACTGTAGGCACTTCGAGACATATGACTTGGCATTTGAAGTGTCGAGAGTCAACAGATAGAATGATTCACCCAGCTGCAGGCGAGGCGTGGAGACATTTTGATCGTACGTATCCGGACTTCGCAGCAGAGCCTAGAAATGTCCGACTCGGCCTATGTACTGATGGGTTCACACCGTTTGGGCCATCTGGGAAGAACTACTCATGTTGGCCCGTGTTTGTTACCCCTTATAACCTTCCGCCGGATTTATGCATGCGACCGGAGTTCATTTTTCTGAGCCTTATTATACCCGGTCTAAAGAGTCCTGGAAAGAACTTGGATCTTTTGCTGAGACCGTTGATTGATGAGTTGAATGATTTGTGGAGTAATGGTTTGTGGACATATGACAGCTCACGAAAGGAGAACTTCCAAATGCGAGCGACCCTAATGTGGACTATTAGCGATTTTCCTGCTTACGGAATGTTGTCCCAGTGGAGCACGCACGGTAGGCTGGCGTGCCCTTATTGCATGGGTGAGACAGATTCTTTTACATTAAAGCATGGAGGAAAAGCCTCGTGGTTCGATTGTCATCGTCGGTTTCTACCAGAGGGTCATAAATGGAGGTACAACAAGAAGGATTTCTACAAGGGTATGGAGGTCCTTGATGCGCCCATTCCAAGGAAGACAGGAGCGCAGATGAGGGCAATTGTGGACAGGCTACGATCGGTTAGATTTGGGGCAAACTCCACAAAGCTTCCAGGCTTTAACACAACTCATAACTGGTGTCGTCGAAGCATCTTTTGGGAACTACCATATTGGTCCACGAACTTGATTTGCCACAATCTAGATGTGATGCATTGTGAGAAGAACTTTTTTGAGAACATCATCAACACGGTGTTGGACGATGCGAAGTTGAAGGACAACATTAAGTCGAGGCACGATCTTAAGTTGTTGACCAACCGTAAAGAATTGTTCTTGCAACCCAGTGGCAGAGGAAGTGAGTACATAAAGCCAAAGGCAAAATATTGTCTTACGAGGGATCAAAAGAACATGGTGCTTGATTGGCTGACCGAACTGAAGTTTCCTGATGGATATGCCTCGGACTTGGGACGATGTGTGCAAAAACAACAAGGAAAATTGTATGGATCCGATGCTACCAACTTCTATGGAACGTTGAAAGACATTATACATGTGGAATATTGGGGCAGAATCCGACCCCTATACATTGTCTTGTTCAAATGTGTTTGGTATGATATAATCGCAGGTACGCAGGAGCATTCAACGTACAAGTTGGTTGACATCAACCCAAGGCGTACCCTCAACACCAATGAGCCGTTTGTATTCGCTAACCAAGCAAAACAGGCGTACTATGTGCCCTATCCAAAAAAGACGACAGGGCGACCGGGACAGAGAGGATGGTTGGCCATATCAACTATTCCTGCCAGACACATAATCGATATGTCATCAGTTGCAGGATCAAAAGATGTCGAGGCAGGGATGCCGAACCAAGTTCTACAAGAGAATGCATCTGAAGGGTTTAAATTATGCGTGGACCTTTCCTCATTCAATATGAATATCCAATTGGCCAACGAGGGATTTGATGTGGTTGTCGAGGAGGCAGCAACGGAGGGCAACGAGGAAGATGAGGGCTATGAGGAAGAGGAGGGCAATGAGGAAGAGGAAGAGGAAGAGATAATGAGTGACTCAGATTCTGAGGATAGTATGGATGAATAGCATCGATTATGGTTTAGTAGGTCGAATTTTATTTTATAAAAAAAATTGATTCACGTTGTTTAATTTCATATTATATGCATAATTACCAATACTTAGATTAAACGAACAAATAATACACAACATAATTACAGAATAAATACGAAACTAGTTTAACATTACATAATTGGTCCAAGCATCAAACAAATTACATAAATACAAACAACTAACACAGTTTTCAATACTAAAATATCCCTAAAATAAATAAAACTACTACTACTCATAGTCCCCGTGATGAAATCCAAATGTATAAGGAGCTGTGGAGGGTCCAGCACCATCATCACCATCACCGGCAAGATTGGCTGCATCACCACCGAGAGTGTCATCCACGGGGTCCTCATCGAGGTCATCCTCGTACTCATCATCATACATCGGGCAATCTGAAGCACCATGCGCAAAAGGATCAGGAGGGGGGTGGCGAGGAACGCTGGCCGGCTCGACGAGCTTCACGCATGAGTCCCCCTGTAGGCATGGGTCGAGATGGAGGAGTACCGCCAGTCTGGGTGATGTGCTGGGTCAAGAAATCTACCTGAGTAGCAAGCGCGTCAATCTTCGCATCAACAACAGTCCTAATACGACGGTTCTCCCTCTCCAACGCCCTCGCATAATCATGTGTCATGTCTGGTAACTTCTTCGTCGAGAAACCAAACCGATCGTGACGTGCATCTGAAGGGAGACCCGCAGCCTTCCCCTTCTTCAATCCTCCTATCGCCTGAGTCCACAACTCCTGATCTAGCGGTGGCCACGTAGAACGATCTGCCTCGTACCTCTCGGTCATAAGGCCCATGTACTCCTCCTGTTAATTTTGTCATAATTGTTAGTACGTAATTAAGGAAGACATATATTAATACAGTAATCAAAGAATGTTATACAAGTTAAATACTTACATAGATAGCCCTATACTTGGGGTGAACCCAAACGCGGCGACGCGGAGCTCCCTCTGGCAGACCACTAGGCACATGTGTGTGCTGATAACGATATGCCTCATCGTGCCGAGGTGGAGGGGCCCCTGGAGGTCTAGAAGCAACCTGCATATTGATATACATTTGTTATTTTAGATATTTAAATTTAAGACAATAATATTATTCGTATAGAAACTCTATTTAATAAGACATACCATCCTACGTCGAATCTCCGTGTAGCTCTGGGACCCACTAGCATGAGTAGCTCGTGCAGGACGATCAGGGTCTGGTAGCTCTCCCGATCGCCTGTTCTTCTGGCCTGCCGTGGATTTCTTCGCATGGTCCTCCGACTCCCAATGCGTCACGAACATCCTCTCTAACTTGTCGCTCATCCAACTGTTCTTCGGACGCGACGCCCACCTCGGATCATGGAGCCTGTCGTAATAGTTCTTCTTTGCATTGTGCACGGTTTCCTTGTAACACTTCTTAGCCTTCGCATCGTATGCGGAATGTGCACGAAGCATGTCATCCGGATGAATGTAGTATATGCTCTACAATTAAATAAGGTTTTAATTAAGGTTTCGTTAAATAAAAATCTTACCATTTATATATATAATTAGTAAACTTTCTAAATCTCACCTTAAACTTAGCCCACATATGTCCCTGGACTGTCGGATCGAGCTCGGTGTATGAAGGAACCATCGTCTTCATAAACTCCCTAATGATCGAGGTAATCGTCGTCGATATCTTTCTCCCATCCATAAATACGCTGTGCTCATCCAGCTGGATCCTACGACGGGCTGTACGGTCAGCCGGAACCTGCGGCCCTCTCGATACACCTCGGCCCGGTCTCTGCTGCGTCGCTGAAGATGGTCCTACACCAGCAACGTCTGCAGGGGAAGAAGTACTAGGACCCGCCGGTGTAGACTCTATAGAACGTGACCTAGGTGCCGTAGGCCTCGATGATGACGGTGGCCTCGATGAAGACGATGGCCTAGATGATGACGATGGTGTCGATGCTACGTGATCATCATCTAGGCGAAATGGTATTACTAGATCTGGTGGAGTACCGCCGCTCGATCCGATACCCCTATGTGGATGTGAAGAAGTAGGGGAGTCGCCAAGATCGGTATCAGGTGCATCGACAAGAGCGGGTGGTGCACCGCCATAATGAATGATCCGTAGACGAGGACCTAGCCTCGGTGGACTAGTCGTAGGTGGAGTACTCGATGGAGTGCTCGATGGACCACTACGCCCTCTCTTCGAGGGCTGGCCACGATCGCTATCACGGGACGACATGTCGTCGAGGAGGAGTGCTACGAACTAAGTAAAAGCATCTAAGTTAGAATTTTTCTAATTGTAGAGATGACCTAAGTTTAATCAATACTGAGTTATTCCTAAAGGTATAAATATTTCCCAAAGCCCAACAATTTACAAATTAAATCCTAACAATTTCTACAATATCTAATAATTCATATTAAAGCATTAAATATAACATTAATAATTAATAATAAAACATTAAATATAACATAAATAACTCCATAATTAACGTCCAAATAAATAAATTAACACATATAAAAATCATATATAGTTTTCCTAAATTCATAAATAATTACTAAACTGTAACATTTCGTAAAGCCTAACAGTTCCTAAATGTATAAATAATTACTAAAATCATAAAACTATAACATTTCCTAAAGGCATAAATAATTACTAAAATCATACAACTATAACATTTCCTAAAATCTAACAATTCCTAAAGACATAAAAGTCTAACATTTCCCAAAACCTAACAATTCCTAAAGGCATTTCCTAATTAAAACTATACTATTTCCTAAAGCCTAACGATTCCTAAAGGCATAAAAATCTAATATTTTTCCAAAGCCTAACAATAGCTAAAGGCATTTCTTAATTAAATCCTAACAATCTCTACAATATCTAACAATTAAACATAAAAAATAAATATTAAAACATTAAATATAACCTACAAAACAAGAAAAAGCAAAAAAATTTACCGATTTTGAAGTGCCGACGGAACTGCGGTAGCGAAAGGCTGATCGGCGGTCGGCAATAATAGGGGGAGAGAGAAATATTTTGGGTGAAAATGAAAGAGGAGGAGGGAGGTATTTATAGAAATACCTCCCTCTTTCCCGACCGCAATGCGGTCGGGAACTCTCGGCCCAGCTGCGCGGCCCAGCTGGGCCAAGATTAGGGCAACACTCTGGGCGGGAAATTTCCCGCCCAGAGTGTTCCCGACCGCAATGCGGTCGGGAATGGTTTTTTGCAAAATGCCGACCGGATTGCGGTCGGGAAAAGTTTTTTCGACCGCAATGCAGTCGGTAATGCTCCCGACCGAATTCCGGTCGGGATTTTACGGTCGGGAAAGGGCGAAAAATCTTGTAGTGAAAATAGAAAAGAAAAACTCTCCATACACATACGGCTGCTATTACTTCATCGAGGGATTATCCTATACCATGTGTAAATATATATATATATATATATAAATATATATATATATATAAAATAAAATTTATCTTTGGCTACATATAAAAATGAGTTCATAAAATAGAAAAGAAAAACTCTCCATACACCACTAATGTATACGGCTGCTAATTACTTCCTCGAGGGATTATCCTACCATAGCAATGTAATCATTGCACGCATTGCTCTCGATCGGTTCTTGAATCGTGCTTCGCCTTTAGTAATTAATGACATACATAGACAACATTCACACTAGACCCCACTTTAAGTAATTAAGTACACGAGCAAAACACAATTATATTACGTCACTCAGAATTTCAGTTCCTAGCTCGAGGAAATAATATAGACTGAGCAAAATTCTTTAATTAGAGCCAAAAAAAATCTCTAATAAACCCTTTGTGCATTAATTATCTAACTTTGTTTTCCTTCATTGATGCATTCAATAATCATGGAGTATTTGGGAATTTAGAATAATCATTTGATTTGTCTAAAACCAAAATTTAAATAAAGAAATTCAAGACCCCAACATAGTAAAATTTGAAGATTATAAGAGTAAATATAAACTTCTTAAGAAAGATGATAAATTTGTTTCTACGTATCTATGTTAGGGGCAAAAAGGAAATCTCAATCAACATTAATATGTAGTCAATTTTTTGTTACTAAGTAGGAAATAATGAAAGAAAATGAATTAGCTAGGAGATTTACAAACGGTAAAATAGTAAACAATATACAAAATTCATAGATTTAGCTCTGAATATATCATTTCCCTTAACTGAATTTTGAAAAATTAAAGGTCGTTTTGTTTAATATTACTTGAAGTCTTACCGTTGTCAAACTATTTAACTACCAAAAATTAGATGAAATAATTCATCAAAGAACCTTTTATTAGTTTGCAACTGTTTTGGTATGAACGGGCCAACAAAGTACTATGCGCAAACTTTTTTTTTTAGGTTATTGGCTACTGCCGAGCGATAGCTGTGACCTTGAGGTCATTGGCAATTGCCTGGCGGTCGCCAAATGTGACGACCGCCCGACGGTGGTAAGGGGTAGTTGCTAAAGCCACCTTTAATTTATCTTATCTTTTTAGTTGGGTTTGTCTAAAAAAATAAAAGGTTGGAGTATAAGAAATACTCCCAAAGTGCAAAACAATAAATTACAATGAGCAAATAAATAATTGAAGGCTTAGTTCTTATCAAAAATAAATAATTTAAAGCTAGAATTTTGTAATTTAGATCTGTGTTCCATTAAAAATAAAAACTATAGGTAGTCCAACATATTGTCAAAGATTTTGTTCTTACGCGAGTTATGGCTAAAAAACAAAGAGAAGTTCATTCTCCACAGTAAACTCTCAAGTGCATATTCCTATCCTAAATTTCCGTTTCTATACATGTGAATTTAACTCTACCGACGTAAACAAGCACTTTAATTTCTTCTGAAGACAAAAAGGGGAAAATAACCTTTCTTTTTCTCATTACTTGTTATCATGTCTTTAATTTATTTTTTAGAAGTAAACATAACAAGACCCGGAAATTAGTTCACTTATGCTTCTATATCATGAGTTATCGTAATTATGAAAAGGCAGAATATTATTGTGTTCTCATTTAATATATGACGTTTACAATTACAGTGGATCAGATAGTTGCTCAAAAAATATACATCACAACTTTAAAATATATGCTAGCTGTAAATGATTTGTATACGGCACGTTCACTTCAGTTTTGTTTATTTACTTACTTTAAGTATAATGAAGAAACTTATATTTTACTTGTAAACATCCATAAATTTTATTTTGCCAAAAAGAAAAGTTTTTTAAAAGTTGTAAACACCTCCGTATATAAACGGCGGGGATTATTTCCTTGAAGGATTTTCCTACTATAGCAAGAGAACTCTTCAACTCATTCCATTCATAACTTGACCGTTGGACCTTAAGTAATTAAGTACACTAACAAAATATAATTAATTAAGGCTCATGATGTAGCTAGAAAAGAGTTACTGATTTGTCATCTCTACGAAAAGCTTAAGCACGTGAGGATGTAAATCTTTGTTACGCCTGTCAACGTGATACTTTTTTGTAATTGGGAGGCGGTGGGATTCAAACCTATAACCTTTTTGGCTAGACTCTGATACCATATTTGTTAACCCTATTTTCCTTCACGGTGCTTTCAAAAGCATCATGAACACCTACCCCAGTATCGGTAGCCTTAAATGTTGCACCTGATACCGGTAAAATGGTACCTCCACTATTTTCTCGAATCACGATAGGCAATTCGTAGGGTACAGGTCCCACGCGAGGTATCAGAAGCTTTAAATAACTTCACGAATACCCCATAGGGACACGATACCCTATCAGTTACCTCATCAAGATACGATACCCCATAACAGGAACATCAGCCCCTCTTGATTCACGGTAGGACCACTATCTCCCAAACAAAACGAAGTCTCCCTCCCTACATGAAGGTATCGAAACCCATTGGCGGTAAGACCATAAGGAGTGTCAGCACCTATCAGGCAATTGTCAAGACCCGAGTAACCTAACTTACCTCTACAACCATGCACACGACACTTGTCATAAAATATATATGCATTACTGCCACTTGTATATGAATTCTCTCCTATATATTGAGGGGGATATGATGAATAAAAGGACGGGCACTTCGTGAACCACCCAAGAGGTACATATTATTCTTCAAATTCAGGCAATGTGTTAACAAAATGTCACTGTCTATGGGAATGCCATGAGACATTGCATTTGAGTGCATTTGAAGAATTTATGTTATTATATTATGGATAGTCCCGTAACCGGAAGTAATTTGTGGGATCATCAGGAACATATTGAGGAGGAGCCATCGATAACCCCCTATCCGTCCCAAACGAAAGGGAGGGATTTCATAAATATTCCCCGATCCGTGTTTGCGTGTCTTTTAGAAGGTGTCACTCGAAGGCATGGACCAGATACAACACATCACTGTGAAGACCTCCCCTAGCGTTACTATCAGAAGCGATATGGTTCAGAAGAATATGAGTCCCGTGTAAGACCAAATCTTCACTGAGCTCCCCAATATCACCATACCCCTTCTCAGGATCAAGGGCCAATAATTTACTATAGGGACAACCATGAGAGAGGACAATGGGATTACGAAAGAGCAAGGACTTCTTATTCTCGGGACCATCAACTACCTCTAGCACCTATAGGAGTGGATGATTTCTTGTGGGATATGGTCAATAGTTTGCGCAGGGAAATGACGAATATAAAGAAAAATATAACACTCGTGGAAAAACCTATGTATCATGGCTCTCCTTTCGTCCCAGAAATCGCCCAAGCCCTGAACCCCTCAAGAATGCGACCAAGTAACCTTCTCCTGTACACGGGTGATAATGATGGGAGAGATCCGCAAGACCATATACACCAATACATAGCAACCATGGATTTGGCGTCGGCGCCGGACCTTAGCGGGTAGAGCGTACGCTTGGTTCTCTCAGTTACCCCCTGGTACGATATTACAACAATTTACTTACAATAGGAGATAGCCTAAATCCGCTAGCCATCTATTTACTGTCAAGCAAAGGAAAGAAGAATTCCTGAGGGATTACTTGAAGCGCTTCTCGGATGAAGCCTTAGATGTCCAAAACACTAATCCTTCCATAGTGGCGGATATTCTAACTCATGGGCTCAGAACAGGGGATTTTTTCCAATACCTTATAGGAAACCAGGTTAAATATATGAACGAGCGCATGCAAAAGGCAGAGCCTTATATCATCATGGAAGAAGCTGAAAACTCCAAGATTCGAACGCAGAATAAGTCTAAAGATAGGGCAAAGGAAGAAAAATTGCCCTCCTAGCAAAGGGATGATGGACATGTGGTAAAATGACATATATGGCCCATGCCAGTACCCCCCGTAATGATCACCCTTGTCGAGGTGATGAACATGATGAGGGGAAGCAACAACCTGCAGTGGCCATTACTCGTTAAAAAGTTTTATAAGAAAAATGAGACAAGTAAGTTCTGTAAGTACCATAAAGCGTATGGGCATATTACTGATGCCTGCACCACCTAAAGGAACAAGATACACCGGCTATTAAATGCCGGCTACTTGGGAAACTATTTGAAAGAAAATAACCAATGGGCTCCCAAGTCTAATGTTTGGAATAGAACTCGATTGAAGGAGACGACGGAGGAAGGCGGCCCTAGTACTAAGTATCGAGAGGAAACTTCCCACCATGGATTACCTCACCTCCGAAATCATAAGAAGATAACCCCCCCCCCCCTCGGGTAGAACGATATATATGATTGAAGAAGGGGATATTTCAGTAATACCCTCAGGGAAAAAGAAGAATTATCTAAATGAGGGTCGGTGCATCTAACAGAGACCACCAATCTGTTCAATACAAGGGGCAAAGTTGCCCCCATCACCTTTGGTTCAGATTTAAAAGGCATAGTATATCCCTACGAAGATCCGTTGGTGATAGAGGCCACCATCTTCGGTATCGAGATTCAAGGCATCGTAATCGATACAGGGATTTTGGTGGACGTTCTCTTCCTACTGACATACTTCGCAATAGGATTGAAAAAATAATGCCTAAAATCGGCCGAAGTCCCTTTAGTAGGCTTATCGGGAGAATCTTATCGTACGTTGGGAACTATAACTCTGCCTATGTCTTGGGGAGAAGGCGCCCTGACGGGGAATGGAGCATACCAAGTTTTAGGTAGTAGAAGCGTCGTCTCAAACTTAAAATGCTATATGCGGCGACCATGTATACGGACGTTTGAGGCAATTCCTTCCATACTTCACCTCAAGGTGAAGTTTCCTACGTAATCGAGGATAGGAGAAGTTAGAGGTAGCCATGTCGAATGAATGCAATCCCCTCGGAGAATGGCGAGGATGCTACTATGCCCGTTAAAAAATACAAGTTGGAAGAGGAGTTAAAAGTACAACATGTGGAGGAACTAAAGATGGTAGAAATTGTAAAAGGGGACCAATGAAAAACTGTCAAGGTGGGAACTGAGATGAATTCCGAGACATAGTACGAAGTGGTTGCCGCCTTCAAACAATTTCACCACCTTTTCGCTTGGGAATGAGGACGCCCGAGTAAATTCAGCGATCAGGTTTGCCAGCACTTCTCGAATGTTATGATAGGGGCCAAATCGGTTCAACAAAAGAAGAGAAACATGGGACCATAAAGGAACATGATCATACGGTTCGAGATATACTTAACCTATAGTAGATTAGGGAAGTCAGGTATCCCGAGTGGCTAGCCAATGTAGTCCTTGTCCCCAAAACAGGGGGAAGGTGGCGGATGTGCGTCGACTTCGCCAAATTGAACGATGTCTGCCCGAAGGTTTGTTATCCTCTACCCAATATAGACCAATTGGTTGACTCCACAATAGGTTACGCACTACTATCCACGATGGATGGGGACTAGGGTATAACCAAATCCCGATGGCAATCATAAATCAAAATAAGACCAATTTCATCTGCGATGTGGGCACCTTCTACTACATGGTAATGTCGTTTGGCCTTTCGGCCTGGTGAACCTCATGTTTGCGTGATTGATTGGGAAATTGATGGAGGTATACTTTGATGTTATGATCCTCAAGAGTCCCCGAGAAAAAGATCATTCGGAGGACATACACAAAGCGTTGTCGATTATGGACAAGTTCGAAATGAAGATTAATCCTCGAAAGTGTTCCTTCGGTATCAAGGGGAAAGTTCTTAGGATTCATGGTGACGGAGAAGGGAATAGAGGTAAACACTGAGAACGCTAAAGGTGTCATAGATATGCCTACCCCCAAGACTATCAAAGAATCCAATAGTTAACTGGGAGGATGATGTCCTTGAGCAAGTTCATCTCTAAATCAGCCGACAATGGGGCTTCCCTTCTTTAAGATGTTAAGGAACATTAAGCCCTTCTATTGGACCGAGTAGTACGAGGAAGCCCTTACCAAGCTAAAAAGCTACTTAGTATGCCCTCTGCTATTGGTAAAGCTCATACCTCAAGAGGAACTACCGTCTACTATGTTAGCAAAACGCTACAAGGGGAAGAAGGTAGATGTGCAGAGACTGAAAAACTGGTGAAAAACCATATTTCCTCTCTCATCCTGTCACCATGATAACTAAACATCCCCTACGCACTATTCTTAATAAACTCGAGACCTCATAATGACTGGTAAAGTGGGTCGTAGAACTCATAGAATACAATATATCATATGCCCACATGCCTTCAATCAAAGCCAAGTGTTGGCCGATTTTGTCACGGAAATGGCGGGTATGGAAGAAATTCAAAACCCGCCCTTATGGAATGTGTTTGTGGATGGATCCTCCACGACAACACACATAGGGTCAAGGATAGTACTAGCCAACACTGAAGTGGAAGAGGAAGTACTGTACTTTTCCGTCAGGCTCGACTATCCCCTGTCCCATAATGAAGCAGAGTACGAAGCCCTTTTAATAGGGATGAGGCTGGCACAAGAAGGGCGAATCAGGAAGGTGTTAGTTCATAGCGATTCACAGCTAATTGTGCAGCAAGTTAACGGTTCCTACGAAACCAAAGAAGAAACAATGCAGGACTATGTCCAAATAGTCCATTGGAGGTAAACTGGGTTTGAAAGGTGCGAGATAGTCCAAATCCCCCGCTCCGACGATCAAGAAGCAGATGCCTTATCCAAAATAGCCTCCCAAACACCCACAATATACACTCACCGTATCACCCTTCTTCGGGCATTGGAATTAGAGAAGTTCAAAGCCGAAGAGGTGAATACCTTAGTGAACCCAACTGGGGAGGACTAGATGGCCACGATTATAGCATACCTAAGGCACCCGGAAGAATATTCTGCGAGCAAGTCAGAACAACAGTTGATGGCACAAAAAATGGCCCAATACTTCCTACACGATGACATCTTGTTTCGCAGGTCTTACTCCAACCCCCACGCGAGACGCCTTAACAAGGCAGAAGCAGAACAAGTTATTAGAGAGGTTTACGAGGGAACTTGCGGGAGCCACACAGGGGGACAAAGCATGGCCGGACGCATTAGTTTTCTAGGGCTATTATTGGCCTACGATGACCCAAGACTATAAAAACATGCCAAGTGGTGCAAGTCATGCCAAGCCTATGCCCCTTGAATCCATCAACCCACGACGCCTTGGATATCCGGCCCAAACCCTTGCCCTTTTGCAAAATGGGGAATCGATATCGTGGGACCTCTAATCCCTGACGCAGGCCAGAAGAAGTTTTTGCTAGTAGCACTTGACTATTTCACCAAATAGGTGGAAGCCGTACGCTTGGCTAAGATTATTACCAGAGCGGTTATTAATTTCACGTGGAGGTATATAATATGCCATTTCGATATCCCCTGATACCTTGTTAGTGATAATGGGCTTTAGTTCACAAGCCGAGAGTAAGAAGATTGGTGCGACCAGTGGGAAATGAAGTATCGCTTCACATCTGTGGGATATCCCCAAGCTAATGGCCAAGTGGAAATAACTAACCAAACTAGCCAAGTGGAAAGCAAGATTGAATTTGCATAAAGCTAAGTGGTTGGAGGAAGACCCTGACATCTTGTGAGCCTATAGGATCACTCAAAGGATAGCCGCACGAGAAACCCCATACTGTCTAACCTATGGCAGCAAAGCAGTGATACCCCCGAGGTTGTAGTGGAAAGCTGGCAAGTTAAAGAATACGAAGAAGTGGACAATAACTTCAATTTGGCCTTAGCCCTAGACCTATTGGAAGAATAGAGAGCCCGAGCGGCTATCCGAATGGAGCAATACAAAGCACGCATGGCCCAATACTACAACGCCAAAGTGCGAGCCAGAACCTTCCAAGTGGGAGATCTGGCATTCAAGAGAGCCGAACCTCCAAAAATTATAGGGAAGCTTCAACCCAAATGGGAAGGACCTCGAAGGGGAAGCGTTCCACAACACCTGGAACACATATAACCTCATAATATACTACACCTAATGTAATTATACTCCGTGCGAAAGCATACCCCATTGTACATAAATAAAATACTTTTTAAGGTAGATGAACTTTACATTGTCAAGGGGAAAACAGGGTTGCTATTACAAAATTGCGGTCTCGAGAGGGACCACAAGCAACCTTACCTTATGATATCATCTATCTACAAACAAAAACAATCGTTGGAGACTACCAAAGCCATCTCTACACACACTTATATACATGAGTAAGCACACTAAAACAAGGAAATAAAAACTATCATAAGGGATCTAAAGATTCTCCGCCTGATTCTTTCCCTCCCAAATCAAACGGCGTCGCTGATATGGAGTCAGATTCATAGGATCAACAACATCTATGGAAGGCACGATAAAATCCTTAGAGGTTCGTATGACTTTAGTAGGGGGAGCCGGTGGAAGGTCGGAAACACCTGCACAATGTTCAAGTCAGAAATGATGATGGTCACAGAAAACTTGGGTAAAGGATGCATGGCCTCTTGACATAGCCTATACCCAAGAAGAACCATATCGCGAAACTCCCCTCGGCGAGACTATCGAAGAGGAGAGGAAGTGGATATGTCCATTACAACATGAGCACGAGCAACTACTAAAGCTACTTTGTGCATCCTCGCCACTTCAGCCATCCTCTGATGGGCAACATCATTTTCTTCTAAAACCTGAGAAAACCTCCCCTCTAAAGTTCGGATCTGGTCTCAGAGGTCTCCGATTCTCTACTCTAAGCATAATAATCGAGCCCGTTCCAGCATGAGGCGGTGCTCCAAATTCCACGACTTCTCCAACTCATCTTTCATAGCTTTGTCATGAATGTCTTGCACAACCTTGTGGTTAGTTTCTAACTCTTCTATCTTATTATGAGCAATGGGGAGATCTCTCTCCAAATCGTCTCTATGGCAATATATCAGCACCATGTCAGATAGAACTTGATCTCTCCTAGAACCCACATCATTTATAATCATAAACAACATCGAAAGGGAAAGAATAATCAAGGCACGGATACATATAACGCGTAAAGGGAAATAATAGATAAATAAATAGATAACTAATCTATCTCACAACGCTCCTTGCAAGCTAGATCTTGTAGGGAAGACAATGGAAATGTCTTGAACAAGCACAATCCAACCTATTTAATAAACCGCTCAAGAAAGCATGGAAAAAGTTCACGTCCGGAGCTATCTGAGGGGAAACATCAACCCCTGATGGCGCCTCCTCACAATCACCTCTCGTGGTACGGGCTCCCTAACACGGAGGGGAGGGTGGACGTTCCAAAACCACGTTTACAATATTCTGACTAGAGGGAGGAATTGAAATGCTCACAGGGGCAACACTTTCCCCGAAGGATGAAGGACCAAAACTCGCAGGC
The DNA here is from genome assembly GCA_948329865.1 of Linaria vulgaris. Lineage (NCBI taxonomy): Eukaryota > Viridiplantae > Streptophyta > Magnoliopsida > Lamiales > Plantaginaceae > Linaria > Linaria vulgaris. The sequence continues at coordinate 7,109,680 of OX415251.1, forward strand.
AGAACTAGAGTGGAAACCACAACAGAAGTCGATACCACCAGAACCCCTCGAAGAGAGGAATCACTCACCTCGGTGGGGAAAAGCCCATGGGTCTGGGAGGAGGATTCCCCACTGTTAACCCTAAAAAATAAATATAAGATTAACCAAAATGTTAACCCTAAAAATATGGATTAACCCAAGGATGATACTATCGTCACATATACTCCCGATGCCATACTGTATCCAGAGGGCCCACCGAGTGTCACAAACCCAAAGTCGTAAGAAATGACACCTGAAGAGCCACTTAAGCATCCCTTGGAAAGTCACGATGAATAAAGATAAGATATCCAAGCGGCATCGGAAAAGGAGTAAACCCCAATGGACCTGCGAGACTCCGCAATGCGCCAAGAGGGATCACAAGGAGCACCCTGAGTCCCCAAAAAATATGAAAACATCACCTCACTGAACAAACTAAAGACAATCAGCCCTCAAAACATATACCACAAATGAGGACATCACCCTATCGAAGCCAACTATCCATCGAAGCACATATTACGAAGAGCAAAACACAAGAACGACGCCCTATCGGAGTTGACCACCTATCAGAGTTCACCACCTATTGGAATTGACCACCTACCGGAGTATACATCACAAAGACTAAAAAACAAGAATCGACCCCTATCGGGACTATAATGGCATCGAATGAATATCCAATCTCATGTATGAAGTTCTCTCAAAACGTCTAGCCTATCGGAGAAAAAGACCCAAGATTCAAGCTTATCGGAGCCTATGGAAAGTCATCGGAAGGGATAAAAGTTCATTCCTGTCAGCGCCTCGTAGGTGAAAAGCTTAAAGATAACATATATGTTATCTTCCCCACTACATTTCAACACTTGTAGTTTATTTAAACACATGCACATCAACACGTGTCCCTAAATATCTCTATAAAAGGGGAATCCTCCTTGTCAATTAGAGGGAGGAGGCAAAAACTACATATAAAAACACCTACAAGCAAGCTATACTTGAAAATTTAGTGAATAAAAAGAGGGATGTTTTCGTCATAAGCAAGCTTCTAAACCTTTGGATAGGGCATTCCAACCCTTATACTCTCGTTAATCCGATTGAAATAACAAACCTATTAACAAAATGGCGCCGTCTGTGGGAACGCTATAAAAGCTGTCCTCGAGTGTGTTCAGTAAATATTGTATATTATAGACAATTTATTTGAAAGCGAGAGTCTCTGGACCCACCAAGAAGATTCGAAAGTTACCCCATCGGTGCGTCGATCTGAGGAAAGAGATTTCATCAACGTCCCTTGGTCCGTCTTCGAGAGACTCGTGGAGGCCACAACTCGAAGAACTGAGAATCCCCTTAACATACCGTCCAAATCTCCTTATCGGATAAGTCGCCATTCGAAAAGAGACGAACCCCGTGTATGATGGAGTCCTACCCCTGACTTCTGGTACTGTGAACCCATGCGGGAGCCACATATATACTATAATAATGAAGAGGCTTCAAGGGCGGACCTATGGGAAGAAAGGCCATACCCCTCGGATTTCCCGGTGGGTGGAGACAGTACCCGATGGGGATTACTTGACAATCTACGCAAAGAGATGGGTGACATCAAGAAAACCATGGCCTGCAAGGAGGATCCGACATATAAGACATCTCCCTTTATTTTTGAGATTTCCTTAGCATCAATCCTTTCGGGGATACGGCCCGTCAATGTCTCTTGTACACTAGGGACACTGATGGAAGATATCCACAAGATCACATCCACCAATACTTGGCAGGGATGGACTTGTCCTCTACTCCCGACTATGCCCTATGTCGCGTGTTCCCTGTTAGCAATGAAGGGATGAACCTTTGCAAGGATACATAAAATGCTTCTCCGATGAAACCTTAGATGTCCCGAATATTAGGCCAACTATCTTAGCCGACATACTGACTCAAGGACTCCAAACATGAGACTTCTTCCGATACCTTATGGGAAATCATGTCACTGACATGAAAGAGCTTATGCAGAAGGCGAAGACTTACATCCTTATGGAGGAGGCAGAAAGCACGAAGAGGCGTATGGAAAACGATGACAACGAACACCACGAACGCGCCAAATGGGAGGCAAAAACCAAAGAAAAAGGGTAAAGAAAGGAAACCCCCCAACGCAAGGACGAAGGTGGCATGGTCAAGAAGTACCTTCGGCCCGTACCCTTGCCCCGATGACAATCTCTCCCGATGAAGTGCTCAATGTGATGAGAGGTAATAATGAATTACATTGGCCCTTACCAGCTAAGTTTCCTTACAAGGATAAAAACTCAGGGAAAGAATGCAAGTGCCAAAAAACCTATGGGCATACCACCGAGGAGTGCACCATTTTGAAGAGGGAAGTGCTCCGCCTCTTAGAGGCGGGACACTTGAAGAATTATATGAAGTAAAACAACCCCGATGAACCTAGACCGAACGTATGGAAGAGACTCCGAGAGGAGCAGGGAGAAGAAAAAGTGACCCCCCAATAGGCGGTCACGAGAGAAGACCGCAGGGCATCGGAGTTTACCTCCCCCCCTCCCCCCGAATCTTACAAAGACAACACCTCATCAAGGCAAACGATTAACATGATAGAGGGAGAGACATCTCGATGACACCCCAAGGTAAGAAGAAGAATTTTCTAAAGGAAGCAAGGCGAGTGGAACACGGAATCTCTGTGTGCTCTATTCAAGGAGCAAGGCTACCCAACATCACCTTCGGGCCCCAGGACTTGAAGGGTATAATCTATCCCCACGAGGACCCCTTAGTAATTGAAGCTACCATCCACGGATTTGGGATCCAACGAATCCTCATAGATACGGGTAGTTTTGTGGACGTCCTGTTCCTACCTACTTACCTGGCCATGGGATTGAAGAAGGAACAACTAGAGGTGGTTGAAGTCCCCCTAGTAGGGTTTTCAGGAGAAGCCTGTAATACCCTCAGAACCACAAGTCTTCCCATGTTGTGGGGGGAGGGGGCCTTTCGAAGAACAAAACCCACAAAATTCAGAGTGGTGGAGGCCTCATCAAGGACGTACAACGCCATTTGCAGACGGCCCTTTATCGGTCCACCCTTCACCTTAAGGTAAAATTCCCACATGCTCAGGTATTGGAGAAGTCCGAGGGAGCCAAGCCAAAGCCAGGGAGTGCCGCATGAATGCTATCCCTCCAAAAGAGGATGAACCCGCCCTCGAAAACAGCAAAAAGGTTTAAGACCTAAGAGATACGAGTTCAAACCGTGGAAGAACTAAAGATGGTAGAACTCGTAGAAGGAGAACCTGAGAAGGTGATTAAGATGGACACAAACATGGAGCCTAAATTGGAAGCCTGGTTAACTGCCATTCTAAAGCAATTTCACCATCGCATCGCATGGGAAAGTGGACCTCCTCGGTGAATTAGTAACAAGGTATGCCAACATTTTCTTAATATGAAGCATGGGGTTAAACCAATCCAGCAAAACAAGAGAAATATGGGACTTGAGCGCAATAAGATTATTCGATCGGAGATACAACGGCTCCTTAGCTTAAAATAAATTAGGGAAGTCATATACCTCGAATGGTCGGTTAACGTAGTCCTGGCCCCCAAACATGGAGGAAGATGGCGGATGTGTGTGGACTTTACAAATCTCAATGAAGCATGTCCAAAGGATTGCTATCCCCTGCCCAGCATAGACCATATGGTCGATTCCACCTTCGACTGCGCACTCTTGTCAATCCTAGAGGGTGATCAGGGATACAACCAAATCCTGATGGCCACGATCGATCAAGACAAAACTAGCTTTATCACCGACGCAGGTACTTTTTGCTATTTAGTTATGCCCTTTGGACATAAGAATGTCGGGGCTACTTACCAAAGATTGGTAAGCCTCATGTTTGCTGGACTCATCGGAAAATCGATAGAAGTCTATGTGGACAACACGGTCGTCAAAAGCCATGCAGCAGAAGATCACCCCAAGGGTCTGCAAAAGGCTCTAGCCATTATGGACAACTTCGGGATGAAGGTTAACCCAAGGAAGTGCTCTTTTGGCATTCGATGAAGAAAATTTATGGGTTTCATGGTCATAGAGAACGGAATTAAAGTTAACCCCAAAAAGTCAGAATTGTAGGGTTACCAACCCCGAAGATAGTGAAAGATGTCCAGAAGTTGGCCGATCGAATCGCCTCCTTGAGCCGGTTTATTTCTCTTCGGCGGAAAAAATACTCTCATTTTTCAAGATACTCCAAAATATCAAGGAATTCCAGTGGACCACACAGTGTGAAGAAGCTCTGAGAGAGCTAAAAGCGTTTCGTCTACTTGTCTGTCGGAGAGGAGGCCGTCAGCGAGGTATTGGTCAAAGAACAGGACATGGAGCATCACCCAGTTTACTATGTTAGCAAAACACTCCTCGGAGCAGAGACCAGGTATACCTTAACTGAAAGATTGTTTTAACCTTGATCACACCACATGGAAACTGCGTCCCTATTTCCTCTCCCATCCGATTACTGTGTTGACCAAACACCCTTTGCGGGTGATCCTCAATAAACCCGAGACATTGGAGATATTGATAAAATGGGCAATAGAGCTTACGGAGTATGATATTTCCTACGCCCCGAGACCCTGTATCAAAGCGCAAGTTATGGCGGACTTCGTGACAGAACTAACGGGCATCAGAGCCAAAGAGAAAGTGCCCATATGGCACGCCTACGTAGATGGCTCCGCTATCAGTACACACGGAGGAGCGGGAGTAGACCTAGTAAACAAAGAAGTTGAAGAAGAAATGCTCCACTTCGTGGTCAGAATTGATTACCCCCCATCCAATAATGAGGTCGGATATGAAGTCGTTATCATTGGGATGAGACTCACGCAAGAAGGTGGGATAAAGAGGATACTCATCCACATCGATTCTCAGCTAATTGTTCAGCAAATTAATGGCTCTTACGAAGCCAAAGAAGAAAGAATGCGAGATTGCCTTTGGGTGGTCCACCAGAGGCAGGGATGGTTCGATGAGTATAAAGTCGTCCAGATTCCCCGAGAGGAAAACTAGGAGTCGGACTCCTTGTCCAAGATGTCTACTCAAACGACCACCATTCAGACCCGAAGAATTACCTTTCTCCATGTAAGCGGGTTAGAGAAAGAAGAAAGCAAAGGATTAAACGCCACGGCGGACTCCCTGACGAGTTGGATATCTTCCATTAAAGCTTATCTACAAGATCCGGAAGGATACTCTGAGGACAAATTCGTACGGCGAGCTATGTCGAAGAAAACCATACGATACTTTCTCAAGGACGAGATACTATTTCGGAGAACTTACTCATGTCCTTATGTCCAATGCCTTAATGAGGTAGTGGCCCAACAAGTCCTATAAGAAATTCACGAAGGAACTTGTGGAAGTAATACCTGAGGCAAAAGCATGGATGTACGCTTGATTCAACAAGGCTACTACTGACCCACGATGGCTAGAGATTTCAAAGAACACGCCAAAAGGTGCAAACTTTGCCAAGCTTACGCCTCGCGAACTTACCAACCCGCGGCTCCATGGGAACCCAACCTAATATTGTGCCCATTTTTCCAAATGGGGTATCAATATAGTAGGACCACTCATCCCCCATTGCCGGATAAAAGAAATTCCTGCTGGTGGCAGTGGACTACTTCACCAAATGGGTGGAGGCAGAACCTCTAGCCCGAATCACCGCATGAGCGGTCATCAATTTTCTATAGAGGAATATTATGTGCCAATTTGGCATTCCTCGGAGCCTTGTGAGCGACAACGGGCTTCAGTTTACAAGCAAAGAGTTAGAAGATTGGTGTACCCATTGGGAAATCAAGCATCATTTCGCTTCGTTGGGATATCCCCAAGCGAACGGCCAAGTAGAAAGTACTAACCAAACCCTCCTTAAGAACATAAACGCTAGAATAGATTGGCATTACGCCAAATAGGTCGAGGAGATACCGGGCATTCTGTGGGCCTATCAAACAACGCAAAGAACGGCCACAGGCAAAACTCTTTATAGCCTAGCATATGGTAGCGAAGCCGACGTGCCCTCAGAAGTAGTAGTTGAAAGCTAGCAAGTCAGGGAGTATGAAGAAGCATCCAATAGCTCCAATTTAGCCCTCGCCCTTAATCTCCTCGAAGAAAGGAGAACATGAGCTGCCATCTGAATAGAGGAGTACAAGGCTCGGATGTCATGATATTACAATATTTGGGTAAAGTCTCAGACTTTTCAAGTTGGAGACCTAGTGCTAAAAAGAGTCAGAGCTTCCAAGCTTGAACCTCGTTGGGAAGGACCCTATAAAATATCGGGAATCGTTGGACCCGCAACCTACCAGCTTGCCAACTCCGAAGGCGCAACACTCCACAACACCTGGAACACCCTTAACCTTAGAAAGTACTATGCTTAATGTAAAGCAGAAGTTTTTACATAAATAAAAGTTGTTTATATATGGATGGTTCTTGTAAAACAATGGGGAAAATATTATTGCACGACAAAATGATGACACTATACATAGTCCTCTCAGCAACCGAATCCCAATAGGTCATCTATTACAAACAATAAACTCTCATCTCATAGGTATATTAGACTACATCCTATACAAAAGTCCTTATACCACTAAATCACCCTTACATACCCTAAGCCTCCTCAATCGGACACTTTCCCTCTCAAATAAGGCGACAAAGCTGCTTCTCAAACAAGGCTACATGATCATCAATCACCACAGTCGGAACCACAAAGTCCTCAGAAACCGATGGGTGAACTTGTGTAAAAACCTGACGAAGACTGAGCTCGGGGATTGCCAGCCGCGAAGGAAACCCTGGCAGAGCTTGAATAGCATCCTAGCACAGTCGATACCCGATGCGGTGTAAGTCAAGCATCTCTCCTTGAAAAGACTCACAAAGGTCAGAGGGACCTGCAATGTCTAAAACTACCTGGACTCGATCCATAATTATGGTCACCTCGTGGACGCGAGTCATCTCCAGTACTCTTTGATTCACCGCCTCCCTTGTGACGCTCAACAAATGCTCATCAAAAGATCGAATTGGTCCCTCAGGTCTCCAATCCTCTCGTCCAAACCCAACACCCGTGCCTTCTCTAACGCCAACCAGCGTTCCCATTCCCACGATTTGTTCTTCTCACTTTGTATCATCCTCTCGTAAACCTCCTGAGTGGCCTCATGATCCATTTTCAGTCAAAGAATCTCCTCATGGGCCTTCAACACATCCCTCTCCAGCTCGTCCCGATAACGGTATACTAAGCCAGTATCTGAAGGGAAGCCCTCTCGGGAGCTGATGGCATTCAGCACCATATAAATCTGCACGAATCAAACCTATTACCACAACAAAGGTATAAAGGTTAGTACTAGGAAAAATGAACGGATAGATACTATACCTTGTATAAGTCTTTATAGGCTATGTGTTGAAGGCTGGATAGAGGAAGAGTCCTCATCAACTCGCAATCAAGCATGTTCAATAAACCGCTCAAATAGTTCTGGCTAAATCAGCAGCCAAAGTAGACAAATGAACGGAACCAACCCCCCCCCCCCACCGAGGGGCTGAGACCCCGTGGGGATTGGATTTCACTCGAAGGGCAAAGAGCCCTCGCGATCGAGACCCTCTTCGACGGGATGAGACCTCCCAGGAGTAGGAGAAGGAAGTCTCTCCTCTACCACATTAATCACGTCAAAATCATCTCCCTTTGGAGAAGACCGCGACACAAAGGCCGGCGTAGATGGATTTGTCCGAGAAATAGCGGCTATCGGATCCTCCACCATAACAGGAGCAAAAACAATTATCGGGGGTGGGGGTGGGGGGGCTAGGATAGGCGAAGCCCTCTGATCCCTATCCTCCGAAAGACTTGTCACCGACTCAAAGTCCGACTGATAGGAGCCCCCGCCCTCCGAAAAGGCATACCCGTCGTGCGGTATTGGCCCCAAGAAAGCCTTATCGAAAGGCTTGATGGCAAGCATTTCCATCTCCGCACCTATTAGATGCATAAGCATAAACTCAAAGTATCGAGGAGTACCCTAAACAGGAAAGGAGAAAAAGAACTTACGAAAAGAGAAGTTATTGTGTAGAGGCTAATGAGTGAGATTAAATATCTTCACCCCCTCCTGAAGACCCGCAAGTATCAAGGACTCGGGAAGCTCCAACAAGCCGTTGATATCATAAGTGCCCGAGAACAACCCGAAATCGGACAAGACCTCCCAATCCCTCACCAATGTCTCTGGGTTGGGGACGATATATCCTAAACCCCATCAGAGAGGCACTCCCCGCAAACTAGATCTGAAACCCCATCGAACGAACAAAAAAGAACCTCAGCCTCGAATCACCTCGATGAGAATGGTGACTGGAGACATGCGTAGAGGCTCTACTATTGTCTCGATAGGCCAGGCTAAAAAAGAAAGGGCTACCCGAACAAGGGCGCAAGATGAATATTCCCCCCACCAAATAGGAAGACATCAAGAGGTTTAAAAGCCCACAACAAAGAATATACCCTACCAAGTGATGATAGGAATTAGGCGTCAATTAGCTAGGGCTAATCTGCCAGTATGGGAAGAGACCCTGAAGAAAGAGATGGAAAAACACCTGCATCCCATAGCGCATCTGCTCACAATAAACGGTTAAGTAACACGAAGGGGGATCATACGCCATCCTATCGGGCTGCGATATAACAACGTCGTATTTATCAAAATCCAAGGTATACTCGGCAAAGAGGGTCATAATAGATTCTCTATACTCAGTACTCACGGCATACCCTACACGCCATCGGTCCATCAGCCTTGAAGTACTCAAAGGAAGCATATTGAACGCCAAGGAGCGGTCAGCCGGGGAATAAGGATCTCAGCTCTTAAACACCTCCCTAATATGGTCTATCCGCCTGAAGCCCGCATGCGAAGGCCCCGATACAGCCCTTACCGAACAACTCTTTACGAGGGAAGCCGAACCCTCATCGACCCTATCTCTCGGCACATGAGACAAACTCTCGGAGGAGGCATGACGTACGCCTAACCGCAATGAAAGATTCCGACCTAAGTTATGAGAAGAATTCCTCGAGGAAACATAGCCACCCCGCCTATAGTGTGGAGGCATCATCTTACCGAGTAAGTCCCTTAATAGTTTTTTACACTTAGTTTAAAAACTAAACGAGAGAAAAACAAAAACAAAAAAGACGAAGTCTAACTTTGCGAAAAAGGAGTAAACTACTCAGCACAATATCAGGAGAGAATTTTTGAAAAGTAAGTGTGAGAATATTCAATAAACTCCAAACATATATATTCTCTCGGACATTCCCCTTCAAAACCGAGCTAAAGCTTGAGCCGTCGAAGTAAAAATATAGCTAATGACATGTACCAGTGGGTATCTCTATTTAGAGAAAATTCAATCCAAAGTTTGCCATGCAAACTGGCACGTCCTGCTAAACAATTTATTTGGTCGACAAGAATGAGATTAAACTCTTAAGTTAAATAAGGGGGGTCCCAGTATTTATATATCAAAAGAAAAAAAATTATGACTATAAGTATGAAAAAGAAGAGAAGTCCTCGGAAAATAACTGTTCATTCATAATAAACCGAGAAGTCCTCGGAAAATACTTACAACACTGAAAAATTAAGTACAAATGCTAAAGTTCAAAATTTTAACATCAAAATAAAACTAAAGACTAGAAAAAGAAAAAAAATATCCTAAGTTAGGCCCCCAAAGTCGAACGAAGAGAGGACGAAAGGGTGGAGAAAGTAGCCCCCTCGGGTGGAAGAGCCTTCGGACTTAGAAGGCTTGGCGGCACAATTATCGAATACAGTTGAGTATCGGGTGAAAGAACCCCTCCGGAACTGCTAGGCCTCAGACTCGCACCACCAACGCGGACTTCACTCCCCAGGCTACTAGGAGAAGTTAAGGGAGAATCCCGAGGAGACACGCCAATATGCCTCTCAAAGAGAGCATAAGTTTTCTCGGGGCTGGCTGGATTCTTCAACTTGCGAATATCGAAAACTTTCGCAAAGTCAACTCCCGGCCACAGCAGTCCCATCGCCAACTTGGCACACTTTAGATATCCCCACAGCGAATGCCCTGTCAAAACACCGCGGTGGCCCCTCTCGGAAAGGTCCGAGCACTGTCGTATGATCTCTTTCTGGGCATACTTCACCGCCACTTTCACTTTGGCCTGCAATTCTTCGTAAGAGATGGCAACCGCTAGTTTCCCCGAAGCTAACTCTGCAGGATCAAGGGCTTGGCCCAGTTGATCCTAGAGAACCTTTTCCCTTTCGAACACCTCCTCCTTCTTCTTCTCGAGGTGCACGATCCTATCCTTCAAAGCCTTTTGCGAATCCTCCAACTTGGTAACAGTGGCCTGCAGACGCTTCATCAACTCGTCCTGTCTCATTATTTCTTTTTGGTCCTCCCCTCATCAGGAATCGTACGATGATATCTTTGTGCGAAAGATATCCATCACCATCTGATCTTCCTCCCTCTTGAAATTAAGGGATGCTACTTGTTCTTGGAGGACTCTCACCTCGTCCCCACCCTTATTGTAGCCTTGCCCGGCCACAATAGCAATCTCCCTAGCCTTCCCGACCTGAGAACGAAAAGATGTCGGGCGTGAGCTCTTCTATCGAAGAATAATTCCTACACGGATAAGTTATTAAAAAAAAGATAAATAGAAAAAAGAGGAAGACTTACCATGACCCCCATCCAGTTGAGGTATGTCTGCATGAAGTGGAAGTCATCATAAGGAGTGGCATTGGAGGAGACGAAGAAATGAAGGACTTCTCCGAAGGCATCGTCCAAAGTCTGCATTGATGGCAGATCCTTTAACCGGGGAGGAACCCTTGGAAAAGGCATCCCAAAGGAGATACCCCTTGGAGAAGCGTCATTGGAATCGAAGCGATAGTAGCAGAATTGGTGAATAAAGCCCGATGAACTCCAGCAGGGGCGGAAGGACCCACCGCCCCCAAAAGAGAATCCAGGAGCAAAACTTTGATATCCAGTTTCGATGAGTCTCTAGGCTGCGCCTTGGGAACCTCTAGAACATCGTCAGAATCACCCAACGATGCTTTCGAGTTAGACTTGAGGAGTTGTGCCAGCAAATCCTCCCCAGCAAGCAAAATCATGAGTAAAAAAACTATGAAACAAACGATAAATAATATAAGTCTGATAAGGGAACCGAGTACCTACTTGAGAGAAGAGACTCCCCTTCTAGGATCATCGGAGCCTTGCCTTAATCTACCTTACCTATAAAAAACAAAGAAGAGACGACTTGCCTTAACTTAAGGAAAAACGAGGATATCAAGATTACTTCAAAAAAGTGGCACAAAGAACTTACCAGGGGCAAATGGCTCATAAATTGGCTACTGAGGGCGCCAAGGAAAGTTCTTCCATTTCCTTCTAAGGAGAAGACGAAGGGTCGTCGGAAGAAATAGTCACATACTTCGGCGCGACCGCTGACAAAGTTCCCTCCGCAGTCAGACTTCTTTCCAAAAGGAAACCTCCCTTCGAAGAAAAATCCTCTCCTGAAGTCCTCGGGGAACCCTCTGTGTCAGAAATAGGAACCATGGCTGATTGAGGGTCCACGGTGGACAAGGGGACGACTCCATAAATCACGCCATCTTCTCCGAGGACGAAGGGCGAATGATCCTCTTCCTTCTCCTCCCCCGGATGCATGTCCGAGTCCTCTGGGTGCTAACCTCCACATCCGCCAAGTCATCCTCCTCATGAGCTTTGAAAGTACCACTCAATGAACGGGCCGAAGAAGTTTCCTAGGACTTTGACCGTTTTTGACCACTCGTAGCCGGAATATCCTGCTCCGATAGCACCGAAGCTATGGACAGGTCCAAAGGACCCTTGCGCAAAAAGTGTTTCGCTAAAATCCCCGCTGCATCGTATGAAAATCCATAAAAACCTTAAAGAATCTGAGTATATATATATATATATATTAATAAGAGCGAGTTAGAGTTACTTACCAAAAAGCGGCTAACCCCTTGGAAGACATGGCTAAAGGCTCCTGGATGACATCGTCGGTGAACACCACGTACTGTAGCCCTGACTTCTCGTACAGCTTGCCAAAATCCCCCGACTCCATCAAGGACTTTTGCAAGATTATCGGAGCAAAACTCATCTAGGAGTCCAAAAGATACACCGGAGCTTTAGCCTCTCTCCAACCGAATGGCATATCCCATTCGCCCTCCACATGTTTCATAAAGAAGTAGTTGTCCTTTCAAGTACTGTGGGAGCTAAGCGTCCCCTTTAATATCTTCTTCGTTGAGTTCTTTGCGGTGTCCCGATGGTAGAAGTGATAAAAGTGATAAAAGGGAAGGCATCTTTCTTTGCGATATCAAAATAAAAAAAGAATCGAGCCACGGTGCAGCTTAATCCCTTCACTTGACACCAGAAGACGAAAATACAAAGAGCAGCAAAGCTATTCGGAGTCACTTGACTTGGACAAACATTGCACGCCTTGAAAATCTCGCTGAAGTAAAAGAACATAAAAGACCGCCACCCATAACTCATCTGCGCGAAGTATACCGTGAGGTAGCCCGATGGAGGTTTGTTAGCACTCTCCTTCTTCATCGAAATCTTGAAGGTCATAATCTTCTGGTATGCCCCCAAGATCTTGAATAGGGACGACACCTCTGTCCAGGTAACCGTACTCGCAGTCTGCTTAGCTTTCTGAACATTGCGATTTTTGGGCTTCTTTGCTTTTGAAGCCCTAGCCTTCTTCGAAGGAGCAGCAACACCCTCCTCCGCAGTAGCAGAATTTCCCCTTTCTCTTACGAGTGGATACAGCAGGACCACTCACAGTAACGCCACTAGTGACCGCCGGTGAATTCACGACAGAAGAGAAAGCCACAGCCTCCGAGGCCGACGCGATAATGGTGGGATCAGTAGCAGATGAAGCCATTTCTATAGATGAAAAAGATGCGAGAAATATTTGCAAAGATTCAAAAAGAGCTTGCGAAATCGGAGAGAAAAGAAGAGAGATTTCTTGCTTAAATATTGGCTGAAAAGATTGAGAGTGAGAAATGGGGAGAAATGGGCATGATAGTTATATTTATAGCCAACATCGTAAAAATCGTGGGGAGTAATAACTCCCCACGTAACCCCCGAAATCAACACGTATCAGGACACATGTTCAACACTAACTAGTCGTTGGAACTTGTCTGTTACCAACGGTCAGATGGTCAAATCGTTATGCCGCCAACGTTCGAATGGTCAAACGGTTATACCACCACTAAAATTCTGCCATGAATGCTCACCTGTGCTTCTCACCCGAGGACAGAGATAAAATTCCTCTCGCCTCTACGATGGCATTCAAAATTTTGGGGAGCTAGTGTTAACCCTAAAAATTAAATATAGGGATTAACCAAAACGTTAACCCTCAAAATAGGGATTAACCCAAGGACAATACCGTCGTCACATATACTCTTGATGCCATGCTGTATCGAGAGGGCCCACCTAGTGTCACAAACCCAAAGTGGTAAAAAATGACACCCCAAAAGGCATTTAAGCGTCCCTTGGAAAGTCACGATCAATAAAGATAAGATATCCACGCGGCATCGGAAAAAGAGTAAACCCCAATGGACCCGCGAGACTCCGATATCCATCAATGCGCCAAGAGGGATCACAACTAGGACCCTGAGCTCCCAAGAAATACGAAAACATTCCCTCACTGAACAAACCAAAGGCAATGAGCCCTCGGAACATATACCACAAATGAGGACATCACCCTATCAGAGCCAACCATCCAGCGGAGCACATATTACAAATAGCAAAACACAAGAACGGCGCCCTATCGGAGTTGACCACCTATCGAAGTATACATCACGAAGACTAAAACATAAAAATCGACCCTTATCGGGACTATAATAGCATCAGACGAATACCCAATCTCATGTACGAAGTTCTCCCAAAAGAATCTAGCCTATCGGAGAAAAGACCCAAGATTCAAGCTTATCGGAGCCTCTGGAAATTCATCGGAAGGGATAAAATTTCATCCCCGTCAGTGCCTCGTAGATGAAAAGCTTAAAGATAAGATATATGTTATCTTCCTCTATAGATTTCAACACATGTACTTTATTTAAACACATGCACAGTGACACGTGTCCCTGTATACCTATATAAAATGGGTATCCTCCTTGTCAGTTAGAGAGAGGAGGCAAAAAATACATATAAAAACACGTATAAGCAAGCTATACTCGAAAATATCGGTGAATAAAAAGAGGGATATTTTCGTCATAAGCAAGCTTTTGAACCTTTGGACAGGGCGTTCCAACCCTTATAATCTCGTTAATCTGGTTGAATTAACAAACCTGTTAACATCCGCCTAAAACCAAAGAGGGGACATCCGGTATAACACGTCTGGAAGGAATGAAGTCAAATGCTACGACCACTGTCGGACCTACCATTCAACACCATTATGTCAAAAGCCTTCACAGCAAAAAAGTCCATATCGGACCCTGCAAGGAATGAAGAATGCACAGTAAGTCGGGCGATAGGAAATACAATATAAAAAGCACAAGAAAAGAAGGAACTTAGAAAAGAAGAAGTTAGCATGCAAAAGTTGAGGAGGGAAATCTAAAGCTCTGGCCCCCTCTTGTAAACCTGCCATCTCAGGATATCGAAAAGCTCCAACAAGCCACATATAACGTAACTCCCTGAGAACAACCCAGTATCACATAAAACCGCCGCCTCTTGAGAACCGTGTCCAAACGTGACACCACATATCCCAGCCCCCACCGAATGGGTACTTCCCACGAAGAAGCCAACCTACCACTGGGTTTTAAGAAGAAAAAACTATTCTTCCAATCGTCTGAAGGAGTGACGCACCTAGTGATGGTCATAAGGGAACGACGGTTATCTCAATACACCAAACTAAAGAAAGATAGACTGCTAAGACAAGGCCGTAAAACAAAGACACCCCTCACCCGAAAGGGGGTAAGTGGCAAATCCAAAAGCCCGCTACAGAGGATATACCCTACCTAGTAATGGTAGGAGTTGGGCGTTAGTTGGCTAGGGCAGATCTGTCAATACCTGAAAAAGGATTGTAGGAAAGGATGGAAAAACAAGAGGAGCCCACATTGCATTTGGTTCAAATATACCGTCATATACCCCGCAGGGAGATCATAAGCCCTCTGGTGAGAGTGGGGTAGGACAATATCCTACTTATCGAGATCCAGGTGATACTCGATGAATAAAGCAACGATAGAATCTAAAGATTCGGTACTTATAGTAATGGTGTTAAATACCGAAAAATGATCGACCGGAAGCAATAACTCCCTACCTAGGAATACCTCCCTTATATTGCTCAATAACGAAGCATCGGTGCAATGCGGGGCCGATACAGAGGCCATGAAAGACCTTTTGAATATGGCAGATAAAGCCCCTTCAGCCCTTCTTGAGCGTTGGGAAAAAAAACTTCCCCAAGATTATGGCGCACCACGTGCACCAAGGGAGATTTTCGGACGGTGAAAGAACTATCTTACGAGCAAGACGAACGAGGAGGAGTCATGATATATTTATGCCTTATCACCACGATAAGTTGTCATGCTAATCAACATAGGATAACAGTGGTGAAAAAGAAAGGAACGCAAGAGGACAAGAGTTCACTTTTTGCCAAAGACTTGTAAACAATTCTTTAGGAGAAAAAGTTTGTTTTAGGTCGGGTGAAAAGGAACGTTCAGAGTTCAAAATAATATATAGCAAGCCAAAGGGTCTCAGGGCCAAGAAGAGAGCTATCCAGACTATGCGGCAATTCTAACCAATTACCATACTACACGAATGGGCACGTGTCATCGATTTCTAAAGACAAAAAGAATAATCCTCATCATCACTCATGCAATGATTAGACAGAAACCCGTAGCTACTGTCCGTGACTACAGATAGGGTCAAAACTTAGAAGTTATCGTAAGTTTAAATAGTGGACCTCAAGTCCCCATAAGTGTTAGAAAGATATTTAAATCACAAAGTCAAAGACCCAAATTAAAAGTATCAGAATGTCACAGATACAAGAGCCTTCGACAACTCCACTGTCATAGAATCAACCCGAAGAAGAGCCTGTTCTATATTCTTCTACAACTCTGCCCCCCTCAATGCCCAAACGGTCTTCTCTATAACCAGGCACTTGACCTTCCCCTTCAAAACTAAGCCCGAAGCTTCCAGCTCCGACACCGATGAGCGAAGACGATTAGTCTCAACATCGAGTTCGTGCATCCGCCGAGTGGCCTTCTTTCAGGCTGCATCGTATGCCGCCACCTTCTCTCAGAGGGCCTTGTTATCTTCCTCCATCTTTTTGTACTTTTCCTCAGCTACAGTCGCGTTCTACACCATTTCCCAATCTCAAGTAAGACAACGGGAAGAACTTTAGGCGCATAAACACAAAATAAAAAAACACAAAGAAGGGACATAAGGGTGTCTTGAAAGACTAAAAATAAAAGAAAATAGCGTAAAATTAAAGCCATTCAATTGACGCAAGCCTGCAGAAGCTGCCACCCATCGGTAGTCAGTGCATTGGTGGAGGTTAAAAAGCGGAAAAGTGTACCAAGAATCCCACCCGCAAGAGGAACTTGGGTAACGATAGGAGGATCGGACATGATAGCAACAATAGATCCCCTGGGAGGAGGAAGTGAAGAATCAACAAACATCGAAGTCACAGACAACAACTCCTCTAACAACAACGTGTTCCTCGCCAATGAGCAATCCGAAGGCATGTTCCCGCTGGCGGGCAAAAGGGGATCCCCGCCTAGCAAGAAAGCCAGGTTGGAGCCTGGAGCCCCTGATACTCCTCCCAGAGCTCGGGACAACTCCCCTCATGTGCACAACAACAAAAAATAGGGTAAGAAAATTGCCCTAAAATGCTTATCAAGCAGAAAATCAATACCTAGCTACTTACCCAGATCGAGGGCATCATCCATCAAGGCCTTCCTCTCATCCAAGACCATCAGACATTTGCCATTGTCTACAACCAAAAACACGAGTGTACTGAGTACAGAGGTCTACGGAAACATTGCACAAATATTCAAAGACTAAGTTAAACACTCACTAAGGATCGATAAGAAATTAGTGATGGGTTCTGGAGGAGCAGTGGTACTGGAGGGACCGAGGGCCATCAAAGGAGACGTGAATGGAGGAAGATCGACCATCATTGAATAAGCCAAAGACTTATCAGTGGAAGAAATGTTGATGTACTCGGAAGGGGTGAGAGGAGAGGGGTCCAGCATGGTCAAGGGAGTAATAAAAATGGGAGACAACAAAGCTTCTTCCAAGACCACATCCTCATCCCCTCCCTCTATTGTAAAAGAGATAGGGGAAGCACCCCTACGAGCCACCTCCGACTCACCCCTTCAAGTAGACCCAAAGTACCAATTTACGAACGAGATAACACGGTAGAAGCTGAGACCGTATAAGATAGTTTGCATCCGCTCAAGGGGAGCCTCCTCGAAAGAACCCTTATCATTGATAACCTCAACCTCCTCCGGAACTAGAGCATCCCCTGGCCCTCGGCACCCTCGGAGGGGTCCATGCCACCGTAAAGATCAGCACGCTCAACCATGTAAAGTTTTAGAGCCCTCGCTGCATTAAAACAAGAAGCATGGGAAGTTAACTTACCAGGTACAAAATGATTCTAAGTTAATATCGGAAAAGATAGGCGTTGTAACTTACCAAAAGAAACAGTACACTCTGAGGGTATAGCCAAAGGCTTCTCTATCTTATCAAGAGGGGAGATGTACCTTAACCCTGCGATTCGATACAGACCCACGAATGACGCAGACTCCACCAGCGCCTTCGCCCCGAACACTAGTGAAAAGGTCAAAGTATCATCAAAAGTTTGCTCAGAAGATTGAGGGACCCTCCAAGTAAGGGGCCTATCCCACGCTCCCTCGAGAGGCTTCACATAGAAAAATTTTCTCTTCCAAGTACTTTGTGAGCTAACGTGGCCTTCTAAATTGTGATCCTCTTTCACACGATGAGCGAAGAAGTAGAAGGGCGCTCCCCCGGGGATAACAACAGCTCAAAGATAGTGAAGAATCTCTCCATGGTGCAGTCTATCCCTTTGCTTAAACACCAGGACACGAAGAGAGATAGGATGGTAAAACCATTCGGGGTGAGCTTACTCGGGCATACATTGCAAGTTTTGAAAACTTTTCAAAAAAAAGGGCAGAAAAAATGATCTCAGTCCAGCCTTCACTTGCGCATAATACATTGTGAGGTGCCCCAGCGGAGGGGTGTTCCCCCTCTAGTCTGCCGTCGGCATCCCCACCTTCACGTTACGACTCGAAGCCCTAGTCAAATGATAGTTGCAGTGTTAAATATGAGGTAGATGGATCTGAATTAATGACAGTTATGGGAGGATATTAATTCTCACCAAAATTTGATCTAAGGCCTTTCTATTTATATGTAATTGTTAGATGATCAATACAATAAGTTATTTCCCTAATTTCTTTACATTAACATGGTATCACAACCATCTTTGAAAGAAAAAAAGATCATGTGGCCTAAACGCTAGCACCGTCGTGGCGGCACCACCGTCAGTTTGTTGCGACGACCACTGAAAGTTTAATTTTTTTTCTTTTGCTCCAAAATTTCAGATGTTCAGTTCTCTCTCTCTCTCTCGCTATAAAAAAAAGGAAGCCTTTAGGTAGATTTCTTCAAGTCCATTTTTGCCATAGCTGCTACTTCCTCAATACACAACCAACTGAAGTGTCGTTTGATCCCTAGCTTCACCCAACCAACGCTATCCACTACTCTTCGCCGCAGTTGTCCACCGCTCTCGGCCATTTTCCCATGGTATCCGCTGCTTGCCGCCGTCTCCAATCACAGTTGTCACTAGGTCCGCGTCTTGTCGCCGTTCAACCCAGGCCGTCTCCACTACTAGCTGCTCATCCTCTGACGCTGCTTTGTGAGTTTTGGCACCTCACGTTTCTCATTTTTTGCTCAACCTTTCTGTCGTTTGGTGCTCAAGATTTGCCTTTTGAGTCTCGGGATTATTCTGTTTTAGTCACGAGTCTGTGAATTTATTGTTGTTTAGTCTTATAGTTTCAGTTCTTTAGATCAATAATTTCTATAGTTTCCAGATTCTAGTTTGCCGCCATAATCTTCTTTGGTTTTCTTTTACTTCGTTGTTTTCCTGAGTGTTTAACTTTGGGTACTTCTACATGGTTTTGGAGTTTGAGTTTTCGAGTTTAAATTTTATTTTGATTTTGAGTTTCTAAGCGTCTTTCCTGTTTGTTGCTCATGAAAGAGTACTAAGTGGTCAATCTAATGGTTTTGTCATGTTATCCAAACCTTTTGGGTGTTCTTGTTCCCTGTTGTGGTCATTTTAGTGAACTACGTAACTTGTGCTACATTGTTGTGACTTGATGAGATTTTCAGTGAAGATTCCGGTTTCTATATCTGTTCAGGATTCAATTTGTCATCATTCAAAGGTGAATCAAGTGGATTCAAGCCTTCTTCCAAGTTAGTTGATTGGTATGTTGCCAATCATTCGTCTTAATTTGTAGTCTTTCGAAGGTGGATCAAGTGGATTCAACCCTTCTTCCAAGTTAGTTGATTGGGGTGTTGCCAATCATTCGTCAATGCAGAATTACGAGTTATGTGAAGTTGCAAGTGACTCGACGAAGATGAAATCAAGAAATTTCAAGTGTATTAACTCATCTTTGGTCAAAGATTGTCAATCACTGTAACTAGTTACGTACTTAAGTCAATGTTAGTTTGATTGTCTGTTTTTGTATCGTTAGTTGGCAAACTGATGCTCATGTAGCATCAATTCGAGGGGGGATGTTAAAGGATAACTGATGTGTTAAATGTGAGGTAGATGTATCTGAATTAATGAGAGTTATGGGAAGACATTAATTCTCACCAAAATTAGATCTAAGGCCTTCCTATTTATAAGTAATTGTTAGATGATCAATACAACAAGTTATTTCCCTCATTTCTTTACATTAATAGCCCCAAAATCAGTGAACAGCTTCTTCACCTCGTTATGGGTGGCAGTGCTAACAGTAGCCTCCACTTTCTGGGTATTCCGGGGAGTCGCACCCTTATCGACTGTCTTTTTCGACTTTTTCTTCTTCGTCGGAGCACTATCGCTACAACCCGCCGCCGCCGCCCCCTTTTTTGGGTGATTGGTGTTGAAACACCCATCCCTGCTGGAGGATCAAAAGTGGGCGAGAAAACGACAATGCCGAAGACAGAAGCGGTTGAAACCAAGTCGGTGTTAGTAAGAGAAGCCATTAAAAAGTGGGGAGGAGAAGGGGAAACTCTTAACTCGCAAAATAAGAGCTGAATTTTGTAAGATAAAGGCTGAATTGGCAGAGAAGAAGACTTAATCTGCTCTGAATGTGAAAGCTCAAAAAATTTGCAAGTGAGGAAAAAAGAATGAAGAAGAGGGGTATTTATAACCCCAAAAGTTAAGAAGGGGAGAAAGGTTTAATTAATTTTTTGTTTTTTTTAAAAGGGCCATTATCGTCGGTTTGGAAGAGGGGTATTTATAACCCCAGAAGTTAAGAACGGGAGAAAGGTTTAATTAATTTTTTGTTTTTTTTTTAAAAAGGGCCATTACCGTCGGGCCAAACCCGACGGTAATGGGCTTTACCGTTGGGTTTGGGCCGACGATAATATAAGCCTACTTTTTTCGTAGGCCCAAACCCGGCGGTAAAGGCCTTTATCGTCGGGATTTAGCCCAGACGGAAAAGGCCCAATTTGTTGTAGTGAAGGTAAAGTAAATTACAGTTATATCTCGATTAATAATAAACTTTCATTGAGTGTACAGGGGTAAAAAAGAAAATCAAAAGTTTGGCGTCAACATAACTTCCTTTATATAATAGTATAGATGATTGTTTTTGGTAGAAAACAATTCAACAAGAAGTATAAGCTAAGTTACGAGTTGAAAACCGTTACAAAATATCTATGTATAGTACTCTTGATCAATTAATTCACAAATTCTGAAAGAAAATTGTACAAATCTTGTATGCACATCCTTCTTATTAATTAAGAAAATTACGTAGTTTTTGTTTTAACCTTATCTATATGATTTGCAGATAGTTATATTTATGAAAATACGCTTAATCGTTTAAAAAGCTTATACTCATTTACTAAAAATATTACTATTCATTTCTCCAGCTCCACGACCGTACCTTAACAAGATCAACAGTTGTCAAAATCTTGTTGTCCTCCATGTTGATCACTTTACAGTTTCTACTGAACGGATAGAAATGATTGAAAAATTAGAGGTGGTTTTCCAAGTATCCTCTTTACCTTGATTAAGGATGGCGTCATTTAAGAGCTAGCCTTTTTTTTATTATTGTATATGAGTTATTAATTGATGACCTTTATTTATGTGGTGAATTGTTGGAGAAAGAATTTCAAAGAACCGGGTTTCTACTACGGACTTTGAGTCGAGTTTGGTACAAGGGTGAATGAGAAATTGATGTTCAACTTTGACAAACTAAAGTCAAAATTATTTTATATTAATATTTAATATTTTCATTTTGCGTAAACAAAAATATGTAATTTTCAGCTATATTATATTAATAGAAAATTCGGAGCATCGTTTTGGCAATGAAATTACCTTACGAGAAAAAGATTTCCTGTTCATTTAAGTAAAATGTGTCTATGTTTATTACAAGATTTTTGCGAGATATGTAATTATCTAATTAAGTGATTCGTAATTATCTTAACTACGTTTCTTGGTGGCTAAGTCTTTCAACTTTCTCCCCGGCCTAGTCCATAAAAGGGGTCGCTCCCCGTAGGTTTTTAATCATAAAAAATTACATAGCATAGAAGAAAAAATGCTTTTCTGTGCAGCCATTTTTTTTTTCATTGTGTGTTGGTCGAGTGAAGTTAGAGTTCGAGTTCGCTGAGCAGTCCTTGCTTGTGCACGCAATTCTGCTTGTGGTCATTATATCCTGGAAAGCAGTCGTTCAACGTTTCTCAAGCACGTATAGAAGAGCGTGTAGACACGTAAAATTTTTGTCTAATTAAATGAAGACATGTGGAAAAATTATATAATAATTATCAATTTAGTTTTCTATTTTATTTTGAAATTATAACAAATATATTTTCAAAGTAAAGTAGTTAAATTTATTGGTTTTAATATATATATATGTATATATAGTGGAGAAATTAAATAATGTCTTATTAATTAATTGGAGTTAAATTACTCAACCCAATTAAACAATTAAAAGCCTTGTATAGTAAGAAATAAAAAATACATATATTATTACATCATAATATTTTACAGGATTAAATAAATATATTCATCAAATCTCAAGACATGAAAAGTCTTCTCTACTAAGTCTCAATTTTCAACAGAACACAAGGAAATTCACTTAGATCAAGTCTTCCAAATCAAGAACATGGTCACAACAATTCATCGTTTTAGGAGATTCTAATTGAGAGACACTCTACAACTATAAATAGAAGTGCTCTTGAAGAACAAAAATGACAATCCAACCTTGAAACATTCAGAGCAAGAGCATGGAAGTCCAACAAATTCTCTCCACCAAGTCCACCAATCTTCAATGCGTTCTTCTCGGCATAGAAGGCATTCTTCGCCAAAAACTCCATTTGATTCGAGACCAAGCGACAAGACCCTCGAAAAACCATTTTTCAAGATTAAATTTCCTTCAAGGAAGATCAAAATCTATGTATCAGAAGAACTAAAGACGAAGATCATATTGTTCTTCATAAACCTTCAAATCAAAATTTTGTCCTATCCGAGATCAAGTCGTGAAGCCCTTGAATCAACTTTTGTCAAATATACTAGTATTTTGAAAACCAAGATTCCTCTAAAGAAGATTGGCATTCAACAAGTTCAAGACGAAGATCAAATGTCCGTCCCAAAAATCTAGTCAAGTAGATTGCAACTCAAAGTTTAAAAGCCCTTGGATTCAACTCAAATACATGTGTAAGAGATAAAAAAAAATCCACTTTCAAGTCAACCACGTTTCTAGACTTGAAAAGAACGTGGAGATCAAAAAAAATCCACTTTCAAGTCAACCACTTTCGTATTTACTTTGTAATCTTTTCTTTGTCTTTTAATTTGAGAGATCAAGAATTTGTTATTACAGGACAAATCAGTTTTAAGAAAATCGCGAGATCCTCGACCTTGTTACGTTCCGATTCACTGGCGGTTGAGATTAACAATTTCTTGTTTTTGGTTAGGTTACTTTTACTTTATTTCTTTTGTCAATAATTATATTTTTCTCTTCGTTCGGTGCATTGCTACTAACAGTTATTCCTTTTGATAATATTGTTGGCTACATGAAAGATCATTTTGCTAAATAATTATTAACAAAAGATTAATGTTCGATAAACCATCGTGAAAATGCTACGTTCAAATAAAACCGTGTAAGTTACATTTATCTTCCAATTTCTTCCTCTTAATGGTAGATGTGAACTTAACTATATATCCACGTAACTTTCGTGTGTTTAATTTCTCTATAAATATCTCTCTACTAACGGCTTTTATATACCTCGGTGCACAATTTCGAGAAATTAAACTAAGGATGGCGAAGCTAATAATTGCTACAATTACCATCTTCTCGTTATTGTTCATGATCTTGCCAAAATCTTGCAATGCTAAAAAACAAGAAACGACATGGTTCAAGGTCCTTGGTACAAATCAAGGATACGAAAATGTAGCAAGGATCCATTGCTACGTTCACGACTTTTCTGGCACAGCCGAGAACAAGACGATGTATGAGGTGGTCCCGTCTCCCATTGCCTACGTTTCCTCGACAAAATTAGGTCAAATACAAGTAATGGACGAACGCCTAACAGCTGACCCAGACATTAACTCCGAGGAACTGGGAAGGTACCAAGGGAGTCTAACGTCTGCGGACATCGAGAATCGAGCACATTGTATGGTCGTCAACTTTTATTTCACAAGCGGGGACCTTAAAGGAAGCACGCTCACCCTCGTCGGAAGGAATCAAGTAAACAATGCTACTCGAGAGATGTCCATTGTCGGTGGCACAGGAGTGTTGCTAATGGCGCGCGGTTATGCGACTCTCACCACTTATGCGTATGATGAGGCGACAGAGTATTACTGCCTGGAATATAAAATTTATGTTGAATACAAGACCAGAGGATGGATCGGGGGTACTTACGCTGATGAATGATCAATGTGCAATATTCGTTCTGTGAGGATATTAAGCCCCTCATTATTTAATTGTGTTAAATAAGTTGGGGTGGATGATATTGTTGTGTGTTGTATTTAATTTATTATATGAAATCACTATCCAATATCTACAGAATGCTGTTCCTTTCTTATAATGTTCCCCATGTATATATGTCGTGAATACATAATGAGATTATGAATTGATAAATTCACATTTCATGAAAATTAGTCTTCACACAAACACTTCCACGACGCGAAGGGAGCGGGAGATGAGGATTTTCGTAAAAACTTCTGAGAGTTAGCTAGGATTCACCAACCTACAGTTATTTTTATTTTGGAGACAAGGGTAGGGAGGCGATTGCTTGCACTATTGCACCGCTTTTAGGATACTCGAGATATGTGATTGCTCCAACAGTGGGTATGACCGGGGGTGTGTGGATGTTATGGAACAAGGATGACGTTGAGGTGGAAATCACGGGGGATGGATACGGAAACTATTCATGCAACGATCCGGCCTAGTTCACTTGAAAGATGGAGACTTACGGGGGTGTATGTGCAGCCCCGAAAGTCAGCGAAAGTTAGAGTGTTTGAGGAACTTGTAAGCATGGCAAATAATCTGATTACACATTGGCTTGTTATGGACTACTTCAACGAAATCAGCTATAATCTTGAGAAATTCGGGGGACGTACGAGCACCCTAAATAGACTCATGTTTTCGAGACTTTATTGATAGGTGCAACCTTATGGATTTGGTGTTCGTGGGTCCGAAATTTACGTGGGATAATAACCGTAAGCGCGGGGGGAATATCAAGGCGAGACTTGACAGAGCTTTGGCGTCTCAGGATTGGATGAAGCTTTTTGCGGATCACGAAGTGATCCACCTCCCACGGTCGCATTCGGATCATCATCCGATAGCAACTCACTGTTTTGGTTGGGAGAAAGTGAAGTATAAAAGGCCGTTAGGTTTAACGCCATGTGGTTTGTCCATGAAGAATGCAAACGGCTGTTGAGGAAAATTTGGGAGGATAATCATGGAATTCTGGCGGCAATCGATGAAGTACCGAATGTGTTGGAACCGTGGAACAAGGAAAAATTTGATAATATTTTCTCTAAGAAAAAAATATTGTTGGCTCGATTGGGAGGAATTCAACGCGCTCTATGTAATAGGCCGAACGAGTATTTACATAATCTCGAGGATGAGTTGCTTACGGAATATAATGCGATCCTAAAAAAAGAAGAACTTTTTTGGTACCAAAAATCACGGGTTAAATGGATTAGTGATGGTGAATGGAATACAAAGTTCTTTCACAAGTCGACCTTGATACGGAGGAGTCGGAATAAAATCCGAACGCTGAAAATTGAAGACGCATGGGTTAAGGATGATAAATTGCTCCAAACGCACGCAAGAGAGTATTTTATGCGGCTGTTTTCTAGCAATAATGATGCTGAGTCGTCCGCACGGTCACTTCCAGTTACGTAATATCAGATGCGATTGGACGAGGATGAAAGGGCTGAGTTGCAAAGGGTTATTGATGCGGGGGAAATTAAACAAACAGTATATGATATGCACCAACTCAAGGTACCCGGTCCGGACGGACTACAAGCAAAGTTTTATCAGAAAGGTTGAGATTGACTACAAGCAAAGTTTTATCAGTTAGAAGCAAACAGTATATGATATGCGTGGAGATTCGGTTTTGTTGTTTGTTTCGGCGGCTTTTGAGGATGGTAGGTTTGATCTCAGGGTTTGTGAGGGTTTTCTGTGCCTTTTGCCGAAGACTGAGGATCCCAACAATATTACACAGTACCGACCAATTTCTCTTTGCAACATCCTTTACAAGGTTATCACAAAAACCATTACGACAAGGTTGAGGGGATTGATGCCTAAAATTATTGCTCCGACACAATCAAGCTTTATCAAGGGTCGTAGTACGCAGGATAATATCTTTTTGCTCCAAGAGGTGTTACATTCGCTACGAGCAAAAAAGAAAAAAAAATGGGGGCAATGGTGATGAAATTAGATCTCGAAAAGGGGTACGACAAGGTGAATTGGAATATTTTAGAGGATACCTTGCGAGTCTTCGCGTTTCATGATGAGATGGTGCATTTGATAATGTTTTGTGTGCGGGGTGCATCCACCCGTATTCTTTGGAACGGTACGCCTATTGAACCTTTTAAGCATACTTGTGGGTTGCGCCAAGGAGATCCCTTCTCGCCATATTGAATTGTGTTATGCATAAAACGTTTATTCTATCATATTAATGATGCAGTCGAACGAGGGAGATGGAAGGCGTTGATTCCTTGTAAAGGGGGACCAAAATTGTCGCATTTATTTTTGGCAGACGACCTTGTGCTAATGGGGAAGGCTACGGAAAAAACAACGCGAGAAATCAAGAGGGTGCTGGATTGGTTTTGTGGGGCATCAGGGCTGAAATTAAGCCCTCAAAAATCAAAGATCTTCTTTTCAAAATAAGGGGACGCGGGTTTGAAGAATATAATTAGTGGCGTGCTCGGTTTTAGCAAAACATCCAATTTAGGGAGATAACTCGTGGTTAAGTTGCGGCATGGTCGAATTGGGACTTTTTATGGTCCACGGATACTAACATAAAGAAACTTCACCTCGATGCTTGGGAGGATGTTACAAAAGAGAAAAAAGAGGGCGGATTGGGGGTTCTCAAGGCATGGACATGCAACGAATCCTTGTTGGCGAAGTTGTCTTGAAAATTTCTCAAAGGCGAGGAAAGTGTTTGGAGCGAATTTATTAAAGCAAAATACTTGAAGGGAAAAGAGCTTGCATACGTTAACCCGAGGGCGTCGGATAGTAGCACATGGAAGGGGGTGGTGCGTTGTGTGCGCCTAATGCAACCCTTCTTGAGGTGGAGGATTGGCAGGGGAGATCGTATATTGTTTTGGTACGATAATTGGCGAGGATCCGGCCGCCTTTACTTGGAAAATATCAATATATTGGGTGCGGACAAGAATCTTAATATAAGAGATGTTGTGGACAGCGATGGGGAGTGGAATTTGGACGTTATTCTGTCACATATATCGAATAGGCTTAAGAAAGATATCCTGGATCGTAAGGTGGTGTTACGTGACGAAGAGGACCAATTGATTTGGAACGAAACGTCAACAGGTGACTTTACATGTCAAATTTTCTCTTACAAAGCGTTTGACAAATATTATGGACATGAGACTCGATCAAAACCGCAGCTTGGGTGGATCTGGGGGCTGGATATGAGCAGTAAAATTCAGTATTTCTTGTGGCTCGTTGCGCGGAAAAGACTCGCCACTAATCACCTAAGACAGGGGTGGAAGCTTACGGACACGGCAAGCTGCAGCTTATGCGACCATACGGATGAAACGAAACTGCACTTGGTGCATCATTGTCCCGCGGCTAAGAAAATCTAGAACAAAGTTCTTGCGCACGAGGCATACGCCACTACGATGCAAATTGAATTTGATAGGAAAACGATCGAGAAGTGCTCTCCAATCGAAAATGTGAATCTTGAGCGGGTGTGGATCCTCGTTCCTTAAAAATGTATATGCAGATTTGGTCGAGTACTCCCCAAGTTTATCAGCTGCCCAAAGCCATTTATCATTAACATCGCAGTTCAGCTGGACTCTGTTTAAACGCTCCAAAAGTTCATGAAGTAAGTCAGAATCCCACACAAAGAAATCTCTTCTCCATCTCCAAATCCACACCCATTCGTTACCACACCATTCACCCATTTTAGAAATTAAACTTTCCTTGTCGAGTGAAAGCTCAAACAATCTAGAAAATTGGGATTTGAGAGGTGTATCACCACACCAGGTATCCAACCAAAATTTGGTATGGTAACCCTTTCCGACACGTAATCTGATTCCCTCATGAAACCAATCGGTAGTGTTATTATCACTTGATTGATGTATTACATCTCTCCACTACAATGAGCAATATTTTTATTTGTTTTGGTCCGGTAAAAAACAACGAATTTTTCTCGAAACCACCATATTTGAATTTAGTTATATTATCCCAAAGCTGATCTGGTTCATCGAGAAACCTCCACCTCCACTTTCCCAAGAGCGCTTTATTAAAGCATTCAAGGTCGCTTATATTAAGACCACCGTTCTCTTTCCGTTTACAGAGAGTTCTCCATTTGATCCATGCTATTTTCCTATCACCAGTGAATCCTTCCCAAACAAATTTTCTCTGAATATTTGTCATTTCACGAATCACCTTCTTCGGGGCTTTGTAGAAAGACATCATGTAGAATGGCAATTCCGAGAGAACAACGTTTGTTAAAATAATCCTCCCACCGAAAGAAATCGAACCATTTCCCCATCCAAGAAGAGAATTCTTCATTGGATCGACAAAGGATTTACAAGTTTTCATTCGTCTGGGATTCGCCCCCACGGGAATGCCGAGATACTTGAAAGGAAGATTTTCAACTCGACAGTGAGGAAGTCCAACAAATGAGTTTAACTCCTCTTCATCAATGTTGATTCCCACAAGACTACTTTTATGAAAATTCTTAAAATAGCTTTGACTGTCCAAATGTTTTCTCTACACGCGTCGATAAAGATCAAGGTATCGTCGGCATATTGTGCGTGGGTGATTATAACCTTATCTTTTCCGACTTCAACACCTTTGAAAAGCTGCAAGTTGTAGGCTTTTTAATCAAAGCACTCAGTCCCTCGGCAACAATGTTAAATAAAAAAGGTGCAAATGGGTCGCCCTGTCTAATACCACGTGACATACAGAATTCATCTGTCGTACCTCCATTAACAAGAACTGAAACAAATGCGTATGAAAGACACTCTCTGATCCATTTGCGCCAATTAGAACCAAAACCCATTGCATTCAAGATGTATAGCAGAAAGTCTCAATTTACCGAGTCAAATGCCTTTTCAAAATCAACTTAAACATGGTTTGGGTTCAAAACAATTGTACAGTTAATTAAAACGTCGGGTCGGTGGCTCTGTGACAAATATCACGAATTGATTTCACCGTACTTGTTTCATTGGTTAGTACATTGAAATGATTATAGTTTCACTAAATATCTAGTATTGCACTTTCGTCTTCGTCGTTTGAAAGTTACAAGAAGCCAGTTAGTTGTGTCCACTGTGAGTGTTGGAATCAAACTTTTATTTTTTTTGGTATGTTTTCGTACCACAACAAAATGAACCTTAATTCATCCACTGTCATTTTAATACTCTTAACTTACATGATCCATTGTGGAGTAATCTTTTTGGTTTAAATATGACATGTTGATTATACTACTTACCTTTATCCACGTAAGTGTAAATGGAAATACAAATATAAGTGAATGAGCTATTTTAGGCATTTGTTACGTGAACGTATGCTGTATGCCGCCCGGAGAAACTGACATGCACCACATGACTCTTCTGATACGTTTGTCATTTTCAAAACAAGATTATTATTCACTTCCAAAAATACACAAACTACTTAAAAAATCTAGTTTCTCACTTTAATGGGTTTTTATGAAATAAGTTGCAAGCTGCTTTTACGTTTACTTGTGAGCAACAAAAAATAAGTGCTCAACAAAAACAACCAAAAGATTGATCTGATTCAGCTCAGATCATCTGAAGAAGTAAAATAATAAAACTCTCTTTATTTAGTAATAAATAATAATGGAGAGGAGATCAATATCTAATTAAGCGCTCTTGATTTTTTGATTGTGCCGCCCTTTTACTAATAACTTACTTAAATGAGGAATCATAGGACAACGAGATCACGAAAGCTACGTAAATTTGATTTTTGAAGTTAGATACATGTCGAAAGTGCATTCATCTATCAATTATGAAAATTTTATGTTATATAGTATAAAGGAAAATGATTTCCTTACGGGACTGTATGCTTACAGTCCATTTCTACCCTTAAAAACAAAATCGATGAAACCGAAAACCGGCTGAAAAGGTTGTTGTTAGATATTTCAAAGGAAAAACATATTCATCGAATAAGATTCAATATCATATTTATCTTAAACAAAATAATATGTGAAATAATTTTGGATGCACCTTATTTAATTTGTACGTGTGCTGTGTGATTTGGGTGAGATTATTGATTAGCTACAATAAAGTAACATACCTATCATATTTTGATGTAATAAGTATAACTTTTGATTGCTTGAATTTCTTCCTTGCCGTGGATTATATAATACTTCAGTATGCATTCACTACAAGATTTGGGGGGTTTTCGCGACCCCCGCCTGGTGACCGCCGGACGGTCCCCAGCTTTTTGGTGACCGCCAGGAGCAACGGGGACCGCTGGGCGGTCACCAGCCCAAAAGGAGGACCGCTGGGCGGTCCCCATCCCAAAAGGAGGACCGCTGGGCGGTCCCCATCCCAAACGGGGACCGCTTGGCGGTCACCATCCCAAAAAGGGGACCGCTGGGCGGTCACCAACCCAAAAGGGGGACCGTTGGGCGGTCCCCAACCCAAAACGGGTTTTAGGGACCGTCTAGCGGTCCCTAAAATTGGTTTTAGGGACCGCGTAATAATATTCATACTTTTTATTTTATTTTATGAAACAATTAAGGTGTCTCGTTGTTTGTTTAGTTGATAAATATCCTAATTATAGTTCAAAGAACAAAATTAGAAAGTTTCATACAAATTGAAACAACATACGATGATGAAGTGTACGTATAACGTAGAATAGGTTAAACGTTAAAAAATTTCTCAATCTCATTCAATCTACAATTAAATAACTAAATTAGTGGTTTTAAGATCGTTTGTTACTTCAATTGACATGTTATAATGAATTTTGTTGCTAAATATCAAAAACACATGGAAATCGTTTCATAAAATCGAAAAAAAGAGTATAAATATTATTAGGGACCGCCTGGCGGTCCCTAAAACCACCTTTGGGGACCGCTGGGCGGTCACCAATTGTCTTTAGGGACCGCTCGGCGGTCCCTAAAGGTGGCTTTGGGGACCGCCCGGCGGTCCCTAAAAATATTCATTTTTTTTTATTTTATGGAACAATTAAGGTGCCGCGTTGTTTGTTTAGTTGATAAATATCCTAATAATAGATAAAAGAACAAAATTACAAAGTTTCATACAAATTGAAACAACATACGATGATTAATTGTACGTATAACGTAGAATATTTTCAAGGTTAAAAACTTTCTCAATCTCATTCAATCTACAATTAAATAACTAAATTAGTGGTTTTATGACCGTTTGTTACTTCAATTGACATGATATAATTAATTTTGTTGCTAAATATAAAAAACACATGGAAATCGTTTCATAAAATCGAAAAAAAAAGGTATGAATATTATTAGGGACCGCCTGGCGGTCCCTAAAACCACCTTTAGGGACCGCTGGGCGGTCACCAATTGTCTTTAGGGACCGTTCGGCGCTCCCTAAAGGTGGCTTTGGGGACCGCCCGGTGGTCCCTAATAATATTCATACTTTTTTTTTTTTATGGAACGATTA
Source organism: Linaria vulgaris (assembly GCA_948329865.1). Classification (NCBI taxonomy): domain Eukaryota; kingdom Viridiplantae; phylum Streptophyta; class Magnoliopsida; order Lamiales; family Plantaginaceae; genus Linaria; species Linaria vulgaris. Next base: position 7,141,205 of record OX415251.1, read on the forward strand.
AGGTGCCGCGTTGTTTGTTTAGTTGATAAATATCCTAATAATAGTTAAAAGAACAAAATTACAAAGTTTCATACAAATTGAAACAACATACGATGATTAACTGTACGTATAACGTAGAATATGTTCAACGTTAAAAAACTTTCTCAATCTCATTCAATCTACAATTAAATAACTAAATTAGTGGTTTTATGTTCGTTTGTTACTTCAATTGACATGATATAATGAATTTTGTTGCTAAATATCAAAAACACATGGAAATCGTTTCATAAAATCGAAAAAAAGAGTATGAATATTATTAGGGACCGCCTGACGGTCCCTAAAACCACCTTTTGGGACCGCTGGGCGGTCACCAATTGTCTTTAGGGACCGCTTGGCGGTCCCTAAAGGTGGCTTTGGGGACCGCCCGGCAGTCCCTAATAATATTCATACTTTTTTATTTTGTTTTATGGAACGATTAAGGTGCCGCGTTCTTTGTTTAGTTGATAAATATTCTAATAATAGTTAAAAAAACAAAATTACAAAGTTTCATACAAATTGAAACAACATACGATGATTAATTGTACGTATAACGTAGAATATGTTCAACGTTAAAAAACTTTCTCAATCTCATTCAATCTACAATTAAATAACTAAATTAGTGGTTTTATGATCGTTTGTTACTTCAATTGACATTTTATAATGAATTTTGTTGCTAAATATCAAAAACATATGGAAATCGTTTCATAAAATCGGAAAAAAAGAGTATGAATATTATTAGGGACCGACGGGCGGTCCTTAAAAAGCATATTTAGTGACCGCCGGGCGGTCACCACATGTCATTAGGGACCGCCCGGCGGTCACCAAGTATAGTTAGGGACCTCCCGGCGGTCCCTAAATGTTTAAAAAACAGGCGGGATTGGGGGGGAAATTTGAAATTTCTGAAAATTCAAAATTTTCACCTTAATTCTATATATACCACCACTTTTCTATCCAATTTTTCAACACTCTTCAAAACACACCCAACTCTAAAATTTATCTTCTCATTTTTCTCTTCCTAAATCCCAAAAATAAAAATCATGCAAAACACAACATTTCTTCCTTTCTTCTCAACCTTTCTTTTTTTCTTCAAATCCCAAAACACATCCTTTCTTCTCTTTTTTTTTTAACAAATGTCAAGAAAACACCAACAATATGTTCTTCATTTCTTTTGCTTCTTCTTTTTCATTGTTTTTGGTTTATTTTTATAACTATCATCTATTTTTACTTTTATTTCATTATTTTCTTTGTTTTATTTTGTTGACTTTAATTTCATTTTACTCTTTTTATCATTATTTTGTTTGTTTTTGTTCTTGTAAATGTTTGTTGCACATATTTACACGTAATTTATACAAAAAACCCAATAATATTCCGGTAAATTTCCGGAATATTATTCGGTTTTTTTTTGTTCTGCCGCAGACTTTTAGGGACCGCCGAGCGGTCCCCAATAATATTCATAGCATTAAGGACCGCTCGGCGGTCCCTAATGCTATGAACATTATTGGGGACCGCCGGGCGGTCCCTAATGCTATGAACATTATTCGGGACCATCGGGCGGTCCCCAATGCTACTTTATTCATGGGGACCGCTGGGCGGTCCCCATTTTCATTTAGGGACCGCCGAGCGGTACCTAAATTGGCGGTCGCTGAAGACGGTCCCCGCGACCGCTTGGCGGTCGCCAAAGGGTAGGGGACCAAGGGCAAGCGCGATCGCCTTTTGGTGACCGCTGGGCAGTCCCTAAAGGTCTTTTGGTGACCGCTGGGCGCTCCCTAAAGACCCCTAAATATTGTAGTTGTTTAAGTAAATAAAATCTCAAATTTTGATTATAGACACTACAAGAGATTAACCCTTTACCGTCGGCACAAAAGACGACGGTAAAAGGGCATTTGCCGATGGAAATAGGCTTTTCCGTCGGCAAAAACCGTCGAAAAAACCCAACGAAAAAAAGCTCGTCTCTAAAGCTTTTTTCCGTAGGATTTTTACCAACAGAAAAGAGCTTTTCCGTCGGCTTTAAGCCGACGGAAAAGCATTTTTTAATTCCGACCGTAAAGGGGTAAAAATCCTTTTCGGACGGCTTTAAGCCGTCGAAACTACTTTCTCTATACCGTCGGCCTTATGCCTACAGTAAAGGGGGTAAAACCCTTTTCCGACGGCTTAAAGCCGTCGGAAAAGGGTTTTTCCGTCGCCTTAAGTCCGACGAAAAATGTTTCTCTTTTACGTCGGGCTTTAGTCGACGAAAAATTGATTAAAGGGTTTAAAAATATTTTTAAAAAAATAATTTAAAAGAAAAATGATTTAGAACAATTGTGTTAATCCTAAAAATAAAATAAAGAATACCACTCCTACTCGGGAAAAATAATATATGGGCAATACTATTGTCACGAGTACTTCCGATGAGATGTACATATAAAGAAAACCCCTCGGAGGACTGCCCTACCTCTCGGTCACTGACCCGAAAAGGTTTATAAGAGCACCCGAGGAGAAACATAAGCGTCCCTTGGAAAGTCAAACGGTGAATGAAAAACAGATATCAACACGGCATCGGAAAAAGAGCAAACCCCGATGGACCCGTATGATTCCGATATCCACCAAATGCGCCAAGAGGGACCAAAAGGGACCCCGAGTCCTATGAACTTACAAGAAAACTTCCTTGCTGAACGCTCCTCGGAAAAGGCAACACTCGGACTTATCCGAGAACCCAATTTTGGAAAAGGTCAATACAAGAACACCCAGTGAATACAGTCCGAGCACTCTGATGAAGAAATCTCACTTTCAGTAAAGCAAAAACAGCCCTCGGACACAAAATCACAGTCCTCGGAAGTCACACCAAGTCCTCGGAGATCACATTTCCACCCTCAGAGATCACTCCTGACTGTTGAAGAAAATACCCGAATCAAGAAGGAGAAACAAAAGCCCTCGGAAGAATAGCTCTATCAGAAACAGTCTACATCAGAAGACCTCGGAGATATCAGAAGACACAAAAGCTAATCCAGTCAGCACTTAGTAGATAAACGATAAACATTATCCTAATTTTCACACCTGTATCAAGGTAACAACAACACCTGTCCTTACCAAAACACATGCACAATGACACCTACCCCTACCAAAGTCTATATAAAGGGAGGTGATCAGTAGAAGAAAACAAGCTGAAGTAACTAAGCCTATTTACTACAATCTATCACTCAAATACGTAAGATAAAAAGAGGAGGAAATGTTCAGTGAATAAAGGAAGGGAATATTCTTGCAATTAATCTCATTATGTCCATCTCGCGTTGCCTCTGAATCACGGACAGGGCGTTTCGACCCAAATAAATATCTTCCGTTAAATAGGGAATAATTCCAAACCCGTTAACAAAGTGGCGCCGTCTGTGGGAACGTCACAACATCTGTCCTCGAGAGAATTCAGGCACACGTCAGCTAGGATGGATGGTCTTTTCGAAAATGACAACCTTCCTGTCCCGAACAACGACTCAGAAGAAACTTTGTCCAATTATGAACCAGGTACAAGAGATTTTATTAGTATTCCCCGATCTGTTTATGAAAGACTTATATATGCTGAAAGAACACCCTGGAGGGATGATCCCCCCGGACGCACGTCCCCTGTGCTCTCCGAGAACGAAGATTTCCCCTCGGAAGAAGATGCACCTCCGAGGACGTGGAACCCAAATTGGAATCCTTGGCGACAGACACCCCGACAAAGTCCTCGAAGATATGTATGTCGTGAAAGGACTCCCGTGAGGGGTCAGGTAGAAATCTCTCGTCCCTCAGAGTATCGAGGAGAGGTTGAACATTCCTTATGGGGAATGATGGATGATTTACGAAAAGAATTAGGTGATCTCAAGAAAACCATGGCTCCTGAGGATGATCCTACATTCAAGACCTCTCCTTTCATTCCCGAAATTGCTTCAGCTTCTATCCCCTCGGGGATGCGACCTGTTAATATCCCGCTATATACCGGAGAAGCTGATGGAAGGGACCCACAAGATCACGTCCATCAATACCTGGCAGGAATGGACCTCTCTTCCGCTCCTGATCATGTGTTATGTCGCGTATTCCCTGTTACCCTTGGAGGGCGGGCCCAAGCCTGGTTTACTCATCTTCCACCTTGTTCCATCACGAGTTTTGACCGACTAGCTCATTTGTTTGTACGACAATTCGCCTGCAACCGAAGGTACCCTAAATCTGCTACGCATCTTTTTACTATTAAACAGAAGAAGGATGAACCCTTGCGAGAATATATAAAGCGCTTCACGGATGAAGCACTCGATGTTCCAAATGTTAGCCCGACCATTATGGCGGACATATTAACTCAGGGACTCCGAGCGGGGGATTTCTTTAGATACCTTATGGGAAATCGTATCACGGATATGAATGAGTTAATGCAAAAGGCGGAAGTACATATTTTGATGGAAGAAGCCGAGGGAACAAAGAAGCAGATGGAGCAGGAGGATAGTGAACACTTAGAGCGTGCCGAGAAAGAAGCAAAGGTCAAAGAAAAAAGTAAGGAAGGAAAACCTCCTCAACGCAAAGATGAAGGAGGAGGGGTTAAGAAATTCCTCCGACCCGTGCACTTACCTCCGATGACTGTTACTCCACCAGAAGTGCTCAACATAATGAGGGGTAGCAACGAGTTGCACTGGCCCAGACCGACTAAATTTCCTAACCGAGACAAGGACACGGGGAAATATTGTAAGTACCATAAAACTTACGGGCACACTACGGAAGAATGTACTACCCTTCGTTTAGAGGTGCTTCGCCTATTGGAGATAGGGTACTTGAAGAACTACCTTAAGGAAAATAACCTCGAAGAGCCCAAGGCAAATGTTTGGAAGAGATCACGAAGGGAAGAGGAAGAGCAAGAAAAGGAAGAAAGGACGCCTAGCCGGAAGTCACGAGAGGGGACCACTAGACGTCTCCGACCCCGAGAGAGAAGTAAAGACCGCCGGCGAAATTCACGAGAGAAAACGACAGGATATCCGAGTCTACCTCCTCCACCGGACTCGTATAAGAGCAATCCCCCGACAGGTAGAACCATCAATATGATAGAAGGGGGTGAAATCTCCATGGCACCTCAGGGCAAAAAGAAGAAATATTTGAAAGAAGCCCGACGAGCAGAGCAAGGATTAGCTGTCTGCTCCATTCAAGGGTCACAGCTGCCTAGTATCACTTTCGGACCCGAGGACCTTACAGATGTAATATACCCTCACGAAGATCCCTTGGTTATATCTGCCGTCATCTACGGGTATGAAATCCAACGTATCCTCATAGATACGGGCAGCTCTGTGGATGTACTCTTCCTACCGACCTATCTCGTTATGAGATTGAAACAAGAAACGTTGGAAACCGCTGAGGTCCCGTTAGTAGGATTCTCCGGGGAAGCATGCCAAACCCTCGGAACTATTACTCTCCCAATGTCATGGGGGAAAGGAGCCCTTCGAAGAACGGAATCTATTAAGTTTTGGGTAGTGGAGGCTTCTTCGCGAACGTATAATGTGATCTGCGGAAGACCATCTATTCGGGCCTTTGAGGCTATTCCTTCTACTTTGCATCTTAAAGTGAAATTCCCCACCTCCTCGGGAATCGGAGAAGTCCGAGGAAGTCAGTCAAAAGCTAGAGAATGCTGCATGAATGCCATTCCCTCAGAAGAGGACGGGCCTTCATTCGGAAATAACAAAAAGTGTAGAACCGAGGAAACACGAGTCCAACCTGTGGAAGAATTAAAAATGGTGGAATTAGTAGAAGGAAGCCCCGAGAAAGTAATCAAAATGGGCACCCATATGGCTCCAATCATAGAAGGCCAATTGATTTCTCTTCTCAAACAATTTCATCACCTCTTTGCGTGGGAAGGGGGGCCGCCCGGACGAATCAGCAACAAGGTATGTCAACATTTCCTTAATGTAAAGCCTGGAGCTAAACCTGTCCAACAGAAAAAGAGGAAAATGGGCCCCGAGCGCAACAAGATCATCCGCTCGGAAATACAACGCCTTCTCCAATTAAAGCAAATACGAGAAGTTATTTACCCCGAGTGGTTGGCTAATGTCGTGCTAGTTCCCAAGCACGGAGGAAGATGGCGAATGTGTGTTGACTTTACTAACCTCAATGAAGCATGCCCCAAGGATTGTTATCCTTTACCGAGCATAGATCAGCTAGTTGATTCTACCACAGGATGTGCGCTACTATCAACTTTAGATGGAGATCAAGGGTACAACCAAATCCCGATGGCGGCTATTGATCAAGACAAGACCAGCTTTATCACGGATGCAGGCACCTTTTGTTATCTAGTCATGCCCTTTGGATTAAAGAATGTTGGAGCTACCTATCAACGGTTAGTAAGCCTTATGTTCTCAGGACTTATTGGGAAATCAGTAGAGGTTTATGTAGATGATACTGTAGTTAAAAGTAACACTGCTGAAGAACATCCCCAGGACCTACGGAAAGCGTTGGTCATTATGAACAACTTTGGCATGAAGGTTAACCCTCGGAAGTGTTCTTTTGGTATCCGAGGAGGAAAATTTTTGGGATTTATGGTTACGGAGAAGGGAATTGAAGTAAACCCCGAAAAAGCAGAAGCTATCATGGGGTTACCTACCCCGAGAACGGTAAAAGATGTCCAAAAGCTGACTGGAAGAATGGCCTCGTTGAGTCGGTTTGTCTCCAAGTCCGCAGAAAAAGGGCTTCCCTTCTTCAAGGTACTTCGGAATATCAAGGAATTTCAGTGGACCCCCCAATGCGAGGAAGCTCTCGAAGACTTAAAAAGGTACATGTTGAAACCACCTTTGCTGGTAAAACCTGTACCCCAAGAAGAGTTGTTTATGTATTTATCGGTCGGAGAAGAGGCTATTAGCGCTGTCCTAGTTAAAGAACAAGATGGAGAACACCACCCGGTATATTACGTTAGCAAAACTCTCCTCGGAGCCGAAACCCGATATACCCTAACTGAGAAACTCGTTCTAGCATTGGTTACTACGGCTCGTAAGCTACGCCCCTACTTTTTATCCCACCCAATTACCGTGCTTACTAAGCATCCCGTAAGGGCAATTCTTAATAAGCCGGAATCATCAGGGAGAATGATAAAATGGGCCGTAGAGCTTACTGAGTACGATATTTCCTATGCTCCGAGACCGTCAATCAAAGCGCAAGTTCTGGCGGACTTTGAACAGAACTCACGGGCGTTGGATCCGAGGAAAAGGAGCCACGATGGCACGTATATGTAGATGGATCCTCGGTGAGTACCCATGGGGGGCCGGAATAGTTTTGGTAAATCAAGAAGGAGAGGAGGAAAGACTCCATTTTGCAGTTAGAATAGATTACCCCCTCTCTAACAATGAGGCCGAGTATGAAGCTCTCCTTATTGGTATGAGACTAGCAAGAGAAGGGGGAATGAAAAGAGTACTCCTTCATAGTGATTCCCAACTGATTGTTCAGCAAGTTAAGGGGTCATATGAGGCCAAAGAAGAAAGAATGCAAGAGTACCTCCGAGTTGTTCGCCAAAGGTCCGAATGGTTTGAAGAATACGACATAGTTCAAATTCCTCGAAAAGAAAATCAAGAGGCGGACGCTTTGTCCAAGATGGCTACACAAACAGCTGCAATACATACTCGGAAGATTACTCTACTGCATGTCAATGAATCTGAAAAGGGTGAAGGCCGAGAAGTGAACACAGTTTCAAATCCTTCATCTAGCTGGGTGACTCCTATCAAAGCCTATTTGCAGAATCCCGAGGGATACTCCTCGGACAAGAATATTCAGCGAATGATGTTCAGAAAAACCCTCCGATACTTCCTCAAAGACGGGGTACTCTTCCGAAGGACATATTCATGTCCCCACGCTCGATGCCTTAATGAAGAAGAGGCCCAGCTAGCCTTAGCAGAAACTCACGAGGGGGTATGTGGGAGCCATACTAGTGGCGAAAGCATGGTTGGACGCTTGATCCGACAAGGCTACTATTGGCCCACGATGGCCAAAGATAGCAAAAGCCATGCCGAAAGATGTAAACCATGCCAGGCTTACGCCCCTCGGACCCATCTACCCGCAGCCCCTTGGGAACCCTCTCTGAACCCCTGCCCATTCTCTAAGTGGGGTATTGACATACTTGGACCCCTCGTCCCTGATGCCGGCCAAAAGAAATTTCTGCTAGTAGCTGTTGATTACTTCACCAAATGGGTGGAAGCGGAACCCCTGGCTAGGGTAACCGCGGGGGCCGTCATCAATTTTCTCTGGAGAAATATTATTTGTCGCTTTGGTGTCCCTAGGAACCTGGTAAGTGACAACGGTTTGCAGTTTACTGATCAAGGATTGCAAAAATGGTGTGATCATTGGGAGATAAAACATCGCTTTGCCTCCGTGGGATACCCTCAAGCAAATGGCCAAGTAGAAAGAACCAACAGAACCCTCTTGAAGAACATGAAGGCCCGGCTTGATTGGCATAAAGCTAAGTGGGTTGAGGAGATACCCGGGATATTATGGGCCTATCGGACCACGCAAAGTGTCGCTACGGGCGAAACCCCTTTTAGTTTATCCTACGGGTGTGAAGCTGTTTTACCCTCGGAGGTCTCCATAGAAAGTTGGCGAGTCAAGGAATACGAAGAAGTGGCCAATGGCTCAAATTTAGCCCTCGCCCTTGACCTTCTCGAAGAAAAAAGAACCCGAGTAGCCCTCCGAATGGAAGAGTACAAGGCTCGGATGTCACGATATTATAATACCAAGGTAAGACTCCGAACCTTTCAAGTTGGAGATGTAGTGATGAAACGAGTAGGGGCCTCCAAGAATGTGGGTAAACTAGATCCACGATGGGAAGGACCCTACAAGATAGTGGAAATCGTGGGACCGGCGACTTATCGGCTTGCTAACTCCGAGGAGGCAATACTTCGCAACACGTGGAACGCAAGTAACCTTAGAAAGTATTATGCTTAATGTAATAGTTATACATGAATAAAAAGAGCGTTCATATATGAGGGGGTACAGTACAAAAGAAACTAGAGTTGTCTGGCAAAATGATGGCTATACATATGAGACATCAAGACAACCCAATAACGTTAAATACCCTCTGTATTATGAACTAAGTTGTATACTATTTTTCAACAAGCTAAGACCCTCCCATAGGACGTTTCCCCTCTCGGATAAGTCTTCGGCGCTGCTCCTCGGAAAGAGAGACTGGATCATCCAAGAACACAGTTCCGACTGCAAAATCTCTAATAGGTGAAGGAGAAAGTTCCTCGGAGACTTGACGAATGTTGAGTTCAGGAAGGAGCAAGCCCGAGGGGAACTCTGGCAAAGCTTGTATGGCATCTTGGCACAATTTATAGCCTATATGCACTAAGTCACGCATCTCTCCCCGAAGAGATTCACGAAGACTGGATGGACCCACCACCTCCAACACAGCTTGGACTCGGGCCATGATCACCTCTACCGCATGAGAGCGGGTTATTCCTAGCAACTGATGACTCAAAGCATCTCTTTCCAGTATAGCCTGTGTTAGTTGCTCCTCCGAGGACCGCATTTGGCCACGTAACTCCTCCATTCTCCGCCCTAAGTTCAAGACACGTGCTTTTTCAAGTAATAATTGGCGTTCCAATTCCCACGCCTTATCCTTCTCGAATTGTAACGCCTGGATGTGAGTCTCCTGTGCGGATTCATGAACCTCCTTCAAGTGAGCTACCTCCACTTGAGCTTCTAAGAGACCTCGCTCTAACTCATCCCGACGACGGTATACTAAACCCGGATCTGAGGAAGAACTCCCGTAAGACCCGAGGGCGTCCAACACCATATAAATCTGCTCAAAACACAAAGCGAATGGCATCAGACCAGAGGACAGGTTAGTATTAAACAAAATGAATAGATACCTCACACAGGTCTTTGCAGGCTAAATCTTGGAGAACGGGTACCGAAAGGGTTTTTATCAGCTCACAATCTGTTACGTTCAATAACCCACTAAGAAAGTTTCGGCAAAATCCCACTGCTGATCCGAGAGGAGAAACATCCTGATTACCCCCGGGGGGAAGAGTTCTCCCGAGGGAAGGGTGCTCCTCGGGCGGTGGTGCAGGAATACGACCAGGGATATCTTGCCGGGGCTGCATATCCTCTGTACTAGAAGAGTGAAGATACTCCTCTAATACATTTACTACGGTAGAATTATGAGGAATGGGCTGTGATACTATGGGACTCATGTGATAATCCGTTTGAGAAAGAGTTGCTATCAGATCCGACGAACCAGAAGGAGTTATATAACTGACTGGGGGGGCTGCAACGGGTTCCTCCTCCTCCGAGGAAATTTCAACCATTGCCTCACTTACGAGGGGAGGAGAATCGCCAACCTTCGTCACCCCGGGAATACCATGCAATGCCCTCCCCAAGAAAACGTCATTAGAAGACCCAAGAGAAAAAGCTCCCATCTCCGCTCCTGCAAAAGATGTCAGTAGGAAAACGATCCGAGGACACCAATAAAGTTTATAAACTAGAGAATGATTAGTAGAACTTACGAAAATGAAAATTACTGTGAAGAGGACGAGAAGTAGGAGTGCATCCTTCCACCCCCTCTTGTAAACCTGCCAAAATCAGAGCCTCGGGGAAATCCAATAGCCCAGATATGTCATAAGAACCAGAGAAAAGTCCCGAGTGAAGCAATATCTCCCTCACTTGTCCTCGTGTTTCGGTGTTGGGTGCGATATACCCCAGACCCCATCGGATGGGTACACCCCACGATCTGGCTGACTGGCCTCTCGGACGGACAAAGAAAAATCTCCGCCTCCAATCCCCTCTACTAGAGTTGGAACTGGATACACGAGTGAAGATATTTTCCTTGTCCCGATAGGTCAAGCTAAAAAAGGGAGTCCCCTCTGAGCAAGGTTGAAGGGTAAATATTGTCCCCACCCGATAAGGGGACATCGGAAGGTTTAAAAGCTCACTACGAAGGACATATCCCACCAAATGACTGTAGGAACTTGGTGTTAACTGACTCGGACACACCTGCCAATACCGAAAGAGTATTTGGAAAAAGGGATGGAAAAAGGTCCGTAAACCACAACGCATCTGTTCGGTATAAACGGTCATGTAACCTGAGGGGGGTGCGTAAGCCCTATGGCCCGAGGAAGGCACTAGTATGTCATAATCTTCGAAATCAAGGTTGTAGCCGCTAAAAAGAGATCTTATCGAGTTCTCACATTCTGTACTCGTGGTAGATCCTACACGTCCTCTGCCTATTAATCGAGATGGATTAAGAGGAATCAAATCGAACTCTGAAGACTCATCCGCCAAAGGATATGGCTCCCTACTCATGAATATCTCCCTGATATGATTGATCCTCCGTGAATTTGTAGATGGAAGCCTACGAGCTACCCCGAGAGAGGAACTAGCACCAAGTGTCGCCTGATTTTTGGATAAATTGTCCCTCGGAGGAACTCTTGATGATCCAGAAGGACCCCGAGCGGTATCCCGAGAAGAACCGCAAGATGGATTCGAACCACTTCTTCTATAATAAGGAGGCATCATCTTATTTGGTAAGCACTATCCTCGTACTTGCAATTATGCATAAGATCTTACATGCATATATACTCTTTAAGCCAAGAGTTAAAATTAGAAGCTTAAGCTCTTATTAGGTTAACTAAGGGACACGTGTTGAAAAACTTTTTGATTAAGAATGACACGTACCCTATTTAACCATGCAAAGCAACACCTCCTACTTAGAAATTTTACTTAGTCAGCAACCTTATAAGAATTATCATTATCCATTTTAATTAAACAGTGGAGATAAAATATAGAATAGGAAGATTGCACAAAATATTTATTGATTTAAACCAAAGAGCCCTCGGAAGGGATAATAAGCACAAGGAATATTTATTTAAAAAAACTAAAAGTAAAAAATTACAAAGAACAAGACTAAGCCCCCGTGGAAGGAGGAAGGGAAGAAGTTGTCTCCTCGGCGGAAGTACCCAATGGAGCAAGACGAGAAATTGGAGAAAATACTCCCCCGGAACCGCTAGCCCTCGGACTCGGACTCGTGGCGGAGCGCATTGGAGATGGTGTCGGAGAATCCCGAGAGGATAGCAAACCCCCAAACCTCCCCACAAAATAATGGCAGTCGTCGGGAGTTGGCTTCTTTAACTTGCGAAGATCGAAAGACTTGGAGAAGTTAACATCCGACCTTATCAAAGATTTCGCCACCTTCGCACACTCCAAATAACCCCACAGAAGATGACCCATCAAGAGCTCGTGAGAAGGCGCCTCGGATGCTCCTGATTGCTGCCGTGAAATCTCTCGTTGGGCAAACTGAACAGCTGCATCCACCTTAGCCTGCACGTCCTCGGGAGAAAGAAAATTTGCTAACTTCCCCTCGGCTGACTCTGCCCTATCAGTAACTTGGCCCAGTGTCTCCTGGAGAATTCTCTCTCTCTCATTCCCGTCCGCCACCGCCTTCTCGAGAGCTGCAATACGAGCAGTAAAGACCCCTTCGGAGTCTTTCCTTTCCTTCTCCATCTTCTTATAAGCGGACTCGGCAGCACTTAAACTACCTTGCAAATTCGCCCTCGCCTTCTCTGATTCATTGAGAGCGAATTCGTAGTCGGAAATCTTTGTTCGAAGAAGGTCCTCCCTAGTTTGACTCTCTTTATCCCGGACTAAGAGAGGTGCCAATTGTACCCGGAGTGCTTCTAAATCCTCTATATCTTTCCGACCGCGCTCTTCAACGGCAGTAACTGCCTCCCGAGTCTTTCCAATCTACAGAAAAGTCAACAATAAAAGATTCAACAGAGATGTATTGTGTAATTTCAGAAGACTAATGTAGAGAAGCTTACCATGAGCCCCAACCAGTTAAGACTGGTGTACAAAAATTGATACCCCTCGGCGGGTGCTGAACTGGAGGAGGCGAAAAATCGGAGGATATCTTGATAAGCCTCCCCCACTGAACGAGATGAAAATTCCCCCCCCCGGATCCGCTGGGAGGAATAGGCTCTTGGAATGTATGACCCCTCGGAGACAAAGTCACCGGGACATGTCCCCTCGGAGGAGTCGTATCCTTTACGGGAGTCGTCACTTCTGAATTTGTAAATATGGCCCGTGAACCACCTACTGTTGTGGAGGGGCTGGTCTTTCCCAATAGTGATTGCAGAATCCCTTGCTTCAAATCTCGGTCCTCTGAAGAAGGATCAAACTCCCCTTGGGTGTCTTCGGAGTCCCCTCGTAAACCTTCTTGCTCGGGAATGCTGAATTGGGCCAGAAAGTCCTCCTCTACAAAAGATACAAACTGACAGTAAGAGGAAGAATGAAACTAGAAAAAATTATAGAAAGAAGGCAAATAATGGATACTCACCATATAATGAAGACTCTTCTACCATCGGAGCTTTCCCTTTATCCATAGCCACTACATCAAAAGAAAAGGTGTCAACACATCAGCAAATATTGCAGATAAAGATATGAAAATCTCATTAAAAACTCGTAAAAACTTACCCCGAGGAGCGGATTCAGGAACTGTCGGAAGCTTAGGAGAAGGATCCTCGGAAGACAGGTCTATTACTTCAGTATCCTTCCGAGCAGATTCATCCTCCGCACCACTCGGAAAGATACCCTCCTCGGAACCTCTTGGAGAAATTCCTATATTAGATTCGGAAGCAGGTAAATTCCCTGACTCCGATTTGGAAACGGGCACTAAAGCCAAATCCCAAGAAATAGGAGCTACTTGGCGCAAGGGAACAACGCTCCTGACGACCCCCATTGCATCCATGCATAGAAGAGAATGGTCCTCGTGGAATCCACCCTTCTCTGAATCCATATGCCTACTCTCGGGAGCATTAACCTCCTCCTCCTCGTGATCACCCTCCTCTGGTATCTCAGAGACACCACTAGGAGTAGGCTCCCTCGGACTCGACTGCAGATAATAGTTTGCCATGACATCCCCTGCATCATCCCACCAATAACATGTATAAGCACAATTTATCACGGTACTCGGAGGAAGAATAAAAGAGTAAAAGAACGAATGAAGAGACTTACGAAAGAAACTCCTCGCCTCGGGAGATAAAGACAAAGGACGTTCCACTGCGTCGTCGGTAAAAATTACGTAGTGAAGACCAGAAGTCTCGTACAACATGGTGAAGTCCTCTGATTCCATCAATTTGTGCTGAGAAATTATAGGAGATAACACCGCCTCTTGATCCAGAGCGTGCACGGGAGTAGTACCCTCTCGCCAATCAAAGGGCACATCCCACTCACCGTTGACAGGTCCCACGAAGAAGTATCTGTTCTTCCAGACACTATGTGAGGTAATAGCAGCCCCCAAGATCCTCTTCGTGGAATCCCCCGAGTTGTCCCGATGACGAACGTTATAGAAAGGATACCCCCCGGGTGATACCGCCACGTCAAAGATCGAAAGAAAGTGATCCACCGAACACTCTAGCCCATTCACGTGGCACCAAAATACGTAAATACAGATAGCAGCAAATCCATTCGGTACCATCTGACTTGGGCTGATATTACAAGTTTTAAAGAGCTCACAGAAAAAAGGGGACATAAACGAGCGCCACCCGTACTTCACCTGAGCAAAGAATACTGTCAACATACCCGGAGGAGGATAGCATGCCCTCTCATCCTTCGTCGGGAGTCGGAAGACCATATTTTTCTGAAGGACTCCGGTGGAGGTAAACAGATCCGCTACCTGCTTACGAGTAGCAATATTCTTCATCTTTTCCACCTTAGCAAAAGTTCGAAGAGGCGGTTCCTTTGATTTGGGAACCCTAGCTTTCTTCGAAGAAGTGGCACCGCCTTCAGCAGCCGCAGCAATTGTGTTAATCCTAAAAATAAAATAAAGAATACCACTCCTACTCGGGAAAAATAATATATGGGCAATACTATTGTCACGAGTACTTCCGATGAGATGTACATATAAAGAAAACCCCTCGGAGGACTGCCCTACCTCTCGGTCACTGACCCGAAAAGGTTTATAAGAGCACCCGAGGAGAAACATAAGCGTCCCTTGGAAAGTCAAACGGTGAATGAAAAACAGATATCAACACGGCATCGGAAAAAGAGCAAACCCCGATGGACCCGTATGATTCCGATATCCACCAAATGCGCCAAGAGGGACCAAGAGGGACCCCGAGTCCTATGAACTTACAAGAAAACTTCCTTGCTGAACGCTCCTCGGAAAAGGCAACACTCGGACTTATCCGAGAACCCAATTTTGGAAAAGGTCAATACAAGAACACCCAGTGAATACAGTCCGAGCACTCTGATGAAGAAATCTCACTTTCAGTAAAGCAAAAACAGCCCTCGGACACAAAATCACAGTCCTCGGAAGTCACACCAAGTCCTCGGAGATCACATTTCCACCCTCAGAGATCACTCCTGACTGTTGAAGAAAATACCCGAATCAAGAAGGAGAAACAAAAGCCCTCGGAAGAATAGCTCTATCAGAAACAGTCTACATCAGAAGCCCTCGGAGATATCAGAAGACACAAAAGCTAATGCAGTCAGCACTTAGTAGATAAACGATAAACATTATCCTAATTTTCACACCTGTATCAAGGTAACAACAACACCTGTCCTTACCAAAACACATGCACAATGACACCTACCCCTACCAAAGTCTATATAAAGGGAGGTGATCAGTAGAAGAAAACAAGCTGAAGTAACTAAGCCTATTTACTACAATCTATCACTCAAATACGTAAGATAAAAAGAGGAGGAAATGTTCAGTGAATAAAGGAAGGGAATATTCTTGCAATTAATCTCATTATGTCCATCTCGCGTTGCCTCTGAATCACGGACAGGGCGTTTCGACCCAAATAAATATCTTCCGTTAAATAGGGAATAATTCCAAACCCGTTAACAAATTGATTTAAAAGAAATCGATTTAAAATAATTGATTTATGATTTTTTGCGATTTATTTAAAAGAAATTGATTTTAAATAATTATTTTATAATTTTTTAGCAATTGTTTTTATAGAAAACGATTTTAAATAAATTTTTTATGTTTATTTGGCGATTTTATTTAAAAGAAATCGATTTAAATAATAACATGCACATTTTCGAGCGATTTTTTTAAAATATTTATTCTAATAAATAAAATTTCGTATTTAAAAAAAATCTTGATAATATAAGTTTTTTATAGTTATTATTAGTTAGATAATGAATAAACATAAGTAGAAATAAAATAATAAAACAAATAATAAACTCTAATTATAATTTAGCGAATATGGAATAATTTTTGTTAGTTATTAAGGATATTTTGGAGAGAAAGTTGATAGTTTTTGGAGGATGGTAAGATTGAATGAATTTAGTGGGTAAAATAAGGGCCATTTATAGTGATTTTGGAGAAGGGGGGTAAAATAAGGGGTTGCCACGTCACTGATCCTTGTGAAAATTGACACGGATCGGTAACATGGCACGATCCGATCCGTGTGATGAAAATCACACAGAAGTGGCTTTTCACACGGATCGATGACATGGCAACCCGCACCCCCCCCCCCCACCCGTCCCCCGACGGCTATATATAGTGCGGGCAAGTTAGTATCTCAATTCACAATTCATTTGGTTTTAAAATAAGGTTCGTATATACATACTTTCATTTTTACGTAATAATTTTTTTTTGTGTACGTGAATTATGTTTATTTAATTTATCTATTTTTTTATTTGCAATTTAGAGAAATAGTACGAGGCATCTTGGAGACCACTGCCATAGATCGAAGGAGCAGTTTCAGAAATTTTTAACGTGCTACAAGAGGTACGTGTATAGTTTCGAGCTATTATATTTTGTTCTAGTTGTACGATTATAAATATTGTTCGAGTCCCCTAAACGTCGTTGTGCTAATCGTTATAATTTAAAAAATTTATAGACAATATATAATGAATCCAAACGAAGATAAAGATTGGATGTATGGTCGTTTGAGTGAGACGGGTCGAGTGAATGAAACGTTCGGCAATGGTGTATACCAGTTTTTGGCGTTTGCGTTAGATCAAGAGCGTTATCTAGACGGTGATCGAAACCCTAGATGTCCATGTAGAAAATGCAGCAATAGGAAATACTTGGACCCTGGCGAAGTGGCAGCTCACCTTTATCGATGGGGTTTTGTAGAAGGGTACCGTTTATGGATATTCCATGGGGAAAATTTTGTCGCACATAATAGCCAGGGGGCGTCATCGTCGAGGCACGGAGCTATAAACGACCCCGAAGTTGTTCAGGAGGAGATTCTATTTGAGAATCTAGTTGACGATACTTTTCGGGCACAATTCGACGTTAACGGTGAGGAGCCTAACGCCGATGCCAAAGATTTTTTAAAATTGCTCCAAATGTCAGAACTTAAGCTGAAGGGCCCCAGCAAGAAATCTGTTTTGCAGTGGGTGTCCGAGTTTTTTACAACCAAGATTGAGAATAAATACAATCAATCCGGGTGCAATCAGATGTACAACTTGCACCGCGGTCTTTTGTATTCAGAGGATCAACTCTTACTGTCAAAGGATATGCACGTTGCCGAGAAGATGATGGGGTGTTTGGGGTTGGGATACGAAACAATCGACGTGTGTTTGAATAATTGTTTCTTGTTCTACGGAGAATTCGCATCTTCCGATTACTTGGTTTGTCCTGAATGTGGGGAGTATAGGTATGAAACTATAGGTAGAAAGAATCCAGTGCCAAGGAAAAAGTTATGGTACTTCCCTTTGGCCCCACGTCTTAAACGACTCTTCATGACTAAATCAACTGCTGAACACATGACATGGCACTTAAATTGTAAGTCGTCGGACGATGTAATGATCTACCCTGCAGCAGGCGAAGCGTGGCAAGATTTCGACAAGAAACATCCTCAATTCACAGCAGAGCCACGAAACATCCGCCTTGGTCTATGCACAGACGATTTCACTCCGTTCGGAAACTTCGGAAAACAATATTCTTATTGGCCTGTGTTCTTAACTCCCTATAACCTTCCTCCAGATCTTTGCATGCGAGAGGAGTTTATTTTCTTGAGTCTTATCATATCAGGGCCGAGTAGTCCAGGACAAAACATTAACGTTTTGCTACGCCCTCTGATTGACGAGTTGAAGGTTTTGTGGCACGACGGCGTTCGTGCTTACGACAGATTCAGGGAGCAGAATTTTCAGTTAACGTTGCATTGATGTGGACTATTAGTGATTTCCGCACCTACGGGATGTTGTCTAAGTGGAGCACACATGGAAAGTTATCGTGCCCTTATTGCATGGAGAACACGAAGGCGTTCCCTTTGTAGTATGGTAGGAAAGCAACGTGGTGGGGATGTCATCGTTGTTTCTTACCAGTGGGACATAAATTTCGTCACGACGTGATGGGATTCAATGGACATACTGAATTTCATGGGCCTCCACCGCGTAGGACTGGCACTGAAATGGTAGCAATTGTTGCACAACTACCAGAAAGGTCTATAGCGCCAGATGCACCGATAATGCCAGGAAAATGAGCAGAGCACAATTGGACCCACAAAAGTATCTTTTGGGAATTACCCTATTGGACTACGAACCTGATACGTCACAATCTGGATGTCATGCAATGCGAGAATAATTTTTTCGACAACATAAAGAACACGGTGATGGACGACCCAGTTAAGAGTAAAGGCAACTTAAAAGCTAGGAGAGACTTAGAATTGTTGACCACTCGGGTCGAGCTTTTTGTTGTCGATACCGATGATAATAAAACCTACAAGCCGAAAGCCAAGTGTTGCCTTGATCAACCTCAAAAGAAACTACTATGTCAGTGGTTGTCAGGTTTGCGATTTTTGGATGGCTATGCTTCAAAATTCAGCGTTGTGTGCAACAACAACAATAGAAGTTGACTGGGATGAAGAGTCATGATTGTCACGTATTTATGCAAAGGTTAATACCTATTGCATTCCGCGATTTTATCCCTGATCCGAATCAAATATCAAGGCATGGAAAGTCTTTTCTACTAAGTCTCAGTTTTCAAGAGAACACAAGGAAATTCACTTAGATCAAGTCTTCCAAATCAAGAACATGGTCACAATAATTAATCTTTTTAGGAGATTCTAATTGAGAGACACTCTACAACTATAAATAGAAGTGCTCTTGAAGAACAAAAATCACAATCCAACCTTGAAGCATTCAGAGCTAGAGCATGGAAGTTTAACAAATTCTCTCCACCAAGTCCACCAATCTTCAATGCGTTCTTCTCGGCATAGAACGCGTTCTTCGCCAAAAACTCCGTTTGATTCGAAACCAAGCCACAAGACCCTTGAAAAACCATTTTTCAAGATTAAATTTCCTTCAAGGAAGATCAAAGTCTATATATCCGAAGAACTGAAGACGAAGAACATATCGTTCTTCATAAACCTTCAAATCAAAATTTTGTCCTATCCGAGATCAAGCCGTGAAGCCCTTGAATCAGCTTTTGTCAAATATCCTAGTATTTTGAAAATCAAGATTCCTCTAAAGAAGATTGGCATTCAACAAGTTCAAGACGAAGATCAAATGTCCGTCCCAAAAATCTAGTCAAGTAGATTGCAACTCAAAGTTCAAAAGCCCTTGGATTCAACTCAAATACAAGTGTAAGAGATAAAAAAAATCCACTTTCAAGTCAACCAAGTTTTTAGACTTGAAAACAACGTGGAGATCAAATATAGAGATTGCACCACAAATTGTACTTTGAATTTATTCGTATTTACTTTGTAATCTTTTCTTTGTCTTTTAATTTGAGACATCAAGAATTTGTTATTACATGACGAATCTATTTTAAGAAAATCGCGAGATCCTCGACTTTTTTACGTTTCGATTCACTGGCAGTTGAGATTAACAATTTCTTGTTTTTGGTTAGGTTACTTTTGCTTTATTTCTTTCGTCAATAAGCCGAAAGAAGGGGAACAAGAGTACGAAGTGGGAAAAACTAAAGAAGGAATGGCGCAAGCTAAATGTTGACGGGAGTGTCTTATACCATAACAACTCGGGAACGATTGGAGGCGTGCTACGGGATAGCGAGGAGAGATGGCTTTGGGGTTTTAAGGAACGCAAGCGCTGCCCAACACCTTTGGAGACAGAAGTGGAAGCTATGCGACGGGGCTTGGAAATATCATGGGAACGTAGAGTTCTGAAGTTGGTTGTCGAAACTGACTCGAAGGGTGCGTATGATCTTATCACGGATATAACACGAAATGAACCAAACCTGAGGATACAAGTTGAGGCATGTCGTCGACTTGTGCACATGCCGTGGGACATTGAGATACGTTGGATTCCAAGATCGAGAAATAAGTTGGCGGATGCTATGGCGAAATATGCAAGCAATGGGACATTGAGATACGTTGGATTCCAAGATCGAGAAATAAGTTGGCGGATGCTATGGCGAAATATGCAAGCAACTTGGAAGGAGGAAACTGTTTTTTACTATCCCCCCCCCCCCCCCCGAGTTCTCTACTATTATGTCGGATGATGTAGCCTAAGGGCTTAGTTTTTTCGTTCTTTCAACCAAAAAAAAAATATATATATATATATATATATTATATTTTTCTCTTCGTTCGGTGCATTGCTACTAACAGTTATTCCTTTTGATAATATAGTTGCCTACGTGAAAGATCATTTTGCTCAATAATTATTATTAACAAAACATTAATGTTCGATAGACCATCGTGAAAATGCTACGTTCAAATAAAACCCGTGTAAGTTACATTTATCTTCCAATTTCTTCCTCTTAATTAATGGTAGATGTGAACTTAACTATATATCCACGTAACTTTCCTGTGTTTAATTTCTCTATAAATATCTCTCTACTAACGGCTTTTATATACCTCGGTGCACAATTTCGAGAAATTAAACTAAGGATGGCGAAGCTAATAATTGCTACAATTACCATCTTCTCGTTATTGTTCATAATCTTGCCAAAATCTTGCAATGCTAAAAAACAAGAAACGACATGGTTCAAGGTCCTTGGTACAAATCAAGGATACGAAAATGTAGCAAGGATCCATGGCTACGTTCACGACTTTTCTGGCACAGCCGAGAACAAGACGATGTATGAGGTGGTCCCGTCTCCCATTGCCTATGTTTCCTCGACAAAATTAGGTCAAATACAAGTAATGGACGAACGCCTAACAGCTGACCCAGACATTAACTCCGAGGAACTGGGAAGGTACCAAGGGAGTCTAACGTCTGCGGACTTCGAGAATCGAGCACATTGTATGGTCGTCAACTTTTATTTCACAAGCGGGGACCTTAAAGGAAGCACGCTCCCCCTCGTCGGAAGGAATCAAGTAAACAATGCTACTCGAGAGATGTCCATTGTCGGTGGCACAGGAGCGTTGCTAATGGCGCGCGGTTATACGACTCTCACCACTTATGCGTATGATGAGGCGACAGAGTATTACTGCCTGGAATATAAAATTTATGTTGAATACAAGACCAGAGGATGGATCGGGGGTACATACGCTGATGAATGATCAATGTGCAATATTCGTTCTGTGAGGATATTAAGCCCCTCATTATTTAATTGTGTTAAATAAGTTGGGCTGGATGATATTTTTGTGTGTCGTATTTAATTTATTATATGAAATCACTATCCAATATCTACAGAATGCTGTTCCTTTCTTATAAAGTTCCCCACATGTATATATATCGTGAATACATAATGAGATTATGAATTGATGAATTTACATTTCATTAGTCTTCACACAAACACTCCTACGATGCGAAGGAAGCGGGAGATGAGGATTTTCGTAGAAACTTCCGAGAGTTAGTTAGGATTCACCAACCTACAGTTATTTTTATTTTGGAGACAAGGGTAGGCGAGGCGATTGCTCGCACTATTGCACCGTTTTTAGGATACTCGAGATATGTGATTGCTCCGACAGTGGGTATGACCGGGGGTGTGTGGATATTATGGAACGAGGATGACGTTGAGGTGGAAATCACAGGTGTGGATACGGAAGCTATTCATGCAACGATCCGGCCTAGTTCACTTGAAAGATGGAGACTTACGGGGGTGTATGTGCAGCCCCGAAAGTCAGCGAAAGTTAGTGTTTGAGGAACTTGTAAGCATGGCAAATAATCTAATTACACCTTGGCTTGTTATGGGCGACTTCAACGAAATCAGCTATAATCTTGAGAAATTCGGGGGATGTGCGAGCACCCTAAATAGACTCATGTTTTTTCGAGACTTTATTGATAGGTGCAACCTTATGGATTTGATGTTCGTGGGTCCAAAATTTACATGGGATAATAACCGTAAGCGCGGGGGGAATATCAAGGCAAGACTTGACAGAGCTTTGGCGTCTCAGGATTGGATGAAGCTTTTTGCGGATCACGAAGTGATCCACCTCCCCCGGTCGCACTTGGATCATCATCCGATAGCAACTCACTGTTTTGGCCGAGAGAAAGTGAAGGATAAAAGGCCATTTAGGTTTGACGCCATGTGGTTTGGCAATGAAGAGTGCGAACCGCTGTTGAGGAAAATTTGGGAGGATAATCATGGAATTATGGCGGCAATCGACGAAGTACCGAAGGTGTTGGAACCGTTGAACAAGGAAAAATTTGGTAATATTTTCTCTAAGAAAAAAATATTGTTGGCTCGGTTGGGAGGAATTCAACGCTCTATGTAATAGGCCGAACGAGTATTTACATAATATCGAGGATGAGTTGCTTACGGAATATAATGCGATCCTAAAAAAAGAAGAATTTTTTTGGTACCAAAAATCACGGGTTAAATGGATTAGTGATGGGGAGCGGAATAACAAGTTCTTTCACAAGCCGACCTTGATACAGAGGAGTCGGAATAAAATCCGAACTCTGAAAATTGAAGACACATGGGTTTAGGATGATAAATTGCTCCAAGCGCATGCAAGAAAGTATTTTATGCGGCTGTTTTCTAGCAATAATGATCCTGAGTCGTCGGCGGGGCACTTCCAGTTACGCAATATCAGATGCGATTGGACAAGGATGAAAGGGCTGAGTTGCGAAGGGTTATTGATGCGGGGGAAATTAAACAAACAGTATATGATATGCACCCACTCAAGGCACCCGGTCCGGACGGACTACAAGCAAAATTTTATCAGAAAGGTTGAGATTGACTGGGAGATTCAGTTTTGTTGTTTGTATCGGTGAATTTTGAGGATGGTAGGTTTGATCTCAGGGTTTGTGAGGCTTTTCTTTGCCTTTTGCCGAAGACTGAGGATCCCAACAATATTACACAGTATCGACCAATTTCTCTTGGCAACGCCCTTTACAAGGTTATCACGAAAACCATTACAACAAGGTTGAGGGGATTGATTCTTAAGATTATTGCTCCGACACAATCAAGCTTTATCAAGGGTCGTAGTACGCAGGATAATATCTTTTTGCTCCAAGAGGTGTTACATTCGCTACGAGGAAAACAAAATAAGGTGGGGGCAACGGTAATGAAATTAGATCTCGAAAAGGCGTACGACAAGGTGAAATGGAATTTTTTAGAGGATACCTTGCGAGTCTTCGCGTTTCCTGATGAGATGACGCGTTTGATAATGTTTTGTGTGCGGGGTGCATCCACCCGTATTCTTTGGAACGGTACACCTATTCAACCTTTTAAACATACGTGTGGTTCCGCCAAGGAGATCCCTTGTCACCATATTTAATTGTGTTATGCATAGAACGTTTATTCTATCTTATTAATGATGCAGTCGAACGAGGGATATGGCAGGCGTTGATGCCTTGTAAAGGGGGACCAAAATTGTCGCATTTATTTTTGGCAGACGACATTGTGCTAATGGGGAAGGCTACGGAAAAAACAACGCGAGAAACCAAGAGGGTGCTAGATTGGTTTTGGGGCATTGGGGCTGAAATTATGCCCTCAAAAATCAAAGATCTTCTTTTCAAAAGAAGGGGGCGCGGGTTTGAAGAATATTATTAGTGGGGTGCTCGATTTTGGCCAAACATCCAATTTAGGGAGATATCTCGTGGTTAAGTTGCTACATGGTCGAATGGATAGGGAGGCTTGTGCGGATACTTTCGATAAAATTCTTTTACGTTTTGCGTCGTGGAATAGTAAGTTGATGTCGATCGCAGGTCGGACCACGCTTATTAATTTTGTATCTTCCGCAATGCCCGTGTACTTGATGCAGTCGTCGTGGCTTTTGGAGAACGTTTGTGACAAGCTTGATAGACTGAATTGGGACGTTTTATGGTCCACGGATACTAACATAAAGAAACTTCACCTCGTTGCTTGGGAGGATGTTAAAAGAGAAAAAAGAGGGCGGATTGGGGGTTCGCAAGGCACGGACATGCAACGAATCCTTGTTGGCGAAGTTGTCTTGGAAAATTCTCAAAGGCGAGGAAAGTGTTTTGAGCGAATTTATTAAAGCAAAATACTTGAAGGGAAAAGAGCTTGCGTACGTTAACCCGAGGGCGTCGGATAGTAGCACATGGAAGGGGGTGGTGCGTTGTGTGCGCCTAATGCAACCCTTCTTGAGGTGGAGGATTGACAAGGGAGATCGTATATTGTTTTTGTATGATAATTGGCGTGGATCAGGCCACCTTTACTTGGAAAATATCAATATATTGGGTGCGGACAAGAATCATAATATAAGAGATGTTATGAAAAATGATTGCTAGAAAAGTTATGAAAAACGTAGGAAAAACCAAATCAACAACATACCCACATCCATAAAATGCAAGTTACTTTACAGGTAAAAAAAACATGTTGGGTTGTTCCAGTGTCCTTACCACATAGTTGACAATCGAGAATTTCCTCATGAGGCAGAACGCCACGACGATGTAAATTGAATTTGCTAGGAATACGATCGAGAAGTGCTCTCCAACCGAAAATGTGAATCTTGAGTGGGACTTTAATACTGCAAAAAGATGTAAAGAAGCAAGATGGGTGTGGATCCTCGTTCCTTAAAAATGTATATGCAGATTTTGTCGAGTACTCCCCAAGTTTATCAGCTACCCAAAGCCATTTATCATTAACATCGCAGTTTAGCTGGACTCTATTTAAACGCCCCAAAAGTTCATGAAGTAAGTCAGATTCCCACACGAAGAAATCTCTTCTCCATCTCCAAATCCACACCCATTCGTTAGCACACCATTTTAGAAATTAAACTTTCCTTGTCGAGTGAAAGCTCAAACAATCTAGAAAATTGGGATTTGAGAGGGGTATCACCACACCAAGTATATCAGAAACAACAATCAGCAATGGCTGGATGTCAGAGCTCCATCATCAGCAATGAAGCAGCACATGAGAAGCAACACATTGCTTCATTGGATCAACACATGGCTGCACATATCGAATGAGCTGGATTTCAGTAGTGGAATAACGCTTTAGACAAAGAGAATACTAGGGAGATTGTTTTATATTTCTTACATGATTTAATGTACTTTCCAGTTGTATATAAAGAGCAGATGATCAATGTAATGAAGAATCATCACAACTGCATTTCAAAATTTCAATATAACAGTACTCATTACACTTCTTCTCTTCATTTAATTTACATTGTTCATAACAATATGAATACATTGTTTTCTGTTATGAATCCACTACTTTCTTGAAATGGTATCAGAGCAGTGAATCCATCATTGCCTCAGGTATCTTAGCTTCCGCACAATCCTTTTATATTCATGACAGATCAAGGAGAATCAACTGCATCTGGTTCTACTGGCAGTACAGGACACATTGCACCAACTGCACAGAACCATGCCATAGTTGATGATCCTTTAGATCTATTTTTCTTACATCATGGTGAAAATCCAAACACATCTCTTGTCAGTCAAAAATTAACCACACAGAACTACCACAAATGGATCTGTGCCATGTATGTGGCCTTGTTAGCTAAAAATAATGTTGGTTTTGTAAATGGATCCTTTCTTGAACTAAATCTCACAAATCCATCTTATAGGAAGTGGATGAGGTGCAACTATATGGTGTTAAGATGGATTTCAGCAAGCTTGTCTGATGAGCTTGGAGATTACACTTCATTCTCTAATAATGCCTTTAAAGTTTGGAATGAAATCAAATGCAGGTTTGCTAAATCAAGCAATAACAGAATTTTCATGTTAGAACAACAGTTGATAAATACAAAACAAGATGGCATAGATGTAGTATTATATTTCTCCAAACTAAGATCTATTTGGGATGAAATATCTCAATATGAGGAAACATATACTTGTGAGTATTTAAACTGTGGAGTTATAACTGTGTTACATAAAAAGAATGAAAGAAGAAGAGTCATGCAATTCTTAATGGGCTTAGATGAATCATATGGTAAGGTTAGAAACCAGATCTTATTAAAAGATCCATTACTTGTACTTGATGATGCCTTCAGCCTTGTACTCCAATAATAAGCAAACAGGGAGATGTCATATGGATTGCAGAACAACACTAAATCAGCAGCAATGAATGTTCAAGTACATTCAACCCTTCAAAGTCTACCACAAGTTGTTACTGCTGTTGGAAACTTTCAGAGGAGTAACAAATCATGGAACAAACCAAATGGAGCTAAGAGCAGACCACCATGTCCAAAATGTGGAAAGAATAATCATACTATAGAGAATTGTTATGAAATATTTGGATATCCACCAGGGCATAAGTATGCTAGATTCAAACCTCGACAAAATAGTGGAGTGAAGCAAGTTACTGGAAATGTGAATCAGCTAAGCCAAGTAATTGTGAGTACATGACAACAATCTCCAATATCACATGAGCAGTTTCAACACCTATGCAACCTACTCAAAGAGAATGTTGGGCTTGCTAGTCAGATGAATTCAAATTCCAAAGGTAGCAATACCATAATTAATCCACAATCAGGTACTCATTTTATTCTAAATTGCTCCACTCCCATAACTTTTGCCTATTCAACTGTTTCACATCCACTCATGAATAATAAGACCTAGATTCTGGATTCAGGAGCTACAAACCACATTGTTTGTAACTCATCACTATATGTAGAGTCTAGTATTCTGTCAAACTCTTCTGTTACATTACCAAATGGTCCATCTGTTCATGTTACAATGACAGGCTCAATACAACTCAATCCACACATACTATTAACTAATGTTTTGTATGTACCATCTTTCTCATTCAACCTTCTATCAGTAAGCAAACTCACCCATAATACATCATGCTCACTGATTTTCTGGTCTGAATTTTGTGTCTTTCAGGGCATTGCCAACTGGATAATGATTGGGATGGCTAAAGAGAGACAAGGGTTGTACTTGTTAATGCAGGATAGAGAATCTCCTATCTCAAAGAATGTCTGTCATTCCAGCATACACTCTGTCATTTCCCCATCAGCCTTGTGGCACAATAGATTAGGACATGCATCAATAGATAGAATGTCTTTGATATGTCCTATAAGTAATGGTCTTCCACAGAAATTTAATGATGTAGTTTGTGATTCATGCCATCTATCTAAACAAACCAGATCTTCTTTTCCTTCTAATCCTACTAAGTGTGATAATTGTTTTGACTTGATTCATGTCAATATCTGGGGACCTTTTAGTACTGAGTCTACTAATAAATCCAGATATTTCTTGACAATAGTGGATGACCACAGCAGATTCAAATGGTTGTATCTCATGACAAACAAAAGTCAAACAAGAACCATTCTTAGTAACTTCTTCAAGTTTGTTTTCACTCCATTCAATAAACATATCAAAACTCTGAGATCAGATCAGGGACAAGAGTTCAATATGCCTGAATTTTACATCATTCATGGTATGATCCATCAACAAACTTGTACCTACACTCCACAACAGAATTCTGTTGCTGAGAGGAAACATAGACATCTGCTAAATGTTGCTAGATCACTGCGCATTCATGCTAATCTACCACTATCTTTTTGGGGAGACTGTACACTCACTGCAGCATATGTCATCAATAGAACACCAACTCCTCTCTTAGACAATCTCACTCCATTATATCACTTGTATTCCAAACATCCAAAGTGTTCCCATCTTAGAACTTTTGGATGTCTGTGTTATGCAGCCACCATTCCTAAACCTCACAACAGGTTCCTGTCTAGAGCTACTAAATGCATCATGATTGGATATCCAGCCCATATCAAATGATACAAGTTATATAACCTACAGAAACAAATTGTGTTTGTATCAAAAGATGTAACATTTTATGAACATATCTTCCCTTATCAAACTCATATCGTCACTCCTATTCCTTATCCTACTAGATCTCTAAACCACATTCTGCCTATGCACATAGTCAGTGAAACACATAATACTTCAATTCCTCAGATATCATCTCCTGAATTATCCCATTCACATCCTTCTCTTGATTCATCATCTTCATTCAACTCTACACCTTCACATGAAGATACATTGCCTTCCCTTCCCTCTCCTATATCATCTCCACCAAATAGTCCACCTCATACCATTATCAGGCGCTCTACTAGAATTAGAAAGATTCCCTTACATCTTGCAGATTTGCAGTACAACCTAGCTCAATCTACTGCTGCTCTCATACATTCTCCTACTGGTGACAATCCTGCAGGTACTCTTTATCCTCTTAATTTATCTTTTCAGAAACATTCTCCTTCTTATCTCAATTACATTCTATCTGTATCCTCTAATCCTGAACCATCATCTTATGAGCAAGCTCAACAAGATCCATTGTGGAGGATAGCTATGGATACTGAACTTAATGCCCTGAGAGATAACAAAACTTGGACCTTAGTTCCTTTACAGTATCCTGGTAAGAATGCCATTAGATGTAGATGGGTATACAAAGTTAAACTCACCTCTACTGGACAAGTTGAGAGATATAAGACAAGATTGATTGCAAAAGGGTACAATCAAAAAGAAGGTTTAGATTTTTTTGAAGCCTTTTCTCTAGTAGCAAAGATCACTACTGTAAGATGTTTGTTAGCTTATGCTGCTGCTAACAATTGGCATCTTTCACAATTAGATGTGAACAATGCTTTTCTATATGGTGATCTGGATGAGGAGGTTTACATGATCCCTCCTCCTGGTGTTGCTCCTGAGGGGGAGAAGCTCTACTGTCATTTACATAAGTCTCTATATGGGTTAAAGCAAGCATCCAGACAGTGGAATCAAAAGCATACCTCCATTATAATTAATCAAGGTTTCATTCAGTCTGCAACAGACCATTCCTTGTTCATCAAACATTCTAAAGGTACCACTACAATTCTGTTAGTATATGTTGATGATATTATAATTGGTGGGAACAATAAGCATACAGTTGATGAATTGAAAGCATACCTGAAGAAACATTTCAAGTTAAAAGACTTAGGAGACTTGAAATATTTCCTAGCTATAGAAGTAGTAAGAAGTACTAAAGGGATCTCTATCAATCAGGCGCAATATACTTTAGATATCATTGCTGATTCTGGACTACTTGGAGCTAAACCTGCAGGATCTCCCATTGAACAGAACTTGAAGTATTCAGAGTTAGGGGGAGATCTTTTAAATGAACCAACTCAATTCAGAAGACTAATAGGAAAGCTCATATACTTGGTTGTCATTAGACCTGATATATCCTATGTTGTTCAAACATTAAGTCAGTACATGAGTAATCCTAAACAACAGCACATGGATGGAGCACTGAGAGTGGTGAGATACTTGAAGGGATCTACTGGACAAGGACTATTCTTTCCTAACAATAATAAAGTCCATATTAAAGTATATTGTGATGCATACTGGGGTGCTTGTGTTGACACTAAAAGATATGTGACAGGATATTATGTCTTTATTGGAGATGCCTTGGTGTCCTGGAAATCAAAGAAGCAACAGACAGTATCCTAAGCTGAAGTTGAATATAGAGCTCTTGCAACAGCAGTATGTGAAGTAGTATGGTTGAAATAATTGATCAATGATCTAGGTGATAAACATGAACATCCTGCTCTAGTCTACTGTGATAATCAAGCAGCAGTTCATATTGCTTCCAATTCAGTTTTCCATGAGAGAACTAAACATATTGAAATAGATTGTCATGTCACCAGAGAGAAGCTACAACGAGGAGTTATAAAATTGTTTCATGTCTCAACTGATTTTCAACTTGCAGATGCCCTTACTAAAGCTCTAAGAGCTGAAAGGTTGAAAGGATTAATGATCAAGATGGGAGTACATAATATGTACTCTCATCTTGAGGGGGAGTATCAGAAACAACAATCAGCAATGGCTGGATGTCAGAGCTCCATCATCAGCAATGAAGCAGCACATGAGAAGCAACGCATTGCTTCATTACACATGGCTGCACATGTCGAATGAGCTGGATTTCAGTAGTGGATGAACGCTTTAGACAAAGAGAATATTAGGGAGATTGTTTTATATTTCTTACATGATTTAAAGTACTTTCCAGTTGTATATAAAGAGCAGATGATCAATGTAATGAAGAATCATCACAACTGCATTTAAAAATTTCAGTATAACAGTACTCATTACACTTCTTGTTCATTTAAGTTACATTGTTCATAACAATATGAATACATTGTTTTCTGTTATGAATCCACTACTTTCTTGAAAAAGTATCCAACCAAAATTTGGTATGGTTACCCTTTCCGACACGTAATCTGATTCCCTCATGAAACCAATCGGTAGTGTTATTATCACTTGATTGATGTATTACATCTCTCCACTACAATGAGCAATATTTTTATTTGTTTTGGTCCGGTAAAAAACCACATTTTTTTCTCGAAACCACCATATTTTGATTTAACTACTTTAGCGATATGGTTCATCGTGAAACCTCCAGCTCCACTTCCCAAGAGCGCTTTATTAAAGCACTCAAGGTCTCTTATATTAAAACCACCGTTCTCTTTCCGTTTACAGAGAGTTCTCCATTTGATCTATGCTATTTTCCTATCACCAGTGCATCCCTCCCAAACAAATCTTCTCTGAATATTTGTCATTTCACGAATCACCTTCTTCGGGGCTTTGTAGAAAGACATCATGTAGACTACCAGTCCCGAAAGAATGGCGTTTGTTAAAATAATCCTCCCACCGAAAGAAATCGAACCATTTCCCCATCCAAGAATAGATTTCTTCATTGGATCGACATAGGATTTCCAAGTTTCCATTCGTCTTGGATTCACCCCCACGGGAATGCCGATATACTTGAAAGGAAGATTTTCAACTCGACAATGAAGAAGTCCAGCAAATGAGTTTAACTCCTCTTCATCAATGTTGATTCCCACAAGACTACTTTTTTGAAAATTCTTAAAATAGCTTTGACTGCCCAAACGTTCTCTCTACACGCGTCAATAAAGATCAAGGTATCGTCGGCATATTCGGCATGGGTGATCATAACCTTATCATTTCCGACTTCAACACCTTTGAAAAGCTGCAAGTTGTAGGCTTTTTAATCAAAGCACTCAGTCCCTCGGCAACAATGTTAAATAAAAAAGGTGCAAATGGGTCGCCCTGTCTAATACCACGTGACATACAAAATATAAGGATTATAATGTAAATGGAAGTGAATAATTTTTATTCATCAAGAGTACAACATATATATAGGTTACAAAAAGAACTAAGGAAAGTATAATTACAAATAAGGAAAAGAATAAATTATATCCAAGAACTAAGGAAAGAATAATTATAGATAAGAAAAAGAATAAATGCTATCTAAGAACTAAGAAAAGAATAATTACAAATAAGGAAAAGAATAAATGCTAATTAAGAACTAAGGAAAGTATAATTACAAATAAGGAAAGGAATATATTCTAATAATAATGTTATCTAATACGCCCGCGCAAATTGGACGTTCCATCAGCAACGAAGATTTTGGAACGAAGAAGGAAAAACTGAGAGCGAGCAAGGGGCTTGGTGAGAAAGTCCGCAAGTTGTTCGAGAGTGTTAACATAAGAGACTCGAATAAGTCCTTTGTTAACAAGGTCCCGAACAAAGTGGATATCAACAGAGATGTGCTTCATCCGAGAGTGTTGGACCGGATGGAGAGACAGGCGAAGGGCGCCCATGTTGTCACAGCGAATAAGTGGCGACGAAGGAAGCGAGAGACCAATTTCGCCAAAGAGATGTTGTAGCCAATGTACTTCGGCCGAGACAGTAGCGAGTGCACGATACTCCGCTTCAGTGGAAGAACGAGCAATGGCCTTTTGCTTCCGAGAAGACCAAGAGATCGGATTGGGACCGAGGAAAATAATATAGGCCGAAGTAGAGGTGCCGGTTCTAGCGTCGCCGGCCCAGTCCGAATTCGAGAAGGCCGTGAGGGCAAGAGACTTCTCTGTTCGAAAAAGAATACTAAAAGAAAGAGTACCCTTAAGATAGCGAAGGACACGTTTGAGAGCGGTCCAATCTGCGTCAGACGGAGAAGTCATACGTTGAGCCAAGCGGTTAACGGAAAATGCAATGTCGGGGCGTGTAATAGCAAGATACTGTAGACCCCCGATAACTTGCCGAAATTCGGTGGCATCAACTGAGGATGAGGACGACGAGATAGGAGTATTTGTCGCCATAGGTGTAGCGAGTAGCTTAGCACCATCCATCTTGTGGCGGGAAAGCAAGTCGTGAATGTACTTTTGCTGAGATAGAAACATCCCTTCGCGACATCGTATAACCTCAACGCCCAAGAAATAGGAAAAAGCACTCATATCCTTAACCACAAACTTGGTGGCAAGTTGTGACACAAGAGAAGCTATCGTAGAATCACAAGAGCCAGTCACGATAATGTCGTCCACATATACAAGCACAAAGAGGCGAATAGAGGCACAAGAGAACACGAACAATGATGTATCAGATTTGGTTTGAATAAAATCAAATGAGATGAGTGCAGCACTGAGGGCGAGATACCAGGCCCGTGGGGCCTGCTTAAGGCCATATATAGTCTTATGAAGAAGACAAACATGATCAAGAAAGGCCTTATCAACAAAGCCGGATGGTTGGCGCATGTAAACAGTCTCAGATAGATCACCATGTAAAAATGCATTACTAACATCCAACTGACGAAGAGACCGCTGATTCATAGTAGATAAGGAAAGTATGGTGCGAATAGTTATCGGTTTGACGACCGGGCTAAATGTTTCCTTATAGTCGATGCCAGGACACTGATGAAAGCCTTTCTCCACAAGGCATGCTTTGTACTTGTCAATAGTCCCATCAGGATGCCGTTTGATGCGAAACACCCATTTGGAGCCAATAATTCCACGATCAGCAGGTGGCACAACTAAGGACCACGTGACATGCTTTGTGATCACATTGATTTCCTCTGCCATGGCCGCTCGCCACTTCGAATCAGTCATAGCCTGAGTCGCACAAGTTGGTTCAATGGGACCACCTACCGGATGTTTGGTGACGAGATGAAGGACCTTAGGCTTGAATATATTATTGCGAGACCGAGTGACCATAGAATGAGTGCGGGCCAGTGGAGGACAGGCATCCGGAATAGGGGATGGTACATCAATAGCCGTGGAAGGTGGCTGCGATGGAGGTTCGGGCTCAGCAGGAGCAGAATGCACCGATGAGGCAGGTGGTGGAGCAACCGGAGGCGGGGCAGGCGTTGTGGGAACAGTGACAGGCCGCGGTGAGGGCAGCGGAAGTGATAACACGGCAGTGGTAGGACTGATGGTGGGAGAGGCCAGGGGCAGAGTTCTTGGAAAAATAGTTTCCACGAAGCGAACATGTCAAGAAATAAAAATTCGGGCAGAACTTGGATCAAGACACTTATAAGCCGCCTGTGAGATGGAATAACCGATGAAGATGCAGGACCGAGATGGTGGAATTAATTTGCTCGAATAATACGGACGCAAATAAGGATAACAGAGGCAACCAAACACCCGAAGCCGAAGATAATTAGGCGCACGACCATGAAGCACCTCAAAAGGTGACTTATTATGTAATACATGAGTAAGAAGCATGTTGTATAAGTAAGCGGTCGTAGAAAACGCATGATCCCAATAATTAGGAGATAAGTTTGCACTCGTGAAAAGGGCGCGGCCTATAGTGACAATGTGGCGATGGCGACGCTCACTTGTACCGTTTTGTTGAGGTGTATGTGGTGCCGTAGTTAACCAACTTATGCCATTCATTGATAAATATGTACGAAGTGCCAAAAATTCTCCACCATTATCAGAATAAAAAATTTTAATTGGCATGCCAAATTGCTTTTCAACAAGAGCACGAAATTGTATAAAAATCCTGCACACATCAGATTTCGCAGATAGCATATAAACCCAACAGTATTTCGTAAAGTGGTCAACAAGTATCAGATAATAGCGAGCACCGGAAATAGATACCACAGGAGACGGACCCCAAACATCACCATAAATATAATGCAACACATGATCCGAAATAAAGGATGAGTTATTAAAAACCAACTGTTGACTCTTGTTCAAAAAACATGAAGTACAATGCTCAAAGTCCATATTATTCGACAGCAAGAAAGGTAAATTGTACTTGTGTAAAATCAAAGAACTAATTTTCAAGGAGGGATGACCAAAGCGCTCATGCCAACACTTTTTACGAACCCGTTCTCCAACTAAGGCTGTCATAGGCGGGCGCAAGTTGCGCGGAATACGAACACAATACACCCCCATCCACACAATCACCACGCATCAGTTTAGCCCCCGAACTGCGATCCTTAACAAAAAAATGTGACGAGTAAAATTCAATAGAAACATCATTCGCCTTAGTAAATTGATGAACAGATAAGAGATTTCGCCGCGAGCGAGGCACACATAATATATTATCAAGTTTGAACGTTTTATCGGCATAGAGAAAACAAGAAGTGCATGTGTGGGATATACGCAAACCTGTGCCATCGGCAGTGTTGACCTCATCGGGCCCCTCATATTCGAAATGAACCGAAAGATTGTTGAGATCTGATGTCAGCGAGTGAGATGCACCGGAATCAACGAGCCACTCGTTGTTGGATGTGGTCGGGGCCGATGGCGAATCGGCAAAGTTGGCACTCGGATTTGGGAATTTTCTGCACGTGCCCGCACCGTGCCCATAAATGCCACAAAATTGGCAGGTGATCTGAGGCTTATTGTTGTTGGAATTGGAGGGTCAAGGCTGTCCACGGGAATACTGAGACAAGCCACGGTCGTGGCCGTGTTGTTGGCCACGGCTTCGACCCGAGCGCTGTTGCTGCTGCGCGGATGCCATATTAGAGGTGGCAACAAGGGTCGCTGCGTCGGATTCCAGTCGACGCAAATAGGTTTCATGACCCACCAACAAGTCGTGAAGTTCTGAAAATTAAATAGAGGTTTCCCGTGCGCGAATAGAGTCGGCCATATCCCTATAGGTAGATCCGAGGCCGTTAAGAATGTAGAGAGTGATATCGTCGTCTTTTAATGGACCATCGATGATAGCGAGTTCGTCCGTTTTTGATTTCATCAAGTGGAGGAACTCCGAGACTGATTTTGAACCCAATTTGAGGGAGGTCAAGTCATCCTTCAATTGCATGACTCTCGAGCGAGAGCGATTAGCGTAGGTACGTTGAAGAATACCCCACGCATCAACCGAGGATTTGGCGTTGGAGATGAGTTGAACGATTTCCAGCGAAACCGAACCAAATAGAGCGGAGATGAGAAGCGAGTCTTGTCGCAACCAGTAAGAATGAGCCGCCAAGCTCTCAGGTGTGGAACCCGAAGGAGGACATGGAGTCGTGCCATCCCAAAAACCAAATAGTCCGTAGCCAAAGAGGAGATGACGGACTTGTGAACGCCATGAGGTGTAGTTACTCCCAGTAAGTTGAAGCGGGAGTTGTTGGTGAGCGTTGATCGGAATCAACGCCTGAGTGCCCGCAGAGGGGCCTGCCGCAATGGGAAGCGGGCGCGACTGAATCGCGGACGAGGAGTCGTCCATGGTGGGGCCGCCGGTGTTGGAGTCGGACGGGGAGGTGGCGGAATCCGTCGAATTAGTCATGGATCAAAATCTCGTTAGAGATTGTGGCGTCTTGATACCATATAAGGATTATAATGTAAATGGAAGTGAATAATTTTTATTCATTAAGAGTACAACATATATATAGGTTACAAAAAGACCTAAGGAAATTATAATTACAAATAACGAAAAGAATAAATTATATCTAAGAACTAAGGAAAGTATAATTACAAATAAGGAAAAGAATATATTCTAATAATAATGTTATCTAATACAAAATTCATATGTCGTACCTCCATTAACAAGAACTGAAATAACAAATGCGTATGAAAGACACTCTCTGATCCATTTGCGCCAATTAGAACCAAAACCCATTGCATTCAAGATGTATAGCAGAAAGTCCCAATTTACCGAATCAAATGCTTTTTCAAAATCAACTTAAACATGGTTTGGGTTCAAAACAATTGTACAGTTAATTAAAACGTCGGGTCGGTGGCTCTGTGACAAATATCACGAATTGATTTCACCGTACTTGTTTCATTGGTTAGTACATTGAAATGATTATAGTTTCACTAAATATCTAGTATTGCACTTTCGTCTTCGTCGTTTGAAAGTTACAAGAAGCCAGTTAGTTGTGTCCACTGTGAGTGTTGGCATCAAACTTTTATTTTTTTTGGTATGTTTTCGTTCCACAACAAAATGAACCTTAATTCATCCACTGTCATTTTAATACTCTTAACTTACATGATCCATTGTCGAGTAATCTTTTTGGTTTAAATATGACATGTTGATTATACTACTTACCTTTATCCACGTAAGTGTAAATGAAAATACAAATATAAGTGAATGAGCTATTTTAGGCATTTGTTACGTGAACGTATGCTGTATGCCGCCCGGAGAAACTGACATGCACCACATGACTCTTCTGATACGTTTGTCATTTTCAAAACAAGATTATTATTCACTTCCAAAAATACACAAACTACTTAAAAAATCTAGTTTCTCACTTTAATGGGTTTTTATGAAATAAGTTGCAAGCTGCTTTTACGTTTACTTGTGAGCAACAAAAAATAAGTGCTCAACAAAAACAACCAAAAGATTGATCTGAAGAAGTAAAATAATAAAACTCTCTTTATTTTAGTAATACATAATAATGGAGAGGAGATCAATATATATCTAATTAAGCGCTCTTGATTTTTTGATTGTGCCGCCCTTTTACTAATAACTTACTTAAATGAGGAATCATAGGACAACGAGATCACGAAAGCTACGTAAAATTGATTTTTGAAGTTAGATGCATGTCGAAAGTGCATTCATCTATCAATTATGTAAATTTTATGTTATATAGTATAAAGGAAAATGATTTCCTTACGGGACTATATGCTTACAGTCCCTTTCTACCATTAAAAACAAAATCGATGAAACCGAAAACCGGCTGAAAAGGTTGTTGTCAGATATTTCAAAGGAAAAACATATTCATCGAATAAGATTCACTACAAGGCAAAGTAGCTTTACCGACGGCTCAAAAACCGTCGGTAAAGAGTCTTTTGCCGACGGAAATACCCTTTTCCGTCGGCAAAAACCGTCGGAAAAACCCGACGGAAAAAAGCTCGTCGCAAAAGATTTTTTCCGTCGAATTTTTACCGACAGAAAAGGGCTACGCCGACGGAAAAGGGGTTTTTTCCGTCGGCTTTAAGCCGACGGAATAGTTTCCCTTTACCGTCGGCTTAAAGCCGACGGTAAAGGGTTTAAAAATATTAAAAAAAATTAAAAAAAACTATTTAAAAACATGATTTAAAAAAAAACGATTTAAAACAATTAATTTAAAAGAAATCGTTTTAAAATAATTGATTTATAATTTTTTGGCGATTTTTTGTAAAGAAACGATTTTAAATAATTTTGTTTATGTTTATTTGGCGATTGAATTTAAAAGAAATCGATTTAAATAATAACATTCACATTTTCGAACAATTTTTTAAATTATTTATTATAATAAATAAAATTTCGTATTTAAAATAAAATCTTGATAATATAGGTTTTTTATAGTTATTATTAGTTAGATAATGAATAAAACATAAGTAGAAATAAAATAATAAAACAAATAATAAACTCTAATTATAAGTTAGTTATTAAGAATTTTTGGGAGAGAAAGTAGATAGCTTTTGGAGAATGGGAAGAATGAATGAATTAAGTGGGTAGAATAAGGGGTATTTATAGATATTTAGGAGGAGTAGGGGTTAAATTAAAAAAAAAAACAAAAAAAAAGGGGTGGGGCGTGCCACGTCAGCGATCCGTGTGAATTATCACACGGATCTAAGCCGACGGTAATGATCTGATCCGTGTGATTTTATCACACGGATCAGATTACGCCATGTCAGCGATCCGTGTGATAATTCACACGGATCGCTGACGTGGCCACCCCCTCTTCCCTAAAGCCTATAAATATCGAGCTTCTCTTCTCATTTTCAATATCCAACTCTTCTACTCTCACTCTCGATAACAATCCTTTCCTCTCTCTCATATTCGATAATTTTTTTCTTTCCGTCGGCAAAATTCGTTTATTTCCGTTATGAATAACGAAAATAATCGTAAC
This sequence comes from Linaria vulgaris, assembly GCA_948329865.1. Lineage (NCBI taxonomy): Eukaryota > Viridiplantae > Streptophyta > Magnoliopsida > Lamiales > Plantaginaceae > Linaria > Linaria vulgaris. Next base: position 7,179,543 of record OX415251.1, read on the forward strand.
GTTGCCGACAAAGGTAAAGGAAAACTCGTCAAATCCAAATCCAAAAAACTTCCAAAATATATTTCGAATACAAACTTGTTCAAAAACATTAAGGCCCTCACAAATATTTTGGGCCATAAATCTCATCAAGATGTAGCAACCTCAGATCATAACGAGGTTATGCAGCCGATAGAGGATACTATGCAACCAACAAGGGAGACTGGGGTTGTCCCCGCTGCACAGCAACAGGGGCCTACCCGTAATCGGCCCCATTTGCCAACCGAACTACCACAGGGGCCCACTTCAACCCGAAACCGGACCCCGCCTCCGGGCCGAGTTCGTGAGCAAGTCTCGGTCCCGCCGCCGTCAATGACTCATGCAGCTCCGACATTTCCGCTCGCCCTAATGACGAAGTTCCAGATGACAACGACGGGGGAGGTTCGACGTCGGAAGGCTCCCCGGTTTTTGGTGGCTCAGCAAGTGGTTCTACTACGCCGGCTGCTGTTAGGGGACGGGGAAAGGGCCGAGCTGCGACTGATGACGAGGCTAAGAGACCCCTAATTGGCGTTACCGAAGACTGTGTTTTCGATCCATCTCTATCCTACGGTGAATGATATCATACTAATGCGGAAGAGATTACTCGTACAATCGGCTTCATAATAAGGCATCATGTGGAAGAACCAGCTATCTATTACTCCGGTTTATCCAACGATCAGAAACAAAAATTTCTGAACCATTTTGGGGTAAAATTTCTGAACCATTTAGCTTATGTTAATATTTGTGTATACTATTGTTTTTTCCCTTACACTTATATGATATTATAATTTGAAGAGGGTATTGCAATACTCGGATGAAATAAAGCCAATGCTTCGTGAGGCATTCGACCGGGTGGCACAAGGCATCTATAGAAACTCCATCTATGATGTAAAAAAGACGTACAAGCAACGTGACAAGAAGCCAGTCTGGTACAAGAAGTCTTGGCTACCTACAGGTAAAGAACAATTTTTCGTTAATCACTGGCAACAGGATAAGACGATAGAACTCGCGAAAAAGGCAAAAGAAAATCGAGAGGCCCTGAAAACAAATAGTGCAGACGGCAAGGGTTCGTTAGCCACACACCACGGTGGATCTGTCAGCACATAACAAAAGGAGCCTAAAGTCGGTACGATACGTTACGATTTGCTTTCGTTATGAATATACTTTATTATGTTACCTTTATCATTAATTAATATTGCTTTGAAACAAATGTTGTTATAGCTTGAAAGCGAGACCCCTTACCGCTTCGACCTACAGTGGGTGGTCGACCACACAGTGAGGACTCCCGATGAAAAAATAATCAGATGGAACCCACCGAGCGCACAAGCTTATCATGTAAGTTATTAAAACATTGTATATTATTTTTGAGAAATATGTATATTGTTTATTGATTTACTTTAAAAAATTTAGGCTCGTTACACGCAAGGACTCTATGATAAATATGAGGTCGAAGAACACTTTCCCTTTGAGTGTGACCAAGAGGTCTCGGCAAAGGCAGATCTCGACGGTCAACACGGGAGGCAACGTGGCAAGCCTAAGCACAACAAGCCGTGCAAAATGTTCATTCACAGTACTCGGAAAAACAGACTCAACAGGAGAATCGCATAGCGGCCCTGGAGCAAAAAATCCTTCATGATGAGGAGGAGAGGAGGCGAGAAAGAGAGGAATCACAACGTAATTTTAACAGGTATCCTCAATATAACAACCTTCCCAATAATTACCCCAACAACAATCCCAGCCAGTTTTGGAATCAAAACCAAACACAACAGGGCCAAACCGCTCCGGGGAATCAAGGCTTTCATTCTTACAACCAGTTGAGCCAAGGCTATGATTCTTACAATCAGGGTACACCTATGTCGTGGAACCAACAACACGATCAGGGTGCACCTTCATCGTGGGAACAAGTCATTCCACCTACTGGTTCGTGGGGCCAGAAACAGCGTCAACCCGAGCCGCAGTCGGAAACTTTCCCGTTATGGTCAGAAGAATATCAACCACCAAGTTTGTGGCACGATCAATGTTATACTCAAAGTGCTCCTGGACGTTATAGTGGGGCTCGTCCAAATGCTTCGGGGCAAAATAGTAGTTGGACCGAACGTCCAAATGACCCACGACGTGTTAGAGTTAGCGACACTTCTCCGAGTTTTGCAAGGGGTTATCAAGTCGAACCCGTAATTGATCTAAACAATTTGGAGTTACCGACTGAAGACTACACTAATCAAGCTTGGAACAGTGACGTGAATAGAGAATACGGTGGTCCATCTTGGATATGATAGCCGGGGTCGCATTAATGTGTAATTTTCGAGTATGAGTGTTTAAATTTCGAGTATGTGTGTTTAATTTTCGAGTATGAGTGTTTAAATTTCTAGTATGTGTATTTAATTTTCGAGTATGAGTGTTTAAATTTCTAGTATGTGTGTTTAATTTTCGAGTATGAGTGTTTGAATTACGATTTTGCGTGTTTAATATCCGAGTTTGTCTTTTTAATTTAAAATAACATTGATTTAAACTCGAAAACTAACATTAATTTAAAATAACATTGATTTAAACTCGAAAACTAACATTAATTTAAAATTAAATAACATTGATTTAAACATAAATAAAACTAATTGATTGGGCCCTATCTCCGCCACTGCACCATAAAACCTCAACGATTTCCTTGATCGTCCCGTAAATTTTTTTTCCTATGTCGTGGAACCAACATAAAATTTGTTCCTTTTTTTAATCCAAAAAGCTGCCGACATCATTTTTTTTATTTATTTATTAAAAATATCCGTCGACATCATTTTTTAATTTTATTATTTTATTTTTTTTATTTTTTTAAAAGGAAAAGGCTGCCGAAATCATTTTTTAAATTTTTTTTTAATAAAATGGGCCATTACCGTCGGCCCAAAGCCGACGGTAAAACCCTTTACCGTCGGGATTGGGCTCGACGGTAATAATTGGGCCTTTACCGTCGGCCCAAATTGACGGGCCCGACGGTAAAGGGCCAATCTGTTGTAGTGATTCAATATCATATTTATCTTAAACAAAATAATATGTAAATAATTTTGGATGACCTTATTTAATTTGTACGTGTGCTGTGTGATTTGGGTGAGATTATTGATTAGCTACAATAAAGTAACATACCTATCATATTTTGATGTGATAAGTATAACTTTTGATTGCTTGAATTTCTTCTTTGCCGTGGATTATATAATACTTCAGTATGCGTTTAAGTAAACAAAATCTCAAATTTTGATTATAGAACTTTAAATCATTAAAAGTATTTATTTTACTTGTTTCGGAAGGGATTCTATTAGAAATCACAGGTTCATATCACTCCACTTAAAAATGCCTTATTAAATGCAGGGGAACTCTCTTTATTAACAGTAATTCAAGACCATACCCAAGTAATGTGGGATATCTATCTCAACACTCCCTGCACGTGTGGCCCGGTATTAACTTCGGTGCCATCACGTGGGTAGGTCAGCGGAACCCACCATACATCTCGTCTTGGGTTGGCTCTGATACCATATTAGAAATCATAGTCCTATATATATCACTCCACTTAAAAGGCCTTATTAAATGGAGGGGAAACTCTTATTTATTAACATTAATCCAAGACCATACACAAGCAATGTAGGATATTTATCTCAACAGATTCTTATATTGATTTTTGGAGGCATCTTTTTTATCAATTAGAACGAACAATGTGATTATTGTCGATGTAATTTTTATTGTTGAAAATTACTTTCAGAATATTATTTGAATTAGTTCTTAATTTATTGTTCTCATATGTGTATAATCATAATTAACAAATTTGTTTTTTATTGCTTTAGACAAAAATTAATTAAACGGGTGCATGTAGAGACCTAATGAAATACAGGTTAATGCGCGAATTAAAAATTAAAAACACACCCTAATTTAAACATATTATAAAACATACATATAAGTAATAAGTTCACAAAAGTTTTAAATTGCTTCTTCTAGGTTGCGCTAATATGGTGTAGTTATTTGTTACTTGGGGTCATCAAATAAAGGTCTTTAATAATAAGGGCGAATTATTATTTCTGCCCAATAACTTTGAAAAAAAATACTTTATGCCCTTTTTTTCTCGGTCTTATTATTTATGCCCCATTAGTATCAAAAATCCTATTAAAAATGCCCAATTTTACCATATTGGCCTAAAATGCTGTCGTGTCTGTCCAGTCACGTAAACGCTCGTCCAGTCGATAAAATGCTACTGCCACGTCAGAATTTTTGGCTGAGAATCGTGTTTTCTATCCAAAATATAATAACACTATGACACACACTTAGAAAAATTGGGCACTTTTCAGACAAAATCCACAAAATCCTAAGCCCTATTTGAAAATCCTAAAATCGCGACTACCTAAATTCTCTGCAATCGATCGAACTCGAAATACTTGTTACACCATAAGATGATGAAATTGCGGCCGCCCTTGTGCTTTTGTTACATTCCATGCTTAAAAGTGTACTTGTTACATTCCATGCTCTTTTTCGCATTAAAAGTGTACTTTTTATGTGTTGGCTATTTGACAAAAGTGTCATTTCCTTTATTGTAGAATATGGAAGTAGATTTATGACTTTAGTATGTCACTTTGGTGGTGGGTTTCCCAGATCACCCATGCATGGTGGTGTATACATAGGAGGTACTAAATGGGTGTATGACTATGCGTTGTATACAGATGTAAAAAGAGCATTCTTCGACAAGATTGCATCTGATATAGGAGGGTGTGGTAGGAAAAAGTACTCCATGTAGTTCAATGATTATATTATTGTTGTTAGTAATGATTGGTGGTTACATAATGCATGTAAGGAAGGTTTGAAGGATAGCAGACAGTTGGGGAGACAGTTGGATGTTTTTTTGGTAGATCCTAATAATCAGGATGTTGTTTTGGAGAGGGTACTTGGTGAAAGGCCTGATATTGTTGAAGTGGAAGCGATGTGGGAAATGGTGGTCCTCCACCTGTTGATCAAGAGGCAGGAGGTAAAGACTATGGTCAAAGTGGTACAAATGAACATGTTGGTAATGATGAAAATGGTGATGTGGCTGGTGAGGGTAATCCAGTAAGGATTGATAAAGGTAAGGGAATTGCTGCTAAGATGCCAGAAAGTGATGAAGAGGAAGATGATGAGATGTATGCTACATCTACTGAAGACTCAGATGATGAGTTATATGAACATGTTGACATAATTGATGAAGAATATTTGAGCTATGCTGACGATGAAGATGTTGTACCTGATCAAAACACTGAAGGTGTTGTAGGTGACAATGGTGTTCCTCCACCTAGTGCAGGGGACACTGGTGCTGAAGCTGCAGATTGCAATGACAAAACTCAGACTCAGATGATCCAGATAAAGCACTGTTTGATCATCTTCCAGCTTGGAGATTGAATGAGACTGGTCAAGTGGAAGAAGAAACAGGTACTGAAGTGTTAAAGAAAAATGACAGGTTTGACCATGTATTCAAACTGAAACTGAAATTTGTGAGTAAGAAACAACTTCACTTGGCAATTCAGTCTCATGCCATTAAAGAAAGAAGGGGTATCAAAGTCCACAAGAGTGATCCAAAAAGAGTATACTACAGATGTGAGCATCATGATTGTCCCTGGAGGCTTCATGCTCTGAAAGTTACAGATCATGAGTGCTCTCAAATAAGGAAGTATAATCATATCCACTCTTGTGCTGAGAGTTTCTATGTGAGCAACCTAAAATCATCATGGCTTTCTGAAAAGTTTTTGGATGTGTTCAAGACTGATCCAAAAAGAAATACCCAAGCTTTCCACATGGATTCCATCAAGGCCCTCCATGTGAATGTGACATTCAATCAAGCATACAAGGCAAAGACAACCTCCAAGAGAAAATTGGAGGGTACTCCATCTTATCAATATTCTAAGTTGTTTGAGTACTAAGCAGAGTTGACAAAAACTAATCCACGCACCACAGTAGCCATTTGCACATATGAGGTTGGTGGTGAGACAAGGTTCAAGTGTATGTACACATGCTTCCAAGCTCTGAAAGATGGATACAAGGCAGGGTGCAGACCCTTCATTGGTATAGATGGTGCTCACCTAACTAGTCCTAATTGAGGGATATTATTAACTGTAGTTGCATTTGACCCTGCTAACAGAATTTTTCCAATAGAATATGTTGTTGTAGCTGTTGAGAATACTGATAATTGGATGTGGTTTTTATCACCGCTGAGGAAGGATTTGGAGATTAATGACCCCACCAAACTTACTTTCATTTCAGACAAGCAGAAAGGCTTAATAAATGCCTTCAATGAAATGTTTCCTGGTGCGTTTGATCGGTTTGTGTAAGGCACATGATTGGTAATGTTGGTGCTCATCAAACAAGGCTTGCATATATCTTGCATTTGCCAGGCCATACATACTGAAATAGACCTTCCAATGGGTCTCCTGACAATGAATTGAGTACATAATAAATTGCTATTAAAGATAAAAACAGGGGATATTTAAGTGACAAAGATATCAAGCAAAAGTGTACTCTTTTGTACCATAGGCTCAATCCAATAATAGGCTGCTCCAATAATGACCTCCATATCTTCACCTTCAGGGGAAACACCTGGAAGATCGGAAAACCACTGGAAAAGTATATATTTCAACCTCATATCTCTGATTTTTCTCTCCAATTGGCCCTCTAATAATGGAGAAAGAACAAGAGTCTCCAACTCGGGTTTGATTATTCTCAGACCCCTCATCAATGCATGAATATTTGATAACCTATGCCTTCTCCCATAAGTGACTAACCTATCCAAGAAAATAGTTTATGCCAATCGCGAGAAATCGGGATTAACATAGAACAACCTCAAACGCATATCCCTAGTGATAATCATGTTTAATATCATGTAAACAATGTATGGATTAATTTATAAAGACTTACACTATTTTATTCCCATATTTATACCATAAATCTACCTGTTGGTGTGAATAGGAGTGATGAATCAATCAAAAAGGTTGTGACCTTTGAGATAGGGGGAGGGGAGAGATGAAACAAGGCATAAATTTAGATGGCTTTTCGGTCACAGTCCATTACTAAACCATCACAAAACAAACCGCTACAACACTTTAATCGAACAAACACCACATATGAACCTTAAACGACCGAATACAAATTCAATGCATCTTAAACAAGACAACACATAAAACCACAATAATCATTACACTAGCCCTAACCCGACCTCCAAGCTTCTTGTTCTCCATTTCAAGATGCTTTACCTTCTCTTCGAGTTCCTTATTTGTTTTGTCAAACAAACTTTGCAATTTTTCAATAGTGTGATTCGACTTCAATTCGATATCTTCTTCGAGTTTCTTGACTTTGGACTCGCTCCTTTCGATTCTCCCTAGCAAAATAGGAACAACAATCCTCCCTCTTTCACAAACAGGCGGATATTCCCAATAAAATAACCCGCACCCCAATCTACCTTTCCAACACCTGTGGAACCTTCGATCGGGATTTGCACCCGTCATAGCCACCCGAACGACAGCGGGTCTTCCACATTTGCATTGTAGGTGTGATCTTATCGTGGATTCGGACATTTTTGTGAGGTAAAATATGGAATCGAGATTTCAATTTGGGGGTTAGGGTTCTTGCGATTTATTTTGGGATTTGAAATAAAAATTACCGTTAATGCATGTTGTAGTGTTATTATATTTCGGATAGAAAACGTGATTCTCAGCCAAAAATTTCGACGTGGCAGTAGCATTTTATTGACTGGACGAGCGTTTACGTGACTGGACAGATATGTCAGCATTTTAGGCCGATCTGATAAAATTGGGCATTTTTAATAGGAATTTTGAAACTAATGGGGCAGAAAAATTTGACCGGAAAAAAAATGGTATAAAGTAATTTTTTTCAAAGTTATTGGGCAGAAATAATAATTCGCCCTTATAATAATTACAAACATATGTGGAGGTTAGTAGAATTTCATAAAGAAAACAATTTAAGCAGCTAATTTTGATTAAATATGCAACCGGCTGTAAAATTAAATCTATTTTTGTACATGTATTCTTTTCTAGTATATATTTACCATATATAAAGGTAGCAACAAACTTTTATCAGTACTCATCTTGGAGTTTTAAAACTTCGTCCCATTCACTTTGAAGAGAAATTAAACTGTAAAGATGGCAAAGCTAGTAAATGTTGCCATCACGATCCTTCCCATCTTGTTCATAGCCATACCAAGAGCTTACAATGCTCAAAATACCGAGAAAGCTTGGGTCCAAAACCTCAACGAGGGAGAAAAGGAAAAGAGAGCCATGCTTCATTTCTACGTCCAAAACTTAGTAAGTGGGGAAAGCATGACCGTGTACGAGGTGGCCAAAGCTTTGATAACCTCGCACTCTCTGACAATGTTTGGTGATGTCTTTGTGTTGGATGACCCAGTCACAGCGGATACGGACATAAATTCGGAGAAACTGGGCCGGCTTCAAGGGCTTGCAGCTTTGTCGGACTTGAGAGTCACGGCCTTGGCAATGAACCTCGTCTTATACATCACGACGGGTGAGTACGATGGGAGCACGATTGTGATAGCGGGAAGGAATCAATTTTATAATGAAACTCGTGAGATGGCAGTGGTTGGTGGCACCGGAATATTCCGAGAGGCAAGTGGCTATGCAATTACCAACACTGTTTTTCACGATAAGGTGACAAATAACTCTGTTATCGAATATAAGTTGTATGTGCGCTACCTTGATGGCTGCGACGCGTTCTCGAGGGCATATGAACAAGAGTTGCATGCAACTCCATAGATTCCATATGGAGGGGCGTGGTTCAATTACAAGAGTTGCATGCACACAATTATTTATGTTATATGCCTCATTTATTAGCAGTCTAAATTTCTATGCATGGCTATGTGGATACATGTACCATATAAGCCTTATATTTTCAAAAGTGGATCAGACGTTCAAGTGGTAATTTAATTGGTTAATGATTCAACTATTGGTCGAATCGATTGAAACAAGTTTTACAAAAGGTGTATATATATATATATGTATATATGTGTGCGTGTGTGTGTGTATGTGTGTGTGTCTGTATAATATATAGAGAATAATTACTGTAGTATTTCAAAAAATTGAATTGTTCATATTTATTATTTAGAAAAACTCTTTATAACTAAAACTTTTATCAATGTCGTATCTTCTGTTTATCCCAGCAGAGTAGCATAAGGGCCAACTTCAAATACATGAAATGCCAGAACATCAGTTTAAGAAACGAACTATATGTACAAAAGATAATATATGTAAAGAAATTGAACGGAATCACGACTAATGCCTAGTGGGCTTTGACCTCCACCAGTGCAAGGGACCCAAATCAAACCCGGACCTTTCAAGTTTACTGTTCATATAGTTATTGATATCTACTTTATTCAAATTTTATAAGTAGCTTTCTTATATTTTCTTAGATCTTTTTACAATTGCGCGAAACATATTTAATCTGTAACATATTTTTGTTTTCCTAAATCTAGAATATAGGCATCAAAATTGTGGATTCTTGCAGCAAACTCCTGTTTTATGTGTGACAAATCATGTAAGATAAATAAAAAGAATTGCTGAAGTTAAGGCTTAAATTACGAAAAAATAGAAAAATTAAACAAAAAAATAAAGTTGATAAAAACTTTATATTTAAATTGTTTTATACTGATTTTTAACTATGCGTTTTCTGTCCTTTCAAGAAAACTACATGAGAAATTAAGGAATATATAATATATATGTAACCGGTCCCCATCTAAAAATTATATGAAATTATCTACAATTTGTTTTCTGCATTCAAGTTATTTGCCTATTATACTTTTCTTTTTCGATCCACAATAATGAAATTTATAAAGAAACGAAAGAGGTACAATCAAGAGACATTAAGTACAATAGATACTCAAAGTCGGATAGAGTTTAGCAGCTAAGTATAATACCAAAAATACAAGTCAATAGTGCATTACACCAGTCAATAAACGAGAAGAAAAAATCTTTGTTCCTTGCTTTAATCCAACTTCAGGCTCTGATCTTGATAATTTCTAATGCGACAGTGTCGGATGTATGTTCGCTCTCTCCAGATAGTCCAAATAATGACCAACCAAATGATCTTCCATTCTGCACTTGCTTTTGAGTTGGGTAACAAATAGATATAGTGTAAGAAATGATCAGAAATGCTTTGTGGAGGAACAGTCATGACTCCCAACCATCTAAAAAGGTCTGACTAGATTTTGTGTACAAAGTTGCAACCAAAATGTAGTCAATAGTTTTCTCAACGAGACTACAAAGAGAGCAGGTTGTATTTGCCTATTATATTGTTGCATGCAACTCGTAATTTGCAATAGTAGACTGTTGGAGATAATATATATATATTGTCCCGAACGGAGTTCATTGTTCCCAATTACAACCGCTTCTTATGTACCCCGCATATATTTGGTGAGGCTACATAATAGCATTCACGCCTAATCAATACATGCACTAAACTTTCTTTTGTTATGTATATTTTGTACAAATTGCGTAACAAAATCAAAATCTTCTTCTATTTTAAGAAATCGTGCTACAATCCCCCCTTTCTTACTATTCTAATAGATAGTGCATTAGATACTGTGCCAGCTTTGAGGGGCTTGCCCCCCCCCCCCCCCCCCACCATTTTTTTAAAAATAAAATTTGAATATACATATATATATATATATAGTATTAGGAAAAGAGAAAAGGAGGATTAGGATATTTATATTTAAAAGCTCAGTCAAATAATAAATTGCAAAAACCTCCCATTTTGTTATATTTAGTAAGAAAATAACTTATTTGTTATTTTAATTTACAAAAAATCCTCGTGGTGAAATAGCAAACAATTTATTCTACATTTAATTAATTCGTTCGTGTTGAATTTAATCTTATCTTAACATATTTCTTCGATACGCAAAGAATCAATGTTGTTCAAATTAAATATATGAATACCTTTTATCATATTTGTGAAGAGAATATTAGCTTCAAAATATGTAAAAATATATATACAAAGTGTATCAAATTTTTCTTTGCTTTTATCTAGTTCAAATATGTCTAAAAAGTTTATAACGTAGTGTTAACCATAAAGATAAATGGAAGGTTAAAAAGAATATTAATCCTAATTATGGAAATTAATAAATGGACAATACTATTGTCACGAGTACTTCCGATGAGATGTACCCACTCCTAATAAGGAAGCCCCCTCGGATGTTACCATGTCCCTCGGTCACTGACCTAAGAAGGCACGGAGGAACACCCGAGGAGACACATAAGCGTCCCTTGGAAAGTCAAATGGTGAGTAAAAAATAGATATCAACGCGGCGTCGGAAAAAGAGCAAACCCCGGTGGATCCGCGTGACTCCGATATCCACCAATGCGCCAAGAGGGACCACAACGGACCCCGAGTCCCGCAAACTTGTAAGAATACTTCCTTGCAGAACACTCCTCAACATGACTAGCCCTCGGACCACCACCCGATGACCTATTCTCAGAGAAAAACCCGAAATAAATAACAGAGCGCCCGGATAATATATTCCGAGGGCTTAGACGAAAAAATACCATTTCAAGCAAAGCAAATCAAGCCCTCGGAGATCATATCACGCCCTCGAAGATCACATTACGCCCTCGGAGATCACACCAAGCCATTGGAGAACGGACCCGAATCGAGAAAGAAAGACAAAACCCCTCGGAGAGCATATACAACAGTCCCTACTCCCGAATACACTTATGCCAAAGCCTGATACCCCCGGACGAGCATCCTAATTATTTATCAACAAAAGCATAGCCCCTCGGAAGAATAACGTCCCAAAACAACTATCCCTCGGAGACCCTCAGAGCCATCGGAAGACATAAAGATTGGTCTAGTCCGCATCTAATAGACTAAAAGATAAACCTTATCCTAATTTTTTACACCTGTATCAATATAACGACACCTATCTTTACTAAAGCACATGCACAGTGACACCTGCCCCTACCAAAGTCTATATAAAGGGAGGTGATCAATAGAAGAAGAACAACTTAAAACTTGACACATGCACACAGAGATAAAAGGAAGGAGGAAAAGTTCAGTGAATAAAGGAAGGAATATTCTTGCATCCCTCGTTATTTCCAATTATTTCTGTTAACCCTAAAAAATAAAATAAAGGAGATCACTCCTACTCGGAAAAAACAATATGTGGACAATACAATTGTCACGAGTACTTCCGATGAGATGTACCTATAAGGAAAACCCCTCGGAGGATTGCCTTACCTTTCGGTCACTGACCCGAAAAGGTTTACAAGAGCACCCGAGGAGGAACATAAGCGTCCCTTGGAAAGTCAAACGGTGAATGAAAAGCAGATATCAATACGGCATCGGAAAAAGAGCAAACCCCGATGGACCCTTATGACTCCGATATCCACCAAATGCGCCAAGAGGGACCAAGATGGACTCCGAGTCCTATGAACTTACAAGAAAACTTCCTTGCTGAACACTCCTCGGGAAAGACGGCACTCAGACTCATCCGAGGACCCAATTTTGGAGAAAATCAAGAAATAAATACAAGAACATCCTGTGAATACAGTCCGAGAACTCTGGTGAAGAAATCTCACTTTCAGTAAAGCAAATGCAGCCCTCGGACACAAAATCACAATCCTCGGAAGTTGTACCAAACCCTCGGAGATCACTTTTACACCCGTAGAAATCACTCCTAATTGTTGAAGAAAATACCCGAATCAAGAAGGAGGGATAAAAGCCCTCGGAAGAATAGCTCTATCAAAACAATCTACATCAGAAGCCCTCGGAGAAATCAGAAGACACAAAAGCTAATCCAGTCAGCGCCTAGTAGATAAGAGATAAACATTATCCTAATTTTCACACCTGTATCAATATAACAACGACATATGTCCTTACCAAAACGCATGCACAATGACACCTGCCCCTACCAAAGTCAATATAAAGGGAGGTGATCAGTAGAAAAAGAACAGGCTGAAAAGGCGGAAACAACTTAGCTTACTTACTACAAATTAACACTCAAATACGTAGGAGAGGAGGAAACGTTCAGTGAATAAAGGAAGGGAATATTCTTGCAATTAATCTTATTAGGTCCATCTATCATTGCCTCTGAATCACGGACAGGGCGTTCGAACCCAAAATAAATATCTTCCGTTAAATAGGGAATAATTCCAAACCCGTTAACAAAGTGGCGCCGTCTGTGGGAACGCCATAATATCTGTCCTCGAGAGAATTCAAGCAGATGTCAGCTAGGATGGACGATCTTTTCGAAAGTGACAACCTTCCTTTCTCGAACAGCGACTCAGAAGAAACTTTGTCCAATTACGAACCAGGTACTAGAGATTTTATTAATATTCCCCGATCTGTTTATGAAAGACTTATAAATGCTGCACGAACACCCCGGAGGGATGAACCTCTCGGACGCCCGTCCCCCGTGCTCTCCGGGAACGGTGGTTTCCCCTCGGAAAGAGATGCACCTCCGATGGCATGGAACCCAAATTGGAATCCTTGGCAACCGGCACCCCGACAAAGGCCTCGAAGGTATATATGTCATGAAAGAACTCCCGTGAGTGGTCGGGAAGAAATTTCTCACCCCTCGGAGTGTCGAAGAGAGGTGGAACATTCCTTGTGGGGAATGATGGATGATTTGCGAAAAGAATTAGGTGATCTCAAGAAGACCATGGCTCCCGAGGAAGATCCTACATTCAAGACCTCTCATTTCATTCCCGAAATTGCTTCAGCTTCTATCCCCTCGGGGATGCGACCTGTTAACATCCCGCTATATACCGGAGAAGCTGATGGAAGGGACCCACAAGATCACGTACATCAATACCTGGCAGGAATGGACCTCTCTTCCGCTCCTGATCATGTGTTATGTCGCGTATTCCCTGTTACCCTTGGAGGGCGAGCCCAAGCCTGGTTTACTCATCTTCCACCTTGTTCCATCACGAGCTTTGACCGATTAGCTCATTTGTTTGTACGACAATTCGCCTGCAACCGAAGGTATCCTAAATCTGCTACACATCTTTTTACTATTAAGCAGAAGAAGGATGAATCCTTGCGAGAGTATATAAAGCGCTTCACGGATGAAGCACTCGATGTTCCAAACGTTAGCCCGACCATTATGGCGGACATATTAACTCAGGGACTCCGAGCGGGGGATTTCTTTAGATACCTTATGGGAAATCGTATCACGGATATGAATGAGCTAATGCAAAAGGCGGAAGTACACATTTTGATGGAAGAGGCCGAGGGGACAAAGAAGCAGATGGAGCAGGAGGATAGTGAACACTTAGAGCGTGCCGAGAAAGAAGCAAAGGTCAAAGAAAAAAGTAAGGAAGGAAAACCTCCTCAACGCAAAGATGAAGGAGGAGTGGTTAAGAAATTCCTCCGACCCGTGCACCTACCTCCGATGACTGTTACTCCACCAGAAGTGCTCAACATAATGAGGGGTAGCAACGAGTTGCACTGGCCCAGACCGACTAAATTTCCTAACCGAGACAAGGACACGGGGAAATATTGTAAGTACCATAAAACTTACGGGCACACTACGGAAGAATGTACTACCCTCCGCCTGTTAGAGATAGGGTATTTGAAGAACTACCTCAAGGAAAATAACCTCGAAGAGCCCAAGGCAAATGTTTGGAAGAGATCACGAAGGGAAGAGGAAGAGCAAGAAATGGAAGAAAGGACGCCTAGCCGGAAGTCACGAGAGGGGACCACTAGACGTCTCCGACCCCAAGAGAGAAGTAAAGACCGCCGGCGAAATTCGCGAGAGAAAACGACAGGGTATCAGAGTTTGCCTCCTCCACCTAACTCTTACAAAGACAACCCCCCAACAGGGAGAACGATCAATATGATTGAAGGGGGTGAAATCTCCATGGCGCCTCAGGGCAAAAAGAAGAAATATTTGAAAGAAGCCCGACGAGCAGAGCAAGGATTAGCTGTCTGCTCCATTCAAGGGTCACAGCTGCCTAGTATCACTTTCGGACCCGAGGACCTTACAGATGTAATATACCCTCACGAAGATCCCTTGGTTATATCTGCCGTCATCTACGGGTATGAAATCCAACGTATCCTCATAGATACAGGCAGCTCTGTGGATGTACTCTTCCTACCGACCTATCTCGCTATGAGATTGAAACAAGAAACGTTGGAAACCGCTGAGGTTCCGTTAGTAGGATTCTCCGGGGAAGCATGCCAAACCCTCGGAACTATTACTCTCCCAATGTCATGGGGGAGAGGAGCCCTTCGAAGAACGGAATCTATTAAGTTTTGGGTAGTGGAGGCTTCTTCGCGAACGTATAATGTGATCTGCGGAAGACCATCTATTCGGGCCTTTGAGGCTATTCCTTCTACTTTGCATCTTAAAGTGAAATTCCCCACCTCCTCGGGAATCGGAGAAGTCCGAGGAAGTCAGTCAAAAGCTAGAGAATGCTGCATGAATGCCATTCCCTCAGAAGAGGACGGACCTTCACTCGGAAATAACAAAAAGTGTAGAACCGAGGAAACACGAGTCCAACCTGTGGAAGAATTAAAAATGGTGGAATTAGTAGAAGGAAGCCCCGAGAAAGTAATCAAAATGGGCACCCATATGGCTCCAATCATAAAAGGCCAATTGATTTCTCTTCTCAAACAATTTCATCACCTCTTTGCGTGGGAAGGGGGGCCGCCCGGACGAATCAGCAACAAGGTATGTCAACATTTCCTTAATGTAAAGCCTGGAGCTAAACCTGTCCAACAGAAAAAGAGGAAAATGGGCCCCGAGCGCAACAAGATCATCCGCTCGGAAATACAACGCCTTCTCCAATTAAAGCAAATACGAGAAGTTATTTACCCCGAGTGGTTGGCTAATGTCGTGCTAGTTCCCAAGCACGGAGGAAGATGGCGAATGTGTGTTGACTTTACTAACCTCAATGAAGCATGCCCCAAGGATTGTTATCCTTTACCGAGCATAGATTAGCTAGTTGATTCTACCGCAGGATGTGCGCTACTATCAACTTTAGATGGAGATCAAGGGTACAACCAAATCCCGATGGCGGCTATTGATCAAGACAAGACCAGCTTTATCACGGATGCAGGCACCTTTTGTTATCTAGTCATGCCCTTTGGATTAAAGAATGCTGGAGCTACCTATCAACGGTTAGTAAGCCTTATGTTTTCAGGACTTATTGGGAAGTCAGTAGAGGTTTATGTAGATGATACTGTAGTTAAAAGTAACACTGCTGAAGAACATCCCGAGGACCTACGGAAAGCGTTGGTCATTATGAACAACTTTGGCATGAAGGTTAACCCTCGGAAGTGTTCTTTTGGTATCCGAGGGGGAAAATTTTTGGGATTTATGGTTACGGAGAAGGGAATTGAAGTAAACCCCGAAAAAGCAGAAGCTATCATGGGGTTACCTACCCCGAGGACGGTAAAGGATGTCCAAAAATTAACGGGAAGAATGGCCTCGTTGAGTCGATTTGTCTCCAAGTCCGCAGAAAAAGGGCTTCCCTTCTTCAAGATACTTCGAAATGTCAAGGAATTTCAGTGGACCCCCCAATGCGAGGAAGCTCTCGGAGAATTGAAAAGGTACATGTTGAAACCACCCTTGCTGGTAAAACCTGTACCCCAGGAAGAGTTGTTTCTGTACTTATCAGTCGGAGAAGAGGCTGTTAGCGCTGTCTTAGTCAAAGACCAAGATGGAGAACATCACCCGGTATATTACGTCAGCAAAACCCTCCTCGGAGCCGAAACCCGATATACCCTAACTGAGAAACTCGTTCTAGCATTGGTTACTACGGCTCGTAAGTTACGTCCCTACTTTTTATCCCACCCAATTACCGTGCTTACTAAGCATCCCCTGAGGGCAATTCTTAATAAGCCGGAATCATCAGGGAGACTGATAAAATGGGCCGTAGAGCTTACTGAGTACGATATTTCCTATGCTCCGAGACCGTCAATCAAAGCGCAAGTTCTGGCGGACTTTGTAACAGAACTCACGGGCGTTGGATCCGAGGAAAAGGAGCCACGATGGCACGTATATGTAGATGGATCCTCGGTGAGTACCCATGGGGGGGCCGGAATAGTCTTGGTAAATCAAGAAGGAGAGGAGGAAAGGCTCCATTTTGCAGTTAGAATAGATTACCCTCTCTCTAACAATGAAGCCGAGTATGAAGCTCTCCTTATTGGTATGAGGCTAGCAAGAGAAGGAGGAATGAAGAGAGTACTCCTCCATAGTGATTCCCAACTGATTGTTCAGCAAGTTAAGGGATCATATGAGGCCAAAGAAGAAAGAATGCAAGAGTACCTCCGAGTTGTTCGCCAAAGGTCTGAATGGTTTGAAGAGTACGACATAGTTCAAATTCCTCGAAAAGAAAATCAAGAGGCGGACGCTTTGTCCAAGATGGCTACACAAACAGCTGCAATACATACTCGGAAGATTACTCTACTGCATGTCAATGAATCTGAAAAGGGTGAAGGCCGAGAAGTGAACACAGTTTCAGATCCTTCATCTAGCTGGGTGACTCCTATCAAAGCCTATTTGCAGAATCCCGAGGGATACTCCTCGGACAAGAATATTCAGCGAATGAAGTTCAGAAAAACCCTCCGATACTTCCTCAAAGACGGGATACTCTTCCGAAGGACATACTCATGCCCCCATGCTCGATGCCTTAATGAAGAGGAGGCACAAATAGCTTTAGCCGAAACTCACGAGGGAGTATGTGGAAGCCATACCAGCGGCGAAAGCATGGTCGGACGCTTGATTCGACAAGGCTACTATTGGCCCACGATAGCCAAAGATAGCAAAAGCCATGCCGAAAGATGTAAACCATGCCAAGCTTACGCCCCTCGGACCCATCTACCCGCAGCCCCTTGGGAACCCTCTCTGAACCCCTGCCCATTCTCTAAGTGGGGTATTGATATACTTGGACCCCTAATCCCTAATGCCGGTCAAAAGAAATTTCTGCTAGTAGCCGTTGACTACTTTACCAAATGGGTGGAAGCGGAACCCCTGGCTAGGGTAACCGCGGGGGCCGTTATCAATTTTCTCTGGAGGAATATTATTTGTCGCTTTGGTGTCCCTCGGAGCCTGGTAAGTGACAACGGTTTGCAGTTTACTGACCAAGGATTACAGAAATGGTGCGATCATTGGGAGATAAAACATCGCTTTGCCTCCGTGGGATACCCTCAAGCAAATGGCCAAGTAGAAAGAACCAACAGAACCCTCCTGAAGAACATGAAGGCCCGGCTTGATTGGCATAAAGCTAAGTGGGTTGAGGAGATACCCGGGATATTGTGGGCCTATCGGACCACGCAGAGTGTTGCTACGGGCGAAACCCCTTTTAGTCTATCCTACGGATGTGAAGCTGTTTTGCCCTCGGAGGTCTCCCTAGAAAGCTGGCGAGTCAAAGAATATGAAGAAGTGGCCAATGGCTCAAATCTAGCCCTTGCCCTTGACCTCCTCGAGGAAAAAAGGACCCGAGTAGCCCTCCGAATGGAAGAGTACAAGGCTCGGATGTCACGATATTACAATGCCAAGGTAAAACCCCGAACCTTTCAAGTTGGAGATTTAGTGATGAAACGAGTAGGGGCCTCTAAGAATGTGGGTAAACTAGATCCACGATGGGAAGGACCCTACAAGATAGTGGAAATTGTAGGACCTGCGACTTATCGGCTTGCCAATTCAGAGGAAGCAATACTTTGCAACACGTGGAACGCAAGCAATCTTAGAAAGTATTATGCTTAATGTAATAGTTATACATGAATAAAAAGAGTGTTCATATACGAGGGGATATAGTACAGAAGAAAGGGGAATTGTCCGACAAAATGATGGCTCTATACATGAGACATCAGGACAATCCGATAACACTAAAAACCCTCTGTATTATGAACTAAACTCATTTACAAGCTAAGTCCCTCCCATGGGACGTTTCCCCTCTCGGATAAGTCTTCGGCGTTGCTCCTCGGAAAGAGAGACTGGGTCATCAAAGAACACGGTTCCGATTGCAAAATCTCTAATAGGTGAAGGAGGAAACTCCTCGGAGACTTGACGAATATTAAGCTCAGGAAGGAGCAAGCCCGAGGGGAACTCTGGTAAAGCTTGTATGGCATCTTGGCACAACTTATAGCCTATGTGCACCAAGTCACGCATCTCACCTCGAAGAGATTCACGAAGACTGGATGGGCCCACCACCTCCAACACAGCCTGGACTCGGGCCATAACCACTTCTACCGCATGAGAACGAGTTATCCCTAGCAGTTGCTGACTCAAGGCATCTCTCTCCAAGATAACCTGCGTTAGTTGCTCCTCCGAGGACCGCATTTGGCCACGTAACTCCTCAATTCTCCTCCCTAAATTCGATACGCGGGCTCTTTCAAGCACTAATTGGCGTTCTAATTCCCACGCCTTATCCTTCTCGGATTGTAACATATGAATATGAGTATCCTGAGAGGACTCATGAACCTCCTTCAAATGGGCTATCTCCACTTGAGCTTCTAAGAGACCTCGCTCTAACTCATCCCGACGACGGTATACTAAACCCGGATCTAAAGAAGAACTCCCGTAAGACCCGAGGGCGTCCAACACCATATAAATCTGCTCAAAACACAAAGCGAATGGCATCAGACCAGAAGACAGGTTAGTATTAAACAAAATGAATAGATACCTCACACAGGTCTTTGCAGGCTAAATCTTGGAGAACGGGTACCGAAAGGGTTTTTATCAGCTCACAATCTGTTACGTTCAATAACCCACTAAGAAAGTTTCGGCAAAATCCCACTGCTGATCCGAGAGGAGAAACATCCTGATTACCCCCGGGGGGAAGAGTTCTCCCGAGGGAAGGGTGCTCCTCGGGCGGTGGTGCAGGAATACGACCAGGGATATCTTGCCGGGGCTGCATATCCTCTGTACTAGAAGAGTGAAGATACTCCTCTAATACATTTACTACGGTAGAATTATGAGGAATGGGCTGTGATACTATGGGACTCATGTGATAATCCGTTTGAGAAAGAGTTGCTATCAGATCCGACGATCCAGAAGGAGTTATATAACTGACTGGGGGGGCTGCAACGGGTTCCTCCTCCTCCGAGGAAATTTCAACCATTGCCTCACTTACGAGGGGAGAGGAATCATCAACCTTTGTTCCCCCGAGAATACCATGCAATGCCCTCCTCAAGAAAACGTCAGTAGAAGACCCGAGAGAGAAGGCTCCCATCTCTGCTCCTGCGAAAGATGTCAGTAGGAAAACGGTCCGAGGACACTTATAAAATTTACAAGCTAGAGAATGATTAGTAGAACTTACGAAAATGAAAATTACTGTGAAGAGGACGAGAAGCAGGAGTGCATCCTTCCACCCCCTCTTGTAAACCTGCCAAAATCAGAGCCTCGGGGAAATCCAATAGCCCAGATATGTCATAAGAACCAGAGAAAAGTCCCGAGTGAAGCAATATCTCCCTCACTTGTCCTCGTGTTTCGGTGTTGGGTGCGATATACCCCAGACCCCATCGGATGGGTACACCCCACGATCTGGCTGACTGGCCTCTCGGACGGACAAAGAAAAATCTCCGCCTCCAATCCCCTCTACTAGAGTGGGAACTGGATACACGAGTGAAGATATTTTCCTTGTCCCGATAGGTCAAGCTAAAAAAGGGAGTCCCCTCTGAGCAAGGTTGAAGGGTAAATATTGTCCCCACCCGATAAGGGGACATCGGAAGGTTTAAAAGCTCACTACGAAGGACATATCCCACCAAATGACTATAGGAACTTGGTGTTAACTGACTCGGACACACCTGCCAATACCGAAAGAGTATTTGGAAAAAGGGATGGAAAAAGGTCTGTAAACCACAACGCATCTGTTCGGTATAAACGGTCATGTAACCTGAGGGGGGTGCGTAAGCCCTATGGCCCGAGGAAGGCACTAGTATGTCATAATCTTCGAAATCAAGGTTATAGCCGCTAAAAAGAGATCTTACCGAGTTCTCACATTCTGTACTCGTGGTAGATCCTACACGTCCTCTGCCTATTAATCGAGATGGATTAAGAGGAATCAAATCGAACTCCGAAGACTCATCCGCCAAAGGATATGGCTCCCTACTCATGAATATCTCCCTGATATGATTGACTCTACGTGAATTTGTAGATGGAGTCCTACGAGCCACTCCAAGAGAGGAACCAGCACCAAGTGTCGTTTGATTCTCGGATGGATTGCCCCTTGGAGGAACCCTTAATGATCCCGAAGGACTCCGAGCGGTATCCCGAGAAAAACTACAAGACGAAGCTGAACCACATCTTCTATAATAAGGAGGCATCATCGTATCAAGTAAGTATTATTTTCGTACTTGCAATTATGAAAGAAAATCAAAGACTAATAAGGATTAGGAGATAAGTGCATAATTGATAAAAGACCCTACGTGCATATATACTCTTTAAATCAGAGTTAAAAAGAAGAAGTTTAGACTTTTATTATGTTAACTAAGGGACACGTGTTGAAAAACTTATTGATTAAGAATGACACGTACCCTATTTAAACATGCAAAGCAACACCTCTTACTTAGGAAATCTACTTAGTCAGCAACTTTTTGAGAATTATCATTATCCATGCTAATTGAAATTTAACTATACAAACAAAAAGTAGAAAAAGGGGAAATTGAACAAAAATATTTATTTAAGCCAAAGAGCCCTCGGAAGGGATAATAAGTACAAAGAACGTTTATTTTAAAAGTAAAAAATTACAAAGAATAAAATTAAGCCCCCGTGGAAGGAGGGAGGGAAGAAGTTGTTTCCTCGATGGAAGTACCCAATGGAGCAAGACGAGAAATTGGAGAAAATACTCCCTCGGAACCACTAGCTCTCGGACTCGGACTTGTGGTAGAGCGCATCGGAGACGGTGTCGGAGAATCCCGAGAGGATAGCAAACCCCCAAACCTCCCCACAAAATAATGGCAGTCGTCGGGAGTTGGCTTCTTTAACTTGCGAAGATCGAAAGACTTGGAGAAGTTAACATCCGACCTTATCAAAGATTTCGCCACCTTCGCACACTCCAAATAACCCCACAGAAGGTGGCCCATTAAGAGCTCATGAGAAGGCGCCTCGGATACTCCTGATTGCTGCCGTGAAATCTCTCGCTGGGCAAATTGAACAGCTGCATCCACCTTAGCCTGCACATCCTCGGGAGAGAGAAAATTTGCTAACTTCCCCTCAGCTGACTCTGCCCTATCAGTAGCCTGGCCCAGTGTCTCCTGGAGAATCCTCTCTCTCTCATTCCCATCTGCCACCGCCTTCTCGAGAGCTGCAATACGAGCAGTAAAGACCCCCTAGGAGTCTTTCCTTTCCTTCTCCATCTTCTTATAAGCGGACTCGGCAGCACTTAAATTATCTTGCAAATTCGCCCTCGCCTTCTCTGATTCATTAAGAGCAAATTCGTAGTCGGAAATCTTGGTTTGAAGAAGGTCCTCCCTAGTTTGACTCTCTTTATCTCGGACTAAAAGAGGTGCCAATTGTGCTCGGAGTACTTCTAACTCTTCTTTGTCTTTCCGACCGTGCTCTTCTACGGCAGTAACCGCCTCCCGAGTCTTTCCAATCTGGAGAAAAGTCCACAATAAGGAATTTAATAGAGATGTATTGTGTAATTTCAGAAGCTTAATTTAGAAAAGCTTACCATGAGCCCCACCCAGTTAAGACTGGTGTACAAAAATTGATACCCCTCGGCGGGTGTTGAACTGGAGGAGGCGAAAAATCGGAGGATGTCTTGATAAGCTTCCCCCACTGACCGAGATGAAAATTGCCCTCCGGATCCACTAGGAGGAATAGGCTCCTGGAATGTATGACCCCTCGGAGACAAAGTCACCGGAACGTGCCCCCTCAGAGGAGTCGTATCCTTTACGGGAGTCGTCACTTCTGAATTTGTAAATATGGCCGGTGAACCACCCACTGTGGTGGAGGGGCTAGTCTTTCCCAGCAATGATTGCAGAATTCCTTCCTTCAGATCTCGGTCCTCTGAAGAAGGATCAAATTCCCCTTGGGTGTCTTCGGAGTCCCCTCGTAAATCTTCTTGCTCGGGAATGTTGAATTGGGCCAGAAACTCTTCTTCTACAAAAGATACAAACTGACAGTGAGAGAAAGGATGAAACTAGAAAAAATTATGCCAAGAGAACAGATAAGGAATACTCACCGTATAATGAAGGTTCTTCTACCATCGGAGCTTTTCCCTTATCCATAGCTACTACATCAAAAGGAAGAATGTCAACACGTCATCAAATGTCACAAGTAAGGTATGAAAATCTTATTAAAATTTCATAGAAACTCACCACGAGGAGCGGATTCGGAAACTATCGGAGGCTGAGGAGAAGGACCCTCGGAAGATAAGTCTATTACTTCAGTAACCTTCCGAGCAGATTCTTCCTCGGTAACACTTGGAAAGATCCCCTCCTCTGAAACTCTCGGAGAAGTTCCTATATTAGATTCAGAAACGGGTAAACTCCCCGACTCGGATTTAGAAACGGGCACCAAAGCCAAATCCCAAGGTGTTACTTGACGCAAGGGAACAACGCTCCTCACGACCCCCGCCATATCCATGCATAGAAGAGAATGGTCCTCGTGAAATCCACCCTTCTCTGAACCCATATACCTACTCTCGGGAGCATTAACCTCCTCTTCCTCCTCGTGATCGCCCTCCTCTGGTATCTCTGAGACACCACTAGGAGTAGGCTCCCTCGGACTCGACTGCAGATAGTAGTTCGCCATGACATCCCCTGCATCATCCCATCAATAACGTGTATAAGCCCAATTTACCACTGTGCTCGGAAAAAGAATAAAAGAATAAAAGAATAAAAGAACGAATAAAGAGACTTACGAAAGAGACTCCTCGCAACGGGAGATAGTGACAAGGGTCTCTCCACGGCGTCATCAGTGAAAACTACGTGGTGAAGCCCAGAGGTCTCGTATAACATCGTGAAATCCTCCGACTCCATCAATTTATGCTGGGAAATTATCGGAGATAAAACTGCATCCTGGTCCAAGGCATGCATGGGGGTAGTGCCCTCTCGCCAATCAAAAGGCACATCCCATTCACCATTAACAGGTCCCACGAAGAAGTATTTGTTCTTCCATACGCTATGTGAGGAAATAGCAGCACCCAAGATCCTCTTCGTGGAATCACCCGAGTTGTCCCGGTGACGAACATTGTAAAAAGGATATCCCCCGGGCGACACCGCCACATCAAAAATGGAAAGGAAATGAGTCACCGAGCACTCCAGTCCATTCACGTGACACCAAAAGACATAAATACAAATGGCGGCAAACCCATTCGGCACCATTTGACTTGGGCTGATATTACAAGTTTTAAAGAGCTCACAGAAAAAGGGGGACATAAACGAGCGCCACCCATACTTCACCTGAGCAAAAAATACTGTCAACATACCCGGAGGAGGATAGCACGCCCTCTCATCCTTCGTCGGGATTCGGAAGACCATATTCTTCTGAAGAACTCCGGTTGAGGTAAACAGATCCGCTACCTGCTTACGAGTAGCAATATTCCTCATCTTTTCCACCTTAGCAAAAGTCCGAAGAGGTGGTTCCTTTGATTTGGGAACCCTAGCTTTTTTCGAGGAAGTGGCGCCGCCCTCAGCAGCAGCAGCGATTTCTCCCTTGCGTTTACGAGTAACAACTCCCACCGGAATACCCCTCACACTCGTAGAAGTGTCAATCGGAACAGTAACTCCCGAGGAGGTAACAGCAGCGACAGGATTCACATCGGCAGAAGAAGCCATAGATATAAAAAGAGGAAAGTTTTTTTTACTGAAACTGAGAATTGCGAGAGAATAAGAGAAGAAATTTTTAGCTCTGGGAGAGAATTATCGCGAATTACACTTGTGTGAATGAAGAAAAAGAAGAGCTACAGTACCCTATTTATAACCAAAAATTACAACGGTCAGATGCCCATAAAGACGTGGCATTTATTCGTGACTCCACGTAACCGCTGCCTGCTCATGCCATGCCGTCCAAATTCTGCCCGTTGCCAACGGTAAGATACTTCAAATCCCCAAGCTGGTCAAACGGCAGTCCACAACCTGCTCTCCCGAGATCTTCGCCTGCTTAATGACAATACCCTAGGGGTATTCAGGTAAAATCACTTGCAAAACTCTAAATATACGTATTGAATAAATATCAAAAAAGGAAAAAATAAATATAGGGACGCTAAGCAAAAAATAACCCCTCACCTCACTAAGGACGATGATTTAAAATTCCGCTTGTCTCTACGAGGACAATCGAAATTTGGGGGGGCTAGTGTTAACCCTAAAAAATAAAATAAAGGAGATCACTCCTACTCGGAAAAAACAATATGTCGACAATACAATTGTCACGAGTACTTCCGATGAGATGTACCTATAAGGAAAACCCCTCGGAGGATTGCCTTACCTTTCGGTCACTGACCCGAAAAGGTTTACAAGAGCACCCGAGGAGGAACATAAGCGTCCCTTGGAAAGTCAAACGGTGAATGAAAAGCAGATATCAATACGGCATCGGAAAAAGAGCAAACCCCGATGGACCCTTATGACTCCGATATCCACCAAATGCGCCAAGAGGGACCAAGATGGACTCCGAGTCCTATGAACTTACAAGAAAACTTCCTTGCTGAACACTCCTCGGGAAAGACGGCACTCGGACTCATCCGAGGACCCAATTTTGGAGAAAATCAAGAAATAAATACAAGAACATCCTGTGAATACAGTCCGAGAACTCTGGTGAAGAAATCTCACTTTCAGTAAAGCAAATGCAGCCCTCGGACACAAAATCACAATCCTCGGAAGTTGTACCAAACCCTCGGAGATCACTTTTACACCCGTAGAAATCACTCCTAATTGTTGAAGAAAATACCCGAATCAAGAAGGAGGGATAAAAGCCCTCGGAAGAATAGCTCTATCAAAACAATCTACATCAGAAGCCCTCGGAGAAATCAGAAGACACAAAAGCTAATCCAGTCAGCGCCTAGTAGATAAGAGATAAACATTATCCTAATTTTCACACCTGTATCAATATAACAACGACATCTGTCCTTACCAAAACGCATGCACAATGACACCTGCCCCTACCAAAGTCTATATAAAGGGAGGTGATCAGTAGAAAAAGAACAGGCTGAAAAGGCGGAAACAACTTAGCTTACTTACTACAAATTAACACTCAAATACGTAGGAGAGGAGGAAATGTTCAGTGAATAAAGGAAGGGAATATTCTTGCAATTAATCTTATTAGGTCCATCTATCATTGCCTCTGAATCACGGACAGGGCGTTCGAACCCAAAATAAATATCTTCCGTTAAATAGGGAATAATTCCAAACCCGTTAACAATTTCCATCCGTTATTGTTTTTGAATCACGGGCAGGGCGTTCCAACCCAAAATAATATTCGTTAAATGGGGAGTAATTCCAAACCCGTTAACAAAATGGCGCCATCTGTGGGAACGCCATAATATCTGCCCTCGAGAGAATTCAACAAACATCGACCAGGATGGATGACCTTTTCGAAAGTGAAAATCTTCCAATCCATTGCAGCGACTCGGAAGGAGCTTTGGCAAATCACGAATCAGGTACGAGAGATTTTATTAATATTCCCCGATCTGTCTATGAAAGACTTGTAGATGCTACGGCCATACGGGCACCCCGGAGGGGGGGACATCTCGGAAACATGGCCTTTATATCCCCCGAGGACAGAAATTTCCCTTCGGAAGGAGATACACCCCAGGCGGCGTGGAACCCAAACTCAACCCCTTGGCACCAGGAACCCCGACAAACGTCCCGAAGGTATGTTTGTCGTGAAAGAACCCCGGAAAGGGGTCGGGGAGAAATTTCCCGTCCCTCGGAGTGTCGGGGAGATGTTGAGCACGCCTTATGGGGAATGATGGATGACTTGCGAAAAGAATTGGGCGACCTTAAGAAAACCATAGCCCTCGAGGAAGACCCCACATTTAAGACCTCTCCTTTCATTCCTGAAATTTCCTTAGCCTCTATTCCCCCGGGGATGCGTCCCATTAATATCCCTCTATATACTGGAGAAGCTGATGGGAGAGACCCGCAGGATCATATCTATCAATATCTGGTCGGAATGGATCTATCCTCCGCCCCCGACCATGTGTTATGCCGCGTGTTTCCTGTCACCCTCGGAGGGCGGGCTTAGGCGTGGTTCACTTATCTTCCACCTTGTTCTATTACGAGCTTTGACCGATTAGCTCACCTGTTTGTACGACAATTTGCTTGCAATCGGAGGTACCCCAAGTCCACTACACATCTTTTCACTATTAAACAGAAAAAGGATGAACCCCTACGAGGGTATATAAAGCGCTTCACGGACGAAGCACTAGATGTTCCCAACGTCAGTCCAACCATCATGGCGGACATATTAACTCAAGGACTTCGAACGGGGGACTTCTTCAGATATCTTATGGGAAATCGTGTCACGGACATGAATGAACTTATGCAAAAGGCAGAAGTCCACATTCTGATGGAAGAGGTGGAAGGAACGAAGAAGCGCATGGAGCAGGATGATAATGAACACCAAGAGCGCGCAGAGAGAGAGGCAAAGACTAAAGAAAAGAGTAAAGAGGGAAAAATCCCCCCGCGTAAAGATGAGGGCGGAGTGGTTAAAAAAATTCTCCGACCCGTGCCCTTGCCTCCGATGACTATTATTCCCCCAAAAGTACTCAATATAATGAGAGGCAACAACGAGTTGCACTGGCCCGTGCTAGCTAAATTTCCTAACCGAGACAAGAACACAGGGAAATATTGCAAATACCACAAAACCTACGGACACACCACTGAAGAATGTACTACCCTTCGTAGAGAAGTACTTCCTCTCCTAGAAATAGAATACTTGAAGAATTACCTCAAGGAAAATAATCATGGGGAGTCCAAGACAAACGTATGGAATAGGTCACGAAGAGAAGAAGAGGAGGAAGAAGAGGAAAGGACGCCCAGTCGGAGGTCACGAGAAAGGACAGTTGGACACCTACGACCCCAAGAGAGAACCAGAGACCGTCGACACAATTCACGCGAAAGGACGACAGGGTATCGGAGTTTGCCTCCTCCCCCTGACTCTTATAAAAACAATCCCTCGTCAGGACGAACCATCAATATGATTGAAGGAGGTGAAATTTCAATGACGCCCTAAGGTAAAAAGAAGAAATATTTGAAAGAAGGCAGACGAGCAGAGCAAGGATTCCCTGTCTGCTCTGTCCAAGAGTCAAAGCTGCCTAGCATTGCCTTCGGACCCGAAGATCTCACATGCATAATATACCCTCACGAAGACCCACTAGTTATTTCAGCCGTCATTTACGGGTATGAAACCCAACGGATCCTCATAGACACGGGCAGCTCTGTGGACGTACTCTTCTTGCCTACCTATCTTGCTATGGGGCTGAAACAAGAAAAATTGGAAACCGCTGAAGTCCCTTTGGTAGGGTTCTCTGGGGAAACCTGTCATACCCTCGGAACTTTGACTCTTCCAATGTCATGGGGAAAGCGAGCCCTTCCAAGAACGGAACCCACCAAGTTTTGGATAGTGGAAGCTTCTTCACGGACGTATAACGCCATCTGCGGGAGACCATCCATTCGAGCCTTTGAAGCTATCCCCTCTACCTTGCATCTTAAAGTGAAATTCCCCACCACTTCAGGAATCGGAGAAGTCCGAGGAAGTCAATCTAAAGCCAGAGAATGTTGCATGAATGCCATCCCCTCGGAAGAGGACGAACCTTCCCTCGGAAACAATAAAAAGCGTAAAACCGAAGAAACACGAGTCCAACATGTGGAAGAATTAAAGATGGTAGAGTTGGTGGAAGGAAGCCCCGAAAAGGTGATCAAAATGGGTACCCACATGACACCAGCAATAGAGGATCAACTGATTTCCCTCCTCAAACAATTCCATCACCTCTTTGCATGGGAAGGAGGACCGCCCGGGCGAATCAGCAACAAGGTATGCCAGCACTTTCTTAATGTGAAGCCCGGAGCTAAACCTGTCCAACAGAAGAAAAGGAAAATGGGACCCGAGCGTAATAAAATCATTCGCTGGGAAATACAACGCCTTCTCAACTTGAAACAAATTCGGGAAGTTATCTATCCCGAGTGGTTAGCTAATGTCGTACTAGTTCCCAAGCACGGAGGGAGATGGCGGATGTGCGTTGACTTTACTAACCTCAATGAAGCATGCCCAAAAGATTGTTATCCCTTACCGAGCATAGATCAGTTAGTTGATTCCACCGCTGGATGTGCCCTACTGTCAACCCTAGATGGAGACCAGGGATACAACCAAATCCCCATGGCTGCAGTGGACCAGGATAAAACTAGCTTCATTACGGACGCAGGCACATTCTGTTACCTAGTCATGCCCTTTGGGCTAAAAAATGCTGGATCTACCTACCAAAGGTTAGTAAGTCTTATGTTCGCAGGACTTATCGGAAAGTCAGTAGAAGTTTATGTGGACGACACAGTAGTTAAAAGTAACACTGTCGAGGAACATCCCGAGGACCTACGGAAAGCGTTGATCATTATGAACAACTTTGGCATGAAAGTTAACCCTAGGAAATGCTCTTTCGGTATCCGAGAAGGAAAATTCTTGGGGTTTATGGTTACGGAGAAGGGAATAGAAGTAAATCCCGATAAAGTAGAGGCCATTATGGGACTACCCACCCCGAAGACGGTGAAAGACGTCCAAAAATTGACTGGTAGAATGGCCTCGTTGAGTCGGTTCGTGTCCAATTCAGCAGAAAAAGGACTTCCCTTCTTCAAGATACTTCGAAATGTCAAGGAATTTCAATGGACCCCCCAGTGCGAGGAAGCCCTCGGAGAACTAAAAAGGTACATGTTGAAACCACCTTTGCTGGTAAAGCCTTTACCTCAAGAAGAGTTATTTCTCTATCTGTCGGTCGAAGAAGAGGCCACTAGCGCCGTCTTAGTCAAAGAACAAGACGGAGAACATCGTCCGGTATATTACGTCAGCAAAACCCTCCTCGAAGCCGAAACCAGGTATACCCTAACTGAAAAACTCGTCCTAGCATTGGTTACTACGGCCCGCAAGCTACGCCCCTACTTTCTTTCCCACCCGATTACAGTGCTAACAAAGCATCCCTTAAGGGCAATTCTTAATAAGCCTGAGTCATCGGGGAGATTAATAAAATGGGTCGTAGAACTCACCGAGTATGACATTTCCTACGCTCCGAGACCCTCCATCAAGACACAAGCCCTGGCGGATTTTGTAATGGAACTTACGGGCATCGGATCCGAGGAGAAAGAACCATTGTAGTACGCATATGTAGATGGATCCTCGGTGAGTACGCATGGGGGGGCAGGAATAGTTTTTGTAAATCAAGAAGGAGAGGAAGAAAGACTCCATTTTGCAATCAGAATAGATTACCCCCTCTCTAATAATGAAGCTGAGTATGAAGCTCTCCTTGTTGGTATGAGACTAGCAAATGAAGGAGGAATGAAGAGAATACTCCTCCATAGTGATTCTCAATTGATTGTTCAGCAAGTCAAAGGATCATATGAAGCAAAAGAAAAAAGAATGCAAGAGTACCTCCGTGCTGTCCGTCGAAGCCAAGAATGGTTCGAGGAATATGATATAGTTCAAATCCCCCGAAAAGAAAACCAAGAGGCGGACGCCTTATCTAAAATGGCTACTCAAACAGCCGCCATACACACTCGGAGGATCACTCTACTTCATGTCAACGAATCCGAAAAAGAGCGAAGGCAAAGAGGTAAATACCATCTCAGATCCCTCGTCTAACTGGGTAACTCCTATCAAAGCCTATTTGCAGGACCCGGAGGGATACTCCTCGGACAAGAGTATCCAACGAATGATGTCCAGAAAAACCATTCGGTACTTCCTAAAAGATGGGATACTTTTCCGAAGAACGTACTCGTGCCCCCGTGCTCGATGCCTTAATGAAGAAGAAGCCCAACTGGCTTTAGCGGAAACTCACGAGGGGACATGTGGGAGCCATACTAGCGGCGAAAACATGGTCGGCCGCCTGATTCGACAAGGCTACTACTGGCCCACAATGGCTAAAGATAGTAAAAGCCATGCCGAAAGGTGTAAACCGTGCCAAGCTTACGCCCCTCGGGTCCATCAACCCGCGGCCCCGTGGGAACCTCATCTGACACCTTACCCGTTCTCCAAATGGGGCATTGATATAGTTGGACCCCTCATCCCTGACGCTGGTCAAAAGAAATTTCTACTGGTAGCCGTTGACTACTTTACTAAATGGGTAGAAGCGGAACCCTTAGCTCGGATCACAGCGAGAGCCGTCATCAACTTCTTATGGAGAAACATCGTGTGTCGCTTTGGCGTCCCTCGGATTTTGGTAAGTGACAATGGTCTACAGTTCACGAATCAGGAGCTACAAAAGTGGTGTGACCATTGGGAGATTAAACACCGTTTCGCATCGGTGGGGTGCCCCCAAGCAAATGGAGAAGTAGAAAGGACCAACAGAACCCTTTTGAAGAATATGAAGGCCCGACTCGATTGGCACAAAGCCAAGTGGGTTGAAGAAATACCCGGCATACTATGGGTCTATCGGACCACGCAAAGCACCGCTACGGGCGAAACTCCTTTTAGCCTATCTTATGGGTGCGAAGCCATCTTGCCTTCGGAGGTCTCTGTAGAAAGCTGGTGAGTCAGAGAATACGAAGAAGTAGCCAATGGCTCAAATCTAGCCCTCGCCCTTGATCTACGTGAAGAAAAAAGAACCCGAGTAGCTCTCTGAATGGAAGAATACAAGGCCAAGATGTCACGATACTACAATGCCAAGGTAAAGCCCCAAACTTTTCAAGTTGGAGATTTAGTGATGAAACGAGTCGGTGCTTCCAAGAATGTAGGCAAACTTGACCCACAATTGGAAGGACCTTATAAGATAGCGGAAATTGTGGGACCTGCGACTTATCTTCTTGCCAATTCCGAGGGAATAGTGCTTCGCAATACCTGGAACTCAATCAACCTTAGAAAGTATTATGCTTAATGTAACAGTCATGCATAAATAAAAGAGGTTGTTCATATACGAAGGGTTCCAATACAAAAGAAAGTAGGGTTGCCCGACAAAAGGATAACTCTACACATGAGTCATCTTAGCAACCCAACAAAAAAGTCTCTCGTATTACGAGCTATACTACACAATATCCTTCTACAAGCTAAGCACCTCCTATAGGACGTTTTCCTTCTCGAATAAGTCACCGGCGTTGCTCCTCGGAAAGAGAAACCGGATCATCAACAAACACAGTCGGAGCTGTAGAATCCCTAATGGGTGAGGAAGGAAGTTCCTCGAAAATCTGACGAATGCTAAGTTCCGGAATGATTAAGCCCGAGGGAAACCCCGGCATAGCTTGAACAGCGTCTTGGCACAACCGGTAGCCTATATGAACCAAATCACGCGTCTCACCCTGAAGAGACTCACGAAGGCTAGATGGTCCCACCACTTCCAACACTGCCTGGACCCGAGCCATAACCAGCGCCACCGCCTAGGTGCGAGTTATCCCTAGTAGTTGCTGACTCAAGGCATCTCTTTCCTTCGTAGCCTGCGTCAGTTGCTCATCCGAGAACCACATCTGGTCTCGTAACTCCTCTATTCTCCTCTCTAAATTCGATACACGAGCTTTCTCGAGCATCAGTTGGTGTTCCAATTCCCACGCTTTGTCCTTCTCGGATTGTAACACATTGTTGTGGATCCCCCGAGTGGACTCGTGAACCTCCCTCAATTGAGTTATCTCCGCTTGAGCCTCTAAGAGACCTTGATCTAACTCGTCCCGGCGGCGATATACTAAACCAGGATCAGAAGAAGAACTCCCGTAAGATCCGAGGGCATCTAGCACCATATAAATCTGCCCAAGAACAAAGCAAATTACATCAGACAGAGGCGACATGTTAGTATTAAATAAAATAGATAAAATAATAGAATACCTCACACAGGTCTTTACAAGCTAAGTCCTGAAGAACAGATACCGGAAGGGTTTTCATCAGCCCGCAATCCGTCACGTTTAATAAACCACTGAGAAAGTTTCGACAAAATCCCACCGCTGATCCGAGGGGAGAAATATCCTCATTATCTCTTGGGGGGGGGGGGAAGAGTCACGAGGAAAAGGTTGTGACACCACTGGAGTCATGTGAAAGTCCGTCTGGGAGGGAGCCGTTATCGGATCCGACACCCCGAGAGGAATTATAAAGCTTACTGGGGGGCTGCCACAGGCGATGCCTCCAATCCCTCCTCCTCCGAAGAAATATCAACCATCGCCTCATTTACGAGTGGATCACAACCGCCAACCTCCGGCATCCTGGGGCTACCATGCAACGCCCGCCCCAGAAAAACATCATTAGAAGACCCGAGGGAAAACGCTCCCATCTCTGCGCCTGCAAAAAAAAACATCGGTATGCAAACAGTCCGAGGACATCCAGAGAATTTACAAGCTGAACAGATGAAAGGTGATAAGAAAAACTTACGGAAATAAAAGTTACAGTGAAGAGGACGAGATGGGGGGTACATCCCTCCACCCCCTCTTGCAAACCCGCCAAAATCAGGGCCTCGGGGAAGTCCAGTAGCCCGGATATGTCATAGGAACCAGAAAAAAGTCATGAGCGAAGCAATACCTCCCTTTCGTAACCTTGTGTTTCGGTGTTGGGAGCAATATATCCCAGACCCCATCGGATGGCCACCCCCCACGACCTGGCTGATTGACCTCTCGGACGGACAAAGAAAAACTTCCGCCTCCAGTCCTCTCTACAAGAGCGGGTATTGGATACACGAGTGAAGGTATCTTCCTTGTCCCGATAGGTCAGGCTAAAAAAGGGATTCCCCTCTGAACAGGGTCGAAGGGCAAATATTGTTCCCACCCGATAAGGGGACATATGAAGGTTTAAAAGCTCGCAATGCAGGACATACCCCACCAAATGACTATATGAACTTGGCGTTAGCTAACTCGGACATACCTGCCAATACCGAAAGAGTATTTGGAAAGAAGGGTGGAAAAACATTCGTAACCCACAACGCATGTGTTCGTTGTAGACAGGCAAATAACCTGAGGGAGGCGCATAAGCTCTCTGACCCGCGAAAGGCACTATCACGTCATATTCTTCAAAATCCAAGTTATACCCAGTGAAAAGAGACCTTACTGAGCTCTCGCACTCCGTACTCGTAGTGGATCCCACACATCCCCTACCTATCAATCTGGACGGATTAAGAGGAATCAAATCAAATTTCGAAGACTCATCTGCCAAAGATTATGGCTCTCTACCCATAAATATCTCCCTAATATGGTTTACTCTACGAGACTTTGTAGATGAAAGCCTATGGGCTACTCCCATAGAGGAACTCGCGCCAAGTGTCACTTGATTTCCAGACAAACTATCCCCCGGCCCCGGAGAGGACCTCTCACAGAGAATAGGAGGAGCCCTTGACTGTCCAGGCAGACTCCGAGTAGTACTTCGAGAAGAACCACAAGACGAAACTGATCCTCCTTGCCTATGATAAGGGGGCATCATCTTCTCAAGTAAGTATTATCCTCGTGCTTACGATTATTGTCAAATTGAAAAGATAAGAAAATCAAAAACTAGTTATGATTGTGAGAGTATTAGTAAACATGACTGTTGAATGGCCTAAGTACATATATATTCTTCACCCCTTGATTAGAGAAATAAAATTAAATCCCCATTACATAAAGCAAAGGACACGTGTCAAGAAATCTTCTTAATTAAGAATGACACGTATCCCACGTCGTCATGCAAGACAACACCTCCTACTTAGGAGATAAACCTAGTCAGCAACCTTAAGTGGTTCATCATTATCTTCTTTAATTAGATTTTAACGGTAAAGACAAAAGGTAAAAATAACTATCTATTCAAAAATCGAGGAGCCCTTGGAAAAGATAGTAGGTTCAAAGACATTCATTAAAAGCGGGAAATAAAAATTACAATAAATAGACTAAGCCCCCGTGGTAGAAGGGTGTGAAGGAGTCGTCGCCTCATCAGAAGTACCCAGCGGAGCAAGGCTAGAAATTGGTGACAATACCCCCCCCCCCTCGCCGGAGCCGCTAGCCCTCGGACCCGGACTACTGACAGAACGCATCGGAGAGGGTACAGGAGAATCCCTAGGAGATAGCAAACCCCCAAATCTCCTCACAAAGTAATGACAGTCATCGGGAGTGGGCCTCTTCAACTTACGAAGGTCAAAAGACTTGGAAAAGTCCACATCCGACCGTAACAAAGACTTGGCCAGCCTAGCACATTCCAAATAGCCCCACAAAAGATGGCATGTCAAAGGCTCCTGAGAAGGTATATCGGAAACACCCGAGGGCTGTCTAAAGATCTCTCGTTGAGCAAATTGAACCGCTGCATCAATCTTAGCCTGCACCTCCTCGGGAGAAAGGAAATTTATCAACTTCCCCTCGGCCGACTCAGCCCTGTCGGTGACCTGACCCAATGTCTCCTGAAGACTTCCCTCTCTCTCCAAACCTGCCGCTATCTCTTTCTCGAGAGCAGCGATATGAGCATTAAGAGCCCCCTCGGACTCCCTTTTTTCCTTCTCCAAAAGGGCTATCTTAGCCATTGCAGCCTTCTCGGAGGCCTCCATCTTCTTATAAGCAGACTCTGCAGTGTTCAACCTATGATGCAAGCCCTCATTCGCCTTCTCAACTTCCTGAAGAATGAATTCGTAGTCAGAAATTTTTGTAAGGAGAACCTCTTCCCTCGTCTGACTCTCTTTGTCCCGGAACAAAAGAGGTGCCAATTGTGCTCGGAGAGCTTCCATCTCCTCCACATCCTTTCGACCACGTTCTTCTACAGCAGTAAGTGCCTCCCGAGTCTTTCCAATCTACGAAAAGATAAGCAAGAAGAGAAATTATTACGAATAAATCATACAACCCCAAGAAGACTAGTACGAAGAAACTTACCATGAGTCCCAACCAATTAAGACTAGTATACAAAAATTGATACCCCTCGGCGGGTGTCGAACTAGAAGAAGCGAAGAATTGGAGGATGTCCTAATAGGCCTCCCCCACGGTCCGAGACGAGAAATGTCCCTCTGGCCCACTAGGGGGTATGGGCGTCTGAAAGGTGTGACCTCTCGAAGATAGAGTCACGGGAATAGACAGACTCACTGGAATGTGACCCCTCGAAGGAGTACTTCCCGGTACTGGAGTCACCACCTCCGAATTAGTAAATACGGCCCGAGAACCACCAGCTACGATGGACGGGCCAGCCTCCCCCAGCAACGAATTCAAGATCCCCTCCTTCACGTCTCTGTCCTCGGACGAGGGATCAAACTCCCCTTGAATATCCTCGGAATCCCCTCGTGAAGCCTCCTGCCCGGGAACACTGAATTGTGCCAAGAAATCTTCCTCTACAAAAGGCAACATATGTGTGTGAAAAGGAGAATGAAACTAGAAAAAATTATCACTAGAAGAAAAGACAAGGGAAGAACGCTCACCATATAAAGAGGGCTCTTCCACCATCGGAGCC
Source organism: Linaria vulgaris (assembly GCA_948329865.1). Lineage (NCBI taxonomy): Eukaryota > Viridiplantae > Streptophyta > Magnoliopsida > Lamiales > Plantaginaceae > Linaria > Linaria vulgaris. The sequence goes on from OX415251.1 coordinate 7,216,018, forward strand.
TTGCCTTTGTCCACAGTCTCTGTATCAAGAAGGAGAGCATCAGCACATGAATAAATTCTACAGTGAAGATATGGAAAATTTCGTTAAAAACCCATAAGAACTCACCACGAGGGACAGATTCAGGAACTGCCAGGGGCGTAGGCTCAGTAGAAGCGGGAGAGGGATCCCTAGAAGACAAGTCTACCACCTCGGTAGTCTTCTGAACAGATTCTTCCTCGCTAGCCCTCGGAAATATCCCCTCTTCGGAAACTCTCGGAGAATTTCCTATATCGGATCCAGAGGCGGGCAGATCTCCCGTATCGGACCTAGAAACCGGCACCAAGGCCAAGTCCCAAGAAGAAGAAGGAGCTACCTGGCGTAATGGAACAACATTTCTGATAACCCCCGTCATATCTATATATAGAGGAGAATGGTCCTCATGAGCCTCCTGCTTCTGGACCCATATGCCCGCCCTCGGGAGCATTGACCTCTTCTTCCTCATGATCACCCTCTTCTGGCACATCGGTAGTACCGCTCAGAGTAGGTTCCCTCGGACCCGACTGCAAATAGTAATTCGCCATAACCTCCTCTGCACCACCCCAGAGCCAACAAATATAAGTATAATTCACTACTACACCCAGAGAAAGAACAAAGGAAGAAAATAAAGAACTGACTAAAAAGATTCCTCGCATCGGACGATAGGGACAAGGGCTTTTCCACGGCGTCATCGGTAAAAACCACATGATGAAGTCCGGATGTCTCGAACAACATCATAAAGTCCTCCGACTCCATCAACTTTTGCTAAGAAATTACAGGAGACAAAACTATCTCCGGGTCCAGAGTGTGCACGGGAGATGCGCCCTCTCTCCAATCGAAGGGCATATCCCATATACCGTGAACAGGTTGCACGAAGAAATATTTGTTTTTCCAAACACTATGCGAGGAGATCGACGCATCCAATATTCTCTTCGTAGTATCCCGGTGACGAACATGGTAAAATAGAAACCTTCCTCCTGAGATTACCACATCAAAAATGGAAAAGAAATGGTCCACCCCACACTCCAACCCGTTCACCTGACATCAGTAAACATAAATACAGAGGGCGGCGAACCCATTCGGAACCAGTTAACTCGGGCTGATATTGCAAGCCTTAAAAACTTCGCAGAAAAAAGGCGGCATGAAGGAACGCCACCCATATCTCACTTGAGCAAAATAAACAGTCAACATACCCGGAGAAGGATATCAGGCTCTCTCATCTTTCGTCGGAATTTGGAAGATCATATCTTTTTGAAAAGCCCAGTCGAAGTGAATAACTCCAACACCTGTTCACGAGTGGCGATGTTAGGAACCCCCTCAACTTTGGAAAAATCCCGAGGAGGAGCCACCTTCTTCGATTTGGGAACCCTATCTTTTTTAGAAGAAGTGGCCCCGACCTCCGCAACAGCAGCAATCTCTCCCTTGCGCTTACGAGTAACCACCCCTATCGGAATACTCCTCAAATTTACAGAAGAATCAACCGGAGCAGTGACTTCGGATACAGAGGAGGCAGCAATGGGATCAGTGTTGGTGGAAGAAGCCATCGGTGCAATAGTAAAGAAGAAGTGTTTTTCCGAAAAGGAAAAGAGACAAAGAGCGTGTTTGCTGAAAAATTGAAATACGAGAGAAGAGGAAGAAGAGACTTTTTTGCTCGTCGGAATTGCTAAGAGAGAAATCGGTGAAAGTGAAGAAAGGAGCGAACAGTTCTCATATTTATAGCCGAAGGAAACAACGGTCAGATGACTTTGAAACATGGAGAATATTTAAAGCTCCACGTGCCTCCCTGCCCACACGCCACAACGTTACAAATCTGACCGTTGCCAACGGTCAGATGTTTGAACTTTGAAGAACAGTCAAACGGCTATCTGCAACAAACGCTCTGCAACCTCCGCGTGCATAAGGACAGAACCCTCAAGGGCAATTCGGTAAAATCCCATTCGGTCCATTTTTATTATAATTATATATATATAAATTCCCTCGGAAAAAGGCCAAAAAACAGGTACCTCGGAAAGAAGAGCTCGCACTAACCCCTCACCTCACTGAGGACATGAAATAAAATTTCCCTCGCCTCTACGAAGGCGATCGAAATTTGGGGGGGCTAGTGTTAACCATAAAGATAAATGGAAGGTTAAAAAGAATATTAATCCTAATTATGGGAATTAATAAATGGACAATACTATTGTCACGAGTACTTCCGATGAGATGTACCCACTCCTAATAAGGAGGCCCCCTCGGATGTTACCCTGTCCCTCGGTCACTGATCTAAGAAGGCACGGAGGAACACCCGAGGAGACACATAAGCGTCCCTTGGAAAGTCAAATGGTGAGTGAAAAATAGATATCAACGCAGCGTAGGAAAAAGAGCAAACCCTGGTGGATCCGCGCGACTCCGATATCCACCAATGCGCGAAGAGGGACCACAACGGACCCCGAGTCCCGCAAACTTGTAAGAATACTTCCTTGCTGAACACTCCTCAACATGACCAGCCCTCGGACCACCACCCGAGGACCTATTCTCAAAGAAAAACCCGAAATAAATAACAGAGCGCATGGGATAATATATTCCGAGGGCTTAGACGAAAAAATATCATTTCAAGCAAAGCAAATCAAGCCCTCGGAGATCATATCACGCCTTCGAAGATCACATTACGCCCTCGGAGATCACACCAAGCCATTGGAGAACGGACCCGAATCGAGAAAGAAAGATAAAACCCCTCGGAGAGCATATACAACAGTCCCTACTCCCAAATACACTTATGCCAAAGTCTGATACCCCCAGACGAGCATCCTAATTATTTATCAACAAAAGCATAGCCCCTCGGGAGAATAACGTCCCAAAACAACTATCCCTCGGAGACCCTCGGAGCCATCGGAAGACATAAAGATTGGTCTAGTCAGCATCTAGTACACTAAAAGATAAACGTTATCCTAATTTTTTACACCTGTATCAATATAACGACACTTGTCTTTAATAAAGCACATGCACAGTGACACATGCCCCTACCAAAGTCTATATAAAGGGACGTGATCAATAGAAGAAGAACAACTTAAAACTTGACACATGCACACAAAGATAAAAGGAAGGAGGAAAAGTTCAGTGAATAAAGGAAGGAATATTCTTGCATCCCTCGTTATTTCCAATTATTTCCATCCGTTATTGTTTTTGAATCACGGGCAGGGCGTTCCAACCCAAAATAATATTCGTTAAATGGGGAATAATTCCAAACCCGTTAACACGTAGTCTATAATATTTACCTTGATAAATATATATTTGATACAAAAAAAGTTTGTTTGGTTATCGTTGTTGTTATTGTAAGTATTTATTAGTGAATTTTTAGGTTAAAATCTAAAAGTTCATCCAAAAAATTTCTTGTACTCATTCATCTTCTTTAAAAACTCCAAAAAATCGGTTCAAAACAACATTTTTTTTCTTTACTTAGTATTTCAATTTTTTTTTCTCTTATTTCATTCTTACCGTTCTCAAAAAATAAATTTAGCCCTCCCCATATACGATGCCTGGATACGCCACTGGCTAGGGGTTAGGTGCTGTATTCTTGAAGGAAACAGGAAGACAAAAAAAAAAAAAAAAAATGGTGCGTGCTTTGGAAAAAATGGGAGTTTGGTTAGGTTTAGAAAGAGGTGAAAAATTAAACTGCCCCCATCGCTTGGACTATTTTACAGCTTGCACCAATAACTTCTCAAAACAAAGTTTTGCCTCCCAAAATTTGCCTAATGTGCGAACTTTTCCCTGATGCCAAATATCACGGTTCGGTCAGCAGATTTGTCCATATTTTCGTCCATTTTATTGGCCTCGTGGGGAGCTCGATAGGCTAGAGCGTACAATACTATTTTTGAAAACTAAAAGGGAAAACTATATAATATTGGTCAAACAATATGGAATTTGATGCTTGTATCCCTTTAGAAAAACAAAAAAGGTTGATGCATTTTCCCTGGAAGCAAAAGATGGCGAATGACATAATATTTAACTTCCACTAAGCGCTTTGGAACGAAAGTAAAGGTTTGATGAGTTTGTTATAACAGGAACAAGGTTTGATGCAAGGTATTTGATATCACGGAAAAAGGAGTTTGTACAAAACGCATAATGTTAAGGATCTTAGCGCAAATTCAATTAAATACAAGGGAGCTTTATGTGTTTTTCTCAACATATTCTCCCATATATAAGGACACCCAAGACAAACTTTTATGACTCGTCGTGGGAGTTCTTGAAGCTCCTCACATTTTGAGTTCAGGAGAGAATTATATATAATTCTAAAAATGGCAAAGGTAATGAACGTCGCCATTATGATTCTTTCCTTATTATTCATAGCCAATATACCAAAAGCTTATAATGCTCAAAAACACGACAAAGCTTGGATCCAAAACCTCTGCGAGGAAAAGGAAAAGTGAGTCGCGCTTCAACTCTACGTTCAAGACATACTAGGTGGGAAAAACAAGACCGTGTACGAGGTGGCACGAGCTTTGATAACCACGGATTCTCCGACAATGTTTGGTCGAGTATTGGTGTTAGATGACCTCATCACGGCCGATCCAGACAAAAATTTAGAGAAATTGGGCCAGCTCCAAGGGCTTATAAATTTGTTGGACTTGAGAGTCACGGCCCTGCATATGCACCTTGTCTTCTACCTCACGACGAGGGAGTACAAAGGAAGCACGATTATCGTAGTAGGACGAAATGAATTTTACGATGAAATTAATCGCGAGCCGGCGGTGGTTGGTTGCACTGGAATATTTCGTGAGGCTCGTGGTTATGTAATAACCAATACTATATCTTATGATCCTGTGGTAAATTACTATGTTCTCGAATACAAGCTTTATGTTCGCTATAATACGGGATGTGACGCGCTCCCAGAGGCGGATGAACAAGAGTTGCATGCGACTCCATAGATTATATATCGAGTAATATGGTTCATTATGTACGTGTATTTTCAATTTTCATGCACTTATTTTCGTTGATGACATATAGTTAATAATTAATATGGATATATATGTCTACATATGTCTATCAATATATGTAAGTGCGTGCCTGTTGGCGCGCGTTGGATCTTTAAATAATTACGGATACACGTGTGTCATATATATCGATCGCATGTGCACAGTCGAAATATATTATACGTATGTAACATCTGTCGAGAATCTTAATGTACACGTACATATGTTGATTGATGGTTAACAAGTGAGTAAAATGCAAAAAGCTACTCTGTACTATTTCGAATTAGCAAAGAAAAACCCTTGTGTTATTTTTATTGGCAAAACCCTTCATATGTAGAACACTCGCCCCAAATATGATTTTAGCTTTGACTTTGTGCAAATTGTTCATTTTGCCCTTGTATAAGAGTTTCTAGTCGTTTATTTTATATTACTTAAATGTATTCAAGACTTACATTCTTTTAATAACATATATTAAATTGTAAATGAATTTTAAAATTTAAACTGCAGTCACATTAATAATTTCGAGAATAGCAAAACACAAAAGAAAATAAATGAACCGTGAAAACAAGTTTTATCTTTTTACTATTTAAAAGCAAAATATAAAAAAGTAAAAAAAAAATTGAGTCGTCTTCTTCCTCCACCCACCCCCCCCCCCCCCCCTCCTCTCGCCAACTAACAGACTAGTACCATGTTTGCCGCCGCCACCCATGGAATGATGAAACCCAGCATATAGGCGCCTAACTCTACGCCGCCGGCTCACGATATTCGGCCTCCTCGATCGGTTTTAGTAATTTTACTGTATGTAGTAGAAGGGTCGCAGGTGGTGGCTTCTCTGGCGGAAGGGGTGTCGGAGTGAGTTAAAGCACTTGAACGGCGCAAAGACGGTAGGCCGAAGAGTAGAAGTCGATCCTTCATTTTTTTTCTTATTTAATTTTGCTTTTTTCTTTTAAGAAATTTAAATTTGAGGGTAAATAAGTAACTTTACGTTTAAATTTACAATACCATCTGCACTTTTGGCACGTGCACACCCAATTCGGTTTTTTGCTAATAAAAATAATGAAGGATTTTTTGTCAATTTAAAATGACATAGGGTAGGTTTTTGCATTTTATTTGTTAAAAAATAGGTGTATAAATTGAATTATTACACATGTAAGAAATATTGCTAGATCCTCCTTTCTTATAAGCAAATCAAAAGGTTAAAAAGAAACACAGAAATAACAAGCAACAGGTCAATAAAATACAAAAGTCAAAAGCAAAAAAACGGAAAATTTTACCAATCATTGTACGAGAAGGGAAAATCTGATGAGTTTGTTTTGAGCCATTTCTGTGTCCTTATTTTTATCAATTCCAGAACTTTTAATGGATTAACCTTGACATTATTTTAAGCAACTTCGTTTCAATGTAACCAAATTGAGCACGTTGCGATAGACCAAAAGCAGCCCAATTTCTTTTTTTCGTAGACCGCAAAACGAAGTTGTTCAAGTTGGGTGAAGTTACTTGCAATAAGCCACAGAGATGCCTCATGACAATCGCATATATAGGGCACAAATAATACCTGAATGATGAAGATTTATCCCAGTCGCAGTTTTATTGTGAAGAATCTTCCACAAATTTGCCGTCATTTTGAAAGATGCTTTAGCTTGCCAAAGCTGATTAAAGAGTGTGAGAGAGTCTTGGTTTCCAGTATCGTGGAGTGAAAACTTGATTTCCCGGTATGCAGATTTTACCAAGCATAATCCAGATTGCTCATGGATCTATTTCCAGCCATCATGTTGGCCAAATGTGGCGAAAGAACTTTGAGAGCTTTGGTGAGGTTATGAACAATTTCACTTTCCCAAACCAAAAGGTGTTAATCGGTGATTTAGGGTAGAATTGCGACTGAGTAATGGTGGCGGCAGAATCGCCGTTCAGAGAGAGAGAGAGGAAGACATAATTAGGGTTTGAGAGAGTAACAAGAATGAATTAATTAATTAAAAATATTACAAAGTTTGTATTTATATTTACATAACTCGGGCCCAGACCTAATCTTGGGTGAGAGCACAATGATCTTAACAAATGGGCCGAATCAGAAAATGCTTATGTAAAATACAAGGCCCAACTATGAATTATATTTGAGACCCCCCCTCAAGATGGGTGTGGATATCAATCAGGCCCATCTTGGAGGTCATCGTGGAGAAAGGAGATAACGACAGTGGTTTGGTGAAAACGTCCGCCACTTGATGAGTATTGGGGATGTGTACAATCTTGACTAAACCGAGATTGATCTTTTCGCGCACGAAATGGCAGTCGATCTGCAGGTGTTTGGTGCGCTCGTGATGCACCGGGTTTGAAGCAATGCAGACGGCGCTGCGGCTATCCGTGAAGATGAGTGGGACCTTTGGAATGGGAATGGACAGGTCAAGTAGAAGTTGTCGGATCCAAAGAAGTTCACAGGTGGTGGATGCCACTGCCCGGTACTCAGCTTCGGTTGAGGAGCGGCTGACGGTGGCTTGTTTCTTTGATTTCCATGAAACAAGAGATGTTCCAAGATAAACTGCGTAACCAGTGACGCTGCGGCGAGTCTCGGGGCAACCGGCCCAATCACTGTCACAGAAAGAAGTCAAGTTAGGCACGCTGGTGGCGGAATAGAACAGGCCTTTACCTGGGCTGGACTTGATGAACCGAAGGACACGGTGTGCCGCGGCTAAGTGCGTGACAGTGGGTGTCGCCATGTGTTGTGAGAGGCACTGCACACTATAAGAAATGTCAGGACGTGTTATAGTTAAATAGAGCAAGCGCCCAACAAGCCGTCTGTATAAAGTAGCATTAGGCAAAGGTGCAGAATCAGAAGAATACAATTTAACAGTGTGGTCCATAGGTGTTGTCGCAGGTTTGCAACCGATGTACCCTGAATCCGTAAGGATGTCCAGGGCATATTTTCTTTGGCATAAGGAAATTCCTTTATGCGAACGTGCAACCTCAATCCCTAAGATGTACTTAAGGGGACCTAGATCTTTAATAGTGAAAGCAACATCTAGTCTTTGTTTAAGAAAAGTAATTTCAGATAAGCTATTACCAGTCAATATAATGTCGTCGACATAAACACATAAAGCTGTAAAGCATCCAGAGGTTTTCTTAACAAATAAAGAAGTATCAGAAACTGTTTGAGTATAACCACATGAAAGTAAAAAATCACTTAGCTTATGAAACCATTGGCGGGAGGCCTGTTTAAGACCATAAATGCTTTTCTTGAGCAGACAAACACGTTTATCAGAAACAGGTAAATAACCCTGAGGGGGTTTCATGTAAATGGTCTCATCCAAATCACCATGTAAAAAAGCGTTGTTTACATCTAATTGGTGCAAAAACCAGTTTTTGGAAGAAGCTAATGCAAGTAAGAGCCTGACAGTGGTAATTTTGGCAACAGGAGAAAAAGTATCAAAAAAATCTAAACCCTCCTGTTGATTATACCCTTTAGCAACTAAACGAGCTTTAAAGCGCTCAATTGAGCCATCAGCGTTATGTTTAACTTTAAAAACCCATTTTGAACCAATACAATTATGACCAGGGGGCAAATCAGTTAAAACCCAAGTATTAGTAGCAACTAAGGCAGATAATTCTTTTTGCATAGCATCCTGCCACTCTTTATGTTTCACAGCCTGTGAATAGGAGTTTGGTTCACAGGCCACAGAGATGGCAACAGTAAAAGCCTTATGAGAGGTGCCTAAGTGAGAAGTGCTAACATAAGAGGAGATTGGGTATCGCACAGAATTGCAAGTAGCATCATCATGTTTAGGCAAAGAAGCAGGCAAGTCACATTCATATAATTTCAGATAAGCAGGAGGCTGAACAACCCTAGAAGATTTTCTAAGTTTAGTATTAGACTCCGAAGGCAAATTAACATCATGAGCAGAACTAGTGGGAGAATTCTCACAGTCAAAAACAGGGGAAATGGGGGAAGAACTACTGAAGGAGTCAGAGATATCTGTTACTGAGAAGTGAGGATGCTGCTCCAGTTGATCAGGAAAGTCAGGGGTGGCAAGACTTGACCCAGGAGGAACATGATCAAGAGCAGGGACAGGGGCAGCAGCAGCAGGGACTGGGGCAGCCACAGAAGTTGGGACCTGCAAAACAAAAGGATCTGTGCAAAACCTTGTATTCTCTTTAGGAGAATCATGGGTAAGTGGTGAAGTAGAAACAGATTTAAAAGGAAAATGAGACTCATAAAAAACAACATTCCTAGAAATGAACAAAGTATTATTGTCCAGATTCAAACAAAGATAACCCTTGGTGCCCCTAGGGTAACCAAGAAACACACATTTTTGAGACCTGTAGTCAAACTTGGATCTGGCAGCACTTAAAGTTGAAGCAAAACACAAACAGCCAAAAACTCTTAAAATAGAATAATCAGGTTTTCTGTCAAAAAGAACTTCAAAAGGAGACTTATTATGGAGAACAGGGGAGGGAAGTCTGTTAATTAAAAAAGCAGCAGTAGACACACACGTGGACCAATAAATGAGAGGAACATTAGATTGAAATTTAAGGGCTCTAGCAACTTGTAAAAGGTGCTGATGTTTTCGTTCTACAACTCCATTTTGCTGAGGAGTCTCAACACAAGAGGTTTGATGAATGATGCCAAATTTGGAATAAAAATCTTTCAAAAAAAATTCAGTACCATTGTCGCTTCTGATAATCTTAATATGTTTAGAAAACTGAGTAAGGACAAATGTATGAAACTTAGCAAGATAAACTTGAACCTCAGATTTGAATTTAAGAAAGAAAAGCCATGTACACCTGGAGAAGTCATCAACTATAGTCAAAAAATATTTTGCCCCAGTATAAGAGGGTGTAGAGAAGGGACCCCATATATCAACATGCAGGAGGTCAAAGACCCCATCAGACTTAGAGACACTTTGAGGAAAAACTAACTTCTTCTGTTTAGCATAATGGCAAACATCACAGACAGGTAAAATAGTACAATTAGGAATAGAAAGAGCAGAAATAGATGATAGTTTCTGAGCAGGGGTGTGACCAAGCCTCAAGTGCCACAAGTTTGCATCATTCTCAGTTTTTGAAAAATTGACAGAAGAATTACAAGTGTTATTTGAGAAAGTTCTAAAATCCAGAAAGTAGAGACCCTTTTCAGCTTTAGCAGATCCAATCATTTTCCCCAACAGAAAATCCTGCATAATGCAGACATTTGAAAAAAAGAAAAGGGAAATGTTGGAACTACATAGCAACTTGGAAACAGAAATCAAATTGTAATTAAAAGTGGGTACATAAAAAGCATCTTTGAGAATCAAGAAATCAGTGAGTTTGATGCTAGCTTGGGCAATGGCAAAAGTCACATTCTGATTTGGTAAGTGAATAGGCACATTAACAGATAAAGCATGTTGAAACAAAGAAACTTCACAAAGCATATGGTCAGAGGCCCCTGAATCTAATATCCATGGTTTAGTACCAAGGTAGACAGATAAAAGAGAGTTAAGAGATGTACCACCATGTGAGGGAGCACTCATAGTGGCAGCAGAACCAGCATAGTGTTGAGGGGCCTCAGCAGTAGGGACTGTAGAGGAAGAGGGCTGGCGCTGAGTGAAAGCCAGGAATTGCTCAAATAGTGCCTGGTTGGAGAAGGCGAGAGGGGCAGAGGTGGTGCCCTGTTGAGTAGGTAGGGCATCAGAAGTGGTGACAGAGTTCACTGAGGAGGCTGGCGGTGCCTGGCGCTTGCCCCTGGGGCCATCCCACCCAGGGGGGTATCCAATCAACTGGAAACATGACTCAATCGAGTGGCCCTCGAAACCACAGTGCGTACAACGCACTTTCTTCTTGTTCTTTGGGCCAGAAGCCTTGGTGAAGCGGTTAGGGGGCTGGTAAGACTGTGGGCGAGGAGTAGGGTTGAATGAAGCAGAGGATCGGGAAAACATAGCCAGAGGGTCAGTGAGGGTAGAGGGAGAGGGCTGAAGGGACCTCTGTTGTTCTTCTTGAAGAAGCATAGAATAGACACGGGATAAAGAGGGTAAAGGGGTGATGATGAGTATTTGGCTACGAAGGGCTGAGTAGGACTCATTTAAACCAACTAAAAAGGATAACACACAGTCGGATTGTTGATGATCTAGCATAGTTTTGGCCATATTACACACACAGAGACCACACGAACAGTTCACAAACGGACGCTGAGTAATGTACTCATCCCAGATGGTACGGAAAGCATTATAGAAGTCGGTTATCGACTGAGTACCTTGAGAGATAGTGGAGAGGGAGCGGCGGAGGTGAAAGACCCGAGATCCGTCGGTGCGTGCGAATCTGGTGCGTAACTCGCTCCAAACAGCGAAGGCGGACGTGTAATTGAGTAATGTCTGGCGGATTTCGAAGATCACCGAGTTAAGAATCCAAGAAAGGACGAGATTATTCGCCCGGATCCAGCAGGTACGTTCAGTGTCGTTGGCGGCGGAAGGGATCGGCAGAGATCCGTCGATGAAGCGCGCTTTGTTTTTAATATTGAGCGCCATCTCGATCCCCTTGCACCAGGAGAGATAGTTATTGCCGTTGAGTTTGTCGGCGACGATGGAGGATCCGGTGAAGTCGTGAGATCCAAGGAAATAGATCGAAGAGGAGTCTTCGCAGGGATTTTTAGCGAGAGAAGTGGCGGAGGAAGAATCGGTCGACGGCGTAGTCATCGGAGCGGTTGTTTAAGAGAGAGCGGAAGCGTGAGGAAGGGAGTTTAGGGAGGGGATCTGGTATTTGTGGTGTCTGATACCATGTTAATCGGTGATTTAGGGTAGAATTGCGACTGAGTAATGGTGGCGGCAGAATCGCCGTTCAGAGAGAGAGAGAGGAAGACATAATTAGGGTTTGAGAGAGTAACAAGAATGAATTAATTAATTAAAAATATTACAAAGTTTGTATTTATATTTACATAACTCGGGCCCAGACCTAATCTTGGGTGAGAGCACAATGATCTTAACAAATGGGCCGAATCAGAAAATGCTTATGTAAAATACAAGGCCCAACTATGAATTATATTTGAGAAAAGGTTATGACACCAATGCCATCTCCAATTCCAGTTGTCATCATTCCAAAGCTCACACTAAAAATAGTTGCTTTCTTGTCACAAGAAAGGACAGGGGCGAAGCCAGGATTTTGAACTAGGGGGGGCGATATCGAATTAATTTTTTGCTTAAAAAAAAACTGATACATATAAAAAAAAAAAAAAATTGTATGACAATATGACTAGAAAATAACAATGATAAAAGTGACTTGACATTCACTTAGATACCTTGAATTCTACTCTACGCTTTTTGATGAGATTAAACTCATCAATGATTGAGTCAACATCAAAACCTTTAGCAATTTCTTTCTCAATATACATTATTAAACTACTTGATAAGTAACCATCTTCCATTTTATTGCGGAGTCTTGTCTTCACAATTTTCATAGCCGAAAATGCACGTTCTGATGTTGCTGTAGAAACTGGAAGAGTTAAAAGAAGACGAACCAACCTGTCCATAATATAAAAGTTAATTTATCAATCTAAAAAAATAGAAAAAGTTAATTTAATAAATTCTAATAAAATTTGTAAACGATAAAAGAAGACTGACTAACCTGTCAACGAGATAATAAGTAGTTGATTTTCTAGTTGTTGATAATAATTGGCACAACTCAGACAATGACGTCACCTTCTGAAAAATGACATTGTTTCGGATTTCAAGTTCAAACAGTTCCAACTGATATGGAAGATGTAACTTCTCTTGATTCGTAAAATCAGCAGGATAGAATTTTTCAACTAATGTACAAATATCCTTCTTATTGAATACCTTGTAACCATCTCTCGGATCCAAAACTGAGCTTAACTTAAGCAATTCCACAGCATCCTCATTAAATCTAATTTTCATCTCGTGCAATATGCTATCTATTACCCCTGTGAATATGTCAATGCGATAATGATGCTCAAGTGTAATAGGATTTCTCTTCAGAGCACGACCTCTACTTGACCGACGATGATCAGTCATGTCAGGGATATCTATATCACGTTTCTTACAGAAAATCATCACCCTTTCTAATAACTCTTCCCATCCACTCTCTCGAAAATTCTGAATACTTTTCTTTGTATTTGCTATTGCATCCATAGCATTGACTATATCTTGATCTCTGCATTGTAGCACTCTACAAAGATCATTTGTTTTTCCTAATAAGTCAACCAGAAAATGCAGTATAAATACAAACTCAAATGTCATCATTACATCATATGCTCCCTCAGCTGCAGCTCTAGAAGATACAGAACTTTTGTCAATTATAACCTTATCTAATACCGAAAGAGTGGAGTCAAACATAGACAATAAACTCTGAAGAGACCTCAAATGAGAGCTCCATCTCGTATCACATGGACGTTGTAGAGTCCCAACTTGATTTTTTCCTCTTCCAGTTTCAAGTTCATCATTTGAAACTGACTCCACGATCTGGATAGATTTAGCAATTTGAAGTTGATCGTGACGTTTAGAAGAAGAACTAACTACATTGATGATAAGGTTCAAGTGTAAAAAAAAATGTTCAATAGGAATGACACTTTGGGATGTTGCTACTAATATTAGTTGCAGTCGATGAGCAAAACAGTGAATATAATACGAGTAAGGACATTCACTTAAAAATAGAGCTTGCAAACCATTCCACTCTCCTCGCATATTGCTAGCTCCATCGTACCCCTGTCCTCGAATATTTTGAATGCTAAGATTATGATGAGCAAGAACATTACATATCTCATTTTTCAATGTAAGTGCCTTAGTGTCCTCCACATGAACTATATCCAAGAATCTTTCTTGAACAAATCCCTTTTTATCTACAAACCTCAGAACAATAGCCATTTGCTCTCTTTTTGATTCATCTCGAGACTCATCTACAATAATGCAAAATTTTTCATCATCAATTTCTGCGCGGATGAATCTTTGAACTTTATTTGCATATATAGATAAAATCTCCTTCTGAATATCAGCAGAAATATAAATAGCATTTTTTGGAGCCTCATCCAAAACAGTTAAAGCTGCTTCAGCACTGTAAGAAGCTGTGTGCTTTATGATTTCTATGAAATTACCACGATTAAGAGAGTCAGCTCGTTCATTATGACCTCTAAAAGCGATACCCTGAAAAGCACACAATTTAGCTGCATCGATTGAAACTTTGAGTCGTAATCGATTCATGGCAACTACCTCTGAAGATTGTTTCTCTAGACACTTGTCAATATGTTGCAACGAGTTCATCAAGTCGTGGCATTTTTTGACATTAACCTTATGAGAAGAGTTAGGAGCGTAGCCTTCATGCATCAAAAAAGCACAATTTTTTCCATTGTTTACCTTTTTCCAAGCACGAAATCCATCAACAACAAAGGTATTTATTCCATATACTGTAGAGGGCTTACCAAAGATAAAACAGGGAAGGCAATATGCTGCATTTGTTGTAGGAGAATATTCTAACCAATCACGAAATAACAAGTACCAAGATTTAAGAAACTTTCTGTTATGTTTATCAAGACATTCCTTAGATGTTGGTGGGTCAACTTGATAAGGACGTGCAATGAAATAAGCTCGTCTAATTTCATCTATTTGGTCAGCAGGATATTTCCATATCATTTGGCGCTTACCTGGGTCTCTTTCAATTTTCATATGATTTGAATCTTGACTAATTCGTGGAATCTTGTCTCGATGAGAATCCGAGTGCACCTCTTGTGATTCTGAAGGATTTGCACTTTCAGGAGATATATTTTCGCCATCTTTGCTAGAAACCTCCTCGCTATGAGAACCAACACCTTGATTGCAACTTTTCTTGAAGTAAAAATCAATTCTTTTCTTGCTCATGATTGAACTCCTACAAAGAATAAACAAAATTTAAATTTTTATTATTTAATGTAATGTTGCATATAGTTTCTATTAGTCAAACAATTCATCGAAATATAATTTATCTTGTTACAATTTCAATATCTTTTATATATAAAGTGCTAGTTTCGTATTGTATCAACGATATATAACGTATTAACCGTTATATAATGAATTAATGATTATGAAACAAACAAAAATATCATTAATGAAATAGGAGAAAAAGGTAGAAGGGATACCTGAACGGCTGAACCGTGTGGCGTAATTGTTGAAATTGTGAGACAACCGATTTCTGGGATTTCGATTTGAATCTCACGAGCTTAGTAGATAATTAATGAAACTATTAACTATGAAAGTGCAAAGCAAAGCCGTGTCCCGTGTTAACTGTTAATGTAATCAAAAAGAAAGAAAAGAAACAGTAGTATCTTAATTCTTCTTTTGCAGCATCCCAATTCTAAATTTTTAATACCTAGTTGCAAGTATTCATTGGGCTTGGGTGGTGGGCCATACTTCTTTAAATAAAGTAACTAAATCAACTATAGGAAAGTTGATATGCCGTAAGTCTCTAATAAAGTTCTATATTACATATATATTTATATTATATTACATATATATATATATATATATATATATATATATATATATATTTAAAAAAAAAACCTGGGGGGGGCGGGGGCCACTACATGCCCCCCCCTTAGCTTCGCCTCTGAGAAAGGAGATAGAGCCTATTAAAACACTCTTTTTTAATGGTGAACTGTCGATCCAAGAGTCTTGCATAAAAGAGTATTGGCGCCAGTTCGGCCCTTTTTTGAAGTCTGTTGAGAAACTGTTAGGGCCAGTTTCCACGAGTCATGTGGGCTTAAGTTGCGTCGGCCCAAAACGCCTTATTGATTTTATTTTATTTAAATCAGTATGTTAAAGTTAAAATCTTAGATGGTAGTTATCTTGTTATTATTTCCATATCCTCATAAGATATTATTCTTTCTTATCACTTAACTTACATATATCTCCTTATCATGCATCTAGACATATTTAGGTAGCACATACAATTGGATATCTTGTATGATATTGCAGAATCTGTTGGATAAGGCAAGAAAATATAATCGGGTTACAACCGGATAATTAGACGCGCTTATCTATAAGGAAGGAAGATATCTTGCGGATTGCAACTAAAGATATGATGAAGATTCTGCCATGCCTATATAAGGAGAAGACTCGACACAATTGAAGCACACTTTGAAAAAGATATTAGTGAGTCAGTCTTGTATCGAGTCAAGACTTTTTGAAGAGCATTAAGTCAGAGGATCTCTGGAGTAGCTTAGTGTGTTATTCGATTCAATCGAGTATTCCGAAAATAGTTAAGGGATAGGTGTTTCAACCGCAAATATTAGAGGGAGTCTAAGTTTTGGGTTGATGTAAAACCTACATTGTAATTCTTAAGTAGGATACTGTTTGAGTCAAACATTTGGGTGCAAGCCCCGTGGACTAGGACCATTTGGACCGAACCACGTGAAAACTCTTTGTGTTCTTTACTCTTTTTTGTTTAACTGTCTTCTCTTAGTTGCAACAGTAAAACTATTTTTAAACATTAAAGTACAGTTGTCTGTCTTACTTATGAGTGCAGTTGCAACTACTATCAAGTGCAACTGCATCCAATAACAAGTAATATAGACCTAAGATCTTTCAAAAACCAATTTGTGACACCGGGTTGCTAGTTGAGGGAAGTTCCTTCAACCACGTTGATGGGTTCGAACTCATATCCGTATTAAGTTCAATTGAAGTGGATGTCGAGTGATATCACCATATTTGAGGAAAATGTAGAGCCCCTAAGGAGAATTAAAGCCACTAAAAAAGGAAACATGGTAAATTTAATCCGAAATGATATTAAAAAGCTACAAATTATTTCTCTCTTTGCAATGCTAGTTTTGATTATTATTCTAAGATTGTATTGATTAGGACTTGATACGTTTGGACCGAGTGTTGCGATAACACCAGAAAGACAATGTTGTCTTAACATTTACTTAACTTACAATATAATACAGTAGAAAAGAAACGAATACAAGTAGATGAATTTTAAGAAGAATATATTAATATATGATTTCGAGTCTTGGGCGAAATAACCACTATAAGAATAATAATTTTAAAAAATGTTGTTCTCACAACTATCGAGCTCTTCACTCTCCACTACAAGAAAGCGGTGCCAGATTCACGACCGCCTGGCGATCGCCAGGCAAATCCGTGACCGCCATACGTGGGAAAATTCCCGCCTAAAAGGGTCATGTCGCCCTAATTCTGGGAGTCGCTTTAGCGGTCGCGGAAGGGGAGGTATATTCATATAAATACCCCCCCCTCCCCTCATTCTTCAGACACTCAACTATCACTCTCAACCCCCCACCTTCCGCGACCGTCCCCTCCCCTTCGCAACCGCCCGACATTCGCGACTTCAGATAATTGTAAACTTTTTCACTTTTTTCTCGATTTATGTCTTATATTTAATATTTTAACAATATTTTTATATGTTAAATAGTTAGTTTAGTTTATTTAATGTTAAATTGTTAGTTTAAATGTTAAATTGTTAGTTTTTTTATTTTTGAACCTCAAGAACCAATTAAATTGCCTCAAAAAAACTCAGAGGGTACTTGAAAGACAAGCACCTCCAATTGTCACTTACAAAAATGCAAGGATAAAATATTAAAACCCTCAAAAAACAATATCGAAAAAACTCTAACAACTAAAAACCAAAGCTAACTATCAAAACTGTTTGCATCTTCAATACATAGATTTGAGTAATACAGATATCAGAGTTTTTCTTTAAAACAAACAGTGTTCTGTCTCCATCACCTCTAACAAAACTAAGACTTAAAAGAAATTCAGTAAGTCTACCATACTCTAGAAGCCTGTTTAAGACCATACAGAGCTTTCTTCAACTTTTACACATGGTTGGGGAACTTAGGATCAGTGAATCCCTTAGGCTGTTCTACATACACTTCCTTATCAATCAGCCCATTCAGGAAAGTACCCTTTACATCTATCTGGTATTGTTTTATCTTAATACTGCAAGCAATGGCTAGAAGTAACCTAATAGATTCTATCCTAGCAACTGGAGCAAATGTCTCATCAAAATCTACACCTTCAACTTGAGTATACCCCTGAGCAACAAGTCTGACTTTGTTCCTAACAATTACCCCTTCCTCATTACTTTTGTTTTTAAAGATCCATTTAGTCCCTATTACATTTACATCAGGTGGCCTAGGTACCAAGATCCAGACATTATTTTTAGTAAACTATAATAGTTCATCGTGTATGGCATTAGTCCAAAAGTTATCTAGTAAAGCTTCAGATACATTTTTAGGTTCTATGGCAGAGACAAAACATGAGACATAATCCACAGTACAAGTGAAGTTCATACAGACACACAGTTTAACCATATCTCTATAGTCCAATCTCTATGTGTTGCGTGTCCTTACCCGTTCTGTGATCTCACTTATTACCTGAGAGGCTGGATGATCCTTTTGTATCCTAGCAGGGGGATCTCTTCTCGATTCAGTGCCAACTTCAGTTTCTAAGTTAGACTCTTCTGTTGTTAATCTAACATCCGATCTGGCTGGTGTTAGTCTAACATCAGTTCCTGTCTCCTACTCAGTGGTTCCAGCTTCAAGCTCCAGAGTTGGTACAGCCTTCTCGGTTTCCAATGTTGGTTCAACATTAGAAATTGAAATGTCACCAGTACCTATTTCAAAAGTAAAATCATCAAACACAACATTCACAGACTCTTGAACAGTCTTTGATCTAGGATTATAGACTCTAAAAGAAGCAATGTTAGCAGAGTAGCCTACAAAGATGCATTTCTCACTTTTTGGATCAAATTTACTCAGATAGTCCCTGTCATTTAGCAAATAACAGTCACATCCAAACTCATGAAAATATGCAATGTTTGGCTTTACACCCTTCAAGATTTCAT
Organism: Linaria vulgaris; assembly: GCA_948329865.1. NCBI lineage: Eukaryota > Viridiplantae > Streptophyta > Magnoliopsida > Lamiales > Plantaginaceae > Linaria > Linaria vulgaris. Next base: position 7,234,785 of record OX415251.1, read on the forward strand.
AAGGTGTCATATTAGTTCCAGGTCTGAGATACACTTTGTTAGTAATGTGACAGGCAGTATTTAAAGCTTCGGCCCAAAGTCTTTTTGATAGATCTTTAGCATTCAACATCACTCTGGTCATCTCTTGAAGAGTTCTATTTTTTCTTTCAGCAATGCCATTCTGCTGAGGTGTTTTAGGAGTTGAATATTCATGTAATATACCTTTAGCATTACAATAGTTATCAAAACTTGCATTCTCAAACTCCTTTCCATGATCAGACCTGATCTTAGACACACTAGAACCATACAAAGTTTTGATACTAGCACACTGATCAAAAGCTTCTAATTTCTCTCTAAGAAACTTTATCCATGCATATCTAGAGAAATCATCTACAATTACAAAGTAATATTTCTTTCCACTCAGACTGCTTACCTCAATTGGACCCATCAAGTCCATATGCAGCAATTCAAAATACCTACTAGTTATAGGAGTAGCATTATGTACCTTTAGGGGAGCATGAACAACTCTGGTTTGCTTACATTTGAGACAGTCACCACATACAAGCTTACCGGGACTGGATAGTTTAGGCAAACCTCTTACAGCATCAACTTTCTAGAATTTCTCTAGATTTATATAGTGCACATGTCCCAGTTTCCTGTGCCAAACAGAGGCTTCATCTATCTTGGCATGAAAATATTATGCTTCTTCCTGAGCTAGATAGTAGTTGTCTTTAGATCTAGTACATGTCATAACAAGAACATTGTCACTATCATAAACATCACAAGACACTTTATCAAAAGTAACTAGCATATCATCATCACAGAGCTGACTAATGGTAATTAAATTTGCTTTTAACCCATCAACCAACAGAACATCCTTGAGTGGTGGAAATCCTTCAACATTGAGTATCCCATTTCCAATGATTTTCCCTTTGGTGCCTCCTCCATAGGTGACTGTTCCAGCACTTAGGGGAACCACATGTTTAAGATTCTCTTTGGTGCCTGTCATGTGTCTTGAGCATCCACTGTCAAAGTACCTTACCTGAAAGGTTAGAGTAAACAACAGAGAAAACCACATTGCACGCAATCTTGATCTTAGGGGATTTTACCTTTTCCACCCAAGTTCTACCTTTCTGTCCAGAACCTAATGTTGGACTAACATCAGGAACAGTTGTTGGTTTAACAGCAGCTACAGAAGCTGTTTTCTCACCACTCACTTTCAAATATTTTTTACAAAATGGTTTAATGTGACCTGGTTGAAAACAGTATTGACAGGTTTTGTTTTTGCTATGTTGACTGGACCAGAACTCGATTTAGAAGATTCTTTGACAAAACTGGTTTTAAGGTAGGAAGACTTCTCATTAGGAGATTTCTCAACAGAGTCTTTCTCAACAAAACCTAGACCATGTGTACATGTGTTTCCCATGTTCAGTACCTCATCAAGTTTGGAGGTTCCTGAATTCCACCTTGCAATGATCTCAGTGTCCTTTTTGAGTTTTTCTTTTACCTCTCTCAACTCAGTTTCTATTCTGTCAAGATCTCTTTCATAGAGTATCATCAAGTTCTTCAAACACTCAATCTCAAATTTCAGGGATTTATTGCTTTTGATGAGCATAATGTTCTCTTCCTCAACTTTGATGAATGTGGAATGAAGCTCTTCTATGATTTCCTCATGAGACTGTTCTTCATCCAAGTTGTATCCCTCCTCCAAATCAACTGAGCCATGAAAACAATCAAAGTCAGTATCATCAGAATCAGAGTAAAAGTCAGAATTAACCTTTAAGTCATTGTTGTCCCAGTTTCCAAAGAAGATCTCATGTGCTGTTGTTGGTTCCTCAATGTTAAAGTAATATTGTGGATCATTGCAGTTCCTGGAATCTTCTCCTAACTAGTTAATCTGAGTGTAGAGCGCAACATTATTGATTTCTTCTGAGTGTTCATCAGCACTTGATCTAGAGTTGAAATCAGTTTCATCAAAATCATCTACACAAACCCAATGAGAGTTTCCTCTTGCTCGGAGGATGTTAGCCCATTCATGTTTATAATGACCAAACCCTTTACATTCATAGCACTGGACATCTTTTAGTTTTTCAGCATCTTGAGGGGTACTCTTTGATGCCATGTACTTTATGAATTTAAGGGGTAGCTTTTTATAACTAGGATTAGTATTACCAGATTGTTTCTCTTTACCTTTATCTTTGAAGCCTAATTTTCTAGACTTATTGGTAATGTTTCCATAGTTAGAAGAGATCAATTCATACTCATCATCATCACTTCCTATATTATCTGAACCAGTTCCAAGTAGGGCTAAAGCAGGTTGCTTACTGAACTAACTTAGAAATTCTAGCTCAAACTCTTTCAAAGTGTTCATTAAGGTTTGAAAATCCATATTTGTAAGATCTCTAGAATCATTCATAACTATTCTTTTGACAGTGAATTTAGTAGATAGGGATCTGAAAGCTTTGTACACCATGGTTTATTAGAAATAACAAATCCTAGGTTTTGACACTGGTTAGCAATATCAACCAGTTTTTCAAAATAGCTATCAATGCTCTCATCTTCACCCATCACCATTTTTTTCAAAATCTTGAAGCAACTTCCTATGTTTAGAGTCCCTCACAGCCACATCACCCTCACAATGAAGTTCAAGAATATCACATGCAGATTTAGTTGTAGTGCAGTTTTGAATAAGTTTAAACATATGATTACCCACCCATCTGAAAATCGCATTGAGAGCCTTTTCATTGAAGTTGTAGAGAGCTATCTCATTGGTTGTCCATTGTCCTTTGGGTTTAGGCACCAGATCAGCATCTCCATCTCTTGGTAAGTAAGGGATGGTGTAGCCTTCCAGAACTTATTCCCATGCTCGTAGGTCAATGGATTTGATGTGGACCATGAGTCTGATCTTCCAATATGCATAGTTGTTTGGTCCTTCCAACACTGGAGTCTGCTGGTATTGGGGTTGGAGTTGTCCATCTTGACGTATCAACGCTAAACACCGGTGAGGTTAGTGATTGGCTCTTGATACCAATTGAAATTGTAGATCGATTGATACGTGACTGTTGTTAACTTCTCAATATTACTTTAACAATGTCCAGAATAACAATGTAGTGAAAAATAAACAACACAAATGTTAAGAAGTGAATATATTAATATTAACTTTCGAGCCGTAGGCAAAATACCACAAGGGTTTATGAAAAATATGTTTCTTACAACTCTCAAGCTCCTCACTCTCGAATTGCTCGAACTCAACAAAGCAGACAATAATTATTCTCTCAATTCTAAATCTAGAACTAATTGAACAACTCACAAACTTTGCAAAAGCAAGACAACACTCAACAACTCGTGAATAAATCTCTTGGACTATTAGCTCTTGTCTCGTGTTTGTCTTGATGTACTTCACACCTATATATAGATTCTTGACTTGGTCTTCAAAGTGTGTTGCACACGGTTTGGTAACTCTTCCAATTTCCTTGTCGAACTCCTCTTCCTTGTTCTCGGTGTTCTTCTTGAATAATAGTTCCTTTGTTAGTGAACTAACTTAGGAAAGACTCCTTCTTCAAATCATATCTCAACTTGAAAGGTTCCTAGTTGCACTCGAACTCTTCCTTCCTTATTTGTTAAGCGGCTAGCTTTAATCAATGAAACTTTTTTTTATGGAAACTTTGAGTGATCAAGCTATGATAAGTTTGTTTCCTGAATAATTAATCAAAGACAATCACAACTGTGGAACTAGATTAGTCGAGTGAATACGGCAAAACAATAAATAAAGATATTCACAGCAAGATAGTAAAACAGATTCGGTCAGTCAATGTTACTCTAACATTGACCTTCTAACATTGCCAGAATACTTGCACTTTCAGCCTCGAAGCCGACCGAATCCACAAGCGCCAACAACCGTCGTTGTCTCCACGCGACCATCTCACCCCGAGAGTCGTGTGCCACCATACCCATTCCAATAGTTGCATCGCCACCAAACTGCGCTCCGTCGAAATTGACCTTAATCACATTACCAATTGGTGCAGCCCACTCGCACGTCTCATTCTTATTTTTCACACGACCTCCTTTCCCATTCAGCCGCGTCCAGGTGCTCGCATAGTTGTGTGCAAAAGTCGCCATCTCATCTGGATTATGCTCTTTTCTCTCCCGCAAGAATGCTATTTCAATTTCCCCATAGCGTCCAGTACACCGTACTTATCAATCTGACCATCCCACTCGATGCAGTCCATGTCACCCGCAACAGCCACTCCCCGACGCTCTCATTCACTCGAGGCCATAAAGATTGAGGGATCAACGCGAGCGCCCACACCTGTCGAGAGATATCACACGCGAATAGAATATGATGTGTGGTTTCTTCTCCCGTATTACAAACCACGCAAGCTTGCTCCACAAAAATATGACGACGGTTCAAATTCCATCGTGTTGGAAGAATGTCCTTACAACATCGCCACATAAATAATTTTATTTTATTTGCACATTCAAAACTTCATAGTTTCAGCCAATTTCCAATGAAATCCGACGTCGACGTTTCCCTTCCATTCTTAAGCAAACCTTGCGCCATAATTAGATGATAAGAACTTCTAATCGTAAAATCCCCTTCTTCTCGTAGTGCCATACTAACCGGTCCCTACTACCCAAATCCCCCAACGGAATAGAGAGGATCACCTCTGTATCTACCTCCCAAAAACAATCTCTCAACACCTCGACATCCCACCATCCCGTATTAACATCAATTAGATCACAAACCATAATAAAAGGGTCCTCTTGGCTCACGGGAGTAATAGGCCAAAATGTAGCTGGTCGAGGGATCCACGCACCGTGCCAAACAGTGATAGAGTTTATGTTCCCCACTTGCCATCGAATTACTTTCTTCAAAACAGCGATCGACTCCCAAATTCCACGCCATGAAAAGGACGGTGCAGCGTCAATCTGTGCGTCACACAACTCGCAATTTGGAAAATATTATGCTTTAAAAAGCCTACTTTCTAAGCTTGAGGGGTCGGTCAAAATCTGCCATGCTTGCTTTGTGAGTAGCGCGAGGTTGAACGCTCGTAAATTATGAAACCCGAGTCCTCCTTCTAGCTTTTGACGACACATCCGATCCCATGCAATCCAATATATTTTATTTTGATCGCCACTCCCCCACCAATAATTGCATATTATTGCTTCAATCTTCTTAATCAACGTATACGTTAAACGAAAGCAACTCATAATAAACGTTGGTATGGATTGCATAACTGCCTTCACTAACACCTCTTTCCCTTCTCCCAGCAAAGTTTAGCCTTTATATCCTTTCGCCCTTTTCACACCCGTTCTCTAATAAACTCAAAAAGCTCATTTTTCGAGTTTCCTGCCACTGAAGGCACACCTAGATATTTCTCGTGTTTTTCAGCAATCGTCACGCCCAACAATGCATGTTTAATTGTTGGTTTAGTTAAATAATGTATTATTATTTTAGCTTACTTAATGTTAAATTGTTAGTTTAAGATTGGCATGTGTTATTTTAAATGTTAGTTGTTAGTTTAAAGTTGGCATGTGTTATTTTAAATGTTAAATTGTTAGTTTCTTTTGTTTAGAATTGTTTGTTTAGTTAATTATATGTTATATATTTAATATTTACATAACATAGAACATATGATCTTTAAGAGTCCTTTAAAATTAGAAATGATGATGCCTTTAGGAAATTTCTATAACTTAGAAATAATGCATTTAGGGAATCTTTGGTAACGATTGAATTTTAGGAAATCTCTCTCAATCATCTAACTTAGATATTTTTTTTTAGTTTCGTAGTATTTATTCATCATGTCACACAATCGCCAACGTCCGACTGGCAGTGGTCGACCACATTTGACTGACAGTGGTCAGCCACGTTTGCCTGAGAATAACCCCCTCGCGAGTAGGGGTCGAGGTAGTTTTGAACCTCGAGTAGTTACCCGATAGAGAGTTGTTCCGGTTGCATTCCCTTGCGCCGCGAGGCATCTACATTGATGACGCCTACATTACAATGCCGCATTTCTTTTCATGACGTTGATCCGGCCGTTGCAGCAGAGCCGCCCCAGATGGCCCGTACATCGTCTGGATCTAGGCTAGAGCACCATCATCAGCAGACTCCACTGTAGCGCAGATACCACCATCTACATATTCCACCGGAGCTGGGCCGAGCGGGAGGCCGGCTGAGACTCTAGCATCGAGAATATTCATAGACACACAGCAATGCCCAGTTAGGGGCCCCTCTAGAGGTGCGGCGACACCCAGTGACCCGTCTTAGAGGCAGGTGATTAGAATGTCGGATCGGGGCATGTTTACTTCCCCCTCTAGTGGTGAGGTTGCGACTATGATTACGTACCAGATTAGACAATTTATGCGGACGTTTTGGCCCATCTACTTAACGTTGCCCGAGAAGGTGCGATAGGATATGAGGGTCAAGTTTATGGTGAGGAATTATTTCACAAATGTAATATTTTATTTAGTTTAGTGTATTAATAAATCAAAAGACATAATAGAATATTATTGAAAAATTCATTATTTTGCAGACTATATATGGGTTCTGAGCGTTAGATAAATACGATGTACATAGGGCATATCAAATGAAGGTGAAAAACTGTTAAAAGTATTTGATTCACAATACGAAGAAACAATACTTTGAATGGAAGGATGACCCAAGTATATTGGGCGTCTGAAGACCTAGATGAACGATGCGTTGGAGGCGGCGGTGATTAAGCATTGGGTGTCGGGGGAGCATCAGGAGGTGTCGCAGAGGACGCGGATCAACAGGAGAGGAGTCGCAGAGCCAGCGGTTATGAAGAAGGCAACTCCCACGTTCTTTGGTTAATACAATGAAAAAATCAACTTTGTTCACTGGACTCAAGGTCTTGGTTCAAAGGAACAATCTAATCGTAGACGACCTTGCAAGATCATTGTGGGGGTTAACCCTTGTCCTTTCCCATGATAAAACGGTGATATACGTATGAAAATGAGTAACCTGTACGCTTTTAATGATTCTTACGCGTCGAAATTTTGAGCAGAATAATGTGGGAAACAATTAGATAAGAAATCGCATATATGAGACAGAGGAGGGCCGTCTATAAGAAAATCGGGACTAAATTCTCTCAGAATCCCTTGCAGAACCAGGGATGAGTGATTTATATCATCGTTTGCACAAACGACGGCCAACTCAACGACATCGTGTCATACAAATCTGTTAACAACGTGAATATCTCTCACCAAGAAACATTCAAGAGTGTGTCTTACCTATCATGTGCAGGTCTAGATCGTGGAACTCTATGACCACATGATGCCTACATGATCATTCGATTTCATTCATATGGGAGTTTGTTAGAAACATTGTGTAAAACAAAATGGATTTTTACAACCGGGGTTAATACATGGATGAATGAGAAATTAATGCTCAAGGTTGTCTAATTAAAGTTGGAAATATTAATGCATAAATAGAATGATATTATTTTCTGCAACAGAAAAAAGTAAGCATCAATAAATTCAATTTTGAATACTAAGATATCTACTCCGTAAGTAATTATGAGAGTTCGTGTTTGACTAGTATTCATATTTCCTCTTCTTGCATTCGCCTGTAAAATGAGTCGTTTTCTGTATGATATTACAACATAACATAAGACATCCAAACTCATGCAAAAAATTAATTGTGCATCAACTTGTTTTTCAAATGATGCATTCGTGTTGGTGAGAGAGGGGAAGGCATAGATCGAATTCGCGGGAGTAGTTCTTGTTCATGCAAACAGTTTCATCGTAGTCGTTGTATCCTGGAAAACAGACGCACACATTTTCTCAAGCACCGCGGACAGAGCGAATCTGTATAAAGAAAATTGAAGGTCCTCGACTTTCCATTTATTCGTTCATCCGATTTCGATTGAGGCTTATTTGGTTACGCTAATTTTGATTATTGTAATTTTCGTTGTTTTATTTTTTATCAATTAAATTTCGTTATCTCTTGTTCGTTTCTATATTATTTCGCTGCAACATTACTATCAACATATCCATGCAAACTGAAGATAAATGTTACTAAATCGAAATATTAATCACATATTATAAAGATAACAAAATAAAAGAATTAATTATATTGGACCGCTGTCGTGTGGGGCTAATTAGGTGGAGTGACCTGTCAGGCTCAGAGATTAAAAAGTGCATTGATGAGTTGACGAAGAAAATAAAAGATATCAGAGAGGGGGAAATTACACCTGAATCCAAACAGATGGAGGTAGAGCTTACGAGAGATCTTGAAGTTATGTTGGATAAAGAGGAGTTGTTTTGGAAACAGAGGGGTAAAGTTCAGTGGTTGAAGGAGGGAGATAGGAACACGAAATATTTTCATAGGAGGGCTAGTGAGAGGAGGAAAAAGAATAATATTCGGGGGATCCGTGACTCGTTGGGTATTTGGCGTGATACGAGGCAGGGGGTTGAGGAGGTCGCAGTCGACTACTTTCGTTCTATTTTCAGCTCCAATAATCCCACGAGTGATGAGATTGATGATGTCTTACGAGTTATCCATGCCAAAGTGAGCCCGGACGTGAATCAGGAGCTGCGCCAACCCTTTACACCGGATGAGGTAACAAAAGCTCTTTTTGACATGTATCCCCTAAAATCCCCAGGCCCGGATGGTTTTTCCCCTGTCTTTTATCATAAGTTCTGGGATATTTTGAGTTCTGACGTTATCTGTTTTGTCTTGAGATTTCTTAATGATCGGGTTTTCCCGCCCTCTATGAACTTTACTCATATTGTCTTAATCCCTAAATGCACTGACCCGGAACTTATGACCCAGTTTCGGCCTATCTCACTGTGTAATGTCAGTTACAAAATTGCGTCTAAAGCAATAACAAATAGGATTAAGCCGTTCCTTCCCGATATTATTTCATATGCGCAGTCTGCTTTTGTCCCGGGACGGCTGATTACTGACAATATTCTTGTGGCTTTTGAGGTTAACCATTTTTTGAAGAATAGACGAACAGGTAAGGTGGGACATATGTCACTTAAACTGGACATGAGCAAGGCATACGATCGGGTCGAGTGGGCCTTTCTTGAAAAGGTACTCACTAGATTGGGTTTTGAGAGTCATTTTGTCAATCTTATCATGCTTTGTGTTAAATCTGTGTCTTATTCTCTTCTTATTAATGGTTGTGAGATTGGGCATATTGTGCCAGAGAGAGGGTTGCGTCAGGGTGATCCATTGTCGCCATATCTTTTCCTTTTTGTTACTGAAGTGTTCTCAGGTCTAATTCGAGATGCGGAGAGAAAAAACGCTCTGAAGGGAGTGTCCATTTGCAGACATGCCCCTCGGGTGTCACACCTACTTTTTACCGATGATACGTTGGTTTTTTCTGAGGCGGGGGAGGGCTCGGCTAGGGAGATTGTGTCTATTCTGGATAGGTATGCACGGGCTTCGGGGCAGGTGATTAATATGGATAAATCTGTGGTGGTGTTTAGCAAGAATACTACGGAGGCGTGTCGAGGAGTTGTGGAACAAATCCTTGGGGTTCGAGTTGCAGAAAAACATGATCTTTATCTTGGTATGCCAGCTGTGGTGGGAAGATCGAAAAGAGAACTCTTTAATTATCTCAGAGATAGAGCGGGGAAAAAGTTTCAGGGTTGGAAGGAAGTGACGCTCTCTGGTGCGGGAAAGGAAATTTTAATCAAAGTTGTCGCACAAGCCATGCCTTCTTTTGTGATGAGTTGCTTCCGACTACCGGACTTTTTGATAAAAGAACTTGAGTCTATGGCGAGCAATTTTTGGTGGGGTAGCGGTATGCAGAGGAAAATACACTGGTTAGCTTGGGAAAAGATTTGTCGTAGCAAAGGGAAAGGAGGGATGGGGTTCCGAGATCTCCGTGCGTTTAATCTGGCATTACTTGCAAAACAAGCGTGGAGAATTTGGAAGTTCCCAGATAGTCTCGTGGGGCAAATCTTTAAGGCAAAATATTTTCCGAACTGTTCTATTTTTTAGGCTAAAAGTGGAAATGGTCACTCGTTCTCTTGGCGAAGCATTAGAGATTCGATTCAGGTCTTGGCTAAGGGAATTAGGTGGCGGATTGGAGATGGGTATTCTGTTAGGGTATGGCGTGATGCATGGCTTCCTCGACCGGTGTCTTTTAAGCCTATTAGTCCGTGGAGAGATGGTTGTGCAGATCTTAGGGTACGAGATTTAATCGATGAAGAAACTGGATGGTGGGATCGACTGAGAGTTCGCGAGATATTTTGGGAATCTGATGCGTCATTGATTTTGTCTATACCTTTGGGGTCGCTGGAGTTTCCGGACGAACAGATTTGGCACTATTCAAAATCAGGCCTTTTTTCAGTGAAGAGCGCATACCATGTTATTCTGGACCAAGGACTGATTTCAGGCATTGAGACGGCATCGTGTAGCTCGGTGTGGAACTGGAGTAAAATTTGGAATTTAAAGTGCCCAAATAAAATCAAGCATTTTCTTTGGTGGGCATGCCGCAACATACTCCCGACCAGAATCTCGCTTGCACATCGTCATGTTTGTACGGAAACGGAATGTGGTGTGTGTGGTGGGGAGTTTGAGGATGTGCGCCATGCTCTTTTCTCCTGCCATGCGGCTCGACAAGCATGGGCTTTCTCCCAATTACCGTGCGCATTTTTTCCGAAGGATGAAGAGGCTCTACTTGAATGGTTCTTTCGAATTGTTGAACTGAAAAATGAGGATCTGGTGTTAAAAGCTGTTATACTTTGCTGGGCTATCTGGACGAACAGGAATAGGCACTTAGCGGGAGAGAGGACATCGAACCCAAAGGAAATTGCTGAATTTTGTGTTAGTTTCCAGTCGTCGTGGGAAGCCTCACATTCAGCCCCCTCACCGTTTTGTGATGAGGATCAGTTTAGTTGGAGCCCGCCGTGTAAGCCGTGGATAAAGTGTAACTTCGATGGAGCAGTTTTCGAGCGAGAAGGGTGCGCAGGCATTGGCATCATTTTTCGAGACTCTGATGGCGATTGTGTTGCGAGGATTCAGAAACGTTTCCCGGGGAACTTGGGAGCCCTCAACTCAGAGATTTTAGCTGCGCATTGTGCTGTTTATTTTGCTGTTGCGCAAGGATGGAGGCATACGATCTTTGAGGGAGATAATCTTGAAGTTATTGATTCTATTGTTCACAGGAATCTGTTTGGTAATGAAGGAGGCAACCTGATCCGTGATATCAAATGTTTTAAGAAGGATTTCGCGTCATTTCTATTCCGATGGATCCGTAGAGAGGGAAATACTGCAGCTCACGACCTCGCACGTTCAGCGGTTGGAGATAATACTTGGATTCGTCCTACAGAGCTTGCGCCAGATTGAGATGTCGTTTTCTGTCTTTTTTGTTTTTTTCCTTTTGTCCTGTTTTTTTCTGTCTTCTGTTTTTGTTTGCAGCAGGGTACTCTTGTTTGTTTTGGTGTTTCTTTTGGCTGGTTTGTTGGCTTCTGTTTTTGGACTCTGTTTTTGGCCTCTGTAATGGCTTCTGTTTAGAGCCTTTCTTTTCAAAAAAAAAAAAAAAAAAAAAGTACAATAGGAATCTCTTTACGTTATCCTTTGATTTTGAAAATTCCTTCACGTGTATTACATAGTTAGATGAATAGATTCTCTTCCAATATAATAGATAATACTAGGAACGCATATCAATTTGACCAATATCAATAATTATTTTTTTGCACTACCAATATCATTAATTAGATAATTCAAAAAACGTTACAATCTCTACATTAAAACCAAACTCTTTAACCATATATACTATTCTATATATGATGTAATTTTTAACATGGAACAGTCTCATTAATCATTGTAAATGACTGTCTTCTTACATGATATTAATTTATACTAAGCGTGTGGTGGCTTAAGCCATAACTGAACTATGCTAAGATTTTACGCCTTTTACTTTCCTTAGCTTCGAGCAATATAATGCCCCGTTTAGAATAATTAACATCTTAAGCAAAATACTTAGTAATGTATTGAAAAGAAAGTCCACCACCCACCTAAATTAGTTGAGCGGAATGGTGTACCTATCTTTTTATTTTCTAACTATTTTATTCACAACTACCCAAATGAGTTTTTGTGGTTGACTAGGCATAAATAAGGCCAGTTAGTCTAACAGTTCATCCTCTTATAAGTTAAAAAAAAAAAATGAGAAACTATTATTGGAGCTTCAACAGAGGTATGAACTCATCTCTCCAGTTGGTTCTTTTGATGTTCGTGGTCGTTACATCAAAAGTTGTGGGAATATCACCGGGTCATAAATATGTTGTTATTATTCAAGGTGATATACCAGCCGAATATGTTACAATCAATTGTTATTCATTTAATGATGATCTTGGCATTCACCTACTCGATTATGGACAACAATTCTCTTTTCACTTTCGTATGAATTTATTTTTGAGTACAAAGTTTTACTGCAACTTCAAGACTTTGTTTCATGGCTCTGGACTTTATGCTGTTTTCGATAAACGCTTAGCAAAAAATTACTGCCATGACCTTTGTCATTGGATCATAACGAGAAATGGACCATGCGTGCACAAGAATAGGTATGGGGACAAAGGTGAATTGTGGTGCCAAGAATGGAAGAACCATTCACCATCTATAGGGTTATCCATCCCCCAAAACTCTACTTAGCTTATTTCATGTGATTTAATTTGCCTTATTTAGCTTCTTGTTTGGATCTCATTATATCGTAACAACTAAGAAGGAGATGAATTGTATTAAGTTTGGCAGTTTGCATTAAATCTCTTTTAGGTGTACTAGGAGGCGATACTCTTCTATTTACATGCATAAAACTTTTTTTCTCGTTTTTGTTCGAACACAAACTATTTTAGCGAGTAAAAAACTATGTATGTTCTACATAGGCACTACAAATAACACGTAATATAGTATATTACTACAGGTTGCGTGGTGATTAAACTCGAGAGAAGAAGAATTCTAAGGGAAGAATTATAATTTTTCCAAGGGAATGGGGTGTTTGAGTAAATGACCAAATACCTAATAGATATGAATTTGTGGACGTTTCATCTCTAAATTAAATATTTTTTTATTTTTAAACACATAAATGTCAAATGTGTCCTCTAACATTTGCTTATTTCGTGGTTTTGCCTTGTATGTTTTCGGACCAACAAAAAGACATGTAACTCTATAGAATCAAAACTATTTATGTCCACATCAGCCCAAACGAGCTTTTCCTTGTCTGGCTTGTGCTAACTTCTATATGTCTGCCTACAAAGATACCAACTAGGATGGAAAATTGCAAAAATCGCCCGTTAATATAGCCACAATACATTTTAGTCTGTTATTGTGTTCATTTACAAGAATAATCCGGTATTGTAGACATTTGTGCGAATTTAGTTTTCCGACAAAAATATGCTTCAAATTGGCATGGGGCACGTACACCCAAATTTAGGGGAAATTTTTCGCCGGAGGACTAAATGTGGATTTTTGTCCACGATGACTGACTATTTTTGTAAGTGAATACAATAAGGACGAAATGTCAAATGTGATCACAATAAAAGACTATTTTTTTATTTTTTCGACAATGGATATGGAATTAAATTTGGACAAGTATGAGTTATACATCATGATCTTGTTTGGTCTATAATTGCATGAAATTTACGAACTACGCTATTTGCTTTATATTATAATTAATTAGTATTTTTCTTGATATGATGGCCTTATTCATACAAGATTATATATATATATATATATATATATATATAGAATAGTCAAACATTTTATGCTAATAAATGTTAAAGGTAAAAGATGGGAATAACAATGTAATGATTTTACCTATTATATTAGGAATCTTAGTAAACAACACCAATATACCTATAATGTGTCAATTGAAAATAAGAAAATTCAAATCATTTGTTTTGTACGTTCTTCTTTCACTACAAGAATTTGGGTGTTTTCCCGACCGGAAAATCCCGACCGGATTTCGGTCGGCAGCATTCCCGACCGAATTTCGGTCGGGAAAAGTATTCATAGGTATTCCCGACCGCGGTTCGGTCGGGAATACTTTTTCCGATCGAATTTCGGTCGGGAAAGTGGGTGTTACTATTCGCGACCGAAATTCGGTAGGAAATTAGGGGTATTGGCAACCGATTTTTGGTAGGGAATAATATTCATATTTTTAATTTCACAATTTCGCTCTCCATTTTAGATAAATCGTTGATTTAATGATCAAGTCCATCAATATTAGTTATATATTACTGAAAAAAATCAAAAAACAAATTAGTTGCACGTTGATGAATCGTTTGAAGCGTCGATTCATATTGTCACTTATAAATAGATTGGTGTATGTAGCTGCTAATAACGTAACTACTTACGATTATGTTAAACATATGTTAATATATATCAAATTTAGACTCTCTATACTAACGTTTGTAACAAATGTTAATCGCCAATTGGGAATACTCTATACTATGTATGATTAATATATATGCAAAACTCCAAACTAACTTAACTTATATGTTAATCTATATTAATTTCATAATTAAAAGAACATTAAACTAACTAAATGTTAGTGCAATTCATGTATTTAGTGAGATTCTATAGTTATACTTAACAAACATATCAAAATTTTCCAAAAGATCGAAAAAAAAAAGTAAAATTTACTCTTTTTCCCGATCGAATTTCGGTCAGAAATAATATTCATAAGTATTCCCGACCGAATTTCGGTCGAGAATAATATTCATAGGTATTCCCGACCAAAATTCGGTCGGGAATACTTATTCGCGACCGAAATTCGGTAGGGAATTAGGGGTATTGGCGACCGATTTTCGGTAGGGATAATATTCATATTTTTAGTTCCACAATTTCGCTCTCCATTTCAGATGAATCGTTGATTTAATGATCAAGTCCATCAATATAAGTTATATATTACTGAAAAATCAAAAAAAAAATTAGTTGCACGTTGATGAATCGTTTGAAGCGTCGATTCATATTGTCACTTATAAATAGATTGATATATGTAGCTACACATAACGTAACTACTTACGCTTATGTTAAACATATGTTAATATATATCAAAATTAGCCTCTCTATACTAACGTTTGTAACAAATGTTAATCGCCAATTGGGAATACTCTATACTATGTATGATTAATATATATGCAAAACTCCAAACTAACTTAACTTATATGTTAATCTATATTAATTTCATAATTAAAAGAACATTAAACTAACGAATGGTTAGTGCAATTCATGTATTTAGTGAGATTCGATAGTTATACTTAACAAACACATCAAGATTTTTCAAAAGCTCGAAAAAAAAAATTACTCTTTTTCCCGACCGAATTTCGGTAGGGAATAATATTCATAAGTATTCCCGACTGAAATTCGGTCGGGAATACTTATTCGCGACCGAAATTCGGTAGGGAATTACGGGTATTGGCGACCAATTTTCGGTAGGGAATAATATTCATATTTTTAATTCACAATTTCGCTCTCCATTTTAGATAAATCGTTTATTTAATGATCAAGTACATCAATATTAGTTATATATTACTGGAAAAAAAAATTAGTTGCACGTTGATGAATCGTTTGAAGCGTCGATTCATATTGTCACTTCTAAATAGATTGGTATATGTGGCTGTTAATAATGTAACTACTTACGATTATGTTAAACATATGTTAATATATATCAAAATTAGCCTCTCTCTGCTAACGTTTGTAACAAATGTTAATCGTCAATTGAGAATACTCTATACTATGTATGATTAATATATATGCAAAACTCCAAACTAACTTAACTTATATGTTAATCTATATTAATTTCATAATTAAAAACACATTGACCTAACTAGTTGTTAGTGCAATTCATGTATTTATTGAGATTCAATAGTTATACTTAACAAACACATCAAGATTTTTCAAAAAATCGAAAAATAAAATTTACTATTTTCCCGACCGAATTGCGGTCGGGAAAAATATTCATAACTCATTCCCGACCGAAATTCGGTCGGGAATAATATTCATAAGTTTTCCCGACCGCATTTCGGTCGAGAATAATATTCATAGGTATTCCCGGCCGAATTTCGGTCGGGAATTTGGCCGTTTCTGGGCATAAATAATTTGCCGACCGAAATTCGGTCGGTAAATGTTGAAAATTTGGCGGGTTGGCTAAATTTTCAGATTTCAAACTTTTCCCGACCGAAATTCGGTCGGGAATACTCCAAAAAATTGGCGGGACTTGGGGGGGAATTCAAATTTTACGAAAATTCAAAATTTTTAACTTTTTCCTATAAATACACTTCATTATTCTCCTCATTTTTTCATCTACTTTACATTATTTCTTCAACTTTCTCTTTAGTCCAAGAATTGTTTTCTACAAACACAATTTATTCTTTCATCTTCAAACATTTTTTTCCACAAAACAATTTTTTCCTCTTCTTTCTTCAACTTGAAACAAGCATTTTCTTCTTTTTTGTGCTTTAGATTGAGCAATAAATCCAAAATTTAATTGCCCATCTAAAAAATAAAAAAGCTAAAGAATGTTTAAAATAAATCGAAAATATTTCAAAATATTAAAAATAATAATATTTCGGTAATTATTACCGGAATATTACTTTTTTTTTATTCTGGTGAGTTTTATTCCCGACCAAAATTCGGTCGGGAGTAATATTTAAACTATTCCCGACCGAATTTCGGTCGGGAATAACATTTAAATTATTTCCGACCGGAATTCGGTTGGGAAACTCCCAACTGATTTGCGGTCGGGATTTACCGGTCGGAAAAAACCCGGGACGACCGAACTTCGGTCGGAAAATTATTTCCGACCGAAGCAACGCCGACCGGCCCGTCCCGACCGAAAATCGGTCGGGAATGAGTTATTCCCGACCGGAAATTGTCATTCCCGACCGGCATTGCGGTCGGGAATGACCCAAAAATTTTGTAGTGTTTACACACAAGGTCCAGATATGGATTTTGAAGTGGGTCGAACATTACATAACATTAGCAGGGAATTGCGATAATCGTTTTCTTCAATATAAGAATATGTTCCGTAAAGTTAATGAAAAAGTGGAACGTGTGATTGGTCATGCATCTGGTATTTCACGATTTGGGCACTCTGATCAACAAGAAACAAACTCACGTTTGAGGAAGAAAGCGTTTGAGTGGAGGAGCTCGTCGATGTTATTAAAGTTAGATCATGGCTATGAGTTAGAGAAAGTGTCAAACATTTTGCATATTATTTTCCCGAGTGGTCTAATTTTCTTATGTGTTGAATTTGTTGACTTGTTTTGTCATAATATGTTTCATACTCGCTAATAAAAAATAAAAAGAAAAAGAAATGTCAATTGACAATCATAATTGTCTATGAGTAACTTAATAAGCTAAAATAATTTAGTATATTCATGGAAAGAATATGAGTGAAGTAAATGTTGTTGAGCCACAAGGAATCAAATACATCAAAAGGTACATGTGATTGGCTTTGAATAGGTACAAATTTTATGAAGACGAGAGGATAGTATTACATAACTACATATAATATATTACAATTAAAGGAGATTCGCAGCTTTTGCTCGAAAAAAAAAGCAAAAATCATTTTATGTTGTGGTCACATTTGGACTTTTGACCTTTATTGTGTTCACTTACAAATATAATCTGTTATTTTGGACATAAATCTACATTTAGTACTCCGACGAAGTATCTCCTCCAAATTAGGGGGTCTTGTGCCTCACGTGCCATTTTAGACAAAAAAAAATATTTGCCCTAAAATGCACAATGTTCACAATACGAGACTTTTCTCGTAAAGAAACACAATAACGGACTAAAAATCAATGTCGCCGCAACAAACGATTTTTCAATTTTTTCACTAGGATGTTGATGAATTAAAGCGTTCTAGGCATATTTTGCAACTTTGTTAAAAATGAAAAAGAAAAAACACTTAAACATACAGTAACAAAAGTTGGGAATTAAATATTTGGGAAGATATTTTCTTTAAAGAGAGGGACGATGTTCGAATATCAAGTGTGCAAATTATCTCGCATTAAAATAATCGAACGAAGTGGAATTCTTAGGAGTTGGATCATCTCCTACAAAACAACCGCATCTCCTCCTTAGATGAGTGTCACATTTCTATTATTAAGATTTAAGAAATAGCCTCTAATTTTCTTTCCATTTTTATTCTTCACGATTCATTCCATCCGAGATTTTCTCTCCAAACCTCTTGATAAAATTCAAACCAAGATGGAATCTTATCATCCTAAATTCGAAAAGGAAACAGAAAAAATAAGAAATTCAGATTATCGCGGAAAGACACGAATCACCAATCACAGAGGCACAGACGGCAAAATAGTAAATTCCTTTCAAGTTGCAAATTATGGATTGTATTTTCTTTTGAATAAAGTTACCGTACTACCATTGCCCACAACCTCTGTATAAATTGTTCTAAGAGAAGTACAGCTTTGAGATCCTAATTTGTATGTTCCAACTTTCCTAGGACTCCACTATTCTATGTTTTGAAATTCAAATTTCAGTTTTTGCACCCAAAGTTTATATGATAGTTCCTAATAGAGAGGTGCACTCATATGGTCTGTGGAAATAAATTTTGCACCAGTTGATGAGTTTTGAATTTCTGGTTGTTTGCTCGTTTATTTGGACTATTTTATCGACGCTTGTTGAACAGATTTATGGGAATGAGAAGTGGTCGTTTGGGTATTGTGAACTCGGGTGGTAGAGTGTTTAGCTGCCAAGTGCCAACCAATGACGAATCCAATGTATACTTTCTAAGAAAGAATTTCACTCCGCGAAACATCCTCTTGTTTTATATGTTTAATCAGCTTATGAAGAAACTTAGTAGAGAGAGGCATGGATACTCTTATGACTTGTCAAAAAACTGCAATCATTTGTGCGATGAGTTCTCGAGAAGATTGGGTATGCCGAACATTCCTAGTAATCACATTCCGTGTATCTATTTAGTGTGCAGCATACAACGGTTATGTTATCATGTAAATTGTTGTGATATTCATGGTTGACGAATTGAGGTTCAGTAATAATGTGTTACTCAGAGATTAGGGTCATAGTCGTTAGTTAAAGCATTTAACGTTGCATTACTGTTGGATTTGTGTTCTAATCATAACCTTAACAAATTGGTTGAACAGTTTGCTTTCTCTCGAAAAATAGTAATATTATTTTATTTGTTTGAATTATTTATTTCTCTTACTACTAAAAGAAAGATCGATTAATTCTTTGGGGCATGAAAGATGTAGTCATCGATTCTCCTCAGAGGAAAGGGTGAAAAGAACCCCATCGAAGAAAGGGTGAAAAGAACCCCATCGGGGAGTGAATGCTGGTGACACTACGTAAAAATTGTTGGAAACACGGCTCGTCGAGTAAGACTTTATGTGTATTCATCTCTTCCATCTACGTTTGTACCGTTAAACTCTTTAGTTAGCGGTCCAAGGAGGCCCGGTTGACGAGACGGAGATGGGGCGCGGTGCGGCCAAGAAGTGGTGGGATAAGGGAACGACGATATGCGGGCCAAGGCTGTGGTCCATATGCGGGCCACAGATGTTAAGCCCAAGGGGGCAGCGGTTGATATGGGTCGCGGTTAGGGTTTCAGCGACCGCCTCGTCCAAAACCGTTGCGTCTAAGACTATCGCGTTGTCGTTCGCGACCTTGATACCCCAAGTTACGCTGGCAATTCGGAGCAGGGGCGGGGTCCGATGCGGTTTGCTGAGATGCGGTGATGGTGCGGGCGGTGCACTTGGCGAGGCTCGTCTTTTTAAGAGTGAGCATTGATCGTGCTTTAGAGAAAAGCGGAAAAGGATCGCTTTGCTGAATGATAGTGGCGACACCGATATAGGTATCGCTGAGACCAGCCACCAATTGAAGTACGAGGCGTTGGTTCTTGATCGGGGTCACAACGTTCGCTAGTTGATTAGCCAACATCTTGAGTTTCTGACAATAGGCGCCAACACTGGAGAAATCATCAAGAAGTGTGCAAGAGAATTGGTTCTCGAGGTGAACGGCGCGAGAGTTCTTATTGTCCTGAAATGTGTTAGCAAGTCGAGCCCATGCACCCACTACTGTAGACTCGGGCTCGATGATGTTGTGCAGTAAATCGTTGGAGATGATTTTATAGATAAAGTGGATAACATTGGCGTCAAGACGATCCCAGAGGTCGTCGGTGGGGTTGACGTCGGCGGAAGTAAGGGCAATGATGCGTGTATTTTGGATAATTCTCACCAAAAGGTGTAGAGGCTAGTCTCGGCATCTAACATGATAGGAATGAAGTTCTTCACGTTAGAGACAACTAGGGCCAGATAAAATTTAGGGGGAATGTCCGTCGAGGGGGGGCATGATGGTGTCGCCGCCGTCTTGAGTGGTGGCGAAAAGCGAGCCACCGTCAGTAGGGTTAGACATTGTAGAGAGGGGAGAAAAAAACATATGCCTCTGTACCATGTACGATAATATTCCTCAATGTGTTTCTCATTAATCAATTAAGAGTATATATACTATACAAAGGGTCCTATCACTACGGAAACTATGATTCATATATATCACTAAGGAAATTATCTAATCAAATGCTATTATCTTGTCATATCTTTACATATTTATTCTAACAATAGTGTACTCAGAATTTTTTAATTATGTTTTAAGAATTTACCTGCTAAGATAATTGTATAATTTTTTATTATCTGTTCTACATTTACTCTAAATATATATATACTACGTTATTTTCATTTTATTAGTAATATAACGTAATCCACGGTTTTAATTATTAGATACGCCATATATATACTATGCAAACCTTCGACCACTTTGATATTTCCTCTGAAAATCCCTTTACCTACTCATGGGACAAAAAACCACGCAGAGAGGAATAAATTAAGGATATGAAGTCAAAATAGAAACATGCATGGGTGTAACCGTGTAAATCAACAAATGACATAAATAATGGGTAAATAGTGGAGAAACGGGAGAAATCGACTTCATAAGTTCAAATCACCAACAACTTAATTGGCTATTGCTTGTTTAAGTTGGTGTTGCTTTTGGCGAAAAATATAATTTGAAGTTATGACACGTTAGCCTAAAGCAAGGTTTTAATTACCTTCATTAGAACTAAGAAATAACTAAAAGGAATTGCTAAAGTTAGGGCCTCAATTCAAAACTTCAAACACCAAAACTAAAGTTAATAAAAGTAACATAATTTGAATATTTTGTACGTTAGATTTTAACTATGTGCGGGTTTATGCATTTTTCTTAGAGGCAAAAATAGCAAATGCCATAATATTTAACTTCCATTAAGCTTTTTGTTATTAAAAATAAAGGTTTGATATAAAGTTTTTTGATAACGGGGGGAGGCTTTAATGCAAGTCTTTTGATCTTACAGGAAGGGGTAGGAAAACGTAATGCGGAGGAGTTCAGTGCATATTTAACTAAAAACAACAAAGTTTTATGTAATTTTTTAATATATTTTCCCTATATATATATATATATATATATATATAAAGATACCCAAGACCAACTTTTCGTACTCATATATTTTGGGAGTTCTTGAGTTTCCTCACATTTTCTCTTCAAGAGAGAAATAAAACTAAAGACAATGGCGAAGCTAATAATTAAACGTTGCCACTGTAATTCTTTCCTTATTATTCATAGCCAATATACCAAAACCTTATAATGCTAAACAACATTGGATCAAAAACCTCTCATGCCGAGAAAAGGAAAAGGTAGCAATGCTTCAATTATACATTCATGACATACTAGGTGGGGAATACAAGACCGTGTATGATGTGGCCCAAGCTTCGATAACCTCAGTTTCTCCGTCAATGTTCGGTCGAGGAGTGGTGTTGGATGACCTCATCACGGCTGATCCTGATATTAATTCGGGGCAAGTGGGACAGTTGCAAGGGCTTATTGCTTTGTCCGATTTGAGAGTCACGGTCTTGGCTATGAACATTATCTTCTACTTTACGGTGGGGGAGTACAAGGGCAGCACGATTATCGTAGCAGGAAGGAATCAATTTTACAATGAAACTCGCGAGTTGGCGGTGGTTGGTGGCACCGGACACTACAAGAAATAGGGGTTGAGGAATCCGCATATTCACATTCTACAAGTCTCAATTCGGATTCTAAACTGATATAGAATTCAAAAAACCGCATTCCATGAGTTGCACTCTACAAGCTCGCTTCCTAAAGAAATTAGAATGCGTTTACGCATTCCAAAGGAAGTGGGATCCGGAATATCCGATTCTCTAACTGGTCAAACCTTGGAATGCGGAGAAGCGCATTCCCAGGCGCGTGAAACTGTGGAATGCGGAAATCCGCATTCCATAGTATGCGTATATGTACAAGCGTACAAATACGCGTGGTGAACCGTGGAATGTCCCTTTTCGCATTCCATGTCTTTTCGAAAAATTCGAATATGTGGCGGTAGGATTATTACCGCCACATTTAATTTAAATATTTCGAAAAAGCATGGAATGCGGAAATACGCACTCCATTCGTTTTTGAAAATTTTAAATAAAATGTGGCGGTAATAATATTACCGCCACACATATTCGAAATTTTCAGTACATTTTGGAATCCGATTATTCCGATTCCAAAATTATAATTACATTTTTAAAAAAAAAGATTTGTGCCGCAATTACGCGGCATAATAAAAAATATATAAATTGCTAATAAATTTAGTATCATAATTACGTGGGATGATTGTTTAGTATATTATTATTCATAATTAGTATAAAAAAACTTAATTAGTGGTAATAAGTCATTAAGCAACTATGAATAGAACATGAAAAATATACTAATTAGATGAGTAACTAGAATAAATAAATAATACTAGTAATATAATTGAGGATTTAACATTGTAATTTTTGGTGATTTGATGATTCTTTGGATCATAAAGACATGATAATGGTGTTGATGGTTTTTGATGATTCTTCAATTTTCAACACCATCTTCAAGCCTTCAACACCATTTTCAAGCCTTCAAGCCTTCAACACCATCTTCAAGCCTTCAACACCATTTTCAAGCCTTCAACACCATCTTCAATCCTTCAACATACACCATCTTCAAGCCTTCAACACCATCTTCAAGCCTTCAACATCATTTTCAAGCCTTCAACACCATCTTCAAGCCTTCAACATACACCATCTTCAAGCCTTCAACACCATCTTCAAATATCCATCCCTTTATCAAATATTTATCTTCATCTTTAAATCTTCGCCCAAAATACTTAAATATTAATCTCATCTTCAAACTATTTATTCCCATCTTCAAATCTCCATCCAAAATACTTTAATATTCATCCAATATTTGAAGATGGTGTTGAAGATTTGAAGATGGGGATTTGAAGATTATAGAGATGAAGAAGAGAAGAAAAAATGAGTTATAGATAAATTTATTTGAGATATTGTAGTTTGTAGTGATGAATTATGAATGGCAAAGACATTGTATTTATAGAATTTTGGAGGTGAAAAATTAGAAAGTAGCTACTGGAATTATGGAATGCGAATTCGCATTCCATGATTTTTTTTTTATTTCATTAAACCGAACGGGAATGCGCATACTCGGATTCCATTTTTTGCTGAGATTGTGGAATCCGAAATTTCAGATTCCAAGGTTATTTTTCCAATTTTAGAATGCGAATTCGCATTCCATAGTTTTAAAATTAAAATGAATTATATTCACTTTCATTTTTATCTCTAATAATAATTTATTAAGTAAAGTAGTCCCAAATTTTACCACTTGAATCGATTCCACTTAAAATAAGACCCACCTATTTTATTTTTATCGGATTCTTTGTAATACTACATAAGCATTTTTCGTCGTGTTTCAAAACGATCGGTTACGAAAGTGTGTTATTAAATATTTTGAGAGGAAAATATAATTAAGTAAAAGATGTAAAACATCTCCAATTCCACTTATTCTTGCACCGAATATTATGTTACGTACATTAAGTAATGTGTCATTTGTCGAGATTCATAAAAAATAAAGTTATGAAACACAATAAATTAAACTTTGGGGAGGAAACTGTAATTAAGCAATAGATGCAAAACAACTCCGATATCATATTTTCTTTCACCGTATATTACGTTATCCCAAATATGTGTGTTTTGTCTAGTTTTAAAAAAGAGCAAGGTTATTAAACACGATAAATTAAACTTTGGGGAGAAAACTATAATTAAGAGATAAATGCAAAACAATTTCGATATCAATATTTCTTTCACATTATATTATGTTATACCAAATAAGTGTGTTCCCTCGACTTTCATATAAAACGAAGTTACGAAACTCGAAAAATTAAACTTCGGGGAGAAAAATATAATTAAGGAAAAGATATAAAACAGTTATGATGCCAATTTTTCTTTCACCGTATATTATGTTATACCAAATAATTGTGTTCCAAAAAATTTCATAGAAAACAGAGTTATGAAACACGATAAACCATTAAATAAGGATAGGAAACAAACTAAACTCCAAACCCTAAACCCTAAACCCTAAACCCTAAACCCTACAACCATTTCGTGACTTGAAGCTAAAATGATGTGAAATCAAGAAAAAGATGCAAAATGACCCCGATTCAACTCAAAAATTCACCGGATACTTTGTAATTCTAAATAAGCATGTTTCAAAGTGTTTCAAAGAAAATTGTAGTTACAAAAGTGTTAAATTAAACTTTTGGGGTGAAAAATTAATTAAATAAAAAATGTAAAACATATTCAAAAGATAGAAAAGATCTTCGATTCCATTCTTTCTTTCCTCAAATATTATATGGCACTAAATATGTGTGTTTTGTTGAGTTTCATAAAAAAACGGAGTTACAAAATATGCCTAATTAAACTTTGGGGAGGAAAATTAATTAAACAAAATATGCAAAACGTCTTCAGAAGATGAAAAACATCTTCGATCCACTTTTTCTTTTTTCATATATTATATGGCACTAAATATATATGTTTCATTGAGTTTCATAAAAAACGGAGTTAAAAAATACGCTTAACTAAAGTTTGGGGAGAGAATATAATTAAGCAAATTTATACATTCAATATAATAAATTTTTGGAATCCAAAAAATCGGATTCCATTTGCATTAATTGAACAACTTTTTAGAATGCGAAAAATCGCATTCCATATTTCCAGAAACTAATTAACGTGCCACTTCCCCATTTCTACTCATTTCTCCCCCTTTCCACTTATTTCTCCCCCTTTCCAAACAAAAAAACCTAAATCACTAAATTGTTCCAAAAATTCCAAAACCAACAAATTATTCCTCAATTTCAAAATTGAATAGATCATCAACCTAAAGGTATGTTGTTTTCTACTTTTTATTGGTCAATTTAATGAAAATGTGACATTGTCTTGTAATTCATAGTTAATTGATATATAGTTTTGTTGTGTTAATGTACTAGATATAAAATGTATAACGGTGAAGATCGAAGTTGGATGTATGATAGACTTGGTGTTGGAAATTATTTGAACAGTTGTTTTGAGGAAGGCGTTGGTAGATTTCTAGAATATGCATTTTCACGATCCGACTTGTTGAACGGCGGAAAAGCGAGATGTCCTTGTTGTAGGTGTTGTAATAGCAAGTGGCTAAAATCCGATGAGATCCGAATACACCTTTACATGAAAGGTTTTGTTGCTCAGTATCACGTGTGGACGGCACACGGTGAGTCAAATGCACATTTTGAGCAACCGAATACATCATCGAGAGCGGCAAGTAGTAGTACTACATCTAATCGTTATAGAGATATGGTTGATGATGCTTTTGGTGGACGATTCGAAAATGTTAACGTAGATGATACATCAACCGAACAACCGAACAAGGAGGCACAACAGTTCTTTGAGTTGTTACGAGCGGCAGAGACGCCATTGAACGATGGGTCTAATGTTAATGTCTTGCGTTGGGTTGCTCAGTTTATGGCAGATAAAAATGAGCATAAAGCTTCGGCCGCGTATTGTGACAAGGTTATTGGGCAAATGCACTTGTTGTTGCGGCCTGAGGATAGCGAAGAACTTCCGAAAGATGTTGCTGGCATGAAGAAACTTCTTAGAAGCCTAGGCCTTGCGCATCGAACTTTCGATATTTGTGAAAATAATTGTTTTTTGTACTACGGAAAGTATGAAAGTCGTAACTACACTACGTGCCCTATATGTAAAACAGGGCGATACGAGGAATATGAAGGACCTAGAGGAAATCAGAAACCTATTCCACGGAAGAAATTGTGGTACTTCCCGGTGACACCTAGGTTGCAGAGGCTTTACATGGCACGACGAACAGCGGAACACATGACATGGCATTTGAATTGTAGGGAAAGAAATGACATAATGATTCATCCTGCCGGTGGTGATGCATGGAAGGTGTTCGACGCCACATATCCTGATTATGCAGCAGAGCCGCGAAATGTAAGACTTGGACTGTGCACTGATGGTTTTACTCTGTGGGGTAATGGTTCATCTACATATTCTTGTTGGCCTGTATTTGTTACTCCTTACAATCTTCCACCTGATTTGTGCATGAGACAAGAATACATTTTTCTAAGTTTGTTGATTGCTGGTCCTAGCAGTCCAGGTAAAAATATCGATGTGATGCTACGTCCTTTAATTGATGAGCTACGTTTCTTGTGGGACAATGGTGTTGAAACCTATGATAGTTTTCGAAAACAGAATTTTGTTATGCGGGCTCATGTTATGTGGACGATCAGTGATTTTCCCGCTTACGGGATGCTATCGCAGTGGAGTACTCATGGAAAGTTATCTTGCCCTTACTGTATGGAGAACATTAAGGCGCATTGGTTGAAGTTCGGAAATAAACATTGCTTCTTTGATTGTCACCGACGTTTTCTACCTATGGATCATCATTGGAGACAGAACACCACAAACTTTTGGAAGAATGAAACCGAGGAAGATCCACCACTACCTCGGAGACTTGGTCCAGAGATGAAGAGGCACGTAGAAATATTGGGTAATGTGGGATATGGAGTCGGCACATCAGTTATTGAAGGATTTGGGGACTTTCACAATTGGACCCATCGGAGTATATTTTGGGAGTTGCCGTATTGGGAGGCAAACTTGATTCGTCACAACTTAGATGTTATGCATTGTGAAAAGAATTTTTTGATAACATTAAGAACACGGTGATGGATGATCCTGAAAGGACGAAGGATAACATCAAATCAAGGTTGGATTTGGAATTATTGACCAATAGAAGTGATTTATTTGTGAAGTACAAACCAAATGGGGCACCAATTAAAAAATAGGCCCTATATTGCTTGAGTATGGAGCAGAAAATGGAGGTTTGCAATTGGTTACGTGCTATAAAGTTTTCTGATGGATACGCTTCTAATATAAAGCGTTGTGTTCAAATGTCTCACCTCAAAATCACTGGTATGAAAAGTCATGATTGTCACATATTTATGCAACGACTACTGCCCATTGCATTTCGTGATTTGTTACCAGATCCTATTTGGGAACCACTAGTGGAGGTTAGCCTTTTCTTTAGAGCACTATGTTCCACTGAACTGAGTAGACATGCTATGGAACAACTAGAGAGCTCTATTGTGATTACTATGTGCAAACTTGAGCGTATCTTTCCGCCTTCTTTTTTTGATTCAATGGAGCATTTGGCGATTCACCTACCATGGGAAGCAAAGGTCGGGGGCCCTGTACAGTACAGGTGGATGTATCCTTTTGAGAGGTTAGTCTCTTACAATTTATTAATTTTTGCAAATACATGTATTCATTTTAATTTCTTAATTTGTTGTTTCTTATTATATAGGCGTATGTTGGAATTAAAGAAGGGTGTAGGTAACCGTGCGCGAATAGAGGGGTCAATTTGCGAGGCATTCCTTATATCTGAAGCAACCAATTTCTCAACACAATATTTTGAACAAAGTATTGAAACAAGGGCCAATCGGTTGAATAGGAACGAGGTGAGACTTAATACTGATTTTGAAGGTGAATTGTCGATATACCAAACACCAGGAGCTCCAGTGGGCAGTGGAAAGAATTACAGACAACTAACTACAAATGAGCGGAAATCTATTGAGATGTATGTACTTCAAAACTGTCCAGAGGTCGATCCCTTTTTAACGTAAGTCTGTACTTGGTTAATATGTTTCGATAATCATTCTTTCAATTGTTATACCATAATTAACGTTTTGTTACAGGATGTTCGATGATGAGGTGTGTCGAGGACTAACCGCACACCAAACTCAACAAACTCGTAATAATCAATTTGTTGATTGGATCCAGGCACTGATTCAATCAAATAGGATCAATGTCGACCATCGTATACGAGCCTTGGTACTAGGTCATTGTATGAATGTGAGAGTACGCAAAGGCTACATCGTAAACGGCTTTAGATTCCACACATTTGAGTATGCCACAAGAAAGAAAACAAATAATTATGGGGTATGCGTGAGAGGAAGTAGTAGTAACACTGAGGAAAATAATTTCTATGGTATATTGAATGAGGTGCTTGAAGTTAGTTATTGGCAAGCTGATCGACAACTAACAGTTATTCTCTTCAAATGTGATTGGTTTAGTCTGAGCAGGGAAAGGGGATTACGTGTACATGAAAGGTTCAGATTAGCTGATATTAATCCCGATATGCGACTTGCAACGAATGACACAGAGCCGTTCATTCTTGCATCTCAGGCTCAACAATGTTGTTATTTTCCATATCCCTCGCAACGGAGAAAGGGCTGGTGGGATGTATGTCCAATGAAGGCAACGTATATTGTTGACACAACTTCACAAGGTAAAGCGACAAATGTGTCGAGAGAAGCAACCGACATTTACCAAGATAGTGCCCCTCCTCTTACGTCTTTGCGGGAGGATTTAACTTCTTTCGATAGGATAAATTTAGCCAACGACCTATATGAGCAAATCGATGTAACCGCACCACATGTGGATGAAGAAGAACCATACGATATTGGGGACGAGGACGAAGACGAAGACGAAGATGATGATAGTGACCCAGATTATTCTTAGTATTGTTGCTACTTTAATTAAAAAATATTTTAACTTTGTGTACATTTATTAACAGTATGTTAACGTTGTGAATTGTATTTATGCCTTTGTAAAAGTACCTCTTATTACTATTTATATTCTCAGCTTTTCCAGAGTATTCTAATGCTTGAAACTGCCTAATCTTGTAAACCATTAAACAAGATATATAGAATTTGCTATAGAGACCAACAAACAGTCCTACCAAAACCAAAAATAAACACTACTAAACTGGACCAGATACATATCAGTATAGAATTTGCCATAGAGACCAACAAATAGTCCTACCAAAACAAAAAATAAACACTATTAATTAGTGCAACACTACATATCAGTAGCCAATTACTGCAACATGTCAAAACACTACTGCAATATATCAGTAGCCAATTACACCAAAATGCAGTCATAGACCTTACACCAAAAGGAAGTCAAAGACCTCACACCAAAAGGAAGTCATAGACCTCACACCAAAAGGAAATTAGTAGCCAATTTACACCAAGCAACAAAATATTGGCTGAACGTAACTAAACGATCATAACAAAATATTAGCCGAAAACAGCAAAACAAATACTAAAATATTCGAAACTTCCAACCATCCTACTCCCTACCCACTGTTACGAACCTGAGTAGACTGCTACTCGGGGGTCGACTCGGAATGCGGTACATGAACGTATCCCGTCCTAGTATTCATCGGCTGAAATGGGTTTGGCAGGCCCGAGTTCTCAAACAGAACCGCAATCATCGCATCCTGTTGCTTCATCTCAGCCTGGTACCGCCTTAAATCCTCCTCGCGCTGCCTCTTTTGCACCTCGACCTCTTTTTGTAGTGCCTCAAACCTAGCCTCGTCCTCAGCGCTTCTCCCGGATGAGATGCATATCCTCTTGTACTGTCGGCACTCTATCCCTCGGTATTCTGGATCACCGTACGTCCCAATTCCTGGCAGCGCCCCCTTCCTAGGAGGCCCTACAGCTTCCATCCAACAATTGATCTCAAACTTATCCCAATCATTCATGGGCATCCCTGCATACTTTAGAGTCATGGCTTCAATATATCGATGCTGCAAACCATCATAGATCGAGGATTAAATGGTTAGTTGAAACAAATTAATTATTATTAACTAAATAATAACTGTATTTAAGTTACAAATTAAAGCACATACATAGGCTTCCTCACACCAGGGGTTGGCCCACACAACTTGTTTCTGCTTCCCAATCTTTGCCCGAGTTGCAAGCCAAACATCTTGGATCGGGACCAAATCCGGATGACAGTTTCTTTCTGTTAACGGGTTTGGAATTATTCCCTATTTAACGGAAGATATTTATTTTGGGTTCGAACGCCCTGTCCGTGATTCAGAGGCAATGATAGATGGACCTAATAAGATTAATTGCAAGAATATTCCCTTCCTTTATTCACTGAACATTTCCTCCTCTCCTACGTATTTGAGTGTTAATTTGTAGTAAGTAAGCTAAGTTGTTTCCGCCTTTTCAGCTTGTTCTTTTTCTACTGATCACCTCCCTTTATATAGACTTTGGTAGGGGCAGGTGTCATTGTGCATGCGTTTTGGTAAGGACAGATGTCGTTGTTATATTGATACAGGTGTGAAAATTAGGATAATGTTTATCTCTTATCTACTAGGCGCTGACTGGATTAGCTTTTGTGTCTTCTGATTTCTCCGAGGGCTTCTGATGTAGATTGTTTTGATAGAGCTATTCTTCCGAGGGCTTTTATCCCTCCTTCTTGATTCGGGTATTTTCTTCAACAATTAGGAGTGATTTCTACGGGTGTAAAAGTGATCTCCGAGGGTTTGGTACAACTTCCGAGGATTGTGATTTTGTGTCCGAGGGCTGCATTTGCTTTACTGAAAGTGAGATTTCTTCACCAGAGTTCTCGGACTGTATTCACAGGATGTTCTTGTATTTATTTCTTGATTTTCTCCAAAATTGGGTCCTCGGATGAGTCCGAGTGCCGTCTTTCCCGAGGAGTGTTCAGCAAGGAAGTTTTCTTGTAAGTTCATAGGACTCGGAGTCCATCTTGGTCCCACTTGGCGCATTTGGTGGATATCGGAGTCATAAGGGTCCATCGGGGTTTGCTCTTTTTCCGATGCCGTATTGATATCTGCTTTTCATTCACCGTTTGACTTTCCAAGGGACGCTTATGTTCCTCCTCGGGTGCTCTTGTAAACCTTTTCGGGTCAGTGACCGAAAGGTAAGGCAATCCTCCGAGGGGTTTTCCTTATAGGTACATCTCATCGGAAGTACTCGTGACAATTGTATTGTCCACATATTGTTTTTTCCGAGTAGGAGTGATCTCCTTTATTTTATTTTTTAGGGTTAACACTAGCCCCCCCAAATTTCGATTGTCCTCGTAGAGACAAGCGGAATTTTAAATCACCGTCCTCAGTGAGGTGAGGGGTTATTTTTTGCTTAGCGTCCCTATATTTATTTTTTCCTTTTTTGATATTTATTCAATACGTATATTTAGAGTTTTGCAAGTGATTTTACCTGAATACCCCTAGGGTATTGTCATTAAGCAGGCGAAGATCTCGGGAGAGCAGGTTGTGGACTGCCGTTTGACCAGCTTGGGGATTTGAAGTATCTTACCGTTGGCAACGGGCAGAATCTGGACGGCGTGGCATGAGCAGGCAGCGGTTACGTGGAGTCACGAATAAATGCCACGTCTTTATGGGCATCTGACCGTTGTAATTTTTGGTTATAAATAGGGTACTGTAGCTCTTCTTTTTCTTCATTCACACAAGTGTAATTCGCGATAATTCTCTCCCAGAGCTACAAATTTCTTCTCTTATTCTCTCGCAATTCTCAGTTTCAGTAAAAAAAAACTTTCCTCTTTTTATATCTATGGCTTCTTCTGCCGATGTGAATCATGTCGCTGCTGTTACCTCCTCGGGAGTTACTGTTCCGATTGACACTTCTACGAGTGTGAGGGGTATTCCGGTGGGAGTTGTTACTCGTAAACGCAAGGGAGAAATCGCTGCTGCTGCTGAGGGCGGCGCCACTTCCTCAAAAAAAGCTAGGGTTCCCAAATCAAAGGAACCACCTCTTCGGACTTTTGCTAAGGTGGAAAAGATGAGGAATATTGCTACTCGTAAGCAGGTAGCGGATCTGTTTACCTCAACCGGAGTTCTTCAGAAGAATATGGTCTTCCGAATCCCGACGAAGGATGAGAGGGCGTGCTATCCTCCTCCGGGTATGTTGACAGTATTTTTTGCTCAGGTGAAGTATGGGTGGCGCTCGTTTATGTCCCCCTTTTTCTGTGAGCTCTTTAAAACTTGTAATATCAGCCCAAGTCAAATGGTGCCGAATGGGTTTGCCGCCATTTGTATTTATGTCTTTTGGTGTCACGTGAATGGACTGGAGTGCTCGGTGACTCATTTCCTTTCCATTTTTGATGTGGCGGTGTCGCCCGGGGGATATCCTTTTTACAATGTTCGTCACCGGGACAACTCGGGTGATTCCACGAAGAGGATCTTGGGTGCTGCTATTTCCTCACATAGCGTATGGAAGAACAGATACTTCTTCGTGGGACCTGTTAATGGTGAATGGGATGTGCCTTTTGATTGG
Source organism: Linaria vulgaris (assembly GCA_948329865.1). Taxonomy (NCBI): domain Eukaryota; kingdom Viridiplantae; phylum Streptophyta; class Magnoliopsida; order Lamiales; family Plantaginaceae; genus Linaria; species Linaria vulgaris. Next base: position 7,267,301 of record OX415251.1, read on the forward strand.
CGAGAGGGCACTACCCCCATGCATGCCTTGGACCAGGATGCAGTTTTATCTCCGATAATTTCCCAGCATAAATTGATGGAGTCGGAGGATTTCACGATGTTATACGAGACCTCTGGGCTTCACCACGTAGTTTTCACTGATGACGCCGTGGAGAGACCCTTGTCACTATCTCCCGTTGCGAGGAGTCTCTTTCGTAAGTCTCTTTATTCGTTCTTTTATTCTTTTATTCTTTTATTCTTTTTCCGAGCACAGTGGTAAATTGTACTTATACACGTTATTGATGGGATGATGCAGGGGATGTCATGGCGAACTACTATCTGCAGTCGAGTCCGAGGGAGCCTACTCCTAGTGGTGTCTCAGAGATACCAGAGGAGGGCGATCACGAGGAGGAAGAGGAGGTTAATGCTCCCGAGAGTAGGTATATGGGTTCAGAGAAGGGTGGATTTCACGAGGACCATTCTCTTCTATGCATGGATATGGCGGGGGTCGTGAGGAGCGCTGTTCCCTTGCGTCAAGTAGCACCTTGGGATTTGGCTTTGGTGCCCGTTTCTAAATCCGAGTCGGGGAGTTTACCCGTTTCTGAATCTAATATAGGAACTTCTCCGAGAGTTTCAGAGGAGGGGATCTTTCCAAGTGTTACCGAGGAAGAATCTGCTCGGAAGGTTACTGAAGTAATAGACTTATCTTCCGAGGGTCCTTCTCCTCAGCCTCCGATAGTTTCCGAATCCGCTCCTCGTGGTGAGTTTCTATGAAATTTTAATAAGATTTTCATACCTTACTTGTGACATTTGATGACGTGTTGACATTCTTCCTTTTGATGTAGTAGCTATGGATAAGGGAAAAGCTCCGATGGTAGAAGAACCTTCATTATACGGTGAGTATTCCTTATCTGTTCTCTTGGCATAATTTTTTCTAGTTTCATCCTTTCTCTCACTGTCAGTTTGTATCTTTTGTAGAAGAAGAGTTTCTGGCCCAATTCAACATTCCCGAGCAAGAAGATTTACGAGGGGACTCCGAAGACACCCAAGGGGAATTTGATCCTTCTTCAGAGGACCGAGATCTGAAGGAAGGAATTCTGCAATCATTGCTGGTAAAGACTAGCCCCTCCACCACAGTGGGTGGTTCACCGGCCATATTTACAAATTCAGAAGTGACGACTCCCGTAAAGGATACGACTCCTCTGAGGGGGCACGTTCCGGTGACTTTGTCTCCGAGGGGTCATACATTCCAGGAGCCTATTCCTCCTAGTGGATCCGGAGGGCAATTTTCATCTCGGTCAGTGGGGGAAGCTTATCAAGACATCCTCCGATTTTTCGCCTCCTCCAGTTCAACACCCGCCGAGGGGTATCAATTTTTGTACACCAGTCTTAACTGGGTGGGGCTCATGGTAAGCTTTTCTAAATTAAGCTTCTGAAATTACACAATACATCTCTGTTAAATTCCTTATTGTGGACTTTTCTCCAGATTGGAAAGACTCGGGAGGCGGTTACTGCCGTAGAAGAGCACGGTCGGAAAGACAAAGAAGAGTTAGAAGTACTCCGAGCACAATTGGCACCTCTTTTAGTCCGAGATAAAGAGAGTCAAACTAGGGAGGACCTTCTTCAAACCAAGATTTCCGACTACGAATTTGCTCTTAATGAATCAGAGAAGGCGAGGGCGAATTTGCAAGATAATTTAAGTGCTGCCGAGTCCGCTTATAAGAAGATGGAGAAGGAAAGGAAAGACTCCGAGGGGGTCTTTACTGCTCGTATTGCAGCTCTCGAGAAGGCGGTGGCAGATGGGAATGAGAGAGAGAGGATTCTCCAGGAGACACTGGGCCAGGCTACTGATAGGGCAGAGTCAGCTGAGGGGAAGTTAGCAAATTTTCTCTCTCCCGAGGATGTGCAGGCTAAGGTGGATGCAGCTGTTCAATTTGCCCAGCGAGAGATTTCACGGCAGCAATCAGGAGTATCCGAGGCGCCTTCTCATGAGCTCTTAATGGGCCACCTTCTGTGGGGTTATTTGGAGTGTGCGAAGGTGGCGAAATCTTTGATAAGGTCGGATGTTAACTTCTCCAAGTCTTTCGATCTTCGCAAGTTAAAGAAGCCAACTCCCGACGACTGCCATTATTTTGTGGGGAGGTTTGGGGGTTTGCTATCCTCTCGGGATTCTCTGACACCATCTCCGATGCGCTCTACCACAAGTCCGAGTCCGAGAGCTAGTGGTTCCGAGGGAGTATTTTCTCCAATTTCTCGTCTTGCTCCATTGGGTACTTCCATCGAGGAGACAACTTCTTCCCTCCCTCCTTCCACGGGGGCTTAATTTTATTCTTTGTAATTTTTTACTTTTAAAATAAACGTTCTTTGTACTTATTATCCCTTCCGAGGGCTCTTTGGCTTAAATAAATATTTTTGTTCAATTTCCCCTTTTTCTACTTTTTGTTTGTATAGTTAAATTTCAATTAGCATGGATAATGATAATTCTCAAAAAGTTGCTGACTAAGTAGATTTCCTAAGTAAGAGGTGTTGCTTTGCATGTTTAAATAGGGTACGTGTCATTCTTAATCAATAAGTTTTTCAACACGTGTCCCTTAGTTAACATAATAAAAGTCTAAACTTCTTCTTTTAACTCTGATTTAAAGAGTATATATGCACGTAGGGTCTTTTATCAATTATGCACTTATCTCCTAATCCTTATTAGTCTTTGATTTTCTTTCATAATTGCAAGTACGAAAATAATACTTACTTGATACGATGATGCCTCCTTATTATAGAAGATGTGGTTCAGCTTCGTCTTGTAGTTTTTCTCGGGATACCGCTCGGAGTCCTTCGGGATCATTAAGGGTTCCTCCAAGGGGCAATCCATCCGAGAATCAAACGACACTTGGTGCTGGTTCCTCTCTTGGAGTGGCTCGTAGGACTCCATCTACAAATTCACGTAGAGTCAATCATATCAGGGAGATATTCATGAGTAGGGAGCCATATCCTTTGGCGGATGAGTCTTCGGAGTTCGATTTGATTCCTCTTAATCCATCTCGATTAATAGGCAGAGGACGTGTAGGATCTACCACGAGTACAGAATGTGAGAACTCGGTAAGATCTCTTTTTAGCGGCTATAACCTTGATTTCGAAGATTATGACATACTAGTGCCTTCCTCGGGCCATAGGGCTTACGCACGCCCCTCAGGTTACATGACCGTTTATACCGAACAGATGCGTTGTGGTTTACGGACCTTTTTCCATCCCTTTTTCCAAATACTCTTTCGGTATTGGCAGGTGTGTCCGAGTCAGTTAACACCAAGTTCCTATAGTCATTTGGTGGGATATGTCCTTCGTAGTGAGCTTTTAAACCTTCCGATGTCCCCTTATCGGGTGGGGACAATATTTACCCTTCAACCTTGCTCAGAGGGGACTCCCTTTTTTAGCTTGACCTATCGGGACAAGGAAAATATCTTCACTCGTGTATCCAGTTCCCACTCTAGTAGAGGGGATTGGAGGCGGAGATTTTTCTTTGTCCGTCCGAGAGGCCAGTCAGCCAGATCGTGGGGTGTACCCATCCGATGGGGTCTGGGGTATATCGCACCCAACACCGAAACACGAGGACAAGTGAGGGAGATATTGCTTCACTCGGGACTTTTCTCTGGTTCTTATGACATATCTGGGCTATTGGATTTCCCCGAGGCTCTGATTTTAGCAGGTTTACAAGAGGGGGTGGAAGGATGCACTCCTGCTTCTCGTCCTCTTCACAGTAATTTTCATTTTCGTAAGTTCTACTAATCATTCTCTAGCTTGTAAATTTTATAAGTGTCCTCGGACCGTTTTCCTACTGACATCTTTCGCAGGAGCAGAGATGGGAGCCTTCTCTCTCGGGTCTTCTACTGACGTTTTCTTGGGGAGGGCATTGCATGGTATTCCCGGGGGAACAAAGGTTGATGATTCCTCTCCCCTCGTAAGTGAGGCAATGGTTGAAATTTCCTCGGAGGAGGAGGAACCCGTTGCAGCCCCCCCAGTCAGTTATATAACTCCTTCTGGATCGTCGGATCTGATAGCAACTCTTTCTCAAACGGATTATCACATGAGTCCCATAGTATCACAGCCCATTCCTCATAATTCTACCGTAGTAAATGTATTAGAGGAGTATCTTCACTCTTCTAGTACAGAGGATATGCAGCCCCGGCAAGATATCCCTGGTCGTATTCCTGCACCACCGCCCGAGGAGCACCCTTCCCTCGGGAGAACTCTTCCCCCCGGGGGTAATCAGGATGTTTCTCCTCTCGGATCAGCAGTGGGATTTTGCCGAAACTTTCTTAGTGGGTTATTGAACGTAACAGATTGTGAGCTGATAAAAACCCTTTCGGTACCCGTTCTCCAAGATTTAGCCTGCAAAGACCTGTGTGAGGTATCTATTCATTTTGTTTAATACTAACCTGTCTTCTGGTCTGATGCCATTCGCTTTGTGTTTTGAGCAGATTTATATGGTGTTGGACGCCCTCGGGTCTTACGGGAGTTCTTCTTCAGATCCGGGTTTAGTATACCGTCGTCGGGATGAGTTAGAGCGAGGTCTCTTAGAAGCTCAAGTGGAGATAGCCCATTTGAAGGAGGTTCATGAGTCCTCTCAGGATACTCATATTCATATGTTACAATCCGAGAAGGATAAGGCGTGGGAATTAGAACGCCAATTAGTGCTTGAAAGAGCCCGCATATCGAATTTAGGGAGGAGAATTGAGGAGTTACGTGGCCAAATGCGGTCCTCGGAGGAGCAACTAACGCAGGTTATCTTGGAGAGAGATGCCTTGAGTCAGCAACTGCTAGGGATAACTCGTTCTCATGCGGTAGAAGTGGTTATGGCCCGAGTCCAAGCTGTGTTGGAGGTGGTGGGCCCATCCAGTCTTCGTGAATCTCTTCGAGGTGAGATGCGTGACTTGGTGCACATAGGCTATAAGTTGTGCCAAGATGCCATACAAGCTTTACCAGAGTTCCCCTCGGGCTTGCTCCTTCCTGAGCTTAATATTCGTCAAGTCTCCGAGGAGTTTCCTCCTTCACCTATTAGAGATTTTGCAATCGGAACCGTGTTCTTTGATGACCCAGTCTCTCTTTCCGAGGAGCAACGCCGAAGACTTATCCGAGAGGGGAAACGTCCCATGGGAGGGACTTAGCTTGTAAATGAGTTTAGTTCATAATACAGAGGGTTTTTAGTGTTATCGGATTGTCCTGATGTCTCATGTATAGAGCCATCATTTTGTCGGACAATTCCCCTTTCTTCTGTACTATATCCCCTCGTATATGAACACTCTTTTTATTCATGTATAACTATTACATTAAGCATAATACTTTCTAAGATTGCTTGCGTTCCACGTGTTGCAAAGTATTGCTTCCTCGGAATTGGCAAGCCGATAAGTCGCAGGTCCTACAATTTCCACTATCTTGTAGGGTCCTTCCCATCGTGGATCTAGTTTACCCACATTCTTAGAGGCCCCTACTCGTTTCATCACTAAATCTCCAACTTGAAAGGTTCGGGGTTTTACCTTGGCATTGTAATATCGTGACATCCGAGCCTTGTACTCTTCCATTCGGAGGGCTACTCGGGTCCTTTTTTCCTCGAGGAGGTCAAGGGCAAGGGCTAGATTTGAGCCATTGGCCACTTCTTCATATTCTTTGACTCGCCAGCTTTCTAGGGAGACCTCCGAGGGCAAAACAGCTTCACATCCGTAGGATAGACTAAAAGGGGTTTCGCCCGTAGCAACACTCTGCGTGGTCCGATAGGCCCACAATATCCCGGGTATCTCCTCAACCCACTTAGCTTTATGCCAATCAAGCCGGGCCTTCATGTTCTTCAGGAGGGTTCTGTTGGTTCTTTCTACTTGGCCATTTGCTTGAGGGTATCCCACGGAGGCAAAGCGATGTTTTATCTCCCAATGATCGCACCATTTCTGTAATCCTTGGTCAGTAAACTGCAAACCGTTGTCACTTACCAGGCTCCGAGGGACACCAAAGCGACAAATAATATTCCTCCAGAGAAAATTGATAACGGCCCCCGCGGTTACCCTAGCCAGGGGTTCCGCTTCCACCCATTTGGTAAAGTAATCAACGGCTACTAGCAGAAATTTCTTTTGACCGGCATTAGGGATTAGGGGTCCAAGTATATCAATACCCCACTTAGAGAATGGGCAGGGGTTCAGAGAGGGTTCCCAAGGGGCTGCGGGTAGATGGGTCCGAGGGGCGTAAGCTTGGCATGGTTTACATCTTTCGGCATGGCTTTTGCTATCTTTGGCTATCGTGGGCCAATAGTAGCCTTGTCGAATCAAGCGTCCGACCATGCTTTCGCCGCTGGTATGGCTTCCACATACTCCCTCGTGAGTTTCGGCTAAAGCTATTTGTGCCTCCTCTTCATTAAGGCATCGAGCATGGGGGCATGAGTATGTCCTTCGGAAGAGTATCCCGTCTTTGAGGAAGTATCGGAGGGTTTTTCTGAACATCATTCGCTGAATATTCTTGTCCGATTAGTATCCCTCGGGATTCTGCAAATAGGCTTTGATAGGAGTCACCCAGCTAGATGAAGGATCTGAAACTGTGTTCACTTCTCGGCCTTCACCCTTTTCAGATTCATTGACATGCAGTAGAGTAATCTTCCGAGTATGTATTGCAGCTATTTGTGTAGCCATCTTGGACAAAGCGTCCGCCTCTTGATTTTCTTTTCGAGGAATTTGAACTATGTCGTACTCTTCAAACCATTCGGACCTTTGGCGAACAACTCGGAGGTACTCTTGCATTCTTTCTTCTTTGGCCTCATATGATCCCTTAACTTGCTGAACAATCAGTTGGGAATCACTATGGAGGAGTACTCTCTTCATTCCTCCTTCTCTTGCTAGCCTCATACCAATAAGGAGAGCTTCATACTCGGCTTCATTGTTAGAGAGAGGGTAATCTATTCTAACTGCAAAATGGAGCCTTTCCTCCTCTCCTTCTTGATTTACCAAGACTATTCCGGCCCCCCCATGGGTACTCACCGAGGATCCATCTACATATACGTGCCATCGTGGCTTCTTTTCCTCGGATCCAACGCCCGTGAGTTCTGTTACAAAGTCCGCCAGAACTTGCGCTTTGATTGACGGTCTCGGAGCATAGGAAATATCGTACTCAGTAAGCTCTACGGCCCATTTTATCAGTCTCCCTGATGATTCCGGCTTATTAAGAATTGCCCTCAGGGGATGCTTAGTAAGCACGGTAATTGGGTGGGATAAAAAGTAGGGACGTAACTTACGAGCCGTAGTAACCAATGCTAGAACGAGTTTCTCAGTTAGGGTATATCGGGTTTCGGCTCCGAGGAGGGTTTTGCTGACGTAATATACCGGGTGATGTTCTCCATCTTGGTCTTTGACTAAGATAGCGCTAACAGCCTCTTCTCCGACTGATAAGTACAGAAACAACTCTTCCTGGGGTACAGGTTTTACCAGCAAGGGTGGTTTCAACATGTACCTTTTCAATTCTCCGAGAGCTTCCTCGCATTGGGGGGTCCACTGAAATTCCTTGACATTTCGAAGTATCTTGAAGAAGGGAAGCCCTTTTTCTGCGGACTTGGAGACAAATCGACTCAACGAGGCCATTCTTCCCGTTAATTTTTGGACATCCTTTACCGTCCTCGGGGTAGGTAACCCCATGATAGCTTCTGCTTTTTCGGGGTTTACTTCAATTCCCTTCTCCGTAACCATAAATCCCAAAAATTTTCCCCCTCGGATACCAAAAGAACACTTCCGAGGGTTAACCTTCATGCCAAAGTTGTTCATAATGACCAACGCTTTCCGTAGGTCCTCGGGATGTTCTTCAGCAGTGTTACTTTTAACTACAGTATCATCTACATAAACCTCTACTGACTTCCCAATAAGTCCTGAAAACATAAGGCTTACTAACCGTTGATAGGTAGCTCCAGCATTCTTTAATCCAAAGGGCATGACTAGATAACAAAAGGTGCCTGCATCCGTGATAAAGCTGGTCTTGTCTTGATCAATAGCCGCCATCGGGATTTGGTTGTACCCTTGATCTCCATCTAAAGTTGATAGTAGCGCACATCCTGCGGTAGAATCAACTAGCTGATCTATGCTCGGTAAAGGATAACAATCCTTGGGGCATGCTTCATTGAGGTTAGTAAAGTCAACACACATTCGCCATCTTCCTCCGTGCTTGGGAACTAGCACGACATTAGCCAACCACTCGGGGTAAATAACTTCTCGTATTTGCTTTAATTGGAGAAGGCGTTGTATTTCCGAGCGGATGATCTTGTTGCGCTCGGGGCCCATTTTCCTCTTTTTCTGTTGGACAGGTTTAGCTCCAGGCTTTACATTAAGGAAATGTTGACATACCTTGTTGCTGATTCGTCCGGGCGGCCCCCCTTCCCACGCAAAGAGGTGATGAAATTGTTTGAGAAGAGAAATCAATTGGCCTTCTATGATTGGAGCCATATGGGTGCCCATTTTGATTACTTTCTCGGGGCTTCCTTCTACTAATTCCACCATTTTTAATTCTTCCACAGGTTGGACTCGTGTTTCCTCGGTTCTACACTTTTTGTTATTTCCGAGTGAAGGTCCGTCCTCTTCTGAGGGAATGGCATTCATGCAGCATTCTCTAGCTTTTGACTGACTTCCTCGGACTTCTCCGATTCCCGAGGAGGTGGGGAATTTCACTTTAAGATGCAAAGTAGAAGGACTAGCCTCAAAGGCCCGAATAGATGGTCTTCCGCAGATCACATTATACGTTCGCGAAGAAGCCTCCACTACCCAAAACTTAATAGATTCCGTTCTTCGAAGGGCTCCTCTCCCCCATGACATTGGGAGAGTAATAGTTCCGAGGGTTTGGCATGCTTCCCCGGAGAATCCTACTAACGGAACCTCAGCGGTTTCCAACGTTTCTTGTTTCAATCTCATAGCGAGATAGGTCGGTAGGAAGAGTACATCCACAGAGCTGCCCGTATCTATGAGGATACGTTGGATTTCATACCCGTAGATGACGGCAGATATAACCAAGGGATCTTCGTGAGGGTATATTACATCTGTAAGGTCCTCGGGTCCGAAAGTGATACTAGGCAGCTGTGACCCTTGAATGGAGCAGACAGCTAATCCTTGCTCTGCTCGTCGGGCTTCTTTCAAATATTTCTTCTTTTTGCCCTGAGGCGCCATGGAGATTTCACCCCCTTCAATCATATTGATCGTTCTCCCTGTTGGGGGGTTGTCTTTGTAAGAGTTAGGTGGAGGAGGCAAACTCTGATACCCTGTCGTTTTCTCTCGCGAATTTCGCCGGCGGTCTTTACTTCTCTCTTGGGGTCGGAGACGTCTAGTGGTCCCCTCTCGTGACTTCCGGCTAGGCGTCCTTTCTTCCCTTTCTTGCTCTTCCTCTTCCCTTCGTGATCTCTTCCAAACATTTGCCTTGGGCTTTTCGAGGTTATTTTCCTTGAGGTAGTTCTTCAAATACCCTATCTCTAACAGGCGGAGTACCTCTAAACGAAGGGTAGTACATTCTTCCGTAGTGTGCCCGTAAGTTTTATGGTACTTACAATATTTCCCCGTGTCCTTGTCTCGGTTAGGAAATTTAGTCGGTCTGGGCCAGTGCAACTCGTTGCTACCCCTCATTATGTTGAGCACTTCTGGTGGAGTAACAGTCATCGGAGGTAGGTGCACGGGTCGGAGGAATTTCTTAACCACTCCTCCTTCATCTTTGCGTTGAGGAGGTTTTCCTTCCTTACTTTTTTCTTTGACCTTTGCTTCTTTCTCGGCACGCTCTAAGTGTTCACTATCCTCCTGCTCCATCTGCTTCTTTGTCCCCTCGGCCTCTTCCATCAAAATGTGTACTTCCGCCTTTTGCATTAGCTCATTCATATCCGTGATACGATTTCCCATAAGGTATCTAAAGAAATCCCCCGCTCGGAGTCCCTGAGTTAATATGTCCGCCATAATGGTCGGGCTAACGTTTGGAACATCGAGTGCTTCATCCGTGAAGCGCTTTATATACTCTCGCAAGGATTCATCCTTCTTCTGCTTAATAGTAAAAAGATGTGTAGCAGATTTAGGATACCTTCGGTTGCAGGCGAATTGTCGTACAAACAAATGAGCTATTCGGTCAAAGCTCGTGATGGAACAAGGTGGAAGATGAGTAAACCAGGCTTGGGCTCGCCCTCCAAGGGTAACAGGGAATACGCGACATAACACATGATCAGGAGCGGAAGAGAGGTCCATTCCTGCCAGGTATTGATGTACGTGATCTTGTGGGTCCCTTCCATCAGCTTCTCCGGTATATAGCGGGATGTTAACAGGTCGCATCCCCGAAGGGATAGAAGCTGAAGCAATTTCGGGAATGAAAGGAGAGGTCTTGAATGTAGGATCTTCCTCGGGAGCCTTGGTCTTCTTGAGATCACCTAATTCTTTTCGCAAATCATCCATCATTCCCCACAGGGAATGTTCCACCTCTCCTCGACACTCCGAGGGGTGAGAAATTTCTTCCCGACCACTCACGGGAGTTCTTTCATGACATATATACCTTCGAGGCCTTTGTCGGGGTGCCGGTTGCCAAGGATTCCAATTTGGGTTCCATGCCATCGGAGGTGCATCTCTTTCTGAGGGGAAACCACCGTTCCCGGAGAGCTCGGGGGACGGGCGTCCGAGAGGTTCATCCCTCCGGGGTGTTCGTGCAGCATTTATAAGTCTTTCATAAACAGATCGGGGAATATTAATAAAATCTCTAGTACCTGGTTCGTAATTGGACAAAGTTTCTTCTGAGTCACTGTTCGAGAAAGGAAGGTTGTCACTTTCGAAAAGATCGTCCATCCTAGCTGACATCTGCTTGAATTCTCTCGAGGACAGATATTATGGCGTTCCCACAGACGGCGCCACTTTGTTAACGGGTTTGGAATTATTCCCTATTTAACGGAAGATATTTATTTTGGGTTCGAACGCCCTGTCCGTGATTCAGAGGCAATGATAGATGGACCTAATAAGATTAATTGCAAGAATATTCCCTTCCTTTATTCACTGAACATTTCCTCCTCTCCTACGTATTTGAGTGTTAATTTGTAGTAAGTAAGCTAAGTTGTTTCCGCCTTTTCAGCTTGTTCTTTTTCTACTGATCACCTCCCTTTATATAGACTTTGGTAGGGGCAGGTGTCATTGTGCATGCGTTTTGGTAAGGACAGATGTCGTTGTTATATTGATACAGGTGTGAAAATTAGGATAATGTTTATCTCTTATCTACTAGGCGCTGACTGGATTAGCTTTTGTGTCTTCTGATTTCTCCGAGGGCTTCTGATGTAGATTGTTTTGATAGAGCTATTCTTCCGAGGGCTTTTATCCCTCCTTCTTGATTCGGGTATTTTCTTCAACAATTAGGAGTGATTTCTACGGGTGTAAAAGTGATCTCCGAGGGTTTGGTACAACTTCCGAGGATTGTGATTTTGTGTCCGAGGGCTGCATTTGCTTTACTGAAAGTGAGATTTCTTCACCAGAGTTCTCGGACTGTATTCACAGGATGTTCTTGTATTTATTTCTTGATTTTCTCCAAAATTGGGTCCTCGGATGAGTCCGAGTGCCGTCTTTCCCGAGGAGTGTTCAGCAAGGAAGTTTTCTTGTAAGTTCATAGGACTCGGAGTCCATCTTGGTCCCTCTTGGCGCATTTGGTGGATATCGGAGTCATAAGGGTCCATCGGGGTTTGCTCTTTTTCCGATGCCGTATTGATATCTGCTTTTCATTCACCGTTTGACTTTCCAAGGGACGCTTATGTTCCTCCTCGGGTGCTCTTGTAAACCTTTTCGGGTCAGTGACCGAAAGGTAAGGCAATCCTCCGAGGGGTTTTCCTTATAGGTACATCTCATCGGAAGTACTCGTGACAATTGTATTGTCCACATATTGTTTTTTCCGAGTAGGAGTGATCTCCTTTATTTTATTTTTTAGGGTTAACACTTTCCTTCGCCTTTGAAAGTAAAATGAAGAAGTTATAGAGAATCTGAATAAACAAAGTACTACATGAATGTTATATGAAGATTGTATTGAAGGCATACCAACTTGAGCCTATGCCTGTGTGCACTCTTCTGTCCTCCCAAGAATGTGGGACCCTTCAAAGATCTTCTGTTAATGCCCGCCTGGTTTGATCTCTTTAAGTGTTCGGGGCTGGTCCAGAAATCCACGTAATGCCTAAGCCAATCCCTCGGGACCCACGTTGTATGTTTCTTGGTGTAAGACGGGTTCTCGCATACTTTAATCCACCACTCTTTGGCCTTTCTCATGGCACCGTGGAACCACTTTGTACACACATTTTTGTATATCCTTAAGACCTGATTTTCCAAGGTTGAAGCCCACTGAAAGGTAGCCTACAAATAACGTAAACCTTAACTAACTTAGCATTTCAAATGAACATGTAATTAAATAATTCAGAAATAATATAACAAAGTTAAGTAAATAAACAATGACTAATAAAAAAGAATTTAGAAACTTTTTACCCTGAATTTTCCCAACGCATCAGTTTTCTCAGTCTCATCAAACGTCTTGTAGCTTGTTCTCCACCTCCGTATCACTTGCTTCAGATTTACCGCAATTGTCGTCACCACCCCATCCTGCTCAAACTCCCCATCTTTGCTCAAAGTTATCACAATCCTTTCATCGCGGTTTTCAAAAGGTGATATACCCCTGCCTCCGCCTCTACCCGTCAAACGCTCTATCGGGAGATTATCCACCTCAGCCCACAGCTCTTCGTCACCGTGTAAATCAAGGTCACCTTCCCCATCTTCCTCGCCACCATCGCCACCAGCTTCTGCCTGGAACCCCTGGGATGATGACATATTAGAGTAATACTCCACCGCCACCCCGGACTTCAGATAGTCGTGTGTAAGTACTAAGGGATCTTCTGTGGTCTGCTCACTTGTCTGCTGTCCACCCGACTCGCTTGTAGCCGGCGCCGAGGACTGCTGTCCACCAGTCTCGCTCGTAGCCGGCGTTGAGGACTGTGAATGATGATTCCTGGCAGGTGTTTCTGTTCCAGTAACTTCAGTGGCAGTGGGGGCAGACGGCGAATTATAATGCGGGGTTGGGATCATGACAGATGGGGATGTCGGGATATGCGTACCGCCCCACTGTGGCGCCTGGCCACCAAAACCGGAGGGCAGTGTGGTGTTGTGCGAAACTGGTATTCCAGTTTGGAGCATTTGAAGTAATGATGTATGTGTTGAGGTAGGCGCTGCTGGGAGGCCGGGATGTGACACCTCAGGCGTCTTTGTACCACGACCACGACCCGTTGGAGGTCTAGGCTGATTCGACGGCTTTGTACGTGCCATATCTGCAATTACAATATAAAAGTATATGATTAGAGGGCTGATTATTTGACATTCATTAGTGGCCATGGAAAGAAATGAAAGAAAAAGGCGAACTCTTTACAAAAGTATTGTAATCCAACTAACAGGCCACACATCAATTGCAAGTTATTAAATTAAAGATTCAATTCTCAAGGCTACACTTGGCAATGCATATCATACACAAGAACAAAGGTTCATGCATTTCATGTAGGTAACCACCTAAAAAACATCCATGTTTCGTACCTAACGCCCACCCTTAAGATAACAAGCAACTCATAAACTGAAACCAAGATACCATTGATAAACTGCAATTAAAGATACCAGACTATTGTTAACATACCAGACGATTGATAAATTGTAACCAACATATTATTAACATGATCAACGATCAACATACGGTTTTAGCACACACTTTATGCCATAATAAACAGAAAAACTGACATTGTTATTCTAATTTTCAAAAGAAAATATACAAGATACTTCACCATTATTGATCAGGAACAAAAATTTGGAAGTTTTACTAGCAAAATTCGTATATCATCGAATACTTTTCACATTTTAGCATTCAACAATGTCATATGATAAATGTAACTTTCCTAACAATCTTACATGATAAGAAAAGGTTCTTTTTTTCATAACTAAACATATCAGGAACAATTTCTTTCTTTTTCCTTTGCTTTACCACATTTTTCAATTCTCATTATTCCTTTTAACCAAACAAAGTTTCATTCTTGCATTCTGATGTCTCCAAAACCTCTACATATCAGGAACTAAGTAAAGCATTAATGTTTGTTTGGTTACATATCAGAATGCAAGAATGAAACTTTGTACAACATCATCTACTCAAGGTATATTCATACACCATTGGACAATCCTAACATTTAAAAATACTCACTAACAAAAAGTACCAAAAAGATTTGATCTTGGAATAAAAATTACACACACATATGCTCAAAAATGGCTTAGAAGAGATAAAGTTGTTACCTTTCTTGCATAGAGCTGATGAAAATTGGAATATCAGCTTAACAAGTAGTCAACTAATTGACTTAAAGTAAAGAAAATAAGCTCACTGTTTTGAAAGTTGAAAGTTCCAAGCTTTGACACACAAACAGACAATAATACTTTGAAAGGGAACAAACAATAGCGTTCAAAATTATCTACACATTTCAAAAATTACTACCTCATTTTTCTTTCTCATACATTAGAAGAAGAAACTATATGACCTTGCAGACACAGAGGACATACAATATCTGATGTTCATAAGCACACAACAAAGAATTTGGCCGGAGAGTTAAAATACTCACTAACAAAAAGGATACTAAAGTCAGAAGGTAATAATCTAACCTAACACTCACTAACTAACTAAACATTAACTTTAAAATACATTTTTGTAGTTTGACAACAACAACAACAACACGAATTGGTAGTTTTTCTATCACAAAACATACGATTTTATCACAACAACAACACCATGCAACACCAACACGCACGAATTGGAATAATTAGGTTTCAAAAACTGAAAAGAACTAAGAAATATAGAAGAATAAAGAAAGAAATCGACATACCTTTGACGAAATTGGAGGAATTGAGTACGAATTAGTGAGAATTTAGGGTTCTTTAAAGAGGAATTGATGGAGCTCGATTTCGGGGGGAAAGAAATTAAGGGTTTCGGGGGGGAGATGATTATATAGAGTGAACGATTTTCGCGGGAGATGATTTTGGAGAGTGAAGGATTTTGGAGGGAAAGGAAATTAGGGTTTCGATTTTGGGGGGAGATAATTCTGGAGAGTGAAGTGGAATTCTGGAGATAATTTTAGTTTTTAACTTAAGGTGTGGAATCCGTCTTCAAATTCCACACTTATTTACAATTTTTTTTTCTTTATTTACTTAATAAGTGGAATCCGCTTTCGGATTCCATATGTAATAAGATTATTTTTTTACTTAAGTAATCAACGCAGCCCATCTCCGCGAAACCTTTTTTTTTCTTTTTTTAATTTTTTTAAAGGTAAGGAATGCGGAACCACATTCCAACTGCATAAAACGTGGAATCGGCATATGCGGATTCCATATTTTAAGGTTTAGAATCTATTTTCAAAAAACGGATTCTTGGCAGTGCATTCTACTGCCCTCATTTCTTGTAGTGGGAATATTCCGTGAGGCTCGTGGCTATGCAATAACCAATACTATTTCTTATGATCCTGTGGTGAATTACTATCTTCTCCAATATAAGATTTATGTCCGCTACTTTAGTGGGAATGACGCGCTTCCATAAGCATATACACACATGTGTGTTGGCGGGACGGCTTTGGTTTTTGAATGTTAATGGATATACATATGTCATATATATTATATATATGCCAAATTTGTTACAAGTTTAAATTTATATGTCTATAATAAATTATGAATACTTGTGTCACTGTTGGTGTTGATATCAATTAGTTCAAAATGTCTTATAATTTAATTGTAGGTTTAATATTTTTTAAACTATTTTTAAATATAAGGAATTGTTTGTGGAGTAAATATAATTATTCAAGAATTTTAAAGGTGTAAAGGTTAATAGTACTAAAATTTTAGCGGTGAAAAAAAAATACTAGTGAAAATGAACTTATTCAAAAACATTTCGATGGAAAAGCGGAAATACCCCCAATATTGGAAAATTATTATATACATCCATCGTATGTACAACCGATGGTTGAGATTAAAAGGAGATCCCTAAATTGTAGGAATAACCACCCAACACCCCATCTCTACCGTATATTGGTAGTGGATGCACATACAGCGACTGCACTAAATAATCTCTCCCAATATTGATCGAAATCCTGCAAATGATGAGTTTGCCATTGGAGAGGACTAAATCGGAAAGATTCACACATCTAACTGAAAGGATCAAAACTAGTCATTAACACTTTAATAGACCAAAATTCGACTAATGCCAAGATCGAAATCAAAATGAAAAGAGTTGTGCACATATATATTATAAAAAAATGCAAAACTATACCCAACCTATAGGCTTTTTTGCGGAACTATACCCAACGTTTAAAAAGTTGCAAAACTATACCCAACATTTGCATTTAGTTCGTAACTATACCTAACGTTTAATTCCGGCCATTTACAGGGGCAAAATAGGTACTACACTTCTAATTTATAAAAAAAAAATAAAAAAAATTCATTATTTCACCTATTATTATATTAAATCAAATGATTAAACTATTATCTCTTAAAAGTATATCTTTATATATTAAAAAAAACATTTAATTTCTTAACATATATAAATATATAAAAACAAGTATATCTTTATATATTATAAACAATAATATATTTAATTCCTTAATATATATAAATATATAAAAAAAGTATATCTTAACATATATTATTGAAAACATATATCTTAAAAACAATAATAAATTTAATTCCATTATGTATTCCTTAACATATATAAATTTATTATTGAAAAAAAAAAAAAACCTCCCCACCCTACCCTGCAGGCCCCCACCCATCCCTAACCCCCCACCTCCCCCCTAACCCCTACCCAGCCCCCACCCTGCCGCGTCAGAATCTCGACGCCGCCACCGGTGCAGTGGTGGCAGCGTCGATTTGACGCTGCCGCCACTGCAAATCGCGGTGATGGTGGCGTCAAATCGATCGTGGTGGGGGGGGGGGGGGTTTCTGATCTGGTGGTAGGGGTGGGGGGGTTTCTGATCTGGGGGGGGGGGGGGCTGGGGGGATCGGGTTGAGGAAGATGAAGATTTAATTTTTTTTTGTTTTTTGTTTTTTTTTATAATAAAAAATGATATATTTTGAATTTAATCTTTTTTATGTATATATTTGTGAAATATCTATTTTGCCCTCGACCAAAACGAAATATGACGTCATATCATCGATATATGACTTTTTTGCGACGAAAATAAACGTTAGGTATAGTTACGAACTAAATGCAAAGGTTGGGTATAGTTTTGCAACTTTTTAAACGTTGGGTATAATTCCGCAAAAAGGCCTATAGGTTGGGTATAGTTTTGCATTTTTCTCTATATATTATAAATTAAAACTATTTGTTTTGGGATAAACTCCGTTAAAACTATTGTAAGTAGTCTTGCAAAGTGCTCACAAGCCTTACAAAAAGTGCAAATAAATCATCTAATCTAATGAAAATTATGTAAAGTATCCATCTAAAGGACAAAAAAGCAATCACTTGTTGCAAGCGAATAGCTGATCAACGCTTGAGAAGGAAATCACATAAATTTCAATGGTTCGGGGCGAGTTTTCACCTTTTAATAGTTTTGGGGTTCTTAGCGAAATTCCTTATAAGATGTTTAATGGATTTACCCTTAGAATTGGGGTGCGTGCATAAAATTAACTTTAATATGATTTTCCTAAAACATCTAGTGACAGGTGAGGACAAGTTAGTAAATCAAATTCATTTGATACATTACAATTGGATGTATTCAAAGTTTGAAAATTCTTTACCTAATTAACAAGCCGCCTCGTGCCTAGATAGACCATAGATTAGCTCAAATTAAGTTTCTCAACTACTACTTACTATATAATCAATCTCGTGTTAGTTACCCTTAGGTCAGAAGCACAAAACTAGCTTATATCTTTGCTCACTTCGTAGAAAAATAAAATAATTAAGTATGGTGAAGCTAGTAGTACTTACCATTTCAATCATTTCCTTATTGATTTTAAGCATGCCAAAAGCTCATAATGCTCAAAAACAAGAAAAGACATGGTTCCAAAGCCTTTGTATAGGTAAGGAAAAAGTAGCTAGGGTTCATTTCTACGTACAAGACGTCCTAGGTGGTGAGAATCCAACTGTGTATGAGGTTGCCCGAGCCTCCATCACCTCAAATTCCACGACGACGTTCGGACAAGTTCGTGTCGTAGATGATCTACTCACGGCCAAACCCGACTACAATTCGGAGAAATTGGGTCGGGTTCAAGGGCTTATTACTTCGGCGGATTTGGAAATCACGGGTTTGGCTATGAACCTTAACTTCGTTTTCACGGCGGGGGAGTACAACGGAAGCACCATTAGTATCTTGGGAAGGAACCAAATAGGTGATGCTAGTCGGGAGTTGGCGGTGGTTGGTGGGACTGGAATATTCCGTGCGGCGCGTGGTTATGCGATAACCAACACCTATTCGTATGATCCTGTGGCGAATTACGGCGTTCTGGAGTACATGCTTTATGTTACCTATGTTGATGGATCTGACCTGGTTAGTAGGGCAGATGAATGACTAGAGAGAATTATTTTATGTAATTGTATTGCATGAAGAGATAGTGCATGCAATATTAGTTATTACTACAAATATACGTCTGTGATAAATTTACGATCAGAGATCAAAGCCTACAATTTAGAAAAATTATATATTATTTTGACTACTAGTTGTTCTACCTTATCATGTAGCATTTTGTATGAAATAATTTAGTCAAAAATTGTTGAGAAATATTATCTCACATCGCTTAGGTATGGTCTTGGATTAATGTTAATAAAGAGAAGTTTCTCGTCCACTTAACAAGACATTTTAAGTGGAGAATTATGGACTTCAATTTCTATCAAAAATTACTTTGCACCCTCGAATTAGCCCGTTTTATTACTGTGCACCCTAGAAAAAGTCAAAGTCATTTCGCACTACCAAATTATAGTCAATTATGTCCCCCAAAGCATTTTTCAGTCTTTGACCTATTTTTAGAGGGGGTAAAATAGTCAATGATGCAATTAAGTTTGAATTAGTAAAATTGTGACAGGTCGCATGGATCGGGTCATTATTTTGTTGGAACTTTTTTGTATCAATGTTTTCAATATATATATATATATAGTACATAGTTGGTCGGTCTTCCGTGGATGTAACACTAACGACGTGCATTTTTTACCTACTTGTATCTAGATGTGTGTTGCTTTGCAATAGCTAGAGACTTTGCCACATCAGGTCTTAATTCTTTTATGCAATTGTAAGCAAAGCCGCCTTTACAAATTATATTTTATAACACTTGGATACATTTGCGACTTATAAACTTATTCAGTTAAATATTTAAATAAAAAAACTTATGTTTTCCTCCCTCCCTCTTTATCGTGCCGGAGAGAAGTTGGGTCATTTAATTTGAAAAATCAAGTTTTTGCCAAAAAAACATGGAAGCAAGAAGGACCTGCTTCATTGCCTAGCTAACGCGTCCCTTGTTGAAAACTCAAGGAAAGTCTTGATATGACAAAGATGCCCTCAAGCTTACTCTGTAAAAGTACGCTTGGGCTCCAAAGCCAGTTGTACTCAACTAACACTCATTGAAGATTCTATCAACAAAAGAACTTCAACGGGAGATAGTACTCAAATTGTTCCACTAACTCCATTTACGAAAACATGAGGTAGTCCTTCTTTCCAGCTGCTCAGATGTGCGTTGGTTCCGAATCGACAAGTAAAATGCATGGTGTACAAGTTTCAACATTTTAAATTCCTAAGCGATATATCTAGCTATAAATTTATTTAAACTATAATGCTCAAATAATTCTTGTTTTTGGCAAAATAGACAGAATTGGCGAGTGAACTTGTTAAATAAATATAGAAGTCTTGTGATGATTATTTGTTATACATGGAAAAAACAACGCCTGCACAAGTGTCAATATTTGGAAAATTGCACCACGAAGTTATCACAAACTAAGAAGCAAGTTCACATGGCTCACATGGGGACCGAGCTAGTCCTGATATTTTAGTTTAACCTATGCTACATCTATCGTGCTAGCGTAAAAGTTGCAATGTTTTCTGACATATTAATTAACTATGTATTAGATTATTGTTTTTTCATCTTTACTTATTTTTGTTGGAATAGAAAGCGAACATGATAATCCATTTTGATTCAATCCTTATTTCAGTAAAGACCCTTCCTTTACTTTCAATTGTAAATTCTTTTAATTTCATTATAGTTTCTTGCTTTAAAACTCTAGTTTTGAAAATTGGGATTAAAGACAAAGGAGCTTTATTGGAATTATTACTAAATCGAGATGAGTTCTCAACATTTTCATAATATTTTGGCAAAAGGAATTCTTTGGACTAAATATTCTGTCGCGAAATTGACCAAACGATACTATAGAGACAATGGGAAATTAATTAACGCATAATCTATAGAATAGACAAATTACTCGCCCAATAATCTTAGAATAGGTTGGTGCACATCGCCCACATCAAGATTTTCTATGTATTTTTAGTTTGAATTGAGAAAATTATCTTTAGTTGAAACGGTTATTTTTGGATTAAGTTTATACCCACACTTGGCTTTTGCAAGTGATCATCGTCTTTTTGCATTAAGGCCTAGTTTGTAATCACTTTTTGTGCTAATATGTATGTCATTGCATTTTATTGTAACGTACTTGAATGTGTGGAAGAAAATATAATAAGTTCCTTAAAGGTTCATTTTAGTCTTTTAAATTTTTCAAAGTATCATTTCCAACCTCAAAATATGATAAATTAGTCCAAAATTGTTTTCAAATCAATCCAAGATGTTCTTACACAATTTGTGCATCTCGTCGTGCGTCATATATAAGTGATCCGTTCAACTTGAAAAGGCAGGAGAAAGGATAAAAATTTAAAATAAAAAAAAGGAAAGGAAAAATGAAAAAGGAGAGCTCATTATTATGATGTGAGTTTCGCGTTAACAAATATTTGGTTCAGTGCCTTAGTACTTCTTTGCTTCCTTATCTAACATTAACTCAACAAAAAGTCATCAACTATTTAAAGTGAGAAAGAAACAATATTATATCGAGATTATTAATTGTTACACTTGCACACATGAAAAAATTAGTACAAGAGTACAAATGTTGCTCGAATTTTTTCTTAATAAACTTAATTGATCATGGTGGATACACAAATAACTGATTAATTAACATTTTTCTTACATAAGAATATAAAACAGTGCAAGAAGACAAGGTCAATTTAAGCCACCTAATAAATCTCCTCGTTGTTTATCTAGATCTCACACAATGTATGTCATGCTTGTTAGAAACGGTCTTGTAAGAAAAACTATTATCTAAATCCTAATTGGACAAAAGAATTACTATATTAAAATGTTGTGTTATGACCAAATGAAACATAATTTGGATTATACTTAGTCCTAATTAATTAAGATTAAACTTTTGGAATGAGTTATTGAGCAATAAGTTTAATTTCGGGTAAAATCAAAATGAAAAGAGTCGGGCACATATATAGTATAAATTAAAACTATTATTTTCGGGTAAACTCCGTTAAAGCTTTAAATTGTAAGTAGTCTTGCAAAGTGCTCACAAGCCTTACAAAAAGTGCAAATAAATCATCTAATCTAATGAAAAATGTGTAAAGTATCCATCTAAAGGACAAAAATGCAATCACTTGTTGAAAGCGAATAGCTGATCAACGCTTAGAGGAGGAAATCACACAAATTTCAATGGTACGGGGCGAGTTTTCACCTTTTAATAGTTTTGGGGTTCTTAGCGAAATTCCTTATAAGATGTTTAATGGATTTACCCTTAGATTATATTGGTGTGCGTGCATAAAATTATCTTTAATATGATTTTCCTAAAACGTCTAGTGACTGGTGAGGACAAGCTAGTAAATCAAATTCATTTGATACCTTACAATTGGATGTATTCAAAGTTTGAAAATTCTTTACCTAATTAACAAGCCACCTCGTGACTAGATAGACCATAGATTAGCTCAAATTAAGTTTCTCAACTACTACTTACTATATAATCAATCTCATGTTAGTTACCATTAGGTCAGAAGCACAAAAGAAGCTTATATATCTTTGCTCACTTCGTAGAAAAATAAAATAATTAAGTATGGTGAAGCTAGTAGTACTTGCCATTTCAATCATTTCCTTATTGATTTTAAGCATGCCAAAAGCTCATAATGCTCAAAAACAAGAAAATACGTGGTTCCAAAGCCTTTGCATGGGTAAGGAAAAAGTAGCTAGGATTTATTTCTACGTACAAGACGTCCTAGGTGGTGAGAATCCAACTGTGTACGAGGTTGCCCGAGCCTCCATCACCTCAAATTCCGCGACGACGTTTGGACAAGTTCGTGTCGTAGATGATCTACTCACGGCCAAACCCGACTACAATTCGGAGAAATTGGGTCGGGTTCAAGGGCTTATTACTTCGGCGGATTTGGAAATCACGGGTTTGGCTATGAACCTTAACTTTGTTTTCACGGCAGGGGAGTACAACGGAAGCACCATTAGTATCTTGGGAAGGATCCAAATAGGTGATGCTAGTCGAGAGTTGGCGGTGGTTGGTGGGACTGGAATATTCCGTGCGGCGCGTGGTTATGCCATAACCAACACCTATTCGTATGATCCCGTGGCAAATTACGCCGTTCATGAGTACATGCTTTATGTTACCTATGTTGATGGATCCGACCTGGTTAGTAGGGTAGATGAATGACTAGAGAGATTTATTTTATGCAATTGTATTGCATGAAGAGATAGTGCATGCAATATTAGTTATTGCTGCAAATATACTCCAGTGATAAAAGTGATAAAATTACGATCAGAGATCAAAGCCTACAATTTAGAAAAATTATATATTATTTTGACTATTAGTTGTTCTACCTCATCATGTAGCATTTGTATGAAATAATTTAGTTAAAAATTACTTTGCACCTTTGAATTAGCCCGTTTTATTACTTTGCGCCCTAAAAAAGTCAAAGCCATTTCGCACCACCAAATTAAAGTCAATTATGACCCCCAAAGCCTTTTCCCATTTTTGACCTATTTTTAGAGGAGGCAAAATAGTCAATGATGCAATTAAGTTTGAATTAGTAAAAATGTGACAGGTTGCATGGATCGGGTCATTATTTTGTTGGAACTTCTTTGTATCAATGATTTGAATATATAGTACGTAGTTGTCCGGTCTTCCGTATATGTAACACTAACTACATGCATTTTTTACCTACTTGTATCTAGATGTGTGTTGCTTTGCAATAGAGACTTTGCCACATCAGGTCTTAATTCTTTTATGCAATTGTAAGCAAAGCCGCCTTTACAAATTATATTTTATAACACTTGGGATACATTTGCGACTTATAAACTTATTCAGTTAAATATTTAAAAAAGAAAACTTATGTTTTCCTCCCTCCCTCTTTATCGTGCCGGAAAGAAGTTGGGTCATTTAATTTGAAAAATCAGGTTTTTGCCCAAAAAGCATGGAAGCAAGAAGGACCTGCTTCATTGCCTAGCTAACGCATCCCTTGTTGAAAACTCAAGGAAAGTCTTGATATGAGAAAGATGCCCTCAAGCTTACTCTACACTTGGGCTCCAAAGCCAGTTGTACTCAACTAACACTCATTGAAGATTCTATCAACAAAAGAACTTCAACGGGAGATAGTACTCAAATTGTTCCACTAACACCATTTACGAAAACATGAGGTTGTCCTTCTTTCCAGCCGCTCAGATGTGCGTTGGTTCCGAATCGACAAGTAAAATGCATGGTGTACAAGTTTCAACATTTTAAATTTCTAAACGATATATCTAGCTATAAATTTATTTAAACTATAATGCTCAAATAATTCTTGTTTTTGGCAAAATAGACAGAATTGGCGACTGAACTTGTTAAATAAATATAGAAGTCTTGTGATGATTATTTGTTATATATGGAAAAAAAAAAAAAAAAACAACGCCTGCACAAGTGTCAATATTTGGAAAATTGCACCACGAAGTTATCACAAACTAAGAAGCAAGTTCACATGGCTCACATGGGGACCGAGCTAGTCCTGATATTTTAGTTTAACCTATGCTACATTTATCGTGCATGGATCAAAATTTTCGTGCGTTTTCTCGAAAAGTACCGAAAAGTTTCCGTTTTTGACTTCACCGATACGAAATATACATGTAGTTTTCATGATAGTTATAACTACAATTTTACGAATTTTTCCAAACATGCCGAAAAACTCTCGAAATATTACGAAACGTTTCTAATTTTTAGCTAACCGAAACGTATTCCCGGACCGAAATTTTCATCCATGCTATCGTGCTAGCGTAAAAGTTGCAATGTTTTCTGACCTATTAATTAACTATGTATTCGATCAATATTTTTTCATCTTTACTTATTTTTGTTGGAATAGAAACCGAACATGATAATCCATTTTGATTCAATCCTTATTTCAGTAAAGACCCTTCCTTTACTTTCAATTGTAAATTATATTCTTTTAATTTCATTATAATTCTTGCTTTAAAACTCTAGTTTTGAAAATTGGGATTAAAGACAAAGGAGCTTTATTGAAATTATTACTAAATCGAGATGAGCTCTAGTTTTGGCAAAAGGAATTCTTTGGACTAAATATTCTGTCGCGAAATTGACCAAACGATACTATAGAGACAATGGTAAATTAATTAACGCATAATCTATAGAATAGACAAATTACTCGCCCTATAATCTTAGAATAGGTTGGTGCACATCGCCCACATCAAGATTTTCTATGTATTTTTAGTTTGAATTGAGAAAATTATCTTTAGTTGAAACGGTTATTTTTGGATTAAGTTTATACCCACACTTAGCTTTTGCAAGTGATCATCGTCTTTTTGCATTAAGGCCTAGTTTGTTTCCTCGGAAAATGGGGGAAAAAAATAATGAAAATAAGGGAAAACAAAGTTTTCCAGGAAATTCCATAGGGAAAATAAAATATTTTCCTTTCTTTTCCTGTGTTTGGCTCATAATGACTTTTCAGGGAAAATTCTTAAGTTTTTTTGTATTTTCTTACAATCTAACCGTTTAAAATTCATAATTATACTTTATACTTTGAAATATGCACTAAAAACAAAAACAAAAAAAAATTATATTAATTTCGTTAATATTTTTATTTTTGAAGTTCTCCTTGAAACTACTTTATGTAAAATATCAATAACTTGCAGAACTTTATTTCATAGGTACTATGATAATT
This sequence comes from Linaria vulgaris, assembly GCA_948329865.1. Taxonomy (NCBI): domain Eukaryota; kingdom Viridiplantae; phylum Streptophyta; class Magnoliopsida; order Lamiales; family Plantaginaceae; genus Linaria; species Linaria vulgaris. The sequence continues at coordinate 7,292,501 of OX415251.1, forward strand.
ATCTTTAAATATGTGTTTTATATAATATAATTAAAAAAGAAAAACAATTATGCAACGAAAATAAAAATAAAACTGAGATATTCACTCATCTTGTGTAGATGAAGAAGATTGATATGTATAATTAACAAGATACAATTTAGTTTATATAGAGACTAACAAACGAAATTTTTGTTTAAATTGGTGGGAAAACAAAAAATTTTAAATTTTTAGAAGAGATTTGGAAAGTTTTGATGAAATTTTTCCACCTTTTTTTAGGAAGTGAGATAAAATTCTAAAATGGGAGATAAGATTTCACACCCTGGTTTTCCTCTCCTTTCCAAGATTTTCCCTTATTTTCCTCTCTTTTTCAATATTTCATTTCTTTTCCAGGAAAATCTTAAATTACCAAACAGTAGGAAAAAAAGATTTTCCTTCAAAATTTCCCTTTTCCCCTATTTTCCGGGGAAACAAACTAAGCATAAGGGGGTCTTGCATCATTTTAAAAATACATGAGATGATATGTTTTTTTTTTTCACAGACATTAATGCGGCTCTCTTAGGACATTACGGTGTGTTGTGCCAAAAGTTATACACTGATTGTAAAAGATTGGGGCAAGTTATAGCTTTTAAAAGGATAAATAGCACGTTGAAATACAGTAGAATATCAATGAGAGATTTACCCTTGTAATCCACAAAAAAATTACCAAAACCTTATCGATTGGAATAAATTTAAGTATTCAATGATTTGCAAAACACCCTTTATATATATATATATATATATATATATATAACCGATCCCATTTTTATATAGTAGGGCAAAATTACTCCACTATAATTTCCTCGCTTTCACTTCGTAGAGAAATTGAAGTATGGCAAACCTAACAATTCATGCCATTTCAATCCTTTCCTTGTTGATCTTAAGAATGCCACAACCATATAAAGCTCAAGAACAAGAAAATAAAATTTGGTTCCAAAACCTATGCAAAGGTAAGAAAAAAGTAGCGAAGGTACATTTTTACGTGCAACACATACTAGGTGGTGAGAATCCGACAGTGTACGAGGTGGGCCGAGCTTCGATCACCTCCGGTTCTCCGACAACGTTCGGTCAAATCCGAGTCCTCGATGAGCTACTCACGGCCGAACCCGATTACAATTCGGAGAAAATTGGTCGCGTTCAAGGGCTTATTACCTCGGCGGATTTGGGAGTCACGGCTTTTACTATGAACCTTAATTTTGTTTTTACGAGGGGAAGGTACAATGGGAGTACGGTTAGTGTTTTGGGACGGAATCAAATAGATAGTGCTAGTCGCGAGTTGGCGGTGGTTGGTGGCACCGGAATGTTTCGTGCGGCACGTGGTTATGCGATAACCAACACCCATTCGTACGATCTTGTCGCGAACTATGGTGTTTTGGAGTACACGCTTTATGTTATGTATGTAGATGGATCCAACGTGCTCCGTTCAAATGATTATATCGAGATCTATGACGGCGCGCATAGTTTGTAATCACTTTTTGTGCTATTATGTATGTCATTGCATTTTATTGTAACGTACTTGAATGTGTGGAAGAAAATATAATAAGTTCCTTAAAGGTTCATTTAAGTCTTTTAAATTTTTCAAAGTATCATTTCCAACCTCAAAATATGATAAATTAGTCCAAAATTGTTTTCAAATCAATCCAAGATGTTCTTACACAATTTGTGCATCTCGTCGTGCGTCATATATAAGTGATCCGTTCAACTTGAAAAGGCAGGAGAAAGGATAAAAATTTAAAATAAAAAAAAAAGGAAAGGAAAAATGAAAAAGGAGAGCTCATTATTATGATGTGAGTTTCGCGTTAACAAATATTTGGTTCAGTGCCTTAGTACTTCTTTGCTTCCTTATCTAACATTAACTCAACAAAAAGTCATCAACTATTTAAAGTGAGAAAGAAACAATATTATATCGAGATTATTAATTGTTACACTTGCACAAATGAAAAAATTAGTACAAGAGTACAAATGTTGCTCGAATTGTTTCTTAATAAACTTAATTGATCATGGTGGATACACAAATAACTGATTAATTAACATTTTTCTTACATAAGAATATAAAACAGTGCAAGAAGACAAGGTCAATTTAAGCCACCTAATAAATCTCCATCGTTGTTTATCTAAATCTCACACAATGTATGTCATGCTTGTTAGAAACGGTCTTGTAAGAAAAACTATTATCTAAATCCTAATTGGACAAAAGAATTATTATATTAAAATGTTGTGGACAAAAGAATTATTATATTAAAATGTTGTGTTATGACCAAATGAAACATAATTTGGATTATACTTAGTCCTAATTAATTAAGATTAAACTTTTGGAATGAGTTATTGAGCAATAAGTTTAATTTCACACCGACGTTAAGTAAACCTTCTTTCGAATTATTTTACAACATAAGCTATTGTTAGTGGGAAAAGATAAGAGGAAATTAGATTCAGGTTTAGAATGTCAACTTTGGAGGCAAAAATAAAGTCAACTCATGTCATAATATTAATTGCGTGAAACAAATTTAGAGCAACTGCGCATATAATCATTTTTTGCCCTGTTTTGGGACAAGAGTTCTCCCAAAAAATTAAAAATATCCCTTCCCATCCTGCCAACTCAAGATTGCTATTTTATATTATTAAGTAGAAACAGAAAGAACGCTACATGCGTCATAGTATTTCTCTTAAATATTATTTGGGCCACCATAGGCTAATTATATAAAACTACATGCCAATTTCTGTACTCAACTTTCAATCGAGAACGAGAGACATGGAAAAGCAGAGCATAATCTTCATGCTTTGCACGATTGTACTAATCGCTTCGCCGGTGGTAACAGGGCAGGATCAAGGGCCTAAAGCCTTAAAAAGCTGGTATGCAAAGCTTCCACAGATGAAGCAAAGGGTCACTCAACTTCACTTCTACCTACAAGACATAGTAAGTGGCCCTAATCCGACAAATATTCCGGTCGTGATCGCAAATTTCACAACACACTCGCCCACGTTCTTCGGCCTCATTGGCGCAATAGATGATTCTGAGATCATTGGTCGAGCCCAAGGGCTGGTGGTCTCAGCATCTTTGGAGGAGATAAGTTATCATATGACCATCAGTTTAGTGTTCACTGCAGGGGAGTTCAACGGCAGCTCGCTCAGTCTGGTAGGGCACAACCCATTCTTTCACGAGCTTCGTGAATTACCTATCGTTGGGGGTTCAGGTATTTTCCGACTAGCTCGCGGGTCGGCCTTTTAAACACAGTGACATTGAATAGCACTGGGGGCAATGCTGTTGTGGAATATAATGTTGTTGTTTTACATTATTAATCACTTAATGTAAGTCGTATTTGAGTAAAAAAGTGGTAATCTTACACCCGCCGCCAGATAAATTTAAGAGATAATTAATAACCTTCACATGCTTTGAAGTGTGTATGAAAACACTCCCTAAAGATTATATAAACAGAATTTCCTTTACGACATTTGATGATTACAAAGGTGGTACCCAGGCAAGTTTCAGAAACAAAGATTTAAGTTTCTCAAGGTTAATTTTAGAAGTACCTAAACATCAAAGTTAAAGCTAGAGCGAAACTGATGGGTGTGATTTAAGACTGGCCCAATACTTTGTTATTGGGCCGGCCCATAAGCGCATCGAATCGACAGGATTCGATGCGCATTTCTATATTGGTCTGTGGGACCCGCGGGACGTTAGCTATAAATAGCTCGCCCCCTCGTAATCCGGGCACGTTTTGAGAAGACAACCACTTCAGCACAGTCAACATCGAATCAGTATTCATTCGAGACGCATCGGATCGAACAGTCCTCATTCGACACGTGATCAAACAGTGTTTGTTTCGTTCGATACAGCAAAGTACGCATCGAATTCGACACCCTTAAGCACGCATCGAATTCGATACCATCAAGTACAACTTCGAATCAGTGTTAGTTATTCCGCATCGAACGAAGGCATTCGACACGTCAGCATCGAACACAGAGGATTCGATACGTTACATTAATCTTGTAATTAGTTTATTCTACCTAGTAAGCTTGTAATAAGTGTTCCGGACCAAGCCAATCCGATAATAAAGTTGGATAGCATTATTTTGGTTATTTATATCTCATTTTGTATTGTTTTAACGTGTTCTATTACCGTGACAAAATAAGACCAAAATACTGGCGTCGTCTGTGGGAACACTAAATTTTATTAGTTTATTAGGCATCATGACTAGAATTACCCGATCACACAGTAATGCTCTAGAGAGAACTATGGGAGAAGCAGAACAAAATACACCTGAACAGATGACGCAGGATAATGCGGGACCATCAATAATACCCGCGGCAGTACCAACACCACCAAGAAGGGAAAATCAAGGAATTCAAGGTGTGGAGGTACACGGCAATGAAGCAGGTGCAACTGGAGCGACAGCGACGAGTGCTTCGATTCCAGATAATATGAAGAATGAACTATTGGCAATGGTAAAAGCCGCGTTGGCCGAAGTACTGACTCCAGCACCACCCGTTTTGATACCATCTCCTATTGAACATCCAGAAGCATTAAGGAAACAAGGTTCTGTTGCCCGAATATTGAAGGGAAATGAGAAAGAAAAATCCCGGCAAGATGATAGAAAAAGTAGACATGCATCGGAGGGAATGAAAAGTAAGGGAAAATTCAACCGAGATGATCAAGGAAAGAAGTTAGTCTCGGTCGAGGTACAATCAAGAAGACATCTTGAGAGGAGAGAAAGAGAAAATGAGGAAGATCGCGTTACTGAAAGGAGAAGAAGAGAAGATAGGAGACGATTAGAGAGTCATGATTCCAGAAGGGAACATAGTGAGGAAGAAGACCAAAGAGAAGAATTACGAAGGAGGAAAGATAGAGATGACAGAAGACATCCAGAAGGTCATGATTCACGAAACGAGCGTGATAAAATGGCCAGAAATATAGAAAGGCAGGAGAAAGGGAAAGCAACAGTCGAGGCTCAAATGGTTCCAAAGAACAACACTTATAACCGTAGTCCATTTTGTTAAGAGATAGAATCGGAAATCTTGGAACAAAGGGTAAAGATCCCGGAACTGAAAACTTACGATGGTAAGTCTTATCCCCGAGATCATCTTTTTCAATTGGATAGGAAAGTGTTCCTTTTACGGTTTTAAAGACAATATCCAAGCAAGGATATTTGCAACAACTCTGGGAGGGGTAGTTGTGGATTGGTTTAATCGGATTTCTCCTGGACTGATCAAAAGCTACAGCCAATTGAGAAAGATGTTCGAAGATCAATTCTCTAGTCAATCTAGATTAGTTTTGGATCACTCACATCTCTATACAATGAAACAGGAAACTAATGAAAGTATGAAGGACTTTATGAAACGTTTCAATACGGAGCTATTAAGGATTGATAGCCCATCAGGAGAGATGATTGTGAGCATACTTATTCGAGCAACCACTAATACAATGTTAAGCGGGGACCTACTCAGACGTAAGCCCACCACTATCGAATAGATCAATAAAATAGCACAAGAGGTGGTTCATTTTGAGGAAATGATGGAGACTAAAGTACATGTTGTTGCCGCTGTGAAAGATAGAGAAAGAGGCAGAGAAGATCAAAACCTTAACAGCAACAACAACAGGAACAAGAATTAAAAAAGGGAGAGTTCGCCTAGACGGTACACGCCGTTAAATGCTCACATCGTGACAGTCTTTGGGGCAGCAAAGAGGAAATGTTGGTTAAAGAACCCTAAACCAATGAGGGAATCCAGGGCAACGATGTATTCAAGTCAATTCTGCAAGTATCACAATCAGAAGGGTCATGATACTGAAGAATGTATAAATTTGACGGATGAAATTAAACGGTTGGTAAAGGATGGTAAACTCGTGGAATATGTCAAGAAGGTGCAGGAACAAGAAAAAAATTTCAACCGGGAGAGAACTCCATCCCCCAGAAAGTATAAGCAAAGGGTAGTCGATGAACCGCAACTTTTCCAGTATCCTCAGATTGAAGATGGAAATGCCAGGAAAGGAATGATCAATATGATACCAGGAGGACCGGGGGGAGCGGATTCCACTAATCGACGAAGAAGGATCACAAGAATGGTTGAGTCAGATAACTTTGTCAATATGACCAGTATACTGAGAATTGAAGAGATACTGCATGAGGAAATCACTTTCTCCACAACAGATTTAAGGAAGCTGAGCGCACAAGCTATACAGATGTCCAATTTAAATTGCTCTTTGGTAATAACGGTGAATATAGCTAATTATGGAGTCGCCAAGATGCTATTGGACACGGAAGCTCAGTATGTGCTATTCAGTTCTACGTTGGTGAAAATGGGATTAAATAATCAGACACTAGAACCAGTGAGGACATCTCATCACGGATTTGGAGGTCCAGAGATAGTCCCACTAGGAATGCTTAAGCTCCCAACGTCATTGGGTACAACGCCACAAAGAAAGACAATTCTGGAGAACTACGTGACCGTTGACATGCATTTCGCATACAACGGAATCATAGGAAGACCAGCGCTAAATGCTTTCCGAGCTTTACCATCGACTTATCATCAAATGGTGATATTTCCTACCTCAAGCGGTACAGGTGAAGTCATAGCAGACCATATCGAAGGGTGGAGGTGCTATGTAACTTCGCTCCGGACACGGCCACAACAGGAAGAAAATGCAGCAAGGGCTTTGGTTCCTAGGCAAATGGAGCATATTTATTAAAAGATTCCACTTTAATTTAGAAAAATCCTTAGCATTTTGAGTATTTTGAACAATTTATATTCGTTGTAAATGATCATTGAGTTTCTTCATTAATCATTGTAAATGACTTTCTTCTTACATGATATTAATTTATACTAAGCGTTTGGTGGCTTAAGCCATAACTGAACTATGCTATAAGATTTTACGCCTTTTACTTTCCTTAGCTTCGAGCAATATAATGCCCCGTTTAGAATAATTAACATTTTAAGCAAAATACTTACTAATGTATTGAAAAGAATTAGTTAAGCGGAATGGTATCTATCTTTTTATTTTCTAACTATTTTATTTCCCAACAACCCAAATGACTTTTTGTAGTTGACTAGGCATAAGGCCAGTTAGTCTAACAGTTCATCCTCTTATAAGTTAAAAAAATGAGAAACTGTTATTGGAGCTTCAACAGAGGTATGATGAACTCATCTCTCCAGTTGGTTCTTTTGATGTTCGTGGTCGTTACATCAAAAGTTGTGGGAATATCACCGGGTCATAAATATGTTGTTATTATTCAAGGTGATATACCAGCCGAATATGTTACAATCAATTGTTATTCATTTAATGATGATCTTGGCATTCACCTACTCGATTATGGACAACAATTCTCCTTTCACTTTCGTATGAATTTATTTTTGAGTACAAAGTTTTACTGCAACTTCAAGACTTTGTTTCATGGCTCTGGACTTTATGCTGTTTTCGATAAACGCTTAGCAAAAAATTACTGCCATGACCTTTGTCATTGGATCATAACGAGAAATGTGTTGGGGTTGGAAAATTCTTCATTCAACAATACGAATGAATTACAATAGGAGGAGCAACTCTCACACTCGACTATTACAAAAAACCAACCCTCAAATCTCACGTTTGAACTCTACGGAGTTTTTTCTCTATTTTCTCTCGGTGTGTGTTTTGACTGTTTTGTAGATGATAGTTGAACTCCTCTTGAAGCTCTATTTATAGGCACTGAATTTGGAGAAGCCGACAAAGGAACAGTTGGAGCCGTGAAAGGAATAGTTGGAGCCGTGAAAGGAATAGTTTGAGCCGTGAAAGGAATAGTTTGAGCTGTGAAAGGAATAGTTAGAACATGTGGGGGGCTGGTACAACAAATCTCCCCCTCCAGCCCAACTATGTTCGTACACAGACCAAGTTTCTCTCGTATCACTGCCTTCGTTAGCATATCTGCAGGATTCTTGCTTGTGTGAATCTTAATCAGCTTCAATAGTTGTTGCTCCATCACTTCGCGTATCCAGTGATACCGAATGTCGATATGTTTTATACGGGAATGATACATTGCATTCTTGCTCAGGTCTAGAGCACTTTGACTATCGCAGTGAATAATGTACTCATTTTGTATAAAGCCTAGTTCTTGAAGAAAACGCTTTATCCATAATAACTCTTTCCCTGCTTCCGCTACAGCAATGTACTCGGCTTCAGTGGTGGATAAAGCAATGCACTTTTGCAGCTTGGACTGCCACGAAACAGCTCCCCCTGCGTAAGTGAATATGTAACTTGATGTAGATTTTCTACTATCAAGATCTCCTGCCATGTCGGCATATGTGTAACCATTCAGAACTGGCTTTGCTCCCCCGTAACATAAGCATAGATTAGATGTACCTCTCAGGTACCGAAGAATCCACTTGACCGCCTCCCAGTGCTCTTTCCCTGGATTTAATAGATATCTGCTAACAATACCAACTGCATGAGCAATATCTGGCCTAGTACACACCATCGCGTACATCAGACTTCCCACTGCTGAAGAATATAGTATCGCCTCCATTTCTTCTTTCTCCTTCATCGTAGAAGGACAATGTCGCTTGTTTAACTTGAAGTGATTTGCAAGTGGAGTCGAAATAGGCTTTGCTTTACCCATGTTAAACCTTTTTAGAACTCGTTCAACGTAATCTTCTTGAGATAAGTACAACTTTCTCGTTTTTCTGTCCCGCATGATCTTCATACCGAGAATCTGTTGTGCTGCACCCAAGTCTTTCATATCAAAGAACTTGGACAAATCTTTCTTCAAGTTGTTGATTAGCGATGCATCCTGGCCAACTATCAACATATCATCGACATAGAGCAAAAGGATGATAAATTTACCATCAGCGAACTTTTTCAAATAAACACATTGGTCTGCCGCAGTCCTGTTATACTGGTGACTCGCCATGAAAGAGTCAAACTTCTTGTACCACTGCCTCGGAGCTTGCTTTAAACCATACAAACTTTTCTTCAATTTACAAATAAGATGCTCCTTGTCGCGGACTTGAAAACCTTCGGGCTGCTCCATGTATATCTCTTCTTCTAGATCACCATGAAGAAATGCAGTTTTCACGTCCATCTATTCAAGCTCCAGGTCCAAACTGGCAACTAACCGAAGTATAACACGGATTGATGTCATCTTCACCACTGGTGAGAATATCTCGTCAAAGTCAATGCCTTTCTTCTGTTGGAATCCTTTGACGACAAGCCTGGCCTTATATTTCACAATATTTCCACGACCATCTTTCTTGAGTTTGAACACCCATTTATTCTTCAGTGCTCTCTTTCCCTTCGGAAGTTTCACAAGCTCATAAGTTTGATTCTTCTGCAAAGAATTCATTTCTTCTTCCATGGCTTGCCTCCAGCTTTCTTTCTCACTGTGAGATTGAATTTCTTTGAAACTTTCAGGCTCCCCCTCACTCGTAAGAAGGATATATTCTGATGCAGGATACCTTGTTGATGGTATCGGCACACGTCCAGATCGTCGAGGTTCACCATCTTCTTGTAAAGGAGGTGAGAGCTCCCCCTGCTCAGCACCTTCATCCTCGTCAAAATCGTCTACATTATCTTGGACATCCTCATTTTCAATATGAGGTTCTGGTGGTGAAGTAACTTCTTCCGGAGCACTAGTACGTTGTCGAACTGGAGCAGCTGGAGTATGGTCATAGAATTGATTTTCGTAGAAAATCACATCTCTACTGCGGATAACTTTCTTGGATTGTGGATCCCACAATCTGTAACCGAATTCTTGATCACCATAACCAATAAAGATGCATAGAGTTGACTTGAGATCAAGTTTCTGCCTGAGCTCCCTCGACACGTGCAAAAGCCTTGCACCCGAACACTTTTAGGTGAGAATATGAAATATCCTTCCCTGTCCATATCTTCTCTGGAACTTCAAAGTTCAAAGGAACTGACGGTGTCCTATTTATCATATAACAAGCTGTGAGGACTGCTTCGACCCAGTATGCTTTAGGCAGCTTAGCCATACTGAGCATGCAACGAACTTTCTCAATAATGGTGCGATTCATTCGCTCAGCAACACCATTATGTTGTGGGGTCCTCGGCACCGTCTTCTCGTGCCTAATGCCATGTTCAGTGCAATACACTGCAAATTCTCGAGAAGTGTATTCGCCTCCATTGTCTGAGCGAAGGCACTTCAACTTCTTCCCTGTCTGTCTTTCCACCAACGCATGAAATGCTTTAAAGCGATCAAAAACTTGATCTTTTGATCTTAAACAGTAGGCCCATAATTTCCGTGAAGCATCGTCAATAAAGGTCACAAAATATTTGCTACCACCGAGAGATTCTTCTTCTATCGGTCCGGACACATCAGAGTGAACGAGACTCAGTAACTCGGAGCGTTGCTTCCTGGTGGAACTGAAACAAACTCTATGTTGTTTCCCAAACAAACAGTGCTCGCAAGGATCTAGTGCAACATCCTTTGTGAGATTGATAGCATCATTCTTGGCTAGTGTAGCCAAGCCCTTCTCGCTCATATGCCCAAGTCTTTTGTGCCAAAGATTTGGCGACGCCTCTTCTTCAATGGCGTTGAGGCTTAACTCGCACAATTTTGTATGAGTTTTGAATAGCCTTGAGGATAAGAGAACATCCGATGTTGGTTTTCACGTGCACGTCACCAACACCAACTACACTGGAGTAACTGGTGTTACCCATCTTTACGGTACCAAAGTCCCCTGATTTGTATGTAGCAGACAAATCACGATGTGGAGTGGCATGAAATGAAACTGCAGAGTCAATCACCCACTCAGTTTCTTGATTGCCTACATGTAGGCATGTCTCGTCTCCATAAGAAACAAGAGCAATTTCCGATGATACTGTGACAATGGTTTCACTTTCATCCTTGTTGGAGCTTTGGCCAGTTTGGAGTTGATCCCTCAAAAGCTTTCGACAGTCCCTCTTCATATGACCGTAAATTCCACAGTAATTACAGCTTCCGTTGAATCGACTAGAGTTGTCAACAGATTTACCTCTCTCCTGGGATCTACCTCGATCTTGAGATCGTCCACGATTTTGACCTCGACCTCTGCCTCTGCCTCTGCCTCTGCCACGACCTCTTCCTCTACCTCCACCTCTGCCTTTACTTTCCGACACAAGAGCATAAGATTGGTCGGCACTGACTTCTCTTCTTCGGGCTTCTTCGTTAAGTAAAGCATATGTCACCATTTGCATAGATACGTTACCGTCGGGGGCAGAATTACTGAGGGTGACAACAAGAGTCTCCCAATTGTCCGGTAGGGAACTTAGAAGTAGTATTGCTTGTTCCTCATCTTTGAGGTTCCAATCGGCGGCAGCAAGCTGGTTCACGAGGTCCTGAAATTGACTCGTGTGTTCTGGTATAGACGTACCACTACGAAGCTTGTGGTTTACTAAACGTCTCATCAGCAAGGTTTTGTTACGTGTCGTCTTTGCCTGATACATGTTAGCAAGCTTATCCCACAACGTGTGGGCACTCGTTTCCTGTGCGACATGATGGAACATGCTATTGTCAATCCACTGACGAATCTGAGCAACAGTCTTCTTATTCAACTTTTTCCAATCGTCATCACTTGTCTTTTCGGGTTTGACACCTTTATTTTCGATTGGCCCGGCTAAATCCTTCAAATTTATCAAATCCTCCATGCGCGGCTTCCACATGTTGTAATTAGTAGGCGTCAATCGCATCATCGTGTCCGACGTTGAATTTTCCATGTTAAAATTCAACAAGCTTGCTAGTACCCAAATTTAGAGGCTGAATTTGGGGAAACGGAGCGCACGGTTGGATCTGGAACGGTCGAAAACCTTGGAAACCGTTCCGACCTTGTTGAAAACGGATCAAAAATGAGTTGAACCGGGCCGAAACAAGTTGGAAAGAATTGAACCGAATTAAATCCGGTTTTGACAAAGTGTTGACCGCCTGACCGAGTTGACTGGACCACCAAGTTTGACCGGGTCGAAAATGGATCCGGGTATCTTCTTCTTCACCCGGATTTCTCAAATGGGCCGAGTTAACTCGTCGTTAACTCGGTCGGCATGAAACGGAGGTTTCCGGCGATCGAAAAATTCTGAGAAATATATATTCAGAATCCTTCCAACGCGAGCTTCACAACGATAGTAACAAAACGCAATTCCGGAACGGAAAAATTTTGACGTCGAATTGGGTCGTCTTCGATCGTCACTTTCCGGCGATCGAAATAGCTCGAAAACTATATATTCGGAATCGTCAGACCGAGAGCTTCACAACCGTGATAAGAAACCAAGGTTTCGGGACGAAAATTTTCGGACAAAATTTTACAGTGGCTCTTGATACCACTTTGTTGGGGTTGGAAAATTCTTCATTCAACAATACGAATGAATTACAATAGGAGGAGCAACTCTCACACTCGACTATTACAAAAAACCAACCCTCAAATCTCACGTTTGAACTCTATTTTCTCTCGGTGTGTGTTTTGTGTGTTTTGTGGATGATAGTTGAACTGCTCTTGAAGCTCTATTTATAGGCACTGAATTTGGAGAAGCCGTCAAAGGAATAGTTGGAGCCGTGAAAGGAATAGTTAGAACATATGGGGGCTGGTACAACAAAATGGACCATGCGTGCACAAGAATAGGTATGGTGATAAAGGTGAATTGTGGTGCCAAGAATGGAAGAACCATTCACCATCTATAGGGTTATCCATCCCCCAAAACTCTACTTAATTAGCTTATTTCATGTGATTTAATTTGCCTTATTTAGCTTCTTATTTGGATCTCATCATATCGTAACAACTAAGAAGGACATGAAGTGTATTAAGTTTGGCAGCTTGCATTAAATCTCTTTTAGGTCATGTTCTAGGAGGCGATACTCTTCTATTTACATGCATAAAACTTTTTTTCTCGTTTTTGTTCGAACACAAACTATTTTAGCGAGTAAAAACTATGTATGTTCTACATAGGCACTACAAATAACACCTAATATAGTATATTACTACAGGTTGCGTGGTGATTAAACTCGAAAGAAGAAGAATTGTAAGGGAAGAATTATAATTTTTCCAAGGGAATGGGGTGTTTGAGTAAATGATCAAATACCTAATAATTTTGAATTTGTGGACGTTTCATCTCTAAATAAAATATTTTTTATTTTTAAACACATAAATGTCAAATGTGTCCTCTAACTTTGCTTATTTCTTGGTTTTGCCTTGTATGTTTTCGGACCAACAAAAAGACATGTAACTCTATAGAATCAAACTATTTATGTCCACATTAGCCCAAACGAGCTTTTCATTGTCTGGCTTGTGCTAACTTCTATATGTCTGCCTACAAAGATACCAACTAGGATGGAAAATTGCAAAAACGCCCGTTAATATAGCCATAATGCATTTTAGTATGTTATTATGTTCATTTACAAGAATAGCCCGGTATTGTGGACATTTGTGCGATTTTAGTTCTCCGACAATAATATGCTTGAAATTGGCATGGGGCACGTACACCCCTATTTTTTGGAAATTTTTCGCCGGAGGACTAAATGTGGATTTTTGTCCACGATGACTGACTATTTTTGTAAGTGAACACAATAAGGACGAAATGCCAAATGTGACCATAATAAAAGACGGTTTTTTTTATTTTTTCGACAATGGATATGGAATTAAATTTGGACAAGTATGACTTATACATCATGATCTTGTTTGGTCTATAATGAATTGCATGAAATTTACGAACTACGCTATTTGCTTTATATTATAATTAACTAGTATTTTTCTTGATATGATGGTCTTATTCATACAAGATTATATATATATATATATATATATATACAGAATATATAGTCAAACATTTTATGCTAATAAATGTTAAAGGTAAAAGGTGGGAATAACAATGTAATGATTTTACCTATTATATTAGGAATCTTAGTAAACAACACCAATATACCTAGAATGTGTCAATTGAAAATAAGAAAATTCAAATCATTTGTTTTGTACGTTCTTCTTTACACACAAGGTCCAGATATGAATTTTGAAGTGGGTCAAACATTACATAACATTAGCAGGGAATTGCGATAAACGTTTTCTTCAATATAAGAATATGTTCCGTAAAGTTAATGAAAAAGTGGAACGTGTGATTGGTCATGCATCTGGTATTTCACGATTTGGGCACTCTGATCAACAAGAAACAAACTCACGTTTGAGGAAGAAAGCGTTTCAGTGGAAGAGCTCGTCAATGTTATTAAAATTAGATCATGGCTATGAGTTCGAGAAAGTGTCAAACATTTTGCATATTCTTTTCCCGAGTGGTCTAATTTTCTTATGTGTTGAATTTGCTGACTTGTTTGTCATAATATGTTTTATACTCGCCAATAAAAAAGAAATGTCAATTGACAATCATAATTGTCTATGAGTAACTTAATAAGCTAAAAAAATTTAGTCTATTCATGAAAAGAATATGAGTGAAGTAAATGTTGTTGAGCCACGAGGAATCAAATACATCAAAAGGCACATGTGATTGGCTTTGAATAGGTACGAATTTTATGAAGACGAGAGGATAATATTACATAACTGCATATAATATATTACAATTAAGGGAGATTCACAGCTTTTGCTCGAAAAAAATGCAAAAATCAGTTTTTGTTGTGGTTTCATTTGGACTTTCGTCATTTATTGTGTTCACGTGCCATTTTAGACAAAAACAAATTGCTCTAAAATTCACAATGTTCACAATACGAGACATTTCTCGTAAAGAAACACAATAACGGACTAAAAACTAATGTCGCCACAACAAACGATTTTTCAATTTTTTTCACTAGAATGTTGATGAATTAAAGCGTCCTAGGCATATTTTGCAACTTTGTTAAAAAAGAAAAAGAAAAAACACTTAAACATACAGTAACAAAAGTTGGGAATTAAATATTTGGGAAGATCTTTTCTTTAAAGAGAGGGATGATGTTCAAATATCAAGTGTGCAATCATCTCGCATTAAAATAATCGAACAAAGTGGAATTCATGGGAGTTGGATTCTACAAAATAACCGCATCTCCTCCTATAGTCGTTAGATGAGTGTCACGTGCCTCTAATTTTCTTTCCATTTTTATTCTTCACGATTCATTCCATCCGAGATTTTCTCTCCAAACCTCTTGATAAAATTCAGACCAAGATGGAAGCTTATCATCCTAAATTCGAAAAGGAAACAGAAAAATAAGAAATTCAGATTATCGCGGAAAGACACGAATCACCAATCACCGGAAAATTATTTTGCCACCGTTGAATTTTGGATTTTTGGTCGTTGGTTCTTCGATCGTTCCCACAGACGGCAAAATAGTAAATTCCTTTCAAGTTGCAAATTATGGATTGTATTTTCTTTTGAATAAAGTTACCGTACTACCATTGCCAACAACCTCTGTATAAATTATTCTAAGAGAAGTACAGCTTTGAGATCCTAATTTGTATGTTCCAACTTTCTTAGGACTCCACTATTTTATGTTTTGAAATTAAAATTTCATTTTTTGCACCCAAAGTTTATTTGATAGTTCCTAATAGAGAGGTGCACTTATATGGTCTGTGGAAATAAATTTTGCACCAGTTGATGAGTTTTGAATTTCTGGTTGTTTGCTCGTTTATTTGGACTATTTTATCGACGCTTGTTGAACAGATTTATGGGAATGAGAAGTGGTCGTTTGGGTATTGTGAACTTGGGTGGTAGAGTGTTTAGCTGCTGATAGGGGTATTTTAGGATTGGCCCAGCACTGTGGATTGGGCTGACCCATAGCCGTATTGAATTGGCCCAATTCGATACCTTTTAGCGCATCGAATAGTCCTTATTCGATGTGCGCATCGAATCATCTTGGTTCGATGCGTTTTCTACAACTGTATAGGGGTCCCACTGAACGAGGCTTATATATACCCCGTTCTTTTGTCTTCCAAGGCAGATCGAACCCAAGTCCAACTCTTACCACGTCGAATCAGACGATTTGACACGCTTCCCTTGTTCGATGCCCAACAGAATTCGATACCAACAGTACTTTACCAATTTCATATCGAATCAACCCTGTATCGAATCGATACCGTTCGAGGCGCACATCGAACGTTCGCAATTTGATGTGCTAATTTATTTATCTTATTAGGATATTGAAAGCAATATAAGATCTGTAATAGATAGTAGGTGTTTCGGACAAACTTAGTCCGGTTGTTTTATTGGATTAACATTATTTTGGTTATTTATATTCTGATTGTATTCTATTACTGTGTTCTGTTACCGTGACGAAATAAGACCAAAATATTGGCGCCGTCTGTGGGAACACCGTTAATATTGTTTTAGATATAAGCAGCTAGAATGACAAATAAACGGCACATGAATGCGGATGAAATAAGGAAAAATGAGAAGAAGATCAAACAGAGACAGTTCAGAGTAAGGAGCAAATTAAGTCTAAAGAACAGGCGCAAGATAAAGCAGAAAGTCAATTAAGGCAATGGCAAGAATGTGTTACGGGCTAACTGGAGAATATGATTTAGTCTATGTCATTATTAATATGTGTAGTTAAATTAATATTATTTATTCATTGTTATTAGTTATGTTGCACTTATTAAGTTAGTGGAGTAGTGGAGTAGTGTTGTTAGTGGGCATTAGAAGTTACTTTTAATTTCTATTTATATAAGTTCTTGTAAACAAAATATAAAAGAATGAAAAAGTATAATTTTAGTGTTATTAAATATCTTCTCATCTTTATTTCTTGGGAGATCCGTCCTTTCTCGAATTAGGACTCTAACATTGGTGCTTTCATCGATTTGAACTCTATTACCTCTCGTAATGGATTTCCAAACTGAATTGCTTGCAATTTTTGAACGATATGAAACACGGATGGCTAAGTTTTATGAAGAATGGCGAATTAAAACGGAAAATAATTTTTCGCCATTGTCACAACTCCAGCCACAATCCTTGTCTATACCGCTTTCGTCACCAACACCATTACCATTGTCTACATCTCTCCCAACTCCACCATTATCACCTCCTTCCCAACACATGCGCCGACGTGCACGATTCAGGTATAATGTCAAGCAACGTAGGGATTTAAGTTCTATACGGGCAACAAAACCACGCGTCGTCAAGGTTCCTTCTTCACGACTCCGCCCACCCGGCGATGCTTCTTCGTTTCGTTCACCCAAAGATGACTTTGACAAGACGACAATCTCTTTTCTTTCATTTGTGGAGCGCGACGACACATGCTTGCAGTCAACAAAAAATAAAGAAGAGAGTGACATTCTAAGAGCCGGAATAAACATACGACACGTGTGGGAGCGAGGAGAATTTGGGAACCTATGAATGCTGGGTTAGAGAAGTTTGAATCATGTGAATATGTTTAATTGGTTACCTTTCAGCAAAACACACAAAAAAAAGGGAATACTACATTGCAAGTAAATTATTATTGTCCTCAATTCACACATATTGGAGATACGACTCCTTACAAGTTACAACCTTTGGTGGATTGCATACTGGAAGGAAAAGGAAGGATTGGAGGAGATCTATGCATGAGTTGGCAAGCGGATTTGATTAATGCATGTCAATAGGGGAGGAATTTGCAGTTCTCATCATCACTTGTTCTCTCTTACTCTTCGGCCTACAACTAATAACTATTTGCGAATCATCAACATTAGTTTTGGCCTTGAGGACAAGGCCATTTTCAAGGAGGATGGATTGTTACGGGCTAACTGGAGAATATGATTTAGTCTATGTCATTATTAATATGTGTAGTTAAATTAATATTATTTATTCATTGTTATTAGTTATGTTGCACTTATTAAGTTAGTGGAGTAGTGGAGTAGTGTTGTTAGTGGGCATTAGAAGTTACTTTTAATTTCTATTTATATAAGTTCTTGTAAACAAAATATAAAAGAATGAAAAAGTATAATTTTAGTGTTATTAAATATCTTCTCATCTTTATTTCTTGGGAGATCCGTCCTTTCTCGAATTAGGACTCTAACAGAATGTTAGATGGAGCCTTTAGGGGAGTTCAAGATTTTGCAGCTCTTTAAAGAAAGCACGGATAAAATAATAAAGATTGGAGCAGAAATGGATTGGATAATAGAGGCTGCATTGGTAGATTGTCTTCGGTGTAATTCAGATATATTTGCATGGTCCGATTCTGATCTTTTGGGGATAGACTCTAGAATCATAGTACATCGTTTGAATGTAGATAAGAGTGCAAAACCAATACGGCAAAAGAAGCAAAATTTCAGCAAAGAAAAGAATGAAGCCGCAGAAAATGAGGTGCAAGAGCTTTTAGCAGCACGGCATATTTATGCTATAAGATTCTCAGAATGGTTGAGCAATATTGTGTTAGTCTTGAAAAAAGAAGCTACATGGAGAATGTGTGTAGATTATATAGACTTAAACAAGCATTGCCCAAGGGATCCTTTTCCGCTGCCTCGGATAGATCTACTTGTGGATTCCACAGCAGGATGTGCATTGCTAAGCATGATGGATGCGAAAAGTGGTTTTCATCAAATCTTCATGGCAATGCAGGATCAGAGCAAGACAGCATTTGTCACGGATACCGGAGTGTATTGTTATAGGGTAATGTCGTTCGGATTGAAGAATGCGGGAGCAACATTTCAAGGCTGGTAGCTAAAATGTTTTATCATCAAATTGGAAAATCAATGGAAGTGTATATTGACGATATGCTAGTAAAGAGTCTTAAAGTCGAGGAGCATGTGCGACATCTGGATGAGGCTTTCACTATAATGAGAACCTATGGAATGAAGCTAAACCCCAAAAAATGCACTTTTAGGGTAACGGCCGGGAAATTTTTAGGATATGTGGTAAATGAAAGAGGAGTTGAAGCCAACCCTGATAAAATAAAGGTAGTGTTGGATCTACCATCACCAAGAACAGTGAGGGATGTTCAATGTCTGGTGGGCCATCTGACAGCTTTTGGAAGATTTATATCAACTTCTGCAGAAAAGAATCTTCCTTTCTTCAAAGTGATGAAACGGAACAAAGATTTTATTTGGACGCCGGAGTGTGAAGAGGCTTTTATACAAATGAAGAATTATCTTGTAAGCCCGCCGTTGTTAGCTAAACCGGAGGAGAATGAAATGATGTATCTTTATTTGGCGGTATCCACGAACGCAATAAGTACATATTACTCAAGCAAAAAGGAACTCAGCAATTATCAATACATTATGTGAGTAGAGTACTGCAAGGGGCGGAGAGAAACTACTTAGAAATGGAGTTGTTTGCATTAGCAATTGTTGTTATAGCTCGGAAGTTGAAATCGTATTTTCAGTCTCACCCAATTACTGTGGTAACAGACAAACCATTGAAGCAAGTGTTGGCAAAGCCAGAAACCTCTGGTCGATTGGTGAAATGGGCAATTGAACTCAGTGAATTCGGATTGGAATTTAAGCCGCGAGTTGCAATCAAAGCGCAAGCTTTGGCAGATTTCATGGCCGAGACTCTGGGAAACAGTGTAATTGAGACCGCATGCTGTATTTTTTCTATATCAAACCATGTTGTAACCAGCAGGGCAACAACAACGTGGATACTACACACGGATGGATCTGCTACCACTTACGGAGGGGGAATTGAAATACATTTTCTATCCCCGGAGCGAAGGGAATTTGAATTTGCTATTAGCCTGAATTACATGGTAACAAATAACGAAGTCGAGTACGAGGCAATAATTGCCGGTGTCAAAATGGCACTCGGGCTCAACATTGAACATCTGGACGTATTCACTGACTCACTCTTGGTGGCTAATCATTTTTCGAGGAAATATGAGACGCGTGAGGAAACAATGAAGTTGTATGCCGCTCAGGTTAAAGAATTGGCAAAGAACTTCAAATTCTTTGATATAACTCAAATCCCTAGGAACAAAAACACAAAAGCAGATGCGCTTTCTAAATTCGCAAGTTCTTCAGATATTCTGGTGGAAAAGCGAATCACACTTATGGTTGCTGATAAACCTTCGATTGGGATATCAAAATATATTAACACGGAAGCACGGGTGGAGTTTATATTGGCAATACAAGAAGATCCATCCTGGAAGGAGGAAATCATGATTTATCTTCAGTAGGGCATTCTCTCAGCCGATCCAAATGCACAGCGCAGAATGCGTTATAAGGCTTATAGATTCACTATCAGCAATGGAGAATTATATAAAACATCTTTCGAAGGACCATTGTTAAGATGTTTAACTCCTACAGCTGAGTATGTTATGGAAGAGATCCATGCAGGTTGTTGTGGAAATCACTCCGGGGGATGAGCTTTAGCTCAACGAATATTGCGTCAAGGATATTATTGGCCAACTCTACTTAAAGATGCGACAGCTTTCTCTAGGAAATGTAATAGTTGCCAATACCATGCTCGTCTCATTCATAGACCAGCACGCCAGCTACAACCCATCGACGTGGCGTGTCCATTCAATCAGTGGAGAATTGATATTGTGGGCCCATTTCCACCTACCAAAGGACAAAAATGGTACTTAATAGTAGCAGTTGAGTATTACACTAAGTGGGTCGAAGTAGAAGCTATAACGTCAATCACAGAAAAGAATATGATCGAGTTTATCTGGAAATACATCATATGCCGTTTCGGCATCCCGAGGTCTATTGTATGTGATAACGGCACGCAATTCAGCGGAAAGGAGATAAAATCATGGTTCGGAGAATTAAAGATATCACACAATCTGACCTCAGTGTATCATCCACAACCCAATGGTCAAACGGAATCCACTAACAAAACATTGAAGGATTATCTTGAAAGGAGGGTGAGAAGTACAGGAAAAACATGGCCGGAAGAGCTTCAAGGAATATTATGGGCATATACAACGACTCCAAGAACATCTATGGGAGAGACCCCGTTTGTTCTTGTTTATGGAACTGAAGCCGTTTTACCAGCAGAGATAGGTATGCCAACGCGCAGAATTGCTAATTATGATCCAGAGCAATCGGCCTGGTTGAGACAAATGGATCTGGACATGATAGGATCGACAAGAGATGAGGCGTATCAACGTATTGTTGCTTTTAAAGCAGCAATGGCCAAAAGCTATGATAAAAGGGTTCAATTCAGGAATTTTGAAGTAGGATATTTGGTCCTGAGAAGCATTGCAGCAAAACAGCATATCGGAAAGCTTGAACCAAAATGGGAAGGGCCTTTTAGAGTCACACGAGCAAGTTCACGAGGATATTATTATTTGGAGTCTCTAAGAGGAATTCAACAGAAGCGTCCATTGAATGTGCAACATCTCAGGCGTTATTATGCATAAAATTGAATAAATTTCATCAAGTATTATGACACACACACTTCGATCGTTATTAATCCTTTACAAATTATTAATTGCAAATTTTTATCCATCAAATGACGCAGGTAGAACATGGCGGAGGGATAAGAAGGCTCAAAGTGGTCCACCCCCTCATGCCAGAAGGAAGAACATGACGGAGGGATAAGAAGGCCCAAAGTGGTCCACCCCCTCATGCCAGAAGGAAAACATGACGGAGGGATAAGAAGGCCCAAAGTGGTCCACCCCCTCATGCCAGAAGGAAGAACATGACGGAGGGATAAGAATGCCCAAAGTGGTCCACCCCCTCATGCCAGAAGGAAGAACATGAAGGAGGGATAAGAAGGCCCAAAGTGGTCCACCCTCTCATGCCATAAGGAAGAACATGACGGAGGGATAAGAAGGCCCAAAGTGGTCCACCCCCTCATGCCAGAAGGAAGAACATGACGGAGGGATAAGAAGGCCCAAAGTGGTCCACCCACTCATGCTAGAAGCAAGAACTTGACAGTGGGATAAGAAGACTAAATGTGGTCCAATTTCTTATGATCATCATTAACACAATAACAGCCTGATAAAGGCCCAAGTGATCTGATCTCTCAGGTAAAGCATGAATGCCTTAACAATAATAATAATAATAATAATAATAATAATAGCTCAAAATGCTCATATTTGTCATAGCAAGCAAAATCACAATATTAGATATGCATCGTAACATCAAACACCATTATTGAACATCAGATAAATATTGACTCAACAGCAAGCAAATGAATGAAATAACATTCTTTGGAATGCATTAGAAAGAAACACTATGTGAGTAAACGTAAATCAAAGGTTATAATGTCAAACGGTAAAATCATTTTCACTAAAAAGGCAACTGCAAAAGAGTTACAAGACTCTATACAAAACAAAAGGCCTAATATCGACAAAATAATGTAACCTAAATATCAATACTCACTCGATGAATGGGGGGAATCTTAACGAAGGACCACACCCACTGAACGCGCAAAATTGGCACAATTACCATGAATTTGATCCTTTGTAAGAATCAATTCATCAGTTTGTGCCAAATCATCGGGCAAGACGACTTCAACTCTCTCAGTAGTATCGCTGAGCTGATATCTACTTGGAGAAATCAAATTCGGTGCACTAAATGATTGATCGGGCACATTACTGGCCAGCACAGAAACTATGTCACCTCGAGTAGGATACGTTCCACTTGGCAAGACCTTTGTTGGACCAGAAGTCTTAAGTAAGCTTGCCACCTTTTTTCTTTGGCCCGAAGCCGCAGGAGGAATATTTTCAAAACCCGTCATCTTTGGAGGACTCCGAAGAAAAATTGTAGATCTGGAAGTTTTTGGAGGCGATTTCAAATCATCATCGCTCAGACCAAAAGCATCGTGAAGAGCTTTCTTGATATTCTCTGAATTTCTCAAAGGAGCGTTAGGACTTAGGAGTGCATTTCTCTTTTCCTTTATGGGTCAGAGGTGAGCACGATTTCAAAGAGCTTGAGTCGGTCACATTTTGTTTTTTGCAATCGCGCTACATGGCATAAAATGAATCATCAGGCCTCGGAGTATGTAAATCATCATTATCATCATTGTTGGCCTCTGGGATCTCCATTCACGAGTTACGACTTGCATCAATCATGTCCTTGCGAAAACCCTCTCTGACGTACCCAAGGTATCCAGCTTGATCGACACCGAGTTTCATTCCGTATTTCATATCTACAACGCCGCGAAGTAAACTCGAAATATTGAATCCAACGGCGCAAATTGGAAATAGCATTTTCCGCTTCCGCATTCGACGCTTGAAGAGAACAATTCTCACACCATAGGGATTCGTTATCCTTTTTTAGCGCAATAATTTCAGCGCGCAGTGCTTCAGCATTCTCTTCTGATTTCTTAGCCTTCACTTTGGCATCATGTTTGTCGCATGTCACTTTAGACGCTATTGTTTTCGCTTCCCTAGCATGTTTCAGTGCATTTCGGCGACTATAATCCCCGTTACGAATAGTAGCACGTAGATTGTCGACGACAGCATTGTCCTGGCTCTGCACCTCAACCAAACCGCTGTAATCCCTGCATAGCCGATATACTGCTAATATAACAACAGCAAAAAATAGGCGCCCGAAGCGAGCTAAATCCTGGTATCCTAGCCGATTTATTACGGTTTGCCGATCCAGCTGAGGTCATAGACTATGCATTATCTCTCCAGCTTGTTCCTCTCTCAGCCTATATGTGCCCAATGTGGCGCTCAGTGATTCTGAATTCTCATCATTGAGAAAATCGTAATTGACAAGGCTTCCGGGAGGGGCAGGTCTTGGATTTCCTGAAGGTCGAGGTCGCCTCGGGGGAGGCGGCGGTATGTCCTGAGCATCGCGAGCCGATTCTTCCTCCGCTAATTTTCTTTTAGCGGAAGTATACCAGTCCTCATCAACTGAGTGGGAGGAGCTTGCTTCATCTACATTTCGCCTATGCCTGAATGTAGGGTTAGCTGCATTAAACCTGGCCAAATTGGCAGCAATTATTTCGTCTTCTATATTGATATCTTCCATTATTCGGATTTGACGATTAGTCCCAACTTTTATGCGTCCACCAGTAGCGGTTTGTGTCAACACCAATCTCTGTGTAACAACATTCTCGTGGCGTTCAAAATCGCTCACTATGGGCACCCGAGTGCCAGCACTAACACCACCGAGTCTCATGGTAGAATGATCAGTTGGAGGTGAATCAGAGTGGCCTGCACCCCAATTGTTGGAAAGATTTCCAGGGGTCGCGCTCGCAGATTCTCTTCTTGCAAGTTCGCCCGGATTTTCTTCCGAGGCCACACTGGCAGAAGATGGGCCCACGTCTGAGGGC
The DNA here is from genome assembly GCA_948329865.1 of Linaria vulgaris. Taxonomy (NCBI): domain Eukaryota; kingdom Viridiplantae; phylum Streptophyta; class Magnoliopsida; order Lamiales; family Plantaginaceae; genus Linaria; species Linaria vulgaris. The sequence goes on from OX415251.1 coordinate 7,316,580, forward strand.
TTATTTTGCTCGCTCCCTCTCTAAGCATCATAAATGTTCTCGGGTGACATCACAATTTTACTTCGATTTTCAGATTTTGTACGGGCCATGTCAGCCTAGTATTGAATTTTATCTATTTTTTGGATATTAAAAATAAATCAAAAGCGTGTGGAATTCCAACGATTCGATACGGGTCGTGTCGAACAACCTCTGTTCGATGCGGTTCGGAAGCAAACAAAAATCCCTTCTACGAAAAACAACAAAAATGGCAGGCATTTGGACCCTTATATATAGGCCCATGGGCCGCCACCTTCGTGAACGCATCAAATTTTCTTCATTTTTAGCACATCGAATAGTCCTTATTCGATGCGCGCATCGAATCATCTTGTTCGATGCATTTTCTACAGCTGTCTAGGGGTCCCACTGAACGAGGCTTATATATACCCCATTCTTTTGTCTTCCAAGGCAGATCAAACCCAAGTCCAACCCTTACCACATCGAATCAGACGATTCGACACGCCTCCCTTGTTCGATGCCCAACAGAATTCGATACCAACAGTACTTTACCAATTTCATATCGAATCAACCCTGCATCGAATCGATACCGTTCGAGGCGCACATCGAACGTTCGTAATTCGATGTGCTAATTTATTTGTCTTATTAGGATATTGAAAGCAATATAAGATCTGTAATAGATAGTAGGTGTTTCGGACAAAGTTAGTCCAGTTGTTTTATTGGATTAACATTATTTTGGTTATTTATATTCTGATTGTATTGTATTATTGTGTTCTGTTGCCGAATAAGACCAAAATAGCTGCCAACCAATGAAGAATCCAATGTATACTTTCTCAGAAAGCATTTCACTCCGCGAAACATCATCTTGTTTTATATGTGTTAACCCTAAAATATAAAATAAAGGAGATCACTCCTACTCGGAAAAAACAATATGTGGACAATACAATTGTCAAGAGTACTTCCGATGAGATGTACCTATAAGGAAAACCCCTCGGAGGATTGCCTTACCTTTCGGTCACTGACCCGAAAAGGTTTACAAGAGCACCCGAGGAGGAACATAAGCGTCCCTTGGAAAGTCAAACGGTGAATGAAAAGCAGATATCAATACGGCATCGGAAAAAGAGCAAACCCCGATGGACCCTTATGACTCCGATATCCACCAAATGCGCCAAGAGGGACCAAGATGGACTCCGAGTCCTATGAACTTACAAGAAAACTTCCTTGCTGAACACTCCTCGGGAAAGACGGCACTCGGACTCATCCGAGGACCCAATTTTGGAGAAAATCAAGAAATAAATACAAGAACATCCTGTGAATACAGTCCGAGAACTCTGGTGAAGAAATCTCACTTTCAGTAAAGCAAATGCAGCCCTCGGACACAAAATCACAATCCTCGGAAGTTGTACCAAACCCTCGGAGATCACTTTTACACCCGTAGAAATCACTCCTAATTGTTGAAGAAAATACCCGAATCAAGAAGGAGGGATAAAAGCCCTCGGAAGAATAGCTCTATCAAAACAATCTACATCAGAAGCTCTCGGAGAAATCAGAAGACACAAAAGCTAATCCAGTCAGCGCCTAGTAGATAAGAGATAAACATTATCCTAATTTTCACACCTGTATCAATATAACAACGACATCTGTCCTTACCAAAACGCATGCACAATGACACCTGCCCCTACCAAAGTCTATATAAAGGGAGGTGATCAGTAGAAAAAGAACAAGCTGAAAAGGCGGAAACAAGTTAGCTTACTTACTACAAATTAACACTCAAATACGTAGGAGATGAGGAAATGTTCAGTGAATAAAGGAAGGGAATATTCTTGCAATTAATCTTATTAGGTCCATCTATCATTGCCTCTGAATCACGGACAGGGCGTTCGAACCCAAAATAAATATCTTCCGTTAAATAGGGAATAATTCCAAACCCGTTAACAATATGTTTAATCAGCTTATGAAGGGACTTAGTAGAGAGAGGCATGGATTTGTTGTCAAAGAACTGCAATCATTTGTGCGATGAGTTCTTGAGAAGATTGGGTATGTCGAACATTCCTAGTAATCACATTCCGTGTATCTATTTAGTGTGCAGCATACAACGGTTATGTTATCATGTATATTGTTGTGATATTCATGGTTGACGAATTGAGGTTCAGTAATAATGTGCTACTCAGAGATTAGGGTCATGTCGTTAGTTAAAGCATTTAATGTTCCGGGTCTAGTTTATATTATTATATAGTGTAGCTTATATTATTATATATATATATATTTTTATTATATTTAGTTATTATGTTAGTTGTGTAATATTTTAGTTTATAATGATATATTAATTCTTATGTACGGCAGAATAGTTGTTATAGTAGTTACATTTCAATTAGTGTACTAGCGGTAGTGGCTTAGTGGGTGGTTATGTTTATGCTATTATATGTAAGGATTGAACCGTGTACTTGTAATTAAGAAAAATGAAATTAAATTAGTTTTAGTTATTCTGTCTTTCTCATCTTCATTCTTAGGAGTTTTGTTCTCACTCAAAGTAGAACAAACCCGTTAGGATCTTAGATCCTAACAATGGTGCTTTCATCATTGAACTCGCCAAAGCCTCCCAAATTCGTTCAAACACATTCGTTCTCCTCATCATCGACTCCATCCATGACAAATATTCTCCTCATCACAGACGGCACCATTTTGTTAATAGGTTGGATTTTATTCCCTATTTAACGGATTTATTTAGGGTCGGAACGCCCTGCCCGTGATTCAAAAACGATGATTTTATAGAAGACAATGATGCGAGAATATTCTTTCCTTTATTCATTGAACTTCACTCCTCAATTTTATATGATTGTATGTATGTGTCTGAAGTTATCTTTCTTCAATCAATCACCTCCATTTATATAGACTTTGTTAGGGACATGTGTCGTTGTGCATGTGCTTCAGTAAGTACATGTGTTGTAATATGGGTACAGGTGTGAAAATATAAGATAAGGTATATCTTGAGTCTACTAGATGTTGACTAAGCTAATCTTTGCTCTTCCAATGGTTTCGAGGGTCTCCGGGGGGCTGTTTCTTCGAGATGTTAGTTTTCCGAGGGGCATTATATTTGGCGACGACTTGATGGACCAGTTAGTAGCTTCTTCGGGGGGTGTGGTTGCCATGGTAAGGGTTTATTCTGGTGTAGGGACTTCTGTACATGTTTTTCGAGGGGTATTTCCATCTTGGTCTTGGGTTCCGAAGGTTGGGAATGGTCTCCGAGGGGTCTGATTTGATCTTTGGGGTCTTCACTTAATCTCCGAGGGCTTTGATCTGATTTCCGAGGGCTTAACTTGGCCTTCGAGGAGCAGTATTTTAGTGTCCAAGCCCTCGTAGAATGTCTTCCAACGTTTCTTGTGGTTAGACATGACTTTGTTCTTAGATTTGGTCTTCGGAGTGATGTTCTGAGGGCAACTTATGTTGAGGAGTGTTCAGCAAGGAAGCATTCTCACAAGATTATGGGGCTTGGGGTCCGTTGTGGTCCCTCTTGGCACATTGATGGATATCGGAGTCGCGCTGATCCATCGGGGTTTACTCTTTTTCCGATGCCGCATTGCTATCTATTTTTTATTCATCGTTGACTTTCCAAGGGACGCTTAGGTGTCTCCTCGGATGTTCCTTCATGCCGTCTTAGGTCAGTGACCGAGGGGTATAGTAACATTTGAGGGCCTCCTCATTGGGAGTGGGTACATCTCATCGGAGGTACTCGTGACAATAGTATTTTCCATATATTAATTCATATTTTTAGGATTATTGTTCTTCTTAATCTCATATTTATTTTTTAGTGTTAACAACCAGCAAGGGCGGTTTTACCATATACCTTTTTAGCTCTTCGAGGGCTTCTTCGCGCTGGGGGGTCCACTGGAATTCCTTAACGTTTCAGAGTATCTTAAAAAAGGGAAGTCCTTTTTTCTGCCGACTTAGAAACAAATCAGCTTAAGGAGGCCATTCGGCCTGTCAGCTTTTGAACGTCTTTCACGGTCTTCGGAGTGGGCAGTCCCACGATGGCCTCAGCCTTTTTGGGGTTGACTTCTATTCCCTTCTCCGTGACCATGAATCCCAAGAACTTTCCTCATCGGATGTCAAAAGAGCATTTTCTAGGGTTAACCTTCATCCTAAATTTATTTATGATGACCAATGCTTTTCGCAGGTCCTGGGTATGGTCTTCCATTGCATTACTTTTAACTACCGTGTCATCCACATAGACTTCCACTGACTTTCCGATGAGTCCAGCGAACATGAGGCTTACCATTCTTTGGTAAGTTGCGCCAGCATTTTTGAGTCTGAAGGGCATTACTAGGTAGCAGAAAGTGTCTGCGTCGGTGATGAAGCTAGTTTTATCCTGGTCAACTACTGCCATCGGGATTTGGTTGTATCCCTGGTCTCCGTCTAGGGTTGACAACAGTGCGCATCTAGCGGTGGATTCGACTAGTTGATCTATATTGGGCAGAGGATAGCAATCTTTCAGACAGGCTTCATTGAGATTGGTAAAGTCCACACACATCTGCCATCTTCCTCCATGTTTGGGGAATAAAACTACATTAGCCAGCCATTCGGGGTATATGACCTCCCTAATTTGCTTTAGGCTAATGAGTCGTTGTATCTCCGACCGAATAATTTTGTTGCGCTTTGGCCCCATCTTTCTCTTTTTTTGTTGAACTGGTTTAACCCCGGCTTCACATTAAGAAAGTGTTGACATACCTTGTCGCTGATTCTTTCGGGCGGTCCTCCTTCCCAGGTGAAGAGGTGATGAAATTGCTTGAGGATAGAAGTTAGTTGAGCTTCTATCACTGGTTCCATGTTGGTTCCCATCTTAATCACCTTCTCAGGACTTCTTTCTACCAATTCCACCATCTTTAATTCTTCTGCAGGTCGAACCCGTGCCTCTTTAGTTTTGCATTTTTTATTATTCCCGAGGGTGAGTTCATCCTCTTCCAAGGGGATAGCATTCATGTGGCATTCTCTATCCTTAGATTGGCTTCCTCGGACTTCTCTGATACCTGAGAATGTGGGAAATTTTACCTTAAGATGAAGGATAGAAGGGATGGCTTCGAAGGTTCGGATGGATGGCCTTCCACATATAGCATTGTACGTCCGTGACGAGGCCTCCACCACCCAGAATTTGGTGGGTTCCGTTCTTCGAAGGGCTCCCTCTCCCCATGACATCGGAAGGATCACAGTTCCTAGAGTATGGCAATCTTCTCCTGAGAAACCTACTAGGGGGACCTCAGCCATCTCCAACCGTTCTTTCTTCAATCCCATGGCAAGGTAGGTAGGAAAGAATAGGACGTCCATGGAGCTACCCGTGTCAATGAGGATCCGCTGGATTTCACATACATGGATAACGGCTGCAATAACTAAAGGGTCTTCGTGGGGGTAAATTATACATGTTAGGTCCTCGGGTCCGAAGGTGATGCTAGGCAGCTTTGATCCTTGAACAGAGCATACAGGGAGTCCCTGTTCTGCTCATCTTGCTTCTTTCAAATATTTCTTCTTCTTACCCTGGGCGTTATCGAGATATCTGCTCCCTCTATCATATTGATCGTTCGCCTTGATGGGGCGGTATCTTCGTATGAGTCTGGGGGAGGGGGTAAATTCCAACGTCCCGTAGTTCTTTCTCGTGAACTCTATCGACGTTCTGCGGTCCATTCTCGGGACCGACGGCGTTCCGTGGTTCTTTCTCGTGGCCGGTGGCTGGGGGCCGCTTCTTCTTCTTGCTCTCTTCGTGACCTTTTCCATACATTTGTCCTGGGCTCCTCGGGATTATTCTCCTTGAGATAATTCTTCAAGTATCCTACTTCCAGGAGGCGGAGCACTTCCCTGTAGGGTAGTGCACTCATCGGTGGTATGCCCATAGGTTTTATGATATTTGCAATACTTTCCCGTGTTCCTTTCTCTATTGGGAAATTTGGTCAGTGTTGGCCAGTGTAACTCATCGTTACCTCTCATTACGTTGAGCACTTCTTGGGGAGCGATGATCATCGGGGGCAACAGTATCGGCCGAAGGAATTTTTTGACCACACCACCATCGTCTTTGCGCTGGGTGGGTTTACCTTCCTTGCCCTTTTCCTTGGCTTTCGCCTCTCGTTCGGCAAGCTCACAGTGCTCGTTGTCGTCGTGCTCCATGCGCCTTTTCGTTCCTTCCTCTTCCTTCATAAGGATGTAAACTTCTGCCTTCTGCATAAGTTCATTCATGTCCGTGACATGATTTCCCATGAGGTATCGGAAGAAATCCCGTGTTTGAAGTCCATTGCCAATATGTCAGCTAAGATGGTTGGACTGACATTAGGGACATCTAACGCCTCATCTGTGAAACGTTTTATATACCCTCGCAAGGGTTCATCCTTATGTTGTTTGACTGTGAAGAGATGAGTGGTGGATTTGGGATATCGCCGATTGCAAGCAAATTGTCACACGAATAGGTGGGCCAATCGGTCGAAGCTCGTTACGGAGTTAGGGGAAAGGTGGGTAAACCAAGTCTGAGCTCGTCCTCCGAGGGTGACGAGAAACACACGACATAGGACGGACATGGTCTGGGACGGAGGATAGGTCCATTCCGACCAAGTATTGATGGATATGATCATGTGGATCTCTTCCATCTGCGTCCCCGGTGGATAAGGGGACATTGACGGGCCGCATCCCCGAAGGAACTGATGTTAGGGCAATTTCAGGAATAAATTGGGAGGTTTTAAATGTAGGATCCTCCTTAGGGGCCATGGTTTTCTTGATATCGCTCATTTCTTTGCGCAGGCCATCCAGCATCCCCCATAGGGTATGATCATCAATCCTAAGGTATCCCAAGGGACGGGGTATTTCTTCTCCTTGGCCCCTCATCGGAGTTCTTTCGTAATTATCATACTTTTGTGATTCTTGCAGAGGTTAGTGGTGCCAAGAGACAGGAGTAGGGCTCCATCTTGCACGGGGTGCGCCTTCTTCTGAAGGGGGATTTCCCTTTCAGAGGGATTCGGAAGGCCGGTTCCTGAAATTCCCCCATCCTCGTGACGTTCTCCGAGTAGTAGCTTCTCCGAGTCTCTCGAAGACAGATAGGGGGATATTGATGAAATCTTTTGTACCGGATTGGTGGTTCGACAAAGTTTCTTCCGAATCACCTTGGCGGGTCTGAAGACTTTCACTATCGAACAAATCATCAATAATAAACAACGCTTGTTGAACACGCTCAAGGATAGATTATATGGCGTTCCCACAGACAGTGCCATTTTGTTAACAAGTTTGATATTATTACCTAATTAACAGATTTATTTTGGGGTTGAAACGCCCTGCCCGTGGTTCAGAAGCTTGTAAAATTACGAAAATATCCCTCTTTGTATTCACTGAATTTCACTATGAATGCTCTAATACATTGTTGTGTATGTGTTTGGATCTGCCTCTTTCTTCTCAATCTGTCCCTCTTTTTATAGAGGTTTTTTTAGGTACAGGTGTCGTTATGCATGTGTTAAAAATACATGTGTCGTACTGCGTATAGGATAAGGGATATCTCTAAGATATCTATCTATTAGGTGCTGACTAGGACGAGTGTGATCTCTTCCAAGGGCTTCAGGGGTTCCGAGGGGCTGATTCTTCTGATTTCTTTTCTACTAGGGGTTGTATCTTTCAGGAAAACATGATAAGTGGGGCGGTACGCTTGTCCAATGTTGTTGTAGCTTCTGCAGTAGCTAATTATAGGTTGTCTTCTTTGGGGAGGATACACCGATGGGTATGTCTGTTTTCTTTTATTGGTGGCGCATGTTCTGATGGCTCCTTTGCTTCAGTAGGGTAACGTTCTTGTACTTAGGTTTTCGTAACAAGTACTCCGATGGTTTCTGGGTTTTAATAAGACATCGTTCTTCGAGCTCGGCCTTCGTGGTAGGTGCTCTGAGGGATTTTATATCTTGATAGGACATTATTCTTTGTATTCGGTCTTCGTGGCAGGTGTTCCGAGGACCTTTATATCTTGATAGGACATTATTCTTCGTATTCGATCTTCGTGGCAGGTGTTCGAGGACCTTTGGATTATGGAGTGTTCAGTGAGGGGATATTCTCGTATTTTCTGGGACTCGGGGTCCGTTGTGGTCCCTCTTGGCGCATTGATGGATATCAGAGTCACGCGGATCCATCGGGGTTTACTCTTTTTCCGATGTTCCATTGATATTTTTTCTTTATTCATCGTGACTTTCCAAGGGACGCTTAGATGCCTCTTCGGGTGAGGTTTTGTACCGCTCTGGGTTAGTGACACCCGATGGGCCTCCTCATCGGGAGTATGCACTCCTCATCGGAAGTGCATGTGACGATAGTATCGCCCATATATTAATCCCTAGATTTAGGGTTAATGTTTTGCGTAATCTTATATTTATTTTCTAGTGTTAACAGTTAGTGTACTAAAGTTTTAGTGGTGGAAAAAAATACTAGTGAGAATGAACTTATTCAAAAACATTTCGATGGAAAAGCGGAAATACCACCAATATTGGAGAAATTATTATATACATTCGCTGTATGTACAATCGATGGTTGAGATTAAAAGGAGATTCCTAAATTGTAGGAATAACCACCCACCACCCCATTTTCACCGTGTATTCGTAGTGGATGCACATACAGCGACTGCACCAAATAATCTCTCCCAATATTGATTGAAATTGGAAAAATTTATACATCTAATTGAAAGGATCAAAACTAGTCATTAACACTTTAATGGATCGAAATCAAAATGAAAAGAGTCGGGCACATATATAGTATAAATTAAAACTATTATTTTCGGGTAAACTCCGTTAAAACTTTAAATTGTAAGTAGTCTTGCAAAGTGCTCACAAGCCTTACAAAAAGTGCAAATAAATCATCTAATCTAATGAAAAATGTGTAAAGTATCCATCTAAAGGACAAAAATGCAGTCACTTGTTGAAAGCGAATAGCTGATCAACGCTTGAGGAGGAAATCACACAAATTTCAATGGTACGGGGCGAGTTTTCACCTTTTAATAGTTTTGGGGTTCTTAGTGAAATTCCTTATAAGATGTTTAATGGATTTACCCTTAGATTATATTGGTGTGCGTGCATAAAATTAACTTTAATATGATTTTCCTAAAACATCTAGTGACTGGTGAGGACAAGCTAGTAAATCAAATTCATTTGATACCTTACAATTGGATGTATTCAAAGTTTGAAAATTCTTTACCTAATTAACAAGCCGCCTCGTGCCTAGATAGACCATAGATTAGCTCAAATTAAGTTTCTCAACTACTACTTACTATATAATCAATCTCATGTTAGTTACCATTAGGTCAGAAGCACAAAACAAGCTTATATATCTTTGCTCACTTCGTAGAAAAATAAAATAATTAAGTATGGTAAAGCTAGTAGTACTTGCCATTTCAATCATTTCCTTATTGATTTTAAGCATGCCAAAAGCTCATAATGCTCAAAAACAAGAAAAGACGTGGTTCCAAAGCCTTTGCATGGGTAAGGAAAAAGTAGCTAGGGTTCATTTCTACATACAAGACGTCCTAGGTGGTGAGAATCCAACTGTGTACGAGGTTGCCCGAGCCTCCATCACCTCAAATTCCGCGACAACGTTCGGACAAGTTCGTGTCGTAGATGATCTACTCACGGTCAAACCCGACTACAATTCGAAGAAATTGGGTCAGGTTCAAGGGCTTATTACTTCGGCGGATTTGGAAATCACGGGTTTGGCTATGAACCTTAACTTTGTTTTCACGGCAGGGGAGTACAACGGAAGCACCATTAGTATCTTGGGAAGGATCCAAATAGGTGATGCTAGTCGAGAGTTGGCGGTGGTTGGTGGGACTGGAATATTCCGTGCGGCGCGTGGTTATGCCATAACCAACACCTATTCGTATGATCCCGTGGCGAATTACGCCGTTCAGGAGTACATGCTTTATGTTACCTATGTTGATGGATTTGACCTGGTTAGTATGGTAGATGAATGACTAGAGAGAGTTATTTTATGCAATTGTATTGCATGAAGAGATAGTGCATGCAATATTAGTTATTGCTGCAAATATACGTCAGTGATAAAAGTGATAAAATTACGATCAGAGATCAAAGACTACAATTTAGAAAAATTATATATTATTTTGACTATTAGTTGTTCTACCTCATCATGTAGCATTTGTATGAAATAATTTAGTTAAAAATTACTTTGCACCCTTGAATTAGCCTGTTTTATTACTTTGCGCCCTAAAAAATTCAAAGTCATTTCGCACCACCAAATTAGAGTCAATTATGACCCCCAAAGCCTTTTCCCATCTTTGACCTATTTTTAGAGGAGGCAAAATAGTCAATGATGCAATTAAGTTTGAATTAGAAAAAATGTGACAGGTTGCATGGATCGGGTCATTATTTTGTTGGAACTTCTTTGTATCAATGTTTTGAATATATAGTACGTAGTTCGCCGGTCTTCCGTGGATGTAACACTAACTACATGCATTTTTTACCTACTTGTATCTAGATGTGTGTTGCTTTGCAATAGAGACTTGGCCACATAAGGTCTTAATTCTTTTATGCAATTGTAAGCAAAGCCGCCTTTACAAATTATATTTTATAACCCTTGGGATACATTTGCGACTTATAAACTTATTCAGTTAAATATTTTAAAAAAAGAAAACTTATGTTTTCCTCCCTCCCTCTTTATCGTGCCGGAGAGAAGTTGGGTCATTTAATTTAAAAAATCAGGTTTTTGCCCAAAAAACATGGAAGCAAGAAGGACCTGCTTCATTGCCTAGCTAAAGCGTCCCTTGTTGAAAACTCAATGAAAGTCTTGATATGAGAAAGATGCCCTCAAGCTTTCTCTGTAAAAGTACGGTTGGGCTCCAAAGCCAGTTGTACTCAACTAACAATCACTGAAGATTCTATCAACAAAAGAACTTCAACGGGAGATAGTACTCAAATTGTTCCACTAACTCCATTTACGAAAACATGAGGTTGTCCTTCTTTCCAGCCGCTCAGATGTGCGTTGGTTCCGAATCGACAAGTAAAATGCATGGTGTACAAGTTTCAACATTTTAAATTCCTAAGCGATATATCTAGCTATAAATTTATTTAAACTATAATACTCAAATAATTCTTTTTTGGCAAAATAGACAGAATTGGCGACTGAACTTGTTAAATAAATATAGAAGTCTTGTGATGATTATTTGTTATATATGGAAAAAACAACGCCTGCACAAGTGTCAATATTTGGAAAATTGCACCACGAAGTTATCACAAACTAATTAAGAAGCAGCAAGTTCACATGGCTCACATCGGGACCGAGCTAGTCCTGATATTTTAGTTTAACCTATGCTACATCTATCGTGCTAGCGTAAAAGTTGCAATGTTTTCTGACCTATTAATTAACTATGTATTCGATCATTGTTTTTTCATCTTTGCTTATTTTTGTTGGAATAGAAAGCGAACATGATAATCCATTTTGATTCAATCACTACAAGAGATTGGGCCTTTACTGTCGGGTCCGTCAATTTGGGCCGACGGTAAAGGCCCAATTATTACCGTCGGGCCCAATCCCAACGGTAATGGGTTATACCGTCGGCTTTGGGCCGACGGTACAAATGGGCTGGCTTTACCGTTGGCCCAAATCCGACGGTAAAGCCCATTCCCGTCGGGTTTGGGTCGACGGGAATGGCCCATTTAATAAAAATAAATAAAAAAAAAAAAAAATTTGATGTTGGCAGCCTTTTCTTTTAAAAAAAAAAAATAATAATAATAAAATTAAAAAATGATGTCGACCACATTTTTTTAATAAAAAAAAATACAAAAATGATGTCGGCAGGTTTTTTAATTAAAAAAAAAATTTATTTAGCAATACCGTCGGCTTTGGGCCGACTGTATTGCCCATGGGGCCCGGTCAACAGTATTGTTGACCGGGTGAAAATAATTAAAAAAAAATTAAAACTCTATAAATATCGAGCTTCTCTTCTCATTTTCAATATCCAACTATTCGACTCTCACTCTCGATAACAATCCTTTCCTTTCTCTCATATTCGATAATTTTTTTTTTCGTCGGGAAAATTCGTTTATTTCCGTTATGAATAACGAAAATAACCGTAACGTTGCCGACAAAGGTAAAGGAAAACTCGTCAAATCCAAATCCAAAAAACTTCCAAAATATATTTCGAATACAAACTTGTTCAAAAATATTAAGGCTCTCACAAATATTTTGGGCCATAAATCTCATCAAGATGTAGCAACCTCAGATCCTAACGAGGTTATGCAGCCGATAGAGGATACTATGCAACCAACAAGGGAGACTGGGGTTGTCCCCGCTGCACATCAACAGGGGCCTACCCGTAATCAGCCCCCTTTGCCGACGGCACTACCACAGGAGCCCACTTCAACCCAAAACTGGGCCTCGCCTCCGGGCCGAGTTCGTGACCAAGTCTCGGTCCCGCCGCCGTCAATGACTCCTGTAGCTCCGACATTTCCGCTCGCCCTGATGGACGAAATTCCAGATGACAACGTCGGGGGAGGTTCGACGTCGGAAGGCTCCCCGGTTTCTGGTGGCTCAGCAAGTGGTTCTACTACGCCGGTTGTTGTTAGGGGACGGGGAAAGGGCCGAGCTGCGACTGATGACGAGGCTAAGAGGCCCCTAATTGGCGTTACCGAAGACTGTGTTTTCGATCCATCTTTATCCTACGGTAAAAGATATTATACTATTGCGGAAGAGATTACTCATACAATCGGCTTCATAATAAGGCATCATGTGGAAGAACCAGCTATCTATTACTCCTGTTTATCCAACGATCAGAAACAAAAATTTCTGAACCATTTTGGGGTAAAATTTCTGAACCATTTAGCTTATGTTAATATTTGTGTATATTATTGTTTTTTCCCTTACACTTATATGATATTATAATTTGAAGAGGGTATTCCAATACTCGGATGAAATAAAGCCAATGGTTCGTGAGGCATTCGACCGGGTGGCACAAGACATCTATAGAAACTCCATCTATGTTGTAAAAAAGACGTACAAGCAACGTGACAAGAAGCCAGCCTGGTACAAGAAGTCTTGGCTACCTACAGGTAAAGAACAATTTTCCGTTAATCACTGGCAACGGGATAAGACGATAGAACTCGCGAAAAAGGCAAAAGAAAATCGAGAGGCCCTGAAAACAAATAGTGCAGACGGCAAGGGTTCGTTAGCCACACACCACGGTGGATCTGTCAGCACACAACAAAGGAGCCTAAAGTCGGTACGATACGTTACGATTTGCTTTCGTTATGAATATACTTTATTATGTTACCTTTATCATTAATTAATATTGCTTTGAAACAAATGTTGTTATAGCTTGAAAGCCCTTACCGCTTCGATCTACAGTGGGTGGTCGACCACACAGTGAGGACTCCCGATGAAAAAATAATCAGATGGAACCCATCGAGCGCACAAGGTTATCATGTAAGTTATTAAAACGTTGTATATTATTTTTGGGAAATATGTATATTGTTTATTGATTTACTTTAAAAACTGTAGGCTCGTTACACGCAAGGACTCTATGTTAAATATGAGGTCGAAGAACGCTTTCCCTTTGAGTGTGACCAAGCGATCTCGGCAAAGGCAGATCTCGGCGGTCAACACGGGAGGCAACGTGACAAGCCTAAGCACAACAAGATGTCAGATTCAGGGAGGACGACGGCAAAGAAGACTAACCCTGGCGACGAGAGAAGAATTAGGCAAGCCGTGCAAAATGTTCATTCACAATACGAGGAAAAACATACTCAACAGGAGGATCGCATAGCGTCACTGGAGCAAAAAATCCATCATGATGAGGAGGAGAGGAGACGGGAAAGAGAGGAATCACAACGTAATTTTAACAGGTGTCCTCAATATAACAACCTTCCCAATAATTACCCCAACAACAATCCCAGCCAGTTTTGGAATCAAAACCAAACACAACAGGGCCAAACCGCTCCGTGGAATCAAGGCTTTCATTCTTACAACCAGTCGATCCAAGGCTATGATTCTTATAATCAGGGTACACCTATGTCGTGGAACCAACAACACGATCAGGGTGGACCTTCATCGTGGGAACAAGTCATTCCACCTACTGGTTCGTGGGGCCAGAAACAGCGTCAACCCGAGCCGCAGCCGGAAACTTTCCCGTTATGGTCAGATGAATATCAACCACCAAGTTCGTGGCACGATCAATGTTATAATCAAAGTGCTCCTGGACGTGCTAGTTATAGTGGGGCTCGTCCAAATGCTTCGTGGCAAAATAGTAGTTGGACCGAACGTCCAAATGATCCACGACGTGCTAGTGTTAGCGACGCTTCTCCGAGTTTTGCAAGGGGTTATCAAGTCGAACCCATAATTGATCTAAACAATTTGGAGTTACCAACTGAAGACTACACTAATCAAGCTTGGAACAGTGACGTGAATAGAGAATACGGTGGTCCATCTTGGATATGATAGCCGGGGTCGCATGTGTGTGTAATTTTCGAGTATGAGTGTTTAAATTTCGAGTATGTGTGTTTAATTTTCGTGTATGAGTGTTTAAATTTCTAGTATGTGTGTTCAATTTTCGCGTATGAGTGTTTAAATTACGAGTATGAGTGTTTGAATTACGATTTTGCGTGTTTAATATCCGAGTTTGTCTTATACTCGAAATCTAACATTAATTTAAAATTAAATAACATTGATTTAAACTCGAAAACTAACATTAATTTAAAATAACATTGATTTAAACTCAAAAACTAACATTAATTTAAAATAACATTGATTTAAACTCGAAAACTAACATTAATTTAAAATAACATTGATTTAAACTCGAAAACTAACATTAATTTAAAATAACATTGATTTAAACTCAAAAACTAACATTAATTTAAAATTAAATAACATTGATTTAAACATAAATAAAACTAATCGTCAACTTGAATCCCATCACGTCGTGCCTAAATTCATGTCCCACTGGTAAGAAACAACGATGACATCCCCACCACGTTGCTTTCCTACCGTACTGCAAAGGGAACGCCTTCGTGTTCTCCATGCAATAAGGGCACGATAACTTTCCATGTGTGCTCCACTGAGACAACATTCCGTAGGCGGGGAAATCACTAATAGTCCACATCAATGCAGCCCTCAACTGAAAATTCTGCTCCCTGAATCTGTCGTAAGTACGAACGCCGTCATGCCACAAAACCTTCAACTCGTCAATCAGAGGGCGTAGCAAAACGTTAATGTTTTGTCCTGGACTACTCGGCCCTGATATGATAAGACTCAAGAAAATAAACTCCCCTCGCATGCAAAGATCTGGAGGAAGGTTATAGGGAGTCATGAACACGGGCCAACAAGAATATTGTTTCCCGAAGTTTCCGAACGGAGTGAAACCGTCTGTGCATAGACCAAGGCGGATGTTCCGTGGCTCTGCTGCGAATTGCGGATGTTTCTTGTCGAAATCTTGTCACGCTTCGCCTGCTGCAGGGTGGATCATTACATCGTCCGACGACTTAC
Source organism: Linaria vulgaris (assembly GCA_948329865.1). Taxonomy (NCBI): domain Eukaryota; kingdom Viridiplantae; phylum Streptophyta; class Magnoliopsida; order Lamiales; family Plantaginaceae; genus Linaria; species Linaria vulgaris. Next base: position 7,332,054 of record OX415251.1, read on the forward strand.
AATTTAAGTGCCACGTCATGTGTTCAGCAGTTGATTTAGTCATGAAGAGTCGTTTAAGACGTGGGGCCAAAGGGAAGTACCATAACTTTTTCCTTGGCACTGGATTCTTTCTACCTATAGTTTCATACCTATACTCCCCACATTCAGGACAAACCAAGTAATCGGAAGATGCGAATTCTCCGTAGAACAAGAAACAATTATTAAAACACACGTCGATTGTTTCGTATCCCAACCCCAAACACCTCATCATCTTCTCGGCAGCGTGCATATCCTCTGGCAGTAAGAGTTGATCCTATGGGTACAAAAGATCGCGGTGCAAGTTGTACATCTGATTGCACCCGGATTGATTGTAGTTATTCTCAATCTTGGCTGTAAAAAACTCGGACACCCACTGCAAAACAGATTTCTTGCTTGGTCCCTTCAGCTTGAGTTCTGACATTTGGAGCAAATTTAAAAAATCTTTTGCATCGGCGTTAGGCTCCTCACCGTTAACGTCGAATTGTGCCCGAAAAGTGTCGTCAACTAGATTTTCAAACAGAATCTCGTCCTGAACAACTTCGGGGTCGTTTCTAACTTCGTGCCTCGACGATGACGCCCCTTGGCTATTATGCGCGACAAAATTTTCCCCATGGAATATCCATAAACGGTACCCTTCTACAAAACCCCATCGATAAAGGTGAGCTGCCACTTTGCCAGGGTCCAAGTATTTCCTATTGCTGCATTTTCTACATGGACATCTAGGATTTCGATCACCGTCTAGATAACGCTCTTGATCTAACGCAAACGCCAAAAACTGGTATACACCTTCCCCGAACGTTTTATTCACTCGACCCGTCTCACTCAAACGATCATACATCTAATCTCTATCTCCGTTTGGATTCATTATATATTGTCTATAAATTTTTTAAATTATAACGATTAGCACAACGACGTCTCTACATTTAGGGGTTACGAACAATATTTATAATCGTACGACTAGAACAAAAAATAAGAGCTCGAAACTATACACGTACCTCTTGTAGCACGTAAAAAAATTCTGAAACTGCTCCTTCGATCTATGGCACCGGTCTCCAAGATGACTCGTACATTTACCCTAAGTCGCAAATAAAAAGAAAGATAAATTAGATAAACATAATTAACGTACGCTTATAAAAAAATAATTATTACGTAAAAATTAAAATGAGTACGTTTACGAACCTTATTTTGAAACTGAATGAATTGTGAGACTAACTCGTTCGAATTATATATAGGCCTTAGGAAAGGGAGGGGGTGTTGCCACGTCAGCGATCCGTGTGAATTATCACACGGATCGCTGACGTGGCACGCCCCACCCCTTTTTTGTTTTTTTAATTTAACCCCTACTCCTCCTAAATATCTATAAATACCCCTTATTCTACCCACTTAATTCATTCATTCTTCCCATTCTCCAAAAACTATCTACTTTCTCTTCCAAGAATTCTTAATAACTAACAAAAATTTATCCATATTCACAAACTTATAATTAGAGTTTATTATTTGTTTTATTATTTTATTTCTACTTATGTTTTATTCATTATCTAACTAATAATAACTATAAAAAACTTATATTATCAAGAATTTATTTTAAATACAAAACTTTATTTATTATAATAAAACTAATAATAACGCTTGAAAATGTGAATGTTATTATTTAAATCGAATTCTTTTAAATTAAATCGACAAATAAACATAAAATTAATTATTTTAAATCGTTTTTTTTTTTAAATCGCCAAAATCCTTTATTATAATGATTTTAAATCGATTTATTTTAAATAAATCGGCAAAAAACTATAAATTTATTAATTTAAATCAATTTTTAATTAATTAATAAATTTTTTTAAAAATATTTTAAATGCATTCCCGTCGGCTTTTAGCCGACGGGAAAAAGAGTAATACCGTCGGCTTTAAGCCGACTGTACAGCGCAAACGGTTTCCCGTTGGTTAAAAGCCGACAGGAAAACACATTTCCGTCGGTAAAAGTCCGACGGAAAAGCTCTTTACCGACGAGTTTTTTTTCGTCGGCTTTTACCGACGGCTTTTGCCGACGGAAATGGGTATTTCCGTCGGCAAGCCGTCGGTAAAGGCTATTGCTCTTGTAGTGAATCCTTATTTCAGTAAAGACCCTTCCTTTACTTTCTATTGTAAATTCTTTTAATTTCATTATAGTTCTTGCTTTAAAACTCTAGTTTTGAAAATTGGGATTAAAGACAAAGGAGCTTTATTGAAATTATTACTAAATCGAGATGAGCTCTAGTTTTGGCAAAAGGAATTCTTTGGACTAAATATTCTCTGTCGCGAAATTGACCAAACGATACTATAGAGACAATGGTAAATTAATTAACGCATAATCTATATAATAGACAAATTATTCGCCCTATAATCTTAGAATAGGTTGGTGCACATCGCCCACATCAAGATTTTCTATGTATTTTTAGTTTGAATTGAGAAAATTATATTTAGTTGAAACGATTATTTTTGGATTAAGTTTATACCCACAGTTAGCTTTTGCAAGTGATCAGCATCTTTTTGCATTAAGGGGGTCTTGCATCATTTTAAAAATACATGAGATGATGTTTCTTTTTTTTTTTTACAGACATTAATGCGGCTCTCTTAGGACATTACGGTGTGTTGTGCCAAAAGTTATACACTGATTGTAAAAGATTGGGGCAAGTTATAGCTTTTAAAAGGATAAATAGCACGTTGAAATACAGTAGAATATCAATGAGAGATTTACCCTTGTAATCCACAAAAAAATTACCAAAACCTTATCGATTGGAATAAATTTAAGTATTCAATGATTTGCACAACACCTTATATATATATATATATATATAACCGATCCCATTTTTATATAGCAGGGCAAAATTACTCCACTATAATTTCCTCGCTTTCACTTCGTAGAAAAATTGAAGTATGGCAAACCTAACAATTCATGCCATTTCAATCCTTTCCTTGTTGATCTTAAGAATGCCACAACCATATAAAGCTCAAGAACAAGAAAATAAAATTTGGTTCCAAAACCTATGCAAAGGTAAGAAAAAAGTAGCGAAGGTACATTTTTACGTGCAACACATACTAGGTGGTGAGAATCCGACAGTGTACGAGGTGGGCCGAGCTTCGATCACCTCCGGTTCTCCGACAACGTTCGGTCAAATACGAGTCCTCGATGAGCTACTCACGGCCGAACCCGATTACAATTCGGAGAAAATTGGTCGCGTTCAAGGGCTTGTTACCTCGGCAGATTTGGGAGTCACGGCTGTTGTGCCATAATTTGGTAATGACACATGGCAAGCTTACAAGTCGCCAACGCATGGCATTAGAAGTTTCTGCCACCGAAAATGTTCTAAGTGATTGAACACTTGAATACTGACAAGGTTACACGGTTGCACGCTAGCGAGGTAACAAGATAACAAAGTCGCAAGCTAGCATGGTAGCAAGATAATACGGTTGCATACTAGCAAGGTTGCACGCCGTAACAAGGTTGAATTCGTAGTAGCACAAGTGCATACTAGCAAGGTAACACGACTGCATGCTAGCAAGGTAGCAAGGTTGCACGCTTGCACTTGGACCAGGCCCCTAAGATGGGCCCAAGCCCATCTTAGGCCCGTGAGATATCTATAAATACCTCATCCTCTGAAGGCAAATAGACAATTTCACATCTGACTCTCTCTCTCTAAGTCAGAGCTTTCTCTCTCTAAGTCAGAGCTTTCTCTCTCTAGACTTTGAGAGCTCAAATTCCGTCTGACCCGCTCGGTCCGACGACGTCTTATGCGACATGGTCCATCAAGCTCTCGTGGACGCACAATCCAGTACGGATTGGAGGCCCATCTGACTCGCTTTGGCCCAACAAGCTTCAAGCCCAACACAAGGCACACCTGTTCAGCACGGCCCAACAAGCCTCGAGCCCAACATAAGGCATACCCGTTCAGCACGGTCCAATAGCCCAACGCGCAACAATGGCTATCACGGAGAAACAATGAACTACGTCCGACTTGATTCCCTATACGGGATACGTAGGCAGCTTGGCCCAGCCCAAGTTCAGTCCGAAATCAACAAACTCCAAGTTCACCCAGGTATGGACTCTTCGTGTTTTTCAGTGCAGGTTTCTCGAACTCAAAGCTAACCCAACACCAGTACGGAGCTTGGGTTAGTCTGACGTGGAGTGCTTAGTCAGCAGACGAAATCACCCCGCATCAGTGGCGCCGTCTGTGGGAAACCACTCAATGCACTGTAGAAGAAACACATGCACCATTACAAGGTATACGAAAGCAACTGAGAGAATTAACACCGCTACTCAGCAACGAGAAGAACCTTCTACTAGAGCTACTAGGAGAGTTGATGCAACGATCCGAATGCAGCAACATGCACCCGCGACAAGTTAACAATCGCAGCAAGACCACTTCAGGACTTGCTATCGCCAAAGCATGTGGCTCAACCCATTCAAGCTTTGCAAGCCTCTAAGAGCACCACGAACTCAAGACATGTACAACCTCTTCATTGACGAACAACTTTGAGACGATCTTCCTCGCATCAATGAACAGAAGCACACACGACGTCCTTGCACGATCTCTTCATTGGCGAATAACTTTGGAACGATCCTGACGGAGCAACGTGCACCCGCGACAAGTCGGCAAATGCATCGGCACCACTTTAGGATTTGCAACCACTACAACATGAAGCTCTGTGGAAAAACACTAAGTGCACTGTAGAAGAAACACATGTGTTCGTTACCATGGCAAGGTCTTCAAGAGTAATTGAGAGCACCAACGCCAATACGACTACTCAACAGTAAGAGGAACCTTCGACGAGAGCTTCTGAGAGAGTTGCAACAACTGGATGAAGCTTAGGTGATTGCGACGGAGATCGACAATCAGACTCCACCCATGACAAATCAACAACCGTAGGCGATCAACTACAAAATCGCAGCATGTGGCTCAACTCATTCAAGCTGCAATCCACTCTTGGAGGTGCGTACCTTTTATTCGAGTCGCACCGATTGTGCTACTTGCAGTTCCAACAAGAGTATGGGCGTTCCCAGAATCAATCTAGACCAGATCTGCCAGCATCGTCGATCTTCTAGACCTGATGGAGCACATTCGTGTTCACCGCTCCTCACATATTATGGACTATCAATATATCTCATCAAAATTTGTGAATAAACTAGCAAAGTTTTCACAACAACTTAACTACATGCTAGAGATCAAACATGGCACTTCCATTAAAAGAAGAAAATATAAGGCTTTATTAGTCAACTAAGCCTTTGTGGAGCATCTCATTCAATGTCTCAACTCCATGCTAGAGTTAGTACCTTGTTAAAGCTTCAGCAAGGCCGTGCTAGCCAAGAAAGCCTTTGTGGAGCATCTCATTCAACGTCTTAACTCCATGCTAGAGTTAGTACCTTGGTTGTGCCAGCCAAGGAAGCGTTTGGTAGAGCATCTCATTCAACGTTCCAATTCCATGCTAGAGTTAGTACCTTGTGAAAGCTATAACAAGGATCTGCTAGCCAAGGGAGCCTTTTTTATGAAGGATCTAATTCAAAATAACAAAACCGCAACACTTTCTTCAACAAGCCTTCTCGGGCGAACTGATTTTTGCACACGAACAGCAGCACCGCCTAAACTCCTTGCATGCTTCGCCTGAATTCTTTGCATGAACAGCAGCTTCGCCCGGGACTTCTTACATGAACAGCAGCCTTCGTGATCTTCTCAGGTCGACGAACAGCTATACGAGGACTCCTCGCGCCAACGTTGCAGCAAGCCCACCTCGTTGCGCCAACAAACAGCAGTCGCGTGATCTCCTTGTGTCGATAAACAGCAGCTGCGCAATCTCCTTGCGTCGACGAACAGCAGCAAGCCTAACCTCCTTGTGCTAACGAGCAGCTTTGCAACTACCTCCCTTGCACCAACGAACAGCAGTTCCGCAGGAACTCCTCTCACGAACAGCAGTCTGCACGATCTCCTTGGGTCGAAGAACAACTATATCCTACTCCCCGCACCAACGTTGCAGCAAACCCGCCATAATTCTTTGCACGAACAACAGCATCGTCGGAACTCCTCGCGCCGATGAACAGCAGCACGCATGAACTCCTCCCGGTGATGAATGGCAGCACGTCGGAACTCCTCCCATCGACGAACAAGAGCGAACTCCCAGCGCCGGCGAACTCCTAGCAGCCGTGGCGAATGTCGGACTGATCGGCTTGCTAAAATTCCTCTCCTCCGATCTCCTTTGTCGTTGAACGCACGAGCAGATCCACAACCAAACTGAACGGAATCCGGACGAATTCCCTCCATGAATGACCAGATCCACCTCCGAATTGGTCCAACACCAGCGAACTGTAGCTTCCCGATCTCTCTCGCTCGGCCGATATCTTCCTCCATGTCGCACGATCTCTTTCTCTCTAATGGAGATAATGTGAAACGGCTGGTTTTAAAAAAGAAGAAGGTGCAACGGTTATTTGCGAAACAACCCCCAAAGACCTAACTTATGGTAGAGAAGACCGGGTCAACCCTAATTGACGTTGGAAATTGCAAAAATACCCCTTGAGACTTAAGTTCTTGGCGTACGATCCAATCGAAAGCCCAAATTCTTTAGCAAAACTGCTCCAATTGAGGAAGATTAAAAATAAGTGCCATACATGGATAGAAAGCCTTATGAGTCTTCTAGTTAATGCAACAAACTAGAGGTCATTTAGAATTTTCAAGAAGGAGTTATGGACGTTTTCGTAGGATTGCGCAAACTGCATTGAAGTCTGTTAAGTTGCAGCTCTTCTACACTCCTTAGCAAAACTGCTCCTATTGAGATAATTTCAGAAGGCATGGCATATACGGATGGAAAGCTCTATGTGTCTTCTTTTCAACGCAACAAGCTAGAAGTCATTTGGAATTCTCTAGAAGGATTTATGGATGCTTTTCTGAGATTGCGCAGACTGCTTCAAAATCTGTCAAGTTAAAGTACAATGCTCAAGTTCTTTCAAAAAGCTGCTCCTATTGAGACAATTCCAGAAGGCGTGCCATATACGGATGGAAAGCTCTACGTGTCTTCTTTACAACGCAACAAACTAGAGGTTATTTGAACTTTTCTAGAGCGAGTTATGATTATTTTTCTGAGATTGCGCAAACAGCTTCGGAATCTGTCAAGTTAAAGTACAATGCTCAAGCTCTTTCAAAAAACTGCTCCTATTGAGACAGTCCCAGAAAATGCGCCATATATGGATGGAAAGCTCTATGAGTCTTCTTTTAAATGCAACAAACTAGAGGTCATTTGGATTTTTCCAAAGGGAGTTATGACCATTTTCTTAGAATTGCGCAGATTGCTTCGTAATCCGCCAAGTTTTAATCCATTCGTACTCCTTAATGAATTGCCAAACAAACAAAGAACCATTAAATCAACTTCTCACTGTCTCATCTGCCTGGTAACACACCGCGAAGTGGGGAGACTTATGATACCGTTCCTTGTGAGGCGAATTCCACTCATCTAAGCAACGCAAGACAAGCTACTCCAATAATAACCTTGGCATTACCCGACGCTATTATTCGAAGTCACATATCTCTTCATCTACTTGTACGACCAGCACGGTCCCGCTTTCATACAACCGCCCAAATACAAGGTCAAATCAATACAACTTAGTGGAGGTCAAGATTAAACCGCCATGCTCAAGAACTAAAGACATAGCTTCTCGAAGCTGAAGAACACTTGTCCTTCTCCAAAGCTCATGAAGAGTTAGATTTTCTAAATCTCAACTAGTAACGACTTAGCTTAACCAATAGCCAAGATGCTCAAGAATAGCTTCATAAAATTTGAATGTGATTTCCATGTGGTATGCACTTTTGAAGAATTAATGCGACCCAATAGGGTATGTGAAGCAAAGAACTGAAGAATGCCTCTTATTCTCTTATAGTAGACGATGGCCTCAGCTCTAGCAAAGCCAGTTTGGCATGGTTGCTACATGTCGTTGGATCAACTACCTCCACCAATGAAAAAGTTAGATCAACTACATCAAACTACCAACTAGCACATCTTTGTCAAACTACAAAGAGTACCTCATGAAGAGACTTACAAATCAATAACGCTTTATTAGGCGACTTAGCGTCAACAATGCTTCGTTAAGATTTATCACAAAATAGTGCTACATTCAGCGACTTACGCGTCAATATCGCTTCAAGAAGCGACTACACCAAAAGAATGCCTCTTATAGCACTAAACACATTTTAAGGTTTTGATCGCATCTCAAGGCGTTGAACGCCTCTCACAACACCGAATGCCTCTCAAGGCGCTGAATGCCTACTATGACATCACCTTTAAGTACCTATAATACACTTAAGTGGGGTACAATGTTCCAGAGAATAAATCAACTATCAAAGTTATTCACGATGATCAACTAATCAAGAAAAAGAGCTCAGGTCAAGATACATGATCTCGCAACAATCAAGAGGTGTCTCACTACCTCGTCACTCTACACAATGTGATAGAGCATAGTCACACACACTGCATAAGGCACAACACGGATCATCCAACCTTTACAAAGGGGACACGATGAGAATGAGAAACAAGGCATGGAACAAATCAAATCTTGGACAAGCTAAGTCGAGGAACAATATAAGCCAAAGCGCAAAATAAACTAGGTGAAGAGCCTATTGGGCGAATATCCCATAAAGTAGGCAAACAATGTAAGCCCTACCAAAATAAACTAGGTGAAGAGCCTATTGGGCGAATATCCCATAAAGTAGGCAAACAATGTAAGCCCTACCAAAATAAACTAGGTGAAGAGCCTATTGGGCGAATATCCCATAAAGTAGGCCAATAATGTAAGCCCTACCGAAATAAACTAGGTGAAGAGCCTATTGGGCGAATATCCCATAAAGTAGGCCAATAATGTAAGCCCTACCAAAATAAACTAGGTGAAGAGCCTATTGGGCGAATATCCCATAAAGTAGGCCAACAACGTAAGCCCTACCGAAATAAACTAGGTGAAAAGCCTATTGGGTGAATATCTCATAAAGTAGGCCAATAATGTAAGCCCTACCGAAATAAACTAGGTGAAGAGCCTATTGGGCGAATATCCCATAAAGTAGGCCAATAATGTAAGCCCTACCGAAGTAAACTAGGTGAAGAGCCTATTGGGCGAATATCCCATAAAGTAGGCCAATAATGTAAGCCCTACCGAAGTAAACTAGGTGAAGAGCCTATTGGGCGAATATCCCATAAAGTAGGCCAATAATGTAAGCCCTACCGAAATAAACTAGGTGAAGAGCCTATTGGGCGAATATCCCATAAAGTAGGCAAAAAACGTAAGCCCTACAAAAATAAACTAGGTGAAGAGCCTATTGGGCGAGTATCCCATAAAGTAGGCCACCAGCGTAAGCCCTACAGAAATAAATTTGTTGCCGAACACACTGGGTAAATATCCATGAATTAGGCCAACCAATTAGCCCTACACTCAGAAGCAGGATGGCCGACTAGTGAGACTAGAACTACATTTGGATGTTATTCAGCAACAAAACTACAACAAATTATGAACACTTATAAAGTTTGCAATGCGCTCACCTATATTGAACCCATTACAAACTGGGGGACTTACTGTTGTGCCATAATTTGGTAATGACACATGGCAAGCTTACAAGTCGCCAACGCATGGCATTAGAAGTTTCTGCCACCGAAAATGTTCTAAGTGATTGAACACTTGAATACTGACAAGGTTACACGGTTGCACGCTAGCGAGGTAACAAGATAACAAAGTCGCAAGCTAGCATGGTAGCAAGATAATACGGTTGCATACTAGCAAGGTTGCACGCCGTAACAAGGTTGAATTCGTAGTAGCACAAGTGCATACTAGCAAGGTAACACGACTGCATGCTAGCAAGGTAGCAAGGTTGCACGCTTGCACTTGGACCAGGCCCCTAAGATGGGCCCAAGCCCATCTTAGGCCCGTGAGATATCTATAAATACCTCATCCTCTGAAGGCAAATAGACAATTTCACATCTGACTCTCTCTCTCTAAGTCAGAGCTTTCTCTCTCTAAGTCAGAGCTTTCTCTCTCTAGACTTTGAGAGCTCAAATTCCGTCTGACCCGCTCGGTCCGACGACGTCTTATGCGACATGGTCCATCAAGCTCTCGTGGACGCACAATCCAGTACGGATTGGAGGCCCATCTGACTCGCTTTGGCCCAACAAGCTTCAAGCCCAACACAAGGCACACCTGTTCAGCACGGCCCAACAAGCCTCGAGCCCAACATAAGGCATACCCGTTCAGCACGGTCCAATAGCCCAACGCGCAACAATGGCTATCACGGAGAAACAATGAACTACGTCCGACTTGATTCCCTATACGGGATACGTAGGCAGCTTGGCCCAGCCCAAGTTCAGTCCGAAATCAACAAACTCCAAGTTCACCCAGGTATGGACTCTTCGTGTTTTTCAGTGCAGGTTTCTCGAACTCAAAGCTAACCCAACACCAGTACGGAGCTTGGGTTAGTCTGACGTGGAGTGCTTAGTCAGCAGACGAAATCACCCCGCATCAACGGCTTTTACTATGAACCTTAATTTTGTTTTTACGAGGGGAAGGTACAATGGGAGTACGGTTAGTGTTTTGGGACGGAGTCAAACAGATAGTGCTAGTCGCGAGTTGGCGGTGGTTGGTGGCACCGGAATGTTTTGTGCGGCACGTGGTTATGCGATAACCAACACCCATTCGTACGATCCTGTCGCGAACTATGGTGTTTTGGAGTACACGCTTTATGTTACATATGTAGATGGATCCAACGTGCTCCGTTCAAATGAATGATATCGAGATCTATGACGGCGCGCATAGTTTGTAATCACTTTTTGTGCTATTATGTATGTCATTGCATTTTATTGTAACGTACTTGAATGTGTGGAAGAAAATATAATAAGTTCCTTAAAGGTTCATTTTAGTCTTTTAAATTTTTCAAAGTATCATTTCCAACCTCAAAATATGATAATTTAGTCCAAAATTGTTTTCAAATCAATCCAAGATGTTCTTACACAATTTGTGCATCTCGTCGTGCGTCATATATAAGTGATCCGTTCAACTTGAAAAGGCAGGAGAAAGGATAAAAATTTAAAAAAAAAAAAAAAGAAAGGAAAAATGAAAAAAGAGAGCTCATTATTATGATGTGAGTTTCGTGTTAACAAATATTTGGTTCAGTGCCTTAGTACTTCTTTGCTTCCTTATCTAACATTAACTCAACAAAAAGTCATCAACTATTTAAAGTGAGAAAGAAACAATATTATGTCGAGATTATTAATTGTTACACTTGCACAAATGAAAAAATTAGTACAAGAGTACAAATGTTGCTCGAATTGTTTCTTAATAAACTTAATTGATCATGGTGGATACACAAATATAACTGATTAATTAACTTTTTTCTTACATAAGAATATAAACAGTGCAAGAAGACAAGGTCAATTTAAGCCACCTAATAAATCTCCTCGTAGTTTATCTAGATCTCACACAATGTATGTCATGCTTATCATGCTTGTTAGAAACGGTCTTGTAAGAAAAACTATTATCTAAATCCTAATTGGACAGAAGAATTACTATATTAAATTGTTGTGTTATGACCAAATGAAACATAATTTGGATTATACTTAGTCCTAATTAATTAAGATTAAACTTTTGGAATGAGTTATTGAGCAATAAGTTTAATTTCACACAGACGTTAAGTAAACCTTCTTTCGAATCATTTTACAACATAAGCTATTATTGTTAGCGGGAAAAGATAAGAGGAAATTAGATTCAGGTTTAGAATGTCAACTTTGGAGGCAAAAATAAAGTCAACTCATGTCATAATATTAATTGCGTGAAACAAATTTAGAGCAACTGCGCATATAATCATTTTTTGCCCTGTTTTGGGACAAGAGTTCTCCCAAAAAATTAAAAATATCCCTTCCCATCCTGCCAACTCAAGATTGCTATTTTATATTATTAAGTAGAAACAGAAAGAACGCTACATGCGTCATAGTATTTCTCTTAAATATTATTTGGGCCACCATAGGGTTATTATAAATGTACATGCCAATTTATGTACTCTTAACATTCAATCGACAACGAGAGACATGGAAAAGCAGAGCATAATCTTCATGCTTTGCACGATTGTACTAATCGCTTCGCCGGTGGTAACAGGGCAGGATCAAGGGCCTAAAGCCTTAAAAAGCTGGTATGCAAAGCTTCCACAGATGAAGCAAAGGGTCACTCAACTTCACTTCTACCTACAAGACATAGTAAGTGGCCCTAATCCGACAAATATTCCGGTTGTGATCGCAAATTTCACAACACACTCGCCCACGTTCTTCGGCCTCATTGGCGCAATAGATGATTCTGAGATCATTGGTCGAGCCCAAGGGCTGGTGGTCTCAGCATCTTTGGAGGAGATAAGTTATCATATGACCATCAGTTTAGCGTTCACTGCAGGGGAGTTCAACGGCAGCTCGCTCAGTCTGGTAGGGCACAACCCATTCTTTCACGAGCTTCGTGAATTACCTATCGTTGGGGGTTCGGGTATTTTCCGACTAGCTCGCGGATCGGCCCTTTTAAACACAGTGACATTGAATGGCACTGGGGGCAATGCTGTTGTGGAATATAATGTTGTTGTTTTACATTATTAATCACTTAATGTAAGTCGTATTTGAGTAAAAAAGTGGTAATCTTGCACCCGCCAGATAAATTTAAGAGATAATTAATAACCTTCACATGCTTTGAAGTGTGTATGAAAACACTCCCTAAAGATTATATAAAGTATAATAAACAGAGCGAAACATTAAATTGAATCGCAACCAAAACTTTACATACTTCCTGCAAGGCCGCAACACATTCAGGGAGTTGCGTATAAAAGCTTTTTTATACTTTCGCGAACCAAAACGTGCTCGGAGACAAAAATTTTGATCTATGTCAATATTGTCGTGAAAGCCTCAAAGGGTTTTCCTAATGACTCGAGCTTTACGAGAGGTTTCTGTAGGTGCGTAGATGTAAAGGGACTTATGCTACTGAGTCTACAGCAGCCTGGAATTTCTATAAGGCGACATTTTTAAGAAACATTCTGTGTTATGCTCATCCAGAGAAAAAACTCACCTTTAACTTGCAACATTAAACCAACGATCTCCAAAATTCTGTCAAGAAAAGAAATCTCAAGAATATTACATGCTCAAATAAGTGCTAAGATAATACATCAATTATCGAGTTCCTTCAAGTAACTAAAGATGGGACAACCCATCCTGATCAAAACATCTAAGCCTCTTCCTTTAGCCTGGCCACTTGATATTTCCTCCAAAAAATCTTCTACCTATCCACTGGACAAGGAAGAGAAGAAAAATTAATGATGGAAGTCAAAATAGTAACATATGGTGTGGTTCAACTGAACAGTATAAATAATGGGAAAATAGTGGAGAAACACTAAAAGCGACATTCAGATTACCAACAAGTTAGGCTAAACCTATTTGTTTGTTTATGTTGGTGTCCAATTCGGCAAAATCATTAGAAGAAATTACAGCTTAAAAAAATTCCATTGAACATCTTAAGCAAGTTCTAGAGTAGAGCATACGCGGCAACCAAGATGGAAACTCCAGATCAATCTTGAGTAAATGAATATCAATGAACAAACGAGAAACGTAAGAAACAGAGGACAACAGGGCAACTTTGAATTGTAAAAATATCAAAGTTACACTCATCCAATTACAGAAAGTAAAGTAAAGTTAAATGCTCTATAGTATAACAATGCAAAAAGTAAAAATTAAAAATCACAAAAAAAAAGTCTCAGAAAGTAATTGTTTAAGCAGTAAAGGAAAAGAAGAAATTAACACGAGCAGAAAACTGACATGAAGCAGATCCAATTTCCAAACTTCTCTATAACAACTCAGTACTGTTCAACTATGTGTGAAGCAAAATCGGAATTTTAGAACAGAGATAAATAACCTCCTTGTTGCCATCAATACTTTAGGTAACTAAAGTAACATGTCATGCAGTAAAGAGAATGAAGAGCGCTACCTCCGTCGGTCTGGTGGCACAATTCTGGTCTGGTCATAAGTGCAGCAGTTGGAGTCCCCATGGAAGATACATAACAGTTGCTCCCCGTATATCATCATCAATGCTGCACCTTAACCAATGAGTTTTTGTACGAGAGGTATTAAGCCTAACAATACTATTTGGAGCTGTTCTGAACTGTTGAGTCGGATGCTAACTTGTCCAGATCCCTTGTTATTAATATTGAAACGCCCAACCAAGTTTGTATGTCGACCAACAGGAATCTGAGTCTGGGAGTTGCACCCAATGGCAAGATCCCCGTGCCAATCCATGACAGAAACCCCCAGAGTTGATAAAAATCGTCCCAAAGGATGATCTTTGTCCCTGAGGGTAGCTTCAAGACTACCACCATAAGCAACATCCCCACGACCATAAATGGCACCACCAGAAACAACTATCTGCCCTCGTTTACCAACAACCAATTTGTCCTCTAGTTTTACTCCACCTGTTAAAACATCTCCTAAAAGTGTAGCTGAGAAACCTGCAGATGCTTTATTTATTCTATGGTTGCTAAGTCTTGTCTCACTTCGTAGTGTATAAGCCATATCCTTTCCGACTGACTGCATATCAAAACCTAAAGAGGTAGCTTTCCCTTTGCCATGCTTTATTGAGCTTGCAATTTCCATTTGAAGGTTGGCATCCTTTTTGTCTTTTGAAACGTGGCCAGAGAAAGAAATTGGTACCTTGTCTTTGACAACAAACAATCTCTCGAGATTTATTCCGTCATATCCAATGTCATGGTCCCAACCATTTGGTTCTAGAACGGCTCTAACAAGCCATGGATTGGAGGAATCAAGAGAACGATATCGATGAGTTGGATTATCCGAATCAAAAGAAGCAGGTAATGTCATGTCTGGAATAGGAACTGGGACAGATGCAGCACCACTGGTGTCTTCTTCGGCATTTTCACTATAGTCAACAGGCAAATTCTTAGCTGCTTCCTGCATTTTCTTCATCATCTTTCGCCGCCTTTTCTCTTCCTTCAGCTGCTTCTTCATCAAAAGTTTTTCTCTGTACTCTAGCTCGTCGTAATAGTTTTTCCTTTGTGCTTTAGAAAGCTTTTCCAGCTGAGCTTTACTCAGTGATTTGAAGGGTGGTAATTCATCATAGTCTGCTTCATCCTCTGAGTCTGAGCACTCATCTTGATCGTCATCTATAGTATCTTCATCATCGCCAAACTGCTCAGACGGAAGTTTAACTTCAGGTCTCGACTGGAGAAGAGATGACAGAAGGAAAGGCAAAGGAGGAGATCTTGTCCGAGGAGCAAAAGGCCTTCCAGCGGGGGTATCTTGCAATTTCAGTAATGTATTTGCTTCTGCCAAAATTTTAGAAGCAAAAGACAGAAGCAACAAGTGCGGCTTCCAAACCTGACCATTTGGCAGCACTCTCTGTCCAGCTCTGTTAGTTCTACATGCTGAGTGGTTTTCCACCAAAGAAACTGGATTCATTAACCGCATATCTCCGGCTGCCTGGCGTATAGCCTGCTGAACAACATGGGATCGCTGGGTCACAAACATATCATAACTCGTCACGGTGCCGTTTGGACCTTCAGGTGGAGCAGAAGCAGCATGGGTCAGAACAACAATGGCGTTGAACCAAATAGAAGGTCCAAATATATCGGTGATGGTTCGCAATAGTGGCATGTCACCAAAATCTCTGCTCTGCATGTCCAATCTATCGAGATATAAAATAATATCAGGAGGTGTCTTCTTGATAAACTTCTTGACAGAAAGAAGGATTTTCTCATTCTGTCGTTGGTCTGACCAAGAAGGTAAAAGGCCCGGCGTATCAATTACACGTACTCTGATTCCCTGCACGGTTCCCACAATATCCTGAACCTTTTTTGTGCCCAGCTGAAAAGCATCAGTACCAAACTTCACTTCATCGAATATCGAATTTATTGTTGCACTTTTACCCACACCTGATTTCCCAAGAACCATGATCGTGCAGGTAAAATCCAATGGTTCTTGCCCCGCTGCCTCGAGCTGCTCAGCCATCGCACTAGCCCGATCAAAACTAAATGCGCCAACACGGCCCCCACTTCTCCCCCGTAGCTGTTCAGCCAAACCCAATCTGTAAAGGACCTGTGCCACAACAACATTATGCAGAGTTTGACCGAGTCTATGAGCAAGACGCAGAAACTTCACTCGAATCATTTGGAGCTTTTCACGGGTCTCATCATACTCCTCAGACTCTCCATTTGCCTGATCTTCAACAAGCTGGTTATGTGGGGAAGCAGCTCCATTGACTCGAGGTTGCTGAGCCACTCGAGAGGTGGGTTCCAGTAGTGGTGCAGCATTCCCTAGTCCTGCAGGACGAGCAGGAGCAGCAGCTGGGGTCACAGTGGTGGATGGAATATCCTTTGCAGCCCTAGATCCACTTACTTTACTTGCAGAAGTACTCTGAGGAGCAGATTCCAACAGCGGGGAGGTAAGCCCAAGGCCAGCAGGACGCGCTACAGAGTTAGCAGAAGAAGAGGTGTTTGCTGCTGGTGTTTTTTCTTGCTCCTCATTGACTGATTTGTCCTGATAAACAGGTACCTGCACCTTAGAAGCATGCTCCAGAGCTACTGGATAGGTCACAGAGGTGGAAGAATCTCCAGAAGATTTTAAGATATCGGTGCTAGATCCATCTTCCTGTTTTAAATTTTGTGCTACATTTTGTTCTGCCATCTCGTCTCTAACGCTATCCTTTTCCGGGCCCTCACTAACAACTTCCGAAATTTCAGTACCTACTTCCACCGATCTTGGCTGAGAAGATCTTAAACTATCTTCTAACAAATCAGATGAGCTCAAATGAGCTTTCTCAACTTGCTCAGTCTCTAGGTTTGTTGTGCAATCTTCCACCGCAGGGGGTAAGTTAGTTTCGAGTCCATCAAGTTCTTTAGCATGATCAGTAGCAGAGGTATCGGAGTCCTCTATACCCATGTTCTCTTCTTTGTCAAAAACCTGGCTATCAACTTCATGAGGTATCACACCTGAGTCTAGTTCCTTTGGTTCATTTTCAACATCATCTTTGAGATTGGCACCGGATATTGATGACAACTCCTCCTGCTCCCCAAGCTGATCCTCTTTGGGTTCAGCATAGTCATTCAAAGAGCTATTTCCAAATGTTTCCTCTTGATGTCCAGAACCTTGAATTGCAGTGGCTTCATTGACCTCCTTCTCATCATTATGCATTCCATCGCCATTTGAGTGTGAATCTAGCCTGATCCCATCTTCATGAAGTTTTGACTCGCTGCTATTTTCAACTTCAGATGATGTTCTGTCAGGCTGTTCTTCAATGGTCTCATCTTCTGTAATCCGTGTGTTTTCATGGTCCAGTACCCCATTCACGGGCTTTGTAGAGCCAATATCACCTCCTTTTACTTCAATGACATCCGCAATTTCAGCCCTCTCTGGAATATCAGTATCAGGTCCACTTAACTTCTGGGTTTTTGGAGATTCTGGCATCTCAAGAATCGATTCTCTCTCGGTCTCTGCAATCACAATCTCAGCTTCTTCAGCTGCCACAAAGCTTTCGTTATGCGTGACACCATCTTCAGCCTTCTGAATCGAGGTATCTAACTTTTCATTCACTTCATCTACGTCATTCAGATCACCAGCTTCATCATCAGTAGAAAATGACTCAAAAATCTCCACATGGTCAACCCTACTATCCTCACCATTGCTTTCATTAAGAAATCGATTCTTCCCATCCCTCGTTACTGTCGGCGATTCAGCAATTTGACTCTCATCAGAATACTCCTCACTCACCAGCGACTCAGCCTTAACAGCAGAATCCCCCACTCCACCCGGCGCTGCAATCAACTCCTCAAACTTCTGGATTTCACTATCTAACTCCGCATTCTCCTCACCGTTCTCCAACGACCCAATCACTTCAACATTCCCATCTCCAATCACCACGCTGTCCTCAATGTCAACCTCGGGAGTCTCAACCTCGACCGTAACCGCTTTCTCCCCACCATCATCTGACCCCTTCACCCCATCCAAATTCGACTCGAGAACAGCCTTGTAACTCAGCTCCCCTACCTCAGCAGCATTTTTTCCAATGCTAGTGCCATTTTCCATCACAATAACACCACCCAATATCCACTGATGAACAATAACAACACAATAAATAACTCAACTAAAAAAAAAAAAAAACACCACAATCACTCAAACAAATTCCCCTGCGCTCCAACACAACAACAACACAATCACAATCCTCTCAATTTTCCATCAGAATCACACTCAATTAGCTAACCCTAACATTCTCAATTTCAAACAAATACTCAACAAACGAAGCGTAATAACAATCAGATCTTCACAATTAACCAAAATTAGGGTTTAAGAAATGAACACACAAAAATAGAGAGAGAGAGAGAGAACTGACCGTTAGATACGATGACGTATGTATGTATGTATATCTGCGTTAATGGTTAAAAGTCTTTTAGAGAGAGAGAGAGTTGTGGGCAACTTTTTTGCGATGTTGAAGCTCTGAGATTATGGTTAGGTGAAAACAGAGGATAAGAGATTATATCGACGGCTGAGATGGGTTTAGGGGTTTAGATCGGACGGCTGAAAATGGGCCTCGGTTTCATCGTGATTTCTGGTGACGTCAATTTAAAGGGAGGAGAAAGGTCAGGTGTTTTAGGGAATTCACGTTTCTATTAGAATAATAGTATAACGGCACATTTGGTTGCCCTTAACACCTCATATTAATTAAATAGTGTGGGTTTATACCATATTTGGTCGTCAAATAAAAGGTAAAAGGGGCCCAACATAAATTGTCTTTTTGGAGCATTTTCCAAGATAACTAATCTCACCCCCACCCCCTATGATAATTTAATGCCACAACCACCAACTTCAACCACTAAAGTTAAATATCATTCTACCCCCACTTTTTCAAAAAAAAAATACATTTCTTACCCCCAAAAAATGTGTTTACATCACAATTGAATGACATAAAGTAGAATCACGAATTACGAAGCAATTTAAGGGTAGTTTTGGTAATTCACGAAATAATGTGGATGTGTATGTGCAACCAAACATGAGTTTTAGTAAAATTAATGGCTACAAGGTGAGATTTTTTTTGGCAACCAAATGTAAGATTAATTATTTTATTTAATATAATCTTGACACTAAATTATATGGGTTTTAAGCTCACGGGGCAACCAAATGTGTCGTAATACTAATCTCTTTTTTTTATAGATATATTGATACTAATCTACTATTTGCGATTTATGTAAATCCTTTTTAGCTGAAAATAAATAAGTAAGTCTTTTCTTTTGATAGAAAATAAATAAATATTGGTGTATATTGCTTAAATTAAATATATAGATTTTTTTGGTTAGAAAAAAGAAACTTGTGTTATTAAAAAAAAAATTGTCACTTTCTCGTCATGTTGACAAGTACAACATTATATGATTGTAACTCTTAAGTTCTTTTAATCCTGCGTTCAAATCATATTTAGGTTCATCTAATTGTTTGGGGTACGTTACGCTCTTACAAAAATGTGAAATGAGAGAAAAGTGAAATCAGTTTATTGTCAATTGTAGAATCCCTTTTGTTAATGTAGTTAAAATTGTTAAAATCAACAAATAGTGCACTCAATGATCGTGTTCGTAAAATTGTGATGAATAACTTCTTTTAATGACATGGGAGGGAGTATATAGAAGAGTGTGTTTAGGTCTCCACGATTCCTAAAGTGTTGTGATTTGGTCACATATTATTATGGACATGACTTAATCTTGTTAGGAGTAGAGTTCGTCCATGTGAAAAATATTAAAATTAAATTAAGTTAGGATTGTACAATCTGACATGCCTTATACATTGGAAATTCTAAAGTTGAATATGATCACAAGGTCGAATATTGAGAATATCACGGCCGACTCTATCATGCTTGATTTTAAGGATTTGGAGATTGACTCGTCGCGTCTCGTTTTATTTATGGTTCTTTTGTCGATTAGTTATCTCTTAGAGTGTATGATCAATTAGAGTATATGATCAATTAAGGATTTAAGGTGTATTGACAATTAAGTATCTTGATGTCCAAATGATCACATTTTCATTAAGAAAAAATACAATAGATTTCCTATCTTCTTAAAAAATAAAATAAAAAATTAGCATGATTGTAAGCATGCCCTAATACACACCTAGGCTGATTGTCGGCAGTAGATTGCGATAGCTTATGAGTTTCACATATTGAGTTTCACATAATTATATTTTGTAATCTAATGATATTATAGTTTATAGAGCAAGTTGTTTGTTTAATACCATATAAAATGTGAGATTGAGATCTCGGACGTCACTCATTGGGAAATAAACTCATTATGCTATTTTTCCTAACCTAACAATTTAGAAGTTGCACTTTTTAAGGGAATGGAGCACATGTCGAGTTGAATTATAAAAACTAATTTCACCTAATTACGAGGCTGTGTTACGCTATTGAAGTATGAAAAAAAATGAGTGTGATTGTCCCCTTTGAGAATAAAATAACCAAGATTTTCCTTTTTGTAACATGTAAGGTCCCCTCCTCCTAAGTGGAATAAGCTTTGGTTCCTGAAATCATTTTGATTTTTTACTAGCTTGAAATTGTACGGACGAGACATTTACCTAACTTGGCAAGCATTGAGTTTGATTGCTTATTGAAGGCTTCTCTCATGTATCTTCTCTCATATATATAACTTTATTTGTTATTACTGAATTTGGTTTTAGCCTACCTGGCCGGCCAAATTCATTTCAACTGGCTCGGTTTTGTATATTGTCTACCTTTAATAATTTTATTAGTGGATTATAATTTATTGGCCAAAGAAATTAGGGTACAAGATTATAAAAAAAATATATAGTATGAGATAAACTGTATCAAACAACTTCATTAAATGTCATATTATGATCTTCAAATAATTCATAATTATTAAGTTTTTACTTATGAATTGGTGCCCCATATCAGATTTGGCAATTTTGGATTGCGTATGACTAAGTTGTACGTGTTCATATTACTAATTCAGGAGACAGAAGTGGATTAACTCAATTTCAATGATAAAATAAGTTCTAGTGATAAAATAAGTTCTAGTAAGGTGTTGTTTGCCAACTCTAGTGGAAAAGTAGAAGTTCACAATTTTAAGTTGAGCCAAAATTACCCTCACACCAGCTTTAAGATTGTGGGAGTTTTCAGCTTAAAAAAAGTTTTGTAACCGAAAAAGTTAGATTTGCAAACACCCCAAAATCACTTGTTCACATAAAAAGCTGATTATAACTTTTTTTTTTAAAGTTTGCAAACACCACCTAAGTTATTTGTTTTCCTAAATATAAGCAGTTATGTGAATCTAAAGATAAGTAGTGAAGTAGTATATATCGTCATGAGCTGATAATAGAGATGAAAGTTAAAGAGTCCAAATACATTGAGATGACATGTGAAAGTTAAGAGTCCAAATACGGGACATTAGATGTTAGGGGCGAGACTTGTGCTCTCGCCCCGTTGAGATCTCGCCACATGCACAAAGTGGGTGGGTGTTTGTACACATGACAAGATCTCAACGGGGTGAGAGCACAAGTCTCGCCCCTAACATCTAATTTCACGTCCAAATACATTGAGATGACAAGAGTAAGCTTGTTTAAGTTGCACTAAATATAATAATCCCAATATTATTACATTTGTCTAGAACAAAAACTACACAGCCAAATTGATGGGCCTCACCTCAACCCAACTTTATTCACCTTTTTCTCTTTCTTAAAAAGCCATTTCTTCTTTGGACACGAGGCCATAGGTTTTGGATCTTTATCAATGTCTCATTTTAAATAAGATTATTATTATTATTATATGAATAGATAACTTATTAACAGCCCCCACAATTCTTTTTAAATGTATTAAATTAAATTAAATTAAATTAAACTAACATTTTGATGAATGAATTTTCAATTAGGGGTAGCGTGCGTACACGGTGTTTTATATCATTGAATCATGGTGATTTTTAATTAGTCACATCACTATCATTTTCAACTCTAGACAAGGATCAAAGATAATTTTGGAAGGACACGTTTGAAAAAAATTAGTCACGACATTTGTTAGCATTTATTGTATTGTCGTCAAATTACCCCATTTACTCAAACATTGTTTAATTAATTAATTAATACCTATTCATAATGCATGTTATGCTTATCGTTCTCGGTTATCTACTCTGGAATGATAAGTTTCTCTAAGGTTGAAGCTTCCAGTTCAATCAATTTAGTTTACTATTAGATTTCAGTGACAGATATAAAATTTAATCAATATATTCATATGTCAAACTCGTGACTTCCAAATATTGGGCCTAGAGTGGGTCCATGTCTATCGAGGTGAGCATCAAAATGTTACTAAGGACTAAGGGCCGATGACCGGCCTAATACTAATCAAACATCTTATCGCTCAAGAGGCCCATTTACATCTGCATTTGTCAACTTTCTTTTTTAACTCTCTACTTTATTAGGCAAATCATTTATATATATAATTTATAAATTTAATGCGGTGTATTTTCGACTACTAGTCATATACTTTGTTTAGAATCGAGAGTAAGCCCTCTTAGAATCCTACTTTCGGCTTCGTTTGGTAACTCTCAAATGCTACACGTGAGTCTATCTGATGGATCCGAACGTGGATCATTTGGATGCAGCATGCTGTCTGAGACGAATTGTTCTACTAATACTGTATTTAGACTTTAGAGTGTGAATAATCACTTATGAACGATCACAAAATTGTAATTGTAGAACAAATGAAAGAGGCTCTGAAAGAGACTCTGAAAGAGGCATTGTGAAAAAATAATTGATTATTATCCATTCTAACGATGTAATGGTTGATAGTGGTCCATTCAGACCATTTAGTTAGTTTAATGTGATAGCAAAAAAAAAAAAAAATCCACGTGATCACTAATTTCTCCTTGACTCAATATGGCACTTGCTCACCACGTGTCATCATGTTTTATTGTTAAATTTGTTTTGTAAAATACGGTATATCTTAAGTACAAAGTATTGACTCATAAAAAAGTTTGAAGTAGGACACATGAGAAAGCCTACATCATAAAAAGTTAGTAATAGTGAGGAGCACACATCTCTCCTTCACGTGAGGGTTTTTTTCTCTTCTAGTAAGAGTGTCCCATGCCTTTCATTAAGGCCTTCTTCGACTGTTATCAATAGCTAATCTCATGCTAGGTATGATCAGTTATTCTTGTTTTCCTCTTTTCCTTGCGCTAAGTTTTTATTAGTTTTTCTTTCGCAGTCGTTTTGTTATCGGTGTTTGGCGATCGCTTTTGTTGGCCGGTGATTTTCGCTTTTCTCTTCGTTTTTTCCCTTGTTTCGTGTGGCGTTTTGTTTCTTTTCCTGTGTGTAGGTTTCAACGATCTTTGAGAAATTTCGGTGCTTCACTTCGGGGTTGTATTACTGGGAGCAGTCTTCTAATCTGGTCTTTGGTGGGGCTATGGAATCAGAGATCGAGAGATTTGGTAGAACCCTAAAACTGAGGGCGGATGAGGTAGATGAGGATTTTCTTCCAGACTCAATATGGGACAAAAAGAAAACAACGTCACATCTTGCCGTAGTAGGGAAGCTGATCACCGAGAAGAATTTTAATTTCAACTCCTTTTGTACGGTCATGAAATCGGTCCTAAACCCTAGGAAGGGCATTGAAATTCAGAAGATCGGGGAGGATCGCATGTTATTTCAGTTTTTCCATGTTGTTGACAGAGACAGAGCCCTTGAAGGGTGTCCGTGGTCATTTGATCAATATGTGCTTATTATGGAGTTAATCCCTGAGGGTGCCAACCTGGCGGACATGAAACTCGATTCATGCAGCTTTTACGTTCGTATTCACGACATCCCTTTCTCACGTCAAACTCCGGGAATGGCTACAGCAATTGGTGTTTTCGGGGAGATCGATCTGGATGAATCAGGGGGCTTGACTTTACGCATAAAGGTACAAATAAATGTCACACAACCAATAAAGCAGTGTTTGAAACTTAGAGGCACGCATGGGGAGGAAATAGTAGTCTCCTTCACGTATGAACGTTTACCGAAGTTCTGTTATCTGTGTGGCATTATGGGACATATTGAAAAAGTGTGTGAACGTCGGTACGACGAAGAGAATGAAAATCGTAGCCTCAACGACTTTTCATATGGGCCATGGCTAAGAGATCAAACAAAACCCGGGAATACGCGGCGTTTTCGTGACATGGGACACGAAAAAAGAGATACCTCATCGGAGTCCAGTTGGAGAGGTTCGACACACCAGAAAGAACGGGAGTTTGGTACTGATATAAGTAAAGTGGGAAAGACGGCGAGTAATAATGACAACACCAAGTCAGAAGGCTCGTCGAGAGTGAATGCTCGGGAATTCAGAATGCGTAAGTCGAAAGATAAAGAGAACTCAAATCCGACTTATGAGGAGGGGGAATCAGCAGGGAATGACGCGTTCGGGCATAATCAGAATGTTACCTCTCTTGCTCGGTCGATGGGTCGGGAGCAGATGAAGTCCGGGATTAATAATGATAGACTGGCGCATCCAGAAACCGGTATCGAGACGATAGACAATAATAAGTTGCTGGCTCTACGGGATATCACAAATCGCGTGGGAGAGGAAAGCAGAGTTGGAATCCAGCCAATCCCCGTGCCGTTCAACAAGGATTCTAGATGCAGTTCAAGCATTCGACGAGTGAATATTAGAATAAAAGATGTCTACACGGGTGGTGGAAAAGGGAAGGGAACAACAACAGTGTTAGGGAAGAGGTCGACGAATCATGGGGGTCGAGAGCAGAAGAATAGAAAAATTGATGATATGCAAATTGACAACAAAAATGAGGATATCTTATCGGCGAAGGCTGCCTCGCAGCCCCACCAGTCTCAATGAATATGTTAAGTTGGAACTGTCAGGGAGCGGGGTCCCCTTGGATAGTTCGAGAATTGCGATCGATGATCGCGTCGTACAACCCCTCTCTAGTCTTCTTGATGGAAACAAAATGCAAGAGTAAGAAGATAGAGATGTTGAAGAATAAGTTTAGATACAATGGAATAGCAGTCGATGGCAGAGGTAAATCCGATGGTCTCGCATTATTTTGGAAGAAAGAGATTAGCGTCAGGCTTCAGAGTTTCTCTATTAATCATATTAACATTATGGTCGAAGAGGAGGACAGAAAGGAGTGGAGGTTTACCGGATTTTATGGGGAACCAAATGCAAATGAGAGAGAACATACATGGGATCTGTTACGCAAGTTGAAATGAGTATCCAGAAAATCGTGGGTGTGCGCGGGTGATTTCAACGAGATTCTTAACCAAAGCGAAAAATATGGAGGAAATTTGCGACCTATCTCACATATACGCAGATTTGACCAAGCATTGTTAGACACTAAATTAACCGACTTGGGCTTCAACGACTTTGAATATACTTGGTGTAATCGACACATGGAAACGCCAACAATTTGGGAACGGATTGACCGAGCGTGTGCATGCTCGGATTGGCGGATGTTGTTTCATACGGCTCGGGTGGAACATGTTGTAGTTCGCAGTTCAGACCATCTCGCACTTCTTATCCAATGTGAAACGCATAATCCTAATGCGCAAAAGTGGAGGAGACAACGACGTTTCCGATTCGAGGCTATATAGGTGGAGAGAAAAGATTGCAAATAACTTATTAAACATATGCGGGGGGTTGACGGGGCAACTGATAATGGAGCAGATCTGGGGAGTAAGTTGGCAGAGTGTAGGCTGGGTTTATTGAAATGGAATGACATAACATGAGCAGATTTAAAGAAAAAAATTGAACATCTAACGAAACAAGTTAAAGAACCGCATGGGGACATTAACGGTCGGGTCTAAGGCAAAAGAACGCGATTTGAATCTGGAACTAGAGAGTTTGTTGGATAAGGAAGAGGTGTACTGGAAGCAACGGGGCAAGGAGCAATGGCTACGAGAGGGGGATAGAAACACCGCGTTTTTTCACTGATGTGCAAATGAGAGAAGAAAGAAAATAAAGTGGTGGGGATAAATGATGAGGTGGGTGTGTGGCGCGAGGATCCTAAAGAGGTTCAGAGGGTTATAATCAATTATATCAAGGATATCTTCCGGTCCAGAAACCCAGCTAACGAAGAAATTGAGGATGTGCTGCGAGTAATACAACCCCGAGTGAATAACAATATTAATCAAAGGATGTTGGAACCTTTCACGGCGGACGAGATAACACGTGCATTATCTCAAATGTATCCTTTTAAATCACCGGGCCCTGATGTTTTTTCCGTTATTTTTTACCAAAAAAATTGGCATATTATTGGGCCGGATGTGTTAAAATTCACCTTAGCGTTTCTTAATGATCGTATTCTTTTACCCGAGGTGAATTTCACTCATATTATTTTGCTCCCCAAATGTAAAAAACCCGAATCCATAAAACAATTTTGACCTATCAGTTTGAGTGACGTTTGCTTCAAAATAGCTTCGAAAGCTATTGTGAAAATCGCGTCAAGCCTTTTTTAAACGATATTATTTCCTATTCTTAATCCACTTTTGTTCCCGGTCGCCTTATTACCGATAATATATTGGCTGCGTTTGAGATTAATCATTACCTAAAAACAAATAGGAGTGGGAAAAAAGGATTTTTGACTCTTAAATTAGACATGAGTAAAGCATATGATAGAGTTGAGTGGTCTTTTTAGGAACGTGTATTGCTTAGGCTAGGTTTTGAGAGTCACTTTGTTTCTTTGTTGATGATGAGCATTACTACAGTTTCTTATTCTCTTTTGGTTAATGGCTGTGAGTTTGGGCATATTACTCCGAAAAGAGGTATCCGTCAAAGAGATCCTCTTTCTTATTTTTATTCTGTGCAGAGGCTTTCTCGGCGCTCATTGGCGACGCAGAGAATCAGGGTAAAATACGAGGGGTTACCATTGTGAAGAATGCTCCAACTATTTCCCATCTCCTTTTTGCCGATGACACACTCATTTTCTGCGAGGCAAATAAAGAGGCGGCAGAGACTCTCTTGAATATATTAAAGAGGCACGAGAAAGCATCAGGCCAAATGATTAATTTGGACAAATTCGTAATTGTATTTAGTAAGATTATCCAAGAGACGGTGGCACAAGATATCCAAGGTATTTTGGGGGTGAGAGTTGAAGAGAAACACGATAAATTCCTCAGGTTACCGGCGGTTGTGGGAAAAACTAAAAAAGAATTGTTCGCATCTCTTAGGGATAGGGCGTGGGGGCGGGTCCAAGGTTGGAAAGAACAGACATTGTCCTCGACCGGAAAAGAAGTACTATCCAAATCCGTGGTACAATATATGCCGACATATGCCATGAGCGTATTTCGTTTGCCGGACTCACTTCTAAAGGAAATGGAGTCGATGATTTGCAAGTTTTGGTGGGGCGAAGGAGATCGTAGGAAAATACACTGGGTCTCGTGGGATGTCTTATGCCATAGTAAAAAGGAAAGCGGTATGGGTTTTCGCGAGTTAAAAACGTTTAATTTGGCACTTTTGGCGAAACAAGTGTGGCGTATTCTTGAATATCCGGACAGCCTTTTCAGTCGTTTGTATAAGGCGAAATACTTCCCGAGGGCTTCGATCTTGGATGCACGACTTGGAAGCTCACCATCTTTTTCATGGCGTAGTATTCATGAGGCGATTTGTGTGGTGAAAGCGGGATTACGATGGCGCGTGGGGACCGGGGATTCTATAATGATTTGGGAGGATGCATGGCTGCCCCGACCTACGTCATATCGTCCTATCACTCCGAGACCATCAGAACTGGGCGAGGCTAAGGTGTCTTCCCTTATTGACCCGATTTCAAAAAGCTGGGATGTGAGGAAGATTAGAGAACTGTTTTTAAACCCGGATGTCGACTTGATCCTGTCTTTACCCTTGGGGAGAGGAGATATACCAGACATGAGAAGTTGGCACTACAATGCAAATGGTCGATTCTCGATGAAAAGTGCTTACCACGTCATTCGCCAACAAAATCTGCACAAGAAAAATCGAACGAATTGCGTGGGTACGAGCGAACAACGAGATTGGCGTTTTATTTGGCGACTTCAGGTTCCAAAAAAGATTAACGTCTTCATCTGGAGAGTGTGTTGGAATATTTTACCAGCAAACTGTAACTTATTTCGACGCCATATTGCGATAGAAATGGGCTGCGGCGTGTGTGGCTGTGGAGATGAGGACCTGCTGCATAACTTTCGATCATGCCACGCTACGCGACAAGTGTGGGCTCTATCTCTACTTCCTTCAACCTCTCTGATGCGAACGGACGAAAATGGGGAGTCGTGGATCAAACGTTTAATTAACGGGTATGATCGCAATTTAGTGTGTCGGATTGTGATGCCTTGTTGGGCTATTTGGTTTAACCGCAACAGAATTCTTGCCGGGGAAATTGCATTTGATCCAAGGAGCTTGGTGACTTTTGTGGATGGGTTTTTCGAAGTATGGAAGAGAGGTGTTCAGTTGAGAAAAATCAATAATGGTGATGGGGAGAACGAGAGGTGGAATGCGCCTCCTAACAACTTCTTTAAGATCAATTTTGGCGGCACAGTTTTTCACGAGGATAGGCTGTCCGGAATTGGGCTTATTGCACGTAACTCACAAGGGGGAGTTCTGTTCCGGGTTGCACAAAGAGTCGAGGGGCTAATGGCCTCGACAAATATTGAGGCTTGCGCTGCACGACTCGCGGTTCAAGTGGCAATTCATGTTGGTTGGACTCACGTGCTATTCGAGGGCGATTGTTTGGTGGTGATTCATGATATTTTACACTCGAATTCGTGCGAGGCCGACTATGCTAATGTCATTCACGACATTCGTCGTTTAATTGATCATGAACATGTGTTTACTTTTTAATGGGTTAGTAGAAAGGCTAACGGCGAGGCACACGACATTGCAAGAACGACGGTGGAGAATTCATCTTGGTTTCGCGAGGATTTGCCCAGCTTTTAGTTCTCTATGTTTTTTTTTATTTTTCCGATGCTGTTTGCGCTATCATTTGGTTCAGCTGTTGCCGAGACTAGTGTTTATTAGCTTGGCTTCTTTGTAAATGTAATGAAATTTGTTTACCGGCGCTTTGTCGGGACTGTGATATATATGCAGTTTTTCTTTCAAAAAAAAAAGAAGCCTCCATCATATATAATAGAAGAGTAAACATGAATTGTATCAAGATTTAATGGTCTAATAAAAGTTCTCGTTTTTCTTTTGCGATCAAAAAAAATAATTACATATGGTGAATATTTGTGTTAAAGACTATACTTAAAGGTAGCACAATGTGCATTGTGAGGAACTGGACAATATGAATTATGATTGGTTTCCTAATCGATCATTTTATAGTAATGAGACAAAACATGATGAGGAATATCTCATTTGTTATTTTAGACACTTGTGTTGAAAATGTTTAACGCGCCAATCATCACTTTACCTACCGGCTACCAGCCAGCTCAAACTTCATCATCTTTGTAGTAGTTGCTAGGAATTGGTTGAACTTAGAGTGATTCTTGCTATAATTAATAACATTTTTAGATTTTACAATATAACCTCGTTTTTTAGCTAATAAATTGTACTGCCAAAAACTATCATACAATTGAGATCGTGATTTAGAATCATAACAAATTTAGCACTTACATAAATTTGAATTTTCAATTGATACATTTAAATTTATCTCTAAGTGTAATCGATAAACATTAATCACATTACTTGACATTATTGAATGAAGTCCCAAATTTGCCAAGTACCATATGAAATAAATGAGTAAGATTCATATCTTTATAATTTGATTGTTATAAAGTCGAAAGTACAACTCCTTATCTCTGTGATAAATGAAGACTTGTAAACATTAACGTTCAATTACTCCTTAAGATCATTTCACCAACTTTTTTTTTTTTTGGTGAGTAAATAAACCAAAAAAAAAACTAACACGTGGCACTAAATTACTGGACCACGAGTTAAGATACATATCTATAATCAAACATCTCGCACACCAATCATTCAATCCCTCCGGCCCACACACACCATATGCCAGTACATATGGCCACCTATTTGATAATGAAATGAATCAATAAATATTTGACCAAAACAACTTTATAGACTAATTATATATACAGTCCTTGAAGTTCTTTATAGTTATGCAAATCTCCCTCTTAAGCTTGATTAATCACGAAGTTGTTTTTGAGAAAACGATGATTCATTTGCAAAGTTTTTTCAAACAACAATTATCATTACTTTAAATAATTATTCAAACTTTATTTGTGTTTGGCGTAATGTTCTTATAAAGTTTACAACGCAATCCAACAATTAGTCAACAAACAAAACAAGGAACAATCTAGGCTAGGAAAGAGAGTTTTACACTTATACGGTGAATCTTTTATGCTTGGTTACAATTGTTAACCAATCTTATTAATTGTTGACACTCGTTATGCTAGCGCGGAAGTTAGTAGATCGCATGCTAGGAAATAATCTAGTTAGGCGAAGTAACTGTTGTTTATCGATTGAAATATGTTTGCGTTTTTCTTATATATTACACTTCAATTAACTTGTCCTTCTTGACCTAGCGAGCTACCTAACGCGTTGGTCTTACTTATCTAACTTACAAGGGAGCGAAGTAATGTGTGAGTTGCGCGACCAATTTGTATATATTTTTTTTATTTCTTGTGAGTTAAGTTTTCATTAGTATGAGTTAACTGATGAGCCCTCTCCCTGTCTTGGCTTCAGTTATTATATAATAATGTAAATGGAACCACATCTTAGCGAGTGTATTTAATCAGCCGACCAACATGTATTGGCTTAGCTTCCAGTCTATGTTATTAGACAAACTTGATGCGTGAATTAGCAAATCCCCATTTGATTTCGCCATCTAACTGACCTATTAGTAGGCAGTTGATGCCTATATTCGTCAGATAAAATTAAAAAGTTATGACACTGATCTCACCTACAACATCGTAAACTTTCTTATTTCTAACAAGAAGACAATATCATCAAATATTTTAATCAAATTACCCTTATATATCTTAAAAATAGTAAATACCCAATGTTACTCTTATTTATTCTTGCACTTACTCAAACTGATAGCAAGCTTCGTGGTCTTTGTATTTGCTTAACGCATATAGGGTAGATATCGCCGTCAAATCGTACCATGTGTATTTCTTGCATTGTACTTATTTCCTACTAGTATTCAACTTCGTAGTGAGGTGTTTGTTAATAAAACTACATAAACTATTATACGTCAATTAAAATAAAATAAGGGTGTCGTTTCCGCAATTTTGCTCAACATAAAGAAGATTTTTATAATTACATCAAACCTTATAGCTAAAAAATGCAATTATCTACAACTTTATAACCTACCAAATAATTCTGTTACAATTCCCGCATTATCCAGTTTCCTTTTGCAACCAACAATGGGAGCTCAAGTCACCAAACAAGTCGAGCGCAGAAAAACAATCTCCACCGAGAAAAAAACATTGGTCGACCTCAAACAAGCCTCAGGATCCGAATACCCGGGATCCGACTACGCCCCACCTGACCGCTCCAACTGGATGTCTGGTCTCGACCCGACCAAGACCCGTATCCACCACATCGTCTGGCCCGGCACCCACGACTCCGCCACGAACAAAATCGGCATCCCCCTCGTGACCCGACCCTTCGCGCAATGCCAGTCGCTCTCGATATACCAGCAGCTCAAAGCCGGCGCCCGGGTATTGGATATCCGGGTCCAGGAGGATCGCCGTATCTGCCACGGAATCTTATTGAGTTATAGCGTGGACGTGGTGATCGACGAGGTTAAGAAGTTTTTAGATGAGACGACATCCGAGATTATTATATTGGAGATTCGGACGGAATTCGGACACGACGACCCGCCCGAATTCGATAAGTATTTGGTTGATCGGTTGGGGGAGTATTTGATTGAACAAGATGATGGAGTGTTTGATAAGACGGTGGCGGAGGTGTTGCCGAAGAGGGTGATTTGCGTTTGGAAGCCGAGGAAGACGGCGCAGCCAAAACGGGGCGACCCGTTGTGGAGCGCGGGGTATTTGAAGGATAATTGGATCGACACGGATTTGCCCTCGACCAAGTTTGAGAGCAACATGAAGCATTTAGGTATGATTTTTTGGCGAGTTTTCGTTTTTAGACAAGACGGTAATTTAATATAGTTATTGAATACTCTTACGGTTCAGTGGTAAGAATAATGTCTCGTGTGAGATTTTGAAAAAAAAAAAAAAATAACATCACGCACGTAAGAAAACATGTATTAGTTACGGATGTTTAATTTTTAGCAAGCTTAAACTTTTAGAGTGAAACAATAGTTTAGTAGTTTAATATGCTATCAAAGAGCCATATTAAGAGTTAAGACTAGTTAAGTTATTGGATCTCGGCCATAAGTCAAAGAATGCCTGCCTATATGTTAGGCAAATCATAAATGGATAACAACATACATGTGGCGAGTCGTGCTAATAAAATGTATGCTACATTACATATATATTAATTTATTTGTAAGTTTAAGCTTTTAAATTAGACAATAATATAACTCTATAACAGAACCGAATCAAATTAAGGCCTCATGTTTTTACCTATTCTGTTATTAAAATTTCACGTGTTCAAGTTACCATAAATTTACATAAGTGCTGCACTTATTAACGAGCAAGTTGAAATATATCTGTTGCAAGCTTAAACTTTTAAATCCGACATTTGTTTTTCTATGCGTTGGAAGAAGTTATAATATTAGTTTTTCTACTCAACTGTTCAATAGCTTTTGAAATGATTCGAATAATTATAGGAGAATAATTAAATTTGCCCCTTAATTTTTTTTTTAAAGTTAATATGTCATTTTTTCGAGCCTTGTTTTTATGCCCCATATCTTTTAATTTAAAAAGGTCTATTAAAAATGCTCTCAGCCCTTATTTGAGCCAAATTGCCTACGTAGCGGTACGAAATTGTACTTTGCACCCCAAGATAAATTGTATTTTGCATCTCAAAATATTTTAGGGTGCAAAGTGCAATTTATTTTGGGGTACAAAGTACAATTTGGTACTGCCACATAGGCAATTTTGGAGGGCATTTTTGAAAGCTTTTTTGAAACATATGGGGTATTTTGGTAAGACCCGAAAAAGACGGGCATTTTAACTTTTAAAAAAAAGTTAGCGGGCATTTTTAATATTTCGTCCATAATTATATGAACACCTGTTATGATGAACTTAAGGACATGGAATTTTGTTATTTATAATTTTTAGTTAGTGAAAAAAAGAGACGTTTCAAAATTTAAAGTGGAATTTTACGGAAACTTTGTTTCGTGAATATAGGGGAACAACAACCCGTGACACACCGGAAGCACTTCTATCGGGTTGAGAATACGGTGACGCCTCAAGCTGATAACCCAATTTTGTGTGTTAGACCCGTAACAGATAGGATTCATCCATACGCGAGGATGTTCATCGCGCAATGTTTTTCGAGGGGAGTGGCTGATAAGTTGCAGATTTTCTCGACGGATTTCATTAATGAAGATTTTGTGGATGCATGTGTTGGGTTGACCTATGCTAGGGTTGAAGGAAAAGCTTAAGGAATAAAGGGAGTTCGTTTTGCTGCAATCATATGTGAAATTTGGATGTGTCATGTGTGTGGTAAATAATCTGTGACGGGATAGGTCGAGTATGTAAGTATATGTATATGTAAGTTGCGAGATTGGTTGTTGATATATTAATTTGTTGTATAGTTGAATTGAGGAATTTTATTCACATGTGTGTATAACTTGAATATAAAGCCTTTGTTTCGTTAAGAGATTATGAGATTCTTATATTGTATTAAATATTTTTATTCCCTTCTCAATGACATCATACTTGGGAATAATAATGCTTTCATTTAATACTTTTATTTAGTCCGCAATGACACCATACTTGGAAGTAATAATGCTTTCGAATTTGATTTTGGGTAAAATCGAGACATTGTGTTAAACTACAAAACACTATACATTGTTAAAATCACAAAAAGTATTTTCTTTTTATAAATACGGCATTAATGAGAAAACTAAGAGTTCATACAACAAATAGAGGAATCCAGGTCACAAGAACAAGAAAGGGGAATAAGATCATTGGAATAATTCCTTCCCACTTGGAGCATTCTGCCCATTGGCGCAAGATTTGAGTCTCGGCTAGGGAAAATGAATCTCCACTGAGGCCAACATTGCCCAAAAGCGACCACTATCTTCAATAGTGAATAGACAATTAGACGCGAAGAAAAATTGACTCCATTTTTACTTCACGGCAAAAGAACATGCGTCCCTAAGGTTAAAGTTGACAACTTTAAACATCTTTAGGGCCATTTGCAAACTTTTGAATTTATGTGATAGAAGATTGCAACGGACTGAAATGGATACAAATGATTGATTACAAATTTAGAAGATGGTATTGAGGTAATCACTGTCAATAGTGACATTCTCTCGTTTAAAAGATTCAACAAAAAAATAGGTTATTCCATTGCACATGACAATTAAGTAAAGAGAGGGTCGTGACAACTTTTGTCGTACATAAATGAATCTTAGCAAGCAAAAAAGAAACCACATCCATTTGTTATTGAATATCAAGATGAAGTTTTGCAAATTTTGCTCTAGAAGAGTCACACTGCTAGCACGTGTTCTATTCATATTTTTAAGCTCTTGCTGGTCTTTTTGTGGTCACATGGGTAGGGTACACTATGCGATCTCCATATGTAGTACTCCTCATTTCTTTTCTTTATAAAACCTTTTTTTCTTCCTGTTCTATTCATATTTTTAGTCTGCGTCGTCATCATTGTCTACATGCCCGTTTAGCCGAATCGTTGACTCTAGCACGCAAAGCTAGCAGTCGAGCAGAATACATATTTGTAGACTTGAGAAAACATTTTGGCTTGAAACCTTACGAAAATAGATCTATCCACCAGTATATGCATTTCACTTTGCTCCTTATTTTTACTGCAAGAAGGTTACATTTGATATTCCAGAAAACGATAACATGCAATATTTAGTGCAATTAATTCCAATATCAAAAGTTCAAAACCTTTTGCAACAAAATAGCTTCACTTCAAAGAAATGTGATATGTTTGGCCAAGCCGGATCACCTCCTACACACCAACCTTCATCTTCTCCTACTACCCTTAGATGATTGCCACGTGTAAATAATTAGGATTTGAAATATTGGCTCTCTAATTTTCTTTCCCTTTTTTATTCTTCCGCCAAATCAGTTCCCGCAAGATTTTCTCTCCAAATCTTGTGAGATAATCAAATCCCAAATTAGGGTAAGATGGAATCTTACCATCCAAATATTCGAAAAGAAAAAAAAGAATCAGATTATCACGGAAGAAAAAAAAGAATCACTGGTTGCCGGAAAATAATTTCGACGTCGATGTCGCCGTTGGATTTTGGGTTTCCGATCGTTGGCTCTTTGATCATTTTAAAAAAAGGTACAAACGTGAATTCCTTCATTTATTCTATGTGATTCAATGTATGTATGCATATTGGGTGTGAAAAAATAGATATTGATTTCTATATACTAATTAGTATTTTTATATTTCTAAATCATGATGTACTGATTAGTTAGTATTTTCGTACATTCAACAATTGACAGAGTGTCATATGAAGAATAATTTGGTTTTGAAAACAAAAATGTTTAGCTTTGCGGTCTACTAAGTATGATCAAATTTGCATCCGAAATATACAAATTTTCTGAGATTTTGAATGCCTACAAATTAAAAAGTAACTAATTGAAAATACTTGACTGATGTCCACAGAAAGAACGAAAGAGATTGTTTCAAAAACTGACTTGTTTTGCTTTGTGGGATATTATGATGCACATTACATTCTGTTAATCCCATTTCC
This sequence comes from Linaria vulgaris, assembly GCA_948329865.1. Lineage (NCBI taxonomy): Eukaryota > Viridiplantae > Streptophyta > Magnoliopsida > Lamiales > Plantaginaceae > Linaria > Linaria vulgaris. Next base: position 7,367,918 of record OX415251.1, read on the forward strand.
TTGTTTCTTGAGATTTTTAATCCTTAATAAGTAGTTAATTGTAAAACTTAATTATATTCTTTCACTTTCTATTAATTTATTATGCTTATTGCAGGCTATTTAGAGACATCAACATGGAGAATAATGTCACTGCACAAGGTCGGTTAGAGTTTGAAACTAACGTCGATCAAACGGAAGTAGAAAATGATGCTCTCCATGATGAAGATGGAGAACAAGTTATACGAAAACGACACTCAACCATTCCAAATGAAAAAATACCATATATTGGTATGACATTTGATAGCGGCGATGCTGCTTATAAATTTTATAATGAATACACGGAAGCAACAGGTTTTAGTATTCGGAGGGATGTGGCTCATAAAGATTCTAAAAAGAGGATCTTGGATAGAATATTTTATTGTTCGTGCGAAGGTAAAAGGAAGCTAGATAAAAGAGATGTACTTGTTAGGTGTCATCGTCCAGAAACAAGAAAATGTTGTTTAGCAATGATGAAGATTAATGCTCGTCGTACAGGTAGATACGTGGTTGAAAAGTTTATTGCTGAACACAGAGGTCATGAACTAGCTAGTCCGACGAAGTCGCATTTTTTGAGATCTCATAGAAACATGACCACTGCACAAATGTTACAAGTGGATGATATAAACTACTCTGGTATAGCACCAAAGGTTGGATTTGAGTTGATGTCAAAACAAATGGGTGGGCGGGAAAAAGTTGGCTTCATTTTTGAGGACATGAAGAATTATTTGCGGACAAAAAGAACCTTTAAAATGGAGAAGTTTGATACTGGAGGTGTACTTGAATACTTGCAAGAAAAGCAATTGGAGGATCCTAATTTTTTTTATGCAATTCAAGTTGATGTAGATGACTTCATAATAAATATCTTTTGGGCAAATGCACAAATGATGGCGGATTTTGCTTATTTTGGTGATGTAGTGTGTTTTGACACTACTTAGAGAAAGCTTGAAGACGCATGACCATTTGGTCTATTTATTGGAGTTAACCATCACAAACAAACCACCGTCTTTGGTGCATCCTTGTTATATAATGAAACGGCAGAAACATTTATGTGGTTGTTTGATACGTTTGCAAGAGCCATGTCAGGAAAAAGACCGCAAACTATTCTAACTGATCAAGAAGCGGCTATGGTCAAAGTTTGACACTAAAATGGCCCGATACAGTTCATAGATTGTGCATCTGGCATATATATCAGAATGCTGCTTCTAATCTTGGCTCTTATTTTGCAAGCTTCAAAGATTTTCCAGACGAATTTAGTTCTTGTATTTATGATTATGAAGAGAAGATGAGTTTGTTAATGCATGGAATAGAATGCTAGAAAAATATAACCTCCAGACAAATACTTGGCTTAAGAAGATGTTTGATATTATAGAAAAATGGTCTCTAGTTTATGGGCGCAATTAATTTATATTTAGTTTATGGTCACGTCTTTCCGTTTTATAAATTTAATTTATATTCCAATTACTTATATCAAACTACGTTGAAAAAGGCGACAGAACAAATTTAAACTTTAATTGCCCTACCCAAGGACACTCAAGTTTAAGCTAATTGGTTGAACTTACGATTTCTCAAGATTCATCAATTTCTCACTATCGTGTTTCGTAAATGCAAAAAAGGAACAATTCAGCAAAAGAAAGTAATTGAAAATTTTGTTTTATTTGCTATGTCAAGTCGAAGATGAATTTTCAACCATCCCATGGGTGGTCTAATCAATATTCCTTGGAGTGAAGATTTATTCATCGATATCACTTCTGTTTCTTGGAATATGATAAATAACAAGACTTATTGGAAACATTGTTGTTTTGGACAAGTAGTTTGTAATGTTTTTTGTTGTTTTTCATTTGCATATAATTTGTTGAATTTTTTTTGTAACCTTGCTTTAAGATTACTCACTTTTAGATGCAAAAAACATCATGTTTCTCGCAGTTTGTGTGCAAAACTATCAGCCAAATGACGTGGATTTTTTATATATTTTAATTTGTTTATAACCCAGTCCCTCATTGTTTATATGTGGTTTTTTTTATTTGCTTGTATAACTGAGTCTACAGTTGGTAATGTTGATGCCTCTCTACTCTCTAATGCAATTACTCTTTTATCTCAGATTTCGATTGAATACTTGTTGCTCGATATAGATATCTTCTCTAGAACTAATTTCAGTAAGAATGTGTTTATTCAACTTTTTTCAAATTCCTTATTCCAACTTATATTGATGGTAGGGCTGTGCAAAAAGAATCGGATCGATCGAATCGGGTGAAAATCGATCGAATGATCCGATCCGAGGATCGGATCGAATATTTGATCCGACTTTTGATTTTTGCCTTAGGATCGAACCCCCATTTGATTCGATCCTCGATTTTAGAGGCTGAGAATCGGATCGGATCGAAAACTCATCTTATTTTTTAAAAATAAATAAATATATAATAGCATATATATATATATATATAATATTATATTTTTATCTATAATGCTAAGCCTATTAAGATGCTACTAAGATATTTCTATATATTGTTGGTGATACTAACATTGATCAAAATTGAGAGTGCTGGAGTAAGTAGTAACCTTGAATGAAGCTGCTGATAAGCCAGTGCATAGCCTGAATGGAAAGTGTAAAGTGGTGAAAATTAATTTGTGAAAGTGTATCTGTTAACGGGTTTGGAATTATTCCCTATTTAACGGAAGATATTTATTTGGGTCGAAACGCCCTGTCCGTGATTCAGAGGCAACGCGAGATGGACATGATAAGATTAATTGCAAGAATATTCCCTTCCTTTATTCACTGAACATTTCCTCCTCTTTTTATCTTACGTACTTGAGTGATAGATTGTAGTAAATAGGCTCAGTTACTTCAGCTTCTTCCGCTTGTTCTTCTTCTACTGATCACCTCCCTTTATATAGACTTTGGTAGGGGTAGGTGTCATTGTGCATGTGTTTTGATAAGGACAGGTGTTATTGTTACCTTGATACAGGTGTAAAAATTAGGATAATGTTTATCGTTTATCTACTAAGTGCTGACTGGATTAGCTTTTGTGTCTTCTGATATCTCCGAGGGCTTCTGATGTAGACTGTTTCTGATAGAGCTATTCTTCCGAGAGCTTTTGTTTCTCCTTCTTGATTCGGGTATTTTCTTCAACAGTCAGGAGTGATCTCTGAGGGTGGAAATGTGATCTCCGAGGACTTGGTGTGACTTCCGAGAACTGTGATTTTGTGTCCGAGGGCCATTTTTGCTTTACTGAAAGTGAGATTTCTTCATCAGAGTGCTCGGACTGTATTCACTGGGTGTTCTTGTATTGACCTTTTCCAAAATTGGGTTCTCGGATAAGTTCGAGTGTTGCCTTTTCCGAGGAGTGTTCAGCAAGGAAGTTTTCTTGTAAGTTCATAGGACTCGGGGTCCCTCTTGGTCCCTCTTGGCGCATTTGGTGGATATCGGAGTCATACGGGTCCATCGGGGTTTGCTCTTTTTCCGATGCCGTGTTGATATCTGTTTTTCATTCACCGTTTGACTTTCCAAGGGACGCTTATGTTTCTCCTCGGGTGCTCTTATAAACCTTTTCGGGTCAGTAACCGAGAGGTAAGGCAGTCTTCCGAGGGGTTTTCTTTATATGTACATCTCATCGGAAGTACTCGTGACAATAGTATTGTCTACATATTGTTTTTTCCGAGTAGGAGTGATCTCCTTTATTTTATTTTTTAGGGTTAACACTAGCCCCCCCAAATTTCGATTGTCCTCGTAGAGACAAGCGGAATTTTAAATCATCGTCCTCAGTGAGGTGAGGGGTTATTTTTTGCTTAGTGTCCCTATATTTATTTTTTCCTTTTTTGATATTTATTCAATATGTATATATATCTAGAATTTATAAGGATTTTACCTGAATACCCTTAGGGTATCGTTATTAAGCACGCGGAGATCTCGGGGCGCAGGTGACGGAGTGGTGTTTGACCAGCTTTGAAAATTGAAATATCTGACCGTTGGTAACGGTCAGAATAGTGATGGTGTGGCGTGATCAGGTGGCGGTTACGTGGAGCTTTAAACAAGTTCCACGTCTTAAAGATTTTTTGACCGTTTGTTGTCTCCGGCTATAAATAGGGACACTGTTACCCTTTTTTCTTCATTCTTCCAATTCATCTTTGCAATAACTTTCTCTCAGAGCACAAAATTCTCCTCTTCGTCTTTTGTTCTTCAAATTCCCAGCAGATTTACTCGCTCTTCCTCTCCTTTTCAGAAACATCCCTTTATTATTACACTAATGGCTTCTTCCACCAACACTGATCCCATCGCCGTCGCGACCTCCTCGGCAGTCACTGCTCCGATTGACTCTTCTACGAGTGTGAGGGGTATTCCGGTGGGAGTTATTACTCGCAAACGGAAGGGAGAAATTGCTGCGGCTGCTGAAGGCGGTGCCACTTCTTCGAAGAAAGCTAGGGTTCCCAAATCAAAGGAACCGCCTCTTCGAACTTTCGCTAAGGTGGAAAAAACGAAGAATATTGCTACTCGTAAGCAGGTAGCAGATCTGTTGACCTCAACCGGAGTCCTTCAGAAGAATATGGTCTTCCGAATCCCGACGAAGGATGAGAGGGCGTGCTATCCTCCTCCGGGTATGTTGACAGTATTTTTTGCTCAGGTGAAGTATGGGTGGCGCTCGTTTATGTCCCCTTTTTTCTGTGAGCTCTTTAAAGTTTGTAATATCAGCCCAAGTCAGATGGTACCGAATGGATTTGCTGCTATCTGTATTTACGTATTTTGGTGCCACGTGAATGGGCTAGAGTGTTCGGTGGATCACTTTCTTTCGATCTTTGACGTGGCGGTATCACCCGGGGGGTATCCTTTCTATAACGTTCGTCATCGGGACAACTCGGGGGATTCCACGAAGAGGATCTTGGGGGCTGCTATTACCTCACATAGTGTCTGGAAGAACAGATACTTCTTCGTGGGACCTGTCAATGGTAAGTGGGATGTGCCCTTTGATTGGCGAGAGGGTACTACTCCCGTGCATGCTCTGGATCAGGAGGCAGTGTTATCTCCTATAATTTCTCAGCACAAATTGATGGAGTCGGAGGATTTCACGATGTTATACGAGACCTCTGGGCTTCACCACGTAGTTTTCACTGATGACGCCGTGGAGAGGCCCTTGTCCCTGTCTCCCGTTGCGAGGAGTCTCTTTCGTAAGTCTATTTATTCGCTCTTTTATCCTTTTATTCTCTTTCCGAGCACAGTGGTAAATTGTGCTTATACACGTTATTGATGGGATGATGCAGGGGATGTCATGGCGAACTACTATCTGCAGTCGAGTCCGAGGGAGCCTACTCCTAGTGGTGTCTCGGAGATACCAGAGGAGGGCGATCACGAGGAGGAGGAGGTTAATGCTCTCGAGGGTATGCATATGGATTCAGAGAAGGGTGGATTTCACGAGGATCATTCTCTTCTATGCATGGATGCGATGGGGGTCGTCAGGAGCGCTGTTCCCTTGCGCCAAGTAGCTCCTGTTTCTTGGGATTTGGCTTTAGTGCCCGTTTCCAAATCGGAGTCAGGGAATTTACCTGCTTCCGAATCTAATATAGGAATTTCTCCGAGAGGTTCCGAGGAGGGTATCTTTCCGAGTGGTGCGGAGGATGAATCTGCTCGGAAGGATACTGAAGTAATAGACCTGTCTTCCGAGGATCACTCTCCTAAGCTTCCGACAGTTCCTGAATCCTCTCCTCGGGGTAAGTTTCACGAGTTTTTAATGAGATGTGCGTATCTTTATCTGCAATATTTGCTGATGTGTTGACACCTTTTCTTTTGATGTAGTGGCTATGGATAAAGGGAAAGCTCCGATGGTAGAAGAGTCTTCATTATATGGTGAGTATCCATTATTTGCCTTCTTTCTATAATTTTTTCTAGTTTCATTCTTCCTCTTACTGTCAGTTTGTATCTTTTGTAGAGGAGGACTTTCTGGCCCAATTCAGCATTCCCGAGCAAGAAGGTTTACGAGGGGACTCCGAAGACACCCAAGGGGAGTTTGATCCTTCTTCAGAGGACCGAGATTTGAAGGAAGGGATTCTGCAATCACTATTGGGAAAGACCAGCCCCTCCACAACAGTAGGTCGTTCACGGGCCATATTTACAAATTCAGAAGGGACGACTCCCGTAAAGGATACGACTCCTCCGAGGGGACATGTCCCGGTGACTTTGTCTCCGAGGGGTCATACATTTCAAGAGCCTATTCCTCCCAGCGGATCCGGGGGGAATTTTCATCTCGTTCAGTGGGGGAGGCTTATCAAGATATCCTCCGATTTTTCGCCTCCTCCAGTTCAGCACCCGCCGAGGGGTATCAATTTTTGTACACCAGTCTTAACTGGTTGGGGCTCATGGTAAGCTTCTCTACATTAGTCTTCTGAAATTACACAATACATCTCTGTTGAATCTTTTATTGTTGACTTTTCTGTAGATTGGAAAGACTCGGGAGGCAGTTACTGCTGTTGAAGAGCGCGATCGGAAAGATATAGAGGATTTAGAAGCACTCCGGGCGCAATTGGCACCTCTCTTATTCCGGGATAAAGAGAGTCAAACTAGGGAGGACCTTCTTCAAACAAAAATTTCCGACTACGAATTTGCTCTCAATGAATCAGAGAAGGCGAGGGCAAATTTACAAGGTAGTTTAAGTGCTGCCGAATCCGCTTATAGGAAGATGGAGAAGGAAAGAAAAGACTCCGAGGAGGTCTTTACTGCTCGTATTGCAGCTCTCGAGAAGGCGGTGGCGGACGGGAATGAGAGAGAGAGAGTTCTCCAGGAGACATTGGGCCAAGTTACTGATAGGGCAGAGTCAGCCGAGGGGAAGTTAGCAAATTTTCTTTCTCCCGAGGACGTGCAGGCTAAGGTGGATGCAGCTGTTCAGTTTGCCCAGCGAGAGATTTCACGGCAGCAATCAGGAGCATCCGAGACGCCTTCTCACGAGCTCTTGATGGGTCATCTTCTGTGGGGTTATTTGGAGTGTGCGAAGGTGGCGAAATCTTTGATAAGGTCGGATGTTAACTTCTCCAAGTCTTTCGATCTTCGCAAGTTAAAGAAGCCAACTCCCGACGACTGCCATTATTTTGTGGGGAGGTTTGGGGGTTTGCTATCCTCTCGGGATTCTCCGACACCATCTCCAATGCGCTCCGCTACGAGTCCGAGTCCGAGGGCTAGCGGTTCCGGGGGAGTATTTTCTCCAATTTCTCGTCTTGCTCCATTGGGTACTTCCGCCGAGGAGACAACTTCTTCCCTTCCTCCCTCCACGGGGGCTTAGTCTTGTTCTTTGTAATTTTTTACTTTGAAAATAAACGTTCTTTGTACTTATTATCCCTTCCGAGGGCTATCCGTCTTAAATAAATATTTTTGTTCAATCTTCCTATTCTATTTCTTATCTCCACTGTTTAATTAAAATGGATAATGATAATTCTCAAAAAGTTGCTGACTAAGTAAACTTCCTAAGTAGGAGGTGTTGCTTTGCATGTTTAAATAGGGTACGTGTCATTCTTAATTAATAAGTTTTCCAACACGTGTCCCTTAGTTAACATAATAAAAGTCTAAACTTCTTCTTTTAACTCTGATTCAAAGAGTATATAGGCACGTAGGGTCTTTATCAATTATGCACTTATCTCCTAATCCTTATTAGTCTTTGATTTTCTTTTATAATTGCAAGTACAAAAATAATACTTACTTGATACGATGATGCCTCCTTATTATAGAAGATTTGGTTCGACTTCATCTGGCGGTTCTTCTCAGGATACCGCTCGGGGTCCTTCTGGATCATCAAGGGTTCCTCCGAGGGACAATTCATCCGAGAATCAAACGACACTTAGTGCTAGTTCCTCTCTTGGAGTGGCTCGTAGGACTCCATCTACAAATTCACGTAGAGTCAATCATATCAGGGAGATATTCATGAGTAGGGAGCCATATCCTTTGGCGGATGAGTCTTCGGAGTTCGATTTGATTCCTCTTAATCCATCAAGATTGATAGGCAGAGGACTTGTAGGATCCACAATGAGTGCAGAGTGTGAGAACTCGGTAAGATCCCTTTTTACTGGTTATAATTTAGAGTTCGAAGATTATGATATAATAGTGCCTTCCTCGGGCCAAAGGGCTTACGCACCCCCCTCAGGTTACATGACCGTTTATACCGAACAGATGCGTTGTGGTTTACGGACCTTTTTCCATCCCTTTTTCCAAATACTCTTTCGGTATTGGCAGGTGTGTCCGAGTCAGTTGACACCAAGTTCCTATAGTCATTTGGTGGGATATGTCCTTCGTAATGAGCTTTTAAACCTTCCGATGTCCCCTTATCGGGTGGGGACAATATTTACCCTTCAACCTTGCTCAGAGGGGACTCCCTTTTTTAGCTTGACCTATCGGGACAAGGAAAATATCTTCACTCGTGTATCCAGTTCCCACTCTAGTAGAGGGGATTGGAGGCGGAGATTTTTCTTTGTCCGTCCGAGAGGCCAGTCAGCCAGATCGTGGGGTGTACCCATCCGATGGGGTCTGGGGTATATCGCACCCAACACCGAAACACGAGGACAAGTGAGGGAGATATTGCTTCACTCGGGACTTTTCTCTGGTTCTTATGATATATCTGGGCTGTTGGATTTCCCCGAGGCTCTGATTTTGGCAGGTTTACAAGAGGGGGTGGAAGGATGCACTCCTGCTTCTCGTCCTCTTCACAGTAATTTTCACTTTCGTAAGTTCTGCTAATCATTCTCTAGTTTATAAACTTTATTGGTGTCCTCGGATCATTTTCCTACTGACATCTTTTGCAGGAGCGGAGATGGGAGCTTTTTCTCTCGGGTCTTCTAATGACGTTTTCTTGGGGAGGGCATTACATGGTATTCCCGGGGTGACGAAGGTTGGCGATTCTCCTCCCCTCATAAGTGAGGCAATGGTTGAAATTTCCTCGGAGGAGGAGGAACCCGTTGCAGCCCCCCCAGTCAGTTATATAACTCCTTCTGGATCGTCGGATCCGATAGCAACTCTTTCTCAAACGGATTATCACATGAGTCCCATAGTATCACAGCCCATTCCTCATAATTCTACCGTAGTAAATGTATTAGAGGAGTATCTTCACTCTTCTAGTACAGAGGATATGCAGCCCCAGCAAGATATCCCTGGTCGTATTCCTGCACCACCGCCCGAGGAGCACCCTTCCCTCGGGAGAACTCTTCCCCCCGAGGGTAATCAGGATGTTTCTCCTCTCGGATCAGCAGTGGGATTTTGCCGAAACTTTCTTAGTGGGTTATTGAACGTAACAGATTGTGAACTGATAAAAACCCTTTCGGTACCCGTTCTCCAAGATTTAGCCTGCAAAGACCTGTGTGAGGTATCTATTCATTTTATTTAATACTAACCTGTCTTCTGGTCTGATGCCATCCGCTTTGTGTTTTGAGCAGATTTATATGGTGTTGGACGCCCTCGGGTCTTACGGGAGTTCTTCCTCAGATCCGGGTTTAGTATACCGTCGTCGGGATGAGTTAGAGCGAGGTCTCTTAGAAGCTCAAGTGGAGATAGCCCATTTGAAGGAAGTTCATGAGTCTTCTCAGGATACTCATATTCATATGTTACAATCCGAGAAGGATAAGGCGTGGGAATTGGAACGCCAATTATCACTTGAAAATGCACGTGTCTTGAACTTAGGGCGGAGAATGGAGGAGTTACGTGGCCAAATGCGGTCCTCGGAGGAGCAACTAACACAAGTTGTACTGGAAAGAGATGCTTTGAGTCATCAGTTGCTAGGAATAACCCGCTCTCATGCGGTAGAGGTGATCATGGCCCGAGTCCAAGCTGTGTTGGAGGTGGTGGATCCATCCAGTCTTCGTGAATCTCTTCGGGGAGAAATGCGTGACTTAGTGCATATAGGCTATAAATTGTGCCAAGATGCCGTACAAGCTTTGCCAGAGTTCCCCTCGAGCTTGCTCCTTCCTGAACTCAACATTCGTCAAGTCTCCGAGGAACTTTCTCCTTCACCTATTAGAGATTTTGCAGTCGGAACTGTGTTCTTGGATGATCCATTCTCTCTTTCCGAGGAGCAGCGCCGAAGACTTATCCGAGAGGGGAAACGTCCTATGGGAGGGTCTTAGCTTGTTGAAAAATAGTATACAACTTAGTTCATAATACGGAGGGTATTTAACGTTATTGGGTTGTCTTGATGTCTCATATGTATAGCCATCATTTTGCCAGACAACTCTAGTTTCTTTTGTACTGTACCCCCTCATATATGAACGCTCTTTTTATTCATGTATAACTATTACATTAAGCATAATACTTTCTAAGGTTACTTGCGTTCCACGTGTTGCGAAGTATTGCCTCCTCGGAGTTAGCAAGCCGATAAGTCGCCGGTCCCACGATTTCCACTATCTTGTAGGGTCCTTCCCATCGTGGATCTAGTTTACCCACATTCTTGGAGGCCCCTACTCGTTTCATCACTAAATCTCCAACTTGAAAGGTTCGGAGTCTTACCTTGGTATTATAATATCGTGACATCCGAGCCTTGTACTCTTCCATTCGGAGGGCTACTCGGGTCCTTTTTTCCTCGAGGAGGTCAAGGGCAAGGGCTAGATTTGAGCCATTGGCCACTTCTTCATATTCTTTGACTCGCCAGCTTTCTAGGGAGACCTCCGAGGGCAACACAGCCTCACATCCGTAGGATAGACTAAAAGGGGTTTCGCCCGTAGCAACACTCTGCGTGGTCCGATAGGCCCACAATATCCCGGGTATCTCCTCAACCCACTTAGCTTTATGCCAATCAAGCCGGGCCTTCATGTTCTTCAGGAGGGTTCTGTTGGTTCTTTCTACTTGGCCATTTGCTTGAGGGTATCCCACGGAGGCAAAGCGATGTTTTATCTCCCAATGATCACACCACTTTTGCAATCCTTGATCAGTAAACTGCAAACCGTTGTCACTTACTAGGCTCCTAGGGACACCAAAGCGACAAATAATATTTCTCCAGAGAAAATTGATGACAGCCCCCGCGGTTACCCTAGCCAGGGGTTCCGCTTCCACCCATTTGGTGAAGTAATCAACAGCTACTAGCAGAAATTTCTTTTGGCCGGCATCAGGGACGAGGGGTCCAAGTATGTCAATACCCCACTTAGAGAATGGGCAGGGGTTCAGAGAGGGTTCCCAAGGGGCTGCGGGTAGATGGGTCCGAGGGGCGTAAGCCTGGCATGGTTTGCATCTTTCGGCATGGCTTTTGCTATCTTTGGCCATCGTGGGCCAATAGTAGCCCTGTCGGATCAAGCGTCCCACCATGCTTTCGCCACTAGTATGGCTCCCACATACCCCCTCGTGAGTTTCTGCTAAGGCTAGCTTGGCCTCTTCTTCATTAAGGCATCGAGCGTGGGGACATGAATATGTCCTTCGGAAGAGTATCCCGTCTTTGAGGAAGTATCGGAGGGTTTTTCTGAACATCATTCGCTGAATATTCTTGTCCGAGGAGTATCCCTCGGGATTCTGCAAATAGGCTTTGATAGGAGTCACCCAGCTAGATGAAGGATCTGAAACTGTGTTCACTTCTCGGCCTTCACCCTTTTCAGATTCATTGACATGCAGTAGAGTAATCTTCCGAGTATGTATTGCAGCTGTTTGTGTAGCCATCTTGGACAAAGCGTCCGCCTCTTGATTTTCTTTTCGAGGAATTTGAACTATGTCGTATTCTTCAAACCATTCGGACCTTTGGCGAACAACTCGGAGGTACCCTTGCATTCTTTCTTCTTTGGCCTCATATGACCCCTTAACTTGCTGAACAATCAGTTGGGAATCACTATGAAGGAGTACTCTTTTCATTCCCCCTTCTCTTGCTAGTCTCATACCAATAAGGAGAGCTTCATACTCGGCCTCATTGTTAGAGAGGGGATAATCTATTCTAACTGCAAAATGGAGTCTTTCCTCCTCTCCTTCTTGATTTACCAAAACTATTCCGGCCCCCCCATGGGTACTCACCGAGGATCCATCTACATATACGTGCCATCGTGGCTCCTTTTCCTCGGATCCAACGCCCGTGAGTTCTGTTACAAAGTCCGTCAGAACTTGCGCTTTGATTGACGGTCTCGGAGCGTAGGAAATATCGTACTCAGTAAGCTCTACAGCCCATTTTATCATTCTCCCTGATGATTCCGGCTTATTAAGAATTGCTCTCAGGGGATGCTTAGTAAGCACGGTAATTGGGTGGGATAAAAAGTAGGGGCGTAGCTTACGAGCCGTGGTAACCAATGCTAGAACGAGTTTCTCAGTTAGGGTATATCGGGTTTCGGCTCCGAGGAGAGTTTTGCTAACGTAATATACCGGGTGATGTTCTCCATCTTGTTCTTTGACTAGGACAGCGCTAATAGCCTCTTCTCCGACTGATAAATACAGAAACAACTCTTCTTGGGGTACAGGTTTTACCAGCAAAGGTGGTTTCAACATGTACCTTTTTAAGTCTTCGAGAGCTTCCTCACATTGGGGGGTCCACTGAAATTCCTTGATATTCCGAAGTACCTTGAAGAAGGGAAGTCCTTTTTCTGCAGACTTGGAGACAAACCGACTCAACGAGGCCATTCTTCCAGTCAGCTTTTGGACATCTTTTACCGTCCTCGGGGTAGGTAACCCCATGATAGCTTCTGCTTTTTCGGGGTTTACTTCAATTCCCTTCTCCGTAACCATAAATCCCAAAAATTTTCCTCCTCGGATACCAAAAGAACACTTCCGAGGGTTAACCTTCATGCCAAAGTTATTCATAATGACCAACGCTTTCCGTAGGTCCTCGGGATGTTCTTCAGCAGTGTTACTTTTAACTACAGTATCATCTACATAAACCTCTACTGATTTCCCAATAAGTCCTGAAAACATAAGGCTTACTAACCGTTGATAGGTAGCTCCAGCATTCTTTAATCCAAAGGGCATGACTAGATAACAAAAGGTGCCTGCATCCGTGATAAAGCTGGTCTTATCTTGATCACTAGCCGCCATCGGGATTTGGTTGTACCCTTGATCTCCATCTAAAGTTGATAGTAGCGCACATCCTGCGGTAGAATCAACTAGCTGATCTATGCTCGGTAAAGGATAACAATCCTTGGGGCATGCTTCATTGAGGTTAGTAAAGTCAACACACATTCGCCATCTTCCTCCGTGCTTGGGAACTAGCACGACATTAGCCAACCACTCGGGGTAAATAACTTCTCGTATTTGCTTTAATTGGAGAAGGCGTTGTATTTCCGAGCGGATGATCTTGTTGCGCTCGGGGCCCATTTTCCTCTTTTTCTGTTGGACAGGCTTAGCTCCAGGCTTTACATTAAGGAAATGTTGACATACCTTGTTGCTAATTCGTCCAGGCGGCCCCCCTTCCCACGCAAAGAGGTGATGAAATTGTTTGAGAAGAGAAATCAATTGGCCTTCTATGATTGGAGTCATATGGGTGCCCATTTTGATTACTTTCTCGGAGCTTCCTTCTACTAATTCCACCATTTTTAATTCTTCCACAGGTTGGACTCGTGTTTCCTCGGTTCTACACTTTTTGTTATTTCCGAGTGAAGGTCCGTCCTCTTCTGAGGGAATGGCATTCATGCAGCATTCTCTAGCTTTTGACTGACTTCCTCGGACTTCTCCGATTCCCGAGGAGGTGGGGAATTTCACTTTAAGATGCAAAGTAGAAGGAATTGCCTCAAAGGCCCGAATAGATGGTCTTCCGCAAATCACATTATACGCTCGCGAAGAAGCCTCCACTACCCAAAACTTAATAGATTCCGTTCTTCGAAGGGCTCCTTTCCCCCATGACATTGGGAGAGTAATAGTTCCGAGGGTTTGGCATGCTTCCCCGGAGAATCCTACTAACGGGACCTCAGCGGTTTCCAACGTTTCTTGTTTCAATCTCATAGCGAGATAGGTCGGTAGGAAGAGTACATCCACAGAGCTGCCCGTATCTATGAGGATACGTTGGATTTCATACCCGTAGATGACGGCAGATATAACCAAGGGATCTTCGTGAGGGTATATTACATTTGTAAGGTCCTCGGGTCCGAAAGTGAGACTAGGCAGCTGTGACCCTTGAATGGAGCAGACAGCTAATCCTTGCTCTGCTCGTCGGGCTTCTTTCAAATATTTCTTCTTTTTGCCCTGAGGTGCCATGGAGATTTCACCCCCTTCTATCATATTGATGGTTCTTCCTGTTGGGGGGTTGTCTTTGTAAGAGTTAGGTGGAGGAGGCAAACTCTGATACCCTGTCGTTTTCTCTTGCGAATTTCGCCGGCGGTCTTTACTTCTCTCTCGAGGTCGGAGACGTCTAGTGGTCCTCTCTCGTGACTTCCGGCTAGGCGTCCTTTCTTCCCTTTCTTGCTCTTCCTCTTCCCTTCGTAATCTCTTCCAAACATTTGCCTTGGGCTCTTCAGGGTTATTTTCCTTAAGGTAGTTCTTCAAGTACCCTATCTCCAATAGGCGAAGCACCTCTAAACGAAGGGTAGTACATTCTTCCGTAGTGTGCCCGTAAGTTTTATGGTACTTACAATACTTCCCAGTATCCTTGTCTCGGTTAGGAAATTTGGTCGGTCTGGGCCAGTGCAACTCGTTGCTACCCCTCATTATGTTGAGCACTTCTGGTGGAGTAATAGTCATCGGAGGTAAGTGCACGGGTCGGAGGAATTTCTTAACCACTCCTCCTTCATCTTTGCGTTGAGGAGGTTTTCCTTCCTTACTTTTTTCTTTGACCTTTGCTTCTTTCTCAGCACGCTCTAAGTGTTCACTATCCTCCTGCTCCATCTGCTTCTTTGTTCCCTCGGCTTCTTCCATCAAAATATGTACTTCCGCCTTTTGCATTAACTCATTCATATCCGTGATACGATTTCCCATAAGGTATCTAAAGAAATCCCCCGCTCGGAGTCCCTGAGTTAATATGTCCGCCATAATGGTCGGGCTAACATTTGGAACACCGAGTGCTTCATCCGTGAAGCGCTTTATATATTCTCGCAAGGGTTCATCCTTCTTCTGTTTAATAGTAAAAAGATGCGTAGCAGATTTAGGGTACCTTCGGTTGCAGGCGAATTGTCGTACGAACAAATGAGCTAGTCGGTCAAAGCTCGTGATGGAACAAGGTGGAAGATGAGTAAACCAGGCTTGGGCCCGCCCTCCAAGGGTAACAGGGAATACGCGACATAACACCTGATCAGGAGCGGAAGAGAGGTCCATTCCTGCCAGGTATTGATGGACGTGATCTTGTGGGTCCCTTCCATCAGCTTCTCCGGTATATAGCGAGATATTAACAGGTCGCATCCCCGAGGGGATAGAAGCTGAAGCAATTTCGGGAATGAAAGGAGAGGTCTTGAATGTAGGATCTTCCTCGGGAGCCATGGTTTTCTTGAGATCACCTAATTCTTTTCGTAAATCATCCATCATTCCCCATAAGGAATGTTCAACCTCTCCTCGATACTCTGAGGGGCGAGAAATTTCTACCTGACCCCTCACGGGAGTCCTTTCACGACATACATGTCTTCGAGGACTTTGTCGGGGTGTCTGTCGCCAAGGATTCCAATTTGGGTTCCACGTCCTCGGAGGTGCATCTTCTTCCGAGCGGAAATCTTCGTTCTCGGAGAGCACAGGGGACGTGCGTCCGGGGGGATCATCCCTCCAGGGTGTTCTTTCAGCATATATAAGTCTTTCATAAACAGATCGGGGAATACTAATAAAATCTCTTGTACCTGGTTCATAATTGGACAAAGTTTCTTCTGAGTCGTTGTTCGGGACAGGAAGGTTGTCATTTTCGAAAAGACCATCCATCCTAGCTGACGTGTGCCTGAATTCTCTCGAGGACAGATGTTGTGACGTTCCCACAGACGGCGCCACTTTGTTAACGGGTTTGGAATTATTCCCTATTTAACGGAAGATATTTATTTGGGTCGAAACGCCCTGTCCGTGATTCAGAGGCAACGCGAGATGGACATGATAAGATTAATTGCAAGAATATTCCCTTCCTTTATTCACTGAACATT
This sequence comes from Linaria vulgaris, assembly GCA_948329865.1. Lineage (NCBI taxonomy): Eukaryota > Viridiplantae > Streptophyta > Magnoliopsida > Lamiales > Plantaginaceae > Linaria > Linaria vulgaris. The sequence continues at coordinate 7,383,896 of OX415251.1, forward strand.
TCCTCCTCTTTTTATCTTACGTACTTGAGTGATAGATTGTAGTAAATAGGCTCAGTTACTTCAGCTTCTTCCGCTTGTTCTTCTTCTACTGATCACCTCCCTTTATATAGACTTTGGTAGGGGTAGGTGTCATTGTGCATGTGTTTTGATAAGGACAGGTGTTGTTGTTACCTTGATACAGGTGTAAAAATTAGGATAATGTTTATCGTTTATCTACTAAGTGCTGACTGGATTAGCTTTTGTGTCTTCTGATATCTCCGAGGGCTTCTGATGTAGACTGTTTCTGATAGAGCTATTCTTCCGAGGGCTTTTGTTTCTCCTTCTTGATTCGGGTATTTTCTTCAACAGTCAGGAGTGATCTCTGAGGGTGGAAATGTGATCTCCGAGGACTTGGTGTGACTTCCGAGAACTGTGATTTTGTGTCCGAGGGCCATTTTTGCTTTACTGAAAGTGAGATTTCTTCATCAGAGTGCTCGGACTGTATTCACTGGGTGTTCTTGTATTGACCTTTTCCAAAATTGGGTTCTCGGATAAGTCCGAGTGTTGCCTTTTCCGAGGAGTGTTCAGCAAGGAAGTTTTCTTGTAAGTTCATAGGACTCGGGGTCCCTCTTGGTCCCTCTTGGCGCATTTGGTGGATATCGGAGTCATACGGGTCCATCGGGGTTTGCTCTTTTTCCGATGCCGTGTTGATATCTGTTTTTCATTCACCGTTTGACTTTCCAAGGGACGCTTATGTTTCTCCTCGGGTGCTCTTATAAACCTTTTCGGGTCAGTAACCGAGAGGTAAGGCAGTCTTCCGAGGGGTTTTCTTTATATGTACATCTCATCGGAAGTACTCGTGACAATAGTATTGTCTACATATTGTTTTTTCCGAGTAGGAGTGATCTCCTTTATTTTATTTTTTAGGGTTAACAGTATCTTTTATAATTGATTTGTGTTTTGTGTCAAAAAGTGTGATTGAGAACCATATGAAAGTGAATTTTGTAATTCAGTAACTCTGTTTGAATGTTGTGGTTGGTCCCATTGATATTAAATTAAATAAAAAAAAAGAAAAGAAAAAAGGATCGAAATCGAATCGGATCGGATCGAAATCGAATGATTTTGGATCGAATCGGATCGTTTTAAATTGATTCGATTTCGATCCTCATTTCTTCAGGATCGAAATCGACTTCTAGCCTCGATTCGATCCGATCCAAACGCACACCCCTAATTGATGGCATGCCTGCTATCAATGCAAGTTGATAAGAATACAACATAAAAGAATAAAGGAAAAGGGAATCAAAAATAGGTAAGACCTTTAATAACAGGTCACACGCACGCCCAGAAAAATCAAACAAACAAAAAGACTGCAAGACTTTGAAAATAGATGAGAGTTCTGAACCATATGATCTTTTAGCACCTCTGCTGACCACAAGATTAATAGATTATAGATACTTTAAAGTATCAATTCAGAAGAAATGCCATATTGAAAAGGAATAATCCTTAAAAATCAAGTACAAATATATCCATCAGACCACAACAATCTTTTCTAAGTAATCACTACCCAAGGATAGAATTTTGAGCTGATCAAGGCCTCTGTATTTAAATTCTTCAAACTGCTTAAAATTGTTGATAGGCGTAAAAATGATGAATTTATCATTAACAACAAAGGTTCATGGATGCCACTCATCAATCTACTAATAAAAGAAGTTGTTATAATTTTTGATGGATAAACATTACAAAAAACATTTATGAAGTAATATACTATGCATAATGTTAAGAGGTTTGATATTATTTCCTATTTAACTGAATTATTTAGAGTTGGAACGCCCTGCCCGTGATTCAAAAAGCGATGATTTTATAAAGAAGAATAAAGATACGAGAATATTCCTCCATTTATTCACTGAATTTCACTCCCCGGTTTTTTAGTATATGATTGTCTGTGTCTTTCTCTCAATTGACCACTTCACCTCCCTTTATATAGAGTTTGTTAGGGACATGTGTCGTTATGCATGTGTTTTAATAAGGTACATGTGTCACAATATGTGTAAAAGTGTAAAAAGATAAGGTAAGGTATATCTTTAATCTACTAGATGCTGACTAGGATGATCTTTGTCTCTCCCGATAGCTCATGGGATCTCCGATGGGCTGCTCCTCTAGATTCTATTTTCCGAGGGGTCCTATATTTGGTAGTGACTTGATGGACCAGTTAGGACATTCTTCGGGTGGTGTTATTGCTTTGATAAGGGTTCATCCTGGTGTAGGGGTTTCCGTATATGTTCTCCGAGGAGTGTTTCCGCCCTTGACTTGGGCTCCGAGGGTTCTTTTTGTTCTCGTGGAGTGGTTTTTCCTTGTCCAGATTCTCTTAGTGTGCCTTCCAGTGGTTCCTATACTTAGATCAGACTTTGTTCTTCAGATTCGGCCTTCGGAGTGATGTTTCGAGGGGAATTTATGTTGAGGAGTGTTCAGCAAGGAAGTGTTCTCGTGAGATTATGGGACTCGGGGTCCGTTGTGGTTCCTCTTGGCGCATCGATGGATATCGGAGTCGCGCGGATCCATCGGGGTTTACTCTTTTTCCGATGCCGTGTTGATATCTCTTTTTTATTCACCGTTGACTTTCCAAGGGACGCTCTGGTGTCTCCTCGGGTGCCCCTTTATACCGCTTAGGGTTAGTGACCGAGCGGATTGGTAACACTCCGAGGGCCTCCTCGTTGGGAGTGGGTACGTCTCATCAGAAGTACTCGTGACAATAGTATTGTCCATACATTAGTTCATGTATTTAGGACTAATATTCTCTTTTATCTGATATTTATTTTTTATGGTTAACACTAAGCCCCCCCAAATTTTGATCGCCTTCGTAGAGGCGAGAAGAAATTTTATTTCGTGTCCTCTGTGAGGCAAGGGGCCTTGTATTATTTTTCTCTGTTATTTTTTAATTTTGGTATTTTTCCGAGGGGGTATGCATATATCGAAAAATGAATCCTACGGAACTTACCTTATTAGCCCCGAGGGTATTGTCCTCAAATGGGTAGCAATTTCTAAGCATTCATTGCGGACGAGGAAGATGGGGATGTAACGGCCGTTGAATGGTTTCAAAAGTTCAAAGCATCTGACCGTTGGTAACGGTCAGATTGTGGTTAACATGCTCAGCGGTGCGTGTTAAGTGGGGGAGCTACGTGGAGCATTAAACGTGCTCCACGTTATAAAAATATCTGACTGTTGCCATGCGCCGGCTATAAATAGCGGTACTATTCACTCTTCTTCTCACTTTCATATTTCATTCCTTAGTAAATTTCTGACGAGCAAAAAAAAAAATTCTCTCCGCCCCTTCTCTCAATCCGACAATTTCTTCTTTTAAGTTTTCGTACAGACTTCTTCCTCTTCTTTAACCAGCTACGATGGCTTCCTCCACCGCTACTAATCCTATCACTGCTGCTTACGCTTCGGGGGCTGTCGCTTTTACTCCCGTCACCGATTCGCCAGCGGTAACTGGGGGTGTTGATGTAGGTGGTCCCGCTGCGGGTACTCGTAAGAGGATGGGTGACACCTCCCCGTTGGCAGAAGAGGGTAACGCTGGGCCTTTTAAAAAGGCTAGGGTTTCCAAATCGAAAAAGCTCATTGTTCCTGCCACTCGTGATTTCCACAAGATTGAGGGGATTCGGAGTACTGCTACTCGAGGGCAAGTGTCCGCTTTGTTCAAGAACCTGGGAGCTTTCAATAAGAATATGACTTTCCAAATCCCGACGAAGGATGAGAGGGCGTGCAACCCACCCGAGGGCTGGCTGACAGTTTATTTTGCACAAATGCGATTTGGGTGGCGATCTTTCATGCCTCCCTTCTTCTGCAAGGTTTTCAAGGCGTGCAACATAAGTCCGAGTCAGTTGACTCCGAATGGGTTCGCCGCCTTGTGTATTTTCATGTTTTGGTGTCATGTGAACGGTCTGGATTGCAAAGTTGACCGCTTCTTCTCTATTTTTGATATGGTAATTTCGCCCGGGGGTTTTCCCTTTTACCATCTCCGCCATCGGGACAACGCCAAGAACAAGAGGATTCTGGAGGGGTCACTTAGCTCCCATAGAACATGGAAGGATAAGTACTTCTTCGTGCAGCCTGTAGAGGGGGTGTGGGATATGTCCTTCGACTGGTGGGAGGGTGAAGCTCCAGTATACACTTTGGACCCGGAGGTAAGCTTATCTCCGGTAATTTCACAGAAAGCTTTGATGGAATCGGAGGACTTTATGATGTTATTCGAGATGTCTGGATTACATCATGTGGTGTTTACCGATGCCGCCCTCGTGAATCCTTTATTTCTAAGTTCTGATGCGTTGGTTCCTTTCAGTAAGTAATTTTTATTCCTCTTCTTCTGCATGAGTGTATGTTTAAGAGATACTTACCAGCTTTTTCGTAATGCAAGGGACACACTGGCGAATTACTATTCGCGTCAAGGTCCTTCGATTTCTGCTCCTAGAGGCCGGAGAAGATCAAAAGTTCCTACAACTTATTCGGCTCGCTCTTCAAGTGGTACCTCCGATGCTCCCGAGGAGGAGGATCCCACTGACGAGGAGGTTGACGCACCCGAGGACTCAGACATGCCTTCGAGGGAGGAGAAATAGGAGGATCACTCACCTTTTATTATCGGAGCAGATGGCATAATTTACGACGTTGTTCCTTTGACTTCGGTAAATCCTCAGTCAGCAATGGTGTTTCTAACACAGAGAGTTCTTCTAAGGTTCAGAGGAAGGGCGTGCATCCGAGGGGGGGCTTTCTCCGAAAGTAGCTGAGGAGTCTGGACCAAAGTTGGTAATTCTCACCTCCGAAGACCCGTCGTCCTCCCCCTCTCGCGTTATAGGGACTCCTCTATCGGTGCCTTTGTTGGTTCCCGAGTCCTCAGAGGGGACCTTTTTCGAGCCTCATCCTCATGGTATGTACCCCTTAGTTCAGATGTCTTTAGGCATATAGCAATTCTTTGTATTAAGATTCTTTCTTTGGTGCAGATATGGTAGATAAAGGGAAGGCTATGCTGACAGAAGGGCCTTCTATTCTTGGTAATCCACCTTTACCCGTCTCTCTCTTTTCTGCACCTTTATTACTTGATGACTTTTTTGGGTTCATCGTATCTCCTTATATATATATATATATATATATATATATATATATATATATATATACATTCTTTGCAGGAGAGGAGTTTTTAGCGCAATTTCTCCAACCCGACCTGGAGGCTTCGTTAGGGGATCGGAAGATATTAACGAGGAGTTTGATGTGCCATCCGATGAAAAGGACGCGAGGGTAGAGATTCTGAGCTCGCTATTTGGAGAGGCGGGCCCTTCAATTACTATAGGGGGTCCTCGCGCATTGTTTACCGACGAGGATGTGGTAACCCCAACTCAGGGGACCCTTCCTCCGAGGAGTACTGTTCCCGTCACGCTTTCTCCGAGGGGTCTAACCTTTCAGCCTCCGGTGGCCCCTAGTAGGTTGAAGGACCTACCCTCGTTGCAGGTTCTAGAGGGGGCTTTTCAAGAGATTCTTCGTTTCTTCGCCTCTTTCAAGAGATTCTTCATTTTCTGCACACGAGTCTTAACTGGATGGCCCTTATGGTAGGCCCAAACTCTTCTCTTTCTCTCTTTCTGTCCATCCTTCTATTAGGTAATTTGCTCTAGATCCTTATACTTTCCCTTCTTCATTGTAGGTCGGGAAGACTCGGGAGGCGGCTGGTACAATAGAGCAAAGGTACCGAAGGGAGGGAGATGAAGTAAAATTTCTCCGAGCTCAAGTGGCGTCTCTTCTTTCTAAAGAGAAGGAAGACCAGATGAAGGTGGAGGTACTTCATACGAAGATTTCTTCCTGTGATTTCCGATGGGAAGAGGATCAGAAAGAGAAGGAGAACTTGCGTCTTCAAGTGGAGCGCTTGCAGTCTTCCTACGACGGAATGGAAGCGTCGGAGAGGGCTTCTAAGAACCGGATTGCCCTTTTAGCAAAGGAATTGGAAGAGGGTCAGGTCAGGGAGGCCGAATTTCAAGGGTTGTTGGGTAAGGATATGGACAGGGCAGAATCGACCGAAGAGAAATTGACTAGGGCCATTTCCTCCGAGGAGGTGCAAGCAAAGATAGATGCGACAGTCCGTTTGGCAATGAAGGAGACCATGCGGCAGCACTCGGAAACTTTCGATAGGCCGTCACAAGATCTCTTGATGGGCCACATGTTGTGGGGCTATTTGGAATGTGCTAGGCTTGCACAGACGTTGGTGCGGTCGGATGTAGATTTTCCTAAGTCCTTTGATATTCGTAGGCCGAAGAAGCCTACTCCCGAGGAGTCCCACATTTTTTTTGAGAGATTCAGAGGCTTGCTCTCCCCTCGGGCTTCTCCAACGCTTTCTCCCATGCGGTCGGCAAGTAGTCCAGGTTCGAGGTCCAGTGGCTCCGGAGGGGTACTGTCACCAACCTCTCGCTTGGCTCCGATGGATCCTTCTTCTGAAGCGACGATTCCTTCGTATTCCGTTCTCCATCCGTCAACCACGGGGGCATAACTTAGAACTTATTTTCTTTATTGTAACTTTTCTGTTTTCGTACTCTAGCTTTCTTCTTTTACAGATGTACTCTGTTCTCCGAGGACATATCGGTTTCTAAGTGAATGAACAGTCATTATGTTTTGCTCAATTTTGTCTTATTCCTCTCTGTCGTTTGCTAAAAATATCTTGCACTTATAACTATTTTGTCGGCCACATTAGCAAATAAGTAGGACGTGCCATTCTGCATGGTAGTCTTAAGTATGATTTTCTCCTAAGTAGGAGCATCTTGTTGGCACGTGTCCTTTACTTTAGATAATGGAGGTTTAAGTTCGATTTTTTAATCAAAGGGTGATGAGTATATATAGGTGCTAGGTGTTTAGCAGATATGTTTATACTCACTCTAGACATTGAGCTTCCTGGCTCTCTCTTAACTTTATCTCCGTACTTTCACTTAGCTAGTTCTTGCATTTCGATTCTTCCTCATTTTCAGTCTTCAAATAATCGTGAGAAAAGAGAAAGACTTACTCGGAAAAATGATGCCTCCACATTACAGGCGAGGAGGATCCATCTCTTCTCGTAATTCCCCTCGAAACTCTTTTTGAACTCCTTCGCTGTCCCTAGGGGTCCGTCACACTTCCTTGGATAGTTTTTCTTCGAGGCGAGATAGTCTAGAAGATGACATAGCTGCCACTTTGGGGAGTTCTTCGAGGGGAGCCGCTTCAAGGTCTACATATACCAATTGTCTTAGGATGAATCACATCCGAGAAGTATGCATGGGCAGGGGGTCTTACACCCTTACGGATCACTCTTCGTTCCTTGAGAGGCTTCCATTGGATCCCTCGAAGTTAATGGGTCGAGGTCGTGTTGGAACTGCTGTCAGCCACGAGCATGAGGGGTCTATTATGACCTTCTTTGCTGAGTATAATTTAGATTTTAGTCAGTACGACGTGATCGTACCGCACTTCGATCAGAGGACATATGATCCCCCATCGGGCTACTTGACCGTATACTGTGAACATGTACAAGTTGGGCTGCGGGTGTTTTTTCACCCTTTTTTCAAGACTCTTTTTCGGTATTGGTAGATATGTCCGAGCCAGCTGACGTCGAATGCTTTCCATCATTTGGTGGGGTATATCCTGTGTTGTGAGCTTTTGAACCTACCCATGACTCCTCATCGGGTTTGGGCTATTTTTACCTTACTCCCTTGCTCGAGTGGTCCACCTTTCTTTAGCTTGGCCTATCGGGATAAAAGCAGAGCCTTTAATCATGTATCCAATCCTTGCTCTAGTAGAGGGGATTGGAGGCGAAGGTTCTTTTTTGTTCGCCCGAAGGGCCAATCAGCTAATTTATGGGGAGTGCCTCTCCGATGGGGTTTGGGGTACGTTATCCCCAACACTGCGACTTTGTTACGTGAGGAGGAGTTGTTGTTTCGTTCCGGGTTGTTCTCGAGTACTTATGACATTAGCGATTTGCTGGCGCACCCCGAGTCTTTGATCTTGGCGGGTCTTCAAGGAGGGGCGAAGATGTTCAGTCTCCCTACTCAGCCGCTTTTTAGCAACTTCCTTTTTTGTGAGTTCCTCTTCTCGCCTTTTTTTTTCTTTTTGGAACTTCGGATTTATATTGTGCTTGTGTTTGTGATAGGTTCAGAGATGGATACGTTTGCGATCCAGCCTTTTGATGAGGCCTTTTTGGCGCAAACATTACACGAAGGGTATGATTTATCGGAGGATGGTAGCTCCGATAGGCTAAGCTTTGAAGCACTTACGAGTCCTTCTTCGGAGAGGGACCCGAGGGTTTTGCCTATCGCAGCCCCCCCCCCCCCCAATGGCTTGTTTAGCTTCAGAGGTTCTAGAGGACTTTCTTAGGTCACCCTTGAGGTTGGGCTCTCCCCCCCCCCCCCCACCCCACCCCCCCGCGGGGGTGTTAGCGTTGTGCATGTGGTGGAGGAAGGGTTTTCTTTTTCTATGCCAGACGGATCCCAACCCTTAGGGGAGGGCCCTGCTCGTGTTGGTCGCCCCCCTCTCAAGGGTAACCCCCTTCTTGTTGGGATTCACCTCCTTGAAGAAGGTGGTTCCGTTCCCCCAACTTCTTCGGTTGCAGGCTTTTGTCGGAACTATCTAAGTAGGTTATTAAACGCCACAGACTGTGAGATAATGAATACCCTTCCTTTGTCTATTCTTCAGGATCTCACCTGTAAAGATTTATACGAGGTATGACAAATTTTTGTTCAGTATATTTAGTGTTAACCGTAAAAAATAAACACGAGACTAAAATGAGATATTATTCCTAAATATAGGCAATAATACATGGACAATACTATTGTCACGAGTACTTCCGATGAGATGTACCCACTCTTAATGAGGAGGTCCCTCGGATATCTCTCAAGTCCCTCGGTCACTGACCTAAAGCGGTAAGAAGTGACATCCGAGGAGATATTTAAGCATCCCTTGGAAAGTCAACGATGAATATAAATAGATATCGACGCGGCATCGGAAAAAGAGAAAACCCGATGGACCCGCGCGACTTCGATATCCATCAATTCGCCAAGAGGGACCACAACGGACCCATGTCCCAGAATCTTACGAGAAAACTTTCTTGCTGAACACTCCTCAAACATCAATTACCCTCGGAACATCATTTCGAAGAACAGATGCTAGAATAAAGCTATATCTAAATACTGGAGTCCAAGAAGGCATTCTACGAGGGCCTGAGTCACAAAAATATCACTTCCCGAAGGCCCAGCTAAGCCCTCAGAAATCAAATCAGACCCCTCAGAAACTCTGCCTAACCCACAGAACCCGAGACCAGGATATAAACACCTATCGGAGTACACGTCAGAAGAAGACACCCCAAAGAAAAACCGCTATCGGAACTACCACAGCATCGGACGAGCATTCCCTCCCACTTATCCAACGTTTCCGAGAGGTATAACCCATCGGAGAGAATAAGTCAGAAGAATCAACCTATCGGAGCCCATGGAAGCTATCGGAAAGGATATAATCCACCCTAGTCAGCGCCCCGTCAGCAGATGTACCAAACAGATAAAACTTTATCTTATCTTGTTCACTTTTAAGCGTGTCACGACACCTGTATTTACTAGACACGTGCATAACGGCGCTTGTCCCTAATAAACTCTATATAAAGGGAGGTGATCAAAAAGAGGACTAAAGGCACACACACCAACATATTAACCAAATTAAGGAGTGGAATTCAGTGAATAAAGGAAAGGATATTCTCGTATTGTTATTTTCCATAAAATCATCATTTTTTGAATCACGGGTAGGCGTTCCAACCCAAAAGTAATAACTCGTTAAATAGGGAATAATATCCAACCCGTTAACATTTAGCACTAACCTTTTGACGTTCACTGTGTTGATGGGCTGATTCCCTATATATTTACATGGTTTTGAATGCTATGGACTCCTGAGGGGCTTCTTCTGACTCTGACCTCGTATACCGTCGTCGGGAGGAGCTAGAGAAGGGTTTGTTAGAAGCTCACGATGAGATAACTCGGTTGACTGCGGGCAAGGAGACCGCTCGAGATTTTTACGAGGGGGTGTTGCAGACCGAGAAAGATAAATCTGGGAGTTGGAGCGCCGGTTGGTGCTTGAGAGAGAACGGGTGCTCAATTTGGAGAGAAGGATGGATGACTTGCAGGATCAAGTACGGATTTCAGATGAGCGATTGATACGCGTTATTAAGGAGAGGGATTCGGCTAACCAAAAGTTCTTGGAGGCGTCCCGTACTCACGAAGTGGCGTTAGTGATGGCACAAGTCCAAGCAATGCTGGGCATTGTGAGTCCCTCTGACCCTCGTGAGTCTCTGCAAGGTGAGGTGCGTGATCTGGTCCGCATAGGCTATCGAATGTGTCGGGATGCGGTTCAGAATTTGCCAATATTTCCTTCGGGCTTGGTTATCCCTGAGCTCAACATCCGTCAAGTTTTTGCCGAAGTGTCTCCTTCGACACCCGAAGATCTTGTTGTTCCGGTGGTGGTCATTAATGATCATGTTTCTCTATTCAAGGAACAACGTCGTCGACTTATTAGGGAAGGAAAGCGCCCGATGGGGGGCGTTTAGCTTGTGTAAGAGTTTTATAGCTGGTATAAGTGCCTTTGTATAGGATACTGTTCGATATACCTATAGTGTGTGTGGTTTTGTTTGTTTGTATCAAATGTTCCCTCGGGTTAGGTTGCTAGGATGACTTATATATGTAAGTTATCATTTTGTCGGGCAACCCTATTTTCTTTTGCATTGTAAGGGAACCATCTATATACAAACAACTTTTTTATTTATGTACAAACTGTTGCATTACATCAAGCATAGTATTTTCCTAAGACTGATTGAGTTCCAAGTGTTGTGGAGCACTGTGCCTTTGGAATTGGCGAGAAGATAGGTTGCGGGTCCAACGATTCCCGCAATCTTATAGGGTCCTTCCCATCGGGGATCGAGCTTGCCCACATTCTTGGAGGCTCCAACCCTTTTCATCACTAAATTTTCAACTTGAAAAGTTAAAGGTTTTACCTTAGCGTTGTAGTATCGTGACATCCAGGTTTTGTACTCTTCAATCCGGATGGTGGTTCGTGCCCTTCTTTCTTCGAGGAGATCAAGGGCCAGGGCTAGGTTGGAGCTATTGGCGACTTCCTCATATTCTCGGACTCGCTAGCTCTCTATGGAGACTTCCGAGGGCAGGACTGCTTCACAACCGTAGGCTAGGCTGAAAGGAGTTTCGCCCGTGGCGGTGCTTTGCGTGGTCCGATAGGCCCACAGTATGCCAAGTATTTCTTCAACCTATTTGGCCTTATGTCAGTCGAGTCGGGCCTTCATGTTCTTTAGGAGGGTTCAGTTGGTTCTTTCCACTTGGCCGTTCGCTTAGGGGTATCCCACCGAGGCAAAGTGGTCTTTGATTTCCCAGTGGTCACACCACTTTTCTAACTCTTGGTTCGTGAATTGCAGGCCATTATCACTTACCAGGTTCCGAGGGATGCCAAAGCGGCACATGATATTCCACCATAGAAAGTTGACGATGGCGCCCGCGGTGATTCGGGCTAGGGGCTCCGCCTCTACCCATTTGGTGAAATAGTCAACCGCTACAAGTAGGAACTTCTTTTGGCCGACGTCGGGTATGAGTGGGCCCACTACATCTATGCCCCACTTGGAGAACAGGAAAATGGTTCAGATGAGTTCCCACGGGGTTGCGGGCTGATGGGTCCGAGGGGCGTAAGCTTGGCATGGTTTACACCTTTTTGCATGGATTTTGCTATCTTTAGCCATCGTGGGCCAGTAATAGCCTTGCTGAATCAGGCATCCGACCATGCTTTCGCCTCCGGTATGGCTTCTGCATGTCCCTTCGTGAGTTTCCGCTAGAGCTAGCTGGGCTTCTTCTTCGTTTAGGCATCGGGCGTGGGGGCAAGAATATGTTCTCCAGAATAGTCCTCCATCCTTGAGGAAGTATCAGATGGTTTTCTTGGACATTATCCTCTGTACGGCCTTGTCCGTGGAGTATCCCTCTGGATCATGCAAGTAGGCTTTGATTGGAGTTACCCAACTGGATGGGGGATCCCTATTGGCATTGGCATTTACTTCTTTACCCTCGGTCTTCTCAGATTCATTAACGTGGAGTAGGGTGATCCTTCGGGTATGGATGGCGGCCGTTTGAGTGGCCATTTTAGACAAGACGTCCGCCTCTTGGTTCTCTTTTCGGGGAATTTGGACTATCTTATATTCATCAAATCATTCTTGCCTTTGATGGACCATCCAAAGGTATTCTTGCATTCTCTCTTCTTTGGCTTCAATTGAGCCATTGACTTGTTGTACGATCAACTGTGAGTCGCTATGAACGAGCACTCTTCTTATCCCACCTTCCCGAGCGAGTCTCATCCCAATGAGTAGGGATTCGTACTCTGCTTCATTGTTGGATAGGGGATAGTCAATCCGGACCGCGAAGTGGAGTATTTCACCCTCCGTGTGTGCTTACAAGGGATCCATCCACATAAACGTGCCATATGGGCTCTTTTTCCTCGGATCTGATGCCTGTGAGTTCCATTACGAAGTCCGCCAAGACTTGCGCTTTAATGAAGGGCCTCAGAGCGTAAGAAATATCGTATTCAGTGAGTTCTACGGCCCACTTTATCAATCTTCCCGATGACTCGGGTTTATTAAGAATCGCTCGTAGGGGGTGTTTTGTTAATACGGTAATCGGGTGTGAGAGAAAATAGGGGCGCAGTTTACGTGCCGTAGTAACCAAAGTTAAGATGAGTTTTTCAGTCAGGGTATACCTGGTTTCTGTACCGAGGAGAGTTTTGCCAACGTAGTATACCGGATGATGCTCTCTGTCCTGTTCTTTGACTAGTACAACACTGATGGCCTCTTCTCCGACGGATAAATAGAGGAAGAGCTCTTCTTGGGGTAAAGGCTTTACCAGCAAATGTGGTTTTAACATATATCTTTTCAGCTCTTTGAGGGCTTCCTCGCACTGGGGGGTCCATTGGAATTCCTTAACATTTCAGAGTATCTTGAAGAAGGGGAGTCCTTTTTCTGCCGACTTAGAAACGAATCGGCTCAAGGAGGCCATTCTACCTGTCAATTTTTGAACGTCTTTTATTGTCTTCGGAGTGGGTAGTCCCACGATGGCCTCTGCCTTCTCGGGATTTACTTCTATTCCCTTATCCGTAACCATGAACCCTAAGAACTCTCCTCCTCGGATGCCAAAAGAGCATTTTCTAGAGTTAACTTTCATTACAAAATTATCCATGATGACCAATGCCTTCCACATGTATTCGGGATGGTCTTCTGCGGTGTCACTTTTAACCACCATCTCGTCCACATAGACTTTTACCGACTTTCCAATGAGTCCAGCGAACATAAGGCTTACCAGTCTTTGGTAAGTAGCTCCGGCGTTCTTGAGTCCGAAGGGCACCAAGTAGCAGAAGGTGCCAGCGTCGGTGATGAAGCTAGTTTTGTCCTGGTCAACTGCCGCCATCGGGATTTGGTTGTATCCCTGATCTCCATCTAGAGTTGATAATAACGCACATCCAACGGTGGAGTCGACTAGTTGATCTATACTAGGTAGGGGATAGCAATCTTTCGGACAGGCTTCGTTAAGATTGGTGAAATCCACACACATCCACCATCTCCCCCCATGTTTGGGAACTAACACTACATTAGCCAACCATTCGGGGTATATGACCTCCCAAATTTGCTTTAGACTAAGGAGTCGTTGTATCTCCGAGCGAATAATTTTGTTACGCTCGGGTCCCATCCTTCTCTTTTTTTGTTGTATCGGTTTGACCCATGGTTTCACATTAAGAAAGTGCTGGCATACCTTGTCACTGATTCGCCCGGGCGGTCCTCCTTCCCATGCGAAGAGGTGATGGAATTGTTGGAGAACAGAGGTCAGTTGGGCTTCTACTGCGGGTTCCATGCTAGTGCATATCTTAATCACCTTCTCGGGGTGTCCTTCTACCAATTCCACTATCTTTAATTCTTCTACGGGTTGAACCCGAGCCTCTTCTACTTTGCGCTTTTTATTATTCACGAGGGTGAATTCATCCCCTTCCGAGGGAATAACATTCATGCGGCATTCTCTAGCCTTAGATTGACTTCCTCGGACTTCTCTGATACCTGAGGAGGTGGGGAATTTTACCTTGAGATGCAGGGTAGAGGGGATTGCTTCGAAGGCTCGGATGGACGGCCTTCCACATATAGCATTGTACGTCCGTGACGAGCCCTCCACCACCCAAAATTTGGTGGGTTTCGTTCTTCGAAGGGCTCCTTCTCCCCATGACATCGCAAGGATCTCCGTTCCGAGAGTACGACAAGCTTCTCCGGAGAAACCTACTAAGGGGACCTCAGCCACTTCCAGTTGCTCTTTCTTTAATCCCATAGCAAAGTAGGTAGGAAGGAATAGGACATCCACAAAGCTACCCGTGTCGATGAGGATCTGCTGGATTTCAATTCCGTGGATAACGGCTGCAATCACTAAGGGGTCTTCGTGAGGGTAAATTATACCTTTTAATTCTTCAGGCCCGAAAGTGATGTTAGGTAATTTAGTTCCTTGGACGGAACATACGAGGGGTCCTTTCTCTATTCGCCTGGCTTCTTTTAAATATTTCTTCTTCTTACCTTGGGGTGTTATTGAGATATCTCCTCCCTCTATCATGTTGATCGTTCGTCCCGACAGGGCGTTATCTTCGTACGAATCTGGGGGAGGGGGTAAATTTCGATGTCCCGATGTTCTTTCTCGTGAGCTCCATCGACGTTCCCCGGTCCACTCTCGAGGTTGACGGCTTTCCATGGTCCTTTCTCGTGACCGGCGGCTAGGGGTCATTTCTCCCTCTTCTTGTTCTCTTCGTGACCTTTTCCATACATTTGCCTTGGGCTCCTCGCTGTTATTTTCCTTAAGGTGATTCTTCCTATATCCCGCTTCCAGAAGGCAGAGCACTTCCCTACGTAGGGTAGTGCATTCCTTGGTGGTGTGCCCATAGGTTTTATGATATTTACAATACTTTCCCGTGTTCCTTTCTCTATTAGGAAATTTAGCCGACATGGGCCAGTGTAACTCATCGTTACCTCTCATCACGTTGAGTACTTCTTGGGGAGCAATGGTCATCGGGGAAATGGTACGGGTCAAAGGAATTTTTTTACCACACCACCCTCGTCTTTGCGCTGGGTGGGTTTTCTTTCCTTGCCCTTCTCCTTAGCTTTTGCCTCTTTTTCGGCACGCTCTTGGTGCTCGTTGTCGTCGTGTTCCATGCGCTTCTTCATACCTTCCGCTTCCTCCATCAGGATGTAAAATTCTGCCTTTTGCATAAATTCATTCATGTTCGTGACATGATTTCCCATGAGATATCGGGAAAAAACTCATATTCGAAGCCCTTTCGTCAATATGTCAGCCAAGATGGTTGGGCTGACGTTAGGGACATCTAACGCCTCATCCGTGAAGCGCTTTATATACCCTCGTAAGGGTTTATCCTTCTGTTGTCTGACCGTGAAGAGATGAGTAGCGGATTTGGGATACCGCCGGTTGCAAGCAAATTGCCGTACAAATAGGTGAGCCAATCGATCGAAGCTCATTACGGAGTTAGGGGAGGTGAGTAAACCAAGCCTGAGCTCGTCCTCCGAGGGTGATAGGAAACGCGTGGCATAAGACATGGTCCAGGGCGGAGGATAAGTCCATTCCGACCAAGTATTGATGGATATGATCCAGTGGATCTCTTCCATCTGCTTCCCCGGTATACAAGGGAACATTGACTGACCACATCCCCGACGGGACTGCTGCTAGGGCAATTGCGGGAATAAATGGGGAAGTTTTAAATGTAGGATCCTACTTAGGGGCTATGGTTCTCTTGATGTCGCTCATTTCTTTGCGAAGTCCATCCAGCATCCCCCACATGGTGTGATCATCATCACTAAGGTATTCTGAGGGGCGGAGAATTTCTTCTCCTAGGCCCCTCATCGGAGTTCTTTCATAATTATCATACCTTTGCGATTCTTGAGGGGGTTCGTGGTGCCAGGAGACGGGAGTAGGGCTCCATCTAGCACGGGGTGCGCTTTCTTCCGAAAGGAAATTTCTCTGTCCGGGAGATGCGGAGGGCCAGTTCCTGAAATTTCCCCCTCCTCGCGGCGCTCGTCGAGCCGTAGCTTCTACAAGCCTCTCGAAGACAGAACGGGGAATATTAATGAAATCTCTTGTACCAGATTGGTGTTTTGACAAAGTTTCTTCCGAGTCGCTGTGACGGGTTTGAAGGCTTTCACTTTCGAACAGATCATCCATTATAACCAATGCTTGTTGAATATTCTCAAGGACAGATTCTATGGCGTTCCCACAGACGGCACCATTTTGTTAACATGTTTGATATTATTTCCTATTTAACTGAATTATTTAGAGTTGGAACGCCCTGCCCGTGATTCAAAAAGCAATGATTTTATAAAGAAGAATAAAGATACGAGAATACTCCTCCATTTATTCACTGAATTTCACTCCCCAGTTTTTTGTATATGATTGTCTGCGTCCTTCTCTCAATTGATCACCTCTCTTAATATAGAGTTTTTTAGGGACATGTGTCGTTATACATGCGTTTTAATAAGGTACATATGTCGCAATATGCGTAAAAGTGTAAAAAGATAAGATAAGGTATATCTTTAATCTACTAGATGCTGACTATGATGATCTTTGTCTCTTCCGATAGCTCCTGGGATCTCCGATGGGCTGCTCCTCTAGATTCTATTTTCCGAGGGGTTCTATATTTGGTAGTGACTTGATGGACCAGTTAGGACATTCTTCGGGTGGTGTTGTTGCTTTGATAAGGGTTCATCCTGGTGTAGGGGTTTCCGTATATGTTCTCCGAGGGGTGTTTCCGCCCTTGACTTGGGCTCCGAGGGTTCTTTTGTTCTCGTGGAGTGGTTTTTCCTTGTCCAGATTCTCGTAGTGTGCCTTTCAGTGGTTTCTGTACTTAGATCAGGCTTTTTTCTTCAGATTCGGCTTTCGGAGTGATGTTCCGAGGGCAATTTATGTTGAGGAGTGTTCAACAAGAAAGTGTTCTCGCGAGATTATGGGACTCGGGGTCCGTTGTGGTCCCTCTTGGCGCATCGATGGATATCAGAGTAGCGCGGATCCATCGGGATTTACTCTCTTTCCGATGCCGTGTTGATATCTCTTTTTTATTCATCGTTGACTTTCCAAGGGACGCCCTGGTGTCTCTTCGGGTGCCCCTTTATACCGCTTAGGGCCAGTGACCGAGCGGATTGGTAACACTCTGAGGGCCTCCTCGTTGGGAGTGGGTACGTCTCATCGGAAGTACTCGTGACAATAGTATTGTCCATACATTAGTTTCTATATTTAGGACTAATACTCTCTTTCATCTCATATTTATTTTTTATGGTTAACGCATAAGATATAAGTCCAATAAAAGAGATCAGCCACTCCAATAGCTATGTCTCTCTTCAACGGCAGCTCTGTCCTCCAATGATGGAGAATTGATGATGTTGTTGCAGAGCAATCCTTTAGAACATTAATCACACTATTTGTACTATTTGGTACAGAACCATATATGCATTTGCGACAAAGCGTGTAGCTCTAATTGTTGATAAGTTCCATGATAAGCATATGCAAGTCATCAACCGTTTGCCTATATAATTCAAAATCAAGCTTCAGTTCTTCTGTACGTATCAAGAGTGATTAACCTTTAAACCAAGACAGACGAATTGCGACCATAAGAAAGCATCCAACGCAACTAGCTTAAGCTTGTCTTTCTACTTGTTTGTGGTGATTATTTATTGAGCATAGAATACAACTATATAAAAATGAATTTAATAATCCAAAATAATGAAATGTTAAGAAATTTGGGACAAAAGTTCTCCAAATATGTACCTCTACTGCATGTTGTTGTTATTAGATAGCAATATTCATAATGAATAATAGGAGCATATCACCTCGTGTAATCGTAAGTCCTGAAAAAGTTGAAAGAAAGAGATTAAGTTCTGAAAGCTCGTCACCAGCAAACTGCAACAAACTACATCATCAAAGCAAGAGTTGATTGCAAAACCATCAGTTTGTTATTATTTATTAGTTCCAATTCACATTAGCATGCTCATATTAG
The DNA here is from genome assembly GCA_948329865.1 of Linaria vulgaris. Taxonomy (NCBI): domain Eukaryota; kingdom Viridiplantae; phylum Streptophyta; class Magnoliopsida; order Lamiales; family Plantaginaceae; genus Linaria; species Linaria vulgaris. Next base: position 7,401,980 of record OX415251.1, read on the forward strand.
CCTACATTTTCCCAAACTAATAGCAACACTCAAGTTTTCAAAAAAGACTTTTATATATAAGATTGCAAAAGACAGAAAAACATTTAACCCCAACTAATAGGTGTGGCTATACGAACACGAGGAAAATCAAAATGGGTAGAACAAATGGATTACCTTTCTTCTCTATTTCAGTACATCATTATTTAGAATATAAAAATACTAAATAGTCTATAGAAATCAATATCTATTTTTTCACACCCAATATGCATACATACATGAATCACATAGAATAAATAAAGAGTGAATCTTTTGCATGGTGTTGCTGATGATGATACGGCCCAAGATGAAGGTCGTAGGGTTTACTGATTAGGAAATTAGTTTATTAAGTTATGTTATTCTTATATTATGAGTCTTATGTTAGTCTTAGATTAGGAAACTTTATTTAATTAGAGTAGTATTAGATTTCTATTTCCTTTAGTAGTCTAGGTTTATTTGGTATGAGTTTATTAGTAGTAGTATAAATAGTCCAAGTCTTGTAACTTTTTATTGAATCAAGAAAATAAAAGTTTAGTTATCTTAAATTTAGTCTCTCTTCCTCCTTAATTAATTCTTGGCGCTCGTTCTAGCTTGAATACGAGCGCCAAGAATTAATTAAGGAAGAAGATAACTAAACTTTTATTTTCTTGATTCAATAAAAAGTTACAAGACTTGGACTATTTATACTACTACTAATAAACTCATACCAAATAAACCTAGACTACTAAAGGAAATAGAAATCTAATACTACTCTAATTAAATAAAGTTTCCTAATCTAAGACTAACATAAGACTCATAATATAAGAATAACATAACTTAATAAACTATTTTCCTAATCAGTAAACCCTACGACCTTCATCTTGGGCCGTATCAATCCTTCCCCCTTAACAGTGTCTTGTCCTCAAGACTTTTTTTCCGTTTTCTCCAATTCACAGTCAATATTCCTTTATAACCAGCATGAAAAATCATCAGATTGTTGCTATGGCTCACCATCTTTGAATGGCGTTTATTCCGTGCAAGAAAAAACAAGGCTTTTTTAGTTTTAATGTGAGGTTGTGGTAAGATTGCCATGTTGACGTTGAATCTCAGTATTCCCACGTTGGTCTTAAGTTTTGTGGACTCCTTTGGTGTGTCGAAGGAAACTTCAAAAACACGAACTTGAGTGTTGCAAGTTGTTGACGGCGGCTGTGATGCTGGTGGCGGTGGAGGCGGCAATTGTAGTGGTGGAGGAAGTTGGGAACGTGCACTCAAATCTCTTTCAATCTTTGACAATAAGCCAGACATACGATCGAGCCGGCGAGACATATCTTTGTAGTCAATTCTTATTGCTTCCGCCATTTTTGATATTTTAGAGAACGATTCCATGAAATTGTCCGCCTTGGAGGGTAAAACAACCATGATTTTTTTTTTAAACAGTGAGTTCAAAAGATGAAAGCACCAATTGTTAGGGATAGAGTTCTATTCGAGCTAGAACGAGCTCCAAGAATTAATTAAGGAAGAAGAGAGACTAAATTTAAGATAACTAAACTTTTATTTTCTTGATTCAATAAAAAGTTACAAGACTTGGACTATTTATACTACTACTAATAAACTCATACCAAATAAACCTAGACTACTAAAGAAAATAGAAATCTAATACTACTCTAATTAAATAAAGTTTTCTAATCTAAGACTAACATAAGACTCATAATATAAGAATAACATAACTTAATAAACTAATTTCCTAATCAGTAAACCCTACGACCTTCATCTTGGGCCGTATCAGATGATCAGCAATATACACAATGACTAATAAGAGCATTTTTAACAGTGAACTAATAAGAACTTGCTACCTCTTCTATAAAGTTGAAACAAGTTCTCAATGTAGCATTTCTTTTAGGATAATTCACAGTGGGCAATGGCATTCACTGAAACTTGAATTAAAATAAAATCACAAATACAATCTGTAAATTGAAAGGAATTCACGTTTGTACCTTTTTTTTAAAAATGATCAAAGAGCCAACGATCGGAAACCCAAAATTCAACGGCGACAGCGGCGTCGAAATTATTTTCCGGCGACCAGTGATTCTTCTTTTTCTTCCGTGATAATCTCATTCTTTTTTTTCTTTTTTTTTTCTTTTTCGAATTTTGGGATGGTAAGATTCCATCTTACCCTAATTTGGGATTTGATTATCTCACAATATTTGGAGAGAAAATCTTGCGGGAACTGATTTGGCGGAAGAATAAAAAAGGGAAAGAAAATTAGAGAGCCAATATTTCAAATCCTAATTATTTACACGTGGCACATCTAAGGGCTGTAGAAGGAGAAATTATTTGGTGCAACCGCTGTATGTGCATCCACTACCAATACACGGTGGGGATGGGGTGTTGGGTAGTTATTCCTACAATTTAGGGATATTTTTTTAATCTCAACCATCGGTTGTACCTACAGCGGATGTATATAATAATTTCTCATGTAGGAAGAGATGAAAATTGTTGTGTGAGAGGTGATCAGGCTTGATATTTGGCACTATTGGGCAGAGTTGACTATCAAACAAAGTATGAAGTATCCACCTATAGCGTGTTAGCGCAATATTTCAATCAATGGGCCAAACTTATCAGGATTCAGGCCTAAAGATTTTGACCAAATTTAACATTCTTAATTGTAATTACCTAATTATATGCTGCCGAAATTAGTGTAAGGTCGGCTAGTTGTAATTCAATTATTATTATTGTGTTGTTCTAGATATGTAATTTAGTTCCATAAAGCTTATATATATGCGTCATTTTATTCACGATTCTCATTTTAAAGCTTATATATACGAACTAAATTATTTTAATGAGTAAAAAAAGATTTCAAAAATAATATTTATACGATTATTTTGTCATAGTATAATCCATTTTACTTTTAATATAATATACAATCAACTTCGGAAAGGAGAATCACACTCGACATTGGAAACTTTAAACCTTACGTGTTAGTTGAAATGATAGTTTAACAATGAATAGTCTTTTATATAAATTAATCAAAGGGGTAAAAGCTTATTTAAAAAAAGACTAAAACGCGTGAGAGTTGAGACTTCTATAATTGTATAGTTTTTTCTGTTTTTTTTTTATTATTTGCAACGTGTCCTCTGCCTTTTAAAGAGCTTCAGTCTACCACTCTACCTATTACCTTTTCTAATCAATCCATGGTCAACTCATCAAGTAAATTATGTATATTTCCTCGAGAGATTTTTTTGTCAAAGTATTATATATGCATAATTATGAGAATTCATCTCAATGTAAGCCAAATAAATTTAAGTCTTTTGTCTTTTTTCATCAAGTAAGATCTTTCCAAAATAAAGCATCAAGTAAATTATTCGTTCATTTTCTTACTCTGAATGAAGATATCATCACGTTGCGTACTATTATCAAACTCGTCAACTAGCTGTGAAATATATTTATGTATACCTAATTATTATTAATTATTTCAATAATGTACAAGAACAGATTGACTTGTTCACCTAATGAGTGCACTTTTTAGGGGGAATAATGCACTTTTTTTTCGCTTTTAGGTACTTTGGGGACCCTGAATTAATACACCAAATTATTACTTTGCCATATACTGCAAATTTAGAGCCAGCAAAACAAACCATATTGTATTTTTCTTCTAATGCTTCGGATAAACATTACAAATTATGCCTAACCAAATGTTATCATAGTTAATGCATGAGAAATACACACAAAATTTATTCGAAGTATAAATTAGCACCAAAACTTAGATTTTTTTTCATAATCCACTCTCAAAAAGTGCAACACACTAAAACTTTAACTTAGCTAATAAATCTCCTCCTGAAAAAAATCTCGGCAATGGCAAGTACTTCGTCTTTCTACGTGGTGTTGGGAATCCAGGCGAGCGCATCTAAGCACGACATCAGAACGGCGTACCGCAGATTGGCAAAAACATGTCACCCTGACGTGGTGGCGATGAGTCAAAAAGAGAAACCGGTTAACGACTTTTTGAAGATTCATGCCGCTTATTCAACGTTGTCTGATCCTCAAAAACGTGTAAAGCACGATCACGATCTTTTTCAAGAACGTGGTGGTTATGGATCATATGGCATCGGTACGATCGGCATGGTTAATCCGCATGCTGCATCAAAGTCGAGTTATGGTGACTATGGGAGAAAAAACTGGGATAGTGATCAGTGTTGGTAATTATAATTACATGTTCGATTAAGAGGGAAAATTGAAATGGAGAAGGCCCAAAGAACTTTATACTGGGCTACCTGTGATGTTAATTCGATTAAGATCACGGATCATCCCATGAAAGCTGTATCAGACCTTGAGAAACAACAAATACAAACAAACATGTATGTATGTATGTGTGTATATATAACATTATATAAATTTATATCATATATATGTAATATGGAAGTTGCTAAGCAACAATTAAAGTTGATTTTTGTGCTTATCACAATCCTTGTATTCACAGGAATTTCTGTTCAAAATGATTATAAATAACTTATATCGGTGTTGTTAGTTATGTGTTACGACTTATTTGATTTGGGCCGGCCTGGCCTAGAAAAAGTCCAGCAACATATGTCTCCAAACTGTATTTCGAGACATATTTATGTATGTCCCTAAAGTCCCTTTTGAGACGCCGTATTTTCAATACATTCTAGAAAATTCATAAAAGTGGTCTAGCTTGCTCAGGACTATAAATACCCCCAATCTCGATAATCTCGTTATTGTTTTCATATCTTTACACCTTAGTTCTTGTATCGAAGGGATTGCTTTCAAGACCTTATTCAAGACAAACCTTTCGAATCATTCAACCTTTCGACACGAGCAGTGATTCTGTAACGTCCCTAAAATTTGAACAATAATATAAATTTACAGTTTAATACTCAAACTTTTGGAAATAGCATTTTTGACCCCAAACATTTGAGAAAAAAATATATTTTAGTCCTTGAACAAACATTAATCATTTTTTATTATCTTATATGCTTCAAATATCTTTAAAAAATATATTTTACATGTACATATTGGAGTTTTTTTACCTAGAAAAACTTACATAAATAAATATGTGTAGAAATATCTATTTATTCATATTTTTTTTATTATAAACAACAAGAATAATATCACATCATAGGTGAATGATTTTGAAATCAGCCACATCACCCTTATGAAAATTGAAATCAGATTTTTGGTGATTAGTTGTTAAAAAAAGTAAGGTGGGACCTTAGTTAAATTGTTTTAACATGTATAAATAAGCAAATATGTATATATATATATATATGTGTATTTTGTTTGAATTAGACATATCATATTTTAAGTTATGGAAGAAAAATCAGTCACATCTCCCTATTATCATATTAGAGTTTTCATTAGGTGGCCAAGGATAAAAAAATTAAAGTGCGATCTTAATTAAAAGTATTTTAACATGAATTTTTGACTATAAATAGTAGGCTTTCTTCCAACAAATTTTACATCCAAAATCAATTTGGTTTTTCCTTCTTTCTTCCTATCAATCTCTTCATTTTTGAGTCTACTTTAAGGGAAAATTAATCCCATGTTCTTATTTTATCTTTTTCTACCCGGAAATACCCCAAAACTAATATTGCGCATAAATTATTCTTCCAGCCATGCACCTTAGAAAAATCATAGCTAATTGTAGAAAAATTCTTTTTGATCAAAGCTAACAGCTAAATACTCCTCATAATGTCCTCTAACTTTTATATGCAGAAATGTTTTTCAAATAATGTGATTTAGAAGGTCGAAATTCCTAAACCGTAGACTGTTGTCTGAAAATCTAAAAATAGGTTCTATATTTTCAATAATTATTTAGCATAGCAAACCTTTGGATATTCCTTCCCATTTGGGTACACATGTTCCTATTGATGTTAGGGATCAGATGCCACAAAAATATTTGAAAACAAAGTTTATTTGGATATCCGATCAAAGGTAAGCTCGAAATTACGACGATTTTCAGCTTAATTTTACATACTTTAAGTTCTTTGTTTATGATTGAAAATAATCATCATAATTCCATGATTGATCACTCACACATGACTCTTACAAAATATAACAATCATTAGAATCACTTTAATATGATTTGTATTCACGAATTAATATTTTTGAGATTTTTCAATAGTATATAAATAGTATAATTATCAGGTTTAACATATCCTTACATAAGTTTAATAAGATTATCATATGTACTTTTGAGGTCTAATCCTCTTATATGATTATGTATCGTAACTAAAATATTCTTTGATTATTTACCTAGATTAGGTTTACGTATTAATATTTTTATAAGTTATAAATACAATGTTATGTAATTTAAGATAATCTTGAAACAAAATAATATTAACTAAGTTATACAAATTACTGGATTGCTTCATAAGGTAATTATTTGATGTCATGATTCATGGAATTTTGGGATGTACTAGAGACTTAAAGAACGATGTTCCATAAATCAGTTAAGTAATATATTTTGAAGATTTATTATGCATCAAATTAAATAGTTTATCAAACTATACTTGATATTACAGTATACTTATCATTTGAAATGATTTTCTAACATTAGAAAATTATAACTACAATTATAATTATAAATATATGGTTGCTTAAGATAAATCTTGAGATATAAATTACGTATACAAAGTATATTTGATATTTAACTTAACCTTACAACATCAAAGTTTATCGCGTAAGATTTTCATCAATAATATGTGTTATTTACTTAAATTAGTATCCTCAAATTTAATTAACATGAAAGTTGAATAGTACATATGTTTATAGTGGTGAGTTATGATTATTCAGTTAACTGATATTATCTTGATGTTATTAAATGTTTGACAAATTAATCAACGACGCGCAAGATTCTCCGTACAAATAAATGTGAGGTTCGATTTCTGATTTTGTTCTGGCCCAGTTTGGCATCCGACCTAAGGAACTTGGACAAAAAAAAGACATTACCCCGTTACCAAATCACGAACAACCTATAATTCACTGTATTCCTATTTTTGCATCCTATCTCGTCTCATAACATGATTTTCTTACTCATCGTTAAATCATACTCAACCATTAATTATTTATCACATATTAATCCATAATCATGGTAATTCGTCATTATCTCGTCTGATGGTTCTTGAATTATGCAAAGAGCAACGAATTATGTTCGGGACATGTAGCTCAAGGAGCAACGGATATTATCCGGTTTACTAGCTTATTTGGTTATCACCCATTGGGACGCCTTTGGGAAGTTGGGCCCAGGGATTGAGTTGATTTACTGCCGGGCAGTAAGGACTATCGGTTTAAGTAATTTCGCTTGATACCCATTTATCTAGGCACCGCTTGCAGTCAGGAGTTGGCTGTAACCCGCGTGCTGGATCGGCATGTACTCGAGCATGTCGCTTGTTTTGTTTGCAAGGTCGCTCCTCGTTGGGAGGTATAAGGTAGTATTTGGAAGTATAAGGTTTGGTTGATTTACTGTTAACGCACATGTTCATAAACTATTTTCAGAACATTCCGGTACCATTGTTACATCAAATTATCTTGTTAAATTGTTTCTATCGGTAAGATCACTCCTAGAAATATATCAATTGAATCACTGTTAATTCTTGCATTGCCACTTGTTTTGTATGAATCTCACTAAGTCATCAAAGACTTATTCCTTGCTTTTTCATGTCTGTCCATTCCTCAGGATAAGATCGACATGGCAGCATGGATCACATGAATAATTTTGCCAATCTTGCCTCTTGGAATATTCATGTAATTGAAAATGATTAATCATGAGTATGTAATTATTAAAGTGTCAAATAATTTGTATTTCCAGACTTCTGCTGTGTATATTAAAGTCAATTTTTATGATTATGTGTATGGTTGATCCAGGATAGTGACATCCATTCCTACAAGACGTGTTTTAGTCTAAGCTGGGTAAAGTGTCTGGTCAACGCTGAACCAACTCGGATCGGAACGCGACTCATGGGGCGCGACATCACAGATTCGACTCAAGCAATTTTGTATGTGTTACGACTTATTTGATTTGGGTCGTCTTGACCTAGAAAAAGTCCAGCAACATATGTCTTCAAACTATATTTCGACACATATTTATGTATGTCTCTAAAGTCCCTTTTGAGATACCGTATTTTAAATACATTCTAGAAAATTTATAAAAGTGGTCTAGCTTGGTGAGGACTATAAATACCCCCAATCTCGATAATCTCGTTATTGTTTTCATATATTTACACCTTAACTCTTGTATCGAAGGGATTACTTTCGAGACCTTATTCAAGACAAATCTTTCGAATCATTCAACCTTTCGACACACGCAATGATTCAACTCAACCAATTTTGTCGAGCCCTATTTTCGGCAGGGCCCGGTTTCGACACAAGCCTTGTTTCGAGAGAAGCAGATTTCGACATGTTACCATGTGTTAGTTGTCAACTTTAATCACGGTTGTACCCCTTTGTGTATATGACGTGTCTCGAACAAAGTTAGTCTAATGCCGATTAAATTATAACAATTTAGTGCAATTCTGGCTCAATACTTTTATTTATCTATCGTGTAACCTAGGAGAATTATTACCAAATTGATTTGAATTAGGTAAATTACCAAATAGGAACCTAAATTAAAAAGATGGAATCCAATTAATTTAATTGGAAATCTGGAGCGAAGAGTGGGGTTTCTTTAGTTTTTAGCTGCTAAAGGTGCAAAAGCCCAAAAAATGAAAATAAACAATACACCAAATTAATTAAATTTTAGCAGAAGCTCTCTGATAAAATAATTATCAATTTGCCACTTCGATCAGGTTAATAAGATCTTAAAACTAGTTTTTATCGGACCTATGTTGCTTGGAACTTGAGACGACGGTCGCCAATCAAACAAATAACCTAATATTTAATTGAGTTTCTATTTTCTCCTTAAATTCATTAACACTAATTAATTGTTAGATATTTTCGTTCTCCCAGTTTATATTAAAAGATTAATCAGATGTCTTTTTATCGGTTATATTTATGTTTGTCACTATTTACCAGGTGCAAAAGGACAAAGTTAACATTGGAATGTCCCATCCCACACTAGTCACATGCTTTGACTGTCAGCTCTGACCTTGACTCATTTTTCTTTTTGTTTTCCTCACAATATTATTTTAAAGATTTCAAAACTTTCGTTAGCAATTGGTATAATTTATTTGAGTAATCGGATTTACTGGTTATTTTCTATGTATAGGGCTTAACCATTCACTATACATTGTAGGTAGTAATGATGCAATATAATCTTCCATTTATGTATATATATAATTCATGTAATAGTATCTTACTTTTACGAGTTGAGCATTACCATATACTCATGGATAATTGATTGATTTTTTTTTTTTATCAACAATATAAATTTTATTGAAAGAGAAGTACAAGCATTAATATAGAGGAGTTCAAATGCAACATATCAATGGAGAATTCGACCATTAAAAAAAAGTAGAAAAATCATGAAACGATGCCTTCTACCGCTCCAAATTCTAACTTTAATAAGCTCCACAAGCTCATGAACTGTATAGCCTCTTCTATTGAATAAAACATCATTCCAGGCCAGCCAAATACTCCACACCGTAAATGTCCAAATGTGCAAAAATACGGCTTCTTGATCAGATTCTTGAACAAGCCTAGAAATTGCACGAAGTGAAGATTTGTTGTCCATAAGAGAGGAGAAAGCACGCCTATCCAGTTGCAAAAGTCCATCCAAATATGATAAACCTTTGGACACCAAAAGAAGAGATGATTTGCGTCCTCCTCGAAAAGATTGTAAAAAATGGACTTTGCATTCCCTCCATCAACACTAACACTTTTTTTTTCCTGAATTTTACACTTAATTGGAATTATATTGAGAATAACCCTTCAGGCAAACGACTTAATCTTCAACGGAGCATTAATGTCCCGAAGAGCTTTAAAAGTGGGGTGAGAGACGCAATTTTTGGCTGTAAGAATTTTGTAGGCCGAACTTACAGTGTAGGGCTCGTTTTCTTCTTTATTCCACGCTCAAGAATCTGCATTATCATTAGGATGAAAATCTTTTATAGCAACAGGCAGCTGACCTAAAGGAGTATGCTCCCATGGGAATAAAGCTCGTCTCCAAGACCACCTCCAACTCCAACCTTGCTCCGTGATTTCTCTTTTATCATAAATTGAGATGTCTTTATCTAATGCTACTACAATAAGTCTACTGAGTTTGACAATCTCATGCTCTTCCTCGCACCACTTGTCTTTCCATAAGCTAGTTTGATCACATTTTCCAACTTTTATACTAAAGTAAAGAGATAAACCCACAAACACTAATTTTAGTATGACGACTTTACCTCCAAATGAAATATGAAAGTTATTCCATTTTGCAAGACACTTATGCATGGAATTTGCCATGGATTTCTAGGTCTCACGTTTTCTTAGATTTGTCCCAACTAATAAATCGAGATATTTAAACGAAACTTTCTCCGATCTACAATTAAGGATTTCTGCAAAACACTAAATTATTCCCTCTTCAACATTGATACCGATGGGAATGCTTTTGAAGAAGTTAACCTTCAATCTTGAAATCGACTAGAACAACTTGAGAATGGCTTTCATGGATTACGTATAGGCATATATAAACTAGTCATAGTTAATCATATTTAATACGAGAAAATAATACTTTAACTTGACTTTATCGTTTCAAACCACGATACCCTGATTGATCCGGTACTCAACATTGTTAACATACACAATAAAATTTTACATCGACACAATTGTCCAATTTAGTTTTACGTGCGTGTAATTTATTTAACTTGTTGCCACAAAATACTAGCAACACTTGAATCAGCTTGAGACGAGAGAGTGTTATTGATCTTATATGCAATTATGCCAAAAAAATGTCTTGTCAAAACTCTAAAAAAAAAAAAACAAACTACATGAACATTTTTGGGCATTCTCCAACATTTCCGCCCCCTACATTTCTTCCATAGATTTTCCTTATTTATTTTAACATACTCACTCCAATAATTGCATCTTTATAGAAATAGTAGGACAAAAAGCATTTAACCCCACCCTATATTATTTCCTAACCCAAGTAAAAATCCATAATACCATTTGTGGAAAATAAATTGACCACAGTCACACAAAAATCCTCATTAAAAGAATCTCAACCGTCGGATCACACATCGATAAACACCAGCTGTCCTTTCGTTTTCCCAAAAATAGAAAAACAAAATAAAAAACAAAACCCGGACCCCACCACAATATTCAAAGTCAGTTAATTTTCCAGCTCAGATCCGCCAGTATATAAGGCACCATTTCACTCTCATCACCAAACCCTAAAAAATTAAAGTAAGATAGAGAGAGAAATTAGGGTTTAAGCATCAACAATGGCGGAAGGTGGTTTGAAGAAAGGTTCAGTGAAGTGGTTCAACGACACCAAAGGCTTCGGCTTCATCACCCCCGACGACGGCGGCGAGGATCTCTTCGTTCACCAGTCCGCCGTGAAGTCTGACGGTTTCCGCAGCCTCGCCGAGGGCGAGGCGGTGGAGTTCACCGTCGAGTACGGCGACGACGGCCGCGCTAAGGCAGCAAACGTCACCGGACCTAACGGCGCTTCCGTGCAAGGCAGCCAGCGTGGCGGATCTGGAGGAGGAGGACGAGGCGGCGGTGGAGGCGGTTACGATCGCGGATACGGCGGTGGATATGGTGGAGGTGGAGGTAGCTACGGCGGTGGAGGTGGCGGAGGAGGTGGTGGATACGGAGGATCTGGTGGTGGAGGTCGCGGTGGCGGTGGTTGGTGAGGGGCATTTTGCACGTGAGAGGGTAAAATGGTCTTTTGGTATGAAGTTTTTATTGATTTTCGGTTTTTGTCGTATTGTGAGTTGGTGAACCGGGTTATGGTTTCTGTTATGGCTTGTTTAATGTGTTTACCAATCGGATTAGTATCAAATGTTATGGATAATTAAGTAATGATTAGTGGTGGGTTCAATTTTTAGTTTGGTTATATTCGCAAGTGTATACATGTGTATTGGTTTGCACCTCTGCTACGCTAATGAATTAACTTTATGTGTCAGGTTATAATCAACTAATCTTTTTTTTTTTGGCTAATTATCTGTTTCATGATTTGTTGTTTTGTGAAATATTGTATAACCAGTTGATGTAGCGTTGCATTGAAATGTATGCAGCATTGACAACGGTAATATGGTTATGCTTGATGCTTCACTAAGGTGGATTCATAAGTAATAGAATATGTTTTACTGAAATTCGAGTTATAATTTATCAAAATTTAAATTGATTTCATTGAACGAATAGTCAAGCAAGTCAAGCAAAAGAAGATCCTTTTCATGTAGAATTTATCATCCACTCTTTGTTTGAATAAGATATCCGAGAAACGTAGGAGCATCAAATGTTCTGCGCTTTGCAGTTTATTCTACCAATGTAGCTCCATATTGAGGTCGTGATAGTGCTGGATCCAGCGTTAAGCCAAGGCATACTTGGAATGTATGATACTGGGACATGACGAGATGAAGACGTCACGACTTAACACTATTTTTAGGGCTGTTTCACACGATACAACACAGAAACTGCATCTCCAAAGTTTAAGCTTATACTGAATCAAGATTTGATCTCGTGTTTGATTTCTTTACGTTGACCATGGGGTTTATTGAATTGTCTGAGTATGCTATACACTATACACTTATGTGTATGATAACCGTGTGATTGGGCCATTTTCCTCCTTTTTTAAAAACTTTCAATTCTTCTATACACTTATGTGTATGTAGATATAGTTTACTTTGCACGTGATGAGTACGACTTTTATAGGTTGTCTATAAATCAAGTTGTATGGCATGGCAAAACTATATTATTGAATCAACAAGTAATAGTCAATAAAGCAAACTACATAAACATTTTTACATATTTAGGCCAATGCCCCTTTACATATTCTGCGAAATGATGTACTCAAAACATCTTCCATCAATTTTCTTAGTTATTTCAATGATGCTAGCGGGAGGTGATAGGTTCCTTTAGGAGAGAACTCTAACCCATGCCAATTGAAGCAGTTTCAAAGGATGAACATGTCTATGTTGTTTCGGAACTGATAGTTCGATTAAAGGTTAAAAAGGACCAAGGCTTCATCCACGGTTGATTATTTCCCTCCACCCGTCTTATTTCACTCACTGGTTTTAGATGGTTGCTTATAATATTCAGGTATTTATGATATTACAGGTTGGGGTTTTAGGAAAATCAATTCTACTCCTTTGTTTGATACTTGCTTGTTGTTGCAGCTTATGCTTGTTTATTCTAAACTTTTCTAACACTTTTCTAGCCCAATGGACAAAGCCTATTTTTATCCAATAATTGCACCTATATAATAATAATAGGACAAAGGAGAAAAAAGAGTAATATCTACTTATCAATAATAATAATAATAAATTGATATCTAACCCCCACACATTACTATTTCACAATTTAATAATGTACCACCACCTAAGTAAAATCGCATAATTTTATTTGTGGTAAGCAAAAAATTGACCACCTATCTCGCCCAAACCCGAAATGCAAGGGTCATTACAAAATCACATCGAAACAATCTCTAGCTGTTAGATCACACCTCGATAAGCACCATCATAACCACATGCCAAAAATAGTGAAATTACAATTCATTCAAATAAACATATTTTAATTTTGGCGTGTTTCACTTATAAATTGAAATACACCATGTGGTAATGCATGATATCTTCGTTTGCTTACTTCGACACTCCACTTCATATCAAGAATTGTTAATTCAGCTACTTGAATCCAGAATCCTCGGCTTTGGTTTGGAAAATCTGCACTCTAACAAGACACTTGAACTAATCGGTGGTCTCTAACGCCCTCCAATGCTTAAGCGAATAGACTTACACTATGAAGGTTTAGAAAGAGAAAGCTCTCAGAGAGAGAGAGAGGGATACCATTTTCACACTAATGAGGGGTATTTATTGATATTATCATTGATCGGCTAATGAATCTATTGTACACCTGAAAAGGTGTAAGCTGGCAACCCGATAATTGTGTAATTCAGCTTAGAAGGGGTAAACCAACAAATCAATGTTCTTGTGAACCAACTGAAGAGGTGTAAATCGGCCGCCTGATGATCTTGTGTGCTAGCGACACTTAGTATAATCAAAGACTTGCTAGATAATCAATGATGTAGTGGGTAGAAGACATGCGGTGGAGTTCTCTTGACGTCGCGTATTCAGTATTGTGTGATTTTGTGTACCAAAATAAGGTACAACATTAATCCCCCACTTTTTGGAAGTAAGTCAACTCAAGGCCCTTCATCGTCTTTGTTTGTTGCTGCAATTGAGAACTTTAAAAAGCAGATACTTGGTGAAATAAGTTGGAAAAGCTAAGTCTTTTTTTAAATATAGACAAGATTCATAAAGTCTTGCATTTTGTGTTTGTTGAGTAGATCAACGTTGATAATCTTTGAGGGCAGAGTTAATCTTGAGAGTGCAGTATATAAACTAATCATCGCATGTCAAAAACACATGTATGCAGTACTTTATTCTTTAGTATTAACTTTTAATCATATACTTGTGATACACGAAGATTGAGCATTACCCTATACCCGTGGCTAATTGGCAAGATTCTTGCAGCTGGTCACATATATACTTCATACGAGGATTTTTTTTTTTTTTTTTTTTATCTTTCTATCAATTCAAAGCTTGATTGAGTGATCTCCCTGTCACAACATTGTTAAATTAGGCATCGAAAACATAAGCTGTGATGATATTGATTTAGTTTTACGTGCATATTTTGTGTGAAAGTTTATCTAACTAAACTTACAACAAAACAAGACCTTAACTAGCTTGGTACCAGGGGTGCTATTAACATGTACTTACGTTAGTAAAGTGTCTTATAAAAACTATAGAATATAATAAATTCATAAGCGTTTTCAATTTTTGAGTATTGGCACCTTCTCGGCCCCAACATATCTTAAAAAATGATGAACTAAAAAACGTCTTCCATCTAAATTCCCTGAGTTATTTTAAGAAAAAAAAAATGATGAATTCCCACTTATAGAGTTATTTCACATTTGAACCCTATTGTCAACCTATTCTTACACAAGTTGCTTTATCAACTTATTGAAAAGATGCGACTCCATCCCATGAGTCACGTTTTTGAACACAAGTCCAAATTAATATCCGTTAAATTTGGCCCCAAGCGTCACGTTACATTTTTCTCGATAGCATATTGTTAAAATAAATAATTTGGAATGCATCATGTAACTAATCCATTGGAATTTAATGTTTATTATTCTTATATTAATTATAATCACTCCAATAATTACCATCCCAACCGGCCAACCCCAACAATGTACTATCTAATCATTTTTTTCAGAAAAAAAAGTACTATCTAATCATGGAAAATAAATTGACCATCCCTCTTCCCCAAGCCCAAAATCCAAAGTCACACATATCCACACCCCCAACAATCTCAACCGTTAGATCACACCTCGATAGACACCAGCCGTCCTTTCATTTCCACAAAACAGCAAAACATAAAACAAAACCCGGACCCCACCACAATATTCAAAGTCAGTTTATTTGCCAACTCAGGTCCGCAATTATAAAACGCACCGTTTCATTTCATCATCATCACAGCCTAAAAAATTTACAGTAGAGAGAGAAAGTAGGGTTTAAGCACCAACAATGGCGGAAGGTGACTTGAAAAAAGGTTCAGTGAAGTGGTTCAACGACACCAAAGGCTTCGGCTTCATCACCCCCGACGACGGCGGCGAGGATCTGTTTGTTCATCAATCCGCCGTGAAGTCCGACGGTTTCCGGAGCCTCGCCGAAGGCGAGGCGGTGGAGTTCACCGTCGAGTACGGCGATGACGGCCGCGCTAAGGCCGCAAATGTCACCGGACCTGGCGGCGCCTCCGTGCAAGGCGGATCTGGAGGCGGAAGGAGCGGCGGTGCAGGAGGAGGTTACGATCGCGGATACGGCGGTGGAGGAGGTAGCTACGGTGGAGGTGGAAGGTACGGAGGAGGTGGAGGAGGTTATGCCGGAGGTGGTGGTGGTTATGGAGGATCTGGCGGCGGTGGTGGTGGAGGTTGTTACAAGTGTGGTGAGGTTGGGCATATGGCTAGGGATTGCTCACAGGGAGGTGGAGGTGGTGGCGGAAGGTACGGCGGCGGTGGCGGTGGAGGTGGTGGAGGGTGTTATAACTGTGGTGGTGAGGGGCATTTTGCACGTGAGTGCCCAAATGCGAGCCGTTAGAGGGTATAGTGGTAATTTTAGGTGAAGTTCTAGTGGTTTTCGGTTTTTATCGTGTTGTGAGTTGGTGAACCGGGTTATGGTGGTTTCTGGTTTGGCTTGTTTAATGTGTTTACCAATCGGATTAGTATCTGATGATATGGATATTAAGTAATGATTTAGGGGTCTTTAGCTTTTATTTTGTGATCTGTCTTTTTGTGAAAAATTCGAGAATGGTTTGATGTGGTGTTGCATTGTTATGTATTAGTTAATATGGGACTGTGTTACTAAAAGTGAGACATGAATAGTTTAACATAATCAGTAATCACTAAAATTGACGTATCATTTACCAGGTTCTAATGTAATATTTCCCCTAAAAATGGTTCTTCTCTTGCAAGCGAAAAACCAGGAAGTTTAGCTAAGAACAGCAGCATCAGGAAGATCCTTCAAAAGAATCTTATTGAAGCAAGTAAAATCCTTCAAAATATAACTCATAAGCTTCCCCTACATTAGATGGATTGACATTTGTCACAAACGCTGCCGGAAGCTCACCGTTAGCTCACTGTTAAGTGCCATGAACATGAGGACCGTTAAGTGCCATGGACATGAGGAATTAGTATGATACAAAGAGAAAGAGAGATAGCTCTATGATACAAAGAGAAAGAGAGATAGCTCTATAAGAGGGAGAGAGCATGGACATGAGGAATTAGTATGATACAAAGAGAAAGAGAGATAGCTCTATAAGAGGGAGAGAGCTAGAGAGAATTTAGAAAGAGAATTGGTAACCTAATTGTATTTTCATTCATAAACATACATTGTTCCCTTTTAAACAAATGATAACTTGGCCACCAAGTTAAGCAAAATAGAAATAAAAACTAAATAACTAAACAATAGGCATTCGATTTAAAAGCAAAACGAGCATAACGACTTTGTTTCTCTTCCTCGTGTTTCAACTCGCCACGTTGTTTTCATAGATTAAGTTTTTGGGTGAAAGGCTGATTGTAACATTACTCCCTCCTTTATTTTAGGCTTGTCCTCAAGCCTACAATCATCACTAGAACTCCATTGTCCCTCTACATATCATCTGCTTCATCAAGGAAAGAGTTTGCCCAAACAAAATTCTCTTCAATTTCCAACCTGCTCAAGTGCTCGATAGCTGCCACAACACTTCATATACATTTCACATCCATTTCTTTGGTGTGATACATGTAATGTTCGCTAGTGATTTGCATTGTTTGGGGTCTGGACTTTTCAAGCAACAAATAATATGTTACAATGATGGCTCCAAGTTTTGCCAAAGCTCCAATCAAAATTATCTTTAAAGTGTTGCCTCTAATGCTAGTAAAACAACTCCTTCTAAGATTCTTGAAGATAGTTTCATATAACAGAATCAGTGTTGGGCTGTTTCATGCTCGATGCGTTCCAGAGTCTCAGAACTCCTGTCTCCTTACAAACTCCTTGGACCACATTGTTGGTTTCATAGTACAGAGACTCTAGTGCATACAACTACACGTTTACACATCCACATAGAGCAATAACCTCAAGCAATGAAATCACCCAAACTTTCTCATCATCAAAACCATTTTTCCTATGTTTATCAGCAACAACATGAGGTGCCCCGATGCCAACAAGAGACAGAGCTAACCCTCCATCCAGTAGCACCCCCACTTCTTGATTTACAAATTGACACAGTTTTTGTGTATAAGTTGTCACTTCTTGATTTACAACTTGACACAGTTTTTGTGTATAAGTTGTAACACTGAACAGTTCCCTGACTGAACAGTTCCCTGACATCGAGTGTTGTCGTGGTAGTGAGATTACTCCCTCCTTTTAAGAGTATTGTCCTCAAGACTTGTTGGAAGCCATCAATGTTGAACTGAATATGACCATTTGTAACCAAGAAATGTTGTGTATCCAGGTAAGCTAAACCTTCTTCTAGAGTTTTTAGCACCACTGCTACACATTTTGTTAATATAATCATGCTTTCACTTGGAGTCCCACTATCTTTAATCCTTTTAACATCTCCTTTGAAAAATGGATGTAACCTGGAATAGCTCTCTAACTCATTAAGATACCAAACATTGAAAATCACATATATGTCCTCCAACTTTTCTTCCTCCTTCAAGGATTTTTTATCGATAAATTCTTTTAAAGTGTCGGTGACCATATTGTTAACCATTCCTCTATTATGTTCGATGAGCTTTTGGCCCCCTGCTTCTTTTGCAAGATCAACAAATGTATCTCCAACAGGTGAATACTCCCTCGAACTCCCACGTAAATCCCAACTCACTTCAAGAGGATTTTGATCAATATGACTTAAGTGGTAAAAAATACTCATCCCGCATGCTTCCTTTCAGCCAAGTCAAGCTGCAAACAAATTTCCCCTCGTTGGCAGAAATGAGATTTTCAAGCAATGACTCTAACAACTGGGGGCAGACAATACTCTTGAAAATTTCTACTATATGATATGATTGGAACTTCATTAGCCCATTTATATAGACATTCGCACAAGTAGCTCGCCCAACATATTTCTCAATAATCCTACACATAGCAACCTCCATCAACTCTAAGTCACGAAATTGGGAGACTCCCAAGATAGGGCAATAGTCAACAGTTACCAAGTACATCACCTCACTTTTGTATGTAAGAGCTCGACAACCCTTTTGATTCTCGACAATCTCCTCTTATTGTTCATAATGGTTTGGTGGCGGTTTTGGTGGTGGCGTAAGCATTTTTGGGTGTTTGCTTACAAAACCTTCACGCACCGATAAGTGTAGAAGACATTTGTTCAACATTTCAAATGTGTCAAAAAAATACTTCATTAAACCTTACATTTTCAAAAGATGCATCAATACGAAATCATTGTGGAAGCTTAACCATATGGTAATCGAACATCGTTGTAGATGAGATTCGACTCATTGATTTTTCTTCACTTACAACCGTCCTACAATTTTTCGCTTCATGCCTCGATGTTTCATCGAACAACTGATAGACCTCAAAAACCTCATCATATTTTCTAACTTCACTTTGACACATTTCATCAAACAACTGGTAGACATCAGAAACCTCATCATAATTTCTGATTTCACTTTGGGGCATTTCATCAAACAACTGAGAGATTTCATAAACTTCATCACAAACTCCGATTTGATCAAGAGAGCTTTAGCTTTGAGTTCATCAAAAATGTCACGATCCTCACAACAAGCTTCAACTTGGTTCAGAGGCGTTTCATTAAACAAGTGGTACACGTTTAGTGAATCCTCGTCTAGATCTGAAGTTTTATCGGATAACATGTAAATGCCAAATGAATCTTCATCTAGTTCGTCTTTTCTAACCTCAGAAATCTTAACACAAGTTTCGATTTGCCTATGAGGCATTTCATCGAATAGCTGAAAGATGTAGAGGTCCTCTTCTTCCATAACATTTCCAGCGTACCTCAACTCATTTCGGAACAAATCGACTTTATCTACTACCCTTCCAACACTTCTCTTAGATTCTAAAATAGGTGAGTGGATATTTTGTCCATACCTTTCATGTGTATGTCCATATCTGTCACAGATTTGAATCATTTTGTTGAGCTTGTCGGAAATCGCTTGAAAAAGAACTCGATTCTTTTCCATGAAATTAAATGATGTAGTACGAACCGCTGTCCGAGGATCGAACGGCTCTGATACCACTGTTACGAATGTCGTCGGAAGCTCACTGTTAAGTGCCATGGACATGAGGAATTAGTATGATACAAACAGAAGAGAGATAGCTCTATAAGAGAGGAAGAGAGCTAGAGAGAATTTAGAGAGAGAATTGGTAACATAATTGTATTTTCATTCATAATGCTGAAACATACATTGTTCCTCCCTTTTAAGCAAATGATAACTTGGCCACGTCGTTACGTCGTTTCCCATAGATTAAGTTTTGGGGTGAAAGGCTCATTGAAGCAAGTAAAATCCTTCAAAATATAACTCATAAGCTTCCCCTACATTAGATGGATTAACATCAAATGTAATTCAGATGTTCCAAGTCAAGTCACTTTTCGTGCCCCTGAACCTCGACAAGTCGCGTTCTGCCCCCTTGAACACTAATCACCTTTCAACAGCAACACAACTCACCTTTTTTTGTTCAAGCTGAACTTCCATCTTTTCTACCAATTTTGCTGTTTTATGAGGTTTGAGTCCCAGATCTAGATTTAAACCTGGCAATGCATACTTTGAATCATGAGAAATACTTCGACTTCTAACGTGAAGTCCCCTGCATCTTTCAAAATAATGTACTAGGAATAATTCACGCGGTACAAAAGTGTGCGATGAATTCAAAAATTAAGACTTTGTACAAGTACAAGGATTGTTGTCGGCCATGTTGAAGAGAGGAGGTAAACGTTGTCCATGGTGTGCTTCTGCAACTTCACTAACTTACTTAATGAAAGAAGTTTAACGGTTTCTCTGTTGATTGGTGTGTCTTAAGAAAAATTTAATTAGGTGCATATACGATGAGGAGATGCGGCCAATCGATTATTTCTACCATGTCCTACAACAAAGTAAGAACGACTCTTATAAAAAAACAAGGAAACAATGACCATGACCACCATTTACACTGAATAGATGGCGCCAATGAAGGGGTGCTTAAAAAGTAATTTTGATGGCGCGCGGTTTGAGAACAAGGTTGAGGTAAGACTTGGAGTGATGGTGCGGGATCACAATGACAATACGGTAGGTGTTGCGCAAAAACGATTAGCAGCCATGTTGGAGCCGGTATGTGTCGAGGCATTGGCGGTGCTTTAAGCGATTAAGTTTACCATGGGAGTGAATTGTTTGGAGGTGGTGTTCGAGGGCGCCTGTCTTAATATCATTCATGACATTATTTATCGGACACGTGCGAATGCGGATGCATATATGTGAATTTAATTGTAGATTTTCTTAGGCTTATGGGCCAAGGGCGGGCATTAGGATCCCTTGGGTGAGGAGAGTGGCAAATCAGGTCGATCACAACCTTGCTCGTGCGGCAGTCAGAATTGTTTTGGAACCACATAATTTTGTGTTTGTAGTACCTTAGTTTTTCAAGCTTTCTTGAGTTTTATGATCGTTGTTGATCCTATTTGCTGATGATGATGTAATTGAAGTTTTTAAGGCGTGTTTTTACGCCTATTTTCTAATAGAATTCCGGTTGACTTGAAAAAAATGACGATATTTTGAGTGGGGTTGCGTAATTAATTAACAAAGAAAGTAAATAAGGAACTCGACCAAAAGATGGTGTAAAAAAAACTGGGCCGGATTAAAGTATATTTCTTGTATGAGGCTCGATCATGCTTCAACTTATCGAAAAAGTCTATTAGACAAAAAACAGAACACTGACACCTTGAAACTTATATATGTTATGGTATATTTCAGCTATCATTTGGGTGCTGTAAATAAAATTATTCATTTTTCTAACATGAAATAAAGAGAGAAATGTACACAAATTTTAAATTCTTCAATTACAATCAATTTTCCCGGTTATTTGAAGTTATTAATCGAAATAAAGAGCAGTGGGATATGTTCCCATTGTTCGATCCATCTGAACCACTCTTCCGCGTCCTCTTTTCACTTTACAGCAGATACACTCCATCCCTTCTTCTTCTCCTCCACCAAAATGACTGGTCCAGGTGCTCCAGGAACACCAATGACAGGACACTCTGGATTTACCTCAACAATGGCCTTCATTACCTCGAAACTTTCATGAAGATCCTTCTAACCCCTTCTACTTTCACCAAGCTGGATCTTTTGGACACAATCTTGTGGCTCAAAAGCTAACACCACAAAACTACCATCGATGGAGCCGCAGTATGCATATGGCTCTTGTGGCTAAAAATAAACTAGGGTTTGTTGATGGTTCAATTCCACAACCATCCATGATGGATCCAACGTATCATCAGTGGGTGCGTTGTAACTGTATGGTACTTCAATGGATTTCATCAAGTCTCTCTGATGAACTATCGAACTATGCCCTTTTCTCATTGATTCTCATAGATCTGTCTCTTGTTTTGATCATGTCCATGCTGATATTTGGGGACCCTTTAGTGTTCCCTCTACAAACAACTGTAAATACTTCCTTACTCTTTTGGATGATCACAACAGGTTCACCTGGACATTTCTTATGCAATATAAATCTCAAACGCAGCAGATTATAAAACAGTTCCATAAACTCATTACTACTCAGTTCAACAAAAACATAAAAACCTTTAGAACTGACCAAGGAATTGAGTTCAAAATGCTAGATTTTCTCAATTCAAATGGCATCATTCACCAACAAAGTTGTCCATACACACCTCAAAAAAATTCAATAGTTGATCGCAAACACGGGCATTTGCTGAATGTTGCAAGATCTCTCAGGTTTCAAGCATCTCTTCCTATCAAATTATGGGGAGAATGTCTTGTTACTGCTGCATATCTTATAAACAGAACCCCCACTCCTCTTCTTCAAAATAAAATCCCTTCTACCTTCTTTACAATAAGACACCAAATTACAATCATTTGAGATCTTTTGGTTGTCTATGTTTTGCTACCTCTCTTCCTAAGCCTCCAACCAAAATGCATCACAGAGCTCACAAATGTGTCTTCATTGGATATCCAACACATATCAAAGGTTATCTTCTTTATGACCTTACCACTCAAAAAATATTCCCCACCAGAGAAGTGATCTTTCATGAACACATTTTTCCTTTTCACTTTTCACAAGATACTTCTTACTCCACTCCAACTGTTCCACCTCCCACTGTGAATCCTTTCATATATGACACTCCCTTACCTCTCTCTCATAAAACACCTTACATTCCCACTGTTTCTCACTCACCTCACAACATTCCCTCACCTTCATCACCTCCAGTCTCCACCTCATCTCCAAACACTGCTGCTCCATCTCCACCTACTCTTATTTCCACTCCTCTTTCACCTCCTCCTCTCAGGAGGTCTACCAGACTCAGACATGCTCCTGCTCATCTCAAGGACTTTCAGTATAAGCTGGCAGCTTCCACTACATCCCAATGAATCTCACTTGCTGGTTCTGTTACACTATCAGATAATCTCCCTCAACTCTCTTTTCATAGATTTTCTCCATCTCATTTGAAATTTGCTCTCTCTATTACCTCCCATACTGTTCCACCCTCTTATCATCAAGCAACACTTGATACCCTCTGGCAACATGCTATGATAGAAGAGGTAACTACTCTCAAAGATAATAATACTTGGACCTTGCAACCTCTACCACCTGGCAAGACTGCAGTAGGTTGTAGATGGGTATATAAAGTCAAGTTAACCTCCTCTAGTGATGTAGAAAGACATAAGGCACGCCTAGTTGCAAAGGGATACACTCAGAGAGAGGGCTTGGACTTCTTTGAGACATTCTCTCCTGTAGCCAAACTCAGCACTGTGAGATGCTTACTAGCCTTTGCTACTACTCCACAACTGGTCTCTATTTCAGCTTGATGTTAATAATGCTTTTTCTATATGGAGACTTAGAGGAAGAGGTTTACATGTCACCTCCTCCAGGTCTTGTCACTGAGGGGGAGAATATAGTCTGCAAACTCCACAAATCCCTATATGGATTGAAGCAATCATCAAGGCAATGGAATCACAAGCTTACTTTTGTCATTATCAACAAAGGTTCATTCAATCCTCTTCTGATTACTCCCGCTTTATCAAACACTCTAATGGGAACATTATTGTACTCTTGGTGTATGTTGATGACATTGTCATCACCGATAACAACAATGAAGAGATCACCTCTCTCAAGTTATATCTTAAAAAGCACTTCAAGCGTAAGGATCTTGGACCTCTCAAATTCTTTCTTGGACTGGAAGTTGCAAGATCTAAACATGGCATAACCATTTACCAGAGATAATATGCTCTTGCGATAATCAATGATTGTGGTCTTTTAACAAGCACAACTACTGGTATTCCCATTGAGCAGAATCTCAAATTATCTCAACAAGGGGGAGAAAGGCTTAAAGATCCTAGTGAGTATTGAAAGCTGATAGGGATGTTGCTTTACCTAGCAATGACTAGACCTGATATTTTATATGCTATACAAATTCTCAGCCAGTTCATGTATGGTCCACAGAAAATGCATATGAAGGCTGCTCTCAGGGTTGTTAAATATCTAAAGAATGCACCAGGGCAAGGTCTATACTTTCCAAGTAACAATGATCTCCACATAAAGGCCTATTGTGATGCTGACTGGGCAGCATGTGTGGACACAATGAGGTGTGTTACTAGCTTCTGTGTGTTCCTAGGAAGTGCACTGTGTCATGGAGATCAAAGAAACAACAGAATATTTCAAGATCCTCTGCAGAAGCAGAGTACAGAGCAATGACTTCAACAGTGTGTGAGATGGTATGGATCAAAGGACTGGTGAATGAGCTAGGAGGAAAACATGGCAGACCTGCACTACTGTTCTGTGATAACAAAGCTGCAGTGCACATTGCCTCCAATCCGGTCTACCACAAAAGAACAAAACACATAGAAATAGACTGCCATGTGGCGAGGGAAAGACTTCAACAAGGTCTCTTCAAGATGTTCCATGTGTTAACGGACAACTAGCAGATGTCTTTACTAAGGGATTATGCCTTAAAAGATTCAAGAATCTAGTGACCAGAATCGGAGTATATGACATGCATGCACATCTTGAAGGGGAGTATCAACATGACAAGAAGAAAAAGGACAGTACAACTGCAAGAATTGGAGAGTAGTAGTACTGTAGAGGGAACTGATAGTGTTAGTTAGAGAAGGAATATTCCTATTGTACTTAGGTTGCTTTTGTCCTTGAGGACAATGTAATAGTTGCTTTATCACTTAATACAAAAGTTATCATTGTCATGCTTTAATTTTGTTTCCTCTCTACACAACATCACCATGTGCACCCACATTTTCTCCTCCAATGGAGTCTTCATGTTCTGGTAAATTGTGTTCGAATAAGAATTTGCTTAGTAAGACACTACAAGAATACACTCATATGATAGGAAGGAGTAGAGACCGAAAAATTAGTTTCTAAACATCTGGAGAGCGAAATTTGGTATCAGCACTTGACAGAGAAAGAAAGTCTGGTCTCTAACTTCAGAGACCATATTTTTGCTTCCTATTTTAGTCCAGAGACTGTTTCACCCGTCTCCATATTAAAAAATAGAAAATGTATGAGCAGTTAAGCGCATAGAACAAATTGTATAATTTCTTTTGACAAATCAAACGAAATTTAATGATTCTAATTTCTATCTTAAGTAAAGTAATGGACAAGTCATTTGGTTGTCAAAACATACACTATTTTTTCTGTTATAATATCCAATCTCTTAAACATACAAGTTGGTATTATTGTAGATAACTTCATAAACAAATGCTTAAGTACAAACTACGAAGCAAATGCATTTTATTTTACAATGTAAATCATCAACCAAGGACAGATCTATGATTTATAATGATGGGATCATTTGCTTAAGAAAAAAACTTTTACACAGACGCTTGAAAGATATCTAATTTAAAACTTCATCATCAACGTGTTGAAGTTTTCGCATATTATGAACGGTTCAAACTAAACTTTAAACCCACGATGCATACGAAACACACAAAAACAACAATTGATTAACACACATTCGTACATTGTCACAACAAACCTAGTTAAGCCGAATTATAAAGCAAATACATACAAAACTCTGCCCAAAATGTGTTGCTCATGTACCAACAAATTTTAGCAAAAAAAACCAACAAGGTTGCTACTTAATTTGCTGCTGAAAACAGCAAACAAACTAACCCTTGTTAACTCCCAACTAAAGCAAAACATGTTGGCAACAGGTACCACCCCCAAAAAAAGAACAACTTGCAGATCTCTATTACTTCACTTCCTTTCGAAAGATACCTACAAAAGAATGTCAATAGAAAGTTAGCCAATGGACGCATGTTCATGTGAAGAAAATCTATAAAAGAATTTGCATCAACCATATCAAAAATTACAAAATCATCTCCACAAATATACCATGAATAATACCACGACAAACAATCGAATCAATATTTCCAGTTCATTGAACACACAACAGGGGAGGAAACCTTAACTTGTTTATAGACAAAAACAAACATGCTCTAAACATATCTCTCAACTGATCACAACTTGCTAAAGAATCAATAGCCTTAATGCTTCAAGTAGTTCTCATCCTACCACTACTATAAGATTCAAACTCCATCTGATCTCTCTCCCCTCCTTCTAATACAAACAAAAGTACCTCAGTTTTTTTGGCTAAACATTTTCTATTAAACAAAATACGAACAAAACTAACGATGTCGACGAGCACACTTTGAATGGAAATTGTCATGGAGCATTTATCAACTATATTCTGTAGTGCTTCATTTATGGAAAATATATATGGACCAAATCAAGTCATTATATAAGGAGAGACCTCTATATCCATCAATTGATTACTTAAAGTAAGAAAAGCTTTATGAAAGAAACACAAAATTCTTGCTTGTTGATCACCATAACATCATATATGAACATTCAGGCTCAATTTTAAGTTATCTTCTTTTTTCAAGCAAGCTACTAAAAAATCAATAATAAAACCAGATTACCTTTTAGTTACTGGTGATCAAAATCCCTTGAGTTCACTTGATGGTGCTGGTCTTGGACGAACGGAAGGACAACATAGACGTCGTCGGGAGGCTGGTTGGTCTGAGTTGTATCGTTAGCCGACGTAGTTGGGGTAACAGATGGTTGAGTAGTTAGATTTTGTGCAGCTTGTGGGTTCAGAAAGTCAGGGGGCAAAGTGAACCCCATCCTTTGGGCCATAAGTTCACAGATAGCCGCTTGTCGTGCTATGGCAGCCTCTTGAGTCGTGATACGCGCCTTTGCAGCAGCTAGTTCCTCCTCTTGTGTCTTAAGTTTCTTTTGCTGCTCTATAACTTCCATGCTTGTTGCGCCCATGTTTACATTCCTTCTCTTCTTACGACATCTGAATCCTACAATCTCTGGATCGCCATGTGTCGCAAACCCAGACACGTAATTCTTCCTTGCACCCTTGACTGCTCTGAACGATTGTGCCATGTTTATTGGCTCCCACAGACTTATATCCTCTCCGATGGTGCGCCGACAATCTTCTATGTGCGACATCTATTGCAAAACATGGAAAATTAATTTAATAGGAATCATATTACTTAAAAGATAAACGAAACATTCCTGAAAATTATAATATACTTACGAATACGTCGTGGCACCATTTGTTGGCCCATAACCAAGTCCCATTTGTTTGTTTTTTACAGTGTGTCTTCAACCACACTTCATGTTGCGGAATAAGTGCGGGGTCTATAACCCCACTATCCTTTGCCTAATAGTTTAAAGCAGCAAAGAACTCTAATAAATATTGATAAAATCAACTTTAATGAACAAGAAACTTTTCAATCAGCCATCAACTTTAACAAATAATGCTAGACCAACTTCAACAGAAACTAACTATAATTAAATTCAGCAAGAAACTTTAACAATATTCCTAAACTAACTTAAAGCACCTTTAAACCAGCAACTGTAAACAAATATTAACAAGTAATTTTAAGTAAAATCAGCAAGCATCCATAAGAAATTTGCAATAAATTAACAAAACCTCACCATGCGTTCCCTCCACGCACTTGTGCTAATCGACCCGCCTACATAGTTGGGTCCTTTTCTCTTGTTTCGGTTCTCACTCGCTTTGCGGGATCTTTCACGAGCCTTATCGGTTCTCCAATAAACTATGTAGTCTTTCAAAAATGTATGAGACGCCCATGTTGAGTTTTTCAAAGCATGCCACGGGTCCTTTTTATATGTGAGCCAGAATGTCTTTGCCTAATGCATTGCATCACTGAACTGATCTTGGCATATTCTATCATATGTGATCCGTACACGTCCCTCCAACGCTTTCTCGAATCGAAAAGTATTCTGCATTTAATGGGGTATTTAAACAAAAGTTAGCAAATAAACAAAATTTTATTACTTTAAGTACGAAAACAACTAGTTAATTTTACCCTAAACATGAATCAGGCCTCTTCCTTTTCCAGGGTACTGAAATCCCTGTAGGTGGTGTGTGAGTTTCACATTATTTTCTTCAAGTTATCGGCTATAGTGCTTACGGCTTTAGGGTGCCTGAGTATGAGATCCCTACGACGATGAGGCAGGAGCGGGAGTAGATGAGGCATCCCCATAATAACCAATCACCCCAGCAGTAGGCCCGAATGTTGGGTCCAATGGTGACATCATCATAGGATCAACGGGTTCAGTGAGGTTTGGCTGATCACCTATATTCTGCTCGACACTGGGATTTATTGGGGAACCAGTACCTCGGGATGAGGATGGGTCAGTAGCGTGTGTAGGATTATGTCCCAAACTCGTGGTCGTATGACTATCATAATTGGGACTCATCAGCACACTCCCATAAAAGCCTGAGAATGGAGTACCAGTCATTTGTATTTGTGGATTCATCTCAAGCAGTGCATTCATAAAGCTATTATCTGTCGTCGGAATTGAAGCTACCGGAACTGAAGCTACTTGGGGCCCGCCACCAACATGT
The DNA here is from genome assembly GCA_948329865.1 of Linaria vulgaris. Classification (NCBI taxonomy): domain Eukaryota; kingdom Viridiplantae; phylum Streptophyta; class Magnoliopsida; order Lamiales; family Plantaginaceae; genus Linaria; species Linaria vulgaris. The sequence goes on from OX415251.1 coordinate 7,430,750, forward strand.
GATCCTCCGAAAGAGGGGAGAAGTGCACCAATCTGTGATCCACCGGTCGGCATGGGTAACGATCCATTACGTAAGCCATGGGGCGTCATCTATAACAGTGCACTCATAAAACTAGTGTTTGTCGTTGGAAATGAACCTGCCGGAACTGAAGCTACTTGGGGCTCACCACCTGTATGGAATCCTCCGAAAGAGGCGAGGGATGCACCACTCTGTGATCCACCGGTCGGCATGGGAAATGATCCAGTACGTGAGCCAGGTGGTACTATTGATGATCTAACTTGTGATATACCACCTGACTGTAACAAAGATCCTTGTGATCCACGTGATCCACCAACTGTTTGTGGCAAAGATCCCTGCGATCCACGACTTGTCGGGGTAGACCCGGGTGCGGCAGGGATGCACGCGTCATCTGCCATATAGAATTTTTATAAACACACCGTATTAATCAAATCAACTCAAACGCCAATGCAATTTAAATGCAATTCAACGAAAATCATCTAAAAAAAATACTACTACCTACTGGAAGGCTATTCAGGCATAGAAAAGAAAAGAAAAATTGTCAAACACCAGCCCATAGAAAAGAAAAAAAATGTTCCTTCAGCCATATTGTCGAACACCTTCTGCCCAAGACAAAAAGCCAATAGAATTTTCATGAATAATGAGAATTAAACCACTCTTACTCCAATGAATTCAATAAACCTCCTTCAAAATTCAACTTAATTCCTTACTCCACATCATCAACAATGAATTGCATCAAGTATGGAAAAGAAAACATGCTCCTATCCATGTGATGAATAAAATAACCATCAATCAAAAAATCCATCCAAGGAGTAAACCAACATCCGCCATCAACAAATTGATGCTCTCAAAATTATTTCTTGAAACTTATTTCTTTCTTTGATTACAAAATTATTACTTATAATATTTGAATTTACATGAACATACCTTAAATTTTTCAAAAGATATGGTACATTTTGAGGCTTAGGGGAGTAAGTTCTACACATTCATATCTATAAATGAGACTACTTGTGGCATTAGGCTAAAGCTGTTGAGAATTACAATCAAACTCCAGTCAATTCACAACATATCATCAGGAATTCTCAACCAAACTCCAGTCAATTCACAACATATCATCAGGAGATATATTACAACAAGAAGTCATACAAACAATGTCTTATGAATCCAAAAAAGATTCAATAGTTATACATGTATATGTTCCACGGATAATTATGAGTTTAAACTATCTAATAAATCTCAAATCATGGTGAAATTGAATCCAAAATTTTGCCAACAGAGAATTCTTATGTTAGAGCTACACAAAATCTTCTGCCAGCTTAACATACATTAAGATTTTCCAGGTTAAGTAAACAATTACACAATAATAATAATAAAAATATATACTAAAAGCTGCTAGAATAAATTAATTTAAAGGGAGGGATGGATCAGAACATCTGAGTGTGGGATTAAGCATCTATATAACCAAAAAAATTGCATCAGCTTGATAAAACAGAGCATGCATGTGGCTTTCTCATATGTATTCGCAAAACAGAGCATGCATGTGGGTTTAGAGCATGTATTCACAAAACAGAGCCTACCATAAAAAAAAAAGTTGCAAATTAACAACTCCAAACAAGATATTTTTAGTAAAATACAAAATTTCTCAACCTAACTTCAGCTCGAAAATTGGCACAAATTGAAGAGAAAAGAGTACACACATATGAAGAGTCAAAGATATGTACCTGCTTCAAAATTCACGAGCTGGAATTAGGCGATTTTTTTGTGCAATTGAGGGCTGATTTTTGGAGGGAATATTAGGCGGCAAGGGTTTTGGTGAGAGTAGAAATGGAAGAGAAAGTTTATGAGGTTGTTAAATATGGATGTGTAAAAAATTCTTTTACTTTAATTATATTGATGTTAAATCGGTGTATCATTCTACACCATAAGAATCTATAGGATCTTAATTGCAATTTCACAATTAAAATTTAATTAACCTCAACATATTTTGGTGAAAATGATAAAATTGCACAAGTGCTGATATATTACAAAATGAGATATCAAATTAACAATAATCCGGGTCACTATCGTTGTCATCTTCTGGTACGACTTCTTCTGAATCTTCTGCTTCATCGTCCTCGAGTTCTTCTTCTTCAGCCACATGTACCAATTCACTATCAGCCAAGTTGATTACATTGTACGAACTTAAGTCGACGTGAAACTGAAAATTCGGTGCAGTGGCGTCTTGACATACATTAGGTCCTTCAACTGTGAAGCCATTTGCATTGCTCACAGACGTGGTATCTATAATGTACCTCGCTCTCGTAGGGCATACTGCCCACCCTCCCTTGTACTCCGATTTTCTTGACATGGATATGATAAATAACAAGCTTGTTGGGCTTGAGTTGCAAGGATAAATGGTCCAGTCAATCCGGATGCGAGACGCATGTTGGGATCATGAGTGCTTTAATCGAAAAGACGTAGTGTGCTCCATACAGTACAGACACACATAGCTTACCATGAGTGCTCCACTGTGATAACATACCATACGCCGGAAAATTACTAATAGTCCACATAACATGAGCCCGCATAATAAAATTCTCTTTCTAAAGCTATCGTAGGTATGAACACCTGAATTCCACAACATGCGAAGTTCATCAATTAGCGGCCGCAACATTACGTCAATATGTTTACCAAGACTTGTTGGCCCAGAGATCAACAATGTAAGAAATATGTACTCTGGCTTCATGGACATGTCAGGAGGAGGGTTGTAAGGGGTCAAAAAAACCGGCCAACAAGAATACTGAGCAGAAGAGTTCCCCCATGGTGTGAAACCATCAGTTCAAAGGCCGAGTCTAACATTTCTTGCCTCAGCTGCATAATCAGGATAAGTGTCATCGAACACTCTCCAAGTCGCACCCCCAGCGGGGTGAATCATTGAATCATTGTTCTGGTTGCATTTCAAATGCCACGTCATGTGTTCAGCAGTGGCGCGTGACATGTACAGTCTTTGCAGACGAGGGATTACTGGGAAGTACCATAGTTTCTTTTTGGCGATGCGCTTTTTGCTTTCGGTATCTCCATGTTCCTCATATCTTTCTTTCCCACACTGAGGGCATGTAGTATAATTAGAGCTTTCGTAATCACTGTAATAGAGGAAACAATGGTCATAACACACATCATAAGTTTTATAACCCAATCCCAGTTTCATTAGTACGCCCTTCATCTTTTTCACATTATCGGGAATTTTATGACGATCGGCATGACTCAACAAAGACTTATCTAGTTGAATCTGGTGGTTACAACCAGCATCACAAAAGTTGTACAATATTTTATTTGCCAAAAACTTAGAGACCCATTCCAACACTGTGATTTGAACCCCTACATTTATTGGTTCCTCCGACTTATGCAACATTTCAAAAAAGGCCTTTGCTTCTTCGTTTGGCTCCTCGTCTGTCGTCTCATTATAATAAACATTCTCAAAATGCCCACCAAATGCATCGTCAACCATATCTCGAAGACGACTAACGGTAGCATGACCAGACGACTCCCCTACATACGTATCAGACGCCTCATTGTTGCTACTAAACTCATCGTGTGCCGCCCACACATAGTACTGTGGAACGAACCCCTATTACAAAGGTGCTTTTTAATCTCGTCTGGTTTATGATACTTACTGTTATTACACTTTGTGCAAGGACGCCGAACTTTGCCACGATTGATCAAACGAGGTTGGGCAAATGCATATTCCACAAATCGATCTACACCCTCTATAAAATTGTTGTTAAGATAACCGACACTACTCATGCGATCGTACATCCAACTTCGGTCGTCGTTGGTGTACATTTGAAATCTAAAACACAATACCAAAAAAAATATCAACAAACAAATTGCAACCAATTTAATGAATTATCATTTCTAACGTAACATATGATGCAATCCAGAAAATCTATTAATTTAACAATTACTAATGAATTTATTAGAATAACAAACAAAAATATGTAAAAGGATATACCTTTCAACGTGATGTGTCGAAAATATTGTAAAGCTAAAAAGATTGCACAAAAATATTTGAAAAAATGTTTAAAAATCGTAGGAAGAATTAATTTGGGGGAGTGAAAGGTATGATAATGGAGAAAGAGCGTAAAATGAGGGAGAAGATAAGAGAATTCAGACAAATTATTTTTTAATGGTAGACACCAATTATTCGCTATATAGTCTAGAAAGAAAACCAAGCTAGATACCAAAATAATGGTCTCCACGACCTGACACCTATCATGCGGGGTTGGTGGCAATGTTTTGGCGGAAAACTTCAAACGTTTCATTTTTTCACTATATATACACCCACTTCTTTCCCATTTTTTTTTCCTACATCTTCATCAACAATGAAAGGTAACTTATTGTTTCATATTTCTCTTGTCTTAGTTTTCTTAATGTATTATTTTGTTTAATTTATTTCTTCTACATATACTAATGTGTTGCCTTTTTTTTCCAGGTCGCATATATTATTTTTCATGTTCTTTTTACTATTTTTTTGTTGTTGTTTTTGGTGACTTCTTCTTCTTACATATAATGTAACATTCTCTTCTACATTTTTTTGTTTTGTTTTATACCTTGTTATTTACTGTATAAGATGTAAATTTGTTTTATACCAAATTATTTTCCATGCCTTCATACTTTTAACCAATTTCATGTTTTGTACCTTAATTTTCATATGATGTAATACCATCAAATTCTCTAAATATTTGTTTTTTGCATATATCATGTTTTCTTTAATTATGTTTATAACTGGTTTAATCAAACATTTTAATTACCTAATTAGTTATTTATATGGTGGCATTTTTATACTGTAATCAAATGTGGTGGCATTCTGCCGCCACATTTTTTTTAAATATTTCATTCGTAGAGACCAATTTTCTAGCATCTAAAACTATTCAAATTTTCGTGAAATTTGTGGCGGTACTCTTGTTACCGCCACTTTTTTTAATAAATTTCAAATCGGCATTGATAAGAATATATCGCTCTCTAGATTGTACATTTAATATGTAAAGTAATATTAGTGTACCTTATTATTGGAGACGGAGTATTGGTCTCTGAATGTCTTAGACACGGATTATTTGGTATCCATCTTGATACGAGCATTTCGGTATCCATCCTCAATGCAGAGACGAGTTTTTTGCTTTCCACGTGGATAGACATTTTTCAGTCTCTAAATTGTCCAGCTACGAGACCTATTGCTACCGAACGCAGATACAAACCATTCGGTGTCTAAATTCAGCTTAGACACTGCGTTTCCCTATTTAGACAGCGAATTGAGGCTACCTATATAAGTGCATTCTTGTAGTGAGACAGCTTAATTGTAACATTAGTTCATTAGCGAATTACAATTATTCATTCCAGGTCGAATTATTACGTGTTTCAAATGAAGCCGATGATCAACAAATGTAGGTGAATGGATCAAATTCTTAAAACCTTTTTGACGAAAAAACTGACTTTCTTTTTTCGCACTAAAACAAAAATGTACATCGCGATGGTCATGTTCAAATATCTACATAATGTTTCTCAAACATTTTAAATTTGCAAAAGTTTATAAGTTGAATATGTACATACACGTATATTTAAAAAATCAAAATTTTGATCCATGAATTAATAATATCAAATGATAGGGTAAGGAAGTGGAGGGAATCCAAACAATCTTTATCTTAATAATAATATCACACAAATATACAATAAAGAAAAAGGAAAATAATAACTGCTTAAATTAATTAATATGGAATGAGAGATAAAATAGAGAATTACTCCAACAATTTCCATACATTCCATGATGCATATATAACGTTACTACAAATCGAATTAAGCTCAATTCTAACTAAACTCTTTTTCCAAAATAGGCCCCAAAATTCTTTTCGTGCTAACCTTTTTCAGTGCACTAGTTGCCCATTTTCCCCATACATCATGGGCCACCTCGGAAACTTAAAAGCCACAAGTCAAAACGAGAGAAGCGATAAACTCCTTTAAAGGTGGTGGATATGAGGAGGCGCATGAGTGACGTTAGCCACCGGAGGAGGGGCGTGAAGGCTGGCGTTGACCACATGTGGCAACGACGATGGCGGCGGTAGACATTGGTAACACTTAGTAAAAAGCCCAAATGTGTCAATTTGATGAATGAAATTAATCATACTAGCCCATCCACCAAACCCGAACCCAACAATTAGAACCCACACTACTATAAATATGTTGATCACGTATGAGCCAACCCACCTACCAAGGAACTTTGGAGGCTGCTCCACAGCGTTCTGTGCAAAAAAAAAAAAAAAAAAAAAAAACCAAATTTAATAGTTGGAGCAATTTTGAAACACATACAATCACTGAAATTTAAAACATAGAATAAGATAAAAACAACATGTGAGTTCAGAGGTAGCATGGAATTTTGCCTATAACTTTTTCACAGTATAATTTTCCAATGACTTTATACTACAAGTAATTAATTTATCATTAGCTAAATAAAAAGAACTTAAATGTCATGAAAATATATTACCTCACGTGCTGCAGCTGATTTGAATGTGAAAATGTGAGCCAATGCTGGAATTATATAAACCGTGAAGCTAACAAGAAGTGACCCCACGGTGGAGTTGATGGGGCCGAAGAACGGGAAGATTATGGCCAGGAACCATATCGGCACCACCACCGGCAACCTCGCCGCCGCCCTCTTGCACATGCTCTTGCATTCGTGCATGCCTATCGCTTTCTCCCACACGAAGTACAACGGCGTGCATGCGAATCCAAATGTTATAAACTGCAATATTTAACAATATGATAACAATAATATTACAATTTATCCTTTCATAAAGCTAAAACAAATATATTTTATATTTCATGTTCTGTTTTGAATTATATAACAGAATGTCAGAATAGTAGCTATAAAGTCAATAAATTTGGTCTAGATAATTACTTTCTAACTATCACTTGTTGAGCGAACAAAAATTGTGTTGTACTATTTTTTGGTTAGATTATAGGTCTATTATAATACTTTTTTTGATAATATCATGTTGAGTGATCTCTCAACTTCAACTAATAATTGCATAGTAGATACTAATTTATTGATAAAATGCCTAATAATGCCCTACCACATTTTGCTTTCTTAGATTAGGTCTATGATAGACTACATGGGCACAATATTTAAAGTTATATAATTGCAATTATATCATACGCTTAAAGCTACTATTTACTATATAAAAAATAACAAGGTAAGATAAGAAGAATGTAGCGACAAAGTCTATAAACCCGATCTGTTTACCAAAAAAAAAAGTCTATAAACCCGATCACGACAAACTTAGCTACAAATGTTACGTTTGTGGAGAGTATAGTCATTTACTAATAAAATGCAGACGATGCCAAATCAATATTAATTGAGATTAATCATCAAAACAAGGTTAATCAAAACTATAAATTATCATAATTAATTACATGCAACTTAATTTTTGTTAATTCATAGAAGAAATCTTGCCTGGTGGATGAGCATCAAAATGACAGCCATGTCCCTGAAGGGTGATTTTGGTAGTAGCGAAAAAGCATTGGAGTGATTGAGCAGCAAATCTCCAAATGCCCAATACACAGCTGATGCTGACGGGAGGGTCAAAGTCAACACATACAGAGTGGCATAAAGGTAAATTGCCTTGAACTTTTGTGGCTTCCACATAGCGTGCATGATCTCTCTGCCCAACACAAAAAACGTAACACAATTTTAGTATAATATCGTTTTTTGAGGTATAATTGTCATTATTATTTATTTACTCTATAAGTGAAAAACAGTAAAATTTGTAGCATTCAGTTCAAGTCATTGGTTGATTCAGCTAGGTAATAAAGAGGACATTATAGTGAACTGTCTTATCAAAATTATGATACTGATGTCTTTATTTACTCCAAAGCTACCAACATATCAATGACTATTTGTTAGCTGAGATTTTTGTTTTTATTTATTTATTTATTTGGACTACCTATAATATTTACCTTTGAGGTTTGTTGATTATATGGGTGAGTTCTTGTTATATCAAACTATAAATTAAATTGTTACCAAAAAAAAAAACTATAAATTAAATGTTAAGCACATGAAATAATTGCAAATAACGACCTTAAGACATAAGAGGTTGTAACTACAAGCAAGCAACACCATACATTTAGTATAAAATTATATTTTTCAAAGTTACAATTTTTAAAAATAATTGCAAAGTATTTTTTCTTGCTAAATTCCAAATATCACTTACTTATCACGAGAGAGGTCTCTATAGTAGAAAAGCACGAGAATCATATTAAGATTTAGTACAAATGCCATCATTGTCTAAAGCCCTTTTTTATTTTTTGAAAAAAGTAATTGGAAAAAGAGCTATTGCTTTCCTCATAAATCCAAAAAGAAAAAAAAAAGTGGAACTCCCAAAAAACGAACTTTTTACCATAGCACGCCTGAAGGGCAATTCTGGAAACATGCTCATTAAGTTTGTAAGAAAGGGACTTGCCATTGAACCCTTTCACTATAAGAGCAACAATAATAGATTTTTCAATAGATATCATGTCGATTTAAGCCAAGGTTGGGTCATTTTCAAGATAACGTTAAAAGAATATGTACTTTTATTTATTTTTGGATTTCACACTTGGTCGACAAGGACCTAAAATCATCAACTTAAGAATAAAATAAAATAAATGTGTGTATGTAACGTAAAAGACACGAATATTATTTGGCAATTAATTATAATGTCTTACACTGTAACGGCATGTCCCCCAAATGTATAGAGAATGTTTGTAGCCCCCGTGAAATACAACACCATCTTTGATGGACCCGAGTGCTGAACACCCTCCACCTGTTTAATCATCAAAAATAATTAAAAGAAGATTAATAACCATAATTAGACTCGTAACAGTCTAATTAATAAAATTAGTTGGTGGTACGTATATATAAAATTTGGTGGAAAAAGTGCCACAAATTTGGAAAGTTGGAGGATAATTGTTTATTTTCATACATTATCTAGTAAGCTGCAAAATAGAGGGTGTTTACAAGATTGATCCAAGGAGTATAATAAATGTGCAATTACAATGAAACTTTTAGATGAGATGACAGTGCAATAAGATATTAGAGTTAGATAAAAAGAGACTTGGTCGTCACTCGTTCGTTTATTAGAAATAAATGTCACTTGTTAGACGTAACAAAAATTGACAATATGCACGTGATGGGTGCGTATTTTTATATTAATACCTGTCCATGAAGAATTGATGCAACGGTGAGGTACCAAGCTGTATAAGTGGTCATTAGCAAGCCAAGAAAAGACCAAATTCTGTAATTGTGGAAAGAAGGGATGAACACTGTCGTAGCACAACATGCTCCGAAGATGTATGTCCAAGTTCTCTTGTCCAAATTGTCATTTATGTAATAAATATTGCTGCATTTCATTAACAATACAACAACCCCCTAATTAGTATAATAATTCTGCAAAAATAAAAATAAAGTTGTTGTAGTAGTTTCATTTTCTCTAATCACGTTGTGATTTAAAAGAGAGATGATAAAACCATACCCCTTGTGCCAAATAGACATATAAACATTAATTGTGAAAAATAATGCGAATTTGCTCCTACGTTATATCTTAAATTAGCACATTTTATTACGTACCAGATCATCCATTTTTAGACAAACATGTTACGGAATGATTTACAATTTTCTGTTTGTCTATTTTTTCTCACACGGGTAATGCGACGATTTATGTCTAACACATAATGTCGTTCTTTTCATACCATAAATAAATAACATGCATATTTTAACAATGCTATTATCTCTTATTTGAATAAAGCAATGAACAAGTCCACCTGAGTTAACATATATATAATTTAAATGTCTAGCAAGACGCATCAAGAAAACTTATAAAACAAAAACAAAATGTCTTAATGAAGTGATGAAGGGGTGCATGCATTGAATTTAACTGACATAGTGAAATAAAGATTCTAATTTGTAGTATAAGATTCATTTTTTAAAATATGTACCTTGCACAGGCTATGAGCTGAATCACGGATCCAAACAGAAGAAAAGTACAGTTAAATGCCAAACCCACGTTCCTCCAGTATTTTCCAAGCAGTCCATCAAGAACTTCAAACCACTAAATTTAGTTTAAAATAGAACAAATTAGTAAAACAGTTTTTAACACAAAAAAAACAAAAATAAGCCCATGTGAGAATTGGGCGTGACACTATTGTCTTATTCATTATTTTTTATACTAAACTGAATTACTATATTTAAATGTATAAAATTAAATAACCTGAATGACATGGTTTCTGAAATCAACTTTCTCTCTTTCTTTTCTGGTTCTGTACTCAACATAGAGGCTGCTAATAAGATAAGCAGTCCAACTGCCCATTAAGCCATAGAAGAGTTGAAATGAAATTCCAGACACCATTCCAAGTTGTGAAAATGAGTATGGGAGTGTTAACAGCACTTGTGCCACCTGCAAATTTTGTTACAATAATAAAAAAGCTAAATCAAGATCACATAAAAAGAGAAAACATCCTTCAATATAATTAGTTCAATAATACATATAATGTTTTATAAACTTTACGTCTTCTTTTGCATTCTTTTTAGCCGTAACTTGTTTATACTTTGCAAATAGTCCTTTAACAGTTCACATAAAATTATTCCATGTAAGCGATCATCACATTGTTTTTTGATCAACAAAGAGAAATCATCACATATTTTTTCTAGAATATAATTTTGTAAATAAAATATTAACACTTTCTAAAAAGTAGAGGGAAAACATATGAAAGAATCGCTTATTCAATCACTAGCTAGTATCGATTAATAATGATAAAACAAGAAAAAAAGACCTAACCGCGCTAATTAACAAAGATAAATGGCCATATTAGCAAGTAGTATATAGAATTAAGGACTAAAATGGCCATATTACACGTTTAACACAGACACACACACACATATATATATATATATATATATATATATATATATATATATATATCCACTGTATACATTTCAACCAAAAGAATATATATTCACACTAACCTGATTTGAAGCACAGCTAAACCAAGCATCATAAGCCGATCCACCATGCCAGAACAAATTTGAAACCGTTGACTTAATGTCTCTTTTCTTCCCTTCAGTTTCCATTTCCACATAGTTCCCGGCTATTACAGTCTCCACCACCTTGTCCGAAGAATCCATTTTACACATTCACTGCGTGTCTACTGCGTGATTTAATTTCTTGTGACAAAAAATTCAATGAAAAAAAAACGTTACACCAACTTTATAGTAAAGTTGATAAATGTGAACACCACAAGTTGCTAAACATGTAAGGTATGTCGATGTGTTTATATAGGGAGGAGAATGAAGTGAACAATTGTGATGAATGCGATTTTAAAATTTGGGGAAGAGCAAAAATCCGCTTTTTGTAGTGTGGTCCAATTGCGAGTTTTGACGAATAGTTTGTCCTGTAGTAAGCTAATTTGATTAGATTAAATCTGATTTAATTAATTTTTTTGATGTGTAATTATTTGAGCGTGAGGGGTCTCATTGCACGAGTGGGTTTTCTCTAGTCCCAACACTAATGTAGTTTAATTATTTATGTTGGCCTAAGCTTTTGCCTCCACGTTTTTCTTTTAAAATATTTTGGTTAAAATCTTTAGTTGATACCTCATTGGATTGACTTGAGGCTAAATTGATCACACGAAAATTAAGTGACGTAATATTAAACAGTGAAGATGCAGCGATTATCCATTTAGCGTGCATAACCTTATTGCATAGTTATTAATAATTTAGAGAAATATAGGTGGAAACGTGTATTTTACATATTGATTACCCTCAAGTACTACAAATGCAAACCGTAGTATACTACCATGACTCTTAAAAACACTATGGACTCGAAAACCCAATATCTTAGATGATTTATTGGCAAAGTAAGCTAACACATCAAACTACTTTGTGGATTCGTATCCATGCGATGTATTACAAAGCCTCCAATTATATAGAAATTCATGATATAACAAAACAATGCATGGCCTTTTAGCACTCACAAGATTCATTCTGTTGAACAAAGTTTGAGGTCAGAAATAAGGTGTTCATGTTGAGAAAATATCCTACGTGGTTTGGGGAGATGGTATTGAATTATGCTTAATAAAGAGAAAATTTCTCTTTATTTAACAAGGCATTTTAAGTGGAAGAAGTATGAACACTTATATCATGCTATCATAGTCAATCCAAAAACGTAAGTGGGCTCACAACTTACAACTTACCTACGTGAATGCACCAAAGATAATATCGGGTCACACATGAGGGACGTGTTGAGAAAATATCCCACATTCTTTTAGAAATGATCTTAGAGGTTCCACGGAACAAAGCATTTTAATTTGAGACGTATGGATTTCAATTTATATCAGAGCAAAAGATAGTGATTTGTACTCTTGTAGCGACAAGCTTGTTGTCAAATATTAAATGCCTAGCAATTATTTCAATCCAGAATCGTTTCTATTTTGGATTTTCCTTAATCTTACCCTAATCTAGTGAATAATGTTCGATTCGTGCAAAGTTTCATAGAAAATTGATGCAAAATATTATGTGTTTGAGAATATCGAGGATATTGGAAGGGAGACAAAAAGCATGAAATTTGAAATAAAAGAAAGGAATGAAATGAGTGTGGGAGAATAATGAGAAAGTAGACGAAATGATTGCAGCCAAAATGGCGTGGTCGCTTTATAAGAAGAAGAAAGTGACTTTTATCACATGGGGTAAAATTGGGAACCCCTCTTTCGTATGGGCTCAAGAATATTATTACAAAGCCCCAAAACAAAAAATCAATTCACTCAAATGGACCTATCTACTTGGGACTATTGCACAATTTTGGAATATTTACATGCTCATACGCCTCGGAAACAACAATATCTTTGTTTCCATTAAAATGTTGATTAATCAAAGATTTTTTTTTTTGTTAAAAGTATTATTGAAAGACTGAAATATATAGAGAAAATAGAACTAAATTGGGTTGCTTTACAATTTAACCACACATACCTTTGGTTGTAAGGGCACGATGAACATTTGAACGACCTTATTACCTTTGTCAAATATTTCGGAGAACTCATTTTCTAAGTTTGTCAGCGCTTTTAAATCACATATTTGATCTTAAAGGCACAACAAACCTCATGAAATATCTCCTTGTCTTTGTAGGACGTTTAAGGGGATTATTGTCATAATTGATCAACGCATTAAAATTGCTAGGCTGATTCCGCCCCTTAGAAAATAACTTTTGTTGCCTCTGGTTAACAATGCCATCTCAACTCTCAAGTATCACACGAAACTATTACAAATTAATATTTCAGTTGTTTGTGTGGAACAAGTCTTGACAAGAATTTCATGCACGTACCACATAGATTGTAACCTAAAACGTGTTTTATACAGCAAAGAAACATAATCTCTTATACCACTCACCAAATTGTTTTTAATTAAATGGAGATTGAAATTGAAAGTAAGGTGTTTTAAAATAGTAATTTTCAGTTTGCTCTTGTGTCGGGAGGAATTATATCTTTCTCCCTTGCTTCTGAACTTTATGAAAAGTAAATATAACTTCCCTCATGAAGTTTAATTTTTTGAATGCCCATTCTACTTTGACATTACATTATGTATAATATGAGAATCGCAATCCAGGATAAATATTTCTCAAATTCGAAATACCACCCAATATACTTTCTTATGATCACAACCTCAACAATACTACAATATGAGCACTTTCTTGAACTCCAACATGTCAGTGTGATTATTAGATATAGCTATTGTTGCCATGATTATGTAAGAAACATGATAAGTACTTTGTTTGTAGTGTAATAATAAATGCAGTGAAATAACATAAATTATAGTTGAAATAATTAGTCTATGACAATAAAAAAAGAATATCAGGCCTGAAAAGTGTTTGCTAGGTGCAGCAAAACATATATGATGAAATTTGTTGGAGATTATGATGCCCCTCCTGTTTATAACGTCGTACATACAGCTTTTTAACCCAATGGGACCTGAAACATTCCCTGAAAAATTTGTCCCCCTTGACTGACTCAGCTGCTTTCAGAACTACTAAGATGACACTGTTAATTTAAACTTTGTCTTGTCTTTTTCTTTTATTTTACTTTTTTTTCCTCTCCCTAAACCTTAAATTCTAAATCACCTAAAAATAAACAAATAAACATAAATTTATATCTTTTAATGAATTATTTAGCATTGTTAGGGTAATTTAGTTATACGAGTTTATCATAATTGAGCATGGTACGTGGCGACATACAAAAGGATCCCCTCATACACCTACTGAGTAAAATGCAAAAAACTACCCTGTGTTATTTCTAATTGGCAAAAAACTCCCTATGTTATTTTTATTAGCAAAAACCCCCCGTGTTATTATTTCTTTAGCAAATTTTAGTTCATTTGCTTTCTCTTTTGTTTTATTAATATCAAATTTTGAGGGCAAGAAAGTAATTAAACACCAAAACTTTCAATCACACTTGCAGTAGAGGCGCGTGTAATGCAAATATGGGTTGTAGGGATGTTTTTGCCTTTGACCAAATAACACAGGGTGGTTTTTGCTAATAAAATAACACAGGGAGTTTTTTGCCAATTAGAAATAACACGGGGTAGTTTTTTGCATTTTACTCCTACAGTTCTAGAATTCTTACAGATTGACGTGTCATGATAATCGAGGGCAAATCATGTATCACGATTGGGTCGACGGATAGATTGTAAAACCACGGCCATTATTTGTCCATGTTGGCATTTGAACCAGGAGCATCTCACCAATATAATACAATTATACAAATGTGTAATTGTTAGAAACAATGGAGATAACTAACAGTATTTAAATTGACATGCAAATAAACAAAATAACTAGTAACTCATAAATTGAAAATAATCGTAGTAAGTGGTCGAGTCATTCTCGGTTTCCTTAAAGTAGTTTAGTCCTCTCCATGTGCTGAGATCGTTGGACTAACTATTCTCAAGATAAAATGACCTTTCGAATTGGCTGCTAGCACGTAGGAGAAAACGTTCCCATCTTGAAGTCGTCACTACGACAAGTGGAACATGCTCAAAATCTGACCCGAAGTCATCTGTACAAATCTATTTCATTTAATCAATTTTCCAACAATTCAAATATCATATTAGCAGATCTCGATCAATCCTCCACGGACTGCGTGATATGAGTAACAAAATTGTAGTAAGCTCCAGACTAGTAGTTGAGATTATTTGGACTATTCACCTGCTATAAATACCTTGTACATTGTACTATGCACACAAAAAGTTATTGTTACTTATGACATGCAAAATGTAGCTCATTGTTATCCAACATGCAAAATCAATATTAACACGAATCTTTCAAATATTAAAAAGGGAAGATCTTTTGTGATCCTTTCGAAATCCATTATATTCCAAGTCAAATATTTATTGTATCACTAACAATGCTTGTAATGGAATTATATAGATATCCATTGGAAGTATACCATGCCTTCTAACACATTGTGATTCTTTTTGTGTTAAAAAAAAAGGAGAAATAAAGATTGCTTATGCTCATAGAGTTGATATAAAGTCTTTTTGTAGTGAATTTTGTGACAATGTGTTTCTCATGCTTCGTCTCCTTTTGCTACTCTAGACAAAAGATACGTAACTTTCTGGTCTTTAACAGAGGATCGCTTTTGCTTTTGCATTATTTCATATAATTGCCAGTTGTTAAAAGGTAGTATAGTCTTAGAATTTCACATTTTACTATTTCATCAGACGAAGTGGAAAGGAAAAAATAAAAAACAATTGTAACACAATATACGTAGCTAGGAATGAAACTTTCAAGTAATATTTAACTAATTATAACAATACGTATTGTGAACAAGATTGTTTAATTAATATTTCATTAAAATGTTTTTTCACGACATGTATGTACGAAGTAGCTGGTGACCATATAATAAAGTTGCTTCCCTAAATCTTGAAGGTGTACATTGTAGATTTACATCACTTCTTCACAATAACATTTCTAATGCATTCGAAAATCTTAATTAAGTTATTATTGATAGTTCGCGTCGATTATATCAGAGCTAAAGCTACACCATTTATCTAAATCCAACTTGTAAATTCTGTCATTTATAAGTTAATTATCTTAAAAATGAAATACAAACAACGCAATTTTTTTTTTATTTTGGAACATATAGTTAGCGCATATATTAATTTTACAAGGAACATTTAGCATGACTTAACCGGGAAAAAAAGAGTAATTTGTTTCGCCAGTGAGGTTATTTAACACAAAAGCAAGGGAATTATGGTATTTTGATAATTGATAGCAGCTTTTGTGGATGATGGGAGCCTGAATTTTGATGATTCCTCCTGTCATGATTTGCACTCATTAAAAAAAGAAAGATAATTATGTAGCAAAGAAAAGTGTGATCATTATTCACATAAAATGTGAATTTTCATTTTGCTAAAGCATGGAAATATGAAAAAGTTGATCTCGTATTCACGTTCTAACTTGAGCTTTTTTTAATGAGACGGCAAATTTAATATATTTACAGAGCTCGTCCTAGGAAAGCGATTCAAGCTTGTATCACGCAGCTATCTCGGATATCAGACGTAACAAATAAATTTACACTATAGGTGTGTTGTGAAGGATATACAAGTTAATAAATGTAAAACGTATCTCTTACCAAAGGTTTTAATTTACTTGCCATATCTTTTTTAGAAATTTCTAATACATTAAAATTATATAAAAATTTATTTTAACTACTGCTATCTAACATTGTCGCATTACTTAAGTTGGAATTAATAATTTGTACAGTGTAATATCATGTAATTTAGATAGTTGATAGCGGTGGATATTTAGGCAGTATGTTAGTTGTTAATAAAAGGGACTTTTTACTGTTTAGACGTAATGCAGTGTTATTAAGGCAGTATGTCGCTTTGTTAATGGGGATGCTTTGTATTAATTACTGCTTAATATAATTGGAAGTAAAGAGCCTAACGGATGATATTAGGCTACTGAGCTGGGCCAATTAAGGGCACTCCAACTTGATCTCCAAGAATCTGTAAAGCCTAGATGCAAGCCCGACACTGTGTATCTCTCGCCCAGTAGAAAAGTAATGGGATTTACAATTTTAGGCATGCAATTTGGAGCACAATCAGTTCATGTTTTGCTTTGACCGTACAAAAAAACTAGGTGAAAAATAAATTATTTGAAAAGTAATGCATGATGTGATATATGATTATTTGATACATGGATTCTGCACTTTAAAACGACAATTGTTGTTTGTGGGTGCTCGGCTGCTCGCTGTATCAAAAAACAAAAAAAATCGATTTGGTTTGAAACCACTCACACTCAACACTACAGGTAAGCTAGTGTGATAATCTTCGGCAAGACTCCGTAATGCTCAAGTTAGTCAAATTTAATATTCAACTCTAGTAATAGAAAGCTCTTAGTTTTAGTCACATGAACGGGATGCGGGTGTGGGTATGGGTACGGGTGTGGGTGCGAGTGCGCCAATGCGGCAATTTTAAAAAATTACAGTTTTAGTGCGCCACTATAATGTGTTTTACAAAAAAAAAAAATAACTTATATATAAAAATAAACAGTTATTGCCTAAATTAGTATATTATAAACACATAAGATGAAAGTATGTATATAATATAATTCCCGCACAAAGAAATAGATTATAATAAAAGAAAAGTACATAACTTTTAATTGTTAATTTTGTACAATATTTTTTAAATTATTATGGTGGAAGATAAATGTATAAGCCTTAAATCACTTCCAATTTTTTGTAATTATTTAATTTTTGACTTAGTTTTGTTCTCATCTTGCTCCAACTTTTCTTTAATGTCACTATTTTGTATGTCTTCTACCAATTTTTTATGATTATTCATTTGATTTTAACATAAAAACTAAGAAATCTTAGTGCGAGAATTAAGAATGCTTGTAAACTACATGCGGCCACAAATGATGAGATTGGATCGGCCTTAATGCGTTAGAGTGTAATCTCATGTGGTTTGGACTATTGTAACCATGTAGGTATTAAATCGTATAACATTGTAACCATGTAAACTTTGTAGGTCTTTGGCCGTATAACCTTGTAAGTCAAAGGTGATGATATATTAGAAACAACGAGGTTATAAGTGTGCGACATTCAAACATATGTGTTAACACTCGATTATATACTCGGAGGGTTGTGAACTTCTTAAGTGTTGGAACGCCTTGCCTGTTCCACACAGCCCACACAGTAATAAAATATTCTTTTTTATCTCTTGATATTTCCCAATACTCTTTGTCTATTTTCTTAACCCCCCCCCCCCCCCTTACACTTATGACAGTGATCCCTATTTATAGAGGGTGATCATCAGTACAACTGCCAATGTGCATGTTTTCTTTTTTACAGATGGCCTTCTTTCTTCTGCTGATACATCCTTCACATGCTTATCTGGTAGACAAGTGGTTTGTTATAGCTGAATCGAGTGATTTATTGTTGGATACATGTAGTTAACGTACAACAATAATATTTGAATCTCTATACTCGGTCTCATCCCTGGTCAATCAATGTTTTCTGCGAAACTATCGGATAATACCAGGAAGTATCGGAGAGCTGCTTAAGGATAATCGTAATCACGTGAGGTATCATGGAGTCATCTAAACCTCATGGTACCTCGTGGATTTTGTATCTTGTTCGCACTCTCATGTCATCGTATTTAAGGACAGTCTCTCAGATCATCTAAGTCCGATGACTACTTCCTCCGATGGTTATCCTTTTGAGGATTACTTTCATATAACTCTGATGATTGTTTCCTCCCATAGTTATCCTTTTGAGGATTGCTTTGTATATGTTGCCACAATGATGGTGGTATCTATCGGAGATGACAATCTATCCGGTTTACACATGTCCCCTCGAGTTCCTGCTAAATTCAGTAGAATATGGAGGAACTCTTTAATTTTTATTCTTTCGAAACTCTCATAGGGAACTTCATCATTGATTACTCCCATTATGGGGAACGTTTGAATTCCGTAACAGCTCCCGATTTTTCGGTAATCGTGCTTCTTTAATGCTAGGTTATTAACTTCCTACTCTTCCATTTCCCTTCTACCACGTTATCATTTGAATATAAAGAAGAAAACCTTCAATTTTTTTATTCACTTTTCATCTTCATCCTTGAATCTCCTGCTATTTAATATCTCCTTCTTTGTTTTCTTTTTAAGGAAAAAGTCAGTGTTTTTCATGGCTACTACCGAAAACCCATTTGAGCTTATTTCAGCCACATCCGCTACGGGGACTGTTTCTTTTGCCCGCAACACTGATTCTCCTGCGGTGACTGGTGGTGCCGCACCTTCTCGTAAGAGGAAAATCAGAAATAAGGTGGGTAGTGATGACGGCGGCGCTGCGGTGGTCTGTAAGAAGGTTAAGAAATCCAAGAAGTCTACTTTACCGGAGGAAGCCCGCCATTTTCAGAAGGTCGGCAATGTCGCCAGTACGGCGAGTGAGGAGGAAGTTCAAGCTCTTTTCAGCGAGTTTCGTGGTTCTGCCAGGAATCTGGGACTCCAGATTCCCACCGAGGACGAGAGGGGTGACAATCCTCCCGATGGTTGTGTCACTATTTATTATATGCAGATATGTGTTGGGCTTCATACCTTCTTCCCTCCCTTCTGTTGTGAGATTTTCAAGGCTTGCGATATTTGCCCTAGCCAACTTACTCCCAATTGCTTCATCATCCTATCGGGTTTCGTCCAATGGTGTCTCGCTCGTGGGCTGGAATGCACTGTGAAGAGGTTCTTTTCTATCTTTAAGGTGTGCATATCTTCAGCAGGTGCACCATTTTATTTTTTCTGCCATTGTGACTGATCCAAACAGGTTCTGGTAGGAACCAACGTTTCTTATAGCAGCTAGAAGGACAAGTGCTTTTTTGCTAGTCCTAACATCGGGGTGAAATGGGATTTCCCTCTTACCTGGAGGGTGCCGGAGATGCCCTTGTATCGTATGGATTCTTCACTGGTTTTTGATCCTGTCGATGATGCGGTAAAGCTCTCTTCTTCGAAACATTACCACGCCTTATGCCAAACTGCGGGGTTATACAAGATTTCTCCAATTGACTTGGAGAAAGAATGAAAATCCTTTATTTCATTGTCTGAAGATATGAGGCCTACATTTGGTAAAAATTTTTATCTTCTTCTTCATTTTTTCTTCGGTTTTTATGATACATCTCCAATGGTTTCTTATGAGAGTCTTCGTTTTTTTATAGTGGAGTCTTTGTCAAACTTCATCGCACTTCCGAAAGATGAAAGTAATTCTTCCAAAGCTTCCTCGAGAATTAGGACCAGGTCAATTGTCGGGGCAGGTGGTTCTTCGTTTGGTGACCTGCCCTAGAGTTCTGAGGATGCAGGTTCAAAAGTTGTGGTTGAGGTCACCCCTCTTCCTAAGAAGAGTCTGGAGGGTCCCTCAAATGCACGACCTACTACTTTTGCTGTCATTGATGGTTCTGAGGGTCCCGATGTGCTGACTCTATTATCACGCGATGCTGCTTTATCCACATGCTCTCCTGCTTATCGCCCCGTCTATGCAGCGCCCCTTACTGCTTCGTTGATGATTCCCCCTTCGATACATGCAGAGGTTTCCAACACTGAGGAGCAACTTTCTCAGGACAGTCCTTATTCTCGGCAATCGTTACTGCTTTCTCCTTAGAAAAATACAGGCACTCAAGAAACTTTGAGCAAGATTTTGGCTACAATACTGGTTTCTATTTCTCCTTCCTCATTACCTCGTTCTCCGAGTCTAGATCGCATTCTTTCATCACTAGGTATTTTATTATTATTATTTTGCTTTAGGCATGGACTCTGCAGTTTCCACGGTTGTTTTCTTATCTTTTCCGTTATTTCTCTCAGATAAGGGAAAAAGGGTCGTGAGTTATGATGATCTCTCCTTTCCTATGGGTAGGTTTTTTCTCTTTGCAAATGCATTTTTAACTATGTACTTACACTTTGACAATACTAATACTTTTATGCAGAAGATATGTCAGTTGGCCTGCCCAAGATAGTCAAGCGTCTTTCAATATATGATTTGCTCGACGGTGATGAAGACTTTCCTTGGCGCCTTCCTACTACTAAGGCATCCGAACCTTCGTCCAATCCTTTATTTCTTCGCGATGATTTAGCCCTTCTGGATAGGATGCTTCCTTCTTTGGTGATATCAAGTGCTTGGGTGGAACCTACTACTGCTTCACCGGTTGTATATACTGATTCTCAACGAGTGGTTCCTACGTGTCCTCCTGTCCGAGAAGGCATGTCTTTTTCTAGTCGTTTTAATGTGGAGGGCTCTCCTTTTTTCAACTTCACCACTGGGGATGTTGCCATCAAGGGACCTACGCCTCCTCATATGCAAATGAGTGAGGCTATAAACACCATCACCAGCTATCTGAATTCTACGACTGCTTTGACTCGTCATAGCGAGGGAGTTGCTCGCTTTTGCTCGGAATGGTTAACTCAAATGGTAAGTGTTAACTTGTTTTACACACTTTTCCTTTTCCCCCCCTTTTTTTATTTATTGGTGTTTTTCTTTCTCATTAGGTTTCGAAGATAATTCTCTCCATTTGGCACGAGGTAGATGCAGCCCAAGCTATCACTGTACGCTCTATGGAAAAGCTTGAGGCGAAGGATAAACAACTGGCTACTGCCAAGCAGGAGGTTGATAAGCTTCGCACTAGCTATGCTTAAAGCCTCGCCACCGATAAAAGATTCAAGAGGACAGGATTAGGGAATTGGAGGAGTCTCTGGGTAAGAGTCGTTCTTTATGTTCTTCTTACAAAGAGGAGATTCTTGCTCTGAAAGCATAGAAGTTCTCCTGGGAGGAGAAAGAAGTAGGATTGCAAAAGGAGCTATTTGATGTTCACAAAAGGGTTGCTATGTTGAAGGAAGAGCTAAAGAAACCTCCTCCGGCTCCAACATGATATATTTCCCCAGATGAACTAAGGCTGAAGCTGGATGAAGTCGTCCAGATGGTTACGGATGCTACTTTCAAGAGCTGCGAGTATGATCTCCGCATTCGCCAGCAAGGTTATTTTATTGTCTACTCTTATGTAGATTTCTTCGCTGCGTTAACGTGGGCAGGGAGAATAGACTTTTTATCCACGAAGACAGATGGAGGAGTTTGAACCCGAGTGGCTTACTGATTGACCCTCCGACGATGGAAGAAGCCTTTGAGATGTTTACTCGAGTAGTAGCAAGATCTTCTTCACCGCCTCATGTGCTCCCAGCTCTATCGGTTGTTCTGGGTCCCACAGGTCCTCATTCCTCCTTAACACTCGATTATATACTCAGAGGGTTGTGAACTTGTTAAGTGTCGGAACGCCTTGCGTGTTCCACATAGTAATAAAATTTTCTTTTTATCTCTTGATAATTCTCGATAATTCTTTGTCTATTTTCTTCCCCCCCCCCCCCCCTTAACACTTATGACAGTGATCCCTATTTATAGAGGGTGGTCATCAGTACAACTGCCAATGTGCATGTTTTCTTTTTGACGGATGACCCTCTTTCTACTGTTGATACATCCTTCACATGCTTGTCTGGTTGACATGTGGTTTGTTATAGCTGACTCGGGTGATTTATTATTGGACACCTGTAATTAACGTACAACAATAATATTTGAATCTCTATACTCGGTCTCATCTATGGTCAATCGATATTTTTAGAGAAACTACCGGATAACGCCAGGAAGTATCGGAGAGCTGCTTAAGGATAATCGTAATCACATGAGGTATCATGGAGTCATCCAAGCCTCGGGGTACCTCGTGGATTTTGTATCCTGTTCGCACTCTCATGTCATCGTATTTAAGGAGAGTCTCCCGGATCATCTAAGTCCGATGACTACTTCCTCCGATGGTTATCCTTTTGAGGATTACTTTCATATAACTCTATTGTTTCCTTAGATAGTTACCCTTTTGAGGATTGCTTTGTATATGTTGCCATGATGATGGTGGTATCTATTGGAGATAACAATCCATCCGATTTACACTATAAATTAGTTGCTTATGTGAAATCGTTGAAAAATTTGCGGCATAACACTTCGTTAAACTACAAATTGCTGACACATGATGCATTTAATGATTGTCAAGAGGCTAACCTCAAGTGTGAGAAAAAAAAAATGAAAAGTATACGTAGCACACAAGTTGAAAAATGTTCATACAAATTGAAAATGGCCGGTCGAAAACAACTGTGTATCAAAATGTGTCTATACTACGAGAACATTTGGATGGCCCAAGAAGCCCATATTGATTAATAATAAGGGTTTAATACAGTGTTTGGATCGTCCCACTCATTTACACGAAGCCCGCGATAAGTGGGCCAGGCTGCCTTAATCTTAGGACTTGGAGTCGCCCCCTCCCCCCTTCCGACTCAAAGTGGGGGGCTTATATTGCACGTAGAAACCCCATTATACCCCCATACCAGGTATCAATTTTCCCGCAACACTCGTTTTTCCGACCATTACTTTCACAATTACCAAAAATAAAACACTACACATGTCATTGTTTACCGAACAAATGATGCTAGAACTACAAGGTTGTTATACAAAGCATATTCACGTAACAAGAATTTCCCAATTAAGCGCGATATATGACAGTAATGCGTTGTTAATTCTATTTGTAATTACCCTCAAATTTATCCGTGAATGGCAAATTGCAGGTGCGGGCAAATACAGTGTACAATATTAATCGAAAGGTCAAAACCCTAAAATTAGTTCGTGTCTTCCTCCTCTTCGGGGGTTGGGGATGTCGGTTCAGCCTCTGCACCAGTATTTGTGACATTGTTTTGTGAAATTATGGGACTATCTGGTGCAATCAACTGAGACCCGACGTTATTCTCGTCGCCGATTACCTCGACATCCACATCGACTGGTTGTTGGGGGGTTCTGGATTTGGCTTTCAGTTCTGGTGTAATCGAGTAAATTAACATGGTGTTGGTGAGATGGCTATCCGTTGATTACTTGATTAGTTGAGGAGAAAAGCAAGTTTGTTTGCAAAGGGGAGGTAATTAGTGTTTGATTTTAGAAATATGCCGATGAATGGAATGCATGTGGAATTTAGGAGGTGTACATCAGGGGCAAAAACGCCATTGATCGAATGTATATGTGCTTTATTAATAAACCAAACCTTGTACTAATAAGTAGTAACCTCTGTAATTGGACTTAATTCAAGGAAACCAAACGTCATACTAATACGTAGACCTAAGATTAGAGTGGGCATTTTAATAATGTTGTTCTGTACAAAAGGGCCATCCAAACGTTCTCTACTAGAGCTTGTTTGGTTAGGCCTTAAAGGCCCTAAACTGGCTTTTTATCATGGTTGAACAGTATTTTTCCTTCTTTGGTTGGTCATTTTCAAAAGCGGGTCAACATGATTGAAACAAGGTGCCCCGGGATTCATCATGGATTTTAATCAGCTCTCCCCCCATCGTTTTCGGCATCGTTTTCGGAAACTGGGTGTAATAGTAAAAAGCAACCATCTCATAATTACATATTTGTCCTCAATACTTCTTCTTCCAAAATTCAACAATATATATATATATATATGTATAATACATTTCGGTGTATGCATAGTACAATATATCTGACTATATATTTATATGCTAGTTTAGGGTTTTTTTATTATTTTCTTTAATATCGTTTAGGATAAGGGTTATGACTAATTATTGATTCATAAATCACGTTTTATAGGTTATTCACAAATGCATTAAGTTAGGATGATTGGGTCGTTTGAAAATGAGCAACTTCTGTACTAACATTTAATTTATGGGTTGTTTGTGAATTGAGTTTAATTAATTAATTAACACAATCTGATGCGGTCCCGAAATCATTTAATAAATTAAAATGTACCAAATGATATATTTTCTAAAATTTGGTATGAGATATATTTGAGCATCACAAAAAAACTCACGTACGATTTGATTGAAGTTAATATTAATTTAAGTTCTTCACAAAAATGCAATCCTCCTACAAATTTTAATCCATAGATACAAGTTTGGGTTTAAAATTTGGTACATGTGGCACAATGATTTTAGAGTGTATAAGAAAGGGTAAAGTAGGGATTATGGCTAGTAATGTAGTTAAAATGGGTGAGTACATTATCAACCAAAGGAGAATATAACGTGGGACCCACAAGTAAGAGAAGAGTATATTAGTACCAACCAAACTTATTTTAATGGGAATAATAATAATCTTAATAGGCGCTAATATGAAACTTGCTAATAGGTCCTCTTGTAACCAAACGAGCCTCTAGTACTATCAATCTATCATTGGATCTCTCACATAGAATTTTGTTGTTCACAAACACTTGATACAACAAGTGTAACTAACAGCTTGATGTGGACTGGTTCAGCTAATACACTCAACATTTGGCTTAAAAAACTAAATAAAAAAAATTAAAAACACAAGATTCCAAAACCACCCACCATCACTCTCCACCTCTTCACTCCCCCACTCAACTTTTTCAATTCCAAAAATAATAACAAAAATTAGCGAAATTGAAAAAACACAATGATCTTCAAAATCCTTTGAAAATTTGTGAATTTTGTGCTCATATTCTCAAATGCACCACCGACTTCTATTACCAGCCACCACCTTTCTCTCTCTCCTCCTCGTCACTTTCTCTCTCATCCCATCAGGTTAATTTCTTGATTTTTTCGCACAAAAAAATAAAAATCCAATCTTTACACTTTTTTCTTTAAATTTCTTGTTTTTAATTGCTACCCTTTTCTTGAAATCAATTTTAATTGTATCAGGTGTTGAGGCGACGACGTTTAAGATCGTGAACAAGTGTCGGCGCACAATATGGCCCGGTATACTAACGGGCGCCAACCGGCCGATACTGTACCCGACCGGGTTCACTCTCAGGAGCGGAAAATCGAGGACTTTAAAGGTACCCGCTTCGTGGTCGGGTCGGGTTTGGGCCAGGACCCACTGTGAATCCGACCCGAGTAGGGGCGGATTCGTTTGCGCCACGGCGGATTGCGGCTCGGGGAAGGTGCAGTGCGCGGGTGCGGGGGCGATACCGCCCGCCACACTGGCGGAGTTCACGCTGAACGGGGACCAGGGGCTCGATTTTTACGATGTTAGCCTCGTTGATGGGTGGGTACTATTGAGTTGTCAATCTCGTTTAAAAGTTTTGATTGTAGTTGTTATGTTACTGTTTATGGTTAGTATTGATTAGTTTTGTAACTATAGCTTAAATTTGTAGGCAAAATCGAAGTTATTATGCTATTTATGCGTACCATTGATTATGCGCGGAATAGGCAAATCGACATTTGTTATTCTTTGTATGTAGTTCGATAAGCGACATTTACGTGGTAGGGTGCAATTTGTTTGTTACGCTTGACATGTGACATTGTTTGAGTGGTGGCGATTGGATTATGACACTATAATATTTTTGATATGAGATATCAACGAGACTTGTTGTTTTTAAATGTGTTACGTCTAATATGTGACATTGTTTGGGTGGTGTCGATGGGATTCTAACACTAGACATCTTTTTGATCTGATGCAATGACGAGTTGACCTTCGTCTAGAGGTTTCAATTTTATAGAGAGAATTGAGATCGTGTTGATTTATGTATGTTCTTCCATAGGTATAACCTTCCAATGTTGATAATTGCGAAGGGGGGTACAAGAGGGGGATGCAGTGCTACAGGGTGTTTGGTGGACTTGAACGAAGCGTGTCCTAGAGAGCTCAGCGTGGCGCATGGGAACCGCAGTCGAGAAAGCGTTGCGTGCAAGAGTGCATGTGAGGCATTTGGGGATCCGAGGTTTTGTTGCAGTGAGGCATATAATACTCCGGACACGTGTAGTCCGTCCGTGTACTCACAGTTTTTCAAGCATGCGTGCCCGCGTTCGTACAGCTATGCGTATGATGACAGGACAAGTACGTTCACGTGTGCTGGCGCGGATTATATCATCATCTTTTGTCCTTTGCCTTATACCAGGTGAGTTTTGCTGTTTTTCTTTCTTTTGTAAATTGTAGCGTTTTGTGTAGTTACCTTACAAATTCATATGCATTGACTGATATAGGCTTGTAATGCGATTGAGTAGCAGACAGATGAATAATCACAAGCAGCAGTTGTTATAATGAGTCGTTCTCTAGATCAACTAGTTTGAACTAGAACACTGGCGTCACTTTTTTTAGGGCGGATTGTGGTTGTCTAGATCGTTTCTTCCTGTGGCTAAATTTGAGAAAATGATACAATTTCTGAATGTGGATTGTTATTTGTAGTTTCTAATCAAGCCTTGAGGTCTTATGATGTTGTTATGACTTAAGTAATTCCTGGTGTCACTTTATAAACATTATGTGACTTTGGCTGTTATCTTGGAGAAAAGGAACCTTGGTGTTTCGGTGGCATTACTGTCGACTATAGAATCTGGTAGACTTGTAGTAGAAGGAACAAAAGAAAAATAAAAAAGTATGTCTGTGTTTGCAATTAGAACAAAGGGTAAAAAGGCTGACGAGGCCACGCGTGAAACAGGGTGGCAGAAAGTAGATACCCAAGATCAAAACCACTTGAATGGAGTATGGTATACTTAACTGGAAAAGAAAGGCAGAAATTGGAAATGAAAAAAGTGATACCTTAAGAAGAAATATGATTCTGTTTTGAGGCTTATCTTTGACCAAAAGAGATTTCATGTTGTTATTTAAATAACAAATACTAAGGCCAGCTATGAATTAGTTTGCAGGTGGTTTCTCACTTCCAGTGATTAATAGCAAAACATAATCTAGTTTCGTTTTGATGCCGTATACTAAATAGTATGTGGTAATTGCTTTCATTAAAGCAAAATTTATCATTTTCCAATCTCTTATTGCAATTTCTTTGAGTTGCAAACCTTTCGTTGAGTTAATTTTTTTCTTAATTTGATAATTTGCTTTTGCTTTATGCTAGGTATTGAATTAACTGCCTCTTTGCTTGTCACTTAGTTTTTCTTCATTTTGCATTATTTTTTATTTCCATAATCACATGATAAGTATACTTACTAACTTTTACACTTATCCAATCAACCAAATCTGCATGTTTTATCCCGAGCTTTCTACTTGTACTTCAGCAGTTATATAATACACAATGACATGCTCGTTGGCCTTCAAAGTGATGGTGTAAAATGAAAATACTAATATTGGACAGACCAGTAATCTAACAACCGTTTCCCGTATATATAATTTAGTTTAACACTGTTGTTTGTATGGATTTTACACTTGTTAACCCTACAGTTACTGACCAACCAAATGCAGAAACAAAGTAATCTGTTAGATGATTCTTTTTATACTGCAATAAGGTTGATCGGGAACCAAACTTCGAATAATTGTATAAAGGGAAGATACAAATTGAGCAATTGTGGCATTTAACTCTTTACAATATTGATGACACTTCATATGATCCTATCCAGTTCGGATGCTTATATATCTGAAAACTATTGCAGTGAAAAATTGCTGACTGCACGCAAGGATTCAGCAGATTTGCCACTGGTTAACAGTTCTATGATGCACCTCGGGAAGCATCACTTGCGCTTGTCATCATCAGGTTTGACTTCAGTGCTCATGTTTTGCAAAGTTGCCTGCTCTAGTTAAGCTTATACTGACACTAGTGGGTTCTTTCAGGCTGATGATGACCATTTACCTTTGATGAAAGTCAGTATTTTGCAACAAGAGTCTCAATGGCATTAGTCGCTGTTCATTATGTTGCGACTTTGGATCTACATCTGCACTTCATGGGTGGTGAACGACACGAACATCTGTGTATAGTTAGACGTTTAGCAATGCTTACTCTGTAATACCGTCATCCCACTTGTAAAATAGACCTACCACTGGTCCTAACCTAGTTACGAGTACGAGTAAAGATATTGGTCTGTTGGTTGATGATGTGCTTATTACACACGATTGGCTATCAAACGAATCAGAATCACTGCGCGTGTTTTTCTTCGCATGGGGTTATTAGCGTTGATGGTCGACTACGTTCATTGGTCGATGGAAACTAATAACTATGTTTCTCAATCAAGCACTATGCTACTAGTGATTTGGCTATTCTTCTCTTTTTTCTTTTTATTTCTCGTTGCTATTTCTATATTTGTTTTCATTTAATGGAATATAATGTTTACTGATGTAACTAGAGCTAAATAATAATTGGGATAAGGATTGTAAGATAAAAGAAGATGATTAAATTTGATTGGAATAGTAGTTAAGGAGTTCTTTTTTATTTTGGGTACATTAGTGCTCAGTCAACAAATCAAGCAAAATCATTGACACAGATATAAATATAAAAGTAATGATAAACAGATAAACTTTCTTGACTATGGGTAACAGTTTTCTAACAAGGAAGGCACATATATTATACACATTAAAAAGAGCCACTAGCAAGAAACCCCCCTGTGTTATGGAAAAGAGGCAAGAAACCCCCCTATGAAAATAAAATAGGCAAAAACACCCCCTGTGTTAAACAAATTGTAGCTCACAGCCCCCTTCTCTTTCTTTATATGTATTTTCACCAGAAATGACTCATTTACCCCCAAATTAAAAATAGTCATTTCTTCTCCCACCATTTTTCCCATTTTATATTTATGCTTAATTATTTTTAAAAAAAATATTGGATTCTTGAGCCCATCTAATTATGTTACTGTAAATTTTAAAATTAACTTATTCTAATATTTAAATGAACATATATTTTCGTGAAAAAAGTCATCTTCCCCACGCATAAATAATTATTAATTGGCAGAAATAATAATTCTCCCATTTTTTTTATACCGGAAATAATTGTATGTAAAATTTTGTTATTTCATGTGATGAGCTTCTATGAGTTTTCTAAATTTGTACTACTTTAATTGTACGTAAAAGTCCAAAAGAAAACTTACATTTCAAAATATGTTAGAAGAGATACATTTCTAAATAAGAGTTTTACCGATAAATTTTTAACAATACTAAAAAATTACAGCCAAAAATGTAGGCAAAAGTGTTTTTTTTTTTTTTCAGAGGGGGGTTTTTTGCCCGTTTCAAATAACATAGGGGGGTTTTCTGCCAAAAATTCTACTAAGAATAAGGGTAGAAAAGTCATTTTATAAGAGAATATTAATTCCCACTCTCACTTCTTGGCAAGTGTATCACACTCTCGTACAAAGGGGGGTTATTTGCTACGTATTTCAATACACAGGGGGGTTTTCTGCTTCTTTTCATTTCACAGGGGGGTTTCTTGCCTGTTTCGAACAACACAGGGGGGCTTTCTGCCAAAAACCCCATTAAAAAATATGTTGATGAGTACCAAAAGTTTCAAATTTCGAATCTGGTGCAACAAAATCAATGAATATTTTCTAGGTCCATAGTAATAACTATTTTCGTGACCCTAGTAACTATTGTTGGCTATATGTTATTGAAAGATCTGTTCGAAAAGAATAAAAGAAATATTGAAAGATCTTGAAATATTCCTTTGACTTTAGTAAATTATGCGATGAAATGAATATTTGATCCATGTTTAGGACATATCCGTTTTGAGAAATTTTCAACACTTAATTTATTTATAATTAAATGAGAGAGCTTGTGTTTGTGGATTATTAGGTGGAGCGATTGTGCAATGAGATGGTGCAGTCAATTCGATTATTGGTGTTAATGCACGAGTTAAATGGGGCGTAGAGAAGCTAGTGCACTATAATTTAAGAAAAACAATAAATTCTAACAATTTGTTGTACCATGTTATCATGTTGTATTTAACAATAGAGTATATTGCTATAAGAATAATATAGAATATATTTGAGTTCTTACAAATTAATATAAGATATATTTAACTTCATACTCGATTTGCATACCAATAGATTGCTATAAGAATGGCAACTCCGTACTTAACAAGTCTTTTTCTTCCTATTTTTCTTTTTTTGATGAATACCTTTTGTTCCTTTGTTCTTCTTCTTTTCTCTTGATCTTTTTTGTGGTTTTGTATTTAGAGATATTATGTTACGAGTAATGACTTTCATATTTTCAAAAAACTATATGAGGGCCAAAAAAAGATCTGACATATTCGACATATTCTTATAGCGTGTCTAAAACGTGTGTTGGTGAATTATTAATTATTTTAAATTTGAACCTGTCACATGACGTATTCAATAAGTATCTCACGCTGTCAGGCGTATCTCTGTTCCCTATTGATTTTTTGAAGGTTGTAACAAAAGTTTATAAAGAATTTATGGTTAGAATTCAAAAATAAGCGTCCAAGGAGAGTGCATTCTACTTTTCATAATTAACAAGCTTAAAACGCTCAAAATTAGTACCACTTGTGTGTAACTTTTTTTAATATAAGTAATAACACCAATGCTGAAAAAGTTGACTACAATGCACGGTAATTAAAGATTATGCGATTCCGGCGGCCATTAATGAGGTATTAAAGAGTGATCCTCCTTAAAACAATAATTAGTGGCAAAACATGTTTCATGGCTTTTGATCCAAAAACAAACTATATCATTAGGCCAATATACTAGGCTTAAAATTTGGATCAAAATTGTCCAATATACGTGTCATTTAAAATTGTCCAATATATTGGCTTTTGTTTCCTGGCCAGTATGTATACTAGGCTTAAAATTGTCTAACCCCTTAATCCATGCCTCATTATATATAATAATATGTGTCATTTATTATTGTTTAAAAAGTTGTAATTTTTATGTATTGAGGACCGGATAGTCAACTTTATAGTGGAATATTTCATCAACAATTTTGAGTTTAATTTTGGTGTTCTTCTCGACCTAGTCAATTCCCATAAAACACTTTTGTTTTACTAATATATTAATTTACTTGAGATCTAAAATGGACCTAAAATAAATAAGGTTCTGATTTAGGGGTATGGAGAATTTATCAAAGGTTTATTGATCGACAGTGAGTATGTCAGTTTGCCAGATTGGTTGTTACTTACTTATTTCCAAAAAAGTAAAGGAAGCATGTGACATGCTGAAAATAACAACAAAAGAGAAGAATGAGCTTATCAGAGCAACCAATAATAAATCTGAAAAAAATTGTTCTTCTTTGGATTATATTAATGAAAAGTATAATATTGTTACTTTTTGTACAAAAAAATATGAACTATAATCAAAGAATACTTTTTGTACAAAAAAATATGAACTTTAATCAAAGAATTTAATATGCTAACTTTAGGTTTAAAGATTATATCACTTACATTCTGGGAGATTTAATAATTTATCAGTGTGCATTACTTATAATTGATAGTTTTGTTAACGTTGTTACATGTAAGGGGGCATCATTTATAATTTTAAAAGGCCAAGAGTATGAATCACGATATTATGTCAAATTTCTAGAATACTTTGAGCACGTTTGCTTGGCATAAGTAAATAACTGAGTTTAAATTATAAGGTTTTAACTATCCCTAGACAGTCAATTAATATGCTGTTTGTGTGCTAATATTAAGCACTAAATATACCATCTAATGTTTGGTTAGTTGTATTAGGGCCATTATTGTAAGTAATTACCTAATTTACCCTTACCATTTTGACCCAATCCATATATATATCTATTTTGCTCCCAATAAAGGTTCACGTCACTGTGCTCACCCACCGTTCTCTCTCCACGGCGAAACCCTAGCTCTTAAATTTTCAACAGTAAATCCCAAATTACTCCAACAGTACTAACGGCCAGGCAATGAAGAACTTCAGTAGAGGTTCAACGTCGTCGGCGGACAAGGCTGGTGGCGAAAAACCATCGAAGCAAACAGTGAAGGATAAGGCTTGTACACGCAAGTACCGTCGAAATCGCGACCACCCTAATTTGACATCGTTTCAAAGACGAGTACCTTGCGCCCCTACTCCGGTGATGCTCAGCTCCAACTCAAGCAAAGTTCCATTAAAGGTCAGTCCCCTTCCTCACCACTAACGTTTACCGTTTTTGTATCTACTCACTCGTTGGGAAACATTTACTTGCCTGACAAATTGAGGGGATTCAAATTACTGCAGTATTGTCCTCATTTCCCCTGTTTAGAAGAATATGAAAGTATCCATCTAATGGTGATAATTGCATAGTCAACACATTCATTGTATAGAGTGGCTACTGGAATTTGGTTTTTTTCCCGTGTTTCCAAGAAAGTGTTTACCTTAGTGGATGGTCTGCCGTTGTTATTACAGAGTACCCTTGATTAGGCAGCTATTGAAAAATCTCATTTCTACAGTTAAGGTCTTCAAGTAATTGAAAATGCAAGATGAGTTATAGTGAAGTGTATATTGTAAGATGTGGAGATTTCACAAAGACCACATTACTTCGATCCACTGTTACGTAAGATTAAAAGTATTCGACACATTTATCAAAAGTAAGAGAGGATTTTTACAGTGTCAATACCACCTGATATGTTTAACATCAAATGTTCATATTTGTTTCTTAATCACTCTTAATAGTACCTAAAGCTTTGCCATATAACTTGAATCTGTGTTATGTTAAATTAATAACTCTGTGATGTGCAATGTTAAGATACTTTAGTAGGTTATCCTAGTTATAATGTATTATCCAATCTAAATGAAATTCAAGTAGTTTGGGAACTGTTACATTATATCGTCACCAAGGGATGCCGTTTAGTTATTTTAATGCGGATTAATGCATTGTATATCTATTGGAATTCCTTTCGTTAGTACATAAAAACGGTATTTGTCATGCATCCTTCCTCATTATGGTTCTTCAATAGGTTGTCATTGGAATCTTAAATACATTGCCCAGGTCATAATCGGAATGTTCTGCCTCACAGAATGTTGTTAGGCAGAATCTCAGCCCACATTGCAATGTTAAAATTGCTTCATGAGGTTTATTCTATTACGTCAAACTCATAATGCAGTACATAAATTTTGTATTAAAATTGTGTATATTTATTTTATGCACGACGTTACATTTATTTGTTTTTTTAGATGTACAATTACTGAATGTTATGAAAAACTATTTATTGCAGCCACTTCGCTACGTCTCGGTTGAGGAAAGTGAGTACGAAGTCGAAGAGTGGAATTTGCGGAGAACCGACAAGATGTGGACAATCCTAGCTGACATTGCCACGAAGAACAAGATCAAGGAAGAAAAAGTAATGGAGAGGGCACTTACCGAAACCACAGAACGACTCAACAATAATTGGCAAAATGAGTTTCCTAGCGATTTGGCGGTCCGACACAAATTTATGAGGTCCCGTGCCCGTTTCCTGATTTTCTGGAACTTTGTGACCTTCCATAAACTCCCGTTTGACTGGGACACCGACATCGTCACTGCGACAACGACTTACGAACCATATATTCCAACGGTACGTTCTGCTTTTGTTGTATAAAGATTAATTTTTTAAACATGGAAAGCCACCAGTTATCATATATGTTTTATTCTTAATGAGTGGAGTTAATCTGGCATCCTAGAAGACCTACTTGGAGGAAGAATTTCGCACTAAAGGATTCCGTAACTTCTCTGATATGCACGTTGTCTTCATCGAGCAAGACGTCGCGTACTTGAAAGATGAACAAAACTTTCATTATGTGCGTGATCGTATGCTACATTTACCCCTTGATCGGTTCACCTGGATCCATTTCAAGGAGGAAAGCATCTTTGAAACACTAGTTTGGTTCAGCCAAAATGTTTGTCCAGTTAGCAATATGGATGGACTAATGGAGGCCCTAAATTATGCATCACTGCAAGGCATATTGCCCGCTGACAAGATTCGGAGGTTAATTCGAAGAAGGCGCTTTCGCTTCTTCGAATTCTATGAGTTCATTATGGAGCATGATCTCGTTCAGTGTTGGAAGCTGCGTGGGCTGAACTGCTGCGTGTCTGATTTCTATCACGATATGTCGGTAAGTCTTTTATTCACAATTGGACGGCAAGATAAAAGTAATTTATTCACTGCATTAGATTACGCTGCCAAAATATCCATATGAATGTATATTTGTTTTCTACAGATTGATGCACAATCCTACTTTGATTGTCAAACCCCAACCAACTACCACCAACATCTAAAATTCTTCGTCAAAGAGGAGGCTGCACTATTTCCCGAGGAAACCCTAGATCTGACCCGAGACACGCCCCTACTCGAGGAAGGATTCTACTATGAAGAGTGATGCCCCTGCGTAGTTCTTTGTTAGTCGTATGGCTTAAGTACTTTAGTTATGTCAAATAGTTGGATGTGTTACAACTTCTGCTCAAGTACCACCAACAAATTCAAGTTCTTTTTGTTCTAGAATTTCTGTTTTCATGTGTGGTGTGAACGAGGGCATTTTGTGAGGTTAGCTACAGCAATTGGCCTCCGGTTGTTGCGGCAACCGTTGTTAAGCAA
Source organism: Linaria vulgaris (assembly GCA_948329865.1). Classification (NCBI taxonomy): domain Eukaryota; kingdom Viridiplantae; phylum Streptophyta; class Magnoliopsida; order Lamiales; family Plantaginaceae; genus Linaria; species Linaria vulgaris. The sequence goes on from OX415251.1 coordinate 7,466,070, forward strand.
CTCGTATGGTACTACTAAATTATGTTTTCAGTCAATCCACCTATTATTTTGTTTCGAGATGGGTGTAATGGAACCAAAGAACTGAAAGTCTACTGTCCATTGCAGTTAATTGTTTTTGCCTTAACTTATTGTGTGAGGATAATACAATTTAATTTCTTTGTATTTCAATCATTGGCGTAACTCTGAGAATGACTCTTATTAATAACAAAATACCAAGTACGAACCGCACTTTCAATGTGAACCATAAGGGATAGAGACATTACGAATTAAAGTATATTTTACAACATTAACTTTAGGTAATGAGCCAAATGAAGAACATCACTGAGTTATACAATATGCCATACCTGAGGTCCTTTTAAATTCCGACTTAATAAGCCAAATACAGTACAGTTTGTTGAATATAATATGAGGTTATTTTAAGTTCTGCTACCCAGAACAATCTTTCTTTCATCCATTATTGCCCCAAATATTTCTTGGAAAGTGAATAGATTGTGTGGTCTAATTGATGTGCCTATTTGTTTAAGTGGTATTTGAAATAAAAACTACTCAGCATGAAATGTTGCCACAAGAAATCTAAAGTCTAACATGTTAAGTGATGTTTATTTTTAATTACACCCGAGAAACATATACATTGATATGCTCCATTTGTTAGTTATGTCAAAGCATGGGGGTTTGTGCTTGAACCATCAACTGACTTGAGGTGCCAAGTCTTTAATAGAGAATAAAATCCTGTAATCAGGATTTTACAGGCCAAATAAGCATCACTACCCCAAAGACTTTAATGAGGTTTTTATCATTACATGCAAGACTAACATACAAGCAAAGTAATTAGCTCTTTCGGCTTCCCAGGTCATCCAACATTATATAAGGGGCGTGTAAATGAGACAAACAAAAATATACTGACAACATAACCAAACATCAGTTTACAAAAAATGAATCCGGATAACCCAAGGCCTCAATCACATTTCTTCTACATCGCAATGTGGACTTTCGGGGTTGACATGATGTTCTTGGATTGTTTAGTGGAGGAAAAAGAAAAAAACGAGGGGATAGTCCAACCCAATGTATCCGACTTAGTCCGAGTTGCGGCTAGGAAAGTTAATTCCCTTTTCAACACCCATTTCACTTACCGCCAATGCCTAAGCCAATATAGGAAGCTCGAAATGCGCTACAATGTGTTCGACTTCATCATCACCTTGAGTTCCGTTTATTACGATGAAACAAACAACGTCGTGCATGCGTTTGAGGACTACGTGTGGGACTACGTCGTGTTGGTATACCTCTCTTTCTCTTTCTTTCACCTTACCTATTATATAAATTTTAAAGAAACTACTACATAAATGATCTTTTTCAATTTATCAACACACTGTTCTTTCATCCATTGTGTAAATAGAAATACAAGATTGGTGAAGCCTATATGATCCAGGGAGAGCCGGCGTGGGATAACTTGCAGCGGTTGTTTCGGCCAAGACCTGTTCTAACACCACCATCCCCCCTACCTCCACGTGCCTTTGTTGACTTGACACGCGATCATGAGGAGAGTAATCCCGTTGATGATTCGGAATTCTGGAGAGGTATTGAACCATTGGGACCAACCGTCCAACCTATCAACTTGGACGATGAACGTACGTTATCGTCACCGGAACTGGGCGTGGCAGTGTTTGCTAGAGAAACATTTGACATCCATCACAGCGAAGCCGATAGTGATTTTTGGGACGACATTGTTAATGGAGAAACTATCCCAAATGGAACGCCGACTTTCGTTGTGGACACGGCTCCTACACCGCACATTATTGAAAAGGATGAACTCCGCAACCCACCTATCCACAAGTCTCTTTTCCGCATACCTGAGAACCGCGAGCGACAAGGCGCGGCAAATCCAGTTATGCAGAAAGTGATTGTTAACTCCCATGACGGCACAAGTTCACAAGGTTCGTCATGCTCGGTTACAAGTCCATGGCGTGCGAAAGGAAAAACTGTTGCTCCGAAGGGGAAGGCTCCTGCGGGAAAAGGGAAGGGGAAATTTGCAGGGGGTTATTAAAGATATGGGTGACTCTTCTTATTACTATGCAACTGGTTGCAAAACTTTCGGCTACTAAGTGTTATCGTTTGTAATGTGTTTTGTTGGTTTGTTTGTTTTCTTTTTGGTTTGGAATGATGGCGTTTGTTGTGCATGCAATATTTTGGTTGCAACAGCACAAGTTGGCATAAGTATTGAAGCATATTAGTAGTTTAATATTTCATGGTCAACACCACATGCAACATCCTTTTTGTAGAAAAGAATTAGGGGGTTGTGTGGTAGTTATTGTATGTTCATGCAAGTATGCAATGAAGACCGTGTTTCCTTTAGTGATGTGCCTATTATGCACTGTGTTTATTGGAATTCATTATAGCAAGATTCATGAGACAAGTGCCAGTTTATATAAATAATTAACGCTGCAACATATAACAAATTGCCACTGCTGAAATTACACCAAACATCTGAAAGTAACTGAACATATAAAGATACAAGTTGCAACATCCATCCATATATTCATTATCCACCAACTGGTACAAAATAAATATATGAACCTGTAAGCTGCAAGATACAAAAAAGGTGACATCACCAAGCAAGATGTATACATACATCTCTGATCTAAACATACATCACTGCTACTACTACAGAGGGAATAAGGTCAAGTAGCACAAAATAACCATTAATAACATGTTCATTAGTAATATTGTTTCGAACCTTCAACGGTTTTTTCAAAATGTAGTGATGCTATGTAAGATACTACTGCCGTGGGATTGAACTAACAATTTGGTGCCGAAGGGTCTAGATCGCCGCTCACGACCATGCTGATGTACTCCTCGCGAGTTTTCTCGTCCATCCCCAAGAAAAGATCGGTGGATTGAGGGTTGTTCACGATCTTGTGCGCAACAAGTATGCGCAATTGAATAGGCATGACACCCATTTCGGCAACTACATCAAAGACTTGTTTGCTCTTAGACGGCGGTGCAGGTGTTGGAGTTGCTGCTGGAGTTGCCACTGCTGGTGTGGTGTTCGACACAACCTTGTCCGCCATTTCAACCAATGTTGCGTTGCTCTTCTCGAACATGCTGCCAATGAAAGTAACCAATTGTTCGGGTAAATTGGTTGGCTCTCGAGCTTTTCTCTTTCGTTCGTTCGTATTAGCAGATGCAGGTGTATTGTTGCCGTTATTGTCAGCTCCAGGATTATGCGATGAACTGAATTCCTGTTCTTCATTTGGTTCTTCAAAATTGGCATCCCTGGGTCGGCTGTAGCAGCTGAAAGTGCTTTTAGTTTTAGCCTTTCCCTTTGCACCATTAATAACATGTTCGTCAAAGACCTCCTCGTAAATTTGATGTGGGTTCTCCAACTCGAGTATGGCATCGGTGATTCCCTGAGCATCTTTGCCATTAGCACGATCTGAGCCAAATATAATCAACCAATCCTCATAGTATGGGAAACTCTTGTTGCGGAAACTTTCCACTTCGGGATGAACCTACATATCTCAACATAAAAAGTCGTATTGATCATTAATGAATTTTTACTCTCGAGTGTATATATAAATTTTCATTTATATATACAACAATTTAGTCATCAAAAGGTGCTGAGATGATCAAAATTTCTGTTGCAACAGGTTCACAATGTAATAAAACAACATTCCATAGACAAAAATACATATCTTGCAGAATTCCAAAATGCATGAAGTACTGATTGTTGCTTAAAAAGATGAACAATAGTTATAATCCCTTAACATGGACCATAAAAGCATATTCACAGCAGGATTTCATAGAAATCTTTTAAGTGTTTTTTGGGCTGCATTTAACTTGTGTTGGTAAATGCAGTACCACAATGTTTAGGCCTACAAAATAGTTGCGTTGGAGTTACCTTTACATATTCATTCCAGACGTCGTCCGAAGGGACTTGCACCATTTCGTTATTCGGCTCGTACCCGAAACCACTAGTAGTAACCAAGGGATGCAAACTAGCAAGTGTTTTCTTCCACACCGTGAGTTTAGAGTTAATATGTTTTTCTGTCATAGGCCTACCGTGTGGAAATTTGGCCAACATTGCCCGTTCAAGTGCCGCTAGATAGCCCGGCCTAAAACCGTTACCCGCTCGCCACCCATTAACGACGAGTTCCTTTAGAGCATCAATTAGAACTAACTCTTCAGGCTTTGTCCATACCCTCCGTGCCCCAGCCGGTTTTCGATATCGAGGAAGGCCGCTTGGAGCAGCTGTTTGAGAACTATTCATCTGCAATAAGTAATTGAAAAGAAGGTAAATGAAATGCAGCTTATACAATTGTACTAATAACTTGGCACCAGTAATGTGTTCCAAAAAATAAGTATGCCACCATACTGAAAACCATAGACAAGGATACAATAAATACATTGCAGCATTCTGGAACTTAATCCTGGATACAAGTTAACTGATAGCTTCAACTTAAATAAAGACACACAAAATAAAAATCTAAGTATTGAAGAGGAGCATCTTGTATTAGTGCACAAGAAAGATAACTACTTAGGATAAAAGTAAAATAGTAATGTTATAAATCACACTCCATTTAAATAAAGATACAATCATTCATGTCACCCAACAAGGAACAGATTACATGACCAAAATAAAGAGTTATCTCTGCTCATCACCTATTACATGAAACATTAATTAATGTTTAATAGCAACATAATGCACAAGGCAGTGTTCAATAACAACTAAATAATACATAGATGAACCAATTAATATAGCAATTTTAGGCCCCCTACGCCGTGCTTGCCACTCGGTGTACATTTCCATGGCCATGGTATCCCGAAAATTGGTCCACGCCTGCGATGGCTCAACCACATCTATGTAGTCTGGTTCTCGGTCGTGATTTGAAGGCGATCTAGGGTAGTCCTCGTCTAAATGGGAGTTTGGCATGTTTTTTTTTTATAAAGTTGTGGAGTAAGGCACACGCCATAACTATATGGTGATGACGCTTTAGTGAAAACCAAGAATTTTTACGTAGTATCCCCCATTTCCCCTTTAGGGCGGCAAAAGCACACTCGATGACATTGCGAGTGCGTGCATGCTTCAAATTAAAGTACTCTTGATAGTTTTGTGGAGTACGGTTGCTACTTTCCAAATCCCTTAGGTGATAGCGTACTCCACGATACGGCACAAGGAACCCCTCCCCGTTAGTGTATCCACCGTCACCAAGATAATAACAACCTATTCAATAACGATGGGTTAGTTTCTTAGCTTTCCTTAGGGCCAATGTAATTATTGCTAACAGAATGATAGGAACAACTATCAGGTGCCATTATTTTACCCGTAGGAACTTTGAAGCCGTTTGGTCGTGTGATGGCATCATGAAGCACCCGACTATCCGCAGCCGTACCTTCCCACCCAGCAAGTACATAAACAAATAAGCCGTTTCTATCGCAAACGGCTAGTAGATTTGAAGCTAATATGCCCTTTCGGTTTCTGTATCTACCCTGATCAATTAGCGGGACGCGTACATGCATCAAAGTACCATCAAGCGCTCCAAGGCAGCCCTAAATTGAATTTTTGGATATTGAAAATAGAGTTTTTAATTACATGGTCAATAGGAGTCCATAACTTTAAATTCCTTTATAAATAATAATTATATATATATATATATATATTTATATGTATATAAGCTGGAGATTTAAATTGAACATACGTGCAATGCAAATACCTGAAAAGGTTTCCACGTTGGGTCTATGTCATCGGCTCCTATTGGTTCTGGAGTAGCTAGAAGGACGGCGTGACATTTTAACAAGGCTACCAACACTTTACCAAAATGACGACTAACTGTTTCACCCGATCTAACAAAATGTCCGCCAATTCGCCGATTCTTTGTGTGATGTGCTAGTGTATCTAGAAACATGGACACTTGACAGGAAATACCCACATATTTGGTTTCTTGCAAACCACCATAACTATGTAGCAAGTAGCACAACTTCATGAAACAATCACGGTTCATCCTTAGAGCATTTTTAACGGGGATGTCCCCCGTGTTCAATAGTGTGTCTAAGTATTTTATTTGATAGGGTATGCGACGGATAATACTATAACGAATGCCTGAACGACGGGGTTTACGGCCTAATTCTCCATTTAGATAGAGATACATTAGTACGACGACCAAAGCAAAGAATGACACCCTAAATACAACTTGGTGCATGGCAAAAAGTATCCATATCTTCTGTCTCGGTCCCATAACAACCCTGCTAAATACAAAATAAATAGGGGTATACAATTGAGGAAGGATTTACATAGCATTGTCTATTAAGCAGGTGCTGCAAACACTTTTGTAGAAGATATTCTGTTCAAGCCCAACACAAAAGTTAAAAAAAAATCGATGAACCAAATTGACTGACCTATTCACACAGATAAAAGTATAAAATGAGTACATAACAACATCAAGCAAGTTTTACTCTCAAATAACTAAGGAGGTAATTAAAATTATGCAACGCAGGGTATATTTCCAATATATGTAATTCTGTCATTAGGGAAGTAACCTAATACGCACCACTAACAGCTACATAATAAGAACCATGACATTCGGTCATTTAGCAAGCCTGAACCGAAAACGGCGTAATGATAAAATCTGGAAAACAGAACTGCAGCAAACAGATGGGTTTTCAACAAGTAATTCGCTTAATTTAAAGAGGTGTTGATTCCGCACTTCTTACCTGAATTTCTGGTAAGAAGTGCGATCTGAAAATCGCAATCCCCAAATCCGTAGATCGCAACCTGAAATTGAAAATGGCAAATGTTATGCGAACTGCCGCAACAAGATTACAGATGAGGTACGAAAAGAACAGAGAAAGTGGTGAAACCCTTCAATTTCGCAGAGAGAAATGATGGAGGCCGCACTTATGTCAAAACCCTAGCTCCAGCGCAGCCCGAATCGCTGATATTGAAAATGTCGATTGAAATAAAATTTCCCCCCCCCCCCCCCTCTTGTGATTATACTGGCGGGAGAGAGTGATGTGATGTAAGTAAGGGTAAATGGGGGTATTCACCAGCTCAAACAAGATTAGAGTTTTATCCTGCTTTATACATGGAAGCAAACGTGCTCTTTAAATATTATTCTTCGGTTCAATAATCAATAGTATTGCACATATTAATCACATACAAAAATATGGATGAGGAATACAACTCATAATTTATCAAGAACGCATTATTTGTCTATGATGTTGACGAAACATTGTCTTCTCCGTATTTTGTATTTTATAATTATTTATTTCATGTGACTTAATAAACAAATAAAATTGAAATTTATGCAGTTACGACTTTCATCGATCATTGTATGTCCTTTCTAATTTACGCTACTCGAGGTTTATACTTTTTACTTTGTGTTTGAAATGAGGGTCAAAAGGTAAAGAAAAATGAGGACATTTTTGTGTAAAACAGGTCACAGAGTTCACTACTTTTTCCTTTTATTATTGTAAAGTAATTTTTTTCTTCTCTAAATAGTTGAATGATCTCTAACTCTCTATGCAGCCGTGTGACGTGGGCCTTCTATTATGATTAAGATCTTCATAAGAAATGTTATCGTTATCAATTATGCTATAATGGGGACAAAACCAATAGTGTGATGCATGATATTGATATCTAATGTTGAATGTCTCAAACAGTATTCACAATCATAAGATTTTGCAATAAAGTTTGATGTGATCGTTGGAATGTGAGGATAGCACATTAGAAATACCTAATTCATATTGTTATGGGAAAAGAATTATGTGAATGTCAGTCAAGTGAGATGGTGTGCAAGTGCAACTGCAATCGAGTTTTTTTTTTTTTATGTTACTACAATTACAAATTTACATTTACATTGCTAACGAAAGACATAGGCGGTTGGGCAAAGCAATATATACTGACCACATTTTTTTTTTGATAAGTATACTGACCACATTATTATTGAAGAAACTCATGTTTTTTAGTAATATAGAAACAGAAAATCATAAAGCACGGAAAGCATTCCGTATATACCAACTTCTTTATGAGTTTGTCAACATCAATTTATTAAGCTCTACCAAGCCATTTTTGTTTACAATATTTTGATGAGTCAACAATTACAATCTAAGTTACATAAAATGGTTACGTATATCTGACATAACTTATAATGTATATTTTACGTGGACTATCTCTAAGACTCTAAGTATCTTTAAAAACAATCATTTTCTCTGGATTACATATTGTTGAATTTGATTTACAATATTTCGACCTCTAAGACCCAACAACTTAAAACATCACATAAGATTTACAATGACGTGTGAAGAGACTTCATAAAGAGAGCTCTTGTATAACAAAATTCACCATTTCTTTTTTCTGCAAAAACTTAAAACCATTCATCACTTGAGCAGTAAATTTGCGATACATTATATTTACCGTATATAATTAATATTTGCTTGTTTCCCATTGGCTCTCGTATATTCTTTATTGTTTATGATTTGATGGGATGGGTCAAAGTTTACTGCATTTTAGGGGGACATGAAAGGACGAGCTAAAGGAATCCAATGTATCTTAAATTACAAATTTAACCCCCCCAAAAAACCATATGATATTTACACTTACAAAAAACAATTATTAAACTATCTATATAGGTGACGTGGTATCTTATGCCACGCTGGCATACATAAGGCATCCAGTTCAGCAAGTAAAATAATGACATGGCTGAGCATCATTAACAAGCGTGTTGTGTTTGAAAGTGACGTAAAGCAGCCCAGCTACAATATGTCAGCACAAAAAATTTATTGGGGGCCCCACTAATTAACTTAATTAACTTTGAATAATTGATCTTATTGTTCCGTAATCTCCTTGGAGATTAACTAAAAATGAGTCAACAGTAATAACGACATCTTCTTCCATGAGGTCACCAACCTTTCCAATAACTTGAGGAATAATGTTGCCGAATTTTACTTATTTTACTCAAGCAAATAATTTAAAGTTCTGTAGTTTTTTTTTTTTTTTGAACAATGCAAAGATATCATAAATTAAAATTCAAGAGTTCTAGTACAAGGAATAGAAGAACGAGAAATACGTGAAACAACTGAGGTACAATCAAAAAGTAATAACGGTTGCATCCAAGTTGGACATGTGTTCCAAACATTGTATGCTGGTATCAACAGTTGGTCCGGAGATGGGTCTTGTGCTGGTACCGAGGAGGCTCCCAATTTTGCAAGAGTGTCTGCAATTTGGTTGATTTCTCTATAACAAAATTGGGCCTTGACTCGAGTGAAGTACGTGATGCTAGTCTGAATCTCCGTGAGTAGTCCAATCAGATGAGCTGGTGTCGTTTGTTTCCTGTTGAGGCAGTCAAGCAGAAAAAGCGAGTTTGTAGCAATCACAATATGGGAAATCTGTATAGACCGTGCATGTCGCAATCCATCTCTAAGTGCCCAAAATTCTGCCTGGATGTTGGTGGAATATCCCACCGATGCAGAGAAAGCGAATAGGAAGTCACCCTGAGAGTCTCGAATAATGCCTCCAATACCTGCAGGTCCTGGGTTACTATAGGCCGAACCATCTACATTTAACTGGGCATAACCGATGGGGGGTGGGTACCACCTAAGTTGTAGGGTGTGTTTGGAATGTGGTGGTTCGTGTGAAGTAGGAAGGATATGAAAGGCGGAATTATGGATTTGGTGAATGAAAATGGCATGTAGGGATTGATAAGTGAGTGGGCGATTTTCAAAAACCATGTTGTTTCTAGCCTTCCAGATAGCCCAAGCCAGCACCGCCCAACGTTGTCTAATGGACGCAGGTAGAGCTGAAAGGTGGATAAGAGGATGACTATCTCTAAAAGCCAGCATTTCAGGCAGGATCCTTTGGATGATGTAGTTAGTAGTCCAACGTTTTGATGAAAAATAAATCTCCATTTTGCCAATATTTAAAAGAAAGGGGAAGCTTAAATATGATAATATTAAACAACGAATGCTTTTTCGTTTTTCTGAAAAATGCCAATTATACAATAATTGGTTCTAACCTATTTACAACTGACGTTGTGCTATTTTCCACTTTGGCTACTATAGAGCCTCCTTTTTATTGGATTCTCATCTTTATTAGTTGTTACAATAGCTCAAAATGTTGTTGGAAGATACATCACTTATTAGAAATATCATGTGTGGGAGCTCAAGTATAATTAAATTATGAGTTTGCAGGGAGATAAATGATGCGCGAGTTTTATCATCTGTTAGTTTAATACTTCACATCATATGTAAGATTTCTTTTCCGAAAATTATGGAATTAATGGGAAACTCTTTTCATTATAATGGTCCATATAATGAAAGTTTTCACTAAGTTTCCACTAATACATTAAAGCCCAAAATTGTGGATGATTTGTTTCCTCCATTTGATGGTAATGAAGCCTATAAATACTAGCTAATTTGAGGTCCTTAAACACACTCAACCATTCAGAAAAATACACCATCTAAAGTAAGAGTAGTGTTTAGAAGAACCGTCAAATTCCGCCGGAGTCGAAACGCTAGTCGCTGGAAATCCGAAGCAATGGCAGGAGGTAATCGAATCCTTTTTCGCTTCCGCATTTATGTGTTCATATCGTTTAGAACACGTGTAATTTATGAAAATAAACTTTCATTTGGCATCAGAGCCCCTTATTCCTTTGCCTTGCTTCGTTTTGATGGTTCTATATTATTTTGGTTTCATGATTTCATATTGGTCGAAAAAACTAAAATTATGAATCCATGTATACTTGTTTTCTTTGATTCTAAATCATGAAGTTTTGGTGAAGAGATGGTTAAAGAACCAATAATGTTTTAGTATGAATCCACTGTTCATTTCTGATGAAAGAGACGACTTGCAGTATTAAGTTTTTAATCATAACCAGTAAAACTAATTATATTGCAATGCCACATAATCATTACGTAAGCCATTTATGCATTATATTCTTTGTTGACATGAGAAAGTTGACCGGTCAATGAATTGTGGTAACTTTGATTATAAAAATCAATATATTGCCATGTTCAATTTTAATAATTAAGTACGATTCGGTCCTTATGCTAATTTAATGAGTAATCGCATAATTCATTCATTTGGAAGTCAAAATCATATTCCTTACGACATATAGAAAGATAAAATGGTCTGATTATATATATTATTTTAATAGTTTGATGGTGTATGGAATTAAATTCTTAAGTTTTGGATTATTTTCTGTTCATTTTATTCATGAAAATCAGATATCTATAAAGCCTTGAAATATACGGTAAGTGTGTTTGAATTTTTGCTTTATTTCTGTTATGGTTGATGAACATACATTGCGGATCCACATCCTGTTAAGTGTTGATCTATTTGCATTATTTAATATATTTTCATTTGGTTGCGCCATCATAATTATTAGAACTTATATGGTGGACATTATTTGCCATACATATAACATTTAGTATGCACAATAAATTTGAAAGTTCGCTATAGTCTTAAGAGCAAACTCTATCGGTTGACGTTATGTGATTTATATAATCTTTGTTCGTTATAGAGTAGCCACAACATCTGTAATTGATTAAGATTGTATATTTAAGAATTAAGATCACATAAATAGTTGTAATTGATCATAAAGAATATTATGAAATCTACCCACAAGAATTTTGTGATATTTGTATGATTAATTAGGATAAAATATCAAACTATATTTCCTAATTAACCCACAAGTATTAGGAAAAGGGACATGTTTGATAGTTTTATCATGTTGCGATGAATCTAATTGAATTAAAATCTTTAACCTACAGGCAAGTTTTATGTCTTTAGATTCATTGGACGAAATATGTTTGCATTGGTGACATATGATATACTTATTAGCCTTTAAAACAAATTTAATAAGCATGTTTATTTATAAATTACAGTTAGTCAATATGTTGGTTTCTCTTATGTAAAGTGTGATGTTCCTGAACTCAATGGTGACAATTTTAAAGTTTGGAAGGAACGAGTTCTCCTTCATTTGGGCTGGATGGACATTGACTATGCCATAAGGAAAGATGAGCCCGCTGCAATTACTACAACGAGTACCCCAACTGAGAAAGAACTTTATGAGAAGTGGGAGCGATCTAATCGCCTCCGCGTTATGTTCATAAAGACTAAGATAGCTGATGGGATTAAGGGCTCTATTGAGCAATATAACAAAGTCAATGTCCTAATAAAAGCTATTGATGAACAATTTGTCACTTCGGATAAGGCTTTGGCAAGTACCCTTATCATGAAGTTCTCATCCATGAAGCTCATCGGGATAGGAGGAGTGCGTGATCATATCATGCTCATGAGGGATATTGCGGCTCAACTCAAGGCCTTAGAAGTTGACATGTCGGAAACCTTTCTGGTTCACTTTATTTTGTGCACTCTGCCCCAACAATTTGGCCCATTTAAGATCTCTTATAACACACATAAAGACAAATGGTCAATCAGTGAACTCTTGACCATGTGTGTGCAAGAGGAGGGAAGGTTGGCTATGGAAGAGGGTGAGAAAGTGAATCTGGCTTTTTCGGAAAGGAAAAGAAGGATCATACTAAAGACAAAGGCAAGATCCCTGCCAAATCTGACATTAAGAAAGAGTCAAAGTGTTTCTTTTGCAAGAAGAAAGGACACATGACAAAGATTGCTCTAAGTTCAAGGTTTGGCTTGAGAAGAAATGTATTCAACTTTCGTTTGTATGTTATGAATCTAATTTAACTAATGATGGTCATAACACTTGGTGGATTGACTCTGGTTCTACAATCCATGTCTCAAATACTTTGCAGGGTATGCAAAACCTTCGGAAGCCAGTGGGAAATGAGCAATTTATCCTTTCAGGAGGGAGAATGAGCTCACATATGGAGGCTATTAGTTCTTGCAGCTTGGTGTTATTTTGCATTTAGAAAAAGACTTTTTATGTTCCTAGTTTTTTTAGGAATTTAATTTCGGTTTCAAGACTTGTACCTTTTGGTTTTGAATTTTGTTTTTCGGATAATGGTTTTACCTTATTGAATAAATCCAAAATTGTTGGTTACGGTACATTGTCTAGTGGTCTTTATCCAATTTTTTTGTAAGATGATCCTGCTTATAACTCCTTGAATACCACTGTTGGGTTAAAACGTTGTGTTATGAATGAGAATTCCTCTTTATTATGGCACCGTAAATTGGGACATATCTCCATTTTGAGAATGAAAAGGTTGGTAAATGAAGTGGGTACTTAGTGCTCTAGATTTTGCCGACTTCGAAATTTGTGTGGATTGCATTAAGGGAAAGCAAACCAATAAGTCTAAAAAGGGTGCAAAGCGGAGTAATGATTTGTTAGAAATTATACATACAGATATATGTTGTCCTGACATGGATGCTAGTAGTCCAAAATACTTTATCACCTTTATAGATGATTTCTCACGATATATGTAATCTCTATTTACTTCGCTCTAAGGGCGAAGCTTTGGACGCCTTTAAAGTTTTCAAGGATGAAGTAGAGAAACAATGTGGTAAACAAATTAAGATAGTGAGATCAGATAGAGATGGAGAGTATTATGGTAGATACACTGAGAATGGACAAGCACATGGACCATTTGCGAAGTTTCTTCAAGAACATGGGATTGTTGCCCAATACACCATGCCTGGTTCTCCAGATCAGAACGGTGTAGCAGAAAGAAGAAACCGAACATTAATGGACATGGTGAGAAGTATGAGGAGTAATAAAAATCTTCCTCAATCATTGTGGACTGAAGTCTTAAAAATGGTTGCGTATATATTGAATCGGGTTCCAACCAAGACTGTTTTAAAAACGCCTTTTGAGTTATTTAAAAGATGGAAACCGAGTTTGCGACATATACGCGTTTGGGGATGCCCGTCTGAAGTAAGAATTTATAATCCACAAGAAAAGAAACTAGACCCTAGGACTATTAGTGGGTATTTCATTGGATATGCCGAAAAGTCTAAGGGTTATAGGTTTTATTTTCCGTCTCACAGCACTAGGATTGTGGAATCAAGAAATACGAAGTTTCTTGAGGATGATTTGATTAGTGGGAGTGATGCCCTACAGAACTCTGTTTCTGAATTGGATCACTATGAAGCTCAACCATCTACATCAAGTGACAGGCTGATCATAGTACACACGCCTCAAGTCCAAACACGTGTGACACAACCTATTGTGGAAATCCCACAAACTGGTGATGTTGATCTTATAGATCAAGTTGATAATCAAGACAATGTTGAACAACCAATTGAGCAACCGGTTGAACAACTTGTCCTTGAAGAAAATGATGAAGCAACATTAAGAAGATCTTCTAGGGTTAGAAGATCGGCAATTCCTAGTGATTATGAGATGTATATGCAAGAAATGGACTGCAATATTGGAGTCGAAAATGATCCTAAAACGTTTTCACAAGCTATAAGTTCTAAAGAATCAAACTTATGGCATAAAGCCATGATTGAAGAGATGAACTCAATGGCATCTAATCGAGCCTGGTATCTCGTCGAGTTGCCTGATGGTGTAAAAGCCATCGGATGCAAATGGGTCTTCAAAACAAGGAAAGACTCACAAGGCAACATTGATAGATATAAGGCAAGACTTGTAGCCAAAGGGTTTACTCAAAAGGAAGGAATCGATTACACGGAGACCTTTTCTCCCGTATCAAAGAAAGATTCACTTCGTACAATTATGGCATTAGTATCTCATTTTGATTTTGAGCTACATCAAATGGATGTGAAAACGGCTTTCTTGAACTGAGATTTAGAGGAAGAGGTTTATATGAAACAACCTGAAGGATTCTCCTCTAGCGATGGTGAACACTTAGTATGCAACTTCATAAATCCATCTATGGTTTGAAACAAGCATCTCGCCAATGGTATTTAAAGTTTCATGATGTAATCACTTCATTTGGATTTGAAGAGAATGTCATGGATCAATGTATATACCATAAGGTTAGTGGGAGTAACATATGTTTCCTTGTTTTATATGTGGATGATATTCTGCTAGCAACTAATAACAATGGATTATTATATGAGGTGAAACAATTTGTCTCCAAAAACTTTGATATGAAAGATATGGGTGAGGCTTCTTATGTCATTGGCATTAAGATCCATAGAGAAAGATCACGAGGCATTTTAGGTTTGTCTCAAGAGACCTATATTAATAAAGTTTTGGAGAGATTTCAGATGCAAGATTGTTCACCGAGTGTAGCGCCCTTTGCGAAGGGTGACAAGTTCAGTTTGGATCAATGCCCAAAGAATTACCTTGAGAGGGAACAAATGAAGAATATTCCATATGCTTCCGATGTCGGAAGCCTTATGTATGCTCAGGTTTGTACTAGACCCGACATAACATATATTGTTGGAGTATTGGGTAGATATCAAAATAACCCAGGTATTGAACACTGGAAAGCTGCAAAGAATGTAATGAGATACCTTCAAGAAACGAAGAATTACATGCTTATGTATAGACGGACCGATGAGTTGGAGGTGAAAGGCTACTCTGACGCTGACACGTTGACTTTGCTGGCTGCGTAGATTCAAGAAAATCCACCTTAGGATATATCTTAATGCTAGCTGGTGGAGCCGTGTCTTGGAGAAGCACGAAGCAGACTTTGACTGCTACTTCCATTATGGAGGCTGAGTTAGTATCTTATTTTGAGGCTACATCACATGGTGTACGGTTGAAGAGTTTCATAACTGGCTTAGAGTCGTAGACTCCATTTCTAGGCCAGTGAAGTTGTATTGTGACAACTCAGCTGCTGTTTTCTTGGCGAAGAATAACAAAAGTGGAAGTCGAAGCAAACACATCGACATCAAGTATATAGCCATAAGAGAACGTGTTAAGAATGAAAAATTGGTCATCCAACACATCAGCACTGATTTGATGATTGCTGATCCTTTGACTAAGGGCATGCACTAAAGAAATTCAAGGATCACGTTGAAAGTATGAGACTTGGTTCCACAATGTAATTTTCTTTATATGGTACATTTGGTTTTTTATAAAACTCTTATTAAGTTTTTGATATTTCTCATATAGTTGTGCACATTTAAATTTATTGATAGGTCGTTTGCGTGGACCTTAGAATAAACATATGGTTTATTCATAAAGATTAATGGACTATAAATTAAAAAGACTTGATACATTGTGATACATGGAAGATAATACTCGCTTATAGAGAACTTGTCGCCATGATCCATATATCTTGTTTCTTTTTAATTGAGTGTCCAATTATATGGACCAAGTGGGAGAATGTAAGATTTCTTTTCTGGAAATTATGGAATTAATGGGAAACTCTTTCCATTATAGTGGTCCATATAATGAAAGTTTCCACTAAGTTTCCACTAATACATTAAAGCCCAAAATTATGAAAGATTTGTTTCCTCCATTTGATGGTAATGGAGCCTATAAACTAGCTAATTTGAGGTCCCTAAACACACTCAAACATTCAGAAAAATACACCATCTAAAGTAAGAGTAGTGTTTAGAAGAACCGTCAAATTCCGCCGGAGTCGAAACGCTAGTCGCTGGAAATCCGAAGTAATGGCGGGAGGTAATCGAATCCATTTTCGCTTCCGCATTTACGTATTCATATCGTTTAGAACACGTGTGATTTATGAAAATAAACTTTCATCATATTGGTACAATTTTCTTCCATGTCTTATTGTGAATTGTTCAGAATAACTTACACTCAAACATTGCATGTGACACAAAGTCGTAGATGATAAACTTTTGATGTCTACGCCATATAAGATGAGATTTAGATTGATCAATTGAATGATTGATCTGATCCGGTATGCTATTGATCGAACGATCGATATGAATCTCAATTTTTTTTGTAGCAGTTTATGAGATATTCGTTGGCGATTAACTCCTAGATTAATGGTGAATGATTCATGGCTTATCCTAATTAGATGTCATGTTCACATTGTAATGGAAGATCGATTATTGGAGCTCGAATCATGATCGATCCATCATTTGAGTCATACGACGAGTCTAGTGATGCAATGTCGTGATTATGTAGTTGAATGGATCATCGTCTCAGAGTCTATCAATTATTTAATAATGATATTGTAACATATATTAGTCCTCTTTATGGAGCCAACGGCGATTCAATATTGTTATGGTCAATTATGACTCCTTAATAAAAAAAAGATGGCCAAACTTTGGTTTACAGATGCCCATACTCCCTAAAAGAAGTGAAATAGAATACACACTTCTGTTTTCCACCATGAGCCATCCACACTTCCTCAAAAGCTAACATTGTAATTATTTCCTTCTTAAAAACAATACAATCTTCTAGTCTATTATAAATATGGTTAGTGAGATATTCTTAGTGGCCATTGTTGAAAATTATGTAAAAATACTATTTTATAATAGTAGTAGTTGTTATAAATAGTGTAAGATATTGGAAATTCTTCCCTATATAAGGAGCCATCAAGTTGAAGAGAAAAACGCTCATTCACAAGTAATATACTCCTTATTTGCTCTTCTTTACATATGTCCTTTTAAATATATTGTTATAAACCCCAATAGTTTTAGCTTTTCTATAACACGTTATCAGCGCGATATTGCTCGATCCGGAAGAATTCAGTTCCTTCGTTAAAAAAAACGTTAAATGTTAAAAAGTACGAAAGTTTATATTTACTTGTTCATCTATCTCCATTATTATAGACAAGGCGGATTACCGCCTATCTATAATTTTATGCTTAGATGAAAATCCTCTTTATATTTTATTGTCATCTAACTCTAACACTAACGCTAATTTTAACTTTCGTTGATGCTTGAGTTAACCCCAAGCTAGAAACGACTATTGACAATTTATATTTTACTGTCATCTAACGCTAACACTAACGCTAATTTTAACGTTCATTGATGCTTGAGTTAACCCTAAGTTAGAAACGACTACTAACAATTTATTATTATGGAAGGTGTACCTCCTATTACTGTTGATAATTTATATTTTACTGTCATCTAATGCTAATTTTAACTTTCGTTGATGCTTGAGTTAACCCTAAGCTAGAAACGACTACCGACAATTTATTATTATGAAAAGTTTTACCTCATATTACTGTTGACAATTTATTATTATGGAAGGCTTTACCTCCTATTATATTGCTTATTTTATTCCATAAGCCCATGAAAGTTTTTCCATAGTAATGTGGCGGAAATTATTTACTCACTTAATTCATTGCAATTGTTTTACTTGTTTACATTATTCCTTAGGCCCATGAAAGTTTTTACATAGTAATGTGACGGAAAATATATATGTATTTTCTTATGGTAATATTATTCCATATGCCCGTTAAAATATCACTAATGCGGCGAAAATTAATTTACATGTTATTACAATTAATTTTTGTTGCTAAATTATTAAAGACATTACCGTTCATAAAATATGGCAAAATGATTGTTTTTCTAGCGACTATAAACGGTACTTACATTTTCATCTATAAATACACAAATTTCATAACACAAATTCCACATAAATCTTCACCTTGTTCTCATCTTGCAAAATGATCTCTACAACAACAGCGATCTTGATCCTCATTTACCTTTCAATTTTTATGTTTATGCTAGTAGATGAGGACACTCTTATGTTTGTCCCTATGATAATCCTCCCATTTATCATAATAAAAATGTTCGACTTCAAGATTTGGCTAGAGATGAGATAATTACATTGTATTATTGTAATAATTGTGCTTCTATGATTATGTGTTAAATAAAATGGTTTGATCCTAATTATATTTTTTGGTTATGTATTTAGCTGGAAAAATGTCTAACCTCACGAGTATAGTTAGTTGTATACTCAGTATCACTGACAAGAATTATGGACAATGGAAATCAGATACAAAATTATACCTCAGATGAAATAGTATCGTTGAAACTCTTGTTGCAATAAATACAAATATGGATCCAATAAAATGTGAGGCTGTGATCTATATGAGAAAACATTTAGATGAAACCTTAAAGAGGGAATATCTCTATGTTACCGATCCTCATGAATTATGGACAAACATACTAGAAAGATATGGCCATTAAAAGGAAACCATGTTGCCAAAAACCACTGATGATTGAAACAATTTAAAGTTCAAAGATTTTGAAACTATAAGCGCATACAACTTCGTGCTTATGGAGATTCATTCAGATTTAATTTATTTTGGAAGAAAGCTTACTCATAGAGAAAACACTTTCTACTTTCCACGTGTCCATGATAAATGTCCAACAATAATACAGATTGTTGAATATTTCAAAATGTCACGACTTGCAACAAATGTTGTTAATCGAAGAAAGTTACAATAACATATTGATGAAAAATCATCAATCTCGTCCTCTTGGAGCACATGCATTACCTGAGGTAAAATGCCATTAATTTTTCAAACTCCTATGGACGAGGTAACAATGATAATGCTAATCGAGGTCGTGGTCGTGGTCAAGGTAGAGGTAGTCATAGAGGAGGATATGGCTATAGAGGTGGACGTGGTAAAAGAGGTGACCGTGGTCGTGGTCGTGGTCGAGGGGGTTTTCACAATCTCTCGCATACCAACACCGTTTTTAAGAATAACCAACAGAACAAAGAAAAATATAAAAACTCTAAAGATTATTGTTTTAAATGTGGAATGAAAGGGCATTAGGCCAACAAATGTCGTACAACAGAACATCTTTGTAAGATGTACCAAGAAAGTTTGAAGGGTAAAGAAAAGGAAGTAAACCTTGTCGAACAAAATCCAAATGATGATTCCACTTTTATGGAGGCGACAGACTTTACTCATTACTATGATGTTCGTTTGGCTTAATATGTGTTTTGTGATCTTCTGGCTGAATATGCCTAGTGTGATTTATATTTTAAGTTGTATTATCTGCTTCCTGCATTTCTTTTGTGTGCTTTCAATAAAATAATCTCTTTTCAAATATTTATCCTGTTTATTGCAATATTTATTTTAATATTGCTTATTTGAATTGAAGCATGATATGGAGCATACTAGTGATTTGTGTCTATTTGACTGTTGTACAACTCATACAATTCTCACAAGTAAGAAATATTTTACATATTTAGAACCCTCAAAATTTCAAATCCGTACAATATGAGGTCCTATTAAATTGATTGAAGGATCTGGTAGAGCTACTTTTACTTTACCAAATGGAACAAAGTTTATCATCAATGATGCCTTATTTGCCCCAAAATTCAGAAGAAATTTATTGAGTTTTAAAGATATATTTCGTCATGGATATGATACTGAGTCAATGAAGGTAAATAACGCTAAATATGTTTTCATTACTAAGCATATGCCAATAAAGAAACATTTTCTTGAAAAACTACCATATATCTCATTAGAGTTGCATTATACATATATTAATGAAATCGAATGAAATATGATAGTCAATGAAAATCCAAAATTATTGACTCTATAGCATGATCGACTAGGCCATCCTGGTTCAACAATGATGCGAAGGATAATTGAAACTACACATGGACATTCATTAAAAGGATCCAAACTTAATCTGAGCAACAATAGTCCATGTGAAACATGTTCTCTTGGAAAGCTAATTATAAAACATTCACCAGTTAAAACTTAAGACAGAATTACCCACATTTCTTGAAAGAATTCAAGTTGATATATGTGGACCTATTCATCCATCATGTGGACCATTTCAATATTTTATGGTATTAATTGATGCCTCAAGTCGATGGTCACATGTCTGTCTATTGTCTACTAGCAATATGGAGTTTGCGAGATTTTTGGCTCAAATAATTAATATAAGAGCCCAATTTTCTGACTATACGATCAGGAAAGTCAGACTTGACAATACAGTTGAATTCACATCTAAAGCTTTCAATGATTATTGTATGTCAACTAGAATTACGGTTGAACATAGAGTTGCACATGTACATACTCAAAATGGTTTAGCTGAATCATTAATTAAACGTCTTCAATTAATTTCTAGGCCATTGTTGATGAAAGCTAAATTGCCAAGTTCTCTATGGGGTCATGCAATTTTACATGCTACGTCATTAATTCACATTAGACCAAGCCCGCATCATGAATATTCCCCATTACAACTTGCTTTTGGTCATGAACCCAATATTTCTCATATAAAGATTTTTGGTTGTGCGGGTTATGTTCCAATTGCACCACCAAAGCTAACAAAAATGGAACCACAAAGAAGGTTGGGAATATATGTTGGATTTGACTCACCATCAATAATCAGATATCTTGAGCCTCTAACAGGTGATTCTTTACGACACGTTTTGCAGATTGTCATTTTAATGAGGCAAAATTTTCAACCTTAGGGGGAGAAAAGAAGCAGTTGAGAAAAGATATATCATGGTATAATCTATCTTTGACAAGCTTTGATATACTAACAAAGCAATGTGATTTGGAAGTAAAGAAAATCTTGCATTTACAAGCTATTGTAAATCAATTACCCGATGCATTTACTGACATAAGCAGGGTAACAAAATTACATATATCAGCTGCAAATGCTCATGCTCATATTGTAATTCCAAAAGAAACATCAAATGATGATATATTTGATATATCTAAGAAACGTGGACGTCATGTTGGCTCAAAGAACAAAAATCCTCGAAAAAAGGAGCATCAAAACCTAATGATCCTATTATTGAGGAATCTATGCCTGATGAGTCGCAAAAAATGACATATGAGATACCTCAAGAAGTTATCTAATCAGACCCTATAAATAAAGAGAACGTTGAAATCTCTATAAATTATATCAATACAATAATGGTATTAGATCGAAATGAGATGGAAAATATAGATGAAATATTTTCATATTTAGTCGCTTATGAAATTGTGAATGAAAATGATGATCCTGAACGCAAATCTGTACATATGACTTATACGAAAGGTATTTGTACAAATCTGTACAAATCTGTACAAATCTGTACAAATCTGTACAAATCTGTAATTGAATGCCAAAATAGAAATGATTGGGATAACTGGAAATATGCTATGCAAGCTCAATTAGATTCTCTTAATAAACGAAAGGTATTTGGACCCATTGTTCTCACACCGAATAGTGTGAAACCCGTAGGGTTCAAATGGGTCTTCGTTCGCAAACGAAATGAGAAAAATAAAATTGTAAGGTATAAAGCTCGCCTTGTCGCACAAGGTTTTTCTCAAAGACCTGGAATCGATTATGAAGAAACGTATTCTCCTATAATGGATACGATTACATTTTGATTCTTGATCAGTCTAATGGTTTATGAAAATCTAAACATGCATCTCATGGATATTATCACTAATTATCTATATGAATTACTTGATAATGATATTTACATAAAGGTCCCTAATGGACTTAAATTACCCGCAACATCAAGTTCCAAACATAGAGAAATGTACTCAATTAAATTGCAAAGATCATTATATGAGTTAAAGCAATCAGTTCGCATGTGGTACAATCGTTTGAGTGAATATTTATTAAAAGAAGGATATATAAATAATTTTTTGTGTCCATGCATTTTTATTAAGAAAACATCATCTCGTTTTGCAATTATTGCGGTTTATGTAGATGATTTAAATATTATTGGCACTGACAAAGAAATTCAGTCAACAATGAATTATTTAAAGGATGAATTTAAAATGAAAGATCTTGAAAATACTAAATATTGTCTTGGTTTGCAAATTGAGCATGTTAAAAATGGAATACTTGTGCATCAATCAAATTATAGTAAAAAGATATTGAAACGTTTTAACATGGATAAAGCAGCACATTTGAACTATCCTATGATTGCAATATTATTAACTATAGATAAAGATCCATTTCGTCCTTGTGAAGAAAATGAAGAAATTTCTAGTTCCGAAATTCCGTATTTAAGTGCCATTGGAGCTTTAATGTATCTAGCTAATTGTACTAGACCTCATATATCATTTGCTGTGAATTTATTAGTCAGGTTTAGCTCATCACCCACAAAAAGGCATTGAAAAAGAATTAAACATTTATTCCATTATTTGCAAGGAACTGTGAATCTTGGTCTATTTTATCCTAACAATGCTGAACAAGATTTGATTGGTTATGCAGATGCGGGTTTTCTATCAGACCCACATAAATTCAGATCTCAAACTGGATATATTCATGTATGGAGGCACTGCTATTTTATGGCGTTCTTAGAAACAGACACTTGTTGCAACATCATCGAATCATGCTGAGATATTGCACTCCATGAAGCAAGTAGGGAATGTGTATGGTTACGATCAATGACACATCATATTAGAAGTACATATGACTTACATATTAGAGATGATCCTACAATATTATACGAAGACAATTATGCATATATTACACAGATGAAAGAAGGCTATGTCAAGAGTGACCGAACCAAACACATAACCTCAAGATATTTTGTCTACACTCAGGAACTCGAGAAGAACAAAGAAATTAATATCCAATATGTTCAATCATGTGACAATATGACAAATCTTTTTACAAAGGCACTCTGTACTGTAACTTTTAAGAAACATGTTCAAAGTATTGGGATGCGTCACCTACGAGACTTATGAAGAATTTGAGATGTCAACTTGAGGGGGGAGTTCACACGGCTGCACTTTTTTTCCCTTATTAAGGTTTTTATCCAACTGAGTTTTTCCTTATAAGGTTTTTAAAGAGTCAACATAAGACGTATGCAGAAGACGGATAATGTACATAACAAAATTTTCAAATGACCAATGTGCAGTATTATAAATATGGTTAGTAGGATATGCCTAGTGGCCATTGTTGAAAATTATATACAAATACTATTTTATAATAATAGTAATTATTGTAAATAGTGTAAAAACATTGTAAATTATTCCCTATATAAGAAGCAATCAAGATGAAGAGAAAAATACTCATTCACAGTTAATATACTTCTTATTTATTTGATCCTCAACCTTTATATTTTTTGCTTTTATATGACATACACGATGATACACCACATTTTGATTCTAAAATATCCTACAATTCTTTAGTAGCACGACAAAGTTGATTACAGGCAATAACGAGAAAGGCAGAAACCCAACAACGGTCCGAAAGAATCTGCAGATTATTGTATTATTACTAATCTAATCCCCACACTAGTACACTTCCCACTCATATGTTATTTTCTATAATTTTCACCACTCCCAAGAAAAAAGAAAACTTAAAAAACTCTCTTTTCTCCTGTTATCAGGGCATAGGACCCCAAAACCCTAATTATGCCTCATTGCTCGAGTTAAATGCAAAACCACCCCAATATTATGTGTAATTTTCAAAGAGCCACTTTTTATTTATTTATTACCATTCTCGTGTCAATAATTAATTAAAAAGGAAACCCCTCCACACATATAATGTTGGTATAGAGCCCCCTCCCATATAAAAAGCTTAAACACGGAGACGTGGAGATGATTAATATACAAAACCCCCATATTCACTTACAAGTAATGTTTATTTCAACATATAGCACTAATAAAATTGATGTATATCACATAAAAAGACAAAACTTCCAATCGTGTTGTCGTGATTGTGAGCTTAAAGCCGAAACCGCTTCTATTGTTACAAAAAATATTTGAATAAATTTAAAGTTTTTAGCTCAAAATTCCCATTTACAAAGGCAATCCGGTCTTTCTTCCGAACAACTATACCGATAGAATACAATACATTGGGAGTTTTTTTGCCAATTAAAGACTAACAAAAGGCATTGGAGCTGTTTGCCAATTAAAGACTTAAAAAAGGGGTGTTCAGCAATTAGACAAAAGATAAGGGTGGTCCTTCATCCTTATACAATATTTCTCCTTCTTAGTACTAATAACACTGACACTAGACTCTGATAAAAGAAATACCGACACAGACAAAAGAAAAGAAAAAAAAAACCAAACAGCCATTGTTTTGTTTCTTTATTTTATCCTTTTCACATTGCAACAAATAGAGTCACTCCAATACCTTTCTTTTCACCTTCTCTATCTCCAAATTTTCCCCTTAACCACACATCAACAACAAGGGGAAAAATCAGGGGAAGATTTAAATAAAAAAAATAGAAAAGAAACTAAATATTGGTAGCTTGAAGCAGACAACAATGGATCTCTGTTTTTCAAGCTCACCCTTCATTCTCAGTCTCCACATTTGTCTCCTTGTTTTCTCCAAAGGTATAATCTTTAGTTGTTTAATGTTTTGTGTAATAGATCAAAGATTTAGTTTTGTTGCTTGGTTAGTCTATGTAATAAAGGTGTGATCTTTACATAATGTAGTGTATTTTGAGCTTGAATTAAGCTGCTTTTTTGTTTTTTTTTTTTGTTTTTTGAATAAATGTGTGATTTATTAGTGGGTTTTTTTTAACAAAAAAGAAAAACCATGGAAAAAATTATTTTAGCTTCTCAACTTTTTTTCTCTTATGTTCTACTTTATTATTGTAGTAAATGTGTGATATTTACGAATGTTGGATATTTGAGCTTGGTTTTTGTCATTTTCTTTGTGTTTTTGTGAATAAATGTATGTCTAGTTGAGGGTTTTCATGTGGTAGAGATGTGTCAAAAATATCAGAGCTTTCATTATTTTTTTTGGGGTCAAAATTACAAGGGAAAAAGGTGTGTTTTTGCCTACTTATAATTGAAATTAATTGTGTTACTTAATTATTAGTAATAGGAAAAAAGATTAAGTCTTTTGGCCTTAATATATCTAACTCACAAATTGTCTATGTTTGCTTATTTATTTTGTCACACTATCTTAATTTTTGCAACTATTTTTATTGCAAAAATATATGATATTTTTTGTTTTCAAGAAATTAATTTTGTCATTCGAGTTTCATGTCTCTCCTAATTTACACAAGTAATTTTATTTTTTATTTTGCTATTAACACCATATATATATTTTTTTCTTTCTGTTCACAGTTGCCTTTGCAGCCACATTCACATTCATCAACAAATGTGACCACACCGTATGGCCCGGCATACTAGCCAACACCGGTAGCCCTACACTCTCCTCCACCGGATTCGAGCTCCCACCCGACTCCTCTCGCGCATTCCCCGCCCCAACCGGATGGTCGGGCCGGTTTTGGGGCCGAACTGGTTGCACATTTTCCTCCTCATCCTCACAAACCGGATCATGCCTAACCGGGGACTGCGGCTCGGGCCAACCTGAATGCAACGGGTCTGGAGCCGCCCCGCCTGCCACTCTAGCCGAGTTCACCCTCGGCACGACTGACGGGCTGGACTTCTACGACGTGAGTCTAGTCGATGGATACAATCTGCCCATGATCGTCGAGGCGAGCGGAGGTTCGGGCGGGTGCGCGACGACGGGATGCGTTTCTGACTTGAACCGGGTGTGCCCGAATGAGCTGAGGGTCGGAGGAGGCCAGGCGTGTAGGAGCGCGTGCGAGGCGTTTGGGAGCCCGGAGTATTGCTGCAGTGGGGCGTTTAACTCGCCTGCAGCGTGTAGGCCGTCGGTCTACGCGCAGATGTTTAAGGCGGTGTGTCCGAGGTCGTATAGCTACGCGTACGATGATCCAACTAGCACGTTTACTTGTTCCGGTGCGGATTATACGGTGACGTTTTGTCCATCTATGCCCAGGTAAAGGAAGAAAGCTCTGTTCTTGTGGATGGTGTTTTTGTTGTGTTTTGGTAGTAGTTTGTTGCCTTTTTTATTAATAATGTAGCCAAATGGGAAAAACCACTTTTTGCGGGGTAAATTTTGCAATTTGTTTGTGGAAAATAGGGTCCCTACTGGTAAAAACAACGTTTTGTGCATAACACCTTTGAACTTAGAATAAAATCCTTACAAGTGTACCAATCTGAGGTTTGGTTAATTCCATGGTTACTTTTGGAAAAATTGAAGTATTATGATCCTCTTAATTTAATTTTTCACCAAAGAATCTTAAAATCGTGAATCTCCCTGCAAAACTCATTAATTGCTGTACCGGTATAAATTCTTATCTGTGCATTATTGCTGTTGTTTGCAGTCAAAAGTCTTCAAGAGATCCAACTACATCAATGCCAGCTCCAGAAACAACTAATACTGGCGGGTCATTATCCGGGTCGGACCCAACAAACATGGGTGGATCAGACCCAACGGGTATAAGTGGTTCTGTATCTGGGTCCGGGTTTAGTGTTACTGGAGAAGGGTCGGATCCCGGGTCAGGGTCTCAAGCAATGTTGACAGATGGATCTTGGTTAGCTGGTTTGGCAATGGGAGCATCCACCAAAGTTTACTGCCCATTAGTATTTACTGCATGTGCTCAGTTTTTGTTAAGTTTGTTGTATTTCAGTAAAATTTAGTTAAGGGTGTTTTATTTTGGTTTATTTGAATCTAACTTTGTAATTATGTATTTTGGTTAGTGTGTTATGTTGAGCATCAGAAAATTTTGAGGTGAAATTGTATTTTCTTTTGTATGCGGAAATTGTTAGTTTTGAACTGGAGAACAAAGAATTGTTACGTAAGTTGGTCTCCTCTACAGATTAACAAATTATGAAAGAAGATAGAGTAATTGACTAGTTCAAGTTCAATAGTTACTTGTTAGTTACAAGGTGGAAAGCGTATTAATTAGACAATTCAAGTCTCATATGTTGCAATTATAATCATATAAATTAAACAAAATTCAAGTGTCAAATGCTGCAAGTATCATAATATTTACAAATAAGGATTTTGAAAATTTGGCGACTGGTCAGTACTTACATAATCTTGAATTAGTTTCATTCCCGCGCGAGAGCAAATTGTCTAATTGAGTAACCTTGTTGTAATCTTGCATTCACCCCATAACCTGAAGAAAATATAAGCAACATGTTGAATTGGGCTCACGTGTGTTTCCTTGCTGAATTTCATACTGATATTGACTTTAGTCTGCCAATTTGGCAGCCCAAGAGTAGCAAATTTGTCGATAACGCCTCTCAGGATTAGAGAGGATTCGACTGGCTAAAATGACCATGCAGTCTAATACCATCCATCGACACACCACCTACCTCCAACTCTCTCTATATAAGTATCGACAGTCGAATCAACATCCTTACATGTTTCCACCACTTTGAAATCGTTCATGAGAATGTCGTCGATGGATCAGCCAAATGAGCTATTTTTTTCTCGTAGAAATTGTACGTAGTGCAACATTTCGTTTTTGACGTCCCAATGAACGAATTCTTCTTTGTATTGTTTCATAAGGCTTAGGATTCTCGGGGAAATTTTATGGTTTGGTCCCATAAGTTGGCTCTATCTCGATTTTGGTGCCATAAGTTGGCAGACCACGATTTTGGTCCCATAAGTTGGCGTTCCTCCTCGATTTTAGTCCCACCACCATAGCTCCGCCCAGAGTCGCCGCGAAATTCTTACGTGGCGTTCGTTGACCGCTACTGGACGTATTTTGACTGCATTTTGGGCCCACTACATCCACCTGGAGTCTACGTGGCATCCACGTAATAAATAAATAAAAAAAAGCAACGAAAAAATATTAAAGAACATTTGCCGCCAAATCTTTACACACAGTTAGAGAACTCACGCCACTCCAATTCTCTCTTCGCTCTCTACTCTAACGTCAAATTTCGTCGTTGCCACCGCCATCGTGAACCAGACCTTCAGTTACTGAATATGGCGCGCACTCGTAAAGTGAAGAATTTGAAAGTACGCAAGTCCGACAAAATCGAAGATCCAATCCCAAATTATGGTAAGTGTATGCTGCAATTCGTTGTTTAAAACTTGTTAACACGTGTTTGTAGCCGAATTCCATGATTGCATGCTAAAAAAAAACCCTATTTTCTGAAACCCCCAAATGATGAACCCTAATTTCAGATATACCCAATTGATGAACCCTAGTTTCATAAATTACCAATTACTGAACTCTAATTATTAATCACTCAATTAGTCTTGTGGGTGTATGAAGTTTATAGCTTTCTGATCTCATGATGTGATTGGTACAGATTGTGTCTCTTTGCATGTTACTACACAATTCCAGTATGGGGGAATTGTAAATGGTGAGGGCATACTTACTAGATATGATAATGCAAAGGTGGTAGTTGACTATCTGGGACCAACACATATAAGTGTTATGGCATTCAAGCTCTATGTTCTGCCCTTGGCTTCTTGCTTGTGAAGACCATATATATGAAGCAAGAATCAGCTTATGTTCTTCTCCAAAAACATCATGAGATCACAACACACTTCCTTTCTTATCAGATGAGTAGAACCATGGTGCTTCACCATGGTGCTATTTGTAGACTGTGAATGAAAGATAAATACAGAACAACACGCACTTTTTGAAGGTGAAGACCAAGAAGTTGAGGAAGAAAATGAACAGGCTGTTGAAGGAACTGATGAAGTGGAAGAGGAAGTTGATCTGGAGTATTTTAGTGATGATGAGTATGGAATAGAAGAAGACAGAGAGATGGGACAAAATGTGCAGGCTACAATGGATGATGTTGTAGTGTAATGTGCAGGCTACGATGGATGATGTTGTAGTGGAAGACTGTGACAGTGGAGATGAAACTGGCAATGATGATCAATATGTTGATGATCTAGATGATATTCTTTTTGGGAACCTGATGGATGTGGAAGTGGAAGGTGGGGTTGAAGAACAAACTGTTGATACAACATTGCCTAAGTTAGAGTTGAAGAATATGCTGATCCTACAGTTGTTGTGGAAGATGTTACTGGAGTAGGCAATATCCAAGATGAGATACAAGTTAATGGCTCTCAGCCTGTTGTTGAGCTGACTCAAGAAGAGAGGATTAGTGAACCAGTAGTTTTTCCATCAAACACATCAAGAAAGAGGAATAAGGGCAATGAATCCTCTCAGGTAATCTTCAACTAATTTTTTTTCTGATATTTCATGGTTGTTAAGTTCTGTCAATGATTCTTATCTTAGTAATTGTTGTATGTTAGGGTTCATGTGAGAAGGCAACTGCTGGCTCAAGTGAAACCATGGAAGAATCAATTCAACAACCAAGGCCACCTATAGCCAGTACACCTGATGTGATGCAGATTGGGCCTTCAGTGACATAGCAACTTCAAGGACTAGGAAAACTACAATGTAATACAGTCCATAAACTGAAAACTAGAAGGGGGACTGTGGTGTTCCAAGTTGCAAAAGGGAAAAGTATCCCTCCAAAGAAGAAGTAGATTGTGTTACTTTAGAAGTTTTCTATAAGTGGTTTGATGTGGTGTATGAGTTACAATGAACCTTGTTTTATGGTTTTGCTGTGATTGTTGATGAGTTTTGTTGGTTTTGAGTAACTATTATGATCTATTTTGGTTTATAATGGCCTCATTGCTTTGGTTTACTATCTGAGAATTGATGATGGTGTCAATCCCATCTTTTAAACAGTACCAGCATGACAATGAATTAAAAACATCATTGATGCAAAGACAGTCTGAGAATAATATATGATCAAATGCATCATTTATTTAAAATAGCCAATGACCAATACTTGGTCTTTTAGTCCTAAACATCAGGACAATAGTTCAGGCAACATCATTCAAAACAACCATAAAAACAGACATAAAGAACCAAAAATTGTTCAGTCAACATCATTCAAACCACTACAACCAGCACCAGCAACAAGATTTCCCTCATCCACAGGTCCATCTTCAACAACATCTAGGTTGGCAGCAGGTTCAACTACCATATGCTCATGCTCAGTGCCAGAAAGCTCAACATGATCCTCAATAGTACTGCCAACTTCAGCTGGAAACCTGAACACCTTAATCTCCTCAAAAAGTTTGAAGTAGAGAGGAGCATGAGCCATGCCTTTGATCCTGAAGTACTGCTCAACATCAGGGGCCTGTGCAAGCATTGGTTGAAGTGGTTGATGAACTCCTTCTTGAACATCAGGAAGGGCTATGAAGTGATTGTACAACTCATGCTTCAACCTCATTTTCTCAACAAGGATCTTCATGTGACCAAGTGAGAAGAACTGGCCTGTGATGTTCTCCAATGACGGGATTGCAAGCGTCAAACCTCTGAGTAGTGGCTGCTCTTTCTGGATCATGTGATTCTTGTCATACTTGCACATGAAATCAACCAAGAACTTCTCACCCCTCTCCCCAAACAGATCGTCCTTCCATGGCAGTTCCAAGTTGTCAAGTTGGATATCATCAAGTTGCACATCATCAAGTTGCATAGCATCATTCATGATTAAAAAACTAAAAGACAACAATAAAATAATAAAAACACAATACCATTGCAATAATAAATAGTCTTAGATAAATTAAACAGACACACACCTACAATGGTGTTCTAACAATCTCAGAAAACTTAACATAAAATTATTACATCTTTGCAAAGCAAAAAAAGTAGCAAAGCAATTAAAATCACAAATACCATCAGGAAAAGTGACCATCCTATTACACAACAAATCAAAACAGTCTTATATGCATTCATATTCAACACATATTCAAGTATTGGGCTTGATTTCTGAATTCCAGAAAAGCTTTGCCCAACTGTGGCAGATGTTAAAACCCTACTCGATTGGTGTTCACTTTGATATTGCCCAGAACAGTCATCACCACGATTCATTCTTCTCCTCCAATTTGATCCCTCATTCATGTCATCAGCCCACAAGAAGTAATTATGGTGACGAACACGCAGTGGGCATATGTAGTAAAAATAACCAGGGCGTGAAGTAGTGTTACAAGCCTGAAAATAGAGCATATTTCCACGACCACAAGAGCATGTGATTTGGCGTGGGTGAGCCATCTACATTTCAAACCAAAATTTTACAATCAAACCATAAATCCTCTGTCACAAGCAAAAACCCAACATCCCAACACCAAATCAAACACAAAAATCCTAATTTTCATCAACGATTTGTTTGTATTGAAGCACTAATACGAAACCCTAATATCTTAAATCAGAGGCAAACAACAATACATCAACAAACAATTAAAGTCGCGACGCTGCAAAAAACTTAGAAGAGATCGAAAAAGTGGAACTTACATTGGAGATTGGTCGGAAATTTCAATCGTCGGAGGGAATCAGATCCTTTTTTTTTTAACTGTCTAATTTCGAAGTGAAGTGCAGAGGATGGTGAGTGAAGGGGCGCATTTTGTATTTATAAAGAGAGGGAAATGAAACGATCCGTTGCTTTGGTTTTTTTTTTTTTCGTTACTTTTTTATTTATTTATTACGTGGATGCCACGTAGACTCCAGGTGGATGTAGTGGGCCCAAAATGCAGTCAAAATAGGTCCAGCAACGGTCAACGAACGCCACGTAAGAATTTCGCGGCGACTCTGGGCGGAGCTATGGCGCTAGGACTAAAATCGCGGAGGCCTGCCAACTTATGGGACCAAAATCGAGGCCTGCCAACTTATGAGACCAAAATTGAGCTAGAGCCAACTTATGGGACCAAACCAAAAAATTTCTCGAGTGGAAAACTACACTGAGCGTCGATCCATTCACGTTTCGAAACCAGTTCTGAATGTTGTTAAAGAATTTTGTAGTTTTACCTAATTAACCAGAACAAGTTAATAGACATAAAATATTAGAGAGGAACAAGTTACAAAAGAATATAGATTTACCTTTAATATGCTGGCAAGACTAAATTGGGTAAATCTTTTCCAAACCTACCAACAAAGTTACCAATTAATATACAGAATCAATAAACAAGCAATGATTACTTGAACTTGGTTCAGGGATTTCATATCATTGGACTGCCACATAAAAAATGCACACATTAGAGAATGATTGTTTCTACTCCGCTAGTACCAATAGACATCACAAGGGAAGAAGCACTACATCTAGGAATCAACAACACGAAAACCTTGTTAGAAATTACCCATTTCCTTCTTGGGATCGGGAATAAAAGAATGGTTGGGACAACAAACATCCATCTCGTTCGTACTTTGGAGACCCATATAACCATCGAAGGCTGTTGAAGTGACTAATTCCTGTAAATTAGGAGGCGTTGAAAACAAAGAAATTGTTGGACTTCTCATTTATATCTAGTCCCAACACGCTTGATGTTAAGAAAAGATCTCTTGCTGAAAGGTTGGCTAGAGATTTCTTGTAAAAACACTAGCCCTACTCAATTCATAATGAGAATATTTGCATCTTCTTTTTTTATTTCATGTATTATTCTACTTATGTACACAAGGGAGGAGCCGTATGAGATGAAAATCTCACGTACGGTTCTGGAACGAAGATTCTTTTAATAATTGAATGTCGACCGTAACATATGTCAGCTCAATCTGAAAGAAATTATGCGGAAGCTCTACAGAATTATTATGAAGCTATGCGACTAGAAATCGATCCCTATGATCGAAGTTATATACTCTATAATATAGGCCTTATCCATACAAGTAATGGAGAACATACGAAAGCTTTGGAATATTATTTTCGAGCACTAGAACGAACCCATTCTTACCACAAACTTTTAATAATATGGCCGTGATCTGTCATTACGTGCGACTATCTCCGCTATAGAAGTAAACAAAAAAGAAAAAAAATAAGCTTTCTACATATGCATCGTCTAAAACGACGATTTTTATCAACTGTAGTAAAGAAAGAAAGAAACTTCATAGATTGCGAAATATGAAGAAATATATATACTTTTTTCTATGGATAAAAAATGATCTAAATTGGTAGAGGAAGCACCGTAAAGATCAATTAGCGAGATTTTGGTCTGATACAATAATAACTGCGTACTTATATGTCATGATAGTAGATATACTTATTTCATAATGGGAGAAAAAAACTAGGAATCAACTTATGTAATAGAGTTGATCTATTAAAGTCTTCAGCAACGGTGTAGGATCAGATCCCAAAGATAGTAAGTCTTTTCTTCCTTAGAAAGGAATGTCTTTTTCAAAGATTCTATATAACTTCTATATGAAATCGAGATAGTTACCTTTCGAGAAATTTTTGCTTTGGAAGGTGGAAAAAAAGATAAAACGAAATAAAACGGATTATTAATCAAAATTGAATCCAAATTTCAGTTTTAAACTCATGTAATGAACCTCTTTGGTTAACCCAAAAAATGGCATAGATCCACGAGAAATCTCATTCGTTAGATCTGATAGTGGAACACCAAAAGAATTGATGAGCCGTATGAGGTAGAAAACTCTCAAGTACGGTTCTAAGGGAAGGAATTAATTCACCTATTTCGACCGGGGAGAACAGTCCATTCGCCAGGGAGATTCTGAAATTGCGGAGGCTTGGTTTGACCAAGCCGCCGAGTATTGGAAACATGCTATAACACTTACTCCATGTAATTATATTGAAGCACATAATTGGTTGAAGATCACGAGGCGTTTCGAATAAAAGAAGACGCCTTTTTTTATTGAAAATTTAGAATATTCTAAATATTTATTTTATTTGTTATAATTTATAACTAAGGGCTCATCAGTCAAATAAAAAAATGGATCATTCATTTGCTTTGTGGAAAGAGCCAATCAAAGAGTTTCATTATATCCCTTCTAAGCCTACGCATTCTATTTCATCTGATATTTCCTAAGGATAAAAGGATAAAGGCATATAGTACAAAATAGACTTTTTTTTTAATTGAAATTTTCTGAAAATAAATTTCAACAAAAATTAATCTAAAGAAAATTAAATTTAATAACTAAAATAACAACGAAATTATTCGTTGTTATTAAAATACATATACCGGGATGTTTCTTAGCAATGGCCGTGCGCATGATTTGCAATTTTGTAATAGAGTAATTCATATCATCAGGTTTACAAAAATCTCTTTTTTTTTTCATCAATCCAAAGCTACAAAAGGTTTTATGAGATTCAAAAGGTTCGTTGAGCGCCTCGTAGCTATGTCATAATAGATCTGAACACTTGCCCCGGATCGACTTCCAGATCATAATTGCTCTAGTAAAGAACTAAAGAAATAGATAAATGGGAGATAGAAAAATCAAAGAGAAACAAACTAATTCTAGAAATCTCTCTTAAAGGTTTACCAATTATTTGACTGTTGGCATGTCTCTTTGTATATGTTGTCCGGAAAGAGGAGGACTCAATGATTATTCGTTCGCCGCAACCAGAAGTAAATATTTTGGTAGATAAGGATCCTGTAAAAACGTCTTTCGAGGAATGGGCCAAACCGGGTCATTTCTCAAGAACAATAGCTAAAGGGTCTGATACTACCACTTGGATCTGGAACCTACATGCTGATGCTCACGATCTCGATAGCCATACCAGAGATTTGGAGGAGATCTCTCGGAAAGTATTTAGTGCCCATTTTGGGCAACTCTCCATCATCTTTATTTGGCTGAGCGGCATGTATTTCCATGGTGCTCGTTTTTCTAATTATGAAGCGTGGCTAGGTGATCCAACTCACATTAGTCCAAGTGCTCAGGTGGTTTGGCCAATAGCGGTTCAAGAAATATTGAATGGTGATGTGGGCGAGGGTTTCCGAGGAATACAAATTACTATAATAGATATATACATATTAATATAACAGATTATTTAAATAATAAGCATAATTTATTAATATTAATGAAACGTGATATTAAGTACGACATAATTAACTTTTAAAACTCATCGGTTACGTAACCCTATCACATTCATAATAAGATTTAAGTGTTTTACACAATTGTTTGTAACTTTCATTCGTCCCATGTGTTCTCGGCGCCGCTCTTTTCTTTTCTTTATTATTTTTCTTCATTCGCATTAGCTGTGCACCAGGTAACATTTCAACCTTTTAATTATTATTATTGTGGTTTCATTCTTTAGAACTCATATGATTGTGTAGGAGAATCATCTATATATATATATATATATATATTTGGTCGTCCGGTCAACTTGAATTCTTATTGGTTTTGAGGGGAATTGTTTGTGAGGCCAATCTTTAATAATATAGATGAAATTATGAGAAACGTGTTTGTATGTCCATTAATAAGAGTTCGAGCACTGCACATGTGATCCCCTCTCAAAAACGGAAAAAACTTATATGGACCAGGTCCATATGAATAGTATGGACCATGCGGACCATATTTGTCAGGATATTTGCTTATTAGTCCCTAAAGTTTTAAGGATAATGAATCGGATATTTTACTTGGTAATAATTATAATAAGATCCCCAATAAGTTTTCGTTAAATTTTCTAATTATCTCGACCATCCAAAATGGTATCAGAGCATGGTTTATTTATTTTATGTGGTTATTTATTTATTTAGTTCAACTCTTTATTACCTTATGAGAGGAGTGTTTTTAAACATGAGTAATCCAGCAATGGAGGACATTTGGGACACCCCAATTCAGGTCCATTTCAAAGGACCAAAAACGAGCAGTATTAAATACTTTATCAAAACTTTAATTGAGAGTATTAATACACACGAAACCTATGTCGAGTTTCATGAGGTTCTTTGTTGCGACCTCGAACAAGAGAATTGCCCCTGGAATAAAGCTAGACTCGATGGAATCAAGCTTTTAAAAGAAAGCCTTAGAAAGGCACACAAGCAGAGTTCTATACTAAGCCTCTAGTATGCCTGGTATTACACTTGAACAAGAACTTCAGATCTTGATAACTAAGTTAGATGAACTAGCTAGTTATAGACCTGATAATCTTCAGGCCATTAGGGTCAAATTTATTAGGGTTAATGGCATATTGGCAAGCATTTCGAGAATCAATAGATTAATCACTGAACGTAATAACCGTGCTTCATGAGTAATCTAGTTGTGCCAGATTTCCACGAGCTCGTACCAGATAGCTCCAAGCTATCCCATGACCTCAGGGAAGTCCAGAAGACTGTTCAAGCATATGGCAATCGCCAACACCATATGCCCGAGCATCTACAGGAAATCAAAGACAAGCTTGTTGCCATGTCTCAACGACAGAAGGAGATCTTGGGAATTCTACAAGATATCCAGCAACGAGTTAAGAGCTTGGAGTCCATACCAAGGTCGTCCGAAAGAAGAAAAGTTGGATGGTTACCACCATCTTTCGGGAAGGAGCCTTTGCTACATCAAAAAGGCAAAGCAGTTCAGGTCAAAAGAGAGATGACCACAAACGAGAAGCTGGAAGCCCGGATTAGAGGAGAACCTAGCACGAAGTGAGATCATGTCCAGATTCAGAATTGACGATTTCAACTTCGAGATTGGGCGAGACCTTGCCGATCTGGCGGAATCACTTTCAGGCCTCAGCCTGGAAAACGTACAGACGTTTGGTGCGATTGTACCAAGTCAAGGTCCTCCACCGGGACAATCAAGTCAAGGTCCTCCACTGGGACAATCAACAGTCACCGAAGGTGCCGGATCTTCCATCCCTAACCCAGATCCACTTCGGGAAGAACCAGTCCGAGAAGAAGCCATGCCACACCAGCATGATTTTGTTGCAGGGAATATGTACAATCGTATTCCAACCAGAGCAAGAGCCAGAAGACCAGACGTTCATGGAACACCATACGGAAGATCTCAACTCGATCCAATTCACCCGTATGGGCTCATGCTCAACTTAGATATTCTGGATTTCAAAAACCGAGAAGCCCTGATCGATGAATGGGCAGCAGCAATGAAAATTGCGGCGGCAACGCTTGAACTCGACAAAGAAGGATTCATCATGATGTTACAGATAAGTCTCGAAGGTTCGGTCAAGGTTGGATGGGAACATGGAACTCCAGAAGTTAGAGGAGGAGTCCTATCGGGCGAGTCTCTCAAAGACATCGTTGATAGAATGGCGAGACTTTTCAAGATTTACTTCATCGGAGAAGGATACTTTGTGGATCCCCAGACCGGAGGAGGTGATCAGGAGAAAGTCAAGAGGTACGAACAAGCGCTGTATAGCCTGGAGCTACATGACATATGTCAAGTTGATCTATACATCAAGTTGTTCACCGAGTACAGATGGAAGAGCCGAATTGCAGAAGAAACGGCGCTTCCCCTTTTCTTCGCCAAGATTCCTAGCCCATGGCGAGAAATGTTACTACGAGAGTATATTCCTTTGGGAATAGACACGGTGGCTCAGAGGATGTCTTTCCTTAAAGCCAAATTGAGTGAATGGTGCCAGAAGGCAGCGATCCAGAAGAATTTCAAGAGGCTGAAACGTATCAATAAATCAGCCCGGCTTTGCTGCGACGACAATGACGTTCCAACAGTCATTGGAGCACCAGAAAGACATCAGAAGAGGAAGAAGCATAGGGATCAGCCCTATGAGCAAAGAAGCAAGTTTACCAGAAGATCTTCATGGAAGCCAAGAAGATTCTGGTCAAAACAGAAGGCCCGAAGTTACAAATCGGGACAGAGACCAGGACCCAGCCGTGGACGAACAACGTTCAGCCAGGGAAGTACCAGCAGACCACCAGTTAGGAGAACTTTCAGGAGAGCACCAGCACGTGCTAATGAAAGCTTCAAAGACTGCAACTGTTGGACATGTGGGGCCAAAGGACACATCTCAACGGATTGTCCTAAAAACCAAGAGAGAGGTGTTAGACAGTTCGAAGCTACGCCGGAGTTCGAAGAAGCTGTCTACTTTCAGGACCTTGTTCAGGTATACCGGTTTGAAGATATCCCTTCAGACGAAAGTATATACGAAGAAGACGAAGGACCAGATGAGTCTTCAGAGTCAGAATCAGAATCAGACTGAAGACGAGGAGATCTTCCATCAGGAAGTTCAAGAAGACAGGACAGGATTTTTCTCACAAACGAGCATTTCTCACAAAGCCTTGATGAGAATTATGAGAGAAGATCCAAAGTTGAGGGTCTACGATGGTTTCACCATCGGAAAAATGGAGAGAGCCTTAGCTCAGCTAAGCTTCAGAAGGAGGAAACATCACATCATCTACAAGGTAACAGCGGGAGAAATTGCTATCCCAATGGAGCTGACCAGTAATGTGATGGAAATGCAGCTAGTTCATATGAACGAAATCAAAGAGGAACTAAAAAGACTCAGGCCAGAGATCGCGCAGAAAATGTCATGGATCCATATCGGAGCCATAAGAATTCTGCTCAAAGCTACGTTCAAAGAAGGAATCAATTCCCCAATTGACATTGCCGTCTTTGATCGGAGGATCCAGAATTTGCGAGATGCCTGTCTCGGAGGTATTTCAGGAAATCTATTTGCGGGAAAGGTGGCGACATTCATTTATCCAAAGATCGCCTTTAACCTGGCCGATAAAGATTTCAGTAGAGTCCTAACTCTACATCAGGATTTCAAAAACAAGGAGTTAATGAAGGAAGGAAACCGTCCTTACTCCATTACATACAGTATCTCCTACGCGCTCTCAAATACTCACCATTCAGATCTCTTCCAGAGGAATGAGTTTGTTGAGATACCGGAGATTTTCGAGAAGGTCGCACATGCAGTCAGGCCAGAGATTTCTAGCCTGCCACATATTCATGAGATGGATTTAATAATCCGCGATCAACCAGTGTTTGGCAAGGATACGAGCCAAAGATTTGAGCCCAGAACGGTCTCTTTCAGGGATAATAGGATGCAAAGCCTCACCTGGGGAAAGAAACCTATTATGGAGGTTGTGATTGAACCAAAGAAATTCATAACCAAAGGAGAGCTGCAATGTCCAGGAGGATGGGGAGAAATCGAAGTCATCTTCGACACTACCCAGAAAGATAATACGTTACCATGCGACGCATTGTATTATCTCAAACAACCATTTGTTGGGAGGTATCAAGGAAACCTAAAGCTAGGTGGACTTGATTTCATTATCAACGGACGTGCAGGAAAGATCCCAGAACAGCTTGTTCTTGGAATCGAATTTCTCGAGGATCACAAACCTTGGGAAAGGGTGCCGGATGGAATGGAATTTACGGTGGAAGGAAGAAGATACCGACTCAAATGACCACCAGTCCATTCTCAATCTACATCTCGGTGGGGATGTTGTACGAAAAATATCGAGCCGAATACTTTGCAACGTATATCGACTCAGGAGCAGGAATTTGCGCAGCAAAACCAGGAATCTTTCCAGAAGAACTCGGGGAAGATTTACCAGCTATTGCTGGAAGGGATTTCCCAAAGAAGATCATCATCTTCAAACGAGGAATAAAACAGGCTGAGATATTAATTGGAGGAGCAGGAGGTACCCCATGGTACAAAGTGAAGACGCCCCCAATTTATTTCCATGATACCGGAGCCGATATCTTACTCGGCAACAATTTCCTGCAAACATTCAAACGTTTTACGCAGGATAATGAAACAAGGCGTCTTATCCTCACAACAATTTGTGATCATAAGATTTTAGTGCAGCGGTTGACGCAAGCGTTTCACCGGAGACTGCCAATTCAATTTCGCAGCAAGCGTGGTGATGAAGGACGACTTCTACACCCAAAAATGCAAGACCAGAGGAAGTATGGTAAGGCAATCCTACAGCTTAGGAATGAAAGCTTAGGCGGACTGAAAACCAAAAGGATCAGGGACGAAACGATCGAGATCCTTAAGGCCAGCCTTGAACCAAGTCCTCATATTGACATCACTACTGAAGAGCAGATTTCAATAGAAGATGTCAAGACTAAGATTCAGAGGAACTACGAAGAAGATCCTCTGGCATGGTGGAACAAGAATGAACTCAAAGCTACTCTAAGAGTTCAAAAGGGAAAGGAAAACGAGCTGGTCAGATATAGACCCATCCTCATGAACCAGGAGGATCGAAAAGATATGCAGATGATTCTCAAAGAACATCTGAATCTGAAGCTCATCTCACCAGGAGTTTCTCCTTACAGCAGTCCGAGGTTCTTAGTAAGAAACCATGGAGAGATCAAGAGAGGAAAGCCGAGATTGGTGATCAACTACCAAGGGATCAACAAGATCTTGGAATTCGACGGGTATTACATCCCGAACCGAGAGCACCTGATCAACTGCGTTCAGAATGCGAGAGTCTTCTCCAAGTTTGACTGCACATCAGGTTTCTACCAAATCAAGATGGATGAAGAAAGTAAGAAGTTTACAGCTTTCTCCACACCGCAAGGTCACTATATTTGGAATGTCATGCCAATGGGTTTGGCTAATGCGCCCCAGATATATCAGAGGAAAATGGATAATCTTTTTAAAGATTATTTCAAGTTCATGTTCGTCTACGTCGATGATATCCTCATCGCCTCGAAGAACGTCCAAGACCACATCAAACATTTAGAGATCTTCTCAGATGTTTGCCACAAAGAAGGATTAGTGCTGTCACAGAAGAAGGCAGTAATTCTTACTAGGAAGATCGAATTCCTTGGAGTCGAGATTGACGAATCATGTATTATCCTCCAAAATCATTTGGTGGAAAAGGTACGTGACTTTCCCGACGACCTCAAGACTGTTAAACAACTCCAAAGTTTTATGGGGTTGGTTAATTTTGCTGGAATGTTTATTAACAATCTGGCGAGTTACAGGAAAACGTTTAGTCCACTACTGAAGAAGGACGCAGAGTTCAGATGGACGAATGAACACAAAGAGACAGTACAGAAGCTTAAAGCTATCTGTCAAAATCTCCCCAAGCTTGCTATCCCCAATGACGAGGATGAGTTGATCCTTTATACGGATGCAAGCGACCACTGGTGGGCGGCGGTTCTTACCAAGGTCGAGCCAAAAGGAGAAGTGCCATGCAGATACTGCAGCGGTCTCTTTTCGAAAGACGAGGCAGCAAGATGGCACATCAACGAGAAGGAATTCTTTGCAGTTCGAAGGGCCTTCAAAAAATGGCCGTTATTCTTACTAGCTAAAAAATTCACACTTAAGATGGATAACACTAGCGTCAAGGCTTTCTTAAAGAATAAGATAGAAAGCAAACCTGAGAAAGCTAGGTTATTAAGATGGCAAGCTGAATGTCAATATTATAATTTTGATGTTCAAATCATTAAATCTCATGAGAATGTTCTTGCAGATTTTCTGATTAGGGATGGAGGCAAGTGAAGCCAACACCATCCTCACGAGATGGAGACACCACAGGGATAACCTGGAGGAACTCCGAAAAGCGATTGATGGCCTGACAATCAATGCTCGGGCCTCCGGTCATGTTCAGGAAAGGGACCTTATCAGGGTTCAAAGCTCGATGAAGGCAACTTTATTGGGTAGCACGAGTTTATGGGATGGCCTTACGGTACCCCTTTCACGAGATGCCTCCACATCTAAACTTAATGTGGAAATACAGGCGAATACATACGAGTTTGAGGATCCGAGTAAAATCGGACCAAGCAGTAATCCTTTCGAAGAGAATACTGATGAACGAGCTGATTCAAGAGGGGTAAACCCACGGAATCCCAGAATACTTCTTCAAAGAAAGAAGACAAGTCTGATTCAAGAGGGGAAAACCCGACGGAATCCCAGAATACTTCTTCAAAGAAAGAAGACAAGTCTGATTCAAGAGGGAAAAACCCGATTGAATCCCAGAATACCTCTTCTAGGAAAGAGGACGAGATTAGTCTTAGACCCCATTCGGGATCATCTAAGATTAGAAACGAGCCCAAAGTTCCCCTGATGGAATATCAGAGAACCTGGGAAAAACTACACACGAGAACAGGATTAATTCCTGGAAAGTCCGTGGCCGATTGGTCCGGAAAATACCCGAGGATTTGGGCACTGCCAGAATCAAAACCAGAAAGTGTTCGAGAGTGGTTCGACTTTGGCTGTCTAGCCTCAGTATTCACCACATCACCAAGTTTTCTGGAAATTTCAAAATTACCAGGATGGATCTACAGGAACGTTTACGAAACGTGGAGTATGAATAATACTCTTGCAAGAGGAGATACTCTAGAGCTAAAATTTATCTCAGCAGCTCCGGAGATTGCAGGAAAAGGATTCCAACCAAGCTTTCACTTCATCAAGATACAAAGACCAAATACGAAAGCTATGGAATACATTAAGCCACCACCTGAGGGACTTTGTCTGATTTCCCCAATCAACGAAGACGAAATCTCAACAAGAAGGGCGTGGGGTTTCTGGGTCTGTCTCACCGAGATGGACAAAGTCAAGTATTCGTTCAAACTATTTCACAATAATGAGAATGGATCATTCATGCTTAACAGCATGACCAACAACACCACAGATTTTGCTGAGACCGCGTTCGAAAAGAAGCGGCAAATGTTGTGGAGAAACGAGATCCCGGCAACCGCCGAAACACGTCGGAAGGTTTGTAACATGATACACGCCGGACGATGGAATGAACGGATTTGCGACAAGTGTCCCGATCAAAGGGAGCCACTTTTCGGAAAAGGATTCCCGATGAAACGGGACAAAGCAAGATTTGACAAAGGGGGCCCCTCAAAAAAGGGAAAGTTACCGCGTGCGGGTAAAGGAACCACTTTTGCTAGAAAAGAACAAGAGGCCATGTGAGGGACTTGGACAGCTGAACAACCAGGGCCACCCACGTGAACAAAGCAGCCTCCACTGACATAATGGAGGGACCACGTGACTCAGAAGATAAGGAAGCAGCCATGTGATCAAGACAGGATTACCTCCACTACCATGGAGGGACCACATGAGCAAGTGGAACACGTCAATTCCACTCAAGAATATTGATGAAGTCCGGATTTCAAATCCGAAAACTTTGCCTATATAAACAAGCATAAGGAAACAGAGGAAAGCAAGTCTTAACCACTATTTTCTTACAAAAACGAGAGAGTCTGTAAACAGTCTAAGTCTTTTATTTTTGTCTTCAAATTTCGAGTGTTCAATTCCAGTATTATTGTAATAGGTTTGCGAGTGTATGTACAAAAGAGTCATAGCTACCATGAGTAGCTAAACAGGTTACTCCTCTCAAAAGGGAGATATGAGTGTATTGTAATAACTAAGTTTCCACATAAATAAATAAGATCTTTGCTTTCGCCTGAGTACGTTAATGTCAAGCTTTTAAATATTCCGTTCTAGTTGCCTCTTACACCCGGAGTAGGAAACGAACCAGGGTTGTGCTGGTTACCGTTGAAGGAGCTGTTGCAGAACCATCGGTTGCGATCGAGTGGTTGAGGGCGAGGAGTCTTCGTAAAACCTGGCAGAATACCCGACGGTGATACGGTCAAAAGGAGGTATCTTTACGGTTATGTTTTAATTGTTTGTACGGAAGCATGCTGGGCCTGATATGGTCGTAATGGACTATTCCCAGATTGGGGTCCCGATAATGAAAATTTAGATTACTTATGGGGTCAAATTCTAATTCTGAAGAGTTATTTATTCAATTTCTAAATTATTAAAGCATGATGGTGACTTTGAGGTGGGACCTTGACCAATTAAGACCACATGGTCCATAGTTCTCACTATGAACCAGGTCTATGTAAGTTTGATCCCTCAAAAACATAGTGGACTTATATTTACTAATTCCTTTTTAATAGACTAATGTAGAAATTTTAAAAGAAAAGCAATTGGGTTATTTATACTACGAGCAGTGCATGTATCTTTTTTAGTAGACTACATGATTAAGATAATTAAGTTGTTATGTAGTCTTCTTTATGAACTACACCAATTCATATAATTTCATGATTATGGAACCAATGTCTTTTGTAGTTTCTTATGTTTAAAGCAATGCATCCACGAAAGCTTGGATTAATATTAGACACTTACTATTAGATGATAATATTAGTTTAGTATTATTTTGTTGTATTATTAGATAGATTGTATTTGGTCTTCTACTTTATTACCCTTGTAATTTACTATAAGTACTCATGGTGATTAATGAAATAATTATTCACTTCAAATA
This sequence comes from Linaria vulgaris, assembly GCA_948329865.1. NCBI lineage: Eukaryota > Viridiplantae > Streptophyta > Magnoliopsida > Lamiales > Plantaginaceae > Linaria > Linaria vulgaris. The sequence continues at coordinate 7,510,543 of OX415251.1, forward strand.
TTTCTCTTATATGGTATCAAGAGACATAATTCTCTCACGAGATTCTCTTCGATCCTAACATAATGTCTCGATCGGGCTCACCTACCCGCTCCACCATCGAGGGCGCCAACGGCGCTACCTCCGGCCTCGCCGCCTCGGCTGACACATCGCCGCCACCCGTTCCGCCCTTTCACGGGCCCTCTTTCGGTGGTGTTGGGTTGATCCCTATCAATTCCAACCAAATCCCCATCCGTTTCACTGTCACCAACTACCCTTCATGGCGTTGTCAAATCCCTCATCTTCTCTACGGTTATGGGCTGTTTGGATTTGTGGATCGTTCTCACCCTTGTCCACTGTTGGGTGAGACACCGGAGTCACGTGCGTCATACTCCTTGTGGACGCGTCAAGACTCCTTGCTTTTCACGGCCTTGGTTGGCTCTGTCTCTGTGGAAATCTCCACGTTAGTTGCTTCCGCTGAATCATCTGCACGGGTGTGGGAAGATTTGGAACGTGTCTACGCGAGTCGTTCTCGCTCCCATGTTATGAAACTGAAGGATGACCTGAACAACATGAAGTTGGGTGATCGTTCAGTCTCTGAGTTCCTTCAGTCCATCAAGTCCAAATCCGATGAACTTGCTGCCATTGATGGCCCCGTTAAGGATGATGACATCACTCTTTATGTCCTTAATAGCCTCGGCTCGCTCTACCGCGACATTGCTGGTCTGATCCGTGCTCGTGAGCACCCCATTCAGTTTGCTGAGTTGCATGATCTCGTTGTTAGTCAAGAATCGTACCTTTGTAGCATTGATGTTGAGCACTCATCCGCTGTTGTCACAACAAACCCTACCGTCACTCAGCCCTATCAACCATTGTCCAATCCTTGGAATAGGGGGCGCAATCCGAATTCGAATGGTCAACCGAATCGCGGTCGTGCTCGTCCGCCTCAGGGTTATGCACCTTCGGCCCATTCTCCGACTTCGGATCCATATCAGCCGCCACACACACGAAACCCGATTGTGTCTCAATTATGTGGTATCAACGGTCATGGGGCACGGACGTGTCGTCGTTACCCCATGCCTAGTGCTAATTTTGCTGCGTCTTCCCCTTCCTCAGATCCGTCGCGCACTGAGTGGCTTGGTGATTCCGGTGCGTCTCGCCACCTCACCTCTGACCTCAACAATCGTGCTCTTCACTCTGAGTATGATGGTCCTGAGGAGGTTTCCACTGCTGGTGGTATAAGTTTACCTATCACTCACAGGGGTTCCTATAAAGTTACTCTTCATGATCGTTCTTTTACCCTTGACAATATATTGTGTGTTCCGTCTTCTCGGAGGAATCTTTTATCTGTGCATCATTTTACTAAGGCTAATGATGTATCTATTGAGTTTTTCTCTTTTCACTTTGTTGTCAAGGATTGTCGTACGAGGAGTAAACTGTTTTGTGGGGCGTGTGTGAATGGCGTGTATCGTGTGCCGTTACCCTCTCTTGGACGTGATTCGGTCTCGACTTTGGTTGGAAAATGTACGAGTGTTCGTTGGTGGCATGACAGGCTTGGTCATCCTCCCGGGAAAGTTGGCTCATTTCTTAGTAGAAAGTTTAGCTTACCTATTGTGTCGTCCGCTGCACCGGACTCTAGTTTTTGTTCTTCATGTTTGTCTAACAAAAGTCAAAATCTAGTTTTTCGTGATACGTCACTTGTGTCGAACGATGTGTTGCACTTTGTATATGGTGATGTTTGGCGTCCCTCTCCCACTATGTCAAAATATGGTTGTCATTTTTACTTGTTATTAGTAGATCATTTTACCAAATTTTGTTGGCTTTTTCCTCTAGTTGCTAAGTCTGATGTACTACGTACTTTTATTCAATGTAAAGGTCTAGTGGAAAAGTAATTTGGTTGTTATATTAAGAACTTCTAGTCCGATGCCGAAAAACAAAAATTAAGTATCTCTAAACGTGTTTTTTTGGCAAAATTCAATAATTCATCCAGATTTAATCCTACTTACACTAAATTACACATCGACTTTTTGTAGTATGCTTCTCAAATTTTAAAGCCTCCTTACAACAATTCTCCAATTGAAGAGATATGAAGTTGAAGAAAAAGAGTGACATCATTTCACATCCAGTAAATCATGATGACCACTTTTTGTTTAAGTGTCAAATTCAACTTCCAAACACAACAAGGGCAAACGAAAGCTAAAAACAATAATTTTGAGAAGAGTAATATAGTAATTTTGAGAAGACTAATATAGTAATAGAGTTTTACTTCAGCCAAAAGTAAAGGAGATTTCACCAAGAAGGTGAAGAAATCGCCTAAATCTCGCAGTGGAAAGTCTACTCATGCACATCATTCAAGATTCATCTAAGATGAAATAACAGCCTATTCCGAAAATTGAAAAGTACTATACAATGTACCAACCACATCGTTCTCCTCATCTTCGTAACTTTGTGTCCTGAAATCTTGTGCCTGCAACACAAACTTGACTGCATAAGTATATCAACCAACACAAGAAACCACATCTATGGTAATTAATCTACTATTTCTCAGTATATAAGTCGAGTTAGCATAACATAAGAGTTCCTGAAACTTTCTCATGCCATAGTTTTAATCACACTTCCACTAAATTGTGCTTTATTCCCTCGACTATTTGTAATATGCTTCTCAAAGTTTAAAGCCTGATTACAACAATTAATTGTATCACCAATTGAAGAGATCAAAACGAAGTTGAAGAAAAAGAGTGACAACATTTGACATCCCATTAAATCATGTGAAATCTTTTTGTTTAAGCGTCAAATCTCAACTCACAATAACAGCAAACGAAAGCTGAGTTTTACTAAAAGTTCATGAGATGAAGAAATCGACTGTCGCATTAAATCATGTGAAAGCTTTTTGTTTAAGCGTCAAATCTCAACTCACAATAACAACACACGAAAGCTCAGTTTTACTAAAAGTACAGGAGATGAAGAAATCGACTAAATCTTCATAGTGGACGATAAAAAGAAGTTTATCCTTGCAAATCATTCAAGATTCATCTAAGATGAAAGAAGCGCCTATTTCGAGAATTCAAACAATGTACCAACCACACCTTCGTACCTCGTGTCCTGAAATATTGTGAGTGCAACACAAATTTAATTGCATGAGTATATCAACCAACACAGAAAACCACATCAATGGTAATTAATCTACTATTTCTCAGTATAAGTGGAGATATCCAACAAACCTTGGCAGGTGAAGTAAGCATAACATAAGAGTTACCGAAACATCCCCATGTCATAGTTTTTTTAGCGCCAAAAACAAAGATTCAAAATTATTATAAGAAACACAGAGTCGGTAAATTGAATGGGATAGGTAACGTTTGTATAATTAATGGCCACAACTATAATAAAATATTCTTAGTACAAATCCTTATCCAGCAGGAGAATTAAGCATAACATAAGAGCTACTGGAATTAGAAATAAAGAACAGGAGGAAGACAATATACTCACATAATGGTTGCTGCTAGGGGATTGCAGATCTTGATGATCTCACACAAGGGAAGCATCTGAGCCACGATAGTCGAGCCTGGCTCCGCTGCTCAACCGGCTCTCCTTGTTGTCCTGCAACACCTTGACGCGAATCAGATTGAGCATTCGGAACTCTGTTTCCCCTTCTTTGCCTCAGTTCTCTTCCCTGTAGGTTGGTTTCCAGGTATTCCATAAGCTCCGTCATTATGGCTAGGTGGTTGGTGACACCTAGAAGATTTTGATTCATAGTTTCGAACTGGGCGTTTACGCCAACAAGTAACTCATTAAAGTCGTTATAGGACCAGCTGGTGCGTGCAAATTGGGATTAGGAACTTCATGGAAGGGGTTTGTTAGATGGATATGGGGGTCAGGGTTGACGGGGTTTGTTGGATGGATAGGCGGGTCAGGATTGAAGGGGTTTGTTGGATGGATATGAGGGTCAGGGTTGACGGAGTTTGTTGGATGGATAGGCGGGTCAGGGTTGAAGGGGTTTGTTGGATGGATATGAGGGTCAGGGTTGAAGGGGTTTGTTGGATGGATTGGGGGGTTAGGAACACCAAGTGGCGGGTTGAAGGGGTTTGGCTGATGGAAGGGGGGGGGGGGGGGGGTCCGGAACTGATAGAAAATAGAAGATTTATATATGATAGAGGTTTTGTAGGATAGTGAAGATTTGTATTTGTGTTTATGTGGATAGCGGATGAGAAGGTTTATTTGATGTAGTGGGGAATATGAAGTATTTAGAGTGTTTAGAATATGGAGTACTTATCTCCAAAATCTTTAGAGTGTATTGCTCAAATGTTTTTTGGATTGGTTTACAAGATCACCCCAAGGGGTTTATTTATAGGTGTGGGAGGAGGTATCTAGAACTCTCCCATTACATTATTTTAGATTAGTATTTGCTAGATTTTTCTAGATAGATTTCTAGAATATTACTATGAATATTCTTTAACTAGTGTAGTATGGACTACTCTAGATTCATCCATATTATTATTACAATCATATAGATATATTTAGAATACTATAGATTATTCTAGAAATGCTTCATAGTTTAATACTCCCCCTTGAAGCATTTCTCGGATACTCCAAGCATACTCCTTAGCACTTGAAATCGATCTCTTGAAAGTGCCTTCGTAAAGATATCGGCTTGTTGTTCTTTCGTGGGGCAATACTTCATCTCAATATCTCCACTTGCTTGGACTTCTCTTATGAAGTGGTACTTGATAGCAATGTGTCGTTCGATTGTGTTGAATTGGATTCTTGGCCATAGCTATAGCTGATTTACTATCAGAGTAGATCTCTGTAGGCCTGTTTTGTGGCTGTCCCATGTCTTCAAGTATTCTTCTTAGCCATATAGCTTGACAAGCTGCCTGCATATTACTCTTGTCAAGAAGATCAAAATTGAGTTAAGGCAACTCCAGCTTAACTCTCAAAGTTGTTGTGTCAATCCATGATCCGACAATTTCAATTGGCGTCAGAGCCAAACACCGACTACACTGGTGGTTTGGAGGTGATACAACACAATGGACAGTGTCAATCCTAATACCAACATGATTCCAGTTTTGGATGGCTCCAATTATGCATACTGGAAGATCAGGATGCAATCTCACATTAAAGCCATTGATATTCGAGCTTGGCAATCTGTGATCAATGGATACTCTCTTCCAACATTACCAAGAGATGGTGAAGGTGATCTAGTTCCCAAACCTGAAGCAGACTGGACACCAGCAGAGGTAAGTCTCTATAACTCTAATGAAAAAGCTCTTAATGCTATTTTTAGTCGGGTTAATCATCACATGTTCAAGTTAATCCAGAATTGTACAAAAGCTAAACATGCTTGGGATATTCTTGAATTACATTGTGAAGGAGATTCTGCTGTTAAAGATTCTAAACATAGACAACTGCTTCAGCAATTTGAAAAACTTGAGATGGGTGAAGATGAAAGTGTTGATAGTTATTTTGAGAAAATTCTTGATATTGCTAACCAGTGTGAAAATCTAGGTTTTTCTTTGACTAATCAAGAGATGGTTTATAAAGCAATGAGAACACTGTCATCTAAATTTGCTCTAAAAAAAATTGCAATGAGTGAATCTAGGAACCTTGCCAATCTACAGTTTCAAGTCTTGATGAATACTCTTAGAGAATTTGAGATGGAGCTTGCCTCACAACCTAGCAAACATAGGGCTGTTGCTTTAAGAGGATCAAGTCTTGATAATGAAAGTGATGAGGATAATGAATTAATTTCTGCAAACTATGGTAAGATTACTAAGAAATTCAACAGGTTGAACTTTAAAGACAAATCTAAAGAAAAGAATCTTAGTAATAATGCCCTTGGTTACAAGAAATTACCTCCTAAGTTTGTGAAGTACATGGCATCAAAACCTACTCCTTTAGAAGCTGATAAATTGAAAGATGTTCAATGTTTTGAATGTAAATGATATGGTCATATGGCTAATGAATGTGCTAACACTCTTAGAAAAAGAGGAAATTCTCATTGGGTTTGTGTAGATGATTTCAATGAAGATGACTTTAGTTTTGGTGAAGCTGAAGAACAATCAGAAGAGGCACACAATGCTGCGCTAGTCACTCAGATTGACTGGACACCAGAAGACTCCCTGAACTGCTTCGGATCTCAATGTTACCCCAACATTCAGGATCCAACATCAGAACATGAGACCTTCTTTGCAGATTGGAATGAATTTGATACTGATTCTGAACCTTATCTTGCGTCCTACTTTGATGAAGCTAACTTTGATTGTTTTCATGGCTCAGTTGATCTAGATGAAGAATACTTCTTTGAAGGTGAAATGTCCCAGGAGGAAATCATTGAAGACCTGAAGTCTATCTACCACAAACTGCTGCTTGAGAATCACAAACTCATCAAGAGCAACAAAAGTTTGAAGGAAGAGATTGGATGCATGAAGGAGATGCTGAAACTCTATGAGAAAGACTTTGACAGAACTGAGACTGAGCTGAAAGAGGTAAAGGTAAAGTTAAATAAATCTGAACAGACCATTATCAAATAGAATATCTCTACAATTAAGCTTGATGAGATGCTGAGTATGTGTAATCAAGGTAAAAGTGGTTTGGGCTATGATGAGAAACCTCCCTCTAAAGATGTTAATTCTGCCTATTTAAAAGCTGGTTTTATCAAGGAAAGTAGTGGTGTAAGTTGTGATATTCCTGTCAACACTGTGAAGAAAACTAGACTCTAGGAGTTTCGTACGAATAAGAGAAAGAGAGAGAGAGAGAAAAGCCACATTAACCATAAACAAGAACAAGCTGCAATACGTGGTCAATTAGACCGCATTAAAACCTCCTACTGCCGTGACATAACGTATTGTACTAATCATTTGATAAATCTGTTCTGACTAATACACATGAATTAGCCACCATAGAAAAACAGGACAAGTAGCTCAAATCCTACTTCATCACAATCAGCAATAGCTCCTAATTGTTACACACCGAGTACTATATATGAATTACAAACAACATATGGTATCTTGGTAGCAAATCAAACACGGTTTAGGCCATCAATGCTGCGTGGAATTCTCCCCTGCTTTTCGAGTGCTCCACCATTTCCCAAAACAGAAGATAAAGGTTCCGATGAACTGAAGCCCCATGTAAATTCCTTCGATGTACTTGAATACATCTCCGAATATATATAGTGATTCACGAGCATAGTAATAGGCAAGGACAGTCCCGTCGCAGCGGCAACCAATGCAGGCCCCTCATTCATTAGAATCCAAATAATGCACCCAAATAAAATTTGGGTCATTAATGGCAAACTTGTCACGATTAATGGCAAATTTGCACCCAAGTGTGTTTCCCTTTGACGAACTTTTTTGCTTCTACTTTAAACAGCTGTAACAAATGATAATAGTATTACTTCTAATTTTTTAACAAAAGTAAATAATTTCAAAAATAGGGTTTTTCTTACCCCTATAGTCTCTGGTGCCAAGAAGAACGAAGAAGGCTACCGTGGCGGACATTGTCGACGCCACGGTTACAAATTCCATTGCGAGCACGTAAACAAATTCCATTGCGAGCACGTAAACAAGGTCATTTTGAACTTCCATGAGTTCGCATCCATAAGCCAGCACCGACATTATTACATCCGATACAATCGCTCCACCACAAGTGCACAAAATCGCCTCGGCGGTGACATTTTGTTGGTTTCCGGTCTTATGCGCCACCAGCGGAAATCCCGCACCACTTATGATAGCAATTCCGATCCACATCATCGCCGTTGGGGGGTGCACCGGTTGTAGGAGCCGAGCGGCGACGACAGCAATTGGCACCCGGTATCCGTTGATGAAGTCAGAGACTGTGAAATTCAGGTGACGCGCTCCGTAGTTTTCCATGAACGTTGCGGCTGCCGTCGCGCCTCCGATAGCAACTGCGAAACCAGCGAATAGTCGAGGATTATGCTTGAGAACCAGGAGCGGTGCGTTAGGGTTGTGGTATCGCCGCCACGCCGCGGCAGCAGAGAGTGCGACGACGGTAGCAGGGGATCCACCCCCGTTGAGAAAAGAGACGATTGGAACCGAATCGCCGCCGTCGGTGTAGTACTGTCGGGCGGCGATTGGCGTAGCAACGCTCAGAAACAACACAACAACGAAGCAAATTTTGGACCAGATCGCCATTTTCACACTCATTGTGTGTTAACTGTGTAACCGCTTGTGTGTGTGTGAGCAGGGGCGGAGCCACCCTGAGGGCTAGGGTGGGCTCCAGCCCGGGGTCAATTTTGGCCCAATGTAATAGGTACTTACAAAAAAGAAAAAAGAAAAAAGAAAAAAAACCACGACGATATCAACCTCACTCTAAAACATAGGGGATCTCAGAAGAGAAAATTTTAGTGAACGAGAGACTAAAATACCGTTGAAAGCTATGCAAGTGAGTTGAAAAGTATTCTTGATGTCTGAAAAAAGTGAAAGTCATATAGTATATATACAAGGAATTGAGCTCAATGAATGAACCCGATCAACCTAATTTAACGGTCTTAAAGCTAAAGAAATAAACTGCACTCTTCTTACAATAAAATGAGTTGGCCAATCCTAACCACGTTCTAGAGAAGTCTAACATTATTATATATAAGAAATAATATAGAGTTGGTCTATTTACATGATAGAGCCTAAGTGTCAAAAACAAATCGGAGCGGCCGTAGAACTCTTGTTGTTGGATTGTTCTGCCAAAGTGCAAGGTTCCTTGTGCATACAATGCACACATAATTTTGTTTACTTGCGTGTCTGGTGCGCACTCCTGCCAAAGATTAACCCCTCAACGCTTTTACGGTCTGCTCGACAAGGATCTGACAAATGGTGGTCATGGTGCAGCGATAATGCGCTACATTGCATTTCATAGGTCATCGGTTCGAAACTTTGTAGCACAAATTATTTGTTTTGTTAGATTTTTTCCTCAAGGAGCCCAAGTAACTAACAAAATTAATATCTCCAAATGATCTCAATCCATCAATAAATGTAAAAAGGAAAGCTCATCTTTAAATTCTTTTACAATTGAAAAAACACCAATCTTTCTCTCAAACCTTCAACATCAAATCTAGAAATATTTAGCATATTTTACTAAATTATATTATCATATACAAAGAGTATAATATATTTTATTATTTAATTTTAATTTTTAGTTGATGATAGTCTTGTGCATTCAAGACAAACTTATTATTTTGTTGGGGTTTTAAAGTAAAATTATTAAATCTCTTTCTATATTTCTATTAAAGTTTTCTTCTAGTTCTATAGATAAGCAAAATTTTCAATTAAAAGAGAAGCATGTATATTCCTTATAGCTCATTTACAAGTGTTTTTATTTATTTATTTAAGTTAATTGTAGCCCGGGGATCAAAAAGATCCTGGCTCCGCCCATGTGTCTGAGTGACGGTGAGTGTATGATACGGGCCTAATTAATATAATTATTTGTATTATATATATATATATATATATATATATATATCTTCTATCTATCTATCTATCTATCTATCTATCTATCTATCTATCTATCTATCTATCTAACTATAATATAAGAATCGAAAAAAAGATTCCCTGTCTACTTTTGCTTTCCAGTTTTGTCCCTATAGGTTCAACTAATTACTATATTATGTTTTGTTTTACAGTAATAAGTACTTTGATGCCCCGCATATTAATCGATTGGGACCCGCAAAATAGAAATTTCTCCAATTTTGCCCCTGTTAGTTCAATTAATTACTGTATTATGTTTTGTTTTATCTATCTATCTACTATAATATAAGAATCGAAAAAAGATTCACTGTCCACTTTTGCTTTCCAGTTTTGTCCCTATCCCCGAATCGAAAAAAAGATTCCCTGTCCACTTTTGCTTTCCAGTTTTGTCCCTATCCCCGCATATTAATCGATTGGGACCCTCAAAATATAAATTTTCTACTATAATATAAGAATCGAAAATCCACTTTTGCTTTCCAGTTTTGTCCCTATAGGTTCAACTAATTACTATATTATGCTTTGTTTTACAGTAATAAGTACTTTGAGGCCCCGCATATTAATCGATTGGGACTAGTAGATATAAGAATCGAAAAAAAGATTCCCTGTCTACTTTTGCTTTCCAGTTTTGTCCCTATAGGTTCAACTAATTACTATATTATGTTTTGTTTTACAGTAATAAGTACTTTGAGGCCCCGTGTATTAATCGATTGGGACCCACAAAATAGAAATTTCTTACCAACTAATGGCGTTGGGGTCCTCCGTAAATTGTAAAATGGTCCTTTTATTTTTTAGTTCTTTTAATCTGGCCTCTAAAGTTTCACATTTCGCACTTACGGGCCAGCTGTGAATTGTCGAATGGTCATTTTAAATTTTATTTCTTTCAAATTTACCCCAAAAGTTTTATGTTATTTATTTATGGGTCCTACTGTTAATTGTTAAACAGCCCTCTTATCTATCTATCTACTATCTACTATAATATAAGAATCGAAAAAAAGATTCCATGTCCACTTTTGCTTTCCAGTTTTGTCCCTATAGGTTCAACTAATTACTATATTATGTTTTGTTTTACAATAATAAGTACTTTGAGGCCCCGCATATTAATCGATTGGGACCCACAAAATAGAAATTTATTACCAACTAATAGCGTTGGGGTCCTCCGTAAATTGCAAAATGGTCCTTTTATTTTTTAGTTCTTTTAATCTGGCCTCTAAAGTTTCACGTTTCGCACTTACGTGCCAGCTGTGAATTGTCGAATGGTCCTTTTAAATTTTATTTCTTTCAAATTTACCCCAAAAGTTTTATGTTATTTATTTATGGGCTCTACTGTTAATTGTTAAACGGTCCTCTTATTTTTAAATTCTTTCAATTTTGTCCCAAATGTTTTATGTTATTTATTTATGGGCCCTACTGTAAATTGTTAAACGATCCTCTTATTCTTAAATTCTTTCAGTTTTGCCCTAAAAGTTTAGCAACTATAGTCTTTTTGGTTTTGCAACAGTAAATAACTTATGTGTCTGCGTGTATTAGATAATTAGGATCCGCTTAATATAAAACTAATTAGGGTGTCCGTTGTAAATTTTGGGATAGTCCTTTTAATATTTAATTCTTTCAGTTTTACCTCGTAAGTTTTACGTTACGTACTTATGGGGCCCGCTTGTTAAACGCCGACACATATATGCCTTGATAAGACACATTGAAGATCTCGATTTAGGGCATACTGAGCTACGGCTAGAGTTCCTGCGAGATCAAAGTAGACATGATGAAGGTCGTACGGTACGACATGAAGCTCAGAGACCAAAGTGATGATTTACTTCTCGACCGAAGCGAATGGAGGCAGGGAATTCATGGACATGACTCGACGTGATACTTTCATGATTAATATAGCCTACCGCGATTTATTGGGGTTGCAAGCTTGGTTCATGATAATATTAATCGGTACCATACTTATACATTATAAAACCGATACTCAAACTGGTTATCATTCAAATTAGACTAACACTTTTAAAAATGACAATTAAATCTCCGAATACAATAAAATGCACCCGCTATATAATAAGAATGGAAACAAATTTGGTCGTCCATCTTTCGTTGTTCTAAAATTCGACTAATTACTACATGTTTGTTTTGCAATAATAAATAAGTTGTGGGCCTATGCGTATTAAGTGATTGAGACCCGCATATCATATCTTATCTTATACTATATAGTAATAATGGAATTTTTTTATCGTCCATGTTTCGTTGTTCCAATTTTGCTATTCTAAGTTCAATTAATTACTACATTATGCTTTGTTTTGCGATAATAAATAACTTGTGGGTCCGCGGGTATTAATTGATTGGGACCCGTATAATATAAAATTGATTCACATTTAATAGCGTGGGGGTCTGTGGTAAATTGTAGAACAATCTTTTTTGTTTTTAATTCTTATGATCTTGTATCAAAAATTTTACATTGCGCACCCGCTATAAACTGTCGGGTGGTCCTTTTAGTTTTTGAATTCTATCAAATTTGAACCAAAAATTTTATGTTACTTAATTATGGGCCTCAGTGTAAATTGTTGTACGGTCCTTTTGTTTTAAAATTCTTTCAGTTTTGCCCCAAAATTTTAGCCATATTTTTTTTAAAAAAGTAATAAATAACTTGTGTGCCCGTGCGTATTAAACAGTTGGGCTTTGCTTAATATAAAATTGATTAACGTTTAATAATGTGGTGGTCCATTGTAAAATTTGGAACATTACTTTTAATTTCTAATTCTTTCAGTTTTCCTTCAAATGTTTTACGTTATGCATTTATGGGGCCACATTGTTGACCGCGGACCCATAGATGCTCCGGTAAAATGCGTTAAATATCTCGACTTAGGGTGTACCACTATAGCTCGTAGGAGACGAAGAAGAAATGGATGGCGGCATGAAGCTCATAGAGGTAAGTGAATATTTACTTCTCTGTCGAAACAAATGGAGGCAAAGGATTCATGCACACCACTCGACTTTATTTTTTCGTGGTTAATATAGCGTACACCAATTTATTGAGATTGTAGTCTTGGTTCATGATAACATTAACCGATACTATATTTATACATTGTAAAAGTAAATTCCAAAGTTATATTAAATTTTGTTTAATATATACTCAAATTAGCTATCGTTAAAATTAAAACACTTTAAAGAAATGATATTTAAAATGTCAAATACAATAAAATGCGCCCGTGCGGAGCACGGGCCAAGTAACCTAGTATATATATTATATTATATTAATGTTGTGACCCGACTTAGATCCGAATTAGGTTGGACCCTCCAATATTTCTAAAGTATAAAAGGACTTTTGTAATATTTTCTTAATTAATTCATTCATTCAATTTTTCACTCAAACCCTAATCTAGTCTCTCTTTTCTCGACGATTCTGTCACCGTCACCACGCCGCCTCTCTCTTTCTACAAACACCACTAAATCTAGCCGTTATCAGACAGTGAATGTAACTGTCGCAGTCGAATGGGAGGTGGGGGGTAAATTAGTCAAGTTAATATTATTAAAGAAATTGGAAAATAGATAAGATTTGAAGGGCGGGGTTAAATTAGTCAAGTTAATATTATTAAAAAAAATTAGAAAATAGATAAATTAGAAATTAGAAAGGTAACATGCAACGAGTTCATTATGTATCTAAATTTTATTAGGCCTTATCTTTTCTATTTTGCAACGTTGATATGGTTTTGTTTTTGTAGGAGCACGTTCTTGAATTTTGTGGAGTTCTCAGAAGACGATGAGTTCTTCCTACTGTCAGAACTTCGTGACTACATGGAACGCTCTATATGGTTCTCAGCACAGATGATGGATGGCATCTATGAAGAACTTGCAGGGGTGCTCACACTGTACATAAGGAGGACAATTACTGGGGACATGATCAGGGACCACGTCCAGATTATCAAGACTCGGTTCTTACTCTTCAACCGATTTTTGAAGTGTCCGAGGGTGAAGTTCGACGAGGCAACATGCCAAGTGGAGGTGGATCATGTTCTATTCTCGTGAAAAATATGAGTTTAAATTCTCATATGTACATGATTCGTTCTTTTATCATTAAATGGTTATAACAAAGTTTTCCATCCATTGTAGTCAATCTCCATCGACAGAGGTTTGGAGAGAGGTCGTTCCCCAACTATGGCCTGATGTATTATTGCTTCTATGTCAAGGAACTTCCGATCCTTGAGATTAGGGTGCTGTCATTAATGGATATTTTGCAATCTGAGTACTGAGAGTTTTGAACAAATTTTTGGTAGTTTTATGATGGTTTGTGGTTTTGGGGAGATGCTCTCCATGAACATTTTTGAGGGGTATATCCCTTATACTTATTTTGTGTTGCTGGGTTTATTTCTACTCTGTTGATGAATGATGGATGCTTGTTTAATTTTTTATGTATTTATGTATGTTATGCTAATCTGTTGTGGGTTTTTTGATTATCGGTTTTCTTCATATTGAACACTGACCATACAATTTAATCATGATGTAACATAATCTAACCACATTGAGGAGTAGATGTTGTTGGCATTTTTGCTTTATTGGATGCAGGTACATGAGAAGGGAGAACTAAAGATGAAGAGGTCAACCACCAAAACCAAATTGAAAGAATGGTGATACAGAACATGAAGATTCTATATAGAAGTAGTTTCATGCCTTCTCTGAGATAGGATGACAAATTGTAATAGATTCGACATAACTTCTCTTGTGTGAGAGAAATAGTTCAACCATGTCGTTCCTGAAACGTGGCTAAACAACTCGTGGAGGTGACCATAATGCTTTTTCCATACAATTAACTTGGACTTGATGTGTAGAAATGCCTTGATAACAATATTAGGCAGTAGCAACCTCATCCTAGTTTCAAGAGCTTGAAGATATCCGGATCGAATGTGATTGACAGCGTGACCTTGTTCGTTGAATTGTTCTCTCAATGCCCATATGAGTGCCTCCTCCTCCTGCCTAGTCCATGCATGGCGTGCAATTGCTATCTCAAGATTAAAGTGGATGTCATCAACAAGCCAAGTTTATAGACTAATGTACTCTGGTAAGTTATGTTAAAACTAATTTTCAACTCAACTTGAGTTGACACCAATAATCAACATGCATGTAAACATATATAAGAACAAACCAAATGTAATGCAACTACTCAATGGCCAATGTGAATAGAGTAACCTGATTTGACACCCATTAACATTATAATTACAATGTTTATAATGTTTGCAATCAGGAAGAGTACCAATTAATTGAACGCCAAAATGTGAATTTTTAAAAACTTACAAAGTAAAACCATGAACTACAATGTGCGGAATTAAGATTCGCATTAGAGTACAATAACACATAACAAGATTAGTAATTTTGTGGAGGAAGTATACCTAAGTAGGTAAACACGAAGAACAACTTAATTTTTGGGAAATTAATCACGCTTTTAGATAATTTGTATCAATGAAAGCAACAAATATAAACAAATTAAGGCATCAGGAATAACAGATTACATGGATCTAACAAGATTTAGAAGAAATGGGTAGCAATAATAAAGTAATTGGGGAATCGGGGTTACAAAATTAGGGCTCGAGCTTCTTACCTTTTACCAGATCGTGCCCAATTTGTTTGTCAACTGATTTTATGAAGTTGTTGTGAATTCAGACAAAGAAACAACACTTTCATAAATTTTCAATGTGTTTGTTACAAGTAAGGACAATGTAGTCTTTTCGCGTGTGACAATTTAATAACCGAAGTCATCTTATATAATCGCTTGGGGGAGGGGGGTAGCAATTACTATCTGAGTTATTGAGGTGAAGAGTTGTGTGCCGCTTGACTTTTTGGTCAAAGCCCAGCTCTTCACTCTCACGAACCAAACCACACATTAAGTCAGATAAGACTCCTTATTTCACCTAATGTGCGGAATCAAACATCCCCTTAATAATATAGATAAAGCTATTCTCTCTCGATAAAGATAAGTTTGCCACGTTTTCTTTTATGATTTTTCTTATTTCTCATGCTAATTTATGAACTGACTGGTTTGTTGTTGTTATGCAGTAACAAAGAAGTTTTAAATTCATGATATAATGTTATTATTAATACTTAAGGTATGCAATTTCGTTATATTTTTTGCTTTATGTTATTTGCCACATTTTGCATTATGCTTTTTCATATTTGCCATGCTAAGTCAATTCATGGTTTGATGTTGTTGTGCAGTGACAAATTATAGGCTTTACATTCACGATACAATATTAATACTTAAGGTACATTTCCGATATAACTATTTCCTTTATTATCATTAGTTAATAATTCACATTTTTTTCTAAAAGATTTAGTTTTCTTTTGTTTTTCTTTTTTATTTCCTTAATTGATCTCATTGTCCAGTTTGATAATTTGAAATATTTTAGGACAAAATATGTTAGGATCAATGATCCTAACGTATTTTGTTCTACTTCGAGTGAGAAAGAACTCCTAAAAATGGAGATGAGAAATTTATAATTTAACTAAAACTATTTAATTTCTTTTTTTCTTCTTCCAAATAAAGTTTAAGAACCTTACATATATAGCAAATAAAAATAACTTGTAAGACCACTAAGCACTAACACCACTAGTCCACTACTCTACTAGCTTAATAACCAACTAAAAATTAAATAATACTAATTTAATTACATATATTAATAATAAAAAGAAACTTAATAATTGTCTTGAGTTGGACCCGTAACAAAATACCTAATCAATTAATCTTATCTCTTCAATTTATTTGATTGCATGTTTCTCTCCCTTTATAATTATAAAATAGATTTTACCATTGTATTAGTATTATAATATAGATTGCGCTCAAAACAAACAATTACCAATAGGTTTTAATAATGGGGAATATATTTCTTTTCTAATTCGGTTTTCAAACACGAGCACCAATCACCATCACCTTCTTTCTCTCTTATAATAGGGAATATATTCTTTTCTAATTTTTATGTTTCCAGGATTCTTTTAATTCGGTTTTCAAACAAGAGCACCAATCCCTTTTGTTTATATCTTCTACTATTATTTACATTTAATTTTCTATCGTGTGACAGATTAACAGTGAAATATGGTTGTTTCAGCGGGATCAAGCATGAGATGGCATTATTGAAAATATTTATCGAGCGCGATGATTTGAGACCTCTAATCACTATACCCATAACAGAGGAATGTACCAAATTAATTACGTATTAACCCATTATAAAAACTAATTATGTATTAACTATATATTATACATGTAAACCAATGTTTGAAAAGAAATCGCATTTCTATTGAGTTTTGCAGCATGAGAACTAAATTAATTCTTTCATGTGAATTAATTTCTTATGTGTATGTCTTTTTCAAGTTATTTGCTCCTATAAGTGTTTGGTTGATGATTTTTAAGTGCTAATCATCTTAAAGTAGGAAGAAATTTGGTTCAGTTTCAAGGAGGTGATTGGAACATTGACTTTAATATGATTTTACTCATTATTATCATCCATTTTTTTTCCAGGTTTTGATTCAACTAAGATTTTTAACGTTATTTTTTTTTTCTATCTAATCTTTCATGGTTTAGAGTTTTTTCTACAAGGAGAGAGAGTAAATGAAAATGGTAGTTTCATATATTTCACGATTGACATAATCAATTGCCCCTATAGTTGAGGTGTAACACTACAAATTTTGAGAAATTTCTTATCTTCCCAAAAAACTTTAACACTCGAATTGATACAAATGATTCTAATTAATAAATCACCCTTTTGTTCAATATGTAGTAATGTAATGAAATTGTTATTGAAAAAAGAAGGGCATTTTATAATTTCTGCCCGATAACTTTTCCCAAATTCAAGTTTTGCCCTTTTTTTAAACGGGCTCGAAAAATGCCCTGTAACTTTTTTTTTTTAATTAATTTATGCCCGACGGGCTCAAAACCAAGCCCAACCAATTTTTTTTTATTTTTAATTAATAACTATATTTAATTTTAATTATATTTTGATCTAAATCATAAAGAAATTGTATAAAATCAAGTTTATTAAAAAAAATTGTCTTAAAATGTTTACTAAATTTATATTACTAGTAAAAACTAAAAATAAATTATATATATACTAGTAAATTAAAAATAAATTATATATTGATCTAAATCATAAAAAATGTATATATTCAAGTTTATTAAAAAAGTTTATCTTAAAAAGTTTAATAAATATACGAACTATACCCATCGTTTAGCCTTTTTTACGAAACTATACCCAACTTTTGAACTTTGGCAATACTATACCCAACCTTTGAAAACTGTAACTATACTATACCTATACTAAATTTCCGGTCAAAAAACGTCATTTCCAGACAAAGTGACATCATGTCTCGGCAAGTGAGGGGGGTAATATAGTCATTTCCAGACAAAATTCCTTTAATACTACAAAAATAATTCGAAATATTGCAGTTATGCCCTCAGACTTTATCAATTCAACTAATTTAGGTTATATTTTATAATTTTATATAAATATTTATATTTTATAATTTCATATAAATCTTTATATTTTATATAAATCTTTATATTTTATAATTTTATATAAATCTTTATTAAAAACAATATATATAATTTTTTATAACAAAAAAAATAAAAATAAAAAGTCATCTTCCCCACCCCCCCAACCCACCCTACCCCGCCCCACACGCCCCCACCTCCCCAACCCACCCCTACCCCGCCCCACGCCCCCACCCGCCCCAACCTCCCCGACGCACCCCTACCCCGCCCCACACGCACCATCACCGCGATTTGCAGTGGTGGTGGCGTCGATTTGACGCCACCACCACTGCAAATCGCAGTGATGGTGGCGGTGGCGTCGATTTGACGCCACCACCACCGCGATTTGCAGTGGTGGTGGCGTCAAATCGACGCCACCGCCACCGCCACCGCCACCACCACCGCGATTTGCAGTGGTGGTGGCGTCAAATCGACGCCACCGCCACCACCACCACCACCGCGATTTGCAGTGGTGGTGGCGTCAAATCGACGCCACCACCGCTGCAAATCGCGGTGATGGTGCGTGCGGGGCGGGGTAGAGGTGGGTCGGGGAGGTGGGGGCGGGTGGGGGCGTGGGGCGGGGTAGGGGTGGGTCGGGGAGGTGGGGGCGTGTGGGGCGGGGTAGGGTGGGTTGGGGGGGGGGGAAGATGACTTTTTATTTTTATTTTTTTGTTATAAAAAATTATATATATTGTTTTTAATAAGGATTTATATAAAATTATAAAATATAAAGATTTATATAAAATATAAAGATTTATATAAAATTATAAAATATAAATATTTATATAAAATTATAAAATATATTGCCGAGACATGATGTCACTTTGTCTGGAAATGACGTTTTTTGGCCGGAAATTTAGTATAGGTATAGTATAGTTACGGTTTTCAAATGTTGGGTATAGTATTGCAAAAGTTCAAAAGTTGGGTATAGTTTCGTAAAAGAGGCTAAACGATGGGTATAGTTCGTATATTTATTAAACTTTTTAAGATAAACTTTTTTAATAAACTTGAATATATACATTTTTTATGATTTAGATCAATATATAATTTATTTTTAATTTACTAGTATATATATAATTTATTTTTAGTTTTTATTAGTAATATAAATTTAGTAAACATTTTAAGACAATTGTTTTAAATAAACTTGATTTTATACAATTTCTTTATGATTTAGATCAAAATATAATTAAAATTAAATATAGTTATTAATTAAAAATAAAAAAAAATTTGACTGGGCTGACCAAACCCAATTTTGAGCCCGTCGGGCAGAAATTAATTAAAAAAAAAGTTACAGAGCATTTTTCGAGCCCGTTTAAAAAAAGGGCAAAACTTGAATTTTGGGAAAGTTATCGGGCAGAAATTATAAAATGCCCAGAAAAGAATTGTGAATGTTTCTCTAGCAAGGAAGCTAAATGAAAGTTTTCTGGTTGTAATGACAACATATATCAAATTGAAAAAGATTCAAGTAAATTAATTAGTGTATTCAAAAGACATTAGTAGTAGAAAAAATATTTTAAAAGATTCGACCCAATTAATTAGTGTACCATATTTTGAGAAATAATAATTTCTGTACAAAAATCATATGTTTATTTTTTTCCCGAAGTAAGCCGTGGCTATATCATGTTAGAGTAGTGAAAAACTACTTCAAAGTCCAATTCAAACTGTAAAATCCAATAATGGATTATCTATTAGATAAATATTTAAAACTCAATAACGGATAGCTAATTTTCAACTACTTCAGAAGATTGTTGGATAGTTTCTCAATAGGGCTTGGTGATTCCAATCTTTATCCGGTCCAAGATTTAAGCAATCTTCAGCGAACCATTTTATCGGTGGATATATATTAGAACTCATTGACGTAGTTTTAAGGGGCGTTTGGTTTCGTTAGTGGTTCGTTTAACTTAATTCAAGTAGTTACTAAAAGTCGGCAAAATCGATGAAGACCGTAGGAACTATTTTTTGTAACACGTTTGGATGGAACTGCTATTATTTTAAATAAGAATGTAATATCCACTTTGGTTCGTAAGACAACTAGATAACTCATCCTAAATATTTTGAATTGACTACAATGCCCCTCTTCCGATGTCTTTATTTGTCCTTCTCATCTACCAATTTCTCCCAAATTCAAACGTAATTTAGCTCTAGCGAAACCTTAGAGAGAAAGGGGCGAACTTCGTATCACCGTAATCAGATTGAATTCCACAAAAAAGAACTACTCCCCCTTCTAAATTAGTAATATCTTCTCCCTCTTAGTTAAATTTGGTTTGAATTGAGATGTTTTCAGATTGCACTGACCATATTTTACGCGCGATTGAATGCACTCCATTGGCTTCTCTGTCAATTAATCGACACGTAACAGCAGCAAATGTATATTAAGTAACTACCTTCTATTTGTATACCAGCTTGCATGAACCCTAGTTATTTTATGAGTTTTTTTTTTGAAATCACTATTGAAAACTTCATTTACTTTTAGTCTGTGAAATTAGGGTTGAGTCTTGTTAATGTACATGACTACCGTTTGGGTATAGGTCAAAGGAAAAGTGTTTTTTTTTTTGTGTGTTCAAATAGTATTTACATAATTTGAAACAGTAATATCAATTGCAAAAATGTCTAGAACTATTCGAGGTTGACTATATATATTCTCAATTTATCCATTGTAGATGGCCACCCCTTTTGTTGTGTCGTGCACCCGCGGGCAGGGTTCTATGCTCTATCTAAGAGCTAAGTAGCACTTCAACAAAACCTGGTTGTTTTTACTACAAATTCCCTACATACCGTGATCATCGCTATTCATTTATTTGGGAGGATCATCTTAGCCTATGAAAAAAATGCTTATTTCCAAAGGCTCTCTACTGCGAACTTGTACCACAACTCACAGAGAAGTAAACGACCCGCCGACTCTACCACACAAACATTGTACCATTACGTCCACGACGAAACACATAGTGCGGAGAGTTAATCTTTTGAGAACATGGGTGATATGACAAGGAGTGTTCCTAGTTATTTTCAAAATGTTGATGATAGGGTCCTAACCAAAGTGGCTATGATATGTTGTTGTTTCGCCTGGCTACATATTTTTTCCCTAGCATTGGTCATTATTCTCTTTGTGATCTTGTATGTGAAGAAGTGATTTTAAGATAGTAAATCTACAGTTGTAATCATGTTGTGTCACGTGACTATTTATTTGAAGACGTCGGATGTCTATCTGTTGATGAGTTAAATTTAGAACTGCTACTTCTTCGAGTTTCGATATTTTATTCTTGAATTGGTGTGGATAACCTCCTCCTTCATTGATAATGTCGAATATCATAATTATTTATATGTGTTTCTCAACATTTTAATGTGATCACTATGATAGATCAGGATGGTTATTTTAACTCGGAACAGTGGCTAGTCAAAGTTTTTGAGGAGCCAGATCTACAAAAAGATAGAGATTTTGGTGTTCTATTGTTTCTCAAAGGATTAGGTGAACACATGGACCTCTCTGATCCACTACAGATGGAGAATTCTATCATTCAAGTGTCTTAGGCAGGAAGAAAGGGACTCTCAGAGATGAGAGGCACACCGTTTTGGAGGTGGGGAAAAAAAGTTGCGGTTCTACATCTGCGATATAAGTTGTTTGAAGAATTCGTTACTCTGCCTCGTGTTAACTTTGACCCTGACACTAAGCATTTAGTCAACGTTGGCCCAGGGTACAATCATTTAAAGAAAAAGGTATAATGCATAGAATGGTTGTTTGTTTCAGTTTTCATAAGATTGTTTAAACTCTAACCATTGCTACTTTGCACTTTTTAAGGAGAACCGCATTCATCTTCATTCGTTTGAAAGGATTCCCATATGCCAATCTGTATTATGCTGTTTTCAAGACGATGAGTGTTGGTTTACTACTTGTGGAGAACAGTGGTACAATCGAACAACCCATAGAACTACCACCGTCACCCCGTGAAGATTGTGAGCATCTAGAAAACCAATTCCCGAGCCACAATTGTGCCTATGTTTACCTCACCTGGGGATTGTCACCGAGGAATGCTCTTATGTTTACCTCACCTGAATAATTTCATGTTTTAATAATGTTTTATGTTTCAGAACAATGTTAATTTTGTGTGCTATTGCTTGTTTTTTGTGAGACTTGGATTCACTAGATACTTTTCCTAAGCCGAGGTTCTATTGAATGAATTATGTTGGTGCAAAGCATAAATTGGCATGGTTCTCTTGAAGATTGCATCTAAAATGTGTTCACGTGCAAGGATTTGAGCGACATGATCTGAGTATCTGAAAAGTTGATTTTATAGCACGCTCATTTGTACTTTCTTGTGATTACATTCCATGGCTTTTCCATATTTTGGTGTTTTGTGAAATGCTTTTTTTGGCAATAAGTCAAAGTATGATGATTCTTTACACCCTACTAAATCAAGACCCGTGACTCTTCTCGTCCACTTTCTTACATAATAGTGCTTCTTAAGGCTGGCGCATCAGCACCCACTAGTTGTGTTTCCCTAACTAACTGTAGGTTTCTGGAAATGATCCTCAACAACACTATTTATCACATAAACTACAAAAAGCAGAAAAATCCCACCAACGATGAAATCCTGTATCGATTCAAGCGATTGGTCGAGCGACATCTGTGTTTTAGGAGTATACTAGCTTTGGATTCTGCTACTTGTGATCTTAATGACAATACGATTCACATGCATGATGATATGTGGGACTCGTTTTGTGAGGTATATATTTTTTGACTTTTATAAGTCGTTTAAATTATCTGCATTTTTTGAACGAACTCTAAATGTGATTGCGTTGTAAGACGCATAGATGGGGTCACTGTTATAAATAAAATGGGGAATTTGCATGATGGGATCTGTCATGCATTTTTGGCAAACCAACAATTGAAGCTACTGTGATACGCAAACTCTTGTAAGTCGACTGCTACGAAGAATTGCAGAGATCATTGATTTAACGAGTAGGATTCACGATACCAACATCATTAGTATTTGTGTCATGTGTTGGCTTAATTTCTGATATTTGCATGCCGCAATCAGGAACACGGGGACCACCTCCAAGGTTTTCAATAGAACCCTACCCCGAGGTAGCCCCGGACAACTACTCAGCCACAAATGCAGATCAAAGCAAGGTGGTTGAAATAAAAAAGAAACACAAGGGAAAAACAAAGGAAAATTGTGGCAACATGAGCTCCGTGTCTTCTTCTCCGAAAAAGTGACCGAGTTTTAGGGCTTGTTGGGTAAATTTCATGTATTTGAACTAGCTACTCTATAATTATTATGATCTGCTCTTCCCTGTTGTAAATATGGATGCTAAGTTAATGGAAAATAAACTGAATCAACCAATGATTTCAAAAGTAGGTAGCTGATAATGCATGAGTAGTGCGAGCAAAAACTAGTTTTATGGATTTGTACAAGCACTAGATTCCCCAAAATGTACGAAAAGGGTTCTGTCCACCCATCGAACCTGCAAATCACAAAAGGAGTGCACCCATCAAACCTACAATTTTCACAAAAGAAGTGCACATTGCCCACCCACAAGCACTGCTCCTACAACAATTAAGATTAAAACAACTTAATATTAAGCCAATAACATACAACCATAGTTCAAAACTCATAAATATTCTTGATCAAATCCTCCCTCCCAATTTGTCAGCCTTCTTCTTTATCAGGACCTTAATATAGCCAAGACGAGCATTTAGTGGCAACCCTGCAAAGACATCTGCACCTTCATTTGAGTGGGTAAGCTTGTGGAGCATTTCAATCCTCTCCTTACCCCCACAGACCTTCCACTTCTTGTAGCATTGCGAATAGCCCTTTGCGCTAGGTTGAGGTGGGATCTTCCTCCACCGCAACTGGTTGCACCACCAATTCAGCGAACCTCTCAACAACACCATTCAACTTGCTCATGAAGTCGTCGACATAGGCGCACTAGCCACTTCTGTTTCTTTCCTAACTCTCTTCATACTCTTCTCCTTCTTTATCCTCTTCAAGCGATGCTTGTGAGTGGACATGCCTCCATGAGATGACTTAGACAGACTTGGAGATGAGCTAGAGGGACCAGATTTGGAAGGTCCATTGCTTTCGGCCCCACCTTCATCCATGTCAACATCAACATAGATATGATCGGTTTGGGAGCTTCTAGTCCCTCCCGGTGCAGTCTGATAACTGAATGTTCCGTTACATTGGTTGTTGAGGACATCTTGCGTTGCAGCACTTATGTTCTCAGCCCCATTCCACGTGGCTCTGTCCTTTCCAAAGATCTCAGCCCAATCATCGAAAAACCTGAACGACCTATTAACATAAGTCTCACAGTATGGGTGTACCTACAAGTTTATGTCAAAGTTTTTAATTAACTTTCAGACATTATAAGTAAATAATGTGCGTCAAAACATATACAATGATCCAAAAATTGTGTTACCTTCAAGTAGTCCCTCATCCAACCATCACTTTCAAACTCTATAGTCTCATTACACCGGCACGTTGAAGTTCTCTCTTCACTTCCTTTTTTTCCACTAGAGCCTTACGCATTTCATCTTTGGATTTTTGCTCTTCACTTTTGACTTTTCGACACACGGGATGAGCTTTATCCTAGGAGGTCTCCGTCGAAGTAACTTGAGGGCGCATGTGATCCACTATTCTTTCATGCTTAGTTTGAGTCTCTGCCAACAAGAAATGGTCTTGACAGAGCGCATGAAAGATATTTCTGAGCTGTAAGAATAAGCAAGCCAACACGGTCATAATATCATAGGAATCAATAATTGACAGAATGCAGGAAAAGCCCTCACCGCGTAGTATAGCATGACACACATGTGGAGGACTCTAGATGGCCCAATCTCACGAATCAACGCCGCATGATCCACAACGGGATATATTTGCTACATGCAAGCAATAACATATACTGCTCTTAACACATGGCTACTTATCCTCATAGACAATCGCTCTAAATTGGACTCGGTCAAAAAGTTATATTAGACCTCTTTGCCTAAATATGTGCATTGTCGGGGTGGCTGATTTGACAATAGATCGTATTATATATATAGATATATATATATATATATGCGTGTCGGTTACAAGTGAATGGTCTAGTAATACAACGAGTCTATCTCAAATCAGGCCTACACTATGTATCTCACGTAGACTTGGTCCGGAACACCTCGAACCAATGCCTCGATGCTTGGATGGCGGTGGAATATCGGTGACTAGATCGGATGTATGTTGGTGATTGTCTTCGACGTGATATCGAGGATGCCCCCCGACGTGATATCGGTGATGTGGTGGTGTGACGTGTCAAAGGTACACGAGGTAATCCCGATATCGAATGCGATATCGAGAGTGAGATCGGGGATGTATTTCAATGTGATGCGTGGTAGCTGAGGGATAATAATTACTTACTTTGGGATCCGGGTACCGCGTATTTATAGACCTCGGGGTCCGGGGACCACAGTAACATATCGGTGATTATTACTGATATGACATCGAAAGTGTCCCCCGATATGGTCCAATATGGGCCTGGTTTGGGCCAGGCCCAATATGCGGGAAATGCCCATATCATATAGTCCCCCAATTTGGGGATTCTTATCTTAGAGATAAGAATTCGGAAATTTAATTTTAAATTCCTGGGTTGCCTGTACCCTTCGTCCCGCCAGTTCAAATGACGGAGATCAAATTTGCGAGGAATGCCGTTTGTGATAAATTTCGCTAGACTCTCCAGTAAAGTGGATGTATAATTTGAGGTCCGTATTTGAATTTTTAGTTCACCACACGGGATTTTTAAATTGCCCGGACATTTCAGGATTGCGCTCTGTCCTTGCCCATGTCCTTTTATCTATATCGAATATCAGTACCGATGTGAGATCGAAACTGTGTTTCGATCTAGCATCTCCAATATCTATAAATACGACTGTCAGGAAAGTGAGAACCCATTTTGGCTTTTAGCGAAATTTCGTTGTTCCTTCGAAAAGCACATCAAATTTGACTTCCGATTGCGCATTCGATCTCGGTTTCGATATCTTCCTTCAATTTTAATTTCGATATCGTATTCGATACCTTTTTCGATATCTCGTTCGATTTTGACTTTCATCCTTTAGCGCGTTAATATGTCGTTTGCCGGGGACAGTGTTGGTGCAGGTTTGCCCGAGATGGATTTCGAAGAGGGCGTAATGGAATACTCCAAAAACAACATGTTTGGGCCTGATCAGTTGACTGACGAACAGGGCGGTGCTTAATTTTCTGCTCCGCCCGAAGCTGCCGGCCCAAATGTGGACGAATGGGGCTTCGAGGTCAGCCCCCCAAAATATAAAACCTCACAGAAGTACGAGGACATGACGTCTCATGTTCCTCACCATGCTGGTTATTACTCCGACGAGTATGACATCCCTAAGGGGTATAAGGTCATATTTCCCAGTGCGGATCAACGAATGCATACTCCACCAAATGGCTGCATTACTGTTAATGCCAAGCATTTCAAGAACGGACTGCGCTTTCCGATTGATCCTGCGGTTAGTGCTATCGTAGCAAGCATCGGGGTCTGCTTTGGGACAGCTATCCCCCAATTCTCTGGGGTACATTGTGGCTTTTATTTGTGCCATGAGGGCGTTGGGTGCCCCCTGCGGAGCTAATGAGTTCTGGGAACTCTTTATTGTCATGGTCAACAAGAAGGGTGGTGATAGAGGGTTCTTCTGTGTGCGAGCCCATGCGGGATTTAGGTTCGTGCAATATACTCAATCTAGCTATGGATTTGTAAATAAGTGCGAGTATATGTACATCTAGGAGAGGACGGCTGGCGAGTTTGATGCGCTTCCTAGTGTGTGGTGTGAAGACACCAAATATGAGAGATGAGCCGCTGTCGGGCCTACTGTACATAGTCTCGAGTTTCTGAGGAAATTGATTAACCATCCGTACGACGGTACCCTGCTTTGTAGTGACATAGTTTTGTGAGCAAGTGGGATATCTCCCGTACGGTATAACGGTCCCTCTACACTCGGTAAGTGTTATATCTTTGTAAATTGATATCTTCCTCCCGATTTATTTCTTGATCCTCTATTTTATGTGTTTCGTAGCCGATTTGGTGGAGTACTGTAGTCTGGATGCGATAGCAGAACGTAGACAGCCGGGAGGCAAAGCCGCTACAGATGACGCACCTCCACGCGAAGAAACTTGTTCCCTCATCGAGTGGAAATACTGTCGGGGTGGGTAGTGCTTCGCAGTCTCAACATGACGTTGATGTTGGGATGTCCATGGGGCGAAAAAGAAGGAATGAAGAGGGTAGTTCAATTGGGGATCACAGTGGTCTCTTCCGCTCTGTAAGTAGTCTTTGTGTCTATTGGATGTGTATTTCCTTTGGGTTTTCATTTGACTGAGCAATCGATTCCTTATTGTGGATGTGTAGGTGGCGGGTTTTTTGAAAGGTTTCTTGGCGATGGCTGTTAAGGGCCAATCGGATCACGCCGAGTCGCTCCGAGTTACCAACGGTTTGCTCAAGAAACTGGGCAAATACGATCCTGTTGCTGCTGTACAGCTCCAGCATGAGAGAGACGAGGCCATGGATATTTTGAAGGCCAGCGAGAATAATGTGGTAGGCTTGTTAAATGATAATAAAAGGTTGATCGCAGAGCTCAATGAGTCTCGACTTATCACGGGTCAAAAGGCATCTCGTCGGGAGGCACTTGAAGTTGAGGCCGCAATTTTAAAGGACCAACTATCCCAGGCTGAAAGGCACATGCGGTGCATGACGCTGAGCAAAAGCCAATTGACCAGTGCGGCCAAACAGTTCCTTCTGAGTCGGTCGTACAAGATGATGTGTGCTGAGCGGGGCCAGCTTGCTCGAGCGGGAGGAAGCCATGGCCTCTGTCATAGGTCAAATTCAGTTGGAAGGTGGTTTCAAGGACGGTTACGACCCTTCAGCCATAAATCCGTTGAAGGGGCCGGACGGGAAATTTCCTGAGGACTCCGACGATGACGAAGAAGATTTGGAGCCAGAAGCGGAGTACCGCGAGATTATCGAGCAAAAGAGGTTTGGCGCTAATCCACATTAAAGGGGCTCCTCGTTATCCCGGTTGAGAGTTTAGGATTCTGTATTTTTTCTTTGGCGCAGTTGCCTCTGTAATATGACTCATGGTTTTGCCCGTTAATTCAATCGATCTTTTCTGGGTGTCCTGATATATATTTGTTCATACGTATTCCATGGTATGATTGCTTGTGTTATTGTTACGCCTCCTTGTTGTGTTACCTATCGGTTATACCGGATTATGTCGACTAATCAAGCTAATCGAATGGAGGTGCTTCTGTTTCCGTTCTTTAAAGTGCGACCCCGTTATCACAGGGAAACCGTTATCGTTCATATGTTTCAAGGTCGGCCTTGTTATCACAAGGGATGTTTTCTTGTGGGTAGGGGCGCATCCCGTTATCATAGGGAACCCACTACCGTTGCAATGTTTATTACCGACCTCGTTATCACAGGGGATATTTTTCTTGTGGGTAGGGGCGCATCCCGTTATAACAGGGAAACCGTTATCGTTCACATGTTTCAAGGTCGACCTTGTTATCACAAGGGATGTTTTCTTGTGGGTAGGGGCGCATCCCGTTATCATAGGGAACCCGCTACCGTTGCAATGTTTATTATCGACCTCGTTATCACAGGGGATATTTTTCTTGTGGGTAGGGGCGCATCCCGTTATCACAGGGAACCCGCTACCGTTGAAATGTTTAGAATCCGTTATCACAGGGGATATTTTTCTTGTGGGTAGGGGTGCATCCCGTTATCACAGGGAACCCACTACCGTTGAAATGTTTATGGTCGACCCCGTTATCACAGGAGATATTTTACTCGTGGGTAAGGGCGCATCCCGTTATCACAGGGAACCCACTACCGTTGAACTGTTTCTTGTCGACCCTGTTATCACAGGGGATGTTTTTCTTGTGGGTAGGGGCGCATCCCGTTATCACAGGGAATCCGCTACTGTTGAAATGTTTATGGTCGACCCCGTTATCACAGGGGATATTTTTCTTATGGGTAGGGGCGCATCCCGTTTTCACAGGGAACCAGCTACCGTTGAAATGTTTAGAATCGACCCCGTTATCACAGGGGATATTTTTCTTGTGGGTAGGGGCGCATCCCGTTATCACAGGGAACCCGCTACCGTTGAAATGTTTATGGTCGACCCCGTTATCACGGGGGATATTTTTCTTGTGGGTAGGGGCGCATCCCGCTATCACAGGGAACCCGCTACCGTTGAAATGTCTATGGTCGACCCCGTTATCACAGGGGATATTTTTCTTGTGGGTAGGGGCGCATCCCGTTATTACAGAGAACCTGCTACCATTGAAATGTTTAGAATTGACCCCGTTATCATAGGAGATATTTTTCTTGTGGGTCCCGTTATCACAGGGAACTCGCTACCGTTGAAATGTTTATGATCGACCCCTTTATCACAGGGGATATTTTTCTTGTGGGTAGGGGCGCATCCCGTTATCATAGGGAACCCGCTACCGTTGAAATGTTTATGATCGACCCCGTTATCACATGGGATATTCTTCTCGTTGTAGGTGACCCGCTACCACTCAAGGGTATGAGCCTTTTCTTTGTCTTTTTGTCTATGTCTCTTGGTGACTCTGTCGTCGTAGAATCTATGGGTCATTAAGCTCTGTAAAACAGCACAGACAAGAAATATTTTCGATGTAAAAAGCTAATATGAAAGCACGAAATGATGTGCATGTGTTATGTGCGGGATGTTCCCTCAATCTGGGAATATCAGTTTTATACAAGGAAAGGTGTTTCCATTATGTTCTATCGTGCCTGTTGTACCTGTTTGTACCTGTTGTACCTGTTTAAATGGATAATATTGAATAATATGGGGCAATGCCCCCTGAATCCCCCATTTAATATTCCCTATGTCCTTTTCGGATATAGTAATGTGTGATCCTTCGAGTCATGTATCTGTAAGGGGGCGATGTGTTAAACATATATCTAGGGGAATACTCCCCAATTCTTTGTGCCATTATCTGCACTTCCGTAATGTCGGCTTAGGAATATCCCTGCATGAAATATGAGATTCCACAAAGCAACAAATAAAAAGGTAATGATGGATAACAGTCGAAAGCTAGGTAAACCTAACCCGCCTACGTATCCCGTTGAATGGGGAATCAGACCGGTGTAGTTCCCTTGTTTTAAGTTACATGCCGACCCATGAAGGGGCAAAATAAGAGATAACGATCGAAGGCTAGGTAAACCTAACCCACCTACGTATCCCGTTGAATGGGGAATCAGACCGGCGTAGTTCCCCCTGTTTTAGGTTTACAACTTAACCCGTGATGGGGCAATGTTTCAAATGTTCAAGCGTAATTTAAAAATTACTAAAATCTAAAATATTGTCCTGTTGTTCCTCATGGTGATCACTCCATAGCTTGTTGATTCTGATTTGGCCCGATTGCTTCTTCCTCCGCTTCTCTAATTCTTGGCAACGTAAGAGAAGTGATGCAGCAGAACCAAGCTTCCTCCTGGTTAGCGACCACTTCTTCGACCCCTCCTCCTGCTGGGAATTTCATCTTCTGATGGAATGTGGATACCACCGCTCTTATCGCGTTCAGGGCCGGCCTGCCGATTATGACATTGTATGCAAATGGTTGGTCCATGATTGCGTATTGAACATTAATAGTTCGCCTGTGTGGTTCTTGTCCAAATGATGTGGGAAGGTTCACTTGCCCTAGGGGAATTGTCTATGCTCCACCAAATCCTACCAGTGGCGTACGGACCTGTTCAACTACGTGGTGGCCGAGTGCCATCTTCTCCAAAGCATGCGCAAGCATAACATTGGTGGAACTAACATTGTCTATAAGTACCTTGTGTACAACGTAGTTAGCGATATCAAGCTGAACAACCAGGGGCAGTCGAGCTCGCCTACCTGGATGGCTTCGGGGCTGAGATCCAAGAGGTCCCTGCCGGAAAACGTGATAACCTCGTCTGGAAGCTCCTCAATCAACGTCGTGAATCTGACGAATCGGTCCTCGTTCAACCCACGAGTTATCTTCTTTCTCTGGTTGGTGGAATCTGCTTCTGCGATCCCACCGCTTATCACATTAATCACCCCTCTCGAAGGTGCATTATTTATCGTATCGCGTCCTTGTCCATTCTCAATTGCCTTAAGGCCCTCCCTTCTTGGGGATTGGGACCGCTCTCTTGATTCAGCATACTGCCCGCTCGCCTTAACGAACTCTATTAACCTCCCGTCCTTAATCAGTCTCTCGATCTCATCCTTCAGGTCATAGCAGTCCTTCGTGTCATGGCCTTTTTGGCGGTGGTACTCACAGTAGCGCCTAGATTTCTTGGTGAAATCCGTCTCCTTGATTTTCCAAGGCGCACTTAGCCAATTCCTGCTTTGCGCGACGGCCAAGATAGTGCGAATGTCCTGATTGGGGGGGGGGGTATATCTCTTTGGCGACTTGTCTCTTCCTCCCTTACTCTTGTTCCATAGCTCTCTTCCCCTTTCCCGACCGGATTCCTGGGGTCTAAACTTAGCTGCCATCATCGCGTCTTCGTAAATCATAGTATGTGCCAACTCGTTTATCCGATTGATGGTAGGTTCTGCGAGCTTGATCAACTCTTTGGCAAATCTGATGTGTGTCGTTGCCCTGAATAGGGTCTGCAACACTTGCCCCCGTAGGGATTGTCCCCTTTCAGTAGCTCCTCATTGAATCTGTTCATGAACTCACCGAGAGTTTCTCTCTCTTTCTGTTTCAACGCTTCCAGATGGTACATGCTTGTCTTCATTCGCTTCTGACTGGAAAAGTGGTTCTCCAACCTCTCATTCATTTGCTCGAAGCTAGAAATAGATCCCGCTTCGATTCTGTTAAACCATTCTAATGTCGCTCCTATCAGTGTCGTTGCCATTATTTTCGCCTTAATACCCTCGGAAAAATCTTGTAGGTTCAAGAGACTCTTCACGGCGTGGATGTGATCCCTTGGGTAACTCTTCCCATCATACGGTTTTATGGTTGGAATCTTGTCTCATCTGCACAACACCTCCTTCTCGATTTCAAAACAGAAGGGAGTCAACGGACGTTGGTATCCAACTGCTGTAGCTCCACGGTTTTCGTTCCTTCTCTCGGCTTCCATGCCCTTCGTCACTTTAACTATTTCCCTTATCGTGTTACGTCTGTCCTCCTCGAATGTCCCGGTCCTCCGGTCATTCTTAGTATCGTCACTTACTTCTACCCTCTCTTCACTTCCGGCTCCTGTCCAACAACCTCTTCCCGCGTTGTCCCTTCGACCCCCTTCCAGGATCTCCTCTTCATCCCGCTCTTGCCTTGTCCTTCGTCCCACCATGTGTGGCAACAAAGTCTCCATTGTAGCGTCTAGCGTCGCTTTCACAGAAGCGTTGATCTGCGCTAACATCTCCGAGGTTATGGCGGCGGGGGGAATGGCGTTCCACCCTGCGGCCCTCACCTCCCTGAGCCAGGAGGATCCGTGTTTGGCACCTCGGTCAATGGAACATCTGTCGCGGGGTTCTCAGTGGTCGGGCCCCCAGCCGCGGGTTCCGCCGTATTTGGTGCGGTGAAGGTTGGACCTGCGTTCGTGGCTCGCAGCGGCCTCTCGGGCCTGAGCCTTCGTTGCGGCTCGTTTTGTGCTGGAGGAAGCTCCATCTCGGCTTGGGTCGCTGTTTGTTCTTGGTCAGTCGGGTGCTGAGGGAGTTGCGTGTCCTCCATCCTGGCGCTCCTAGTCACAACTCCGTTAAATTCGGGTCGGATCCTCCTTCCTTGCATCTCGGCGTCCTTGTCCGTAAAATGCTGTTCCCACAGACCGCGCCACTGATTTGACAATAGATCGTATTATATATATATATATATATATATATATATGCGTGTCGGTTACAAGTGAATGGTCTAGTAATACAACGAGTCTATCTCAAATCAGGCCTACACTATGTATCTCGCGTAGACATGGTCCGGAACACCTCGAACCAACGCCTACATGCTTGGATGGCGGTGGGATATCGGTGACTAGATCGGATGTATGTCGGTGATTGTCTTCGACATGATATCGAGGATGCCCCCCGACGTGATATCGGTGATGCGGTGGTGTGACATGTCAAAGGTACACGAGGTAATCCCGATATCGAATGCGAAATCGAGAGTGAGATCGGGGATGTATTTCGATGTGATGCGTGGTAGCTGAGGGATAATAATTTCTTACTTTGGGATCCGGGTACCGCGTATTTATAGACCTCGGGATCCGGGGACCACAGTAACATATCAGTGATTATTATCGATATGACATCGAAAGTGGCCCCCGATATGGTCCAATATGGGCCTGGTTTGGGCCAGGCCCAATATGCGAGAAATGCCCATATCAGTGGCGAGTGCGTCTTTTACGTTGAACCCCACTCGTTTCAGGCACGTGTAGTGCTACACATCACTCTGGACTGCGCTAACTCCTTCGCCCCTGTCACCATGCGCAACGGAGTCTCTAGGTATTGGATCTTGCGATGGCTCGTTGATAGCTGGCCCCCTAGGGTTTCCACTTGGAAGAGTGGCCTCATCAAAATTTGGGACGGTTCTACTAGGGCTAGCCCCATAATTTCCACCCCTAGCACTAACAACAATTCGCTTACGAGCATGAAAATACTAATAGTTATCTGGAGCATCAGGGGGTAGAGGAGAAACGCCAGTATACGAGGCAGATTCGCCTTGAGTCGCGCCTTCGAGACAACTTCGATACGTGCATTGTGTTGGACGTTAGCTTCAACGCCCATATCATTTCGCACTTGACTTTGAGCCCCAACAAATATGCACCTCTCCTCTTCTGTTGTCCTAATAACCAGATGTCAAGGCTCAAAACGTGACTCTCGCTCATACAAGCGAAGTCGGGGTATTCTCACATGAGTGGATATTCTTGGGACTACTATTGTGGCATTATCCAACGAATCTTCAATTCAAGGGGTCGGTGGTGGTTCTCTTCCCTTCAGGATATTATCAAGAGTGGCCACTGGCTCATGGGCATGCCTAGTACGGTCCTCAACTACGTATTGTCGTGGAGGAACAACCTCCTTACAATGGGGGGATTCTTGGTACGCACCATTGCTAAACCTACAAAAAATATACTTACACTTAGCACAGCAGGACAAGCTGTCACATATCAAAACGCGACATATCAAATTAGCACATCGAATTTTAACATCTCGAAATAATATATCAAAAGTAATAATGAATGTCGAAAGGGCTATAATCGACATACCTCTGAATTCGATATAACTTGGGAATTCGATATCCCTCTATAGAAAAGACAAGAGTTCGGCCAATAAAATAGTATGACGCTGATAGGAGGGGACCATCTTAAATATAATGGCAGGGGATGGGCCTCTGTGGGCCCGCCATTAATAAATGCCTGGCCATATTGAGCACAAGATGTCAAACATAAAGATTCGATATAGAGTGCTTCGGATGGAACAAAAATATTCGATATCTAGCCCTTTATATCGGGAATTCAGTCCCCAATGTCATATTGAATCAGAAAAATTCGATATATAAAAAGTGCTGACATCTGACATAAGTGGAATTACACAAACTCCGATTCTAAAACCGGTTTATTTGCAGTTACCGGAGAAGTTTCTGACTTCTCTTCGAAACGGACGACTCCAAGAGTTGGGGGAGTATCAACAGGTTAATTTTTTGTCAAGTCACCTCTCGTTTCGTATCACTCAGAAACTTGGGGAAGTCAGGGGTACCATGCAACATGAAATTTAAAAAGACAATAGATCACGAAGACAAGGAAGTTTGTGAGATTCCACGAGATGTCGTTTGCAAACGACATCTCTCAAACTGGGGGACAACATCATATGAGGATTACTAAAATGAGGGACGACCTATTAAGAGGGGTCAGGTCCAACCCAATAAGCCAGCGACCTGCTAGATATCGGGGATTTATCCTATATCAAGGATTTATACGCGATATTCAGCTGGATGTTGAATATTGATATTCGACATAGTGTAGTCGCTCCGGGATTCGCGGAGCCGATTCCACTTGTCGAGGCTTATCTATGTTACCCCGCTCCGCATACATAGGCAGGATCATTAATTATATACACCACCCACTCTCATATATTGAATAGAGCAATTCGATATCCCCACATTCGATATCAAAACATTCGATAAAAATACAATTCGATATACCTCCCATATTCGATATCACTACACCCGATACAGACGCAATTCGATATCTCTACATTCGATATAGACATATTTTGATATACCACTTGTATCTGACATATGAATACCCAATATCCATTGGTATTCGACATGTGAAGAGTTCGACATGAGACAGAGTACATAGTTTATGCTACGGCGCCCATACCTATCCACATCATTTGTAGTGGTGTTTCGGACAAAGTTAATCTCATTCTCACCAGTGTAATAGATTAATATAGTTTGTATTAAGTTAAGGGCTATTTCTGTAATCATTGTATTCATTTGTAACATATGATCTTATACCAAATTACATAACTTGATAGTATTTGTTACCTATTATATATATGTTTGGCCATATTGCCTTAGCAAGTATTGCTGCCAAATTTTAGTAATTTTTAAAAATTCCTGATTTACTCTTATTGGTCGTCTAACTTTGTGAAAGGCACTTTTGAAGTACCGGCAAAGAATTAATTAGTTTAATCAATCACCCCTTAAATAGAGTAATTAACTCATAATATATACAATAAGTTACACTACAAGATTCAAGGGTCTTTAGGGACCGCCTGGGCGGTCACCAAAAGGCGGTCACGGATGCCCTTGGTCCCCTACCCTTTGGCGACCGCCTTGCGGTCGCGTGGACTATTTTCCGCGACCGCATAATTAGGGACCGCCGGGCGGTCCCTAAAGACTCATGGGGACCGCCGGGCGGTCTCCAAAAATAAAGACCTATTGGGGACCGTCGGGCGGTCTCCAATTCTCTGGGGCTTTTTAGGGACCGCTCGGCGGTTCCCAATAATATTCATAGTTTTAGGGACCGCTCGGCGGTCCCTAAAAGTCTGCGGCAGAATAAAAAAAAACCCAATAATATTCCGGAAATTTACCGAAATATTATTGGATTTTTTGTATAAATTGCGTGTAAATATGTGCAACAGACAATTACAAGAACAAAAACAAAGGAAATAATGATAGAAAAGTAAAATGAAATGAAAGTTAACAAAATAAAACAAAGAAAATAATGAAATGAAAGTTAACAAAATAAAACAAAGAAAATAATGAAATAAAAGTAAAAATAAATGATAGTTATTAAAATAAACCAAAAACATTGAAAAGAAATGAAGAACATATTGTTGGGTGTTTTTTTTGGCATTTGTTAAAAAAAAAAAAGAGAAGAGTGTTTCTTTAAAAGAAAGAAGAAGAAAAGTTGTGTTTCGGATTTGAAGAAATGAAAAAAAGAGAAGAGTGTTTCTTTAAAAGCAAGAAGAAATGAAAGTTTTTGTTGGATGATTTTTATTTTTGTGATTTGGGAAGAGAAAAATGATAAGAGAAATTTTGGAGTTAGGTGTTTTTGAAGAGTGTTGAAAAATTGGATAAGAGAGTAGTGGTATATATAGAATTAAGGGTGAAATTTTTGAATTTTCGGAAATTTCAAATTTCCCCCCCAATCCTGCCTATTTTTTAAACATTTAGGGACCGCTAATATTAATACGTGTTTTTTTTTTATTTTATGAAATGATTTCCATGTGTTTTTGATTTTTAGCAACAAAATTCATTATAACATATCAATTGAAATAACAAACGAACATAAAACCACTAATCTAGTTATTTAATAGTAGATTGAATTAGATTGAGAAAGTTTTTAATGTTGAACATAGTATACGTTATACGTACACTTAATCATCGTATGTTGTTTCAATTTGTATGAAACTTTGTAATTTTGTTCTCTTAACTATTATTAGGATATTTATCAATTAAACAAACAACGCGACACCTTAATTGTTCCATAAAATCAAAAAAATGTATGAATATTATTAGGGACCGTCGGGCGGTCCCTAAAGACATTTGGTGACCGCCGGGCGGTCCCTAATAATATTCATACTCTTTTTTTTTTATGAAACGATTTCCATGTGTTTTTGATTTTTAGCAACAAAATTCATTATAACATGTCAATTGAAGTAACAAACGATCATAAAACCACTAATCTAGTTATTTAATAGTAGATTGATTTAGATTGAGAAATTTTTTGCGTTGAACATAGTATACGTTATACGTACACCTAATCATCGTATGTTGTTTCAATTTGTATGAAACTTTGTAATTTTGTTCACTTAACTATTATTAGGATATTTATCAACTAAACAAACAACGCGACACCTTAATTGTTCCATAAAATCAAAAATAAATGTATGAATATTATTAGGGACCGTCGGGCGGTCCCTAAAGACATTTGGTGACCGCCGGGCGGTCCCTAAAGACATTTGGTGACCGCCCAGCGGTCCCTAAAGGTGGTTTGAGGGACCGCCAGGCGGTCCCTAATAATATTCATACTCTTTTTTTTTATGAAACGATTTCCATGTGTTTTTTATTTTTAGCAACAAAATTCATTATAACATGTCAATTGAAGTAACAAACGATCATAAAACCACTAATCT
Source organism: Linaria vulgaris (assembly GCA_948329865.1). Taxonomy (NCBI): domain Eukaryota; kingdom Viridiplantae; phylum Streptophyta; class Magnoliopsida; order Lamiales; family Plantaginaceae; genus Linaria; species Linaria vulgaris. The sequence continues at coordinate 7,548,101 of OX415251.1, forward strand.
AGTTATTTAATAGTAGATTGATTTAGATTGAGAAAGTTTTTAACGTTGAACATAGTATAAGTTATACATACACTTAATCATCGTATGTTGTTTCAATTTGTATGAAACTTTGTAATTTTGTTCACTTAACTATTATTAGGATATTTATCAACTAAACAAACAACGCGACACCTTAATTGTTCCATAAAATCAAAAAAAAAATGTATGAATATTATTAGGGACCGCCCGGCGGTCCCTAAAGACATTTGGTGACCGCCCAGCGGTCCATAAAGGTGGTTTTAGGGACCGCCAGGCGGTCCCTAATAATATTCATCCTCTTTTTTTTATTATTTTATTAAACAATTTCATGTGTTTTTTATTTTTAGCAACAAAATTGATTATAACATGTCAATTGAAGTAACAAACGATCATAAAACCACTAATCTAGTTATTTAATAGTAGATTGATTTAGATTGAGAAAGTTTTTAACGTTGAACATAGTATACGTTATACGTACACTTAATCATCGTTTGTTGTTTCAATTTGTATGAAACTTTGTAATTTTGTTCACTTAACTATTATTAGGATATTTATCAACTAAACAAACAACGCGACAACTTAAATGTTCCATAAAATCAAAAAACAATGTATGAATTTTAGGCGGTCCCTAAAGACATTTGGTGACCGCCCAGCGGTCCCTAAAGGTGGTTTTAGGGACCGCCAGACGGTCCCTAATAATATTCATACTCTTTTTTTATTTTATTTTATGAAACGATTTCCATGTGTTTTTTATTTTTAGCAACAAAATTCATTATAACATGTCAATTGAAGTAACAAACTATCATAAAACCACTAATTTAGTTATTTAATAGTAGATTGAATGAGATTGAGAAAGTTTTTAACGTTGAACATAGTATACGTTATACGTACACTTAATCATCGTAGGTTGTTTCAATTTGTATGAAACTTTGTAATTTTGTTCTGTTAACTATTATTAGGATATTTATCAACTAAACAAACAACGCGACACCTTAATTGTTCCATAAAATCAAAAAATATGTATGAATATTATTAGGGACCGCCGAGCGGTCCCTAAATACATTTGGTGACCGCCCAGCGGTCCCTAATAATATTCATACTCTTTTTTTTTGATTTTATGAAACGATTTCCATGTGTTTTTGATTTTTAGCAACAAAATTCATTATAACATGTCAATTGAAGTAACAAACTATCATAAAACCACTAATTTAGTTATTTAATAGTAGATTGAATGAGATTGAGAAGAATTTTAACGTTGAACATAGTCTACGTTATACGTACACTTAATCATCGTATGTTGTTTCAATTTGTATGAAACTTTGTAATTTTGTTCTTTTAACTATTATTAGGATATTTATCAACTAAACAAACAACGCAACACCTTAATTGTTCCATAAAAAAAAAATGAATATTCTTAGGGACCACCGGGCAATCCCTAAAGATATTTGGTGACCGCCCGACGGTCCCTAAAGGTGGTATTAGGGACCGCCGGACGGTCCCTAATAATATTTTTTTTTATTTTATGGAACAATTTTGTTTATTATTACAATTGACATGTTATAATGAGTTTTGTTGCTAAAAATCAAAAACACATGGAAAATCTTTTGATAAAAAAAAAATGTATGAATATTATTAGGGACCGCCAGACGGTCCCTAAAGCTACTTTTAGGGACTGCCTGGCGGTCCCTGAAACCCGTTTTGGGTTGGGGACCGCTGGGCGGTCTCCCTTTTGGGTTGGGGACCGCTGTTTGGGTTGGGGACTGCCCATCGGTCCCCTGTTTGGGATGGGGACCGCTGTTGCTCCGGGCGGTCACCAAAACACTGGGGACCGCCCGGCGGTCACCAGGCGGAGATAGCTAAAACCCTTCAAATCTTGTAGTGTTATACGTCTGGATTCGTTATGCCTAATATACTTTTAGTTACATAATGTTTTAACGATTATATTGGAAAGGTCATAATCCTTTTCTTACATGTTTTCATCATGACAGAGAGAATCATAATGGAAAATATAAAGTATTTTGTTTTCATAAATTTATAAAAGTCTTCTTGTAAAAAGTAATTGTAGTTCTGTAATTTATCAGAATATACTTGATGAGAATGTATGGAAAATGTAACTAACATAAATAATACTTGATTGGGACTCAAATGTAAATTTTCAAGTTTTAACTTGTAATTCATGAATTACGTACTTTCAAGCCTTATAGGATCAACATGCAAACCATGTAATTCCGTATAACAAGAGAAAGCAGTTTTGAAGTCTTCATTGCATTTGGAGTTAGAATTATTTTGGTTAAGGTTAATTCAAATATATTAGGATTAGGAGTCTTCATCGCATTAGAATTAGTAGTGCCACTCGATGATCGAGTCTCGATCTGTATATATTGGCTGTGTTTTTGTGAAGTGCAGGTAAATTTAACTATTTACTTACTTTTGCCACTGTATCTTCTTGATTATTAATTAATTTATGCTTTCTTGGTTGCTCAGCTCAGTTCAGCTTTTGCTTCAACTAATCCAATCTATGTTTACTCGTGGGATCGATCACTTGTGTTATGTTATAATTAGTTCTCCCTTTTCTTTTTTGTTGAGTATTCTTAATTGTCGGGGTTATGGAGTTTGAAAATATTGTTGATTCAGCCCGGTGCTGTAAATCCAGGACAACGATCTAAATGAAATTCGTGTTAGGAGTCTATCTAATATAACAATCATATATAATAATATAGCCATTTGATGTAAATCTAACTCTGCGACAAAACATATATCGGAAAAGTCCGGCTTGGTATCGCCATCTGACTCAACGCCCCTACTTACTACTTACAAATTTCATTAGGTTTATATATGTATGTAGGACTAAGAACTTCCCTAACAGTTTTGAGTACTTAGATAAGTACCCGTGAAGCCTTAAAAAACATTGAAAAAACGAAAGGTTGAACTTCAGGAGTTGTTAAATGTAAATATAACTAGTTTCTAATCTGTTTATTTATCAGGTTTTTTTATTTCTCATTTTTGAATTTGTCAAACTGCAGATGTGGGGCTCAACTCTGCTACGACTGTGGAAGCCGAGCTTACGACAACTGGTGCCCTAAGTGCAACCACGACAACTGTTTTTGGGAGTCGACGTGGTTAATCTGGATTTTAATTATAGTGTTACTCATCGGTGGCATCTGGAGTTTGACGCATTGATAGTTTGTAGTAGGGGTAATTTATGTTTGTTTGTTTTTTGTTGTTTTTTTCCCCCACTTAGGCCTCCGGTTGTTGTACTCTTTTTGTGACATTTAGTCTTTCAATGAAAGCTCCTTATTCATCAAAAAAAAAAAAAAAAAAAGTAAGTGGTGACCAATCCATGTTATATCACTATTCTCATGTGTTGGTATAGCTAGTTGTTTCATGTTACTTGTGGCATTACTATCAACTATCAACTATAGAATCTGAGAGAGAAATAGAAAAATATGTCTCGACTAATTGGAACAAATTTAAATGGTGATATGATAATGTGGCGCGCAATTGCCAGTACATACATAATTCTTAAATAGGTTGGTTTACAATTGAATGTTAACGTGTTTAGTTTCGTCACCTCGCGAGAGAGAAAATGTTGTGTCGACTAGTTTGTCGCTGTTATTTGTCGTGATCTTGTATTCGCCCAAGAACCCAAAGAAACTATAAGAACCGTGTTCGTCTGTTTGTACCTCTAGTTTCCCTGTTTGCCACTCGTTTAGGAGCTTATCAACCGTGTCGCCTGTCGGGAGATTGTTGAAATCGTCGTCCGTTAGGCACATTTGGTAGCAACCACCTTCGCGACGCGCGGTCCATAGTATGATCCCTTTGACGGCTGGATGCGAAAAGCCCTCTCTCAAAACTTCTTCGAGATACGCAGCCTGAAATGATAAAAGACAATGTATTAGGTGCTAACAACCGGCCACCTTATAGTATATATGTGCTCACCTGTGTTTCCTTGCTGAATTTCATACTGATATCGACTTCCGTCAGCCAAATTGGCAGCCCGAGAGTAGCCAATTTGTCGATAACGCCTCGCATGAGTGGAGGATTCGGCTGGCTAAAATGACCCTGAAGTCCAATTCCGTCCATCGTCACCCCGCCTACCTCCAACTCTCTCATCCTCGATACATAAGTATCGACAGTTGACTTAACATCGCTGCAAGTTTCCACCACGTTGAACTCGTTCATGAACAATGTGGCCAACGGATCAGCCTGATGAGCTGTTTCGAAGAATTCCAACGTGGCATTAGGCCCTAGTCTCTGCTCATAGAAATCGTAGTGTAACATTTCGTTGTTGACATCCCAATGAATAAACTCTTCCTTGTATTGTTTCATCAAGCTTTGGATTCTCGAGTCGACAGCAGCGTGGAGGGATGATCCAGTCAGGTTTCGAACCCAGTTGGGAGTATTGTTAAAGTTTTCCCAGAAAATATTGTGGCCTCGGGCTGTAATTTGGTTTGCTCGAACGAATTCCAGCATTTGATCAGGTACAGTGTAGTTGACTTGGCCTTGTTTTGGTTCGGTCGCGTCCCATTTGAGCTCGTTTTCAAAAACTGCTGCGTTGAATCTATATCCGTGAACCATTTCTGCGACAGCACGAATGAATTGTCTTATCAAGAAGTAGATTTCTTGATTCAAAATTTTCACGAACGAACCTGATAGCGTGCATTTCCGATTATGTTTTTTGCAATGGCAGATCCAATTGGGAAATCTTTCGAGACTTGTTCGATTGTTATTGATGCACTTTGCAATTTGATTCCTTGTTTGTCCGAAACATGAATCGTGACTGCACGTTTTCTTTCCTGTTATTACATAATGTAAGAAAAAGAGTGATTTTTACTTAATTAAGCTGATCAGAAGTAGTAAATTGGCGATTGTGGAAAGAACTTATACGTTCAAAAGCTGAATAATCACCTGATTGATTTTTGTTTCCTGATTCAATCTCCATTGCTCCTCGGTGAAAGGCTGCAACGAAGCGCTGGCAAGTTCGATTTGAATCTCTCTGTCCGTTGGAACCTATAAGATCGGAAAAAGTTGAATCCTAGATTTACAGCGCAAACTATAAGTTACTGCTGCACGTTTTTAATTAAGGTTTGTTACTTGGAAAGAAATCGTGGCTTGATTAGAGAACGACGATAGCACAAATCCACCCTTGAGAAACGACCAGCAACCCTGTTTTGCGATAACCGTCCCTATGCAATTTATCATAGTATTCTCTGCCGCGAGGCTCGCCCTTATGAGAGCCGAATCCGCTACATTTATCTTGATCCAAACTGTTTCAGTTAAGTGTTCATCAACCATAGTGAAAAAATAGAACTTTGTAATGTAAAGAAATGAGATGAAACTCAACTGGAAAAGCAAAATCTGGTGCCTTGTGGAAGATTTTGCAGCGAAAACGAGGGCCTAATTGCTCGATCACCGTTGGCCAGGAAGACTAGTTTGAAATTCGGCTCGTGATTCTTAAGCAGACCCCCATTGTAAAGTGGCTCCTCCGGTTGCAACTTACACTGCTCGAACATGCATATGATATCAATTTCGTGTTAAAAACTTCAAAACTTTTTGGTACCGAAACATTGACCAAGCCAGCAAAAAACGCGAGGTAATAAATGCGGATACCTCAGTATAAGCCGAAGAATCATAGAGCGGCCCGTCTGCAATAAACGGGAACGAGCATTATCGTATGGGATTATTAACGTTCGATCGACATAGAAAGAGAGAAAGAGAGCATACCATAAGATGAAGCCAGTGATGAGCTAATACAGAGGAGAACAAACAGAGGACTAAAGAGTGTGAGCCCTCTCATGTTATCTGATTTTCAGCTTAGGACAAAGACCTATGCACAAACCTTAACTTAAACAAAGTGAAAAATACAAAAAACAATCTTTGTAAGGATAAATGTTGTCACAAGTGAAACAGTTTTTTCTCAGCGCCAATATTCACATGCAATACGAAGAAAGTGTCAGCTTCCTTTATATATATAAAATATAATAGAAGTGGATTCTACTTCACAACAAATATCTCTTTATTGTGCAGGTAAACATGCTGCACATTAGCGTTATGCCAACCTAGATGTCCAATATAAAGTCCAAACGTGGCCAAATTAGTTTTGGACACGTGACTAAGGTTTTCTGCCTAAGTGCGCATTTTAATTTGCACCATGGATTGATGTTTTTTAATTTATTGATTTTTATGAACTTTCTAACACCGCCACTTCATGTATATAGATCGTTAATTGTTTTGTTAAGCCTAACACTAACACGTGATGTTTCTTTAAAGTGCAGTGCGATGAAATTCGAATTCAATATCACTTTTATCATAGCCTGAGTTAAGATTAAACATTATATTGTATCTTATTTAATATTTTAAGTTGACATTTGTTGAACTTTGGAGATCTGTAAAACGTTGAGTTTCTCAAACTATTTCCTTTTTTAATTTACAAGCCTCTCAATATCAAATTATATCGATAAATTGTGTCCCACCTAATAGTTTAAGTTTATATAGGATTAACATTTATGTATTTTAAATTGTTTGTAAAGCTGTAAACCTCTCATATATTACTCATCACAAGCTGTCTCCAAATGCTCAAAATTTTGCATCAAATTTTGAAGTGTTTTGTTTTTTAGTTTGGTCCAATTTAAACACTTATGTGCATTTTTGTTCGATCAAAATTTTGTCTAAAGAAGGCAAATTAACAAATTTACAGGGGATTTAATTTGGGAGGTTTAACATTCTCCATCCAATAATGCAACATTGTGACAGTGCAGTAAACATGAAGTAGTTATTCCCGTGAATGAAGTACCAAGTTTTACTTTTTATTACACATACGTGAGTTGGTTATCAACCTTGCTATGACAGAACACTATAAATAAGGGAAGTGACCATCATCTTATGCTGTCATGAACTAAAACAATAGGGTCCCCCCTAAACTTCCATCTAAAGAAAAAAAAAAAAGATATGCAAGAAGTTGAATAAGACTCTTACACCAGGATGTGTTTCCCTTATTTGTAGCAAAGTAATTACACCTACATTCTTGAGGTTTGGTATCTTTTGAAAATATTTCGAATAATGAGTTTTCTTAATTATAACTTATAAGGTTCAAGTGATAGCAGAAACAGCCTTTCAAGAAAACATTACAAATCGAGTCCCTATTTTTACATGTTGTGGAATTCACTTGGGAAGTTTCTTATTTCCCAAAAGACAGGTTTTGCATGTTGGAAACTATACCAACTTTGTTCTATATATATATATATATATATATATATATATATATATATATCTGAGTTCTTAGATGATATACGGCAATTTAACACGGAATGTTAGAAAAGATATCTACTTTATGAATCACAGATATTAATAAGAGGAAAGTAACATCCCCTGATGTTAATTTCATCAATTCTTCAAGTTTTTCATTTTGGGAAACTTTGGATTAGTTGGTTTTATTTCCCCTTTTAGAAAGCGTTATTTCCAAACGCGCTTTTTCCTTAGCTCCCAAATATGACTCTTATGTTAGTTTAGAGTATAAATAATGTACTTAGCTCATCTTTTTATTTTTGACTTTTTAATTTTGTAATTTTGTTCTGGATAGGAAAAGATCGATTCTGTAATTTTGTAATTTTGTAATCATGCTAAAATTAATCGATTCTCAACTGCTTGCTTTTAAGTCGTTAATACATTTCAATTTTGTTAATGAATCCAAAATCTGCGATGTTCGGTTTACTTCACTGCATATTTTAACGAATATTGTCACTTATAATGTAATAAAAAAATTATAGATTACACGTGAAGTGTAAAGTTAAGAAACATAAAAGAATATAAATGTCAAATCACTACAAGGTTACAGGGTCTTTTGCAACCGCATTTGCGGTTGTAAAAGGCCCAAATCCGGTTGCAGATAGTCATTTGCAACCGCGATGCGGTTGCAGATGACGAGGTCTCGTAAAGCCTCGGTTACTTGTCATCCGCGACCGCATCGCTGTTGCAGATGCCCATCTGCGAAGATTTTGCAACCGCGAAGCGGTTGCAGAAAGTAGAATAAGTATCTGCAACCGCATTGCAGTTGCAGAAAGCCCAGTAAGCATCTGCAACCGCAACGCGGTTGCAGAAAATATTCAACCCATTTGCAACCGCAACGGTTGCGGTGACCTGCGAACGAAAATAAAAAAAAAACCAATAATATTCCGGTAATTTATCGAAATATTATTGGTTTTTGTTAAAATTACAAATAGATAATGGCAGCAAATCAATATAGTGAATATACAAAAACAAGTGTAATTAAATAACGAAAAACAATGAATAAAATGAAATGAAAAATGAAAAAAAGTTGAACAAAAAAACATAAAGAAGAAGAGAAATAAAAAAGCAAAAAATGAAGTGTTAGGAGTTATATGTTTTGGATTTGAAAAAGAAAAGAAGAGAAGTGTTGGTGTTTTTTTGTTTTTTCGATTTGGGAAAGAAAAGAAGAAAAGTGTTGGTTTGTTTTTTATTTTTTGGATTTGGAAAAAGAAGAGAAGTGTTGGTGATTTTTTGGATTTGGAAAAAGAAGTGAAGTGTTGGTGATTTTTTGGATTTGGAAAAAGAAGAGAAGTGTTGGTGGGTACATATAGAAAATGGGGTGAAAATTTGAATTTTCGCAAAAATTCAAATTTCCCCCCCTAGGCCGCCCAAATTTTCAAAAATTTTGAACAATCTGCAACCGCAAAGAGGTTGCTAAAAGTTTTAAAAATTAAAAAAAAAATAGTGTCTGCAACCGCAATTTGTTTGCAGAAAATATGAACACTTTCTGAAACCGCGACGCGGTTGCAGAAAGTATGAATCTTTTTAGCAACCGCGTTGCGGTTGCAAATACTGGCTTTTGCAACCGCTTTGCGGTCCCAGTAGCCCCTTTCTGCAACCGCACTGCGGTTGCAAAAGCTATTCATACATGAAAATCGCAATTTTATGGGACTTTCTCAATGCGTTTCTGATTTTTAACAACAAATTTCAATGCTACATGTGATATAAACTAATAAATGGTTACAAAACAAGTAATTGAGGAATGAAAGAGTAGATTGAATGTGAAATGATCGAATGAGTTATTAGACCATGCATTAACATATTGTATGTTCTATTTACTACTCATCATCATATTTATTCTTGTTCTTATGATTTGCTTCACTAATAATATGATTAATTGATTGAATTAGTAGATAAATTTTTCACATTATGTTTATTCCTATATGTATCTAGTGATGATATATATATATATATATATATATATGTGTGTGTGTGTGTGTGTGTGTGTATACGAACGTTATCGTTTGAAATCATAGATATCACGGCTTGTCCCACATATATAATGCTTGAAATTGTTGTGAGGATTGTAATTATGGTTGTTTTTATCATTATTAGGATAGTTATCAACCAAAATAACAATGTGGCACCTCAAATCATCAAAAAAAGGCATTATAAAAGTATGAATGTTTTCAGCAACCGCATTGCGGTTACTAATACTAGCTTTTGCAACCGCATTGCGGTCCCAATAGCCCCTTTCTGCAACCGCACTGCGGTTGCAAAAGCTATTCATACATGAAAATCGCAATTTTATGGGACTTTCTCAATGCGTTTCTGATTTTTAACAACAAATTTCAATGCTACATGTCATATAAACTAATAAATGGTTACAAAACAAGTAATTGAGGAATGAAAGAGTAGATTGAATGTGAAATGATCGAATGAGTTATTAGACCATGCATGAACATATTGTATGTTCTATTTACTACTCATCATCATATTTCTTCTTGTTATTATGATTTGCTTCACTAATAATATGATTAATTGATTGAATTAGTAGACAAATTTTTCACATTACGTTTATTCCTATATGTATCTAGTGATGATATATATATATGTGTGTATACGAACGTTATCGTTTGAAATCATAGATATCACGGCTTGTCCCACATATATAATGCTTGAAATTGTTATGATGATTGTAATTATGGTTGTTTTTATCATTATTAGGATAGTTATCAACCAAAATAACAATGTGGCACCTCAAATCATCAAAAAAACGGCATTTTAAAAGTATGAATACCTTCAGCAACCGCATTGCGGTTGCAAATACTAGCTTTTGCAACCACGTTGCGGTTGCAAATGCCCTCCTATAGGAATTTGCAACCGCATCGCGGTTGCAAAGTATTTGCAACCGCACAGATTTCCGGTTGCAAAAGACCTGGAAATCTTGTAGTGAATAAACCAATCCTCGAGGGAAAAGAGGAAATCATGTAAATATGGCCATAGTGCCTAAGGTTCAAGAATATGTTTCTACTTTCTATAGAGTGGTGGTATTCTAGTTTGCAGTGGGAGCAAAAGCAATCATGGCAACATTGCATGCCTATAGTAAAACATTATCAAATATATAGTAATAGTACCGTCAATAACATTAAAGCACAAAATTGTGGTCCGACATATAAATTGTGGTCCGGCTCCGGCAATATAAATTGTGCTATTAGTTTCATAGTTCAATGGTAATTGGTCTGGTAAGCCTTTTAGATGTAAAGAATTTATGACATCATGTGCAGCCTATATGTTATATATGGACTTATGGAGTACAACGAATGAAGTAACAAATGTACAACAACTAAGTCACTATCGTACGTAATTATGATAAACCAAATGATTAAAACCAGGATTACATCATAATTGAACATATGGATTATCTTTCTTTACTCGGTTGAGATGAGAACATTATTTGCCTTCTAAATCTTATGTCGTTTGATCGTTTCTGATAATCTTTATTAACATTTTTTTTATCATTCTCATGCTCTATTTATTTGTGCTAGGTCGAGGATTTCGGAGTATCGTGAAAGGTGCTTCTATGAAGTATGAACTTTCATTTCACACGTAACATAACAATAGTAATCATTTCATAGTATTGCATGCGTATATATAAAAACTTAACTCTTTACTTTATTTCTTCTTGTACTACACACATCCAACTTAACCTGTAATTCTCATATGCATATTTTTTTTTTTTGGTAATTCTCATATGCATTTCATGTAACGTTGATATATTGATATTCCTGCATTGCTTCGATTCTTTTCCTACAAGTTTTCGAAAACAATAATTTTTTCATACAAAATTTTTGTCTGCCCAAATTTTGATAAGTAATTATGTACTTCCGCCATGCTCTAAAAGTTTCCTTTTTCTCTTCTTTTTTGGTAATTTAAACGACATGTTTTCATATTTAATTTACATTAGAAATAGCCATGTTGCGGCTGTAGGCTTCGTACATTCCCGTTCCAGAATTTCCTAAAAACTAGTCACGAAACTATGGGCTTTGAAGAGTTACTACATTATTTCACTGGGCTAAATTAACTAAAAAGGTCCTAAATTCAACATACAACGATCAAATAGGGCCCATTTCTTCCACAGTATACACACACTAAAAAATCATAGACACGAGTATATAATATATCTTGCCTCGAAATTAATTTTTTTCCACACAAGGTTGTTATAACTATAAGTAATTAGTAGTTACAATTTACACCTGCCACGTTTATTTTGCTATTATCTCTGTCAAGTCTACTCCGGCCACTCTTCAAGTTTCTAATTATGAATCAACGTTTTATGGAGGTTTTAATGATAAAGCTTATCTCCAAAACATGGTATAGATTAGAAATGAGATAAAAAATCAAGAGTTTTGCAATATCTAATATGTGCTACTTGTTGGTTGATAAGATTAAGTATCAAAAATAAATTGTTACCTCAATAATTTTTTGCTTGATTTGGGTCATTAACCTTCAACTAATCATTTTTTTTGTAAATCCCTTTCTTTTTTTATTAAAAGCAAGGAGAAACCTGTTATTTTCAACTCAATGGCATATTGTATGTTTTTTTGACTATTATATATTACGAAAATGTTATATAAATATAATTTATGAGAATAAACTTATTTTTAAAATGGGGGTGATTGGTACGAGTAAGAGGGGAAAAGAAGTTAGAATCTTTTTCCTTTTCTATTTTGATTTTACGAATTAATAAGAATTTTTATAATTATTAAAACTAATAAAATAAATTCGTAAAATTTTGACTTATTTTTATCATAATTTAATGACCTTTAAAGAAGAAGAAAAATGTAAAATAGAAGGAATTGAAGTTTTTATTGCATGGTGCAAATTAAATTTTAATATATAAGTCATGTGATTAAATATTAAAAACTTGAAAATAAACTATCAAAAAAGTTTTTTTTTACCAATAAATTATAAAGTTGTTGTCCATGAGAATCTTATAAATATAAGAAATAATTCAGTCACCTATCCAAATTGGCCCGTTTGACAGTTACCTATCCAAACTTACACTTTTGACACTCGACGGTCCAAACTTTCACTTTATTGACACTTTGCGGCCCAAACTTTCATTTCGACCTATCTCAGCCAAAAAATCAAAAAATGTCACTCTTCAGCTTATGACATCATTAGAGGGGGCAATTTTGTCATTTTATATATTAGGGAATGTAGTGCAATATGTATAATTCATACACCCTAAATTTTATTTTATTACACATTTTACATTTTATTTGTTACTTCAAAAATATTCAAAAATTAAAAACTAATGATGTAATAAACTCTAACTCATCTAAATATAAAGTAAATTCTTTTTGTTTACAAATTTAATAGTAAATATTATCATTTTTTTGAAGAAAATATGTCTTCAAATGAATTATATTTTGAGAAATTAAAAAATTTTAACGAACTTAATTAGTAATTTTTTAAGTTTGATTTATTAATTAGTTGATAATTTAAAACAAAAAAAAAACATATTCTCCAACACACCCACCCACCCCCCACGCCCACCAAATCCACCACCACCAAACCCCAAATCCACCTAACCCTATTACCCTCTCACTTTCATGAACTCGATTTTTGATTTTGGAGTTTTAAAATCCATCACTTACAACAAATTGTTCGAAAACCACCACAAAAAAAAATTTATGCTATAGAGTTGGAGGAGCGGAGAAGCCATTTACACGAGAAATTATATTATGCAACCGATGGTGCAACTACTACCAATACACGATGGGATGGGGTTATGGGGTTCATGGATCAAAATTTATGTGCGTTTCCTCGAAAAGTAGCGAAATGTTTCTGTTTTTCACTCTATCGAAATGAAACATACATGTAGTTTTCATGTTAGCTGTAACCACAATATTACGAATTCTTCGAAACATACCGAAAAGTTCTCGAAATATTACGAAATGTTTCTAGTTTTTAGCTAGCTGAAACATACTCTAAAACCGAAACTTTGATCCATGATGGGGTTTAGTTAATTCTTATATTCTAAAAAAAATTAAATATGTATCCAATCTAAATCGTTGGTTGCACCACATAAGTAATACAACGTATGTATAAAATAATTTCTTTATTTATAAATGCCCTACTATTTAGACGTTGGACAGTTGGAGGTCAATTTTGATCATTTCTAATTGAATTTTGACATGGTGTAGCCCGTATTTGGTGGGCGAAACAAATCTTGAACTTAGAAGCGATTTTTTTGTCGCCAAGTTGTGAGATGGCAAAAAAAAAATCTGACTCGTAAATTGGCAACCAAAATTATTTTTCTTTTATCATTTAGCCACATTTTTTAGGGGAAAATGCATAACACCTCCCCTCACTTAGTTTCGAAAACCTATACGAAACTCCTCGTGGTTTAACTTTAATAACCAAAGAAAATCCCCTCGTGATGCTGCTAATGTTCTTCCCGCAAATGTTATTTATTATGAATGAAAATATTTTGACGTTTTTGAAATGGGGGATGCTATATATAATATACAAATATTTATGCCGCTAATGTTACCCATTAATCCATATTGATAGAGCAAACAATTATTTATTATAATATCATAGATTTACAAGTTTTCCTCTTAAAAGTTGGATTAGTTTTATCCTTCTATCTCAACAAAAGGCACAGAAGTTATACGTCTGGTAGAAAAACAAGTGTATACACACACACACAAAAAAAAAAAAAAAAAAAAAACCCCAAGTGAGGAACTTTCAAGTTTCAATTTGCATAAAGGATCAAAATAAAATTAGAGAAAAAAATGTCAATGCAATTAACAAATGAAAAGCTTACTATTTACTTTCAAGTCATGCATCTCAACTTGCAAATCTAAAATACAAATAGTCAGTAACCAAATCTCCACTTTCAGTGATCATAAGAGACATATCTTCCTTTTTACACATTTATCTCATTTATACCATCACCAAAAGAAGCTAAATTCAGGCAAATATTTCCTCAAATTTCAAATTAGAAATTATGCTGCAAGTACAAATGTTCTTGAGGAGAAGCAGGACCAATCTCTTCCACGAGACTCAATCCATCTCCGCCGCCTACGTTCCCGTTCACCGCATTTCTCGTCTCCACGTTTTTCGCATCGAGATCCGACTCGGAGACGGATGACTTTCTCCTCTGTGACGACGCGACGCTCGGAAACGTGATCCACGACGGAGCTCTGAACTCAATCCTCTGATCCTCCGTATAAATCGTGTCTCCACCGTCTGTTTCCGAAGTTGATCGATTCCCGGATCTTTGAGACGACTTCTTATGCATTCGACTACTTCCTAAAACAACCTCGGTTGGCAAGATCGGCTGATCGTTCGAAGGACTACCCATTAATAAAGCCAGTGCACGCTCCAGCGCTGTCGTCACTTTGTCCATAGACGGCCTGTCTTTTCCTCTCATTCTCACGCATTTGCTCGCGATATTAGCGATCCTCTTTAATGCTTCGACATCGGACGGAGGTTTTAATACGGGATCTAGAACGGATTCTATTTCACCGGCTTTGATCAAAGGGACTGCCCATTCAACTACATTTCCTTCCTCGTACTGCATGTCAATAGCTTTTCGGCCACTGAGGATTTCTAGTAGTAGCACACCAAAGCTATAGACGTCGGATTTGGTTGTGAGGTAGTGAAGTCTATAATATTCAGGATCGAGATATCCGAGTGTTCCAGCTGGGAGTTCGGCCAATGGAGAGCTACTGCTCGCTGGGCCAAGTAAAGAGAGACCAAAGTCGGCTACGCGTGCATTGTGCTCTTCGTCTATCAGAATGTTCGATGATTTAATATCGCGGTGAATCACAGGCGGACAAGCATAACCATGCAAATATTCAATACCACGAGCCGCTTGGACTGCTATAGTAACTCTCCGTACCCAATCCAACTGTTCTCTAAGTTGCAAGTTCTTACTGTGGAGGTGTTGGTGTAATGAACCGTTGGCCATGAACTCGTAAACAAGAAGCCTTTCACCGCCTTCTTCACAGTAGCCGAGTAAATTGAGCAAATGAGCATGATTTAGCCTCGAAAGTAAGTCTAATTCAGTGTGAAACTCCTTCGAGTTCTTCTTCAAGTCAGCAGTGATGATAGCTCGTTTCACTGCAGCTACCGTCCCATCCTTCAACACGCCTTTGAAGACACATGAAAAACTACCTTTTCCCACTATTGATTCTTCCTTAAACCCCCCTGTGGCTCGTTCCAGTTCGTCGTAAGCAAAAACCTGAGCTCTTCTAATAATCTTCAAGTCGTCCAACTCTGGTTGAATTTTCGCATTCTCTTTATTGAACGAGGCGTCACCGATACCTTTTCTGGAGTTGGCGGAGCACCTACAGTTCCTTAACCTGTACCTAACATACAGCACTGAAGTCAAGAAAACAGCACTTACTAAGAACACGGCAAATGAAATCTCCGCAATAACGATAGGGAACTGCAAAGACCAAAACTTTTCAGTCTGTTTACTGACTCCCGCGGCAGCATTAGAACAATTGGTGATGCACTCAGTAGAGCTGCAACTCGAACAATTATACCTACATTGCCTATCCGAAGCCAAACTGCACTCAACAACCTCGTACATTTCATCAGGACAACCGCTGCTACAAGGCAAGCAGATTCGAGAGCCAGGAGACTTGCAAGGCGAACTTTCATTGTTGAACTCGTAAAAACCAGGTACACAGGGCGTGCTTCTGCAAAGTCCAAGAGGAACCGCCAATGGCAGTGCCGTTGGGAAGTTAATACCCCAACAAACAGGCGAGAACGACGTCTCCGCAAGAATCCCACAACTGAAGTAATCCCCAGCCGCAATCTCGTAAAGCTTCACCCCACTAGGCGGCGGCGTGCTATTATCTAGCATCACCCCCCAACACACCACTCGCCTATCATAACTCCTAATCCCACAAGCATGAAACTTTCCTCCTACCACCGAAAGCATCCGATCGCCAGGGGTCGAAATATCCACATTAAGCTGATCAGAATACTCAACCGAATCAAGCGAACTCTCCACGTCCTCCTCGAGCTCCAAACTATGCCCCCAACAAACCACCCTCGAATCCGCCCCTTCCAAAATCCCGCAAACGTGGAAACCCCCCGCCGCGATCTTCTTAAACCTCGTCTCCTTCGGAATCAGCTCAACCACATTGCTACTAATCTCATCACCCCAACAGAACACGCTCCTATTCTGAGCAAATAAACCACAATTAAACACAGAACCCGCCGATATCGACCCGATCTGCCCATCAAAATCGTAACTTTTCGTCATATTGTAACCCCAACAATCAACCAAAGACAAATTCCTCAAACTCCCCGTAAGGGGTTTCCTCAATGCACATAAATGATTGTCACCAGCGCTAATCTCCAAATACTCTGTTCTTTTCACACCATATTGAACAAAAGTTGGAATGAACTCTGTATCACCCCAACAATAAGGCATCTTTGAAATCATTGAAAGCCCACAAATGAATCCACTACCACCACTTAAACCAATAAAAGGTACCCTTTTTGGTGTTGCACGAATAATATCAATATTTGAGCCATAACAGGCAGCCAAATGGGACCCATCTGGTTTCAACCCACAAACAACAGAGCCCTTTTCACCATAACTTATAGCAATTGACGACATTGATCCCAAACTCAAAACACCATTACATAAATAAGCAAAAAATAACATAAAGATCGAATTTTTAATGGAAAGAATTGACTCACATCGCTTCATTTCTTGATTTTGGGGCTGTTATGGTAATTTTGCATGTGGGTTCTTTTTATATTTGTTGTTGTTGGAGTTGTGTGCTGAATAACTGTGTGTAAGTGTGTGTGTGTGTGTGAAGCAGAGAGTCAGAGGAGGAAGAGAGGGAAAGGAGAGCTGGTGAGAGCATTTAATATTTGATGATCGGACGGTGGAGGTTTGATTGGTGTTGATCGGACGGTCTGTGATGGTTTGGATATAATGAATATTAAAGGAGGTACCGCTGGATGTCACGCTCGTGTAATAAATGTGCTCGGGTTTTTGAGCTAATTGGATTCTTTGGTAATTTAGTAATTAGGAGGAATAGTTTTTGAAAATATACCTCTTTAAGAGAATATTAATTTATGTTGTATTTGCTAAAAATTATGAAAGTTATGGATCGATATATAAATATCCAAATGTATTAATTTTTGACTTTATCGAAACAAAATATAGATGTACACTTTACGTACATTGCAATTGTAATATGTACGGATTTTTTTAAACATGTAGAAAATACCTCGAAATACAACAAAAATGCTTCTAGTAATTAGTAGATCGAAACATGTTTAAAATATTTCGATCATGCATGAAAGTGTTTCCTTTTTTGAAGATAAAATCAACACTTTGTAAAGTGTATGTTGCTCATTGACTAAATTTTGAAAAGGTTATTTGAAAAATATCGATACGTCTCATTTTTTTACGGAATCATAGAAGTCTTTCTGTGTTTACTATAATAACTATTTTAGTGATTTACTTCTGTTTGTAAGAAAACAGAGGTAGAAGTTGGTGAAGGTTTTTCCTAATTTCCAATAATTCTAAATAAAACTCCTTTAGCATTCCAAATAAATATTTTCAAATTATAAGTACGTGATTTGAATCCCATAATTTACGTAATTTATGCATTAAAAGATTAATCATGTGAGAATAGCTGTTCAAACAAGCAATTAGTGCTGAAAGAATTAGAACAAACCTAAGAATGTTTGCAGTGTAATTATCCACCTAATTTTGTGTGTTAAATACAACGTGGGGCAATTAATAATGCCAGTGTCGCCTTGTACTAAGTACTAACAACAGTTTAAATTGGTTGCGTCTGTACATTTTGTCTGGAACGATAAATTTCAGCTTATACATGTTAATCACTTGGCTATTTGTTTTTTCACACCCTCTTTTGACAATACTATAGATATAATATTTAAAGTTCTTTTTTTCGTCTTACATAAGTGAAAAAAAATATGTTTTTATTTTTTTTGGTGAACAAGGGATTACAAAGTCCTTAGACTATATCATGTTTAAGAAAATCAAGAACTTGGGGAGGGGGATTATCCCCAAAGATGTCCCTATCCGTATCTTCATGTCGCAACTTCGTTAGTCCATCCGCTACTTTGTTGGCCTCTCGAGGGATCCACTTCAACTTGCAGTCCCATGGAAGTCTTATCAATCCCGTACATTCAAGTACAAGCGCCTTATGATGTTTCGGCGGAGTGACTTCACCCGTAATCATTTTATATGTGGCCAAGGAATCCGTCTCAACTTCAATTCGAGGTGTTCGTCGCTCCCAAGCAATTTCCAATCCTGTTTTGATGGCCGTGAGTTCGGTTTCATCTACTACCGGTGTTAGCAAACTCTTTCTAAAGCCCCAAATCCAATTTCCTTGATCCGAACGAAGTACCCTCGCTGCCGTACCGAAATTTGAGATTGAGGGCAAACTTCCATCTACATTTAATTTCACCCACCCTTCTCTTGGCTTGATCCACTTTCGAGAGACTGCGGACTTTTTTTTCTTCTCTTGCGCTTCATGTATTTCCATACTAAGTGCCTTTATTTTCCCCATGCTTGTCGCAACTGATTCGGTGGTGTTTTGAAATATTTTTTCATTCCTCGATTTCCACAAAATCCATGTCGCAGCAGTGAAGATCGCGGGCCAGCTCAAGTTCGGAAGTCGCGCACTCTTCCTTGTTTTATTTAGTGAATTCTCCTTTAGCCAAATATTATCTGGAACAGCTGCGAATTCTTCCCAGCCACCACCACTCAATAATTCCATCCATACTTTCTTTGCTTGAGGACATGCTCGGAGTATGTGCAAGGATGTCACCTCTTCGCAGCCGCAAATTGAGCAAGTCGAGTCTTGAATTATTTGACGAGTCTTGAGGAGACTGTTTGTTGCTAGTTTTTTTTGTCCCACTAGCCACAAAAAAATATTGGAGTTTACAACTCGTGTTCACCTTCCATACCCAGCGACAATTTTGTGCGTTCGTGGTCGCAAGCGAGTGATTTTTGAAAAATGCCTTGTAGGCTGATTTGCAATTAAATACACCACTCGCGCTCTCTGTCCACAGCAAAATTTCCGCGGCTTCCCTCAAGATCACTGTTTTGCTCTCCAAATACTCCTTAAAATCAGTCGGCACATCCGGTTGTATCGTACTCCAATTCCATCCCTCTTCGTCATCTAATACTTCTCGCAATCGGATGTTCGCATCGGCCAGGTTTATGGCGGGAAATTTTTCCCATATCCACTCGCCACACCAATTATCTAACCAAAACCGGATTTTTCTCCCATCCCCAATTTTCCACCGGAAAAAAGGTTGCATAATGTCTATGCAATGTAGTATCCCTTTCCACGTCGTACTATCTCCGGGTTTTGCAATATAATCAAGAAGGCTTGATCCTTTTAGGTACTTGGCGTTGATTAAATCTTGCCAAATCGCGTCTTCGTTTTTTAATATTTTCCATGCGAGTTTGGCAAGAAGAGACTCATTACTCGTCCGGGCCTCTCGGATTCCAAGTCCCCCCTCCTCTTTCGGCCTAAAAATTTTCGGCCATCCCACTAAGTGGATCTTTTTTCGGTTGACGTCCGCCGACCATAAGAAGTTACGGTTCAATCTATCCAATTTGTTGCATACGTATTGAGGGAGCCACGAGGATTGCATCAAGTATATCGGTGTTGTCGTGGAAACGGATTGAACTAGAGTAGTTCTTCCCGTAAGTGAGAGTGTATTGCACTTCCATCCGTTAAAATGCCCCGATATCTTGTCAAAGAGCTCTACGCATCCATCTCTTCCCGTCCGGCCGTGAACAATATTAACTCCCAAATACTTGCCCAAACTCGCTGTTTGCCCGAACCCCAATAATCCGCATATGCTTCTCTTCAACGCGGACCCCTGACTCTTTGAAAAAAATATTTTTGATTTCGCCGGGTTCAATTTGAGTCCCGACGCCAAACAAAAAGTATCCAAACCCTTTTTTATTTCCTTCGTCGTGTCCAAGTTAGCCTTCCCCATCAAAATCAAATCATCCGCAAAAAGGAGGTGAGATAGTTTCGGCCCGTTGCGACATGGATTTAGAGTTTTCCATTTTCCCGTGTCCACTGCTTCCTTAATCAAATATGATAGCCTTTCAATGCATAGTACAAAAAGGTAAGGAGATAACGGGTCGCCTTGTCGTAGACCGCATGAATGTGAAAAAGGCTCGAGCGGCGTTCCATTCCACAAAATCCTAGTCGATGCATTCCGAACGCAAAACATAATAAGCTCTATTAAATCATGTGGAAATAGAAACGCATGCAGTGTCTCTTCAAGAAAATCTCAGTTCACCTTGTTGTACGCTTTCTCGAGGTCCAGTTTCATCATCATATTCCCAATCTTGACTTTCTTTCTATTTCGCAATGAATGGACCACTTCTTGCAAAATAAAAATATTATCCTGAGTACTCCTATTTTTAATGAAACTGGATTGTGTAAGTGCTATAATCTGAGGCATAATATTCTGGAGACACATAGTGATACACTTAGTCACCAATTTGTATAGCACGTTACATAGAGAAATCGGGCGAAACTGTGATATGAGTTCTGGATTCTTTACCTTAGGGATGAGGCATAAGAATGCTTCGCAGATCTGTTTGTCAAACTTCTTCGTTCTGAATACTTCCTCGGCAAACTTCAGAATAGAATCTTGAATCCATCCCCAAATTTTGTGATAGAAAATGGCTTGTAAACCATCGGGTTCAGGGGCTTCATACGGATGCGTGGCAAAGACTACTTCTCTGAGCTCCGCTGCATTAATTCTTTTTGTAAGAATTTTGTGGTCATCCATCGAAACTGTGGCCTGAAATCGAGAACGACGCAGCAGCTCCCCATTTCTCACGGCATTTCCGTTGCCCCCCGAAAACAGCCCTTTGAAGTAATTTTTTGCATGGGTGCGCAGTTGATCCTCCTCGCTTACCCAAAAATTATCAATTTTCAGGTTCATGATTTTATTGCGTCGCCTTCTTATCATTACGGCTCGGTGGAAAAAACGTGTGTTCCTTTCGCCTTCATGAATCCATTTGGTTCTAGATTTTTGAAACCAAAATAGTTCTTCTTGCCTTAGCACATCGTTCCATTCCCGGATCAGCTCCTTTTCAAGATTAGCGAGGTATTCATTCGGCCTCAACGCAATTTTTTTTTTGTATACCCAACAGGCGTGCAACAATTCTTTTCTTACGTTGGAATATGTTACCAAACCGTTCACGGTTCCACGGCTCAAGCACCTTCAGGATTTCAGCGATAGCATCAAGAAGATTATTTTTTTCATCCCATATTTTTTTCAAGAGCAGCTCGCATTCAGCATTATGGAACCAGGCCGCTTCGAATCGAAACGACTTCTTCTCAACACGATAATCTCTTCCTTCACAGCAGGTAAGAATCGGGTGGTGGTCCGAGCATGTGCGTGGTGTATGAAATACCTCATAATTCGGAGATCTGTCCATCCATGATTCATTCGCCATTTCTCGATCAATACGACTCTTAATATTTTCTCCGTTCTCTCTTTTGTTAGTCCACGTGAACGCCGGTCCTCGGAACCCAAGATCAATGAGGCCGCTTCGTTCGAGATATTGTCGAAAAAAATTCAGTCTATTTAGAGAGATAGGTCGGCCTCCCATCCTCTCGTGTGAGTAGCATACCTCGTTGAAATCCCGGTTACCAACCATGGGTCCGAATAACGCGTGGAGTGGAGAATCAAGTCATCAAAAGCCCGCACTTTATCTTCTCTTCTCGGCTGCCCATACATCCCAGCTCGCCACAGTTCGCCTAAATGAGGTCTGATTCGAGCATGAATCGCCTGATAGTTCACGTCTAAAATCTCGACGTCTACCTCTTCGTCTTGCCACAACATCCACACCCCCCATCATTCTGTTGGTTGGAGCCACCACGTACTATGAGTATCCAAGAGTTGAGACAATCTCACTCGCTATTGCTTCGCTCACTCTTGTTTCTAAGATGTACACAACTGTGGGTGCATGTACCCTTACAAATTCTCGGAAATTCCTTCGGAATTCATCTCTACCAGCGCCTTGGCAGTTCCACGACACAATTTTTATCGACATTAAATTTACATGGTAGGGTAGGACGGACTGGTCAATTGCATTCCCCATCCATATCGCAATCTCTTGTCGTATTATCTCGATTAGGAGATATATCTATCTCCTCAATTCCCATCGACTTATCGCCGTCGTCATGCACCATGTATTCGGGCCGTCACTTATTGGAATCAACAGCATCCTGATTTCCACCTCCCACACAAGTTGTGGGATTACCATCACGTGAATTAATCTGTCTCTCTGCCTTGTTCGTAATGTCGTCAAAAGGCCTCGAAAGTGATGAATTCTCGTGAAGAAATCCGGAATTTCCAGCCATCGTCCTATTAACATCTCGTTTCTGAAGAATGTGTGATAGCTTAGCATGTTTCTGGCCAAAGGTGATTGGAACTAATTCTCCGAGAGTCGGTGGATACTCTTGATTAAACTCAGGCGCAGTATTTTCTTGCAAAATCTCAAACGGATTCGCGGTGACCTTATATATCTTCGCCCCAAGTTTTCCTCGCGGTTTTGGATCCTTGGCCGATTTACTCACTTTGTTTCCTAACCCGTTTCTCTTTGTATAGGAAACCTTCCTTCTATTAGAGTTCAATATGAACTCTTTTTTCTTGCCATCCTCATTAGTTTCCTTATCCCCCGACACTTGCACTTTCTCACGCGATTCTTCTCCCTTTTTATCCTTGTCCGACTCCTTCCTGTTCGCTCCAGCAGGTAATCTGCCCCCTTTTATATTTTTCCTTGGCTGAACGATCATCCACTCCCCGTATTCTTTTTGTTTGGCTTTTGCTACTAACCACTCCGATCCATTTGTTATCTCAACGATTTCTTGTGCATCCGAATTAAGCTGTCCGTCGGTCTCACCATCAACTCTTCCACAATTTTCTTTTTTATGTCCTGCTTTTCAGCATTTATAGCATAGCATCGGCAGATTTTCATATACCACTTGGTACACTACGTCGTCGATGCACACACCAAGTTCTAAAGGCAAATCCGTTCGGACTTGCACACAAAAACGGGCGTACTTTCCCCTTGTAGCCGTGTAGGTGTTGCCGTCTATTTTAATTGGATCCCCGAAACTCTTTGCTAACGCATGTATCCACGCTTTGTTAAATTTGGCATAGATGATGAATGTAATCCTTTTATTTTTTTAATAACTAATTGCAACAATTAACCCATGCTGTTAGGTAACAACATATTATCATCATAAATTGTGCACATGCGGAAAAAGAGACATCAATTAAGCCATTCAATTGATTTCAGCAAGCGAGGAAACGCCTTGAATTAGTAAAATTTTCAAGAAACGAAAAATATTAAGTTAGACACATCAATCCCGTACGTGTTAATTTTGTACGTACCAAATAAATACCCCATTTAGGATTTTCAAAAATAGCAGAAGTACCGGATTCATTTTTTTAATCAAACATATATTAATTGTACTAATCATTTTAAGTTTTTCTTATATTGTTTTTTTTATGAATAAAAGATATAATAAATCAAGACGAGGCCAAAGGAAGGCAATACCCGTTACAAAAAGTCTTTACAGGCATATCAAATATTGAAACAGATCCCGACCTGTCTCGTGAACGAGCCCACGCAGCCAAATTATGGGGTGCACCGTTAGTAGATCTAGAAATAAACTTAAATTTCCATTTAGGCCAACATGCCCAATATTTTCTAATTTCAACAATAAAATTCTTTGAGCTCCAATTTAAGGCAATTGAATGATGGATAATTTGGTTGATCAACTCTTCGCAATCTGACTCAAAAGTAATTTGTGTGATCTTGAATTGATGTGCGAAGTACACCGCTTTGAGGATAGCTCTAGCTTCAGCCGTTGATGCGTCAAAGCAAGCGAACTCTTCTGTAGCAGCAAAAATGACGGCACCAAAATGATCTCTCCATAAAAATTCTGTGGCAGCTCCCGATATATCAAAAGATGCATTCGAGTTACTTTTAATCCACCCAATCTTGAGTTTAATCCATGTCATCTCTGTCTTTTTCTTATATATTCTTCATAATCTAAACACTAAGATTAAAATGGTAACGTATGTTTTTTTTTCTACAGATGCAAAAAGTAAAGCTTTTTTTCGTACAAAATTTGATGACGTGACATACATATAAAATTTCATTTGAACAATATTATTTCTTGAATTAAGTGGAAATCAAATTTTGTTGTCAAGGCGTACAAATTAATTAGCACATTAGACTTTTTATTAAAACATGAATTAAATTGCGAGAGAATTTTCTTTGGTTAGAAAAAACACATTGTTAATGCAATTTACTCAAATCTCTCACCCACACACCTAAGAATAAAATGTGATATAAAATATATATATTGAAAGATAAAATAGAAGACGCTGTATACTGCATAGAGCTATTCATACGGCGTTTTTGTTGCTACGAATGCATGCATATTATTAAACAATTCAAAGTTTCCACATCATTACGTGGACGGTGGATCTTCTTTCTTGTCTCGTTCTTACAATTTTCTAATTTTATATATTTAGATTTTTGTGAGGGCTCCGCATATCCGGATTTAGGGACGACTTTTTTGGTTAATAATGTACTTTTTATAAATGACTAAGTTACAAAAACGTCTCTTCTTTTGGGATTGAGATGTAAACTCCCATGAATTTTTAAAATATTAAAAGATAAAAACAATGGAAAGAACTTTTACTTGTGAGGGCGGGCGTACGTACTAATGAAGTTACCTTGGTTGAAACTGAACAATTCTGCTTGTTACTAGAGGAATCTCATACTTGGATTTTATCTTGTGTTTATGACATAAGGTTTTGGGCTCAGCCTTTCCTTAAATTGCCTTGGGCCTTGAAGCCAATAAGAGACAAAACTTTTCTCACGTATTACAGAAAAAGGAGCTAATCGATATAGAGCCCAATAGGATTTGGCATCATCATTGTATATTCAAATATTGTGTTAACATTAATAATGTTATATTATATATAAAGCATTTCGAAAATCTTTTACACGACTTAGAAAGTTGGGCCAACAAAAATAAGGTTTGATGTTAGTTTTTCGGAGACAAAATACAAGTCAAAAAAAGCTCAAAGATCGAAGTTGATGAATGATGAATTATTGTTTGATAAAAAATGGAATGATGTTGATAAATGATGAATGTATTTGAGATTTTGACCAAGTGATTGTATAGCATAGTATACTGATTAAATTATCCCATGCACGTTTGACCTTCGCCTACTCTATCGTACTACGATTCTTCTTCAAAACTCCAATACATAGTAATTTTGTGATTCTTGTATAAACACACAAATGTCTCGGTGAATATTTAAATGAATATCTGTTTAAACTTTACTAATGTGTTTTTATTCAATTTTCGATGCATTGTAGATCAAGTTTTGTTGTATGAAAGTTTCATTTCAGGTTATTCGCTGAAACTTAGCAGTTCTTTTCTTATTGACTTCAAGAGTGGCCAAGCATTCTAATGTACTGAACATATGGCCATACTGTATCGATTATTCGTGCAACACAGAATACAACCAATTCATACAATTAAAAATCCTTACATCACAATTTTGTGGGTAGTGCTATCAAATGAACATATTCTACTACCATACTATAACACAATTGCACTGTAATAACTCTAAACAAATTAAACAACAACTAGTACTAACAGGAACATCACTGGGTAATATTTCCCTTCAGTCCCTTGAACAATCCATTATTAGCTACAACAGGATAAAAGAACCTTCATTATTGGCCACTCGAGACCGAGGATTTCTTCAACTTCCTACTGGCATATACCTTCAAGTAAACGCTCTTCGTCCTAATCGATAACAAAACATCAAGACCGAACCCTATCAAGCAAACAATTGCCATCACCACAAAAACGAGACGATAGCAATGAGGACCCGCGCACGTGTTGCCACCTCCTGCTGTTTTGGTCGCCTCTGCGTCGTATAAGAACCCAGCAAGCAAACCGGAGAAGAGGAATGAACCTAACGGAAGATTGAGGATGAGAATATTGTAAATCAGACCGTAGTATTTAAGTCCAAAGAGTTCGGAGGCAGTGGGGACTGTGACGGCTAGACGTACACCATAGCATATTCCAACCACGACAGAACCAACGTATAGTGATCCTGGCAAAGCTATGGCCAAGAGGATGTATCCCACGGCCATTAGAATCTGAGACGCTGCGTTCCATACAGGCCTTGGTGTTCCGGCTCTCCTGTGGATAAGAAAATGATACTCTGTCAATACGTCACTCAGATAATTTTGTAACATGTAAATGTGATGTTTGTACGATAAAAACATAAAATGTAACCGTGTATTAAGATCTCATCACACATCTAGCACACATGCCATTACCTAAAATTAGGACCATAACAACATACTAAAATTAGGACCATAAGCAACATACTAATTGTCACGGCCTCAAATCTCCAATGTATTATTTGTTTCACAAGAGCCATCTATCATAAAGGTAACAAGAAATTCGGCCCACTAACTTATTAAAAATGTGCGATTTACCACGACAACTGTAGACACACTTTCATAAAATATCCCCTGTTTTAATGGCATATTCTAAGAAATATCCGTCAAATGACAGACAAAAGATGCCCCCATTTGGCAAGATATTAGAAAAATTGATGAGACAGTAGTCACTAGTCATCAAGTTTTAAATAAGTTGATCACATTTGGCTAGCCCGCACGGTTTAGAAAAGTTTTCGAGAGCGCATGGGTTTAGAAAAGTTTTTGAGATTCTGCAATCCACACCAAGTATCGCATTTAGTTCTTTGCAGATGCAAGAGCTGAATTAAGATCCTCTACTTAGAAAAAGGGTGTGACGCTTTGCAAAATACACGAGATATTTTATGACTTTCATGTGTACTTTTCCATGAAAGTTTCTTGTAGCATGACAAAATATTCAATGGGCCAAGTAAATGAAACCGACAATTCGTCGAATTTAAGAATTGGGACTTCGATTTTCTTTGGTTGGACCTTAGTTTATAACTCCAATTTTTTTTGTCATGACCCACCATGTGCTATTATAACTTATAAGTATGACCACCATAAAAAGTGCTTTCTCGAATTTCAAATCGATGAGGGGACCCCTAAAAAAAATTATTACAATCTCTATCTAATGTCCATTTCACTAGTTACGAACTAAATTTCAAGTAATAAAATAATAACATCTCCGGAGAAACTAATGTTGTATGCACCTTTAAGATCTCATAATTGTCCTAATAACACAAGTTAGCGCCTGATCTAGTTAACACTTAAAAGTCGAAACCACATCACTAATTGCATGAAACTTTAATAATTAGTTTAATCCAATTAAAATGGTAGCTAGTTTATGAAATTCTTTTTATATGCTTTCAACATCTAACTAATAAACAAGACTATTATTATATTTCCGAATGTGGGTGACGTATTACTAAGTTGGATGATGCGGAAAACCCTCAAAAAGTCAGAAGCCCAGTTTTCTATGTGCCCAGTGCACTCACAGACGTGTGGGCCCCACCTGTGTAGGGCCCACCAGTCTGTGAGAGACTGGGCACTACACCCACTGGGTAGCTCAGATAAAATCGTTTTCTATTAGACATAGATCCCTGTTGGATTTTTTTATTAATTGTCTCACCAAAAGTACGCAAGATTAAAAGGATCAAACAAACCTTTAAAGGCAAGAAAAATAATAAAAATAAACAGGCCACTAAAGTATAGAGGGCCATTAAAAGTATGAATGTGACAATTCCACTTTCCACGAACGTCACATACGACGAATTAAAAGCATCTCAATATCTTTGATCTACCCACCCCCACAAAAAAAAAAATCCTTTACTTTTAATTAAAAAAGAAAGTCTACCTTCACGATTGGGCAAAGTAAACTAATAGACAAAAGCATGCCAACTAAATCAAAGTCGAATAAACAAAAGTATGCGTCGGCTTAAAGGTGAGTTTACCACCATAGAAGAAAGGGGGCCAATAACATCAAACGCCCTTTCAATAATACACACTATGTATGACCTATTAAAAAACTCTCTACAAAGCCATTTTGAAACCGACGAAAATACGACCCGTTTTCAAAATAATATAAGAAAGGAGGCAAGGCGCACACATTTTTTGGGACATGCTTCCCGTTTTCAAAATACGACCCAAACTAAAGGATTTTTGATACGATTATCCATTTTTGAAATCAAGTAGCATATAAATAAATGTAAGACAATGCTAAACTAATGTAAATAATTGTGCAAGTTCACTTACTTGATGAAGTACTCCGAAACGGTTCCGGATAGGATCCTCCCAAAGAATCCCCAAATGCTAATAAGCGAAACGAACATAGATACATCCGTATACCCGAGGGCGAGACCCATTTGCCCCATGTTGTTCATCACGGCAAGACCTGTTCCGACTCCACACAAAAACGAAACAAACAATATCCAAAAATCCAAACTACTCAATGCCTCGAGCACTGTGTGCTCCTCTCCCAACACCGGTCGCCTTTTTTCTCCTGCATCCACCTCCGCGGCCACCACCAAAGCCGTTGTTTCGGTAGTTTTCTCCTCCTTCGCCTCTGCCTCTGCCTCTGCCTCTGCCTCCACCAACAACGGTTCGGTCACATTCCCTTCGACATCAATCATTTTCTCGCCAGAGCGGACAAAGCTCTGGACAGTCAGATAAATTGGTATTGCCATAGGAGAAGCTAGTAAAACCAAAAGGATCGCGGCGAATATTTGAGAAAATAAACGGCTATGATCCCCGCTAAGATCAAATGCTAGCAAGTAAAGCGCGATGACAACCGCAAGCACGTTGATTATACCAAAGTATTTACTCTCGTCATCGTCTTCAGAGGCGCTCGACGAGGGGGGGATTTCGCGAAGGAAGAAAATGGCGGCGAGGCAAACGATCATCGGGATTATCGTGAGCATTAGCAAGAACTTAGCTGGATCAGCAGCAAACAGAGCGGTGCAAACATCGGTAAAGATGGCCGTGCTCAAGCCGACGTAGCCTTTGAGGATTCCCGAAACTGGTCCTCTGTTTTTGCGGAAATTACGGATGCAAGTTACCAGAATTGCTGTGTTCATCCACGTCGTGCTGTTGCCGCCCATGCATAGGAAAATACACATCTAGAAAAGTACCGGAATTTGTATACTATGTTTAGTAAAACTTGAAATTGATGCATAAACAAACAATTTGTTATAAAAGTTGGGCATGGCCATGGAATTAAGATACAGTCTCTTTAAGAATAAACCAAAACAAAAAAAAAAAAAACTTTTTGACCAAAATTTATTTAAATATTCATAAACAACTTTTTAAATTTTTGACAAATTGTTCCTGTATTAATTATCAAATCAAATTCTTAAAGTTCAAAGTTTAGTACATTACACATTTATCCTTGAAGTAGACATATTCCACTAGCTCAAGTAAGGTGAAACTTTGCAGTACAAGACATTCCTTCTTTTATTCTTTTGTCTAATGAATGAATACCTTTTGCATTTAAAAGAAAAATTGTAAATATTTCAATTTCATCCTAAACACTTAAAATTCAAACTTTATTTTAATTTGTATATACTTAACTTTAAAAAAAAATGCAATTACCTTTAAATATGCTACTAAACTCTAAAATCAAAGAGACCATATTAGGTGCAGCAGCCACACAATGAAGTCAGGTGCAACAAATTCGGACATTATCGTAAATGCACAAGTGGGACCGGGTACATACAAGTTACTGCACTATGATTCAAGAAAAGTGTTGTACGGTACCACATCATCATGCATCGACCAGCAATAAACATAAGGGAAAAAGGCGATACTAGACCCAATCTATTAGCGTTTTTGCGATGTTGTACCCAACCTTTCATTTTTTACAACGCTGTACCCAACCTTTCATTTTTAAAACATGTTGTACCCAAACTAACTTTCCGGCCAAAAAACGTCATATTCTGATCTTGTGACATCGGCAATCCGATTTGCACGAGGGCAAAATAGTCATTTTATTTATTTATAATAAAAATTAAAAAAAATTAATAAAAAATAAGAAAAAGCAAAAAACCCCCCCACCCACCCCCCTTCCCCGTCGCCCCCCCCCCCCCCACCCCCACCCCACCCCACCCCGATTTTGCAGCAAAACCGCTGCAAATCGCGGTGAATCACCGCGATTCGCAGCGGTGTTGCTGCAAATCGCGGTGACGACCGCGATTTGCAGCCGTGGTGGCTGCAAATCGCGCCACCACCGCTGCAAATCGCGGTGGTGACCGCGATTTGCAGCCACCACGGCTGCAAATCGCGGTCATCACCGCGATTTGCAGCAACACCGCTGCGAATCGCGGTGATTCACCGCGATTTGCAGCGGTTTTGCTGCAAAATCGGGGTGGGGGAGGTGGGGTGGGGTGGGGTGGGGTGGGGGGGGCGACGGGGAAGGGGGGTGGGTGGGGGGGGTTTTGCTTTTTCTTATTTCTTATTAATTTTTTTTAATTTTTGAGTGTAGTACCGATTTTACCCCTGCAAATTCCCAATTTTGGCCGGAAAATTAGTTTGGGTACAACATGTTTTAAAAATGAAAGGTTGGGTACAGCGCGGTAAAAAATGAAAGGTTGGGTACAACATCGCAAAAACGCGATAGTTTGGGTCTAGTATCCCCGTTTTCCCTAAACATAATTAATTGTCGGACGTCAAAAACATAATTAAACGCTTACCGCCCAATACGGAAGGGGCTGAATCCGGCCGCTAACCACCAGCCACTGCACGCCGTACCCGACGAACCCTTCAACCGACCCGATCAGCAGAATCACCGGCGTCGACAAATGATCCGAGGCGAGCCCCGCGAGTATACCGAACGCCTTACCGACGTCTTTCGCGACGGAAAGGCTGTTGAGCTGGAGCTGCGTGAGCCCCATTAGGGATTTGAGCGCGTCGGAGTAGTTGGAAAAGGTGTAGTTGTTGCCGGAGATTGACTGGACCCACACGGCGGTGACGAATCCCAGCCACTTTCCGGCGGGTGTCGCCGGAGATATTATTTTGTGACCCATATAGGAAGGGAAATTTGTGAATTTGATAGGGAGGTTTTTTCTTTTTTCTTCTTTTTTGTTGGAAGAGAGATTTTAATGTGAGAGCAAGTGAGGTTTTTGTGAATTTGAGGGTGAATATTTATAGAGAGGCGTTTAATGTTTTTTAACCTCGTGGTCATCGAAGAGCACGTCAATTAATTATTTTTCTTTTTTAGGTGAGTGGAACGCGGTGATATACGCTTTTACTTGTGCTATTTTGTGCGACATTTTTTTTTTTGATAATATTAGGGTTGTGTAAAAAGAATCGGATCGATCGAATCGGGTGAAAATCGATCGAATGATCTGATCCAAGAATCGGATCGAATATTTGATCCGACTTTTGATTTTTGCCTTAGGATCGAACCCCCATTTGATTCGATCCTCGATTTTAGAGGCTGAGAATCGAATCGGATCGAATACTCATCTTATTTTTTAAAAATAAATAAATATATAATGTTATATATAATATTATGTTTTTATCTATAAAGCTAAGCCTATTAATGCTACTAAGATATTTCTATATATAATGTTAATATTATATTTTTATATATACACATACCTAACATCTTTTTCTTGGTCCATTTGAAGGTCACGCTTCTGTCTTTGAGAAACATATACAATTGTAAATTTGTAACACATTTCTCTCACCATATGAAAGTGAATTTTGTAATTTAGTAACTCTGTTTGAATGTTGTGGTTGGCCACATTGATATTAAATTAAATAAGAAAAAAAAAGGATCGAAATCGAATCGAATCGAATCGAAACCGAATGATTTTGGATCGAATCGGATCGTTTTAAATTGATTCAATTTCGATCCTCATTTCTCCAGGATCGAAATCGACTTCTAGCCTCGATTCGATCCGATTCGATCCGATCTGATCCAAATGCACGCCCCTAGATAGAATAGTATATGCGACAATACTAGAGGTAAAGTATATGAATTTTATTTTTTTTATTATAGGCAAGAGAAAATTTGTTAAAACAAACAGAGTACAAGGAATACCATGTCAAAACAATACATAGAGAGAGTCGCTAACAAGAAGACCCAACACACAAATAAGGATTCATAAACTAATCCACAAAAGAAAAGCTGAAATCATTCCGAAACTCTTTAAGCCACCCCCATGTTGTAAGTTTAATTTTTTCCACAATATCCATCTCGTCGTATCTAACATTCTCAAATGCTAATTTGTTTCTTAAGTGCCAAATCATCCACGACGTCGCCATCCAAATTCGACACCACACATCCTTGTTATTATATAGAAATGAATGTAATATTCATAACAATCGCTTTTTATATCGATATTTATTATATTTGTTTAGTTATCTTTGTGTTTTTTATGGAGTTATTAAGATTTATATATTTTTCTTTCCTATGGTAGAATGTGTAGTGTTCATGCATTAAGTAAACTTAAAATAACCAGTATATTGTTGGTTGAAAATAAGGTGTGTGTGATAAAATTGGAAATAAGGCTCGGTTTGGTTTCCTGGAAAATGGGGAAAAACGAGAAGAAAAAAAAGAAAAAATGAGGAGAAAAAAGATTTTGCAGGAAGAATTCCAAGAAAAATAAAATTTCTCTTATTTTTCATGCGTTTGGCTGTATGCTGATTTTTTTTTGGAGAAAATTGTTATTATGGTTAAAGAATTTTTATATTTCCTATTAATCACACTTTTTAAAAAGTGATTATGCTTTGTGTTCAAAATAGAATTTAAAATATATTCTATTAAATTAGTTAATATGTTTATTTCTAAATTTCTTCTTAAATTAATTTATGTTGATTATCAACCACCTTCATAACTTCATTTAATAAGTACTACGATGATTAACTTAATTTATTTATTTTAATATCACAAGTATTACTAATAAATTAAAGACTAACGAACATAAATAATAAAAACATGATGAAGAAAAAAAATAACTAATTATTAATACAAAATATTTGAATTTAAACAAAATAGGCAATCAAGTTTTCAGGAAAAAAAAGTTTCAAAAATTGCAAAAGATTTAGAATATACTGTCGAAGTTTTTCGCCAACATTTTTTGTAGAAAGAAAGATGAAAGTCAATCTTTTGGTATAAACTTTACTTTTTCCACTGTTTATGCATATGGAAAAACTTTGAATATATTTTTCTATCTTTTCAAAAAAAAAAATATTAAATTGCCAAGAAACTGGAAAAAAAAAATTCCCTCATTTTTTTTTATTTTCCCAATTTTTTCTAGCAACCAAACTTAGCCTAAGAGTATATGTAAGTTTCCAAAATAACAGATTATGATTTAATTTAAGTAGGTCAAATTTTGAAAATAGGTATTAAATTTTATGGATGAACTTAAATCATAAGTTTTAAGTTGGAAATTAAGAGTTTTGTGTCCTAATGTTTTTGTTGATAAGTATTTTGTGTGTCCTAATGTGCGCAATGTCGCTTCTTTTATTTATATTATATATATGATAATAAGTTGGAAATGGGTACATTGGTACATGTTAATCAATTGATATTTTAGTTTAAAGAAATAAACTTAGACTTACTTCTCTTGATGTTCATGGTCGAAGCACGTACGTTAGGATGGTCTATAAGTATAATGTAATTTGTTTTCAAGTGTGTTTTAATTTGTAATTGGGAATTTGTATAGAAGCTCATATATATATCCTAACAATTAAAATAGGAAGAAACTTATTTATTTTTTAGATAACGAGTTTCTTAATTATTATTACCTTAGTTATCTCATATATCACTTATTTATAATGATAAAGTACGTTACTATTAGACAGCTAAACTTAAATAAATGGATATACGCAACTATATGTAATAATAGCATAAAACGGACATATTATTTAACACGTAAAATCTAAAGATATATAGTCGTTACTTTCTTCTTAATATATTGCTTGAAGAGTGTTCATGAAGTAATACGAAAAAGAAAAAGAAAAAACATGGGCAACAGAAACACAAACACCGTGCCGCTGAAAATACTAAACCGAGTAAATTATTTTATACGTGCAACTTGCCTTAGTTGTTTTTCATGCGCATGTGGTCTTTTCCACGACATTACCGTAAGTCAGCATTTGCGTTTACACTACTCTAATGACGCAAATTTATTTTGTCTTTTTGAAATAATGGAGACATAGTTTTGCATAATCAAACAAAGAGTATAACAGAAAACCAGAATTGATCATCACTTTAGGAGTTACTAATAAGAAATATTAAACTGTGGGTTTTAGAATAATTGGCATCACCCAAGTTGCCAACTACTAATCATCAAGGAAAGGAAATCCATCGACTATGGGCTTGTTGGTCAAAATGAAAAGTCGGTTTTCTTAATAGAGTTAACGGTTTTCTTAATAGAGTTAACAATTTGGTAACGCATATCTTAGTTCTATAGGTGAATTCCTAAAATTATAATGGAACTATGAATAATCCCCTATACTTAACGATCAATGTTCATTCACTATTAATGAAAGTTTCATTAATAAATAAAGTTGCCAACTACTAATCCATCACTCCATGAGTCAACTCACGGTTCATAAGAGTACTTAACTATAACTGGTATATTAATTTCAAGTTGATTTAAACCTCAAAAACAACAATTATAGGATTGTAGAATTGGAGAATGAATGTGTGAAATGTAACGTGTTATTCACCAGCTGATCACTCTAACTAATTCTAACTAACCGGAGAGGGGTATTTACATAAAGGAGCTCTTGAACTAAAGATAAATAATACTAAAGCTATGAAATACAAATAACATGACAACAACCTCTCCTCAAGTTGTACGCTAGCGAGGATCGCCAATGAGAAAGAAACGAAGCAGCAAGGTTGGTAAACAAGTCAACCAGTTGTTGAGAGCCAGGGTAGTGTTGTGGGAGCAGAAAGCCAAATTTGAAGTAATCCTTTACAACAAGGTGTTTTTTGCATTCATGGAAGATAGAAATTTGTGTGATGTGTACAACATGTTTGTTGTCATAAAAGAGAGGAATGGGCTAAGCAACATCAACATGGAGTTCCTTGATAATACATTAAATCCATTGGACTTCACAAGTGGTACTTGCAATATTTTTGAGCAAGAGACAACATTGCGCTTCTTTGTTTTCCAGCTAATGAGAGAGTTCACAATAAAAATGCATTAAGTCAGTCAATGAGAGTCAAGTATTAGAACATTAGGGCCAATCTGCATGAAAGAGGCCTAAAGAAAGAGTACTCTTGAGGTATTGTAGGACATGATCTGCATCTTATTCTAGTGATCTATGATGTGACATTGCATTAGTTGACTTAGCTGGTTAACAATATAACATATGTCAGGCCGTGACATATAGAGATATAGAAGTCTCCCCATAAGTTTTATATTTGTCAAGGTGAGGGTAAGGATCACCGGTGGTAGTGAGCTTGAGATCCTTAGAGCAAGGAATCACAACATGTTTGGTCATGTTAGGCCAGTATCTTAAAGTATGTCCAGTACATACTTTCTCTTATTAATGAAGAGGTCAACATAAATGAGAAGCTCCAAGACAAGAAAGTACTTGGGTCAACATAAAGATATGAGAAGCTCCAAGCCAAGAATGTACTTGTCATGACCCAAATCCTTGATAATGAAAGCAGTATGCAAAGTTTTAACCTCGGTAATTAATTGCAAGTTGAGACCAACAATTAATACATCATCCACATATACAAGTAAAGCCAAAAAGGAGGCACCAGAACCTCTAGGAAAAAGGCAATGATCAAACTTGGACTGAATGAAGCCAAAAGAGGTGAGACAATTAATGAACTCCAGGTTCCATTGCCGAGAAGTCTGCTTCAGGCCATATAAAGACTTTTTTAGTTTGCAAACCTGACCATGGAGTGCTTTATCATAATCATCAGGTGGTCTTAGGTAGAGACTTCACAAAAAAAGCCACAAAGAAAAAATCATTACTAATGTCTAACTGGTGAATACGGGTTCCCACATCATTAAAGAAAAAAAAACTTAACAACATGAGAAAAGCTCTCTTTGCAGTCAAGTCCAAACACTTTGTGCTTGTCGATTGAGTCACCATGGTGAAGTTGAGTTTATACACCCATTTAAAATCAATAGTGTTTGCCAAGACAGAGGTCAAGAACTGGCCAAGTGTCGTTTTTTTCAAGTGCTGAGATTTTAGCTTTCATTGCCTGAATCCAGTTAGGATCATGTCATGCCTCTTTGTAGGAGTTAGCTTTAAATATTAGGGGATATTGGCTAGGAAATTAATGTGTTAGAGGGTGGGGGGGGGGGGGGGGGAGGGCTCTTGGTGTAAGGAAAGTATGAGGAGTATAAGGAGAAGTAAAAGCCAATTTGGATGTAGAAGCTCTGATAGGTTCAGAAGTGAAAGTGAGGAGAAAGTCCAAAAGATTTGAGGGGAGTTTAGTGGGTTTAGAGATCTTTGTGGGATGAGGAGAAAGAGGTAAGGGTGGAGGATCGAGGATGGTGCAAGGTTCAACAAGAAGTATATCAACTGTATCAAGTATGGTTGGGGTATCATTAGGAAAATCAGCAGGTGCATGAGAAGAATAGAGTTATATAGGCTTGGTATGTAGAAGTGTGTTGGTTTAGTGATCCGAGAATGTCAAGGGGGAATTTGTAAATTCATAAGAGGTAAGGTGAAAAGAAGGCTAATGGACAATGGTGAAGTAACATTGTAAGAGGCAAAAGGAAAAGTGCTCTCATGGAAAGAGACATCTCTTCTAATGACAACCTTGGGAGTTTCAGGATAGTGGATTTTTTGTAGGTTTTTAACCATAAGTAAGAAACCTTCGAGGCTTCTAGGTTATAACTTGCTTTATGAGGTGTATTCAATGTGTAGTAGCACAAACATCCAAGGATTCTAACAGTGGAAAGACAAGGGAGATGAACTACTGAGGTTATTACTAGCAAAGTCACCAAGGTGAGTAAAGTTTACTTAGCTTGAGTCCTTTTTGAGCAGTTGTTGGATGTTCTGATTAGACATCAATTATTGCATAAGTCTGATAAAGTCTTGCTGAAGATTTTGAGCAGACGAAGAAGAACAGCTGGTAGCAGAAGAAGAGGTCCTTCATTCAGGTGTAGAAGTTGGGCCTGAGTCAACTGGATTGGTAAAGCTCTTCACATGAGCAACACCTTTCTTAGATTTAAGTCCTTATACCAGTCAAGAATACCGACAAGCTTGAAGCAAGAGCCTTGGTATGACCCTCAGACATGCAAAAATCAGAGAACCTATCATCTTAAGACTTCTTAGAATCCTTAGAACAAGAGAAAGTAGAGTAAGACGAACTACTAGAGTACATGGAAAAACATAGTAAAGAGATCAAAATGATCATAAATAGCAATCTGAACCTCTTTTTGTTTTTCAACCATTAATATCATGACACAAGCCTTCCCAACCAAAGGTAAAGGATCCATACCAAGGATCTGGCTTCTAACGGCCTAAAATCACCAGAAATTGTATCAAGCGAGTAAGAGAGTCATTACAAAGGTGTTTAAGAGAATGAGTTTCCAATTGCTGAGGCAAAAATGAGTTTTCAATTGAGTCATCCCAATGGATGCTACCCCACGTTGAAGTTGATTCACGAGAGGTCCATTGCTCAGAAAAAAATGAGTTTCCAATTGCTTCCTTATGACAATAACAGAACCAAAGAACAAAAAAGCATCTGATAGATCATCGAAGATGGAGCGAAGGACCCAAGATGTAACCATGCAATCAACACGTATCTAGTCATCGTAATTAGGATGATTAGGCTTATCGCGTGTAGTAAAACCTAACTTTCTCTCTCTGCATAAGTGAGCTTCACTGATCAGCTCCATGGATGATAATTGTTGATTCCAATTAAAAGAAATTAGGTGAGAGACATGTTAGGGTTGTCGAATCCCTGCAACATAATCGAAATAGGGGTAGATCGACCATTAATGACCACTAGGACTGGAACTGATGAAGTAGCAATGGAATCAGGTCGCACTATTCTTTGAATCTGAGGCAAAAAATATGCAATTCAAAAAAAAGAAAGAGATTACAGTAAATCTCAGTACGATCACAACAGTTCATCTGATCCAGCTGTGCTAACTAACCAAAAAGGAATATTTACATAAAGGAGCCCATGAACTAATGATAAATAACACTAAATGCTATGAGATACAAATAACATGACAACAAATACAATAACATTTTTTTAATATATTAATAACGCGTTTCATAGAAACGTGTACAAAGACATTATTGTAATTTCACTCGTTGCGCGTACAAAGACGTTACTGTAATTTCACTCGTAGAAATATGTCACCACCCTAAAAAATAGGCAATATGCATATAGTATTAACAAATTTATGTATTTTATTTTTTTCTGTTTATAATTTTCGATCCGCATTACTGCTTAACATGCACACCACCATTAGAGAGTGCGTAAAAAATGTTTTGAATGAATATTACAAATTGAGATAATTAACTAATAAAGGTAACATCCACGCACTTTCAATGGCGCCGACCACATGCTTACCATATCGCGCCACTTGACAATTTTAAATCTACACTCTACAGTAAGCTCGTAGTAATACTCGCACTTAATTAATCTAGTTCTAGAAACTGTGACTTGACAAATATTCTTGACTAGTTTTTTAGGGAAAAATTATTTGCATATATAGTATAAGGGAAAAGTAAATTGTTCGTCTTGGAAGTCGAAAGTGACTTTGAAGAGAAGTTATATGAACATCAGATTTGTAAACAAGCGTAAAGTGCATGTCCTGGTCGGTTTTATAAAAAATAAACCACGTTTCTTCTTGAATATAAGGGAAAGAAACAGTGAAAAATTCATACGTACAAGAAAGGATCTTTTTTTTCTTTTTTCATAGAAAGGTTTCTGACGTAGCGGAAGCTTATAGGAAAGATAGGAACGATACACGAAAATCAAAAGCTTGTTGATTCACGAAGAATACCAAGAAATTGATGCAAAATAGAGAAACTCTTAAAAAATTTATTCAATAATCAACTGAATGTCTTCTTAGGGTTTACATAGAATATATACCCTAAAAGCATAACTAAAAATAGGAAATAACATTTTTTTCCAAAAAAAGAAAAAATCGAAATAAAAGCATAAACTAAAAGTGCTACTCATAAGGAACACACTCCAACAAGCGGAATGCAATTCCGAGTTCTAGAAATAAAGATATAACTGAAACGAAAATTACTAAAAACGGCAAAAACGACCTTTTCGAGGCCTAAACGAAGGAATTTGGCTAAAATTCGCTCCCTTAATGATATTTTGATTATTACTATGGTTCGTTGGCCCGTTTCAGATAAAATTTGACTATTCGCACGTCAAAAACGGACCGAGCCAAAATCGGCCTCTCTTGGGATGATCCCGTTTCACCATAAACTCCAACGCTTTCTCGACTGCATGATTCCCTCCGGGGTGGGAAAGATTTGCCCTCGAATTTGGCACAGACAGATCCCCATCATCATCATCATCATCATCGGAATTATCACCCCGAAACGGCACCAAGTGTTTGACATTAAACACATCAGAAGTATGAATATGACTAGGCAGCTTCAACCGATAAGCATTGGGATCGATCTTCTCAACAATCTCAATTGGACCAAGCTTCTTTGCCGAGAGTTTGTTATACTCATGTGTTGGAATACGATCCCGAGTCAGCACTTCCCATACAAAGTCACCCACCTCAAACTCAACATTGCGCCTCTTTTTATCAGCAGCACGCTTGTAATCCACGGCAACAGATTGCAAGTGGTCATGAGCCTGGGAGTGCACCTGCTGCAACTGCTGGATAAAATCCTCTGCCTTGCCATGCATCTTGACCGAGGTAGTCACCGGAACTAAATCAAGGGGACCCCTAGGAATGAGGCCATACACCACTTGAAAAGGACTGAACCCAGAACTGTGGTTGACAGCGTGATTATGAGCAAACTCAGCTTGGCACAGTTTCTGATCCCAAGACTTGAGATTATCACCCACAAGGCAACGCAACAGATCACCCAAAGAAAGATTCACAACCTCGGTTTGACCATCTGTTTGTGGATGATAAGCACTACTGAAATCCAGCCGTGTGTTCACCATGCGCCACAAGCTACGCCATAAGTGACTAAGAAAGCAAGTGTCCCGATCAGACACAATTGACGTGGGCAGCCCATGCAAACGATAAACCTCACGAAAGTACAGCAAGGCAACATTAACAACATCAGTAGTCTTCTTGCAAGGGATAAAGTGCACCATCTTTGAGAAACGATCCACCACCACATAAATAGAATCAAATCCACGCTGAGTTCGTGGTAACCCCACAACAAAATCCATGCTTACATCTGTCCACGGCTGTGTCGGGATAGGCAGTGGCATGTACAACCCAGCATTCGTAGCTTTACCCTTAGATACCTGACAAACCCGTCAATGCTCCACAAACTTACCCACGTCCCTACACAAAGATGGCCAAAAATATGAAGCCGTCGTGAGCTGGAGGGTCCTATCACGACCCACATGACCCTCATTATGCAACTCCTGAATAATTTTCACGCGCAAACTACCCTCTAGAATGCACAACTGAGTACCCCAAAACAGAAAACTATCCACCCATGCAAATTCGGATTGTACCCCACTCTGCATATCCCGAATCACGTCAGAAAAGTAGGGATCAACAGGGTACAAATCACGCAGGCTGTCAAATCCCAGAACCTCGATGCGCATCTCCAAAAGCATGTTATGACGCCTACTCAACGCATCTGCAATCTTGTTCAAGTACCAGCCTTATGCTTTATCACGAAAGTGAACTGCTGCAAGTAAGCAATCCATGAAGCATGCCGAACAGACACTTTATCCTGAGTTCCAAGGTGTTTAAGGGCATCATGATCAGTATATAAGATGAACTCCTTGTGAAAAAGGTAGTGATGCCAATGTCGTATAGACTGAACAATAGCATAGAACTCAACATCATAAGTGCTATATCGAGACTTGGAACCAGACAACTTCTCACTAAAAAAGGCCACGGGGCGATTACCCTGACTAAACACACCACCAATACCAACATTTGATGCATCACAGTGTAACTCAAACGGGCGATTGAAATCAGGTAAGACCAACACGGGAGCCGTGGTCAATTTCTCCTTGATTAACTGGAAAGACATATCAGCCTCGTCGGTCCACTGAAACTTACTACCCTTCATGCAATCCATGATTGGCGCCATGATACTACTAAAGTGAGGGATAAAACGACGATAAAAAGATGCCAAACCATGAAAACTTCTAACCTCAGTGATAGTTGTGGGTCGAGGCCACTGGCTTATTGCCTCCACTTTAGATGTATCAAATGCTAACCCATCCTTCGAGACCACATATCCCAAAAACACTACACTATCACTGAGAAACGAGCACTTCTTCACTGCAGCATAAAACTCATCCCTACGTAGCACGTTAAGAACTTCCCGAAGGTACTGAACATGATCAACATCGTTAGCACTATAAATCAGAATATCATCGAAATAAACTACAACGAATTTATCGATGAAGGGACGAAGGGCCTGATTCATAACGCACATGAATGTGCTTGGTGCATTTGAGAGACCAAAAGGCATAGCCAGTCACTCATACAACCCCTCCCTAGTCTTAAACGTTGTCTTCCATTCGTCACCTTGTCTGATTCGGATCTGATGGTACCCACTCTTCAAATCCAGTTTGCTAAACACACACGCACCAGTAAGTTAGTCCAATAGATCATCCAGTCGGGGAATAGGAAAGCGATAACGTACAATGATTTTGTTAACCGCTCTACTATCCACGCACATACGCCATGTCCCATCTTTCTTTGGAGTCAGAAGGACAGGAACAGCACAAGGACTCAAGCTCTCCCTCACATGCCCCTTAGCCAAAAGTTCCTCCATTTGCCTACGCAACTTCTCATGTTCTGTGGGACTCATCTGATAATGTGCACGATTAGGTAAAGCTGTACCAAGAACCAAGTCGATTTGGTGCTGAATATCACGCAAATGTGGTAATCCTTCCAGCAACTCGTCTGGGAAAACATCACAAAACTCCTGCAACAAAGGTTGAACTGCTAGCGGGACTTCGTGATCATCTTCTACCAGTTTATCCACCATCACATACACAATTCCCGACTCTTCCATCTCTGCCTCGAATCTCTTTCTGGTCAAGAAGTTGGTACCCTTCCCGCTTGACTGTGGCCCTTTATTAGGCAGCAGCACAATCTTCTTCCCGCCAAACAAGAAGCTATGAGTATCCGCGAACCCATCATGAACTGACTGCCTATCAAATTGCCATGGCCTACCTAACAGTAGGTGGTACGCATCCATCTCTACCACATCACACAAAACCTGATCCTTGTAAGTAGGTCCAATCGAAAAATTGATCCGAGCACGTTGAGATACCTCGACATCGTTTCCTCTCTTCAACCATACCAATTTATAAGGCTTGGGATGCTTCTCAGTCTGTAAACCCAACTTCTTAATAACCTCCTCAGCCACTACATTCTCACAACTGCCAGAATCAATAACCATTCGACATACCTTTCCCTCTACTGTGCATGTTTTCTGAAATATGTTGTTGCGTAGCCCGTCAATCTTGTTTTCCGTGGGAGTAATGAGGCTGCGCCTCACCACTAAAGCTTGGCCAACATCCCCAGCGACAAACTCTTCATCATCTACTGCCTCTTCTTCGAAGTCCTCATCAAAAACAGGCGGACCATCATACTCACCATTAGTCTCATCAACAAATAGTCCTCTACGCGAATTCTTAGGACACTCAGACTGCCTATGACCCGTAACTCCACAACCAAAACAACGGATACCAGCCCCTGGACGTGTTGGCTGTTGGATAGTGCCCATTTTTGGTAGCCCCGATTGTACAGTGTTACCGAGACGTGTGACCTGTTGCGAGCTACCCGATGAGTTCCCAATACTGAGAGGGTTCATGACTCTCCGTGACTGCTGCTTCTCAATTTGCACTGCTCGCTGGTGTGCCTCAGAGACAGAGACTGGATCAAACATACGTATCCTGAATCTGTGGACGAAGACCACTCACATAACGTGACACCAATTGATCCTCCGTTTCCATCAAGTAGTTCCTAGCGATTAGCAAGTGGAATTCAGTGGTATAGTCACTCATAGACTTCCCCCCTTAACGCAAATTCTGCAATTGTTGATACATAGTACGCACATAATTGTAGGGTAAAAACTGTTTCTTCATATGTTTCTTCAGTTTATCCCAAGACACAAGTTTAGGTTTCCCCTGTCGAGACCTCGTCACCTTAACTTGTTGCCACCATGCCGCTGCTCTCCTCCGAAACCTAGTTGCAACGAGAGAAACACGTTTGTCATCTAGAACATCTTTAAAGTCCAAAACCTCATCAACTGCAGTTACCCAATCCAAGAATTTCCTCTGGGTTCAACCCTCCCAGAAATTCTGGTATGTCCACCTTAAACCCTGATTCCCAATGTGGATTGTACTCTTGGACACATTGTCACCAAGCAAAAGGATTCTCTTCCTCTTCATCCTCGAACGATTGGTCATCAGGTCTCGGTGCTGGAGCAGCCTGTTGTTGTGCAACCATGGCTGCCATTTGTTGCGCCAACAATTCAACTTGATGCCGTAACTGTGTGAATTCCTCACGTCTA
Source organism: Linaria vulgaris (assembly GCA_948329865.1). Classification (NCBI taxonomy): domain Eukaryota; kingdom Viridiplantae; phylum Streptophyta; class Magnoliopsida; order Lamiales; family Plantaginaceae; genus Linaria; species Linaria vulgaris. The sequence goes on from OX415251.1 coordinate 7,592,127, forward strand.
TCTTCTTCCTGACGTTTTCTGGGCGGCATAGTGAAGAAACGAACCTGGGACTGATGCCAACTGACGTAGCAGAAGCTTATAGGAAAGATAGGAATGACACACGAAAATCAAAAGCTTGTTGATTCACGAAGAATACCAAGAAATTGATGCAAAAGAGAGAAACTCTCAAAAACTTTATTCAATAATCAACTCAATGTCTTCTTATGGTTTACATAGAATATATACCCTAAAAGCATAACTAAAAATAGGAAATAACGTTTTTTTTTTCAAAAAAGGAAAAAATCGAAATAAAAGCATAAACTAAAAGTGCTACTCATAAGGAACAAGCTCCAACAAGCGGAATGCAATTCCGAGTTCTAGAAATAAAGATATAACTGAAACGAAAATTACTAAAAACGGCAAAAACGGCATTTTCGAGGCCTAAACGAAGGAATTTGGCTAAAATCTGCTCCCTTAATGATCTTTTGATTATTATTATGGTTCGTTGGCCCGTTTCGGATAAAATTTGACTATTCGCACGTCAAAAACGGACCGAGCCAAAATCGGCCTCTCTTGGGATGATCCTGTTTCACCATAAACTCCAACGCTTTCTCGACTGCATCAGTTTCCTGTTATAAGAATGTTGTATTTTTATAACTTATTAAATAACGTGACACTAAAAAAGATTTAAAATATTCAATATGCACGATACAAGTAATTTGCTAACCAAAACCGGACTTCAAAGTTCAATCAAATGAATACATTGATACTTGTTGTATTGTTTCCAACAATACATATATGTGTATATATATATATATATATATATATATATATATATATATATATATATATATATATATATATATATGACCCGTGCAAATCTTAATTAACCAACTTGGTGACCTAACATTTTTGTGCAACAGTAATCATTAACTAGTATCCTACGTAAATTTTATAAAGTGGTGTTCTTTTTTTTGGTTATTGAAAATCAATCCTGCCTTGGATTATGACGAAATGATCGATATAACCCACCAAAAATCGATGCGTAGATCCATCTACCAATTGCAACGGCCTTACGAGATCTTGTTTTTCAAGGAAAAATGTCATTGCTCAAACTATTGCAATAATTAATAGTGATAGATTATATCGGTGTAATCTCGAGACAATAAAAATCTCAACGAGCAACACGCACGTGAAATTCTTTGAAGACTACGTATGTAACAAAATAATAAAAACAACGTAATGATTTTAGTGTCATAATATGCACTGCATTTGTTATGCAATGATCATAGATACTTTACTCAAATAGTATTTATTTGTTATCAAAACGATGACATCAAAGTTCAAACGAAATCCATTATATAAGAAATGCACAAATAAAATATTCAAATACTTCGTTTGATAATTGATACTGATATGTGTACTTTGCTTATCATCGATACTATAGCTGTGATGGCTTAACCAAAGATCAGATAAGCAGCAAGTGGTGATTATATCATTAGAGTGCATTTGTAGTTTTGTACCAAAGTCAAAAATGACAACTCGATTTCATTAATAGCCACAATATTATCATAAATAATTATCCTAGCTTCCCTAACCTTCTTGTAGTTATTCATCCAGCTAACCGAATATGGAAATGATTATGCGAATCCTACCTAAAGATCTCTAATTATTATAAAAACCCTTCTCCAAAAAATTAAACAATAGTAGATCTGGGGTTTTAAAAGAAAGGGGCTACTTATCAATAATAGTTATCACGACAAGGGATATGATAAGGACATGTACGGCTGTAGGTAAATTCGGACAAAATTGTACGATATGCACAGGCTGTCATGAGACAGACATGTGCGCTCCTGAAAGATGCACGTGCTTTTAAAATTATTAAAAAGCTTTCTTGTAATGACTTTTGGGGGCTTTTTGGCCCATGGAATTTGAAGTTAATCATTCGTTTAAGAAATATCAGTGATGATTTTGATGATTAGTATTTAGTAGGTAATTGATACAGTTCTAATCATACAACTCAATATAGAGGTTAAAAATACAATCTCAGCTTTGTGGGATATTAATTGATTAGCAGATGGAGAGGTTAAAATTACATCTTTGAACTTTATTTATGGAATATATTACCTCACGAATATTCTTGAGCACATGAAAAGTTCTTTCATTTTATATTCCGCGCACAGATTAATAATAATCTCACTTGACCCCACTTTCACGTGTGTGCAAAAAGTTATACTCTGCAAGCATCCTTTACTAAGTTTCCAATTAGATTTGTTTGACTAGCAAGTTTTGTGTTTCTTTAGTTAACTAGGCATAAATAAACTAAAAGCAATGGGCATCCTGTCGGAATATATATTCTAATTTTGCCATTTCAACGGTTTTGTTTTTTGAACGCACATGTACTATAACTCTAGACTATATATGATTTTTAGCGCGCACTAAATAAATTACAATAGCGTGCAAACTTTGTCAAGCAGAGAAATCATGTTAAGCTAACTATATGTGTCACCACAATGTTTGAAGTACATCTTACTTTTCAATTTTAATAAAGTTTTATTTGTCCCACTTCCATAAAAGTACGCAATTCTAGATATTTTCTGATAAATTCTATCCTCATATATAGTTTGCTTTCTACAACTTCTTGTCTGTGACGCAATTACTAGTACAAGTATATAAAACAAATATATTAAAATTTAAATACGCAAAATTCTGGATGACTCTCTCTACGTATTTACTAAAAATATACTGCCTAAAGTCGTCATCTCAGATCTGCAAAGTTAACTATTTTTAGTATATGGTCAATTTGTTTATGATATTTCGATTTTTTTGGTAGTAATTATGATATTTTGATGATTATGTGGAAAATACATGTCAATGGTTATGAAGCTCTTGATCTATATCCAAATGACCCAACTTCTTATTAGCCCACTCCACTCAGAATATATTCGAGGACTGGAAGATGACAATTATCCTAATAAAAGGACACAAAAAAAAAAAAATAGTTGTAGGGGTCATTTGACCCTATATCTCACGTAGAGTCGCTTATATAACAGTAAACGTGAGTAAAGAAAATGAGGAGAAAAAAAAAGACACTGAAAGATAAGAGAGTACACTTTGACGTGTGATATTGACACGTGCAAGTAGAATCGTATATATTATCTCGTTCAAACCAGAAATAGTCCATATTTCAGGCAAATGAATTTATTATTTATAGCTTAATATGCCATAATCGACACCCAAGTACAGCACAACCTTATTGGTTTAATAGGAACGACATTCTTTCAATACTTAAATCAGTAACATTTTTTAAAGAACCCAATTCTCAATTAGTAAACTTGATTCTATGCTTTTTAAGAAAGTGCCTATGACACGTATTTAGCCTGGCTAATTTGTCCCTTTTTTTTTTTCCTTTTGAAAAGGAAAATATATTAAAGGAGTACAAAAGAGTACTCCAAACTCGTATTATATAAGAGATATGGCCCTCGTTACATAGTCATAACACAAAGACAAGCATATGGCTTAAGACTCCAATCATTATAAGAAAATAGAAGTCATGGACAACTGATTTGGTCTGTATCCAAGTCTTGATTTTGATAAACTCAATTTGCAACATCCGTCTGATAAACTCCTAGATTTGGGACTATCTCTTGAATTCGTGCGTGAAGCGTGACCGGCCAAGGGGTAGCTTCGCCCTCTATTAACGTGCGGTACAAGTATGGTGCATCAATATATATTCAAATATAAATATCTTACATATTTAAGAGTTAAGACACATACACACATATATAATTATATATATACTTATTTAATTTATCTATTTTAGCCACTAATGATTATAAATCTTCTTTGGATAAAAACCATCTCTTTCTTTTGCCAAGTACAAGGGTCCCCATTCTTTTTTCCTTATCGAGTCATTTTCAGATCTGAAGTAGGCAACTATTTTTTTTTTCTATTTTTTTTTTCATGGTTGAAGTAGCCAACTATTACAACAGTTGAAAGAAGGCAAACTAGAGTTGGATTCTATCACTCTATACGTTTTCTTATTTTTCGACTATGCCAAAGTTTTTCGACCTGTAAATTTTTGTAACTTTCTTAAGCTACATATAGTTTTCGTTACGGAAAACAGTCGGTATCACGTTGATCATATTTCCACCAATTTTCATGCTGGTGCAACCTTTTTCTATTTAATTAATGTGCAAAGATGAAAATGACGAAATACGAAATTAAATTTTACTTATAATTAAATTCTTTTACTGGCTGTTCTAAATGCTCATGATACATCTACATCTTAATCTTACGTGTGCCTAAGAGGGGGACAAGTTGATGCATGAACGAATTGTAATTAAGCTTACGAGCTTACTAACATGCCTTTGATTCAAGCCTACATGTATAACACACTTCTTAATTAAGCGATCTAATACTTTTGCATCAAATCAATTGCGACCTTTAGATTTAATTATAAGTTATAACACATCCATAACTCTTGGTTGAATTTTGACGCGCTCGAAAACATGTGATTCATGCAATTAATTTTAAACTTCATGTACGTCAATAAATATCACGGACATAATATATAATCACACACCATTTTGGCACCACACAGTTTGTGGTTATTAAGTGAACTAATTACATCATCGTTGCTTTGTAGATTATTAACTTTCTTGTTTTGCATGTATGTCATAAAAAGGTCATAATTATCACAAACTCAAAGACAATAATGTACGAGTTATGGTTTTTTTTGTAATGGTGTTTATTTTGGTCTTATTTCGCGTAGGTTACAATACACCGAGAAATCGATATAGTGGGGTCTGACTTAACCAAAATAATGCTATCCTTTTACAATGAACGAACTAGCTTGGTCCGGAACACCTATTACACATAAGGAAATATAAGATGACATGAAATAATCCCTCAATGGCCAAGTTGAGGGAACAGTCGAACATGAGAGATTCGATGCTCTTCGATTGTCGTATTGTGGGCATTAGATACTTATGATATCGGACTGAACTTGGGAACTTGCCAAGCTGCCTACGTATCCCATTAATGGAATCAAGCCCAACGTAGTTCATTTGTCTCTTTTGAGTTGCCTCTATTAGGTCGACTTCTGGTAGGGCTGCTTGGTTCACTTGGTTCAGCATTGAAGCGACTCACGGTTTCGATCATATCTCTCTGTAGGATGATCAAAACCTCAATCCGCTTCTTGATTACGGACCCTAACTCATGTACCTTTCAGGTCATATATGGGTTCAGTCTTGGCGAGCATCGAATTAGCTTGGTTCGATGCATCCATGTCGAACAAGGTGAATTCGAGACAGCTTGGCGCGACTTCACGGTTTCGATCATATCTCTTTGTAGGATGATAGAAACCTCGATCCGCTTCTTGATTTTGGACCCTGTCTCGTGTAGCTTTCACGGCATATATGAGTTCGATCTTAATGTGCATCGAATTGGCTTGGTTCGATACATCCATGTCGAATAGGATAAATTCGAGGCAGCTTAGCGCGACTTCACGGTTTCGATCATATCTCTTTGTAGGATGATCGAAACTACGATCCGCTTATTGATTTGGAACCCTGACTCGTGTAGCTTTCAGGGCATATATGGGTTCGATCTTGGTGTGAATCGAATTAACTTCGTTCGATGCATCCATGTCGAACAGAATGAATTCGAGGCATGATAGATTGTGCATCGAACCGACTTGGTTCGATGCGCGTGTCGAATCGACTTGGATTCGATGTTGAGCTATTCCGTCCATCCCCCCTACTTGTGAGGAGTGAGGGGGTATATATAGGCTTTCTTAGAGGGGCTTAAAGGTCATTTTGGGCCCGCATCGAACCGAGGCGGTTCGATGCACTCTCTGCATCGAATTGTGCAAATTCGATGTTGATCTGCGCAGTTCTACTGTTTCGAGCATAACTTTCTCTCCGGACCTCCGAATTGCATTATGCTTGTTGCGTTGCAACCTAGACTCATGTGGCTTTTCAATGACATATTATTCAATGTCTAATTAGCTATATAGATATAATGGTGAATTAAATACGGTTAAGGTAGCTTTACCTTTAAGCATTTCTGACACTCATCGGTCAGTTTCGCGCCATTGTGGCTTCTTCTTGACATGACACATTATGTCACACCATACAGTCCACCATTTTGGAGTGTGACTTTGGTACATAAGCATACTTCAAACTATAATGAAGTGCTAGAGTCGTTTCGCCTCAGTTTTAGGGTAATTAATGTCATTATGCACTAGCGTAGCTTACTGAATAAGCCCACATCATATAGTCCCCCTATTTGGGAGTTGGTTTTGATTCAAGAGCGGGTGCCGAATTATAAAAATCTTGTGTGGCTTCTAAATACGCCCCTTATCTGGGAGCCATGATTCGGAGGATCGGTTGCCAAATAACTTTTATGTATGTTGGTGTGATGCACGCTTGATGCGATGCACGCACTTGTGTGCTAGTGATCTGCTTTATGAACGTCACGTCATGGGTAGTGATCTAGTTTGCACCTCAAGGTGTTATTTTGACTAAATGTCCACGATAGGTCGAATCTAACGACGATCGAATCGTTTGGATTCGATACAGGGTATCTCGAATTGGCCTGTATCGAATCTAGAGTGCATCGAATCGAGGGAATTCGATCTAGGCTGTATCAAATCAGGTGGTTCGATGCTCATGTTTATTTTTCTCTTCAATGAACAATTTCTAATTTGCTATTTTTGTGGCGCTGCGTCGCCTTTTTATTAATCGCACGGTTGTCATTTATGACTATTTCATTTGTTTGTTTGATCGAAGGCTCGTAATCTTTGCCTTTTTCTTTCAATTGCTATCGTTGCTTTTTACTTTATTTTGATAACTCGAGCACTCTTCCATAATCAAGGAAAGTTTTCGTTGATTTTAGGTGTTTAGGAATTTGCGGTATCACATGTCTTTTTAGACAGAGTCTCCGTCCCTTTTTAGTTATTTAGGCAGTTGCGGTATCTCATGCAGTTCTAGACAGTCTCCGTCCCTTTAGGGAGCGTGGTATCTCGGGTCGTTTTAGACAGAGTCTCCGTCCCTTTAGGGA